>CM077666.1:20812767-23696100 GCA_039707655.1 Elymus sibiricus
ATTATCCCCAACCTAGGGCTAGTCGAGTATGAAGAAAAGACCTATATGGGATTCGGATTACCGAAATTGGATTTCCTAATTGATCCATATGTCGCTTAGACTTTACTTTTACCCCTTTCCTCTATTTGTTCGATAGGGTCTTCGTCTCCGTGTAAAAGCAAACTCTCCAAATTTATGACCAACCTTTCCTTCAGTGATCTTACAACGAACAGGAGTTTTTCCATTGTAAATGAGTACGGAGCAATCAACGAATTCCGGCGAAATAGAAGATCTACGTGACCAAATTTTCCTGCTCATCAGACTTTCTCTACTATGCCTTTTTTCGTGAACTACTAAATGACTCCTCTTGCTCCAAGCTCCCTTTTGTTGCCTTCTCGTTCACTTCCTCGTTCAATTGAAACAAGCTTTCAATCAATATAATATCTGCAGGCACATTATATAATTCCTAGATGGAAATTCATTTGCGGAAGACCTCCATTCAAACATGAGAAAAGCTTTTGGGCCCGTCCAAGATGGGATGGGAGAAAAAAAGCTAAAAAAATCTGGATTGTGCATTGGTCGGGATCTCCGTAACAAGTAGGTGAACGGTGATGATCAAAACTAGGAGAAAGATCTGAAAAAAGGGGACTTGGATAGGATTTTCACCACGATCAAAAGATAGGAGGGATTCTCTTTCTTTCATCGCTGTCAAAAGCAAAGGCTACCAAAAAAACCTTTACTATCACAGAGATCGTTAAAGAAAACATGGATCCAAATGCCAAAGGGGAAAAAATGGTGGAAAAGCTTCTCAAGGCCTCGTCCTCCTCACCGCGCAAGCATGGGAAAACGTTATGTGCTATCGTTGCGGGGAGAAGGGTCATCTTGCGGAGATTTGCAGAAAAGAGGCGACCCGCTTCGTTTGTGGCACCTTCAGCCACATATCCTTGTACTGTCCTAGGCGAGGGAAGCAAGGTAACCAAGTAATCCACTTTCTTGTGCTTCATCCCTATGAGGATATGGTGAGAAACGTGGAACATTTGAGAAAATGTGCTGTGTCGTTGAGGGGAAGAGCTTTTCTTTCGAAGACATCTTTCTGAAGGAAGAGTGTCCCCTCCATTTGGATACAGTTTCTGATTGTTAGCTAGAATATATGGGTGTATTGTCATTCAAGTTCTATAGATGGTGTCTGTCTCACTATCTGTTTGAGTGCCTGAAGGCCCCTGGAGGAGTCGTTCTGTGAGTTGTATTCAAGCTCGCCCTTAGACCGAGTCAAGTTAGCGATAAGAGTCGGCTACTTTGGCCTTGTCATTCGCTTTGTTGCCATATAGATAGGTTGGAGTGCGGGTGGCCACTAACCCAACGAACGAACTTACGTGTAGGTGTGATCCTATCTGCTCTTCCACTATAGGACTAGAAATCCAGTACAACCATGTCCCTTTCTTAGGGGAAAAGCCCTCCTTGAAGGAGAATCCACTTCTGAGTGCCAAAGGCGGGCATCCGACATCACCAAAAAGAAGGAGAAAGGCATTCAGGCACCGCAAATCCAAGAAACTCCGAATACAGGCCGGCACGAAAAGCGAAATGACCAAAGGGATTGGGGCTGTTTCGGCACCAAAAAAAGTGTCACTATGCTAAACACATCAAATATCCGTCTCTTTATGTGGGAGCGAACCATCTTTGCTTACGGGTCTACTGATCCTATAGCTCCGATATAGATTTAAGTAACTTGGCAGAAAAAAATGTAGAAAAACGGTTTTGGATGGAAGAGGTAGATGAGAAAGACTTTCCACTTAGAGTCAGAAGTCCACGCTAGATGACCGATCTTTATGACCTTGAGGAAAATTACCTATCTTGAATTAATACACCAAAATCGGTTATTTCAATCGATCCATGAAAGGAATTGATCACCACGATAATGTGACGCAAGGCAAAATCTGTAATCAACATCGGTTATGTGAAATAGGTCATTTGAGAAAAAAAGAGAGAATAGGACAATCTATATGTTTAACACAAGCGGTTAAGTCGATAGCTTTCTTAAGGAACAGCTAAAGAAAACGCTCTCACGAATCCTATTTTCTGATTATGTATGCCGCGACATTACGATTTGGAGCTTTGATCCGGCCATGTAGCGCACTCATAGAGGTCCGGCTTCATGTCAGTAATCTACCACACCCATGCTAGAATTCAGTAGAGTCCCCACTCACCAACCGCGATGTCTTGGTTGAGAGGCCCCACCTACCCATCTTCCCACAGTTTCACTGAGGTAGTACCATCCCCAATTCGCCACTTCTTGTGTTGATGTACTAAGAAATTGGTTGAGGCAATCGACTTCAATCAGAGGAAGCACTTGTGCACATCAACTTAGGATATCCCCTCCATTCTACACCAGATTATGCACTCACCTTTGGTATAATATAGGAAAGGAAGACGCCCTTTCAGTGCACGCCAAAGCTGCTTTGCCTAGAAGGCTTCGAAATAAACTACTAGGTCCCTCATTCTCAGTTGGCCTTCACAAAGCGGTTTGCACACCTTGGACAAGCTGGACAGATGTTCCAGCCTTTCTCCTATTAAATGCATCTGCCACCGTATTTTCCATTTTACCCCTAATATTCCGCCTTTGAAAGTCCAAACTCACACTTGCTCATCTTAGCATGTAGCTGATTCCACAGAAAAAGTGTTAGCTGCAAGTGCTGTTAATGCTCCTTCAGTGTTTTACTGTCAAGAAGTATATCATCAAACCAACACAAATCTTCTAGGCTTGAACACATCATTCATGAGTGCTTGAAACGTTGCAGGAGCATTTGTAAGCCCGCATCACATTGAATTCATAGTTACAGGGTTCTAAATGAAGTTTTGGGCTTGTCTTCCTCTCTCATCCTGATCTGATGATAGCCAGATCTTAAGTCAATCTTGCTGTAATATTTAGCACCACTCATCCAATAGGGCATCTATGTGCCGGAATTGGGTATTTCTTCTTTACTGTACTGGGATTCAGGTGCCTGGTTTCAATGCACATCCTCCATGTCCCATCCTTCTTCTTCACTAACAGCACAGGTGAAGCAAAGGGGCTAGTAGAGGATTGTATCAGTGAATTCTTCAGCAATTCCTCAATTCTCAATCTCACCCTTTTACAGATGTGAGTATCCGTATGGCTTCAGATGTTTGGGCTCAGTACCTTCGGGGGTATATAGTGATCATGGATTCTTTTTTTTTGTAAGGACTTAGGTTCTTGAAACACCTACTCTTAAGAGTTCAGTAGGGTTGAAATTGGATCAGAGATCAGAGATGTTAGGTTTACTGAGTTGACCATGCACCATTGAGCCATCATGCAGAACTAAGCTTGTTCTGATTTAGTAGCAATCAGCTCTTCTCCTTCCACCTGGTACAACTTTCCTCCTCCCCACTTGATTCCTTCCAGCACCACTTAAACACTGCGGAAAGGGTTTTGACCAGCTAGTCAGATTGCCCCGTTACGGGTGTGTTACGCCAGAAAGTTCCTCAATCCTGTGCCTGTTCCCGAGCGAGTCAGTCCCATTTCGATGACGAACGACACGATGTGTGCCTCCATAGAGCTTCCCATTTGACATTTCTCCATCGCGAGAGATTCTCTCCAGCCACAGGTTCCCTAGTGGTACGTCCGGGGTCGGTTCAATCAGTGCGCTATCAGTCCAGTACCATTAGCTCTCCAAGGGTAGCAATCCATTCTTTCCGGGCAAGCCAGTTCAGTTCCTTTCTGGTAGCGAGCGATCCCATATCAAATTAAGTAAAGGGATTACCTAGCTAGCGCATATCGAAGAGTTGGAGACTTCCTGCCACTATAGAAAAAGCCGTTGATGGATCAATTTCTGTAGGTGGGTCTCAACTCGGATCGAGACATTCGGATTTGCCGATGAAGAGTACTGCCTTGGAGGGGTAGGGGTTGTAGGGGAAGAACCAACCTTTTGTAGGTAGCAAAACATCTCACTCAGTAACTAAATTAGAGTTCGATCTTTTACATTTGTGTTGTCTTTTTGCATTTTTGTTTCGATCCGACATCAGATGTGAGTTATTGTTGACTGACTATATTTTAGACCATTGCAATCTCTTTCTTTCACTTGGTTTTTCTTCCTTCCCTTCGGTACTCCTTAACTTGGAGATACTCCTTCGGTACTACTTGGCTACTACTTGAACAGATGGGTTTAGTCCCTTCCTTCGGGCAACGTTTTCTCCGGGTACCACCGGCTTACCACCGGGTTGAATGAAATCCCTAACTATTAGGACATAGTGTTCGGTACGACTTAAGGCTACTGGATTGACTTTGTTTAATGTTGCATCTGCTTTCAACTATTTCATAGCCTCCCGTCCCGAGCAAACGTCGAGAGCAGGGTGTTGAGCCAAAAAGTAAAATCCATAGAGTTGGGGACTAAAGAGACTCTTTTTTTACAGCCAACCATGAAGAGAAGAGAGGCTCAGAGTAGATTCGGTAATGTTGAGTCGATCTAGTACGGAAAATTCCTCCCTGTGCGCTCGCCTTTCGCCTGCTTCTGCTTCATCTGCAGATCGGATTCCTTCCCCAGAGTTCTTACTTATAGGCTTTATAGCCAAGCAGTCCAATAGAATAGCTGCTTCTTCTAAAGCGGATTAGAGTGCGACGACCGAAGCTACGGAGCGGCCTCTACCGCTTTCCCTACTGTTCTGGTTGAACTAGGGCCTTGGCTGAGCGACCACCTTCTTCCAGTATTCTTAGCTTACTGTCTGCTTCCTGCCTGATCGGTGCTGACTGACTGTTCTTGCTTGTCTTGGGCCTGTCTAGTTTTGGTGCTGCTAACTAAGGGTCGAATTTCGTGACTTGATGAAGAGGAAGCCGAGTATCTTTGGTCTTGAAGAGTCAGGCCAATCCAACCGCTTGCTCCTGCCCAACTCTGTCTCAGTCGTACCATAATGCGCCTGGACTCAACACTTTTCTTGCTCCAAGACCACCCTCTAGCCCTCATGTAAAATAGATGACAGAATTGTAAACAATCATAGAATGATTTAAGCTGAGGAACATAGAGGTCTCTCCCACAATTTTTGTCATATACCTCTGGAATAGTGTTGAAATCACACACCACTAAGCAGTTTTTTAAACCAAGTGGTTTATCTTAGTGTGCTAGCCGCTGCTTCATTTCGTACAGCGATAACGCTTTCTCTTTCTTAGCGCTCCACCCCGCGGAGAACTCTGGTTGCGCTTTGGTTGGCTTTCTCTTTTTTTGATTTTCTCTGACTTGACTCAGCTTGACCTACTTGACTCAGCGGTTAGAGTATCGCTTTCATACGGCGAGAGTCATTGGTTCAAATCCAATAGTAGGTAAAACCGGCCGAAACCCCCGCTTTTGCCAGCATGACAGCAAGCACAGACTGGCATCAAGGAGTAGAATGACCAAAGCATCGGTTGCTTCCACTTGTTTCTTGCCTTCTTCGACCGACAGACAAGGTACCCCCCTCTTTTTCTCTTGTGAACCTACGTTGAGCTTGGGACAACCCGCGACTGGCATAGGATATTTCAAAAGCGCCAGGATCCATCCTTCTTACGAACCAAGAGCACTGGAGAAGCGAAGGGGCTCGTGCTGCGACGAATAATGCCATTGTTCATCATCTCACAGATTTGCTTCTCGATATCTGTTTTCTGGTGGGGTGCATATCTATATGGCCGGACATTGACTGGCACTGCACCTGGCACCAACGGAATTTGGTGGTCACAGGAACGATGAGGGGGTAATTCCTTTGGCTCCCGGAACAAAGCATCAAACTCTTGTAGCAGTTCTTGAACAGATGGAGGTGTCGGCTCTGCAGGATCAGCATCCAGAGTAATTGCTTGCAGATCATGCTCCTGGTGAATCTGACGCACTTGCACACACTGGCTAACAGCACCCCGTTTCAGCAATCCTTGCAGCTTACGGACAGAGATTGGATGGCAGGAAGGATTATCTTGAATGCCATTGAGAGTGATGCAGCGCCCTTTGTGTGTGAATTTCATACGACGATGACGCCAATGTACCCACATCGGGCTATGGTCTTCGAACCGCTCTTGCCCTCCCCTTTCACTTCCATAGTGGTCTTCTTTGGCCGGCCCACTCAGTTCACTCTCAAGCTCTCTGAGAAGAGAGAATCCGATTCAAGATGTTTCTAATTCAGCCTTTCCTTCATGTTCGTGCTTTAAGTCAGTTCATACTTTTCAGCATATAAGAGAATGACTGAACTCGCGTTGAAAGCTACTAAACAATGGCTGATAGAGACTCATAAGAGGGAGAGCGGTAGCAAAAATGAGATCTTTCGTCTAGACAGAAGAGAGATCCTTTCCTTCCTTTCTATAGGAAATGACTGATGTTGCTAAGTCACCTTCTGTTGCTCTTGCATCATCCCTTTTCCAATTCTTTTTGTATGGCTCGGTTGCATCCGATTGATCGATCCCTAGTCACTGATTACATGCATGAGTTCTTTGATTCACTACTGACTTCTTCTGTGGAGCCGTGTTCGCCTACTGAGACTACTTGAAAAGAATTTTCGACGAACCGATCTCACGACGATGAGTCACACACATACTTAACAAAAAATGCAAATAGAAGAGCAAGCAAATCAAGCTCAATTACGACTCACTCTGATCAAATATCACTCAGGTATAGGATTTCCAGCGGAAAGGTAGCCTTGCTCGCTTCTTTACCCTTGTACGCACAAATCTAGCTCATAGCAGCACTTTCGAGTACGGTTACTTAAGTACAGAGATTGGAACAACTTAGCGCGGGAAGTCCCATATCTTGTCTTAGCCTCGCCTCACCTATTTCCTCATAACGAGATCAGAATGAAATAGAATGGAATCTCAAGTCTTAGCTAGATCAGGGCTACCACGTTCCCTCAGACGAAAAAGAAAAGAATACTAGACCTGTTGGACTCGGAAAGTAGGATCAGGCTTTTTCTACTAGAAACAGAGGAGAGCAAAAACTAAGTCAAAGGGGGAAGAGCTGTTTATGAGCATTTTAAGGCCGGTTGACAACATCCAATGTCTCCCACGAGGGTGCCTGAAACTCCAGTTTTTCTAGGCAGAGGTAGGTATATATATATTTAACACATTTTAGTTTGTAGGAAGATTCCCCGCTCTGATTTTTTTTCTATTTGGAGCTTCTTCCAAAGAGGTTGGGATTCTAGTTTCAATTGGATGTGTGCCGGTAAGATCGTTAACGACTGATATACTGCCTGAGATAGGGCATGCTCTCCCCTCTGCGTATCGAGAGAAAGAAACAACTTCCCGATTCTAGTTTCTTTCATTTATACCTACGATATCCACGCTAAAGATGAAAACTTTTGTAGTTCATATCAGCCTGAATGAGGAGGTAGAGTCAGTTTCGTCCATAAACTGGGCCGAAGATCTGACAGAGGTTGACTTGCTGGCTTGTGAGTTGCCAGCTCCGTAGTTGATTGCTAACCAGAGGATAGTGACAGCCAATATTCCTATTCCTGCTTGTGTGCTTGTTTGCTATTCTTCCTGTTCCTGTTACGAGACGACCTCGGCTCAAGCTGACCCCACACCGAAAGTCGTCAAGCAGTCTTGGGCTCCATCAATCAGTGAGGAGGAAACGAAAACCTGTTGGAGTTCCCTGCCATCACCTCGCCTAGATCCGGAGGTTCATACCCTCCTGTAGTAGAGATGTAAGTCGCAAAGGCTACTTGCCTGCCGAGGGGGGAGAACTACCTAGTATCAAATTCACAAAGCAGCACATTTAGTAGTTGACATCTTTCTTTCTCGTTTTCATCGGAAAGGAGAGTTTTCACGTTAAGCAAGAAGAGCTACGAGTTGGAGGGCTATTTCACCGACTGTCACTTCTCCTTTGTATCTGCCGAAGACGCAAGTAGCCCAACGACAGGCTTGTGTGGAGTTGAATGACAACACGCAGAGGTCTTTTGGCGAAACTGGGGGCTCTTTGTCTAAACGAAGGGCAAAGTCAACAGGCCAATCCCAGTTTCAGAATTGGAAGAAGCAGTAGGAGGTTCACCATCAAAAAGGCATGGGACAACAAACTCTCTTAAAGCTTTCTTCGAATAAGTCTTTCGCTTAACTTTGCTCAACGGCTTTAGTTCAGTAAATGCTTTCGTATGAAGCTTGAGTCAAGTCTAGTCTCATGCAGCGAAGATCGTCAAGCAATCATTGCTCGTCTCTCCGAAACCTATTGATAAGGAACACGTTCAAGTGTATGGAATAATCAAACCTTTCACGTATTTGTTAACATAGCGTTGGACGATTGATTCCTCTCTTTCTCCATGGCCTGCTTCCCATAACTGGCCTTACTAAAACTTACGAAATGCTAATTTGACCTAAATTTCTGGTTAACTGCTGACTTTCTTTGCTAGCTCACCCGAAACTCTGTCTTCAGGAGGAAAGCTTGCTTGAGTACCTTACTTGAAAATAAACCGCTTGAGCTGTAACCGAAACAGAAAGGTTTGATGAGCCGCTGCTTGCTCTCTAACTGCTCTTACCGCTTCTTCTTCTTGACCTCTGCTCACTGCTGCCAATGCTGTGACTGCCGCCCCTATCTCTAAAGCTGCGGATTACAGCTCCTGATTCAAGCAGTTTTTTTTCTGAAGTATGAGTCTTGTTTGTGACATTCAATTCCAGAATGAACATTCAAAGGAAAAGTTGTATGGGACGCTGCTTGCTATTACTGACTGCGGCTGCCGACCGAAGAACTAAAGATCTTCAATCTATGTTTGAGTGCTCTTGCGAAAGAAAATAATTTCGAATGCAAAAATGACTTCAAAAATAGGATAGGATCGCGGATTCCATATTTTTTTTATAGAAATAAAGATACCGTACTCCGCATCTTTACACCGCATCCTTCAAAGCCATTTAATGCCTTCTTGCCTGCCTTCAGTTCATGCCTTCAGGCTGGCCTGCTCTTGCCTATGAATGAGATGCCTACTTCCCATTAAGTTAAAATGCCTCATAGACATATTTTTTAGAATACTTAGTTAGTTAAAGAGAAAGATGGCTTTTGACAATTTCTTTAGTCCCCTCGTTCCCGAGCAGGAAAACGGATGCGCTAACGCGCAACGGCTTTCGCGCTAGTTGCTCAATCCGTTGCTTGTTCGGAAGAATCCACAAATGAATATTCTTTATTTCCTCTCGGACAGGCCCTCTTTTTTCATTCGAATGTACATCTTTTCGGTAATGATCATCTACAACTGAAAGACTGATGTCTTCCTCTACTCGATCCTTAGTTATACAATCTCCCTCCACCTCAATTTTTATGATCCTCATAGCCTTTTTTATTCGCGTCCTCCCCCTGGATCTATTCCTGCCATGTGCACGTCCTCTGCCTCCAGCAACTAGAGCTGCATCATCTTGTTCATTATTGAGAATAGGCCTCTTCTCACACCGTACCAGTTCTTTTTGCAGTTGAATCTTCCTGTTCTGGCTTATTGACTGTATAGATTCTTTTTGAAATGCAATCTATTCCCACGTCACTCTTCTCATAACATATCCTGTTCTCCTCACTTTGATTCTGGATTCACCGGTTGATTTAAGACAGGGTTCTATACTTTCTAGCCCCATTTGACAAAAGTGAGCTTCCCCTATCTCTTTTCTAGGAATCAGATAGCAATGCTCATTCGTGAATAGCATTTCATGCTTCCGCTACTTCGTCGGAGAGATCCATGGAAACTCAAAAAAGAAAAGCGGACGGCATTGTTCATACGATAGCCGGAAAAGCCAGTTCTCCCGCCGGCTATTCAAAAAACAAAGACTTACTTATTCATAAACTTCCTTTTATCGAGCATAATAGCTCTTATACGCTTGTACAGAGGAGTATAAAACAATGTATATATATAGGTGCTTAGTATCCTACAAAAACATTAACATCCAAAGCACCGTAAGCTTGCTTTCTCTCCCGCTGACAGACAAAGAAAAGGATTTTTTATACTTTTCTATGGTAGGCCTACGCTAGTGGAATATCTTTTTTGTTTGTATTCTAGCTTAGCTCTATCTATTCTTTGCTTAAGCTATCGTGTCGTGTAGATGGATGGCATCTCCCTATTCCCACATCCCCGGATATGATTAATGCATGGAAGCTAAGGAATTGGGTCATTCTTCATCCCAAGATGCAATCATTTGGACTCCATCTGAATATGGCAGTTGAACTCTTATAATAGGCTTGGCTCTGGAAAATGGGCTTATCTTGGGCAAAAAAACGCAAATAAAGAAGAGCTTCTTGTTTCCAAGCGGAACTCGAATGGGTTGCTAGCATATTTGTTGGGGATGGCAAGTTAACACCATGGGTAGGTTTGCCTTTCACTCGCTCTGGCACATTTTGGCGGAACGTCAACGTTATATATAGTGGAATTCTAGAGGTAAGTTAATGTTTTCAAAAATCCAAATGGAAAAGGATTTGCAAAAATAAGCAGATTAGAAGCTAGTATCTCCAGTTTTATGAGAGAAAGAAGAGGAAGAATCGGCGAACATCCGAAAAAATGGGACTTATGTCTCAATCCGATCAAAAACAAACATGTTCTATTGTGTGTTGACCACCGGGAAACGAATGGATTAAGATGAAGACGGACGGTTCAATTAGCGAGCATGGGAAGGCTTGTGGAGGTTTAGCAATAAAAAGGGGATATATGCATTCTCTCAAGCAGTTAAGAACAAGACCATACTCGAAGTCGAGCTCTTTTGCATCTGAACATGTATTCAAATAGCAGCTGAAAAGGAGTGTCAGAGGATTTGGATTGATTCGGATTCCCTAACGTAAGACATGGTCTACTCTCAAGATCCCAAAGTCCACAGCTAAGGAAAGCTCCTTCTTCATAAGATCAAGAAAGTACGAGCGTCTTTCGAAGAATGGAAAATCTCCCATACTTGGAGAGAAGCAAACCAACCGGCCGATTTGCAATTGACTATGCTTAGTAGTTGACATCTTTGGTCTTCACATTTTCCCTTCCATTTTGTAAAGTTAGTAAAAGAGGATAGATCTGGTAAACTGACGAATGTCAATCTTCATTTTTGTAGATTAATACACTGGTAGGGGTCGATCAGGCAAATCCCAAAGCTGACCCCCGAACAGCTGCCGGACTGCTCAACTGATCTTCTCTCTCTTCAGAAAAACGGAACCTTCTCAAAGACTCCCTTTGCACTGAGAACACAATTCAGAACCCTCCTTCTCACAAGAAGGCAAACCTTGTATGTTGATCGAATCTTCTTTCGCATCCAGAAGAGAGGCTATGGGCTCTCCGAGAGAGTGGTTCAGGTGACTACCGGAGTCATTGATTAAGCAGGTAAGATGGGCTTAGTAGGGCTCGAACCTACAATATCACCGTTATGAGCGGTACGTTTCAACCAATTAAACTATAAGCCCAATCGGATCTCTACATGCCGGGAAGAGCGGACAGAAAGAGGAGACCTTTGCTCTATCTCCTTCTTCCTCTTCCCGGGGCCCCGGAGGGGTTCTTTGGCAAGCCCTATTAAAGAAGCTAAGTGACTTTCGTCACTCAAGTAGTGAGTTTGAGAGTGACCGTTAGGGCGACCACTTGTACTTCTAGGCCTTGGCGACCTATATGTTACGCAACACAGCTTCACTTGATTTAGTAAATCAATAGTTCAAACCAGCCCACTAATAGCTTAGACAGTGGCCCTTCCACTTTGGTATAGTTGACCCTACCTATTGACTCAAGGTTCATAGGAAGGGGGAACCCAGACATAGTGGGATGTAGGCTTCAGTTGTTTTGGTACTTTTTCACTACGTCTTATTATTATTTTTGTAACCGGCTTTTCACCGGCAGGTCAGTAGGCCTTTTAGAAGGCGAACAAAGGAAAGTTCTCCGCGGGCGCTAGCGCTATCTTGTTCGCTTTTGTCAACTGAAGTCGCGTGTAGCGCCAAGTCACTGATAGCTGATAGAGCGCGGAGCCCCTTCTCTAAGCGAGCAGAGCCATTTCTTTCTACTGTCGTCAAAAGAAAAAGAAAAGTACTAAAGGCGAAGGGCATTCTGTTGTACAGCTACTTTGGTATAGTTACAAAGGTAACCGGTAGATGACTGTTGAATCGACAGTAGTTACGAAAGGGGGAAATAGCTCAGTTGGTTAGAGTGCTGGTCTGTCACGCCAGAAGTCGCGGGTTCGAACCCCGTTTTCCCCGCCCGATCTTCCTCTTCCTGCCCGAATCATTTTGAAAACACTGGAACCTGCTGATCCTAGCGTAGCATTCAAGACAATTGTTCCTTCTTCGGTCTCCCTCCACCCCCTTCGTTTGTTGTGGTCCTCACTGCAGGAACTTACTTAATGAATGAGTGAAGATCTTCCTTCCCCCCTTGTGTCTTACCAAGGACCGAGTTCCCACTTGTGGCGAAAAAAAAGTCTACCATCCCAGCCGGCCTAACCCGGGGGGGTTAAGGTTCCTCTCGGAGACTGCCAGTCTACAAGAAGCTGGCAGAGCTTTAGCCATTGGACCACATCCATCCATCCTCCTACCTAAAGACGCCTTTTCTTGTTCGTTCTTCGAATTACGCTAGTGGAGACTAATTCCTTCCGGCTAATGAAGATACTACCCCAGTCTTCCCATTCATTCCCAGTGGATCCTTCTTATCCCTTTTCATTGAACGAACCAAGTTCACCTATACGAGAGTGAGGAATAGAAATCCTACAATCAACTTCCCACTTTTGATGTCCCGTTTGATGATTCTGCTGCGTCTTTAGAAAAAAAGGAGAAGGACAGGGGTCGCTAGTCAGAAAAGCTATAACTATCAATTCGAATTCTGAATGAATAAAATCTCCCCAAGTAGGATTCGAACCTATGACCAGTCAGTTAACAGCCGACCGCTCTACCACTGAGCAACTGAGGAAGAACGGACTTAAGGAAGCTGACTCTCGTTCTTTGGCCCAACCAACCGCAGACCGAAAATCCAAAAAGTCTGTCACTTTTTCTCTTTCACATACACCGGGAGAAAGGGTGATGATAGCAATCCCCTTTGCCTCCCCGGCCGGGGCAGGACAAGGGGGGCGGTGGTCAACCATCAACTCTCGATATGCATATTGATCTATCGATCTCCGCGTCCTGCCAGTTCGCTAAGTAGACTCACTCTACCGAGGGGCAACTAAGGTTGGTTCCTGCCAATTCCCTTACTGATCAGCCTTGGAATTGGCAAGTATGAGAGAGGACTCTCTCTGTCTCTCCGAGTTTCAAATACTAAGTGAAGTTAAGTAGCACTTCAGCTATTCTAAATGTGAATAGATTCCGATCAAGCAAGCAGGAGAAGGTGGTCCTTTCATCTCTCTGTCTGCTCCATGCTCTATAGCCTAAGGATCATGAGCAGGTTTAATGCTAGAAAAAACGAGATCTGCCTAATCATTTTGGTAGATGAAGTAGTGGGAGGTCACGAAGGAAGTAAGGGGGCATGTTAAGTTGATAATTTCGAACATTGTAGCATCCTTTTGACGGTTGGGCTTTGAGTTGATAACTTTTAAGAACTCTTAATATGAAAATACACATTCTAAAATGACGCATCGAGCGAGACCATTCTGTTTCATTGTGAAGGAAAGACATTTTCGACCAACAACATCTACTCATATCCAGCTTCGTGTCATTTTTGAACACTGCGATCAGCAAGTAGCAAGCGGGGGAGAGTCAAGTCAAGTACCACACAGGACTGACGGGGTGGGGCGCGTCAAAGCAACCCGGGACCCCGGAGGGGTCACTAGAAAAGCGCTGGCGCCTTCTTTTGAAGGTGA
Source organism: Elymus sibiricus (assembly GCA_039707655.1). NCBI lineage: Eukaryota > Viridiplantae > Streptophyta > Magnoliopsida > Poales > Poaceae > Elymus > Elymus sibiricus. The sequence goes on from CM077666.1 coordinate 20,826,470, forward strand.
AAAACTACGCTAGCTAAGAAAAAGAAAAGGGCTGCGCTAATGGCAAGGAGCAAGCACTAGTAGAAAACAGGGCATCTGTCCAGGTTCCAGAGGGCCTTTAGTCCCGGTTCTGGAACTGGGACAAAACGATCGGGACTAATGCCTAAAACCTTTAGTCCCGATTGGCCTACGAACCGGGACCAAAGGTGCTCCACGTGGCCGCTGTGGGGCGCCTAGGCAGGAGGACCTTTAGTCCCGGTTGGTAACACCAACCGGGACTAAAGGGTCTCCACGTGGCCGCTGCGCAGCACTCAGGCAGGAGGACCTTTAGTCCCGGTTGGTAACACCAACCGGGACCAAAAGGCAGCCACGCGTCAGCAGCTCGCAGGCGCTGGGGTTTTTTTTTTGAAAGGGGGGGTTTAGGGGTTTTGGAGGGTTTAGGGGTTTTGGAGGGTTTAGGGGTTTCATATTGTGTTAGCTAGCTAATAGAGAGAAGTGACCTCTCTTTCTCCGTGCTTGGTCGACGCTAGCTACTACATATAGAGAGAAATCGACGCTAGCTAGTAAGCAAATGAAGGAAACCATTAAGTACACAAGATCGTCATGAACATATATAGAGAGAAGTGACCTCTCTTTCTCCGTGCTTGGTCGAACAACAAGTTTTCGTATATCTATCCGACACTACTACATATATACAATATAACATCCCTGACATCATCAAGCGCCAAACTCCCATTGAATTTCCGTCTGGTATTCTCCCTTTTCATGTATGACGTGGTCAAGAAAGAATCCCGCCAATTCCTCTTGAATTGCTCGTATGCGATCATGTGGTAGGAGTTCATCCCGCATCTGCCAGATCTAATTTAAAGAAGGGGGTCAATACATATATATGAATGAAACTCAACACAATTGATGGTAATAAAATAAAATTGTGAATATTGTTTACATACTTCAAATTGTTCTTCAGATCTGCCCCGCTCAGAGGTCCTGTGGCGAATGTACTCGCAAACGTAGTATCCACATAAATTATTCCCGGGTTCCTGCCACAAGAACTTTACGAGAATAGAGTTCAATCAAACTGATAATCAAGCATGATAATGGTATTGATGAAACTACAATCAATGAGAGATGCGCGGAACTAGCTAGTACTACTTACTTTGTGGTGTGTAAATCGCAGCTCGTTCTTCAGACCCAGAACCTTTCCGGTGAACTGTTTCCAAACCCTGCCAGGGAAAGAAAATGATTACTTGATATCAGGAAATGAACGAAAGTTGCCGATATGGTCCCGGTATTGATTGAACTTACTTCTGGAGCATTGCAGTCATGTCCGCATAATCCTTTGGATCTTTACGTCTCGAGTCTAAGATAGTTACTACTCCCCCGTCAAGCTTAATGGATAGCAGAATAAAGTGGAACCGGCGCACGCATAACTCATCAATTACAGTACTTAACCTCGAGTAAGCGAAACCGAATATGCACAAGACAGTAACACTCACTTGAAGTTGTAAGGAAAGAGTATTTCCCTTTTGTTTTCATGTCGAAGGAACGCTTTTAGCAAGTTTTCCTCGGTTTCTTTAACTCTGTTTTGTACCGTCCATTCATTTACGGTATTTGGGCTAATGAACCCAATGTCATAGATTTGAATTTTTGGGCATTCGACGATCTTTAATCTGCATAATATAGTGAGGATAATTATATATACATGCAATGAACGAGCTGAGCTAGAGACTTAATTACAGAAGTAATACGAACAGACAGTAGCAAGTCATGATTTGTTTGTCGAGGGCCTCTTGATTGAATAACTGAAATAACTCCACAAATTCAACAGGCATCAGGTCGACTCCAATGAGGTCGTGATCATCTTTAATTCTCACCATCAAACTATCGGACCCATTCTTCCTGCAGCTTTCCAAGTACCACTCATGCAATCTTCGCATCATCGTTGTTAGAGGAGGATGATCAGGTTTGACGAGAGGCTTCCCATGCTCGTATCTAAAGATCTTTACTACCTCAGCCGTTTCAAACTGTACATCATCGCCCACGTAATCACCAAGAGTGGTACCGGGCAGTAGCCCCGGATGATTAGCGATATCGCTAGACACCTTGAGAGGGGGGCACAATTGCTTCTCCTGTTCGCCGAGCTGGGGACTTGTTTTCCCACTTCTTTGTCTTGAAGCACTGGCAGTACTTCCCGACCGCCGCGCTTCATCATACGTCTTTTCAATACAGCAGTCATAGTTGGATTGCGGCGGAGGCGGTGGTGGTCGCTTAAGGGCATCCAGAGTGCGCTTTGCTTTCACAGGATCTATTGTTTCCTTCGGAGGTGGACGTTTCCGTTTAAAATGGGCCTGCACTTCGGCAGCACTGATGTCCTTGTTTTCCTCGTCAGTCCTCTCATATGGTAACTTTGGAGGAACCCTGAGGCTTGGACCAAATTTGAATTTTTCCCGCCTTTTGTACTGCTAGCCGTCGGAGTGGTAGCGGCTCTCTTCCGCTGTTGCTGAGGCGGCGGAGTCCGCTGACGCGCCGGAGCCGGCTGAGGCGGCGGAGACCGCTGACACGCCGGAGACAGCTGCGGCGGCGGAGACGGCTGACGCGCCGGAGACAGCTGAGGCGGAGGAGGATTCTGCTGAGGGGCCTCCTCCGTTAGAGTCCGTTGTGGCGGCGGAGACAGATGACGCGCCGGAGACGACTCTGGCAGCGGAGATAGCACAGCTGGAATGTGAGGAGGAGTCTGATGAGGATCCGGCTGCGTCTGCTGAGGCGGTGTCCAGTTTGGAAGCTTGATGTTCTCCTTTCTGCATAGACAGGTACTCCTTAAGGCATTTTCCAGAAGATTATCCCCTTCACCTGTAGGGTAGTCAAGCTCCAGCCCCTCAAATCCCACCATTATTTCATCCACCATGACAATAGCATAGCCATGTGGAATCGGACGGCAATGGAAAGTTCCCTCAGGTCGAGGAGGTAAAACAGAGCCGACCGCCGCCTTCAAGGTCAGGTTCTGGCATTTCGCCATTAGCACACAATGTTCAGCCTCCGTGATACTATCCACGGGGTAGCGAGGAGCCGTGAAATTAGGCTGAACGAGCTCCGTGGAAGCCACACTGCTTCTCCGCTGAGATGGTGGGGTAGCTTCTGGGGCAGTGTCGAAGGAAGGATCTTTGTGCCGCTGAGATAGTTGGCCGGTAGCTCGTTGGCCCTCAAGTTCCTCTAGTTTCGCTAATCTTGCACCGAGCTTCTGCATTTCGCTTGCTTCCGCTTTCTTCTTTCTCTCTCGGCTTCTATAACCACCGCTGTCGGGAAACCCATATACCCACGGAACGGAGCCTAATGTGCCTCGTGTTCGTCCAGGGTGTTCAGGATTCCCGAGGGCCTGTGTCAGCTCGTCATTCTCTCTGTCGGGATGTAACCTCCCTTCCTGCGCTGCCTGGATTGCTTCCTCAAGCTTCTTGACAGGTATTGCAAGTTGAGCTTTCGTCCAAACACACTCCCCTGTGTCTGGGTCCAAAGTTCCCCCAACCCTGAAGAACCAAGTCCTTCACCGATCTGGCCAGTGCAATGTCGCTGGTTGGACCCCTTTAGCAAGCAGGTCTTGCTCAGCTTTGTCCCACGTAGGCCGGGCTTTGCTGTAGCCACCTGACCCCGTAACATGGTGATACTTCTTCTTTGTAGCATTTAGCTTATTTGTCGCTGACCTTTGCTTGCCCTTGTCCGATTTCTTGTAGGCCACAAATGCGGGCCAGTGTTCTTTTATCTTCTCATATGGACCGGTGAATTCTGGAGTCTTGTCTTTCTCGACAAACTTTTTGTTCAAATCTTTCTTCCAGTTCTTGAATAGTTCTGCCATCTTCTTAAGAGCAAACGCCTTGACCTTATTCGGATCTGCCTCTGGTGGTAGGCTGAAATTTGTCATCAGCGAGGTCCAAAGATAATCTTTCTATCTATCCTAGACATAAGAAACTTCAGGGTCCTTCTTCTTATTCCATTCTTGGATGCTGATCGGGATGATGTCCCTAACAACTACTCCGCACTGATGTATAAATGTGTCCCTGCTCCGCTTGGGAGCAATCGGTTGGCCATCTCGACCGACTTCTTCGATCGTGAACCTTTCATCCTGGCGCAACCTTTTCTTCGGGCCTCGTCTCCTTACGGAAGTTTGGCTCGATCCGGAGGGCTAATTAAAAGAAGAAAGAAGCGTTAATATATGTACACACAAAACAATTAATGCATCAAGTCAGCAGAGGCTTAATTAATATATGTATATATACCTCGCCGGACTTTGCAACAGTTAAGGTCACCGGAGCCGTCATGATCTCCTTCCTCCTCCATTCGGTCACCGGAGCCATCATGATCTCCTTCCTCCTCCATTGGATCACCGGAGCCATCATCCTCTCTTTCCTGACCATCGGTGTCATTGAGAAACAACAAGGTGATATCACCTCCGTCGCGGATTATATCCCCCAACAACTCTTCTTTTTCTAAGTCTCTGTCCATAGTTTCTGCAAATACAACACTTGACATGGCAAAAAAAGACTTGCTTCACATTCGATAGAAAATCAAAGTTATCGGGGTTATGTTTTAATGACCCCCTCTCTCATGTTTTAATGACAAGATGAATACAAGCTTTATACACAAGATGAATACAAGATTTATACACAAGATGAATACACAACTCAACAAATGAACCAACCATCATCCTATGAACAAAACTCAACATATATACAACAAATGGACACCTTTTGTTGAACAGCGGAGGGACGATAAATGCCCAACTCCACGGAGATGCAACACCACAACCTGTAATTCCACCGAGAGTGAAAATTAGCATGGCAACAAATGGCATGACATGAATGTAACACCACAACCTGATAAAAAAATTGTAGCTAGCTAGATACCAATTTGAAAGCAAGTTTCAAACTTAGAGAAAAATAGCATGGCATGGCATCCACAATACAAAATATTGACCAAGTTTTCATAAATCAAAATGAACTCTAAATAAACTCTAAAGACAAAATATTGACCAAGTTTTCATACATCACAATGAACATCAAAATGAACTCTAAATCTACTCTAAAGACAAAATATTGACCAAGTATATTTGTCACCAATCCTTTTAATGTGGGTTTTAAAATTTTCTCCCAATCCTTTTAATTATATTATAAAAATCAGTAGTAATTATTTTCATAATGATTTGGACTCAACAAAATTCTTTTATTAGTATTTTCAAACTCTAGAATGATCCTGTTGCACTAGAACTATTTCAAATAATCCTTTTCAAATGCCACAAATTTTTTGAGAACTCCTCTGATGCCTATAGATCATTTTTATGCAAAAAGCCACTTTGGTCATTTGAAAATTTTGAGCACAACTTCCATTTTTCAATTTTGGTCCAATCTTGGCATTGAACTACAACCCTATTTTTCCTTGCTCAAATAATTCTGAATTTTTTGCATCTTATAGTCCTTCCAACTAAACCCTTAAGTCCGGAAGGGCAGCCCCAATTTCATCTTGCAAGTCCACCGAAAAATTCCCTGTAGTTTCTGTCCAGAACTAAATTCTAATAAAACTTGCACTAACAAGTTTTTCCTTTTATCAAACCAACTTGACCATCATCTCTAACATCCAAGGAGACATCATCCTGCCAAGTTTCACATACAACAAAGTTCCCTAGCTAGCCCTAGCATTTCAACGAACACCTTGTGGACATGGCAAACACATTTCAACAAACTCTATGAAACCTTGCAACTCTCTGAACAGGGGCAACTTTATACATACAAGGAAGAAGGAGGGAGGAGAGGGGTGGGAGGGAGGAGGGAGTACCTGGCCGGCCGGCTAGCTGTGGAGCGGCGGCGTCGGGGGCAGGGCAGGGGCGCGGCGGCGTCGGGGAAAGGCAGGGGCACGGCGGCGTCGGGGGCAGGGCAGGGGCGCGGTGGCATCGGGGCAGGGCAGGGCATCGACGGCGAGGTCCTTCCGCCTGGCGGCGTCGAGGTGGTCGTCGGCGCCGTCGGGGGAGAGGAGGATCGAAGTGAATTGTGTTTGAAAATTTTCTAAGTGCGCGGTTATATACAAAGACCTTTAGTCCCGGTTGGTGGCTCCAACCGGGACTAAAGGCCCCACTTTAATCCCGGTTGGAGCCACCAACCGGGACTAAAGGTGCATTTCAGCAGCCCAAAAGGCGGGAAGCACAGGCCTTTGGTCCCGGTTGGTGGCTCGAACCGGGACTAAAGGAACCCTTTAGTCCCGGTTGGTGCCACCAACCGGGACCAAAGGCCTGGTCCTGGCACTGGCGTGGGGTGGTGGGAGTTTAGTCCCATATCGCTAGTTGAGAGAGGGTAACACTGGTTTATAAGGCGCGCTGCGGCTGAGCTTTCGAGCTCCTCTCTAATGCAGGCACTACTTGCCTAACCTTTGTCACTGCCATGTTGGGCCTGTTGGGCCCGCGGGCCTGCATCCTGGCCCATGTACAGATGGGTTTCTAGTCATATGCAGGCCGTGGTGGCCCAGTAGGCGGCATTTTTTTATTTTTTATGTCATTTTAGTTTGCTATTAAAGTTTTTAACATAAAATACTTTATGAAAATTGTTTTTGCTATTAAAATTTTTAACAAAAAATACTTTGATAATTTTAGTTGCATAAATTTTATATAAATTTAAGTTAATATTATTTTGATAATATATTTTTATTTTTTATGTCATTTTAGTTTGCTATTAAAGTTTTTAACATAAAATACTTTATGAAAATTCTTTTTGCTATTAAAGTTTTTAACAAAAAATACTTTGATAATTTTAGTTGCATAAATTTTATATAATTTTAAGTTAATATTATTTTGATAATAACTAGAGGTTTATAAAAGCTTTTTAGTTGATTCTTTTTGCTATTTAAGAATATTATAGTTTTGTTTTAGTTGATCATAACAAAATATTTTAATTGATTCTTTTTAGTTCATTCTTTTTGCTATTAGAGTTTTATAAAAGCTTTTTAGTTCATTTTTTTTGCTATTAGAGTTTTATAAAAGCTTTTTAGTTCATTCGTTTGAAAAGCACTACAAAGGTTGAAAGTTGGCATGGTATCATCATTTCACCCACATAGCATGTGCTAAAAAGTTGAGAGGGTTACGGCAAAAACTGGATGCACTTCGTGTACAAAATGGACAATCTCTTTCGAAGTATCACGGTTTCGGACGAAAACTCATCTGTTACAAAGGGATTTCATTTTTTTGAACATATTTCAACTCCAGACTTTTTGTGCGTTCAACAAGAACCATTCAAAGCCACATCATCAATTTTCAACCCTTTCTGACTTCATTTGGTATTTTTCATGCATTTACTGATTTTTTTAGCTAAATGACCCTGAAATTGAAAAGCACTACAAATGAACTCTAAAAAGGTTGAAAGTTGGCATGGTATCATCATTTCACCCACATAGCATGTGCTCAAATGTTGAGAGGGTTAAGGCAAAATCTGGATGCACTTCGTGTACAAAATGGACAATCTCTTTCGAAGTATCAGGGTTTCGGACGAAAACTCATCTGTTACAAAGGGATTTCATTTCTTGACATGTAACTGCAGTGATATTCTAGATCAAAGCCATCATCAGAATAGTTGTGGAGAGAAAGTCTTCACTTTTTCTTCGCGTGTGTCCCTTGCTTATTGCGCCGTAACCATGGATAATCTTCATCGTTTAACAGGGTGCTTGGGTCAGCCTTCACTTTGAAGGGAGGAATTTCATGAAACTTTTCAAAATCTTCAGACATGTCTGTCTTGCCCTCCACTCCCACGATGTCTCTTTTCCCTGAAAGAACTATGTGGCGCTTTGGCTCATCGTATGATGTATTCGCTTCCTTATCTTTTCTTTTTCTCGGTTTGGTAGACACGTCCTTCACATAGAAAACCTGCGCCACATCATTGGCTAGGACGAATGGTTCGTCTGTGTACCCAAGATTGTTGAGATCCACTGTTGTCATTCCGTACTGCGGGTCTACCTGTACCCCGCCTCCTGACAGATTGACCCATTTGCACCGAAACAAAGGGACCTTAAAATCATGTCCACAGTCAAGTTCCCATATGTCCACTATGTAACCATAATATGTGTCCTTTCCCCTGTTGGTTGTTGCATCAAAGCGGACACCACTATTTTGGTTGGTGCTCTTTTGATCTTGGTCGATCGTGTAAAATGTATTCCGATTTATCTTGTACCCTTGGTAAGTCAATACAGTCGAAGATAGTCCCCTGGCCAACGAGTACAGCTCATCTCCAACAATGTTGTTACCCATGAGATGTGTTTGCAACCAACTACCGAAAGTCCAGATGTGTTCACATGTAATCCAGTCGTCAGACTACTCCGGGTGTTTGGAGTGCAGAAAATTCTTGTGTTCATTGACATACGGGGTCACCAAGGTAGAATTATGTAGAACTGTGTAGTTGTGACACCCTGATTTTCGCTCCTTGTTTTCTTTCCTTTGCGGGATTTGACTCCCATCTTTTTTTCCGATGTTGTCGTATTTTCTCTCGCTCTTGGGTATATGAAGATGGTCATTTAGTCTTGCCGTTCCTATCCCACCAGAGACTCTCTCCAACCCAACCTTGTTATCCCAAATTTATTCTCCGGATTTTGCCGCCAAAGCCCTACCTTCCGAGTTACCGGAAGGGAAACCCTAGTTCCTTCCGTTACAAAGGAACCCCAATTTCCTTTGATCTGTTGCCTCCCAAACATTTCCCAGTGATCATCCCATATCTATAAACCCTGGATATGCAAAAATATTGCCAAGTCATTTGCAATATTTTTCATTTAAAATTAATTCCTTTTTCTGCTGTTTAAAGGAATTAAATCCAGGAAAATATCTATCCATCTCCAAAGCTCATGAAAACTTGTGGAGATATTCTTTGTGATCATACTGAGCTCCAATAAAAATATTGGCCATAATTAAATAAGGGAAATTTCCTTTTCCTATTTAAAGCCAATATTGCAATTTGGGCACTTTCCAAAGGAGCTACCATTTTGGTAGCCAGGAAAAATCCCAAATAATTTGTGGAGCTTCTCCTATCCATATCTTCACCATTTCCATCAAGATCCCAAGTTCCACAGATCAAATTTTGAGAGCATCATCCAATTCTTGTTTCTAGACTAATTTTGAGGTTGTGAAGCAACTATATTTTATATTGCTTGAAAAATTCTCAAATTAATCCAGGACCTCACATTCCATATATGATGTGAGTATGCAAAAATTCACATCATTTTATCTAGCCAATTTTTCCCAAAAATTCCATCTAGTTTCTGTCCAGATTCAAGCTCTGTGAAGGAAGTACCACTTTGGCATTTCCAATTGAGCTGAAATTTTCCCAGTACCTTCATATATCCAAATCATCACTCTCCACCGAAATTGAGCTCATTCCACCAAGCCATATGAGTGCAGCTTCAAGATTTAGTTTCTGGACCAGAATCTGCATTTGCAAAGGAAGTATATGCAAAACTTGTCCAAATGCCTTCGAATTTTGCAAGCACCTAGTCCTTCCTACCATATTTCCCTGTGACATCTTGTCCAGCTCTTTGGCACATTTGTTTGACCACAACTTGCTGTCCAAGATTTTATCCTGAAGCTGTTCTGGATCATCTGGATCCATCTAAAATTTTCCTGGCCTTTCCCGAGTTGGATCTTGTCAAATTGACCCGTGATCTACTTGTTAGACAAGGTGTGACGGCACATGGGAAGCCGGGACACGCGGTGGTCGTGGTGACCATGACAAATGCAGGCACAGCCGAAGCTCTGCACTGCATCGTCGTGTCCCTCCCCTGTTCCTCTCGCCGTCGCCTTGTGCCGACGTCTGCGGCGACGTACGGTTTCCCTCCGTCCCCAGCTGGCCCTGGAAGCTTGCTCGTTGGCCGGGAGCGCCGACAGCGGGTGCTCCGCTCGCGCACCGCCACGACGCCACGGTCCAGTAGCTTCAGCCGGCGCCCAGCTCCTTCCCGAGCCCTCCCCCGAGCCTATATAAGGAGCCCCGAGCCCTTCCCCTCTCCAGCAGCCGCGGCCCCCCTCTTCCCCGAGCTTCGGAGCTCTTCTCTCCCCATCCATGGCCGAAGGCCGCCGCCGAACCCCTCAGCCATTCCCTGCCCGTGGCCATCCCCTCCCTCCCTCTTCCGCACCCACGGTCCTCCCAGGAGCCCCTGGAGTCGCCGCCTCCCTCGTTTTGGCTGGGGGAGCATCGCCGGAGCCCAGCTCCCTGTCGCAGCCATCGGGGAGATAAGGAGAGGAGGAATGTGAAGGAGAGGGAGGAGAAAGAAGGCGGGTGGGTCCCGGCTATAAGTGACCCACAGCCCGGGCCCGCCACTTAAGTGGAAACGTACTCTGCAGAGTACGCATTCCCTCTTCTGAAAACGCATTTTCCCAAATGCGCTTTCATTTCTGAGCCGCCGGCCGAAGTGGCTATTTTGTGAACGTTCGCTGGTTAAAGCAAGAAATGGACAGATCCTGTTTATTTCTCTGCCTAAACAACGAATAGCCGTTTCTCTTCAACCGTAACTCCGATCGAGGTGATTCCAAAGCCCACTTCTTCAGTTCGTCGAGCCCATTCCGATGCCATCACTTTCACCTTGGTCACACTTTCTGAAAATACCCATTTTGCCTCTGCCCTTACTCAGCCCTCCCCGAGAGGGAATCCTTTCCGCGAGGTGATCGCACTTCTTCCAGGAGTATTCCTCGACCCCCAGGCAAGCCGACCATCTGATATATGCCCTAAAGCATTGCTCTGTGTTATTCTTGCGTGTTTAAATTAATATGTTGATGCTCGTGTGCATAGTAGTGGGCTGTATGTGACTCTGTCGAACCCTTGTCTGCCTTTCTTTGATGACGGCACCACGCCTGTGTTCTGAGCTGCTTTCGGCCGTCCGGGGTGGATGCCGACTTTATATTTCTCTTCTCAAAAACTGGCCCGTGTTCTGAGCTGCTTTTCGGCCGTCTCGGGCAGCTGTTGAATTTCTCTCTGCAGCGGTGCCCCTATGCTCTGAGCTGCTTTTCGGCCGTCTTAGGGAACCGCTACACTCTTTTTATCAACACCGTCTCCTGCTCTGAGCTGCTTTTCAGCCGTCTTGAGCCGGGGTTGAGTTATTCCGGTAACGTCCCAGATCTGAGTTGTAAAGACCGTTCTGGTGGCTACTGGTTTAATTGCCGGTTTTATGCAAGGGTTCAGATGGTCGTCAGTTACAGCTAGAACTTGTAGAGTGATAACTTGCCATTTAAATATTGTTTCACTAATGACTCGTTGTAATATTGTATGAAGATAGGTTGTTATGTTTTCACAGTTGTTACAACATGCATTATTTTGATATGTGAAATTCATAGTAATTTACTTTGATGAATAGTTACTGCCATGTTAAGTTGACCATGCTTAATACCCATACTGGTTAAATTTCTTGACAACACTAAACTTAGTTGGTTGATCAAGAGCCACCTACCCGGACTTTTCTGTGCAGCCACATTTGCCGGTATGGGACAACCTTGATTTGGTCTGGCTTTGTGCTCTTTTATCGGTACCACCAAACTAGGGAAGGTTATGCGTGCGCGCTACCCTGGCCCAGTAGGCGGCGATAACCTTGTGAGCCCAGTTGAGTTATATGGATCCAGGTCCCCGTTTGGGACAGTTTGTTTGGCCACGACGGTGGCAGGTGTCACGGGGTAACACAGGGGTCACCCAGGACATGACCCTGGGAGGGTATGATTGTCGGTGGTACGATAGAGGGGTCACGGGTCAGGTAGGTTTCGTTGGAGCACCACCGGTCCACCCGAATGGGATCACGGGGCCAGGTGCTCCATGGTGTGGGTAAAGTGCGCAACCTCTGTAGAGTGTAAAAACCTATTCGAATAGCTGTGTCCACGGTATTGGACAGTCCGCTTAGGCCTCTCTAGGATGGTCAACCATAACATTGATAATAATGATGGAAGAACTTGTCTTATGTTTGGAAGTGCTCAATGGATCTTGAGTATCTCGAGGGTTGTGGGACAACCCAGAAGAGAGTAAGTTGGTAATTGGCAACAGTAAGCATTTTAAGCACTTAAGATGATTAATGTTACTAGATGTTTAATATGGCTAGACATTCCTGCCATAACATGATGATTAATCTTGCTAGGTAAGCATGTTATGCTATGATAGTTAATGTTGTTCTAATAACAAATGCATGCATGAATGCCATGGATTGCATTGCTTGGTGTATATGTTGGTTTGGTTTGCTTGCGAGTACATTCAAAAGTACTCAGCGGCCTTCAATGTGGCCAGGTTCACCTAAGGATTTGACGTTCGCTAGCGAGGAGCCGGAGTGTTCGCAGGCTAGAAGAGTAACCCAGTCAGATCCCTGTGGATTGGAGCCGCACCAAGACCATGCTGCCTTAGATAGAGCTTCTCCACTGCCTTTCCCCTTGTAATATATCATGTAAGACTGATATATTCATTAATAGAAAAGCTTGTGTTCATGATACTTGTTGTAAAAGCACATGCCAGAGTGATTTTCCTGGGCTGGTATGTGCGGTGACCGTCTGACTACAGTGGTAATCAGGCGGGGCGCCACAGTAGTGTGCTTGAGCCCAAGAATGCCCGTCCCTACATATTATTGCATCCGCTCCTAACGTGCCTTTTCCAGTCAGTCTCCACTCATGCCGCGATTGAGGGAGACCAATCGGCTTAAGGTCAGGAATAAAGTCAACACAAAACCCAATGACCTCCTCTGTTTGATGGCCCATGGAGATGCTTCCTTCTGGCCTAGCACGGTTACGAACATATTTCTTTAAGAATCCCATGAACCTCTCAAAGGGGAACATATTGTGTAGAAATACAGGACCCAGAATGGCAATCTCGTCGACTAGATGAACTAGGACGTGCGTCATGATATTGAAGAAGGATGGTGGGAACACCAACTCGAAACTGACAAGACATTGCACCAAATCATTCTTTAACCTAGGTAGGATATCTGGATCGATTACCTTCTGAGAGATTGCATTGAGGAATGCACATAGCTTCACAATGGCTAATCGAACGTTTTCCAGTAGAAGCCCCCTCAATGCAACCGAAAGCAGTTGCATAATAATCACGTGGCAGTCATGAGACTTTAGGTTCTGGAACTTTTTCTCTGCCATATTTATTATTCCCTTTATATTCGACGAGAAGCCAGACGGGACCTTCATACTGAGCAGGCATTCAAAGAAGATTTCCTTCTCTTCTTTGGTAAGAGCGTAGCTGGCAGGACCTTCATACTGCTTTGGATGCATGCCGTCTTTTTCGTGCACACGTTGCTGGTCCTCCCGTGCCTCCAGTGTATCTTTTGTCTTCCCATACACGACCAAGAAGCCTAGCAGGTTCATGCAAAGATTCTTCATCACGTGCATCACGTCGATTGCAGAGCGGACCTCTAGGTCTTTCCAATAGGGTAGGTCCCAAAATATAGATTTCTTCTTCCACATGGGTGCGCGTCCCTCAGCGTCATTCGGAACAGATTGTCCGCCAGGACCCTTTCCATAGATTACTTGTAAATCCTTGACCATATCAAGTATGGCATCACCAGTATGGAGGGCGGGCTTCTTCCGGTGATCTGCCTCACCTTTGAAATGCTTGCCTTTCTTTCTTAAGAGATGGTTGGTCGAAAGAAATCGACGATGTCCCAGGTACACATTCTTCCTGCATTTGTCCAAATATATACTTTCGGTATCATCTAAACAGTGCGTGCATGCATGGTATCCCTTGTTTGTCTGTCCTGAAAGGTTACTAAGAGCAGGCAAATCATTGATGGTTACAAACAGCAACGCATGTAGGTCAAATTCCTCCTGTTTGTGCTCATCCCACACACGTACACCTTCTCCATTCCATAGCTGTAAAAGTTCTTCAACTAATGGCCTTAGGTACACATCAATGTCGTTGCCGGGTTGCTTAGGGCCTTGGATGAGCATTGGCATCATAATGAACTTCCGCTTCATGCACAACCAAGGAGGAAGGTTATAGATACATAGAGTCATGGGCCAGGTGCTATGATTGCTGCTCTGCTCCCCAAAAGGATTAATGACATCTGCACTTAAACCAAACCATACGTTCCTTGCGTCACCTTCAAAGTCCCCCCACCTTCTCTAGATTTTTCTCCACTGCGACCCGTCAGCGGGTGCTCTCAACTTCCCGTCTTTCTTACGGTCTTCTTTGTGCCATCGCATCAACTTGGCATGCTCTTTGTTTCTGAACAGAAGTTTCAGCCGTGGTACTATAGGAGCATACCACATCACCTTGGCAGGAACCCTCTTCCTGGGCCGCTCGCCCTCAACATCACCAGGGTCATCTCGTCTGATCTTATACCGCAATGCACCGCATACCGGGCATGCGTTCAAATCCTTGTACTCACCGCGGTAGAGGATGCAGTCATTAGGGCATGCATGTATCTTCTGCACCTCCAATCCTAGAGGGCATAGAACCTTCTTTGCTTCGTACGTACTATCGGGCAATTCGTTATCCTTTGGAAGCTTCTTCTTCATTATTTTTAGTAGCTTCCCAAATCCGTTGTCAGATACACCATTGTCTGCCTTCCATTGCAGCAATTCTAGTGTGGTACCGAGCTTTGTGTTGTCATCTTCGCAATTTAGGTACAACCCTTTTTTGTGATCCTCTAACATGCGATCGAACTTCAACTTCTCCCTTTCACTTTGGCATTGTCTCTCTGCATCAACAATGACCCGACGAAGATCATCATCGGGCACATCGTCTGGTTCCTCTTGATCTTCAGCTTCCCCCGTTGCAGTATCACCGTATTCAAGGGGATAGTTGTCATCATCCTCTTCTTCTTCGTTGTCTTCCATCATAACCCCTCTTTCTCCGTGCTTGGTCCAAACATTATAGTGTGGCATGAAACCCTTCTCAAGCAGGTGGACGTGAAGGGTTTTCAAGTTAGAGTAATCCTTCGTATTCTCACAAACAAGGCATGGACAATACATAAAACCATTCTGCTTGTTTGCCTCAGCCACTTCGAGAAATTTATGCAGGCCCTCAAGATACTCGGAGGTGCGTCGGTCACCATACATCCATTGCCGGTTCATCTGCGTGCATTATATAATTAAGTGTATCAAAAACCATTACAGAACATCATGAATAGAGAAGTGACTAAATTAATACAAGTTCATCATCACATTAAAACCAAAGTACAGTAGTGATCAAATGTTATTAATGAAAAAATAAATACATAAAGTTCATACATATATAGTTCTCATAGAACAACATATAGCTCTCTAGAGCATCTAATTAAAACATACATTGAAACTATGAAAAACAAAAACAAATGCGATCATAATCGGAACTAAGGTAACAATTGATCCAATGGCATAATGATACCAAGCCTCATTATGAATGGCATATTTTCTAATCTTTCTAATCTTCAAGCGCATTGCATCCATCTTGATCTTGTGATCATCGACGACATCGGCAACATGCAAATCCAATTCCATCTTCTCCTCCTCAATTCTTTTCAATTTTTTCTTCAAGTAATTGTTTTCTTTTTCAACTAAATTTAACCTCTCGACAAGAGGGTCAGTTGGAATTTCTGGTTCACATACCTCCTAGATAAAAACATCTATGTCACATTGGTCGGCATAATTGTCATAAACACTAAATGAAACAAATCATAATAAAAGATAATATACCACATCCGAATCATAGACAGGACGAGGGCCGACGGGGGCGGATACCAAAGTGATGGCACTATATAATAACAAACAATAATAAAAGTAAGAAAATTATACAAGTATCTATCTAAATCATACAAGTAAGAATTTTTTTCTTTTAAAAAGAAGATAAGAACAAGAGGCTCACCACGGTGGTGCCGGCGACGAGATCGGCGCGGGCGATCGACGGCGGTGAGGACGGGGACGGGGACGGCACCCTACACATGTGCAGACTCTAAGAAGTTAATTTCAGCTCAAATTGTGCATCTAAATCAAAAGAACTCCCACATACACTCCTCCACTAAAACCCACAAACCACTCTACTTCTATAGCATTTGAAATGAGCTAAACTAGCAGTGAGAGATGAAACGATGAAGTTGCTAACCTTTTAGAACACTTGTGTAGTTTGTGCACCGCCAAACCTAGACAAATCTTGGGGAAAATGGATCTTGGAGGTCGAGCTTGGAGAGGATAAAGCTTAAGTGTGACTCGGGCATTTCATCGAACACCTCATGTGCATAGGAGGTGAGAACAGAGCAGCACACACCTCCCACACCGGCCGGCCAAAAAACAGAGGAGTGAGCGGGCAGGGGAGAGCATATATATAGGCATCTCTTTAGTCCCGGTTCGTGGCTAGAACCGGGACAGAAGACACACATTTAGTCCCAGTTCCAGCCACCAACCGGGACTAAAGGGGCTGCGCCAGGAGCGAGGCCCTTTAGTCCCGGTTCGTGTCTGGAACCGGGACCAAAGGGGCCAGACGAACCGGGACTGGTGCCTGCCATGGCTCGGCCGGCGCCCTGGCCTCACGAACCGGGACTGATGCACCCATTGGTCCCGGTTCGTAACAGAACCGGGATTGATGCTTTTATCTGGCCTGGACCAAAGCCCTGTTTTGTACTAGTGAAGAAAAGGGCAGCTAGCTCGAAATCCGATAAATCGAATACCTCCTGGCTTCAGTTATGAGAGAGAACTCCAAGGCAGGATAAAGACTGAGTTGGATTCAGCCGCGTGGGGAATGATACAACATTCATGGAATGAGTTGAGGCAAAACCTCCAGCTCTTTTTGAGAGTCAGGGGCTTTAAAAGCGCTTTTAAAAGGGTTGTCTGCATTACTGGATTCACTATATCAAATTGTTGTAAAAACAAGGGGCCACGTAGACTATTCTGAGGTGGTATGCTAAATCCATGATCAACTGATGTAGCTAGTGTGACTAAAGCAGCAACTATTGGCTTAAATGGTTCTAAACTCTCCCACCCGATAACGGAATTGAAAGACTACCCCAGGCCACGTAGACTATTCCCTTCCGCGGACATTCTTTTCTAGAAGGAAAGTAGCAAAGCCGAACGCAAATACACATGCAAATTGCGTCGACTACCTCATCACTGTCAAAAATGGGGGATACCACTATTCATACATGGATGGACGAGGGAATCCGCTGACAACATCAGTAGATGACTTTTCTCGCGGAATGCTATTAACATTGGAAAAAAACACTGCTCTCAAACTCAACCGGAGGGTGATAGGTAGAAGCATTAGTACCTAACGGAGTGGTATCTAACCAAAAAGGGAGGTGATGTTCTTTTTATAAACAGGATGGAGCATGGCTTCCTTTCTTCTTAGATACATTTCATTCATTCCATTTCTCTATAGTTTACACCAGAACATCTTGCTAATCCTGACAGATCTCGAAAAGGGTGGGGGCACTAGAACCAAATCTACATACACATCGAAACTTCCTATCTCAGCCAAGCTAGCACCTTCATCCCACCAATGCATTGTACGACTCTCCACCCCCTTTTCCTCCCTCATGAAATCCTAATTTCCCGCAATGAAATTCGATTTCGTTCATGTCGGCGGTTGGCAAAACGGCCCTGAGATCCGGGATTGGTAAAACATGGGTGCCCAATTTGCTTTTCCGTGCTCTGCCTTAGTGCCCTTATGAAGGCGGCGGGGAGTCCTTAGCCTTCGAACCAAACTCTAGGGAACGCTCAATTGCCTAACGTCTCAACTGCAATGGTGAACTCAGTGACATACACTGAAATGGATTGCATCTATTGTTCCAAACAAGGCTGATATTAGCATAAAAGCCCTTCCATGCAATTTCTTGCTTCGCTCTACAGTTGAAAGTGCCGGATAGTCAATGGTAACCAGAAGATCTATGGTTTTCGAGAGAAGGTAATTGGAAAAACGATTCATTCCTTTGCTTTCTTTCAGATATCTATTCAATAAGATGATCTGACCTTACCTGAAAACTAGATTCATGAAGAAGCCCAAAAAGTGTCGGGCTTAGTGCAGCCCAGTTCCTAGCCAGTGTGGGGTTCTGCCATGGATATTCGGTCCACTCCAGAATTCCATTCATTTTTCAAACGTAACTCGATTGACTCAATTCACAAACGGCAAGGAAGTCAAAAGTGACGCTTATAGGTCGTACGACAATTGCTTCTCTTCCGGGACTACATACATCTTTTCTTTAACAACTACCATACAAGCTATTCGCTTAATACATGCTAGTGGGTAGGCTGGTGGTGGAGTATTTATTTTCGTCTTTTTTTGGTCCGTCTGTATTTCGGTTTTGGGATGGTGCGAATCCATCTATCCACTATTCTTTTATCTTTCAGTAGTGTCAACCTCAGTTCTGGTTCTTTATCTTGGAATACTCCTCGTTGTCTTGGAAGCAATGCTTGAAAGAAAGCGTAAGGAAGCGTCAAATCAGTATGATGTATTGGCAAAGCCAGTAAGAAGGGAATCGAAAGTAGATAGGGACTCCCACTGTAGATGTGGTTTTATACCTTGATGAATTGGTACCTTATAGCATAGCGAATTTACTTTTCTTTCAAAAGGATATATCAACCTGTAGTGAAACCGGGCCACCGAGCTTGCTTTTACCGCTCTTACAGCTCTCTCTCTTCTTTTTTATGGGTAGTTTGGCCAGGAAAGAGAAAGAGGAATGCACCCATTTCTATTTATCCATTCTCATAGAAAGTACCAAAAATGTTTTTGAATGTATGGAGCAGGCGTCTGAGTTGATATCTTCAAGAGTCAAATCCTTTTCTTGCCCACCCAGCCATAAAAGAAAAAAATCATTATGAGCGGTCTTAAACCCTCACCTCAATCTCAAAAATGGACTTGAAAAGCTCCAATTTAAATAATGGTACCGGGGAAATACCCAGGGAAGAATCATTCTTTGAATCATCCAGATCTATCAATTTGCGAATTCAATAAAAAACGGACTGATCCTCGGAATACACCATCATCTTTCGAAGTGAGCAGTCAATATTATGTTATATTCTAAGAAACAAGTCAAAGAGTAAAGGCTTCGCCCTTCAATACCACACTTCCAATCGAAATTCCTACGAGATTGACGTTCGAAGAAAAAGACATGGTTTGATAGAAACTTTAAGTGGGTATCAAATAAACTGGAATGAATGGTATCAATTTCTTCTTTTCTATACTGAATCTGCTTCGGTATCTCTTTCTTCCTTCCCTTCTGTAAACCAAGCAGTGACTAGCCTCTGGCACTCACTTTCCAAAGCACCAATTGACTTGCTTTCAGAACAACCCTGATCAGTTATACCTGAAATACCACCCGTACGTAGTACGCCATTCCCAATGTGGAGCGCCTTTATTTTCGTATTGAACTCCGCTAGGAAGAAAAAGTTAGACCGTAGCCTTGTCGAACAACCTCGTTTCTCGCTTTTGTCGATTGACTCGTGGGACTCTACTGAATTCCAGCATGGGTGTGGTAGATTACTGACATGAAGCCGGACCTCTATGAGTGCTCTACATGGCCGGATCAAAGCTATTCTAAAAACTAGATCCATTGGAGTGGGAAGTACTCAAGATGTAGAAGAGGACTCAAGCAGGTTTGGTCCTCTTTCTCTGATGTGTTCTTAGAACCCACTACCCTCCCTCCTAAAAGACCATGTGACCATCGGATTCACCTCACGATAGTCAACCAGTGAATCAAAGGCCTTATAGGTATTCACACCACCGGATGAAATTGAAGCCATAATCAAGGAGTTACTCTAGAATGGTACTCTACAACCTAGTTCATGCCTCACCGGCTCTTCTTTACAAGAAGAAAGAAGGTTCGTGGCGCCTATGGATTATAGGCAACTCAATGCGCAAACCGTAAAAAAGAAATACCCGATACCGGTCATTGATGATCTTATGGATGAGCTACACGGTTATACTGTGTACTCAACAATCGTTTTATCTATTCCCACATCGATTCACCAATCCTGGAACTCGTTATGGATAGAAGGTCCGTAGAAGTGAAAGTAGGACGACGGGAGAAAAGAGTAAGGAGTACCGGAAAAAGAAGATTTTGGACTTTCTGCCCACGAAGAAATAGTAGCATTTGAAACTGGAAAGATTTACTTTGGATAGTAAATCCCCAAGGAAGGGCTATAAATCAAACAAAGGAGGAGCTAGCAGACAGTTCGAATTTCAACGATTAGGGAGGGGAATGAAACACTTGTCTTTCACAATCAATTCTTTTTTTTATGTTTAGGACACGCGAAGCGAGAGCAAAACTCGCTATGAGGAGAAGACTCGGCAAGAGAGGTTTGAACAACAGGAACTGCCGTCTAGTTGAGTTTGATCATTCTCTCTCTCTATCTCTCTTTCTTTCAAGAGCTGAATAAGGGCATATCCGCAAAGGAGAGAGAAATCGAACTTTCTTCTTTACCCCCCTCATTATTCAAGACGTGAATATAAAGTGTATTGTACTCCCTTGGATCTTTTCCGGGATCTTTACTCGTCGTTGATCAAGGAAGCTAGAAGGAAGATGGGTGGTAGGGTGAATGGACATTCGTATCCTCTCCGACTCGTCGGTTAGGAGAGTAACGACCAAAAAGAAATCATTATACAGGATAACTGCTGTAGAGATAAAATGTAGGAAGGAGAAAGTTGGTTTCAATGAGTCATGTGAATTGTAGAAGAAATAGGTAAACAAGGCGGGTTAATATATATACGTTGAAAAGCAAGGGGATAAATTGAACGAAATGAAGAGCAATCCAGAATCCTATTTTGTATACTATAAGAAAAAGGCACTGAAAACTTGGAACGGAAGATGTTGTAACTGATATGGGTAGTCACACATTAGGCAAAATGGTGTAGTGGTTGGGCCAGGTAGCTTCTTCTTTTGAACAGCATTTCATTCTGTTTTGGATGCTTTCTACTATGTTTCAAGTGATCAAAGAAGAGTTTATTTCCCACTACTCATATCACATCTTATGTGTTGATGCAAGCTGACTAAATCAATAAGATGGTATTCATATTTGATTAGACAAGATGGTATTCTTATTTATTCCGGAGCACAACAATCCGGATCTCTATCTTATAGCTTATCCTTCCTATTCTGTATGTATTACGGTCATGTCAAGTCAATGGTCTGTCTGCCCTGCAACCGGTCTTGAATGGCGTTAGTGAATTGTTTGCTGAGCCTACAGAGTGACCTCCTAGGAGGACAATAGACCACAAAATACCCTTACTACCAGGCACTAAACCTGTCAATCATTAGAGAAGGGACAGAGTTCAAGATAAGACTATCTTGCCTGTTTGGTAGAGAGAGTACTGGGTATTCCGATGGTTAAAGATTTAAGTCTTAGTGGCAAAGGGGAATAGCTTTGGCCTGCAACCGTTTCCACTTTACGGCCCACAGCTTGTGTTCTTCGGTATTAATTCAGTTTCTGTTTGTTTGGCTTGTCTCGTGCACCACCTGAATTGAATCATAGTAATGGGACTTTGGTAATCCAGTGATGAAGTCAATGCTGATAATGGACCATGCTTCATCAGGAATGGGTAGAGGATCGAAGAGGCCAGGGAGTTTTTAATGTTCTACCTTAGCTTGCTGACAGATTTGACACTTGTTGACAAAAGATTCCACTGATTGAAAGATTCCTGTCCAAGCAAATAGTGCCTTGATGTGGTGATAAGTAGCAGTAATGCCAGAGTGGGCACCAATACCACTGGCATGAAGTGCTTGCAAGATGTTTTTTTCATTTAGAAGTTTGCACCAACCCATACTCTTCCTCTATATCGATTGACCCCATTATGCAATGAATATTTGCTATTCTTGTGAGTGCTCAGGACTGCCAATTCAGATAGTAAATTCTGGGTGAATGTGTCTTTGCTGTACCCTGCAACAATATCAGTGAGCCATTGTGGTTGACAGGAAGTAATGGCATTGAGTTCATCTGGCTCATGTAATCTAGATAGTGGTGCATCAGCTGCCCTATTCTCTGAGCCTTTTATTGGATGGTATATTGTAATCCCATGAGCTTGAGGAAAGGAAAGCTTTGTGCTGCATTGGTGTTTTAAGTCTTTGAGCAGTCAAATGAGCTAAGCTCCTGTGAATGAAACGCCTGTCCTGCTAAGCCCAAACTCTAATGTGCTTGACTTGGAAGTAGGCCACTCTTTCACTGTGAGGATCTTCTTTTAGTTTGTAGCCACCCCTTGCCCACTAATGGCATGACCCAGGTATTCTATCTGTGGTTGAGCAAATGAACATTTATTCAACTTCACATATAGTTGATTCTACTTCAGAAGGTCAAATACTTGCTGCAAATGGGTGACATGACCTTGCAAGGATTTGCTGTAGATTAAGATGTCATCAACAAAAACAAGTACACAAACCCTAGTCAGCTCAGCCAGAATTGTGTTCATAGCACTCTGGAGGGTGGGTGGTGCATTTGTGAGCCCAAATAGCCTAAAATTCATAGTGACGTGGGTCTTGAATGCCGTTTTATATTCGTCTGCTTCATGTAATCTTATCTGATGGTAACCAGCTCTCAGATCCAGCTTAGTAAACCAAACAGCACAAGATAACTCATCCAACAATTCTTCAACTACAGGCATTGGGTATTTTATTAGACGAATCCATCTTATTTCCTTATTTCTCTGTTTTGGTAGCAGGAGAAGTAGTTTGTTCAGCCCGGACTTCAAAGTAGTCTCCCCCATTGACCTTCTTTTTTAGATAGAATCCTCAATGAGTGGAAAGGACTCCCAGATTTGCTCCACAGTACTATACCATACAGAGTCGCGCCCTTGTGATATGATAAGAAGAAAAGGGGCCAGGCCGCCCTCTTTTCTTTTCCACACAAAGCCTTCTTGTAAAATTAGGTGTATAGCTCAGTTGGTAGAGCATTGGGCTTTTAACCTAATGGTCGCAGGTTCAAGTCCTGCTATACCCAAAACAAACAAAAACACTCTTGTATTCGTAAGGATGCATAGTAGCCTTCAAAGAGCACTCTTTGGCCTTGAGAAAAGCCCCTTTCTCATCAACATCTCGACTTCGCTCGTTGTTTGAGGTAAGTATAAAGGAGATCAGATCTGTCCCGGGAATCGAAGGATACAGAAATATGGAATCAGGCACAGATTATAGGAAACAAGCAAACAGAACAGGTTGGATCCCATCTTTAACTGCACAGAGCAGCAGCCTACTATTGATTGATGATCTTACCTTCCTGAGAGTCGAGGAACAGCAGATGAGATAGCCGAAAGGGGGGACCCCGAGTAATAGGTTTCCTTTTCCGGTTTAGGCTTGAGATAAATCAGGAACTGAACTGAGCACTCCACAAGTATGGATTGGATTGTTTCATTCTGATACCAACTTTCATGCTGGAAGATAAGGTTGCCATACTGGGAAAGGGGGAAAGGAAATAGGATCCCCTCTCTTCTCTACAGGAATGAACTTCTCCTCTCCGACCACTGGCACTATACTTAGGTTAGGCGCAATAGGTGACTTAGGTTGGGTTGTCTGGATCAATCCTACAACGAATAGCTCTCTTTCCTTTTAATGGAACACTCACTAGATTCTGCTAAAAAAGGATAACTGCAAAGATAAGCCGGGTCATCCGAAAATCCAAGAAATATTTCCTTGATTTTCTGCATGGCATATTTCCTATCATTTCACAACCTACTTGTTTTCTTAGTTAGATACTATAGCACCTTCCCTTCATGGGGAGATGTTTAGGCTAAAATAAAACTTTGTCAAATAATAAAACAAAAATGTTCATGACTTAGGTAATAATCCCTAATAAATATTAGTGAAGAAAACAACATTTCTAAAATTGCCTAAAATAGCCCTAGAAATTAAAACAGAGTCCAAACCAACATTTTAATCCACTCCGGTGCTAATAAAAATTTAAACAAATTCCTTTCTGCCCCAAACTTTTTGAGACAGTGCTATGTAATGCCTAGTATTTGATTTGACCAACTCCACATTTTACTAAAATCACTTACTAGCCTAAAGAAATGGAAAACAGTAAGCAGAATAGAAAAACAGAAAAGTAAAACGAGAAAAAGTGAAGGGCACTGTACCTGGGCTCTATGCGCACAGTACCCGGCCCAGCCCGTCCCGCACCTCCTTCAACCTCCCCCCCCCCCTCGCTGTCGCCACCACAGCGGTCGCGCGCGCGACCACAGCCCGGCCCCCCCTCCTCCGCTCGACACCGCGCTCCCCTCGCCCGCCTGGTAGTTAAGGGCAAAGCCCCGCGCCCCCTGGCTCCCCTCCTTCTCCTTCCCTCGCTCCCTCTCCCGCGCTGCCCACCCGCACCCGACGCAGCCTCCGCAGCGCCTCTCCGTCGTCGCAGCCAGAGGCCACCTCAAGCTCCGCAAGTTGTCCAGAAGCACCGCTGTCCTCTTCTCCATCGACGACAAGCACCAGTTTGAGCCACCAGCCTCTGCATCGCCGCCATCGGGCCCCTCTTCGCCGCCATGGCCGCGTCACCATTGCCGTCGATCCACTCGACTCCGGCCGCCTCGAGCCGTCCCCGGGCCTTCTCTGCAACGCCCGTGAGCCCCCGCTCCTCCTCTCCCCTCTGCGTCAGCTCGCCGTGCCCCGTAGCGTCGTTTCCCGTCGTCGCCCGAGTCCGCCGCCGTCTGCCGTCGCTGCTCCGGCCAGCTCAGGCCTCCCCGCACCCCCGCCGCTTGCGCCACTGGATGCGGCGCACTTCCAGCAGCCAAACGAGCCCAAGCGCGCACCGAACCGTGCCCTGTCGACATTTTCCGGCGAACTCTGGCGAGATTCCGGCCATCGCCGCCGCGTCAGGCCTCGCCGCCGGCGTGCACAGCGCGCGCCCGCGTGTTTTGACCAGTGGGTTGACCCACTGACGTGTGGGCCCGCCCGTTTAAATTAACCCTCACTGCTAATTAGGCGCTAATCTAACCCCTAACCCTCACTGACACTGGGCCCCGCCCAAGTTTAATTAGAGCTAAATAAAACGGTTTAACTAAACTAATAAACTGACAGGTGGGCCTCCTGTTACTGTTCCTTTGGATAAGATCTGCTGACTGGGCTGCTGACTCAGCCCTGGCCCCACATGTCATACACTAGGGCTAGCTCTCTCTGGGTATAAAAAGTTTATACACTATTTTGGATACTGTTTTGGATAATTCGAATTTAATAATAAAAAGAAATTCTAGAAAATCCAGAAAATGTTTAATACTTTGAAAAATCAAATAAAATAAACCGTAACTCGGATGAAAATAATTTATATATGAAAAATGATCAGAAAAATATGAAGAATCCGAATATCCTATCCACATACCTGTCAGCCCTCTCTAACGTGATGAACATGGAACTTTCCCCTCCAGTTCATCTGTCTAACAGATGTCCGAAACCGGGAAAACGTTCCAGTTAATTCCCCGCTTAATCTGCCACGTGTAACACTGCGTTAGGGCACCCTAGCACAGCCTATTGTCATGCCAAGCATCTGTGTGCATTTGCTTGCTTTATATTTACTGTTTCTTCCCCCTCTTCTCTCCGGTAGACTCCGAGACCGATGCTGTCCCTGTGATCGACTACGTCACCGGCCATCCTTCTTCCCCCTTCAGCAGAGCTTCCAGGCAAGCAAAACCCCCTTGATCATCCCGATATCGCCCACTCCTTCTCTCTTATTCTTGCATTAGAATTTCCCCAGCTACTGTTCCGATAGCTCCTATTCTGATGCATAGCCTGTTTTTGTCGCTTGCTGTTTATACCTACCTGTTGTCCCATGATGCTTAGTAGCTATGCTATGTTCCACCTGTGGCCCTTCATCCTTGTCTGTATGCCATGCTTGTTAACGGGCCGTGATCACTCTGGGTGAGGATCATGGAGATGTTTACATACTGCAATACTTAAACTGTTAAAGTCGGGCTGGCCCCAAGGGTGCCCGCGAGAGAATAACATTAAAGACGGGTCGGCTCCAAGAGCACCCGCGCGATATGTTTCACCAAGTCGGAGCGACAGGAACCCTGCTCGTCTCTGCGAGTTACTAAACATGATTAACGGATTTGGGTATTTGATCTGAGTTGGCCACTGGCCTATACGCACTACCACCACGTGGGATAATGGTTTAATGGGGCCCTCTACGCCGTATGTATCAACCGAAAGCTTTGTCAGACGTCCAGTTCAGCATTGTGGCCGGGTCAGGCCGGCGCCATCTAGGACAGAGGTGGTGCCTGGACCCACCCTGCACACAACGACCCGGAGTGCACAGGGCGATGGCCCAAGACCCCTGAGCACTTAGGATGTAGACCGGCGGGGACCTCTCTGCTGAGCTCTAGGTAGGGCTGTGGTGTGTCGATCAGCCGAGGCCGGGTATGACCCGGAAAAGTGTGTCCGGCCAGAGTTAATCGAGCGTGTTGGGTAACAGTAGTGCACCCCTGCAGGGAAGTAATCTATTCGAATAGCCGTGTCCACGGTAATAGGACGCTCGGAGTTGTATCCTGATCTGCTACAACTACAAATGGTTACTGTTACAATGATAAACTGATACTATCGCTCTCGGGATCACTTTCTCGCAGGGTAGTCGAGGAAGGATCTCAGGGCATTACTACAAAATATGTTTGATTATATATTATCTTGCTCTACACTCTTCTGATGCTGCAAGATTGCTTCAAGATGCTAGTCTTCGATAGGCTAGGCCTCTCCCCCTCTGTTCTGGCATTTCTGCAATTTAGTCCAAAGATATAGCCCCATTCCTTTGATACTGATGCATACTTAGCATAGCTCTGATGTCAGTCTTGCGAGTACTTTGGATGAGTACTCACGGTTGCTTTGCTACTCTTTTCCCCCATACCCGATTGCTGCGACTAGATAATGGATCCCAGGAGTCAGCTGCTACCGCCGACGACTGCTACTACTACACTTCCGGTGGAGCCTACTACTACGTGGAGAACGCCGACGACCAGGAGTAGTTCGGAGGCCCTAGGCAGGACGCCTTCGCCTTTTCGATCAGTGTCGCTGTTGTGCTAGCCTTCTTAAGGCAACTTGTTTAACTTTGTGTCTATACTCAGATACTTTTGTTTCCACTGATGCTTGTGTAACTCGAGCTTATGTATTCGAGCCCTCGAGGCCCCTAGCTTGTAATATAAAGCTTGTATTATTTTATTTTGTGTCTAGAGTTGTGTTGTGATATCTTCCCGTGAGTCCTTAGGCTTGATCGTGTGCATTTGCTTGTATGATTAGTGCACGATTAAGTCGGGGGCATCACAAGTTGGTATCAGAGCCGACTGCCTGTAGGAACCCCCCTTTCCAACTCCTTGGCCTAAGTTGAGTCTAGTCTTTCAAAAAATTGTTTTACTAACATGGCTGTGTGGCTTACGGGGCCACGTTGCCAATGGATGGGATTAGGATCTTTTATTCCTCTTCTTTACTCTGGGAATTCTACTCTCTCTTCTATTCGGGTTAACGATTTTACTGACTCTATCATTAGGTTCTCGTGATCACATCCACCCGGAGTTCTGAATTTACCCCCTTTCTTCAAGATGAGGGCCAGGCTCTGCTGCACAATGCCCACGGACCGCAGGATCCTTTTATCGAGGACACCCTGTGTTGTTCCTTGCAGATTCCTCGCCCCAATAGTTTTCTCCGACGTTGATGTAGCCTTTGCTATGTCCCGTTGTTGTATTCCTCACCGCGTGCCTGCGCGCCGCCTAGTTTGTCTAGCTGCGTGTGATTCCGAACTCATGCGATCTGTTTGTATCCAACTCTGTGCATAGATTTGTATGTCTTTAATGACTACTAAATTGGTATCTAATGCACTTCTTGTTCTTGCTCATGTTACATCTTGAATGTCCCCATGTACATGCAGTTGTTCTTGCTAAACTTCCCCTGTTGATTTGACAGAATGGCTGACGATCCTCCACCTCCACCCTATATTGCCGCAATGATGCAGCAGTTTGATATGAACCGTCAGGTCAATGAGAGTCTGGTAAACCGATTAGAACGCAATGATGCTCGTCAGGAGCCTGGAC
The DNA here is from genome assembly GCA_039707655.1 of Elymus sibiricus. Classification (NCBI taxonomy): domain Eukaryota; kingdom Viridiplantae; phylum Streptophyta; class Magnoliopsida; order Poales; family Poaceae; genus Elymus; species Elymus sibiricus. The sequence goes on from CM077666.1 coordinate 20,854,375, forward strand.
CGATCTCACTGCAAGATTTCGTGCGCCTCAACCCGTCTATTTACCGCAACTCCACCAATCCTATGGATGCTGATGATTGGCTTCGGGACATCCTGTTTGAAATGGTATTTCCTTTTCTTTGAAACAAACTATTTTTGAGTGTGTCTTTAATGAAGGGATTTTACCAGTGAAATACTTATACCCTCCATTCATTTCCTTTTCTTTCGAGGCTAGCTCCCTCTGTAGCCGGTGGTCGATGTAGATGAGTATGGGAAGACAATGGTAGTTTCATTCTAGGTCCCACTAATTGTTGAATAGTTGGTTTGAGTTTTTTTTTTGGATCCATGCAAGCCATTTCCAGTTGAAGTCATAAGGTACCATCCTGTTCCAGCCAGGAAGACAGCTCTATCTCACAAGTTAGCTGGATCTTTTATTTAAGCCAAAGGCTAGAAAACCTATTTCAAATGAGTTTGGGCTCTGTTAAGTTATCCTCATTTCCTGAGATAAGCGCAGTTCAACAAAACTAAAAGCTAGATATATCGTTGTAAAGTAGAGCTAGACTGCATGATTGGATTGTATAGAAGGATAAGAAGGATTTTTAAATTCCTTCTTTTTTTCTTAAAACGAAAGAAGAAAGAAAGTGGGATGGGATGAAAGTAAACGCAAAGAGCTGATTCGATCAAAGAACCTCGCAGCTTTAGTGCAACAAGCCGATCGAAAGCACTCATCTTTATCGACTAAATGCTTTTTTGTCTCTTCCTCACTAAACGCCCGCTTCCTGGCTCCTCCCTCTTTGCCTAGCGGTTAAGTAGATAGTAGCCCCCCCCCCCCCCCCCCCCCCCCCGGCCCCGCAACCAAGCACATCATGTATGCTATTGCCTTGTCTTGCGGATTAGGAAATATTATTATATTGCATCTACTCTTTGGGACTAGGCATGGGGTCGTTGTATCCTAGTACTACAAGTGTTTGCATGTCTCTGTTTGGGTAAGTAACTTTCAGAGTCAAGGCAATGTTTGCATTCGCGGTTAAATTAGAGTCCAAGACACGTTGTATTTGTAAAGTTGAGTACTCAAGTCCATATCCTATTGATCTCGATACTATGTGTGCTATGTAAACCTAAGCCTTGTAATAATCCTTGAACGTGGAGAAAAGATAAGAGCAAAATTGCCCCAAACTTGTTCTGTTTCGCATGTGTGAGTTTGATCCTTGGGCGAATGCCAACAAGATTCAATTCCTTGTCACATGTATTTTCCTTGACAAATTCTTTGCTTGTTGGGTTCAAAGATTAGAAAGATTAGCTGGAACTGGAGTAGCGGCATTACCTGGAGTGCAGGGCGGTGAGGAGATAACAATATAAAGATTAAAAAAAATTAAGTTGCTGGTTTCTTGTCTATCATCTCATGAACTGTGCTGCACTCTCTACCTTTTGACTCGAACAAAAAAGAATCCGATAAATCAATGGGGAGAAGGAAAAAAAAATAGATTGAATTTTGCAACCCGTCTTCTAGTTCGAGTAGCAAGAGACAAAGGCCATAAATGGGGTACAAGCAAACTACATACCAACTTCTCTAATGCCCAATAAAACTTAGACAGTCTAAAAATATTAAAAATCTCAAAGTCGCAGTTTGCTGAATTTACCATCAATACCTGTGGACCTCCTCAGAGGATTCTGCAATGCTATTATTGTATCCTAATAATTCCAAATTGGCTATATCCGATGGACGAACTGTATGAACAGTTGCAATTCTCTTTGCACCTAACTAATCACCAAGAAGTTTGTGAGAAATGTGTGGACATGTAGAAACTGGTCGCGAACTGTGATCTTATCAGAAATTACTAGAACAACATAATGAATTCTGTGTGGATATATTGAATGTGCATTGATCAGAAGTTAAGAACTGGTGGAGAAGGCGCGCGAGTTTGTCAGAAATTTTTATAACAATTGTAAATGCTGCTGGTACACTTCAAGTTTTGCCTGAATATATTGAACACAGCAATGAAAAACATATAGAGCTACCAGCAGGATGCATCTGCCAGTGAAAGAACCCCATGGCTGTTCCTGAAAGAACGGGAAGAACTGGACCCCCATGCTGTTTGAATGTGTGAGTGGGAGGCGCGGGGAGCTGCAGTACCTGGAGCAAAGGGGCGGCGAGGTGTCCCCAGGCTTGGCAAACCCGGTGCGACCCGGTGCAACGCATCGTCAACACCGTCTTCTTCCCGGTGCACCACTGCGCCACTGATTCGCCTTGCGCCCGCGGCTCCACGGCTACTACCTCGACACCAGCCACCCCCGACTCGACATCGACCACGGCGTCCCTCGCACGGCTACCTCGACCACGGCTACACCACCCTATATACGCTCTCGAGTACCTCGACAACGGCACAAAGGGCTACCGCCTTGCTTGGGCAACCTCGTTGGTTTTCTCTCCGGCCACGACTTCTGTAATGCATTGACCGTTACGACTTGGGAGGGGGGCGGGGGGGGATGTTCGTCGGCTTACCTTCGGATTCTTCTCCAGTCTCACCGTCTGCGTCGCAACCGTTGTGACTGCGGGGGGATGTTGAATCGTGATTAGATAGGAAATATAGGATAGACTAGGAATTATTCTAGCTGTCTGGTACTCCAAGAAGATCATGTACTCCTATATATATGCCCACGAGGCTCAAGCAATACATCAACAATTCCACCAATCCCTCTCTATTCCTCTTACAAAAGAATCGGTAAATCAATGGGTAGAAGGAAAAAAAATTAGATTGAGTTTTGCAATCCGTGTTCTAGTTCCAGTAGCAACGGATAAAGGGAGTGCAGATTTTTGGTGACTGAGCTCCAGTGAGCTCGGTATTTAAAAAAAATCAAAGAGCATATTTAAAAGTTTTTAAAAAATTAGAAAACAATTCCATGGAAACTTATATGTGTTTAGCACAAACGTGTGAAAATTCGTTTGAAAAAATTGTGATCTGCAGGCTGTACAAAAAAAAAATCTGGCCCAACAACAAAAAAATTAGCCCATTTTGGAAATACGTATTTGTCTTTTTTGTGTACGCCACGTGTGAATGTATACAGTTATGAAATTTTGCACATACGTACATGCGTATGAGTGTTCACAAAAAAAATTCAAATTTTTTCACGCTGTAGATTTTGTTTTTATTTTTTTGAAACGGGCACCATTGTGCCCATGCACCATTTGCAATTTCCACGGATAAAGGCCATAAATGGGGTACAAGCAAACTACATCCTAACTTCTTTAATGCTTAGACAATAAAAAAATACAGGTGCCTTAGATAAAAACATATGACATCCATCTAGTGCTTAGACAATATAAAAATGATTACAATTTTCATAAAATGCATAACACAAGCTTGAAGAAGTATAAGATATTCAGGTCAAAATCATGCTATGTGCTGATGACGGAACACAGACCTTATTAATAATAGTGGAGAAGGTGAGAATGCACAAAACATTCATTTCATATCACAATCAATGCTAATGCACATTCATTATTTCCATGACTGAAGGGGAAAAATTATCAATGTCACAGCTAGCTGAATTTACCATCAATAGCTGAATCTTGATTTCTATGATTCAGTGTCAAATCAATGATATGAGTTGAAACCTGCCAAGGAGGAGGCGGGGTGATCTTTACCACACAAAAGTTATTACCTATATGTGAAAGATGCCCTGTGCAGCAGTTGCTCATCGATCAATTTGGATTGCGCCAATGGTGCTCGCCCAATTTCTCCAGCATTGACAAGCTATGCCAATTACAGGGTAAAAACCGGTTCCTTCAGATCTAGGAATAAAACGCTGCCTGGAGTAACAAGATATGGCTAGGTTTAGGGGCAACTGACCAACTGATAGATAAGTTGAAGCTGAAGCCCGCAATACTGCCTGCAAGTTTTTAGAGAAGACGAATGTTATTGGTAACTGTGGTAGTTCAGATGTTGTGCGTATTGTACTTATTGATTAGTCCCTCGAGTAGACTATGAAAGAAAAGCAATTCCTACACTGATATATGAAGGCTCAAGTCTCATCTTTATGGAATGAAATAAGATCTGATAAAAAAAATTCTCCAAGTATGCTCCTTGATAAAAATATATGCAAAACTATAATTCTTGTTGCTTCTTTACCGACCAACATGCTTGCGAAATCGCATGGTAGTGATTCAGCATTAGGTTTTACTCTGTTCCTGTTTGTCCGGGCCGGTGCAATAACGAGGTTTCAGCAGTTAGCATTAGAAGGATTATGATTACACCATCCCCATTGGATAAGGGCCTGACCACATTGTTGCTTGAATGGGGAGAACAAAGCTACAGTACCTAAAGCTCAGGGGACGACAGCAAGGCCAGCGGCAGCAGCAAGCGCGGAGGCCAGCTACTCTGAATACATCGACACCTGAAACTGAAGGTAAAGATTCAGTTAACGGCCAGTGCGCGTCACTGCTAGGAAAGAATGAACGGCTGGGATTGACGGTCCTCTGAGTTTGCGGCTGTTGTCGTTAACTCAGTTTAGTTACCAAGTTACTGCTAACCGCAGTATGAGTGTCCTGGCAAAAAAATAAAATACTGCTATCGGCTGTTGTCGTTAACTGCCGATATTTCTCTCACTGAACAGTAGAAAGCAAAGCAAATTCAACTATTCCTGGAGCCAAAGACCAAAATCCCTTGTAGACTTGCCACTCATTTCTGAGTCTTTTGTCAAAATTCAACCCTACGGTCAACAAATGGTATGGTTTTCTCGTGTCTCATTTATGGTTTTTGACTAAACCGCCACTCTTATTAGAACAGTCTACCCAAATTAAGTCCAACTTGTATAACACGTCAGGGAGAAATTTCTACAAGGAAAAAGGGCACCAGTTAGAGTTCTGATGTTGACATCTTGACCTGTAATAAATTATGCTTTTGTGCATCATCTATCGTCTAGATGCAGATGCCCAGAGGTAGTATAAAATAAGATAAAAGTAAAGGAAGGAAACAAAAGTAGTGCTGCTTTGGCATAGATATACAAAGAGTCGTACCACTCACTGCTAATTTTATCCCTCTTCCATTGCACCACTTGAGCTCTGAGTCGAGGTGGTTCGCAATCAATGGATATCCTCGTCTCTGCAATCGTAGGTGACCTCATCAGCAAGTCTGCATCATTCGTGATCAGCAAATACTTCCAGCAGCAGCCTGACATCGACAAGATTCTACAGAGGCTACAGAGTGTCCTACTGAGAATCGACATCATCGTCGAGGAGGCGGAGACGCGGCACATCACCAACCAGGGGATGCTCCGTCAGCTCAAGATGTTGAGGCAAGGTATGTACAGAGGCCACTATGTTCTCGATGCCTTGAGATTCCAAACCGCCCTCGACGAGGAGCAGGGGGGGAGGAGATGAGCCCTTGAGATTGCACTGTTTCTCTCGCACTAGAAGTGGCAGCAGCAACAGAGAAGCACTGTTGTTTGGCACAAATAGCAACATACGAGAAGAGCTGCAATGGATGGTTGATACCCTTGAATACACTGTGGCTGGTATGAAGGAGTTTCTTTTCTTCTTGGAGTTATATCCTCGGATCCTCCGCCAACCTTATGGCACGTATTTGCTATATTGGACAACTGCATGTTTGGTCGCCAAATGGAACAAGAACGGGTTCTGAATTTCTTGCTTCATCCTGGTGCTACTTCAGAATTGGATGTACTTCCGATAAATGGTCCAATAAGAGTAGGGAAGAGCACCCTTGTTGAGTATGTCTGTCGGGATGAGAGTGTGCGCAGTCACTTCTTGATGATCCTGTTCTTTCCAGAAGGTAGTCTCAAGGATGAAGGAGTGGTCAACCTGAAAGGGGACAATATTAATGGTCTAGTCAGACATCAGAATTGTGCTTCTCAAAACAGGTTGTTGATTATTGTTGAAATAGCTGAGGATATTAGTGAGGACACATGGAGGAGGCTGAAATCTTCAGCAACCTGCATGACACCTTGCGGCGGGAGCAAAATCATAATCACTAGTCAGTCAGATAGAATTGTGAATCTGGGAACAACAGAAGCACTTCGACTGGACTTTCTCTCTCAAGAAGCTTATTGGTATTTTTTCAAGTCAATTGCATTTGGAAGCATACACCCTGGCGAGCATCCAAATCTGGCAAGCATGGCTATGGAGCTCGCTTTGGAACAGAGACAGTGTTTCACAAGCGGCCCTATCATTGCTGGGTTACTGCAACATAACTTCAATGCTCGATTCTGGCGCACAGTTCTTGAATGTGTAAGAGCAAGTAAACAGACACATCGCCTTATATTTGACCAGAACCCAAACCTTCGTTTGCGGGAAGATGCGCCGGTGTATTGTTGGAGATTGGTGAAGAGCTGCAGATATTTCTTGGTTTGGAACTATCATCAGTCAGATTCCAGTGAGAATCTCCCTAAGATCAGTGTGCAGGACATAATGTCAGGACGTGGTGGTACACTACCACGTGGGGAATTTGAGGCTTTTGGATGGAGGTCTCGCCTACCTCCCTACTACAACTACATGGTAAGCTGTAAGATGCAAGAACCACAACTTACAGTGGGAAGGAAGAAGCGCACGCATCAGGAGGAAGAACATTTGATTTGAGTAACATGTTGTCTGTGGTTCACATCACGTATGTTACTGTCTTTTCCTGCGAATTAGGAAATATTATTATACTATATTTAGGAGTCTTGCCAAATTAGTCAATAACTTAATATATTTCTGCTAGTGTTTGGATTCTTGTGTTTGGGTATGTACTTTCAGAGTGAAGGCAATGTTTGAATTGCGGTTGAAATAGAACCCAAGATAAATCGTACTCCCTCCGTCCCATAATATAAGGGCGTTTTTGATACTATACTAGTGTCAAAAACGCTCTTATATTATGGGACGGAGGGAGTATTTATAAAGTTGAGCACTTGACGGAAAAGGGTTTCCCCCTGCTTTATATTATAAAGCAACCACCACCAACACACAAGTTCAGGTAGCGAGAGTGCGAATAATTAAACAAGTCTTGTTGGGGGCACAACACAAAACACCCCTGAAAAGAGTAGACCTAAGCCTAAGCCTTGTAATAATTGGGCTTGAAGAAAAGAGTAGAGAAAAATGCCGCACATTTGCTCTGTTTCTGATGTGTGTGTGTGAGGTTGATCCTTCGGCGAAAGCCAATAAGTTTCAATTCCTCTGTCACACATATTTTAATATTTTCCGTGACAGATTCTTTTCTTGCTGGGTGTAAAGATCAGAAAGTTAATCTGGAATGGGAGTAGCAGCGCTACCTTGAGCTCAAAACTAAGTTGTTGGTTTCTTGTATATCATCCCATGAACTGAGCTGCATTTTCTATCTTTTGACTCGAACAAAAAAATATTTTGGATTACGAAATATCACGGGAGAGAACATTTGATTTGAGTTACACACACTCTGTGAGACTCACATCATCTATGCTACTGCCTTCTCTTACGAATTACGAAATATTATTACAGTCTTTAGGAGTCTTGCCAAGTTACCATATTTGTCTGTTATCGTGTAGGCACTAGGCATGTACTACTAGTACATTGTGCTTTCAGAGTCAAGGTTAAGAGTCCAAAACAAGTTGTATTTATAAAGTTGTCTGAATATATTGAACAAAACAGTGAACATTGGGCAAGTATTTCAAATTTGTCTGAATATATTGAACACAGCGCAGAAAGAATCCCCAAGGATTGTTACTGAAAGAACAAGGGCTCAGCACTGCAGGGACTACTCAGATTGGCCATCAGATTCCCACTATTGCTGTTTGACTGTGTGTGGGGAGTGGGGATTGGGGGGGAGCTGCAGTACCTGGAGCGAAGGGGCGGCGATCTCAGCGGCGGGAACGCCGGGCCCGGCGAAGGGGGCTGTGCTGGTACGAGGAGGGCCGGCCGTGCAAGCGTGAAAGTGCTAATGGTGCGGGGAGGTCGTGCACCATGGGTTGGAGGGCGATCGAGCCGGCCGCCGGCGCCGCGCGGGATTTGTCGCGGCGGTGAGCAATAAAATGAGTAGTTTTTTTTTTTTTGAGATTAATAAAATGAGTAGGTAATCAGCAGGAAGTTGGACCTCTTTCCCTTCCTTTGGGCTGGGCTTTAGGTGGACCTGAACAATGTACGTCTGAAAATCCCAAGTTGAGCCTGGACCGGCCCAGCCCAAATGTTATTTCCTCGTATTTAACTTAATCATTTTCGCGGCGACTATTCCTCGCTTTAAGCGAGGCGGTAGTTTGCTCTCGCTAAAGGTTTTCCTTCCATCGCGTCGTATTGGCCAGCCAATTTCCCGCACATAGCTAGTAAAAATAGCACAGGAAATGGGAGAAAATGAAGCACATCCGAAGATCGTCAATAGGAGATACCAACGCTAGCCACTCCGCTATGTGTTGAGTTCGTGATGTAATGTAGGGTGCGACCTACTTAATGTAAAAGAGCCGATTTTCTCCACCATTTTTTCTTGTTTTATTCAATTTTCTCATGTATTTTTTGTTTTCATTTGTTTCTATTCTTTTTTCCTCTCCATTTTTTTTCATTTTTTTTGCATTTGTTTCTTCAGTTTTTTTCTTTTTTCTTCGGTTTATTTTTTCTTTTTCGTTTTTCATTTATTTGGTTTTCTTTGTTTCTTTTGGTTTTCATTCTATATTTTTTGTATATGTCAACAACATTTTTCTAATACAAGTTTAACACTTTTTCAATACAAATTTAACATTTTTCTAATATGTGGTCAACATTTTTTCTATACACGTTTTTCAACATTTTTCAAATGCTTGATTAACATTTTTCAAATACAAGATTAGCATTTTTTTTAATACATCGTCAACATTTTTCCTTTGGTTTATTTTTTTTCTTTTTCGTTTTCATTTTTTTTGGTTTTTCTTTGTTTCTTTTTGTTTTCCATTCTACATCCTTATATACATGTTTAACATTTTCCAAATACTTGTTCAACATTTTTATGTACATGATCAACATTTTTTCAAAACCTTGTTCAACATTTTTTTTCAAATATTTGTTCAACATTTTTCAAATACTTGTTCAACATTTTTATATACATGATCAACATTTTCAAATACTTGTTCAACATTTTTCAAATACTTATTGAACAATTTTCAAATACTTGTTCAACATTTTTATATACATGATCAACATTTTTTCAAATACTTCTTCAACATTTTTCAAATGTTTCCTCAACAGTTTTCAAATGTTTTTTGAAGAGTGTTTTTTGTAATATATATATTTTGAATATTTTAAAGTATAAAAAAAAGTAAAAAATAAAGCAAGAAACGAAAACAAAAAAGGTGAAAGAAAAACGAAACAGAAAATAGGCTGGTGTTTCCAGCACGCGTGGGCCGGCCCAACTAGCGGTTCCCTTTAGCAAGGGCTTCGCTCCTGTCTCGCTTAATGAGAGACATAGGGGCGCCCAATCATTTTGGGGGTATTTAAAATAAACCTAATATTCGAATAAAATGCCAATTATGACCTAGTTTGGGCTTTTTCGTGCTTTGGACGGGAAAGGTGATCCTAAACCTAGCCCAAATGTCTGGGGGCTAGGCCGTTGGGCCGGGCTTTGAAGCTCAAGTTTAGGTGGACCCTAGTTCATATTGGACATCCTTTTCCTTCCTTTTGACTTTTGAACGGTCAAGCCAAATTTGTGCATTGGACGGTGTGATATGGCGTATTGCTATGTACACGAAAATTAATTAATCATATAACCAACATTCATAATTGGGAAGTACTCGTTTTCACCAAGTTTTAAAATAAATAATATCGGGTTCATAGTTGTTCAGCCTTCAACATGGTTACGACTAAATATTGACCGATATGATCGTAGAATCAATCAACACTCTGTATCATTGGGAAACATGTAACTGATATTTTGAACGCTCATGTTAACTATTGATCCAGAGAGGCCAAGTTATCGGAGAGGAAGAAGATGCATTGGGAGGAGGCAGAGGAAGATAGAGCAGAAATCAGGGCACCAAACTAACAAGGAAAATATTTGTTATTTCAAAATTAGGTCAATCAAACTGCATTAACTTAAAAATCAAACCCTCGAAGTAGAGTTATGCAATAGACTGGTTTCATATTCCACACCTAAATTATATATTATTATTTTATTTACATCTAAGCTAAAAATAGAAAGCAATTAGGAATATATGGTCCTCGCAAAATCTCCCACAACTATTCCTCAGAGATAAAGCAAAGGTGTGAATGGTTAAAAGGCGATGTTGTGAACTGCAAGCATTACCTCTACAACCATCATTCATATGATGTGGAACACCTTTCTTCTAAAAAAGGTGATAACATTTTTTAATTGGATTGTGCATGGCACCTGCATTCATATAATTGGATCGTCCTTTTATATGTCTGTGTGGACCAAAATTCATATCAAATGTTTCTGACACAATAGATGATCTTATGTTAACATCGTTGTAAATTTAGAGGTATTCATGCTAAACGATCAAGTGTTTCAACCACTAGATGATGTAATGTTTCATTGGTCCCTGCTACTTGTGATAGTGTTGGGCTTTTGATGAGTGATATTTTTACAGTCATTCACCCTTAGTTTAAACTGAGATATTTCATTTTAATAGAGATATTCGCTCCGATATTGCTACTAATGACTAATGAATGCAAAGGATTCCACAAATCATCTCTTTGATGTGTTTCCACAGGAAATGGGCTAAAAAGGCAAGAAATCACGTGGGAATGAGGAAAGGAATGGAAATGAAGAAAGAAACAATCATCAGGAGATGTGCCAGACGAGGCAGCACAAAAGATGGCGTTCCATACGGGCGCAGGGGACCCCATCGAAATGTCAACAGAACATCGTCGAGCGAAGCCAGAACAGAATCATCGTCATCCCCCTTCACAAACCCTAGCTGCCGCCATTTCCATCTCCATAGCCACCATCACCACCATAGTTCATCTTCCTCTAGTTCATACTTGTAATCATGCATCGCACAAGGCATCCATTATAAGACATATTTGCAATCAATCAATCTTCAAGATGTGTTCTTCAATGATTTCTTCTTGCGATATAATCTCCATGTGTGAGTAGTTCGGTAAGGTATGGGTTGAGGCATAGGCCTTGCAACCCGCTGTATTCATTGTAGGGATCAATGGAAGTACTTTGAATTAACGTCCCGTATGTGTGAAATAAAATTGTTTCGTTGATGTCTCTTGTCTTGTCCGTGATCTTCATCCCTGCAGGTACCCAGGATCATGGAGATTGAGCCACGGTGGGGCTAAGGGCAGGGAGAAAGTGAAGTGTCATACCGAACACCAGTGACAGAAGGGTTTAGTACGATGGCACGGATCCAATCCTTGGGGATTCATGAGGTGTGGTCATTAAACGCCCAAAGCTCTTCTCTGATTATTTTACTCTTAATTATCAAGGCAACCCCGCGCGAGGGATAGGGCCTGCTGTAGGACAACTGATTCTTGATGCAGGACTTGTAGGGGAACGCAGCAGAAAACAAAAATATCCGACCTACGCACCAGCCCAGGGCCACTATGGAGACTGTATACAAGGTTTGATCTTTTTCGTTACCGACTCGTAGCGCAGCGGAAGTAGAGTCGATGACGATCGGCGGTGCAGATCCCCGCAACTAGGATTTACAACCTCCCAATCGCGAGGATGTACTCCCTCGACTGCCCCTCGGACAGCCCTCCGGGAGGCAGTCAGACAGTCCCCCAGACGATATCACGGACAGCCCTTCGGGAGGACCCTCGAAACTCGGACGGTCACTCGGACAGCCCTTCGGGAGGACCCTCGAAACTCGGACGGTCACTCGGACAGCCCTTCGGGAGGCACTCTCGAACTAAGACCGAAACTACGATCTCTCTACATAGTTGCACACATACGGTGTCATCTATCCGGCAGGGCTTCGCCATCCAGAACTAGTTCCCACCGGAACCCAGACAGCCTTTTGGCTCTACGAAACTATTTCGCTGGGAGGGAGAGAGAAGCCAGACAAGTCTATGACATGTGTATGAGAGCAAGGGATGAGTGTGGAGAGCTCCTCTCCACCTCTATTTATAGGAAAGCCAAGGGGTAGGGTGGTTTTACAATAAAACCCAAAGTGCACATGAATGAAGTCCTTCACAAGGGCATAAAGGTGAAGCCATGGGACAAGTGGGGCTCCATGGAGGAGCCCCTCATGTGGCCGGCCACCCCCTAGTGGGCCCTCCCCAAAGGGGTTCCTATCCATCCATGTCATCCCCAAAGATCTTTTGAGCAAAAGCCTAAAAGAGTGGCTTTCCAAAAAGTAATCCAAAAAGCACTTTCACTATTCACAAAGACAATTTTCTGCGTCCGTTAAATCCCAAATTATTTCTGTGTGCCTAGAACAATTCCAGTACCCACTAAAACAATTTTGAAAGCATTCTGAAACAATTCCGGAACAATGTTTTTCTTCAGCGAAAAACTACCATAGCGGTTCCGACTGCTCCGGAACATTTCCGGTTTTTCCTCCGGAAAAATCCCAGAAGTTTCCAGAACGATTCTGGCACCCTCTAAGAATTTCCAGACGTGTGTCGAAACCAATTTGACTTAATGGTATACCCTGAAACAACTTTTCAGTTTTACCGGAACTATTCCGGTGTCCTCTCCGGAACGTTTCCGTTGCGTCTGAAACTTTTCCGGTGATTTTCTCTCAGACTCCCTGTCTAGTATTCAGCAGATAGACGACCCTTAAGCATGTGACCCTATAGGTTCGGTGAAGTATAGACATGACCTGGAACACTTTCCGATCAATGATCAACATTGGAGCCGTGGACACCCATATTGACCCCTATACCCACACGAATGAATATTCGAGTGAACCTCCAGTTGCCGTGTACTATTCCTGTTGCTTCGCGATATGTTACAAATACCCGAGGTGAGAATCATCGGCATCCCCGTGGATCAACACTTGTCCACAATGCCAGTTACCTCGTTACCGGTTTTGTTCTCTTTTCTCGTTTCCGTGTTGCGGCATCCCTGTGATCAAATCACAATGTGTCTGGCCAGACGATGGTGGATACCGTAACACCGAGAGGGCCCAGAGATATCTCTCCATTGTCGGAGGAGCAAATCCCAATCTTGAGCTATCAAGTTACTTGACATACTTTCCCATGAACCCGTAAGCCGCCGTAATAGCCACCCAGTTACGGATGACGTTTAACAAACCCCAAAGTTCATGAATCAAGCATGAAGAAACTCGATACTCTCATGGTCTAAGGAATTATGCAAACGTTAACTTCTCTGTGTTATTAACCATTAACTTGTGACGAATGTATCTCATAGCATAACATCAATTCGGGTCGATTCAACACAAGTGTTCTCCTAACATTGTGCCCTCAACGTTGCCGGCATAGTCATGCCCATGATCAGGAAAACAGAACCATCATGCAACACTTGAGCTAGTCTTAGAGGCCAGTCTAGGAATACTTTTTACCGTTTATTATTCCACACGTGCATATGAGTCTTCCTCCGAGCCTCGTGGTTATTGCAGACTCGAGAACCATAACAGTTATAGCATGGAACATAAACATAATTATGAATATGGAGATAAATAATAACATTTATTATTGCCTCTAGGGCATATCTCCTACAGACTCCCACTTGCACTAGAGTCAATAATCTAGTCAATGCTAATGCACTTTACACCTATGGCATACCGGTGTAAAAAATGCTTCGCTTGTGGTATAGCCTGATGTCCAACGGATCTGATAACTTCAGTTCCGTGTGTATCTTTGCATGTCCTCGCGTTTTTCACTCTTTCACAAAATTCATAATTTGTGTGGACTTGGCTTTGTATATATGTGAATCATAGGTCAAACCTTGATTCCTCAGACTGAGCTATGTAGCAACTATCTGCAATAGTGTCCCATTGACCAAAGCCATCTTGGAACCATACTAAGTTCATGAATGAACTATATGATTCAACATCTTCTATGTCACTTTGAAAGCGGCAGCATACTTAGCCTTTGTTATAGAATTCGCCACAGTAACCTGTTTGGAACGATTACCAAACACCGTGCCACCATATCGTGTATTACACAAAACCCTTAAATTAAATCAAAAATCGCATGGAGTATTGATGAAGACTGTATCAATGCAATTACTTACAACGAGCATTTCATAATCTCTGCTTGTGAGAAAACATGTCATCAGTGCTACTTTAGTACTTAATGACATTTTTCACTGTTGTCCCATGATCAGTACTTTAATCACTTTGGTATCTATACTCGCAACTCCTTGGGAGTACTGGACATATCTGGTTGTTTTACATACTATGAAATACGTGATTAATCCAAACATGAAAATGTGTGGAATCTCCATCATGTATTTTGCTCATCAGTGTTTTGGGACACCGAGTCTGGCAAAACTCTTTCCATGTGACTTCGGCAAGAATCACTCGGCGCTCTTATGCTAAACTGTTTTAGCATCTTGTCAATATGTATTTTTTGGCTTTTAGCCTATTAGGCAATTCTATCTCGTAGATAAATATGCCTAATATCAAGGCTATCTAGCCCAAGCACTTCATCAAAAAATTATTTTCAATGAAGTCCTAATTCGTGTCAAGAAATTTATATTATTTCCAATCAACAATGTGTCAAGCACACAAAGTTTTTAGAAATATTATTATGCTCCCACTTACTTTCTTGAAACCACAAGCATCTTCGTTATCCATTTATGAAATCAAACTCTTTTGACTATTTCATCAAAACGAAGATTCCAACTCCATTTTGCTCTCTTCTGTCCATTGTTGGAACTCTGAAGTTTGCATACTTACTAGCATCCTCTGGATTGACAAAATACCTTGGACTATATCACATGTAAGTCCTAGGTTGTATTTCCATCACATGGAAATCCTTTTGGCATTCATGTATCATATCTCAAGATTGAAATATGTATTAATTGCTAGTTTAACCCGATCTGACTTTAAGCATCGCTACGGTGAGACAATCTCATCGTAGTCAACTCCTTGAATTTGTTATTGCAACAAGTCGAGCTTTATGGATAAAACATTTTATCCACATCAGTTTATAGTTCCATTAATGTTCGTTAGACTCTAAGTCTTCCGAAGGGTTTATCAAGATATAATCTTGAATCATTTATGGAAACTATCTCGGATTATATTGGCATTTAGCCAATTCCGGAGTCAGGGCCCATCAACGCTTCCTGTGTATCGTAGGTATACTGTTGTCTAACAACAATATCTCGCTTGCGCACCTGACAGGTTTGCACGAGTTTTGCCTACGTGGTTCAGTTGCAAGTTGGACCGAAGTCCATACATCTCATGTAGAGGCTTCCGTATCAGTCACAGTAGGAAACTCTGGAATTAGTTCCAAGGTTTCTTTTCTTTGATCTGATGACGAAGATACTGTTATCTCGTCGAGTTGCACTATTCTCCCACTCACCTTTTTGCAAGAACCATTCTCTTTAAAAGCATACCGTTCTCGGTGGCAAACTTTTTGCCTCGGTATAGTGGTGGAGGAATTCCCAATTACTTAGGATAACCTACAAAGTAGTACTTGTCTGATTTGGAATAGGTTGGTAAATATTTTACACAAGCCCCAAATTCCAAATGTTAAGTAAAGACAAAGCATGGTTGGGCGTACCATACCATGGCGTCATTTCAACAGACCAGATGGTGCTCTTTTCAGTGTAAAAGCCGCAGTCTCTAAAGCATTACTTTTAAAAGGGATAATGGCAAATTGATTTATTTCATCTTTGATCTTACCATGTCACAAATGGTTTGAATACATCTTCACGGATATACCACTCACAGTGGAGTTCCGAGAGGTGTAAGTTATGAAACTCTTATCACAACTCATCAGACATTCGCTAAACTTGTAACTCAAAAATTCCTTTCGGCAATCTAGTTTGCAGAAACATATTTTTCTTGTTACAATAATTTCTACTTCATTTTTGAAAACCTTATGATTGATTTCAAAAGATCCAGACTTACGTCTCATCAAGTAAATATCCATATATCTACTTGAGTCATTTCTTAAGATAGATAAATCCACTACCAGCAACAATATTTATTGGACTACACACATCAAAATGTATGATCACCAATAAGTTCATTGCTCGTTCCTTATGGCATGTGAACGGTATTTCAGTCACTTCACTTTTCAGAGGAAAGTTGCAAGTGTCAGATGATACATAATCAAACGACTTCAAAATCCATCATTATGGAATTTCACCATGCGGGTTTCGCCAATGTGACCAAATGCAGTGCCACACATGTGTGGTATTCTCTTAGTCTTGCGACATTTAGCGTCAGTGTTATGGATGTATCATATTACCATCAATATTCATAACATACATCTCATCCACGATGGAAATATGGCCCTTATGTTATTCATGATTCCGAACAACAATTGTTCTTTCATGAACAACACTCTTGCAACAAACATTATGCAAATGGGCTAGACTGTATAAAATTCTAAAATGATTTATGAAAGTAAATATAGAGATAATGTATTATTATCAATATTCATAACATACATCTCATTCATAATGAAAGTATGGCCCTTAAGTTATTCATAACACCGAACATCAAAAGTTCTCTTATGAACAACCTCCTTGCAAGATACCTTATGCAATGGGCTAGAGTGTGTAAAAACTCTAAATGAATTATAAAAATAAATACAGACAGAAATACACCGATGGAAGGTATAGTAACATTTACTATATTCCCAGCGCGTATCTAAACCTCACTCCGGCAAGTCTTTTAGGCCGTAGTAGTTCTTGCATTGAGTCGCAACAGAATGCAATCGAGCGGGTATCTCTGTGATCAACTCACAATACCCAAGAATCAGTGATTAACATGTTTAATCATAATTCCCAAGAACTATTTCTTTTGACCAGCCTTTCTATACATCAATAGCTTGTATGACAATCATACATGAGCTGGACATTCGAGTCTTCTCTCTTTTTGCCTTTATACTTTTAATAGTTTAACTTTCAGTATTTCTTCTACTCTCAGAAGAAGCACTCAACTTAAGAGTGGCGTTAGCCCTGGACTTTCTAGGTGTGTAAGTCACACTAACACCCGTTGGACATTTCCTTTCTCTTTAAGTTGTTGTTTTATTCACCTTTCATCATATGACAGGAGTTCTTCTGGATCCCTCTGTTATTAGTCAAATGCATAGTAAACACTTTTACTAATAGTTTGCAAAACAAACATTGCTTTGGATATCTCATATCTTCTAGCCTGTGTTTGTATCTGAAACTAATTTTCAGTTCCATGAATATCACATAGCTATCCCAAACTTTTGAAGTTCGGGTCTCATGGAAGCAAACATATTGCACTTGACCGTAACGGAATTCTAGCTTTTGGATCGAAGGACAAGAGTCACATCATCCATAGCATTAGCGAGAGAATAACAAAAGCATGCGATAGGACAAAATCCTTCTCGGCACTCTTGAGGACAATCCTCACATTACGTTACCAACTGTAAAGTTTTAACCAGATATTCAACAGCTTTTTTCAATTTTAACAGGGAAGGTGGAAACGCGAGCCATTATTCTATAACTATTATGCAAATTACACTTTAGACAAAGTCCATAATTAATTGCACTAAGAATTAAGCAAGTTAATTCTACAATGCGCTCCCACTCAAATCAATATCTCTCATAATTGATTTTGAGTGATTCAAGATCTGCATTTCAATTCGACGCCATTGATGGGTTCATCACTGATGACGCGAATTTCAATCGGTAGGCCAACTTGCCGATCACATCTCTATGTGATTCTTGTTCATCTTTCGATGGGCATGTTCCGAGCTCAGGACTCTCCTGCCTGAACGTCAAAGACAACCAAGTGATCTTGCTGCGAGGTCTGACCTCACCCGCCTCATTCCTCTCGATTCGTTCGTGCTCATGTGTACATGGCGCACCCCGAAAAGATACGAATTTCAGACGGTGCTACACTTGGGTGAACCCTAACTACTTTGATATTTTAAGTGAGAGATCACCCTAATAAAAGCGACTACCGCACAATCAAGAAGGGTGCATCATAAGGGATAAACATCACAGGCAATTCATAATAGCATGATATGGTATAGCCCTTTCGGACGGAGAAGTCTTTAATTTCTTCTTCTTCGGCATTTGCGTCGGTGTTCACCTTTGCGAAGTTTGCCACCACCTTGTCGATGCACCAGATAATATTGCTATCTCTATAGCAAATTAAATAAGTGCATTACTTAAGGTTGACACGCAGGTCATTAAAATGACAATCATATGGCTCCAGCCATCATGCCGAATCATGACACGCAGGTCATGTTAATTTTACATTGTATAGTCATCTCATACATAATCAAATTAATATGAGTACTACTATACCACATCACATGCACATGCAAAACCATCCTGCAAAACCAAGTTAGATGCCTCTAATCGGTTCATGCAAAATTTCATTTTACGTGGCTTCTAAGGTTTCGAAGCAAACCGAAGCTACCAACGTCCATCATCAAGTATGATTATTCAAGTCGCTAGATTAACTTTACAGGGTGTATGAAACACGAGATAATAAAATCTCGAGCCCCATACTAAACTTCATCATACGCATGACCCCCGTGCAGATCATATCTGCATTGCCCTTTTGTCTGCGAAATTTCATCTTTCTCTCTAACTATGGTGGAATTCAATGAACTGTTAGCACTTCGTTGATCAATCAGGATCGCGGATTGCCAGAACTTTGAAAATCCACCATGCTGTTATCAAGATCAGAAATATGCAAATTCTAGGGAAGCAACAAGAACATCGGGTAACAGATTTCATCTGCTACCCGCACAAATAATTATCTGCAGTAGAACTCATCTACTACAAATTATATTGTACAACACCCATACATCTCTATGTATTCTAGATCGTAACCTGCATCTACGCATAGCACGGCTCATGATGCCACTGTAGGGGAACACAGCAGAAAACAAAAATATCCGACCTACGCACCAGCCCAGGACCACTATAGAGACTGCATACAAGGTTTGATATTTTTCGTTACCGACTCGTAGCGCAGCGGAAGTAGAGTCGATGACGATCGGCGGTGCAGATCCCTGCAGCTAGGATTTACAACCTCCCAACCGCGAGGATGTACTCCCTCGACTGCCCCTCGGACAGCCCTCCGGGAGGCAGTCAGACAGTCCCTCGGATGGTGTCGCGGACAGCCCTTCGGGAGGACCCTCGAAACTCGGACGGTCACTCGGACAGCCCTTCGGCAGGACCCTCGAAACTCGGACGGTCACTCGGACAGCCCTTCGGGAGGCACTCTCGAACTAAGACCGAAACTATGATCTCTCTACAGATTTGCACACATACAGTGTCATCTATCCGGCAGGGCTTCGCCGTCCAGAACTAGTTCCCACCAGAACACAAACAGCCTTTCGGCTCTACGAAACTATTTCGCTGGGAGGGAGAGAGAAGCCAGACAAGTCTATGGCATGTGTATGAGAGCAAGGGATGAGTGTGGAGAGCTCCTCTCCACCTCTACTTTTAGGAAAGCCAAGGGGTAGGGTGGTTTTACAATAAAACCCAAAGTGCACATGAATGAAGTCCTTCACAAGGGCATAAAGGTGAAGCCATGGGACAAGTGGGGCTCCATGGAGGAGCCCCTCATGTGGCCGGCCACCCCCTAGTGGGTCCCCCCCAAAGGGGTTCCTATCCATCCATGTCATCCCCAAAGATCTTTTGAGCAAAAGCCTAAAAGAGTGGCTTTCCAAAAAGTAATCCAAAAAGCACTTTCACTATTCACGAAGACATTTTTCTGCGTCCATTAAATCCCAAATTATTTATGTGTGCCTATAACAATTCCAGTACCCACTAAAACAATTTTGAACGCATTCCGAAACAATTCCGGAACAATGTTTTTCTTCAGCGAAAAGCTACCATAGCGGTTCCGGCTGCTCCGGAACATTTCCGGATTTTCCTCCGGAAAAATCCCAGAAGTTTCCAGAACAATTCTGGCACCCTCCAAGAATTTCCAGACATGTGTCGAAACCAATTTGACTTAATGGTATACCCTGAAACAACTTTTCAGTTTTACCGGAACTATTCCGGCGTCCTCTCCGGAACGTTTCCGTTGCGTCCGAAACTTTTCCGGTGATTTTCTCTCAGACTCCCTGTCTAGTATTCAGCAGATAGACGACCCTTAAGCATGTGACCCTATAGGTTCGGTGAAGTATAGACATGACCCAGAACACTTTTCGATCAATGATCAACATCGGAGCCATGGACACCCATATTGACCCCTATACCCACACGAATGAATATTCGAGTGAACCTCCAGTTGCCGTGTGCTATTCCTGTTGCTTCGCGATATGTTACAATACCCGAGGTGAGAATCATCGGCATCCCCGTGGATCAACACTTGTCCACAATGCCAGTTACCTCGTTACCGGTTTTGTTCTCTTTTCTCGTTTCCGTGTTGCGGCATCCCTGTGATCAAATCACAATGTGTCTGGCCAGATGATGGTGGATACCGTAACACCGAGAGGGCCCAGAGATATCTCTCCATCGTCGGAGGAGCAAATCCCAATCTTGAGCTATCAAGTTACTTGACATACTTTCCCATGAACCCGTAAGCCGCCGTAATAGCCACCCAGTTACGGATGACGTTTAACAAACCCCAAAGTTCATGAATCAAGCATGAAGAAACTTGATACTCTCATGGTCTAAGGAATTATGCAAACGTTAACTTCTCTGTGTTATTAACCATTAACTTGTGACGAATGTATCTCATAGCATAACATCAATTCGGGTCGATTCAACACAGGTGTTCTCCTAACATTGTGCCCTCAACGTTGCCGGCATAGTCATGCCCATGATCAGGAAAACAGAACCATCATGCAACACTTGAGCTAGTCTTAGAGGCCAGACTAGGAATACTTTTTACCGTTTATTATTCCACACTTGCATATGACTCTTCCTCCGAGCCTCGTGGTTATTGCAGACTCGAGAACCATAGCAGTTATAGCATGGAACATAAACATAATTATGAATATGGAGATAAATAATAACATTTATTGTTGCCTCTAGGGCATATCTCCTATTGGACTCGTGTCGGTCAAGATGTTATTTGGACACATCCCCCACTTTGATTCGTAACAAGCACATCTCGATGGGTGACTTCCAGCGCACAAATTAAGATCATATCTGGTCCCAACACGTATACATGGTTGTAAGCATTAAAGACCTCATACCCGTACCTCTTTTTATTATAGTGTTTGAATCACTGTTTTCTTGATTGATCCGGTCAAAAGATGGAATTGCTCCTTTAACAAAAGCTTGCTAGAGACCATCACTTCAAGGGAATCTTCCTCTCGTGGGTTCGATAACCCAGGGTCACCTCTGGGGAAATAGGTGCGGGGTACGTCTCCAACGTATCTATAATTTTTTATTGTTCCATGCTATTATAGTATCAATCTTGGATGTTTTATATGCTATAATATGCTATTTTATATCATTTTTTGGGACTAACCTATTAATGTAGTGCCCAGTGCCAGTTGCTATTTTCTGCTTGTTTTTGGTTTTTCAAGAAATCAGTACCAAACGAAGTCCAAATGTCACGAAACTTTTTGACGATTTTTTTTTGGACAAAAGAGACCCTGGAAGCTTCGGGAGGAGGCCAGAAGCCTCACGAGGAGGTGACAAGGCAACAGGGCGCCGCCCGGGGGGGGCGCTCTGATGCCTTGTGGGCCCTTCGTGGCTCCGTTTGACCTAATTCCACTTCTATAAATTCTCAAATATTGGGAAACCAACAGAGAGCCACCCCGAATAATTAACTTTTCCGCCGCCGCAAGACTCTGTTCTTCCGCGATCCCATCTAGAGGCCTTTTCCGGTACTCTGCCGGAGGGGGAATCGATCACGGAGGGCTTCTACATCAACCTTGCTACCCTTCCGATGATGTGTGAGTAGTTTACCACAGACCTACGGGTTCATAGCTAGTAGCTAGATGGCTTCTTCTCTCTCTTTGATCTTCAATACAATGTTCTCCTCAATCTCCTTGGAGTTCTATTCGATGTAATCTTGTTTTGCGGTGTGTTTGTTGGGATCCGATGAATTGTGGGTTTATGATCAGATTATTGATGAGAAATATTTGAGTCTTTTCTGAACTTATTTATGCATGATTGTTATAGCTTTGTATTTCTCTCCGATCTATCCATTTGGTTTGGCCAACTCGATTGATTTATCTTGCAATGGGAGAGGTGCTTTGTGATGGGTTCAATCTTGCGGTGTTCTATATCCCAGTGACAGAAAGGGACAAGACATGGACGTATTTGTATTTCTGACATTAAGGATAAAAAGATGGGGTTTAATCATATTGCTTGAGTTTACTTTGTCTACATCATGTCATCTTGCTTAAGGCGTTACTCTGTTTTCATTAACTTAATACCCTAGATGCATGCTGGATAGCGGTCGCTGGGTGGAGTAATAGTAGTAGATGCAGGCAGGAGTCGGTCTACTTGTCTCAGACGTGATGCCTATATACATGATCATTGCCTTAAATATCATCATAACTATGCGTTTTTCTATCAATTGCCCAACAGTAATTTGTTTGCCCACCGTATGCTATGCGTTCGAGAGAGAAGCCTCTAGTGAAAACTATGGCCCCCGGGTCTAATTTTATCATATATAAAATCCAAAAAAACCTTGCTGCAATTTTATTTCTTTTATTTTATTTTGCAATTTACTTTTCTATCTATCACTATTAGAATTAATCCTTGCAAGTAATCGCCAAGGGTATTGACAACCCTCTTGTTTTCATTGGGTGCAAGTATTTGCTTTTGTGTGTGTAGGTGCTGCTAACGAGGTTCTGTGTGGTTCTCCTACTGGATTGATAACCTTGGTTCTTAACTGAGAGAAATACTTATCTCTACTGTACTACATCATCCTCTTCTCTTCGAGGAAATCCCAACGCAGCTCACAAGTAGCAGGAAGAATTTCTAGCGCCGTTGCCGGGGAGACATCACCAAAATCTATCAAGTACTTTTGCATAAACTATCATCTACTTGCTCTTATTTTCATTTGCCTTTTTATTTGCATTTGCCTCTCGTTTTCATCTCCCCCACTTCTAAAACAATTTTACAAAAAACACAAAAATATTTCTGTTTGCTAGTTTGCTTGCTTGAAATTACCATCATGTCTGAGTTTGAAAAAGTTATTGTAGAAAGTGCTAGTGAGGGTAGTACTAATGAATCTCTTGAGGAAAAAATTTAAGTCTTTCGATATTAATCATGATCTTCTTGAGGACAAAGCTCCACCCACTTTTAAAACTAAAGTCTATCGTGTGGGCTGCGGGAATATTATTGGTAAAAATGTTGTGCAAGAATTTTTCAACTGTGCGGCAGTCATACCCATAATTAAAGAGTCTATTCTTGACAAAACAAATTTCTATGTGGATGCTATTGCTATGCTTGTGGTTAAGTTAGAACGAAATTTTTTGCACATTCACCCCGCGTTGCAAAAGATATTCTATGAGCTTCCCAATATCCACAATCCTAGAATTAAAAAGATCGCTACAATCATCCTTATGCATGAATTTGATTATATAATTAAAGAAGCTAGGGACATCTTTTCTTTCTATAAAATAGATTTTGAGCATCCCCCTATAGAGGAAATTCTTCATGATAAAGACACTATACGTAGGTTGGAATCTAAGGATTATTTTGCTTATGGAGAAAATATTAGGAGAAGAGTTCCCTATGCTGAAGTAATTAAAACTTTGTACCATAACGCTTGTGATAAATTTGAATGGATTACCAAGGGAATTAATGAGGGATTTAGTGAATAATGGTTTGAAGGTGTGGCTAGAGATCCGATAGATGATGATATAGATGTTTTGTATGAAGATGTTTATGGTGATGATTCTGAGTTTGAAGTTATGAATGTTAAAGTCACCGAACAAAGTCCCTTCAAGTACTTAAGTTCCCCCACTAGGAAAGAAGAGCATGAAAGTAGATAATTAATGAGAAAAGTTTTGGAAGATTTGATTAAAAAGGATTTGGGAGTGAAGGATGACAATACTTGAAACTATGCATTATGCCTAGATAGGGGCATAAAACAATAGTGCTTGTTGGGAGGCAACCCAATATGTATCTTAAATTTTTTCTTTTTATTTCTGTTTTGTGTGTTTACACAATTGTAGCCTCTGTTATGATTGTGATTTTTATCTTTTAATTAGTGTTTGTGCCAAGTAATGCCTTTGGGATGATTTGGATGATAGTATAATTGATGCTGTTTGGAAAACAGAAAGTTTTGCGTCTAGTATTTGATTTTTGGTTCTGTACTGGAGTGTCAGAAAAATCTGAATTTTTTACACAGTATTGGTATATGAATTGGTTACGTTGTCCTAACTTTTGATAACTTTTGGAATTACATAAGTATGGTTTTTAAATAGATCTTTACAGACTGTTCTGTTTTAGACAGATTCTGTTTTTGTTGCATAGTTTGCTTATTTTGATGAATCTATGGATCGTATTGATACGTCCATTTTGCATCATGTTTTGCTACTGTTATTTATAGTGTTTTTGATCAATATAACACTTTGTGGAGAAATTCTAATGCCTTTTCTCTCTTAATATGCAATGTTTACACAAAGAGGGAGAATGTCGGCGGCTGGAATTATGGACCTGAAAAAGTTATGTCAGAGATACCTATTCTTCACATCTCCAAATGAGCTGAAATTTCACGGAGAATTATTTTGGAATAAATAAAAAATACTGGAGCCAAGAAGTACCAGAGGGGGCCACCCAGGTGCCCACGAGGCACCAGGGCGCGCCACCCCCCTAGGCGCGCTCTGGTACCTCGTGGGGCCCCTGGCCAGCCTCTGTCCCCCATTTTCTGGTATATAAGCCCATTTGCCCTAGAAAAAATATAGAGAAGACTTTCGGGACGGTGCGCCGCCGTCTCGAGGCGGAACTTGGGCAGGAGCACTTTTGCTCTCCGGCGGAGAGATTCTGCCGGGGATACTTCCCTCCGGGAGGGGGAAATTGTCGCCATCGACATCACCAACGATCCGCTCATCGTGGGAGAATCTTCATCAACATCTTCAACAGCACCATCTCATCTCAAACCCTAGTTCATCTCTTGTATTCAATCTTTGTCTCAAAACCTCATATTGGTACCTGTGGGTTGCTAGTAGTGTTGATTACATATTGTAGTTGATGCTAGTTGGTTTATCTGGTGGAAGATTAAATGTTCAGATCCATTATGCTATTTATTACCCCTCTGATCTTGAACATGAATATGATGTGTGAGTAGTTACTTTTGTTCTTGAGGACATGGGAGAACTCTTGTCATAAGTAATCATGTGAATTTGGTATTCGTTCGATATTTTGATGATATGTATGTTGTTGATTCCCTTAGTGGTGTTATGTGAACGTCGACTACATGACACTTCACCATCTTTGGGCCTAAGGGAATGCATTGTGGAGTAGTAATTAGATGATGGGTTGCTAGAGTGACAGAAGCTTAAACCCTAGTTTATGCGCTATTTCGTAAGGGGCTGATTTGGATCCACATGTTTAATGCCATGGTTAGATTTATCTTAATTCTTCTGTCGTAGTTGCGGATGCTTGCGAAGGGGGTTAATCATAAGTGGGAGGCTTTCTCAAGTAAGAACAGCACCCAAGCACCGGTCCACCCACATATCAAATTATCAAAGTAGCGAACGCGAATCAGACCAACATGATGAAAGTGACTAGATGAAATTCCCATGTGTCCTCGAGAACGCTTTACTTACTATAAGAGATCGTTCCGGCTTGTCCTTTGCTACAAAAAGGATTGGGCCACCTTGCTGCACTCTTTGTTACTATTGCTACTTGTCACTTGTTACAAATTATCTTGCTATCAAACTACTCGTTACCGATAATTTCAGTGCTTGCAGAAAACACCTTGCTGAAAACCGCTTATCATTTCCTTCTACTCCTCATTGGGTTCGACATTCTTACTTATCGAAAGGACTATGATTGATCCCCTATACTTGTGGGTCATCACGTATCGGGGGGTATGAGTCATGGAGAAGTTGGAGTACAGTAGCTATTAAATATGAATCAATTTACAACAGTACCTAAAGTTTAAGATTTATTTGTTATACTAACGGATCTCACGAGGTTTCTGTTGAGTTTTGTGTGCTGAAGTTTTCAAGTTTTGGGTGAGACCACAATGGATGAAGGAATAAGGAGCGCCAAGACCCTAAGCTTGGGGATGCCCTAGGCACCCCAAGGTAATATTCAAGGAAGACTCAAGCGTCTAAGCTTGGGGATGCCCCAGATGGCATCCCCTCTGTCATCTACAATCTATCAGTATATCACTTAGAGCTATATTTTTATTCATCACATGATATGTGTTTTACTTGGAACGTCTTGTGCTATAGTTTGCTTGCTTTTGTTTGATTTTTAGTTTGCCACAATCATCTCTGCTGAACACACCTTTTTGTGAGGGACACACATTATTCGTGATTTGTTAGAATACTCTATGTGCTTCACTTATATCTTTTGATCTAGGCAGTTGCTCTAGTGCTTCACTTATATCTTTTAGAGCACGGCGGTGGTTATATTTTAAAGAAATAGTTGCAATCTCATGCTTCACTTATATCTTTTTGAGACTCTAATGAATAGCAATGGTAATATGCACGGGTTATGAATTTGGTCCTAATATGATAGGTATTCATGAGGGATATAATAAAAACTTTCATGTAGATCACTGAATATGATAAGTTTGATTCCTTGCAATAGTTTTGCGATATTAAGATGGTAATATGTGGGAGGTGCTAGCAGATAATCGTGGTTTAGTAAGAATATTGATGTTAAGGTTTGTGATTCCTAAAGCATGCACGTATGGTCTGTCGTTATGCTAAGAAGTTGGAGCATGATTTATTCTTGATTGTCTTCCTTTGCGTGGCGGTCGGGGGCGCGTGATACGTCTCTGTTGTATCTACTTTTCCAAACACTTTTGCTCTTGTTTTGGACTCTAATTTGCATGATTTGAATGAAACTAACCCGGACTGACGTTGTTTTCAGCAGAATTGCCATGGTGTTGTTTTTGTGCAGAAATCAAAGTTCTTGGATTTCGATGAAACTTTTTGGAGAATTTTTATCGAATATATAAAAATTATTGGCGCAAGAATCAACAGAAGAGGGGCCACCTGCTGCCCACAAGGCAGCAGGGCGCGACCCCCCCTAGGGCGCGCCGTGGTGCCTTGTGGGGCCCACAGGGGGCCGTCTGACCTAATTCCAATGCTATAAATTTTATTTCCCCGAGAAAAAAAGAAGAGAAGAAGTTTCATCACGTTTTACGATACGGAGCGGCCGCCACCTCCTGTTCTTCATCGAGAGGGCTGATCTGGAGTCCGTTTGTAGCTCCGGAGAGGGGGATCCGACGCCGTCGTCATCATCAACCATCCTCCATCAACAATTTCATGATGCTCACCACTGGGCGTGAGTAATTCCTTCGTAGGCTTGCTGGACGGTGATGGGTTGGATGAGATTTATCATGTAATCGAGTCAATTTGTTAGGGCTTTGATCCCTAGTATCCACTATGTTCTGAGATTGATGTTGCTATGACTTTGCTATGCTTAATGCTTGTCACTAGGGCCCGAGTGCCATGATTTCAGATCTGAACCCTTTATGTTTTCATGAATATATTTGTGTTCTTGATCCTATCTTGCAAGTTATATGCACCTATTACGTGTCATGATCCGCATACCCCAAGGTGACAATAATTGGTATTCTTTCTGGTGATTGCCGTAGTTTGAGGAGTTCATGTATTCACCATGTGTTAATGCTTTGTTCCGGTTCTCTATTAAAAGGAGGCCTTAATATCCCTTAGTTTCCTTAAGGACCCCGCTGCCACGGGAGGGTAGGACAAAAGATGTCATGCAAGTTCTTACTATAAGCACGTATGACTATATACGGAATACATGCCTACATTACATTGATGAATTGGAGCTATTGTGTATCGCCCTAGGTTGTGACTGTTACAGGATGAATATCATCCAACATAGTTATCATCACCGATCCAATGCCTACGACTTTCTCATATTGGGTTCTGCTAAGTTACTTTGTTACTACTGCTTTACACTTGCTACAAAACTGCTACTGTTACTGTCACCGTTACTATTGTTACTATTGCTACTGCTATCAAAACTATCATACTACTGTGCTACTAAATACTTTGATGTAGATATTTTATCTCCAGGTGTGGTTGAATTGACAACTCAACTGCTAATACTTGCAAATATTCTTTGGCTCCCCTTGTGTCGAATAAATAAATTTGGGTTGAATACTCTACCCTCGAAAACTGTTGCGACCCCCTATACTTGTGGGTTATCAGCGCGCGATGGTTAACTCCTACCAACCTCCCTCCTAGGGGCATGCGTAATAGTACTTTGCTTCGAGGGCTAATAAACTTTCGCAATATGTATGTGAGTTCATTATGACTAATGTGAGTCCATGGATTACACACACTCACATTTCCGTAATTTGCTAGCCTCTTCGGTACCGTCCATTGCCCTTTCTCACATCGAGAGTCGGTTCAAACTTAGCCGGTGCATCCAAACCCCGTGATATGATACGCTCTATCACACATAAGCCTCCTTATATCTTCCTCAAAACAGCCACCATACCTAACTATTATGGCATTTCCATAGCCATTCCGAGATATATTGCCATGCAACTTTCCACCGTTCTTTTTAAATGACACACATCATCATTGTCATATTGCTTTGCATGATCATATAGCTGACAAAGTATTTGTGGCTCAGCCACCATTCATCATTTTCATACATGTTACGCTAGTATCATTGCACATCCTGGTACACTGCCAGAGGCATTCATATAGAGTCATATTTGTTCTAGTATCGAGTTGTAATTTTTGAGTTGTAAGTAAATAGAAGTGTGGTGATCATCATTATTAGAGCATTGTCCCAGTGAGGAGATAAAAAAAAGAGCCCAGCGAAAAAAAAATTAAAAAAAATGAGAGAAAAAGAGAGAAGGGGCAGTGTGACTATCTTTTCCCATGCTTGTGCTTCAAAGTAGGACCATGTTTTTCATATAGAGAGTCTCCTATGTTGTCACTTTCATATACTAGTGGGAATTTTTCATTATAGAACTTGGCTTGTATATTCCGATGATGGGCTTCCTCAAATGCCCGAGGTCTTCATGAGCAATCAAGTTGGATGCACACCCACTTAGTTTTTATTTTGAGCTTTCATACACTTATAGCTCTTAGTGCATCCGTTGCATGGCAATCCCTATTCCTTGCATTGACATCAATTGATGGGCATCTCCATAGCCTGTTGATTAGCCTCGTCGATGTGAGAGTATCTTCTCTTTTGACTTCCCCTTATTAATCTCTATCATCATTCTATTCCACCCATAGTGTTATATCCATGGCTTGCGCTCATGTATTGCGTGGGGGTTGAAAAAGCTGAAGCGCATTAAAAAGTATGAACCAATTGCTTGATTGTCTCTAGGGTTGTGCATGATAAATATTTTATGTTAAGAAGATGGAGCATGACAGGATTATATGATTTTGTAGGGATAACTTTCTTTAGCATTTTTATTTTGAA
This sequence comes from Elymus sibiricus, assembly GCA_039707655.1. NCBI lineage: Eukaryota > Viridiplantae > Streptophyta > Magnoliopsida > Poales > Poaceae > Elymus > Elymus sibiricus. The sequence continues at coordinate 20,883,911 of CM077666.1, forward strand.
AGGCATGATTGTTTGTTAGTATGCCTGAGTATTGATGTCTTTATATCAAATTATAGACTATTGCTTTGAATCATTCGGATCTTAATATTCATACCGTAAAAGAGAATTACATGATGAAACATGTTAGGTAGCATTCCATATCAAAAATTCTATTTTTATCATTTACCTACTCGAGGACGAGCAGGAATTAAGCTTGGGGATGCTTGATACGTCTCCAACGTATCTATAATTTTTTATTGTTCCATGCTATTACAGTATCAATCTTGGATGTTTTATATGCAATTATATATCCTTTTTTGGGACTAACCTATTAACCTAGTGCCCAGTACCAGTTGCTGTTTTTTTTTGCCTGTTTTTGCATTTTCAGAAAATCATTATCAAACGGAGTCCAAACAAAGAAAAAACGTTGGATTAATTTTTTCTGGAACAGAAGGGACCCTAGAAGCTTCGGGAGAAGACCAGAAGAGTCATGAGGGAGCGACAAGCCCGGATGGCGCGCCCCCCAGGCTTGTGGGACCCTCGTGGCACCTCTTGACCTAATTCCAGCGCTATAAATTCCAAAATATAACCAATATACCAGAAAGACAGAAGAGAAAACCTTTCTGCCACCGCAAGCCTCGGTTCTTCCGCGATCCCATCTGGAGGCCTTTTCCGGTACTCTGCCAGAGGGGGAATCGATCATGGAGGGCTTCTACATCAACCTTGCTGCCCTTCCGATGATGTGTGAGTAGTTTACCACAGACCTACGGGTCCATAGCTAGTAGCTAGACACTAGTAGAAAACAGGCCTTTTGTCCGGAGCATTAGTCCCGGTCGGGTTTTGGACCGGGACTAATGTGACCACTAGTCCCGGTTCCAACGGCTAGGCTTTAGTCCCGGTTCATTTGTGACCTCTAGTCCCGGTTGGTGTTACCAACCGGGGCTAAAGGGGTGGTGGCAGGCTGGCGTCAGGCTGGGGCCCCTGCGAGCCCCTTAAGTCCCGGTTGGTATCACCAACCGGGACTAGAGATGGACCTTTAGTCCCGGTTCGTATCACCAACCGGGACTAAAGATATCACTATATATAGTGCTTCGTCCAGCCCGAGCCCAAGCTCTCCTTTCTCTGTTTTCTCCTTTCTCTCCTCTGTTCTCTTCCCCTTGCTCGATCTCATCCTCCATTTTTGCCAAGATTTGTCAAGATTTGAGGCACCCCATCTATCCAAGTGTTCACAAAGGTTAGCAACTTTGTCCTTTCATCTCTCATTGCTAGATTAGCTCGTGCAATGCTCTATAAGTATAGTGATTTGTGGGTTTTAGTTTGGGAGTAATTATGTGGGAGTTTATTTGATTTATATGCAATTTGAGCTCAAATTAACTTCTTAGTTTGCATATGTGTAGGTGTGGTTTACTTAGTGCCTTCCCGTCCCCGTCCTAACCACCGTCGATCGCCCGCACCGTCCCGTCGCCGGCACCACCTTGGTGAGCCTCTTGTTCTTATCCTTTTTATAAAAAAAATCTTATTTGTATGATTTAGATAGTTACTTGTATAATTTTCTAACTTGTATGATTGTTTGTTATACATAGTGCCATGGTTTTGATATTATTCCCCGTCGGCCCTCGTCCGGTTTATGATTCGGATGTGGTATATTCTCTTTTATAACTATTTGTTGCATTTCGTGTTTATGACAATTATGCCCATCAAGTTGACATAGATATTTTTATCTAGGAGGTATGTGAACCGGAAATTGCAACCGACCCTCTTGTCGAGAAGTTAAATTTAGTTGAAAAAGAAAACGAGTATTTGAAAGAAAAATTGAAAAGAATTGAAGAAGAGAAGATGAAATTGGAGTTGTATGTTGCCGATGTCGTCGATGATCACAAGATCAAGATGGATGCAATGCGCTTGAAGATTAGAAAGATTAGAAAATATGCCGTTAATAAAGAGGCTTGGTATCATTATGCTGTTGGATCAATTATTACCTTAGTTGCGATTTTGATCGCATTTGTTGTTGCATTTAAATGCTTTAGCTAGATAGTTTTATGTTGTTTTATGAGAATAAGTGTGTATGAACTTTATGTATGAACTTGTATTAATTTGGTCTTTTCGGTGTTGTGTAATGAAGATGAGTCGGCAATGGATGTACGATGACCGACGCTCTCCCCAGTTCATTAATGGCGTGCATAGTTTTCTGCGTGCGGCTGAGGCAAACAAGCGGAATGGTTTTATGTGTTGTCCATGTGGTGTCTGTAAGAATGATAGGATTTACTCTAGCTCAAAAGTCATTCACGTCCACCTGTTTACGTCCGGTTTCATGTCCGGCTATAACTGTTGGACCAAGCACGGAGAAAGAGGGGTTCTAATGGAAGAGAATGAAGAAGAAGAGGATGATGACAACTATCCTGGGTTCCCAGAATACGATGGTACTACAATGGGGGAAGAGAATGAAGAAGAAGAAGAAGCTGAAGAAGAGGCATCAGATGAGCCCGCTGATGATCTTGGTCGGGCCATTGCTGATGCAAAGAGAAACTGCGAAAGTGAAAAGGAGAAGTTGAAGTTGCAGCGCATGTTAGAGGATCACAAAAAATTGTTGTACCCAAATTGCGAAGATGGCAATACAAAGCTCGGTACCACACTGGAATTGCTGCAATGGAAGGCAGAGAATGGTTTATTTGACAAGGGATTTGAGAAGTTGCTGAAAATAATGAAGAAGAAGCTTCCAAAGGATAACGAATTGCCCGACAGTACGTACGAAGCAAAGAAGGCTGTCTGCCCAATAGGATTAGAGGTGCAGAAGATACATGCATGCCCTAATGACTGCATCCTCTACCGCGGTGAGGAGTACGAGAATTTGAATGCATGCCCGGTATGCGGTGCATTGCGCTATAAGATCAGCCGCGATGACCCTGGTGATGATGTTGAGGGTGAGCGCCCCAGGAAGAGGATTCCTGCCAAGGTGATGAGGTATGCTCCTATAATACCACGGTTGAAACGTTTGTTCCAAAACAAAGAGCATGCCAAGTTGTTGTGATGGCACAAAGAAGACCGTAAGAAAGACGGGAAGTTGAGAGTACCCGCTGATGGGTCGCAGTGGAGAAAAATCGAGAGAAAGTGGTCGGAGTTTCCAGGTGACGCAAGGAACTTATGGTTTGGTATAAGTGCAGATGGCATTAATCCTTTTGGGGAGCAGAGCAGCAATCATAGCACCTGGCATGTGACTCTATGTATCTATAGCCTTCCTCCTTGGTTGTGCATGAAGCGGAAGTTCATTATGATGCCAGTGCTCATCCAAGGCCCTAAGCAACCCGGCAACGACATTGATGTGTACCTAAGGCCATTAGTTGAAGAGTCATGGACAGCTGTGGGACATAAAAGGTGTACGTGTGTGGGATGAGCACAAACAGCAGGAATTTGACCTACGAGCGTTGCTGTTTGTAACCATCAATGATTGGCCTGCTCTTAGTAACCTTTCAGGACAGACAAACAAGGGATACCACGCATGCACGCACTGTTTAGATGAGACCGAAAGTATATATTTGGATAAATGTAAGAAGAATGTGTACCTGGGATATCGTCGATTTCTTCCGATCAAGCATCTCTTAAGAAAGAAAGGCAAGCATTTCAAAGGTGAGGCAGATCACCCAAAGAAGCCTGACCACCGTACTGGTGATCATATACTTGATATGGTCAAGGATTTAAAAGTAATCTTTGGAAAGGGTCCTGGCGGACAATCTGTTCCGAATGACGCTGATGGACACGCACCCATGTGGAAGAAGAAATCTATATTTTGGGACCGACCCTATTGGAAAGTCCTAGAGGTATGCTCTGCAATCGACGTGATGCACGTGATGAAGAATCTTTGCGTGAACCTGCTAGGCTTCTTGGGCGTGTATGGGAAGACAAAAGATACACCGGAGGCACGGGAGGACCAGCAACGTATGCACGAAAAAGACGGCATGCATCCAAAGCAGTATCAAGGTCCTGCCAGCTACGCTCTTACCAAAGAAGAGAAGGAAATCTTCTTTGAATGCCTGCTCAGTATGAAGGTCCCGTCTAGCTTCTCGTCGAATATAAAGGGAATAATAAATATGGCAGAGAAAAAATTCCAAAACCTAAAGTCTCATGACTGCCACGTGATTAAGACGCAATTACTTCCGGTTGCATTGAGGGGGCTTCTACCGGAAAATGTTCGATTAGCCATTGTGAAGCTATGTGCATTCCTCAATGCAATTTCCCAGAAGGTAATCGATCCAGAAATCCTACCAAGGTTACAAAATGATTTGGTGCAATGTCTTGTCAGTTTCGAGTTGGTGTTCCCACCATCCTTCTTCAATATCATGACGCACGTCCTAGTTCACCTAGTCGAAGAGATTGCCATTCTGGGTCCTGTATTTCTACACAATATGTTCCCCTTTGAGAGGTTAATGGGAGTCTTAAAGAAATATGTTCATAACCGTGCTAGGCCAGAAGGAAGCATCTCCAAGGGCCATGAAACAGAGGAGGTTATTGAGTTTTGTGTTGACTTTATTCCTGACCTTAAGCCGATTGGTGTTCCTGAATCGCGGCATGAGGGGAGACTGAGTGGAAAAGACACGCTAGGAAAGGATTCAGTAATATGTAGGGAAGGGCATTCTTGGGCCCAAGCACACTACACAGTTCTACAAAATTCCACCTTGGTGGCTCCGTATATCGAGGAACACATGGATATTGTACGCTCCAAGAACCCGGAGCAGTCTGACCCCTGGATTAAACGTACACACATGGCGACTTTCGGCGGTTGGTTGCAAACACATCTCATGAATGACGACAGTGTTGGAGATGAGCTGTACTTGTTGGCCAAGTCACCATCTTCGACTATATTGACTTTCAAAGGGTACGAGATTAATGGGAATACATTTTACACGATCGCCCAAGATAAAAAGAGCACCAACCAAAACAGTGGTGTCCACTTTGATGCAACAAACACCAATAGGGAAAAAGACACATATTATGGTTACATAGAGGAGATATGGGAACTTCACTATGGACGTGAGTTTAAGGTCCCTTTGTTTCGGTGCAAATGGGTCAATCTGACAGGAGGCGGGGTAAAGGTAGACCCGCAGTACGGAATGACAACAGTGGATCTCAACAATCTTGGGTACACAGACGAACCATTCGTCCTAGCCAATGATGTGGCGCAGGTTTTCTATGTGAAGGACATGTCTACCAAACCGAGAAAAAGGAAAGATAAGGAAGCGAATACATCATACGGTGAGCCAAAGTGCCACATAGTTCTTTCAGGGAAAAGAAACATCATGGGAGTGGAGGACAAGACAGACATGTCAGAAGATTATGAATAGTTTCATGAAATTCTTCCCTTCACAGTGAAGACTGACCCAAGCATCCTATTAAATGATGAAGATTTTCCATGGTTACGGCGCAAAGGGACACACGCGAAGAAAAAGTTTTATACCCCAAGATCCCACTCTGGGATGTGATCGGCTTCACCGTCATCACTTTCTTCTCTAGTGAGTAGCCGAGATAGGCCAGTTTGTACACGAAGTGCATCCAGTTTTTGCCATAACCCTCTCAACTTTTTAGCACATGCTATGTGGGTGAAATGATGATACCATGCCAAGTTTCAACCTTTTCAGAGTTCATTTGTACCGCTTTTCAATTTCAGGGTCATTTAGCTCAAAAAATCATTAAATGCATGAAAAATAGCAAATGAAGTTAGAAAGGGTTGAAAATTGAGGATGTGGCCTTGAATGGTGCATATTGAATGCACAAAAAGTCTAGAGTTGAAATAAGTTTAAAAAAAATGAAATGCCTTTGTAACAGATGAGTTTTCGTCCGAAACCTTGATACTTCGAAGGAGATGGTCCAGTTTGTACACGAAGTGCATCCAGTTTTTGCCGTAACCCTCTCAGCTTTTTAGCACATGCTATGTGGGTGAAATGATGATACCATGCTAAGTTTCAACCTTTTCAGAGTTCATTTGTAGTGCTTTTCAATTTTAGGGTCATTTAGCTCAAAAAAATCATTAAATGCATGAAAAATAGCAAATGAAGTTAGAAAGGGTTGAAATTTGAGGATGTGGCTTTGAATGGTGCATATTTAATGCACAAAAAGTCTGGAGTTGAAATAAGTTTAAACTAAAGTTATTCACAAACTAGTGATTCACACAAATTTCAAAGAATTCAAATATAAACTATTCAAATTTGAAAACTACTGGCACTAGCGAAAAGTTTATAATTTTTGTGACCTAAAGCAAAAAAGATTCACTCAAAAACTCTAAATATTGCCTGTTAATTAGTAGAAACAAAAGTAAAAAAATAAAGCAAAAAACAAAAACAGAAAACATGAAAAAAAACTTTAGTCCCGGTTGCCACCACCAACCGGGACTAAAGGTCCTTCTCCCACCCGTAATTTGGACCGCCGAAAACAGACCTTCAGTCCCGGTTGGTGGTGACAACCGGGACTAAAGGGTAGGCCTTTAGTCCCGGTGCGTGGCACCAACCGGGACTAAAGACCCTTTAGTCCCGGTTGGTGCCACGCACCGGGACTAAAGGCCTCTGGGTATTTAAACTGCCCCCTTCTCCCCCAAATCTTCCTCTCCCTTGCCCGATCGACCAGCAGCTGCTCCTCGACGCGTCCGCTCCCGCCGCCGGCCTCCACGCGACGCCGTCAGGCTGCCCGACCGCGCCCTCGACGTCAGCTCCCGCCGCCGGCCTCCACGCGCCGCCCGAGCCCGAGCCCCCTCTGCCCGACGCCAGCCGCACCGCCGTCCTCTGCCCGACGTCGCCGCTCCTCCACGCGCCGGCGCCGCTCCTCCACGCGCCTCCCTCCGTCTCCGGCGTCCTCCCCGCCTCCCTCCGCCCCGACGATCCCGCTTGGTGAGCCTCTCCTCCTCCTTTTGTTCATCTTTTTTTCATTTTTTTAATTTGTTCATATTTTTTTGTGTGTAGATGAATGTTAATTAGATGGATTTATTATGTATTTTGGTGTGTAGATGAATGTTAGATGGATATGTAGATGGATAGATGTTATATTGATGTATTTTTGTGTGTACATGAATGGTTGGATCAATGCTATAAAATGTTGTTCAAATTTTCCCATCTACTATAGTTGTAAAAGTTTATTAAATATGAGTAGCATAATAAAATGATAATTATTGCATAGGAATTTGTTTTCATAAGAATTTGTTCTCAACGTCAACGATGCCCGGCCCGCATCCTCGTCGTCGACTCGGCGGCGACAACCTGCTTGAGAGGCGCCATGTCCGGGACTGGGCTCCGCCGGGCTGGCACTGGGAGGTGCTACCTTCCGGGGCGTGCAGCTTGGTGAGGAATCGGGCTCCCGTCGTCGACCCGGAGCTTCTTTGGTGGCGGTCACGTGGGCCACTATCGGTGCGGAGGCAGCCGGCCCCCGAGGAGGTGGTACGTCGCCGTGTCAGGGAGGAGGACGAGCACGTCCGTCGCTACATGGTTGCGTTGGACGTCAGGTTCTCCAATATCTGGCAGGTTCTTCAGGGATCTCACCTGAGCTATGATCCTGTGATGGTTCCTTCTCTTTGGGTGTCCACCGCCCGCGCCTCAGGAACCGCGAGTCAACTGGATTATTCGATAATATTCGAGCTGTATTAGTGATGTTATATGATAATATTCGAGAGGTATTAGTGATAATATTCGATGATGCATTAACTGGATTATTCGAGATGTATTAGTTTTTGCTTATTGAATGCATTCTAATTTGAATACTAAATTGTTTTATCTTTCTTCTGGATTAGTTAAGCTATGGACTATAGCGGCAGAGACGACCATGATCAAGAGGATATCATGTTCGACATGATACGCTCCCAAAACCCAGAGATTGAACCAGATGACGGCTCACAATATCTGAACGAGTCCGGTGAGGGAATTGAGGAAGAACCAATAGACGAAGGGCACACAAACAATGATGGCGAAGGAAATGTTCTTCAATTAACAAAGTCCGGCGAGGTATATATATATATATATATATATATATATATATATATATATATATATATATATATATATATATATATATATATATATATAAGGCCTCTGGTGATCATTACATGTATTAATTGATTTGTATATATATATATATATATATATATATTAACGAATCTTTCTTCTTTTAGCCCTCCGGATCGAGCAAATCTTCTACAAGGGTAGTACGAGGCCCGGCCAAAAAGTTGTCCGATGGCATAAAGTACAACATCGATGAAATCAAAGAAGATGGCGAACCGATTGCTCCTAAAAAGAATGCGGACAAATTTATACGTCAATGCGGAGTTATTGTTAGGGACCAAATCCCGATCACCGTTCAAGAATGGAATAAGCCAAAGGAAGACCGAGGAGTTAGTTTTGTCGACGAAAGAGCAAAAAATCTGCTTTGGGATACGCTCATGTCACATTTCACCCTATCAAAGGGTTTCACAGATCTCCAACAGGAGAAAGTCAAGAAGTGTGCTCTTAAGAAGATGGCCACACAATTCCAGACTTGGAAGAAAAGATTATGGGCCAACTACGTCAACGCAGAAAAGAAGACTCCAGAATTCACTGGACCACTAGAGAAGGTAAAAGATCACTGGGACTTATTTGTGGAGTTCAAGGAATCGGAAGAAGCTAAGGAACGGTCGAGGAAAAACAAGATAAATGCTGAGAAAAAAAAGTTTCACCATGTTCTGGGGCCAGGTGGCTACAAGACTGGGTTGCCTAAGTGGGATGAATCTGAGGAAAAGATGATTGCTGCAGGGGTCACTCCAAAAACAGTGGGTTGGCCCGACAGGTGCAGGACTTGGTTTTATGCGCATGGGGGAAAGTTGGACCCAAAGACAGGGGAGATTATTGAACAGGCAAGTCTTAAAGAAGCCTCAAACGCTTTACTTGAAGCAATAGAAGAGGCTCGAACGGGGGCGTTCCAGCCCGAGAGAGAGAACGACGAGCTTACACACGCCCTCAAGAATCCTGAACACCCGGGACGAACACGAGGCAAAGGCGTTGTTCCGTGGGTTGAGGGGTTTGCGGAGTGGAACGACACTTACAGAAGTCATGCGAGAAAGAAGAAGCAGGATGCAGACCAGAAGAAGCAGGATGCAGACCGGCTTCAAAAGGTAGAATCAAAGAATGCGGAGTTGGAACGCGCTTTCATGCGGCAGCAGGAGCAGATCGACACAATTAGCCAGCAAAGGGCGTCTCAGCGGCAGGAGCAACCAGATCCAGCATTGGATAGTACCATCCCATCTATGCCGAAAAGTAGCGTGGGTTCCACGGGGGTCCCGGCCGATGATGCACTGCTGGCTCGCTACCCCGTGGATGATATCCAAGAGACGACAACTTGTGAGCTACACATGAAAATGAAGAACATATCCATGAAGGTGGCGGACGGCTTTGCTTTACCGAATGCACCTGAAGCAACCATCCACGGGAATCCGATTCCACCTGGCTATGCTCGTGTCGGGGTGGATGAAGTTCTGTCGGGATATGACTCACTAGAGCTTGACTTTCCTGGAGGTCAAGGGGAGCAGACACTGGGAGAAGCCATACGTGGTCTCATTGTATGGAGAAAGGAATGCATCGTGTTTCCAAACTCGGTGCCAAGGCCACCGACTCCTCCTCCAAGTCCGCCCCGTCAGCCGACTCCAACCCACCTCGAGACGGAGCGCAGCGCGAGTCCGCCATATCGATCTCCGCCGCGTCAGCCGAATCCACCCCACCTCGAGACGGAGCCCAGCGCGAGTACGCGATATCGATCTCCGCCGCGTGAGCCGACTCCAAAGCGGAAGAGAGCACCAAAGAAGAAACCTGAGTCTCCTACCAAAAAGAAGTTAGCTTACGAGATGACTGAGGAGGAAAACAAAGGGGTCGTGGATGCCCAAGTGAAGGCCCATTTTGCACCGAAACCGCCCCCGCTGCCGAAGGAGAAAATACCTGAGAAAGTCGTACAACACTTTGTGGATCTTGCTAAACCGGCTGTGGAGAAAACGCGATCAGACTATGAACGCTCTATTAGCAAGTCATATTATCAACAAAAAAATCAGCAATCGAGCCTTACAGGTAGTAATAAAAGCGGGAGAACTGTTCCCCAGCTCGGAGAACAGGCAGTGCAATCGATCCCCCCGCTCAAGGTGAGTACCGATAAGGCGGTAACCGACGCTGATAGAGAGATGGCTAGAGAGATGGGTATCACTGTTGAACAACTCCTAGGCATCGAGGAAGTCCCCACGATGGATCCAAAGGAACTAGCATGGAAATATGTCCCCGGGAACCCTCTGGTCAGGCCTGACGAGGAGAAGCTTCTATCAACGCAAATGCGCAGATTGCATGACTGGTACCTGAGAGAAATAAAGGCCGGGCGAGAGAGCCTCATGGTGAAAAGATGTGTGGATTGAATTTCCAGAAATTTTTCAGTTATTCAATCAAGACGCACTCGACAAATCTCTCATCAGTTGCTATTGTCTGTAAGTGATTTATTTCTGTAATTTAAGTCTCTAGCTCAGCTCGTTCATTGCCTGTAATTATCCTCACTATATTATTTTGTGTGGTATTATGCAGAATGAAGATTTTTGAATTGAACAGAGATGGAGTCTATGGCATTGGGTTCATTGACCCAAATACCGTTAATGAAAATGTGTTAAATAACCACAAACGAGACACAGAAAATAGCTTGCTAATGTTTTTGAAGGAACTAAATACCAGACCAGAAATACTTTTTCCTTACAACTTCAGGTGAGCGTTACTGTCTTGTACTACAAATTCTATTTTTGCTTACTCGATGTTAAGTGTAGTTGATGAGTTATGCATGCCCGCTTATACAAACGTGTGCGCAGATTCCACTGGATCCTGCTAATCATTAGAGTTGACGAGGGAACTGTGGAAGTGCTGGACTCACTAGGTAAAGACCCTGAAGAATACATCAGCCTGTTTTTGATGCTCAACAGGTAATTTCAATCATTATCGCACTATGTCGGCCTCTTTAGTTCATTTCCTGATATCAAGTAATTAATAACTCCTTTATTCATTTTCTTTGCCGGGCAGGGTTTGGAAAAAGTTCATCAAAGAGGTTGTCGGTGAATGGACACCACAGCTGAAATGGCGACGGTCCAAGGTAATTAAGTAGTACTAGCTACGTCCGCACATCTCTTTAATTCTAGTTTCAATACCATTATCATGCTTGATTATTATCTGATTGAATTCTATTCTCGTAAAGTGTATGAGGCAGGAATAGGGGACTAATTTATGTGCATACTACGTTTGCGAGAACATTCGCTTTATGACCGAAAGGAGCAGAGATGCAAGACATCTTTGGGTATGTAAACACTATTCACAATTTTTTTTTATCATGATCTAATATATATACACACAACTAATATATTCATATTGATCTCCTTCTTTAAAGATGGTGGAGATGCGGGATAGGCTCCTACCAAAGGACCGCATACGAGCACTTCAAGAGGAAATGGCAGGATTTTTGCTTGAGCAGGTCATATCTCCCAACGGAGAATACCATTTCACCTAATGCCTGCATGTAATGATCTGCAAATTGTAGGAGAAATTGTATATATATATGTGTGTATGCATGGTCGTACGAGAAATTCTATGATATATGATTGGTTCTACGAGAAATTCTATTATATATGGATAACGTGTACAGTATGTAGTAGCGTAAAATATGTTTGAAATGAAAAGGAATTAAATGAAAAACACAAAATGAAAAGGAAAAATAAACAATAAACCCTAAACCCCTAAACCCCTAAACCTTTAGTCCCGGTTGGTGTCACCAACCGGGACTAAAGGTCCCCAGCCCCCGGCGCGCACTGCCGGCCACGTGGCAGGGATTTAGTCCCGGGTCGTGGCCAATCGGGACTAAAGGGGGGGGGCCTTTAGTCCCGATTTATTAGTCCCGGTTGGTGAACCGGGACTAAAGGCCCTTCCCAACCGGGACTAAAGGCCGTTTCTCCACTAGTGAGATGGCTTCTTCTCTCTCTCTTTGATATTCAATACCATGTTCTCCTCGATGTTCTTGGAGTTTTATTCGATGTAATCTTCTTTTGCGGTGTGTTTATTGGGATCCGATGAATTGTGGATTTATGATCAGATTATTCATGAGAAATATTTGAGTCTTCTCTGAACTCTTTTATGCATGATTGTTATAGCTTTGTATTTTTCTCCGATCTATCGATTTGGTTTGGCCTACTAGATTGATTTATCTTGCAATGGGAGAGGTGCTTTGTAATGGGTTCAATCTTGCGGTGCTCAATCCCAGTGACAGAAGGGGACATGTCTCTAAAGGAAATTTCATTGATAGTGTCATGTCCCCTTCTGTCACTGGGATTATGCCTCTAAACAAAATTTCATTGATTGTGTCATGTCCCCTTCCGTCACTGGGATTGAGCACCGCAAGATTGAACCCATTACAAATCACCTCTCTCATTGCAAAATAAATCAATCTAGTAGGCCAAACCAAATCGATAGATCGGAGAGAAATACAAAGCTATAATAATCATGCATAAAAAAGTTCAGAGAAGACTCAAATATTTCTCATGAATAATCTGATCATAAACTCACAATTCATCGGATCCCACAAAACACACCGCAAAAGAAGATTACATCGGATAGAACTCCAAGAACATCGAGGAGAACATGATATTGAAGATCAAAGAGAGAGAAGAAGTCATCTAGCTACTAGCTATGGACCCGTAGGGCTGGCGGCGGTGCCCACGGTTCCAACAAATCTGGCATGAGAGAGTAGATATGCATGTCAAAATTTTCTTCCATTGTAACTAAAAACCCCTCGATCAACTAAAAATACAGGAAATATGTACGCGGACGCGTCTAAGTGGACTCTTACACGTCAAGTTTTAATCCTCGTGCAAACAGGTTCTATAAGTTTGACAGAAGTTTCCTTCATACTTGAATCAAGCTTTTTTTTATCTTCAGATCATAAGAGCCGTAGTTTTCAGATCATCCACACACCTCACACAAGTAACATTAAGTTGCTAAAAGTACGAAGACGTAACCACTTTTGCAAGTTTGACAAAGTTTTCCCTCCATTTTTTAATCTAGGTATTTGTATTTTTTTTCTTCTAGTGAAACAACTTTACTTTCACAATGTTACTAGAGATGCGAGTAATCTTATTTGTGATGTTTGTCAGAGTAGGATACACATAGTGGCACACGGTACATGTTTTTTCTTTTGTCGCTCGTTGCAATGCACGTGCATATGTACTAGTTTCAATAATGCAGAAAAAATATCTGCTGTTCAAGTCTAGCCTCGAGTCCAACCATACTGGTCCGGCACGGCAGTATACTTTTGAATAGGAATCGGTCCAGGTCACTTTTCAGCGGACCTTGGCGCACGACCAGTCTCGATCGGATTCCAATACTGACAAATAATTTGGACACAAAAATCTACTCTAGTATGATTTCTAGAATCTCGTTGGGAGACGGTAGCACGGCATACCTACAATCGGTTTGAATGGCAGTCCAACAATAGTATAGGTGTATAGGCATATAGTCTTATTTGTGCCGGGTGTGGCCTTGTTCATCTTTATTTAACTCTTTTTGAGTTTTTGTATTGTACCTCATACATGTTGGAGACTACGTTTAATAATATGGCTGCATGCATCGTTGCGATGCAGAGGCCGGGTATTCCTCCTTTAACAAATTTTTTTCATACATTAGCAGTTCAAAATAATTGAATTTTCACGTACGTATATGGACGTCACGAGAGCCCTGCCCTTCACGGCATACATTAATGTGCTGATGGTGAATATGTAGCGTTACCTGTGGGTCATCTCGCCTTCTTGCGATGACCCGGCCGGGTGCTTGTCTTGTGGAGCTGTCTCGAGTCGTACGTGAGAGGTACACCTATGATCGTGGAACGTATATGACTCCATGATGTTTCACAGCCAATATAACACGTCAAGGAGAAATTCTACAGGGTAAAAGGGTATCAGTTAGTTAGTTTTTTTTTTTTGTAGGGTGCACTCAGTTCTCGAGACCAATAATCAGTTTGTCAAAAGATTGATATATTAGCTGCCTGATGGCTTGCCTTCCTAAATGGTTGATAATTTTCCTGTTCAATACTCAATAGCAGTATGTCCATAAATTATTTGGTAGATTAGCACTTTCAATCTAATGCTTGATCTAAGTTTAGAGCCGGAACAGGTTAGTCTCCGCCTTTCTGGCACCTGGATGCCTCGTCATACAATATGTGTGATTGAGGCCGCTTAGCAAGTGGCTTGATCGAGACAACATCGACAGGACCATCGCCGAGCTCCGGTCCATCGCCTCGCGTCTTGCTCCCCCGACTCCTCCGCCACCGCCTGAGCCAGACTAGCTTGTTTTATTTCTGTAGGGGTGTTTTGTGCTGTGCCCCCAGCATGACTTATTTATTTACTTCTCGCACTTTGGCTACTTGAACCATTCTGTATGTTGGACTTGTTGTTGTTGGTGGTTGCTTTATATAATATAAAGCGGGGGGAAACAGTTTTCGTCAATAAATTACTCCCTCTGTTTCAAAATATAAAGTGTATTAATTTTTTTTAAAGTCAAACTTTTCTATGTTTGATCAAGTTTGTAGAGAAAAATATTAATATTTACAATACGAAATTAGTATCATTAGATTCATCATCATAAAATAAACTTTCATATTCAATTTTCATGGTATTATAGATGATGATATTTTTCTTTATAAACTTGGTCAAACATAGAAATGTTTGAAAAAATAATACACCTTATTTTTTTTTTGGGAACGGGGGAAGTATGTTTGGGTGCATCATCTATCGATCCATATAAAAGTCTTCTCTTTTTTGTGTGTACTCTTTCACGCTAGAAAAAGTAAAGACCACGACACCCCCAAAACCAAAGAAAATATGTGTTCCAGTGAGTTGGTTGGCAAAAGAAACTTAAATATCTCAGACACATTTCTAAAAATCCGGATCAACATCCAACTATCCTCCTGTCCAAATCACTACATATGCAACTTAGAAAGTAATTTAATTAAAGTATGCCAATGCGGCAGTGGCATATATTGAATTAACCCCTTTTTACAATGGCATTTTTCTGAAGCCATTTTTTGCAGTGGCAATTTTTTTTAATACACGGAGTTGACAGTGACATGTATCAAATTAACCCTACAAGCTACTCCTAGTGTAAAAAACGCTCTTATATTATGGGACGGAGGGAGCAGTAAAGAAAAGAAACTGAAGTAGCAATTCCACACAAGTCAAACCCTATTTCACACGGCAAGCGAAGACTCACTCAAACAATGGCAGGGCACCACCACATCTATATATAGCATGCCGATGCATCCAGCACTAGCCTCAGTGCCTCATACTACCTTGCCATAGTCAGTCACCTTCAAATCTTCCATCCAGAACACCCGCCCGGGTCTCTAGTCAAAATTGAGCAACACCCCAAATAGCTAGTATCACCCACTGCTAATTTTATCCATCTTCCATTGCACCACTTGAGCTCTGAGTCGAGGTGGTTCGCAATCAATGGATATCCTCGTCTCTGCAATCGTAGGTGACCTCATCAGCAGGTCTGCGTCGTTTGTGATCAGCAAATACTTCCAGCAGCAGCCTGGCATCGACAAGATTCTACAGAGGCTACAGAGTGTCCTACCGAGAATCGACATCATCGTCGAGGAGGCCGAGGCGCGGCACATCACCAACCAGGGGATGCTCCGTCAGCTCAAGATGTTGAGGCAAGGAATGTACAGAGGCCACTACGTTCTCGATGCCTTGAGATACCAAGCCGCCCTCGACGAGGAGGGAATGGAGGATATGAGCCACTCGTCATCTGCACTGTCTAAATCCAGCCCAGCCAAACGGCTTCGTTTCTCTTGGATAAGCAGTGGCAACAGCAACAGAGAAGAACTGTTATTTTGCAAAAACAACAACTTACGAGAAGAGCTGCAACTGATGGTGGATACCCTTGAAGACACTGTGGCTGGTATGAAGGAGTTTCTTTTCTTCCTGGAGTTGTATCCTCGGATCTTCCGCCAACCTTACGGCACATATTTGGTCTTGGACAATTGCATGTTTGGTCGCCAAACTGAACAGGCACAGGTCCTGAATTTCTTACTGCGTCCCACTACTACGCCAGACTTGGCTGTACTTCCAATCATCGGTCCAATAAGAGTAGGGAAGAGCACTCTTGTTGAGCATGTCTGTAGGGATGAGAGTGTGCGCAATCATTTCTCGATGATCCTATTCTTTCCAGAAGGTAGTCTCAAGGATGAAGGAGTGGTCGACCTGAACACTATTAATGGCCTAGTCAGACATCAGAATTCTGCTACTCAAAACAGGTTGCTGATTATTGTTGAAATGGCCGAGGATATTAATGAGGAAACATGGAGAAGGCTGAAATCTTCCGCAACCAGCATGACACCGTGCGGTGGGAGCAAAATCATAATTACCAGTCGGTCAGATAGAATTTTGAACCTGGGAACAACGGAAGCACTTCGACTGGACCTTCTCCCTCCAGACGCTTATTGGCATTTTTTCAAGTCGCTTGCATTCGGAAGCACAAACCCAGATGAGCAGCCGAAACTAGCAACGATGGCCATGGAAATCGCTTTCGAACAGAGACAGTGTTTCACAAGCGCACATGTCATTGCTGGGATACTGCGCACAGTTCTTGAATGCTTGAGAGCATATAAACAGACACATCTCCTTATGTTTGACCAGCACCCACTCCTTCGTTTGCGGGAAGATGCACCTGTGTATTGTTGGAGATTGGCGGGCAGCAGCAAATATTTCTTGGTTTGCAAACATCATCAGTTAGATTCCAGCAAGGAAGTCCCCAAGATCACTGTGCACGACGTTATCTTAGGACGTGGTGGTACACTACCACGTGGAAAATTTGAGGTTCTTACAAGGAGGTCTCCCATTCCGCCATACTACAGCTACACGATGAGCTGTAAGATGCAAGCACCGCAACTTACAGTGGGAAGGAAGAAGCGTGTGCATCAGGAGAACATTTGATTTAAGTAACACAATTTGTGTGCTCACATCATGTATGCTACTGCCTTGTCCTGCAAATTAGGAAATATTGTTGCACTGTCTTTAGGAGTCTTGCCAAATTAGTTCATAACTTAGTATATTTCTGTTAGTATTTGGGTATGTACTTTCAGAGTCAAGGCAATGTTCGAATTGCCGGTTGAAATATAATCCAAGACAAGTCGTATTTATGAAGTTGAGCACTTAGTCTGTACGTATCATGTGGGTATACTACATAAACCTAAGCCTTGTAATAATCCTTGGACTTGAAGAAAAGGGTAGAGAAAAAATTGCCCCAAATTTGCTCTGTTTTTTATATGTGTGTGAGCTTGATCCTTGGGCGAAAGCCAACAAGTTTCAATTCCTCTGTCACACGTATTTTCTGTGACAGATTCTTTTCTTGCTGGGTGTAAAGATCAGAAAGTTAATCTGGAATGGGAGTAGCAGCGCTACCTGGAGCTCAGGGCGGTGGGAAGGTAATGATAATAAAGATAAAACTAAGTTGTTTGGTTTCTTGTATATCATCCCATGAACTGAGCTGCATTTTCTATCTTTTGACTCGAACAAAAAAAGATTCCGATAAATCAATGGGGAGAAAGAAAAAAAATAGATTTAATTTTGCAATCCGTGTTCTAGTTCCCATAGCGACAGACAAAGGCCAAAAATGGGGTACAAGCAAACTACATACCAACTTCTCTAATCGCAATAATGCTGGTATGGGTCTGTATAGCCAAGCCAACTATCATGTGCCATAATAATTCCAAATGGGGTATTGTCCCACGGCCGAACGTTGTAAACAATTGTAAATTCCTTTGCACCTAATGGCCAACAAGAAGTTTGTGACAAATGTGTGGCAATAGAAGCTGATGGTTTATTGGAAATTGCTAGAAAAATTCTAAATGCTGCTGACTTTAAGTTTGATTGAAAGTATTGAACACGGCAGTGAACAGCAAACATTAGGATGCACGTAAAGAACAAGGGTTCAGCAATGAGCACTGCTGTGTGTAGCCATGGAGAAGCACGAGATCCAACTGTTCTGTGCCCCTACTGCTGTGTCTTGTGGGGGGGGTGCTGCAGTACCTGGAGCAAAAGGGGCGGCAAGGTCTGCGGCGGGAATGGCCGGCCCGCCGAAGGGGGTTGTGCTCTGGCAGAGAGGAGAGCCAGCCGGCGCCGCACAGAATTTTATCACCGGCGGTGATAAATCTGGAGTTTTTTTTTATATATTATTAGGGAAGCGAGCAATAAGGAGTGGTCAGGACCAAGCTGGACTTTTTTTTTCTCCCTTTGGACTGGGCTTAAGGTGGACCCCGGTCCATATTGGGCTTCTCTTCTCTTGTTTTGGACTTCTAAACGATTTCAAGTCCTAGACTATGGTACCACGTGACACATATGGTTTGTCTAAACAAAACGTGACACATGTGGTAAGCAATTCAAACTATTCAAAAAAAAAAGTCCTAGACTCGGGTGCTCACATTTTTCTGGATTTATTTCAGTCTTTTCTGGAGGGAGAGCAGTGGCGGCGGCAGTGAATTAGTGATGGAGGTGTCATATTGCGATTTTAGGCGGCGATAGGCGATGGGGTGACTAGCGCGGAGGCAGGCGTGGCGGCTTCCAAGGGGGGTGTGGCAACTGGCCTTTTGAAAGCGCAATTGTGTCCATCTTGATCCGTTCACTTTCACCACATCCAGCTGGAGCTGGCAAATGGGGGGAGGGACAGGGCGGCAATAGCCAGAGTTACTGTGGCGACAACTCCGGACCAATCTTCGGTTAGTACCAAGAGCAGCAATCCTTCCTTGACTAAGGTTTCGCTCGAGGAAATCAGCAAAAGGTGGAGATATGTTCTTTGGTACTGGGTAGCAACGGTGGGTAGTATGCCATCACAGTTCCCACCAATGGGACAACGGTTTGGTATTAACGGTCCTCTTGGAGATGTTAGAAGATTTGATGAAGTCAGGTGCCTGGTAGAGAGCAAATCAATTTGGTGCAAGAAATGGGATTTGGTCCTACTGTTTACTCTGAATTTTGATAAAACTGCCTCAAATTTGCTCTGTTTCTCATGTGTGCGTGCATTCGTTCCTTTCCGTCACTGTTCTAGTGTTCTGGCCGAGACACCCCATCCCCTCCCGCGTCGCCCCGCGTGCGACGGGGAGGGCGACCACGCCGCCGCCGCCAGAGGCCTCCTCCACCCCGCTCCTCCTCCCTCGCCGCCGCCAAAGGGTGCGGCCAGGCAAAGCCTGGCCGGCGCCGGCGGCGGCGGGGCGTTCTCGGCTCCTCGCGCGGTGGCCCCAATGCGGGACGGGGCGGCCACGGCGGGATGCGGCGCTGGCGCCGGGCGCAGCGGCGCAGCGGCGCGGCGGCTCTCCGGCGTAGTCTCGGCGGCGGCAGAGCGTGGGCCGTGTGTCGGGCGGCGCGGTGGTGGGGTAGCATGGCCGTGGGGATGGCTCGCCTCGTCTTCGATCTGGATCGGGCGGGGAAGGTGCCTGGCAGGCGGTGCGGGCTGGAGCTGGCGCGGACGCCGGGGTGGCGGCCCCGGAGCGGTGGTGCGGAGCGGCGCGCTCGGCCACGACGGCCCGCTGTAGAGGCGGGCGACAGTGGCTTGGCGGCGCAAGATGCGGGCGCGTGCGATGGCATGCACGGCGGATCTGGCGCCCTCGGCGGCACGGCCGCGTTCGGCGGTGGTCGGCGGCTGTGCCTCGCCGGAGATGGCAAACCGGGGCGGCGGCCCCGGACCTGGTGGAGGCACCTTCCTCTTCCTCCCTCGGTTTGGGTGGGGAGGTGGTGCTGTGGCTGACCGCCGCGGGTCCAACTCCCAGATCCGTTGGTGGTGGCACTCGGATGTGCTCCTGTGGCAGCGGCAGGGCGCCCTCGGGTGCCGGGGGCTCCTCCCTTGGCTTGTGGAGCTGCGGTGGTGGCGGTGAACCGCAGTTATGGATGGCGGCGTGGCGGCGCCGCATAGGTGGGTGTGCTCCGGTGGTCGTGGAGATAGGTCTCCGGCCTTCGCGGCAGACGTGGATTGGTGGTCGACAACGATGCCCCTGCTCAGTTTGCTGCGCTCAAATGCTCCGGGCTTCCTTGTGTGGCTCGGCGGTGAAGGAGGTGCTCCGGGCGAATGCTTTGCACTTGCTTGGTCGGTGCCGATGATGGCATCGCTCTCGGGCGTCGCATTCCTTCCTGAAGGCCTCATTGTGGAGCTACCTCTACCGCCATGAGTGTCATGTGATGTCCGGGTGAAAATCCAAGCTCCGTCGGAGCGGGCGACGGTGACACCTATGTTGTTACCTTCTTGGAGGCGTCGCCTTGGAACCTTGACACTTATGGGGCAGCGGGTTTTCGGCAGCTGCAGGGTTGCCTTGTGGTCAGGGTGGTGGATGTCGGGGCGGCGGCCCCGGACGGTGGATGTATGCCGAGGCGGCGGCCTCGGATGGCCATGCAGCGGCTGTCCTATGGGGTAGACCCGTGGCTTAGCATGGTATGGGTGGCGACCTGGTCCTACGAGGGTAGCGAGTTCGTCGGCCCGGTCGACGCGATCTGAGGGGTCGGTCTGGCTGGCACGTCGGGGCGGCGGCCCCGGATGTCTGGCGCAACGTTTGTGGTCTGCGGGCGGGCATTTTGTGTAGCAAGGGCTACGAGGTGTCTGTGTCATGCAACGATGCGGCTCGCGAGCGAGCGTGGGATGTCGGAGCAGCGGCTCCGGAGCTG
This sequence comes from Elymus sibiricus, assembly GCA_039707655.1. Classification (NCBI taxonomy): domain Eukaryota; kingdom Viridiplantae; phylum Streptophyta; class Magnoliopsida; order Poales; family Poaceae; genus Elymus; species Elymus sibiricus. The sequence continues at coordinate 20,904,603 of CM077666.1, forward strand.
GTGGTGTGTGTTTGTTGCAATTGTGGCCTTGGGTTGGGTGGTCGACGAGGCTACATTGCTTGTGCGGTTTTTTGGCCTGGTTTTCCTCATAAACTGGGTCACTATGTGAGGTTTTCGATCCGGTTTCCCTTATAAACTGGAACAATTCTCTTCTTCTTAATGCAATGCCAGAACTCCTGGCCCTCTGACGAGGTTCCGTCAAAAAAAATCACGTTTAGTTTCTGTGGTAGATTTTTTTCCTGGGTCTAAAAATCAGACAGAGAAGCTCGACTGCGAGTAGTGGCATTACGTGGAGATCAGGAGGTGAGGAGTTAACGATAAGATAGAAATTAATTTGTTGGTTTCTTGTCTATCATCACACAAGCTGAGCTGCATTTTCTGACTCAAACAGAAAAGAATTGATAAATCAATGGGCAGAAGGAAAAATTAGATTGAGTTTTGCAATCCGTGTTCTAGTTCCAGTGGAAACAGATAAAAGCCATAAATGGGGTACAAGCAAACTACATCCTAACTTCTCTAATGCTCGGTGCCTTAGATAAAAAAAATATGACATCCATTTAGTGCTAAGATAATATAAAAATGATTATAATGTTCATAAAATGTATAACACAAGCTTGAACAAGTATAATATATTCAGGTGAAAATCATGCTATGTGCTGATGAGGGAACAGACCTTATTAATAGTGGCGAAGGTGAAATGCACAAAACATTCATTTCATATCACAATCAATTCTAATGCACATTCATAATTTCCATTATTCAAGGGGGAAAATTATCTCACAGCTAGCTGAATTTACCATCAATAGCTGAATCTTGATTTCCATGATTCAGTATCAAATCAATGATATGAGTTGAAACCAGCCAAGGAGGAGGCAGGGTGATCTTTACCACACAAAAGTTATTACCTATATGTGAAAGATGCACTGCACAGCAGTTGCTCATCAACCAAAGTTGGATTGCGCCAATGGTGCTCGGCCAATTTCTCCAGCATTGACAAGCTATGCCAACTGCAGGGTAAAAGCCGTTCCTGTTAACAGATCTAGGAATAAAACGCTGCCTGGAGTAACAAGATATGGCTAGGTTTAGGGGCAACTGACCAACTGATAGATAAGTTGAAGCTGAAGCCCACCATACTGCCTGCAAGTTTACAGAGAAGACGAATGCTATTGGTAACTGTGGTAGTTCAGATGTAGTGCGTGTTGTACATATTGATTAATCCTTGAAACCCCCATACTCTGGCCCCCGGGCCCTTTTGAATACAAATTCAGGTGCCCCCCCCCCCCCCCCCCCCCCGGTTGAAAATTCAAAAAAACATATTGATTAATCCCTACAGTAGACTATGAAAGAAAAGCAATTCCAACGCTGATATATGAAGGCTCAAGTCTCATCTTTATGGAATGAAATAAGATAATCTGATAAACTTTTTTCCCCAAGTATGCTCCTTGATCAAAAAATGCAAAACTACAATTTTTGTTGCTTCATTTACCGACCAACATGCCTGCGAAATCTCATGGTAGTTATTCAGCATTAGGTTTTACTCTGTTCCTGTTTGTCCGGTCCGGTGCAATAACAAGGGTTTAGCAGTTAGCATTAGACGGATTATGATTACTCCATCCACATTGGATAAGGGCCTGACCACATTGTTGCTTGAATGGGGAGAACAAAGCTGCAGTACCTGGATCTCAGGGGACGATAGCAAGGCCAGCAGCAGCAGCAGCAAGCGCGGAGGTCTGGGAAGGATGAGCTCTGGCTACTCTGAATACATCGACACCTGAAACTGAAGGTAAAGATTCAGTTAACGGACGGTGCGCGTCACTGCTAGGAAAGAATGAGAGGATGGGATTGACGGGCCTCTGAGTTTACTGCTGTTGTCGTTAACTCAGTTTAGTTACCAAGTTACTGCTAACTGCAGTATGAGTGTCCTGGCAAAAAAAAATTACTGCTAACTGCAGTAAAAGCAGAACTGGTGTCAGCCGATATTTCTCTCACTGAACAGTAGAAAAGCAAAGCAAATTCAACTATTCGTGGAGCCAAAGACCAAAATCCCTTGTAGACTGTCTTGCCATCCATTTCTCAGTCTTTTGTCAAAATGCAACCCTCCAGTCAACAAACGGCGTGGTTTTTCTCTTCCGTGTCTCATTTATGGTTTTTGACTGAACCACCACTCTTGTTAGAAAAGTCTACCCAGAGGTATAAAATAAGATAAAAGTAAAGGAAGGAAACAAAAGTAGTGCCGTTTTAGCACAGATATGAAAGAGTGAAGTCAGACTTAATTCCACATAGCAGCCGTAGACTCGCTCAAAAATTAGCAGGGCACCACCAACACATATATATCCAGCAGTAGCCTCACACTAATTTGCCATAGTTAACCTTGAAATCTTCCATCCAGAACACCTGCCCGGGTGGCTGGGTCTTGAGTCGAAATTGAGCAACACCCCCATGGCTTGACTCACAAGTAGCTAGTACCACTCGCTGCTAATTTTATCCCTCTTCCATTGCACTACTTCAGCTCAGAGCCAAGGTGGTTCGCGATCAATGGATATCCTCATCTCTGCAATGTAGGTGACCTCATCAGCAGGTCTGCATCGTTCGTGATCAGTAAATACATCCAGCAGCAGCCTGACCTCGACAAGATTCAACAAAGGCTACAGAGAGTCCTACTGAGAATCGACATCATCGTCGAGGAGGCCGAGGCGCGGGACATCACCAACCAGGGGATGCTCCGTCAGCTCAAGATGTTGCGGCAAGTAATGTACAGAGGCCACTACGTTCTTGATGCCTTAAGATTCCAAGCCGTCCTCGGCGAGGACGAGGAAGTACAGCACTCATCGTCTGCACTGTCTAAATCCAGTCCAATCAAACGCCTTTGTTTCTCTCACGCCCGCAGTGGCAGCGCAAGCAGAGAAGCATTGTTGTTTGGTATCAACATCAACATGCGAGAAGAGCTGCAAAGGATGGTTGATACCCTTGAAGACACCATGGCTGACATGAAGGAGTTTCTTTGCTTCTTGGAATTGTATCCTCGAATACTACGCCAACCTTATGGCACATATTTGGTATTGGACAATTGCATGTTTGGTCGCCAAACGGAACGGGAACATGTCCTGAATTTCTTGCTGCGCCCCAGTGCTACTCCAGACTTGGCTGTACTTCCGATCATTGGTCCAAGAAGAGTAGGGAAGAGCACCCTTGTTGAGTATGTCTGTAGGGATGAGAGTGTGCGTGATGGCTTCTCGATGATCTTGTTCTTTCCAGAAGGTAGTCTTAAGGATGAACGAGTGGTCGACCTGAAAGGGAATATTATGAATAGTCTAGTCAGACATCAGAATTTTGCTTTTCAAAACAGGTTATTGATTATTGTTGAAATAGCTGACGATATTAGCGAGGAAACATGGATGAGGCTGAAATCTTCCACAACCTGCATGGCATCATGTGGTGGGAGCAAAATTATAATCACCAGTCGATCAGATAAAATTGTGAATCTGGGAACAACAGAAGCACTTCGACTGGACTATCTCTCTCAGGAAGCTTATTGGCATTTTTTCAAGTCGCTTGCATTCGGAAGCACAAGCCCTGATGAACAGCCAAAACTGGCATCAATGGCCATGGAGATCGCTTTGGAACACAAACAGTGTTTCACAAGCGCGCATATCATTGCTGGGATGCTGCGAGATAACTTCAATGCTCGATGCTGGTGCACAATTCTTGATTGTGTGAGAGCATGTAAACAGACACATCTCCTTATGTTTGACCAGCACCCATACCTTCGTGTGCGGGAAGATGCACCGGTGTATGGTTGGAGATTGGCGAAGAGCAGCAAATATTTCTTGGTTTGCAACAGTTGTCAGCTAGGTTCCAGTGAGGAAGTCCCCAAGATCAGTGTGCAGGACATCATCTTAGGACGTGGTGGTACACTACCACGTGGGAAATTTGAGGCTCTTGCATGGAGGTCTCACATACCACCCTACTACAACTACACGATAAGCTGTAAGGTGCAAGCACCACAACTTACAGTGGGAAGGAAGAAGCGCGTGCACCAGGAGAATATTTGATTTAAGTAACTCGCATCATGTATGCCACTGCCTTGTCCTGTGAATTAGGAAATATTGTTACACTGTCTTTAGGAGTCTTGCCAAATGGGTTAATAACTTAGTACTCCCTCCGTCCAAAAAAGCTTGTCCCAAGCTTGTCCCTCAAATGGATGTATCTAGCACTAACAAGCTTTTTCGGACGGAGGGAGTATATTTCTGTTAGTGTTTGGGTATGTACTTTCAGAGTCAAGGCAATGTTCGAATTGTGGGTTGAAATATAATCCAAGATAAGTCGTATTTATAAAGTTGAGCACTTAGTCTGTACGTATCATGTGGGTATACTACATAAACCTAAACCTTGTAATAATCCTTGGACTTGAAGAAAAGGGTAGAGAAAAAATTGCCCCAAATTTGCTCTGTTTCTGATGTGTGTGTGAGGTTGATCCTTGGGCGAAAGCCAACAAGTTTCAATTCCTCTGTCACACGCATTTTCTGCGACAGATTCTTTTCTTGCTGGGTGCAAAGATCAGAAAGTTAATCTGGAATGGGAGTAGTAGCGCTACCTGCAGCTCAGGGCGGTGGGAAGGTAATGATAAAGATAAAACTAAGTTGTTGGTTTCTTGTATATCATCCCATGAACTGAGCTGCATTTTCTATCTTTTGACTCGAACAAAAAAATATTTTGGGTTACGAAATATCATGGGAGATTTCATTTGATTTGAGTAACACACTCTCTGTGACTCACATCATCTATGCTACTGCCTTCTCTTACAAATTATGAAATATTATTACACAGTCTTTAGGAGTCTTGCCAAGTTAACATATTTGTCTGTTATCGTGTAGGCACTAGGCATGGAGTACTAGTAGTAGTAGTACATATTGTGCTTTCAGAGTCAAGGTTAGTCCAAAACAAGTTGTATTTATAAAGTTGTCTGAATATATTGAACACAGCAGTGAACATTGGGTAAGTACTTCGAATTTGTCTGAATATTGAACACAGCACTGAAAGAATCCCCATGGATTGTTACTGAAAGAACAAGGGCTCAGATTGGCCATTGGAGAAGCACGCGATCCCCACTACTGCTGTTTAAATGTGTGTGTGTGTGTGTGTGTGTGTGTGTGGGGGGGGGGGGGGGGGGGGGGGGGGGCAGAGGAGCTGCAGTACCTGGAGCGAAGGGGCGGCGATGTCAGCGGCCAGTCGGCGGCGGGAACGCCGGGCCCCCGAAGGGGGCTGTGCTGGCAGGGAGGAGGGCCGGCCGTGCAAGCGCGCAAGTGCTAGCTGATGGTGCGGGGAGGTCGTGTGTCATGGGTTGGAGGGCGTGCGAGCCGGCCGCCGACGCCGCGCGGGATTTGTCGCCGGCGGTGAGCAATAAAATGAGTAGGCTTTTTTTTGTTGAGGGGAATAAAATGAGTAAGTAGCAGCCAGAGTCAGCAGGAAGTTGGACCTTTTTCCCTTCCTTTGGGCTGGGCTTTAGGTGGACCTTGACCTGATCATACCCCGGGCCGGGCTTAACAATGTACGTCTGAAAATCCCAAGTTGAGCCAGGACCGGCCCAGCCCAAATGTTATTTCCTAGTATTTAACTTAATCATTTTTGGGGTATTTAAAATAAATCTATTATCATACCTAATATTCGAATAAAATGCCAATTAAGACCTAGTTTGGGCTTTTTTGTGCTTTGGACGGGGAAAGGTGAGCCTGAGCCTAGCCCAAATGTCTTGGGCCCGGGCTGTTGGGTCGGGCTTCCAAGCTCAAGTTTAGGTGGACCCTAGTTCATATTGGACATCTGTTTCCCTCCTTTTGACCTTTGAACGATCCAGCTAAAATTGTGCATACGCGTGAGGGTTTCTCGTTCAGCAGCCGTCGCCGCCGCCGCCAGAGAAATTTTGGTCCCCTCGCCTCCGGCTGCCATCTTGGCACTGAGAGGTGGGGGGCCTCTGATCTTCAAGACCTCTATGTTCTTCGTCAACGTCTAGTGATCATCATAGGTTTGTGAGAATAAATTTACTCTCGTTCTTTTGGCGGTGCCATGAAGTTAGAGAGTTTTATGTTCTCACAGATCCGATTATTCGGATCTGATGAGTTTATGTTAGTGTGTCAAGCTTTTTTTGTTGGTTTGATTATTTGTGAAGGTGAAATCTTTCATCGATGCCATGGTGAAGATATTGTGATTCGACGACCTACACTTCCAGAGGATCATCCCCGGCCCAAGTACGTTCATCAATCAAGACTTCCCATCTTTTTGGATGGGCGACTCAAGGCGCTTTCAAAAACCTTTATTGGTAATGTTTGTGCGGGTGAAAGAGTGACAACATCGTTGCTCCAGTCAAATTGCAGCCTCTTTACCGAAGTCTTGGGGGTATTTCTTCTAGCAGAGATTGATACCACGAAGAAGGTGTTTCCAAGAGATTTTATTGTAATTCTTAGTCATAGGAGTTACTTTATATATTTTTTTGATCTTAGATCCAAATTAGTGTACCTGTAATTGTTCTGAGATGAATAAAATTACAGGTGTTTCTCAAAAAAAAAGCTAAAATTGTGCATTGGGTGATGTGATATGACATTTTGCTATGTACACGAAAATTAAATGTATAGCCACCATCCAAAATTAGCAAGTAGTCGTTTTCACTAGGTTTTGAAATAACTAACATCGGGTTCATAGTTGTTCAGCCTTCAACATTGATACGATTGAAAAAACTGCTCGATTTTACTACACTGTGTCTCATCGACCACCTGCTATAAAACAAGCTACGCAAAGTTCAAGTATAAAACATCAAGGAGAACCACCTGGCCCGGAGAAATCTCGATAACCCTACTTGTCCGAAATATTGATAACACGCCTCGGAAAAATTCGACCAGGAAAAGGGTCTTAATTAGACTCTGACACTCCATTTGTTCTAAGATATAAGATGTATTTTACGATTCGGCTGCATGCTTTGATCAACAATATTGTGATTCAATAGTAGATACATCCGTTATTTTACACAAAATTAACAGTACTAGTAAATCTGTATCCAAAACACTTTGTATGATTGCAAATTCGTGAAACAAAACATTTCAAAGGATTTATAGCCAAAATTCAAAAACAAACGGTCAAAATATAATATCGTCACATTTACTCTCTTTTTTGTTTGAGACGGGGACAAAAGATTTGCCTCATCCATTCATTAAAAAGGGGGTTACAAAGGTTTTTGTCGCAATTCATACGATGTGGAACCGCGTGTCTTCTAAAAAATGGTTATACTACGTTTTGGATTAGATTGTGCATTTTATGTCTTTTTGTTTCTCCATGTGTTTTCTTGTGAATCGTCCTTTTATATCTTTGTGCGTAGACCAAAATTCATATCGAAGGGTTTTGACACAATGGATGATGTTATGTCAACATTGTCATAAATTTAGAGGTCTTCATGCTAAGCAATCAAGTGTTTCAACCACTAAACGCTAGAGTGTTTCATTGGTCCACACCTCCTCTCCATCTCCCAACTTTTAAGACACACCAATAACATATCACTCTACATATGCCTCCTCTGTTGTCATTGTCCACTTCTCATGTCTTAGAAAGCTACCGCCACTAGATTTGCCTCCAACTCTTCCCACGAAGCTAACCTTAGTATCTCGGCACAATCTCCTCAATCGTCGACACTATCTTTTTCATCCTCATATACCATCAATGGCCATCGCAGTTGAATGTGTCTTCTCACCCAATGTTGTGTAGTTGTACACCGGCTACTCTATCCATGTCTACCTTCCCTCAAGCAAGTAGAGACTACTGTTGTGCCAATTGAAACATGCACAAAACAACATTAGAGATAAAATGAGCTAATTTGTCTAGTCAATGTAGCATTAGAAGTAATAAGATCTGAAGACACATGAAACCAGGTTGGTTTCGCATAAAAATATAGTTGTTGGCTCGTACCTCGGGTGTAACATCCCCAAACCATAATCACTTTATTAGCCCAACTAATATGCCATGTCATCATGATCATCATAAATAAATTGCATTTAGAAAATAATCTCGCTCTCAAATTGGTTCAAATCCAATTCAAAATATGAAGTCAAAATTATTTCTTCAAACAATTACATAAAAATGTTGGCATCATTCCAAATAATCCCTAAGCATTTGTCATGTTGAAACCCATATTTTTTGAATCCCCAAGTTGTCCCTAGCAACTATTTAGTGGACCTACATAACCAAAAGTTGAGCATTTAAATATAAATAAAATTCCATGCTTTTCCAATAGCCCTGAAACTTTTTGTACTGGACCATAATATTGCCAAGCATTTATGTGCCATGTTTCATGTATAACAAAATTGTTTGCTTGGTAAATAAAATGCAAAACAGAAATGGAATAACAAAATAGAAAAAAGAAAAGAAAAAACGAAGAGCTACACTATGCACTTAGGCCCAGTGCTACAGTACCTAGCCCGAGCCCACCTAAGGCCTTCTCCTTCCTCATGTACAGAGAGGAAGGCAGAGCCATGGCGTGGCCACGGCGCACGCCGTCCACGCGCCCGATGCGCTTTTGTCGAACATCTAGCATGCCCCCGAGGAGTATAAAGCCCTCCCCGACGCTGGTGACAAACCCTAGCCCCGTTTCCCCTCTCCCTCGCTCGTGTTCGTCGATCCGAATGGACCCGAGCTCGCGCTCGCCATGGACGTCGTCGTCGTCATCGCGGCCACGGTGCTCCCCGCGCCGTGAGAAGGTGTCCAGGAGGACCGCCACCTTCGACTTCGTCCGTCCCGAGCAACAAATCAAGCGGAGCCGCCCCGTACACTCGCCATCGAGCTCGTCCTCACCGCGTACATGGTCGGCGTCCGTTGTCGATTGCCTCGTCTCCGGTCCGTCCCCGGCCACCTCGAGCTCACCTTCGGCACCGCGGTGAGCCCCTCCCCCGTTTGCCCCTTTTCTCCGGCTCGATCAGTGCCCATAGTGGCCGCCCCGTGAGCTTCGTCCGCCATGGCCGCACCCGAGCTCCCGTGTACGCGCCCGTTGCTGCTGCTGCTGCTCCCTGTTCCTGCCCGCTACAGCTGCTCATGCCGCAGCTGCTGCAGCTGCTCTGCTAGCTGCTGCTCTGCTCGCTGCTGCTACTCAAGTTGCCGCTCACTAGTACAAAACAGGGCTTTGGTCCAGGTCAGATAAGTGCATCAATCCCGGTTCTGTTACGAACCGGGACCAATGGGTGCATCAGTCCCGGTTCGTGAGGCCAGGGCACCGGCCGGGCCACGGCAGGCACCAGTCCTGGTTCGTCTGAGCCCTTTGGTCCCGGTTCCAGACACAAACCGGGACTAAAGGGCCTCGCTCCTGGCGCAGCCCCTTTAGTCCCGGTTGGTGGTTGGAACCGGGACTAAATGTGTGTCTTCTATCCCGGTTCTAGCCACGAACCGGGACTAAAGAGATGCCTATATATATGCTCTCCCCTGCCCGCTCACTCCTCTGTTTTTTGGCCGGCCGGTGTGGGAGGTGTGTGCTGCTCTGCTCTCACCTCCTATGCACATGAGGTGTTCGATGAAATGCCCGAGTCACACTTACGCTTTCTCCTCTCCAAGCTCGACCTCCAAGCTCCATTTTCCCCAAGATTTGTCTAGGTTTGGAGGTGCACCAACTACACAAGTGTTCTAAAAGGTTAGCAACTTCATCGTTTCATCTCTCACTGCTAGTTTAGCTCATTTCAAATGCTGTAGAAGTAGAGTGGTTTGTGGGTTTTAGTGGAGGAGTGTATGTGGAAGTTCTTTTGATTTAGATGCACAATTTGAGCTGAAATTAACTTCTTAGAGTCTGCACATGTGTAGGGTGCCGTCCCCGTCCCCGTCCTCACCGACGTCGATCGCCCGCGCCGATCTCGTCGCCGGCACCACCGTGGTGAGCCTCTTGTTCTTATCTTCTTTTTAAAAGAAAAAAATTCTTACTTGTATGATTTAGATAGATACTTGTATAATTTTGTTACTTTTATTATTGTTTGTTATTATATAGTGCCATGACTTTGGTATCCGCCCCCGTCGGCCCTCGTCCTGTCTACGATTCGGATGTGGTATATTATCTTTTATTATGATTTGTTTCATTTAGTGTTTATGACAATTATGCCGACGAACGTGACATAGATGTTTTTATCTAGGAGGTATGTGAACCGGAAATTCCAACCGACCCTCTTGTCGAGAGGTTAAATTTAGTTGAAAAAGAAAACAATTATTTGAAGAAAAAATTGAAAAGAATTGAGGAGGAGAAGATGGAATTGGAGTTGCATGTTGCCGATGTCGTCGATGATCACAAGATCAAGATGGATGCAATGCGCTTGAAGATTAGAAAGATTAGAAAATATGCCATTCATGATGAAGCTTGGTATCATTATGCCGTTGGATCAATTGTTACCTTAGTTGCGATTATGATCGCATTTGTTGTTGCATTTAAATGTTTTTCATAGTTTCAATGTATCTTTTAATTAGATGCTCTAGAGAGCTATATGTTGTTCTATGAGAACTATATATGTATGAACTTTATGTATTTATTTTTTCAGTAATAACATTTGATCACTACTGTACTTTGGTTTTAATGTGATGATGAACTTGTATTAATTTGGTCATTTCTCTATTCATGATGTTCTGTAATGGTTTTTGATACACTTAATTATATAATGCACGCAGATGAACCGGCAATGGATGTACGGTGACCGACGCACCTCCGAGTATCTTGAGGGCCTGCATAAATTTCTCGAAGTGGCTGAGGCAAACAAGCAGAATGGTTTTATGTATTGTCCATGCCTTGTCTGTGAGAATACGAAGGATTACTCTAACTTGAAAACCCTTCACGTCCACCTGCTTGAGAAGGGTTTCATGCCACACTATAATGTTTGGACCAAGCACGGAGAAAGAGGGGTTATGATGGAAGACAACGAAGAAGAAGAGGATGATGACAACTATCCCCCTGAATACAGTGATACTGCAACGGGGGAAGCTGAAGATCAAGAGGAACCAGACGATGTGCCCGATGATGATCTTCGCCAGGTCATTGTTGATGCAAAGAGACAATGCCAAAGTGAAAGGGAGAAGTTGAAGTTCGATCGCATGTTAGAGGATCACAAAAAAGGGTTGTACCCAAATTGCGAAGATGACAACACAAAGCTCGGTACCACACTGGAATTTCTGCAATGGAAGGCAGACAATGGTGTATCTGACAACGGATTTGGGAAGCTACTGAAAATAATGAAGAAGAAGCTTCCAAAGGATAACGAATTGCCCGACAGTACGTACGAAGCAAAGAAGGTTCTATGCCCTCTAGGATTGGAGGAGCAGAAGATACATGCATGCCCTAATGACTGCATCCTCTACCGCGGTGAGTACGAGGATTTGAACGCATGCCCGATATGCGGTGCATTGCGGTATAAGATCAGACGAGATGACCCTGGTGATGTTGAGGGCGAGCGCCCCAGAAAGAGGGTTCCTGCCAAGGTGATGTGGTATGCTCCTATAATACCACGGTTGAAACGTCTGTTCAGAAACAAAGAGCATGCCAAGTTGATGCGATGGCACAAAGAAGACCGTAAGAAAGACGGGAAGTTGAGAGCACCCGCTGACGGGTCGCAGTGGAGAAAAATCGAGAGAAGGTGGGGGGACTTTGCAGGTGACGCAAGGAACGTATGGTTTGGTTTAAGTGCAGATGGCATTAATCCTTTTGGGGTGCAGAGCAGCAATCATAGCACCTGGCCCGTGACTCTATGTATCTATAACCTTCCTCCTTGGTTGTGCATGAAGCGGAAGTTCATTATGATGCCAGTGCTCATCCAAGGCCCTAAGCAACCCGGCAACGACATTGATGTGTACCTAAGGCCATTAGTTGAAGAACTTTTACAGCTGTGGAATGGAGAAGGTGTACGTGTGTGGGATGAGCACAAACAGGAGGAATTTGACCTACATGCGTTGCTGTTTGTAACCATCAATGATTGGCCTGCTCTTAGTAACCTTTCAGGACAGACAAACAAGGGATACACTACTGGAATCAGGGACTTTGCCATCTGCCAGCTCTTTGCCGTCTGCTGGACGGCAAAGAGGTTGTTTGCCGTCTGCTTTGGGAAAGCAGACGGCAAAGATCTGGCTGATGGCAAAGACATTGTTTGCCATCAGCCAGCTCTTTGCCGTCTGCTAGCGGACGGCAAAGTTTCTTTGCCGTCCACTAGCAGACGGCAAAGAGGTGGGGTGGGGCCCAGTGGAGGCCAGTTAACTGCAACGGCCCACCCCACCTCTTTGCCGTCTGCTAGCGGACGGCAAAGAAAATACCTACTAACGGCCCTAACGGCCCACCCCCCCTCCACTCTCTCCACTCTCTCTGCCTCTCCCCTCCCGACCCCGACCCCACGCCGCCGCCGCACCCGCCGCCGCCCCCGACCCGCCCCGGCCCGCCGCACCCGCGACTGCCGACGCCGCCCACTGCCCCGCCCCGTGCCCGCGCGGCCGCGCCCAGGCCTGCCCCTCGCCGCCCCGTCGCGGCCCGGCCGCCCCCTCGCCGCCCTGTCGCGGCCCGGACGCCGGCCAGCCCCGTCGCCGCCCCCTCACCGGCCAACCCCTCTGCCCCCCTCTGGTGAGCTCCCCCTCCTGCCCCTTTTTTCTGTTTTTTTTATTATTTTTTCTGTTTAGGTTTTAGATATTTAGACATTTAGGAGTTTAGATACTTAGATGGTTAGGTTTTTAGATATTTAGACATTTAGGTAGAAAGAAACCTAGAAGAAAGAAAAAGAAGAAAAGAAAAAGGAAAAAAAGGAAAAATAAAAAGGAAAAGAAGAAAAAATAAGAAGAAGAAGAAGAAGAAGAAGAAGAAGAAGAAGAAAAAGAAAAAGAAGAAGAGGAGGAGGAGAAGAAAAAATAAGAAGAAGAAGAAGAAGAAGAAGAAGAAGAAGAAGAAGAAGAAGAAGAAGAAGAAGAAGAAGAGGAGGAGAGGAGGAGAAGAAGAAGAGGAAAAAGGAAAGGAAGAAGAAAAGAAGAGGAGGAGGAGAAGAAGAAGAAGAAGAAGAAGAAGAAGAAGAAGAAGAAGAAGAAGAAGAAGAAGAAGGAAAAAAGGAAGAAAAGGAAGAAGAGGAAGAAGAAGAAAAGGAAGAAGAAGAAAAGGAAAAAGAGGAAAAAAAGACCCTGACACCCGGACCCCGACCCCGACACGACACCCCGACCCCGACACGACACCCCGACACCCCGACCCTGACATGACACCCCGACCCCGACATGACACCCCGACACGACATCCGACACACCCCGACAACCCGACACGACACCCCGACACCACGACACCCCGACACCCCGACCCGACACCCCGACACCACGACACCCCGACACCACGACACCCCCGACGCTGACACCTCTTCGGCCTCCTGTTGACCGAAAAGGTGCTCTTTGGCCTTCCAGAGGCCGACGGGGTCATATATTTCCCTATTTTGTTATGAAAAACATCATATATATTTGTGTTGATCGGGTGGATTTAAATGTGCAGTTCTTTCGTTGCTGCGAGGGTCTGGTGTTCGACGACCTCTCCGTGCGTACGACGAGCTCCGCCCCTGCGTTCGTGGGTGAGCACAAATGACATCTCCTCCTCCCCCCTTCATTTGCTCTGTTCCGGTCTTCGTGCCGATGAAACTTGCTAGCTATAGGTGTCAATCATCAGTATGCGTGACCACTATGCGTCTCCCGTTCGAAAGGGTTACATCTATAAATATGCATGCATTTGCATATTTATAACCGTGATTCTTTCGAATTGTCCAACGTTATCCATGGACAGCCCGAGTATGTGTAGATTGGGTTCATTTTCCCATATGCTCTACTCCGGATCCGATGCAGAATTTCGTCAGTGCCTCCCTGTTGTTCTCCGGGTACACATCCTCTCTGCTTATTGCCGAGACGTGTATCAGGAGAACAGCGGGGAGGTGCTGCCGAAATTTTGCGTCAGATCCGGAGCCGAGCATGGGAAAACGAACCCATCTACACATACTCGGGTGGGATTAGGACCTATCTTTACCTACTAGCGTCTAGGTTGCATGGACATAATAAAACTGACAAACTCTATTAACTGATGAATATGGTTTGCTGAATTATGTATATATTTCTTGTGTGTCCAGTAGCTAGGCAAGATGAGTGATCGTGCGTGGATGTACACCGGTCACACTAGTCAGAAAGACATGACCCATGAATGGATAAGAAAAACCAAGGGGTTTGTGAGAGCCGCATTTGCAAATGGACAGGAAACAACCTGGTGCCCCTGTGTCGAGTGCGACAACTTTCATAAGAAGCCAGAGTTTGAAATGATCAAACACCTGCAGAAGTTGGGTTTTACGCCTAATTATAAGGTCTGGACATTTCATGGTGAGTCTGCCCAACGTGCCAGAGCTGAGGAGGGCCGTCGTCGCACCGACGAGCATGGTACCGGGATGGAAGACATGGTGGAAGACTTTGATGATGCTCGGGATTCGGACGATGAGATGGAGGAATCTGCAAAAGCCTTCAATGATATGTTGGAGTCTTCAAAACGTCCTCTCCACGAGCACACTGAGCTTTGTCAGCTGGATGCCATCGCACAAGTAATGGCTCTTAAGGCTCAATTCAACTTGGGCAGAGAATGCTACGACGCGATGATGACACTATTTGGACGTTTTCTACCCAAAGGCCATGTAATACCTGCAAACCTGTACCAGTCGGACAAAATCCTCCGTGTACTTAAGATGCCCTATGAGAAGATAGATGCCTGTGAGAAAGGATGTGCCTTATTTAGGCTTGAGTATGCAGACTTGAAGTATTGTCCCGTTTGCCAGTCTTCCAGGTATGTTGAGGTAGACAACGGTATGGGTGAGAAGAGTCAGACAAAAATCCCAGTTAATGTTCTTCGGTATATACCAATCATACCAAGACTTCAACGTCTTTTCATGGTCGAAGAGACGGCCAGACAGATGACATGGCACAAATTGGGCAAAAGAACCGAACTAGATGCAGATGGGGAGCCGATGTTGGTACACACATCGGACGCTTTTGCGTGGAAGCGCTTCGATGCAATACATCATGCTAAAGCGGCAGATCCAAGGCATCCTCGAATCACCATAAGCACGGATGGGTTCAATGTGTTTGGTATGATGGCAGCCCAATACAGTTGTTGGCCTGTATTTGTCATTCCACTCAATCTCCCCCCCCGGACAGATTATGCAAAGAAAGAACATTTTCCTGACGTTGATAATTCCGGGGCCCAACTATCCGGGGAAGAGTATGAATGTGTACATGCAGCCGCTTAAGGATGAACTGCAAGAAGCTTGGGATAATGGGATCAAGACATACGACGCCGCTACAAAAAAAACTTCCTAATGCGTGTGTGGTACATGTACTCGGTGCATGACTTGCCGGCGTATGCGCTATTAGTTGGCTGGTGTGTGCATGGAAGGTTCCCGTGCCCCACATGCAAGGCAGCTCTTGAGTTTCGTCGGCTGCAGACGGGTGGCAAGTTTTCTTGCTTCGACATGCATAGACAGTTCCTGGATCCTCGCCATAAGTTCAGAAAAGACAAGAAGAACTTCATCAAAGGTAGAGTTGTCAAAAACTCTGCACCCCCTGCGTTGACAGGCCAACAGACCCTGGATCAGTTAAACTCTCTGTGGGTGAAAAATGAGTTGATGTTCCCCGATGGGTATGCAGCGAATCTAAAGAGGGGAGCGAGCCTTGAAAAATTGAAAATATTTGGTCTCAAGAGTCATGATTGGCACATATGGCTTGAGCGGGTAATGCCGGTGATGTTGCGTGGCTTTATCCCTGAGGATGAATGGCTAGTACTGGCAGAGCTGAGCTATTTCTTCCATGTTCTTTGTGCGAAAGAACTATCGCCTGGCTTGCTAGAAGAACTGGAAGAGTTGGCGCCGGAGTTGATCTGCAAGTTAGAGAAGATCTTTCCACCGGGCTTCTTTAATCCAATGCAGCATTTGATTTTGCATCTCCCGACCGAGGCACGATTGGGGGGGCCCGAGCAGAATCGTTGGTGCTACGCAACTGAGAGGATGCAGAAGACGCTTCGAGAAAAATGTAAAAATAAACGTCGAAATGAAGCATCGATGGCCGAGGCATTCATTACTGAGGAGGCGGCAAACTTCGTGACAGCACACTACGAAGCCAAAAATCGTCATTTGCATAATCCGAAGCCTCGGTACAATGCTGGCGACCCTAAAAAGGGTGGATCCAACCTCAGCCTATTCAAAGGGAAGCTCGCACCAGCCGGTGCTTATACTTCCTTACCGTTGGATGTCGACGAATGGCGGACCATTACGTTGTATATCTTGAACAACCTAACAGAAGTGCGGCCGTACATCGAGTAAGTTCTCGGTACATTGTTTCGCAACCTCTAATTCCTTTGAACTGCTCTTATTCCCGGATATTTGATACAGTCGATACGTCGCCGAATTCTCGTATGGAGCGGTGATCCAAAAGGATTCCGTCGAAGAGTATGAGCTTCTGGCAATGCATGGAGGCGGCTATCCCGGTTTCATCTCTTGGTTCAAACAAACGGTAATTTTCATTAGACCATTTCATTTCTTCGTCTAATTTCCGGCTAATGCAACAATCCTTTCGTATTAAACTTGTAGTCTAGTTCAGAGTCTATGGACGCCGAATTGAGACAAGTCGCAAATGGTTTTGACAATAAGGTCCGTTCATTTGACAAATACGACATCAACGGGTACCGCTTTCGTACCTATGGCAAAGAGCTATCTATGGCCGACCGAAAGTCTACAAATTGTTGTGTCTCTGCTATTGGCGAAGGAGGTACCGAGTATTATGGAAGAGTTGAAGCAATTTATGAACTTCTATTCTATGGTGCAAACCCACCGAACGTCGTAGTCTTCAAATGTTATTGGTTCCAGCCGAAGGAGACTAGAAGGACTCATGAACATCTAGGGCTAGTCGAAATCAAACAAAGCACCCATTTGGATGTTCCCGATGTCTATATTACGGCTCAACAGGCGACCCAAGTTTTCTATCTACCGTGGGCCTGCCAAACTGATCGAAATCTGAATGGTTGGGATGTCGTTTATGAAGTGCTGCCACGTGTTAGACCACCTCCCCCCAATGAAGAGGATTATGAACCTCACATTAACCCAGACACATATGAAGGAGAATTCTTCCAAGAAACACATCTTTCCAAAAAACGTTTCATGAACCGCTCTACTTCACACCAGAACATTGAAGTAGACAGCGGCAGTGAATCCGAGCCTGAGCCGGAACAAGAAGAGCCGGAACAAGAAGAGCCGGAACAAGAAGAGGTTACTGCTGCGGATGACCTGTCAATGCTTGACCGATTACGTACAGGAGGCCTTCCACATGTTGATGCATTTATTGATGATGATGATGAGCACGTCATTACTGATAGTGATGATGATGATGATGCATTTATTGACCCCGAAGCATATATAGACGATGATGATGCATTTATTAATGATGACGATGAAGATTAATATTATAGTTCATGCCAGGTATTCAATTATTATTATGTAAATATATATTATTAATTAGTTCATGTTAGGTATTCCATTTTTTATTATGTTCATGATGATGATACACTTAAATTATATACATATTATTCATGTCAGGTATTCATTCTTTAACCTAGGATAGCTCTAAAATGACCTATACTTAGCATTTATTCCTCCAAAATGAATTTATATGCTTAGCTAGCTCAAAAATTACATAACAACCTTAATTAGCTCCAAAATGACCTATTTAACCTAGGATAGCTCTAAAATGACCTATACTTAGCATTTATTCCTCCAAAATGACTTAATATGCTTAGGTAGCTCAAAAATGACATAATAACCTTAATTAGCTCCAAAATGACCTATTTAACCTAGGATAGCTCTAAAATGACCTATACTTCGCATTTATTCCTTCAAAATGAATTTATATGCTTAGCTAGCTCAAAAATGACATAATAACCTTAATTAGCTCAAAAATGACCTATTTAACATATGATAGCTCTAAAATGACCTATACTTAGCATTTATTCCTCCAAAATGAATTTATATGCTTAGCTAGCTAAAAAATGGACCTATTTAACCTTGGATAGCTCTAAAATGACCTATTTAACCTAGGATAGCTTTAAAATGACCTATACTTAGCATTTATTCCTCCAAAATGACTTAATATGCTTAGCTAGCTCAAAAATGACATAATATGCTTAAGAAATGACCTATTTAGCTCCAAAATGACTTAATATGCTTAATTAGCTCAAAAATGGCATAATTACTTATGTTAGCACAAAAATGACCTATACTTAGCTTTTTTTAGTTCATTTATGATATACTTAGCATATTTAGGTCAAAAATGGCCTATTTACCTAGGTTAGCTCTAAAATGACACAAGTAAGCAATAAGAAGAAGAACAAGAAGAGGAGAAAAATTCTAGTCTTCTTCTTCTTCTTCTTCTTCTTCTTCTAGTCTTCTTCTTGTAACTTTCTTCTTTCTCATTTTGCAGATTTGATTCACTTCACGGAAGCTTGCGTTCATGGAGTCCTTGTCCTTTCATTTTCTTTTGATTTTGTAGGATCAACAATGTGACACTTGCATATGTATGTATAGATGAATGAAACTTGCATATGTATGGATGAGACTTGCATATGTTTTGATTTGGTATGTGTTGGATGATCATATCCATATGGCTTGTATATTATTTGCATATGTGTTGTTTATTATGTGGTGGATGAGACATATTATGTGGTGGATAAGACATAATGTTTTGCCTTATTATGTGATTCTGAATATATATATATATATATATATATGTGTGTGTGTTTGAATTTCTGTGAAAATGAATTGATATAAGAAAAAACAGAAAAAACTGTTGCTATATAGCCACTTTGCCATCTGCTAGCAGACGGCAAAGAGGTTTGCCGTCTGTTAGCAGACGGCAAAGTGGGCACGTGGCAGCAGCCTGTGCAACCTGGGCTGGCCTATTTGGCCTCAGACGGCAAAGCCCTTTGCTTCTTTGCCGTCTACTGGCAGACGGCAAAGAGCCTGCGTTGGCCCAGCTGACGCATGACGTCAGCTGACGTCAGCTGCAGCTCTTTGCCGTCTGCTGGCAGACGGCAAAGAGCGCCGTTAGCCCTCTAACGGGGCTGGCACCTTTTGTCTGCCGTCCAGGTGCTTTGCCGTCTGCCAGCAGACGGCAAAGAGGCCTTTGCCGGCAGCCGTTCAGCCGGAGTGTTGGCCGTCTGCTGGCAGACGGCAAAGGCTTTGCCGTCCGCAAAGTATGCCTTTGCCGTCTGCTATGGCAGACGGCAAAGCAGCTGATTCCTGTAGTGATACCACGCATGCACGCACTGTTTAGATGATACCGAATGTATATATTTGGACAAATGCAGGAAGAATGTGTACCTGGGACATCGTCGATTTCTTTCGACCAACCATCTCTTAAGAAAGAAAGACAAGCATTTCAAAGGTGAGGCAGATCACCGGAAGAAGCCCGCCCTCCGTACTGGTGATGCCATACTTGATATGGTCAAGGATTTACAAGTAATCTATGGAAAGGGTCCTGGCGGACAATCTGTTCCGAATGACGCTGAGGGACGCGCACCCATGTGGAAGAAGAAATCTATATTTTGGGACCTACCCTATTGGAAAGACCTAGAGGTCCGCTCTGCAATCGACGTGATGCACGTGACGAAGAATCTTTGCGTGAACCTGCTAGGCTTCTTGGGCGTGTATGGGAAGACAAAAGATACACCGGAGGCACGGGAGGACCAGCAACGTGTGCACGAAAAAGACGGCATGCATCCAAAGCAGTATGAAGGTCCTGCCAGCTACGCTCTTACCAAAGAAGAGAAGGAAATCTTCTTTGAATGCCTGCTCAGTATGAAGGTCCCGTCTGGCTTCTCGTCGAATATAAAGGGAATAATAAATATGGCAGAGAAAAAGTTCCAGAACCTAAAGTCTCATGACTGCCATGTGATTATGACGCAACTGCTTCCGGTTGCATTGAGGGGGCTTCTACCGGAAAACGTTCGATTAGCCATTGTGAAGCTATGTGCATTCCTCAATGCAATCTCTCAAAAGGTAATCGATCCAGATATCCTACCAAGGTTAAAGAATGATTTGGTGCAATGTCTTGTCAGTTTCGAGCTGGTGTTCCCACCATCCTTCTTCAATATCATGACGCACGTTCTAGTTCATCTAGTCGACGAGATTGCCATTCTGGGTCCTGTATTTCTACACAATATGTTCCCCTTTGAGAGGTTCATGGGAGTCTTAAAGAAATATGTTCGTAACCGTGCTAGGCCAGAAGGAAGCATCTCCATGGGCCATCAAACAGAGGAGGTCATTGGGTTTTGTGTTGACTTTATTCCTGACCTTAAGCCGATTGGTCTCCCTCAATCGTGGTATGAGGGGAGACTTACTGGAAAAGGCACGCTAGGAGCGGATGCAATAATATGTAGGGACGGGCATTCTTGGGCTCAAGCACACTACACAGTTCTACAGAATTCTACCTTGGTGACCCCGTATGTCAATGAACACAAGAATTTTCTGCGCTCCAAACACCCGGAGCAGTCTGACGACTGGATTACATGTGAACACATCAGGACTTTCGGCAGTTGGTTGCAAACACATCTCATGGGTAACAACATTGTTGGAGATGAGATGTACTCGTTGGCCAGGGGACCATCTTCGACTGTATTGACTTACCAAGGGTACGAGATAAATGGGAATACATTTTACACGATCGCCCAAGATCAAAAGAGCACCAACCAAAACAGTGGTGTCCGCTTTGATGCAGCAACCAACAGGGGAAAGGACACATATTATGGTTACATAGTGGACATATGGGAACTTGACTATGGACATGATTTTAAGGTCCCTTTGTTTCGGTGCAAATGGGTCAATCTGTCAGGAGGCGGGGTACAGGTAGACCCGCAGTACGGAATGACAATAGTGGATCTCAACAATCTTGGGTACACAAACGAACCATTCGTCCTAGCCAATGATGTGGCGCAGGTTTTCTATGTGAAGGACATGTCTACCAAACCGAGAAAAAGAAAAGATAAGGAAGCGAATACATCATACGATGAGCCAAAGCGCCACATAGTTCTTTCAGGGAAAAGAGACATCGTGGGAGTGGAGGGCAAGACAGACATGTCTGAAGATTATGAAAAGTTTCATGAAATTCCTCCCTTCAAAGTGAAGGCTGACCCAAGCACCCTGTTAAACGATGAAGATTATCCATGGTTACGGCGCAATAAGCAAGGGACACACGCGAAGAAAAAGTGAAGACTTTCTCTCCACAACTATTCTGATGATGGCTTTGATCTAGAATATCACTGCAGTTACATGTCAAGAAATGAAATGCCTTTTGTAACATATGAGTTTTCGTCTGAAACCATGATACTTCGAAAGAGATTATCCATTTTGTACACGAAGTGCATCCAGTTTTTGCCGTAATCCTCTCAACTTTTTAGCACATGCTATGTGGGTGAAATGATGATACCATGCCAACTTTCAACCTTTTCAGAGTTCATTTGTACTGCTTTTCAATTTCAGGGTCATTTAGCTAAAATAAATCAGTAAATGCATGAAAAATAGCAAATGAAGTCAGAAAGGGTTGAAAATTGATGATGTGGCTTTGAATGGTGCATGTTGAACGCACAAAAAGTCTGGAGTTGAAATAAGTTAAAAAATGGAATGCCTTTGTAACATATGTGGGTGAAATGATGGTACCATGCCAACTTTCAACCTTTTCAGAGTTCATTTTGTTAGAAATATGCCCTAGAGGCAATAATAAATTGCTTATTATTATATTTCCTTGTTCATGATAATCGTTTATTATCCATGCTATAATTGTATTGATTGGAAACTCAAATACATGTGTGGGTACATAGACAACACTGTGTCCCTAGTAAGCCTCTAGTTGACTAGCTCGTTGATCAAAGATGGTTAAGGTTTCCTAGCCATTGACATGAGATGTCATTTGATAACGGGATCACATCATTAGGAGAATGATGTGATGGACAAGACCCAAACTATAAACGTAGCATATGATCGTGTCAGTTTATTGCTATTGTTTTCTGCATGTCAAGTATCTGTTCCTATGACCATGAGATCATGCAACTCCCTGACATCGGAGGAATACCTTGTGTGTATCAAACGTCGCAACGTAACTGGGTGACTATAAAGGTGCTCTATAGGTATCTCCGAGGATGTCTGTTGGGTTGGCATGGATCAAGACTGGGATTTGTTACTCCGTGTGACGGAGAGGTATCTCAGGGCCCACTCGGTAATACAACATCACAATGAGCCTTGCAAGCAATGTGACTAAAGTGTTAGCCACGAGATCTTGTATTACGGAACGAGTAAAGAGACTTGCCGGTAACGAGATTGAACTAGGTATAGAGATACCGACGATCGAATCTCGGGCAAGTAACATACCGAAGAACAAAGGGAACAGTATACGGGATTAACTGAATCCTTGACATAGAGGTTCGACCGATAAAGATCTTCGTAGAATATGTAGGAGCCAATATGGGCATCCAGGTCCCGCTATTGGTTATTGATCGTAGAGGTGTCTCGGTCATGTCTACATAGTTCTCGAACCCGCAGGGTCTACACACTTTGTTGCATAAAGATGGCTAGCGGGTGTCTGTCTCTCTCACTTTAGTTGAATCGATTTCAATGAAGAGGGTTCTTTTAGAAGATCAAAAAGCAATCACTACACCACGTTGTGGTTTTGCGTAGGTAAGAACGGTTCTTGCAAACCCGTAGCAGCCACGTAAAATATGCAACAACAATTAGAGGACGTTTAACTTGTTTTTGCAGGGTATGTTGTGATGTGATATGGCCAATTACATGATGAGATATATGTGATGTATGAGATGATCATGTGTTGTATAGAATATCACGACTTGCATGTCGATGAGTACGGCAACTGGCAGGAGCCATAGAGTTGTCTTTAATTATTTTCGCCGTTTTTGCTTTACTTTATCGCTATGAGTTAGCAATAGTCGTGGAAGCAACAGTCGGCGCGACAACCTCATGGCAACACGTTGATGGAGATTAAGATGATGGAGATCATGGTGTCATGCCGGTGACGGTGGAGATCATGCCGGTGCTTTGGAGATGGAGATCAAAAGCACAAGTTCATGGCCATATCATGTCACTTTTGAATTGCATGTGATGTTAATCCTTTTATGCATCTTATTTTGCTTAGGACGACGGTAGCATTATAAGGTGATCCCTCACTTAAATTTCAAGATAAAATTGTGTTCTCCCCGAGTGTGCACCGTTGCGAAAGTTCGTCGTTTCGAGACACGCCGTGATGATAGGGTGTGATAGACTCTACCTTCACATACAACGGGTGCAAGCCAGTGTTGCACGTGCGGAACACTCGGGTTAAACTTGACGAGCCTAGCATGTACAGACATGGCCTCAGAACACAAGAGACCGAAAGGTCGAACATGAGTCATATAGTAGATATGATCAACATGAAGATGTTCACCATTGAAACCACCTCAACTCACGTGATGATCGGACTTGAGTTAGTGGATTTGGATCATGTTACACTCGAATGACCGGAGGGATGTCAATTTGAGTGGGAGTTTTTAAGTAATATGATTAACTAAACTCATTATCTAGAACAATAGTCTAAGTTGTCTTTGCTATATTTATGTTGTAGATCATGGCTCGCGCAGTAGCACCCCTGAATTTTAATGCGTTCCTAGAGAAAGCTAAGTTGAAAGATGATGGAAGTAACTTTGTGGACTGGGC
Organism: Elymus sibiricus; assembly: GCA_039707655.1. Classification (NCBI taxonomy): domain Eukaryota; kingdom Viridiplantae; phylum Streptophyta; class Magnoliopsida; order Poales; family Poaceae; genus Elymus; species Elymus sibiricus. The sequence continues at coordinate 20,928,380 of CM077666.1, forward strand.
CCGTAATCTAAGGATTATCCTTACGGCTTCCCAGAAGGCTTATGTCCTTGATGCACCGCTTGGTGATCCACCCACTCCAGTTGAGTCTCTAGACATTGTGAACGCCTGGCAGGCTCGTTCTGAAGATTACTCAATAGTTCAATGTGCAATATTGTATGGCTTAGAACCGGGACTTCAAAGACGTTTTGAACGTCATGGAGCATATGAGATGTTCCAGGAGTTGAAGTTTATCTTTCAGAAGAATGCCCGGATCGAGAGATATGAGATCTCCGATAAGTTCTATGCTTGCAAGATGGAGGAGAACGGGTCTATCAGTGATCACGTACTCAGAATGTCTGGGTACTCCACCCGTCTGGCAGAATTGGGGATGCCCCTTCCGCCAGAGGCTATCACTGACAGAGTTCTTCAATCATTGCCACCTAGCTACAAGAGCTTCGTGTTGAACTATAACATGCACGGGATGAACAAGTCAGTCGCCGAGATGTTTGCGATGCTGAAAGCCGCTGAGTCTGAAATTCAGAAGGAGCATCAAGTGTTGATGGTCAATAAAACCACTAGTTTCAAGAAAAATGGCAAGGGTAAGAAGGGTAACTCCAAGAAGAGTGGCAAAGCAGTTGCTCCTCTCGTGAAGAAACCCAAGGCTGGACCCAAACCAGAAACTGTGTGTTTTCATTGCAAGAGAACTGGACACTGGAAGCGGAACTGCCCCAAGTATTTGGCTAACAAGAAGGCGGCCAACAACAAACAAGGTATATATGATATACATGTTATTGATGTGTACCTTACCAACTCTCGTTGTAGTGCCTGGGTATTTGATACCGGTGCAGTTGCTCATATTTGCAACTCAAAACAGGAACTGCGGAATAGACGGAGGCTGGCAAAGGACGAAGTGACGATGCGCGTGGGAAATGGTTCCAAGGTTGATGTGATCGCCGTCGGCACGCTCGCTCTTCGATTACCATCGGGATTAGTGATGAACCTGAATAAATGTTATTTGGTGCCTGCGTTAAGCATGAACATTATATCTGGATCTTGTTTATTGCGAGACGGTTACTCATTTAAATCAAAGAATAATGGTTGTTCTATTTATATGAGTAATATCTTTTATGGTCATGCACCCGAAGTGAGGTGTTTATTATTATTGAATCTCGATAGTAATGATACACATATTCATAACATTGATGCCAAAAGATGTAGAATTGATAATGATAATACCACTTTCTTGTGGCACTGCCGTTTAGGTCATATTGGCGTAAAACGCATGCGGAAGCTCCATGCTGATGGACTTTTGGAGTCACTTGATTTTGAATCACTTGACACATGTGAGCCATGCCTCATGGGCAAGATGACTAAAACGCCGTTCTCTGGAACAATGGAACGGGCAAGTGACTTATTGGAAATCATACATACTGATGTGTGCGGTCCGATTAGTATTGAGGCGCGCGGTGGTTATCGTTACTTTCTCACCTTCACTGATGACTTAAGTAGATATGGGTATATTTACTTAATGAAACACAAGTCTGAAACATTTGAAAAGTTCAAACAATTTCAGAGTGAAGTTGAGAATCATCGTAACAAGAAGATTAAATTCCTACGATCTGATCGAGGAGGAGAATATCTGAGTTATGAGTTTGGCAGTCACTTAAGACAATGTGGAATTGTTTCACAACTGACACCGCCTGGAACACCACAGCGTAATGGTGTGTCCGAACGTCGTAATCGAACCTTATTGGATATGGTGCGATCTATGATGTCTCTTGCCGATTTGCCACTATCGTTTTGGGGTTATGCATTAGAGACAGCTGCATTCACTTTAAATAGGGCACCATCGAAATCGGTTGAGACGACGCCATATGAACTTTGGTTTGGCAAGAAGCCAAAGCTATCGTTTCTTAAAGTTTGGGGATGTGATGCTTATGTCAAAAATATGCCCTAGAGGCAATAATAAATTGGTTATTATTATATTTCCTTGTTCATGATAATCGTTTATTATCCATGCTATAATTGTATTGATTGGAAACTCAAATACATGTGTGGGTACATAGACAACACTGTGTCCCTAGTAAGCCTCTAGTTGACTAGCTCGTTGATCAAAGATGGTTATGGTTTCCTAGCCATTGACATGAGATGTCATTTGATAATGGGATCACATCATTAGGAGAATGATGTGATGGACAAGACCCAAACTATAAATGTAGCATATGATCGTGTCAGTTTATTGCTATTGTTTTCTGCATGTCAAGTATCTGTTCCTATGACCATGAGATCATGCAACTCCCTGACATCGGAGGAATACCTTGTGTGTATCAAACGTCGCAACGTAACTGGGTGACTATAAAGGTGCTCTACAGGTATCTCCGAGGATGTCTGTTGGGTTGGCATGGATCAAGACTGGGATTTGTTACTCCGTGTGACGGAGAGGTATCTCAGGGCCCACTCGGTAATACAACATCACAATGAGCCTTGCAAGCAATGTGACTAAAGTGTTAGCCACGAGATCTTGTATTACGGAAAGAGTAAAGAGACTTGCCGGTAACGAGATTGAACTAGGTATAGAGATACCGACGATCGAATCTCGGGCAAGTAACATACCGAAGAACAAAGGGAACAGTATACGGGATTAACTGAATCCTTGACATAGAGGTTCGACCGATAAAGATCTTCGTAGAATATGTAGGAGCCAATATGGGCATCCAGGTCCCGCTATTGGTTATTCATCGTAGAGGTGTCTCGGTCATGTCTACATAGTTCTCGAACCCGCAGGGTCTACACATTTAACGTTTGGTGACGATTAGCATAGTTGAGTTATTTTGTTGGTGACCGAAGGTTGTTCGGAGTCCCGGATGAGATCCCGAACATGACGAGGATCTCCGGAAGAGTCCGGAGGTAAAGATTGATATATGTGATAATAGTGTTTTGATCTCCGGAAGGGTTCCGGAATTCACCGGAAGGGGTTCCGGATGTTTACCGAAGTGTTCGGGTGCAGCAACACTTTATATGAACCAAAGGGGTAAAGCCCACGAGGTATTGGAAAGTGCAGAAGGAAGTTTTGCTGCTGCCTTAAGCAGTACTACCACTGGTAAGGCAGTACTACCGCGTAAGTGGTACTACCGCTTGTGTGAAGCGGTACTACCACATAAGCGGTACTACCGCTTGTGTGAAGCGGTACTACCGCTCAAGCGGTACTACCGCTTGTGCGCGGTACTGCAGGGATCCGAGTTGGACTCTTTCCCTGCGGGCCAAACCGACCTTGTGCGGGCAAAACCGACCTGGAGGAGGCTTTTACTCCAAGTTTAGACCCCAAGGCTCAACATATAAATAGAGGGGCAGGGCTAGCACACGGGACACATTAAGATTTCCCAAGCCGTGTGTCGGCAACCCTAACCCTCTAGTTCTCCCGTCATAATCTCCGTAGTGCTTGGCGAAGCCCTGCAGAGATTGTTCCTCACCACCATCACCACGCCGTCGTGCTGCCGGAACTCATCTACTACTTCATCATCGCTCGCTGGATCGAGGAGGTGAAGGCGTCATCAAGCCGTACGTGTGTTGAACGCGGAGGTGCCGTCCGTTCGGCACTAGTTCGTGATCGGATCGAGGGACGACTTGCGATTTGGATCGCGGAGACGTTCGACTACATCAACCGCATTTCTTAACGCTTCCGCTTAGCGGTCTACAAGGGTATGTAGATTCACTCTCCCTCTCGTAGATGCTCATCACCATGGATAGATCTTGCTTGTGTGTAGGAAAATTTTTGTTTCCCATGCAATGTTCCCCAACACATTTGTACTGCTTTTCAATTTCAGGTTCATTTAGCTCAAAGAATGAATTAATAGCAAAAAGAATGAATCAAAAAGCTTTTATAAAACTCTAATAGCAAAAAGAATGAACTAAAAATCTTTCATAAAATTCTAATAGCAAAAAGAATGAACTAAAAAGAATCAATTAAATATAATATTTTTCAATAGCAAAAAGAATCAACTAAAAATAATCAAAATAATATTAACTAAAATTATCAAAGTATTTATTTGTTAAACACTTTAATAGTAAAAAGAATTTTCATAAAGTATTTTTTGTTACAAACTTTAATAGAAAACTAAAAATCTTTTATAAAACTCTAATAGCAAAAGGAATCAACTAAAAAGAATCAATAAAAAATTAAACTTATGCAACTAAAATTATATAAAATTTATGCAACTAAAATTATATAACTAAAAATAACATATGCAAAAAATAACATTAAAAAATTAAAAACATAACATATGCAAAAAAAAAGGCCCACCTACTAGCCACCACGGCCTGCATACGACTAGAAACCCTACAAATGGGCCAGGATGCAGGCCCGCAGTGCTAGCAGGCCCAACAGGGTGTGAGATACGCATGTACTGCCTGCAGTAGAGAGGAGCTCGAGAGGGCAGCGGCATCAGCGCTTATAAACCACTCCGAGCCCCTCTCAACTAGCGAGGTGGGACTAAACTTTTGGCTGCGGCAGCACAGCGCTTTCGTCCCGGTTGGTGGCTCGAACCGGGACGAAAGGCCCCCCTTTCGTCCCGGTTGGAGCCACCAACCGGGACTAAAGGTCTCTGCTTCCCGCCCTTTGGGCTGCTGAAATTGACCTTTGGTCCCGGTTGGTGGCTTGAACCGGGACGAAAGGCCCCCCTTTCGTCCCGGTTCGTGCCACCAACCGGGACCAATGCTCTGGGTATATAAGCAGCACTTATAAGTTTTCCATTCAGTTTTCTTTGATCTCCTCCTCTCCCCCGACGGCGCCGACGACCACCTTGACGCCGCCAGGCTGCCGGACCGCGTCGTCGCCTCCCCGAGCCCTGCCCCGACGCCCTCGCCGACCCCCTGTCCCGATGCCCTCGCCGACGCGCCGGACCTCCTCGCGCACCCTCCTCCCCGTCGCCGCGTGCCCCCTCGAGCCCGCCGTCCTCGTCGCCGGCCTCCAGCCATCGCCGCGCCCCCCCCAGTGAGCCCCCCTATCCCATGGTCCCCTGCTCCCCGTCGCCGCGTGCCCCCGAGCCCCTTGCTCTGCCACTGCTCCATGGTCGCCGCCGGCCCTGTTGCTAAAAATTTGTTTTTTTAGATGAATAGATAGATAGATAATGTTCATGTGGAGATGAGATGAGATGTATGGTGCTCTGTTTTTTTAGATAATGTTCATGTGGAGATGAGATGAGATGAGATGCATGAGATGTTTTGTGGAGATGAGATGAGATGTTGTCATGTGGAATTTTTTTTTGTTCATAGAAATTAGTGTGAATTTTTTATTCATGATGATCTTGCTAAAACTCATATTAAGTTTGTTCGATGAATGTTTTTTGTTAAAACTCATATTAAGTTTGTTCGATGAATGTTTTCTGTTAAAACTCATATTCAAAATGAGTTAAAAGACTCATATATTCAAAATTTACTCCCGGTTCGCTCGCCCGACCAACTCTCGAGGTGTAGGAGATATGCCCTAGAGGCAGTAATAACAGTTATTTTGTATCTCCGAGTTTGTAATGAATGTTTATGATCCATGCTATAACTGCAATGATTCTCGAGTCTGCAATAACCACGAGGCTTGGAGGGAAACTCATGTGCACGTGTGGTATAATAAACGGTAAATTGTATTCCTAGTCTTGCCTCTAAGACTGGCTCAAGTATTGCAGGATGATCCTGTTTTCCTGATCATGGGCATGGCTATGCCGGCAATTTTGAGGGCACGATGTTGGTAGAACACTTGTGTTGAATCGACCCAAATTGATGTTATGCTATGAGATTCATTTGTCACAAGTTAATGGTTAAATAACACAGAGATAGTTAATGTTTGCATAATTCCTTTGACCATGAGAGTATCGAGTTCCTTCGTGCTTGCTTCGTGAACTTTGGGGTTTGTTAAACGTCATCCGTTACTGGGTGGCTATTACGGCGGCTTACGGGTTCACGGAAAAGTATGGCAAGTAACTTAATAGCTCAAGATTGGGATTTGCTCCTCCGACGATGGAGAGATATTCTCGGGCCCTCTCGGTGTTACGGCATCCATCATCGTCTGGCCAGACACAGTGTGATTTGATCACAGGGATGCCGGAACACGAAAACGAGAAAAGAGAACAAAACCGGTAAGGAGGTAACTTGCATAGTGGACAAGTTGTTGATCCACGGGGATGCAGAAAATCTCACCTCGGGTGTTTGTGAAATATCGCGAAGCAACAGGAATAGCACACGGCAACTGGAGGTTCACTCGAATATTCATTCGTGTGGGTATAGGGGTCAATATGGGTGTCCACGGCTCCGATGTTGATCATTGATCGGAAGGGGTTCCGGGTCATGTCTATGCTTCACCGAACCTATAGGGTCACACGCTTAAGGGTCATCTATCTGCTGAATACTAGACAGGGAGTCTGAGAGAAAATCACCGAAAAAGTTTCGGACACCGGAAAAGTTTCGGACAGCGGAAAAGTTCCGCAGAGAGAACACCGGAACAGTTTCGGTAAAACTGAAAAGTTGTTTCACGGGATACCATTAAGTCAAATTGGTTTCGGCACATGCCTGATAATTCTTGGAGGGTGCCAGAATCATTCTGGAATCTTCTGGGAATTTTCCGGAAGAAAAACCGGAAATGTTCCGAAGCTGCCGGAACCACTTCAGATGCTTTTCGCAGATGAAAATCACTAATCCAGAATTGTTCTGGACCGCATTGAAAATTATTTTAGTGGGTACTGGAAATGTTCTAAGCCCACATAAATATTTTCAGTTCGATCAGACGCTGAAAAATGTCGTCGTGAATAGTGAAAGTGCTTTTTGGATATTTTTGGGAAAGCACCTTTTTGGATATTTCCAAAAAGGTTTCTAGAAGAACTTGGGAGCCAAGGAAGCCCCCCTTGGGGGCCCCCCATGAGGGCTTGGCCGGCCACATGTGGGCTCCATGGTGGAGCCCCACTTGCTCCATTAGTTCCCTAAAATGCCCTTGTGGAAGTGTTCCTTCATGGGTATTTTGGGGTTTTTTGAATGGCAACTTTACCCGTTGGTTTTCCTATAAATAGGAGGTGAGGGGGCTGCCCCAAACCACATGCTTGCTCTCATACACATGCCATAGACATTTCTGGCTTCTCTCTCCCTCCCAGCAAAATAGTTTTGTAGAGCCGAAAGGCTGTCTGGGTTCCGGTGGGAACTAGTTCTGGACGGCGAAGCCCTGCCGGATAGATGACACCGTATGTGTGCAACTCTGTAGAGAGATCGTAGTTTCGGTCTTAGTTTGAGAGGTCCTCCCGAAGGGCTGTCCGAGTGATCGTCTTAGTTTGAGAGGTCCTCCCGAAGGGCTGTCCGAGTGACCGTCCGAGTTTCGAAGGTCCTCCCGAAGGGCTGTCCGTGACATCGTCCGAGGGACTGTCCGACCGCCTCCCGAAGGGCTGTCCGACGAGGGAGTACATCCTCGCGGTTGGGAGGTTGTAAAATCCTAGCTGCGGGGATCTGCACCAACGATCTCCACCGACTCTTCTTCCGCTGCGCTTCGAGTCGGTACGGATCAGATCAAACCTTGTATGCAGTCTCCATAGTGGTCCTGGGCGTGCTCGCTATACCGGAAATTTTTGTTTTCTATCGCGTTCCCCAACAGTGGCATCAAGAGCCAGGCTATGCGTAGATGCATGTTATGATCTAGAGTACATGAGATGTATGGGTATTGCATAGTATAATTTTGTAGTAGATGAGATCTATTACTGAAAATTACTTGTGCGGGTAGCAGATGAAATCTATTACCCGATGTTCCTGTTGCTTCCCGTGAATTTGCGTAGTCCTGATCTTGACGGCATGGTGGAATCTCACAAAGTTCTGGCAATCCACGATCCTTTCATGCTGCTCCTGAGTATGCTGATTGACAGATCAACGAAGTGCTAACAGTTCTTTGGGTTCCACCATAGTTAAAGAAAGATGGATGTTTCGCAGACGAAAGGGCAATGCAGATATGATATGCACGGGGGTCACGCGTATGACGAAGTTTAGTATGGGGCTCGAGATTTTATTATCTCGTGTTTCATACACCCTGGAAAGTTAATCTAGCAACTTGAATTATCATACTTGATGATGAGCGTTGGTAACTGCGGTTTGAGTCAAAACCTTAGAAGCCACGTAAAATAAAATTTTGCATAAACCGATTAGAGGCGTCTAACTTGGTTTTGCAGGATGGTTTGCTTGTGATGTGGTATAGCAAGTCTCATATTAATTTGATTATGTATGAGATGACTATATGATGTAATTAACATGACCTGCGTGTCATGATTCGGCATGATGGCTGGAGCCATATGATTGCACTTTAATGACCTCCGTGTCAACCTTATGTAATGCACTTATTTTATTAGCTATAGAGATAGCAATATTATCTGGTGCATCGACAAGGTGGTGGCAATCTTCGCAAAGGTGAACACCGACGCGAATGCCGAAGACGAAGAAATACTTGACTTCTCCGTCAGAAGGGGCTATACCATATCATGCTATTATGAATTGCCTGAGATGTTTATCCCTCTTGATGCACCCTTCTTGATTGCACGGTAGTCGTTTTTTATTAGGGTAATCTCTCACTAAAAAAAATATCAAGTAGTTAGTGTTCTCCCAAGTGTAGCACCGTCACAGCATCTATCCTTTCGGGGTGCGCCATGGATGCATGGGTACGAACGATTGGAGAAATGTAAGGCGGGTGAGGTCAGACCTCGCAGAAAGATCACTTGGTTGTCTTGACGTTCATGGCAGGATCGTCCTGAGCTCGGAACACACGCATCGAAAGATGAACAAGAGTTATATAGAGATATGATCGGCAAGTTGGCCTACCAATTGAAATCCTCGTCATGAGATGATGATTCTATGATGTTGAATTGATATTTGGATCTTGAATCACTCATAATCAATTTTGAGAGATATTGATTTGAGTGGGAGCGCACTTTAGAATAAAATTGTTTATTCACTAGTGCAAAAATCATTATGAACAAAGTCTAAGTGAACTTGTGTTTTCCGTTGTAGATCAAATGGCTCGCAGTAGCGCGTTCAACTTAGGCCCGATGTTAGAGAAAGAGAAGTTAGCTGCGAATGGAAACAACTATGCGGACTGGGTCCGTACCCTGAGGATTGTCCTCAGGAGTGCTAAGAAAGTGTACGTGCTTGACGGACCTCTTCCACCTAAGCCGGCGGCAACCGCCCCGGCAGATGAACAAAATGTCTGGGCCACTAAGGATGATGATTTCAACTTAGTGCAGTGCCTCATGCTGTCTTGCATGAGTTCAGAGCTTCAAAAACGTTTTGAATTCCATAGCTCCTTTGATATGATCAAGGATCTGGATGCTCTGTACAAGTTTAATGCACGGTCTGAACGTTTTGATATCATGAAAATGATGATGGAGACCAAGATGGCCGAGGGCAGTTCAGTTGGCGACCACGTAGTCAATATGATTGGCTACGCTGAAAGGCTTAAAACCCTGGAATTTCCACTTCCAGAAGAGCATGTTATGGACATGTTGCTCGGTTCACTCCCCCCTTCTTACGAAGGTTTTGTCATGAACTACAACATGAATGGGATGGATAAAACACCTAATGAGGTGCTTGCCATGCTGAAAACTGCTGAAGGAGGACTGCGGAAAAATCGCAAGCAAGTGTTGCTTGTGAATAAAACTGCCAGTTTCAAAAAGGGCAAGCCAAAGAAGGGCAAGGGCGCTGGTAAGACCGGCTTCCAACGCAAATCTAAGGGCAAAGCCAAGAATGAAACTGAGTGCTTCTACTGCAAGGGCACAGGACACTGGAAGAGAAACTGCAAGAAGTATCTGGAAGATAAGAAGTCCGGGAAAACCGGAAAAGGTATAATTGTTATACAAGTTAATGTCATTGACGTTTTGCTTGCTAGCGAAAATTCTAAGTCTTGGGTATTTGATACCGGATCGGTTGCACACATTTGCAACTCGATACAGGGGCTTCAGAAGGTGCGCAAGCTGGCAAAGAATGAAGTCGTGATGCGTGTCGGGAACGGCGCTGGGATCGCCGCTCAAGCCATCGGCATTATGCCTCTACGTCTCCCTTCAGGATTTATTTTGGAACTAAGTAACTGTTATTTTGTTCCGTTGTTGTGTAGAAACATTATCTCTGGATCATGTTTAGTGCACGATGGGTACTCCTACAAGTCTGAGAACAATGGTTGTTCACTTTATTGTAAGGATATGTTTTATGGATTTGCACCCATTGTTGGGGGCCTTTTCATACTAAATCTTGAATGTGAAAATGGTGTCTTTAACGTGAATGCTAAACGCCTTAAGAAGGCTGATACCACCACCACTTACTTGTGGCACTGTCGGCTTGGCCACATCGGAAAGAAACGCATGCAAAGACTCCAGAGAGATGGGGTTTTACCGTCCTTTGATTTTGAATCATTTGACACATGTGAAGCTTGTCTGATGGGGAAAATGACCAAGACGCCGTTCACGGGTCATCCTGAACGGGCGGGTGAATTATTGGAAATAATACATAGTGATGTATGTGGTCCAATGAGCACAGCCGCACGGGGTGGGTATTTCTATTTCGTAACTTTTACTGATGATTTAAGTCGGTATGGCTATATCTACTTAATGAAGCATAAGTTAGAAACCTTTGAAAAGTTCAAAGAATTTCATAATGAGGTAGAAAATCATCGTAACAAAAAGATTAAGTTTCTGCGGTCTGATCGCGGAGGCGAATATCTTAGTCATGAGTTTGGCCAACATCTGAGTGACCGTGGAATCGTTTCACAGCTTACGCCTCCCGGAACTCCACAAAGAAACGGAGTATCAGAAAGACGTAACCGAACCCTGTTGGACATGGTAAGGTCGATGATGTCTCTTACAGATCTGCCGATATCTTTTTGGGGTCACGCACTAGAAACTGCCGCTCACACACTAAACAGAGCACCGTCTAAGTCTGTTAAGACGACACCACATGAAATGTGGAATGGGAGGAAACCCAGTTTGTCGCATCTTAAAATTTGGGGATGTGAGGTACATGTAAAACATTTACAACCTACCAAACTCGATCCCAGATCAGACAAATGTAACTTTGTAGGTTATCCAAAAGAAACAGTTGGGTATTCCTTCTACCTACCCTCCGAGCACAAAGTGTTTGTCGCTAAAAACGGAGTCTTTCTTGAGAAAGAATTTCTCGCTAAAGAATTGAGTGGGAGGACAGTACAGCTTGATGAGATTAGTGAATCTTCGGCAATCGTTGATATGGCTAAGGAACCGGAAGTAATTCCGCAAATTATCCCTACAACCGAGCCGGAAGTTGTCGCATGTGATGCGGAAACTTCAGACAATGTTGTAACTGAACCGCGCAGATCAGGTAGGGCTATCCAGCCACCTGAATGGTTTCATAATGAAATCTTCATTCTTGAAGACGATGAACCTGCGCACTACAAGGAAGCGATGGCGGGGCCTAGCTCAAGGGAATGGCACAAGGCCATGAAATCCGAAATGAAATCCATGTACGAAAACCAAGTTTGGAACTTGGAAGAACTTCCAGATGGCATAAAACCCATTGGTTGTAAATGGATTTTCAAAAGAAAGACGGACGCGGATGGTAACATTACTATCCACAAAGCTAGACTTGTCGCGAAAGGGTTCACGCAAGTTCTAGGGGTAGACTACGACGAGACTTTCTCGCCCGTAGCTATGCTTAGGTCTGTTCGGATATTACTAGCAATTGCTGCTTATTTCGATTATGAAATATGGCAGATGGATGTCAAAACGGCTTTCCTAAATGGAAACCTTGAAAAGGATGTATACATGATACAGCTAGAAGGTTTTGTCGATACTAAGAATGCTGGAAAGGTATGTAAGCTTCAGAAAGCCATTTATGGTCTGAAGCAAGCATCAAGGAGCTGGAACATTCGTTTTGATGAAGTGGTCAAAGAGTTTGGCTTCATCAGGAACGATGAAGAATCTTGTGTTTACAAGAAGTTTAGTGGGAGCGCAAAAGCATTTCTAATCTTGTATGTGGACGACATATTGTTGATTGGAAATGACGTAAATTTTCTTAGCGAAATAAAAGACTCATTGAAGAAGAGTTTTTCAATGAAAGACTTAGGCGAAGCGGCATATGTATTGGGCATCAGAATCTATAGAGATAGATCAAGACGCCTGATAGCGCTTAGCCAAAGCACGTACATTGACAAGGTGTTAAAAAGGTTCAACATGGAGAACTCCAAGAAAGGCCTACTCCCCATGTCACCTGGCACAGTGCTTTGCAAGAATCAGTGTCCTCGGACCCTCGATGAGCGAGTACAAATGAATGATATTCCATATGCTTCGGCAGTTGGTTCTATTATGTATGCCATGCTATGTACAAGACCGGACGTTTCCTATGCGCTAAGTGTTAGCAGCCGGTACAAAGGAATATTTGAACAAGAGTTTTTCAATGAAGGACCTAGGAGAAGCTGCTTTCATATTAGGCATCAAGATCTATAGAGATAGATCGAGACGCTTGATAGGACTTTCACAAAGCACATACCTTGACAAAGTTTTGAAGAAGTTCAAAATGGATCAGTCCAAGAAGGGGTTCTTGCCTGTATTGCAAGGTGTGAAGTTGAGTAAGACTCAATGCCCAGTGACTGCAGAAGATAGAGAAAAGATGAGTGTCATCCCCTATGCTTCGGCCATAGGCTCTATCATGTATGCAATGCTATGCACAAGACCCGATGTCAGCCTTGCCATAAGTATGGTCGGAAGGTTTCAAAGTGATCCAGGGATGGAACACTGGACGGCGGTCAAGAATATCCTGAAGTACCTAAAAAGGACTAAGGACATGTTTCTCGTTTATGGAGGTGATCAAGAGCTCGTCGTAAAGGGTTACGTCGATGCAAGCTTTGACACTGATCCGGATGACTCTAAGTCGCAAACCGGATACGTGTTTATTCTTAATGGGGGTGCGGTTAGCTGGTGCAGTTCCAAGCAAAGCGTGGTAGCAGATTCTACATGTGAAGCGGAGTACATCGCTGCCTCGGAGGCGGCGAAGGAAGGTGTCTGGATGAAGGAGTTCATGACAGATCTTGGAGTAGTGCCTAGTGCGCTTAACCCAATGACTCTGTTTTGTGATAATACTGGTGCCATTGCTCTAGCCAAGGAACCAAGATTTCACAAGAGGACCAGACACATAAAGCGACGTTTCAATTCCATCCGCGATTACATCAAGGAGGATGACATAAATATTTGCAAAGTACACACGGATCTGAATGTTGCAGATCCGATGACTAAACCTCTTCCAAGGGCTAAACATGAACAACACCAGAACTGCATGGGTGTTCGATTCATTACAATGTAAATCACATAAGTGATGTGAACTAGATTATTGACTCTAGTGCAAGTGGGAGACTGTTGGAAATATGCCCTAGAGGCAATAATAAATAGGTTATTATTATATTTCCTTGTTCATGATAATCGTTTATTATCCATGCTATAATTGTATTGATTGGAAACTCAAATACATGTGTGGGTACATAGACAACACTGTGTCCCTAGTAAGCCTCTAGTTGACTAGCTCGTTGATCAAAGATGGTTAAGGTTTCCTAGCCATTGACATGAGATGTCATTTGATAACGGGATCACATCATTAGGAGAATGATGTGATGGACAAGACCCAAACTACGAACGTAGCATATGATCGTGTCAGTTTATTGCTATTGTTTTCTGCATGTCAAGTATCTGTTCCTATGACCATGAGATCATGCAACTCCCTGACATCGGAGGAGTACCTTGTGTGTATCAAACGTCGCAACGTAACTGGGTGACTATAAAGGTGCTCTACAGGTATCTCCGAGGGTGTCTGTTGGGTTGGCATGGATCAAGACTGGGATTTGTTACTCTGTGTGACGGAGAGGTATCTCAGGGCCCACTCGGTAATACAACATCAAAATGAGCCTTGCAAGCAATGTGACTAAAGTGTTAGCCACGAGATCTTGTATTACGGAACGAGTAAAGAGACTTGCCGGTAACGAGATTGAACTAGGTATAGAGATACCGACGATCGAATCTCGGGCAAGTAACATACCGAAGAACAAAGGGAACAGCATACGGGATTAACTGAATCCTTGACATAGAGGTTCGACCGATAAAAGATCTTCGTAGAATATGTAGGAGCCAATATGGGCATCCAGGTCCCGCTATTGGTTATTGGCCATAGAGGTGTCTCGGTCATGTCTACATAGTTCTCGAACCCGCAGGGTCTACACACTTAAACGTTTGGTGACGATTAGTATAGTTGAGTTATGTTGGTGACCGAAGGTTGTTCGGAGTCCCGGAAAAGATCCCGGACATGACGAGGATCTCCGGAATAGTCTGGAGGTAAAGATTGATATATGTGATAATAGTGTTTTGATCTCCGGAAGAGTTCCGGAGTTCACCGGAATGGGTTCCGGATGTTTACCGAAGTGTTCGGGTGCAGCAACACTTTATATGGGCCAAAGGGATAAAGCCCACGAGGTATTGGAAAGTGCAAAAGTGGTTTTGCTGCCGCGTAAGCGGTACTACCGCTTGGTGAAGCGGTACTACCGCCCGAGCGGTACTACCGCTTGTGTGAAGCGGTACTACCGCCCAAGCGGTACTACCGCTTGTGTGAAGCGGTACTACCGCTTGTGCGCGGTACTGCAGGGATCCGAGTTGGACTCTTTCCCTGCGGGCCAAACCGACCTTGTGCGGGCAAAACCGACCTGGAGGAGGCTTTTACTCCAAGTTTAGACCCCAAGGCTCAACATATAAATAGAGGGGCAGGGCTAGCACACGGGATACATCAAGATTTCCCCAAGCCGTGTGCGGCAACCCTAACCCTCTAGTTCCTCCGTCATAATCTCCGTAGCGCTTGGCGAAGCCCTGCAGAGATTGTTCCTCACCACCATCACCACGCCGTCGTGCTGCTGGAACTCAACCACTACTTCACCATCGCTCTCTGGATCGAGGAGGTGAAGGCGTCATCAAGCCGTACGTGTGTTGAACGCGGAGGTGCCGTCCGTTCGGCGCTAGTTCGTGATCGGATCGAGGGACGACTTGCGATTTGGATCGCGGAGACGTTCGACTACATCAACCGCGTTTCTTAAACGCTTCCGCTTAGCGATCTACAAGGGTATGTAGATTTACTCTCCCTCTCGTAGATGCTCATCACCATGGATAGATCTTGTGTATGCGTAGGAAAATTTTTGTTTCCCATGCAACGTTCCCCAACAGTGGTATCAGAGCCAGGTCTATGCGTAGATGAGATCTCGAGTAGAACACAAACGAGTTGTGGGCGTGGGTGTATACATATTGCTTGTCGTTACTAGTTGATATTTGATTCGGCGGTACTGTGAGATGAAGTGGCCCGGACCGACATTACGCGTACACTTACGCGAGACAGGTTCCTTCAACTGACATGTAACTTCGTTGCATAAAGATGGCTAGCGGGTGTCTGTCTCTCTCACTTTAGTTGAATCGATTTCAATGAAGAGGGTTCTTTTAGAAGATCAAAAAGCAATCACTACACCACGTTGTGGTTTTGCGTAGGTAAGAACGGTTCTTGCAAACCCGTAGCAGCCACGTAAAATTTGCAACAACAATTAGAGGACGTCTAACTTGTTTTTGCAGGGTATGATGTGATATGATATGGCCAATTACATGATGAGATATATGTGATGTATGAGATGATCATGTGTTGTATAGAATATCACGACTTGCATGTCGATGAGTATGGCAACTGGCAGGAGCCATAGAGTTGTCTTTAATTATTGTATGACCTGCGTGTCAATCATTAAGCGCTATGTAATGCTTTACTTTATCGCTAAACGTTAGCAATAGTCGTGGAAGCAACAGTCGGCGCGACAACCTTATGGCGACACGTTGATGGAGATCAAGATGATGGAGATCATGGTGTCATGCCGGTGACGATGGAGATCATGCCGGTGCTTTGGAGATGGAGATCAAAAGCACAAGTTCATGGCCATATCATGTCACTTATGATTTGCGTGTGATGTTAATCCTTTTATGCATCTTATTTTGCTTAGGACGACGGTAGCATTATAAGGTGATCCCTCACTTAAATTTCAAGATAAATTGTGTTCTCCCCGAGTGTGCACCGTTGCGAAAGTTCATCGTTTCGAAACACGCCGTGATGATCGGGTGTGATAGACTCCACGTTCACATACAACGGGTGCAAGCCATGTTGCACACGCAGAACACTCGGGTTAAACTTGACGAGCCTAGCATGTACAGACATGGCCTCGGAACACAAGAGACCGAAAGGTCGAAAATGAGTCATATAGTAGATATGATCAACATGAAGATGTTCACCATTGAAACCACCTTGACTCACGTGATGATCGGACTTGAGTTGGTGGATTTGGATCATGTTACACTCGAATGACCGGAGGGATGTCAATTTGAGTGGGAGTTTTTAAGTAATATGATTAATTAAACTCATTATCTTGAACAATAGTCTAAGTTGTCTTTGCTATATTTATGTTGTAGATCATGGCTCGCGCAGTAGCACCCCTGAATTTTAATGCGTTCCTAGAGAAAGCTAAGTTGAAAGATGATGGAAGTAACTTTGTGGACTGGGCCCGTAATCTAAGGATTATCCTTACGGCTTCCCAGAAGGCTTATGTCCTTGATGCACCGCTTGGTGATCCACCCGCTCCAGTTGAGTCTCTAGACGTTGTGAACGCCTGGCAGGCTCGTTCTGATGATTACTCAATAGTTCAATGTGCAATGTTGTATGGCTTAGAACCGGGACTTCAAAGACGTTTTGAACGTCATGGAGCATATGAGATGTTCCAGGAGTTGAAGTTTATCTTTCAGAAGAATGCCCGGATCGAGAGATATGAGATCTCCGATAAGTTCTATGCTTGCAAGATGGAGGAGAACGGGTCTATCAGTGATCACGTGCTCAGAATGTCTGGGTACTCCACCCGTCTGGCTGAGTTAGGGATGCCCCTTCCGCCAGAGGCTATCACTGACAGAGTTCTTCAATCATTGCCACCTAGCTACAAGAGCTTCGTGTTGAACTATAACATGCACGGGATGAACAAGTCAGTCGCCGAGCTGTTTGCGATGCTGAAAGCCGCTGAGTCTGAAATTCAGAAGGAGCATCAAGTGTTGATGGTCAATAAAACCACTAGTTTCAAGAAAAATGGCAAGGGTAAGAAGGGTAACTCCAAGAAGAGTGGCAAAGCAGTTGCTCCTCTCGTGAAGAAACCCAAGGCTGGACCCAAACCAGAAACTGAGTGCTTTCATTGCAAGGGAACTGGACACTGGAAGCGGAACTGCCCCAAGTATTTGGCTGACAAGAAGGCGGCCAACAACAAACAAGGTATATATGATATACATGTTATTGATATGTTCCGTACCAACCCTCGTTGTAGTGCCTGGGTATTTGATACCGGTGCAGTTGCTCATATTTGCAACTCTAAACAGGAACTGCGGAATAGACGGAGGCTGGCGAAGGACGAAGTGACGATGCGCGTGGGAAATGGTTCAAAGGTTGATGTGATCGCCGTCGGCACGCTCGTTCTTCGATTACCGTCGGGATTAGTGATGAACCTAAATAAGTGTTATTTGGTGCCTGCGTTAAGCATGAACATTATATCTGGATCTTGTTTATTGCGAGACGGTTACTCATTTAAATCAGAGAATAATGGTTGTTCTATTTATATGAGTAATATCTTTTATGGTCATGCACCCAATGTGAGGGATTTATTCTTATTGAATCTCGATAGTAATGATACACATGTTCATAACATTGATGCCAAAAGATGTAGAATTGATAATGATAATACCACTTTCTTCTGGCACTGCCGTTTAGGTCATATTGGCGTAAAACGCATGAGGAAGCTCCATGCTGATGGACTTTTAGAGTCACTAGATTTTGAATCACTTGACACATGTGAGCCATGCCTCTTGGGCAAGATGACTAAAACGCCGTTCTCTGGAACAATGGAACGGGCAAGTGACTTATTGGAAATCATACATACTGATGTGTGCGGTCCGATGAGTATTGAAGCGCGCGGTGGTTATCGTTACTTTCTCACCTTCACTGATGACTTAAGTAGATATGGGTATATTTACTTAATGAAACACAAGTCTGAAACATTTGAAAAGTTCAAACAATTTCAGAGTGAAGTTGAGAATCATCGTAACAAGAAGATTAAATTCCTACGATCTGATCGAGGAGGAGAATATCTAAGTTATGAGTTTGGCAGTCACTTAAGACAGTGTGGAATTGTTTCACAATTAACACCGCCTGGAACACCACAGCGTAATGGTGTGTCCGAACGTCACAATCGAACCTTATTAGATATGGTGCGATCTATGATGTCTCTTGCCGATTTGCCACTATCGTTTTGGGGTTATGCATTAGAGACAGCTGCATTCACTTTAAATAGGGCACCATCGAAATCCGTTGAGACGACGCCATATGAACTTTGGTTTGGCAAGAAGCCAAAGCTGTCGTTTCTTAAAGTTTGGGGATGTGATGCTTATGTCAAAAAGCTTCAGCCTGAAAAGCTGGAACCCAAAGCGGAGAAATGCGTCTTCATAGGATACCCAAAAGAGACAGTTGGGTATACCTTGTACCTCAGATCCGAAGGCAAAGTGTTTGTCGCTAAAAACGGAACATTTCTTGAGAAAGAGTTTCTCTCGAAAGAATTGAGTGGGAGGAAGATAGAACTTGATGAGGTTGTTGAACCTTTACTTCAACCTGAGAGTAGCGCAGTGCAGAAAGTTGTTTCTGTGGAGCCTACATTAGCTGAAGAGGAAGTTAATGATGATGATCATGAAGCTTTGGATCAAGTTGTTATCGAACCTCGTAGGTCGACAAGGACGCGTACTGCTCCCGAGTGGTACGGCAACCCTGTCTTAGAGGTCATGCTGTTAGACAACGATGAACCTACGAGCTATGGAGAAGCGATGATGGGCCCGGATTCCGAGAAGTGGTTAGAGGCCATGAAATCCGAGATGGGATCCATGTATGAAAACAAAGTATGGACTTTGGAAGTATTACCTGAAGGGCGTAAGGCCATTCAGAACAAATAGATCTTTAAGAGGAAGACGGACGCGGACGGTAATGTCACCGTCTATAAAGCTCGACTTGTGGCAAAGGGTTTTTCACAAGTTCAAGGAGTTGACTACGATGAGACCTTCTCACCCGTAGCGATGCTTAAGTCCGTCAGAATCATGTTAGCAATAGCTGCCTTTTTCGATTATGAAATTTGGCAGATGGATGTCAAAACAGCGTTCCTTAACGGTTACCTTAAGGAAGAGTTGTATATGATGCAACCAGAAGGTTTTGTCGATCCAGAGAATGCTGACAAAGTTTGCAAACTCCAGCGATCCATTTATGGACTGGTGCAAGCATCTCGGAGTTGGAATCTTCGTTTTGATGAGGTGATCAAAGCGTTCGAGTTTATACAAGTTTACGGAGAAGCTTGTATTTACAAGAAAGTGAGTGGGAGCTCTATAGCGTTTCTAATATTATATGTGGATGACATATTACTGATTGGAAACAATATAGAAATGCTGGAAAGCATAAAGGAATATTTGAACAAGAGTTTTTCAATGAAGGACCTAGGAGAAGCTGCTTTCATATTAGGCATCAAGATCTATAGAGATAGATCGAGACGCTTGATAGGACTTTCACAAAGCACATACCTTGACAAAGTTTTGAAGAAGTTCAAAATGGATCAGTCCAAGAAGGGGTTCTTGCCTGTATTGCAAGGTGTGAAGTTGAGTAAGACTCAATGCCCAGTGACTGCAGAAGATAGAGAAAAGATGAGTGTCATCCCCTATGCTTCGGCCATAGGCTCTATCATGTATGCAATGCTGTGCACAAGACCCGATGTCAGCCTTGCCATAAGTATGGTCGGAAGGTTTCAAAGTGATCCAGGGATGGAACACTGGACGGCGGTCAAGAATATCCTGAAGTACCTGAAAAGGACTAAGGACATGTTTCTCGTTTATGGAGGTGATCAAGAGCTCGTCGTAAAGGGTTACGTCGATGCAAGCTTTGACACTGATCCGGATGACTCTAAGTCGCAAACCGGATACGTGTTTATTCTTAATGGGGGTGCGGTTAGCTGGTGCAGTTCCAAGCAAAGCGTGGTAGCAGATTCTACATGTGAAGCGGAGTACATCGCTGCCTCGGAGGCGGCGAAGGAAGGTGTCTGGATGAAGGAGTTCATGACAGATCTTGGAGTAGTGCCTAGTGCGCTTAACCCAATGACTCTGTTTTGTGATAATACTGGTGCCATTGCTCTAGCCAAGGAACCAAGATTTCACAAGAGGACCAGACACATAAAGCGACGTTTCAATTCCATCCGCGATTACATCAAGGAGGACGACATAAATATTTGCAAAGTACACACGGATCTGAATGTTGCAGATCCGATGACTAAACCTCTTCCAAGGGCTAAACATGAACAACACCAGAACTGCATGGGTGTTCGATTCATTACAATGTAAATCACATAAGTGATGTGAACTAGATTATTGACTCTAGTGCAAGTGGGAGACTGTTGGAAATATGCCCTAGAGGCAATAATAAATAGGTTATTATTATATTTCCTTGTTCATGATAATCGTTTATTATCCATGCTATAATTGTATTGATTGGAAACTCAAATACATGTATGGGTACATAGACAACACTGTGTCCCTAGTAAGCCTCTAGTTGACTAGCTCGTTGATCAAAGATGGTTAAGGTTTCCTAGCCATTGACATGAGATGTCATTTGATAACGGGATCACATCATTAGGAGAATGATGTGATGGACAAGACCCAAACTACGAACGTAGCATATGATCGTGTCAGTTTATTGCTATTGTTTTCTGCATGTCAAGTATCTGTTCCTATGACCATGAGATCATGCAACTCCCTGACATCGGAGGAGTACCTTGTGTGTATCAAACGTCGCAACGTAACTGGGTGACTATAAAGGTGCTCTACAGGTATCTCCGAGGGTGTCTGTTGGGTTGGCATGGATCAAGACTGGGATTTGTTACTCTGTGTGACGGAGAGGTATCTCAGGGCCCACTCGGTAATACAACATCACAATGAGCCTTGCAAGCAATGTGACTAAAGTGTTAGCCACGAGATCTTGTATTACGGAACGAGTAAAGAGACTTGCCGGTAACGAGATTGAACTAGGTATAGAGATACCGACGATCGAATCTCGGGCAAGTAACATACCGAAGAACAAAGGGAACAGCATACGGGATTAACTGAATCCTTGACATAGAGGTTCGACCGATAAAAGATCTTCGTAGAATATGTAGGAGCCAATATGGGCATCCAGGTCCCGCTATTGGTTATTGGCCGTAGAGGTGTCTCGGTCATGTCTACATAGTTCTCGAACCCGCAGGGTCTACACACTTAAACGTTTGGTGACGATTAGTATAGTTGAGTTATGTTGGTGACCGAAGGTTGTTCGGAGTCCCGGATAAAGATCCCGGACATGACGAGGATCTCCGGAATAGTCTGGAGGTAAAGATTGATATATGTGATAATAGTGTTTTGATCTCCGGAAGAGTTCCGGAGTTCACCGGAATGGGTTCCGGATGTTTACCGAAGTGTTCGGGTGCAGCAACACTTTATATGGGCCAAAGGGATAAAGCCCACGAGGTATTGGAAAGTGCAAAAGTGGTTTTGCTGCCGCATAAGCGGTACTACCGCTTGGTGAAGCGGTACTACCACCCGAGCGGTACTACCGCTTGTGTGAAGCGGTACTACCGCCCAAGCGGTACTACCGCTTGTGTGAAGCGGTACTACCGCTTGTGCGCGGTACTGCAGGGATCCGAGTTGGACTCTTTCCCTGCGGGCCAAACCGACCTTGTGCGGGCAAAACCGACCTGGAGGAGGCTTTTACTCCAAGTTTAGACCCCAAGGCTCAACATATAAATAGAGGGGCAGGGCTAGCACACGGGATACATCAAGATTTCCCCAAGCCGTGTGCGGCAACCCTAACCCTCTAGTTCCTCCGTCATAATCTCCGTAGCGCTTGGCGAAGCCCTGCAGAGATTGTTCCTCACCACCATCACCACGCCGTCGTGCTGCTGGAACTCAACCACTACTTCACCATCGCTCTCTGGATCGAGGAGGTGAAGGCGTCATCAAGCCGTACGTGTGTTGAACGCAGAGGTGCCGTCCGTTCGGCGCTAGTTCGTGATCGGATCGAGGGACGACTTGCGATTTGGATCGCGGAGACGTTCGACTACATCAACCGCGTTTCTTAAACGCTTCCGCTTAGCGATCTACAAGGGTATGTAGATTTACTCTCCCTCTCGTAGATGCTCATCACCATGGATAGATCTTGTGTGTGCGTAGGAAAATTTTTGTTTCCCATGCAACGTTCCCCAACAGGTATAGGGGTCAATATGGGTGTCCACGGCTCCGATGTTGATCATTGATCGGAAGGGGTTCCGGGTCATGTCTATGCTTCACCGAACCTATAGGGTCACACGCTTAAGGGTCATCTATCTGCTGAATACTAGACAGGGAGTCTGAGAGAAAATCACCGAAAAAGTTTCGGACACCGGAAAAGTTTCGGACACCGGAAAAGTTCCGCAGAGAGAACACCGGAACAGTTTCGGTAAAACTGAAAAGTTGTTTTAGGGGATACCATTAAGTCAAATTGGTTTCGGCACATGCCTGATAATTCTTGGAGGGTGCCGGAATCATTCTGGAAACTTCTGGGAATTTTCCGGAAGAAAAACCGGAAATGTTCCGAAGCTGCCGGAACCACTTCAGATGCTTTTCGCAGATGAAAATCACTAATCCAGAATTGTTCCGGACCGCATTGAAAATTATTTTAGTGGGTACTGGAAATGTTCTAAGCCCACATAAATATTTTCAGTTCGATCAGACGCTGAAAAATGTCGTCGTGAATAGTGAAAGTGCTTTTTGGATATTTTTGGGAAAGCACCTTTTTGGATATTTCCAAAAAGGTTTCTAGAAGAACTTGGGAGCCAAGGAAGCCCCCCTTGGGGGCCCCCCATGAGGGCTTGGCCGTCCACATGTGGGCTCCATGGTGGAGCCCCACTTGCTCCATTAGTTCCCTAAAATGCCCTTGTGGAAGTGTTCCTTCATGGGTATTTTTGGGTTTTTGGAATGGCAACTTTACCCCTTGGTTTTCCTATAAATAGGAGGTGATGGGGCTGCCCCAAACCTCATGCTTGCTCTCATACACATGCCATAGACATTTCTGGCTTCTCTCTCCCTCCTAGCAAAATAGTTTTGTAGAGCCGAAAGGCTGTCTGGGTTCCGGTGGGAACTAGTTCTGGACGGCGAAGCCCTGCCGGATAGATGACACCGTATGTGTGCAACTCTGTAGAGAGATTGTAGTTTCGGTCTTAGTTTGAGAGGTCCTCCCGAAGGGCTGTCCGAGTGATCGTCTTAGTTTGAGAGGTCCTCCCGAAGGGCTGTCCGAGTGACCGTCCGAGTTTCGAAGGTCCTCCCGAAGGGCTGTCCGTGACATCGTCCGAGGGACTGTCCGACCGCCTCCCGAGGGCTGTCCGACGAGGGAGTACATCCTCGCGGTTGGGAGGTTGTAAAATCCTAGCTGCGGGGATCTGCACCAACGATCTCCACCGACTCTTCTTCCGCTGCGCTTCGAGTCGGTACGGATCAGATCAAACCTTGTATGAAGTCTCCATAGTGGTCCTGGGCGTGCTCGCTATATCGGAAATTTTTGTTTTCTGTCGCGTTCCCCAACACGAGGCCACCCAAACCCTAGAAGAAAGAGCGTTGTCGATCTACCCCCTCCCGCCCCTACCCGTAATTGTTAAGTATAATACTATATATTGGCGTCTAATTCACCGGTCTTACCTCAGTGAACCGAAGGGACTTTATTTATTCGGTAGGCGGCCGGCATAGGTCAAGGTGGTAGAATGGATAGTTCGATCTCCTGCATAGCGATTATTTTTTGTAAAGTGTCCTCTCCTGAAAGTATAACCCCGATAACTTCGACATGAGGGGGGACGTCGGACATGCATGAGAGAGGCGGTCCGCAAAGTATCCTCTCTCGAAAGTATAACCCCAGATAATTTTTGCATGATGTTTGCGACTAATCCATTGCTCATATATGCTTATGATTCCTTGTTGTGATTAGCTAGGTCTATGTTTGCCACTAATCCATCTCTCATGGTTGTATATTGCCATGTTGTAATATTTGCAGAAACTATGGACAGAGACTTAGAAAAAGAAGAGTTGTTGGGGGATATAATCCGCGACGGAGGTGATATCACCTTGTCGTTTCTCAACGACACCGATGGTCAGGAAAGAGAGGATGACGGCTCCGGTGATCCAATGGAGGAGGAAGGAGATCATGACGGCTCCGGTGACCGAATGGAGGAGGAACGAGATCATGACGGCTCCGGTGACCGAACGGAGGAGGGAGCCTTAACTGTTGCAAAGTCCGGCGAGGTATATATACATATATTAATTAAGCCTCTGCTGACTTGATGCATTAATTGTTTTGTATGTACATATATTAACGCTTCTTTCTTCTTTTAATTAGCCCTCCGGATCGAGCCAAACTTCCGTAAGGAGACGAGGCCCGAAGAAAAGGTTGCGCCAGGATGAAAGGTTCACGATCGAAGAAGTCGGTCGAGATGGCCAACCGATTGCTCCCAAGCGGAGCAGGGACACATTTATACATCAGTGCGGAGTGGTTGTTAGGGACATTGTCCCGATCAGCATCCAAGAATGGAATAAGAAGAAGGACCCTGAAGTTTCTTATGTCCAGGATAGACAGAAAGATGATCTTTGGACCTCGCTGATGACAAATTTCAGCCTACCACCAGAGGCGGATCCGAATAAGGTCAAGGCGTTTGCTCTTAAGAAGATGGCAGAACTATTCAAGAACTGGAAGAAAGATTTGAACAAAAAGTTTGTCGAGAAAGACAAGACTCCAGAATTCACCGGTCCATATGAGAAGATAAAAGATCACTGGCCCGCATTTGTGGCCTACAAGAAATCAGACAAGGGCAAGCAAAGGTTAGCGACAAATAAGCTAAATGCTGCAAAGAAGAAGTATCACCATGTTACGGGGTCAGGTGGCTACAGCAAAGCCCGGCCTATGTGGGACAAAGCTGAGCAAGACCTGCTTGCTAAAGGGGTCCAACCAGCGACATTGCACTGGCCAGATCGGTCAAGGACTTGGTTCTTCGGGGTTGGGGGAACTTTGGACCCAGACACAGGGAAGTGTGTTTGGACGAAAGCTCAACTTGCAATACCCGTCAAGAAGCTTGAGGAAGCAATCCGGGCAGCGCAGGAAGGGAGGTTACATCCCGACAGAGAGAATGACGAGCTGACACAGGCCCTTGGGAATCCTGAACACCCTAGACGAACACGAGGCATATCAGGCTCCGTTCCGTGGGTGCATGGGTTTCCCGACAGCGGTGGTTATAGAAGCCGAGAGAGAAAGAAGAAAGCGGAAGCAAGCGAAATGCAGAAGATCAATGCAAGATTAGCGAAACTAGAGGAACTTGAGAGCCAGCGAGCTACCGGCCAACCATCTCAGCGGCACGAAGATCCTTCCTTCGACACTGCCCCAGAAGCTACCCCACCATCTCAGCGGAGAAGCAGCGTGGCTTCCACGGAGCTCCTTCAGCCTGATATCACGGCTCTTCGCTACCCCGTGGATAGTATCACGGAGGCTGAACATTGTGTGCTATTGGCGAAATGCCAGAACCTGACCTTGAAGGAGGCGGTCGGCTCTGTTTTACCTCCTCGAGCTGAGGGAACTTTTCATTGCCGTCCGATTCCACATGGCTATGCTATTGTCACGGTGGATGAAATAATGGAGGGATTTGAGGGGCTGGAGCTTGACTACCCTACAGGTGAAGGGGATAATCTTCTGGAAAATGCCTTAAGGAGTACCTGCCTATGGAGAAAGGAGAACATCAAGCTTCCAAACTGGACGCCGCCTTAGCAGAGTCAGCTGGAGGTGGCCCCTCAGCAGACTCCGCTGCCTCATTCGTCTCCGGCGCGTCAGCTGTCTCCGCCGCCTCAGCTGTCTCCGTCGCGTCAGCCGACTCCGGCGGAGGAGGCCCCTCAGCAGAATCCTCCTTCGCCTCCTCCGCAGCATCAGCGGACTCCGCCTCCCACGCCGCGTCAGCGGACTCTGCCTCCTCCGCCGCGTCAGCGAACTCCACCTCGTCAGCAACGGCAGAAGAGAGCCGCCGCCGCTCCGGCGGCTAGCAGTACAATAGGTGGTGGGAAGAAATTCAAATTTGGTCCAAGCCTCAAACCTCTTGCCAAGTTACCATATGAGCTGACTGACAAGGAAACCGATGAGGTCGTGGCTGCCGATTTGAAACGCCAATTTGCACGGAAAGTTCCACCTCCAAAGGAAAAAATAAATCCGGTAAAGGCGAATCGCACTCTGGATGCCCTTACGCGACCACCTCCGCCTCCGCCGCTATCAAACTATGACCGCATTATTGCAAAGACATATGACAAAGCTATGAGTCGGTCGAGAACTAGCAGTCCTGGTGCAAGAAGTGGGAAAACAATTCCCCAGCTCGGCGAACAGGAAAAGCAATCGTGCCCCCCGCTCAAGGTGTTTACCGATACCCCTGGGGTAGCGGCCGTTGCTCCTGGTTTCAATCCTGGTGATTACCTAGGCGATGATGTACATTTTGAAATCGCTAAGCCGGTAGACACCTTTAAATACCAGCACGGGAAGCGTCTCGTCAGAAGTGATGATCTGGAACGAGATCTACCAACGATGATGCGAACATTACATAAATGGTACTTGGAAACCTGCAAGGATGGGACGGGCAGTATCTTGGTGGGAATCAAGGATGAGCACGACTTCGTTGGAGTCGACTCGATCTTCGTTGAATTTGACGAACTCTTTCAGTTATACAATCAAGCCGCCCTCGACAAAAGTCTCGTGGCTTGTTATTGTCTGTAAGTATTATTTCTGTAATTAAGTCTCTAGCTCAGCTCATTCATTGCATGTATATAATTATCCTCACTATATTATGCAGATTGAAGATCGTCGAATTTAAAAGAGGACAAATCTATGACATTGGGTTCATTAACCAAAATATCGTAAATGAATGGTCGGTACAGAAGATCCATGAGGAGACTGAGAAAATCTTGCTAATGGCGTTCCTTCGACACCAAAACAAAAGGGAAATACTCTTTCCTTACAACTTCAAGTGAGTGTTACTGTCTTCTGCATATTCTGTTTCGCTGACTCGAGGTTAAGTGTAATTGATGAGTTATGCGCGCGCAGGTTCCACTTTATTCTGCTAGCCATTCAGCTTGACGAGGGAGCAGTAATTGTATTGGACCCGAGACGTAAAGAGGCTACGGAGTATGCAGACATGATTGAAATGCTCCAGAAGTAAGTTCAATCATTATCGCACTATATCGGCAACTTTCGTTCATTTCCTGATATCAAGTAATCATTTTCTTTGCCAGGCAGGGTTTGGAAAAAGTTCATCACGCGGGTTAAGGGTGAATGGAGACCGGAGCTGCGATTTAAACAACCCAGAGTAAGTAGTACTAGCTAGTTCCGCGCATCTCTCATTGATTCTAGTTTCAATACCATTATCATGGTTGATTATCATTTTGATTGAACTCTATTTTCGTAAAGTGTATGTGGCAGGAACCCGGAAATGAGTTATGTGGATACTACTTTTGCGAGTTCATTCACCAAAAGACCACCGAGAGGGGCTTCACTAAACAACAATTTGAAGTACGTAAACAATATTCATAATTTTATTTTATCACCATCAATTGTGTTGATTACATTCATATATATATATATATATATATATATATATATATATATATATATATATATATATATATATATATATATATATATATATATATATTGATCCCCCTTCTTTAAATTAGACCTGGCAGAAGTGGGACGTACTCCTACCAGCTGATCGCCTACGCGCAATTCAAGAGGAGTTGGCTATCTGTAGTAGCGTCGAATAGATATACGAAAACTTGTTGTTCGACCAACAAGCACGGAGAAAGAGAGGTCACTTCTCTCTATATATTGATCATGCATGGCGATGTTGTGTAATTAATGGTTCCTTCATTGCTTACTAGCTAGCGTCGAGTTCTCTCTATATGTAGTAGCTAGCGTCGACCAAGCACGGAGAAAGAGAGGTCACTTCTCTCTATTAGCTAGCTAACACAATATGAAACCCCTAAACCCTCCAAAACCCCCCTTTCAAAAAAAAAACCAGCGGCCTGCGAGCTGCTGACGCGTGGCTGCCTTTTGGTCCCGGTTGGTGTTACCAACCGGGACTAAAGGTCCTCTTGCCTGAGTGCTGCGCAGCGGCCACGTGGAGACCCTTTAGTCCCGGTTGGTGTTACCAACCGGGACTAAAGGTCCTCCTGCCTGGGCGCCCCACAGCGGCCACGTGGAGCACCTTTGGTCCCGGTTCGTAGGCCAACCGGTACTAAAGGTTTTAGGCATTAGTCCCGATCGTTTTGTCCCGGTTCCAGAACCGGGACTAAAGGCCCTCTGGAACAGGGACAGATGCCATGTTTTCTACTAGTGGCTGCTTGCTACTCATGCCGCTGCTGCTGCTCATGCTGCGCTGCTGCTGCTCAAGCCGCTGCTGCTTTGCTCTGCTGCTGCTCTACCGCCGCTCTTGACAGCAACAGAACAGCAAGCAAACTATTTTTAACATGGGTGAAATTGATATGTATAGAAAGTAGACATGACAAGGTTCATTTTATTCCATTGGCTCAAATTCATAGGATGCAAGGATTAATTACTATGAATTTTACAAAATGCAACTTTCTGTTAATAGAAAAACAGTTATATCACCATAGCTACTTTAGAGCAAGAAATGGACATGCTACAGGAACTTGTCATGGCATCAAAGGGCATGACATGAAAGTACACATGATGTAGTGCAAAACATGTATAGAATGCATCTCCATAGAAGCTATAGATCAATGGCAATCATCAAGCAAAGTTGGCAAATTTTAACAGTTTCTCCAGTTAACATCAGGAGGCCCTTTGCAAATAAAGTTTTCATCCAGCAAATTAATTCTAACATGGATACAAGTGATACTATCATGTAAATCACAGAAAAATGCTCAAAATTGGTATAAGGCACAAAATCATAGGATGGACAGAACACTAGTTGTAGCCTTTTGAAAACAGATAAGTGATGTTTAGAACTGAGGAATTCTCAGACTTGGCAAAATTTCACTGTGTCAGGACAGGAACATTATCATAGTCACTTTACAAGCTCAAAACTATGTTCTGTTGATTTTTAGTGATGATGCAAAAGACATGGGCATGTTGTACACATAACATAGAGCAAATCATGTATATGGCATGTATTTGTTTGAGGCATGATTATTTAATTATGAAATTTACAAAAGGTCAAGTTTTACTGAACACAGTGACATTTCAGATTAACATTAAGTTGCCTATTTTGGTCAGATCAAACAGTGACATAACAAGGTGATCAAATCATGAAAATGACATGTAGATGTAGCATTCACAGAGCCTAACAAAACATGTTTAGATCATGCATCCAAAAGAGCCACAGATAATCCACAATATCCACCAAAAAAGGGGTAAACAGTAACAAATTCAGACTTGCAAAATTCAGAAAACTGACAGATAAAATTCAGAAAATGTTTAAAACTTCAAAAATTTGTATAAAATAGACCGTAACTCGGATGAAAATAATTTATATATGAAAGTTGATCAGAAGAATATAATGAATCCGAATATGTCATTTGCATGCATGACAAACACCCCTAACATGGAGAACATGGAACTTTTGCCTCCAAATCAGCTGGATGAATAGTATGTGGAGCTGGGAAATATTTCCGAATAATTTTCCCTCCTCATTTAAAATGCGTAGTAATGCATTAGAGCACCCTTGCATATCATTTTGCCATGTCATGCATAATGTTGCATTTGATTGCCCGAGTTATTTATTTCTTCCCCGCAATTACTTTTCTGGTAGACCTTGAGACCGTTGTAGCCACTCCTGAGTACGACCACGTCACCGACGATCCGTCCTTCTCAGCAGAGCTTCCAGGCAAGCAACCCCCCTTGATCATTCCGATATCACCCATTCTCTCTCTCTACTTCTTGCATTAGATTTTGCTACTGTTATTAGACCGGTAGCTCCTATTCTGATGCATGGCCTATTTTTGTAACCGTTGTTGATACTCTACCTGCTTTCCCTACTATGTTTAGTGTAGCTATGCTTATGTCACATCAGTGGCCATACACCCTTGTCCGTTTGCCATGCTAAATTACCAGGCCGTGATCCTTCTGGGCGATGATCACGGATATATTATAAACTGTTACACTTGGTCGGCCCCAAGGGTACCCGCGAGTGATTCACTGTGGCGGAACGACAGGGCAAGCGGAGACCATCCGGGATGGGCCTGGCCCTAAGCGTGTATGCGGTTACTTAACAATAATACGCTACCGAGAATGGGTATTTGATCTGAGTTGGCCACTGGCTTATACGCACTAACCGCCACGCGGGACAATGGTTAATAGGGCCCTCGGCATCGTCAGTTCCGAAGGTGGCAATCCAGATGTTGCAATTCAGCAGTGTCAACGCGTGCCCGGGTGAGTGTATACCGCCAGAGCTTGTATAAGCTGGGTGGGCTTGGTCCCGGCCGCGTTCGCAACGTTTAGGTGTGCATAGGGTGATCGGCCGAAGATCCCTTGCCATAGGATTTAGACCGACGGGCGACCTCTCTGGAGAGCTGACTAAGGACTTCGGCGTGTCGATCATCCGAGGCCGGGCATGACCCAGGAAAGTGTGTCCGGCCAGAGGTAATCGAGCGTGTCGGGCTATGTGGTGCACCCCTGCAGGGAAGACTAATCTATTCGAATAGCCGTGTCCACGGTAACAGGACGCTTGGAGTTGTATCCTGACCTCTAACAACTATAACCGGATACTTGATAAAATGTTTAACTATTATAATGCCCCAAAATCGCTTTCTCGTGGGAAGTTGAGGAAGGATCTCAGGGTGTGGTGTTGGTAAATATGATGTTACTACATATTGTTACTAAGAGCAAGTTGTTATCATTTACGCTACTCTCTGTTGATGCTGCAAGATGCTAGTCTTCGTTAAGATAGGTTTCTCCCCCCTACCCTGGCATTTCTGCAGTTCAGTACAAAGATATAGCCCCATTCCTCTTGATACCGATGCATTTTAGCATAGTTCTGATGTAAGTCTTGCGAGTACTTTGAATGAGTACTCACCGTTGCTTTGCTATTCTTTTCTTCGACCCGGTTGCTGCAACAGATGATGGTGCCCAGGATGCAAATGGTTCCGCCGCTGGATACTTCGTGGAGGTCGACGATGAGGAATAGTTCGGAGGTCCAGGCAGGAGGCCTTGCCTTTTCGATTAGAGTCGTTGTTTATTTAAGCCTTCTTAAGGCATAACCTGTGTGAACCTGTCTGTACCCAGACTTATTTGTATTTGTACTGATGTATCCCCGGGTCCCCGTGGCCCCTATTGTAATATAAAGATTTGAACTTAAATTTGTGTCTAGAGTTGTGTTGTGATATTAAACCGTGAGTCACTGATCTTGATCGTGCATGCTGCGTGCATGATTAGTGCACGATTAATTTCGGGGGAGTCACATCGGGTTCCGTAGCATCGCTCCCCCTCTTAACCTTAGATGAGCGAGCTTCTACCCACTGGCAACCGTGACGACCAAGGAATTGACGGCGAAGGCAACCTCTATAGAGACGACAACCCAAAAATTTATTGGCAGCTGGAAAAAGAAACAATCAGGAACACACTTTTCAAAGGAAAACTTAAATGCAGCACGTACCGGTGCCACAGAGCCCTACATGACTATGTGGTCGAGGGGAGAGAAGCGGATGCATCGTATGATGGGAGGGAGAAGCCCATCCATATTGAGCTGATTCGTGGAAGACAACATGGGAGAAAAAACTACTGAATGTAGGCCACATCACGGAACCCTACGATGACCCGCGCTGACACAAACAATGTAGTTGCATCACCATAATGCATTGCCATTAGCAAGGTGGCTGACATGAACCACCGCCTCTGATTTGAGACCATGTGTGTCGCATCTTCTCCTTTGCAAGCACGAACGAAAACATAGCGCGTCCTTCTCCCCCGAGGGGCACTACTTTGTCTGAAGAGGGACCAACAGCTCCAAAGACGCGGAAGCTTTAATGGACATTCGCTGGAGTTCAAATGAGAGCATGGGATGGCTTCACCCTGGAAGACGACAACATGTAAGGATGTGGGAGAGGTAAAGCCTAAGGTGGATCCCAAAGACGGCGAGCAAACCCTGCCATGCCATGTTTCTTGGCAAATGGAATGACAATGATGAAGAATATGTAGACTGGCTACAGTGACCTCTTGATATTTAACTTTTATAGAAGAAGGCCATACTGGAGAACCAGTCGTTGCTTCAAAAGGCCGTAGAAGAACTCTACGCATCGCTCTCCCCTGCGAGCACGATGGTCGTCACCAACCTTGGCTGCTCATCAGGTCCGAACGCGCTACTTGTCCACTACGGGAAAAAGGTAGTTTGCCGAGTGTCAGGTGGTTTTCCGAATGCATTTCATCGGGCATTCAGCAAACAAGCTATTTTTTGAGTGTCTGGGACAAAATAATCGGCAAAAAAAGGGAACTCGACGAACACGTGATTTGCCTAGTGTTACACTTGGCAAAAAAAAAAAACACTCGGCAAAGCAGGGACTTTGCCGAGTGTTTTTATAGGACACTCGACAAACCATTAAAATGCATGTGTTCATTTGAATGCTTGAGAGCAAACTTTTGAATTTTTCGTTTTTTAGAGGGGCTATAAATATATATATAAGTACCTAAATATGGATTTTGCTTGACTTTATAGCTCAATTTTTGTATACATATAGTTCACAATGGAATATTATTCGGTAAATAGGTAGAAATGTAATTCATGTTAAAAAATGCAAATTTTGGCATTAACGCATTGTAAAATGTTCCATGTGGGAAATTTTTGGTATGTTCTAGCTAAAGGTTTGTTGGTATATTTAAGTCATTAAGTGCAACTCTAGGCATTTAAATGATAAAGTTCAAATTTGAACTGCAGGTGGATGAAAAGGTTGGCAAAATGGGTTGAAAAATCATATTTGTGTTAATGCGTCTATGTTCCGGCCTTATCCAAGAAAAGAAGAGTAAATTCAAACATCAGGGAGCCATGACTCGACCCCGAACATTGAGCTTATTGGGTTTATTAATTCTGGAAAATGCAAACGAAGTTTGAAAAAACATGAAACCTGACATGGTTTCATTATATGATCCTTAGAGGCTATGGCAAAAATTTGAAAAGTTATCGTAAAAGTTGTGGTGTACACTGCTTGAAAACCGGACCATTTCCAAGGAATAATCATGATTTTGAGATGGAACGGATCAAATTTGAAGGCGAAGCGACCGCAACTACATCAGTTGACCTTGAATATTTTTTATACACCCAAGATACACTGTAAAAAGTTGCCAAAAATATGTATAATGGTATAAAAGTAGCATGAACATAGCAAAAATTATACATACGTTTGAGACGTATCAGCATCCCCAAGCTTAATCCTACTCTTTCCCGAGTAGATAGATATTAAAACAAATAAATTTTTTATTATGAATGTTATCTTCACATGAACATGATTATCTCGTGCAGTCTCATAAAAGTTTAACTCAAAAGAATAGCAATGCAAAGCAACTGTCTATAGTTGATAACAAGCTAGTAACATTAAAACACACACAAATAAATATACCATTGCTTTTTCATGAATCAATGCATTAAGCCAGTGTTCCCGTTGCCAAAGGTTTAGAAAGAAGGTCAATATTATGTTGAAAACATAGCGTTACTAATGTCTTTATTATAGTCTAATGGCAATCTCATCATAAACTTACCCAAGTACAATAACTATACAGTTTTTCTGCATTATCCACGCAGCTTACTCGTGCAATACTAAAGCGTGAGTCTAGATGTTATCACTTATGAAAAAAAAATGATGTGGTTTATGATAAGATAAAAAGGAAGATATATTGCATCAACGAAGCTGATCATTAGGAAATAGAGAGACATAATAATCAATGTTAATGCAAGGAATAGGGATTGTGATGCAACGGATGCACCAGAGCTATAAGTGTATGAAACCTCTTCTATGGACTAGTGGAGTGTGCATCCAACTTGCTTGCTCGTGAAGACCTATAGCATTTAAGAAACCTCATCATTGGAATGTATAAGCCAAGTTCTATAACATAAAAAAATCCTCAACTAGTGCATAACATGAAATACATGAAAACTCTCTATGAATACAGTAGTGCTACTTTGAAGCACTTTAACTTTATGATATCTGCTAAAACTAGGTGCTACTTTAAAGCACAAGTGTGTACTAAAAAAGAATAGTAGTGTTGCTCCTTCTCTTACTCGACATCGTTCATCCTTCAATGTGTTCGGTTACCTTGCCCCAAGCGCCCCTCGTTTCTGTGTCCATGCATTCAGGTCGCCAACTTCTCCCATCTCTCTCTCCATTTTCTCTACATACCATTGATAGTCCCGGTCATTCACCATCGTCCGCCGATGTCATCTTCGTCTTTTGTTGCCAGCTCCGACTGCATAAACAAATAAGCGCAGGGTGATTCACCTCAAAATAAATAAATAAGCGCAATATGCTTATTTGGATACAAACTGTTGTCCTCAAGTTGGCGGCGTAGTTGATCTCTCCGTTGACGGCATGTGCCATACGAAGGACGTTCTTTACCTTCATAACCATGGATCACTAATGATGTTTCTCTGTGTTATCCGGAGGGTTCGGGCTCTCTTTTGTAAAGACAAGCATGTTGCACTACTGCAGACTGGTTGTGAATAATTAATGAGTGAAATGCGTCACTAGTCCATTAAATCAAACTGATTGCACGCTTTAGAGTTCGAGCTCTCTTTTGTAAAGATAAGCATGTTGCACTACTGCAGATTGGTTGTGAATAATTAATGAGTGAAATGCGCCACTAGTCCATTAAGTCAAACTGATTGCAAGCTTTAGACCAACAACTCGGGAAATGAATGAATTTAGTCCATATAAACTCATTAATTTGATCGAACAAGGCCAAAACCGATCCAAGAGGTAAAAAATCGACCACGTGGCTGCCACATCAGCGTACCCTTGCCTGCTTGCGAACTAATTATTTTTTAAGGGGTTCTTTTTGAAAGTGGCCGGTTTTTTCTTAGCCCAGCTAATGACTTATGGAGGAAAAAAAATAAAATGCAACGTTGTGCTTGAGACTTGAACCCATGCCCTTATGGAGGAGCAAGGAGCTTCCTGACCAATAGGACATTAAGAGCTTCATGAAAGATGATGAATCGGACATTATATATCACAACGTAGAGATTCAGTTAATTCTTTTGAAAGTACGTTTAAAAGTAGCCGAATATGGCTTGATATTTTACATCCCAGAGTCATAGCAGTAGTGTCACGAAGGATAAGAACGTCATGGGCGGCCACACTAGGGAGGAAGCCGAAGGCGGAAAACCGTCGGACTTACATCCCCATGCAACTCCAGTGAGAGCGGCTGTGCAACTGAGGTGTCACAGATGTGGTGATTGTAGAGGAGGCTGATGAGGTGCTTAGGGCAACTCTAACCGATCCCCTATAATTTAGAGGAGGATCCGACCAAGTATCTTTAATTTAGTGGAGGATAATTATCCTCCTCTAATGGTGATCGGACCTAATCGACCCCCTATATTTAGAGGAGGATAATTTTTTTGTCAATTCTTAGGCCAGCCGCATACATTTGAAACAGTTGCATAGTATTTCATCAATAATTCGAATGATTCAAATTCAACATGCACAACAAATAAACCACGAACACGCATATAGTTCCATGGATCGAGCAATTCAAATTAAAACATGCAAATAGTTCATCCAAAAGGCACCACATCGATCAAGTTTGATCCAAAATCAACACAACATTGCATGTTTTATGTCGCGGATCGAGCCCAATCAAAGGCATGCAACACGAACTCGGATACCATCCTCACCAAAGAAATCATGATCACCTCCATCATCATCACCTCCAAGGCCACCACCACCCCCATCCACACGGCCACCACCACCACCATCACCAGCACCACCATCCACACGGCCACCACCATCACCATTCCGAAGAGAGACCTTCGTTTGGGTCAAGATCTCTCCACGAGTGAGCTCTCAATTTTTTTTTGCCATGTTATCCATTGTGCTTGGATTCATGAACATGATAGCACGTTCTCCGGCCTTCCTTTCATTCCGAAGCCTCTCCTCCTCGAGTGCAAGCCTACGCTCCTCCGCCTTCAACTTCCTCTCTTCGGCCACCAACTTTGACCTCAATTTATCCTCCTCCAACATCTTGAGCTCATTCCATCTTGCTGCCTTCTCTTCTTTGCGTTCGGCCCCCAAAGCTTTCTTGGTCTCAATCATGGCCACAAGCTCTTCTTTGTATGTGCCGCCGAATGCTCCTCTTTTCTTCCTCTCTTTTGTTGGGAGTTTCATCCTCCTCGTCATCATCGTCAACGGGTATGCTTAACCTTGATCTCTTTGGTGTGGTATCGGAGTTTCTCTTGGTCCACTTCTCATTGTTGCAAAGTTATTTGTAGCAATGGAACAATGTGAAGGGCTTGTGACCAAACTTCTTGTTTTGTTGCTTGAAAAGATCTTGGATGATAGGCCCATACTCCGAGACTTGCACACCGCTCGGTGGCGCATGGTTGACTTGATCAATACAACCGGACCATCGGTTGCATTGGTCTTGGATGGTACCCCAATGGTGCCCAAGAGAGTCTTGGGTGCGGCTTGATGTGACGTCCACGGTGTTGTTGTAGTACTCGGCAATCCTACCCGAAAACCGGTCCTTTGATTGATCCGTTCCAACCGATGCATCAAGTGAGATGTTCATCCAAGCATAACACAAAGCTACATTTTCATCTTGGGAATAGTTGTGAGTTCTTGATCTTGATGCCGGCTTCACGTGGTTGCTTGTGTGTCCTCCACCTCCTCCTCGGCCACCTCCTCCTCCTCCACTTCGGGCTCATAATCCTCCTCGCGGTCTTCTTGTTGATCAAACAACGGATCACAATTGATATCTTCAAGCCCAAGCATATGTGACTCCTCCAAAGAAGACAAGAATTCGGCCGTGTTCATCTCCGCACTAGGACAATAACAACAACAAGCTCATCACCCTATGACCGCAAACTATCACCGAACAATGCACCGGCCGAAATGAAAAGTCCAATTTTTTTACCATGATGGCATTTCATCGACCACTTGGTGGCCACGGCCCTTGGAGACGGCTGCAACGACCGGAACGCACCGGAGCGGTGGCCGTAGGGGTGGCTGGCGACGGGGTATGAGGCACCGGGCAAGGACGATGCACCAGAGCCACCACCTTCTTCTTCTTCTTCTTCGCCACCTCCTCGGCGAGCGCTGTCGCGGCCGCCGTCATCTTCCTTGCCCGCCGGCGACTGGGGCAGCGGGAGGGCAGCCTCCCGCCGCCGGAGACGCAGCGGCCTTGCCACAGACCTTGCTGCCGGTGATGGTTGCCGGCCGGCGGCGGTGACCAGCGGGGTGGTGGAAGGGTCTTGCCTCTCCATCGAGGCCGAAATCGAGGGCATTGGTGGTGGCTGCGGAGAGTATGGGCGGCGGTGGGAAGGGTTGGCCGCTCGGGCGGGAGAGGGGGGCAAAATTTTCTCCGCGCGGCGCCGGGCAAGTATATTTAGGAGACTTGGGCTCACTTTTGCGGCCGAGTAGGACAAATTATCCTCCTCTAACGGTTTGAGAGTTTGGCTAGGCCCGGTTAGGCACCTATTTTCCTCCTCTAATGCTTTTGAGGGGATCGGTTAGAGTTGCCCTTAGAAGAGGTGATAGCCTTTTGTGTTGTTGTCGAGGTAGCTATGTGAGGGGACGCCACGATCGATGTTAAGGATAAGGTTGTCCTGTCGAGGTAGATGCATGTGAAAGTCACAAGCACGCGGAAGCGCCATGGAGTGAAGGATGTAGGTATGCACCATGAAGAAAATGGTAATGTAATAAAGGCATTCATCGGGAAGAGTATCGAGGCCGGATACGATGTTGTCGAAGCCATCGTAGATGAGGCACCAAACCAGGTTTTCCTGCCCCGAGAACACAGCAAGATGAAGGAACGTGTTACTGTTGCTAGTACCCTGTGTGCGTAGACAGCGGCCATCACGAACGGTGCACCATGTCGTAAGGTCTAGCAGAGGAGCCTCGAGAATGGGGGCAGCATGCAATGTGGCGAAGAAGAGTGCCGGTATTTTGTACATATCACTCTTCTAGAAGAAACATGATAGTGCTTTCCCTCGCTGAATGTAGAAAGCAACGCAAATTCGACTAGCCAGACACCAAAAAGCCATCCATTTCTCACTTTTGTTGTCAAAATTCAACCCTCTAGTCAGCAAACGGCAAAGTTTTTCTACTCTGTGTCTCACTAACGTTTTTAACTAAACCACCACTCTTGATAAAACAGTCTAAGTCCGAGTTATAACACGTCTAAGGCGAGATTCAGCGGAAAAGGAAGCGTCTGAATTGGATCCTACATAATATCGGGACTTCTAATAAATTATGTTTTGTGATCGTCTATGACCTAATTTGTTGATGCAACTACCATTCATATATTAGGTGATCATCTATCAATTTGGTAGACAGAGTACTAAAGATTTCATCGAAAGCTTACAGAAGCTTGCCAAACAAAGGCTAATAGAAAAAGAAGAATAGAAGTATGACATGCATAATATCCACAATTGTATTGAAATTTTCTATTTTGTAAAAAGTACTCTTTCACGCTACAAAAACAAAGACCACGGCACCTCCAAAACCACAGGAAATATGTATTCGAGTGGGGTGGGTGGAAAAAGAAACATAAATATCTCAGACACATTTTTAAATAAACATCCAACTATCCTCTTGTCTAGATCACTCCATATACAACTTATAAACTAAAAGTTGCACTAACATTCCACTAAATGAGCACCTTCAGTATTTTAGATTAAAGGAAGAACTTAGGCAATCGAGAATTGGCAAAAGCGTCACAGATCATGATTCGCCACGACTAACTGGTGGTATGAAATAAGAAAAAGCAAAGGCCACGACACCTCCATAACCACAGGAAATATGTATTCGAGTGGGGTTGGTGGCAAACAAAAACATAAATATCTCAGACACATTTTTAAATATCTGGATCAGCATCCAACTATCCTCTTGTCCAGATCACTACATATACAACTTATAAACCACAAGTTACGCTAACATTCCACTAAATGCGTACCTTCAGTATTTTAGATCAAAAGAAGAACTTAGGCAATCGAGAATTAGCAAAAGGGTCACAGATCATGATTCGCCAGGACTAACTGGTGGCTGTTTTGGCTCAATTCCACTTTGGACTAATCCAAACATTAGCAGGGCACCACCACACACACACACTCACACACACATACACACACACACACACACACACACTCACACACACACATACACACACACACACACACACACACACACACACACACACACACACACATACATATATCCATCCAGCACTAGCCATAGCTACTCACCTTCAAATCTTGGATCCAAAACACCTGCCTGCATCTCGAGTCAAAATTGAACAACACCCCCATGACTTGACGCCCAAATATCACCTCACTTATTGCTAATTGTATCCCTCTTCTATTGGACAACTCATGCTTTGAGTCAAGGAGGTTTAGAATCAATGGATATCCTCATCTCTGCAATCATAGGCGACCTTGTCAACAGGTCGGCGTCTTTCGTGATCAGCAAATACTTCCGGCAACAGCAGCCTGACATCAACAAGATTGTCCAAAGGCTACAAAGTGTTGTACTGAGAATCGACATCGTTGTTGAGGAGGCCGAGGGGAGGCACATCACCAACCAAGGGATGCTCCGTCAGCTCAAGATGTTGAGGCAAGGAATGTACAGAGGCCACTACGTTCTTGATGCCTTGAGATTCCAAGCCACTCCTGACAAGGAGGGGGGAGAGGAGGTGAGCCACTTGTCATCTGCGCTGTCTAAATCCAGTCCAGCCAAACGGCTCCGTTTCTCCTGGACCGGCAGCAGCAGCAACAGAGAAGCACTGTTGTTTGGCACAAATGGCAACATACTAGAAGAGCTGCAACGGATGGTTGATACCCTTGAAGACACCGTGGCAGGTATGAAGGAGTTTCTTTTCTTCTTGGAGCTGTATCCTCGGATACTCCGCCAACCTTATGGCACATATTTGATTTTGGACAACTGCATGTTTGGTCGCCAAACTGAACGGGAACGGGTCCTGAATTTCTTGCTTCATCCTGGTGCTACTTCAGACTTGGCTGTACTTCCGATTGTTGGGCCAATAAGGGTAGGGAAGAGCACCCTTGTTGATTATGTATGTAGGGATGAGAGTGTGCGTGATCACTTCTCGATGATCTTGTTCTTTCCAGAAGATAGTCTTAAGGATGAAGCAGTGGTCGACCTGAAACGGAACAATATTAATGGTCTAGTCAGACATCAGAATTGTGCTTCCCAAGAAAGGTTGTTAATTATTATTGAAATATCCGAGGACATTAACGAGGGAACATGGAGAAGGCTGAAATCTTCCACAACCTACATGACACCGTGTGGTGGGAGCAAAATCATAATCACCAGTAGGTCAGATAGAATTGTGAATCTGGGAACAACAGAAGCACTTCGACTGGACTATCTCCCCGAAGAAGCTTATTGGCATTTCTTCAAGTCACTTGTATTCAGAAGCACAAACCCAGATGAGCAGCCAAAACTGGCAATGATGGCCATGGAGATCGCTCTGGAACAGAGACAGTGTTTCACAGGCGCTCGTCTCATTGCTGAGGTACTGCGAGAGAACTTCAATGCTCGCTTTTGGCACACAATTCTGAAACAGTCACATCTTCTTATGTTTGACCAGCACCCAAACCTCTGTTTACGGGAAGATGAACCACTGTTTTATTGGAGAATGACGAGCAGAAGCAAATGTTTATTGGTTTTCAACCATCAGCAGTTAGATTCCAGTGAGGAAGTCCCCAAGATCGCTATGCACGACATCTTTTTAGGACGTGGTGGTACACTACCACGTGGGAAATTTGAGGCTCTTGTATGGAGGTCCCGCATACCACCGTACTACAACTACAAGATAAGCTGCAAGATGCAAGCACCACAACTTACAGAGGGAAGGAAGAAGCGTGCGCATCGAGAACATTTGATTTGAGTAACACAATGTCTGTGACTCACATCATGTATGCTACTGCCTTGCCTTGCGAATTAGGAAATATTATTACAGTGTCTTTAGGAGTCTTGCCAAGTTAGTTAGCTTATATATATGCTAGTATGTGTGGTTAAGTATTTTCAGAGTCAAGGCAATGTTTACATTGCTGGTTAAATTGGAATTCAACAAGTTCAATTTATAAAATTGGGTACTTGAGTCTGTACGTATCTTATTGATCTGTGTGGGTACTGTATAAACAGCTTTGTAATAATCCTTGGACTCATGCACCAGTGTATGGTTGGAGATTGGCGAGCAGCAGCAAATATTTCTTGGTTTGCAACAGTTGTCAGTTAGGTTCCAGTGAGGAAGTCCCCAAGATCAGTGTGCAGGACATAATCTTAGGACGTGGTGGTACACTACCACGTGGGAAATTTGAGGCTCTTGCATGGAGGTCTCACATACCACCCTACTACGTGCAACTACACGATAAGCTGTAAGATACAAGCACCACAACTTACAGTAGGAAGGAAGAAGCGCGTGCACCGGTAGAACATTTGATTTGAGTAACATAATGTCTGTGAGTCACATCATGTATGCTACTGCCTTGTCCTGCGAATTAGGAAATATTATTACACTGTCTTTAGGAGTCTTGCCAAATTTGTTAATAACTCAATATATATCTGCTAGTGTTTGGATGCTTGTGTTTGGGTATGTACTTTCAGAGTCAAGGCAATGTTCGAATTGCCGGTTGAATTAGAATCCTAATCCTTGTAAAGTTGAGCACTTAGTCTGTACGTATCGTGTGGGTACAACATAAACATAATCCTTGTAATAATTGGGCTTGAAGAAAAGAGTAGACAAAAATGCCCCAAATTTGCTCTGTTTCTGATGTGTGCATGAGGCTGATCCTTCCTCGAAAGCCAACAAGTTTCAATTCCTCTGTCACACATATTTTCTGTGACAGATTCCTTTCTTGCTGGTGTAAAGACCCGAAAGTTAACATGGAGCTCAGGGCGGTGGGAAGGTAATGATAAAGGTAAAACTAAGTTGTTGCTTTCTTGTATACCATCCCATGAACTGAGCTGCATTTTCTATCTTTTGACTCGAACAAAAAAATATTTTGGATTACGAAATATCACGAGAGAGAACATTTGATTTGAGTAACACACTCTGTGTGACTCACATCATCTATGCTACTGCCTTCTCTTACGAATTACGAAATATTATTACACAGCCTTTAGGACTCTTGCCAAGTTAACATATTTGTCTGTTATCGTGTAGGCATTAGGCATGTAGTACATTGTGCTTTCAGAATCAAGGTTTAGAGTCCAAACAAGTTGTATATATAAAGTTGTCTGAATATATTGAACAAAACAGTGAACATTGGGTAAGTACTGCAAATTTGTCTGAATATTGAACACAGCACTGAAAGAATCCTCGTGGATTGTTGCTGAAAGAACAAGGGCTCAGATTGGCCATCAGAGAAGCACGGGATCCCCACTACTGCTGTTTAAATGTGTGTGTGTGTGTGTGTGGGGGGGGGGGGGGGGGGGGGGGGGATTGGGGGGGAGCTGCAGTACCTGGAGCCGTGTCGGCGGCGGGAACGCCGGGCCCGCCGAAGGGGGCTGTGCTGGCAGGGAGGAGGGCCGGCCGCGCAAGTGCTAGCTGATGGTGGGGGGAGTTCGTGCGCCATGGGTTGGAGGGCGTGCGAGCCGGCGGCCGGCGCCGCGCGGGATTTGTCGCCGGCGGTGAGCAATAAAATGAGTATAGGTAGCAGCCAGAGTCTGCAGGAAGTTGGACCTTTTTCCCTTCCTTTGAGCTGGGCTTTAGGTGGACCTTGACCTGATCATACTCCGGGCCGGGCTCAACAATGTACGTCTGAAAATCCCAAGTTGAGCCAGGACCGGCCCAGCCCAAATGTTATTTCCTACTAGTATTTAACTTAACCATTTACGAGCTATTTTAAAATAAATCTATTATCTCTACTCCTCTCCACGGTTTTTTTTTGCCTCACCTCCTACCACCATCTATTTCGTCTGGTTTATTTTTGCCTCATCTCCCACTATCTTCTCTCACTGGTTATTTTCGCCTCGCCTTCCACCACCCTCTCCTACTGGTTTATTTTCGTCTCGCCTCCCACTACCCCCTCCTACTAGATTTTAAGGAAACAATAACGTACAAATCCACTCTTTCCTTGCAAATCAGCACTTTCCTAACGAATAGGGTGTATGAGTGTCGTATGTACCGTGCTAAAAAAAATCCGGCACGTACGGCAGTATACTTTTCAGTAGGAATCAGACAGGGAGGCCTATCTGTCGAGGTGACAACCTGTCTCGATCGGGGTTCCAATGCTGACAAATAAATTTTGATACTACAAAAATCTACCCTCGTATGATAGTCAGAATCTATTTTGATACATGCATTCTAGTGGTTCAAAATAATCTATTTTTCACGTACGTATGTGGACGTTACGAGAGCCCCTCCCTTCACGGCATGCATTAATGTGGTCATGGGCGGAGGAGCCGGTAGGGCAAGGGCGGGCGGCCGCCCTACCTTGATTTGTCTGGTGCAGGCATGGCGCAAGGTGGCGCATCGGCACGGCTGCGTCGCCGGAGTCAAATGACCAAAGCCCGTCCTACCTCAACTTTTGTCCGTCCTCCGCCACTGAATGTGGTGATGGTGAATGTAGCGTTACGTGTAGGTCATCTCGTCTTCTTGCGGCCGGGTGTTTGTCTTTTTTTTTTTCAAAACATAGTACAAACACTCACAGATGCTCACAGACACATACATGCTCTCGTTCCAATGAACATATGCAAACACACACCCTACTCTTACGAGCCCCTTCAAAAGACTGAGCTGGCAGGCTTTGAGATTGACGAAGGACAGATCACTTACCAGTGAAAGAATAAATCCATTAAATCCTGAAATTAATCTAAGAAATGCGAACACCCATGTCAAAGCTAAGGCTTGAACCCAGGTGAGCAGTGCTTTTGGTGCATCATATATCGATC
The DNA here is from genome assembly GCA_039707655.1 of Elymus sibiricus. Lineage (NCBI taxonomy): Eukaryota > Viridiplantae > Streptophyta > Magnoliopsida > Poales > Poaceae > Elymus > Elymus sibiricus. The sequence continues at coordinate 20,972,653 of CM077666.1, forward strand.
GGTACAGGTCTTTTTATTTTATTTTGTGTAAAAGGTACATTTTCACACTAGAAAAAGTACTCCAAAACCAAAGAAAATATGCATTCGAGTGAGAGTTGGTTGGCAAAAAGAAACTTAAGCATCTCAGACACATTTCTAAAAATCAGGATCAACATCCAACTGTCCTCTTGTCCAGATCACTCCATATGCAACTTATAAACTAATTTAAAATACGCCAATGGGGCAGTGGCCTATATCGAATTAACCATTTTTTTACAATAGCAATTTTCTTGAGTCGATTTTTGCAGTGGCATTTTTCAATACACGAAGTTGGCAGTGACATGTACCAAATTAACCCTATAATGATTTCCGCAAAAAAATTAACCCTACAAGTAAATAAAAGAAAAGGAAGTAGCAATTCCAACACAACACGTTCAGTCAAACCCAATTTCACACGGCAGGCAAAGACTCACACTACCTTGACATAGTCAGCCACCTTCTAACCTTTCATCCAGAGCACATTGCCCGGGTCTCTAGTCGAAATTGAGCAACACCCCTATGCCTTGACGCCCAACTAGCTAGTATCACTCACTGCTAATTTTATCCCTCGTCCATTGCAGCACTCTCAGAGTCGAGGAGGTACGCAGTCAATGGATATCCTCATCTCTGCAATTGTAGGTGACCTTGTCGGCAGGTCGATGTCGTTTTTGATCAGCAAATACTTCCAGCAGCAACCTGACATCAACAAGATTGCCCAGAGGCTACAGAGTGTTGTATTGAGAATCGACATCATCGTCGAGGAGGCCCAGGGGAGGGACATCACCAATCAGGCTATGCTCTGTCAGCTCAAGATGTTGAGGCAAGAAATGTACAGAGGATACTATGTTCTTGATGCCTTGAGATTCCGAGCCTCCCTCGACGAGGAGGGGGAGGAGGAGGTGAGCCGCTCATTGGCTGTGCTGTGTAAATCCAGTCCAGCCAAACGGCTTTGTTTCTCTCGCACCGGCAGCAGCAGAAGCAACAGAGAAGCACTGTTAATTGGCACAAATAGGAACATACGAGAAGAGCTGCAACAGATGGTTGATACCCTTGAAGACACCTTGGATGGTATGAAGGAGTTTCTTTTCTTCTTGGAGTTATATCCGCGGATCCTCCGCCAACCTTATGGCACGTATTTGCTATTGGACAACTGCATGTTTGGTCGCCAAATGGAAAGGGAACGGGTTCTGAATTTCTTGCTTCGTCCTGGTACTACTTTAGACTTGGCTGTACTTCCGATCGTTGGTCCAACAAGAGTAGGGAAGAGCACTCTTGTTGAGAATGTCTGTAGGGATGAGAGTGTGCGTGATCGCTTCTCAATGATCCTCTTCTTTCCAGAAGGCAGTCTCAAGGATGATGGAGTGGTCAACCTGAGAGATAAAGATATTAAATTCAGACATCAGAATTGTGCTTCTCAAAATAGGTTGCTGATTATTATTGAAACAGCCAAGGATATTAACGAGGAAACATGGAGAAGGCTGAAATATTCCGCAACCAGCATGACACCTTGCGGTGAGAGCAAAATCATAATCACCAGTCGGTCAGATAGAATTGTGAATCTGGGAACAACAGAAGCACTTCATCTGGACTATCTCCCTCAAGAAGCTTACTGGCATTTTTTCAAGTCACTTGTATTCAGAGGCACAAACCCTGATGAGCAGCCAAAACAGGCAACAATGGCCCTGGAGATCGCTTTGGAACTGCGACAGGGTTTCACAAGCGCGCATATCGCTGCTGGGATACTGCAAGATAACTTCAATGCTCGATTCTGGCGCACAGTTCTTGAATGTGTAAGAGAAAGTAAACAGACAAATTACATTATGTTTGGCCAGCACCCATACCTTCATTTGCGGGAAGATGCACCGGTGTATTGTTGGAGATTGGTGAAGAGGGATAGATATTTCTTGATTTGCAGCCATCAGCAGTCATATTCCGATGAGAATGTCCCCAAGATCAATCTGCCGGACATCATCTTAGGATGTGGTGGTAAACTACCCTGTGGAGAATTTGAGGCTCTTGCATGGAGGTCTCGCATACCGCCCTACTACAACTACACGGTAAGCTGTAAGATGCAAGCACCACAACTTACAGTAGGAAGGAAGAAGCGTGTGCATCAAGACGAAGAACATTTTGTCTGAGTAGCACACTGCCTGTGACTCATATCATGTATGCTACACTGTTGTCCTGTGAATTAGGAAATATTATTACTCAATTTAGGAGTCTTGCCAAGTTAGGTAACATATATGTCTATTAACGTGTAGGCATGGAGGACTTTTATCCTCCTAGCATAAGTTTGCAAGTCAAGTACATTATGCCTGTGTTTGGAAAAGTACTTTCAGATTCGAAACAGTGTTTGCATTGCCGGTTAAATCAGAGTCCAAGACAAAATGTATTTATAAAGTTGAGTGTTTGAGTCCGTATCCTAGTGATCTGGATACTATGGGTAATCTATAAACCTAAGCCTTGCTATCACACATATATTGATCTTTGGAAATGAAGAAAAGAGTAGGAAAAAGTGCACCAAATTTGCTCTGTTTCCCATGTATGCATGCGTTTGATCCTTGGGCAAAAGCCAACATGTTTCAATTCCTCTATCACATTTATTTTTTGTGACAGATTCTTTTCTTGCTGGATTTTTTTTTTGACGGAACCTCGTCAGAGGGCAGGGTGCTCCTGCAATTTCAAGTAGAAGAAAGTTGACCCGGTTTACTTCTTGCTGGATTTAAATATCAGAAAAATAAGCTGGAACGGGAGTAGTGGCATTACCTGGAGCTCCAACGGTGAGGATGTAGCGATAAGACAAAATTAAGTTGTTGGTTTCTTGTCTACCATCCCACAAACTCAGTTGCATTTTCTATCTTATTGACTCGAACAAAAAAGAATCCAATAAACCACTGGGGAGAAGGAAAAAATTAGATTGAGTTATGCAATCCATGTTCTAGTTCCAGTATCAACAGACAAATGCCAAAAAAGGAGTACAAGCAAACTCCATACCAACTTCCCTACTACGCAACAATACCAGTACGAGTGCTTTATGAAAAAAATGACATCATTTACAACTTACTGTCTAAAAATGATTATAATTATCATAGAAATAAATAACAATGCATCAGATGTTCAGGTCAAACTCAATGTGCTGATGAGGGAACACAGACTTATTTAACAGTGGAGAAGGTGAGAATGGAAAAAATTGTCAGTTAACACTGCATCTATGTTATACTCTCTCCGTCCTGAATTAGTTGACGCTCAAACGGATGTATCTAGACATATTTCAGTGCTAGATACATCTGTTTGAGCGTCAACTAATTCCAGACGGAGGAAGTATCAGATAAGTAGATGCTCTTGTTCAGGATGGCTAAATGTTGACTAGACAATGCTAATCGGCATTCATTACTTCCATGATTCAAGGCGGAAAAAAAATCAAAGTCACAGATAGCTGAATTTACCATTAGTAGCTACGCGGTTATGCCTATTGAGCCCCTTAGAGGATTCTGCATTGCTAATGTTGTATCGTAATAATTCCAAATGGGGTATTATCCCTTGATCGAACGGGGAGCTCTGGTTCAAGAAATAGGTACATTGCACTATGCCACAATGCATCCCCTCTATCCTTAACAGCTCATTCAGTATCAAATCAATGATATGAGTTGAAAGTTGAAACCTGCCCAGGAGGAGGCGGGGTGATCTTTGCCTTACAGCAGTTACCTACTATATGTGAAAGATGCACTGTGCAGCCGTTGCTCGTCCAGCATTTTGCGTTGACAAGCCAGCGAAGAGAAAACAACTATAGTACAGGGTAAAGCCGGTTCCTTCAGCAGCAGTTCAAGGAGCAGCTAGATATGGCTATCATCAGGGGCAACTGAGTGACTAGCTGACAGGAAAAGTTTAAGGTGAAGCCCACCATACTGTCTGCGAATTTTTGGAGAAGCTGAATGTTATTGGTGACTGTGGTAGTTCAGACATCTTTCTGCACTGAAATATGATAATCTGATAAAACTTTTTTCTCCAAATATGCTACTCCCTCCGTCCCATAATATAAGAGTTTTTGACACTACACTAGTGTTAAAAACGCTCTTATATTATGGGACGGAGGGAGTACTAACTATGGTTATATTTGCTCATTTTTGTTGGTCAATGTGATGTGCAAGAAAATCCCGTGATAGTGGTTCGCATTAGGTTTTACTCTGTTCCTGTTTGTCTGGTCTGGTGCAAGAAGAGTTCAGCAGTCAGCACTAGAGGGATTATCATTACCCCCATCCCATTTGGAAAAGCACGTGATCTAACAGAAACTGTAACTAACTGGAACTGAAACTGAATGCAGTTAGCTGGCGTCAGGTCTGCAACAGCTAACAAGCTCCAGCTACTCTGAATACATCAACACCTGAAACTGAAGGTACAGATTCAGTCAACGGACCGTGCGCGTCACTGCTAGCAAAGCAGGAATGAATGGCTGGGATTGATAGGCCTGACTTTCCTACTCACGTTGTTTAATTACCAAGTTAAATAACGTAGAAAAGCAAAGAAAATTCAACTGTTCCTGGAGCCACTCACTCTCACTTGTGTCAAAATCCAACCCTCCGGTCCGGTCAAGAAACGGCAGGGTTTTTCTACCCCGTGTGTCACTGGTGCTCTTTGACTAAACCACCACTCCTCGTAGAACAGTCTACCCAAATTAATTCCAACTTATATAGCACGTCAAGGAGAAATTCTACAAGGGCAAAAGGGGGTATCAGTTAGTTTTGATGTGACACCATGACATGTAATAAATTAATATTATTTTCGAAAAGACATGTAATAAATTATGCTTGTGTGCATCATCTATCGATATAAAAGTCTTTTATTTTTTTCTCATGTAATAAAAGGTACTCTTTCATGCTAGAAAAAGTAATGACCACGACACCTCCAAAACCAAAGAATGTGCATTTGAGTGAGTTGGTTGGCAAAAAGAAACTTAAATATCTCAGACACATTTCTAAAAATCAGGATCATCATCCAACTATCCTCTTGTCCAAATCACTCCATATGCAACTTATAAACTAATTTAAGATATGCCAATGGGGCAGTGGCCTATGTTGAATTAAACCTTTTTTTACAATGGCATTTTTCTTGAGTCATTTTTTGCAGTGCCATTTTTCAATACACGAAGTTGGCAGTGACATGTACCAAATTAACCCTATAAGTATTTTCGCATTTTTTTAACCCTGCAAGTAAATAAAAGAAATGGAAGTAACAATTCCACACAATTTCACACGGCTGGCAAAGACCCACACAACACGATTAAGTCAGTAACCTTCTAACCTTTCATCCAGAGCACATGCCCGGGTCTCCAGTCGAAATTGAGCAACACCCCCATGCAGTAGCGGACCTCGGTTCAGTATACGCCCCAGGCAAGCAGTGCAACTACAGTAATCTACAGTGTATTTTTGCTACAGTAATCTACAGTATACGAAGGAAATGGGAGAGACGCCCCAGGCAGCCGCCCGGGCTGCCTGGGGCCTGAAACCGCCACTGCCCCCATGACTTGACGCCCAACTAGCTAGTATCACTCACTGCTAATTTTATCCCTCTTTCATTGTAGCACTCAGCTCAGAGTCGAGGAGGTTCGCAATCAATGGATATCCTCATCTCTGCAATCGTAGGTGACTTTGTCGGCAGGTCGACGTCGTTTTTGATCAGCAAATACTTCCAGCAGCAACCTGGCATCAACAAGATTGCCCAGAGGCTACAGAGTGTTGTAATGAGAATCGACATCGTCGTCGAGGAGGCCCAGGGGAGGGACATCACCAATCAGGGTATGCTCTGTCAGCTCAAGATGTTGAGGCAAGAAATGTACAGAGGACACTATGTTCTTGATGCCTTGAGATTCCGACCCGCCCTCGACGAGGAAGGGGAGGAGGAGAAGAGCCACTCATTGGCTGTGCTGCATAAATCCAGTCCAGCCAAACGGCTCCGTTTTTCTGGCACCGGCAGCAGCAGAAGCAACAGAGAAGCACTGTTAATTGGCACAAATAGGAACATACGAGAAGAGCTGCAACAGATGGTTGATACCCTTGAAGACACCTTGGGTGGTATGAAGGAGTTTCTTTTCTTCTTGGAGTTATATCCTCGGATGCTCCGCCAACCTTACGGCACATATTTGCTCTTGGACAATTGCATATTTGGTCGCCAAACAGAACGGCAGCGAATCCTGAATTTCCTGATGTGTCCTAGTGCTACTCCAGATTTGGCTATACTTCCGATCGTTGGTCCAATAAGAGTAGGGAAGAGCACTCTTGTTGAGCATGTCTGTAGGGATGAGAGTGTGCGTGATCACTTCTCGATGATCCTCTTCTTTCCAGAAGGCAGTCTCAACGATGAAGGAGTGATCGACCTGAGAGAAAACAATATTAAATTCAGACATCAGAATTGTGCTTCTCGAAACAGGTTGTTGATTATTATTGAAATAGCCAAGGATATTAACGAGGAAACATGGAGAAGGCTAAAATCTTCTGCAACCTGCATGACACCTTGCGGTGAGAGCAAAATCATAATCACCAGTCGGTCAGATAGAATTGTGAATCTGGGAACAACGGAAGCACTTCGACTGGATTATCTCTCTCGAGAAGCTTATTGGCATTTTTTCAAGTCAATTGCATTCGGAAGCATAAACCCCGGGGAGCATCCAAAACTGGCAACTATGGCTATGGAGATCGCTTTGGAACAGAGACAGTGTTTCACAAGCGCGCGTATCGTTGCTGAGTTACTGCAACATAACTTCAATGCTCGATTCTGGCGCACAGTTCTTGAGTGTGTAAGAGAAAGTAAACAGATAAATCACATTATGTTTGGCCAGCACCCATACCTTCGTTTGCGGGAAGATGCACCGGTGTATTGTTGGAGATTGGTGAAGGGACACAGATATTTCTTGATTTGCAACTATCATCCGTCAGATTCCAGTGAGAATGTCCCTAAGATCAATCTGCGGGACATTCTCTTAGGATGTGGTGGTACACTACCCTGTGGAGAATTTGAGGCTCTTGCCTGGAGGTCAAGCATACTGCCCTACTACAGCTACACGATAAGCTGTAGGATGCAAGCACCACAACTTACAGTGGAAAGGAAGAGGCGCGTGCATCAAGAGGAAGAACATTTTATTTGAGTAGCACGAGGCCTGTGATTCGCATCATGTATGCTACTGTGTTATCTTGGAAATTAGGAAATAGTATTACTCTGTCGTAATTTAGTAGTCTCGCCAAATTAGTTAACATATATGTCTGTTAACATGTAGGCATGGAGGACTTCTATCCTAGTAGCATAAGTTTGCATGTCGAGTACATTCTGCTTGTGTTTGGGCAAGTACTTTCATAATCAAAACAATGTTTGCATTGCCGGTTAAATCAGAGTCCAAGACAAAATGTATTTATAAAGTTGAGTGCTAGAGTCCGTATCCTATTGATCTGGAGCAGACCTAAGCCTTGCAATAATCCTTGAACATGAAGAAAAGAGTAGAGAAAAGTGCCCCAAATTTGCTCTGTTTCTCATGTGTGCGTGCAGTTGATCCTTGGGAGAAAGCCCACATGTTTTAATTCCTCTGTCACATTTATTTTCTGTAACAGATTTTTTTCTTGCTGGTTTTAAAGATCAGAAAGATAAAGACCATAAAAGGGGTACAAGCAAACAACATAGCAACTTATCTAATGCCCAGGTGCCTTAGATAAAAAATTATGACATCCATTTAGAACTTAGACAGTATAGAAATGATTATAATTTTCATAAAATGCATAACACAAGCTTGAACAAGTATCAGATTTCCACGATTCAGTATGAAATCAACAATATGCGTTATTAACTTGCCCGGTAGGAGGCGGGGTGATCTTTACCATAAGAAAAGTTATTACCTATATGTGAAAGATGCACTGTGCAGCTGCTGCTCGTCCAGTATGCCGGTTCCATCAGCAGCAGATCAAGGAGCAGCTAGATATGGCTATGATCAAGGGCAACTGAGTGACTAGCTGACATAAAAGCTGAAGGTGAAGCTCACCATACGATTTTTTGGAGAAGCTGAATGTTATTGGTAACGACTGTGGTAGTTCAGATTCAGACATCTTTATGGAATGAAATATGGTAATCTGATAAAACTTTGTCTCCAAATATGCTCCATGTGGATTCAGCAGTCAGTAGTCAGCACTAGAGGGGATTATTATTACCCCATCCCCATTGGAGAAACATGGAATCTAACTGGCCTGACCACATATAGTTGCTTCAATGGGCGGAAGATGCAGTGCCAGGAGCTCAAGGGAACGCGGCGGCTTCTGAGGGGAGTCGTGCTGGCAGCAGCAAGCAAGGATGCCTGGGAAGGAGGAGGCCAGGCGCAGCTCCAGCTGCTCGTAGTACAGCAACACCTGAAACTGAAGGTACAGGTTCAGTTAACGGACAGTGCACGTCACTGCTAGCAAAGCAGGAATGAATGACTGGGATTGATGGGCCTGACTTTGCTGTTCTCGTTGTTAATTCAGTTTAATTACCAAGTTACTGCTAGCTGCAGTATATGAATGTAAAAAAAATACTGCTAACCACGGTAAAAACAGAACTAGTATCGGTTGATATTTCAGTCATATTGCTCTTCTCAAAGAAAAACGAGACTGCTTTCTCTCAATGGACGTAGAAAGCATAGCAAATTCGACTATTCCTGGGGCCAAAGTCCAAAATCCCTTCTAGACAGCCCATCCATTTCCCAGTCTTTTGTCAAAATTGAAAATTCAACCCTCCGGTCAACAAACGGCTTGTTTTTTCTCTTCCGCGTCTCATTTATGGTTTTTGACTAAACCACCACTCCTTGTAGAACAGTCTAACCAAATTAAGTCCAACTTATATAACGCGTAAAGGAGAAATTTCTACAAGGAAAAGGGCACCAGTTAGTTTGTTCTGATGTGGCATGCACTAAATTATGCTTATGTGCATCATCTATCCTCTAGGTATAAAATAAGATAAAATAGAGGAAAGAAGCAAAAGTAGTGCTGCTTTGGCATAGATTTGCAATGAGTCGAAGTCAGACTCAATTCCACATAGCAGCCAAAGACTCGCTCAAAAATTAGCAGGGCACCACCACAGCACATAATATCCAGCAGTAGCCTCACACCATTTTGCCATAGTCAGTCACCTTCCAGTCTTCCATTCAGAACACCTACCTGGGTGGTTGGGTCTTGAGTCGAAATTGTGCAACACCCCCATGGCTTGACGTCCAAGTAACTAGTATCACTCACTGCTAATTTTATCCCTCTTCCATTGCACCACTTGAGCTTTGAGTCGAGGTGGTTCGCAATCAATGGATATCCTCGTCTCTGCAATCGTAGGTGACCTCATCAGCAGGTCTGCGTCGTTCATGATCAGCAAATACTTCCAGCAGCAGCATGGCATCGACAAGATTCTCCAGAGGCTACAGAGTGTCCTACTGAGAATCGACATCATCGCCGAGGAGGCCGAGGCGCGGCACATCACCAACCAGGGGATGCTCCGTCAGCTCTAGATGTTGCGGCAAGGAATGTACAGAGGCCACTACGTTCTCGATGCCTTGAGATTCCAAGCCGCTCTCGACGAGGAGGAGGAGGAGGAGGAGGAGATGAGCCACTCGTCATCTGCACTGTCAAAATCCAGTCCAATCAAACGCCTTCGTTTCTCTATCACCCGCAGTGGTAGCAGCAACAGAGAAGCACTGTTGTTTGGTACAAATAGCAACATGAGAGAAGAACTACACCGGATGGTTGATACCCTTGAAGGCACCGTGGCTGGTATGAAGGAGTTTCTTTTCTTCTTGGAGTTATATCCTCGGATCCTCCGCCAACCTTATGGCATGTATCTGCTATTGGACAACTGCATGTTTGGTCGCCAAATGGAAAGAGAACGGGTTCTGAATTTCTTGCTTCGTCCTGGTGCTACTTCAGACTTGGCTGTACTTCCGATCGTTGGTCCAAGAAGAGTAGGGAAGAGCACCCTTGTTGAGTATGTCTGTAGAGATGAGAGTGTGCGTGGTCACTTTTCGATGATCTTGTTCTTTCCAGAAGGTACTCTCAAGGATGAAGGAGTTATTGACCTGAAAGGAGACAATATTAATGGTCTAGTCAGACATAAAACTTATGCTTCTCAAAACAGGTTGCTGATTATTGTTGAACTAGCCGAGGACATTAACGAGCAAACACTTAGAAGGCTGAAATCTTCCACAACCTGCATGACAGCGTGCTGTGGGAGCAAAATTATAATCACCAGTCGATCAGATAAAATTGTGAGTCTGGGAACAACAGAAGCACTTCGACTGAACTATCTCTCTCAAGAAGCTTATTGGCATTTTTTCAAGTTGCTTGCATTCGGAAGCACAGACCCTGATGAGCAGCCAAAACTGGCAACAATGGCAATGGAGATCGCTTCGGAACACAGACAGTGTTTTACAAGCGCGCATATCACTGCTGGGATACTGCGAGGTAACTTCAATGCTCGATTTTGGAGAACGATGCTGGAATGTGTGAGAGCATATAAACAGACACATCTCCTTATGTTTGACCAGCACCCAAACCTTCGTCTACGGGAAGATGCACCAGTGTATTGTTGGAGATTGGCGGGCAGCAGCAAATATTTCTTAGTTTGCAACCACCATCAGTTAGGTTCCAGTGAGGAAGTCCCCAAGATCACTGTGCAGGATATCATCTTAGGACGTGGTGGTACACTACCACGTGGGAAATTTGAGGCTCTTGCATGGAGGTCTCGCATACCACCCTACTACAACTACACGATAACCTGCAAGATGCAAGCACCACAACTTACAGAGGGAAGGAAGAAGCGCGTGCATCAGGAGACCATTTGATTTGAGTAACACAATGTCTGCGATTCACACCATGTATGCTACTGCCTTGTCTTGCGAATTAGGAAATATTATTACAATGTCTTTTAGGAGTCTTGCCAAGTTAGTTCGCATATGTCTGTTAGTGTGTTTGGTTAAGAATTTTCAGAGTCAAGGCAATGTTTGCATTGCCGGTTAAATTGGAATTCAACAAGTTAAATTTATAAAAGTGAGTACTTGAGTCTGTACATACTTATTAATCTGTATGGGTACTGTATAAACATAAGCCTTGTAATAATTCTTGGGACATGAAGAAAAGAGTAGAGAAAATTACATAACACAAGCTTGTTTTTTCTCATGCATGTGTGAGTTTGATCCTTGGCTGAAAGCCAACAAGCAGCTTGAAATAGGGTACAAGCAAACTACATGCCGGCTTCTGTAATGTGCAACAATGCTAGCATGGGTTTGTATAGCCAACTCTCGGGTGCTTACAATCTAAAAATGATTATAATGTTCACAAAATACATAACACAAGCTTGAACTAGTATCAGATATTCAGCTGAAGCTCGTGCTATGTGCCCATGAGGGAACAAAGACTTTATTAATAGCATAGAAGGTGAGAATGGACATAATAGTCAGTTAACGTTGCATCTATTTCACATCTGATACTTACATCTGTACAAAGAAGTTTGTGGGAAATGTGTGGCGATGTAGAAACTGGTGCGAGTTTTTATCAGGAATTGCTATGTGAACACTGCATGTAAGCTTCAAGTTTGTCTGAATATTGAGCGCAGCAATGAAACCCTATTGTTTTAGTATTTGAAACTCTGTTATTTTCCGAACGTTGTAAACAACTGTAAGTTCCTTTGCACCTAATGGCCAACAAGATGTTTGTGACAAATGTGTGGCAATGTGGAAGGAAGCTGATGGCGAACCGTGAGTTTATTGGAAATTGCTAGTAGAAAAGTCTAAATGCTGCTGACTTCAAGTTTGACTGAAAATATTGAACACCGCAGTGAACAACATACATAAGGGTGCAGTGAAAGAACTCCCAAGGATTGTTACTGAAAGAACAAGGGTTCAGCAATGAGGCACTGCAGGTGCAGGGACTACTCACTCAGATTGGCCATGGAGAAGCACCAGATCCAACTGTTCTGTACCCTATTGCCGTATGTGTGTGTGGTGGTGGTGGTGGTGGGGTGGCTGCAGTACCTGGAGCAAAGGGGCGGCGAGGCAGCGGCCGCCGGCGGCGGGAACGCCGGGCCCTCCGAAGGGGGCTGTGCTGGCAGCGATGAGGACCGCCCGTGCAAGAGCGCAAGTGCTCGCTGATGGCGCGAGGAGGTCAGGCGTCATGGGTTGGAGGGCGTGCAAGCCCGCCGCCGGCCGGCGCCGCGCGTGATTTGTCGCCGGCGGTGAGCAATAAAAGGAGTAGCTCTTTTTTTTTGAGCCAGACTCAGCAGGAAGTTGGCCTTTTCTTCTTCCTTTGGGCTGGGCTTTAGGTGGACTAGACCAGGCCGGATTCTGCGCCGGGCATAACAAGGCCTGCTCTCAAAATCCCAAGTTGAGCCCGGCCTGGTCCAACCCAAACACCAATTCATACATAGTTCCGAGTTTTATTACTCAAAATACGGAAATGCTAAAAATCTGACATCAGAATTTTAGGCATGGAAAATCGACGTTATTCATGTCAATATATTTTTACGCGACACAAGCACGAAAATTTCCTGACCAAGATAATAATAAACAGAGGCGGATTTGTCATGTTCGCCAACTGAACTTGACATCCTCGACAAACATAATTTAATATGAAAAACATTTGTTTTGCCATTCCTGAAAATTGGACGTTCGCTGGATATTCGGGTCATTAATTTAATCATTTCTGGGGTATTTAAAATAAATCTATTATCATACCTAATGTTTGAATAAAATGCCAATTAAGACCTAGTCTGGGCTTTTCCGTGCTTTGGACCGAAAAGGTGAGCCTGAGCCTAGCCCAAAAGTCTAGGGGCCAGGGCCGTTGGGTCGGGCTTCCAAGCTCAACTTTAGGTGGACCCTAGTCCATATTGAACATCTTTTTCCCTCCTTTTGACATTTGAACAATCAAGCCAAATTTGTGCATTGGATGATGTGAGATGGCATTTTGCTATGTACACGAAAATTAATTATATAGCCACCATCCAAAATTAGCAAGTACACGTTTTCACTAGGTTTTGAAATAACTAATGTCGGGTTCATAGTTGTTCAGTCTTCAACATGGTTACGACTAAAATATTGGCCGATATGATCGTAGAATCAATCGACACTCTGCATCAGTGGGAAACGTTCGATACTTTGAACGCTCATTTTAACTACTGGTCTAGTGAGGCCAAGTTATCGGAGAGGAAGAAGATGCATTGGGAGGAGGCATAGGAAGATAGGGCATAAATCAGGGCACCAAACTAACAAGGAAAATATTTGTTATTTCAAAATCAGGTCAATCAAACCGCATTAACTTTAAAATCAAACCCTCAAAGTAGAGTTATGCAATATACCAGTTTCATATTCCACACCTAAATTAGACATTATTATTTTATTTACATCTAAAAAAAGCAATTAGAAATATATGGTCATCGCAAAATCTCCCACAACTATTCCTCAGAGATAAAGCAAAGTTGTGAATGGTTAAAAGGCGAAGTTGTGAACTGCAAGCACTACCACTACAACCACCATTCATATGATGTGGAACACCTTTCTTCTAAAAAAAAGGTGAATACTACTTTTTTGAATTGGATTGTGCATTGTATGTCTTTTTGTTTCTTCGCGTGTTTTGTTGTGGATCGTCCTTTTATATCTTTTTGTGTAGACCAAAATTCGTATCAAATGTTTTTGACACAATAGATGATTTTATGTTAACATCGTTGTAAATTTAGAGGTCTTCATGCTAAATGATCAAGTGTTTCAACCACTAAATGATGGAATGTTTCATTGGTCCCCACCTTCTCTCCGTCTCCCAACTCATAAAACACACCAATAACATATCACTCTACATATGCCTCCTCTATTGTCCTTGACCACTTCTCATATCTTAGAAAGCTATCGCCACCCGATTTGCCTCCACCTCTTCCCACCAAGCTAACCTTAGTATCTCGCCACAATCTCCTCAATTGTCGATACTATCTTTTTCGTCCTCATATGTCATCAATGGCTATCATAGTTGGATGTGTCTTCTAACCTAATGTTGTGTAGTAGTGCACCGGCTACTCGATCTATATCTACCTTCCCTCACGCACTGACCTGCGGGTAATCTAAAATTTTCAACTCAAGTAGAGAATTCTGTTGTGCCAATTGAAACATGCAGAAAACAACAATAGAGATAAGATGAGCTAATGTGTCTATTCAATGTAGCATTAGCAGTAATAAGATCTAGAGAAACATGAAACCAGAATGGTTTGACATGAAAGTGTAGCTATTGGCTCGTACCTCGGGTTACGTAGCATTGCTCCCCCTCTTAAGCCTAGATGGAGTGAGGTTCTCCCCACTGGCAGCCATGACAACCAAGGAGCTGACGACGATGGCAACCTTTATAGAGACGGCTACACAATAAATCATTAGCAATTGAAAAAGGAAACAATAAGGAACTCATGCTTCGAAAGGAAAACTTAAGCGTAGCCTGCACCGATCATATTATTGGTGAGATACTTCCGAAGGCCCTCCATGTTAGCTGCCACAGGGCCCTAAGCGATGATGTAGCCGAGGGGTGAGAAGCATAGGTGTCGTATTATGGGAGGGAGAAGCCCATCCATATTGAGTTTATTTTTGGAAGACGACATGGGCGAAAAAACTTGTAATGATGCCACATCACGGGACCCAACGATGACTCGCGCTGACATCACCAGAATGTGTTGCCATTACTAAGGTGGCTGACATGCTTCTCCGCCTCTGATGTGAGACTAACCATCTGTATAACATCGTCTCCATTGTAGGCATGAATGGAAACATAAGGCATCCTTCTCCCCCATGGGCACTACATTATCTGAAGCGGGACCATCAACTCCAAAGACGTGGAAGCTTCAATGGACATATGTTGGAGTTTGGAGGAGAACATGGAGGTGGCTTCACCCTGTAAGATGACAACAACATGTAAGGAGGTGGGAGCGGTGAAGCCTAAGGTGGAACCTAAATACGACGAGCGAGCCCGGCCAGGCCATGTCTTCTCGGCAAATTGAATGACAATGACGGACATGGAGACAAAAGACAAAGACGACGACGGACAATTGGGAATGACCGGGGCTATTGATGTTATGCAGAGAAAATGGAAGAGATAGATGGGAGCTGTTGGCAACCTGAATGCATGCACATACAAAAGAGGAGCTCTTGCTCTGTCGTTACCAAACACATTGAAGGATGAACCATGTCGAGTAGAGGGGTTGAAAAGGCAACTGCAAAATTTAACTTTCTTAGTTGATTTTAGGGGTTTGTGGAATTATAAGTTCTGTAAAATGTAACTAAATGAATCACCATAAATTATGAGTTATTGATTACCCCCAAGTGCAAGAGATAATTATAGCACTTTTCCAGTTATGGATTTGGACGTATCTAGTGTTGAAACCCCAAAGTAGCTAGTCGGTAGTCCCCCCTTATCCTCTAAAGTTATGAATGTTATTTAATAAATTTTAGTGATTACTTTACAAAGAGTCGAGTGAATATGTGTTATTTAGCTTGTAGAGGCAAGTCAATTAAAGTTTGTGTTGTTATTAATTAGTTTGCGAGAAATAAAGAGAGCGGGTGTGTTATGGTTGTGAAGGAATTAATGATATCCAATGGGAGCAAGTGTTCTGGGCGATTAACTATTTTGTGTTAAAGTGGTTGTCATTATTATAGATTGCTTTAATGGAAATGCATAAGGAAATGTTATACCTATGTGTTTTCTCTCCAATGTCACCTCAATGCAAGAAATGGTGAGGCATGGACTAGGTCGTAGAGTACTATAATAGAATGGGGGTAGACAAGGCATTATGTACAATGTAATATGTGTTTCCCCCCACAAGTGAAGCTTGTTTTTATTTCTTGGGTGGAACCTAAGCTTACATGTTGCAAAACCATTGACTCACATGTACTTATGACTAAACTCCCAAGGGGAAACACGCCTAGCAACCGGAAATTCTTAAGGTAAAAACCGATCATAGCTTAAAGATCTAGGTTCCCCATACTTCCATATGCTATAACTCTGTACTAGTGGGATATGCTTTCTATCACTCACGCATCCCCTTCATCCTTCATCATAACACATTAGAAAACATATGTGTTCCCTTAATATACGTGTGCACTCATACAAAAGCCACAAAGGATATCATAGAAATTACTACCTCTGTTTTTGTATACAAGGCCACTTCATATTTGTATGTCTAACTTTGACCATTAATTGTACCAACAAAATGTGAGTTATGCCACAAAAAGTATGACATTGCATGCACATTTCAAGGAACTTCCCAATGATATATTTTTGATGGCATATAACCCATATTTTGTTGACAAAAATTATAAGTCAAAGTTTGACATGAAAAACAAAGTGACCTTGTATACAAAAATAGTGGGAGTAATGTAAATATGTGCAACCAACCATCATACTATTTCGCCGATGCCATCAAACAAATAACTACTCAAACATAGAGGTAAAGATGAAATAAATAGTGGGG
This sequence comes from Elymus sibiricus, assembly GCA_039707655.1. NCBI lineage: Eukaryota > Viridiplantae > Streptophyta > Magnoliopsida > Poales > Poaceae > Elymus > Elymus sibiricus. Next base: position 20,989,156 of record CM077666.1, read on the forward strand.
AAATAATTCATAACACATTCATGTTTGCCTAAGTATTAAGAGGCTTTTTGATGGAGAAGCCCCAATACAACGGAAGAAGATGGTCGTGGAGATGGTGGTGAATGCAATGGCGATGATGGCAGTGCCCCTAAAGGAATTCTGACACAACCAGAGGAGAGGGGGAAGATGCCCCTCCTCCTTTCTGGATGCTGAAATATGACCCCTTGACGCAATTTTATTGATTCCCAGAGACCTGTAACTCTAGAAAATCTGATGAGAATTTTATGGTATCATCTCTTTCATAGAGTCGTTCGTCTAAAATTTCTGTTCTATCTAGTTTATCTTCTAGTGTGATAATATTTTGTAGATTTTTTTTTCATGCTTAGATTTATTTTCCATTGTGATGTACCGAGAGTTTTCAAGTTTCAAAAGAAATTTTAAATCTCCCATTCACCCACCCTCTGGTCGATATACTCTCAATCCTACAGGACATACTGCCAACACATTGAAGCCTCGCACATCATTCTTTGAAGCTATGAAACCTCCTGGGAGCCCACCCACGGTGACCTAGACGCGACACTATGTCTACTAGACTTGCAAAACTGGCATCCCACACCCTCACATCGACGCCACATATCAGTAGATGAGTACAATGGGTGGAACTAGGACTAAAGAGCGGAAGATAGACCTACAATGTTCCTAAATATATGACACTTTGCCTCACTTTGGCAGTTCAAATTTGATCTGCCAAAACGTCATATATTTAGGAACGGAGGGAGTACTTATTAAACTAGTGCTCCATCTATCTATGCGCCGAAAGTGTGTCAGAAAATGGATATGTATATCTTCAACTCTATCTTTCTTAGGCTCTTACGTCTCCTGTGCATCGAAAGTGTGTCGGGAAAAGGGTATGCATATCTTCAACTTTACCTTTCTTATGATCTTATGTATCCTACGTGAAGTCATGCCCTATCACTTAGAAAAGGCGGTCAATAGGATTTGACCTATTCCAAATAACGCAGTCCCTATCTATCTAAATATCTATCTATAGTGCGGCGTACATCTTTAGGCACCAATCCTACTTAAATGTGGGGCATGGATGTTGTACCGGCCAAAATTTGATATTACTCGGTGTGATCATCCTATAAAGCACCACTTTCTCGCCCGCACAAAGAAAGAAGCATTGACCCTTATGATATAAGAGGACTCACAGAGTAAGTGGGCTATCTGGTATGCTTGTCATAGTTATAAAGGGCATTCTTCCTTTGAAAAATCTTAGCTAGGCATACTATGCATAACTTGAAATTACGAGTTCTTGTATTTTGTTATTTCGAAAATCATAGCTTGTTTTCGGTACATGCTCACACCAAAGAAGAATTGTCGTTTGCCTTTGTTGGTGAGGTTCCCGAACTTATTTTCTTTTCCTACATACTATGTATGTTTGAACATTTTTTCTTGGTCTTGCACGTCATGGGGTCCTTGATGGTAGATAACCAATTATGTTTGAGAAGTACTCACAATAGGTTATTTCTTGTATGTTTTCAAGTATACACCAATGCATATTTGTGTTCTTTTTGTTTAGGTTTATTATGTTAGAGTATTGATGGAAAAAAATAGTCGATCTGAAGAAAAATGATGACTGAAGTTTCATGTTTTATTTCAGAGATTTGTCACTTTCCTTGTCTTCGGAGTTTTTTACACATGAAAGTTCGGACAAGAACTTGAACAAGCTTTAAAAAAATTCTGTTACATTAAAGAAAAATTATCCTAAAATGTCTCAATTAATCAAAACTTTCCCTCTTGTAAAGTGGAAGATCTTTTTAACTTGATTGACTAAAGTAGAAGATATTCTCCTGTTCATTAGAGAAAATGCTCACATGTTCGCTAAAGGATCAGAACAACAAAACACTAAAGTAAGACTATGTATTTTACATATAAACTAGTCCATCCCATGTTATTTCCGTGAAACGTACTCTCTTTCTTGTCATTGATTTTTCCTAGTTAGTTTAGTTTTCACTTTGCGAAAACTAGGAATACTTTGGAATATATAACATATTTGTTCCCATGATTTGTGCCATCTTTGACAATAGATTAATCTTTTGTTCAAAATAATATTCATTTTTGTTAAAATATTCACACCACTGTGAAAACAAAATAAACTTCTATTTACCTGCTACAAATTTTGTAGTAGTCCTTGAAAGTCCGAAGGTCACATATAAACTTATGTTTTCACATATATGTATAGTCATGGGAGGCTTAAAATATTCGTGTATATACTTATAGTTATTCATGTATATATGTATATAGGAGGCAATTTGTTTCTTTCCACATAATAAAACATCATATTATTCCAGAGGTCTTAAAGTTTTTTATACATACACTTTATTGGTTCTACAGTCATATTGGAGAGCTTTTCATCAGTAATAATATCGCCTAAATGGATGGAAACTCAAGATCTTCATCAAAACGGGCGAAGTTGTTGGTAACGAAGAAGGGTCCTCAAATTAAGGTCACAAAGTCACAACACAAAGCCATATAAATTTATTCATGTGTGTGTGTGTCTTAATATCGTAGGCACCAACAAACATTTATGTGATTTTTATCAAGCAAAATCCTTTAATTTTATCAAGTGTATAATATTTTTATGCCACAATGTTATTGTTGTTATGTAGTCTTGATTACAATAACGTAAAATTAATATTTACCATATTATCATAGTTAAATATAATACTACCAATATACTAAACTAAACAATGATATTCATCACAAAAGCCCTCCATCAAGCAATAGAATGAGCGTCTGGAGATTGAGAACAAAATATTGGCGGTTGAGAACCACAAAATGCGCGAGATGTTGAGGACATATCGATGTGTTGCTTGCCTGAAGACTGAAAATGCCTACCTGAAAGCTGAGGTTTGCCAAAGTAGATCCAAGACATACAACGATATACTATAACACTTCTATCGTGCATTATTTCTAAATCAAGACTAGAAAATATTATTGCTAGATATAGAATATTGACAACTGAATAATATATTTATATCATATTTAATAGCTAAACACCCAATGGCTAAAGTTCTTGCATTGTAATAAAAAAACATTATCAAAATATGTGAAAGAAATCAGCCAACATGACACATGGGACATGAGGATATGTTTCTTATGGTTGAATATGATGATGATAGATACATGGAATTTGAAATATAATGCAAAAGTGTGTGCTATTTACATGTTCAAGTCAAACAAATTGCACCCATGTTAGCATGTAGATGGTTTATGAAGTAGTCTCACTCATTTTAATGTGTATCTAAAGAAATGTTTTTTCACGAAACGGTTAAATTAGGATATTTATTTGCCTTGTGTTCCTAGATGACCCAATAACGTGACCATGTACCACATTAGACCTTTCTTGGCAAGGAGTAAAATTTAAGGTCTGGATTAAGCCTTACCCTCATACCATCACATGGATCGGAAGTATTTCCAAAAATAGCTAAAAATAGTCAACACTTAGTAAAAGTAGCACCCTGTATAATAGGGAAGTGACTTTCAACACCCGCTGAGATATATCATACAACAAATATTTTCGCCCTGGGGGGTGGGGGGAGTATGTTCTAACTGTTTTTAGAATGAATCAAGTTTGCGACTATGACACTTCTGACTATTGATCACAGAGTAAATAAGAAATTTTAATTTAGTTCCACCAAATATGCCCAAACAAAAATAGCCAAAATCTTGATAATATAGGATCTACAACTACACCAATATAGATGGAAAATATGATTCCAAAGATTTAAATAATTATGTATGTGTATGGAGACTATTGTTCACGTGTTTATACAAAATATATCACATTTACTTTGTCAGAGGTTCATTTTGGTTGACTGTTGCAGTTTCGATATACTTAGATGCCGCCTCTAATTGACTAACTGCCCAATCAATAAACATACATTATTTTGAATATTCGTTATTATTAAAACAATATTTATGTGTTTACAAGTTTAACGACTTGCATCAGATTGACACTTCGAATTCAGCACATAAGCAATCCATAAATAAAGAAAATGAGCAACTGAAGCTTGAGAACACAATGTTTTTAGCACAAACCCATCATATCAGTTTAGAATTCTATTATTCTATACTTTGTATTTCAAAACTCAACAAACATATAATTCAATATAGAGTGTTTTTAGAGGAGATATATGAAAACATGTAGTCCAATCAAACAATGAAGAGTGAAGACGCTTGTCCGATATAGATTATGAAAGTAATTTTTCAATTAGGTAGGTATAAACTAACTTGCTATATTTCAAACACGATGAAAACATATTGAGAAACATCCATACCCATAAATTAAGAGCACTACATGTAAAATGATCTTTTATTCCCTTGAAGCAATGAAGTTATGCATTAATTATCAAATTGTCCAAAACAAAGATAGATCACGGTTGCTCTAGTTTGTTAGTGTTGTGTTCCTGTTTCTAGTATACTACTTACGAGTGAAATCCATAATTTTATTACTATTTTTGAAATAGTTGTCGGCAATAAATTGAGCACACAAAAACATAATAAGTACCTTCCTTGGTAAATATGTATTACTGAAGGAAATTGGGTATACCTTATTAGGGACGTGTATTTTTTTCGAAATCAGAGGCAAAATATTGGTCTTGTTTCACCAATTGAGAACAACATATTCTATTTTTTAAAATGGGCGGAAACCAAAGATACAACATGTTGAGTCATCGACAAGCCAGCATCACCAACATTTATAAAGATGACAACACAAACACGATAAATTTGACACACTTCTAGGATATGCATGCATCCATCAATTCGCATCGACTATTAGACTATTAATGTCGTTCAGTCATTGTCATCGGTATTGCGTCTGTTAGGGCATATTTCTCCCTTAGTGGTTTTGGTGATTGATGACAATGCATTTGCGGACTAATCGTGTGCATTGAGCATTTAAGATAATCTATCATATGGCACAAGACGATTCATGCCCCTCGGAGTTTTAAAGTCAAGACAGTTATTTTTCCTGCGTTTCTTTTTCGGTGGACTTGAGTCGTAGGAAAACCGTACTATTAAGAGGGGGTCCGCTTCGGAAAGATTTGGGTGGAATCATCACGTACACGTTTCCCTTTGCACCCACTTTCCCTTCCAGCACCTTTGGAGCTTCCAACTTGTTTGTGCAAATGTGTCCTGAGGCTTCCCAGCGGTAGTACCTCTCTGGGGAGCGGTAGTACTGCTTACAAACGGCACCACTGCCGGTCCAGTTCCGCATGTACTACCGCTTAGCTTTTGCTCTCTGGACTGCGGTGTCGTGCCCAGCGGTAGTAGAGCGGTAGTAGGGTGGTAGTACCGCTCGCGGTACTTCCGCCCCTACCACCGCTCCACCACCGCTGCTCGCATTGTAGCTCAGTGCGTAAGCGGCAGTAGAGCGGAAGTAGCCAGCAGTAGTACCGCTTACAAAGCGGTACTACCGGCCGACCACTTCCGCTGCTACTAACGCTTAGTTTTAGCTCTCTGGATACGTTTGTCATCTCCGCGGCAGTTGGACGGTAGTAAGCGCGCGGTAGTACCGCTGATGCTGTACCGCCGCCGCTGGATCCTTCGTACTGCAACCTCAGCGGTAGTACCGCTGGGGCGAGTGGTAGTACCGCTCCGGCGGCACTATCGCCTCGGGTCTCGGCGCCATTGCATTGTACTTCTGGAACTACCGCCCGGGCGGTAGTACCGCTCGTGTGCGGGCTGTGGATAGCATAACGGTTGGATTTGTCCCCACTATATAAAGGGGGTCTTCTTCCCCAAGAAGATACACCTCTTATCCCCCAAAGCTCCATTGTTGCTCCAAGCTCCATTTTCGCCCGATCTCTCTCCCTAGCCAACAAAACTTGTTGATTCTCTAGGGTTTGGTTGAGAGGGCCCCGATCTACACTTCCACCAAGAGATATTTGATTCCCCCACTAATCCCTAGCGGATCTTGTTACTCTTGGGTGTTTGAGCACCCTAGACGGAAGAGGTCACCTCGGAGCCACATTCCATTGTGGTGAAGCTTCGTGGTGGTGTTGGGAGCCTCCAATTCGGTTGTGGAGAGAGCCCCAACCTTGTTTGTAAAGGTTCGGTTGCCGCCTTCAAGGGCACCACTAGTGGAATCACGGCATCTTGCATTGTGCGAGGGTGTGAGGAGAATATGGTGGCCCTAGTGGCTTCTTGGGGAGCATTGTGCCTCCACACCACTCCAACGGAGACGTACTTCCCCCAAAAGGGAAGGAACTTCGATAACACATCCTCGTCTTCACCGGCTCCACTTGTGGTTACTTCTTATCTTTACTTTGTGCAAGCTATTGTTGTGTTTGTATCCCTTGCTTGCTTGTGTTGTTGTTATTGTTAGCATCATATAGGTTGCTCACCTAGTTGCATATCTAGACAACCTATTTGTTGCTAAACCTAATTTGTTAAGAAAAGCTAAAAATTGGTAGTTGCCTATTCACCCCCCCCCCCTCTAGTCAACCATATCGATCCTTTCAGCGTCAATAGGAGAAGTGAAATCCTAGCTTTTCCTAGAATCAACTTTTTACTATCCTACCCCACGGGGTTTTTCGTGGAATTCAAATCAAAGATGCAACTACCTAATGGTGTAGGTCTACCAGAAAAACAGTAGACTAGAGAATCAATATGTGGTTGAATAGTTATGAGGGTGGTTGTACCCCTGTTCCACCAGAGATTAAACCCTAGGTTTAACGTCAAGTGTCTCATTAAAGAGGGAATATTCTTTCGGTGGGAGACGATGTTCTCATAGATAGTGAGGCATCTGTGGTAACTTCGTCAATCTTAAAATTTTGCACTCTGGTATTCAGTAGGCTCTTTGTGGTGATGGTGTGCATGTGTATGTGTATGTGTGTGCGCGTTGTATTTGTGTGTTTTCAAAAACTAGACTATTGCCTTCTCAACGGTTGTAGGTGCGCCTGGACACATGTTAGGATGGCGGTAGCACGTGTTGGTTTGGCTTCTCTAGCTACTAAAACATATTTAATTGGGCTGTCACATTGTGATATCAACGAAAACAAATTTGGAGATAACATCTTGTGCATCCAAGTGGCTTAGTAAGCCCACTAGTGTGTGCCCCGAACTACAATGTTGGCTTGTTTTGATAATTTTACCCAAACTAGTCCTTTTGTATCTAGCGTGAGACACATCTCCATTTGCCAACACACTGCTAAATGTGGTTTTCTTCAAATTAATTAACGTGATCAGTCCAAACTACATTCGGTTCTTTATTTCCTGCTAAGATGCAATCTATCTAATGGCTTGTTCTATTGGCTACAAAACATGGCCGCATCTTCAAACTTTCAGGTCCTAATTGAGTGTATAGTGTAAATAGCCAATACATTTTTCTTACAATCCAAAATATTTGAGATAGAAAAACTGCTGTACAAAATTTATTGGGGTCTATGCACCAAAGCTGATTCATGTTTCAAGAATCAATATCTAGTTGCATGTGGTCTGAATTGTTAATTATGGCTGCCTCGATTTCTTCACATTGTATACCACAATTTTGCAAACATCAAGGCTTTACTTCATGTCGTATTGATCATTCTTACCTGTATTGTTTTCCGCAGCTTGCACGCTCGTTTTGTAATGCTGCTGCAATTCTAGAAGCTGGAACACAATCTGAAGCGGAGGTTGGGTTTTCCACTACAGCACTCCAGATTCCAGCCGATACTAGCGCAACAGGGCCACGGCAGCCAGGTGCAGCAGGGAGCCAAGATGAACCGCGCGAGTAGTCAACTGGGAGCAATTTATTTGCTATAGTTACAAAAACCTATATACTTACAGAATAATAAAAGTTCCAAAGACTTGATGTGTTGGTCATCTCAATTATAATAAGTGACACTACAAGTCCATTGTGTCTTGTAGTTAAGCACCAAAACCTTTTTATGTGTTACTGGTACTTGAGAAGGTTGTATGTCTTCTCATCTCTATCTTTTACATTTGAAACATGGGATATTATATTGTGTTTGTACAATCTCCTGTCCTACAAATATGTTACTTATTTATTTTATTTGCAAGGAAATTTGTTATTTATTGGTTGCGATTGCCAAGTTTTTGAAGTATGTTTATGGGCTATTTTTTCAAGTCTTGTCCATATACTTGAGAAGGTCATGAACCATGCCGCGAAAAAGGATGGTGCACGAATGGCCTTGATTAAGAAAGGAAGGAAAAAAAACTCCATACAGTTTATACTCTAGAAATCTGTCGAGATACAATGATGCGGTCAATCTGAAGCAATACTCTAGAATATACCTCTTCCTTTGTCTAGAAAAAAGAAACATTGATCCGAGTGCACAGTGCTCCAAAATTTCTGGTGGTACAAACTATATTTCACTTAAGTTATTGTCTATGCCAAATATCTAGGGAATATGTAACCTGAAATTTACAAATGATGTCTTGACTTACAGTTCAGATATATGGAGAAGTAGGGGTTTGCCAATCTTTGAACAATGAATTCTGCTAATTAACAAGCACTGACAAGTTCAAACAAACACAAGAATGTTCGAAAACAAAATCACTAGAACGACAGCTATTCAATTCCTGGCTGCCAAATACTACCCAAAAGAGTCTTCTAGGCATCCTTTGTCAAAATCGAACCATCCAGTCAAAAAACTGCTCGATTTTTCTACATTGTGTTTCATCGACCACCTGCCAAAAAAAAGCTAGGCAAACTTTGAGTATAAAACATCAAGGAGAAACACGTGCCAAGCGTAGTAAGCATGCAACAGCAAAAACCTTGATAACACGCCAAGGAGAAATTAGATTGGGAAAAGGGTCTGAACAGACTGTTCCGAGATATAGGATGTATTTTACAGTTTGGCTGCATGCTTTGACCAACAATATTAGGGTTCAATAGCATGGTTATGTTGCGCAAAATTGTTGATACTATTACGGTGGGCTATATATGCGGTCTATCCTTTATTGCTCCAACTATTCTGTGGTGCAGCTTACAATCCATCTTGACACTAAGGGTTGATTGATAAAAACAATATCTTAAATGAAAGACACATTTCTAAATATGTGGAACTTATAAAGCAACTCTTAAGTCACTCCATATGCTACTTAACAATGCAAAAGAAAAAAAATGATATTTGCGTGACTTCAGACAACTGAGTTTTACAACTGTGGTTTACAAAAATCCTAAGAAGAGATAGCTGTCAATTATCAAAAGCTGTCAATTATCGCGTAAAATTGTTGGCAGTTGTGGGTTATTGCTCCAACTATTATGTGGTGCTGCTCACAATCCATCTTGACACTAAAGGGTTGATTGGTAAAAATAATATCTTAAATATGAGACACATTTCTATGTGGAACTTATAAAGCAACTCCTAAGTCACTCCATATGCTACTTAACAAAGAAAAAGAAAAGAAAAAACACCGATATTTGCGTGACTTCAGACAACTGAAGTTTACAACTGTGGTTTACAAAAATCCTAGAAATAGATAGCTGTCAATTAGCAAAAGCATTGCGGATCAAGATTTGCCATGACTAAGTGGAGACGTATGCAATAAAATAAATAAAGAATAGAAGCGGAATGAGTACTTTTTTGACAAAGATTAGCCAGTCAAGAATTAGTCAGACTAGCATGTTGGCAGTCTGACTACGCATGTCAGGTGAAGACTCACTTATTGGCAGGAAACCACATCATATAACATGTTGATCTATTCATCACTAGGCTCACACTAAAGTACCAGTCTTTGAACCAAATTTGAGCATCTCTCCAAAAACTTGACGCCCGAAGTATCACCCATTGCTCTGTTTATCCCTACACAAATCTTCAAATCTTCCACTACAATTGCTCAAGCCGCGGAGGTTCAACTTGATGGATATCCTTTTCTCTGCAATTGTAGGAGACCTCATCAGCAGGTCTGCGTCCTTCGTGATCAGCAGATACTTCCAGCAGCAGGCTGGGACCGACAAGATTATCCAGAGGCTGCAGAGACTTCTAATGAGAATCGACACCGTCGTCGAAGAAGCCGAGGGACGACGCATCACCAACCAGGGAATGCTCCGTCAGCTCAAGATGTTGAGGCAAGGTATGTACAGAGGCCACTACATGCTTGATGCTTTAAGATTCCAAGCCATCCGTGACAAGGAGGCGGAGGAGGTGAACCAATCATCACCGATGCTGTGTAAACTAAGATCAGCCAAACGGCTTCGTGCCTCTAGCACCGGTAGTGGTAGCAGAAACAGAGAGGCAGTAGTGCTATATCATGAAAACGACAGCATACAAGAAGAGCTGCAACGGATGGTCGACACCCTAGAAGACACCATGGCTGGTATGAAGGAATTTCTTTTCTTCTTGGAGTCGTATCCTCCGATAATCCGCCAACCTTATGGCACTTATTTGATCTTGGACAATTGCATGTTTGGTCGGCAAACTGAACTGGAAAGGGTCCTGACTTTCTTGTTGCGTCCCAATGCTATGCCAGAACTGGCTGTACTTCCGATCGTTGGTCCAATAAGAGTAGGGAAGAGCACTCTCGTTGAGTATGTCTGTAGGGATGAGAGTGTGCGCGATCACTTCTCGATGATCCTCTTCTTTCAAGAAGGCAGTCTCAAGAATGAAGGGCTGATCAACCTAAGAGGAAACAATATTAATGGTCTAGTTAGACATCAAAATTGTGCTTCTAAAAAAAGGTTGCTAATTATTATTGAAATGGCTGAGGACATTATTAACGAGGAAACATGGAAAAGGCTGAAATCTTCGACAACCTGCATCACACCATGCGGTGGAAGTAAAATTATAATCACCAGCCGATCAGATAGAATTGTGAATCTGGGAACAACAGAAGCACTACGACTGGACTATCTCCCACAAGAAGCTTATTGGCATTTTTTCAAGTCACTCGTATTCGGAAGCACAAACTCAGATGAGCAGCCGAAACTGGCAACAATGGCCATGGAGATCGCTTTGGAACAAAGACAATGTTTCCTAAGCGCGTATATCATTGCTGGGATACTGCGAGATAACTTCAATGGTCGAATTTGGCACACAATTCTTGAATGTGTAAGAGCATATAAACAGACAAATCTCCTTATGTTTGACCAGCACCCAAACCTTCGTTTGCGGGAAGATGAACCGGTATACTATTGGAGATTGGGGAAGAGCCACAGATATTTCTTGATATGCAACCATCATCAGTCAAATTCCAATGAGAATATTCCTAAAATCAATGTGCAGGACATTCTCTTAGGAAGTGGTGGTACCCTACCCCGTGGAGAATTTGAGGCTCTTTCATGGAGATCTCGCATACCGCCCTACTACAACTACACGATAAGCTGTAAGATGCAACCACCACAACTTACAGTAGGAAGGAAGAAGCGTGTCCATCAGGAGGGAGAACATTTGATTTGAGTAACACACTGTTCGTGACTCACATCATGTATGTCTGTTATCGTGTAGTTAACATATATGCCTGTTATCGTGTAAGCACTAGGCATGGAGTCATGATATTGTAGTACAAGTTTCTGCATTACATTGTGCTTGTGTTTGCTTAAGTACTTTCAGATTCAAGGCAATGTTTGCATTGTCGGTCAAATTAGAGTCCAAGACAAGTTGTATTTATAAAGTTAAGTACTTGAGTCCATATCATATTGATTTTGATAATATGTGTACTATGTAACCCTAAGCCTTGTAATAATCCTTGAACATGGAGAAAAGAGTAGAGAAAACGATATGTGAGGAGGTAATGATAAAGATAAAATTAAGTTGTTAGATTCTTGGCTATCTTTTGACTGGAACAAAAAAGGAATCCGATGAATCAATGAGGAGAAAGATTTTTTTTTACTGAATTTTGCGATCCGCGTTCTAGTTCCAGCAGCAACGGATAAAGACAAAAATGGGGTACAAGCAAACTACATACCAGCTTCCCTAACGCGCAATAATGCTAGTATGGGTTGGTATAGCCAACTCTTGGGTACTTTATCAAAACAACATGAAATTATTTAGAGAGCTTAAACAGTCTTTTTCTAACAATACATCAAAACGTGAAGCTTTTGTGTTTCTTCGAAAAGAAAAAACATACCTTACAGGATTAAGCATTTAGTGATACAGACGCTTCTCCCTCCCAGATTACAGCCATGATCTTGTGTGCCATGAAGTAGGAGTAACCAGGTATAGTACCCTGCTGCTACAAAACAGAGCATTCAAGTATGGACCTGTAAAAGTATGAACATCATTCTTATTAACAAGTACACCAAAGCACCTTTAGCATGATCATGTAGCCATAGTCAGACACGTACCGAGGTCGGACCACAAACGGATCATTAGTTGAAGGCATCACCAATCTGAACTTACATGACACGTGGCAAACCCAGTATGTTGGCAACAGGGAAATTATGTTTTGCAAGAGGAGGGAAGGCATTGATAACAAACAAATAATACTAATCTTTCATATAGTCATGCTTATTTGTAGTTGGATATGTGTAACAGAAAGCACAAACATAGCTTTTTCAGAAATAAGTATGTTTGGGATACAGTTAAATGCGTGTCTCACATTTTCTTCTCTCCTACCACCGGGATTTAGATAAGTTAATGATTGGCATGCTGGATTGAGTGGTACAGAAAAAAAACACTAGCTACAGATTTACAATCGCTCCGGTTCTGTGATCTATATGGGAGGCATGCAATGCTGCATATTTCAGGAATAAAATGCCTAAACGATTCAATTTTGTGGTTTTTGATGCACACACATGATTCAGAACCGAGAAACTCTGCCCTGAGGAGTTCAGGTTACTTGAGCTAGCGGCACCAGACGTTCTTGACGACGCGAGAGCAGTACAGAGGCCTACAGTGATAAGGATGCAGAAGAACTGATCGAATGAGATGCTGCAATCTTTCTTTGTGTGCAGGTTGCCCAGTAGTTATCCTTGGTAACATGTCTGCTCTAAATCAGCATTTTGTTCGTGTTATACATTTACCATGTTGCCTCTCTGGCTCTAGAATAACAAGCAAGATTGCTAAAGGGGAAAAAATGACAAGCAGCAGTGACATTTTGGCATTAAAAAGCACATATCATAGCACAAGGAGATCAAATCCTACAGGCAACCTTGAAGAAATATGAGAACTGAACTGTGAGCTACGTAGATGATGCCACAAGTTTCAGTACTGAACTGCAATTCAGCTCTTGGAAGCTAGCTAGGAGATGCAGACCCAGACGCCGAGGACGATGAGCGCGGTGCCGAGCGCGGCGGGCGCGGGGCGGGTGGCCTCCCCGAGGAGCGCGGCGGCGACGGCGGTGGCGGCGAAGGTGGTGGCGTTGGTGACGGGCACGGCGACGGAGATGGGCGCGTCGCCGAGCAGCCGGAAGAAGGCCGCGGAGGCCGAGAGGTTGGCGAGGAAAGGCGCCGAGTACTGCCACGTGAGGAGGAGGTCGGCCCACCGCCGGACGGCGCCGGTGCCGGCGGGGAGGGAGCGAGAGCGGCGGTCCCAGACGAGCGCGCCCCGGCGCATCAGCGCGTTCGTGGCGCCCCACACCAGGCCCACCGCCACCATGCTCGCCGCGTCGCCGCCCACCGCCGCCATGCTCGCCGGGGTGCGGTGGATCTGGCGGTCAGCTCTCCCTCTGTTTCTCTGCTTTCCTCGCTGTGACTGGATCTTGCCGACTTGTTTGGGTACGCTGGAATTTGGCTTTTGAAGGTTTGTGTTTGTGTAATTTCAAATTTTGGCTTCTCAAAAGGAAGTTTGTGTCTGGGGAACTTCAAACCTTGGCTAACCTCTAGACTATAGAGAAGTTATGAAAATTTGACGAGTTTTACGCATGCTAAATCTTCTAAATCACTAAGCTTCCTATTAGGGGTCAAACTCCTATGAGCAATTCAGACCACCGTTTCGTTTCTCACATCGATTTTGACTCGATCATCCAAATGCGAGTTGGGATGTGTGAGTTAGCCCGTTCTATAGGTCGTTTTTTGTCAAAGAGCACCACCAAAGAGAAAGCGCCTAGCTTGCAAGAAAAAGCATCGCTCGCCATTGCCGCTTGAAACTCAAAGTAGCCGGACACCTCCACACCACGACGCCACTCATCCAAGACCAATCTTCTCTAGACGGCATCCCAAAGGAGAACATGGCGCTCATAATGTCGTCGTCGACCAATCCACAACGGATTTTGAGCTTTCGCTCGGGAAAGTAACCGGGTGTGGGAGGAAGGGTTTTCCACAACTCCTCCAGGAAGGGAAGTGCCACCCTTGAGCGTCGCAACTGCCATGGCCGGACCAGCCAGCCAGGCAGTGGTGGAGCCAAAAATGGGCCAGGCCCCAGGCAGCCTTCGTTGTCTGTAGCATTATAGCTACAGTATTTGCTACAGTCACCGAAGGAGATGGGCCTCACGCCCCAGGTCGCCGCCCAGGGTGCCTGGGGCCTGTCTTCGCCCATGCAGCCAGGGATTTTCCCCGGACCCAGAATTGCGCCGCTATCACCTCGCTAGCAAGAGGACATGCACCCGAGTACGTTATGCACTAGTGTTGACGAGGATGAGTGATCGAGAGAGGATGGAGGGGGTCGTACCTTCAGATATGGACACAGGAGCCGAAGAAGGCCCTTTGCCTCGACCATCGCCCGCCAAGACTGTTGGGGAACGAAGCATGAAAATCAAAAAAATTCCTACGAACACCCAAGATCTATCTAGGAGAAGCATAGCAACGAGAGGGGAGAGTGTGTCTACGTACCCTCGTAGACCGTTAAGCGGAAGCGTTAATAACGCGGTTGATGTAGTCGTACTCTTCGTGATCCGATCATGATCCAACCGATCCAGCACCGAACAGACGGCACCTCCGCGTTCAGCACACGTCCGGCTCGATGACGTCTCCTCCTTCTTGATCCAGCAAGCGAGAGAGGAGAAGTAGATGGGATCACAACCAACACGACGGCGTGGTGGTGATGGTGGTGGTGGAGCGCCGACAGCGCTTCGCTAAGCGTCGTCGGGACGAGGTGGTGGAGTAATGGGAGAGAGGGGCGCCCAGGGGCTGGTCTGTTGATCTGTGGATTTCTCTTCCTCTGGTGTGCCCCCTCCCCTCTATTTATATAGGTGGAGGGGCTAGGAGTCCATCCCTACTCCTAATAGGCGTTGGCGCCAAGGGGAAGGAGTCCTACTCCTAGTAGGAGTTGGATTCCTAGTCCCCTTCCACATGTCTTAGCCACATGTGACTCTTAGGGGTTGGTGCGCCTGGCCCATGTAGGCCAGGGCGCCCCCCTTCAGCCCATGCTGGCCTATGGGACATGGTGGACCCACTTGTGGACTTTCGGACCCCTCCAGAATCCTCCGGAACCTTTTGGAAGCTTCCCGGTACAATACCGAAAAAACCAAACTTTTTCAAAACCCTGAAAACAACTTTCCATATATAAATCTTTACCTCCCGACCATTCCGAAACTCCTCGTGACGTCTGGGATCTCATCCGGGACTCCGAACAACATTCGGTCACCAACATACATATCCCAATATTACTCTAGCGTCACCGAACGTTAAGCGTGCGGACCCTACGGGTTCGAGAATAATGTAGACATGACCGAGACACCTCTCCGGTCAATAACCAATAGCGGAACCTGGATGCCCATATTGGTTCCTACATATTCCACAAAGATCTTTTATCGGTTGAACCACGATGTCGAGGATTCGGTTAATCCCGTATGCAATTCCCTTTGTCCAGCAATATGTTACTTGCCCGAGATTCGATCGTCGGTATCTCCATACCTAGTTCAATCTCGTTACCGGCAAGTCTCTTTACTCGTTCCGTAATACAAGATCCCGTGACTAACTCATTAGGCACATTGCTTGCAAGCTCTTTACGATGTTGTATTACCGAGAGGGCCTAGAGATATCTCTCCGTCATACGGAGTGACAAATCCCAGTCTCGGTCCATGCCAACCCAACAGACACCTTCGGAGATACCTGTAGAAGCATCTTTATGATCACCCAGTTATGAAGTGACGTTTGATAGCACACAAAGTATTCCTCCAGTATCCGGGAGTTGCATGATCTCATGGTCTTAGGAATAGATACTTAACATGAAGAAAGCTATAGCAATAAACTCAGTGATACGATCAAATGTTAAGCTTACGGTTGGGTCTTGTCCATCACATCATTCTCCTAATGATGTGATCCCGTTATCAAATGACAACTCATGTCTATGGTCAGGAAACCTTAACCATCTTTGAACAACGAGCTAGTCTAGTAGAGGCTTACTAGAGACATTGTATTCGTTTATGTATTCACACATGTATTTAAGTTTCCGGTCAATACAATTATAGCATGAATAATGAACCTTTATCATGAACAATGAAATATGATAATAACCAATTTATTATTGCCTCTAGGGCATATTTCCAACAGTCTCTCACTTGCACTAGAGTCAATAATCTAGTTTACATAGTTATGAATCTAACACCCATGGAGTCTTGGTGCTGATCATGTTTTGCTCGTGGAAGAGGTTTAGTCAACGGGTCTGCCACATTCAGATCCGTATGTACTTTGCAAAGTTCTATGTCTCCATCCTTAACATAATTACGAATGGAGTTGAAGCGGCGCTTGATGTGCTTGGTTCTCTTGTGAAACCTGGGCTCCTTGGCAATGGCAATAGCTCCAGTGTTGTCACAAAAGATAGTCATTGGATCCGATGCACTAGGTATTACACCCAGATCGGATATGAACTCCTTCATCCAGACTCCTTCTTGCGCTGCTTCCGAAGCAGCTATATACTCCGCTTCACATGTAGATCCCGCCACGACGCTCTGCTTGGAACTGCACCAACTGACCGCTCCACCATTTAATATAAATACGTATCCGGTTTGAGACTTAGAGTCATCCGGATCTGTGTCGAAGCTAGCAGCGACGTAACCCTTTACGACAAGCTCTTCGTCACCTCCATAAACGAGAAACATGTCCTTAGTCCTTTTCAGGTACTTCAGGATATTCTTGACCGCTGTCCAGTGATCTACTCCTGGATCACTTTGGTACCTCCCTGCCAGACTTATGGCAAGGCACACATCAGGTCTGGTACACAGCATGGCATACATTACAGAGCCTATGGCTGAGGCATAGGGAATGACTTTCATCCTTTCTATTTCTTCTGCCGTGGTCGGGCTTTGAGTCTTACTCAACTTCACACCTTGCAATACAGGCAAGAACCCTTTCGTTGACTGATCCATTTTGAACTTCTTCAAAACTTTGTCAAGGTATGTGCTTTGTGAAAGTCCTATTAGGCGTCTTGATCTATCTCTATATATTTTGATGCCTAATATGTAAGCAGCTTCACCGAGGTCTTTCATTGAAAAACTCTTATTCAAATATCCTTTTATGCTTTCCAAAAATTCTATATCATTTCCATTCAACAATATGTCATCCACATATAATATTAGAAATGCTACAGAGCTCCCACTCACTTTCTTGTAAATACAAGCTTCTCCGTAAGTTTGTATAAAACCAAAAGCTTTGATTATCTCATCAAAGTGAATATTCCAACTCCGAGATGCTTGCACCAGTCCATAGATGGATTGCTGGAGCTTGCATACTTTGTTAGCATCCTTAGGATCGACAAAACCTTCTGGTTGTATCATATACAACTCTTCCTTAAGAAACCCGTTAAGGAATGCCGTTTTGATGTCCATTTGCCAGATCTCATAATCATAAAATGCGGCAATAGCTAACATAATTCTAACAGACTTAAGCATCGCTACGGGTGAGAAAGTCTCATCGTAGTCAACCCCTTGAACTTGTCGGAAACCCTTTGAGACAAGTCGAGCTTTATAGACGGTGACATTACCATCAGCGTCTGTCTTCTTCTTAAAGATCCATTTATTCTCAATGGCTTGCCGATCATCGGGCAAGTCCACCAAAGTCCATATTTTGTTCTCATACATGGATCCTATCTCAGATTTCATGGCCTCAAGCCATTTGTCGGAATTCGGGCTCATCATAGCTTCTTCATAGTTCGTAGGTTCGCCGTTGTCTAACAACATGACTTCCAGGACAGAATTACCGTACCACTCTGGTGCGGAACGTACCCTGGTCGACCTACGAAGTTCAGTAGTAACTTGATCCGAAGTATCATGATCATCATCATTAGCTTCCTCTCCGGTTGGTGTAGACATCACGGGAACTGCTTTCTGTGAAGTGCTACTTTCCAATTCGAGAGAAGGTACAATTACCTCATCAAGTTCTACTTTCCTCCCACTCACTTCTTTCGAGAGAAACTCCTTCTCTAAAAAGGATCCATTCTTGGCAACAAAGATCTTGCCCTCGGATCTGTGGTAGAAGGTATACCCAATGGTCTCTTTAGGGTATCATATGAAGACACACTTCTCCGCTTTGGGTTCGAGCTTATCAGGCTGAAGCCTCTTGACATAAGCGTCGCATCCCCAAACTTTAAGAAACGACAGCTTAGGTTTCTTGCCAAACCATAACTCATACGGTATCGTCTCAACGGATTTAGACGGTGCCCTATTTAAAGTGAATGCGACTGTCTCTAATGCATAACCCCAAAACGATAGTGGCAAATAGGTAAGAGACATCATAGAACGCACCATATCCAATAGAGTACGATTACAACGTTCGGATACACCATTACGCTGTGGTGTTCCAGGTGGCGTGAGCTGTGAAACAATTCCACATTGTCTTAAATGCATACCAAACTCGTAACTCAAATATTCACCTCCACGATCAGATCGTAGAAACTTTATTTTCTTGTTACGATGATTCTCCACTTCACTCTGAAATTCCTTGAACTTTTCAAATGTTTCAGACTTGTGTTTCATTAAGTAAATATACCCATATCTACTCAAATCATCTGTGAAGGTAAGAAAATAACGATATCCACCGCGTGCTTCAACACTCATCGGACCGCATACATCGGTATGTATTATTTCCAATAAGTCACTAGCTCGCTCCATTGTTCCGGAGAACGGAGTTTTAGTCATCTTGCCCATGAGGCATGGTTCACATGTCTCAAATGATTCATAATCAAGAGATTCCAAAAGTCCATCAGCATGGAGTTTCTTCATGCGCTTTACACCAATATGACCTAAGCGGCAGTGCCACAAATATGTGGTACTATCATTATTAACTTTGCATCTTTTGGCATCAATATTATGAATATGTGTATCACTACGATCGAGATTCAACAAGAATAAACCATTCACAAGGGGTGCATGACCATAAAAGATATTACTCATATAAATAGAACAACCATTATTCTCTGACTTAAATGAATAACCATCTTGCAATAAAAAACATCCAGATATAATGTTCATGCTCAACGCAGGCATCAAATAACAATTATTTAGGTTTAAAACTAATCCTAAAGGTAGATGTAGAGGTAGCGTGCTGATGACCCACAAGTATAGGTGATCAATCGTAGTCCTTTCGATAAGTAAGAGTGTCGAACCCAACGAGGAGCAGAAGGAAATGACAAGCGGTTTTCAGCAAGGTATTTTCTGCAAGCACTGAAATTATCGGTAACGAGTAGTTTCATAGCAAGATAATTTGTAACAACTGACAAGTAGCAATAGTAACAAAGAGTGCAGCAAGGTGGCCCAATCCTTTTTGTAGCAAAGGACAAGCCGGAACGATCTCTTATAATAAGCAAAGCGTTCTCGAGGACACATGGGAATTTTATCTAGTCACTTTCATCATGTTTGTTTGATTCGCGTTCGCTACTTTGATAATTTGATATGTGGGTGGACCTGTGCTTGGGTGCTGTTCTTACTTGAACAAGCCTCCCACTTATGATTACCCCCTCTCGCAAGCATCCGCAATTACGAAAGAAGAATTAAGATAACTCTAACCATAGCATTAAACATATGGATCCAAATCAACCCCTTACGGAATAGCGCATAAACTAGGGTTTAAGCTTCTGTTACTCTAGCAACCCATCATCTAATTACTACTCCACAATGCATTCCCTTAGGCCCAAAGATGGTGAAGTGTCATATAGTCGACGTTCACATGACACCACTAAGAGAATCAACAACATACATATCATCAAAATATCGAACGAATACCAAATTCACATGATTACTTATGACAAGACTTCTCCCATGTCCTCAAGAACAAAAGTAACTACTCACAAACCATATTCATGTTCAAGATCAGAGGGGTATTGAATAGCATATTAGATCTGAACATATAATCTTCCACCAGATAAACCAACTAGCATCAACTACAAGATGTAATCAACACTACTAGCAACCCACAGGTACCAATCTGAGGTTTTGAGACAAAGATTGAATACAAGAGATGAACTAGGGTTTGAGATGAGATAGTGATGTTGAAGATGTTGATGAAGATTGGTCCTCCCACGATGAGAGGATCGTTGGTGATGTCGATGGCGACGATTTCACCCTCCCGGAGGGAAGTATCCCCGGCAGAATCTCTCCGCCGGAGAGCAAAACTGTTCCTGCCAAAGTTCCGCCTCGAGACGGCAGCGCACCGTCCCGAAAGTCTTCCCTCTATTTTTTCTAGGGTAGATGGACTTATATACCAGAAAATGGGGGCCATAGGCTGGCCAGGGGCCCCACGAGCCACCAGGGCACGCCTGGGGGAGGGGGGGGGTGGCGCGCCCTGGTGCCTCGTGGGCATCTGGGTGGCCCCCTCTGGTACTTCTTGCTTCCAGTATTTTTTATTTATTCCAAAATAAATCTCCGTGAAATTTTAGCTTATTTGAAGATGTGCAAAATAGGTATCTCTGACATAGCTTTTTCAGGTCCAGAATTCCAGCTGCCGGCAATCTTCCTCCTTGTGTAAATCTTGCATATTAAGAGAGAAAAGGCATTAGAATTTCTCCACAAAGTGTTATATTGATCAAAAACATTATAAATAACAGTAGTAAAACATGATGCAAAATGGACGTATCAACTCCCCCAAGCTTAGACCTCGCTTGTCCTCAAGCGAAAGCCGATATCGATAATCATGTCCACATGTTTAGAGAGAGAGGTGTCGATAAAAACAAAATACGGACATAGTAGCATCATGATCATTATTATAACAACAATATTTATTATCATAAAACTTCTCATAAGTAAGTAATAATTCATCACAAAAATGAAGTACAAGGCATAAACTTTCTTGAAAACTAACAAACTATGTTCTTAGTTAACAATGCAATTGCAATTCATCATATTTTCAGGAAGGGTCTCATGTAGGAGCTTTTTAGCAAGTCCACATACTCAACCATCATATAGTCTTCTATGATTGCTAACACTCACGACATATATATGGAGCAAAAAGTTTCAGCCAGACACATAGAAAGATAGGGGCTTATGATTTCGCCTCCCAACTTATTCACCTCAAGGGTGATGTCAACAATAATAATTCATGATCACTCATATCCAACTGGATATATATGCCTAGATCTTTCCCCACCACATGATGCTTGCAAAAGAGAAAAATAAAAAGGAATAGAAGAGAACACTATTGACTCTTGCATAAAAAGTAAATACATAAAAGTAAATATAGGCCCTTCGCAGAGGGAAGCAGAGGTTGTCATGCGCTTTTTATTGTTGGATGCACAAGCTCTTAATGCAAAGGAACGTCACTTTATATTGCCCCTTGCGATAGCAACCTTTATTATGCAGTCTGTCGCTTTTATTTCTTTACCATCACAAGTTCGTACAAAGCTTATTTTCCCTTACAATAAAAGTTCAGACATATTTAGAGGCAATTTTTATTGCTTTTTGCACCAATGACAACTTACTTGAAGGATCTTATTCAATCCATAGGTAGATATAGTGGACTCTCATGACATGAAACTAGGTTTAAGGGTTTTGGATGCACAAGTAGTATCTCTACTTAGTGCGGATTTTTGGCTAGCAAAGATATTGGGCAAGCACCATATGTTGGAGGATCTATAACAATATAACTTCTATGTGAATATAAGCAAACATAAATTCATTACGTTGTCTTCCTTGTCCAGCGTCAACAATTTGACATAAAATACTTAATGGGGGCTCACAATCATAAAAGATGTCCAAGATAGTATATTTGCATGTGAATCTTCTCTCCCCTTATTAATTCTTTCATGAATTGCATCATTGACCAGTGCTATGCTTGTTAACTTTCAATAAATTTTACCACTTATACTCTTCTTTATGTAATGTCATTACTTCCCATAAGATTAGCATATGATCTTTTTCATTATTTTCATTGCTAGGATTGAAACATAAAAGTAAAGAAGCAAAAACTCAAACTACTCTTTATTATATAACTCTCAACTCGATTACATAGATAGATGGATCACGAAACTAGCACTCAAAAATAGATCATACTAAACTTTTATTCAACTAAATCATGAAATCACTAAGGATCGAACTAAAAATAGGTAAAGATAATAAAAGTGATGGTGATACGATACCGGGGCACCTCCCCCAAGCTTGGCACAAGCCAAGGGGAGTGCCCATACCCATGTACTCAAGTTTCCTTCTTCGGTGATGATGGTGATGATGAAGTGATGGGCTTGTCCTTCAATTTCCGCTTGAGAACATAGTTTTCTTCCTTTAAATTGCTAATTTCTTGCTCAAGCTCCACTATCCTCTCACACAATACATTCTTGTTTTCCCGTAGAAGACGGAAAGGGATAAATTGAATCTTAGATTTGTTTACTGTGTTTGGGAGTCTCGACTTCTTGAACTCCACGTGCATATCCCCCGGTTGAGGTAGAGGGACATCTTCTTCATCCGAGCTCGCGTATTCCGTTCCCTTCATGTCGGCATCTCGCTCCTCCTCCGCGGACCATCCATAAGGGTCTATGTCCCCATAGATCCTTAAATTTGCAATATAGTGCGATACGAAGCTCTCCCCATCTGAGTCTCGAGACGACATACTTTCGGATCTGTCAGAAAAATAGCACGAAACAATAACAGAGGAGATTTCTGCGATACGGTGGTCAAAATGTTCGGGAGTATATATAAAGAATTTTTATCTTGAAAAACAAGTATTCTAGAAGAAAACGGAGTCGGGAAGGCTCATGAGGGGCCCATGAGCCACCAGGGCGCGCCTGGGGGGGGGTGGCGCGCCCTGGTGCCTCGTGGGCACTAGGTGGGTCCCCTCGGCTGCTTCTTATGTTTGTATTTTTTCTAATATTCTAAAACTGTCAGAAAATATTTTTATGGAATTTTTGGAGTCGGTTTACTTACCGTATCACATACCTGCCCCTTTTCAGGGTTTTGGAGCGTTTCGGAAGGTTTCTCTTATGTATTCCTCCAGATTAATTGTTTCAATAATATTAGTTTCAACATTAATAGGAGTACCTGAAATATAGTGCTTGATTCTTTTCCCATTCACCCTCTCGGATTAGTGCCTTCGGAGTTGTTTATTTTGATGGCTCCGGAGCGATAAACTTCTTCGATGATATACGGTCCTTCCCATTTAGAGAGAAGCTTTCCTACAAAGAATCTCAAACGAGAATTGTACAACAGAACTTGCTCACCCACTTTGAATTCCTGTTTTTGAATTCTTCTATCATGCCATCTTTTAACTTTTTCTTTAAACAATTTGGCATTTTCATAAGCTTGGGTTCTCCATTCATCTAATGAGCTAATATCAAATAACCTCTTTTCACCGGCAAGTTTAAAATCTTAATTGAGTTCTTTAATTGCCCAATATGCTTTATGTTCTAACTCAAGAGGTAAATGACATGCTTTTCCATAAACCATTTTATAAGGAGACATACCCATAGGATTTTTATAAGCAGTTCTATAGGCCCATAATGCATCGTCAAGTTTCTTAGACCAATTCTTTCTAGATCTATTGACGGTTTTTTGCAAAATTAATTTTATTTCTCTGTTGCTCAATTCTACTTGACCGCTAGATTGAGGGTGATAGGGAGATGCAATTCTATGGTTGACATCATATTTAGCAAGCAGTTTACGGAATGCACCATGAATAAAATGTGAACCACCATCAGTCACTAAATATCTAGGGACTCTGATACGTCTCCAACGTATCTATAATTTATGAAGTATTCATGCCATGTCTATTATAGTTTTGTATGATTTTGGTGCACTTTTATATGGATTTTATATGATTTTCATGGACTAACATATTGACCTAGTGCCCAGTGCCAGTTGTTGTTTTCTGCATGTTTTTGGTTTTCCAGAAAATCCATATCAAACGAAGTCCAAATGCAGCGAAACTTTTTGACGATTTTTTCTGGAAGGAAACAGACCCAAGAAGCTTCAGAGGAGCAGCAGAAGAGCCACAGGGGCCCCACGAGCCACCTGGGCGCGCCTGCCCCCCCAGGCGCGCCCTGGTGCCTCGTGGGCCCCCTGTGGCACCTCTTTGCGTGATTCCAATGCTGAAAAATCCTATATATTCAGAAACCCCCGAAAGTTAACCTAGATGAGTTTTTACGCCACCGCAAGCCTCTGTACCTCCACGATCTCATCTACAGCCCTTTTCCGGCACCCTGCCGGAGGGGGGAAAGCATCACCGAAGGCCATCTTCATCATCCCGGCGGTCTCCATGACGAGGGTAGTTCACCCTCGGCGCTGAGGGTTTGTACTAGTAGCTATGTGTTTTATCTCTCTCTCTCTCGTATTCTTGATTTGGCACGATCTTGATGTATCGCGAGCTTTGTTAATATAGTTGGATCATATGGTGTTTCTTCCCTCTCTATCCTTGTTGTGATGAATCGAATCTTTTCCCTTTGAGATTTCGTTATTGTCGGATTGAATATTCCAGATTTGAGAACACTTGATGTATGTCTTGCATATGAATACCCGTGGTGACAATGGGGTATTATATTGATTCACTTGATATATGTTTTGGCACTCAACTCGCGGATTCCCGAGGTGACATTAGGGTAATCTATGCATAGGGGTTGATGCACGTTTTCATTATCTTTTCTCCGATAGAAACTTTGGGGTGCTCCTTGGAGTTCTTTGTATGGATTGAATATTATGATTATGAAGTTGTTTGATGCATGTCATATAATCAACTCACGGATACTTGTGGTGACATTGGAGTATCTAGGTGACATTAGAGTTGGTTGATGTGTATCATATGGTGTTATTCTAGTACGAACTCTAGGGCTGTTTGTGACACTTATAGGAATAGCTCAATAGATTGATCGGAAAGGATAACTTTGAGGTGGTTTCGTACCCTACAAACAATTTCTATCTTATGTTCTTCGCTAATAGGAACTTGGGAGTGATTCTTTATCGCACGTTGAGGGATGGTTATATGATCCAATTATATTAGCATTGTTGAGAGATTGCACTAGTGAAAGTATGAACCCTAGGCCTTATTTTCAAGCATTGCAATACCGTTTGTGCTCACTTTTGTTACTAGTTACCTTGCTGTTTTTATTATTTCAGATTACAAAAACCTATATCTACTATCCATACTACACTTGTATCACCATCTCTTCGCCGAACTAGTGCACCTATACAATTTACCATTGTATTGGGTGTGTTGGGGACACAAGAAATTTCTTGTATTTGATTGCAGGGTTGTTTGAGAGAGACCATCTTCATCCTACACCTCCCACGGATTGATAAACCTTAGGTCATCCACTTGAGGGAAAATTGCTACTGTCCTACAAAACTCTGCGCTTGAAGGCCCAACACGAGTCTACAAGAATAAGTTGTGTAGTAGACATCAGACTCCAAACCTCGGAAAAATAACTTATTTAAGCATTTTAATAGAAGTGTTATGATCAGCACTACTAGTTGGAATAGCTTCTACCCACTTAGTAACGTAATCAACAGTAACTAAAATATGAGTATACCCATTGGAATTAGGAAAAGGTCCCATATAATCAAATCCCCAAACATCAAATGGTTCAATAGCAAGTGAATAATTCATAGGCATTTCCTGACGTCTGCCAACATTACCAATCCTTTGACATTCATCACAAGATAAGACAAACTTACGAGCATCCTTGAAAAGAGTAGGCCAATAAAATCCAGATTGTAATACCTTGTGTGCAGTTCTGTCTCCCGCATGGTGCCTCCGTAAGCTTCGGAATGACACTTCCGTAGGATTTGTTCCTGTTCATGCTCAGGTATACAACGTCTAATAATACCATCTACTCCTTTATAAAGATGTGGGTCATTCCAAAAGTAATGTCTTAAATCATAGAAGAACTTTTTCTTTTGTTGGTATGTGAAACTAGGTGGTATAAATTTAGCAACAATATAATTAGCATAGTCTGCATACCAAGGAGTATTACGAGAAGCATTTATGATAGCTAATTGTTCATCAGGAAAATCATCATTAATAGGAAGTGGGTCATCAAGAACATTTTCCATTCTAGTCAAATTATCTTCTACGGGATTCTCAGCTCCCTTTCTATCAATAATATGCAAGTCAAATTCTTGTAGCAATAGAACCCACCTAATGAGCCTAGGTTTAGCATCTTTCTTTTCCATAAGGTATTTAATAGCAGCATGATCAGTGTGAACAGTTACTTTAGAATCAACTATGTAAGATCTGAATTTATCACACGCAAACACAACTGCTAGAAATTCTTTCTCAGTAGTGGCATAATTTCTTTGAGCACTGTCTAGAGTTTTACTTGCATAATGGATAACATTTAATTTCTTATCAATTCTTTGTCCTAGGACAGCACCAACAGCATAATCACTAGCATCACACATAATTTGAAAAGGCAAGTTCCAATCAGGTGGTTGAACAATAGGTGCAGTGGTTAAAGCTTTCTTAAGTGTTTCAAAGGCTTCTACACAATCATCATTAAAAACAAATGGGACAACTTTTTGCAAAAGATTGGTAAGAGGCCTAGAAATTTTAGAGAAGTCTTTAATAAATCTCCTATAGAAACCAGCATGACCTAGGAAACTTCTTATACCTTTAATATCTTTAGGACATGGCATTTTCTCAATAGCATCAACTTTAGCCTTATCAACTTCAATACCTCTTTCAGAAATTTTATGCCCCAAGACAATACCTTCATTCACCATAAAGTGGCACTTCTCCCAATTCAAGACAAGACTAGTTTCTTCACATCTCTGCAAAACTCGATCAAGGTTGCTTAAGCAATCATCAAAAGAAGTTCCATAAACGAAAAAATCATCCATGAAAACCTCAACAATCTTCTCACAAAAGTCAGAGAATATAGCAGTCATACATCTTTGAAAGGTAGCAGGTGCATTGCATAAACTAAAAGGCATACATCCATAAGCATAAGTTCCAAAAGGACAAGTAAAGGTGGTTTTCTCTTGATCTACAGGGGATACAGGTATTTGAGAGAAACCAGAATAACCATCTAGAAAGCAAAAGTGTGTATGCTTAGACAATCTTTCTAACATTTGATCAATAAAAGGTAAGGGGTAATGATCTTTTCTAGTAGCTTTGTTTAATTTTCTAAAATCAATTACCATCCTATAACCAGTTACAATTCTTTGTGGAATGAGTTCGTTTTTATCATTAGGAACAACGGTAATACCTTCCTTCTTAGGGACACAATGAACGGGACTTACCCATCTACTATCAGCTATGGGATAGATTATACCTGCTTCCAGAAGCTTTAATATTTCAATTCTTACCACCTCTTTCATCTTGGGATTTAATTGTCGTTGGTGGTCGACAACTGGTTTAGCATCAGGCTCCATATTAATTTTGTGCTGACATAGAGTGGGAGTAATGCCCTTATGTTAATCAAGAGTATATCCAATAGCAGCGCGGTGCTTTCTCAGAGTTTTCAATAATCTAGATAAGCATATTTCAATGTATCAGGCAATTGCTTCAATTCAAATACAGGGCCACCCTTAGGTGGAGGAGGGCCTCCAAGAGTTTCAACAGGCAAATTGTGTTTAAGGATAGGTGGTTGATCAAAGAACATCTTATCAATTTCATTTCTTTCATTCATGTGCATATCATTTTCATGGTCTAGCAAGTATTGTTCTAACGGATCTGTAGGAGGTACGGCAATATAAGCAAGACCAATAATTTCATCTTTACTAGGCAATTCTTTATCATGAGGTTGTCTACGAAACTTGGAGAAATTAAACTCATGAGACATACCACCAAAGTTAACACTGACAGTTTCTTTAGCGCAATCAATCTTAGCATTAACAGTATTCAAGAAAGGTCTACCAAATATAATGGGACAAAAATTATCTTGTGGAGAACCGAGAACTAGAAAATCAGTATTGTATTTTATTTTTCCACACAAGACTTCAACATCTCTAACGATCCCAAGCGGTGTAATGGTATCTCTGTTTGTAAGCTTAATAGTAACATCAATGTCCTCTATTTTAACAGGTGCAAGATCATTCATAATTTCTTGATATAAGGTAAACGGAATAGCACTCACACTAGCACCCAAATCACATAAGCCATGATAACAATGATCTCCTATTTTGACAGAGACAACAGGCATGCCTACCACAGGTCTATTTTTATCTTTAGGATCTGGTTTAGCACTTCTGGCTGCTTCATCGCAGAAGTAAATAACATGCCCATCTATATTATCGACCAAGAGATCTTTAACCATAGCAACATTAGGTTCAACTTTAATTTGTTCAGAGGGTCTAGGTGCTCTAATATTACTTTTGTTAACCACAGTTGAAACTTTAGCATGTTCTTTAATCCTAACAGGAAAAGGTGGTTTCTCAATATAAGCAGTAGGCACAACTAGATCAACATGGTAAACAATTGTTTCTTCTTTAACACTAACGGGTTCTTCTTTTAATTCAATAGGTGGGTGATATTTAAACCACTTCTCCTTGGGGAGACCAACATGAGTAGCAAATGATTCACAAAAGGAAGCTACTATCTCAGAGTCAAGTCCATATTTAGTGCTAAACTTATGAAAAGCATCGGTAGTCATAAAAGATTTAACACAATCGAACTCAAGTATTATACCTGACTCATTACCTTTGTCGAGTTCCCAATCTTCAGAGTTGCGTTTAATTCTTTCCAAAAGATCCCATCTGAATTCAATAGTTTTCTCCATAAAGGAGCCAGTCGAAGAAGAATCGAGCATGGTTTGATTATCATGAGGAAGCCGAACATAAAAATTCTGTAAGATAATTTCTCTTGAGAGCTCATGATTGGGGCATGTGTACATCATGTACTTAAGCCTCCCCCAAGCTTGAGCGATGCTTTCTCTTTCACAAGGCCAAAAATTATATATATAATTCTGATCACGATGAACCAAATGCATAGAATAATATTTCTGGTGGAATTTCAGTTTCAATCGGTTCCAGTCTCATGTATCAGTATCATCACATAGCCTATACCATTGATGTCTACTACACAACTTATTCTTGTAGACTCGTGTTGGGCCTCCAAGCGCAGAGTTTTGTAGGACAGTAGCAATTTTCTCTCAAGGGGATGACCTAAGGTTTATCAATCCGTGGGAGGCGTAGGTTGAAGATGGTATCTCTCAAACAACCCTGCAACCAAATACAAGAAATCTCTTGTGTCCCCAACACACCCAATATAATGGTAATTGTATAGGTGCACTAGTTCGGCGAAGAGATGGTGATAAAAGTGTAGTATGGATAGTAGATATAGGTTTTTGTAATCTGAAAATATAAAAACAGCAAGGTAGCAAGTAACAAAAGTGAGCACAAACGGTATTGCAATGCTTAAAAACAAGGCCTAGGGTTCATACTTTCACTAGTGCAATCTCTCAACAGTGCTAACATAATTGGATCATATAACCATCCCTCAACGTGCGATAAAGAATCACTCCCAAGTTCCTATTAGCGGAGAACATAAGATAGAAATTATTGTAGGGTACGAAACCACCTCAAAGCTATCCTTTCCGATCAATCTATTGAGCCATCCCTATAAGTGTCAAGAATAGCCCTAGAGTTCGTACTAAAATAACACCATATGAAACACATCAACCAACCCTAATGTCACCTAGATACTCCAATGTCACCACAAGTATCCGTGAGTTGATTATACGATATGCATCAAACAACTTCATAATCATAATATTCAATCCACACAAAGAACTCCAAGGAGCACCCCAAAGTTTCTATCGGAGAAAAGATAATGAAAACGTGCATCAACCCATATGCATAGATTACCCCAATGTCACCGCGGGAATCCGCGAGTTGAGTGCCAAAACATATATCAAGTGAATCAATATAATACCCCATTGTCACCATGGGTATTCATATGCAAGACATACATCAAGTGTTCTCAAATCTGAAATATTCAATCCGACAATAACGAAACCTCAAAGGGAAAAGATTCGATTCATCACAACAAGGATAGAGAGGGAAGAAACACCATATGATCCAACTATATTAACAAAGCTCGCGATACATCAAGATCGTGCCAAATCAAGACCACGAGAGAGAGAGATCAAACACATAGCTACTGGTACAAACCCTCAGCCCCGAGGGTGAAATACTCCCTCCTCATCATGGAGACCGCTGGGATGATGAAGATGGCCTCCGGTGATGATTCCCGCCCTCTGGCAGGGTGCCGGAAAAGGGCTGTAGATGAGATCGTGGAGGTACAAAGGCTTGCGGCGGCGTAAAAACTCATCTAGGTTAACTTTCGGGGGTTTCTGAATATATATATGATTTTTTGGCGTTGCAATCACGCGAAGATGTGCCACAGGAGGCCCACGAGGCACCAGGGCACGCCTGGGGGGGGGGGGGGGTGGCGCGCCCTGGTGGCTCGTGGGGCCCCTGTGGGTCTTCTGGCCACCTCCCGAAGCTTCTAGTGTCTCTTATGTTCCAGAAAAAATTGTCAAAAAGTTTCGCTGCATTTGGACTTCATTTGATATGGATTTTCTGGAAAACCAAAAACAAGCAGAAAACAGCAACTAGCACTGGGCACTAGGTCAATATGTTAGTCCATGAAAATCATATCAAATCCATATAAAAGTGCACCAAAATCATACAAAACTATAATAAACATGGAATGAATACTTCATAAATTACAGATATGTTGGAGACGTATCAGCATCCCCAAGCTTAATTCCTGCTCGTCCTCGAGTAGGCAAATGATAAAAGAAATAATTTATGAAGTGTGAATGCTAGCATAGTGCATAAGTTTGATCAATGATAATTTCAATCACTTTTTCTAGCATCAATATATATCATAATCAGTAGCTCATCTCATAAAACTTCTCATGATCAAGTAGCAAGCTATTCACATGTTTAAAGTATAGGCCATAAACTTTCTTGAAAACTAACAAACTATGTTCTCAGTCATCAAACAATTGCAATTCATCTTATTTTCAGGAAGGGTCTATGTAAGAGCTTTGATCTAGCAAATTCCACATAATCAACCATCTTTTAGTCTTCCATGATTGCTGACACTCAAAGCATATTTTTAGAACAAACCGTTTCAGTCAAACACATAGGAAGATAGGGGCTTAATGTTTCGCCTCCCAACTTATTTATCTCAGGGATAATGTCAACAATAATAACTCATGAGCACCTATATTCAACAGGATATATGTGCCTGGATCTTTCCCTGCCACATGATGCTTGCTAATTAAAGAATAAATAGAGCAGAATAGGGATGAACATTAATGACTCTTGCATAAAAGTAAATACAGAAAAGTAAAAGATAGGCCCTTCGTAGAGGGAAGCAGGGGTTGTCATGCGCTTTTTGTTGTTGGATGCACAAGCCCTTAATGCAAAGGAACGTCACATTATATTGCCCCTTGTGATAGCAACCTTTATTATGCAGTCCGTCGCTTTTATTTCTTTACCATCACAAGTTCGTACAACACTTATTTTCCCTTACAATAAAAGATCATACATATTCTAGGAGCAATTTTTATTGCTTTTTGCACCGATGACAACTTACTTGAAGGATCTTATTCAATCCATAGGTAGGTATGGTGGACACTCATGGCAAGAAACTGGGTTTAAGGGTTTTGGATGCACAAGTAGTATCTCTACTTAGTACGAATTTTTGTCTAGCAAAAGATCCTAAGCAAGCACCACATGTTAGAGGATCCATGACAATATAACTTCTATGTGAATATAAACAAACATAACTCATTACGTTGTCTTCCTTGTCCAACTTCAACTACTTGATCAAGCTTGAAAATAATTAATGGGGGCTCACAATCATAGAAGATGTCCAAGATAGTATATTTATATGTGAAATCTCTCTTCCTTCAAAATTCTTTCATGAATTGTTCAAGTGACCAATGCTATGTTTGTTAACTTTCAATAAATTTTACCACTTATACTTCTTGTATGTGCAGTCACTACTCCCCATGGGACAAGCATATAAATTTTAAATTTATGATATTCAATTCATTTCAACAATTTACTCATAGGATATAAGTGAAGCACAAGAGTAAATGACAAACTACTCCAAAAAGATATAAGTGAAGATCAAATGAGTAGTTAAGTAAATAGGTAGCTATGTGAGGACTCTCTCTCATTTAAATTTTTTAGATCTTAAGTATTTTATTCAAACAGCAAGAAAAACAAAATAAAATGACATTCCAAGAATAGCACATATCATGTGAAGAAGCAAAAACTTAGGCTCAATCAAAACTAACCGATAATTGTTGATGAAGAAAGGTGGGATGCCTACCGGGGCATCCCCAAGCTTAGATGCTTGAGACTTCTTGAAATATTATATTGGAATGCCTTGGGCATCCCCAAGCTTGAGCTTTTGTGTCTCCTTAATTCCTCTCATATCATCGCTTCCCTAAATCTTAAAAACTTCATCCACACAAAACTCAACAAGAACTCGTGAGATAAGTTGTATAAATCAACTCAAAACCTTAACATTCTCTATTGTAGCAAATAAAAAATTATAATTAAACATTGCATACTAAATGCCTCTTCATATTTAATACTCCTATCCTCAAATAGAAACATTAAACACGCAAACATATGCAAACAATGCAACTATAACAGCAATCTGCCAAAACAGAACAGTCTGTAAAGAGTGAATAAGAATTCATACGTCCCTAACTCCAAAAATTCTGAAAAATTACCACGTGACAGAGAACTCATGCATGCTTACTGTGTAAAAATTTCAGATTTTTATCATGTTCTGACTATTCAGGAATATTCTGGACATAACAGAAAACTTTCTGTTTTCAAACAGCAACACATGAACTTGCAAACTGAGCATGGTAAAGGCTATAATTGGCATTTTATTGAACTAAAAGATACAAAACATGATTATTGATAACACCAAGAAAATATCAATAGAATAAAATGACGCTCCAAGCAAAACTCATATTATGTGAAGAATAAAAATATAGCTCCGAGTGCGGTTACCGATAGTGTTGAAGACGAAAGAGGGGATGCCTTCCGGGGCATCCCCAACCTTAGACGCTTGAGTCTTCCTTTAATTTTACCTTGGGGTGCCTTGGACATCCCCAAGCTTAGGGTCTTGCCACTCCTTATTCTCCTCATATCGATATCTCACCCAAAACTTGAAAACTTCAATCACACAAAACTTAACGGAACTTGTGAGATAAGTTAGTATGATAAAAATAAATCATCCACTTTGGTACTGTCAAGACAAGATTCATAATTGTTATCACATAATGCCTACTTTATACTATCATTTCCACAATTTATATTACTCAATATAAGCTATGAAACACTAAAACAAGCAAACTATGCATCGAAAACAGAATCTGTCAAAAACAGAACAGCGTGTAGTGAGGAATTTAAAAACCATACTTCTGTACCTCCAAAAATTCTGAAAAATTAGGATAACGTAAAAAATTTGTAACCCAATACTGTGTAAAAATTTCAGAATTTTTTCACGCTTCAGTACAGAATATAAATTCCAGCACTGGACGCAAAAGTTTCTGTTTTTGCACAGAATCAAATCAACAAGCATCCACACTATCCCAAAGGCTTTACTTGGCACATTATTGAAAGAAAACATATAAAACATGATTAATACAGTAGCTTGATCATGTGAATACACAAAAACAGTAGGTACAAAAATTGGGTTGTCTCCCAACAAGCGCTTTTCTTTAATGCCTTTTAGCTAGGCATGATGATTTCAATGATGCTCACGTAAAAGTAAAGAACTGAAACACAAAGAGAGCATCATGAAACATATGACTAGCACATTTAAGCCTAACCCACTTCCTATTCATAGGAATTTTGTGAGAAAATAGTTTATGGGAGCAAGAATCAACTAGCATAGGAAGGCAAAACAAGCATAACTTCAAAACTTTCAACACATCGAGAGGGAACTTGATATTATTGCAACACCTACAAGCTTGTGATCCTCTCTCATAATAATTTTCAGTAGCATCATGAATGAATTCAACAATATAACTATCACACAAAGCATTCTTGTCATGATACATAAGCATAGAATTTTTATTACTCTCCACACAAGCAAAATTATTCTCATTCATAATGGTGGGAGCAAATTCAACAAAATAACTATCATGTGATACTTGATTGGCATAATCCAATTGAAAATTAAAATCATGATGACAAGTTTCATAGTTATCATTATTCTTTATAACATACATGTCATCACAATAATCATCATAGATAGCAACTTTGTTATCATAGTCAATTGAAACCTCTTCCAAAATAGTGGAATCATCATTAAATAAATTCATGACGTCTCCAAATCCACTTTCATCAATATAATCATCATAAATAGGAGGCATGGTTTCATCATAACAAATTTTCTCATCAAAACTTGGGGGACTAAAAATATCATCTTCATCAAGCATAGCATCCCCAAGCTTGTGGCTTTGCATCTCATTAGCATCATGGATACTCATAGAATTCATACTAACAACATTGCAATCATGCTCATCATTCGAAGATTTTATGCCAAACATTTTATTGAATTCTTCTTCTATCAATTGAGCACAATTTTCATTTCCATCATTTTCACGAAAGACATTATAAAGATGAATAATATGAGGCAACCTCAATTCAATATTTTTTTGTTTTCTTTTATAAGCCAAACTAGTGATAAAACAAGAAACTAAAAGATTCGATTGCAAGATCTAAAGATATACCTTCAAGCACTCACCTCCCCGGCAACGGCGCCAGAAAAGAGCTTGATGTCTACTACACAACTTATTCTTGTAGATTCATGTTGGGCCTCCAAGCGCAGAGTTTTGTAGGACAGTAGCAATTTTCCCTCAAGTGGATGACCTAAGGTTTATCAATCCGTGGGAGGCGTAGGTTGAAGATGGTATCTCTCAAACAACCCTGCAACCAAATACAAGAAATCTCTTGTGTCCCCAACACACCCAATACAATGGTAAATTGTATAGGTGCACTAGTTCGGCGAAGAGATGGTGATAAAAGTGTAGTATGGATAGTAGATATAGGTTTTTGTAATCTGAAAATATAAAAACAGCAAGGTAGCAAGTAACAAAAGTGAGCACAAATGGTATTGCAATGCTTAAAAACAAGGCCTAGGGTTCATACTTTCACTAGTGCAATCTCTCAACAGTGCTAACATAATTGGATCATATAACCATCCCTCAACGTGCGATAAAGAATCACTCCCAAGTTCCTATTAGCGGAGAACATAAGATAGAAATTATTGTAGGGTACGAAACCACCTCAAAGTTATCCTTTCCGATCAATCTATTGAGTCATCCCTATAAGTGTCACGAATAGCCCTAGAGTTCGTACTAAAATAACACCATATGAAACACATCAACCAACCCTAATGTCACCTAGATACTCCAATGTCACCACAAGTATCCGTGAGTTGATTATACGATATGCATCAAACAACTTCATAATCATAATATTCAATCCACACAAAGAACTCCAAGGAGCACCCCAAAGTTTCTATCGGAGAAAAGATAATGAAAACGTGCATCAACCCATATGCATAGATTACCCCAATGTCACCGTGGGAATCCGCGAGTTGAGTGCCAAAACATATATCAAGTGAATCAATATAATACCCCATTGTCACCACGGGTATTCATATGCAAGACATACAACAAGTGTTCTCAAATCTGAAATATTCAATCTGACAATAACGAAACCTCAAAGGGAAAAGATTCGATTCATCACAACAAGGATAGAGAGGGAAGAAACACCATATGATCCAACTATATTAACAAAGCTTGCGATACATCAAGATTGTGCCAAATCAAGAACACGAGAGAGGGAGATCAAACACATAGCTACTGGTACAAACCCTCAGCCCCGAGGGTGAACTACTCCCTCCTCGTCATGTAGACCACCGGGATGATGAAGATGGCCTCCGGTGATGATTCCCCCCCCCCTCCGGCAGGGTGCCGGAAAAGGGCTGTAGATGAGATCATGGAGGTACAGAGGCTTGCGGCGGCGTAAAAACTCATCTAGGTTAACTTTCGGGGGTTTCTGAATATATATGATTTTTTGGCGTTGGAATCACGCGAAGAGGTGCCACAGGGGGCCCACGAGGCACCAGGGCGCGCCTGGGGGGGTGGCATGCCCTGGTGGCTCGTGGGGCCCCTGTGGGTCTTCTGGCCACCTCCCGAAGCTTCTAGTGTCTCTTATGTTCCAGAAAAAATCGTCAAAAAGTTTCGCTGCATTTGGACTTCATTTGATATGGATTTTATGGAAAACCAAAAACAAGCAGAAAACAGCAACTGGCACTGGGCACTAGGTCAATATGTTAGTCCATGAAAATCATATAAAATCCATATAAAAGTGCACCAAAATCATACAAAACTATAATAAACATGGCATGAATACTTCATAAATTATAGATACGTTGGAGACGTATCAACCATGTCAATGCCTTTCCCTCCAAAGATAAAGGGAATACTTTCTTCTTAACTCCATCTCCGGATAAACCTGCAAGCTTAAACAGTCCACAAATTTCATCCACATAGATCAAGTGCATATCAGGATGCTTTGTTCCATCTCCTGCATAAGGATTAGCTAGCAGTTTCTCTATCATACCCGAAGGAATCTCATAATAAATATTTTCAGTAGGTGAAGTAGGTGGAGGGGCAACTATTGGTGCTTCCGGTCGAGGTGAAGATACCCTGAACAAACCCCTCAAAGGATTACTTTCCATAGTGACAAGTGACAGTAAATTTCAGCACATAATATAAATGTTTCCTTACCAAATTCCACTCACCAAAGGCGCTTCACTCCCCGGCAACGGCGCCAGAAAAGAGTCTTAATGACCCACAAGTATAGGGGATCAATCGTAGTCCTTTCGATAAGTAAGAGTGTCGAACCCAACGAGGAGCAGAAGGAAATGACAAGCGGTTTTCAGCAAGGTATTTTCTGCAAGCACTGAAATTATCGGTAACGAGTAGTTTCATAGCAAGATAATTTGTAACAAGTGACAAGTAGCAATAGTAACAAAGAGTGCAGCAAGGTGGCCCAATCCTTTTTGTAGCAAAGGACAAGCCGGAACGATCTCTTATAATAAGCAAAGCGTTCTCGAGGACACATGGGAATTTCATCTAGTCACTTTCATCATGTTTGTTTGATTCGCGTTCGCTACTTTGATAATTTGATATGTGGGTGGACCGGCGCTTGGGTGATGTTCTTACTTGAACAAGCCTCCCACTTATGATTACCCCCTCTCGCAAGCATCCGCAACTACGAAAGAAGAATTAAGATAACTCTAACCATAGCATTAAACATATGGATCCAAATCAGCCCCTTACGGAATAGCGCATAAACTAGGGTTTAAGCTTCTGTCACTCTAGCAACCCATCATGTAATTACTAGTCCACAATGCATTCCCTTAGGCCCAAAGATGGTGAAGTGTCATGTAGTCGACGTTCACATGACACCACTAAGAGAATCAACAACATACATATCATCAAAATATCGAACGAATACCGAATTCACATGATTACTTATGACAAGACTTCTCTCATGTCCTCAAGAACAAAAGTAACTACTCACAAACCATATTCATGTTCAAGATCAGAGGGGTATTGAATAGCATAGTAGATCCGAACATATAATCTTCCACCAGATAAACCAACTAGCGTCAACTACAAGATGTAATCAACACTACTAGCAACCCACAGGTACCCAATCTGAGGTTTTGAGACAAATATTGAATACAAGAGATGAACTAGGGTTTGAGATGAGATGGTGCTGTTGAAGATGTTGATGAAGATTGGTCCTCCCACAATGAGAGGATCATTGGTGATGTCAATGGCGATGATTTCCCCCTCCCGGAGGGAAGTATCCCCGGCAGAATCTCTCCGCCGAAGAGCAAAAGTGCTCCTGCCCAAGTTCCACCTCGAGACGGTGGCGCACCGTCCCGAAAGTATTCTCTCTATTTTTTCTAGGCAAATGGACTTATATACCAGAAAATGGGGGCCAGAGGCTGGCCAGGGGCCCCACGAGCCACCAGGGCGCGCCTGGGGGGCTCCTGCCCAAGTTCCTTTTGGACCCCGCTGCCACGGGGGGGTAGGACAAAAGATGTCATGCAAGTTCTTACTATAAGCACGTATGACTATATACGGAATACATGCCTACATTACATTGATGAATTGGAGCTAGTTCTGTGTCGCCCTAAGTTGTGACTGTTACATGATGAATGTTATCCAACATAATCACCGATCCAATGCCTACGAGCTTTTCACATATTATTCTTTGCTAAGTTACTACTGTTGCTACTACTGTCACAATTGCTATAAAACTATTGCAACTACCATTACTGTTACTGTTACTACTATTGCTATTGCATCAAACTACCATACTACTGTGCTACTGATCACTCTGCTGCAGATATTTAGTCTCTAGGTGTGGTTGAATTGACAACTCAACTGTTAATACTTGCAAATATTCTTTGGCTCCCCTTGTGTCGAATCAATAAATTTGGGTTGAATACTCTACCCTCGAAAACTGTTGCGATCCCCTATACTTGTGGGTTATAAAGACCTTTTTCTGGCGCCGTTGCCGGGGAGCATAGCTTTATTTGCTGAGTCACTTGGGATTTATATCTGTTGATCACTATGAAGAATCTGAAAGATGCTAGGACCAAGATCGTTCCCTCTAAGACGAGGGGAGGTAAGGAACTGCCATCTAGCTCTGCACTTGATTCACCTTCTGTTTTGAGTAAGCTTGCAACACCACCACCTGCTATTAATTCTGATATGTCGCAAGTTATTGATGATACTACTTCTGCTATGAATGATACTTATGATGATGCTAGTACTATGCTTGATAATACTGTGCCACTTGGTGAATTTCTTAATGAACAACTTGCTAAAGCTAAAGAAATTGAGAATGCTGAAAATGTTGAAACTCTTGAGAATTATGATTCACCTATTATGCCTAGCTCTCCTACTAGAGTTGAATCACCTGATGAACATGTCTTTGATAGGGAGATGGCTAGAGCCATTCTTGCTTGTAATGATAGAGATGAAGTTATAAAATTGCTTGCTGAAATGAAAGAAAAATCTATAAGGGAGAGAATGAAATATGATCCTAAGTTTGCCACCTCTCCCATATTTGTTACTGATAAGGACTATGAATTCTCTGTAGATCCTGAGTTAATTACTTTGGTTGAATCTGATCCTTTCCATGGCTATGAAACTGAAACCGTTGTGGCACATCTTACTAAATTGAATGATATAGCCACCCTATTTGCTCATGAGGAAAAAATTCGCTATTACTACATTCTTAAGTTATTTCCTTTCTCATTAAAGGGTGATGCTAAGAAATGGCTTAACACTCTTGATCCTGGTTGTGTGCGTAGTCCCCAGGATATGATTTATTACTTCTCTGAAAAATATTTTTCCTGCTCATAAGAAACAAGCTGCCTTACAAGAAATATTTAATTTTGTGCAAATTGAAGAAGAGAATCTCCCTCAAGCTTTGGGGAGGCTTCTCCAATTACTTAATGCTTTGCCTGATCATCCTCTTAAGAAAAATGAAATACTTGATATCTTCTATAATGGACTAACCGATGCTTCTAGGGACTACCTAGATAGTTGTGCTAGTTGTGTTTTCAGGGAACGAACTATTGAACAAGCTGAGGAATTATTAAATAATATATTGAAGAATGATAATGATTGGACACTTCCGGAACCACCGCCTAAACCCACTCCGGAGAAGAGGGGTATTTTATTTCTCAGTCCTGAAGATATGCAAGAAGCAAAGAAATGTATGAAGGAAAAAGGTATGAAAGCTGAAGATGTTAAGAATTTGCCACCTATTGAAGAAATATATGGTCTTGACACACCGCCACAGGTGATAGAGGTAAATTATTTTATAAAGTTTGATGAAGGTGATATTCCTTATAACAAACCTCCTAGTCAATGCTTGTATGAATTTGACAATTATATTATTAAGCAACATCATTTCAATGCAAATGTTATGAAACAATTGAAACGAAATGCTTACATGATAGATCGTTGAGTGACTTGTTGTTTAGAATTGCTAATGATGTCAAAGGTGTAGGTAAACATGCATCTATGGTTCAAACCCAGTTAGAACAAGTTGCTAAATCTCAAAGTGAATTGCTCAATGAAATGAATAACAATATGAATGATCATGTTGTTAGGGTAATGACTAGAGGAGGTAGAATAACTTAGGAGCCACTTTATCCTGAAGGTTACCCTAAAAGAATTGAATAAGACTCCCAAAGAATTAATGTTGATGCACCTAGTCCATCTAAAAAGAAAAATGATAGGACTTTACATACTTCTAGTGAACCTGAGGTAGAAAAACCCTTGGAGGATAATAATGATGTTTCTATTTCTGATGCTGAAACACAATCTGGCAATGAACAACCACCTAGTGATAATGATAAAGATAACGATGATGCTCATGTGGATGCTCAACCAGATAATGACAAAGAACTTGATAATGATGTTGAAATAGACACTACTAGGGAAAACCCTAGCAGTAGCGCGAGGTTTTGTAATATCTGTAGCGCGGGTGGGCGCGCTATTGCTACGTCGCTACAGCTAACTATTAGCAGTAGCGCTGTTCCACCCGCGCTACTGCTAACAGAGTTTAGCAGTAGCGCGTTTAGGTGAACCTCGCTACTGCTAAAAGCTGCAGCGTGCCTATTTAAAACGCGCTACTGCTACACACATACCCCGCGCTACTGTTAC
This sequence comes from Elymus sibiricus, assembly GCA_039707655.1. Classification (NCBI taxonomy): domain Eukaryota; kingdom Viridiplantae; phylum Streptophyta; class Magnoliopsida; order Poales; family Poaceae; genus Elymus; species Elymus sibiricus. Next base: position 21,030,141 of record CM077666.1, read on the forward strand.
TATTGTCTGTAATTTTTTTCTGCAGCGTTTTTTCTCTGTTTTTTAATAGGTTTATACAATAGCCTGTCATATCATACACACAATAGTCTCATCATATCACACACATGCAAATATTCTCATCAAATCATGCCATCATCATCCAACACAAATGATGTCTCTCATCATCATCGATCTCGAAATAGCGATACAAGTTATGATATGTCTCGAATACATGCAACTACATCGTCATCCCATACACATGTTTCATCATCCATCTAAAACGATGATATAGAAGAGAAGAGCTATCACTATGAGTAAGAGCGGAATTATGTAGTACATGAGGCGCCGGTTGTGATTCCTCTCTCGCGCTAGCGTGAACCTCAAGTAACTAGCTTCTGCTTCTTGTCTGCTATCAAACCCTTTATGGCTGCCGCCCGAGAACCGTGACACTTGGGCCTGACACTCGGGCCACTCATCGTACACTCCCGGAACCCTCCCTATGTACACGGCATACACTTCTTTGCCATCAAGGACCTATGTACCTATTAGAGATGCAACAATAATATGCAACATAATATATTTGAGTAACACAAAAAGAAAGAGTTAGCTAATAGATGCAACATATAGTAAACATAATTAATCAACGCAGGTTCACCGTACCCAAACTAATTAACTAGATGTACGTAGGTCATCGTACCCAAACTAACAAACTAGCGTTACGCAAGTTCAGCAGGACCGTTGACATCACAAAGTTTCATCGCTACAGAAACTACAAGTTCAACCGACACATCATCATCGACATCGTCAATCACTAGAAGTTCCACCCATCCATATCCGGGAGGATGCACCCTAGCTTCGTGAACGGCGTCAGGTCTTGACGTTGCATGCCTATGCGAGTTCTGACGTCAGCTCGCGATATAGGGCCGTGGTGGAACATCCCCTTCTCTTCGACAACTTCTTTCATGATGATCGTTGCAATGTCCTTCTGGATGCGAAAGAAGTCATCTCTGACTCTATAATCCAGTTCGTGTCCTAAGGATTCTGCCCATTTGCGAATATGTTCATCATTTCTTGTTGTCATGCGAAGATGTTGGTGATCCCTTCTGAACTCCATCATGAGATGGAGGAGGTAGAATCCATCGTTCTTGCTTGCTGTCGGTTGATGGATGGAGCAGAAGGTAGTTTTATGCGAGAAACCCGGCTTGTTCTTCCTTTGTTTCCTGATCGTCATGTGGCCACCCCTCATGCTGAAGCCGTGGAGAGCATCATCCAGAATATCCATTATGTGGGTGTAGTCTTTCTTCTCGAAGTTTCTGGATGAGTCGAAATACACGGCATGGGAGACTCGCGGGAAAAGAATGATTAAAACGGCGCGCCCGTTGCTGCGGAAAATAAAGACACCTCAAATTAGTCTCCGTATGAGCGAAGGAATGATTGAAACGTACGAAAGGGTTGTCCGGCAATGACTTACATTGGATGATAAGGCAGGAGAATCGTTTCCTTGTCCTTATTCGTTACCATGAAGTATTCGATGTAGTCCCTAGCAGCTTTACGTTCAAACTCGCCAAGACTCAAGAAGGACTCATGCATGTAGTATGGATCCGCCACCGCGATTTCCGAGATTTGTTCTCTCTTGATGACAAAGTTCATATGTAGCGCAAAAAGGCGGACGGTCGTAAAATCGAGCCGCCACGTGAGAAACATCTCAAAGATGTGATCAAACCGCAGGAAGAACACCTCCGCGGGCAGTGTATCGACGTAGCAGTTGGCCTGAGGCACACGAACCGCGTAAAGCGGATATCCTGGATCCTCCGAGGCGAGAAGCCTTTTCTCAGTCGACAGCACATGGTCGTGCAGTCTCCTGAGATCCCCTGATATGCCCTCTAGCGGTTTCGGCGGTAGGATCGGCTCGCCCGCGACATGGTACATCGCCGCACCTTTGACCGGTACACGGTCTGCAAAATCGGTCGGCTGGCTGCTAGAAGCTTTGGCAGCTTTGGCGGCAGCAGTGCCTCTCTTCGGCGGTCTCTTCCTCTCCTTTTTCTTGGGTTCACCGTCCAGACCCTTCCTTACCCCCACCACCAGTGTCGTCGGGCTAAGAACTTTACAACCCTTGGCTAGATGACCCTGCGTTGAGGCGGCATCTGGAGGCGTGTCCTGTGAGGATTGCATGAAGAGAGACTTCTTGCAATCAACTCTAGGACGTTCCTGCCCGGGCACATCATCCATCTCCTCATCCGCATGCTCATAGCCCGAGTCATATGGCTGACTCATCATTTGTCCGTCGTCATAGGCGGCACCGGTATTGAGGAACCAGAGAGGGTCCTCCTCCTCCATCTCATCATCCATTCCTTGTTCCACGGGGCCGACTACATCATCCACTATTGGACCCCCTTCCTCGCGTCGTCCGCCGCTCTCACCCGGCACGAGAGGCACTGGTAATTGCGTAGGCGGGGTGGTGGTGTTCATACCTTGCTGATGTGTGGTCATTGGTGTGCTCTCGGCCGCCTCCAGATGAAGAAGATTCTTCGGCCACAGCAGCATCCAACCCTTGCATTCTCCAAGCCGCATCGGGGTCTCGTCCTCCTCTCCCCCAAGCCATACTGGAGGAGTCAAATCCTCGTGGCCCGCCTTCACACTCGACAAGGTAACCCTGAAGGTGCTAACGGGGATCGGCTAGCCGTGGAACGTGAGTTCCAAGGGCTTCGTTATCGCTGCCTTTCCCACGTCCACCTTCCGGCCGTTGATCATGTAGAGTATGGTGCACGGGGTTTCGTCGGCCTACGAAGACATGTTTGCAGCGTAAGACATCCGAAAGGCAACGAAAAATGGAAGATTATATATATGTTGGTGCAACGTGTAACTACCGTGAGGGCGTCGAGGTCAGCCAAAGACGAAGGCCCGCCTAGCACGCCAGAGACAGAGGACGGGCTGCTATGAGCGGGTGCGGGAGCAGGACCTTGTGCGGTGTTCACCGAGTTGCTCCCGACGAAGCTGGGCATGGGAAAATCCTGTGCCGTCTTGTCTGGATTTTGCTTCGTCCAGTCGATAATAGCCGAAATCAAGTTAGTAGCGAAATCATTTCTGCAGGCAGCTACAGCTGCATTGACTGCCTGCTGGACCAACTCATTTTTGTTCGCTTCTGCGGCCTCAGCTGCATTTTTCTCGACCGCAAGCTTCACCTTCTCGTCGATGTTCAACTGACTGAACTTCTTTTTCTGCTTTTTGGCCTCTGAGCCCTCGTTGTAGTAGTACTTCCACGTGGCGCCGTCCTCGACGCTGTGCACACGTCCATATTGCGGCCGCTGGTCCAAAGGGAGTCCCTTCAGTTGGTTCAAGGCCCGGTTGAGAGGGGTGTCCCACTTGGGCCTCATCGACGACTGAGACGACGAGTTGCTTTGGGCCGCAAGCTTGTGTTGCTCCTTCTGCAAAAGGAACGTGAACCGTTTACGAATGTTACTACAACGTGTAGTCCACTTGATCAGAAGCTAAATGTAAGGTGCTAAAAGAATAATTACCAGTAATCTAATCAATTTCCTCGTGATCGGGTCCGTGTACCAAACCTTCTTTTCCTTGTCCCACTTGTACCGGGCCCTGATGAAGTCACGCTCCTGCGGGTCGGTGAACTCCGCGTAGGGGTCTGGGATCCCCGCGGCTTCACGTTCCGCGTCGTCCTTATCCCATATGGGCCTCTTGCCAATGTAGCCACGGCTTCCGAGGCGTTGGTTCCCCGTGTTCCTTTGCTGCATTGACTTGTATTTCTCAGACTTAATCTTGGCTGCCTCGGTAGCGGAAGTGTCCTCGAACTTTTCAAACTCCTCTGCCGTAAGTGTCGGATTGTCCGCCAAAATCTTGGACAGGGGTTCGTTAGCATCAATCGCTCGTTTCACCCTCCCTTTCCAGGCGGCCAAATCGTTGCTGAACATGCCCATGGCGTGGTTATTGATATCTTTCATGGCAGCATCATCCCATGGGTTTTCTATGCGGTCATCCCGGCCGGGGAACTGGAATCTCTTATGCAGCTTCGTTAGGAGCAAGTGCTCCAGATGTGGTTTCTTCCTTAAGTCATTGTCGTTGATGCTCGCGGTTCCCCGTAGGATGCATCCGACTTGGTTGCCGTAGCACTTGCGAGGTTCATCTGGCGCTATTGGCTCGAATTTGACGGGGTGCATCTCTGTGACCAGGATTCTTCTGATGCCGAGTTTGTTAGGGCGTCGTGTCCTCTGCTTCTTCTGCTTCTTCTTTTCGTTACCACCTTCGGCGCCAGTACCTTCGGCGCCGGTCTCGGCACCGCCATCGGTGCCGGTGCCATCGGTGCCATCGGTGTCGATGTCGGTGGCAGTACCATCGTCCGCTATGACCAGGTCGCCCTGTAAACCTTCTGTTTGCTGACTAGACAAAAAGTCGAGGTAATCATGTTCACGCTCATATTGTATGTCGTCGGCAGCGTGGTCAGAAGGCCCGGTCTCATCGTTGTTCGACATGTTTCCTACGATTAAGTCTGCTCGTTTAATTCTTAAACTATAATAAAATGAGTAATGACATAAAAAAGGCCTATGGTTTGCCGGAATGCCGTTTCATTCCCGTCCAAGCAAATGCCGGGCACTCGATATGCCTACTTTCTAGCACAAGTCATGCCGAAATTCATGGGAAATTTCGGCATGACCTTTGCTAAAAAGTGTACATATCGAGCGCCTGAAATTCGCCGGAACGGAAATGAATCAACATTCCGGCAAAACATAGGCCTTTCGGATCATTTCCCTGCAAACAAGAAAAGCCAACATAGGCAACAATAGCACATCATCTCCATCATTTGGCACATCATATGGCAATAACAGCAGCCAACATCATTTGGCACTTCAATTATTCAAAATATGTTCACCATCAACAGCCAACATCATGTATATCAAAGAAATTCATGCACTTTAATTATTCAAAGAAATTCACCATAAAGAAATTCACCATCAAAATATGTTTTAAATTCCTAGGTACTGTCCTAATATAAAACAGCTACTGTCCTAATAAAAAACCCTAGTTAAATTCCTATCTACTAGGGTTAACTAAACAAAACAATAGCTACTTCTCAAAAAACCCTAGCTAACAATTGATTGATGCAAACAAGGAACTTCTGTTTTTTCTTTAAATAGCAACAATTGATTGAACTAAGATTTTTTAAATAGCAACAATTCTGTTTTAACTAGGGTTCATAATCTAGCACTAACCTAGCAATAATTCTGTTTTAACTAGCTAGGGTTCATAACCTAGCAATATTTTTTTTACTAGGGTTCATAACACTAACCTAGGGTTCAAATGGCACCTAGGTTTCATAATCTAGCACTAACCCTAGGGTTCATATGGAACTAATCTAGCCCTAAATAACCTAGGGTTCATACATATGGCAAAGAGAGAGAGAGCAGAGAGAGACAAGAGGGGAGGGGAGAGGAGGGGCTTACAGGGCGGCGAGGTCGATGGAGGAGGAGGAGGTTGGACTTGCGGCGACGTCGAGGAGGAGGAGGCAGGCGCGCGGCGCCGTCGAGGAGGAGGCACGCACGGCGAGGTCGAGGAGGAGGAGGCAGGCGCGCGGCGACGTCGAGGAGGAGGCAGGCGCGGCGAGGACGGGCTCCGGCGACGGCGCGAGGAGGCAAGGGCGACGAGGGCTCCGGTGACGGTGTGGAGGAGGGCAAGGAGATGTATTGGGGGGAATGGGGGAAATTGGGGAAGAAAGGCCCGCGCGGTGCGGTTAACTCAAACATAGCAGTAGCGCGTTTATGGACCCGCGCTATAGCTAACTTAGCTGTAGCGCGGTCTACCCAAACTGGCGCTACAACTAACTTAGCTATAGCGCGCGTGTGGACCCGCGCTACTGCTATAGCTAACTTATCAGTAGCGCCGGTTTGGGTAGCCCGCGCTATAGCTAAGTTAGCTATAGCGCGGGTCCATAAACGCGCTACTGCTATTCCTTTGATTTTTCTTTTCATTTTCTCCTTTTGCTTTTTCTTTTCATTTTATTTTTCTTATTTCCTTTCTCCTTTTTCTTTTTATTTTCATTTCCTTTTCTAATCCTTTCATTTTCTTCTTTCCTTTCTCATTTTTCTATTTCTTTTCATTTTATTTTCTTTTCCGAAAGACGACCGAGCCGGGAAGAAGGGGATCGGATACAATGTATATAACTCAGGTGACGATATATATTACATATCATTTGACTGAAAACGATTAAGTGCGTACACAAAATAAATACATATATATAATGATGGTTTCTCAGTGTCTACGTTTTCGTTTCTGAGTGAGCTTCTTTCCCTTCTTGTTCGCTGTCGAATAATTGAGCCCCTCGTTGTGACTTTTCCTTTTCCATGGAGTACGATCTTTCTTAGGTAATGTAGTATTGATTCTTCTTTTGACGTATGCTTCATCATCATCGTCATCTTCCCTCATCGGGTTGCCGTACTGGTCGTAGTCTTCCTCGTTGGCGACTCCATCCATTCTGATGATGTTCCTTTTGCCTCTCCTCACGATAACACGGCAGGGATTGCTCAGGTCGGTTATGAAGAAGCATTGTGTCACGTGCTTAGCATGTACCCATGGCTCGTTTTTGCGATGGCGTTCACGGTAGTGCTCTTGGCGTCGGGTATAGACATGGTAGTGAAATACCGGTTTTCTCTTTCGACGTTCTTAGCCCATCTGACACGGAACATCGTCGCATCGTGCAGTCCTGAGTAGTCAAGCTCCCAGATCTCTTCGACCCTTCCGTAAAATCTTTCAGTTGCGGCGTTGTCGCCGGTCATGCATTCCATCGTCACCCCTAAGTTCTGAAAATCACTGTTTATATCTTTGGCCTCCGTGTAGAACGTGTATCCATTGATATCGTATGCCTGATAGGTCGCGAGGTTGGCCGCGGGGCCATGTGCTAAGGCATATATGAGCAATCCGTCCGTAGATCCCTCTTCCGGGGGATTAGCAAGAACATGCTCTTTGAACCAAGGCAGGAAAGTGGAGTTGTGCTCTCTAATAACTTCGGCGTTCATCTTGCATAGCCCCCGGTCACGGTACTTCTTTGCGATGGTTTCTTTGTGCAGTGTCGCGAAAGGATCTACCACGTCTAGGTGCTGTAGCACTACTAAGTTTGCTCTGTCAAAGTCATTGCGTCGACCCGAGTGGTCCACATGCAGTTCCCTCCAGCCGTTGGTGTGACCTTCTCCTCCGAGCCTCCCAAGGTGCTTGTTAACGGGCAAACCAACAACAGGGTCTCCGCCATATAGATAATTCTCGCAGAAAGAGGTGCACTCTTGGGTCAGATAGCCCTGGATGATGCTTCCATCCGGACGGGACATGTTACGAACGAATCCTTTGATGACCCCATTCATCCTCTCGAACGGCATCATGTTGTGCAGGAATGTCGGCCCGAGGTCTATGATGTCGTCCACAATGTGGACACACAGATGCACCATGACGTCAAAGAACACGGGCGGGAAGTACATCTCAAGCTCATTTAGTATCACAACGATCTCTTCCTGCAGCCTTCAGAGCTGCTTCACACTGATCGACTTTCGAGAGATAATGTCGAAAAAGTTACAGAGACTAATAAGCGTGTCACGGACGTGCTTGTCCATTATCCCTCTAAGGGCAACAGGAAGTATCTGCGTCATCATCACATGACAGTCATGAGACTTCATCCCACTGAACCTTTTCTTCTTGGTGTCTAGAAATCTGCTTATCTTCCCACAGTAACCGGAACTAACTTTGATTCCGGTAAGGCAGTTGAAGAATTGATCGATATCCTTCGGACTTAAGGTAAAGCAAGAAGGGGGGCAATAATTCTCTTCCTTCTTGTTGACTTTTTTTGCCCTGGTCCCGCGCCTCCGTTTTCGTCTCCGTCTCCTCTGACTTTTTACGGGGCGGCATGTGGAGATCTGCCCTGATGTTCAAATCTTCCAAGTCTCTTCTTGCCTTCGGCCCATCCTTGGTCTTATCTGGCATGTTCATCAGTGTTGCAAGCAAGCTCTCAAGGACATTCTTCATGATATGCATTTGATCAAGGCAATGAGGCGTGTCGAGTTTGGGCCAGTACTCCAAGTCCCAGAAAACAGACCTCGTTTTCCATACCTTCAGCAACGGCTCCGACACCTTTTTCATCTTTCCCGGCGCGGGGCACTGTTACCAGTTTTTCAACAGCTCATCGATTTCGGCGCCGCTCCTCTTACATGGAGGTCCTCGATGCTCAGCCTCACCATTGAATAGATCTCCACGGTTTCTCCACGGGTCGTCCTTTGTGAGTCATCTTCGATGCCCCATGTACACGATTTTCCCAGACCCGCCATCTTTCGTTAGCTGCTAAGACGTTATATCATCCATGCACTGCGTGCATCCGCAATATCCGTGGCACACCTGGCCTGCGACATATCCGTAACCGAGATAGTCGTGCACCGTCGTCATCAGCGCGGCTCTCATATAGAAATACTCGCCTTTGCTGGCGTCCCATGTCTTGGCCGATGATTTCCATAACGTGTCTAACTCCTCTTGAAGTAGCCCCAGATACAGATTAATATTATTTCCCAGTTGTTTCGGTCCTTGAATCAGCATGCTCATGTGTATATACTTTGTCTTCATGCACTTCCAGGGGGGAAGGTTGTACATCCATACAAACATGGGCCATGTGCTATGGTTGGTGTTCTGGTTGCCAAACGGATTCATGCCATCGGTACTCGCGCCAAGCACGATGTTCCTTGGATCACCTGCGAAAAATCGATATTCGGCGTTGAACGCTCTCCACTGGCTTGCATCCGCGAGGTGTCTCAGCTTCGGATCATCTCCATCGTCGGGCTTCACCCTTTCCGCGTGCCAGCGCATGAGCTTTGCTTCCTTAGGATCTACGAAATAACGCTGCAGATGGGGAGTGATCGGTAGGTACCATACAACTTTCTGGGGAGATTTCTTTCCGGCCTTCTTGTATCGAGAAGCATTGCACACCGGACAGTTGTTTTTTTCCGCGTGCTCCTTCCGATAAATGATGCAATCGTTGATGCATGCATGGTATCTAATGTGCGGCAGATCAAGAGGGCACACGATCTTCTTGGCCTCATCGACACTAGTAGGACACAGGTTCCCCGTGGGAAGAACCTTCTTTAGATACTTGAGAAGCTCATCGATGCTTCTGTCGGTCCATTTGTTTTTAGCCTTTGTCTTTAGAAGTTCGAGCGTGAAACTCAAGCGGGTCACCTCGGGATCGCAACCATCATACAATGGAGTATGAGAGTCTACCTCCAGTTGCTCCAGCTTGGCCTCTTCTCTACAAGCAGCTCTGTCGTTAGTCGTCTTCTTGCGAAGCAGGTCTCGAACATGAGGGTCCCGCACGACTGAACTTAGTAGCGACGAATGCTCCGGCGTGTCCGCGTCTTCTTTGTCATGTCCGGCCACTTCTCCGCCCCCATGTCCGGCCTCTTCTCCGCCCCCATGTCCGGCCTCTTCTCCGCCCCCATGTCCGGCCTCTTCTCCGGCGCCATGTCCGGCCTCTTCTCCGCCACCATTATCGGTCATCTCTTCGTCTGGTCCAATGTCGTCATTGGCTGCCCCATCGACGTCATCATCTTCACTTATCCACCGAGTATAGCCATCCATGAAACCAGTCATGAGCAGGTGCGCTTTCAAACGGCCTTCCTTAAAGGCGTTGAGCAAGACTCCTCCTTTGCATCTTCGACACGGACAGAAAATCTCCTTCCGGTTATTTTCATACATGCCGTGCACCGCGGATCGCAACCATCTTTCCACCATCGTTCCACTGACCTTCATGATCACCTGCGTGGTATAATTAATAAGCAAAAGGATTATAAACGCATCCATGCATGCATGCATCAAAGTCATACAAAAATTCGGCATGACCTTCCCAAAAAATAGGACATATAGAGTTTGCCCGAAATTTGCCGAAACGGAAATAAATCGAAATTTCGGCAAAACATAAGCAACTCATGTCACGCACGATCTGACAAATACACATAGGCGGCAACTCATGCCACACGCACATTCTCACCATCATAGGGCAAACACAAATATTTTCATTCTTGCAAAGCACAACTTTTTACTCACCTATCGTCCCGAGAGAGGGATCGAACACACAAGTACGGTAGATGGCCGTTGCCGCTATCTAGCTAGCTAGGGATCGAAAGTAGTGGAAGGAGGGAGGGAAAGCTAGCTAGCTAGCATGGTAGATCTAGTTGGAAGGAGATACTCTACCTAACTAGTGGAGAGGGAGGGAAAGCTAGCTAGTGAGACAAAGGCATGAGTGGGGAAAGAGAGAAGGAGGGAGAGACAAATAAATTCAAGTGAGGAAGAGAAGAAGCCATTAATGGAGGAGATGGTGGATGGGGCATTAATGGGGAGAGAAGAGAGGTAGGAGAAGGAAGAAGTAAGTGAGGGAGGTAGAGGAGGGAGAGGGGAAAGGGGAGGGGGAGGAGGGGAGGGTGGGAGAAAAAGGTGGTTGCTACGTGTAGCAGTAGCGCTGGTATCTCACCGGCGCTACTGCTAAGATTCGTAGCAGTAGCGCGTGTTGGTGGCCCAGCGCTACTGCTAATCTGGGCCCACCTTCTGGCCCCGTGCACAGATAGCGGTAGAGGTGGGCCACCGACAAGCGCTACTGCTATGGATCTTAGTAGTAGCACTGGTTTCGGGCCACCGCTACTGCTAAGGGTAGCCCCGGCCGGTGGCGGTGGGACCACTTAGCAATAGCGCTGTCCGGCCACCCCGCGCTACTGCTACTTTGGTACCTGTAGCGCGTGTTGGCACCCAGAGCTACTACTAAGTAGCAGTAGCGCTGGCCCCATAACCAGCGCTACTACTAAAATTCTATCTATAAGCTTTCTCCTAGTAGTGAGAACCTGCTGTTGATCTTGATAACCCACCTCCTAAAAATAAACATTATGATAAAAGAGACTTCGTTGCCAGAAAACATGGTAGAGAAAGAGAACCATGGGTTCAAAAACCCATGCCCTTTCCTAATAAACCATCTAAGAATAAGGATGAGGAAGAAATTGAACGCTTTGCTGAAATGCTTAGGCCAGTCTTTTTGCGTACTCGTTTGACTGATATTTTAAAGATGGCCCCTTATGCTAAATATATGAAAGACATTGTCACAAATAAAAGAAAGATACCTGAATCTGAAATTTCTACCATGCTTGCAAATTATTCTTTTAAGGACGGAGTACCTAAGAAATTAGGAGATCCAGGAATACCAACTATACCATGCTCCATTAAAAGAAATTATGTTAAAATTGCTTTGTGTGATTTAGGAGCCGGTGTTAGTGTTATGCCCTTCTCTTTATACAAAAGACTTGATTTGAATAAACTCACTCCCACTGAAATATCATTGCAAATGGCTGACAAATCAACTGCCATTCCTATCGGTGTTTGTGAGGATGTGCCCGTTGTAGTTGCAAATGTTACTATCCTAACAGACTTTGTTATACTTGATATGCCCGAGGACGACAACATGTCGATTATCCTTGGTAGACCCTTTTTGAATACTGCAGGGGCTGTTATTGATTGCAACAAAAGCAAGGTCACTTTTCATATCAATGGTAATGAACATACGGTGCACTTTCTGAATAAACAATTTGAAGTAAATGGTATTCATGTTATTGAGAAGACTCCGACAATTACTATTGGAAGTTTTCAACTCCCTCTTCCTACTGTAAAAAAGAAATATGAAACACTTATAATTGGGGAGATGCATATCCCCGTTGAGGTAACCTAGTGTTTTACGAAGATTCTTCGATTTCATGTTACTTGGAAATGGTTTGTTAATAAGACTTGATCAACCTTATTAATGGATTCTTTTTTACGGGCATGTGGTCGATGAATTTAGTAAGCACAACCTTCTGTACCCACTTTTTGTTTTCTGTTATTTTTAGTTTAATGCAATAAAATGCCATGATTATCCTGTTTTCTGAATTAACTGTGCAATAAAAGTGCCCAAAAATAAAAGTGCGCTCAGAATGCAATAAAATTTTGACATGAATTTTTATAGAATATTTAAAAAAAATTGGCACTGGAAACATACCAGGGGGTGCCCCAGGTGCCCACGAGGCACCAGGGCGCGCCACCCCCCTGGCGCGCCCTGGTGGCTTGTGGGCCCCACAGGGACCCCCCTCACTTACCCCTTTAGCCCACTTCATCTCTAACCTCTACCAAAAATTTCTGGTAGCTCTCTCTCTCTCTCTCTCTCTCTCTCTCTCTCGTGTTCTTGCCCCCAAACCTGAGATTTTCGATCTCTTTGCTCGGAGATCCGTTTCCGATACTGTTTTGGGAGATTGCTACTTGGTATGTGACTCCTCCATTGCTCCAATTAGTTTTTGCTCTGGTGGATTATATTTTGCATAATTAGCTACTCTTGGTGCTACTGAAAATGAGCTTGCATGTTGACTTCTTTGAGTCCTAAGTAGTTTGAATGCTTGATATGGCCTCTAGGCACTTGTATGAGTAGTTGCTATCAATTTTGTGAAGTTTAGTTAACATCTTTTTGTGGCCCAAAAATTTTCAGAAATTTGTTCTTAGGAAAATGAATTTCTTCCGGAGGAGTTCTTCGAGGAGGAGGTCCGCCGAGGCATCATCTAGAGAAAGCCCCGCACGCCAATCATACGGTGAACCAAGGGCAAGCTCGGTGCGAGGTGCCGAAGCAAAATCATGTAGATGGCCGTGCAACGAGTTCATGCTAGGTGCAGGCATCAAGGAAGAATTTGACCAATACATTCTCAACACCGAGCTCTCCGCCTTCCTCGCAGATAAGCCACCACAGCATTACAACCTCACTCATTCATTCACTCAAAACTTTGAATATCATCCGCGCACTTCTAGAGTTTTATTTCACCTCTATGACAGATCTTATGCTATGTCTCTAGAAGAGTTTTGTGATGCATGCAAAATTCCATATTGGGGTTCGTTAGATGAACCACTAAAATCTGTTTATGAGTCGTTTCTTAATAGCCTTTGCAACGGTGAGGATAGGGGAGTTACGCAGGCCAGAATAATTAGCATTCACTTTCCCGCTATTCGGTATTTTGCACTTTTTAATGATAAATGCATTGTTGGTAAGCAAGTCTGCAGTGCGCTTTGCGCCCCTGATCTGAGTCTTATTCATACAGCTTTGACCAGTAGCAAGCATTATAATCTTGAGGCTATTGTTGCACGTAGACTGCAGCGTAACGCGAGTAATGGTGATTTGTATGGAGGAATTTATGCCTCCCATGTAGCTGCAAGGCTAGGGGTCTCGCCCATTTCTAATGATCCCCTCTTACCTGACAAATATTTGAATTTCAAAACAATGCGAGAACATAAGTTTTTAAAACGCGACGCACACAGATATGAATACAACTTAGTTTTTAATAAATATCGCTCTGTGTATGTTGCTTTGCCTGCTCCTGCCCTCTTTGATTTTCAGAACAAACGGAGATATTTTCTATTGGAGAGCGAGGTGCACGAGTACAAGGCGGCAGTTGAGGCTGCCCGTCTGGCTGAGGAGGCGGCTCAGAACGCCTCTACGAGCTACCACTTCGATTATTATCCGGGACAGCCATGGCAGTAGACCAAGCTAGGCAAATGCCTAAGCTTGGGGGAGTATGTATCTCTCACCGACATTACATTCATGTTCACATATTTCATTTCAGTTGTCGGTGTTCATACTTATTCACTGTATAATCCATGCTAGTTTTATTTTGTCGCTTTCTTCTTGTGTGTTTGAAAAACTTTGAGAAAATCCAAAAATATTTCTCGCTTCTTTTTGGTTTTTCTTTCTAGTTTAATTAGTTGTAGTATTAAAAGAAAACCCAAAAATATTTCCCGTTTCTTCTTCTTCTTCTTGGGAGCTTTCCCGTGTAAATAGTTTTTCTCGTTTTCGTTTTTCTTCTTTAATTTGCTTTCTTCAAAAAAACTAAAAACTCCAAAAATATTTCAGTGTGTTTCTCCGAAATTTTTCTTTTGTTGAGTCATCATAGGGAGAAGACTACGATGAAAATGCTGAATGGTTCTCATATGCTTCATTATTGATCTAACAAAGAGCCCATATTACCTTGTCTTCTCCTTTGAATAAAATGTTTGCAGATTCCAGCTTAGTCCACGGCACTCTTGCACTATTATTATTTTCACATCATTCGGTCGTGCAAGTGAAAGGCAATAATGACGATAATTTGATGAAGTTACTGTGGCAAGGAAAAGCGGGTATGAACTCAACTTGTTTTTGTTTTTGTAAATATGTTTAACTCAGTATCCATGATTCAGCATATTATGATTGAACATGTTTATGATGACAATTAGAGATTATAGTTGCTCATGCCATGCTTAAGTAGCTAGGAGTGGATAATGATTTATATTGGGTGTCAACATGCATTAAAATGATTGTGATGTAGTATGATGATATGGTACCCTCCTCTGAATGTTTCAAGTGGCTTGACTTGGCACATGTTCATGCATGTAGTTGATTCAAAACCAACATAGCCTCCACGATATTTGTGTTCATGGTGCTTATATCCTTCTCATGCTAGTATTCAATGTTGATTATTCATAATGCATGGTTATGACCGTTTTCGCTCTCTAGCTGGTCGCTTCTCAACCTATTTGCTAGCCTTCGCCTGTACTAAGCGGGAATGCTGCTTGTGCATCAAAATCTTTAAACCAAAATTATTCCAGATGAGTCCACCATATCTACCCATATGCGGTATTACTCTGCCGTTCTAAGTAAATTGCATGTGCCACCTCTAAATATTCAAATGAATATCTGTTTTGTGTGCCCGTACCGCTCATGGAGCGACAGGGGGCGGTCGATATCTTCCATGCTAAGCGGGTTATTCTCATGATAAGTGTTTATTCACTTGTCCTTACATGAGAGGGGCTGGTAATCGGGATGCCCAGTCCCATGATTAAATTGCAAAATAATACAACAAACTCCCCCGAAAAGTTGTTGGTATGGAGGGCACCCGAGGATTCGGCTAGCCATGGCTTGTGATTGTTAGTGGAGGGGGAGTAAACTTTACTTTATCGCTTGGGAACCGTCGCTAATTTGTTTAGCATGGAAGATATTGAAAACTCTCGGTCGTGACGTTGACAGGAAAGGCATACCTCCCAAAATTATATTTATCTCTGATTTAAGCTTTGAGCTCTGGCACCTCTGCAAATCCCTGCTTCCCTCAGCGAAGGGCCTATCTATTTACTTTTATGTTATTTTACTTTTATTGTTGAGTCATCACCTTCTCAAACAAGCACCATGAATTACAATGTTTATTTGCTGCTTGAACTTTGGAGGTGCTCTGCATTTATGTTTTGCGGTCTCAGAAAGGGCTAGCGAGATACCATGTTATCATATTATATCATGATGTTTTTGACAAAGTGTTGGCATTTGAGATATTTTATTATTGCTCGCTAATTGATTATGCCATTGATATGAGTGAATATAATTTCTAAGAGTTATCATTTGCATGGTTAGTTATAATCTTTGCTGAAACCTTGGGTATTATTTAAGCATATATATAGATACAAGAACAAAAGAGTTCGTAAAAGTTTTTCTTTATCACTTTCAGTTTGTCAACTGAATTGCTTGAGGACAAGCAATGAGTTAAGCTTGGGGGAGTTGATACGTCTCCATCGTATCTACTTTTCCAAACACTTTTGCTCTTGTTTTGGACTCTAATTTGCATGATTTGAATGGAACTAACTCGGACTGACGCTGTTTTCAGCAGAACTACCATGGTGTTGTTTTTTGTGCAGAAATAAAAGTTCTTGGAATTGCACGAAACTTTTTGGAAATTTTTTATGGAATAAATAAAAAATACTGGAGCCAAGATCCACTGGAGGGGGGCCACCTGCCGCCCACGAGGCACCAGGGCGCGCCACCCCCCAGGCGCGCCCTGGTGGCTTGTGGGGCCCACGTGGCTCCGCTGACCCTAATCTCGGGCCTATAAATTCACAATTCCAGAGAAAAAAATGAGAGAGGAAGTTTTATCACGTTTCATGATACGGAGCCGCCGCCACCTCCTGTTCTTCATCGGGAGGCCAGATCTGGACTCCGTTCAGCGCTCCGGAGAGGGGGATCTTCCGGCATCGTCATCACCAACCATTCTCCATCACCAATTTCATGATGCTCACCGCCAGGAGTGAGTAATTCCTTCGTAGGCTTGCTGGACGGTGATGGGTTGGATGAGATTTATCATGTAATCGAGTTAGTTTTGTTAGGGCTTGATCCCTAGTATCCACTATGTTCTGAGATTGATGTTGCTATGACTTTGCTATGCTTAATGCTTGTCACTAGGGCCCGAGTGTCATGATTTCAGATCTGAACCCTTTATGTTTTCATGAATATATTAGTGTTCTTGATCCGATCTTGCAAGTTATATGCACCTGCTATGTGTTATGATCCGCATACCCTAAGGTGACAATAATTGGGATTCTTTCCGGTGATTGCCGTAGTTTGAGGAGTTCATGTATTCACTATGTGTTAATGCTTTGTTCAGGTTCTCTATTAAAAGGAGGCCTTAATATCCCTTAGTTTCCTTATGGACCCCGCTGCCACGGGAGGGTAGGACAAAAGATGTCATGCAAGTTCTTACTATAAGCACGTATGACTATATACGGAATACATGCCTACATTACATTGATGAATTGGAGCTAGTTCTGTGTCGCCCTAGGTTATGACTATTACATGATGAATGTTATCCAACATAATCACCGATCCAATGCCTACGAGCTTTTCACATATTGTTCTTTGCTAAGTTACTACTGTTGCTACTACTGTCACAATTGCTATAAAACTATTGCCGCTACCGTTACTGTTACTGTTACTACTATTGCTATTGCTATCAAACTACCATACTACTGTGCTACTGATCACTCTGCTGCAGATACTTAGTCTCCAAGTGTGGTTGAATTGACAACTCAACTGCTAATACATGCAAATATTCTTTGGCTCCCCTTGTGTCGAATCAATAAATTTGGGTTGAATACTCTACCCTCGAAAACTGTTGCGATCCCCTATACTTGTGGGTTATCAACGCGCATCGTCACCTCGTCCTTAGCCAGTCTTTGTTTATTCCGCAGCTCATGTTTCGAGTTACAAATATTAGCAACCGAACCAGTATTAAATACCCAGGCGCTACTACGAGCACTAGTAAGGTACACATCAATAACATGTATATCAAAATATACCTTTGTTGACGTTGCCAGCCTTCTTATCTGCCAAGTACTTGGGGTAGTTCCGCTTCCACTGACCATTCCCCTTGCAGTAGAAGCACTCAGTCTCAGGTTTGGGTCCAGCCTTGGGTTTCTTCAAGGGAGCGGCAACTGTCTTGCCGTTCTTCTTGAAGTTCCCTTTCTTTCCCTTGCCTTTCTTGAAACTAGTGGTCTTTTTAACCATCAACACTTGATGCTCCTTCTTGATTTCTACCTCCACGGCCTTAAGCATCGTGAAGAGCTCGGGAATTGTTTTCTCCATCCCTTGCATATTATAGTTCATCACAAAGCGCTTATAGCTTGGTGGCAGTGACTGGAGAACTCTGTCAATGACCGTGTCATCTGGAAGATTAACTCCCAACTGAGTCAAGCGGTTGTGAAAACCAGACATTCTGAGTATATGCTCACTAACAGAACTGTTCTCCTCCATCTTGCAACTAAAGAACTTGTCGGAGGTGTCATACCTCTCAACCCGGGCATGAGCTTGAAATACCAATTTTAGCTCCTGGAACATCTCATATGCTCTGTGGTGCTCAAAACGTCTTTGGAGCCCCGGTTCTAAGCCGTAAAGCATGGCGCACTGAACTATTGAGTAGTCAACAGAACGTGCCTGCCAGATGTTCACAACATCCACAGACGACGCTGGAGGGGGTGCGGCACCTAGCGGTGCATCAAGGACATAAGCCTTCTGTGCAGCAATGAGGATAATCCTCAAGTTACGGACCCATTCCGCATAGTTGCTTCCATCATCTTTCAACATAGCTTTATCTAGGAACGCATTAAAATTCAGGGGAACTACAGCGCGGGCCATTGATCTACAACACAATTTTTTTGCAAAGACAATTAAGACTAAGTTCATGATAATTAGTTCAGTTAATCAAATTACTAATGAACTCCCACTTAAATCAACATCCCTCAAGTTGTCTAAGTGATACATGATCCAAATCAACTAACCAATGTCTGATCAACACATGAGATGGGGTAGTTATCAATGGCGAACATCTCCATGTTGCTCATATCTACTATAAGATTCATGTTCGACCTTTCGGTCTCCTGTGTTCCGAGGCCATGTCTGTACATGCTAGGCTCGTCAAGTTTAACCCAAGTATTCTGTGATACGTCTCCAACGTATCTATAATTTTTGATTGTTCCATGCTATTATAGTATCAATCTTGGATGTTTTTATATGCAATTGTATGCAATTATATATCATTTTTTGGGACTAACCTATTAACATAGAGCCCAGTGCCAGTTGCTGTTTTCTGCTTGTTTTTGGCTTTTCAGAGAAACAGTACCAAATGAAGTCCAAATACCACGAAACTTTTTGGAGATTTTTTTTCTGAACAAAAGAAACCTGGAAAGCCTTGGGAGGAGGCCAGAAGTCTCACAAAGGCTCCACAAGGAACCAGGGCGCGCCCCAGGGGGGCGCGCCGTGCTGCCTTGTGGGGCCCACATGACTCCGTTTGACCTAATTCCACTTCTATAAATTCACAAATATTGGGAAACCCCTAGAGAGCTAGAAGAAAAAACCTTTCCGCTGCCGTAAGCCTCTATTCTTCCGCGATCCCATCTGGAGGCCTTTTTTGGTACTCTGCCGGAGGGGGAATCGATCACAGAGGGCTTCTACATCAACCTTGCTGCCCTTCCGATGATGTGTGAGTAGTTTGCCACAGACCTACGGGTCCATAGCTAGTAGCTAGATGGCTTCTTCTCTCTCTTTGATCTTCAATACAATGTTCTCCTCGATGTTCTTGGAGTTCTATCCGATGTAATCTTCTTTTGCGGTGTGTTTGTTGGGATCCGATGAATTGTGAGTTTATGATCAGATTATTCATGAGAAATATTTGAGTCATCTCTGAACTCTTTTATGCATGATTGTTATAGCTTTGTATTTCTCTCCGATCTATCGGTTTACTTTGGCCTACTATATTGATTTATCTTGCAATGGGAGAGGTGCTTTGTGATGGGTTCAATCTTGCGGTGCTCAATCCCAGTGACAGAAAGGGACATGACACGTATTTGTATTGTTGCCATTAAGGATAAAAAGATGGGGTTTATTCATATTGCTTGAATTTGCTTCTCTACATCATGTCATCTTGCTTAAGGCGTTACTCTGTTTCATACTTAATACCCTAGATGCATGATGGATAGCGGTCGATGGGTGGAGTAATAGTAGTAGATGCAGGCAGGAGTCGGTCCACTTGTCTAGGACGTGATGCCTATATACATGATCATTGCCATGAATCCGTCATAATTATTTGCTATTCTGTCAATTGCCCAACAGTAATTTGTTTACCCACTGTATGTTTATGTGCTCAAGAGAGAAGCCTCTAGTGAAAACTATGGTCCCCGGGTCTATCTTAATTATATAAAACCTAAAAATACCTTGCTACAATTTATTTACTTTTATTTTTATTAGTATTTTAGTTTAGCTATTTACCTCTATATGATTTAATCCTTGCAAATAACCGCTAAGGGGATTGACAACCCCCTTATTTGCGTTGGCTGCAAGTGTTTGCTCTTGTGTGTGCATGTGCATTTTAACGGAGTTTTGCTTGGTTCTCCTACTGGATTGATAACCTTGGTTCTTAACTGAGGGAAATACTTATCTCTATTGTACTGCATCATCCTCTTCTCTTCGGGGAAATACCAACGCAGACTAAAAGTAGCAGGAAGAATTTCTGGCGCCGTTGCCGGGGAGACATCATCAAAATTACCAAGTACCTTCACACAAATTATCATTCACTTGCATTTACTTTATTTACTTTTTATTTTTATCTTTTGCTTCTCGTTTCTAATTTTTTTACAAAAACACAAAAATATTTTATTTGCTTGTTTGCTAGTTTGCTTGCTTTATTGCGATGTCTCAAAAAAATACAAAATTGTGTGACTTTTCTAATACTAATAATAATGATTTTATTAGTACTCCTATTGCTCCTCCCGCCACTAGTGCGGAGTCATGTGACATTAATGCTGCCTTGCTTAATCTTGTTATGAAAGAACAATTTTCTGGTAGTCCTAATGAAGATGCTGCATCCCATCTAAATACTTTCGTTGAACTTTGTGATATGCAAAAGAAGAAAGATGTGGATAATGATATTGTCAAATTAAAATTATTTCCGTTCTCACTACGAGATCGTGCTAAGACTTGGTTTTCATCCTTGCCTAGAAATAGTATTTATTCTTGGGATAAGTGCAAGAATGCTTTTATTACTAAGTATTTTCCTCCCGCTAAGATTATTTCTTTGAGAAATCAAATTATGAATTTTAAGCAATTTGAGCATGAGCATGTTGCACAATCTTAGGAGAGAATGAAATTAATGATAAGAAATTGCCCAACTCATGGTTTGAATTTATGGATGATCATACAAAAAATTTATGCGGGACTAAATTTTGTCTCTAGAAATTTGCTAGACTCTGCCGCAGGTGGCACTTTCATGGAAATTACATTGGGAGAAGCTACAAAACTTCTCGAAAATATTATGGCAAATTATTCTCAATGGCACACTGAACGAACTCCAACTGGTAAGAAGGTAGATTCTGTTGAAGAAATTAATACTTTAAGTGATAAGATGGATGCTTTATTGAAATTGGTTGCTAGTAAAAATGCTCATATTGATCCTAATGATGTGCCCTTGTCTACTTTGATTGATCAAAATAATGATGCTATTGATGTGAATTTTGTCTCTAGAAATAATTTCAACAACAATGCTTATAGGGGTAATTTCAATGCTAGACCGTTTCCTGGAAATTCCTCTAATAATTATGGCAATCCTTATGGTAATTATTATAATAATAATAATAATAATAATAATAATAATAATAGGATGCCCTCTGATCTTGAAAGTAATATTAAATAATTTATTAATTCCCAAAAGAATTTCAATGCTATCATAGAGGAAAAATTGAATAGAGTTGATGAATTGGCTAGGAATATAGATAGAATTTCTCATGATGTGGAAAATCTCAAAACTTAAATTTTGCCATCTAAGCATGATATAAATGAGTCTATTAAAGCTATCTATGTCTCCATTAATGAAAGTAAAGAAAGGACCGCTAGGTTGAGAGCCAAGCGAGAATTTCTAGAAAAAGCGATTCCACCCGGTTTCTATCATAGTAATGATGAGGATATTAAAATGATTGATGTTACACCTATTGAATCTTTGTTTAATAATATAAAACTTGATTAAAAAGGGACTGAAGAAGAGTCAACTTTAGAAAGAAGGAGTCCCACTTGCTTGGAGGGTGATAATCTTGATCATAAAAATGAAAAAAGTGGGTTTGGAGAGGTTAAAACTTTAAATAGTAATGCACCCACTACTTTGGATTACAAGGACTTTAATTATGATAGTTGTTTTTTAATTGAGTGTATTTCCTTGTTGCAATCCATGATTAATTCACCAAACGCATATGAACAAAATAAAGCTTTCACTAAACATATTGTAGAAGCCATGATGAAAGCTCATGAAGAAAAACTTGAGTTGGAAGTATCAATTCCTAGAAAATTACAAGATGAATGGGAACCCACTATTAAATTAAAAATTAAAGACTATGAATGTAATGCTCTTTGTGATCTTGATGCTAGCGTTTCCACTATACCAAAGTCTTTGTGTGATGTGCTAGGTCTCACCGACTTAGATCCGTGTTCCCTTAATTTGCATCTTGCGGATTCCACTATTAAAAAGGCATTGGGTAGAATAAATGATGTGCTTATTCTTGAAAATAGAAATTATGTACCCGTGGACTTTATTGTTCTTGATATTGAATGCAATCCTTCTTGCCCCATAATTCTTGGTAGGTCTTTTCTTCGAACTATTGGTGCTATTATTGATATGAAAGAAGGTAATATAAGATTTCAATTTCCACTAAAGAAAGGGATGGAACACTTCCCTAGGAAGAGAATTAAAGCACCTTATGAATCCATTATGAAGGACACTTATGGAATCAACTTGAAGGATGATAACACTTGAAACTATGCATTATGCCTAGCTAGGGGCATAAAACAATAGCGCTTGTTGGGAGGCAACCCAATGAATAAAATGAATTTTTGCTTTTACCCTCTGTTTTTGTGTGTTTGCAAGATTATAGCTTCTGTTATGATTATGTTTTTATGTTTTAATTAGTGTTTCTGCCAAGTAATGCCTTTGGGATGATTTGGAAGATAGTATAATTGATGATGTTTGGAAAACAGAAAGTTTTGCATCCAGTGCTGGAATTTTGGTTCTGTACTGGAGCGTCATAAAAATCTGAAATTTTTACACTGTATTGGTATATGAATTGCCCACGTTGTCCTAATTTTCAGAATTTTTGGAGTTACAGAATTATGGCTTTTAAATAGATCTTTACAGACTGTTCTGTTTTAGACAGATTCTGTTTTTGTTGCATAGTTTGCTTATTTTGATGAATCTATGGATCGTATCGGGGGGTATGAGTCATGGAGAAGTTGGAGTACAGTAGCATTATGCCAATATTAAATATGAATCAATTTACTACAGTACCTAAAGTTAAAGATTTGTTTGTTATACTAACGGATCTCACGAGGTTTCTGTTGAGTTTTGTATGCTGAAGTTTTTAAGTTTTGGGTGAGACTACGATGGACAAAGGAATAAGGAGTGGCAAGAGCCTAAGGTTGGGGATGCCCAAGGCACCCCCAAGGTAATATTCAAGGAAGACTCAAGCGTCTAAGCTTGGGGATGCCCCGGAAGGCATCCCCTCTTTCGTCTACAATCTATCGGTAACTCACTTGGAGCTATATTTTTATTCATCACATGATATGTGTTTTGCTTGGAGCGTCTTGTGAAATAGTTTGTTTGCTTTTGTTTTCTTTTTAGTTTGTCACAATCATCTTTGCTGGACACACCTTTTTGAGAGGGACACACATTATTCATGATTTGTTAGAATACTCTATGAGCTTCACTTATATCTTTTGAGCTAGGCAGTTGCTCTACTGCTTCACTTATATCTTTTTAGAGCACGGCGGTGATGATATTTTAAAGAAATAGTTGCACTCTCATGCTTCACTTATATCTTTTTGAGAGTCTCCTGATAGCAATGGTAATATGCACGGGTTATGAATTTGGTCCTGATATGATAAGTATTCAAGAGGGATATAATAAAAACTTTCATGTAGATCACTGAATATGATAAGTTTGATTCCTTGCAATAGTTTTGCGATATTAAGATGGTAATATGTGGGAGGTATTAGTAGATAATTGTGGTTTAGTAAGAATAATTGTGTTAAGGTTTGTGATTCCCGAAGCATGCACGTATGATCTGTCGTTATGCTAGGAAGTTGGAGCATGATTTATTATTGATTGTCTTCCTTTGCGTGGCGGTCGGAGGCGCGCGATGGTTAACTCCTACCAACCTCCCCCCTAGGAGCATGCATAGTAGTAATTTGCTTCGAGGGCTAACAGACTTTCGCAATAAGTATGTGAGTTCTTTATGACTAATATGAGTCCATGGATTATACGCACTCTCACCCTTCCGCAATTTGCTAGCCTCTCCGGTACCGTGCATTGCCCTTTCTCACATCGAGAGTCGGTGCAAACTTTGCTGGTGCATCCAAACCCCGTGATATGATACGCTCTATCACACATAAGCCTCTTTATATCTTCCTCAAGACAGCCACCATACCTACCTATCATGGCATTTCCATAGCCATTCTGAGATATATTGCCATGCAACTTCCACCGTTCCGTTTTTATGACATACATCATCATTGTCATATTGCTTTGCATGATCATATAGCTGACATAGTATTTGTGGCTCAGCCACTGTTTATCATTGTTATACATGTTACGCTAGCATCATTGCACATCATGGTACACTGCCAGAGGCATTCATATAGAGTCATATTTTTGTTCTAGTATCGAGTTGTAATGTTGAGTTATAAGTAATAGAGGTGTGATGATCATCATTATTAGAGCATTGTCCCAGTGAGGAAAGGATGATGGTGTCTATGATTCCCCCACAAGTCGGGATAAGACTCCGGATGAAAAAAAAAAGAGGCGAAAAAGAGCCATGAAAAAAAAAGAGAAAGAAAAAAAAAGAAAAAAAGAAGAAAAAAAAAGGAATAAAAATAAAATGAGAGAAAAAGAGAGAAGGGACAATGTTACTATCTTTTTCCACATTTGTGCTTCAGAGTAGCACCATGTTTTTCATATAGAGAGTCTCCTATTTTGTCACTTTCATACACTAGTGGGAATTTTCATTATAGAACTTGGCTTGCATATTCCGATGATGGGCTTCCTCAAATGCCCGAGGTCTTCATGAGCAAGCAAGTTGGATGCACACCCACTTAGTTTTCAGTTTGAGCTTTCATACACTTATAGCTCTTAGTGCATCCGTTGCATGGCAATCCCTACTCCTCGCATTGACATCAATTGATGGGCATCTCCATAGCCCGTTGATTAGCCTCGTTGATGTGAGACTTTCTCCACTTTTTGACTTCTCCTATTTATCTCTATCACCATACTCTATTCCACCCATAGTGCTATATCCATGGCTTGCGCTCATGTATTGCGTGGGAGTTGAAAAGGCTGAAGCGCGTTAAAAAGTATGAACCAATTGCTTGGCTAAAACCGGGGTAGTGCATGATAAATACTTTGTGTGAAGAAGATGGAGCATGACAGGATCATATGATTTTGTAGGGATAACGTTCTTTAGCATTTTTATTTTGAAAGACATGATTGTTTATTAGTATGCCTGAGTATTGATGTCTTTATATCAAATTATAGACTATTGCTTTGAATCATTCGGATCTTATTATTCATACCGTAAGAGAGAGATTACATGATGAAACATGATAGGTAGCATTCCACATCAAAAATTCTGTTTTTATCATTTACCTACTCGAGGACGAGCAGGAATTAAGCTTGGGGATGCTTGATACGTCTCCAACGTATCTATAATTTTTGATTGTTCCATGCTATTATAGTATCAATCTTGGATGCTTTTATATGCAATTGTATGCAATTATATATCATTTTTTGGGACTAACCTATTAACCTAGTGCCCAGTGCCAGTTGCTGTTTTCTGCTTGTTTTTGGCTTTTCAGAGAAACAGTACCAAATGAAGTCCAAATGCCACGAAACTTTTTGGAGATTTTTTTCTGGACAAAAGAAACCTGGGAAGCCTTGGGAGGAGGCCAGAAGCCTCACAGAGGCTCCACAAGGCACCAGGGCGCGCCCCGGGAGGGCGCACCGTGCTGCCTTGTGGGGCCCACGTGACTCCGTTTGACCTAATTCCACTTCTATAAATTCACAAATATTGGGAAACCCCCAGAGAGCCAGAAGAAAAAACCTTTCCGCCGCCGCAAGCCTCTGTTCTTCCGCGATCCCATCTGGAGGCCTTTTCCGGTACTCTGCCGGAGGGGGAATCGATCACGGAGGGCTTCTACATCAACCTTGCTGCCCTTCCGATGATGTGTGAGTAGTTTACCACAGACCTACGGGTCCATAGCTAGTAGCTAGATGGCTTCTTCTTTCTCTTTGATCTTCAATACAATGTTCTCCTCGATGTTCTTGGAGTTCTATCCGATGTAATCTTCTTTTGTGGTGTGTTTGTTGGGATCCGATGAATTGTGAGTTTATGATCAGATTATTCATGAGAACTATTTGAGTCATCTCTGAACTCTTTTATGCATGATTGTTATAGCTTTGTATTTCTCTCCGATCTATCGGTTTAGTTTGGCCTACTAGATTGATTTATCTTGCAATGGGAGAGGTGCTTTGTGATGGGTTCAATCTTGCGGTGCTCAATCCCAGTGACAGAAAGGGACATGATACGTATTTGTATTGTTGCCATTAAGGATAAAAATATGGGGTTTATTCATATTGCTTGAATTTGCTTCTCTACATCATGTCATCTTGCTTAAGGCGTTACTCTGTTTCATACTTAATACCCTAGATGCATGCTGGATAGCGGTCGATGGGTGGAGTAATAGTAGTAGATGCAGGCAGGAGTCGGTCTACTTGTCTAGGACGTGATGTCTATATACATGATCATTGCCATGGATCCGTCATAATTATTTGCTATTCTGTCAATTGCCCAACAGTAATTTGTTTACCCATCGTATGTTTATGTGCTCAAGAGAGAAGCCTCTAGTGAAAACTATGGTCCCCGGGCCTATCTTAATTATATAAAAAACCTAAAAATACCTTGCTGCAATTTATTTACTTTTATTTTTATTAGTATTTTAGTTTACCTATTTACCTCTATAAGATTTAATCCTTGCAAGTAACCGCTAAGGGGATTGACAACCCCCTTATTTGCGTTGGGTGCAAGTGTTTGCTCTTGTGTGTGCAGGTGCGTTTTAACGGAGTTTTGCTTGGGTCTCCTACTGGATTGATAACCTTGGTTCTTAACTGAGGGAAATACTTATCTCTACTGTACTGCATCATCCTCTCCTCTTCGGGGAAATACCAACGCAGACTACAAGTAGCATTCTGCATGTGTAAAACTGGCTTACACCCGTTGTATGCGAACGTAGAGTCTATCACACCCGATCATCACGAGGTGCTTCGAAACGACGAGCTTTTGCAACGGTGCATACTTAGGGTGAACATAATTTCTTGAAATCAAGTGAAGGGATCATCTTATAATGTTACCGTCGTTCTAAGCAAAATAAGATGCATAAAAAGATAAACATCACATGCAATCAATATGTGACATGATATGGCCATTATCATCTCGTGCCTTTGATCTCCATCTCCAAAGCACCGGCATGATCTCCATCGTCACCGGCATGACACCATGATCTCCATCATCATGATCTCCATCATCGTGTCGTCACGTGGTCGTCTCCGCCAACTATTGCTTGTACAACTATTGCTAACACATAGCGATAAAGTAAAGCAATTACATGGCGATTAATAAATTAAAGACAACCCTATGGCTCCTACCGGTTGCCGTACTCATCGACATGCAAGTCGTGAACCTATTACAAAACATGATCATCTCAGACATCAACATATATCACATCACGTTTTGGCCATACCACATCACAATATCCCTTGCAAAAACAAGTTAGACGTCCTCTACTTTGTTGTTGCAAATTTTACGTGGCTGCTATGGGCAACTTAGGAAGAACCGTTCTTACCTATGAAAAGCCACAACGGTGATAATCAAGTTGCCTTTTAACCTTCTACAAGGACCGACTTCGTCAAATTAAATTCAACTAAAGTAGGAGAGACAGACACCCGCTAGCCACCTTATGCAAAACAAGTTGCATGTCAGTCGGTGGAACCGGTCTCATGTGCGAGGACATGTAAAGTTGGTCCGAGCCGCTTCATCCCACAATACCGCCAAATCCAAATAAGACAAGAGAGGTAAACAATTTGAGCATCAACGCCCACAACTTTTGTGTTCTACTCGTGCATATACATCTACGCATAGACCTAGCTCTTGATGCCACTGTTGGGGAACGAAGTATGAAAATCAAAAATTTCCTACGAACACCCAAGATCTATCTAGGAGAAGCATAGCAACGAGAGGGGAGAGTGTGTCTACGTACCCTCGTAGACCGTTAAGCGGAAGCGTTAATAACGCGGTTGATGTAGTCATACTCTTCGTGATCCGATCACGATCCAATCGATCCAGCACCGAACGGACGGCACCTCCGCGTTCAGCACACGTGCGGCTCGATGACGTCTCCTCCTTCTTGATCCAGCAAGCGGGAGAGGAGAAGTAGATGGGATCACAACCAACACGACGACGTGGTGGTGATGGTGGTGGTGGAGCGCCGACAGCGCTTCGCTAAGCGTCGTCGGGACGAGGTGGTGGAGTAACGGGAGAGAGGGGCGCCCAGGGGCTGGTCTGTTGATCTGTGGATTTCTCTTCCTCTCGTGCGCCCCCTCCCCTCTATTTATATAGGTGGAGGGGCTAGGAGTCCAGCCCTACTCCTAATAGGAGTTGGCGCCAAGGGGAAGGAGTCCTACTCCTAGTAGGAGTTGGATTCCTAGTCCCCTTCCACATGTCTTAGCCACATGGGACTCTTAGGGGCTGGTGCGCCTGGCCCATGTAGGCCAGGGCGCCCCCTTTCAGCCCATGCTGGCCTATGGGACGTGGTGGACCCACTTGTGGACTTCCGGACCCCTCCGGAATCCTCCGGAACCTTCTGGAAGCTTCCCGGTACAATACCGAAAAAACCAAACTTTTCCAAAACCCTGAAAACAACTTTCCATATATAAATCTTTACCTCCCGACCATTCCGAAACTCCTCGTGATGTCCGGGATCTCATCCGGGACTCCGAACAACATTCGGTCACCAACATACATATCCCAATATTACTCTAGCATCACCGAACGTTAAGCGTGCGGACCCTACGGGTTCGAGAATAATGTAGACATGACCGAGACACCTCTCCGGTCAATAGCCAATAGCGGAACCTAGATGCCCATATTGATTCCTACATATTCCACGAGGATCTTTTATCGGTTGAACCACGATGTCAAGGATTCGGTTAATCCCGTATGCAATTCCCTTTGTCCAGCGATATGTTACTTGCCCGAGATTCGATCGTCGGTATCTCCATACCTAGTTCAATCTCGTTACCGGCAAGTCTCTTTACTCGTTCCGTAATACAAGATCCCGTGACTAACTCATTAGGCACATTGCTTGCAAGCTCTTTACGATGTTGTATTACCGAGAGGGCCCAGAGATATCTCTCCGTCATACGAAGTGACAAATCCCAGTCTCGATCCATGCCAACCCAATAGACACCTTCGGAGATACCTGTAGAGCATCTTTATGATCACCCAGTTACGAAGTGACGTTTGATAGCACACAAAGTATTCTTCCGGTATCCGGGAGTTGCATGATCTCATGGTCTTAGGAATAGATACTTAACATGAAAAAAGCTATAGCAATAAACTCAGTGATACGATCAAGTGTTAAGCTTACGGTTGGGTCTTGTCCATCACATCATTCTCCTAATGATGTGATCCCGTTATCAAATGGCAACTCATGTCTATGGTCAGAAAACCTTAACCATCTTTGATCAACGAGCTAGTCTAGTAGAGGCTTACTAGGGACATTGTATTTGTTTAT
Source organism: Elymus sibiricus (assembly GCA_039707655.1). Classification (NCBI taxonomy): domain Eukaryota; kingdom Viridiplantae; phylum Streptophyta; class Magnoliopsida; order Poales; family Poaceae; genus Elymus; species Elymus sibiricus. The sequence goes on from CM077666.1 coordinate 21,059,371, forward strand.
GTATTCACACATGTATTTAAGTTTCTGATCAATACAATTATAGCATGAATAATAAACCTTTATCATGAACAAAGAAATATGATAGTAACCAATTTATTATTGCCTCTAGGGCATATTTTCAACAAAGACCTCACCACCCAAGCGACAGAGGATCCAGCCACCAGCAACCGTGGGCCATGCCTGTCGCCTCACCATCCTGGGTTGCCGCCCCGGCTTCCAATGCCCTCCCCATGAGAAACGGAGCAACGTAAGCCTTGCTGCCACCTTCATAGGTGTTAGCGCGGGCCTTCCCGACGTCCTCCTCCGATGACGGGCAGGGATGGGGGGGTGGGGGCGCCGGCATGGGAACCCTAGTCGTCGTGGGGACGACGACGCGATGGCCCGTATCTTCTATCTCTGAAATATGGCTCGGGGTGTTTCTTTTTCACAGAGAAAAAATGGCAGGACTTAAGTTTGAAAAAAAATGTATACATTGAAAAATGCATGTTGGACAAGTAGTACAGCTCGGAGCAGTAAGACGGTGGTAATAATTGGGAGCTGTACACGTGTAAGCTTGAAGGGGCGCTGTGTATCTCTAGTATTTACCAGTGTCTTCTTCCTCCTCCTCTGGCTCACACTCACACTCACTCCACCCATCGGAGCTCCCGAAGCAAGTGCTTCCGGCCAGCCAGAGCCAGCCATGGCGATCGACGAGCCCACCAAAGTAACCCCCCCCCCCCCCCCCCCCCCCCCCCCTCCCCTCCAGCTCCCATCATCATCTGCCTCTCTACCCCACTCAACTCATTTATTTATTATTTATTTTTATGGTAAAAATTTCTTGGGGTTTCTTCATGCTATTTTTGTCTTTCCAGTGATTATCTCCTTCTGTTAATTTGGTTGATTTATTCATGTGGTTCTTGCAAATAGAAACAGAGAGGGAGGTGATTGATTCTTGAGAAGAAGGGGAAAAAGCCCCCATCGTTTTCTCCGATTGCATATATCCAGCCTTCGATCCGCTTTTTCACCGCGGGAGATTATGTTTCGCCTTGGGTGAACCGACTAGAAATTACTGCTAGATCACTGGACGAAATTTGGCAACAGAATTATTATTATTATTATTATTTTCCAGAGGAAGAGAGGGACGCAAGCGGGTGATCCGCACCCTGCCAAGTCCAAGATGGGGCAGAAGATGGTCCATCGAAGGCGCACTTTGCTTGATGAAGGCAGCAGACACGAAGACGGCGACGACGACGACGATTTTGAGCCGGCGGTGAGAACCTCTCTGGAACCATCTGAGCTCACATTGCTGCATTTCAGTTTCAGGCACCTCTGTTCTTCCAGTATTCAGAGTACCAAATACATGTCACTTCAGTAGTCTTTTTTGTCAAGCATTTCGTTAGCCTTCCTCTGTTGTTTCTTAATCTTTTATTGTTGGTAAATCACTAGATGGCATTTGGTGACAAAGTTATCGATTGCTGCATTCCAGGAACCTCTGTTCTGCCAGGCTTCAGAGTATATAAATGCATGCTATAAAAGCATGTGTTTTCTACGATGCTAGACTCTATATATGTGTTTTTTTGTTGTCTCCTACTAATTGATAGATCATTAGTCTTTTTTGTCAACCATTTCAGTAGCATTTCTCTGTTGTTTCTGAATCTTTTATTGTTGCTAAATCACTAGATGACATTTGGTGACAAAATTATTGATTGATTTTGAGCCGATGGTGAGAACCTTCGTGGAACCATCTGATCACACATACACATTGCTGCATTCCAGGAACCTCTGTTCTGCCAGGTTTCAGAGTAAACAAATACACGCTGATTGTATACTCGCATAGCAATTACTCTGCTTTTGTTCCCTGAATAATTTCCAGGGAAAGGGAGGGACGCCAGCGGGTGATTCCCCCCATTCTGCCAGGACCAAGATGGGGCAGAAGATGTCATTGGCGCATCGTAGGCTCTCTTTTCTTGATGATAGCAGTAGCATTAGTAGGCACATCGCTGCTGCTGCGGCTGCGGCTGATGATGATGGTGGTGCTTTTGAGGTGATGGTAAGAACCTTCATGGAACCATCTGATCTCATATGCCTGCATTCAGGCACCTCTGTTCTTCCAGGATTCAGAGTATCAAACGCATCTTCTCATATATCAACTTGAATAAATATAGGAAGCCGCTTTTATCAGTTACGAGTAGTTAGTTGATTGGTTGGTCGGTCGATGAATCGAGCATTGCAAAAGCTCAAGTAGTGAGATTGTTATCAGGCCAATTCAGTTCTCCTTTTTTTTGTGAACCATTTCATTTGCCTTTTCTCTTTTCTGTCACGCTTACCTTGTGGAACCGTCAAACAAACTGAAAATTAACTGCTTATGTTTTTTCATATAGCGCTCACTAGTACTGCAGCGACTAGTACAAGTACACAGTGACCGCATAGCATCCTCCATGTTATTATACTATATTATGTATGTATTCTTTATCTTTACTAATTTTGAACTTCTCGTGACGTGATAATAAAAAATTGGCAATTGTAGGATGAGGAATTTGCTGTTGATGTTGCTCAGAAGAATACGGCCATTGATGGCAGTGATGACGACTTTGTTCCATTGATAGTGAGTGTTTTATTGCTTTAGTTCTCCTGTATATGCACCGATTACACCACACATGGACCCATTCACAGCATCATTTTTAGTGAAAACATAATGTCTGACATCATCGCAATAGTTCATAGTTTTCATTTCCATCTCGATCATAATTTTCATAAAATACGATCATATAAATTATTGGTGTAACCTCATTATGGCAGATGATGAGAACCAAGAATGTGAAGAGTGAGCCTGGAAAGCATCCCGGCTCTCGATATAAACACAAAGCCCAGAGAACTATCACTAAAACTTATAAAGTAAGATACACTCCCTTATTCCATCCTTGTATGTGTGTGTGTGTGTGTGTGTGTGTGTGTGTGTGTGTGTGATATGAACAAATAAATAAATAAATTGCGGACAAATATATTATGAATTCAAGATGCTTCCTATGGTTGGATAGTGTTAGTGTAGCTTTTATTTGCTTCTTTTGGCTTTCTTTTACTGGTCTCTAGATTTTTCATTACCAATAGTACTATTATGTGTAGAGTTTCTTGAAATTTTTGGCTTATTTGGTTCGCAGTCATGTAAGTATTGTGTCTTCTTGGTTTTCTTTCTTCTAATACAAAAAGATGCACATTTTGATTCGTGTCCGAGAGGGAAAAATGAACTCACTATGCTTGATTTTGGCTCATACAAAATTTTCACAACTCAGATTATTTGTCATATTCAGTCGCCTATATAAACATATATTGAATTCATTGCTCTGTTTTGGTTGGTTTCTTTAATTTCAGAGGAAGAAGACAGGGAAGCCAGCAGGTCCAATATATGCCAAGAGAAAGATAGAGAAGAAGGCAACATTGGCTGGCAGCAACAACATTAGTAAGGTAACGTCCTATGAAATCCCTTGTTGATGTATCACACCCTTCTAAAAAATATGACGATGTAATTGAGTGTAAGTAGATCAATATGTATATTGCATTCTTGAATGTGGATGGTGTATCAAAATTTCTTGTTTGGGTAATTTACTAATTATGAACAACTTGTGACTTGACAGGTACCTGATGATGATGGCCAGAAGAAATATGCAAGGTATTTCAACTTTTTGTTGTTTCTCTTCAGTAGAGTGTGTTCAAAAGCTGTCAAGTGTGTGTATCTGACTTATGCACCTGAATCTTCAAACAAACTATAGTGTTGTCGGCTTCTATGGCACTGCTTTGGACAGAGCTTTGGATGTAGAAAAGAAATTGCCAGCAGAAGGTCCAAGCTTCATCAAGCTTATGCGGATATCACATGTCGTACGGGTTTTTTGGCTGGTAAGTCACTGTTTCTTATTTGTTTAAATGTCTGTCCAATGCCAAGAATCCGGTAATTTCTCCGTATACGCAACACTCAGTTTCTGCAAGAAGTTTAATCTACAAGGCAATTAATATCTCCAGAAGACGCAACCACAAAATTCAGATCATGCCTAGATTCATGGCATTCAGGCTTTTAGAAAGAGGAGCGGACAAGCGAGTGTCACTGATTAATTTAGGCTTTTCTTTTTTGCTTCCTCTGCATTTGACTTTTGTCTACCTCTCCCAGGCTATCCCGGTTAGCTTTTGCAAAGAGCATCTTCCAAAGCATGATGTTACAATTGTGTTAGAAGATGAGGATGGGCATGGGTTTGATACAAATTACCTAGCTCGCAAGCAGGGCCTCAGTGGTGGGTGGAATAGATTTGCAACACGGCATCACCTTAAGGTCGGCGATGCCGTGGTCTTTCAACTCGTGGGACCGACAAGATTTAAGGCGAGTGCTTCGCAAATGTTTCGTCCACTGCTCCATCATTTCGTCATATTTTTTTTTCTGAATGCACGTCGGGAGAAGTACTCATTCCTTCATGATAGCGATGGTGATATGATGGTTGATGAACAATTGACTGTTTTTTGCAGGTGTACATAACGAGAGAGAATAAGTTCACCACAACCGATGGAGTGCTCGGTCTCCTAAGTTTAGACACGTCCGTGGAAAACAACATACCCGGTGAGTAAAATTATTATCATCTTCATCTTGCAATGTTACCAAATATTTCTAATCATGTGTTGTCCTCTGTGACACAGAAAAAGAAGAAGAAACTTCGGATGAAGATGTCAAGTCCAAGAAAGATCTACAGGTCACCAAAGTCATCACCAACAAGGCAGCCGACGATGATAGCAATGACCTTTTTAGTGAAGAAGCAACAAACGACTACATCGGATCCGCAGCAGATCCAGACCCTGATTTTAATGCCATGAAAACATTCAGAACCTTCAAGATGGCCATCGACAGTTCTGTCATCGACCGCAAACTAGTCCCTGATCACCAGCTTTGGACGTACTACAAGCTCTGCGGCGCTCGCAAGGCGTTCCTCCACAGGCGTATGCCAAAGCACATAAACCCTACGCTCGCCGCAGGGGTGATAGCAGAGACGGCCAGCATCGCTGAGGGCATCAGGTCCTACTCCACCTCCTCCTCTTCTCACGAGGACCTCACGACCTGGAAGAAGACCCTGGAGTCCTTCGAGCTGCTGGGCATGGACGTGGGCTTCATGTCCAAGCGTGTCGACGAGCTCCTTTTCCTCCACGACGCTCGGCCATCGGATGATCGCCCGCCGGAGGGGTACGAGGAGGTGAAGCTGGAGCGTGCTCGTGCTGCGGAGAAGGTGAAGGCCCTCGAGAAGAAGATGGCTAGCCTGAAGGATGCTCTCGAGGAGATGGACATGGAGATGGAGGAGATCGCGGGGGAGAGGAGGGGCCATGCTATGCTGCAGCTGGAGGCCGCGCCATGGTGATCGACAATGCGTTGTGTCTGTGTGCATTTCGGTGGCTGGCACCTCTTTCAGGTCATCAGACTTGGTCGACCTATGTGCAAGCCCGTTGCTTTTGTCCGTGCGTGTAGTATTATCGGACCTATGTGTCTTAGTTCTAGTTGGTTATCTGTACATACAGCAACGTACTACTATAGCTAGCTACGATGATGTGTTTTGTGTGCACATCAGCTTTACCTTGGTGTGCACAGCAATGGTGGGAGATGGAATGATGAGATGTGGCCAGGTTTCAGGGTTTATCATGAGTTTGTTGAGCTCTTGGTTTGTGCCGGCAGTTACTAAGGTGGGCTATGCATTTATACGTCAACACTTCTTCTCACTTGTGGCTCCCTCGCGTCTAAACGTGGACCGAAAGTGGGCTGGAATTTAATTGCGTCAGCCGGGTCTTGAACTCAACACCTCTTGTCTTCGATACCATGTAGAATTGCACGTATCAATCAGTTCACCCAAAAGCTCTAAGCTGATGGGGAAAGGAGGCTATGCATTTATACGTCAACAAAAAAAATTACCCTTCAAATTCCACTCAGAAGCGAAGCTGAAAATTTTCTGGCCTGGCATTTTGACAAACAGGGGTGGTGTGGTGTGTTTATTGTAAAGGAGGCGTATGACCTGCAGCCTGCGATCGCCGGGGTGGGATGCTGCTTCAGTCACCGGAGTAGGGTTGCGCCTCAACTGTGTCGGGGAGAGGGGGGGGTCGACGACTACCTGGCGCGCCAACTATCGGTGCGTATTTTCCGACGATGGCAAGGGTAAGTGGAGGTTATCCTTATTTGTGTTTAAACCTTTTGATTAAATGCGTCATGGGCCTACCTGGGACCCATGATCTCGTCAGTAGCCCCCGAGTCCTTCGTGATCAAAGGGAGACATCGCCTGGCTCTAGTTAGGGATCGTGCTCATACGTTCGTTCCGGATTTTAGATGTAGTAGTGACTGGAGCGTGTTCCTGATCCTAAATTTGCAATGCATGGTATGTGTGAAAGGCCGGGCTTTGTCCGAGTGGTTTTGAACCGGACCCGCGGGAAGCAATTATTTTATATAAAATATTGACCAAAAATATTTATCTATACCTAAACATGAATATCAGTATAATCTATCTTTAGCTATTGTCTTTCGCTAAAGAAGGCCATCAATAATGTATAGTAGATTGGAACTAAAATTAGATTTGAGGATAAGGCTAAGCCATATATAATTAGAAGTGAAATTAATTAATATATGTTAGGATAAGCGTTGCTGCTAGACATTAATATCTCAGAATAATCACATCAATGTTCACATACTTTTTCCTATAAATATGAATCAAGGAGATGCTCATAAACTCATCGTCTTGGTTTAGAAAGAAAATCACACATACTATTACCTCATCATCGATATGGCGTGCTACCTGGAGAATAGTGGCAGAGGAGTATCGGGAACCACCAAGGTGTTGATGTGTCTGTGGCTGCTGACGCTATTTGTCCGGTTATCTGGTAGGGATTAAGACCATCATCATCGACACACAAACTTTTTGAATTGTTTGGATTGCTTACCACATGTCTCATGTGGTGACCCACAAACTAACAAATTGCCCGATCGATCGATCAGACTGATCCAATTTCCTTAAGTTGATTGTTAATTCGTGGGTATGTATGCTGTTTTTGTTTTTGGATTTATAGACGCAGAAGAGGTGGGACTGGAAGGCTGCGAGTTCAATGAGTGGAGCGAGACGTGGAACAACAAGATATGCGTCAAACGTGGCACTTGCAACACGCCGTGCAGAGCCGAGGGCTGGGAAAAAGGCGCCTGCTTCTTCATCAATCACTGCCTCTGCTACAAGAACTGCTCCCCGTCCCCGGCCCCGGTAAATTCCATGTTGTCTTAGTTCAACACTAGCGCTGAAGGAGCGCGGCGCACGTCGCGCCCGTGGCCGATTTCGTCTGTATTTTATCGAAATAAGCAAGAAAACAACACATATTTTTATTTTTTTGGTTATTTTTTTTGAATTATTGTCCACGTGAATGCATAGTGCTGGTTTACTATTTTTATTTCTTCTGAATTTCTGTTCACGTAAATGCATAGTGCTGTTTTTTTTTGTTCCGGTTTATTTGGGTGTGTTGTTTTGGTTTAAAATTCGATTACTGTTTCAGTTTTATGGTTCGTGTGGGTTAATGTTTTCGGTTTATTTAGGTGTTGTTCCGTTTACTGGTTTATTGCTCTGGATTATTCGAGGTTGTTGTTTCGGTTTATTTGGGCTATTGTTTCGGTTAGTAGCCCTGAGTTTATTCGGATAATGTTTCGGTTTTTGTTCGGGTATTTGTTAGTGCACTTTTAACTGTTATTGTGTTGTAAAAATGGGCAGTAATCGGTCAAGAACTTATTTTTCACATGGATTACTGTTCATACGAATATACAGTTTCAGCCTACTGTTTTTGTGTCCTGGCAGCACTATCATCGGAAAGGATCAGCAGACGATTAAGGCGGCTGTGCATCGGTACGTCGGTGTTGAGAAATGATATATAGAAAATTCTAAATCCTAACTCTCTATATAAGGACGCGAGGGTGGAGGAAGGGGAGAGAAATGATGTGTAAAAAAAATCCTAGTTTTTTTTTAAAAACGTGCGTATTTTTTCTTCGGTGAAAGCTAAAAGAAGTAAGGGGAGGAAATCAGATTATTTAGAGCACTGGTTAAGCAGAAGTACTGGTCATCCAAGATGAATGTTCACTCGCGGTTACTGTTCACAGACGATTACTATTCATGTATGGTACTCTTTGTCACTATTGTTCACTGAAAACGTGCGTATTTTTCTTCGGTGAAAGCTAAAAGAAGTAAGGTGAGAAAATCAGATTATTTGGAGCACTGGTTAAGCAGAAGTACTGTTCATCCGGGGATGGCGGTTCACTCGCGATTACTGTTCACAGACGATCACTGTACGTGTATGGTCCCGTTCGTAGGTGATTATTGTTCACAGACGGTACTGTTCATATACGGTACTGTTCACTGACAGCGACGGAAAATGAGTAGTAATCTTTAAAAAAACAGAAAAAGGGAATCCTTCCCGCTTTAGTATTAGTACTTTCGCTCGTTTTATTGCTTCGGGTTATTCGGGGTTGTTGTTTCGGTTTATTTGGGCTATTGTTTCGGTTAGTAGTCCTGAGTTCATTCGGATAATGTCCGGTTTTTGTTTCAGTTTATTCGGGTGTATTGTTTTGGTTTAAAATCAGTTACTGCTTCAGTTTTATGGTTCATGTGGGTTAATGTTTTTGGTTTATTTAGGTGTTGTTCCGTTTCGCTGGTTTTGTTGCTCCGGGTTATTCAGGATTGTTGTTTTTGTTTATTTAGGCTATTGTTTCGTTTAGTAGTCCTGAGTGCATTCCGATAATGTCCGGTTTTTGTTTGGGTATTTGTTAGTACATACTGTTTCGGTTTATGATTCGGGTGGGCTAATGTTTTCGGTTTAGTCCGGTGTTGGTCCGTTTCATTGGTTTTACTATTTCGGGTCTAGGGAGGAGGAGTTCCAGTTTTTTTGGTTTTTTTTTAATATATTTCTTATGGATTTCTGTTCACGTGAATGCGTAGTGTTTTTTTTCTCTTTTTTTTAGTTATTTCGGTTTATTCGGGTGTATTGTTTTGGTTTAAAATTCGGTTACTGTTTCACTTTTATGATTCGTGTGGGTTAATGTTTTCAGTTTATTCAGGTGTTGTTCCGTTTCACTGCTTTTATTGCTCCGGCTTATTCGGAGTTGTTGTTTCGGTTTATTTGGTCTATTATTTCGGTTAGTAGTCCTGAGTTCATTTAGAAAATGTTCGGGTATTTGTTAGTGCACTTTTAATTGTTGTTGCGTTGTAAAAATTGGCATTGATCGGTCTAGAATTTATTTTTTCCATGGATTACTGTTCGTGCAAATATACAATTCCGACCTACTGTTTTTGTGCTCTGTTAACACTATCATCGGAAAGAATTAGGAGACGATTGAGGCGGATGTGTATCGGTACGTCGGTGTCGTGCATCGGTACGTCGGTGTCGAAAAATGATGTATAGAAAATTCTAAATCCTAACTCTCTATATAAGAACGTGAGGGTGAAGGAATGGGAGATAAATAATGTGTAAAATATATTCTATTTTTTTTAAAAAAAATTGCATATTTTTTCTTCGGAGGAAACAATTTTTTTAGAAAAGAAAGCACTGTTTTTTTGGGTACTGTTCATGAGGGGTGCTGTTCACGCGTGCTTACTGTTTACCCTTTTTAGGAAAGAAAAGCACTGTTGATGGGGGCACTGCTCATGAACGGGGTACTGTTCACGAATGACGCTGTTCGCACGCGATTACTGTTCATCGGTGGTACTGTTTTACGCGGGGCACTGTTCATACGTAATTCCGACGTTGCCGTGAAGTACGAACAGTAGGCGCCGAAAAAAATTCAAAAAAACCAGAAAAATCAAACCCTTCCCGCTTTAGTTATAGTACTTATGTATGGCTTAAGACAAGAGTAAGTGGTCTTATATAGACGCAGGGCGTACATGCATGCATGCATGCGTTGTGACTTGTACAATCTTTTGCATAATAAAGTTGGGGCAGTATTCATCAACTGCAATCGATCTTTTACCCGCTTTTAATTTTAATTTGCTTGTGATGATTGGCTCTCACTCGCCACTTACCGCTTCGTGGTGACCGGAAAAACTGGAAAACTACACTGCGCGGTCCATGTCCACCAATAGTGAAACATGAAACGACATGTGATCATATCCCCCCTATACGTCCGTCCGTCCGGGCGGATTAATGTAGTAATATGAAACCGGACATGGCAAAGGAATGGATATTTACTGCAGGTTCTATTCATTTCGGCTATGTAATGTACATTCCCATGCATGCATGTTTGGTACTACAAGCCATCTAATTAAGAACGACATGCAACACATTGGAATATCTCATAATTAACATATAGTGGAATAATAGTGAATTACAACGCGATATAAGCTAGTGGAATAATTCCGAACGGTGGTAATAGTGAATTACTAAAACAAGAAGAGCACATCATCAATTTTCAATTGCTTATGCACTCAAGAACCAACCGACTTCAGAAATAAAAATGCAAAAGAAAACCCAACCCAAACATTATAGGAGAGAGGAGTTGGCGGAGGATGGCAATGGAGAGATGAACACAAGCACACTATGATGTTTAGGGTTGGCAGTGTTGCTCCTCGAGCGGCCATGCTGCTCTCCATGTGCGGAAATGTTGCTCTAAGAGATGTGCTTGACAAATGATAGGCCACCGCTCAATATTTCCTTCATGATTTCCTTTTTTAAAGCACGACACGGGGTTTCCACTTTCAGTGAGATTTCGATGATATTCACTAAATTTCATTAATTTCAGTGGACACTGAAATATTTATCTTTCGGCCAAAATATTTCAGCCATTTCAGTGGTACATAGGAATTCAAATATATTTTTAAATGTTTTTCAATTTTGGTTAGATTCAATTGAATATTTCACCTCGTTTGGAAGTTCATATTGGGCCTCAGAATTAGATATTGGCATTGGTCTTCCCCGAATGTCATTGTTTGGATGGCTGTGGCATTCAGTATTGGAAACGAGCCCGAATATTGGCCCGACCGCGGCAAACTTTCTCCAATTCGGAGCCCCAGCGCTGGATATTGCCTTGCATTCGCTAGCAAGAGCCCCCTCCCCGCCAAACATACCTCTTCGTTCCCCCTCGAGGAAAGGAAAGAGGCGCGAGCGACGGCGCGATTCAGGAACTCGAACGGTGGCGCAGGTGAGATCCCTCCCCCTCCTCCTCCCCCCTCCTCCTCCCCATCCTCCTCTATCCCCGGCAAGGCTCCGGTCGTCCCCATCCTGCTCCCTCCCCACGCCAATCCTCTAACCCCCCGTCTCAGCAGCCATGCCGACCGAGGTGCTCCCTCCCCACGGCGGTGGCGGCGGCGGCTGTCTTTTGCCTACAAGAGCCCCCCTCGCCCCCTCCCTACCAGTGCTTGAACCCCCATCTCGACCGCCCCCCTGATCTCCTCTCACCCCCTCATCCAGAACCCTAGAAATGTTCTCTGATCCCTAATTTCTCTGCCTCTTGCAGGTCACTTGGTGGGTGTATGGATCCTTCTCAGCAACCCGATTCAAGGTATGTGATGTTGATCTAAATCTGGCTAGAAGATGTTTGTGTTCTCAAAATGGCATTAGGAATTGTAGGTGTTTTAGATCTGTAATGCTGTTGCAATCAACAATTATGTTTGTGGTGCATCTTTTATTGTCTTCTAGCAGATCTTCATAGTTGGAACTTGCTGTGCAATTTTATTGTTTGATGTTCGCTTGATTAAATGCTCAGTTTTATTGATTGAAAAGATGTATAAATGATTGATGGCTAATAACTAAATTATTGTGTAGTTCCATAACATCAGATCAAGTAGACATGATTTCATACATAAATGAAGAGAACAAAAGGAGAAAGAGGAAAAGGATAATCTTGACAGAACTTTACTTTGAGTCGGTACTTCTTGGAATGGCATACCTTATTTCACAGAGAGCACCTCGTGGATTAGGTAGTTTTAGTGATGATGAGCACAAGCACACATTTAGGAAGTATTTGTTGAAAGATATGTATGATGGCTCAGAAGTGGCATGCTATGATCAGCTACGTTTAACGAAAAGAAATTTTCATGATTTGTGCACCATGTTGCGTGAGAGGTGTGGTCTACTTGATAGTGTGTACGTGGATGTGGAAGAAAAGGTTGCCATGTTCTTGCTAGTAGTGGGTCATGGTCTGAAAATGAGGTTGCTTCGAGGCACATACAAGCGGTCTTTGGGAACTATAAGTACTCACTTTTCCGAAGTGTTAAGAGCCATTCTATCTATGCATGGGGGCTTCATAAAGCTTCCAGATGCTAATGTTCAACCTCCTGATGATTACAAATGGAAGTGGTTTGGTGATGCACTAGGAGCATTAGATGGCTGTCATGAAGACCCTCCAGAATTGCCACAAAAAAGGCAGCGAACGGGTGATGCTATCTTGTGCATGCTTGGAGACATGAAGGGTTCTTTCCAAGATGCTTTGAAGTCACTTGAGCCACTAGAACTGCCCAAGGTTACTCCTCCTCTTGAAATCATTGCTGCCCTTGAAAAGATCCCAGACTTGGCTCGTTCAGACATGTTGCGAGCATATGGTAAACTCATCCTTAGTGAACGCTTATTCCAAGCACTTATGGAGTTGCCCATGGAGTTTAGGAAGGAATGGTTGTTGATGCTCAATGAGAAGAACAACGTTTGACTAGTTTCAAGTGCTTATGTGCGGTTGCTTTGTTCCATGTAATTGCTATGAACTTGATGGACTAGTTACTAGTCTCAATTGTTATATGTGTTGCTGTTGTTGAATAAGTGTTGTATAATTACTGTTTTTTGGTAAGTGCATCTACTTTATAACTGCTGTGATTGTATTCTTCATATATATAGTCATTAAAAAAATACATATTGCATATAATTTAGTTTCAAACTTTACATGAAAGTTCATTTTTCATCATATGACAAATGAGCAATTCCAATGTAGAGAATGGCCATCCAAACAAGCTTCAGAATTGAGCCTCTCATCCAAATTCCAAGTGGCAATTCTGTGCACATCCAAACAAGAGAATTCGGGCTCAATGTCAATATCAAAGTCAAGCAGATTTGATATTGGGGCCAATTCAATTCCATGGCCCTGAATATCAACATCCAAACAGAGCGTTTCAGTCTTTTGACCGAAATGCAAACTGAAATTACTAAAATTCACTGAATTTCGGTTGCCGCTGAATTTTTTCCTGAAACTGAAGTTGAAAACCTTCGCAGAAGTACTGCACGCTCCTTTGTGATATTGATACCGGCTGGTATGGTTAATGCTTCGTTGTTGTTCACTCGTGAATATACGAAGAGAAAATAAGTTGGCTGCAATTGAGGAAGCTCTTGATCTCCTGAGTTTGGACACGTCCATGGAAACCAATACATCAGTTTCAAAAAGAAGAAGAAACCAATACATCAAAGTGAGTTTTGGGAATCTTATCATGTTCTTTTTTTGTCCGAACCATGTTGGAGAGTTGCATGTGATTCCATTAAGAAGGAAGAATACAGCACCAAAGGTATGGCCCATGCATCGCCACAGAGGCACGACCCACCTAGACAACATAAACAACCTAGAAACTAGAACATGAAAAGAGTGACACGCAGGGCAACATAGCAAGAAAACATCCACTGTGAGAGCATGAACTACGTTGTCGGCACAAACGACCCAAACCAGACTACCAAGATGACAACGACTGCAGCTGAGCGCAAGCAATGAACCATGAACCAACACCGTACCGCTTGCACTGCACGGTATGATACCACCAAGCAACGAGGCAACAAGCCAATGCCACCAGACCGATTGCCACGACCAAATTCAACTCCAAATCACAACTGAGAGGGCAGTTGAAAAGGTTGGTTTCCTGATGAGTGGATTTTATCCAAACTTTTTAGACTATATTTTAGTGCTTAATTAAAATCCCTCATATCATATCATATCCATCTTGCACTTATTCATGTCCTCAGAGATCTACAATTAAATTTCTCAAATCCTTCTCAAACGTCCGTGCGGACAGCCCGGTTCTTGCCCGGACAGGAGAGAGAAGAAAAAAAAGCCACCCAACCACTGCCCTCTCTTTGTTCGGACGTGTCCAGCCAGTCCACAAATCCTCATATTTTTTTTGAAAAAAAGAAGGGTTTCCCCCTTCCGATTTCTATTAGAGAAACCAGCATCGAGCTACAGACTTCAGTTCCGGCAAGTTAAGCAAAAGAAACGCCCTACAATTACTACTACTGTGGCCAGAAGGAAAGCAGAGAAAGGATCAGCACAAGGCAGCCCGAACTCACACTCTCTTCTGACCACCAAAGAGACGACCGACATCATCCAGCATAGATTACATGAACCAGTCTTTTGCAGCCAAAACACGAAAGGAAACAAAGTACTACAGGAGCTGACTAAGGCCAAGATATAACACAGCAGCAGGAAGAAGTCCACCAGCACGCATCATCACTCCAGCCTCGGCATGTTGTATCTCCACCCTTGTGACGCCTTATAAACCTCACTTGCCACTTGTTCTAGCAGGTTTACCCCCAGCTCCAGCAGCCTTTTGTTTTGTTTTTTATCTGCAAAATAGACCATGCCAATATCCAATATGTCATCATTCCAATCAGAATCATAGGATCAGTGTAATTCTTATTATCAAAAATGATCCCATTCCTACACTTCCAGATGGCCCACATCATAGCTGCAACCCCAATTAAGGCAAGTTTTTTATCAGTTTTGCCAAAAGTTTTAATCCATCTCCCAAAGCAATCTTCAACAGAGGTTGGGGTGGATTTCAAACTCAGGGCACATCTGACTAAGCTCCATATCATTTGAGCCGCAGAGCAACTAAAAAATAGATGATCAATATTCTCATCTCTTCCACACATGACACAACCTTTTGGGCCCTTCTAGCCTTTTTTCAACAGAGTATCTCTAGTTAAAATGCTTTTTCTATTAACTAGCCATAAAAACACTTTTATTTTAGCTGGGACTTTCACCTTCCACGGAAATTTTTGTGGGAAATTGCAGTCATCAGCTACCAACTTTCTATATAGGGATTTAACTGTGAATTTACCATCACCAGTAAGAGTCCATATTACCCTATCCCACTAGTACAAAACAGGGCATTAGTCCCGGATCCAGAGGGCCTTTAGTCCCGGTTCTGGAACCGGGACAAAACGATCGGGACAAATGCCTAAAACTTTTAGTCCCGGTTGGCCTATGAACCGGGACCAAAGGTGCCCCACGTGGCCGCTGTGGGGCGCGCAGGCAGGAGGACCTTTAGTCCCGGTTGGTAACACCAACCGGGACTAAAGGGTCTCCACGTGGCCGCTGCGCAGCACTCAGGCAGGAGGACCTTTAGTCCCGGTTGGTAACACCAACCGGGACCAAAAGGCAGCCACGCGTCAGCAGCTCGCAGGCGCTGGGGTTTTTTTTTTTGAAAGGGGGGGTTTAGGGGTTTCATATTGTGTTAGCTAGCTAATAGAGAGAAGTGACCTCTCTTTCTCCGTGCTTGGTCGACGCTAGCTACTACATATAGAGAGAACTCGACGCTAGCTAGTAAGCAATGAAGGAACCATTAATTACACAACATCGTCATGCATGATCAATATATAGAGAGAAGTGACCTCTCTTTCTCCGTGCTTGTTGGTCGAACAACAAGTTTTCGTATATCTATTCGACGCTACTACAGAGAGTACACGTTGATGCATATATCTATTCAACATGTTTGCAATTCCCGATGGCATTTTCCATCTTTAGGAATGACTTGGTCAACAAAGAATCCCGCCAAATCCTCTTGAATTGCGCGTAGGCGATCAGCTGGTAGGAGTACGTTCCGCTTCTGCCAAGTCTAATTTAAAGAAGGGGGGTCAATATATATATATATGAATGAAATCAACACAATTGATGGTGATAAAATAAAATTATGAATATTGTTTACGTACTTCAAATTGTTGTTTATTGAAGCCCCTCTCGGTGGTCTTTTGGTGAATGAACTCGCAAATGTAGTATCCACATAACTCAGTTCCGGGTTCCTGCCACATGCACTTTATGAGAATAGAGTTCAATCAAAATGATAATCAACCATGATAATGGTATTGAAACTAGAATCAATGAGAGATGCGCGGAACTAGCTAGTACTACTTACTCTGGGTTGTTTAAATCGCAGATCCGGTCTCCATTCACCCTGAACCTGCGTGATGAACTTTTTCCAAACCCTGCCCGGCAAAGAAAATGATTACTTGATATCAGGAAATGAACGAAAGTTGCCGATATAGTGCGATAATGATTGAACTTACTTCTGGAGCATTTCAATCATGTCCGCATACTCCGTAGCCTCTTTACGTCTCGAGTCCAAGACAGTTACTGCTCCCTCGTCAAGCTGAATGGCTAGCAGAATAAAGTGGAAGCTGCGCGCGCATAACTCATCAATTACACTTAACCTCGAGTCAGCGAAACAGAATATGCAGAAGACAGTAACACTCACTTGAAGTTGTAAGGAAAGAGTATTTCCCTTTTGTTTTGGTGTCGAAGGAACGAGCTGAGCAAGATTTTCTCAGTCTCCTCGGGGATCTTCTGTACCGACCATTCATTTACGATATTTAGGTTAATGAACCCAATGTCATAGATTTGTCCTTTTTTAAATTCGACGATCTTCAATCTGCATAATATAGTGAGGATAATTATATACATGCAATGAATGAGCTGAGCTAGAGACTTAATTACAGAAATAATACTTACAGACAATAACAAGCCACGAGACTTTTGTCGAGGGCGGCTTGATTGTATAACTGAAAGAGTTCATCAAATTCAACGAAGATCGAGTCGATTCCAACGAACTCGTGCTCATCCTTAATTCCCACCAAGATACTGCCCGTCCCATCCTTGCAGGTCTCCAAGTACCATTTATGTAATGTTCGCATCATCGTTGGTAGATCTTGTTCCAGATCATCACTTCTGACGAGACGCTTCCCGTGCTGGTATTTAAAGGTGTCTACTGGCTTAGCGATTTCAAAATGTACATCATCGCCTAGGTAATCACCAGGATTGAAACCAGGAGCAACGGCCGCTACCCCCGGGGTATCGGTAAACACCTTGAGCGGGGGGCACGATTGCTTTTCCTGTTCGCCGAGCTGGGGAATTGTTTTCCCACTTCTTGCACCAGTACTGCTACTTCTCGACCGACTCTTAGCTTTGTCATATGTCTTTGCAATAATGCGGTCATAGTTTGATAGCAGCGGAGGCGGAGGTGGTCGCGTAAGGGCATCCAGAGTGCGATTCGCCATTACCGGATCTATTTTTTCCTTCGGAGGTGGAACTTTCCGTGCAAAATGGGCCTGCACTTCGGCAGCACTGATGTCCTTGTTTTCCTCGTCAGTCCTCTCATATGGTAACTTTGGAGGAACCCTGAGGCTTGGACCAGATTTGAATTTCTTCCAGCCTTTTGTACTGCTAGCCGCCGGAGCGGCGGCGGCTCTCTTCCGCTGTTGCTGACGAGGCGGAGTTCGCTGACGCGGCGGAGGCAGCTGCGGCGGCGGAGACGGCTGACGCGCCGGAGACAGCTGAGGCGGAGGAGGATTCTGCTGAGGGTCCTCCTCCGTTAGAGTCCGCTGAGGCGGCGGAGACGGATTACGCGCCGGAGACGACTCAGGCAGCGGAGATAGCACAACTGGACTGTGAGGAGGAGTCTGCTGAGGATCCGGCTGCGTCTGCTGAGGCGGCGTCCAGTTTGGAAGCTTGATGTACTCCTTTCTCCATAGACAGGTACTCCTTAAGGCATTTTCCAGAAGATCCTCCCCTTCACATGTAGGGTAGTCAAGCTCCAGCCCCTCAAATCCCGCCATTATCTCATCCACCGTGACAATAGCATAGCCATGTGGAATCGGACGGCAATGGAAAGTTCCCTCAGTTCGAGGAGGTAAAACAGAGCCGACCGCCGCCTTCGAGGTCAGGTTCTGGCATTTCGCCATTAGCACACAATGTTCAGTCTCCGTGATACTATCCACGGGGTAGCGAGGAGCCGTGATATCAGGCTGAAGGAGCTCCGTGGAAGCCACGCTGCTTCTCCGCTGAGATGGTGGGGTAGCTTCTGGGGCAGTGTCGAAGGAAGGATCTTCATGCCGCTGAGATGGTTGGCCGGTAGCTCGCTGGCTCTCAAGTTCCTCTAGTTTCGCTAATCTTGCATTGATCTTCTGCATTTCGCTTGCTTCCGCTTTCTTCTTTCTCTGTCGGCTTCTATAACCATCGCTGTCTGGAAACCCATCCTTCCACGGAACGGAGCCTGATGTGCCTCGTGTTCGTCCAGGGTGTTCAGGATTCCCGAGGGCATGTGTCAGCTCGTCATTCTCTCTGTCGGGATGTAACCTCCCTTCCTGCGCTGCCTGGATTGCTTCCTGAAGCTTCTTGACGGGTATTGCAAGTTGAGCTTTCGTCCAAACACACTCCCCTGTGTCTGGGTCCAAAGTTCCCCCAACCCCGAAGAACCAAGTCCTTGACCGATCTGGCCAGTGCAATGTCGCTGGTTGGACCCCTTTAGCAAGCAGGTCTTGCTCAGCTTTGTCCCACGTAGGCCGGGCTTTGCTGCAGCCACCTTACCCCGTAACATGGTGATACTTCTTCTTTGCAGCATTTAGCTTATTTGTCGCTGACCTTTGCTTGCCCTTGTCCGATTTCTTGTAGGCCACAAATGTGGGCCAGTGATCTTTTATCTTCTCATATGCACCGGTGAATTCTGGAGTCTTGTCTTTCTCGACAAACTTTTTGTTCAAATCTTTCTTCTAGTTCTTGAATAGTTCTGCCATCTTCTTAAGAGCAAACGCCTTGACCTTATTCGGATCCGCCTCTGGCGGTAGGCTGAAGTTTGTCATCAGCGAGGTCCAAAGATCATCTTTCTGTCTATCCTGGACATAAGAAACTTCAGGGTCCTTCTTCTTATTCCATTCTTGGATGCTGATCGGGACGCGGTCCCTAACAACCACTCCGCACTGATGTATAAATGTGTCCCTGCTCCGCTTGGGAGCAATCGGTTGGCCATCTCGACCGACTTCTTCGATCGTGAACCTTTAATCCTGGCGCAACCTTTTCTTCGGGCCTCGTCTCCTTACGGAAGTTTGGCTCGATCCGGAGGGCTAATTAAAAGAAGAAAGAAGCGTTAATATATGTACATACAAAACAATTAATGCATCAAGTCAGCAGAGGCTTAATTAATATATGTATATATACCTCGCCGGACATTGCAACAGTTAAGGCTCCCTCCTCCGTTCGGTCACCGGAGCCGTCATGATCTCCTTGCTCCTCCGTTCGGTTACCGGAGCCGTCATGATCTCCTTCCTCCTCCACTCGATCACCGGAGCCGTCATGATCTCCTTCCTCACCATCGGTGTCATTGAGAAACGACAAGGGATCACCTCCGTCGCGGATTATATCCCCCAACAACTCTTCTTTTTCTAAGTCTCTGTCCATAGTTTCTGCAAATGTTACAACATGGCAATATACAACCATGAGAGATGGATTAGTGGCAAACATAGACCTAGCTAATCACAACAAGGAATCATATGCATATATGAGCAATGGATTAGTCGCAAACATCATGCAAAGTTATCGGGGGTTATACTTTGCGGCCGCCTACCGAATAAATAACTATCCATTCTACCACATTGACCTATGCCGGCCGCCTACCGAATAAATAAAGTCCCTTCGGCTCACTGAGGTAAAACCGGTGAATTAGACGCCAATATATATAGTATTATACATAACAATTACGGATAGGGGCGGGAGGGGGTAGATCGACAACGCTCTTTCTTCTAGGGGGTTATGTTTTAACGAACCACCCCCCCCCCCGGCCCCCTCATGTCGAAGTTATCGGGGTTATGTTTTAACGACCCCCCCTCATGTCGAAGTTATCGGGAATATGTTGAATTCCCGAGAGAGTTAGGGATGTTCTAACGCGGCACTACACGATATAGGTGAAGGGGGATAACATCCGGGAATACATCTTTTTTTTTGCTATGATACACATATACATCTACATACTAAAGTATACATACATACATACATCTACATACATATATATCGGGGTTATGTTTTAACGACAAGATGAATACAAGATTTATACACAAGATGAATACAAAATGAATACAAGATTTATACACATGGATGAATACACAACTCAACAAATGAACCAACCATGCCTCAAAATCAAAATTATCGGGGTTATGTTTTAACGACCCCCCCCCCCTCATGTCGAAGTTACGACGATATTTGATGAATACAATATTTATACACAAGATGAATACAAAATGAATACAAGATTTATACACAAGATGATTAATACACAACTCAACAAATGGACACCTTTTGTCGAACAGCGGAGGGACGATCAGTGACCACGGAGATGCAAACACCACAACCTGTAATTCCATCAAGTGAAAATTAGCATGGCATTAGCATTCCATCTATCTATATCATCTATCATCATCATCTAACAACAAATCATCTAACAAAATTACTACAGAAAAAATTATCTAACAAAATTACTACAGAAAAAATTACTACAGAAAATCATCTATCACATCATCATCATCATCTATCATCTATCATCATCATCATCATCTAACAACAAATCATCTAACACAAAATTACTAAAGAAAAAATTATCTAACAAAATTACTACAGAAAATCATCTATCATCATCATCATCATCTATCATCTATCATCATCATCAAAGCATAAAAAAATCATCATCTAACATGCATCTACAGGAAAAAAAACTACCTTGCAAGACGAGGAGGGGAGCCCGGGCAAGGGATGGCGATGGCCGGCGATGAGGGGAGCGCGCGGGGACGGCGTCGGGGCAGGGGCGATGGAGCTGGAGGGCCGGCGATGAGGGGAGCGCGCGGCGGACGTACAGCGTCGGGGCAGGGGCTCGGCGACGACGACGTCGGGGCAGGGCGCGGCGAGGGTGTCGGGGCAGGGCGCGGCGAGGGCGTTGGGGCAGGGCGCGGCGAGGGTGTCGGGGCAGGGCAGGGCTCGGGTAGGCGATGGCGAGGTCGGGCAGCCTAACGGCGTCGAGGTGGTCGTCGGCGCCGTTGGGGGAGAGGAGGAGAGATCGAAGAAATGGGTGGGGAATTGGAAATTTTTCCAAGTGCGTGGTTATATACCCAACCCTTTAGTCCCGGTTGGTGGCTCCAACCGGGACTAAAGGTGCCCTTTAGTCCCGGTTGGAGCCACCAACCGGGACTAAAGCCCTTTGCTTCCCGCCCTTTCGGCTGCTGAAAAGGACCTTTAGTCCCGGTTGGTGTCACCAACCGGGACTAAAGGGGGGCCTTTAGTCCCGGTTGGAGCCACCAACCGGGACTAAAGGGCTGTGCTACCGCGGCCAAATGTTTAGTCCCACCTCGCAAGTCGAGAGGCGCCTGCACTGGTTTATAAGCCCCGCTGTGACGGAGCTGTCGAGCTCCTCTCTATTGCAGGCAGTACATGCCTAACCTTTGTCATTGCCCTGTTGGGCCTGCTGGGCCCACGGGCCTGCATCCTGGCCCATGTAAAGATGGGTTTCTAGTCGTATGCAGGCCGTGGTGGCCTAGTAGGCGGCATTTTTTTATTTTTTATGTTATTTTAGTTTGCTATTAGAGTTTTATAAAAGCTTTTTAGTTTTCTATTAAAGTTTGTAACAAAAAATACTTTATGAAAATTCTTTTTACAATTAAAGTTTTTAACAAATAAATACTTTGATAATTTTAGTTAATATTATTTTGATTATTTTTAGTTGATTCTTTTTGCTATTGATATTTTTTATTGATTCTTTTTAGTTGATTCCTTTTGCTATTAGAGTTTTATAAAAGCTTTTTAGTTTTCTATTAAATTTTGTAACAAAAAATACTTTATGAAAATTCTTTTTACTATTAAAGTTTTTAACAAATAAATACTTTGATAATTTTAGTTAATATTATTTTGATTATTTTTAGTTGATTCTTTTTGCTATTGAAAAATATTATATTTAATTGATTCTTTTTAGTTCATTCTTTTTGCTATTAGAATTTTATGAAAACTTGTTAGTTCATTCTTTTTGCTATTAGAGTTTTATAAAAGCTTTTTGATTCATTCTTTTTGCTATTAATTCATTCTTTGAGCAAAATGACCGTGAAATTGAAAAGCAGTACAAATGAACTCTGAAAAGGTTGAAAGTTGGCATGGTATCATCATTTCACCCACATAGCATGTGCTAAAAAGTTGAGAGGGTTACGGCAAAAACTGGATGCACTTCGTGTACAAAATGGACAATCTCTTTCGAAGTATCACGGTTTCGGACGAAAACTCATATGTTACAAAAGGCATTTCATTTCTTGACATGTAACTGCAGTGATATTCTAGATCAAAGCCATCATCAGAATAGTTGTGGAGAGAAAGTCTTCACTTTTTCTTCGCGCGTGTCCCTTGCTTATTGCGCCGTAACCATGGATAATCTTCATCGTTTAACAGGCTGCTTGGGTCAGCCTTCACTTTGAAGGGAGGAATTTCATGAAACTTTTCATAATCTTCAGACATGTCTGTCTTGCCCTCCACTCCCACGATGTCTCTTTTCCCTGAAAGAACTATGTGGCGCTTTGGCTCATCGTATGATGTATTCGCTTCCTTATCTTTTCTTTTTCTCGGTTTGGTAGACATGTCCTTCACATAGAAAACCTGCGCCACATCATTGGCTAGGACGAATGGTTCGTCTGTGTACCCAAGATTGTTGAGATCCACTGTTGTCATTCCGTACTATGGGTCTACCTGTACCCCGCCTCCTGACCGATTGACCCATTTGCACCGAAACAAAGGGACCTTAAAATCATGTCCATAGTCAAGTTCCCATATGTCCACTATGTAACCATAATATGTGTCCTTTCCCCTGTTGGTTGCTGCATCAAAGCGGACACCACTGTTTTGGTTGGTGCTCTTTTGATCTTGGGCAATCGTGTAAAATGTATTCCCATTTATCTCGTACCCTTGGTAAGTCAATACAGTCGAAGATGGTGTCCTGGCCAACGAGTACAGCTCATCTCCAACAATGTTGTTACCCATGAGATGTGTTTGCAACCAACTGCCGAAAATCCTGATGTGTTCACATGTAATCCAGTCGTCACACTGCTCCGGGTGTTTGGAGCACAGAAAATTCTTGTGTTCATTGACATACGGGGTCACCAAGGTAGAATTCTGTAGAACTGTGTAGTGTGCTTGAGCCCAAGAATGCCCGTCCCTACATATTATTGCATCCGCTCCTAGCGTGCCTTTTCCAGTCAGTCTCCCCTCATACCGCGATTGAGGGAGACCAATCGGCTTAAGGTCAGGAATAAAGTCAACACAAAACCCAATGACCTCCTCTGTTTGATGGCCCATGGAGATGCTTCCTTCTGGCCTAGCACGGTTATGAACATATTTCTTTAAGACTCCCATGAACCTCTCAAAGGGGAACATATTGTGTAGAAATACAGGACCCAGAATGGCAATCTCGTCGACTAGATGAACTAGGACGTGCGTCATGATATTGAAGAAGGATGGTGGGAACACCAGCTCGAAACTGACAAGACATTGCACCAAATCATTCTTTAACCTTGGTAGGATATCTGGATCGATTACCTTCTGAGAGATTGCATTGAGGAATGCACATAGCTTCACAATGGCTAATCGAACGTTTTCCGGTAGAAGCCCCCTCAATGCAACCAGAAGCAGTTGCGTCATAATCACGTGGCAGTCATGAGACTTTAGGTTCTGGAACTTTTTCTCTGCCATATTTATTATTCCCTTTATATTCGACGAGAAGCCAGACGGGACCTTCATACTGAGCAGGCATTCAAAGAAGATTTCCTTCTCTTCTTTGGTAAGAGCGTAGCTGGTAGGATCTTCATACTACTTTGGATGCATGCCGTATTTTTCGTGCACACGTTGCTGGTCCTCCCGTGCCTCTGGTGTATCTTTTGTCTTCCCATACACGCCCGAGAAGCCTAGCAGGTTCACGCAAAGATTCTTCGTCACGTGCATCACGTCGATTGCAGAGCGGACCTCTAGGTCTTTCCAATAGGGTAGGTCCCAAAATATAGATTTCTTCTTCCACATGGGTGCGCGTCCCTCAGCGTCATTCGGAACGGATTGTCCTCCAGGACCCTTTCCAAAGATTACTTGTAAATCTTTGACCATATCAAGTATGTGATCACTAGTACGGAGGGCGGGCTTCTTCCGGTGATCTGCCTCACCTTTGAAATGCTTGCCTTTCTTTCGACATTGATGGTTGGTCGGAAGAAATCGACGATGTCCCAGGTACACATTCTTCCTGCATTTCTCCAAATATATACTTTCGGTGTCATCTAAACAGTGCGTGCATGCGTGGTATCCCTTGTTTGTCTGTCCTGAAAGGTTACTAAGAGCAGGCCAATCATTGATGGTTACAAACAGCAACGCATGTAGGTCAAATTCCTCCTGTTTGTGCTCATCCCACACACGTACACCTTCTCC
This sequence comes from Elymus sibiricus, assembly GCA_039707655.1. Classification (NCBI taxonomy): domain Eukaryota; kingdom Viridiplantae; phylum Streptophyta; class Magnoliopsida; order Poales; family Poaceae; genus Elymus; species Elymus sibiricus. The sequence continues at coordinate 21,083,825 of CM077666.1, forward strand.
ATTCCACAGCTGCAAAAGTTCTTCAACTAATGGCCTTAGGTACACATCAATGTCGTTGCCGGGTTGCTTAGGGCCTTGGATGAGCACTGGCATCATAATGAACTTCCGCTTCATGCACAACCAAGGAGGAAGGTTATAGATACATAGAGTCATGGGCCAGGTGCTATGATTGCTGCTCTGCTCCCCAAAAGGATTAATGCCATCTGCACTTAAACCAAACCATACGTTCCTTGCGTCACCTGCAAAGTCCCCCCACCTTCTCTCGATTTTTCTCCACTGCGACCCGTCAGCGGGTGCTCTCAACTTCCCGTCTTTCTTACGGTCTTCTTTGTGCCATCGCATCAACTTGGCATGCTCTTTGTTTCTGAACAGACGTTTCAGCCGTGGTATTATAGGAGAATACCACATCACCTTGGCAGGAACCCTCTTCCTGGGGCGCTCGCCCTCAACATCACCAGGGTCATCTCGTCTGATCTTATACCGCAATGCACCGCATACCGGGCATGCGTTCAAATCCTCGTACTCACCGCGGTAGAGGATGCAGTCATTAGGGCATGCATGTATCTTCTGCACCTCCAATCCTAGAGGGCATAGAACCTTCTTTGCTTCGTACGTACTGTCGGGCAATTCGTTATCCTTTGGAAGCTTCTTCTTCATTATTTTCAGTAGCTTCCCAAATCCGTTGTCAGATACACCATTGTCTGCCTTCCATTTCAGCAATTCCAGTGTGGTACCGAGCTTTGTGTTGTCATCTTCGCAATTTGGGTACAACCCTTTTTTGTGATCCTATAACATGCGATCGAACTTCAACTTCTCCCTTTCACTTTGGCATTGTCTCTTTGCATCAACAATGACCCGGCGAAGATCATCATCGGGCACATCGTCTGGTTCCTCTTGATCTTCAGCTTCCCCCGTTGCAGTATCACCGTATTCAGGGGGATAGTTGTCATCATCCTCTTCTTCTTCGTTGTCTTCCATCATAACCCCTCTTTCTCCGTGCTTGGTCCAAACATTATAGTGTGGCATGAAACCCTTCTCAAGCAGGTGGACGTGAAGGGTTTTCATGTTAGAGTAATCCTTCGTATTCTCACAGACAAGGCATGGACAATACATAAAACCATTCTGCTTGTTTGCCTCAGCCACTTCGAGAAATTTATGCAGGCCCTCAAGATACTCGGAGGTGCGTCGGTCACCGTACATCCATTGCCGGTTCATCTGCGTGCATTATATAATTAAGTGTATCAAAAACCATTACAGAACATCATGAATAGAGAAGTGACTAAATTAATACAAGGTCATCATCACATTAAAACCAAAGTAGAGTAGTGATCAAATGTTATTACTGAAAAAATAAATACATAAAGTTCATACATATATAGTTCTCATAGAACAACATATAGCTCTCTAGAGCATCGAATTAAAACATACATTGAAACTATGAAAAACAACAACAAATGCGATCATAATCGCAACTAAGGTAACAATTGATCCAACGGCATAATGATACCAAGCCTCATTATGAATGGCATATTTTCTAATCTTTCTAATCTTCAAGCGCATTGCATCCATCTTGATCTTGTGATCATCGACGACATCGGCAACATGCAACTCCAATTCCATCTTCTCCTCCTCAATTCTTTGCAATTTTTTCTTCAAGTAATTGTTTTCTTTTTCAACTAAATTTAACCTCTCGACAAGAGGGTCGGTTGGAATTTCCGGTTCACATACCTCCTAGATAAAAACATCTATGTCACGTTGGTCGGCATAATTGTCATAAACACTAAATGAAACAAATCATAATAAAAGATAATATACCACATCCGAATCATAGACAGGACGAGGGCCGACGGGGGCGGATACCAAAGTCATGGCACTATATAATAACAAACAATAATAAAAGTAAGAAAATTATACAAGTATCTATCTAAATCATACAAGTAAGAATTTTTTTTCTTTTAAAAAGAAGATAAGAACAAGAGGCTCACCACGGTGGTGCCGGCAACGAGATCGGCGCGGGCGATCGACGGCGGTGAGGACGGGGACGGGGACGGCACCCTACACATGTGCAGACTCTAAGAAGTTAATTTCAGCTCAAATTGTGCATCTAAATCAAAAGAACTCCCACATACACTCCTCCACTAAAACCCACAAACCACTCTACTTCTACAGCATTTGAAATGAGCTAAACTAGCAGTGAGAGATGAAACGATGAAGTTGCTAACCTTTTAGAACACTTGTGTAGTTGGTGCACCGCCAAACCTAGACAAATCTTGGGGAAAATGGAGCTTGGAGGTCGATCTTGGAGAGGAGAAAGCTTAAGTGTGACTCGGGCATTTCATCGAACACCTCATGTGCATAGGAGGTGAGAGCAGAGCAGCACACACCTCCAACACCGGCCGGCCAAAAAACAGAGGAGTGAGCGTGTCGTGGATTTGTCACGGCAGATGTCCGGGTTAACGGACTTAAGGTGTGGGGTCATCGCACGTAACTGGTAGCTTGAGAGGGGTTGAGCGGGACGAGAGACGCGGAGTTTTTACCCAGGTTCGGCCCCTCCGATGGAGGTAAAAGCCTACGTCCTGCTTTGTGTCTTATATTGATGACGATGACAATCTCGGTTACAAGGGTGCGGAATCAGCACCTCTAATCTCGAGACCCTCTTTCTGACTATCCTTCCTGACCTGTCTATGAGACCTGTCTATGAGACGTCTAACCTGACCCTCTTGGGGTGACCCGCCCCTCCTTATAAAGGCCGAAGGGGCGGTTTACATGTAGAATCTAAGTCGGATTGATGACTTCCCATCGCGGGCTTCTCTTCATGGGCTTCCGAGTCCTGGGCTTGTAACCCATCCCGGGCGGCTTACACCGGGCGGGTTACAACCAGGGCTTATCTTCAGAGACCCGTCTCCGTGACTCTGATAACACTGTTCACCTCCTGGCACTGTAGCATCCGGGTTAGCCTCCTGACACTGTAGCCGGGTTAGCCTCCTGACACTGTAGCCGGGTTACCATCTTGGTACTGTAGCTGCCGGGTTACCCCTGACACTGTAGCTGCCGGGTTACCCCCCTGACACTGTAGCTGCCGGGTTACACCCCTGATACTGTAGCTGCCGGGTTACACCCCTGACACTGTAGCTGCCGGGTTAGAACTGTAACCAGGTCTGTACTGTTTGCCGGGTCAGCATGTCTGCCGGGTCAGTACTGTTCTCCGGGTCAGTACTGTTTGCCGGGTCAGCATGTCTGCCGGGTCATATCGCGGGGTAATATCCCCGTCATTAGCCCCCAGGTTAGCTTGAATTTATTCATGGTAAGCTCCATCGTCTTGCAGGTATATGTCCTTTGAAACAAAATATTGGGAATACAACACCCATATGCCGTTGAATCAGCCTTCAATGCTCTTGGTGGGTCTCCTCCGCCGGGTTATAATCATTGATGGTGCCAGGTCATGATTGTTGGTGACGCCGGGTCAAATAACTGAACTCCCGCTGAAATTGACATCTTGAAAACTTCTCCAATTTTTTGATATATTCATATTACCTGTAGCCCCCAAGCTCCAAGTTGATCCATGATGACTTGGCGCTTTGCAATAATATCTTTGATTGTGTAGCCCCCAAGTACCAGGTTGTCTTGCCTGCAGCAGCCTGGGACTTATAACTGTCTTATACCTTATAAAGCTTCAGCTGGTGTAGCCCCCAAGGGCCGGCTCATCAATATGTGATGCGCCGGGTCTTCAATTTGTACCTTATAATCTGTTTTGAACAACCGAATACTGTAGCCCCCAAGTGCCGGGTCGCACGCCTGCGGCGACTTGGGACTTTAGAAAATTTGATCTGAGCGGTGTAGCCCCCAAGTGCCAGGTCAGTAAGAAGTACTGGGCTGGGACTTAGAAAAATATTGAAAGGCTTTGCTTATCTCCTTGATATAACAGGGTCTTGCTGACAATATAATGATTTGAAAACCAGCTTGCATTAGCCCCCAAGTGCCGTGATGCATGCTTGCAGCGACATGGGACTTGCATACTTGATATAAACTGTCCTTGAATAATGTAGCCCCCAAGTGCCGGGTCGTCTGCCTGCGGCGACTCGGGACTATTGTGATAATAATATGACTCATCATAATTGTTGGATGAATCCTTGACCGTGGTTGTAATATAACCCGGAATGCATATCCTGGAATAATTCCTTTGTCTTTGATATGAAATCCCTGCTCGTAGTTGCGGTGCAACCCGGCGAGTATGTGAGAAATCCATGATGAAGATCCAGCCATGTTGGCTATTAAAGATCTATTTGTTCTGGCGGCTTATCTTATAAGACAAGACCTGCAAAAATAAACAAAACAGAGTATATTCTGCATTGTTGTAAGGGTGGCTTGAAAAAGCACAACCCGGAGATGTTAAAATCTCGTATAGCCTTGCTTCCTCTTTCACAATCTTGCTCTGACCCGGTTTGGCAAACCGGCATGATATGCAAATATGATGCAATGCATGATGTAATGTATGATGCAATGCAATGGATGATGTTTCTTGCTTTGCCTTCCAAAAAATTCATATGATGGTTCTTCTGGGTGGACTCGATGCTTGAACTCATACCAGTGCAGGGTCTCTAACGAGATTGACCGTCAATTCCTTTGAACGGCTCAGGGTCTCTAAGCGAGATTAACTGATAAGAGCGCAACGAACCAGAGAGAGACACAGTAGGTGGGAGAGTTTACCTCGCCGCTGTAAGAGGCCCTTGCAGGGGGTAAGTTTTAGAACTCGCTGCACCCCTGACAAAGCGGCATCAACTTACAGGCAGGTATAACTCGGATTTGCAGATGTAAGGGTTTGCCTCGCCGCTGTAAGAGGCCTTTGTAGAGGGTGAGTTTTAGAACTCGCTGCACCCCTGACAAAGCGCATCTACTTACAGGCAGGTATAACCCGGAATCGTAGATCGAAAAGAGGGTAAGTTTGTAACTTGCTGCACCCCTAGTGATCTTTGTTGACGGAGTCAACATTTGGGTCCACGAACCGCCTTATATTGGCTGAAGAGCCTGACCGAGAGGGTTGAAGCTTAACCCGGTGGGTTGAAAGCCCCCAAACGGCCTTGTCGATGATGTCCATTAGCGTGCCATCTTGTAAGCCGTCGTTAGTTAGGCCGGCAACTTGTAAGCCGCCGTGTTATTTACTTTGTGGCTGAAGAGCCGATCAAGAGGGTGAACGAGCTAAATCCGGTGGGTTGGAAGCCCCCAAATGACCTTTGTTGAAGTATCAACATTGTTGCAGCATCTTGTAAGCCGCCATCTTGTATGAAGAAAATAGCAGAAGCCCCCAAGTTTGAACGGTGCATCATGGCGACTCGTCTTCTTGAGTAACTTTTAATCCTTCCATCAATGATGTAGTATCCCCGAGATCGGGTTAACTTTCTTGCCATGATCTGTGGCTCTCATTAAAAACGTCCAAGTGTGTCGAGTCATGTCTGTAGCCCCCGAGTTCTTAAGTTGACTCGAAGAGGCGGCATGAGAATCTCCACTGAAGGTTGAGGTTGACCGCGGCGGGTTATAGATGATCCCACATGAATTGTTTCAATCATCCGGTCGATGGTTCGTCCCGGCTGGTCGTTGAAGCTTTAACCACTGCAATAGTGGCGACTTGTGCACCTGTCCGTCGGGCGGCTTGTGCAGGCGATCAGTGCACCGATATGCTGATGTAGATCAGACCACGGGCGGCGTCTTGCGCTCGTCCGCTGGGTGACTTGAACCGGCAAGCACAGCACCAGTATGTTGATGTAGATGTAGGAGTCAGCCGCGCGTTTGAAGGTGGCGCAGGTGTGATAGACGGCCGCGGCATTGTAAGCCGGTATGGTCGGGAGAGGCGGCCGCGGCATTGTAAGCCGGTGCGGACGGATGACTCGGCCGCGGGCGTTTGTAAGCCGTCGCGGGCGTATGAGTCGCCCGTGAGTTGATGTAGACCGGACCACATGTGGTTTCCGTGCGTCCGTTGGACAACTCGTACGGGCGGGTGCTGATTTGAGCTTTGTACCCGCAGTACGCCGGTCACCTTGCCAGTCCTGCATAACGACATCACAGACGAGAGTAACTGTTCTCGAAAGAATAATAAATGTTTCAATAAAAATTGAATGGACAGATTTCACCTGATTCGTCCGGACGACAGACGGTCTGTTCTGTGAACATGCCCCAGTAATTTCAATGGCGATTTAGCCAGTCTTTCGAGGCCGCGGCAGAGGCGACGGGCCATAGCTCGAGGAGAGACTCTGGATGATGAGGCAGAGGTGGCTCGTATGGCGGCTCAGAAAGGCCAATCAGTCGGTGGGCCAGCGCGTGGTCGCAGCGGCGATGGCGGAGACAGCAATTTGAAGTGCGACCGCAGCAGAGCCAAGGCCGGGCAGTTTTAGAATAGACCCGCCGGCTTAGAGTAGACCCTCCGGGTCACCTTTTTTTTTTTTTTTTTTTCAATTCCCCTTCCTTCAGCAGAATACGCACGGGCGCGGTCAGAAACCAGGGCGGCTCGGAGGCTGAGAGGAGGGGAGGCAGCGGCTCGACCACAACAGGGCCGCGGTAGAAGCGGCGCGGCAGGGCCTGGCGGCTCAGTAGCGTCGGCGGGCGGCTTTAGGGGCCGAGGCGGCTCGCCCGCGGCGGGTCATGGCGACGGTGAAGCCGCACAGCGACTCAGAGCAGAAGTGCGGCGGTGGCTCAGCCGGCCGTGCCAACGAGGGCGGAAGTGGCTTTGCGCGGCGGGTCGCAGCGCTCGAGGCGGGGCCGGCTCGAGACGAGGCCGCGGCGACGAAGTGGCACAAGGCCAAGACGGCGGCAGAGGACACGAGGTCGGGCCCAAGGCCACGGCGGCTTGCGGCAGAGGAGGAAAAGGCCGACCTCGTGGGTGGCGGCTCACGGCGCGGGGGCGCGGCAGTGAAGTGGTAAAACGAGGCCGGTTTGGAGGCTGAGCAGGCCGACTCATCGAGCAGGCGAGGAGCAGTAGGGGTGCGGTCGGCTGGCGATGCAGTGAAGCGAGCGACAGCTCGGTGAGCGGGCCACATCTGCGGGCCGACGCGGCGAGGCGTCGGGTCGACGCAAGGCCGGGCTCGCAACTGTGGTGATTTGTGGCAGAGGAACGAGCCACTGGCAGCTCGAAACAGAGGGACGAGGCGGTGGCGGCCCTCGGTTGACGGCGGCTCTGGCGAGGTCGTCCCGAGGCCGAGGAAACTCGGAGCAGTAGAGGCGACTTGCGGCTCGGAGGCGGTCGGCCATCGGAGGTGGCTCGGACGGCGGAGACGAGGCCAGCGCGACGGCGGCTCGCAGCAGAGGCTGGCGGCTCAGTCGGCCGGCTCAAGGCTGTGACGGCGGCGACTTTGAATCTGGCGGAGGTGGCTCCGGCTTTGGGCGGAGGCGAGGCGTGACGACGACTCGCAGGCGGCCACAGCTCGAGGCGAGACGCGCCATCGAGGTGGCTTGGAAACGAGCAGCTGCGCCCGAGGAGGCTGGCGACTCGGTGGCGGAAACCGAGGCGAAGACGGCATGAAGCGGTAGGAACGGAGGCGGAGGCCGCGCCGGCGCCTCGGTGGGGCCGGGCATAGGCGGCAGTAAGGTGAGGCGCGCGCGCGGCTGGGAGCCGGCGACACTGGTGACGCGGTGTGGTGGAGCAACGTCCGACGGGCCGGGTGATGCAGCGGGCGCGACGGCGGCTCCAGGCGGGTGCGGTGGCTCGCGGAGGCGGGACGCACCCAGGGCGGCTCGGAGTTGACTTGAGACCGCGGCGGCCACTCGGATTGAGGCCGCGGGCGACTCGGGGTGAGTCGAGGCGGGGATTTGCAGCAGATGCTCCGGTGTGGGCGGCTCTCGACGAGGCCGTCGGGGGCGGCTTGCTCGGTGCGGGCGACTCACGGCGAGTGGAGATCGGCGAGTTGTGGCGGGCTGAGCAGACGCAGGCGACTTGTAGATAGGGCGGCTCAACGATGTCGTTTCACGAGGTGACTTGCAGGCTTGTGTTTGTGTTTAACACGGTCTTTGTCTCCATCCGGACTGACTGTTGACTGTAGCATAGAACAATTGCCTCCGGATTGGTATAGCAAGTACTCGTGGTTGTTGATTTTTTGCAGGACTATGAATTTCATCTGTTGTACTCAGCTGCCGACCAAACCACCCTTTAGCTCTGATCTGATTCATATTGTCATCGAAACTTTTTAATCTTGACTGAAGAACTCGGAGTTTGACCTAGATCCTTCCAAAACGGCTCTTCTTCATCCGGAAAAAATTGCTAACTCCTCGATCCCAAAGAGAGATCCTCCAAGAACTCAACACCACAGCGCGTGGCCCCACGGTGGGCGCCAACTGTCGTGGATTTGTCACGGCAGATGTCCGGGTTAACGGACTTAAGGTGTGGGGTCATCGCACGTAACTGGTAGCTTGAGAGGGGTTGAGCGGGACGAGAGACGCGGAGTTTTTACCCAGGTTCGGCCCCTCCGATGGAGGTAAAAGCCTACGTCCTGCTTTGTGTCTTATATTGATGACGATGACAATCTCGGTTACAAGGGTGCGGAATCAGCACCTCTAATCTCGAGACCCTCTTTCTGACTATCCTTCCTGACCTGTCTATGAGACCTGTCTATGAGACGTCTAACCTGACCCTCTTGGGGTGACCCGCCCCTCCTTATAAAGGCCGAAGGGGCGGTTTACATGTAGAATCTAAGTCGGATTGATGACTTCCCATCGCGGGCTTCTCTTCATGGGCTTCCGAGTCCTGGGCTTGTAACCCATCTCGGGCGGCTTACACCGGGCGGGTTACAACCAGGGCTTATCTTCAGAGACCCGTCTCCGTGACTCTGATAACACTGTTCACCTCCTGGCACTGTAGCATCCGGGTTAGCCTCCTGACACTGTAGCCGGGTTAGCCTCCTGACACTGTAGCCGGGTTACCATCTTGGTACTGTAGCTGCCGGGTTACCCCTGACACTGTAGCTGCCGGGTTACCCCCCTGACACTGTAGCTGCCGGGTTACACCCCTGATACTGTAGCTGCCGGGTTACACCCCTGACACTGTAGCTGCCGGGTTAGAACTGTAACCAGGTCTGTACTGTTTGCCGGGTCAGCATGTCTGCCGGGTCAGTACTGTTCTCCGGGTCAGTACTGTTTGCCGGGTCAGCATGTCTGCCGGGTCATATCGCGGGGTAATATCCCCGTCAGAGCGGGCAGGGGAGAGCATATATATAGGCATCTCTTTAGTCCTGGTTCGTGGCTAGAACAGGGACAGAAGACTGACCTTTAGTCCCGGTTCCAGCCACCAACCGGGACTAAAGGGGTTGCGCCAGGAGCGAGGCCCTTTAGTCCCGGTTGGTGGCTGGAACCGGGACTAAAGGTCCCAGCCGAACCGGGACTGGTGCCTGCCGAGGCCCGGCCGGCGTCCTGGCCGCTCGAACCGGGACTGATGCACGTATTAGTCCCGGTTCGTAACAGAACCGGGATTGTTGCTCTGATCTGGCCTGGACCAATGCCCTGTTTTGTACTAGTGTCCCTTCCCTCCCCCATCTCAATCTCCCCACATCTTCTTTTCAGACTATCCCACATCTCTAATGACTCCCCATATAGGGTTCTCCTAAAAGTGAAGTTATTCCATCCTTTGGTGATGGCCTCCTTCACAGTGATATTGTGATCAAAGCACAGGTTATACAGCCTTGGGTAATCCTCTTTTAAAGCATGATCATCTACCCATATATCCTCCCAAAACCTAGTCTCATTTCCTTCTCCAATTTTTTTCTTGGCAAATCTGTAGAAGATATCCTTCACCTTTAACAGGCCTGCCCAGAATTGTGAATCACTAGGGTTTTTTTAATTCTAGAGATGCATTTATCATTTACATACTTCTGAAGTAGGATGTTTTGCCATAAACCTTCCTCATTTTCCATCTTCCAAAACCATTTAGCCAGCAGAGATTTGTTCATTATATCTAAGTTAAGAATCCCTAGCCCCCCATAGTCTTTGGGCAGGCAGCATGTTTTCCAATTAACCAGATGATATATTTTTTTATCCTCCTCCTCTTGCCACACTAGTCTTGCCCTATAAAAGTCAGCTTTTTTCACAATTCCCACAGGCATGGGGTAAAAGGACATCATAAACAAAGGGATATTAGTCAAGCAAGCTTGCACCAAAGTGATCCTACCAGCAATAGATCCCAGTAATTTCCCCTGCCAACAACCACATCTTTTTTCAATTTTCTCCACCACCCCATTCCAGTGTTTATTACCAATTCTAGTTTCAGAGACAGGCATACCAAGGTATTTCATTGGCATCTCCCCCAGTTTACAGGTGAAAATCTCCTGATATATGTGTTTCTTTCTAGTGGCCTCCCCAAATAGGAATAGCTCACTTTTATGGAAATTTATTTTCAACCCTGACATTTGCTCAAAAGCACATAAGATGAATTTTAGATTTCTGGCACTATCTATATCATCCTGCATCAAAAAAATTGTGTCATAAGCATATTGCAGCATATTTACTCCCTTAGACTCTTCTCCAGCCAACACTCCCTTTATTACTTCATGTTCTCTGGCATTATTCAATAAAACAGCCAAGGCATCAGCTGCAATGTCAAATAACAGAGGGGCCATAGAGTCTCCTTGCCTTAGCCCTTTAAAAGTTTTGAAGTATGTTCCAATTTTGTCATTGACCTTAACCCCCACATGCCCCCCTCTCATTGTTTGCATTATCCAGTCACACCATTTGTCAGGGAAACCCTTCATTTTAAGCATTTGTATCACAAAAGGCCACTTTATCTTGTCGTAAGCTTTCTCAAAATCTACCTTGAACAACAGAGCACTCTGTTTTTTGGTGTGAATTGTATTCAATGCCTCATGTAAAATGACCACCCCCTCCATGATATATCTCCCTTTAATGAAAGCTGTTTGAGTCGGTGAAATCACTGGAGCCACACATCTGCTCAGTCTATTCATCAGAACTTTTGTGATAATTTTAAAACTTACATTCAGCAAACAAATTGGCCTAAATTTCTGAATCTGTTTGGCATCTTTAGTTTTAGGCACCAATGTTATAATCCCATAGTTTAATCTAGCAATGTTTACTTTCCCTTTAGCAAAACCATCTATCATTTCCTTCAGGTCCCATTTAACAAGATCCCAAAAATCTTGATAAAAGTCAGCAAGAAATCCATCAGGACCAGGGCTTTTGTTTCTTTTCATCCCAAAAACCACCTCCTTAATCTCTTCTAGAGTGAATGGTTCTATTAGTTTCTCCTCCTCTTCCTTTGAAATGTTTTTAAGATTCTGTTCAGTTAGAGTTATATTTCCTTCTTCAGGTTTTCCAAAAAGGTCCTTATAAAAATCAGTAATATATTGAATCAAATGTTCATCTCCCTCTATCACCCCCTCCTCTTGTTCCAGGGAGATAATTTTGTTTTTCCTCCTTCTCCCATTTACTCTAGCATGATAATATCTGGTATTACTATCCCCATCAGTAATCTCCTTATCCTTATATCTTTGCAGCCACTTCATTTCTTCTTGTTTCAGTAATCTATTTAACTGTTCTCTAAGATCTTTTTGTTCTTTCCTATCACAGGCTGTAAGCCCCAGATATTCAGCCCTCTTATCAATGTCATCTAGTTTCTTTATAATATCAATCTTGATTTTTTTATACCAAGCATCAACATTCTTGTTCCATCCCTTTGCTCTTTTCCTGAGCACCCTAAATCTCTGTTGCCATCTTTCCATCACATCTCCTTTGTAGAAGTCGTTCCAGATTTTACTTACAAATTCCACAAAACCTTCTCTAAGTTTCCAACAATTTTCATATCTAAATATACCTTCATGCTTTTTATACTCCCCAGAGTCAACAAACAAAGGGGTATGGTCAGAAACCTCTCTTGTCAGCGCTTGAACTATTGTAAGGGGGTATTTTTCTTCCCAAGTGGGACAGCATAACACCCTATCTAATTTCTCATACGTAGGATTGGGCAAACTGTTGGCCCATGTGTATCTTCTGCCATTAAGAGGGAATTCCCTTAACCCAGCATTCTCAATAATGGCATTGAACACAAAACTCCAATGATTATATCCACCAGGTTTGTTTTTTTCACTATCCTTTCTGATTATATTAAAATCTCCCCCTATCAGACATGGTATGTTGTTGTCCTGATATAATCTAGCTAGTTCAGCCAAAAAACCAGCTTTTCTTTCAGGCTGAGCATCACCATAAACAGCAATCAAGTTCCAATGAAATTTAGCAATCTTATCATACACCATTACTCTAAGAAAATATTCCCCTTGTTCAGCAAGTATAACATCAAAATGATCTCTATTAACACCCACCAAAATCCCACCAGAAAGCCCTCTAGGTGGATTCCATTTCCACTCATAATTTTTCCCATTACACAAGTTATGCAACTCAACTTTAGTGAAGTTTTGTTTAATAGTCTCCAAAATCCCCACAAAATCTAGGTTATGTTCCATTATCATTTCCCCGACATATCTCTTCTTAGGATCTTTTCCTATCCCTCTAGCATTCCAGAAAATTCCTTTCATTTTTTATTTCTCTTTATTATTTAGTAGGAGCTAGGCAAAAAATTATATACCTTTCTTTTTCCTCCCTTTTTTCCTAAGGGAACCCACAATCACAGAATGTTTACCACCATTCATTTTTGGGGTCCATTCTCTGTTCATTCTACCTCCTGAAAACATTTTCCTCAATTTCTCAAATTCTGCCTCTTCTAAGTCATCATCAGAATGTTCCTAATCAGAACACAGTTCCTCCAAAGTGGCATCCCCAATCTCAATATGAGTTGGTGGTCCAGGAACTACTTCAGATGGGTCATTATTCCTAGCTAGATTTGCCAGATAAAACTCCTTTCTAGCAATTTCCATTTTGTTAATATTATCTATATTATTATCAATCATATCAATAGAGCATCCCAAATTAACTCCAACTAGAGAGGTTATATAAAGTAAAGAACTATTAGCAACAAAGGGATTCACATTCTTACCATAATTGTCTCTGTCCTCAGCCCTACTTCTGGCAAGATCTTCAACTTTCTGGTCTTCTTTCCCGTTATATCTCAGACTTCTCCTAGGATCATCCTCTTCCTGTGACCCAGCCACCTCACTTCCATGTATAGCAGCCATTTTTTCCCCAAAAGTTTCAGATCCCTGACTAGCATTATAATCAGTAGGTTCCAGGTAGCCTCCTTCTTCTGATCCACTCTTTTTGCTCTCCTCTTTTTTCTCAATATCTTCTATCTCCATGGTGGCCAATTCTAACTCATACTGTTCTCTGTTAGCAGCATCCAACATCATCTGATCAATTTTTTGCTGTTGTTTCTCAGCTTCTACCTGCATCTTGTTCTTTTCATCTTCAAGCTCACTAACTCTCTTCTCAGTTTTGGCCCACAAGGCAGTTTGTCTCATTTTTTCTTCCTCTAATTTCTGCATTTTCATAGTCAGGGCATCCACTTCTCTTTGCATCCTAACTCTCTCTGCTTTCAACTCCTTCATCATGGCTCCCATACTGTCTTCGATCTCAATTCTCATAATCCTAATCCTCTTGTCCACCTCTTCTGCCTGAGCCAGACTCAGACTTCCAAGCGAGATTTGATTTTTATCATTTTCTTCCACTCTGGCTTTCTTCCTTTTTTCTTCATTATCTACTCTGTCTTCCAGATCCTTATCTTCAGTCCCTTTTCTTTTGTCTTCTTTGTACCAGCCAAGCTCAACCACATTTTCCAGCTCACTCCTGACTCTAAACATCAATAGCTCTTGCGAAGTGATTTCCACATCTGGAGGGATTTTGTTGATATCTCTGATCCCACACTTGGCTCTGATCTTCTCTTGGTTGATAGTATCCATATCAATTTCCAATACAGGACCAACAGCAGCTGCCACCTCACACATGCCAAAAAAATGTCTGAAGCAATCAGGTACCCCTTCAAAATTGACCCAGGCTATGTGAAGTTTCCCTATTGCTTGGTGGTCTAGTGTCCACCCCTGCACTTTGATAACTACCCCAGTATCCAACAAATTAAAATCATTGAACTTTGCCAGTTCCACCAGCTTGGCTCTACTCGGAAATCTCATTAAGTAGCATTTCTCTCCATATTCCCTGGCTCTCCACTCCCACCCCCAGTTGAACATGTCACTGAAAGCCTGCAAGAAATCTGTCTCATTTATGTTCCCAGAACTGATAATCACCACAACCAATGGATTAGTGTGTTCTGCCACCATCACATCTTTGAAACTTTGCACCAACAGCACCCCTAAACCTTTTGCAGCATATCCAACATACTTAGGGACAGGCTTGATTTGTTTCAAGCCGTTACACTCACTTGTGAAATGATTATCCCTCCCACAGACCAAACAATGCCCAATCTTGCAATCCCTGGTAGAGTGTCTAGGATCTTTACATTTTCCACATACCTGCTTGGCAATTTTTCCCCCAAGTATGGCAGGGGTCCCTCACTTTTGTTGTTCACTCTCTTGGCATCTCCTATTTTACCAGCAACTCCAGCATTACCACCCACATTCAACTTTTCCTTGTTTTGCTTTCCTATCTCACTCTGCTTGCCCACCCTCTCAATCTCTTTGTTGCCAGTTACACCCTGAGGAAATCCCACCCCTCCTGCCGAGACTGTCTGCACCAATTGTGAGAGGATAGCAGATAACAACTTTTGTTGCTGTGATGAATCTATCTGCACCCCTGTCCCCTCATCTTCTTGCTTGTCTTGGATCTCAGATCCCTCTGCTTTCCTTCCTCAATCCCAGAAACCTCCATTTGCCCCACTTTCTCTTTCCAAATCATCTGTCCCCCCTGCGAGCTAGATCCACCACTGTTGTTAGATCTAACTCCTCCCTCCATGAGCCAATTGGAATTTCCATTGCCTCTTCCCCCAAATCCCTGGGTAAACTTGCTGGTATTGTTTCCAAACCTATTGCCATAAGAGCTGGGGTTGGAGAAGTTCCTATTCTGCTCATTGGGACCAAATCTTCCTCCTCCCAAATTACCTCTGTAGTTTCCAGCCATGATTTCTGGGTCAGGAGGCGGCGCAGGCAGAAACCCTAACCTATGAGGGGAGGTATCTTCTCCAGCAGCCACTCCTGCGACTTTTATATAGTCGTCGGTGTGGCTATGGGTCCAGTGCTTTGGCCCAATTGGCCCAAAGTCTAGGTCCATATCTATATCTCTCCCAATTGGGCCCCCACCAAAATCTCTTACTTCATCCTCTCAATTTTTTCTGTATCTGTCCCTTTCCCAAACATCGTTTCTGCTAACAGGGGTCTGATTTATCTCAATTTCTCCAAAATCCAGCATATCTGCATCAAAAATATTGCATATGGGGTGGACATTCCCATCCCTCATATGATTCTTCACAAATTCAGCTTTATGTGCAGACTTCCCATTTGGTTTAAGGATCATATCAGCACGATCATTTTGTGCTGTGTCATCTCTTGATTTTGTGACTGCATTCATTTTTGAAATCCCCTCACTTTGATTTTTGCAGGACTTAAATTGTTGTCTCTGCTTTTTAGATCTAAGCCTACCCAAGCCTTTCCCAATAGAATCATGCCCACACATATGCGGAGTAGAATTCATGTACTTGGAAGGGTTGGGAATCTTACCAAAATCCAGCGAAGAGCCCTCCTCCTCGCCGTCGGAGCCCCCCCCCCCCCCCCCCCCCCCCCCCCCCCCCCGCGCCAACAACCAGAAACGCTGCTGGCCGGGGAGACACCTATTGGTCGCGGGAGAGGGCAAGCAGCCGCGCAGAGCGCCGCGGGAACCTCGAAAAGCGGCGTGGGAGCGCCGTCACCTTCTTCCCTGCCCTCCGCCTCGGCCTCCGCGCTTCCTCCTCCCCGGCTTCGTCGTCGATGATCACGATCGGCGCCGCCCTCGATCCCGGGGCCGCAAGCCCCATCACCACCTCCACCGGAGCCGCAGGCGGCTGGATCTGGCGGAACCGCAGCGACCGGAACATCTTCCATTTGAGGCGCTGCTCTGGATCTGGGGATTCCGCCTCCAGCATCGCCCACAGCAGCACCCCCATCGCTGGCCGGCTGGCGTAGTTGGGGAAGCATCGGAGCAGCTCGTCGTCGTTCATCCTCCTCCTCACCATGCGCGCAGCATTGTTGAGGGCCGTGGCCTTCGGGAACCACTGATCGATCTCCTGAAGCCGCCCCATCAGCACCTCGTCGTCGTCCGCCAGCTCCATCATCTGCTCGATCCTTGTCGTCATCCCGACCTAGGGTTTGCAAGTCGCCTCCGGTCTCGTCTCGTCGCTCGTGTGGAGAATGGGAATGCGGAGTGGCTGAGAGGCCAGCTGAATCGCTAATTCCATTAAGTAATCTCGCCTCCTCCCCACCACCGCCATTACTCACCTCGGGAACTGGCGCCTCTCGTTCGCCACGTTTCGGCGTCGCGACGCGGGCGATGTGGCACGGGAAATGCACCAGTTGCCCTCGCCGAAACTCGCCCTCGTCGCACCATCTGCGCGCATCGACCGCGCGCTCTTCTCTGTTGCGGAGCACCAGCCTCTCCCCTCGCCGGAGAAGGGTCCCCGGCCGGAATTCCAGCAGGGCCGCTCCAATATCAGAGACGTAGTCGCACCGGATCTCACCATCGCCCGTCAAGCGCGTGTCGCACGCCATGGAGAGCTCTGGTCGCGACTAGCAAGCTAGCGGGGACTGATCCAGTCCACAAATCCTCATATATATATCCAAAGGATATGGGAACGTCGTGGGTTCCAACCGAGCTAGCCCCACTTGCAGCGACCCATCTCTCTCTCTCTCTCTCCTCTCTCGCGTTTTCTTCTCCATCGAGCACAACCACGCGTCCCTGAGAAGCTCATGGCAGGGAAGGAAAGCCGTTGGGGCTTGCGCACACCAGAGCTGGAGCTCGCGTGTCCGTGCGGCGCCGAAGCCGGGGCTCACCCGTCGGCGCCACAGATCGCCCAACCCATGCTAGCTGGCAGGCCGCGGTCGCGTGCATGCTGGTCGCGCAGCCGCGTGCTTGCGCCGGAGCCGGAGCTCGCGTGTCCGTGCGGCGCCGAAGCCGGGGCTCGCCCATCGGCGCTACAGATCGCCCAGACCATACTGGCCGGCAGGCCGCAGTCGCGTGCATGCTGATCGCGCAGCCGCGTGCTTGCGCCGGAGCCGGAGCTCATGTGTCAGTGCGGCGCCGGAGCCGGGGCTCACCCGCCCGCGCCACATATCATCCAGCCGGTGCCCTCCGCCGCTCGCGACGGTCACAGAGCCTCGGGCTTGCGTGTTGGCCGGCCGGCCGCAGAGCCGCGGCGTGCACGCTGCCTAGCCACGCAGCCGCGTGCTCGCGTGCTGGCTGGTCGTGCTGCCGCATGCATGCCTGGCCACGACGTGCACCCTGCCTGGCCACACAGCCGCGTGCTCGCGAGCGCATCCGCATGTGTGTGCCGTGGCGTGCTTGCATGCTAGCTGGCGACAAGCGGAACATGTGTGTTGTCTGGCCACTCAGCCGCGTGCTTGCTGGCCGCAGTCACGTTTGTGCGCCGCCGTGCGGCATGATACACGTGACGTGTTCGATGTAATGTTCGGCATAGAAAGGATATGTGGGGGTTCAAAGTGAGGATTATGGTTGTGGAGAAAGAAAAAGTGGGGGTCCAAGCGGCCCCTGAGCATTTGAGGACTCACTTTTGATGTTTGTGGTTGTAGATGCTCTCAATGCATAGTTTTTTTATCTTTACTCGTTTTACCAAGTTCATTGCACAACTTTTATTTGTATTTTGTTTTTATTACTTTTTCTTTGTTTTGTGGTCTTTGTACGCGTATTGCCAAGTTCAAATTTGGCACATCAACAGCACCAAGTTTGGGGATAAACTGGAGAAGGTTCAGGCATCAGATTTGGGCATTATGGAGTGTGGTGATTTGACATTTATCAAATTGTCCAAATAGAAAATCCAACACCACAACTGCATCGGACTTTTCAAGATGAATCCAACGAGCACAAGAACATCAAAATCGGAGTTTGTATGAAGAAATGGCAACACAAATAGTAAAGCTCTCTGAAGGTCCAATTTTCCAAGATAGACATTGGTACGAGTAAGCGCCCTCGTACCGCTGCTCGTACCAGACGCAGACAAGTTCGTAAAAGCCATAACTTTCTCGATTTTGCTCCGATTTCGTCCCGGTTTGTTCCTACACGATCCATGGTGAACAAGGGATGTTTTTTTTGTGGGGGGGGGGGGGGGTGGATTTGGCTGCCCTTGGATGAGGGAGGACGAGCCACATAACAGAGGAGACCAAAGAAGACCACCAACCCTAGTCGCCGGGTTCATCCATCCTCGTTCCACCACAACTCCACGCAGGCACCGGGAGCCTCTCCCATCTAATTTAGAGGGCGGCATCTCCCTCCATTGCCACCACCACGAAGGCTACGCAAGAGGAGGAGAAGGACGCACCGCCACCACCATGGGGTGCCGGCCGTAGACCTTGCGCGCCAGTACCCATCTCCATCTCTATTCTCACACTTGAAATTTGTAAGATTGAACATGTTGATGACATCAATGAAACATTCATCTTTGTGTTTATATGTATCTATGTTTGAGTGATTGATTAGGTTCTAAGTTGAGGTATGATCTAGTACGCATATTAGTCTTTGTGGCATCATCTAGTATTTACTCTCTTCGTGTTGCACGTAATGCTCTGTTGGGGGGTGTCCTTTCATTTGATCTTGTGAGCACTTGCACGTACATAGAATGGATAGATGAGTTTATCTGATCCTTGGGTCTGTAGTGTATTATTGACACCTGCGTGTGGCCATGACGTGAGGTTATGTCTAATACACCTAGGAGTGAGAGTCCGTGACAATAGGAGGTTGTTTAATCATCTAAGGAGTATAGCCTGTAATATTAGTATGTCGCTCCCACTTAGTCGCCCCTCTAGTGCTACTGAGACCGAAAGTCTAGACACCGTCGTTTGCTCTATTCGATCCTACGGTAACAAACCCCTTTTTATTCTCTGTTCTAGTTTAGTTTAGTTTACGCTCTAGTTCGTAGTTCAGTTAAAAAACCCCTTTATTATGGCTTTCTTGGCAACCGATGGAATAGACTATTTCCAAACTACGATTTGGTGCGAACGTAACTGCGTAGATGACAACGTAGTTGCGGGGTTGGTCGTGTCTTCCTATATGTCCATGTGGGTTCGACACTGAACTTATCACGAAAGTGCTACAACATTCTATGCTCTTGCAGAACATCAAGCATTTTCAAATGCCGTTGCCAGGGAGCACATCTTTTGACGTTACCTTCCGACTCGCACAGTTTATTTTGTTTTTTGTTAGTTTTCTTACTGTTATTGCAGTTAAGAAAAAAAAAATCTACTCATCATGTCTTCTAAGATGACTATACAGGATCACATGAGACTTGCAAGAGAGGAGGTAATAAAGGAAATGTTTACATCCTTGGGGCCGAGACCCGAAGAGAGTTATGAAATTCTACTCGGTAAGCTGCATAGTAAGCAATTCACAGGTGATGATACGGAGGATCTGTAAGCAATTTGAAGAATAATGTGGGACTTTTAAATTAAAAGCCTTTACTTGTGATGATATGAAAGTTAAGCTTTTCGGTCATTCATTGTCCGCCGAAGCGAAAATATTGGTATTAACTCACCCCACATGTATTTTTGACACTTGAGATAAATTGTCTAGCGCACTCTTGACTCGTTTTTACCCGCAAAAGAAGACTTATGGAACGAAGCGCATGATCGTAAACTTCAACCAAAAACTAGGTGAATGTCGTGTTAAGACTTATCGAAGGTACCGCTCTCTACTCAGTAATTGTACTCACCATAATTTACCATCATAGATGGTGTTAAATTTATTTTATGGAGGACTAGATGATAGTAAAATTAGACCTTGCTTCCGGAGGAGCTTTTATGGAGTATACCGATGCTCAAGGTTGGAAATTGTTAGATAAAATAAATTTGGATCATAGAGCTTGGGAATTAGATAAAGGAGGTGATGGAGGAGTAGAACTTGATTATGATTGTACTAAAACTTACTCCAAGTCTGGAAAGGTCGAAAAGCTAAGTGAAAATTTTCATCTTGATTCCGACTCTATCTTGCAGATTGTCAAGTGTTATACTGAGCATTTGCAGTCACCAAAATAAGGATGGGAGCATTACACCGAGCAAATGGAAGAACCTCGCCGCTCACCCTCAATGCCCGACACCGGCATCGGCCTCGCCGCTCACCTCGGCCGCTCTCCCTCGACTCCGCCCTCTGCAATCTCAGAAAAGAACTAGAGGGGTGATTCTGTGGGCAGTTTCACAGAATCTTGATTCTGGAGAATCTTCAGTGAAAAGAACCGGCCTTATCTCCTTGTGCACGACAATGTTGCGAGATGCTATGATGAAATATAGCGTGGTTTCAGGGTTTTTTTATGAGCATGTGCTCTTTGGTTTGTTTCTGCAGCTACTGATTTAGTTTTGTGCCAAACTGAACGTACATGTTTTTATTGAGTTTCAGTGTTGCGGTCTCATGAAAGGTATGAGATAAAGTATGGAACCTTCGTAACTCCTCTCCAGAAGTTGGGAAAAACAACATCTGAGATCTGTGAAGAAATTGACCCGATAAAGTCTGAAGAAACATCTGGCTCAAGCATTGAGTCATTTTTTTTCTTGGAGTCTTAAACTGTTGTCCAATATTCTTTTTTGTAAAATCTCGACCTATGTTTACATTTAAAGATCTTGTTTTCACAACACTCAACAACTACAGTAGTATACTTGTACTTTAAGCTGTTTTTTGGCACATCACGCAACACTATGTCTCGGGACAGACAGATAAATAAATAAATAGTACTGTATGTAATTCGACTTAATTTGACTTGGCAGGAGAAGGGGTCGGCAATGGAGTCGTCATCTTCCTCGCTGACGCCTCCACAATGTCTTCCGAAGCAGTGGGTTTTCCGCAGCCGCTCGTGCACTCATCCATGGACGCGTAGCAGATCCGGTTAAGCAAACAGCAGAAGCAGCTACCATGGTCGCACGCTTTCTCAAACACGCACAACCCATATGGTACATTGATCTTCTCGCCGCCGCCCATGTCGTCGCCGGCAGTGGTCCAGCCTATACATGGGGAAAAAAGTAGCAGCGGCTCAGAAGTGGAGGAAACAAAAAGAAATATTACCTCGGTCCCAAATTACTTGTCTTAGATTTATCTAGATACGGACGTATCTAACACTAAAACGTGGCTAGATACATCCGTATGTACACAAATCTAAGACTAGTAATTCAGAACGGAGGGAATAGTAACTTCGTTGCATGCACATATATCCACCACAGGATTACCTTGAGCAATGGTGGCAGAGCATGCGAGGTTTAGAGACAGTAGCAGGGCTAGTGCAAGGATGCGAGTCGTGTGCTTGTCAATCCTCTCTCTCACTCACTCTTTTGATGGTTGTTGGTCCTCGATTGGTGAGGAGAACATATGTGCGGTGCTGCAAGCTGATTGCTGATTGCTATGAACCTATGAATATCTCTATATATACACACACACACACAGAGAGAGAGAGAGAGAGAGATTTGGAATGGATGCAGAAAAGGTCAAGCAATAAATATACTCTATAGAGAGAGATTTGGAAGGGGTGCAGAAAAGATCGAGCAATCAAACCGTAGTGATTTATACTCCCTCCATCACGGTTTATAAGGCACCCTTGAGATTACATGCATTTCCAGAATTGACAAGGATTAAGGAGTAGTGTATTTCCATCATTAATTACGGAGTACATCAAGTTATTTGCACTTATTGAAGATCATCTTTGTCCTCTCTTTTTTATGGACAGGTTTCCAAAATCCTCCAAATTTTGCTAAGATAGGAAGGTATTGTTTGCCCCATTTATTATCTCTTTTTTAGATATACATTTATGTTACTGAATTTTATTAGTATGAAAATTAACCTCCCCAGTGTAGCGATACTGGGCAATGGGCAGAAAAATATTTATAGTCCCGTTTGGATGTATGTATTGAGGCCCTGAATTCTGAATTGGTGTTGGGCTCCCCAAAAATAAGTTGTTTAGATGGCCTCTGTACTTTGGCGGCTGCTACAAATCAGCCGACTGATTTCTCTGGCCGCTCGTTCTGTTTCGATCTCGCCGCGTTCAACCGTCGGATACACGTACAGACTAGACGGCTGCTTCGTCCTCCTTGCCTCGCGACCAAAAGCACTCACTCCCAGCACGGGCACGCAGAAAAGGCTAACCCGAGGGCGGCGAGCTCCGGCGAGAAATTCGCAGCGTCCCCGTAGCCTCGCCTGCTACAGTGCTGCTCCAAGAGACGCCGGCAAACGCTGCATCACAAGACCAGGAGCCACTGGGGTGCTGCTCCATGGAACACCGAGTGTTGGGGATATTCACCAGCAAGGAGACCCGACAGAGTGTTAACCCGGCCATAACGCGAGCTTAGCGGGCCAACTCACTACGGGGCTGAAGACTCCATATGGGCCGGCTTAGCAAGGCCTGGCAAGAATAGGCCGGCTTACATAATGGGCCGGCTCACGACAGGTAGATGGCAAGAAGACCGTCTTGGAGAGCAAGTAGGAAGGAATAAGGAGACGGATCAAAGAACGACCCGGACTCTCATGTAATCTAGGGTTCCACCTGTGTATATAAAGGGGAGCACCTACACGAAAAGACTTAAGTTGCAATCCCTCGAAAGTTAGGTTAGCGAATTCGCATCCTTGTAATCGAGATCCACAGCAATATAGACAAGCAGGACGTAGGCTTTTACCTCCACCGTGAGGGGCCGAACCTGGATAACCCGGCGTCTTCTCGTTCCCGTTCAACCCCGCTAAGCTTCCACGTTAGTGCGATGGCTTCATCTCTAAGTCCTTTTACTAGGACATCTGTCGCGACAAAACCACGACAGTTGGCGCCCACCGTGGGGCTCACGCACGGTGGAGTTGAGTTCTTAGCGGGATCCCTTCCAGGGTTCGGGAAGTACGCGGTTGGCATGATGACCAAGAGCCGCCGCGGGAAGTTCTACATCGACGATTCACACTGGGGCCCCGACGCCGACTCAATCGAGTACGGGTATCGGGTCCCCTTCGGCAAGATCCATACCTTCATCGGCGTGGTCGGCGAGCCGGCCGCCGGGTTGGAGAGTATTGCTGGCGTCGAGTCAGCGCGCTGTGTTGGTCAGCTCCCGGCGAGACCCAGCTCGCGTCAAGCCGGCCCGGATCACGTCTTCGTGGGCTTCACCCAAGGGGTGGCCCTGTCGGAGAACTCCCTGTCTCAGGACGACACGCTGATCCAATCTGATGGCGAGTCCTCGATGGGGGAAACTGAGTCAATTCTTCTGCTGCATGATGGAGGGCTGGGGCACACGGACGACGTCTTCCCAGAGAGCCCTGATCCGCCTCGCTTCGCGGCGGTGTACATGGCGGGTAGGCAAGATCCAGCACGAGACCCGGCCAATCCGACGGCGGGACAGAACAACCTCCTGGCCGGCTCAGGAGGAGCCGGCGCCTCGGCCTCCGGCTCTCAGAAGACCGGGGTTCAAGCACTCGCGGACTTGATGACTACGCTGGCGACCCTATTGGCCGAGTCGGTCACCGCAGAGAACGCAGCGGCGCGCAACACGGAGATCATGAAGTGTCGCGAGGAGATGGCCAAGATCCAAGAGGACATCAACGTAAAGAACGCCCGCATGATACAGGAGCAGGCACAGATCGCCGCGGAGAGGCAGCGCCTTGACGAGGAAACACAGTACCTGAGCCGCCGGCAGGCTGAGTCAGAGCTTGTTCACCGGAGGCGTCGCCAGAGCCGGCTTCCGACTGATCTCGAGCCGACTCGGCTGTTCACCACGCCGCCGGCTCCGACGAACCTGGGGGCTGGAGTCATCCCCCCGAGAGAGTTGCTGCTTCAGCAACCTATTCAGCAGCGAGAGCCGGCCCGACTTCGCACGCCAGATCAGCAGCAGCAGCCGCCGTCTCATCGGTTCCAAACCCCAATTGGACACTACTCCAACCCGGTGGATAACGTGCTAGCAGCAACCTACAACTTGGCAGCCATTCCGATTGAGGGGGACGGCCCGATTCAGACAGAGGCCAGGAACGCCATTGCGATGCTCAAGACGGCAGTGGTGCAGCAAGCCAACTACTCGCATAGCCAGCATCGGCTTCATTCAACCCCTCATCAGAGCCGCTCCAGGAGTCAGCGCCATGAGTCGCCTGCAGTCTCCAGCAGCGCGCACCGCCGGAGGGCCGCCCAACCGCTGGCTGAGCAGCAGCAGCCCAGAATCCCGCAGGACGTGGCAGACGCAGCTCGGAT
Organism: Elymus sibiricus; assembly: GCA_039707655.1. Lineage (NCBI taxonomy): Eukaryota > Viridiplantae > Streptophyta > Magnoliopsida > Poales > Poaceae > Elymus > Elymus sibiricus. The sequence goes on from CM077666.1 coordinate 21,108,099, forward strand.
TCTCCGAGCATGGGAGGAAGAAAACGCACGCGCAGGGAACAACCCGCCGGTGCACGTTAACACGCCGGCGCGCATTAACCCGCCGCTAAATACTAACCCGCCTGAAGCGCATCGTTCGCCCGAGGTAGCCCGGCTTGACGGTCGGCCTGAGAGTGCTTCGAGCCGCCTGGTCGGGACTCCCTGCTTGGTGCCAGCACTGCAGGAGGCGCGCATACCCTCGGATTTCAAGGGGCCTCGCAAGGTTCCTAACTACACAGCGAATCTGGAGCCCATGGAGTGGGTCGAGAGCTACGAGCTGGCAATGGACTTGTTGGGAGCAAGTGAGTCAGTCCTGTCGCGTTACCTGCCGCTGATGTTGGAAGGCCCTGCACGCACCTGGATGAAAAACTTACCGGCAAATTCTATCAACACCTGGCAGGAGCTGAAGGAGCGTTTCATCAAGAACTTCCAGGGGACCTGCAAGAGGCCAACCACAATTGTTGATCTTGAGCGTTGCGTCCAGCGCGAGGACGAGTCGGCGCACCATTGGGCTCGCCGGGTTGCAGAAGTTATGCACAGTTCTGATAGCATCACGGCGGCTCAGGCAGTGCTTGTTCTGGAACGAACATGTAAGTTCCAGCCGCTGGTCCAGAAGCTTGGGCGGCTCAAGCGAAAGGTTCAGGACATGGGAGACCTCATGGATGTCTTAACCCGGTACGCGGAGTCGGATAACACCAAGGATCCGCTGTCAGACGAGGAGAAATCCGACAAGGGAAAGAAGGCTGGCGGTAAGGGTCAGCAACAACGGTGGAAAGCGCAAGGGTTATGATGGTAGCTCTGATTTGGTGGCGAACACAAACGCAGAAAACAAAGGTCAGCGTCAGGATGACGGTTCCAGGAAGCAGCCCTCCGGCAATCGCCCTCTCACTTATGAAGAAGTCCTCAAAGCTCCTTGTCCGAAGCACAGTTATAATGGTAAACCGTCCACTCACTCCTGGGAAAATTGCTATGTGATGCAAGAGTTCGCGAAGCGTGCCTTCCAGCATCATCATCATGGTGGGGCCAACGGCGGACAGCCCGCCAACCCAGGACCCGGCTTCTCAGGAGCCGGCTTGCAGGGACCCTTCGCCGGGCCCAGCTTCCAGGGGAACGGTGGCCAAGGCGGCGGGTTTCAGGGGGCTAGTAATACTGGAGGTGGCAACCAGAGAGGCAACCAGGGAAATCAGCATCAGTCTGGCGCAGCAGGGTTTCAGAGTAACCCGAAGCAGTTAAATAGCGGACAGTATCATGTCTTCAGCACCAGCACCTGTAAGCGGGATCGGAAGGTGCAGCGACGAGCCGCCCACGTGGTTGAGCCGGCAACCCCTTACTACCTCAACTGGTCTGAGCAGCCGGTCACCTGGAGCAGGGCGGATCATCCAGTCCTACTCGATCACCCCGGCCACTTGGCTCTGGTGGTTGCACCACAGGTCGGTGGTTATACCCTGACTAAGGTGCTCATGGACGGGGGCAGCAGCATCAACATCCTGTATTATGACACGTTCAGGCGAATGAATCTGTCTGATAAGCAGCTAACTCCGTCTTCTACAGTCTTTCACGGCATTGTTCCTGGCAAGTCGGCATATCCCATGGGAAGAATTTCCCTTGAGGTAGCCTTTGGCTCGGAAGATAACTGGCGTTCTGAGTTCCTGTCCTTCGAGGTGGTCAAGCTTAAGAGCCCATACCATGCCCTGTTTGGTCGGCTGGCTTACGCGCGGTTCATGGTGCGCCCATGTTATGTCTACCTGAAAATGAAGATGCCAGGACCAAGGGGAACCATCACAGTGGAAGGAAACCGGAAAATTGCACTCGAGTGCGAGGAAGGAGATGCAGCTTATGCTGAGACGGCTTGCGCTGCAGAGGAGTTGCGGTATTACAAGGATAATGTTGACTCGGCTGACATGACATCTCTAAAGAAGCCCACTACAGAGTCTGACCCCCTGCTCAAGTTTAAGTCGGCCAGAGATACGAAGCAAGTTGAGTTCACCCCAGGCAATTCTTCTGAGCAGTTCACCATTGGGGCCAATATGGATCCCAAATAGGAAAGCGCGCTCATCGAGTTCATCCGTGAGAATCGGGACATGTTCGCATGGAAACCTTCTGACATGCCAAGTGTACCGAGAGAACTCGCTGAGCACTCCCTTAATGTGGATCCCAAGTTTAAACCAGTTCGCCAGTACCTCCGTCGCTTCAATGAGGAGAGGCGGAAAGCTATTGGAGAAGAAGTGGCTCGGCTCCTAGCTGCCGGGTTCATCGTCGAAGTCTTCCATCATGAGTGGTTGGCTAACCCAGTACTTGTTCTGAAGAAAAACGGGACTTGGCGGATGTGTGTTGATTACACAGACCTGAATAAGGCTTGTCCTAGTGACCCCTTTGCCTTGCCCCGTATTGACCAGATCATCGATGCTACGGCTGGTTGTGAGAGTCTCTGTTTCCTGGATGCTTACTCTGGTTATCATCAGATCAAGTTGAAGCCGGAAGACCAGACAAAGACGGCTTTCATCACACCTTTTGGGGCCTTCTGTTATACAACCATGTCATTTGGTCTGAAGAGCGCCCAGGCGACCTATCAGCGTTGCGTCCAGAACTGTTTCCACAATCAGATCGGGCGGAATGTTCATGCTTATGTGGATGACATTGTGGTTAAATCTCGGAAGAAAGAAACTCTATTGGAAGATCTCAAGGAAACATTTGACAATCTCCATGTCTATCAGATGAAGCTTAACCCGGAGAAGTGTGTTTTTGGTGTCCCTGCAGGAAAACTTCTGGGGTTCCTTGTCTCTGAGCGAGGCATTGAAGCTAACCCGGAAAAAATCAAGGCAATCATGACCCTGGCTAAGCCGGCCAAGCTGAATGACGTGCAGAAGCTGGCTGTGCGGGTTGCGGCTTTAAGTCGGTTCATAAGCCGGCTTGGCGAAAAAGCAATTCCGTTATATCAGTTCCTCAAGAAATCAGATGACTTCGTCTGGAGTAAGGAGGCAGATCAGGCTTTTGAGGCCCTTAAGAAGCAGCTGTCTGAGCCGCCAGTCCTTGCTGCCCCTCGCGAGAAGGAGCCGATGCTGTTGTATATTGCTGCCAATAACAGGGCTGTAAGTGTGGCGGTCATCGTCGAGCGCAAGGAGGATGGCAAAGAATATCTTGTCCAGCATCCTGTGTATTACGTCAGCGAGGTGTTAAGCGAGTCTAAGCAGCGATACCCACATTGGCAGAAGCTGGTCTACGGAGTGTTCATGGCTAGCCGCAAACTGAAGCATTACTTCCACGAACATCCAATCACGGTGGTTAGTTCGGCACCTCTTGGGGATATAATCCAGAACCGGGAGGCCACAGGCCGGGTTGCTAAGTGGGCTATTGAGCTCGGTCCACATAATCTAAAATATTTGCCTCGTACAGCAATCAAATCTCAGGCGTTGGTTGACTTTATCAATGATTGGACAGAGTTGCAGGCTCCCGAAGAGAAGCCCGACACAACATACTGGTGTATACACTTTGACGGCTCGAGGCAGCTCGAAGGCTCGGGGGCTGGAGTTGTGATTACTTCCCCACGAGGAGACAAGTTCTGTTACGCCTTGAGAATCATGTTTACTTGCACCAATAATGCAGCTGAGTACGAGGCGCTGCTTCACGGGCTTAGGATGGCCAAAGAGATGAATCTGAGCCGGGTCAGGTGCCTGGGCGACTCAGACCTGGTGGCTCAGCAAGTTTCAGGTACATGGGATTCCAAGGATCCGCTTATGGCGGCTTACCGACAGGCAGTCACCAATATTGCTGGACACTTCAAGGGTTATCAGGTCGACCATATTGATCGCCGGCAGAACGAGGCGGCAGACGCACTCTCTCGTTTGTGTTCTCAGCGTAAGCCAGTGCCACCCAATGTGTTCCTGGACGTCTTGCACAACCCGTCTGTCAAGTTGCCAACAGAGGAGGATTTGGCTATTCCTGGCCCGGAGGCGGCTCTAGTGGCCGCTATCCGTGCTATCCCTGATTGGACGGTCCCCTATTTGGCTTACCTAAACCGGGGTGAACTGCCAACAGAGGAAATCCTTGCTCGGTAGATCATCAGACGATCTAAGTCTATGACTATTGTCAATGGCGAGTTACACCGATGAAGCGTCACTGGTGTTTTCCAGCGTTGCGTCTCACCGGAAGAGGGTCGCGCAATTCTCAATGAGATTCACTCTGGCGACTGTGGGCATCATGCCGGCTCAAGATCACTGGTCGCAAAGGCTTTTCGGCATGGGTTCTATTGGATCACCGCTCATGCTGATGCAGAAGACATTGTCCGTAAGTGTAATGGTTGCCAGAAATATGCTCGCCAGGCCCATGTGCCGGCTCAGGAGTTGAGGATGATCCCAATTACTTGGCCGTTTGCAGTCTGGGGGCTTGATATGGTGGGACCCTTCAAACGTTCCAAGAACGGGCGTACGCACCTCCTGGTGGCTGTAGATAAGTTTACCAAGTGGGTGGAGGCAGAGCCGGTCCGCCACTGTGATGCAGCAACGGCTGTCAAGTTTCTGAAAAAGCTGATATTCCGATTTGGCTACCCGCACAGCATCATTACGGACAATGGAACCAATCTCTCCAAGGGGGCTATGGAACAGTTCTGTCAACAGGAGCACATCCGGCTTGATCTGGCATCGGTTGCGCATCCTTAGTCCAACGGACAGGCAGAAAGGGCTAATCAGGAATTGCTGTGTGGTATCAAGCCCCGGCTCATGGTGCCTCTGCAGCGCACGCCGGGTTGCTGGGAAGAAGAGTTACCTTCAGTACTTTGGAGCATACGGACTACTCCCAACAGGTCGACAGGCTATACGCCGTTTTTCCTGGTATATGGTGCAGAAGCCGTGCTTCCAAGCAATATTCGTCATGACTCCCCTCGAGTGGCGGCTTATGTGGAGGCAGATAATGAGCTGGCTCGCCTAGACGCTCTTGATGCTTTGGAGGAGGAGCGCGACCTTGCCGCATCCAGATCGGCAATCTATCAGCAAGACCTACGCCGCTATCACAGCCGTAGAGTTCGAAGCCGCACTTTCCAAGAAGGCGACTTAGTGCTCCGTCTGATTCAAGACCAGACAGGCATGCATAAGATTTCACCGCCTTGGGAAGGGCCCTTTGTGGTCAGCAAGAATCTCAACAACGGGTCATATTACCTGGTTGATATGCGTGAAGCAGAGCAGTCACGTACCTCTGAGGAGGAAACAAGCCGGCCCTGGAACATTGCCCAGCTCGGGCCATATTACACCTAAATCATTGGCTAGGTTAAGCCTTGTACATATCTTCTATCATGTATATACCTCTTTTTGATCAAATATAATAACGACCAGCAACACTGTGTGAAGGTGTTGTTCTGCCTCAAAACTTGTGTACTGGATCTTTATTTGTTGATCTTGGTTACTTGGGGGCTTCCAACTCAATTGAGTTTAGCTTACAAAACCCTCTTAACCCGGTGAGATGCCACAACGTTGGTTAAACCTGCCTGTTAGCAAGATGCTACTCCCTATAAAAACGACACGGCGTACGTCTGATGAGTCAATCACGTACGTGACCCTGAACTCATCCGAGTTAAAACGTTCGATTGGTTGTGGAGAGCCGGCTTTCAGAAAGCCAAGACAAACCAGCAGGCCAAGTGCCAGCTTCATGAAAGCGTATTCCGGCTTATGCTTTATAAGCCGGCCGTTTCAAGCATAGTCCGACTTGCAATTTTTTTCACATACATACATTCTTGCATACATACTTTCAGGCATATCATCTCTGCATACATGCATACATCCATGCATGTCATTTACTTAGGTCCATTTGAACTACTTGATTCATTGTAAACAGTAACAAAGATTACTCGTTCAAGGTGGCATCGTCACTAACCATCACATACGGTTATATTGTTTCGGCAGAATCATTCCATTGCAAGCCGGCTCTCAAGGTCAAAAGGAGGATTCACAGAAGCGCAAAGTATTTACACTGGTATCAAAAGTTTTATGCTACCCTATTACAAGCCGCCCATCAGCTGCGGCCATGGCAAAAAAAATTACAAGGTTCGGCCTACTTTGATAAGCCGGCATTTACGTCGCCGGGTCAGAGCTGGCACCAGTGTCTGATGGTTCACCATGAGCCGGTTCTTCGTGGCAGTCGTCACCCTCTGTTTCTTCGCTTGAGTCGCCGGTCGACCACTGAATTATGCGCAATGCTTCAAATAGGGCGTCGGTGGATATCAGAGAAGAAGGGTCGACTTCAGGGGCAAAGGATGTCTTACGTGTCCGAGTTAGGGCCACCGGCTCATGATTTGGCGCTTCTATCCGCTCAATAACTTTCGAATAAGGCGCCTGGTACCAGGTTAGATCGGTTTCTTCTGTAATGGCGGTGGCTGCAACCCGGGTCTCTCTGATGCAGCATTGGAAATCCTTCTTGGTAAAGGGCGTGTCATCTACGTTGAACTCCGGGTGGCCGCCCACAACTTGAGCCGGGTCAAGCTCTGGTACGTATGCCCTTGCTCGAGCTAGTGCTGTTAGAGCCCCCGAGCGACAGCACGCCTTCTTCCAGTCTTCAAACCACATTGGCACAACGGACAGCTCCTTCAACATGTCCGTGAGTAGATGTGGAGGCGACTTGGTGTTTTTGGCTGCCATAATGCATCGACAGCCGCCTATATACAGTTGTTCCACGAAAGTGTACACCGCCTACAACTTCACTACTGGTTGTTGCAGCAACAGTTGGTTCTTGCGGCCTGCAAGGAGAAGTATGCACGGTCAGTTAAGCCGGCTAAGTCTGGTAAGTCGGTCCAGTTGACTCATTCATATGGCTTCGCTTACCAAAGATGGCCCGGGTCATGGCCGTAATCTGGTTTTTCAAGGTGGTCAGCTCTTGTGTCACCGGCTCTACTTGCTTTTCGGCTTCTTCAGCTCGCGTTGCTAGGGCGGCTCTGGCGGCCTCCGTCTCTTGCAAAGTGGCCCTTACAATCGCCAAAGCTTTCTTTGCTTCAGCGGCGGCTTCTTCATATTCTTGGCGCAATTTCTTCTCTTTCTTGGCCTCCTTTCGGAAGCCGGTGGCCTGGGTTTCTACTTGGTCAAGCATCTCCTGCAGGGTAGAATGTTATACACGACATGCATATGACCCGGACTGCCCTGAAGGACAACCCGGGGCATGGGGGCTACACGTTCTCAAGTTTCAAAATAGACAAGTTCCATGCAGCTACAGGCACACTACATGGCACTTGGGGGCTAATGCATGCATTGATTTTTTGTTGCTCAGTTATGAAGACCCGCCCATCATGAATGATGAGCCGGCCTTTGGGGTCACCGATTGAAGTTGAGTCGACAAGTTAAATATTTTTTGAAGTCCCGGATCATTATTATATAATGACCCGGCCCTTGGGGGCTACATATATATATATGGTACAAGATGAAGGGCGCGGCTTACCTCATATTTTCGTTTCAGTGAAGTGATCATGGCGATCTCTGTGTCCCGGCTCTCTGACAGCCGGGTCAGCACGGCCTGGTGCATGGTACTGGCTTCCTGGTCTTCAAATGAAGAAAAGTTCAGAGCCGTCTTTCCTTTGTCCTTCGCGGCCGGCTCAGGATTGGCAGGGATTTTTGCAAGAGCGGTGGAAGCCTCCGGAGGTGTTTGCCGTTCTCCAGTCACCACCGCGTCTTCTTGAGCCGGTGCGACGGGCGGCTCTTTGGGTTGTTCTTCAGCTGGGTTTTCACTTTCCTGGATAACAGGCGAAGGCGGACGAGCCGGGCTGATGGGGTCTTGAGCCGGCGGGCTGTTCGGGACTGCTTGTTCGTCTTGGCCATCCAAGGTGGCTTCTTTATCCCCTTGAGTGCCGGGTTGAATGACCGGGTCAGATGACCCGGCAAGTGTTTTCTTCTTGATAGCCTTCGTACTGTATAAAACAACAAAGGAGTTATTCATTTGAAGGAGGGAAGGATTAATGAATTGCTATGTCAGTATGTACTTACCCAATGTTAATATTAAAAGCCGGCGCCTGCGTCGCGCTTGACTCGCCCGAAGAATGGGATGTCTGATATGCCGAGTCATTTAAATGTAAGGGCTCCTTAAAACGGCCGGCTAGAGGAAAAGAAGAAGTTGGACTAAGAAGCACCTCAGCTCGCGCCTTACGAGATGGCGGCTCATATGGAAGCCCGCTGCTTAAGTCACCTTTGCTGCTCCGGGTTTTCCGTTTGGAGGTCCCGGGTTGACGAGTCTTCTTCAAAATAAATTTGGGATCTAAATGAGCATCACGGTGTGAAAAAGAGACCTTGCGGACGGCAACCCGGGGTTTCCTTCGAACCTTGCGGATCACAGCCTGGGTCTTCTTCCGAATGGGAATTGGGGAATCAGAATCAGAAGAGATCAAGGTTACCTCCGGCTCGTTGGTATGGCTAACTTCGGCTTCGTCCTGAAGAGAAGGGGCGTCAGCAAGTTGAATGAAAAGACGGCCAAGTGAGTCAAGTTCTACCTCAGCCTCGCCTTCTGCGACTGGCTCATCAGCACCAGCCGGCTCGTCTTGTTGCTCCGCTGGAGCGAGGGCGGGTTGTTGGGGTTTCTTCTTCTTCCAAAATTTGTCGTTTGCCTGCGTTAGGACGAGTTGGCAGTTAAGAATGAGATGAGGAGGGCGAGTTAAGAGCAGAATAAGAAGGTGCAACACTTACTGAAGGCACCGGGTTGGTTAAGCAGAAGGGGGCCAGCCCGGTTTTGTTGCATTTCTCCTGAGACTCTCCCAATAGCCTCTTGATAGTTTTGTTGATATCACTCATGGATAGATTGACTTGACTGAACCGTTGAGCGTCTGCCGGCTCACCAGTATAATTGCACATCAGGTCGCCTCTGTGGCTAAGAGGCTGGATTCGCCAGCTTACCCAGCACCGGGTCAGATCAATCCCAATAAGGCCGTTAGCAACCAAGGCCCTTAGTTTGGAGTAAACGGGGGCGAATTGCTTGCGTTCTTCTGTTGATGGCCAACCCGGAAAGGCCACGGTGGCATTGAGCCGGTCTGGTCTGTAACCCGGCATGGGGATTTTCACCTTGAGGGGCAGTGCTCTTGCAGTAAAACCAAGTCTTGTTCCAGCCCTTGGGGTGACTCGCCAGCTTGGCCTCAGGAAAGGGAGTGTTCCTTCGCCTTTGAATGGAGACGCCGCCAAGTTCTATGCTGGGGCCATCAGTGAACTCAGTCTGATGGTTGATATAGAAGAATTCGCGAAAGAGCAGGACAGTTGGTGCCGTTTGAAGGTACACTTCGCAGAAGACTTGAAATTGGCAGAGGTTGGTAATTGAGTTTGGTCCAAGATCTTGCGGTCGGAGGTCGAAGAAGTGGAGAACGTCACGGAAATTTTTTGACCCGGGCGGCCGAAACCCTTTATGCAGATGATCGGCGAAGACCACCACCTCGTCTTGTTGGGGCTGGGGGGGTGCTTTCCTCTTCAGGCGCCGCCAGTTGATTGCGGTTTGAGCCGGCAAGAGGCCTTGCCCTACAAGCTCGTTCAACATCAAGGTTGAGACTTGCGATCTAACCCAGTTGCAGGATTTGTCGGTCTTAGGGGCCATGGCGACTTAAAATTTTAACTGCAAGGACAAAAATGACAAGCCGGCGTGTTAAGCTTGAGAAGGACAAGCCGTCAGAGTACAAGACCCGGTCAAATGATAAAAATCAGATTGGCTAAATTCATAACCCGGATTCATGCAAGACGTCGAAGGCAATTATAAGCCGGGGTTGACGATGGTGGTGCTTTGGATTTCTCCTAAGTGTTGAGCTAGGGGCAAACAAGAATTTGACGGAGCAGCCACTTTTACGGATCTAAAAATATTGTGGAAAGAAAAGTTTAAAAGACCTAAGTGGGGATGAACGCGATGGCCTGTCGTTAATGCGAGTCTGTGAAGGCCGATACAGAGAGCTAGATGCGAAAATGAGTATTACCGCAGTGAATAGGGTGCCTGCACGGATCATTTCGTTGATTTTGGATCTACTAAACAAGGGGAGAAGGACGAACACGAAGAACATTGATGAACTACAGAGAATGGGCGCCGTAGATCCAGAGGAGCAAGGGTTGGGGTGTACCTGATTGCGGCGAATGCGGCGGTGGTGTTTGGTTGAGCTCCGGCGGCGATGGGGCGTCGAAGAAGGCGCGGTCGAGGTTGTCGGAGAGCTTGAGGGCGACGGCGCTTCGGGTCTGACGAGCAGGCGCGAGGAGGAAGAAGAAGAGTATAGGGTAAAAAGTGAAAGTGGGGATGAGCTGGCATATTTATAGGCGCGGTAAAGGATAAAACGGCAAGGGCGGAACCCTAGGCGGTGCAGTAATTTTCGGTGGTGTGGCGCCTCGATTCTCGCGCCTGACAAGACGGGACATACCCACTCAAGGATTTGAGATGATATCATCCCGGATTTCGCGGAAGTGGATCGTGACGTCATGAGGGAATAGAGTTGAAAATGCTAAGTTTGAATCTGAAGGGGCGAACCTGACGATCACCTAACCCGGCAACTTGAGCCGGTCCACGATGGCGACTTAAAAAGAGCGGCTTGGGAGTGCTTGGAAATGTATTACTAATGCTTTGTTTTTCAGGATGGAGTTTAACGTGAATAAATTCAAGTCAAACTGAGGGCTAGTGTTGGGGATATTCACCAGCAAGGAGACCCGACAGAGTGTTAACCCGGCCATAACGCGAGCTTAGCGGGTCAACTCACTGCGGGGCTGAAGACTCCATATGGGCCGGCTTAGCAAGGCCTGGCAAGGATAGGCCGGCTTACATAATGGGCCGGCTCACGACAGGTAGATGGCAAGAAGACCGTCTTGGAGAGCAAGTAGGAAGGAATAAGGAGACGGATCAAAGAACGACCCAGACTCTCATGTAATCTAGGGTTCCACCTGTGTATATAAAGGGGAGCACCTACACGAAAAGACTTAAGTTGCAATCCCTCGAAAGTTAGGTTAGCGAATTCGCATCCTTGTAATCGAGATCCACAGCAATATAGACAAGCAGGACGTAGGCTTTTACCTCCACCGTGAGGGGCCAAACCTAGATAACCCGGCGTCTTCTCGTTCCCGTTCAACCCCGCTAAGCTTCCACGTTAGTGCGATGGCTTCATCTCTAAGTCCTTTTACTAGGACATCTGTCGCGACAAAACCACGACACCGAGCGTCGCAAAAAAGCTTCAAACGCAGCACAGACAACGCCTCCGGCGGCTTGAGTGCAGCTCCGGCGGCTTCAATGCAGCTCCGGCGACGCTTCAGCGCAGCACCGGCGGCGCTCCATTGCAGCCCCGGGCGGCGCTCGATTGAAACTCCATCGGCGGCGAGCGGTGCTTCAGTGCAACTCTGCGTGCTGCACTGCATCACCGGCGGGGAGCTGCACTCCATTGCAACTCCGTCGGCGGCGAGCGGCGCTTCAGTGCAGCTCCGCGTGCTGCACTGCATCACCGGCGGCGAACGGCGCCCGACTACACTCTGGCCTCCGTGCTGCGTTGCAACACCGACGGCGAGCAGCCCAACCTCTCAAACGCAGCATCGGCGAGCGCCGGCTCGCAGCACCGGGGCCGACGAATGTCGCGTTGGAACGTCGGCAGCACCGTCGAGTCGCCGGGTCGCAGCACCGGCAGTATCCGAGTCAACGACGAGGGCTGCGTTGCAGCACTGGCTATCGTCAACAAAAATCATTGCGTCACGGCACCGGCGTGTGGATCTTAGGCAGCAGGTGGAGCTTGGGAAGCAGGCCATGGTGGACTGGGACTTGGACGGGAGGCCATGGCGAAGGGGATCGAACTCGTTGGATTTTGACTGGTTCTCGCTCCAGCTGAAGAGATAAGGCCGGGCAGGTGGTGGGCGGGCCCCCACCAGGACGCGTGGCATCCGTAGCGCGCGGCTTAAGGGAGAGAAAATTCATCTGGTGGAAAATAAACGTTTCCCCTGTACTTTTCTTTAGTTGAGATGGCCTCTATACTGAGATGTGCAAATGAAACTCAATACTTCATTGGTATGGTGACGACTCTTTGGGCGATTTGGACCGCTCGTCACAAGGCCATCCATGAGCGTGAGTTTCGGCCATCATTATCAACACATCTTTTGGTCAATAACTTCATCTTAGACTTGGAGACAACCTATAAGCAACCTCATAAAACTGGACCGGCGAGTACCACCGGTCACCGTCGCATGCCATGGATCTCGCCTCCTGAAAGACTCGCAAAATTTAATGTTGATGGTGCAACCTTCAGGAATTGGAATGTTGGACTATTGTTGCGGCCTGCCGGAACCGGAATGACACATAGGGCCAACAGGGGCCTGCCCCCCCCCCAACATCACGTGTTTAAGCCTAATATGCTTGTACACAATGATATTTTTGCTGCTAAATTAGTGTAATTTTCATGGACTGGCCCTCCCCAACAAAGGCTTAGCAACACTTGGGCCCCTCATTCGATTCCCCAGCTCCGCCGTTGATAACTGAAGCATCTATCCCGAGTCTTTGGCCATCCGGGAAGCTCAAGCCCTAGCTAACGACATGCTGGTCAACCGCTTGCTTATCGCATCTGATTGCCAAGCAATAGTGAAGGATATCTCCGAAAGACCAGGTGGCAGTAATGGAGGGGGCCAGCGGTCAACATTCAAAGATAAAGAAAAAAATCCTCGAAAACAACCGGTCTTGGAACATCGTTGTTAATCAATAAAATGCAGGTATGTTCTAAAAAAACCGGTATTGAGCAACACTAGCCCATCCTCGAAATGATTCGGAACCCCCTCCCCCCCCCCTCCCCCACACACATCTTCTCGATGGACGGCGTGGCTCCGGCAGTTGTCATCATTGTCAAAGTTCCCATCTCTTCTATGCCCGCTTCTTCCCTGCTCCTCGCCTCCTTCCCATGGAGGTGCGGATCCTGGCTTCTCCCCTGTGGTGCCTAGCGGGGAGAGGGGGTCCATGACGTCTCCCCAGTGATGGCTTGCCGCATCGGCGCCCCCTCCCCCCCCCCCCCCCCCCGATGGCATGGTTCCCAGCGATATGACCCTAGCTCCATTGTGGTCCCGGACGACAGTGAGCTGGGTGTGGTGGCTCACTCCGACTCCCTACGCTGACATCCCTCTAGTGGGCGCATGCTTCGGCGTCGTTGACCTACATGAGGCATCTGTTTGTCAATTATGCGGTATGATTGGTGTTGCTATCTTATCTATTCCAACCAGCCATATTTTGCACAACCGAATAGACTAAAACAAAGTCTATCATAATTTACACAGAAAATTGGGGGGAATGGATAGAAAAGATAATACTCCCTCCGTTCACAAATATAAGATTTTTTAACTTTTTTCTGAATTGGATGTATATGTTTAGTGTATTTGTTCACTCATTTGAGTCATGCAGAAGATATGAAAATATTCAAAACATTTGTACTCCATCTGTCTCATAACATAAAAGCGTTTTTGACACTTTGTGACGGAGGGAGTAGAATATTTCCGTCTAGAGTTTCAAGTAACAACGCTGACTGGCATTTTAAAAAGAAAATTCAGGCTGGCTTATCCTCCAGGCCTCCGCGCTCCTCGCCGCTCAGCCAGCCAGCTGAGCTCACTCCATGGCCGCCACTGTCGCCCCACCGGCGGCCCCGCCGCCCACCTCCGCCACCATCCGCTCCCTCACCGCCGCGGGGAAACACGCCGCCGCCCTCCGCGCGCTCTCCTCCCTCTCGGCCTCCTCCGTCCAGCTCGACCACTTCGCGCTCCCGCCGGCCATCAAGTCCGCGGCCGCGCTCCGGGACGCCCGCGCCGCGCGCGCGCTCCACGCGGCCGCCCTCCGCCGCGCGCTCCTCCACCGCCCCACCCCCGCCGTCGGCAACGCGCTCCTCACCGCCTACGCGCGCTGCGGCGACCTCGACGCCGCGCTCGCGCTCTTCGCCGCCACGCCGACGGAGCTCCGCGACGCCGTGTCCTACAACTCCCTCATCTCCGCGCTCTGCCTGTTCCGGCAATGGGAGCGCGCGCTCGACGCCCTCCGCGGCATGCTCGCCGAGGGCCGCCACGAAGTCAGCTCCTTCACCCTCGTCAGCGTGCTACTCGCCTGCTCCCACCTCCCCGGCGAGGACGGCCGCCGCCTCGGCCGCGAGGCCCACGCCTTCGCGCTCAAGCACGGCTTCCTCGACGAGGGCCGCGAGCGCTTCCCCTTCAACGCGCTGCTCTCCATGTACGCCCGCCTCGGCCTCGTCGACGACGCGCAGAGTCTCTTCCGCACCACGGCGGCCGCTTTCTCCCCCGGCGGCGGCGACGTCGTGACGTGGAACACCATGATCAGCCTGCTAGTGCAGGGAGGCCGGTGCGCCGAGGCCGTGGAGGTGCTCTACGACATGGTGGCGCTCGGCGTGCGGCCGGACGGCGTGACGTTCGCGAGCGCGCTCCCGGCTTGCTCGCGGCTGGAGATGCTCGCCCTCGGCAGGGAGATGCACACCGTCGTCCTCAAGGACGCCGACCTCGCCGCCAACTCGTTCGTGGCGAGCGCGCTGGTGGACATGTACGCCGGCAACGAGCGGGTGGGCAACGCGCGGAGGGTGTTCGACATGGTGCCGGCGCCCGGCAGGCAGCTGGGCATGTGGAACGCCATGATCTGCGGCTACGCGCAGGCCGGGATGGACGAGGAGGCACTCGAGCTATTCTCGCGGATGGAGGCGGAGGCCGGGTGCGCGCCCAGCGAGACCACCATGTCCGGCGTGCTCCCGGCCTGCGCGCGCTCGGAGGGGTTCGCCGGCAAGGAGGCCATGCACGGGTACGTGGTGAAGCGCGGCATGACGGGCAACCGGTTCGTGCAGAACGCGCTCATGGACATGTACGCGCGCCTCGGCGAGATGGACGTGGCGCGCCGGATCTTCGCCATGATCGACCCCCGCGACGTCGTGTCCTGGAACACCCTCATCACCGGCTGCGTCGTGCAGGGGCACGTCGCCGAGGCGTTCCAGCTCGTCACGGAGATGCAGCTGCCATCATCGTCGTCGACGGGAGAAAGAGAAGAGCAGAGGTGCATGCCAAACAACATCACGCTGATGACGCTCCTGCCGGGGTGCGCGGCGCTGGCGGCGCCGGCGAGGGGGAAGGAGATCCACGGGTACGCGGTGAGGCACGCGCTGGAGTCGGACATCGCCGTGGGCAGCGCGCTGGTGGACATGTACGCCAAGTGCGGCTGCCTGGCGGCGTCGAGGGCAGTGTTCGACCGGCTGCCGAGGAGGAACGTCATCACCTGGAACGTCCTCATCATGGCCTACGGGATGCACGGGCTCGGCGGCGAGGCGGTGGCGCTCTTCGACGAGATGGCGGCGAGCGGCGAGGCGACGCCCAACGAGGTCACCTTCATTGCCGCCCTCGCGGCCTGCAGCCACTCCGGCTTGGTCGACCGTGGGCTCGAGCTGTTCCACGGCATGGAAAGGGACCACGGCGTGAAGCCGACGCCGGACCTCCACGCCTGCGTCGTCGATGTGCTCGGCCGGGCGGGGAGGCTCGACGAGGCATACACCATCATCACCTCCATGGAGCCGGGAGAGCACCAGGTGTCGGCATGGAGCAGCCTGCTGGGCGCGTGCCGGCTGCACCGGAACGTGGAGCTCGGCGAGGTCGCCGCCGAGCGGCTGTTCGAGCTGGAGCCCGGCGAGGCCAGCCACTACGTGCTTCTCTGCAACATCTACTCCGCCGCGGGGATGTGGGAGAAGTCGGTGGCGGTGCGGGCGAGGATGCGGCGGCAGGGCGTGGCAAAGGAGCCCGGGTGCAGCTGGATCGAGCTGGACGGCGCGATCCACCGGTTCATGGCGGGCGAGTCGTCCCACCCGGCGAGCGCCGAGGTGCACGCGCACATGGACGTGCTCTGGGAGCGGATGCGGCGCGAGGGGTACGCGCCCGACACATCGTGCGTGCTCCACGACGTCGGCGAGGCCGAGAAGGCGGGCATGCTCCGGTACCACAGCGAGAAGCTCGCCATCGCCTTCGGGCTGCTGCGGGCGCCGGCCGGCGCCGCCATCAGGGTGGCCAAGAACCTGAGGGTGTGCAACGACTGCCATGAGGCCGCCAAGTTCATGTCCAGGATGGTTGGGCGGGAGATTGTGCTCAGGGATGTCAGGAGGTTCCACCATTTCCGGGACGGCTCCTGCTCCTGTGGGGACTATTGGTAGAACATACTCCCTCCGTCCCATAATGTAAGTACATTATGGGACGGAGGGAGTACTAAAAATTGTGTCTACTACTGCAGTACAATGTCCAGTTGATACAGCACCCACTTACAAAATCACAGGAAACATTCTATACTCACAATATCAGGAAGTATCTCAATTATTTATGAAGTGAAATAGTTAATAATTATTACAATATTCTTGGGAATTCCATACTAAGACATCAACAAGTTCGAAACTTTGTTTTCGGTTATGAAATTCTAGCAAATTCATTCCAACGTATGGTATATCCAAGCAGGCGGGAAATGAGATAGCCAGAAACTTCTAGACAAATATCACACAAAAAATCCAGACATAAATAGGCACACAGGTAATACGAAAATGTCGCGATTTAGGCACAGGGCAGGTGTCAAAGTACAGGTCTAACTTCTTATAACACAGGACAAAGCAGGTGTCGAAGGACAGGTCCAACTTCTTATAACACGGTGTCAGCTAAACGATAAACTTCGGTACGGGTACAGAAGGGTTCTTGTTTACTAATGCTAGAGCTAGAACAGCATATGGAAACCGCCTCGCTACCATAAACCGAGATAACTGTCCATCAGTCATAAGCACTTCTGTTGGGAGCTGGGGATCTTGAGCGCTGGACAGGAGATCGGCTGCGATTTTACAAAAAGATTTCATCAAACAACAGGAAACAGATGATGTTAACAAATGAAGGACTGGATAATCTTCCTCAGAAAAAGAACTGAATACTTGACGCTTATAAGAAGATTTCTGCAACGTTATTGTTAGATGGGATCAAATGTAGGGACTAATCACTGAATTCAGAAGTGAACCATAACAATATAGGAGGCAGATAATATACACAGCAGTAAATGTTTTATGCCAAAAAAAATAGAACACAATAACTAATCAGACTAAAGTGGTTTGGCTAATTCGAATGGTAGATCCTAATGAAAGCATCTGCCAGCAGGACTAAGAAGTGCAACCATATATGGAGATCAAACAAAAACAATGTAAGTGCATTACCTTCGATAGCGATCACGAACAGGACTCCTGCTCCTGCCATATGCACCATACCGAGGACTCACTGGACGACCATAGTCAGGACTAGGTCGTGACCTTCGGTACACTGGGCTAACAGAACGGCGATATGAACTGTCATCCTGCCTTCCATAGCCACCACCTCTACTTGGCCTGTCATACTTGTCACCTGGTTCACTATCATCCCTGAAGGCATACTCAACAGAAATCACTCTGTCCAATAACTTCCTGCAGATGGGAATGAGAATTAATCAGGCATATTTTTACATTGTAAGACTGTTTTCAGGCATATTTTTACACTGTAAGACTGTTTTCAAACAATCCATGCCACATAAGCTTATGAAACAGCATGCACTACATTTAGCAATAACTAAAGTTCTGTAGAAAAATAGGTGGAACTGGTACCAACTACCAACATGCCAGCTGCAGTCAGATTCTGCTAAAAAACTGAACTTCTGTAGAAAAACAGGTGGAAGTGGTACTAACTACCAGCATGCCAACTGCAGTCAGATTATGCTCACTATATAAACTCAAAAACAGGTGAAAGTGGCACTTACGTCAAATGAGTAGCATCTAGCGCTTTTCTGGCTTCTTCCTGTGTTTCAAATTGCACGAAAGCAAAGTTCTTCCTTATCCGAACATTTGAAATCCTCCCAAAATGACCAAAATGCCTTTCAAGATCACTGACTCTTGTGTTGATCGGGTCAAAGTTAATGACAAACAGTGTCTTAGTGGGCTTAGTATTCACTGGTGGTTTACTATAGCCATCACGGTCATCACGTCTGGTTCCACGGTCGCCCTGTTACATGAATCACCAGAAAAGAATTACAAAATGAACTGAAGCCAATATTATTTCAAATACCACCTAAATCAGACGGTAGTCAGCATACGACAGAACACAGTTTTATGACTTCCTCTGTAAGGTTTAGTGGAGTTGCAAGACCAGCAAGAGAAATTACCCGTGACCACTCCACTGAAAGTCTGCGTCTCCCAGGGCCAAAGGGATAACCATCCAGAGCCCGTATTGCATCATCACCATCACGCTCATCCTCAAAGTAGACAAAAGCAAACCCTAAAGAAGGTAAATCCACAAGTAAGAACCATATGAAATTAGATTGTGTGCGAGTCATTGTTCACCAACCATATTTTTTTATTGGACAAGCAACTAAAATACATGAGCCAAATTCAGTCAAATTCAAACCTAACAGAAACAGAAAAATACTGCACCTGCACAGATCTGATGGTATCAACAGCGCTAATGAGCTTACTGGTAGATTCCATTCATGATGAGGCTAGGCATGGTGATGTACAACTTATATCCAAAAGTTCCAAAGTAAGAAGGTATGACTGGAGGCACTGAACATGCTTCACCATTCTACAGACCAAGAGCCTCACAGACATTGCTTACTGAGACAGCACACATAGCAAGTCAAGTTGATGCCTGGAGGATACTTCTAGTCGTGGCATGGTATGGCATGATGGAACTGATGGCATGGCATGAATCGCATGATGATTGATGTCAGTCCCGGCAAAGCATGCTTGGCAGTGGTAACATATTACAGTGCATCAGGAAAACGGATGGCCAAGTGCAGGGAGTGGTGGCCGGATGAGTCAGGAGTGAATGGAGGGTGAGTTGAGGAGCCCCGGGGGGAGCTATGTATGTTTGCCTCGGTAGTTCCTGCGTCAGAGTAAACATTTAAACATCGTTGCTGCCAGCTATGCATACATTGCTTGCAACTACTTTTTTTTACACGACATGGACCACCATATAAGTTAAGATACGTGTTCCACGCCATAAAACAGAGATTAATATCCCAATTGTTGCATCACAGATTAATACAATTAATACTCAGATCCTCTGTACAGATTATGCTTTGTGTAAGGTGCCAAAAATCACGCAGAAATCATGGACCACCATATATATGTTCAGACAACACCATAAATTTTACAGAAGCATAGCTAACGGAGATTAGCTAAGCAAAATAACCACGATGATTGCATCATGGGTTAATACGACTAAAATTCAGATTTCAGATCATCTCTAGAGATATGCCAGGTGTAAGGTGAAAAGAAACATGCACAAATCAAAACCTTAAGCAAACAAATTATCTCCAAGATTGTGCTCTAATCAATTTAAACTAATTGCATACTCTAGTGAGACAAAACATTACAAGTAGAGTTAAATCCGTTCTTCCACCTCCGTACCCAAGAAATTTAGCATGAACAAATCAGCCCCAGGTGATGAGCACTAGTGGGGCACATAAGCATCAGACCGGGCACGAAACACCGGCAATGTGCATAGGCATCAAAACAGGGATGGCCACCATGAAATAAAAAACTTATACAACTACACGTAAGTGTCCCACGCCATATATAGATTTTACCGAAGCACAGCTAACAGAGATTAGCGAAGCTAAATAATCACAATAGTTGCATCACGGATTAATACGACTAATATTCAGATTTCAGACCATCTGCAGAAATTATGCTTTGCGCGAGGTGCCAATAAATATGCACATGCACTGATGATAATCA
The DNA here is from genome assembly GCA_039707655.1 of Elymus sibiricus. Classification (NCBI taxonomy): domain Eukaryota; kingdom Viridiplantae; phylum Streptophyta; class Magnoliopsida; order Poales; family Poaceae; genus Elymus; species Elymus sibiricus. The sequence continues at coordinate 21,127,810 of CM077666.1, forward strand.
ATTCAAAACTAAAAGATGTAAAGCAGACAGATTATCTCAAGGATTATTTATTCCCTAATAACCAATCAAAGCTAATTACAAGTTAAATTCGTTCCTCCACCTCCGTACCCACAAAACCTAGCACGAACAGATCGGCATCGAGCGATCAGTGGCGACTGGCGTGGACATGGAAACAGGGGCGGGGAGATCTGGCGGCAGCGTGGGGCGGGGGGTGATGGAGGGCGGACCTGACTTCATGTCGATGCGCTCGATCCTGCCGTAGCGGTAGAAGAGGCGGTCGAGCTCCGAGTGGCGGGTGTCGTAGTCCAGGTTCCCCACGAACACGGGCCTCATCCTCGCCGGCACGATCCGATCGAGACCCTGCCTGCGCGCGTCAAGGAGAGCGAGCGGATCGCGAGGGGTCAAAATCGCCTCCTGGGAGGGGGCGCCTCGCGGCGGCAGCGAGGGGGGAGGAGGAGGAGGAGGTGGAAACCCTAGGGGGTGAGCAGTACCTGCGTCGTCGGAGAGGGGAGGAGGGGAGGGAGGGAGGCGGCTAGGTCTAGGGTTCTCCTCCGGCTACGCGCTGCGGTGGCGGTGGTGGCGTGTGGCGTGGTCCTTCTTCCCTTGTCTCCTCCTCTCGTCCTGAGCGGGCTGGGTAGTTAGTTGGGTTCGGTTGGGTCGGGGACGAACGAGGCTCGTGCGGCGTTGGGCTTTTCACAGCCCGTGGTTGGGCTTGGGCTAGCCTCTCGCTGTTTCCCAGCCCTTCTCTACGATGTAAAAAGTTAAATTGTCTAAAAAAATGTAAAAAGTTAGAAAGGTAAAATAGTGCAATCCCTAAACAACAGTAAAATAGCACAACATACAGTATATGAAAAAAGGGTAAAATAGTACGAACTCTACCGTAAATAAAAGGGAGCGACTACTATCAGTCACATGTATGTAAAAAAAAGTTCAATCCAATGGCTGCAGCATCTTCTTCCTCCTCCCTCATGCCTCACATCTTCTTCCGTTACTCGCGGCTGGCAGTACCGTGCCCGCTACCCCTACTTGAGCCGTCGCGCCATGACCATCTCTCTAAGCTCCTCCCCGCCGATAAATCCCCGCAGATGGACAAAAAAAATTGCAAGTTTATTGGCACGGTAGATAGATGTGCTTTTTCGACTGTTTATTAAGTGGTTGCTTAATCGGGCCTTTTCAGATCTACTCCCTTAATGTTCTCTAAAGAATTTGATTAACCGGTACATAGATGTGCTTTTTCGACTGTTTATTAAGTGGTCGCTTAATCGGGCCTCATTGGTTGTGTTGTGGATGGCTGTGAGATCTTTTTCAGTTATATGTGTTTTAATTCACCTACTTCTGCTGTTATTATCATTTTGTGGTTCCAGAATATTGGCTATTGAGCGTGTCAAGGACCCCATACTGCATTTGATACAAGCAAAGTGTACTACTTTGTACGAATAAACAACAATCGAGCTAAGCATGGACATAGGCATGGCAACAAAAGTTGTTAACTTTCCACCATTCGCTGGTCTGGCCGGCGGCTAAACATGGTTCTAATCGCCGTTTGCCTACCTCATTCTTCTCTCATTTTTCACCATTATCAGTATCAGTGTCCAGTATAGCAGTCATGCATGATGTTTTCATAGAAAAATAAATCATGCATGATGTCATTGGTTCATAATACTAATTTTGTTTTTATGAATGAATGAATTCGAAAAGTCACCAACACTGTTTCTTGCGTTATACTCCCTCTATAAACAAATATAAGAGCGTTTAGATCACTAAAGTAGTGATCTAAACGCTCTTATATTTGTTTATAGAGGGAGTACTTGCTATAGGCTCGTCATAACGTCGAGATAAGAAGATACCAAAATGTCTATGTGCCCATCAGCCATTGGCAGGACACGAGTCCATCCCCACTACGAAATCTATGTTCCATTTTCGCCACGATCGCTCTACTGTACGGTGCCACTGCCTCAAAGTCTGCAACAACCAAACCTACCAGCATGTCTCGCCCCATTCAGATCAATGGGATGTGTACATCACTCGATGCAGAGGCCGAGGGCGTTTCCCCTCTTTTCAAAAAAATATCAGTTATGCGGGATGCCGACATAAAAACGGGCCTACAACTATGTTATCATCGCATCACCTTGCTCAATTCAGTGGTACGCCGACATAAGACCGAGTCTACAACTATGCCATTGATGTGTCACCTCGTTCAGTTCGGCTGCATGTCGACATAGCATTAGGACTTCAGCCTCTGACTGAGGCCTGCTTGGTTGGTTGCCTACCAATCCAGATTGCTAAACTTACGAAACTTGCCAATTTAATTCATTTTTGCATAGTAGATAGTGCAACGCAACCAAATCGAGATTCAATCATTTGTCGGTAAAACGGGTAGAAACCGCCATTCAGCAGGGAGAGAGCGACATGCCAAATCATGTCGGCCACACGAACCGAAATCGCCTAGCATCATGCCAAGTTCATGTGTTTTTACTTACATGTTTTTAATTGTCCTACTTACTTTCTACTCCGATGGTGCATTTGTACTATGTTTCTCAAAAGAATCAAACTAGTTCTCAAGTATGTTATCTAGACCGATGGTGCACTTGATTCTAGCGAAGCATCACAGCCGAGTGGACATAGTGTAGTACTCGTTTCTACTACCTCCGTCTGGGTTTATTAGTCCTCATAGTATTTTGGATCAAAGTTTGATCACATATTTAAATAGCAAAATGTTAATGCATGTCACTAAAAATTATATTGTTGGATTCGTATTTTGATGTAGTTTTTAATGATATTGTTCTTGCTATATATAACTTATATTTTATTAATTAAAATCATGATCAAAATATGACCCAAAATACGTGGGGGCTAGTAAACCGGGACGGAGGTAGTAACGGATAATAATGAACATAATTGACATGACAACTAAAGTTGTTAATTAACTCGTTCGTTGTCGGGCCGGCGGCTAAGCATCGTTCTCATCCTCGTCTGCCCACCTCATCCTCCTCTCACTCTTCACCATTATCACCGTCTAGTGTAGCAATCTTGCGCAATCATGCATGTCGTCATTAGTTCACGTCCAAACATCTACCGGTTGTCATACGTACACCCCCTCTTTTTCTCCTTAAAACTTTTGCTGCTACACGTAATGGACAAGTTCCTGGCCATCGGCTAGAGGTCATAGTGTAGTTTTGTGTGTGTGTCTTGACAAGGACCCTGTCCCCAACGCGACAAATGCATAATACCATTGTCTTTCACCGAACAGGCCGGGCCTCTGCCGATTTCATTAAGATAGGGAATATTGGATAATAATTTTGTTCTTTAAAATGAATGAGTAGCACGGTCAGTGTGCGTGCGTTGCTACTAAACCACCGAAAAAGGCAAGGAGCGGAGATCGTTGAAAGAGCGGTTGGTGCCATGCGATCGTTCGTACATATGTGTTGCGATATATGTGGGAGTATAACATGGTTTTGAAATTGACTAAGATCCGAATCAATGCTGTTTTGAGAAAGTCCCAGTCTACTGCGATTTGAATCGATTTGAGACAATCATAGTCAACTGAAATTTGAAAACGATTGAGACTTGAGGAAATCTTAGTTGATTGGGACATAAACGGACCCTTTAACTCTTGTGTCGGAGTCTTATTCCCGCATTTGTTTATTTGTGCATGCATTTGTTTATTCGCTACAGGCTGCAACGTTGAGATGTGAAAGGTGAAGGCCGAGACGACAATTTGAGAGTCCCGCTTGAGCACATCCATGTTCTGCTTTTGCCGCATGGATGTGCTCAAGTTGAGATGAGATCATTCCATCGCACATAAGCCGCAATGTTTGCAACAACCAAACCTATCGACATGTCTCGCCTCATTCAACTAAGCGCGCTGCATACGTAACTGTATGACTATATCTGCGCTAACAATGATTGAGACGTGCTTGGCCAAACTTGTCAAAAAGAAATGTCTACTTTTGACATTGTCAAATGTTGGGTACTATCTGTTTATATCAATCATACACGGGTTTAGGTCTTCAATTTGACTAACGAAACATGCTTCGAATGGTACAATTTTCTTTAATTTGTCATCGAACACATTTTCTAAACATAATTTTAAAAATATATTACACACGTTTTAGTGAAATTAAACATCTCCAATTCCGTGCCAAACTAACATTCCTGTCCGGAGGGAGTAGCCAATTTCTTTGGAAATCTTATCTGGCTGACGTTCACTGAGACAGCATGTCATTTCGAACGTTTTTCCTGACAGTTTTAGTTGTATCGGGATGAATATCATGTTGTTCACCCCGATACAACTGACAGTTTTAGTTGTATCGGGGTGAATGTCATGTTGTTCACCCCGATACAACTAAAACTGCCATCAAAACGTTCGCAAATGCCATCTCCTTCCAGCGAACGTGAGCCGGATAAGAGGGTCCAATTTCTTTGTGCCCCGTCGGTGCTACATCTTGCACATGCTGCAATGGCGACCACACATGGTCCACGTCGATCCATCAGTCGTCTTTGCATGGTGTCAAGTTGTGTGGCCCTTAATGGAAAGTTGCAGAGGTGATTAGGGAGGGAGACAGCGACATGGCAGATCGCACAACCAAGATCGCCTTGCATCACCTCACAAATGGCTGGCCACACAGATCGCAGCGCTACGCTTATAAAAATGGCTGGTCCTCCTCCCTCACCATCTCCATCCAGCTGCACCACTGCTTGTCCCACTCCACACTCCAGAGCAGAGCAGAGCAGACATGGACGGCGTTGCCACCACCGCCGGGACGGAGCGGAAGCGGGTGGTGCTGTACCCGTCGCCGGGGATGGGCCACCTGGTGTCCATGATCGAGCTGGGCAAGCTCTTCGCGGCGCGGGGGCTGGCCGTCACCATCCTCATCGTCGAGCTGCCCTTCGTCGACACCGGCGCGCGGGGGCCCTTCCTGGCCGGCGTCACCGCGGCCAACCCCGCCATCTCCTTCCACTGCCTCCCGCGCGTCCAGTTCCCGCCCCTCGCCTCCCCGCACCCCGAGGCCGTCACCTACGAGGTTGCCCGCCTCTCCAACCCGCACCTCCGCGACTTCCTGGCCGCCGAGCCCCCGGCCGTCCTCGTCGTCGACTTCTTCTGCAGCGTGGCCCTCGACCTCGCCGCGGAGCTCGGGGTTCCGGGCTACTGCTTCTTCACGTCCGGCGCCGAGGCCCTGGCGTCCTTCCTCTACCTCCCGGTCCTGCACGAGCAGAGCGCGGCCAGCTTCCGGGAGATGGGCGAGGAGCTCGTGCGCGTGCCGGGGATCTCGCCGTTCCCGGCCACGCACGCGCTCAAGCCGCTCCAGGACCGCGACGACGCGGCGTACCGGGGCTTTTTACAGGTGTCGCCCGACCTCTGCCGCTCGCAGGGCATCATCATCAACACGTTCCGGTCCCTCGAGCCGCGCGCCGTCGAGGCGATCGGCGCCGGGCTGTGCACGCCGCCCGGCCTCCCGACGGCGCCGGTGCACTGCATCGGACCGCTGATAAAGTCGGCGGAGGTGGGCGTGAAGCGCGGCGGGGAGTGCCTGTCGTGGCTGGACGCGCAGCCGGAGGGCAGCGTGGTGTTCCTCTGCTTCGGCAGCCTGGGCGTGTTCAGCGCGGCGCAGATCAGGGAGATCGGCGTCGGCCTGGAGGCGAGCGGCCTGAGGTTTTTATGGGTGGTGCGCAGCCCGCCGAACGAGGACCCGGCGAAGAGGTTCGAGGAGCCGCCAGAGCCGGACCTCGACACCCTCCTCCCGGAGGGCTTCGTGGCCCGGACGGCGGGCAGGGGGCTGGTGGTGAAGACGTGGGCGCCGCAGCGGGACGTGCTGGCGCACGGCGCGGTGGGCGGGTTCGTCACGCACTGCGGGTGGAACTCGGTGCTGGAGGCGGTGATGGCGGGCGTGCCGATGCTGGCGTGGCCGCTGTACGCGGAGCAGCGGCTGAACCGGGTGTTCCTGGAGAAGGAGCTGGGGCTGGCCGCGGCGGTGGAGGGGTACGAGAGTGAGCTGGTGGAGGCCGGCGAGGTGGCGGCCAAGGTGCGGTGGCTGATGGAGTCCGACGGCGGGAGCGTGCTCCGGGAGCGCACCCTGGCGGCCATGCGAAGGGCCAAGGAGGCGCTAGCCGAGGGCGGGGAGTCGGACGTGACGCTGACCAAGCTGGTGGAGGGATGGATGGGAGACCATGCCGGCTCGGCTGAGAAGCGATAAGGTGTAACGCCAATAATGGAGGTCTGGCCGGTCACATGCAAACATCAAACATCTGTATCAGTCCACTGTTATGGCAATCTAGATTTTTTTTTGAGTGGATTATGGCAATCTAGATAAGCCTGAAAAGATGCACACTTATGATTATGAACAGAGAAGAAAGTACACATGAACAAAGTTTTTAAACAAATTGAAAATGAGATATTTAAGTTTCAGAAATGTTTGAAAAAATACACATGTACTTGGATATGTATACTGCATTACTATAAATTTGCATGATGAAATACATTTCGGTGTGAGCTACACACACACACACAAAACCATGCACTTTTATAGTGAATAGTACATGTGGTAGAAATACAAGACTCCGATAATACTACACCTACGAACACAAAAATGCTACATGTACCGCCTGTCACGGGACGCTACGGAGCCTTTCTTAAATTCTCTCCACTGCCCCTGAATTTCACCCGGGTGGGGCCCACCCCTCCCTCTTCGTCCAATTAAAAGATGCCAATTCAAGCATCAGCCCGTAAACTTAAGTAAGCCTCCGTACGTGTAGCAAAACTCCTACAAAACGTAGTAAATCTCCTCCCAAACTAAATCTCCCCCCCCCCCCCCCCCCCCCCCCCCTGAATTTTAGTGGGGTGAGCCCCTTCACCCCCCCACTTCCAATCCTAATCATCCACATCAGCACCCCCGTAAAATATGTACGTAATCTTTCGTATGTCTACCATTACTCACATGACTGCTTCTCGAGTTCTCGACCTGCTGCAGCATGAACCACATCCACTAAATGAGTAGCACATGCATCTCCCATTTATCCCAGGTTCTGTTACGTTGCTAGGGATTCATTCCCCACAGAGAACTAATTTCTGCAGGGATTGCGTTGGTCTCCATCTCCTAACCCAATCCCTGATGGTATTTATCCCTAACTTCCCCTCCCTCTAAAAACATGTTCGGTTGGACTTTGATGCAGTACAATAGCTAACACTAAATGCAAAATCTGCAGTCTATAGACTTAGAAAAGGAGCAGAGCAACACCGAATAGATGTAAATGGTCAAATTGAGCCGATTATACAAGCAAAAGACGAACCCTACACTTCTAGCTTGTCTCTTTGTACAACAAGACAAGAATAAATCTCTATGGATAGTGCTTACAAGTACAAATCCCCATCTTACAAGAACCATGTTACATTTACATATCAGCACGAGAACACAAGTATATGTCTGGGCACGGCCAAATTGACAGTAAGAATCCTGATTCTGCATATGAGGCAATGAACATTCAGAGAATGGACAGAACAAAAAGCAACAAGTGTATGCTCTTCCATCGAGAAAGATAGAGTGCATCGAGGATAACACTGCAAAGACATCATTTCAAAAGAAAAAACACTTTAAAGACATGATGATATCATTTGTGGCCACAAAAGCACCTAAAAGGAAGCAACATAAACATTCATCGCCACAATGAAAATACATATGTACGGATTAGCACCAAAACCGTGGATAGCTAGAAAATCTGAAAAAAGGAGCTATATCATCTTCATACAATGCATGATATGTTTGACATATCAAAAGATGATCTTCAAATAATTATATACATACGCTATGTACAGTAGAAAACTACACACCTTTATGCATTGACACGAGAAATGTACATTTGAGAATCAAAACCAGACAAATAATCTTTCTTTCCAAATATGTACACTCTTAAATTAGATAGACATAGACACAACAAATGGCTATTTACTTCTTGAGCTCCTTTTCAAGTTCCAAACAATTAATGTATCGCAATTACAAGTCAACAATCAAAAAGGGGGTCAACCAACATGTAACCCATGTATACAAATAGGAACCGATACTAATCCTAGGTATTATGGTGACGCTGAACGGAGTTCAACTAGTGAAGCATACAATCCATCTTTGATGTTCATCAAGGACTCATGACTTCCTTTCTCCACTATTGCACCATCTTTGAGAACTGCAATGATATCGGCGCCTTTGATAGTAGATAGGCGATGTGCCACGGCAATCGTGGTTCTGCCAACCATCACATGATCTAAGGCATTCTGCACAATCCGCTCAGATTCTGCGTCCAAGGCGCTAGTTGCCTCATCGAGTAGTAGTATCTTAGGATCTTTGAGTATCGCCCTTGCGATGGCCACCCGCTGCTTCTGGCCACCGGATAGTTGTGTCCCTCTCTCCCCAACGGAGGTGCCATATCCTTGAGGAAGGCTTGATATGAACTCATGCGCATTGGATGTTTTCGCAGCTGCAATGAGCTCCTCCTCGGTGACGTCCCCGTCCTTACCATAGGCTATGTTGGCACGTATTGTGTCATTGAAGAGTATAGGCTCTTGGCTCACCAGTCCAATTTGGTCTCTAAACCAATTGATGTTTAAGCTCTTGATTTCCACTCCATCCAATAGAATGGTACCTGAATCGGGATTATAGAATCTCTCCAATAGTGTGATTACGGTTGACTTGCCGCTACCACTCTCTCCAACAAGTGCAACAGTCTGTATAAGAGCATATCAAAAGCAAGCTCCTAAGTACTTGTACAAGATATGACAACACGATTATTATATGAGAAGTGGGCTAACCTTTCCAGAGGGTATGTGCAGGGTAAAGTCATGGAAGATTGGAATATCTAGGCGAGTTGGGTACTTGAAGCTGACATGTCGGAAATCAATGTTGCCATTGACCTCATCTAATGTCAAACCCTGATTGCTGCTTGAATCGATTTCGGACATTCGGTCTAGCAAAGTAAATATAGAGATAGCTGAATCCAAACCAGACAAATAATCTTTCTTTCCAAATATGTACACTCTTAAATTAGATAGACATAGACACAACAAATGGCTATTTACTTCTTGAGCTCCTTTTCAAGTTCCAAACAATTAATGTATCGCAATTACAAGTCAACAATCAAAAAGGGGGTCAACCAACATGTAACCCATGTATACAAATAGGAACCGATACTAATCCTAGGTATTATGGTGACGCTGAACGGAGTTCAACTAGTGAAGCATACAATCCATCTTTGATGTTCATCAAGGACTCATGACTTCCTTTCTCCACTATTGCACCATCTTTGAGAACTGCAATGATATCGGCGCCTTTGATAGTAGATAGGCGATGTGCCACGGCAATCGTGGTTCTGCCAACCATCACATGATCTAAGGCATTCTGCACAATCCGCTCAGATTCTGCATCCAAGGCGCTAGTTGCCTCATCGAGTAGTAGTATCTTAGGATCTTTGAGTATCGCCCTTGCGATGGCCACCCGCTGCTTCTGGCCACCGGATAGTTGTGTCCCTCTCTCCCCAACGGAGGTGCCATATCCTTGAGGAAGGCTTGATATGAACTCATGCGCATTGGATGTTTTCGCAGCTGCAATGAGCTCCTCCTCGGTGACGTCCCCGTCCTTACCATAGGCTATGTTGGCACGTATTGTGTCATTGAAGAGTATAGGCTCTTGGCTCACCAGTCCAATTTGGTCTCTAAACCAATTGATGTTTAAGCTCTTGATTTCCACTCCATCCAATAGAATGGTACCTGAATCGGGATTGTAGAATCTCTCCAATAGTGTGATTACAGTTGACTTGCCGCTACCACTCTCTCCAACAAGTGCAACAGTCTGTATAAGAGCATATCAAAAGCAAGCTCCTAAGTACTTGTACAAGATATGACAACACGATTATTATATGAGAAGTGGGCTAACCTTTCCAGAGGGTATGTGCAGGGTAAAGTCATGGAAGATTGGAATATCTAGGCGAGTTGGGTACTTGAAGCTGACATGTCGGAAATCAATGTTGCCATTGACCTCATCTAATGTCAAACCCTGATTGCTGCTTGAATCGATTTCGGACATTCGGTCTAGCAAAGTAAATATAGAGATAGCTGAATCCTTTGCTTTTTTTGAATCGGAGGCCATTGCACTTGTTTCAGATACTCCCATAGTTGCTAAGACCAGTGCAAAGAAAACCTGCAAAGTATGACTTACTAAGTGAAATGACCTCATGATAGAACTATGGCAAAAAATACGGAGAAGATAATCCTTAGTGAGTAACTTTACGGGTGAAATAATGCATCTACATACCTTAAAAACGTCACCAAAATTTGATTTGCCATGTCGCACGAATTGCCCTCCGACATAGAAACAAAGACCGTATGTAAGGTACAATGTCAAGTATGAGAAACCAAATCCAATACCCCCAACTATTCCTGTTTTGACTCCTTGATTCACCGAGGCTTCACATTTATGATCGTATATTCTTGTAATTCTTTTCTCAGAACAAAAGGAAGCTACTGTCCTTATACTACTAACTGCATCCGTGGCAACTTGACTTGCATCTTCATATATCATCTGGAGAATGACCAATATATAATCGTTAACTTCAAAAGTTTTGAGGAAATAAAAATGATAGAGTAAGTGTTAATTCTTACTACGCTTGATGAAGTAGAAGATGTCTATGTCTGAATTCGTAAACTTAATTGAATATTTTTCTTTATCTTTTATCTTCACTATTATTTAAATGGAGCCGATCATGGTTCATCCACCTCTTCAGCTTCCCTTTCTCATCTTGCTAAAAATCTTGCGCAAACAATTATAGGAGAACTAATCAAAATACAACGAAGCTCCCCACATTACAAACTAAGTTCACCACCTCCTTCAAATTTCTACATGGATCACGACACGGGAAATAAAAGAACTATGACAGGCTATAACTATGGGGCCAAGGACACCGTGTGAGATTGTAAGCCAAGCATGAACACCGATTGTGACACTTTCCAAGATGGAACTCATATGTGCCCAATAGGATATGGGATATATGAAAAAGGGTGAGTCATTGACCTTGAATTAATGTAACGTGTAGAAAAAAGCACATATAATGAGGTAGTGGTTGCAGGTTGACAGTAGAAATCTCACTTGTTGTACTTTATTACCCCCCCCCCCCCCCAAGTTTCCCAAAAGTGTGTTTTTGGAAATAATGAGAGTCAATAACGTCTGGTACACTTCCAGCTAATAGATTTAGATTTACTTTATTAAGTCATATGCATAAATCAATCTCAGAAGATAGTTTCAAAATGTATAATTTTCTTGGCTTTTTCTACATGGGGCAAATTGGTGGTAAAGTTATATTTTCGCGCCTAAGTCCAAAGCAACAACATTTATGGAACTATTGGGTTTAACATTTAGTTTTCGGGAATTATTCGCAAAATGTCATATTACTAGGCAACAACCCAACAATTCTATTTAGCTAATTACCTTAGCATCTTGACTGAAACCATTCAGGAACTTCACGTGGGCATAACTTTGAAGACCCACAAGTGGAATCACACACATGATGATCAAAGCGAGCTTCCAGTCAGCTATCATAGCAATGACAACTCCTGTGACAAGCGTTGAGCTAAGTTGAATAATTAATGACAAGTTATCACCCACTAAACGCCGGACGTTCAGAGCATCAATTGATAGTCTTGCACCAAGTGCTCCGCTGTAAGATATAATTTGGCAGTTATAGTACCTGAAAGTAGTGTTCACGAAATCTACAGTAGGAAGATAATCCAAGAGATAAAAGATGCACACACCTGGAATTTCTAGGATCATCAAACCAAGCAACTTCTTGGTGAACAATGCTTCGAAATGACAAAGCTCGGATGCGCTCTATAAGCTTGCCTCCGGCTATTCCAAATAACAAGAACTCTGCTGGTATTGAGATTACTGATATGATACCCATAACGAAGCACATCATACCCCAAAAACTTGTATCACTTCTAAGTTTAGCTGGTGGCTCATATAAAGATTTAATTGCGCTTGAAATCACTAAACCAAACATTGGAAAAATAACTCCATGAACCGCTGCAGCTAGGGATCCTAATAGAAGTATAGGTACCTCTGGCTTGTTAAGAATTGCTAGACGTACCATAGGATCTTTCTTCAGGGCCTCTCCCTCATCATTCTTCTCTTTTTGATTCTTTCCATGTGTATCATATTCTCCAGGCAACTCAATTGTGCTAGGTAGCCCGACGGGGAGTGTGAAAGAAAGCTCACTATTATTCCCTAGTGAAGCACCAATCGACCGCTTCATTGACAGGCTTGTACTTGACCTTGGAGTAGATAGTCGATGGTCTATTTTCTGCTCTACATGACTTTCTTGGAGCAGAATGAGTTGAGAGTATGCACCATCTAAGTTTAGTACTAATTCATCGTGGGAACCTATATAAAATATATGTAGAAATATGAACAATTTAGTTAAAAATGTGCCAAACAGGTGACTGATAAGAAGTGAACGGTGGAAATGGGGATCATGACCTTGTTGAACTATCTTTCCTTGTTGAATAACTGATATGCAATCAACATTTCTCACAGTAGTTAGACGATGTGCAATCACAAGTGTAGTTCTGTCCACCATGATCCTATCCAATGCCTCCTGAACTATCCTCTCCGACTCCACATCTAATGCGCTAGTAGCCTCGTCTAACAAAAGTATTTTTGGGTTTTTAATGATTGCTCTAGCAATTGCAATCCTTTGCTTTTGTCCCCCTGAAAGTTGAGCACCACGTTGGCCAACCATTGTGTCATAACCCTGGTACAAGATAAATGTAAATATTAGCACTCAACTCAAATGCAAGAACTTGGAATTACATAGTGAATGTTTCACGCACATTGGGCAACTTATCGATGAAATTTGCTGCGTTGGCGAGCGTAGCGGCTCTCTTTATCTCCTCAATTGTTGCATCTTCTTTTCCATATGTTATGTTATCTTTAATTGATGTCATAAAGAGCAAGGGCTCTTGGCTAACAAGAGAAATTTTCCTTCTTATTGAATCAAGTTGTAAATCTTTGATATTAACCCCGTCAATCAAAACCTCACCAGCTTGCGGATCATAGAATCTCTCTACAAGACTAATCACAGTTGACTTGCCACTCCCACTCTCCCCAACTATAGCCATTGTAGTGCCACTAGACACATGTAGTGAGAATCCATCAAATATCAGTTGCCCAGGCCTTGTTGGGTAGCTAAAATACACATCCTTCAACTCAATATCACCCCTCATGTCTACTAGTTGCTTACCAGTCTTGTTTTTAGGATCAATCTCTGGTTTCCTCTTGATTGTTGTGAACAATCTGTGTGCTGCCGATTTTCCTTCTACAAAGGCAGTCATACATGGGGCTGCATTACCTAAAGACCTACAACAAACAATTGACAAATTTCACTACCAATAATTTGATATGAAGGATCATTCTCGAATGGATTCTACTTCAAGGTAGGAGTAAAAACTCACATTGCCCCAGTCATGATAGCCAATAAGACAGTGATGACTTGTCCTCCTGTGTATCCTTTTTCAAGTACCAACTTTCCACCATACCATATGGCCAAACCATAGCTACAGTAGAATACGAACAATACAGATGCCATGCCAAAGCCATTGGCAAGTCCTTCCTCAACATCAGTCTTGTATGCTTTGTGTATTAGTTTATTGTACGATATGATGGCCTTCTTCTCTCCATTGAAAGAAACAACCTGGACATATATAGCCACAAGATAACTTGGTGGGTACACGAAAAATCATTTATACTTACCAATGTTTAAATGCTCTGTGAACTGAACTTACTGTTTTTATGGCACCAATTGTCTGTTCGACAATGTTCCCCGCATTACTGTATGATGCTTGACCTCTGCTAGAGATTTTTGACAACACTTTTGCCACTACTCCTGCAGCAAGTACAACCGGAGGTACGCATGCCAACATGACAAGAGATAGAAGCCATCCTTTCACAAAACCTACAATGAAACCACCAAGGAAAGCAGCCACGAGTTTTTGGAACTTGCCAACCTAGGGAATTTTAAAATGCATATATATCTATGTCAATATTAATATGAGTTGGAATTTGATGAATATAATTTTTTTATTGCTCTTCAGTTGACTTGGAGAAAGTCTTACCTTCTCACCAATAGCATCCTGAACGAGCACGGTATCACCAGACATTTTTGAAACTACTTGCCCAGTTGTCATTTCTGCGTCAAAGAATGAAATATCCTATCTCAAGACGGATTTGAGGTATTGAGATCGAATGAGTGCTGCCTGCCTTTCACCGGTAATTGTCCAGCATGACACCTCTGCACAAAAAAAGTTGGCTTATCCTCCTTGACATGATCATCACTACATGGCCTACATATGGTTCAATTTTGTTGTCTGATATGTTACGTGAATACATTTTTCCCGCCTTGATTGCTAACGGAATTTTAATATGTTTGTTCATCTATCTTCTTTTAGTTAAAATACAAAACATGTTAAGGCTGCTCATCTTGTATTAAGGGTTTTTCTATATACTATTCAAATAGGAACTATATGAACATAATTTGGAATCATGCCATGACGATAACTTGCAAATATAAAATGCTAGTTTGTGCATTAACCGCCATTTCTCAAACATGTCCAACAATTGGCTAGTATCTCAGTAGGTGGCGCTAACACATATGAACATGTCGACAAAGTATGTCGTGCTCACGAAGAAAGGATATGACTGCTGCTCCGATACCCAAGTAGACAAAGTTCAGAACCGCCTGTATAAATGAAATGACAACAAGGTGAAAATGTATTAATGTGTTTACTGTCTTACACTAAGCTACATAACCATTCAAAGTATTTACATTTAAGTGTAATTCAGTATAACCATATTATTTTGTGATAAATTACCTATATGGAATAGTTGGGCTATATATTGCTAGCAATAAACTAAGTCAAATAGCAGAGCAAATTGGAGGTATAGTGCAATGGCTAGTATAGCGGAACATCAACAGGTCACGTAGCATTTGGAGTCCCAAAAATATATAGTGGAACGATAGAGACTATAGCAAGCTATTTAACATTAGAATGTTTTGTGAGAAAAAATCATGTCGAGTTTATTTGTACTACATGATTTTAGTCAGATTGATGAGTGGCATTAAAACGGAGATGATGCACACACAAGGACATTTCCAGATCTAACTAGCCAACACACACTGGATAAAAGACTCTAAAGAGTAGGGGCCTGGGTAAGAGAGACAACCCCACTTTCGTTTCTAGATCCAATAAGTGAACTCCAGATCACCAACATCAATGATAACACCTTCAAAGGGGGAGACAACATGTATATTACCATTCCATATCCAACAAGTAAAGGCCATATCAGGAGCCTTGACTCTGTAGAGCATTAACTGAAGCTTGAACCACCATAACATCCTCACCACCAAATCCAAATTATAAATGACATATCTCATCTCATTCCAAGCCCCCTATACCACCGCCAAAAACTATCAAAAACCTCTCAAGCATATGTTGCTCCACATCCTAAGAATATCGTTCTATCTTAAACATGTTGCCCTGTCTAGTTGTGCAGAGAAGAGGGAAGAGGCAACAATGGTTGAGGCGACGATTACGGTTTCACCTCAAGTGTCACATGTGCGCAGCTCAGGGGCTGTGGACTTGATCTGCTCACTTGATTCATTGGTTGCCATTACGTAGCATTAAGATTTAGAAATTTAGGCTTGATTGTGACAGCTTGTAACGCATTGCTATGGGGATATTATTCCTATATTTGGTTGATGTCTTGTAAGGGTATAACACGGTTTACAGGAACATCTACCTACATTTTTTCATATATGTAAGGTGTTTCGTAGCCTATATTGACCAATTCGTAACATGTAGGAAACCCAACATGATGAAGCGCCCAAGTAGCAACTAAACTCTCTCTCTCTCTCTCTCTCTCTCTCTCTCTCTCTCTCTCTCTCTCTCTCTCTCTCTCGCCCCCGCGCGCGTGTGTGTGAATGGATAACGTTTTGGTTATTGAGATGGTATCCAATGTGCAACTATTTCCATTATTTATGGGGAGTGGGATTTTCTATCATAGCTTGCCACAGAACTAGTTAAGGTTTTCAACGGTGTAAAAGTTTCCAAAAATCCTGAAAAAAATACTGAAACAACACACCTATAATATAACATGATCCAACGGAGCGATTGAAAAAAATACAACTTTATGTGTCATGGACAAAAAAAACAAGTAGTTCAGTATATGTCACTGTGAGCTGAAATGCTTGTTTTTTTTTGCCGAGCACACATATATGCATATTTTCACAATCCCTCCGTTGGATCATCTTATTACATTAGAGAGATGATCCACTAATGGCATAAACATATTGCAAAAACATAAGATAAGGATGGCGTTTTGGATATTAATGTGGTCTCTATATTCCTAAATACCCAGTGTTTTAATATTGATGTGTTCTCCAAGATGCAAATTTGACCATTATTTATCATGTGAATATATTCCATTTAAATTTAGTAAATTCTGATAATACTTCTTATGATAGTATAATAACGTTATTACCACATGATGCACTAGTACACAATAGGACGTGTAAGACACCTAGTCACACATGGTTCCAAAAAGTTGTCACTGATGAGGCGGATACGGCTGTTTATTTCGAAACCACCATAAATACACCTACATCATAAATAATTTCGGGTGGCAACCATGTTACACATGGCTGAAACTTTCAGCCCACTCACAAAAGATTCAACCCATTAGGCACGTTAATTAGGCTTTCATATAAAGGTGCAGATTGAAACGAACTCCTTCGATGCCGCCCCTCTCCCTGCCCCATCTCTCTTAGACACACACACACACACACACACATAGGAATGTAAAACTTAGAGGAACTGGGAATGAAGCTAGGTATAATGTGGAGGAACTAGAAACAAAGGAAAGAAATAAAGGTTGTTCATCGAGTGAAATAAAGGTTGCTTTGAGAAATATATGGGAATATTTATTCACTCCATGCTAGCTATTCTTCTCTCACACCTCAATGAGAAGCAGACGGGGTCTTATCCTCTCCACCACTACCGCCCACCTCCCTCTATCTCTTGCTACACATCGCCCCTCCTCTATCCACCTTCCCCTCTCAAAATCACCAGCACCCTGTCCTCCTTTGTTTTCCCCACCCGATCTTCCTTGTGGACCACTCCACTGGACAAGGACGCAAGCACACGAGCCGAGGAAGCGTGCCTTGCCTTCAATCACATGATAGCACCCCCCTCAAAGTTCCCTCATCCAACAAGATCAAGACGCGGGTCAGCCTTAATCCCACCGTCATAGGGGTGCTTTGATTCGCTCATGGATATTGGCTATTAGGCGGCTGCTCAAGTGAGGCTCAAGCCTTCCCCAATATTTCCACACATGGATCGACATTATGCTACTGAAAAAAAATCCCCTTGTGTTTCTTCCACTACCCCCAAGTCCCCCCAAACCTCTCGGTTGGTCTCATTCTATCCTTCTACGCTCGCTCTCTTCGCCCAGACTCCCCCCTCTCACAGCTCTAAGCGGATGCCATCCCTCCCCCATCGTCACGCTCTTCTCTGTCTCTTTCTCTGCTTCTAAACAATTGTGGTTATTGTTTAGTTGCCATTGTAATGCAATGTATATAGGATTAATTAAATTCCTTCTGTTTCTCATATTAGTTTTTATTGTATGCAAAGTGTTTCTTTATAAGGGCACTTTTGTTGTAACTTGCAAGAATATCACATATATGGGCATTGCCAAACAGGAATCTCCTATTTGCTGCTTTAAACGGGAAATTGAGGGGCTTTGCCTGAAGGGAAACATAATGAAATGAACATTGTTCAACATATTAAATTTATTATTTTTAAATCTAAAAACATGTTTTATTTAATAGTTTTTACAAAGATTGTCAAAATTAGTTTAATAATGGGAAATGTTTATATATAGAAAATAAAGATGTTCATGTAGCTGAATATGGATGTTCATATATTCAAAAAGAAATGTGCATCTCATATTTAAAAAATAAATAATCCATGCATATGAAAAGAAATATCATTATATTTGAAAAATAATTGTTCAGATCTTTGAGAAGAGTTCTTTACGTGTCTGTATTTGTGTTGGTGTAATTTAAAAAATGATCACGCACTTTTCGAAAAGAGAAAAATATAAAAAAATAAGGAGGAGCAATAGGCCTGAAAAAAGGAAAAGGATACAAAAAAATTAAATAGAAAAATAATAAAAATAAAAAAGACAAGAAAAAATAATAACAAGAAAATTTCAATCAAAGAAAAAATAAAACAGCAAGAAAAAAAATCACATCGCACCTTACCACACTGGTTCACTAGCTGGAAAACTTTGGCACAGACGTCGGTATTTACCGCAAAGAGGGACAAATAGGATTGGATTTGCCTCATCTCTAATTCTAGGTTCCTCCTAATTTTTCTATAATCAGCAATAGAGGGATAATCCTATCTGACGCCCGCTAAGACATAATATCATCGAGCTCCCGCACATGAGTGAGCGAGGTTGGGCCTGCCAAAGTAGCATTACTGTAGTCATGTGAGACAGCCTTCCGTCGGGTTTCTTTTTGTTTGGCTGATTTTTCCTTTTTACAATTTTTTTTTCTTATCTTAGAACGCATTCGATAATTTATTTTTAAAAATGAGTGCAAACTTTTTGAAAAATTCATGATTTTTTAAAATATTCACAATTGTTTTCAGAAATGATCACAAATTTATAAAATATTCATATTTTCTCCTAAAATGTTCTTGATTTTATAAAAAATACGATTTTCTAAAACGTTCACATTTTTTGAAAAATGTTTATCTAGAAAAAATGTTTTCCAATGTTTAAAAATGTGCTCGGACTAAAGAATGATTTTGTATCTTAAAAAATGTTCTCACATTTAAAAAAAATTCAGGTATGTAATAAATGTAAAAAAAGAAAAATTAAAAAGGGAAGAGAGAAAACCAATATGGAAAACTGAGCAAACGAAATGAGAAACCAAGGAGAAAAACTGGGGTGAATCGGGGATGTAGAAAAAAAGGAAAAAAATAGCCAGAAGCAAACTTCCAATAACGTGAACAAGAGGTCTGACTGGGAAGCATCAAATATGGGCTCGCACGATAGAGACCAATATGACACTTGACAATTCTTAATATTTACATGCCCATATAACAAAAAGGCCCACTGATAGCCTAACTAGTTTTTATCTCAATACTTCCTCATTCCAAAATATTTGAAGTTTTAGGTTTGTCCTGAATCAAACTTCTTAAGGTTTGACCAAGTTTATAGAAAAAATTACTAAAATATTTTGAAACGGAGGGAGTATACAGCTATGGATCAAAACGGCTGAACAAAGGCAGGAGGTCACCTTCTACTATGATTCCAAGTTAGAGAAATGTGACTAAAACTGCGTAGCACATGAGTTCACTAAAATGGCACGGCTAGGAGGTCGCTTTGTAGTAGCTGAATGGTAGATGCTCCAAGCGAGGAATTTTTGGCATAAAAGACCACCTGGTCAGTGCTATTGACAGAAAGGACCACCTGCGAGTGGTATTGCCAGAACTACCGTGGCGGCAGCCGACACATGGCACCGGCCGCCACGGGCGCATGCGGCAGCCCAGGCCCCAGACGTGACAAGATTTCGCGGTGAGCGGCGAGTCACGATGGAACGGGAGCGGGCAGGTGGGCCCTGTCACCTTAGGGCATGGCGGCAGTCCCTTTTACTGCCATAGTTTCTAGCTAATAAACATGGATGGTGTTATAAATTAAAAGTGATTGCAGGCTTTCTCGGATATATAACATGGACGGCAAAGTTGCAACAAAATACTACCTCCATTCCTAAATATAAGACGTTTGGGCACTTTAAATTAAACTACCCAAATGTCTTATACTCCCTCCGTCCAAAAAAGCTTGTCCCTCAAATAGATGTATCTAGCACCAACAAGTTTGGGACAAGCTTTTTCGGACGGAGGGAGTATTTAGGAATGAAGGTAGTAGGTACAAATATACACTGTATATACATGTCAATAAACCTGCAGCCATGGAAGCTGAGTGTGAGTCGATCGTGGCTTACCTTGTTGACGCGCTGGAGGACGTTGTCGTCAGTGGCGCCGCCAAAAGCGTCGAGGACGTCGCCGAAGAAGACAGTCATGAGGGGCGTCGTCATGCCGTTGGCCAGCGCGGCCATCGTGCCGACCAGCATCAGCAGCACGTCCTTGCCGTCGGCATGTCGGAACAGCCCCATGAAGGACACCTTCTGGTGCTGCCCAACGCTCTCCTCTCCCTCGGCAGCAACTGCTGCTGCGTCCATTGCTTCAATTGTGTCTATACCAAAAACACACCGCTTCTCACATTTCTTCTACTCATTTGCAGGGTATTTATGGGGCAGGCCAATGACTGGAGGTGGAGGAATATTGTAGCGTTGCCAGAGTTGGGTATTAGTTATGCTCCACTAACAACAAAGAGCAGGGAATGACGTAACTGGATTAGAAAGCGTATTTCTGGGCCGTCCTTGGCGTTTATTCTTGATTTATAACAGCTAAGCACATCGTTGAATATTTTATAGATGATGTATACATTTTTTTAAGTCCAGAAGAAGAGTACGGCCATAGACTTGAAGAGGTACATCTGCACATTTGTAGACAGACTTGAACATCATTGACAATAGAGAACTTCTTGACATATGCTCCAGCATGAACAGTAAAATTTCAAAAAAAAAAAAGAAGCCTATCTCAATGAATGCGTCTCTATTTGTGTCTTCATACTTCGTGGACATTTTCTTTAAAAAGGGACATGTGTGGTGGTCCGGACTCTGGACAAAAAAATTGCATACAGTTAGAACACAAGCTCACATTCATTTTCAGCCAACTTATTTTTATCCTTTTTAAACTTTTTTTTCCTTCCAATTTTAGTGTTCATACACGAGCATATATATGAGCGGAGCTCCAATATACTCCATCCGTTCCTAAATATAAGTCTTTTTAGAGATTTCAATATAGACTACGTACGTACTATATAGACGTATTTTAGTGCGTAGATTCACTCATTTTGCTCCGTATGTAGTCCATATTGGAATCTCTACAATGACTTATATTTAGGAACGGAGGGAGTAACTGGTTTGACTTTAAGTCAGGTGACTTACTGCCACTGACACATAGGCCAGTTGTTTTGCGGCCCCACACGTCAGCGACCGTACATCGCCTGGCTTAAAGTCAGCGAATGCCAGCCCCAAAATAACACCTGTGTTCTCCTTCCCCAATATGTCATTGTGTGACACGATCAAGTTTAGTAAATGAGCACCAGTTGGTGCAAGACTGGTTGACCGATCTATATAAATGCTGACTTATAATCTAAAATTTCATGGTACAATGCATGTTATATTCTTATCTCAACGTTGGGCAATCATGCAAGCAGCAGTCTAGATGAGTTGCATCGCGGCAGCCTGTACCTAATCTTGGACAGACTTTCCGTGGCATCAACTTGATGACTCCGGATTAATATGAATAGATACTCCAACTTGCTTCACATGAGTACAGAACTTGGCGCGACGGCAGATAATCCAAACGGTATAGGAAGAGAGCATCTCCACAGTATCGTTCAGTTGTTTACTTAACCTGTTCTTTATGTATTATTGTACACCTGTCACCTGTCCAACTGGTATAGAAAGAGCGAGCATCCTATTGTATTGTTTAGCTGTTTACTTGACCTATTCTTTCTGTATTATTGAGTGCGTACAATCCATCAGCATGTTGGTTGGGGCCAGCTTCAACGAATCGATTCACCTGACCCGACAACCACCTGAGGTTCCCCCGGATGAGCTTGCCGAAAGCTCATGCCCTCATCGATTCCGTTGAGCGGGGCAGGCTCAAGACCAAGGGGCTCAGGGTGTTGCTCTCGCAACTAAGGATACCACCTACGAGGCTACGACCACGCTTTAAAGTTGGACCCAGATATCCAGTGAATGTCAGATTTTTAGGCATGACAAATTAAATGTTTTTTATGGCAACTTTGCGTTCGCCGGTGAAGCAAGTTTAGTTGGCGAGTATGACAAATCCACCTTAGTTCATCTTTTGCTAGGAAAATAATCGTGCTTACAAACTAAATTTGCCATCCTCAAATTGTCATAAAAAACTTTCGATTTGCCATGTCTAAAAAACCAACGTCAGATTTTTAGCTTTTCCGTTAAAGTTTTGGAAACAGGAAACATTTGGACCTTACAGAAATGTCCAAAATTTTGGAAATTCTTTGGTTTTTGAAACATCAAAATCCACTAAACTTGATGAATTTTACTCTACTTCAAATATGTTTGAAATTACTTTGAGTTTGGTCCGAACTTTTGAGGTTGCAAATATTTGGACACCTGCAGAGACTACCAAAGTTTCGTTGAGATTTTGGGGTTTGCTCTCTCTCGTTCCAACCTGCCACCGACGCGCTCGGGGATGAGCTCTGAGAATCTCTCCCGATGTGAAATGATTTTCCAAGAGTAGTCCTCTTAGCCAACCAGGGCTTGCCACAATTGATTCTTTGCACCCATTTCTCCATTCCTATTTTTTTTCAGATGGGACCCACCCACGTGGAGGCGTTTGGGGAAGCAACTTTATTCTGGTCTAGGTTTTGCATACTTGTACTTTGCCATTTTTTTTTTTTTGCGAATGAAAAGGCTTTCATTGATTAAGAGGGGTCATTACATTCTGCATTACAAAGAGAAACAATCTCGCCAGGAGTACTACGAAGCCACACTGCTGTACGTTCCTGAACCTGACCCATTTGGGCTAAAGCATGAGCGACTGAGTTCCTGCTCCTAACCATATGAGATATTGCGTGTTCTCCTCCCTCCTCAAGCATTCTCTTGATCTCCCCAACATAAGTTGCATATGGTGACCTGTTGGTGTCTTCCTGAAGGATCATCTGGGCAGCGACCAAGCAGTCCATTTCTACTATTATAGGAGCAGAACTCCAGGCTCTAGCGATGCTTAATCCTTCCATGCATGCAGCAAGTTCTGCTTCGAGCGCTGAAGAGCAAGACCGAAGGTAACGGCAGGAGGAGTAAATGACATGTCCAGTGTCGCTACGGAGAACCATCCCAGCCCCGCCGGTGCCCAGCTCGTCCACAAATGCCCCGTCCACATTCAGTTTAGTCCATCCTGATGGTGGTGTGCTCCAGCAGGCAGATTTCACATGTGGCTCGCTGCTAGCAAAATGAACTGGTTGCTTACCATGGTAGGAGACGACCATCTTCCCTTTGTCCATGTCCGCAGTTGGGTACTGCTTGATGCACAGAAGGGTGTCGATGTAGCTGCTGAGAAAACTTGTGGAGGCTTCAATAGGTGGAGCTGGCTTGTCGTGGGTGATTTCATTATGCACGTGCCAAGACCGCCATAGCGTCATCAACACTTGTAGTCGCTCTTCCGGCTTGCATTGGAGTAGGAGTTGGAGTAGCCACTCTGGACCTGTATCTTGGATATCCTCCAGCTTGGGCATGCTCCAGATTTTTCCCATGGCTCGCCATAGGCGCTGGGCAAGCAGGCATCTACACAACGCGTGGAAAGTGTCCTCTCGTTCCAGTCCACAAAGAACACAAGTGTCAGACACCACAATGTTTCGACGTTTCAAATTCACAGCAGTGGCAAGAGAGTTAGTAGCAACGCGCCAAGCGAAGACTCGTACCTTCGGGGGGGCAGGGCACCCCCACAATGCTTCCCAGACAGCATGTGTGCCGTCCGGTGCCCTGCTCGTGGCGCACAGAGATGTGCAGTACTTTTCGTCATGTGCAAGACGATAGGCTGTACGGACACTGAAGATGCCCGTGGGTTCAGGTGCCCACGCGACTACGTCGTCGATCAGCCGGCGAGGCGAGGCCTTGATCTGAATGATGGCTTGGACGTCCATGGGCATGAAGTGTTGTCGCAGGAGTGCCATATCCCACCGTCCTTGGTCATCCAGGAGCTCCGCCACCCGCCGGAGGCGGCAGTTACCGCGCACTGTGATAGGGCGGTATGAGTGAGGTCGAGGAATCCACGGATCCCTCCAGATCCGAATTTGTTCGCCATTACCGACCCGCCAAATGATGCCTTTCTTGAGTAGTTCTAGGCCATATGTAATGGCTTGCCAGGTGGACGAGGCATTCCCTGCAAAAACGGTATCCTCAAGAGATCCATTAGGGTAGTATTTCGCTTTGAGAACACGTGCACATAGCGATTCTGGTCGCGTTAGGAGCCTCCAAGCTTGCCTCGCCAGGAGCGCTTGGTTAAACATACGGAAGTCGCGAAAACCCAGTCCTCCTCTACTCTTGGGTTCACAAATTTTCTCCCATGATCTCCAGTGTGTTTTCCTCTTGCCATTTTTGGCTCCCCACCAAAAGTTCCTGACTAGCCGAGATAGGACTGACGCTGGCAATTTGAATACCCCCATTATATATGTAGGTATCGCCTGGGCCACTGACTTGATCATCGTTTCTTTACCAGCTTGTGAAAGGGTGTCTCCCCACTCCATTATACGTCGTGTCAGGCTCTCTTGTAATTTCTGGAATTTACCCCGATGCATCCTACCATCTGGTGTTGGGAGCCCAAGATACTTCCCCTCAAAATCTTGTTGTTGTACTTCCAGAATCTGACATACTTGAAGTTGGTTTTCCTCTGGGCAAGCATCCCCAAACTGTATAGAACATTTTTGGGGGTTGATAAGTTGTCCTGTAGCTTGTGCATAACTATGGATAACATTTTTAATGAAGGTAGCTTGCTCCAGATTTGCCTTGAAGAAAAGCAGAGTGTCATCCGCAAAAAGCAAATGAGATACACCCGGGGCTCTTCTGCATACTTTAACTGGTTCAATACTATTCGCCATCACACCCTGTCTAAGGAGTTAAGTCTGCTTCATCCTAGGGTTAGGTCTGGCTCCTGCGACATGGGCGACTCCATGCCGCCACCGCCGCCACCTAAGGATGGAAGCCTATCGGAGCAACGGGAGGTCTCCTCTTGGTGCACGGATCCGAAGTCGTTGTTGTCTTCGAGTCCTTGTTTTGCAGACTCCCTGGGAGTTCGCTGTCCACACGAAAACAGGGTTCGATTGAATCTATTTATAGGGGAAGCCGTGAGGCTCCCCGTATCAGATCGTCAAGAACAGCCGCGGATCTGCCAGATCCTGGTCCTGTACGCCTGCTGCCAACGATGTCGTCGCCGTTGACTACTGCTGGTGGTGGGGGTGACCAAGGGGGGACCGGTGAGGTCCATGCCCACCCGAAGCCATCTGGTGGTGGTGCTATGGTGCTATCTCGGGCCGATGCGGTGCAGGGTCAGGGTGCGCGTCAGGATGTGGAAGATAGCAACTGGGAAGCTCCAAGGGTTGATGGTGGCCTACCGGAAACTGCCGAGACACAACTAGGAGATGAAGTCGACATGGATGATGTCACGTATGTTGCCGTGGACTTTGATGATGAGGAGGAAGAGGAAGATGAGAAGGAGACATGGAAGCTGCTTGGTCTGTACCGGGCGCAGAAAAGGCCTAGCGCAAAGACATTATCAGACCACTTCGAGAAGATTTGGCAATTACGTACAGGTGTAGAATTTAAGCCGATGGAGAAAAATCACTTTGGGATCAAGTTCTTCTCTGAGGGGGATTTCAGATTCGTGCTTAGAGGTGGACCATGGATCTATGATGGCAATGCCTTGCTTGTTGCGCCGATTGATGCTGACGCGAGACCTTCTGAATCAATCCTGGACTCGGTGCCGGTCTGGGTGTGGGTGTTCGACATCCCATGGAAGAAACAAACGAGGGCTTATGGCAAGGCTCTTGGTGGGACTTTGAGTGAAGTGCTAGAGGTGGATGCACCTGAGACAGGGTATGCGATGAATGAATTCCTGCGTATACGAGTCAGACTTCCGTACAACAGAAGGCTGCAGAAGGAGGTAACACTTGAGTACAAGGCCAAAGGAATAGTGAAGCAGAGCAAATTTCAGTTGAAATATGAACGAGTTCCACACTTTTGCTTTCACTGTGGTTTCATGGGACATGATAAACTGGTTTGTGAACAGAAGCTGATGGGTATCCCTACCAAAGGCTATGATTCTAATCTCAGATGCTCGCCCTTCAAAAAATTTGAACATAGGTCAGCGTTTACACCATCACCAGGTCAGCCTAAAGCTAGGCGTGGGATTAGCTTCTCACTGGGAAGTGCAGGCTCGGCAACTAACAGAGAACACACAAGGTCAAGTGGCAGTAGCAGGCCAAGGCAGGAAGAAGTAGTACCGCAGAGGGTTGATGCTCATGATAACTTCGAACATGCTGAAGCTCCTGGCTCGGCTGTAGCTGATCAGATTTTGGCAAAAGAAGTGGAGCGCCTGAAACTACGCTTGGAAAAGGAAACACCTGAATGTAGTAAAGTGCAGCAGATGGCGGCCCAGTTCAAAGCACAAGTACCGGCTACTGGAGACGGTAATATGAGCAAAATAAGCAGAAAGAAAAGTGGTATACCAAAGAAGGTGCCGGCTATGAGGAAACAGAGTGGCGTGGTCATACATGATCAACCACTCGGGTCGAAAGAAATGATCCCAGCTATCTGTGGGCTCAATACCTTTGAGGGATCTTTCGGCAGTGCATCAGACTCTATGGAGTACAATGACTCAGTTCTTGGCAAGAGACAGGTCGATGGTATGCTTGGCTTCGGCCTGGTGGCAGATGCAAACAACGCTTTGGTGCCATTTGTGGAAGCGCCTACAGGAGGTGTTCAGAAGAAAGGCAAGGTGGATGAACAGCAAGTGAATGAACAGAAGGCTCCTATGGACAAGGCATACATGTCAGAGGTGGGAAACAACATGGCGAGTGAGGTAGACAGGGAGGCAACCGGCCATGGGGCCGCCGGTAAACTGACGGGGCCAGCTGTGGTGCCCCGTCAGGAGCAATGAATTGCCTAGCGTGGAACTGTCGGGGCGCGGCCAACAAACCGACAGTTCGTGACATGGTGGGCCTTGTGAGGAACGCCAAGGCTCGTTTGGTCTTTTTATGTGAAACTAGACAAAAAGCTAATAAAGTTCGTCGTCTTCGTGGTAGACTAGGTTTGAGTGGATTTGCTGGTTGTGATAGTGTTGGTCTTAGTGGAGGTCTAGCTCTCTTTTGGTGTGAGCAATTATGTGTGGATGTTAAAGAAGTTAATGAAAGATTTATTGATGCGTATATTCGTGTTTCCCCTACAGAGCCTCAATGGAGACTCACGTGTGTCTATGGAGAACCCCGTGTTGAGAACAGACATCACATGTGGTCCTTGTTGCAAAACCTGAAGTTGAGATCAGATTTACCTTGGTGTGTGTTGGGTGATTTTAACGAAGCCATGTGGTCCTTTGAACATCTATCAGTGACTCCTCGTGGTGAACAACAGATGCTCGCGTTCCGGGATACTCTAGAGGTATGTGGCCTTATGGATTTGGGATTCTCGGGGCTCCCTTTCACTTATGACAACAAACACGAAGGTAGAAGGAATGTTAAAGTCAGATTGGATAGGGTTGTCGCAAACAATGATTGGCGTGATTTGTTCGCTGAAGCGGCGGTTTCTCATCTGGTTAGTTCTTGTTCAGACCACCTTCCTATCTTGTTATGCTGTGAAAAAGAACCTACAGAACGTAGCAGACCGAGACATAAGCAGTATGAAATCGCTTGAGAGCGTGAGCCTAGTCTGCAGGAAAGAATTGGGTCGGCCTGGGCAGAAGCTGGGAACATGGTGCACCTAGGTGATGTTCGGCAGGGCCTGCAGCAGCTTATGAACAAGCTACAAGTCTGGAGCAAGGAAAAATTCTGTAATGTCACTAGTGAACTGGAAAAATCTCGCTCCCAGCTAGAAGAACTATTGAGTATGAATGCTGATAGAAGAGAGATTAGAAGAGTAACAGATCATATGAATGAACTTCTGTACAGAGAGGAACTACTATGGCTGCAACGTTCTAGAGTGGATTGGTTACGTGATGGTGACCAAAACACCAAATTCTTTCACAGGAGGGCAGTTTGGCGTGCGCGTAAAAATAGGGTTAAAGCTTTGGTGGATGAACATGGGGTTAGCCATAGTGACCAGGAAGCTATGCGAGGTATGGTTAACTCATACTTCCAGGCACTTTTTGAAGAGGAGAAGAATCTCGTGCGGGAACCTTTGTTAAACTTGTTTGAATCCAAGGTGACTCAAGACATGAATAATAGTCTTTGTGCGGAGTTCTCTGAAAAGGAAATATCGGATAGCTTGTTTCAAATCGGTCCTCTCAAGGCTCCCGGCAAGGATGGTTTTCCTGCGAGATTTTTCCAACGGAATTGGGCAGTCATGAAAAAAGACATCATATAGGCGGTGAAGGAATTCTTCAATACTGGTGTTATGCCTCATGGTGTCAATGAGACGGTCATAGTGCTAATCCCAAAGGTACATACCCCTATGCGCCTCACAGATTTTCGCCCCATAAGTTTATGTAATGTGGTTTATAAAATTGTGGCAAAGTGCCTTGTCAATCGGCTGCGACCTATTCTCGATGATATCATCTCCCCGTTGCAGAGTGCCTTTGTTCCTGGCCGTTTGATCACTGATAACGCGCTGTTGGCTTTCGAGTGTTTGCATTTTATTCGCCAGGAGAAAAATCCGAATAATAGTTTCTGTGCATATAAACTTGACCTGTCCAAGGCATATGATCGAGTGGATTGGGGGTTCTTGAAGCAAGCGATGGAAAAGTTAGGCTTCTCTCACCGGTGGGTACAGTGGATAATGTCGTGTGTTACCTCCGTGAGATACTCTGTGAAATTTAATGGAGCTATCTTGGATTCGTTTGCACCGTCGCGTGGGCTACGGCAAGGTGATCCCTTATCCCCTTTTTTATTCCTTTTTGTACTTTGCCATTTAATCTCTATTTTATTTGAAATTCAACTAGTCTCAAAAGATTATATGCAATTACATTTGATTTACACCTTATTATTTTCAACATATTACATCTGGTTTGAAAATATTTTTCAACTATATTGTGTATTAATCTCGGTTTCAATCTGATTTCTAAAAATATTAACTGAACTTGCCTATGGTTTTTTTTACTTCGGTTTCCAATTTTTTTTTTCCAAGTTTCCATTACTGTTTCATCTGTGCCTCTATCACATTTTCAGCTCGTAATGAATGGATCTCAAAGAGGAAATCCAAAACGCTTTACATGTGAGAAACTCTATAAACCATGATGAAACACCTTCAATTATATGTCGTACCATAAAAATAAATAGAATGAACCTTTCAAGAAACCTTTTTCATATTAACCATGTTGTAGAAAGCTATAGGATGCAACTCAATTGTATTCTTCGGAGTTCGGTACAATATATACATGAGATGTCTTGCGTGACAAGCCAACTAACCCTACCATATCTCTAGTAGTTAGACTATACATGGCTAGAGATCATAATAAGATCAATCGGGAATAAATACAGATATGTCACATTCAACACCCCCCCGCAGTCGAAGCGTCGGCGTTGGCGATGCAAAGACTGGAACGAAACTCCTGGAATGCAGCGGTTGGCAACCCTTTGGTCATAATGTCGGCGAACTGTTGGGTAGTCGGTACGTGAAGAACACGGAGCTGACCCAACTAGACCTTCTCGCGCACAAAGTGAACATCCAGCTCAATGTGTTTGGTGCGCTTATGCTGCACCGGTTTGGCTGCGAGATAGGTAGCCGAAACATTGTCACAAAAAACCACCGTAGCCTTCGGAAGCGGAACCCGAAGTTCACCAAGAAGGAGACGCAGCCAACAAGTCTCGGCAACAACGTTGGCCACATCGCGATACTCAGCCTCTGCACTAGAGCGGGAGATGGTGGGCTGCCGCTTGGAGGACCAGGAGATGAGTGAGTCACCGAAGAAGACACAGTAACCAGACGTAGATCGTCGTGTGTCAGGACAGCCGGCCCAATCCACGTCCGTGTAAGCAAGAAGCTCGGTGGAGGCGGAGGCGCGAAGGCGTATACCATAAGTCGGTGTGCCGCGAATGTAGCGAAGAATGCGCTTGACCAGAGACCAGTGAGCATCACGTGGCGAATGCATGTGCAAGCAGACTTGCTGCACCGCGAACTGAATGTCTGGTCTAGTGAGCGTGAGATACTGAAGAGCACCAACAATGCTGCGGTAGAGAGCGGCGTCTGTGGCAGGCTGTCCAGCTGTGGCAGAGAGCTTTGGCTTGGCCTTGGCTGGTGTGGCGGCCGGTTAGCAGTCAGTCATGCCCGCACGGTCCAACAGGTCAAGAGCGTACTGCCCCTGATGGAGGAAGAAATCGGAGGCATCACGACGCACATTAATGCCGAGGAAGAAGTGCAAGGCGCCCGTGTCCTTCAGCCGAAACTTAGAGCCAAAGCTCAAGGTACTCGAAAAGATGGTCCATGGAAAAATCTCCGGTTAACTTGATTTGCTTGATCCATGCATTCTCAGCAAGTGCCTGGCGAACCATCCACTTCTTTCTCTTGGAGGCCTCGTAGACAAGAGGGGCAATGTCTTTGGACCTCCTCCCATCCAGCCATGGCGCGTCCCAGAAAGGCGCCCTGGCCCCATTGCCTATGGTGATGCATGAATAGGCCTAGAACAGCTCCATGTCCACGGCATCACAAGGATTTCCCATGCCAATCCACAACTTGCTCGGATCGGTCCACTCAAGCCATGGCCAACGCAACCGCAATGCCCTCGTGAATTTCTTGAGGTGGAGAACACCGAGGCCCCCAAGGTGGGTGGAGCAACATACAGTATCCCAGTTAACCTTGCATTTCGCTCCCGTTGTCTTGTTCACCGCCGACCAAAGGAAGGCATGCTCGACCTTGTTAATGCTGTTGAGAACTCCGGGGGGGATGACTAGAGGGGTGATGTGAAATATAGCTTGCGAGGTGAGGACGGACTTGACCAAAGTAGGACGAGCAATCGTAGTGATATTCCTTCCCTGCCAAGGAGGGAGCTTCGCTGCAATTTTGTCCTGAAGCAGTTAGAAATCCACTCTCTTGAGTTGCCACACGGAGAGCGGCAGGCCAAGGTACTTGATCGGGAATGAAGCTCGCCTAGCCAGCAAGCTTTGCAGGATGTCGTCGAGATTGAGGTTGCCGCAACGAATAGGGATGACTGAGCTCTTTTGGAAGTTGGTGGAGAGACCAGTGACCTCACCAAAAGAATCTAAAATGGTTGCTAGATTTTGGATGTCCTGCTTGATGGGGGCAGCAAAAATGGCGGCGTCATCGGCATAGAGCGAGGTGCGGAAAGTGGCCCCTCTCCCACCAATCTTGTGCAAGAGGTTGTGCTCAGTAGCCACATCGAGGATCTGTTGTAGGGGGTCGATGGTGAGGACAAAAAGCAAGGGCGAGAGTGGGTCGCCTTGCCGCAACCCCTGCTCATGTAAGATCGGGGGGCCTGCAATCCCGTTGAGAAGGACCCGTGACGAAGATGTGGATAGCAAGGCGGCGATCCAGTCCCTGAACCGGCTCGGGAACCCCCTTCTCTGCAGGAGATCGAAAATGTAGTCCCATCTAACAGAATCGAAGGCCTTGCGAATGTCCAGCTTGAATAGCAAGGTTGCCATTTTATTTTTGTGGAAGCATCAGGCAAAGTTTTTGACGTACATGAAGTTATCGTGGATGCTCCTCTTTTTTATGAATGCACTTTGGGCGTTGGAAACAAGGTTGTTCATGAAAGGGACGAGCCGACAGGCAAGCACCTTGGGAATGATTTTCGCAATGGCGTGGATGAGACTTATAGGTCGGTAGTCCGAAATCTCCTCAGCCCCATCTTTCTTTCGCAGAAGAGCAATGTTAGCAGGATTGACCCAGTGAAAGTTCTCTGAATGCAAGTCACCAAACAGACGAATAACCCGCATCACATCGTCTTTGATGGTGGCCCAACAACGCTTGAAGAAGGCGCCTATGAAACCGTCCGGCCCAGGGGCCTTGTCGGTCGCCATCGCATCTATGGCATTTTTGACCTCCTCCTCAGTGATGGGGTCATCAATGCCCGTCAAGTCCACGTTCTCCGCATGAAGGTTATTCTAGTTGAAGTCCTCGGTCCGGGGCTGACCTCTGCCAATGATACTCTGAAAGTGGGTGTGGATGATGTCCTCTTTTAACTTGTGGTCGGTAACCCAACCATTTTTCCTTTTCAGCCAGTGTATATGTGTTTTCCTTCTTCTTGCATTGATACGCAGGTGATTTTTTGAGTGTTGGCATCTCCCTCTTTAACATTTGCAATGCGCGCACACTTCTTCTTTCTTGCCCGTTCGAGGATGGCAAGACTGATGACCCTACGCTTGAGACGCGCCCGAAGATCATGCTCGTTGGGGGAGAGGATGCGAGATTCTTGAGCGATGTCAAGCTGAAGGATGACGAGGAGGGTGGCGTGGAGATGCAGCTTTGCCTTTGAGAAAAGGCCTCTACTCCACTTTGCCAGGTGGGCACCCGTGCGTTTGAACTTATGGAAAAGGTTGTGACATGGTTCGGCATGCCCCGTTGGCTCATCCCAAGCCGTCTGGACAAGCTCATCGAATCCCAGAAGGCAAGACCAAAAATTCTCGAATTTAAAGCTTCTGGGCCTCTTCGAACCCCTATCATCAGCGAGAAGGAGCGGGCAGTGGTCGGATAGCGAAGATGAGATGGCATGGAGCACATGGGAGTCAAAGTGGATATCCCACTCGGCGTTGCAGAAGAAGGAATCAAGCTTGCACATTGTGGGGTTCGCCCTCTCATTACTCCAGGTGAATCGGTGATTCTGCAAATGGATCTCCTTGAGCTCACAGCTCGCGAGAGTTGTCCGAAAATGGTTTATTCTGCTACTGTTGATATTTCACTTGTTTTTGTCTCTAGCTTGATGTATCTGGTTGAAATCTCCTAGAGCCAGCCACATGTCCCCCGGGGGTGGCTTTTGCCCTAAGAGCTCGGCGAAGAAGTCAATCTTTCTGCTTGAAGCAGTCGGGCCATACACCGTGGTGATCTTGAAGGATGTCTCGGAGTTTAGCAAGCGGACATTTGCCGAGAGAGAAAACTCGGTTGCGACGATGTCGGAGATATTGACAGTGTTATCATCCCACAACATAAGGATGCCGCCTTGGGTCCCAATTGCCGGACGCTGTGCGAAGGTGCGTAATCGGTGGCCAGCCAAGTAGGAGGCGACGAACTGATCGATCATGGCCAACTTCGTTTCCTGAAGGCAGACAAGTTGGCAGGAGGACGATGCAATCGTTTCATGGACAGTAGTGCGTCTGTCCGAGCAGTAGAGGCCCCTCACGTTCTAGCTAAGAAAATTAATATTTTGCTCTAACAGGATAACCTTGATCTTCCTCTTGACGTTGGACAGCAGGGTACATGGAGGTAGCAAAAGACATGCCTTTTACCCTCCAGCGACACAAGCAATCTACTCTAACTAGTAGAACGCCCGTGCGTTGCTACGGACTACAATGCATATACTTTAGGAAGCATCTCTTGTCTAAACTCTTACTCCAATTATGCCCCACAATCTAGTCTGTTGCACCTACTGCTTTTTTGAAATGCACTCTTTGTTATTTTGGTTGTTGGTATATCATGGAGAAAACATTGAGCTACAAAATAAAATTCACTAATTAGACATGCATGACCTTGGTATCAAGAATGATTGCTTACATAAGTTTTGGAACGTGTGTTGACACACATATTCATTTAAAAAAAGAACAATATTTATATTAACAAAAATCTGAGAGTTTGTACAATCCGTGAATGTATGCGGTTATCATGTAATTGTGAAAGAAAAAAAGGTCCATAGGAAGTCATTTACTAATGAGATGGCATAACTGATCTTTTGATTTCTTTGGGATAGAATGCCTGTCGGAATCAACTTATAGCGTTGAATGTCTTCTCCGATAGGCCCTACAACCTAGATAGTTGTCGCCTGTCGGAATCAATGGACATCATCTTACTCAACTATGTGGCAGCCTTGCTTATGACCAACCTACAAAAGATGGAATTAATCAACGAAAGCATCATGCAATTGAAGCTTGATAATCATAAAATGCATGACTACAGATTAAAACATATCAAGCTTGAACTATGCTTTTTAACTAATAATCACTTTACCGTACTGACATGGTATAATTGGACAATAACATACTTATTTTCTAAATTGCATAATTGAAAAGAAATCATGAACTATAGGCAAAAGAATGACGGACCAAGCATTACAGATTAGGCAGAGCATGTGTCATTCATTGGCATGCATGCTAGTACTAATCAAAAATTGTGTGTACCTTCCAACCACGATCAATAGAAAACGGATTATACTGTTACACAATAAATAGTTCTAATATCAGAATTGAGCAATTGTTCTGTTTTATACCGATATTTCAGTTATTAGTAGCTTTTGGTGGAACATGTTGCAGACGACATCAATCCGTTACAATATTGATTGGGTTAGGAAGATGGAGGTAGCGGTCTGCTAGGAGATGTGTGTGATGGTACCTGCTGAGGAAGGTCGTTGAAATGACCATCCATGGCGGCCTCCTTCCGAGCGTCGACACATGACCTCATCCGTTGGTGTCACACCGACGTGTGCAGATTCCCCACAGCTCGCTTTGTGCTCTCAGGGTGGTGGCTGCTGGGTTGATCCATCTGTGCTCGTCCGGCCATCCGCTCCAGCACTCGCCCCATGATGGAAATAATGCATGGATAGGAAGATGATGGTACGAGGGACATCGATCGGGTGAAGACTCTTCCCGCAATTGCCTCTCGACCGGATCGACCCTGAGGCCCGCTCCTTGGGCACCTCCTCTGATGAAGCATGGCGGCGACCGAATCAACCCTGAGGTGTGTCATTGTTTCAGAGGATGTCAGCCCGGCGGTGCGGTAGGCAGCGGATCATCGGGGGGGGGGGGGATGATATTTTTCCTAAATTTTTCTTTTCTTTTTGCGTGAGGCAAGGGAGGTGGGTTTTCTTGTGCGTGTGGGGAGGTGGGGGCATATGATTTTTTTCGTAGGGGGATCAAGGGGAGGGGAGTTGGACGTACCACGTACAGTCCCCAACTTCCCTTTAATAGTAGAGACACAGTTGAAAAAACTTCCTACTATTAATTATCTGCATCCCTAATTAAGTGCTGTAGGGTAACGCAGTAGAAAACAAAAATTTTCCGACCTACGCACCAGCCCAGGACCACTATGGAGACTGCATACAAGGTTTGATCATTTTTCGTTACCGACTCGTAGCGCAGCGGAAGTAGAGTCGATGACGAACGGCGGTGCAGATCCCCGCAGCTAGGATTTTACAACCTCCCAACCACGAGGATGTATACCCTCATCTGCCCCGCGGACAGCCCTCCGGGAGGCGGTCGCACAGTCCCCCGGACGGTGTCGCGGACAGCCCTTCGGGAGGACCTCCGAAACTCGGACTGTCACTCGGACAGCCCTTCGGGAGGACCTCCAAAACTCGGACGGTCACACGGACAGCCCTTCGGGAGGCACTCTCGAACTAAGACCGAAACTATGATCTCTCTACAGAGTTGCACACATACGGTGTCATCTATCCGGCAGGGCTTCGCCGTCCAGAACTAGTTCCCACCGGAACCCAGACAGCCTTTCGGCTCTACGAAACTATTTCGTGGGAGGGAGAGAAGAAAGGCAGATCATGCATGCCATGTGTGTGAGAGTTGGAGTGAGGATGGAGAGCTCCTCTCCACCTCCTTATATAGTGGTGGAAGGGGTGAGGGGGGGGGGGGGGGGCTGAAATTCAGCCCACTAAACATGCACCCACCAAACAAGGAAAACATGTTCCCACCAAACATGGAGAAAACATGTTCCCTTGTCCATGGTGTTCCCCCATGGGGCCCCACCTTCCTCCCAACACTCTCCACCATTTGTGGGGGCTGCCCCCCACCATGGGGGCCCCACCCAACACTTTTTCCAGCCACAAGGGGGCTGTCCCCTAAAGGGGGCGCCCCCAAAAACAGCCCAAAAACAGCCCCCACGATCCGTGGGATCTTGTCCCCTCTCGCTGGGACAAGATGTTTTCCGAAACTATTTCTTCTGAAAATTCCAGAAGGTCCCAGAATATTTCCGGCACCCTCTAAAATTATCTGGACGCGCTCCGGAACATTTCCGGTATGGTGGTTTAATTTAAAACCATCTTCGTTTACCCGGTAAACAATTCCGGCAGCTCCGAAAACCTTTTTCGGTTTTTTTCTCCAGAAAAATTCCAGAAATTACCAGACCAATCTGGCAACCTCCAAAACATTCCCGGTGCTTGCCAAAACCTTTTTGGATCAATGGTTTTTATCCGAAACAACTTTTTGGTTTTACCGAAACTTTTCCGGTGTTCTCTCCGGAACTTTTCCATCGTCTCTGAAACCTTTCCAGTGACTTTCTCTCGGACTCCTCGTCTAGTATTCAGTAGATAGATGACCCTTAAGCGTGTGACCCTATAGGTTCGGTGAAGTATAGACATGACCAAAACACTTTCCGATCAATGATCAGCATCGGAGCCGTGGACACCCATATTGACCCCTATACCCACACGAATAAATATTCGAGTGAACCTCCAGTTGCCGTGTGCTATTCCTGTTGCTTCGCGATATGTTACAAATACCCAAGGTGAGACATGTAGGCATCCCCGTGGATCAACACTTGTCCACAATGCCAGTTACCTCGTTGCCGGTATTGTTCTCTTTTCTCGTTCCCGTGTTCCGGCATCCCTGTGATCAAATCACCCTGTGTCTGGCCAGACGATGATGGATACCGTAACACCGAGAGGGCCCAGAGATATCTCTCCATCGTCGGAGGAGCAAATCCCAATCTCGAGCTATCAAGTTACTTGACACACTTTTCCATGAACCCGTAAGCCGCCATAATAGCCACCCATTTACGGATGACGTTTAACAAACCCCAAAGTTCATGAAGCAAGCATGAAGAAACTCGATACTCTCATGGTCTAAGGAATTATGCAAACATTAACTTCTCTGTGTTATTAACCATAAACTTATGACGAATGTATCTCATAGCATAACACAATTTGGGTCGATTCAACACAAGTGTTCTACCAACAATTGTGCCCTCAAAATTGCCGGCATAGTCATGCCCATGATCAGGAAAACAGGATCATCATGCAATACTTGAGCCAGTCATAGAGGCTTGACTAGGAATACATTTTACCGTTTATTATCCCACACGTGCACATGAGTTTCCCTCCAAGCCTCGTTTTATTTGTAGACTCGAGAATCATTGCAGTTATAGCATGGAACATAAACATAATGATGAACAGGGAGATAATCAATAACATTTATTATTGCCTCTAGGGCATATCTCCTACAGACTCCCACTTGCACTAGAGTCAATAATCTAGTCAATGCTAATGCACTTTACACCTATGGCATACTGGTGTAAAATATGCTTCGCATGTGGTATAGCCTGATGTCCAACGGATCTGACAACTTCAGCTCCGTGTGTAACATTGCATATCCTCGCGTTTTCACGCTTTCACAAAATTCATATTTTGTGTGGACTTGGCTTTGCATATGTGTGAATCATTGGTCGAAACCTGATTCCTCAGACTGAGCTATGGAGCAACTATCTGCTATAGTGTCCCATAGACCAAAGCCTTCTTGGAACCATACTAAGTTCATGAATGAACTATATGATTCAACAACTTCTTTGTCGCTTCTCAAGCGTCAACATACTTAGCCTTTGTTATAGAATTCGCCACAGTATCTTGTTTGGAACAATTTCCAACTATCGTGCCACCATATTGTGTATCACACAAAACCCTCAATTTAAATCGAAAATCGCATGGAGCATTGATGAAGACTGTATCGATGTAACCTTTTACAACGAACTCTTCATGATCTCCGTTTGCGAGAAAACATGTCATCAGTACTGCTCTAGTACTCAATGACATCTTTCACTGTTGTCCCATGATCAGTACTTTGATCACTATGGTATCTATACTCGCAACAACTTTGGAGTATTGGACATATCTGGTTGGTTTTACATACCATGGAATACATGATTAATCCAAACACAAGAGTGTGTGGAATCTCCATCATGTATTTTACTCATCAGTGTTTTGGGACACCGAGTCTTGCAAAAACTCTTTCCATGTGACTTCGGCAAGAATCACTCCTTGGCATTTTAAATGCTAAAAAGTTTTAGCATCTTGTCAATATGTATTCATTGCTTAGCCCCATTTAGGTAAATCTATCTCCATAGATCATCATGCCTAATATTGAGGCCATTTTAGCCTAAGCACTTCATCGAAAAACTATTTTCAAATGAAGTCCTAATTCGTGTCAAGAAATTTATTTCCAATTAACAATGTGTCAAGTACACACGGTTTTTAGAAATATTATTATGCTCCCACTAATTTCTTGAATCACAAGCATCTTCGATACCCATTTGATGAAGTCAAACTCTTTTGACCATTTCATCAAAAACGAAGATTCCAACTCCACTTTGCTCTCTTCTGTCCATCGCTGGAACTCTGAAGTTTGCATACTTACTAGCATCCTCTGGATCGACAAATTACTTTGGACTGTATCACATATAAGTCCTAGGTTTCATTTCCATCGGATGGAAGTCCCTTTGTCATCCATGTTTCATATCTCATGATTGAAATATGTATTAACTGCTAGTTCAACCCGAACCGACTTCAAGCATCGCTACGGTGAAACAACCTCATCGTAGTCAACTCCTTGAACTTGTTATTTCAACAAGTCGAGCTTTATGGATAAAACATTTTTATCCGTATCAGTTTTTAGTTCCATAAATATTCGTTAGACTCTAAGTCTTCCGAAAGGTGTATCATGGTTTTAATCTTGAATCACTTATATGGAAACTATCTCGGATTGTATTGGCATTCAGCCAATTCCGGAGTCAGGGCCCATCACCACTTCCTTGTGTATTGTAGGTATACTGTTATCCAACAACAATATCTCGTTAGCGCACCTGAGAGGTTTGCACGAGCCTTGCCTACGAGGTTCAGCTGCAAGTTCAACTGAAGTCCATACATTTTATTGTAGAGACTTCCGTATCAGTCGCAGTAGGAAACTCCGGAATCACTTCCAAGGTTTCTTTCCTTTGATCTGATGACGAAGATACTGGTTATCTCGTCGAGTTGCACTGTCCTCCCACTCGCCTTTTGTAAGAACTATTCTCTTTAAAAGCATACCGTTTTGCGGCAAAATCCTTTGCCTCGGTATAGTGGTGGGGAATACCCAAACGACTTGGGATAACCTTACAAAGTAGCACTTGTCTGATTTGGAATAGGTTTGTAACCTTTTACACAAGCCCCATATTCCAAATGTTAAGAAAAGATATAACATGGTTGGGCGTACCATACCATGGCATCATTTCAACAGACCTGATGGATCTCTTTTCAGTGTAAAAGCCGCAGTCTCTAAAGCATTACTCTTTAAAAGGGATAATGGCAAATCTATTTATGTCATCTTTGATCTTACCATGTCATAAATGGTTCGATTACATCTTCACGGACTTTCCACTTGCAGTGGTGTTCCGGGAGGTGCAAGTTATGAAACCCCCTTTCACAACTCATCAGACATTTGCTAAACTTGTAACTCAAATATTCATTTCTGCAATTGAATTGTAGAAACATAATTTTCTTGTTACAATATTTTCTTCTTCATTTTGAAAACCTTTTGAATGAATTCAAAAGATCCAGGCTTACGTCTCATCAAGTAAATATCAATATATATCTACTTGAGTCATTTTTGAAGGTAGACAAATCCACTGTTTGCAACAACATTTATTGGACTACACACATCATAATGTATGATTACCAATATGTTCTTTGCTCGTTCCTTATGGCCTGTGAACGGTATTTCAGTCACTTCACCTTTCAGAGGAAAGTTGCAAGTGTCAGATGATTCAAAATCAAATGACTTTTAAAATCCATCATAATGGAAGTTTCCATGCGGGTTTCTCCAATGTGACCAAATGCAGTGCCACACTTGTGTGGTATTCTTTTAGTCTTGCGACATTTAGCGTCAGTGTTATGGATGTATCATATTACCATCAATATTCATAGCATACATCCCATCCTGTATGGAAGCATGGCCCTTCATGTTATTCATAACACC
This sequence comes from Elymus sibiricus, assembly GCA_039707655.1. Lineage (NCBI taxonomy): Eukaryota > Viridiplantae > Streptophyta > Magnoliopsida > Poales > Poaceae > Elymus > Elymus sibiricus. Next base: position 21,167,901 of record CM077666.1, read on the forward strand.
GAACATCAAAAGTTCTCTTATGAATAACCTTCTTGCAAAATACCTTATGCAAAGGGCTAGAGTGTATGAAACTCTAAATGAATTATGAAAGTAAATACAGAGGCAATGTATTAATATCAATATTCATAACATACATCTCATTCATAATGAAAGTATGGCCCTTATGTTATTCATAACATTGAACATCAAAAGTTCTCTTATGAATAACCTTCTTGCAAGATACTTTATGCAATGGGCTAGAGTGTAAAACTCTAAAATGAATTATGAAAGTAAATACATAGGGAATACACTAATGGAAGGTATAGTAACATTTACTATGTTCCCTGTGTGTATCTAAACCTCATTCCTGGCTAGTCTTTTAGGCCGTAGTAGTTCTTACATCGAGTTGCAACAGAGTGCAATCGAGCGGGTATCTTTATGATTAACTCACAATACCCAAGAATTAGTGATTAACATGTTTAACCATAATTCCCAAGAACTATATCTTTGACCAGCCTTCTATACAACAAAAACTTGTATGACATTCATACATGAGCTGGATATTCCAGTCTTCTTTCCTATTGCCATTATACTTCTAACAGTTTAACTTTCAGTAATTCTCCTACTCTCAGAAGAAGCACCCAACTTAAGAGTGGCGTTAGCCCCGGACTTCCTAGGCGTGAAAATCTTACTAACACCCTTCGGACACTTCCTTTCTCTTTAAGTTGTTGTTTTATTCACCTTTCATCATATGACAGGCGTTCTCCTGGATCCCTCTCTTATCAGTCTTATGCATAGTAAACACCTTTACTAATAGTTTGCAAACAAACATTGCTTTGGATATCTCATATCTATTAGCCTTTGTCTGTCTCTGAAGATGATTTTCAGATTCCATGAATATCACATAACTATCCAAACTTTCGAAGTTCGGGTCTCATGGAAGCAAACATATTGCACTTTGACTGAAAAGGAATTCTAGCTTTTGGATCGAAGGATGAGAGTCACATGATCCATAGCATTAGCGGGAGAATACCGAAAGCATGCGATAGGACAAAGTCCTTCTCGGCACTCTAGAGGACAATCCTCACATTACGTTACCAACCGTAAAGTTTTAACCAGATATTTAACAGCTATTCAATTTTAATAGGGAAGGTGGAAACGCGAGCCATTATTCTACAACTATTATGCAAACCACACTTAGACAGTGTTCAAAATTAATTGCACTGAGAATTAAACAAGTTAATTCTATAGTGCGCTCCCACTCAAATCAATATCTCTCATAATTGATTGTGAGTGATTCAAGACCCGCATATCCATTCAACGTCACGGTTCGAGATGAACACCCATGGCGTGAACTTCAATCGGTAGGCAAACTTGCCGATCACATCTCTATGCGATTCTTGTTCATCTTTCGATGCGTGTGTTCCGAGCTCATGACTTTCATGCCTGAACGTCAAGACAACCAAGTGATCTCGCTGCGAGGTCTCAACTCACCCGCCTCACACATCCCTAATCGTTCGCACCCATGGAGATCATGCAATGCCCCGAAAAGTTAGGTGCCGTGACGGTGCTACACTTGGGAGAACACTAACTACTTGATATTCCAGTGAGAGATCACCCTAATAAAAAGCGACTACTGCGCAATCAAGAAGGGTGCATCATAAGGGATAAACATCTCAGGCAATTCATAATAGCATGATATGGTATAGCCCTTTCTGACGGAGAAGTCTTGTATTTCTTCGTCTCCGGCATTCGCGTCGGTGTTCACCTTTGCGAAGATTGCCACCACCTTGTCGATGCACAAGATAATATTGCTATCTCTATAGCTAATAAAATAAGTGCATTACATAAGGTTGACACGCAGGTCATTTAAAGTGCAATCATATGGCTCCAGCCATCATGCCGAATCATGACACGCAGGTCATGTTAATCAATTTACATCATATAGTCATCTCATACATAATCAAATTATTATGAATCATTGCTATACCACATCACATGCACATGCAAACCATCCTGCAAAACCAAGTTAGACGCCTCTAATCGGTTCATGCAAAATTTTATTTTACGTGGCTTCTAAGGTTTCGAAACAAACCGAAGCTACCAACGTCCATCATCAAGCATGATAATCCAAGTCGCTAGATTAACATTCCAGGGTGTATGAAACACGAGATAATAAAATCTCGAGCCCCATACTAAACTTCGTCATACGCGTGACCCCCGTGCAGATCACATCTGCATTGCCCTTTCATCTGCGAAATTTCATCTTTCTCTTTAACTACGGTGGAATTCAATGAACTGTTAGCACTTCGTTGATCAATCAGGATCGCGGATTGCCAGAACATTGAAACTCCACCATACTGTTATCAAGATCAGAAATATGCAAATTCTAGGGAAGCAACAGGAACACCGGGTAACAGATTTCATCTGCTACCCGCACAAATAATTTTCAGCAATAGATCTCATCTACTACCTAATTATATTGTGCAACACCCAAACATCTCTATGTATTCTAGATCGCAACCTGCATCTACGCATAGCACGGCTCTTGATGCCACTGTAGGGTAACGCAGTAGAAAACAAAAAATTTCCGACCTACGCACCAGCCCAGGACCACTATGGAGACTGCATACAAGGTTTGATCATTTTTCGTTACCGACTCGTAGCGCAGCGGAAGTAGAGTCGATGACGAACGGCGGTGCAGATCCCCGCAGCTAGGATTTTACAACCTCCCAACCGCGAGGATGTATACCCTCATCTGCCCCGCGGACAGCCCTCCGGGAGGCGGTCGCACAGTCCCCCGGACGGTGTCGCGGACAGCCCTTCGGGAGGACCTCCGAAACTCGGACTGTCACTCGGACAGCCCTTCGGGAGGACCTCCAAAACTCGGACGGTCACACGGACAGCCCTTCGGGAGGCACTCTCGAACTAAGACCGAAACTACGATCTCTCTACAGAGTTGCACACATACGGTGTCATCTATCCGGCAGGGCTTCGCCGTCCAGAACTAGTTCCCACCGGAACCCAGACAGCCTTTCGGCTCTACGAAACTATTTCGTGGGAGGGAGAGAAGAAAGGCAGATCATGCATGCCATGTGTGTGAGAGTTGGAGTGAGGATGGAGAGCTCCTCTCCACCTCCTTATATAGTGGTGGAAGGGGTGAGGGGGGGGGGGCTGAAATTCAGCCCACTAAACATGCACCCACCAAACAAGGAAAACATGTTCCCACCAAACATGGAGAAAACATGTTCCCTTGTCCATGGTGTTCCCCCATGGGGCCCCACCTTCCTCCCAACACTCTCCACCATTTGTGGGGGCTGCCCCCCACCATGGGGGCCCCACCCAACACTTTTTCCAGCCACAAGGGGGCTGTCCCCTAAAGGGGGCGCCCCCAAAAACAGCCCAAAAACAGCCCCCACGATCCGTGGGATCTTGTCCCCTCTCGCTGGGACAAGATGTTTTCCGAAACTATTTCTTCTGAAAATTCCAGAAGGTCCCAGAATATTTCCGGCACCCTCTAAAATTATTTGGACGCGCTCCGGAACATTTCCGGTATGGTGGTTTAATTTAAAACCATCTTCGTTTACCCGGTAAACAATTCCGGCAGCTCCGAAAACCTTTTTCGGTTTTTTTCTCCAGAAAAATTCCAGAAATTACCAGACCAATCTGGCAACCTCTAAAACATTCCCGGTGCTTGCCGAAACCTTTTTGGATCAATGGTTTTTATCCGAAACAACTTTTTGGTTTTACCGAAACTTTTCCGGTGTTCTCTCCGGAACTTTTCCATCGTCTCTGAAACCTTTCCAGTGACTTTCTCTCGGACTACTCGTCTAGTATTCAACAGATAGATGACCCTTAAGCGTGTGACCCTATAGGTTCGGTGAAGTATAGACATGACCGAAACACTTTCCGATCAATGATCAGCATCGGAGCCGTGGACACCCATATTGACCCCTATACCCACACGAATAAATATTCGAGTGAACCTCCAGTTGCCGTGTGCTATTCCTGTTGCTTCGCGATATGTTACAAATACCCAAGGTGAGACATGTATGCATCCCCGTGGATCAACACTTGTCCACAATGCTAGTTACCTCGTTGCCGGTATTGTTCTCTTTTCTCGTTCCCGTGTTCTGGCATCCCTGTGATCAAATCACCCTGTGTCTGGCCAGACGATGATGGATACCGTAACACCGAGAGGGCCCAGAGATATCTCTCCATCGTCGGAGGAGCAAATCCCAATCTCGAGCTATCAAGTTACTTGACACACTTTTCCATGAACCCGTAAGCCGCCGTAATAGCCACCCATTTACGGATGACGTTTAACAAACCCCAAAGTTCATGAAGCAAGCATGAAGAAACTCGATACTCTCATGGTCTAAGGAATTATGCAAACATTAACTTCTCTGTGTTATTAACCATAAACTTATGACGAATGTATCTCATAGCATAACACAATTTGGGTCGATTCAACACAAGTGTTCTACCAACAATTGTGCCCTCAAAATTGCCGGCATAGTCATGCCCATGATCAGGAAAACAGGATCATCATGCAATACTTGAGCCAGTCATAGAGGCTTGACTAGGAATACATTTTACCGTTTATTATCCCACACGTGCACATGAGTTTCCCTCCAAGCCTCGTTTTATTTGTAGACTCGAGAATCATTGCAGTTATAGCATGGAACATAAACATAATTATGAACAGGGAGATAATCAATAACATTTATTATTGCCTCTAGGGCATATCTCCTACAAGTGCCTGGCTAATTAATTAATTGCATTAATGGCTCGATTTCATAATTGATTTGTCGCAAAAAAATCCCTACTTAAACAGACTTAATTAATTGCATGCGTAATTAATTGTCTGGCTAATTAATTGCATTAATGGCTTGATTTTCAAATTGATTCGGTGCTTGGTTTCCAAATCTTTTTTCTGTTTTTTTCTTTTGTTTTTGCGCGAGGCAAGGGAGGTGAGTTTTCTTGTGCCTGTGGCGAGGTGGGAGCGGATGGTTTTTTTCTAGGGGATCAAGGGTTTAATAGTAAAGATACAGTTGAAAAAACTTCCTACTATTAATTATTTGCATCCCTAATTACGTGTCTGACTAATTAATTAATTGCATTAATGGCTCGATTTCATAATTGATTCGGCGCGAAAAAATCCCTACTTAAACGGACTTAATTAATTGCATGCGTAATTAATTGTCTGGCTAATTAATTGCATTAATGGATTGATTTCCAAATTAATTCGGTGCTCGGTTTCCAAATTGTTTTGCATTAATGACTGGGTGATACTTTCCATAATTAACATGATCCTCTCGTTCAAGGCTCGATAATACTTTTCATAATTAATGTGATACTCACGTCCAAAGAATGATACTCCCCGTAATTAACGTGATCCTTCCGTTCAACACTCGATGATACTTTTCATAATTAGCGTGATCTTCCTGTCCAAAAAATAATACTCTCCATAATTAAAGTGATCCTACTGTCAAACGCTCGATAATACTTTCCATTATTAACATGATCCTTCCGTCCAAATAATGATACTCTTCATAATTAATGTGATCCTTACGTCCAAAGAATAATACTCTTCATAATTAATGTGACCCTCCCGTCTAACGCTCAATTATACTTTCCAAATTAAACGGACCTATTAATTGTCTGGCTAATTAATATATGTAATTAACTGGTCTGGCTAATTAATTGCATGCAACTGTGGGTGACGAGGATACGTACCTAGGGTAGGGTAATAGGCCTGTCCTACATGCCCCACCTAAGGACACCTCATTGAAGACCAATAAGATGACAAGAAGATTCCGACTGAACTAGCCAAGGCATATAAGTCACTCGACGGATGTTCACTCGGAAGACCCCCCCTACACTCGGCAGCCAGCTCTCACTCGGAGGGGTCACCAATCACTCGACACCAGAAGACCAGGAGACTCCTCAAGGATGCCAACGGTCCGGCGTTACGCTCGCCTTAACTAGCATTTACTGTATACGTTACCAGTAACGTTCCCCCTTTATTACCTACAATTAAACCCCTTAATGCCAGACGTTATGAGGGACAGCGCACTCTATATAAGCCACCCCTCCCCGCTGGTAGAAGGGTTCGCAACCTTTTGTAACACAACACACATATTTCACTCGACAGAGTAGAGAGCTCTCCGGAGCACTGAGACGTAGGGCTGTTATCACTTCCGAGTGAGGCCTGAACTCATACATCTGTGTGTACATCCTCGCCGTAGCTAGGACTCTGCCCTCTCCATTCGTACCCCTACCTTCTACTGTCAGGCTTGTTCCCACGACAGTTGGCACCCACCGTGGGGCAGGCGTCTAAGCGACTTCCGGCGAGGTTGCGTTTTTCATCATCACCATGTTTTCCGGCGACGATTTGTCCCTGGGCCGGGAGATCCGTCTCGATGCGTTCGTCTTCAACGCCGACGACTCCGCATGGCTCCAAAAAGCCCCACTCGACGTTGAGGCTCTCCCCATGCACTTCAGCGCGAGTTCGTGCAGCGTTCTTCTCCGACAGCCGTCGACCCCGTACATATCCTCGTGAAAGCTGCGATCTGGCAGAGGAAGTTTTCATGGCGGATTCTCTTCAGAGTGCACTCGACAGCGTCAGATGTTCCCTCCGGTCGACGACAACCTTCAGCGGATCAACGGCCATCGCCGGAGAAATTGGCCGCTGGAGTTTTGACCATTGCGCCATTCATACAAACAAAAGGATCAGGGAAGTATCCATTCGATCCAGTCTTTTTACAATAAATTGTCTAACGATAGGTTGATCTTTTCCTCCCGTAGGTTGATCGGTGCTTCTGCTCCCAGACGATGAAGCGACGGCTGTCCGCACGTCGTCGTCTCAAGCCTCGTCTGCGACGCCATCGCCGCGCCCCCGTGCGCGAACATCGGCACCATCAGCCCGTCGTCTCGACTCCATCTACGACGCCGACGCCGCACTTTCACGCACCGGCACCGACGCCGTTTGCTCGTCGTCGTCTCCAGCCTCGTTGCCATCATCGTACCCCACACACACGACCTGGAATGCCATGGTCGGGTCCATCGTGCCCGCCGGCGTCGTTGTGTCCGTCGATGTGCTGCTCCTCGCCTAAACACGCCTTCGACGACCATGGCGTCGGCATTCGGCAGGGTCCACATCACGTTCTCCGAGCTGTTCTCCGGTGCCGCCGATGGTCCCGTCCCCGGCGAGTTCGGTGCCTTCCGGGGCCTCAAGATCGAGTCCGGGAAACCCCGCAGCGCTGCAATAAACTGCATGCAGTAAACGGCCGTGGGAAAAGGAAACTTCCATGCGGTTCATTCTTCCTTAATTAGCACTAATGCCCCTTGCATGCGCGTACAGGTTTCACGTTTCAGACGCGGGCACACTCCTCAATTATTACCTGCGTGGGTCACCTCCTCGTCAATTAAGTGCATGCAGGTACTAAATGCATTAAGCACAGGAAACGGAAGGAAGGACGTGGTGGCCTTCAACGCGGGTTAATTGGCCGCCTAATTAATCGGTTAATGGTGAGGAACGTCATGCAAAATACGCCAGATAACTAACATGCAGGCACCCAACAGCCCCGCGCGCCGTCACTCGGTGGGACGCATCGTCATCACACGGCAGTCCCGCGCGCCGTCACTCGGTTGAACGCGTCTACGTCCGAGTGACGCCCCGCACGTCGCCATCGGTCGGACATGTCCTCACCACTCGTCCGCCCCGCGCGTCACCATCGGTCGGACACGTCCTCAACACTCGGCCGCCCCGCGCGCCGTTGCTCACTTGGACACGTCCTCATCCTTCGGCTGCCCTGCGCGTCGCCGTCAGTAGGACACGTCCTCATCACTCGACCGCCCCGCGCGCCGTCGTACTACTGGACGCGTCTTCATCGCCATTCAGTCGGACGCTCCTTCGACACTCGGCAGCTCCGCGCGCCGTCATTTGACTGGACGCTCCTTCGTCACTCGGCAGCTCCGCGCGCCGTCATTCGACTGGACGCTCCTTCGTCACTCGGCAGCTCCGCGCATCGCCGCTCTACTGGGCGCGTCGTCATCACTCCACTCGGGGGCTTGGCCGCAAATCCGCTTCGCCCAAGTAAAAAACCTCCTCCGAGTGACGAGCGTCCCTCCACTCGGGGGCTTGGCCGCGAATCCGCTTCGCCCAAGTAAAAAACCTCCTCCGAGTGACGAGCGTCCCTCCACTCGGGGGCTTGGCCGCGAATCCGCTTCGCCCAAGTAAAAAACCTCCTCCGAGTGACGAGCGTCCCTCCACTCGGGGGCTTGGCCGCAAATCCGCTTCGCCCAAGTAAAAAACCTCCTCCGAGTGACGAGCGTCCCTCCACTCGGGGGCTTGGCCGCGAATCCGCTTCGCCCAAGTAAAAAACCTCCTCCGAGTGACGAGCGTCCCTCCACTCGGGGGCTTGGCCGCGAATCCGCTTCGCCCAAGTAAAAAACCTCCTCCGAGTGACGAACGTCCCTCCACTCGGGGGCTTGGCCGCGAATCCGCTTCGCCCAAGTAAAAAAACTCCTCCGAGTGATGAGCGTCCCTCCACTCGGGGGCTTGGCCGCGAATCCGCTTCGCCCAAGTAAAAAACCTCCTCCGAGTGACGAGCGTCCCTCCACTCGGGGGCTTGGCCGCGAATCCGCTTCGCCCAAGTAAAAAACCTCCTCCGAGTGACGAGCGTCCCTCCACTCGGGGGCTTGGCCGCGAATCCGCTTCGCCCAAGTAAAAACCTCCTCCGAGTGACGAGCGTCCCTCGGGGACTTAGCCGCGGACCAGTCTTCGTCTAAGTTGAAAACTCTTCGAGAGTAATAAGCATTCATCTCACTCAGAAACCAAACAAACATAGCCCAGTGAAGGATTGAAGGCAAACATGCAAACATTTGTCTCTATCAGACCCCCGCCGACGCAAGCACTCGACGGCGGTCTCGGGGACTACACCCAGTGGGTGCACTCAGCGTGCCCCCACTGGACCTACAATCAAAACAAATCTAAGACCCTTGCCGATGACTCTGTGCATCGCCACTCAACGGAAGCTCCATCAGCGCTCGGCGGCTCCGCGCATCAACACTCGGCGAGACCCGTCGTCATCACTCGGCGGCTCTGCGCATCGCCACTCAGCCGGACGCTCCATCATCACTCGGCGGCTCCGCACATCGTCATTCAGCGCGACACGTCTTCGTCATTCGGCAGCTCCGCGCATTGCCACTCGGCGAGACACGTCTTCGACACTTGGCCGCTCCGCGCATCACCACTCAACGGGACGCTCCATCGTCACTCGGCAACTCCGCGGATCGCCACTCCGCCAGACGCTCCTTCGTCACTCGGCCGCTCCGCGCATCGCCGCTCTACTGGGCGCGTCGTCACCACTCGGCGGCTCCGCGCATCGCCATTCAGTCGGACGCTCCATCGTCCCTCGGCAGCTCCGCGCAACTTCACTTTGCGGGACGCGTCGCCTTCGCTCGGCGGCTCCGCGCATCGCCATTCAGTCGGACGCTCCATCGTCACTCGGCAGCTCCGCGCACCTTCACTCTACGGGACGCGTCGCTTTCACTCGGCAGCTCCGTGCATCACCAATCAGTCGGACGCTCCATCGTCACTCGGCAGCTCCGCGCGCCTTCACTCTACGGGACGCGTCGCTTTCACTCGGCGGCTCCGCGCATCGCCATTCAGTGGGACGCTCCATCGTCACTCGGCAGCTCCGCGCACCTTCACTCTACGGAACGCGTCGCTTTCACTCAGCAGTTCCGCGCATCGCCACTCTACGGGACGCGTCATCGTCACTCGGCGGCTCCGCGGGACGCTTCATCGTCACTCAGCGGCTTCGCGCGTCGCCACTCAACGGGACGCTCCTTCGTCACTCGGCGGCTCCGCGCATCGCCGCTCTACTGGGCGCGTCGTCACCACTCGGCGGCTCCGCGCATCGCCATTCAGTCGGACGCTCCATCGTCCCTCGGCAGCTCCGCGCAACTTCACTTTGCGGGACGCGTCGCCTTCGCTCGGCGGCTCCGCGCATCGCCATTCAGTCGGACGCTCCATCGTCACTCGGCAGCTCCGCGCACCTTCGCTCTACGGGACGCGTCGCTTTCACTCGGCAGCTCCGCGCATCGCCACTCGGCCAGACGCTCCTTCGTCACTCAGCAGTTCCGCGCATCGCCACTCTACGGGACGCGTCATCGTCACTCGGCGGCTCCGCGGGACGCTTCATCGTCACTCAGCGGCTTCGCGCGTCGCCACTCAACGGGACGCTCCTTCGTCACTCGGCGGCTCCGCGCATCGCCGCTCTACTGGGCGCGTCGTCACCACTCGGCGGCTCCGCGCATCGCCATTCAGTCGGACGCTCCTTCGCCACTCGGCCAGACGCTCCTTCGTCACTCAGCCAGACGCTCCTTCGTCACTCAGCAGTTCCGCGCATCGCCACTCTACGGGACGCGTCGCCTTCCCTCGGCAGCTCCGCGCATCGCCATTCAGTCGGACGCTCCATCGTCCCTCGGCAGCTCCGCGCACCTTCACTCTACGGAACGCGTCGCTTTCACTCGGCAGCTCCGCGCATCGCCAATCAGTCGGACGCTCCTTCGTCACTCGGCGGCTCCGCGCATCGCCGCTCTACTGGGCGCGTCGTCACCACTCGGCGGCTCCGCGCATCGCCATTCAGTCGGACGCTCCATCGTCCCTCGGCAGCTCCACGCAACTTCACTTTGCGGGACGCGTCGCCTTCACTCGGCAGCTCCGCGCATCGCCATTCAGTCGGACGCTCCATCGTCCCTCGGCAGCTCCGCGTGCCTTCATTCTGCGGGACGCGTCGCCTTCACTCGGCAGCTCAGCGCATCGCCATTCAGTCGGACGCTCCATCGTCCCTCGGCAGGTCCGCGCGCCTTCACTCTACGGGACGCGTCGCCTTCACTCGGCAGCTCCGCGCATCGCCATTCAGTCGGACGCTCCATCGTCCCTCGGCAGGTCCGCGCGCCTTCACTCTACGGGACGCGTCGCCTTCACTCGGCAGCTCCGCGCATCGCCATTCAGTCGGACGCTCCATCGTCCCTCGGCAGGTCCGCGCGCCTTCACTCTACGGGACGCGTCGCCTTCACTCGGCAGCTCCGCGCATCGCCATTCAGTCAGACGCTCCATCGTCCCTCGGCAGCTCCGCGCGCCTTCATTCTGCGGGACGCGTCGCCTTCACTCGGCAGCTCCGCGCATCGCCATTCAGTCGGACGCTCCATCGTCTCGTTGCAGCTCCGCACGCATTCACTCTACGGGACGCGTCGCCTTCACTCGGCAGCTCCGCGCATCGCCATTTAGTCGGACGCTTCATCGTCCCTCGGCAGCTCCGCGCGCCTTCATTCTGCCGGTCGCGTCGCCTTCACTCGGCAGCTCCGCGCATCGCCATTCAGTCGGACGCTTCATCGTCCCTCGGCAGCTCCGCGCGCCTTCATTCTGCCGGTCGCGTCGCCTTCACTCGGCAGCTCCGCGTATCGCCATTCAGTCGGACGCTCCATTGTCGCTCGGCAGCTCCGCGCGCCTTCACTCTACGGGACGCGTCGCCTTCACTCGGCAGCTCCGCGCATCGCCATTCAGTCGGACGCTTCATCGTCCCTCGGCAGCTCCGCGCGCCTTCATTCTGCCGGTCGCGTCGCCTTCACTCGGCAGCTCCGCGTATCGCCATTCAGTCGGACGCTCCATTGTCGCTCGGCAGCTCCGCGCGCCTTCACTCTACGGGACGCGTCGCCTTCACTCGGCAGCTCCGCGCATCGCCGTTCAGTCGGACGCTCCATCGTCCCTCGGCAGCCCCGCGCGTCGTCAGACAGCTAAGTCATTCTTCACAGACTGCATCCAATTAAATAGTTATTGCATTACCGAGTGTTAAGTAAGTCGCACATGACGTTCGCTCGGAGGCCACGCCACCGAGTGTACCTCTGCGCTCGGTTGCTTATTTTCATTACTCCACTACACTTCCGCTTCATTTGGGTCCAGTACTCAAGCGAGTTCAGTCAGATTCTTCATTCTTTTATACTTTCGCTGGTCCTGGACCAGCAAACACCTGGCGCACCCAGTGGGTGTATATGGGTGTTATTTATGCAAATCATTTCAGCAAATTCAAAGTATTCCGAGAGATTTTTATGTTGGCCTGTGCTATTTTTCATACACAGGTTACAAGATCACTCGACTCGGCTGCTCTGTGCGCCGTCATTGGGTCGACTCCTCTTCGACGACAAGCTCGACTCAGCCGCCCAAATCATTACCTGGAGTCATCTTCAGGACTGCAAAAGGGTGAAAATGACGCTCCTCTAAGGATACACTTGGATTTGGAGATGGCCTGTGCTGGTGTTCCCCCGGGATAATGAGTGGCCTCTCTCCGGAGAGTCAGTCCACGCGCTAGCCTTGCCACTCGGGTTTTCATGGCACGTCCACCTCGGACCACTAGTCTATCTCCTCCGGGAGACATACGAGTGCCACCAAGTTTTTCCTCGGAGTCAACATTCCCCGATCAGTCGGGAAGCACGTCCACTCGGACAAATACCCTTTCATGCAAAAGGGTGAGTCCGGTGCTCCTCTACGGATACACTTGGACTTGGAGATGGCCTGTGCTGGTGTTCCCCCGGGATAATGAGTGGCCTCTCTCCGGAGACTCAGTCCACGCGCTAGCCTTGGCACTCGGGTTTTCATGGCACGTCCACCTCGGACCACAAGTCTATCTCCTCCGGGAGACACACGAGTGACACCAAGTTTTTCCTCGCAGTGTCCAACATTTCTCTCCAGTCGGCAGTTTCAAGACCGAAGTTATTTACCGTGCCGAGTGCACGAAGATTCACCAGCTTTATCCAGTTCCAGGCTGAACTTATTTACGGTGCCAAGCGCAAGAAGATCCATCAGATTGATTCAGCTCAAGATTACAGTTATTTACCGTGCCAAGCCCACGAAGATCCATTCCGAGTGGAGACACGACAATCCACACTCGAAGGGCTTAGCTGCGACTCCGCGTCGCCTAAGTCAAAAACTCCTCCGAGTGACGAGCGTCCCTCCACTCGGGGGCTTGGCCGCGAATCCGCTTCGCCCAAGTAAAAAACCTCCTCCGAGTGACGAGCGTCCCTCCACTCGGGGGCTTGGCCGCAAATCCGCTTCGCCCAAGTAAAAAACCTCCTCCGAGTGACGAGCGTCCCTCCACTCGGGGGCTTGGCCGCGAATCCGCTTCGCCCAAGTAAAAAACCTCCTCCGAGTGACGAGCGTCCCTCCACTCGGGGGCTTGGCCGCGAATCCGCTTCGCCCAAGTAAAAAACCTCCTCCGAGTGACGAACGTCCCTCCACTCGGGGGCTTGGCCGCGAATCCGCTTCGCCCAAGTAAAAAAACTCCTCCGAGTGACGAGCGTCCCTCCACTCGGGGGCTTGGCCGCGAATCCGCTTCGCCCAAGTAAAAAACCTCCTCCGAGTGACGAGCGTCCCTCCACTCGGGGGCTTGGTCGCAAATCCGCTTCGCCCAAGTAAAAAACCTCCTCCGAGTGACGAGCGTCCCTCCACTCGGGGGCTTGGCCGCGAATCCGCTTCGCCCAAGTAAAAAACCTCCTCCGAGTGACGAGCGTCCCTCCACTCGGGGGCTTGGCCGCGAATCCGCTTCGCCCAAGTAAAAAAACTCCTCCGAGTGACGAGCGTCCCTCCACTCGGGGGCTTGGCCGCGAATCCGCTTCGCCCAAGTAAAAAACCTCCTCCGAGTGACGAGCGTCCCTCCACTCGGGGGCTTGGCCGCAAATCCGCTTCGCCCAAGTAAAAAACCTCCTCCGAGTGACGAGCGTCCCTCCACTCGGGGGCTTGGCCGCGAATCCGCTTCGCCCAAGTAAAAAACCTCCTCCGAGTGACGAGCGTCCCTCCACTCGGGGGCTTGGCCGCGAATCCGCTTCGCCCAAGTAAAAAACCTCCTCCGAGTGACGAACGTCCCTCCACTCGGGGGCTTGGCCGCGAATCCGCTTCGCCCAAGTAAAAAAACTCCTCCGAGTGATGAGCGTCCCTCCACTCGGGGGCTTGGCCGCGAATCCGCTTCGCCCAAGTAAAAAACCTCCTCCGAGTGACGAGCGTCCCTCCACTCGGGGGCTTGGCCGCGAATCCGCTTCGCCCAAGTAAAAAACCTCCTCCGAGTGACGAGCGTCCCTCCACTCGGGGGCTTGGCCGCGAATCCGCTTCGCCCAAGTAAAAACCTCCTCCGAGTGACGAGCGTCCCTCGGGGACTTAGCCGCGGACCAGTCTTCGTCTAAGTTGAAAACTCTTCGAGAGTAATAAGCATTCATCTCACTCAGAAACCAAACAAACATAGCCCAGTGAAGGATTGAAGGCAAACATGCAAACATTTGTCTCTATCAGACCCCCGCCGACGCAAGCACTCGACGGCGGTCTCGGGGACTACACCCAGTGGGTGCACTCAGCGTGCCCCCACTGGACCTACAATCAAAACAAATCTAAGACCCTTGCCGATGACTCTGTGCATCGCCACTCAACGGAAGCTCCATCAGCGCTCGGCGGCTCCGCGCATCAACACTCGGCGAGACCCGTCGTCATCACTCGGCGGCTCTGCGCATCGCCACTCAGCCGGACGCTCCATCATCACTCGGCGGCTCCGCACATCGTCATTCAGCGCGACACGTCTTCGTCATTCGGCAGCTCCGCGCATTGCCACTCGGCGAGACACGTCTTCGACACTTGGCCGCTCCGCGCATCACCACTCAACTGGACGCTCCATCGTCACTCGGCAACTCCGCGGATCGCCACTCCGCCAGACGCTCCTTCGTCACTCGGCCGCTCCGCGCATCGCCGCTCTACTGGGCGCGTCGTCACCACTCGGCGGCTCCGCGCATCGCCATTCAGTCGGACGCTCCATCGTCCCTCGGCAGCTCCGCGCAACTTCACTTTGCGGGACGCGTCGCCTTCGCTCGGCGGCTCCGCGCATCGCCATTCAGTCGGACGCTCCATCGTCACTCGGCAGCTCCGCGCACCTTCACTCTACGGGACGCGTCGCTTTCACTCGGCAGCTCCGTGCATCGCCAATCAGTCGGACGCTCCATCGTCACTCGGCAGCTCCGCGCGCCTTCACTCTACGGGACGCGTCGCTTTCACTCGGCGGCTCCGCGCATCGCCATTCAGTGGGACGCTCCATCGTCACTCGGCAGCTCCGCGCACCTTCACTCTACGGAACGCGTCGCTTTCACTCCGCAGCTCCGCGCATCGCCAATCAGTCGGACGCTCCATCGTCACTCGGCAGCTCCGCGCGCCTTCACTCTACGGGACGCGTCGCTTTCACTCGACGGCTCCGCGCATCACTACTCGGCCAGACGCTCCTTCGTCACTCAGCAGTTCCGCGCATCGCCACTCTACGGGACGCGTCATCGTCACTCGGCGGCTCCGCGGGACGCTTCATCGTCACTCAGCGGCTTCGCGCGTCGCCACTCAACGGGACGCTCCTTCGTCACTCGGCGGCTCCGCGCATCGCCGCTCTACTGGGCGCGTCGTCACCACTCGGCGGCTCCACGCATCGCCATTCAGTCGGACGCTCCATCGTCCCTCGGCAGCTCCGCGCAACTTCACTTTGCGGGACGCGTCGCCTTCGCTCGGCGGCTCCGCGCATCGCCATTCAGTCGGACGCTCCATCGTCACTCGGCAGCTCCGCGCACCTTCGCTCTACGGGACGCGTCGCTTTCACTCGGCAGCTCCGCGCATCGCCACTCGGCCAGACGCTCCTTCGTCACTCAGCAGTTCCGCGCATCGCCACTCTACGGGACGCGTCATCGTCACTCGGCGGCTCCGCGGGACGCTTCATCGTCACTCAGCGGCTTCGCGCGTCGCCACTCAACGGGACGCTCCTTCGTCACTCGGCGGCTCCGCGCATCGCCGCTCTACTGGGCGCGTCGTCACCACTCGGCGGCTCCGCGCATCGCCATTCAGTCGGACGCTCCATCGTCCCTCGGCAGCTCCGCGCAACTTCACTTTGCGGGACGCGTCGCCTTCGCTCGGCGGCTTCGCGCATCGCCATTCAGTCGGACGCTCCATCGTCACTCGGCAGCTCCGCGCACCTTCACTCTACGGAACGCGTCGCTTTCACTCCGCAGCTCCGCGCATCGCCAATCAGTCGGACGCTCCATCGTCACTCGGCAGCTCCGCGCGCCTTCACTCTACGGGACGCGTCGCTTTCACTCAGCAGCTCCGCGCATCGCCATTCAGTCGGACGCTCCATCGTCACTCGGCGGCTCCGCGGGACGCTTCATCGTCACTCAGCGGCTTCGCGCGTCGCCACTCAACGGGACGCTCCTTCGTCACTCGGCGGCTCCGCGCATCGCCGCTCTACTGGGCGCGTCGTCACCACTCGGCGGCTCCGCGCATCGCCATTCAGTCGGACGCTCCATCGTCCCTCGGCAGCTCCGCGCAACTTCACTTTGCGGGACGCGTCGCCTTCGCTCGGCGGCTCCGCGCATCGCCATTCAGTCGGACGCTCCATCGTCACTCGGCAGCTCCGCGCACCTTCGCTCTACGGGACGCGTCGCTTTCACTCGGCAGCTCCGCGCATCGCCACTCGGCCAGACGCTCCTTCGTCACTCAGCGGTTCCGCGCATCGCCACTCTACGGGACGCGTCATCGTCACTCGGCGGCTCCGCGGGACGCTTCATCGTCACTCAGCGGCTTCGCGCGTCGCCACTCAACGGGACGCTCCTTCGTCACTCGGCGGCTCCGCGCATCGCCGCTCTACTGGGCGCGTCGTCACCACTCGGCGGCTCCGCGCATCGCCATTCAGTCGGACGCTCCATCGTCCCTCGGCAGCTCCGCGCAACTTCACTTTGCGGGACGCGTCGCCTTCGCTCGGCGGCTTCGCGCATCGCCATTCAGTCGGACGCTCCATCGTCACTCGGCAGCTCCGCGCACCTTCACTCTACGGGACGCGTCGCTTTCACTCGGCAGCTCCGCGCATCGCCAATCAGTCGGACGCTCCATCGTCACTCGGCAGCTCCGCGCGCCTTCACTCTACGGGACGCGTCGCTTTCCCTCGGCAACTCCGCGCATCGCCAATCAGTCGGACGCTCCATCGTCACTCGGCAGCTCCGCGCGCCTTCACTCTACGGGACGCGTCGCTTTCACTCGGCAGCTCCGCGCATCGCCAATCAGTCGGACGCTCCATCGTCACTCGGCAGCTCCGCGCGCCTTCACTCTACGGGATGCGTCGCTTTCACTCGGCAGCTCCGCGCATCGCCATTCAGTCGGACGCTCCATCGTCACTCGGCAGCTCCGCGCGCCTTCACTCTACGGGACGTGTCGCTTTCACTCGGCAGCCCCACGCGTCGCCGCTCGGCGAGACACGTCTTCGTCGCTTCACCGCTCCGCGCATCGCCACTCAGTCGGACGCCCCGTCAGCACTCGGTAACTCCGCGCATATTCAATCGGAAGACCTGCTCTACTCGAAGGAAATTCAAGCAAAACCTACATCCAAATTCACTCGGAAGAACTGATGGGCTGAATAGATCAAGGCAGATGCTAGAAGGTCCAGTCGACACAGGCATCAGCAAAATCCCGAAGCTTATTCGGTACGATGAGTTCGGCGGAACCTGCACTGCCCCTTCTCCACTCGAACCCTGATCCATTCGGGGGCTAATGACGAGGATACGTACCTAGGGTAGGGTAATAGGCCTGTCCTACATGCCCCACCTAAGGACACCTCATTGAAGACCAATAAGATGACAAGAAGATTCCGACTGAACTAGCCAAGGCATATAAGTCACTCGACGGATGTTCACTCGGAAGACCCCCCCTACACTCGGCAGCCAGCTCTCACTCGGAGGGGTCACCAATCACTCGACACCAGAAGACCAGGAGACTCCTCAAGGATGCCAACGGTCCGGCGTTACGCTCGCCTTAACTAGCATTTACTGTATACGTTACCAGTAACGTTCCCCCTTTATTACCTACAATTAAACCCCTTAATGCCAGACGTTATGAGGGACAACGCACTCTATATAAGCCACCCCTCCCCGCTGGTAGAAGGGTTCGCAACCTTTTGTAACACAACACACATATTTCACTCGACAGAGTAGAGAGCTCTCCGGAGCACTGAGACGTAGGGCTGTTATCACTTCCGAGTGAGGCCTGAACTCATACATCTGTGTGTACATCCTCGCCGTAGCTAGGACTCTGCCCTCTCCATTCGTACCCCTACCTTCTACTGTCAGGCTTGTTCCCACGACAGTGGGCAATGCAGGAATTGGACAAGAGATAACTGTGACGATTTTTGGGCATTAATGGTTGCGTGCAAAACCAAACCAAACGAAGTACCAACTCCCCCTTTAGGAGTAAAGATCCAACTCCTAAACGTAGACCTTCCCATCACCCGTGGGTGAGCAAACATAATTTGAGGTTGTACTATCATTGAACACGCTAGTTCATCTTCTGATCGACACACAAGCTGATCAGGCAGCAGAATCAGCTGCTTCAGCATTCACCACGGAGTCATGGTCGACAGCAGCATCCCCAACATGGCAGATCAAGGCCTCCTCGACGGCATCAGCTTCAGTATCATCAAGTTTGAATAGAGCCCGTAAGGCAGTCATCATGGTTGGCGCCATCAATACCACATAGAAATAGATCAATATGGTCTTACAAACACACTAAAATTCTCATTCTAACTATCAATACCACATAGAAATAGATCAATATGATCTTACAAACACACTAAAATTCTCATTCTAACTATCAATACCACATAGAAATAGCTCAAT
The DNA here is from genome assembly GCA_039707655.1 of Elymus sibiricus. Taxonomy (NCBI): domain Eukaryota; kingdom Viridiplantae; phylum Streptophyta; class Magnoliopsida; order Poales; family Poaceae; genus Elymus; species Elymus sibiricus. The sequence goes on from CM077666.1 coordinate 21,186,624, forward strand.
ATGGTCTTACAATACGATATAATTGAACAAAAAATGATGTGTAACATTAATTGGTTCGTGTACTGGATAGTGTATAGCACAACAAAGAAGAAACCCTATATTAAAATTCGGGAATGGGGGCCAATGAGTTGGTACCTCAAATCGTGCAAGTGGGCGACCACCGGAAATGCTGGAGTGTGGATTGGGCGTCTGGGCGGTGGACGTCGGCTTGCAGCGGCCGGGGACAGGGCCGTAAGCCCGCAATCTGCAGGGGGGCACGGACGCGCGATGTGCGCGGCTGGCTCCGAGCGCCGGTTGCGCTGTACCTGGATGGAGAGCCGGAGAGGCAGGATTAGGACCACAGAAGGGGGAGGAGCGGCGAACGGCGGCGCCGCGGTGGCGAGGCAGGCGGGGACGGCCGGACGGGAGCATCTGAGCGAGCACTTGAGGTAGAGGGGAATCAGGGCGGCTGGTCTCTGCTCAATGCGGTGGCTGCAGGGCGCTGCTATATATCGCTTTAAGCGATCGCGTCAGCTCCCGACGCATACAGCGACGCGTTCATGGGCCTGGCCCAGCGTAGCGAGACAAGCGAGCCACTCCAGCCCCCTTTTTCTGTTTTTTTCTTTTTGTTCTCTGTTTTCTGTTTTCCTTTTTTGCTTTTTTGTTTACTTTTGTTTATACTTTAAAATATTCTAAGTATATATATTAGAAATAACACTCTATAAAAACATTTGAAAAAGTTGAACAAGAATTTGAAAAATGTTGAACAAGTATTTGAAAATATTGAAAAAGTATTAAAAATGTTGAACAAGTATTTGAAAATGTTGAAAAAGTATTAAAAATGTTGAACAAGTATTTGAAAAATGTTGAATGAGTATTAAAAAATGTTGAACGAGTATATGAAAAATGTTGAACAAGTATTTGAAAATGTTGGGTGAGTAATAAAAATGTTGAACAAGTATTTGAAAAATGTTGAATAAGTATTAAAAAAATGTTGAACAAGTATTTGAAAAATGTTGAACAAGTATTTGAAAAAATGTTGAATAAGTATTAAAATGTTGAACAAGTATTTGAAAAAAAGTTGAATAAGCATTCGGACAATGTTGAACGTGTACACAAAAAATGTTGATCACTTGTTACAAAAATATTTTTGACATGTACGAAAATGTAGAGTGAAAACGAAAACAAACATAAAAAAACACAAAAGAAAAAAAAAATGGAGAAGAAAAAAGAAAACCAAACAAATGTTGAACAGTATTTGAAAAAATGTTGAACAAGTATTTGAAAAAATGTTGAACAAGTATTTGAAAAATGTTGAACAGTATGTAAAAAATGTTAAACAAGTATTTGAAAAATGTTTAACAAGTATTTGAAAAATGTTAATCATGTATATAATAGTGTTGAACAAGTATTTAAAAAAAATGTTGAGCAAGTATTTGAAAAATGTTGAACAAGTACTTGAAAAAATGTTGATCATGTATATAAAGAATGTAGAATGAAAAACAAAAAGAAACAAAGAAAAAACAAAAAAATGAAAACAAAAACGGAGAAGAAAAAAAGGAGAAGAAAATGTTGAACGAGTATTTAAAAATGTTGAATAAGTATTTGAAAAAAATGTTGAACAGGTATTTGAAAAAAATGTTGAATAAGTACTGAAAAAGTTGAGCAGGTATATGAAAAATTTTGAACAAGTATTTAAAAATGTTGAACGAGTATTTGAAAAATGTTGAACAAGTATTTGAAAAAATGTAGAACAAGTATTTGAAAAGATTTTGAACAAAGTATTTGAAAAAATGTTAATCATGTATATAAAAAATGTTGAACAATTATTTGAAATTTTTTGAAGAAGTATTTAAAAAATATAGAACAAGTACTTGAAAAATGTTGAACAAAAAGTATTTGAAAAAATGTTGAACAAGTATTTGAAAAAAATGTTGATCGTGTATTTGAAAAATGTTGAACAAGTATTTGAAAAATGTTGACCATTTATATAAGAATGTAGAATGAAAACAAAAAGAAACAAAAAGAAAATCCAAAAAAAATGAAAAACCAAAAAAGAAACAAAAAACCAAAAAAAAAAGGAAAATGAAACAAACTGAAAAACAAATGAAAAATCCCGGAGAAGAAAAAAGAAAAGAAAGAAAAGAAAGAAAAGAAAATGAAAAAAAATGGAGAAGAAGAAACGGAGAATCAGAAGAAATCAGCTGATCGCGAGATCGATCCCCCGCGGGAACACTTCCTTTTTTTACCTATTTCATTAAAAAAATCGCAAAATGGGCCGGCCCGATAGCTGCAGATGCTTCAGCGAGGGAAACTTTGTAGCTCGCTTAAGGCGATAAATAGACGCCGCGGTGGCTGCGTCCCTTGGGTCAACCGGTAAGTGTCTATTTCATTAAAAAAAATCGCAAAATGGGCCGTCCTTATAGCTGCAGATGCTTCAGCGAGGGGAACTTTGTAGCTCGCTTAAGGCGATAAATAGACGCCGCGGTGGCTGCGTCCCTTGGGTCAACCGGTAAGTGTTATTGGGCTTCTTGCTTCTCTCTGGCCCATCTCTGGTGAAAAATCCCAGGCCACCCTGTAGTTCCGCCCCTGGTCGGCAGCACAGATATCGGCGATGCCGAGCGCACCGCATCCAGGGCTGGCATGTAATTACTTCATGGGCCCAACCTATTTCCAGGTGAGAACTTCTAAAAAAGGGCAAAACAAGATGCACGCAGCAGGCCACAGTGTTGATTTTTCCTAGCAAACGTAATGTAGTGTGCATCTTCACCAAAAGGTCTACATGTCATGTGAAGATTTTTTTTTGGCCCCCCCCTCAAATTTCGTTGAAGCTCCGCCACTGCCCATGCAGCGGGCTGGTCATTCGTTACGTTCTTCTTGTAATATTGGGCTTATTGTGCTCAACTGATACATACTATTACTACTGCATATATATATGGGGAGCCCAGGGTGGTCGTCCCGGCTGCACAGGCCCAGGACCGGCCCTATAGAACATAAGAAGAAGAGGAGTTACAACATATTAAAAAATGCGAACTCCAGGATACTAGCATCCGGAGTCAACATCTTAGAAGAAATGAGAGCCTTTGGGAGGCCCATCAGGACTCGAACCCGATTCTCAAAAAAAAAAAAAAAAATAAAAAATCAGGACTCGAACCCAGGTGGGCGAGGGCATAGACATGCTCCTCTAGCCACTCGAGCTGTGCTCTGTTCTCGAGCTACAACATATTCATACAAGAGAAATTTTAACATGGTCCCAAACTACTGGAGCCATCCATTTCTTTTGATCTAAAGGTCATGATTTAACATGTCTACCTCTATTACCTTGTCATAAAATTAGGAAACAAATATAATTAGAAAGTAGCAGTATGGAAAGTATTTGTTTCCATCCAATTTGAGGGCGATTTGGAAGTGAAAAAATAATCTTGTACGCCACGTATGGTAGTACATTTTTTTCTTCAATAAAACGTATGGCAGTACACAGTAGAAAGGAATATAAGATTGCAAACAATCTCCAGGTTTGGAACGTGAGTACAAGCAATGTAACTGCATGTGCAAAGAAGAAGAAAAGAAGAAAAAAATGCATTTGCTTGGAACGTGATTACATGACAACAGCATTTTCTATCAGATAACATGTCTACCATGACTAAGTCGAATGTACACATCTTGCATTATAACCACTGGAATAGAATTTTTTCCCCTGGCTCTCGCGTCGTCCCTCTCGGGCGACACGGGAGCGGCCCCAAACCATAGCTGCCACCACCTCCCCTCCCTCCTCCCCCCTCCCCGCCGCCACCCGAGGAGGCCGCCGGCTGCTGCGCGTCTTCCGGTGAAGGTGGCGGCGAGGATCTGTTGCCTCACGCCGGTGTGAGGGGCTCCGGAAGCCAAGGCGGCGGCCTTGGGTGGAGATGGCGGCGTCGATCTCTCCGGTGGATGGCGCGCGCGGGTGCTGGCCGTCCCTTACGGTCGCGTGGGCGGCGTGAGGGCAGCGAGGTCTTGCTGCAGCGGCGGGTAGCTCTTCTTCCCCCCGGCCCCTTTCCCTCGCGGTGGTCTCCTCTCGTCGATTTGGTGGCTGGCCCGTCAGATCTGGCCGTCGAGGATGGGGTGGTGGAGCCTTGGAACGGGGGAAACCCCTGGTCGATTTCGCGTCGACCTCGACGCCGGCGGCGCTCCGGTGCCGTTCTCCCTCTTGAGGTCGGGTCGAGCTTCTAGGTCCGTCCCCCTCCTCCCCCATCCTTCTCCAGACGAAAGTCTGGGCCTTTTGGCCGGACGGCGGAGGCGTTCTGGCGTCTTGGTCCTTCCTGGAGGCGCCGTTCAAGGGGTGGTTGGGGGTTGTGGTCCTGGTGCGCGGTGGTTGGTGGTTGGTGGCGGTGCTCGACTCCCCTGGCTGCCGGCGTTGGTGGTGATGTGTGGGTCCTTCCGCATCTTTCAGCGGCTCCTCGCCTTGTTTGCTGGTTGGTCGCCAGCCGGTGGTGGTCGTCCGCGTGTATGGCACGGTCTGGACGAAGGGGAGATAGTGGTCTCTCCTCCGGCAGTGGCCCGAGGCGGCGGGCGGCGGAGTCGACGTCTTCCTTCAAGCGGTCTGGATCTTCATGTCCACGGCAATTGCTATCGTCGGGTGGCTTTGGTTCTGCCGTTCTGGCTGCGCGAGATCTCCGTCGGCTTGACCGCTGCTTCTCCTGGTGCTCTGTTCGCTGCTGCCGGTGGTCGTAGTGATATGTGCATGTTTGTAGGGTAACGCAGCAGAAAACAAAAATTTTCCGACCTACGTTCCAGCCCAGGATCACTATGGAGACTGCATACAAGGTTTGATCTTTTTCGTTACCGACTCGTAGCGCAGCAGAAGTAGAGTCGATGACGATCGGCGGTGCAGATCCCCGCAGCTAGGATTTTACAACCTCCCAACCGCGAGGATGTACTCCCTCGTCAGCTCACCGGACGGATCTCCGGGCAGCCCTTCGGGAGGCCTCAGGACAGTCCCTCGGATAGTCCCACCGGACGGATCCTCGGACAGCCCTTCGGGAGGCCTCTGGACAGTCCCTCGGATAGTCCCACCGGACGGATCCTCGGACAGCCCTCCGGGAGGCCTCTGGACAGTCCTTCGGATAGTCCCACCAGATGGATCCTCGGACAGCCCTCCGGGAGGCCTCACTGACAGCCCTTCGGGCGGGTCACTCGGACAGCCCTTCCGGAGGACCCCCGAAACACGGACAGTAACTCGGACAACCCTTCGGGAGGCACTCTCGAACTAAGACCGAAACTACGATCTCTCTACAGAGTTGCACACATACGGTGTCATCTATCCGCCAGGGCTTCGCCGTCCAGAACTAGTTCCCACCGGAACCCAGACAGCCTTTCGGCTCTACGAAACTATTTCGCTGGGAGGGAGAGAGAAGCCAGAAATGTCATGGCACTTGTATGTGAGAAGGAGTGAGTGTGGAGGCAGCCCCTCCACCTCTATTTATAGGAAATCCAAGGGGTAGGGTTGCTTGGCCCCCAAGCCTTCTAGAAACCTTTTGGGAAAATATCCCAAAAGGTGACTTTTCCATAAATATCCCAAAAAGCACTTTCACTATTCACGACGACATTTTTCAGCGTCTGATCGAACTGAAAATATTCATGTGGGCTTAGAACATTTCCAGTACCCACCAAAATAATTTTCAACGCGAGCCGGAACAATTCCGGTTTAGTGATTTTCATCTGCGAAAAGCATCTGAAGCGGTTTCGGCAGCTCCGGAACATTTCCGGTTTTCATTCCGGAAAATTCCAGAAAGTTTCCAGAATGATTCTGGCACCCTCCAAGAATTATCAGGCATGTGCCGAAACCAATTTGACTTAATGGTATCCCCTGAAACAACTTTTCAGTTTTACCGAAACTGTTCCGGTGTTCTCTCTGCGGAACTTTTCCGCTGTCCGAAACTTTTCCAGTGTCCGAAACTTTTTCGGTGATTTTCTCTCAGACTCCCTGTCTAGTATTCAGCAGATAGATGACCCTTAAGCGTGTGACCCTATAGGTTCGGTGAAGCATAGACATGACCCGGAACCCCTTCCGATCAATGATCAACATCGGAGCCGTGGACACCCATATTGACCCCTATACCCACACGAATGAATATTCGAGTGAACCTCCAGTTGCCGTGTGCTATTCCTGTTGCTTCGCGATATGTTACAAATACCCGAGGTGAGACATGTAGGCATCCCCGTGGATCAACAACTTGTCCACTATGCCAGTTACCTCGTTACCGGTATTGTTCTCTTTTCTCGTTCCCGTGTTCCGGCATCCCCGTGATCAAATCACAAAGTGTCTGGCCAGACGATGATGGATACCGTAACACCGAGAGGGCCCAGAGATATCTCTCCATCGTCGGAGGAGCAAATCCCAATCTTGAGCTATCAAGTTACTTGACATACTTTTCCATGAACCTGTAAGCCGCCGTAATAGCCACCCATTTACGGATGACGTTTAACAAACCCCAAAGTTCATGAAGCAAGCATGAAGAAACTCGATACTCTCATGGTCTAAGGAATCATGCAAACATTAACCATCTCTGTGTTATTAACCATTAACTAATGACGAATGTATCTCATAGCATAACATCAATTCGGGTCGATTCAACACAAGTGTTCTATCAACAATTGTGCCCTCAAAATTGCCGGCATAGTCATGCCCATGATCAGGAAAACAGGATCATCATGCAATACTTGAGCCAGTCATAGAGGCTTGACTAGGAATACTTTTTACCGTTTATTATCCCACACGTGCACATGAGTTTCCCTCCAAGCCTCGTTTTATTTGCAGACTCGAGAATCATTGCAGTTATAGCATGGAACATAAACATAATTATGAACAGGGAGATAATCAATAACATTTATTATTGCCTCTAGGGCATATCTCCTACAGACTCCCACTTGCACTAGAGTCAATAATTTAGTCAATGCTAATGCACTTTACACCTATGGCATACTGGTGTAAAATATGCTTCGCATGTGGTATAGCCTGATGTCCAACGGATCTGACGACTTCAGCTCCGTGTGTAACTTTGCATATCCCCGCGTTTTCACGCTTTCACAAAATTCATATTTTGTGTGGACTTGGCTTTGCATATGTGTGAATCATTGGTCGAAACCTGATTCCTCAGACTGAGCTATGGAGCAACTATCTGCAATAGTGTCCCATAGACCAAAGCCATCTTGGAACCATACTAAGTTCATGAATGAACTATATGATTCAACAACTTCTTTGTCACTTCTTAAGCGTCAACATACTTAGCCTTTGTTATAGAATTCGCCACAGTATCTTGTTTGGAACAATTTCCAACTACCGTGCCACCATATTGTGTATTACACAAAACCCTTAACTTAAATCGAAAATCGCATGGAGCATTGATGAAGACTGTATCGATGTAATTACTTACAACGAGTACTTCATAATCTCTGCTTGCGAGAAAACATGTCATCACTACTACTCTAGTACTCAATGACATCTTTGACTGTTGTCCTATGATCAGTACTTTGATCACTTTGGTATCTATACTCGCAACAACTTTTGAGTATTGGACATATCTGGTTGTTTTTACATACCATGGAATACATGATTAATCCAAACACAAGAGTGTGTGGAATCACCATCATGTATTTTGCTCATCAGTGTTTTGGGACACCGAGTCTTGCAAAAACTCTTTCCATGTGACTTCGGCAAGAATCACTCCTTGACGGTTTTCAATGCTAAAAGGTTTTAGCATCTTGTCAATATGTATTCATAGCTTAGCCCCATTAGGTAAATCTATCTCCATAGATCATCATGCCTAATATTGAGGCTATTTAGCCTAAGCACTTCATCGAAAAACTATTTTCAAATGAAGTCCTAATTCGTGTCAAGAAATTTATTTCCAATTAACAATGTGTCAAGTACACAAGGTTTCTAGAAATATTATTATGCTCCCACTTACTTTCTTGAATCACAAGCATCTTCGATACCCATTTGATGAAGTCAAACCCCTTTGACCATTCCATCAAAAACGAAGATTCCAACTCCACTTTGCTCTCTTTTGTCCATCGCTGGAACTCTGAAGTTTGCATACTTACTAGCATCCTCTGGATCGACAAATTACTTTGGACTGTATCACATACAAGTCCTAGGTTTCATTTCCATCAGATGGAAATCCTTTTGTCATCCATGTTTCATATCTCATGATTGAAATATGTATTAATTGCTAGTTCAACCCGAACCGACTTCAAGCATCGCTACGGTGAGACAATCTCATCGTAGTCAACTCCTTGAACTTGTTAATGCAACAAGTCGAGCTTCATGGATAAACATTTTATCCATATCAGTTTTTAGTTCCATAAATATTCGTTAGACTCTAAGTCTTCCGAAAGGTGTATCAAGATTTTAATCTCGAATCACATATATGGGAACTATCTCGGATTGTATTGGCATTTAGCCAATTCCGGAGTCAGGGCCCATCAACGCTTCCTTGTGTATCGTAGGTATACTGTTGTCTAACAACAATATCTCGTATGCGCACCTGAGAGGTTTGCACGAGTTTTTCCTACGCGGTTCAGCTGCAAGTTCGACTGAAGTCCATACATTTTATTGTAGAGACTTCTGTATCAGTCGCAGTAGGAAACTCCGGAATCACTTCCAAGGTTTCTTTCCTTTGACCTGATGACGAAGATACTGGTTATCTCGTCGAGTTGCACTGTCCTCCCACTCACCTTTTGTAAGAACTATTCTCTTTAAAAGCATACCGTTTTGTGGCAAAATCCTTTGCCTCGGTATAGTGGTGGGGGAATACCCAATGACTTGGGATAACCTACAAAGTAGCACTTGTCTGATTTGGAATAGGTTTGTAACCTTTTACACAAGCCCCATATTCCAAATGTTAAGAAAAGATATAACATGGTTGGGCGTACCATACCATGGCGTCATTTCAACAGACCCGATGGAGCTCTTTTCAGTTTAAAAGCCGCAGTCTCTAAAGCATCACTTTAAAAGGGATAATGGCAAATTTATTTATGTCATCTTTGATCTTACCATGTCATGAATGGTTCGATTACATCTTCACAGACTTTCCACTTGCAGTGGTGTTCCGGGAGGTGCAAGTTATGAAACCCCTTTCACAACTCATCAGACATTCGCTAAACTTGTAACTCAAATATTCCTTTCTGCAATCGAATTGTAGAAACATAATTTTCTTGTTACAACAACTTCTACTTCATTTTTGAAAACCTTATGAATGAATTCAAAAGATCCAAACTTACGTCTCAACAAGTATATATCCATATATCAACTTGAGTCATTTCTGAAGATAGATGAAACCACTACTTGCAACAACATTTATTGGACTACACACATCATAATGTATGATCACCAATATGTTCTTTGCTCGTTCCTTACGGCCTATGAACGGTATTTCAGTCACTTCACTTTTCAGAGGAAAGTTGCAAGTGTCAGATGATTCAAAATCAAACGACTTCAAAATCCATCATAATGTAATTTTCCATGCGGGTTTCTCCAATGTGACCAAATGCAGTGCCACACTTGTGTGGTATTCTTTTAGTCTTGCGACATTTAGCGTCAGTGTTATGGATGTATCATATTTCCATCAATATTCATAACATACATCCCATCTTGGATGGAAGCATGGCCCTTCATGTTATTCATAATACTGAACAACAATTGTTCTTTTATGAACAACCCTTTTGCAACAAACATTGTGCACTGGGTTAGAGTGTATGAAACTCTAAAATGAATTATGAAAGTAAACCCAGAGGTAATGTATTATTATCAATATTCATAACATACGTCTCATTCATAATGAAAGTATGGCCCTTATGTTATTCACAACACCGAACATCAAAAGTTCTCTTATGAACAACCTTCATGCAAGATACCTTATGCAAAGGGCTAGAGTGTGAAACTCTAAAATGAATTATGAAAGTAAATACATAGGGAATACACCGATGGAAGGCATAGTAACATTTACTATGTTCCCTGCGTGTATCTAAATCTCATTCCTGGCTAGTCTTTCAGGCCATAGTAGTTCTTACATCGAGTTGCAACAGAATGCAATCGAGCGGGTATCTTTGTGATTAACTCACAATACCCAAGAATTAGTGATTATTATCCCACACGTGCACATGAGTTTCCCTCCAAGCCTCGTTTTATTTGCAGACTCGAGAATCATTGCAGTTATAGCATGGAACATAAACATAATTATGAACAGGGAGATAATCAATAACATTTATTATTGCCTCTAGGGCATATCTCCTACAATGTTTATTTCAGTTTTTGGTCAAGTCTTTGCCTATGTAATTCAGCACCATTGTATCCTAGCCGGTTGATGGCTTCATTAATTTGAAGTCGGGCCTTCGTGCCTTTTCTCTAAAATAACCACTGGAATCTATTTGATTAGTTGGCCAGTTAAATACATTTAATGCATATTTATGTCAGGTTTGAAAAGATTTGAGGAGAGAGAGAAGCTTCCTCTTTTTTTAAGGGAAGGATAGAGAAGTTTCCTTTTTCTTAGGGAAGGAGAGAGAAGTTTCCATGCATGCCATTAGATAGCAAATGGCAATAGCTGGTCGAATTTTAACACGGTAATTATTAGATTCCATCACTCCTAATAATCAACGGCTGAGATTGATCTATTACTCTTAACCCCCAGGGAGTAAGAGGGACCATTAATACACGACATGTGAACATTCTAAAAGGTGATCTTCAGATACTTATATAGGTGCAGCAGAAACTACACTGCTTTACAATTGAGGCGGGAAATGTACATTTGAGAATCAGAAGCATAAGCAAAATCTTTCTTTGTAAATGCGTACAATCTTACTACATCACATAGACTTACAGACGGCATTTTATTTCTTGAGCTCATCTTCAAGTCATCTCAAGCAGTGAATACAGATAGGAACCGATCACAGTGATCCTAGGGAGTATTATGGTGAGCTGAACGAAGTTCAACTAGTGAAGCATACACTCCATCTTTGATGTTCATTAGTGACTCATGCCTTCCTTTCTCCACTATCACACCATCCTTGAGAACTGCGATGATATCAGCACCTTTGATCGTCGAGAGGCGATGTGCCACGGCGATCGTGGTCCTACCGACCATCACATGATCCAAGGCATTTTGCACAATTCGCTCAGATTCGGCATCCAAGGCGCTGGTCGCCTCGTCGAGTAGTAGTATCTTAGGGTCTTTCAGTATGGCCCTTGCAATAGCCACCTGCTGCTTCTGGCCACCGGATAGCTGTATCCCTCTCTCCCCTCTCCCCAACGGATGTTTCGTATCCTTGAGGAAGGCTTGATATGAACTCGTGTGCATTGGATGCCTTCGCGGCTGCAACGAGCTCCTCCTCATTGACTTCCCCATCCTTTCCGTAGGCTATGTTGGCACGGATTGTATCATTGAAGAGTACAGACTCTTGGCTTACCAATCCAGTTTGGTCCCGCAACCAATTCATGTTCAAGCTCTTGATTTCCACTCCATCCAATAAAATGGTACCTGAATCGGGATTGTAGAATCTCTCCAACAATGCGATTACTGTTGATTTGCCGCAACCACTCTCTCCAACAAGTGCAACAGTCTATATAAGACCATATATAAAGAAAGTAAGCTACTCAGTAATACATGACTATAGAATATATAACAACGCAATAGTTTATGAGAAGTAGGCTAATTAACCTTGCCGGAGGGAATGTGTAGGTTAAAATCATTAAAGACTGGAATATCTGGGCGAGTTGGGTACTTGAAGCTGACATGCCGGAAATCGATGTCGCCCTTGACCTCGTCTAATGTCAAACCCTCATTGCTGCTCGAGTCAATTTTGGACTTTTGGTCCAGCAAAGAAAATACAGAGATAGCTGAATCCTTTGCTATTTTTGAATCGGATGCCATTGCACTTGTTTGAGATACTCCAATAGTTGCTAACATCAGTGCGAAGAAAACCTGCAAAGTGCGACTTACTATGTGAAATGACCTCGTGAAATTTGTGACAGTGGTTAATGATGGAGGTTTAAGACTACAAAAACAAAGTACAAGGAAGAGAATCCTCAACGAGAAAATTCCCCGCTGAAACAATGCATATGCTTACCTCAAAAACATCGCCAAAATTTGATTTTCCATGGCGCACAAATTGCCCTCCAACGTAGAAACAAAGGCCGTACGTAAGGTACAACATCAAGTATGAGAAACCAAATCCAATACCTCCAGCTATTCCTGTTCTAAATCCTTGATTCATCGAGGCTTCACATTTATGATCATATATTTTTGTAATTCTTTTCTGAGAGCAAAAAGAAGCTACAGTCCTTATACTACTAACTGCATCCGTGGCCACTTGACTTGCATCTTCATACATCATCTGGAGAACTAGCAATCCATTATCACTAACTTAAAAAGTTATGAGAAAATGAAAACAATTATCTAGTGTAAGTGGCGATTCTTACTATGCTTGATGAAGTAACAAAAGGACTGCAATTATTCAACTTTGTTGAACATTTTTTTTATGTTTACTGTTATATCAATGGATTTGGTCATGGTTCATCCACTTGTTCCACATTCCTTCTTCACCTTGTTGAAAATCTTGAAGAAACAATTATAGACTAACTAAGTGAAACACAACGAAGCTTCCCACGTAACAAACTAAATTCACCACCTCCTTCAAATTTCTAGCGAATATGGATCAAGGCACATGTCAAAAAGAACTATGACAAGGTGTGTCTGTGGAGCCGAGGACACGATGTAAGGTTGTACGCTAAGCATGGACACCTATTCGTGAAACTGGCCAAGATGGAACTCAGATGTGCACAATAGCATATGAGATATATGAAGCAAGGTAGACGATGACCCTAACTTAAAATAATCCGTACAAAAGCACAAGTAATGAGCGAGTAGTTCTAGCTTGATAGTAGAAGCCTAACATGATCTAATTCATTACTCCCTCCGGTTCACAAAGGGTGTGTTTTGGAGATATCAAGAGTCATTAATTTTTGGAACAGTGGCAACTAATATGTTTAAATTTATGTTATTTAAATAATATGCGTAAATTTGTCTCACTAGGTACTTTCACAATGTGCAGTTTTGTTGACTTTTTATACATATTACGGTGCAAATTATTTGTAAAAATGCATTTTGAAGACAATGTCTATGTCCAAAGTAACAACATTTGTGGAACTATAGGGTGTAACGTTTACTTTTAGGGAATCATTATCAAATTGGCATATTGCTTGAGGAACATCCCAACAGCTTTCTTTAATGGATTACCTTAGCATCTTGACTGAAACCCTTCAAGAACTTCACATTCGCATAACCTTGAAGACCCACAAGTGGAATCACACATACGATGATCAAAGCAAGCTTCCAGTCAGCGATCATAGCAATGACAACTCCAGTGATAAGTGTTGAGATATTTTGAACTACTAAGGACAAGTTATCTCCCACTAAACGACGGACATTCAAAGCATCAATTGACAATCTTGCAGCAAGTGCTCCACTGTAAGATATAATTTGGCAATTATATATATCACCTCAAAATAAAGTTAACAAAATCTAGACGAAGAATAAACAAACATAAATTCTGCAACACACCTGGAATTTCTAGGATCATCAAACCAAGCAACTTCTTGGTGAACAATGCTTCGAAATGACAAAGCCCGGATGCGCTGTACAAGCTTGCCTCCGGCTATTCCAAACAAGAACAACTCTGCTGATGTTGAGATTAACGATACGATACCCAGGACAATACACATCATACCCCAAAAGTTAGTATCCTTTCTGAGTTTATCCGGTGGTTCATAGAAAGCTTTAATGGCACTTGAAAGCATTAAACCAAACACTGGGAATAATACTCCATGAATTGTTGCAGCTAGGGATCCTAACAGAAGAATAGGTACCTCTGGCTTGTTAAGAAGTGCTAGGCGTACCATAGGAGCTCTCTTTGGGATCTCACCATTACCATTCTGCTCTTCCTGAATCTCCCCATGAGTTTCATCCCCTCCAGGCAATTCACATGCACCAGGCAGCCCGAAGAGGACCGTGAAAGAATGCCCACTACTATTCCCTCCCGAACCACTAATCAACCGCTTCATTGACAAGCTTGTACTTTTAGACCTTGCAGACAATCGACAGTCTATTTTCTGCTCTTCATGACTTTCTTGCAGCAGAACAAGTTGAGAGTATGCACCATCTAAGTTAAGAACTAATTCATCATGGGAACCTATATAAAGTACATTTATATATATAGGAAGCTGATCAATTTATTAGTTAAAATATGCCAAACATGTGATTAACAAAAAGTGAGCTATGGAAATGGAATCCTCACCTTGTTCAACTATGTTTCCTTTCTGAACAACTAATATGCAATCAGTATTCCTCATAGTAGTTAGACGATGTGCGACCACAAGTGTAGTTCTGTCCACCATGATCCTATTTAGTGCCTCCTGGACTATCCTCTCCGACTCCACATCTAATGCACTGGTAGCCTCATCTAACAAAAGTATTTTGGGGTTTTTAATGATTGCTCTGGCAATTGCAATCCTTTGCTTTTGTCCCCCTGAAAGCTGAGCACCACGTTGGCCAACCATTGTGTCATAACCCTAGTAAATATGAGATAAATGTAAAAATTAGCACTCATGTCAAATGGAAGAACTTGAAACTACACACTGATTTTTTTTTCACGCACATTGGGCAACTTATCAATGAAATTTGCTGCATTGGCGATCTGAGCAGCTCTCTTGATCTCCTCAATTGTTGCATCTTCTTTTCCATATGATATGTTATCTTTAATTGAGGTCATAAAGAGCATGGGGTCTTGGCTAACAAGACCAATTTTTCCTCTTATGAAATCAAGCTGTAAACTCTTGATATTGATCCCGTCAATCAAAACCTCACCAGCCTGCGGATCATAGAATCTCTCTACAAGACTGACCACAGTTGACTTGCCACTCCCACTCTCCCCAACTATAGCCATTGTAGTGCCACTAGGCACATGTAGTGAGAATCCATCAAATATTAGTTGCTCAGGCCTTGTTGGGTAGCTAAAATACACATACTTTAGCTCAATGTCACCCATCATGTCTTCTAGTTGCTTACCAGTATTGTCGTCAGGATCAATTTCTGGTTTCCTCCTGATTGTTGTGAATAATCTGTGTGCTGTTGATTGTCCTTCTGCAAAGGCAGTCATACATGGGGCTGCATTACCTAAAGACCTGCATCAAACAATTGGTATCACTTCCAGTTATGTGATAGGGAACATATGACTTCAAGTCCAAGCTAAGAGTAAAGAACTCACGCTGCCCCAGTCATAATAGCCAATAAGACAGTAATAACTTGTCCTCCCGTGTATCCTTTTGTAAGTACCAACTTCCCACCGTACCATATGGCTAAACCATAGCTAGAGAAGAGTACAAAGAAAACGGAACCCATGCCAAAGCCATTAGTAAGTCCTTCCTCGACAGTAGTCTTGTACGATTTTTGTATCAATTTATCATACGTTGCGATGGCCCGCTTCTCACCATTGAAAGAAGCAACCTATTTGCAGATGAGTACACAAAAAATCATTTGTACTAGCAATTGCTTAAAACTCGAAGTCCCTTTGTGATTTGAACTTACTGTTTTTATGGCTCCAATTGTCTGTTCGACAACATTCCCCGCATTACTGTATGATGCCTGACCTCTGCTGGAGATTTTGGACAACATTTTTTTTGCTACTCCTGCAGCAAGTACAACTGGAGGTATGCACGCCAACATGACAACAGATAGAAGCCATCCTTTCACAAAACCTATAGTGAAACCACCAATGAAAGTGGCCACAAGTTGTTGGAACTTGCCGACCTGAAGAGTTTTAGAGTGCATATCTATGTTAGTTTTAATACAAGTTAGAATATAATGAATACAGTTTGATTATGTGATCTTCATTTGACTTGGAGAAAGTCCTTACCTTCTCACCAATAGCATCTTGAACTAGCAAAGTATCACCAGCTATTGTTGAAACTATTTGCCCAGTTGTCATTTCTATGTCAAAGAACGAGATATCCTGTCTCAAAACAGATCTGAGGTATAGAGATCGAATGCGTGCCGCCTGCCTTTCGCCGGTAATTGTCCAGCATGACACCTCTACACAGACAACAACCATAGTTATTGTACCTTGACATGATCAACACTATATGGCTTGCTATGATTGAGTTTTTGTGACAGATGTGTCATATGAACAAAAAAGTTCATCCATCTTCTTCGAGTTGAAATATAAAGATGTTATATTCAACGGTTTTGCTATTCTCTTTGGACAAGAACTTTAGGAACATAGCTTGGAATTTTCGCCACAACGATAACTGCTTGCAAATTTATAACACTAATATGTGCGTTAACTGCATCTCAAACAAGGTCAAGAACTGGCTAGTATCTCAGCTGGTGGTGCAAACATATTTTATTTTGTTTTTCGAACAGAAGGATAACCCACGGGCTCTGCATCGATCGAGGTGCAAACACACATGAAAAGGTTGACAAAGTATGCTCATGCTCACGGAGAAAGGAGATGACCGCTGCTCTGATTCCTAAGTAGACAAAGTTCAGAACCGCCTGCATAAGCAAAAAGACAACAAGGTGAAAAATGTCTCCCTTCGTTTACAGTCTTATAGCCATGTAACATGTGCAAGTAAATAAACAAACTACTTATGCAGAGATGTGATGATGCGTGGTAAATAAAAGCCTTCTGCTTGCTAGAAGTTCTTGCGATTGGTGGACCCGATTAAGACCAATCCACGACGATCAGACGCGTACATCTCTACTTGGTAGACAGGTAAAGTCAACATACAACAAGTATCTTATAAACTACAAAAGAATGGGAGTGGCTACATGTCAGTTGCCTGAAAATAGATTTAGGGTCAGTCACTTTTTTTTTTTGAAGCGCACACAGGCACGTTAGCTATGGTGTCCAGAGTAGTACTAGTGTTAAGTGGCGGTGCTAGTTCAACGGGTGTGTGTGTCTATTTTCCTTTGTGCGTGCGCGTCTGTGGGTGTGTGTAGTTGTGTGTGCCCCGCGCGAGTGCATGTGCATGGGTGGGTACGTGCACACGATACGTATTGTGTATGTGTGTGCCACAACTATGTGTGCGTGCATGTGTTTAAGGGTATGCGCGCGCGTGTGTGAGAGACGGAAAATGTGACACCACTAATAAATATAGTCGATTCACATAATGCGGGTTAAAGAAATGAATTAGTGGCATTGGTATAACCCTTTTAGAAGAAAGAAAATTAAAAAAATAATTTACACAGAATTTGCTTTTTTTTTTTATAATATGCAAGAATAAGCATTATAGTAGATTTTTACCAAAGAAAAATTTTCTCACAGAGAATGAATTAGTGGTATTGGTCAACTAACGGTCAACCAGCTAGTGGCATATATGTACGCGGTGCAAAAATGTCTTTTCACCTTCCACTTGACGGTCAACTAACGGTCAACCAACCAGTAGTGGCATATATGTACGCGGTGCAAAATTTTAGTGGCATATTAGGAAGAGGAAAATTTGGAGTGGCATATGAGGGTACGGCCAAAATTTCAGTGGCATATATGGAATTCACCCTTTATATAAATTTCTTACTAGACTAGAGTAGACGGTGCTGTCTTCAAGCATGGAATTCATGGACAATACTGATGAAGCGACAATTAGACTTTATTTCATCCAGGTCCTGACGGTAAGTAAACTGTCGACTGGGGCGGCATACTTACTTTGTTGACGCGCTGGAGGACGTTGCCTTCGGTGGCGCCGCCGAAGGCGTCGACGACATTGCCGCAGACGACTGTCATGAGGGGCTGCGACACGCCGTTGGCCAGTGCAGCGACCGTGCCGACCAGCATCAGCAGCAGGTCCGTGCCGTCGGCGTGCCGGAACAGCCCCGCGAAGGACACCTTGTCGTGCTGCCGCACGCTCTCCTCCTCGTCCTCGACAGCATCCCTCCCGCTCGCAGCCGCTGCTGCGTCCATTGCTAGCTAGCTCGTAGCTTCAACTGTGTGTGTGCCCAACCAACCCATCCCAACGCTTTGTTCTGAAGCAAGCCTGGTCGATTCTCACAGTTCTTGTACTCATTTGCAGGGTGGGTATTTATGGGGACAGGCCGGTCAATGCTCGGAGCGGGAGGAGGCTACATTGCTGCCGTACTCTGTTGGCTCTTGCCGGGGGTTACTGCAGAATCCGGAGACTTTGAGCAGCCGCGTTTTGATAATCATTATTTAAATCAGGGTACCGTGGACGATAACCTGGGGTCTTCGCCGTCCCGGTTTGTGAGTAATCCGCGAGACCTGAAGGAGGTTGTTAGCAGTATGAACTGCCAAGATACCCAGCAAAATGAAAATGGACGAGGAATAGAAAAGAAAATCAAGGGGGAAAAAAGAGAAAATATATAGGTTTTTTTATTGAAGAAAACAGAAAATATATACGTACTTAGTTTTTTTTTTGAGAATTAACCAATTTATTCAACCATCTATAATGTCTACTACATGCATAATATGAGGAGTGGTAGATAACCAAACATGCCGTCCAGCCGCTAGAGACGTCGCCGCCCTCGCAAGTTGCTGCGCTTCGAAATTGGCTTCTCTCCCTTCATGAACGACTTCAGCAGCAGCAAATAGTCGCCGTCTCGCCTGTATATCTCTGATGATCATAGCCGAAGGACCCAGATAGTTTTCCTTCAAGTGACTAACTGTAGCCATGCAGTCGGTTGCAACTCTAACCTTTGGAGGTAAAGATCCGAAGCTAAGGAGAAAGCCTCACAGCATGCATGCGCTTCATGTACCTCAGGATCAACAAGACCTTCAAAGCAAGTAACAGAAGCACCCAGGTACCTTGTTCATCCCTGCAGATGGCCGCACTTGTCCCTCTCTCCTCATGTTGAGATACAGCCACATCACACTACTAGATTCGCCTTCTTTGCCGAGTTTCTACGGAACTCGGCATAGCCCAGAATCAACTCGGTGATGTGTTCGCCGAGTTTTGTACTCGGCGAACTGGACTCGGCTGGACACGGGTCGGCAATCATTAATTTTGTCGAGTTCTTATTATCGGGAACTCGGCAAACATTTAAACAAGTTTTGCCGAGTTTCGCCCGGTATAGAACTCGGCAGACCACACCATCATACGGGACGGGCCGTTAACGGAAATGCCACGTGACACCAAACTCCGCCGAGTTCTATCGAGACAAACTCGGCAGAGAGATGACGAATAGGAATGTGCCACGTGGCAGCTCCTTTTGCCCGGTTCAAAACCATTGCCAAGCGCCCGATAAACGAAACTCGGCAAAACCTTTGCCCAGTTCGAAACTCGGCAGACTCCTGTCGAACGAGAGCCCGACGCGTGGCACTGCCTTATTGCCTAGTAACCCATTTTGCCAAGTGCATGCCGAACGGAACTGGGCAAACCTTTTGCCCAGTTCGGCACTCGGCAGACTCCTGTCAAGTAGGAGCCCGACGCGTGGCACTGCCGTGTTGCCTACTCTCCAATTTTGCCGAGTTGCTCTACCTTAAACTCGGTAGATATTTGCCGTATTTGCCGAGTTTGGTACTCGGCGAACATTGACAGCAGGCTACAGCCGACCGAACCTTTGCCGAGTTCTGAGCTCGTTATACGTTCCAGGAAAAGTGTTCGCCGAGTTTCGGCACTCGACAAAACCTACCCATCTTTTGTTCTTGTTATATTTTTTGGCCAACCCTGCATCAAAACAAATACATATACATATATATCTTTGCTCACAGTATTCAAATGTCTAGTACATCACAATTACCCAACGTTTTTGATCGCGGGCTATTTGATTTCGCGGCAGCCTTTTCCAGCAGCTATAGCAGCTATAGCGGGCAATCGCGGCAGCTAAGCCATTTAGCGGCAGATTGTACATGTGCATATTCAGTAGAAATACAGTGCATATTCAGTAGTAAAACAGAGTATTTTATCAGGAAAACAGAGCATCTATTCATCAATCCACAACACATGGGAATCAAACAAGCATCAGTAGTCACAGCAAAGCATCATCAGTTCACCAGTCACTTGAATTCAAAGTCTCAGGTTCATAACAAATAATAAAGGTCTGCACTAGGCCAGCAATCTACTACATGCATCATGAAGTGTTCACCATTCAACAGTTTTTCAAAAGAACATGTAGCAGAATGGACAACATAAAGTTCATGGACAAACTGATAGCCTCACATGTCAGAACCAGAGCTCATGTCATTGTTGGTGTTGGCGTCGTCGTCGTCGTCACTTTCTGAAGCAGAGGAAGCAGAAAGCAAATCTTCATGAGGAGTGACAGGGATCATCTTCTTCTTCTTCTTAGCATGGATACCCCTCTTTCTTTTAAGTATTGGATTCATTGACAAAGTTGATGGTCCAGCTTGCCCATTTGCATATGGTAGTTCTTCTTCATGTTCCTTTGTTTCAGATTGTTCGTTATTGGTATTTGGCACCACACCAGTGACCCACTCATTGTCGTCATCTTCTAACACATCGACCACGTGCTTCTCAATGGGGTCCTTGATTATTTTCAGCTTCCTGTCCCTCAGTATGCAGTTGAACTTGATGAAAACAAGGTCACTCATCTTGTCATGCAAGAGTCTGTTACGTCTCTTTGTGTGAACCTACAAAATGGACAAGCACATAAACAAATGATCCTCATGCAATAAAGGGTACCATATATATAATCAAATGGACATGCAGAGAAACAAATTATCCTCATGCAAGAAAGGATACCATATGTATAATCAAATGGACAAACAGAGAAACAAATGATCCTCATGCAAGAAGGATACCATATGTATAATCAAATGGACAAGCAAAGAAACAAATGGACACGTATAAGAAAAGTATATGCATTAACTTACTTGATCAAATACACTCCAGTTCCTCTCGCAAGCAGAGGAACTACATGTCAAACAGAGATTAGCATTCAGGAACAAGTTTTTTTTGTTTATTTTGAGGGTTGCATTCAGGAACAAGTACACGCACAGCCGGAAGTTAACCAACAGGGCACGGGCTATCAGCAACTAGCTAGGCCCAGCACGTTGCTAGATAGCTGGCTTCGCCACTATTTCAACATCCATCATCTAAAGAAAAATTGACCGACAGATCTATAGTGTATTGGAGAGCTATGTTCAAAATCTTAGCTACAAGCCTACAAGCAACAAGCTACGACCTGAACTAGAAGTCTACAATCCCAAGAGCATGCCATGGTGTTTATATTGAATCAACAAACGAATAAACGATGGATTGGATCGGATGGACCCGTACCTCCTGGAGATGTGTTGGAACCGGGAGTTGGAACCGAGTGAGACTGGGATGGGGATGTCATTGTGGTCACGGAGGGCTTGCTGCCTTGCCTCCCGTCCCTGCGTCCGGCTTCCGGCGATGCAGCAGCCGGTCCACTGACCTAAACTGGGAAGAGTTGAGCCGCCGCCGCAACCTTTTCGGTGGGGAGGGAGAGAAGGGAATGAGATACGATGCTAGGTTTCCTGGAGGTCGTGCTCTTTCTATCGTGGATATTTGGGCCAAAGCTCGAGTTGGGCCTCTGTTTTAGATTTTCGGCCCATCCCAGCGAAACCGCCGCGACCGCTAAGGCAAATCGCTCTGTTTCGCGCAGCGATCGCGGGGTAGCGGCAGCTTGCTTTTTTTAAGGGATTGCGTCGCGGGAAGGCTTCCAGCCAGCAATTGCGCCGCAATAGCGCTAATTTCGCCCGCGATTTTTTTCATTGCAATTACCATGTATGTACATCACGTATAGACATTGGAAGCTAACAATCACATAAAGGCAACATATAAATTTGCATAGAAACTTAATGCAAGTCACATAATTAACATTGTAGCAAGCAACATAGAAAGTTCATAAGGTACATAAAAACCAAAAGATCATCTCCGTCGATGTGAGCTCAAGGGCATGAGGAGGGGTATGCTTCGTCACAGCCTCCATACTTTGCCGGAGCACCTGCAATTATTTTTGTTAGCATTGTAGTAAAGAATTTCATCGTATAATGGTGTTTGCTCTAGTATTAATGATTTCGGCTCATATTTTGGAACATTATGGCCCGATGTACTAACCTTGCACAGGATAAAAGCAACGCCACAATGACGACGAACTGGACAAAGATCATCAAGTTCTTCAGCCCACTCCAGCCGATCTGACCTGCAACCTTGCCAACATTGCTCTTCTTTGTGAGCACAAACTTGGAGTAATCATCCTTTGCTTCCTCCCTAGTCTTAAACCCTAGATAGCAGCTGTTGGTGTAACCATGCACTTGTTCATGGCATGTCTCCCATGAATCATACACTCGAGGACACCTCCCTCTGTAGACCACATACCACTTCATCTACCAAGACGGAAGAAGATTTCAACAAGCAGGAGAAGCAACACAAGGTTAGAAGAACACATGGAACATACGCAACATAAGCATTATTGATTCATATACCCAAAAGCATCATGCAATGCAACTCCGAGTCAACATCACCAGCTACATCACTACGTCGACAACAACTATCTAGCTAGACTACTACAATGGAGCTCTACTCCGAGGCGTAGTCCGTGAAGCCGGTCACCGTGGAGTAGGAGAAGGTGGGGATCTCCCTCGCAGTGGAGGAGCCAGCGTCGTCAGCACTGGAAGTAGGCAGACTCAATGGGACCAGGTCACCACTCTCCTCCGCTTCCTTCTTGGCCAGGTCGTCAAAAAACTTCTGCTGCTCGGCACGGAGGCGGACCATCATCTCGCGAATACCCTCGGGCTTTCGCTCGTCCTGGATGGACTCGTAGACCGCATAGTTCTCATCGAGGAACTGCGGGTTTGCCTGAACGAGTGCGGCTAAGTAGTCCTCACTGGCCCGCTCGACAGGGGAGTCCAACCTAAAGGGAGCGGCGTCGTCGAGCAAGTTCAACGAGGGCGGCGACGACATGACCTCGAGGTCGGTGGTAACACCTAGCAATTCATTAACAAATCATGTGTCACATAGGAAATATAACCCAAGTGTACTACATCATGTATAGTCCATACAAGTCACATAACAATCTTCGTACCGACATAGTAAGTTCACAAGCATCATACAAGGAACAGTAAGGAAGTTGACAAGTAGTTCACAAACCAAAGATCTGCCGCGTGGACACATGAGCTCTCCGCCGACTCCATCTCCAGCTCACACTCGTCTATCTCGTGGAGAAGGGGCCGCCGCGGTCTCGATCGCGAAAAGGGTGGCCACCAGTGGCGGAGCTAGCATTTGACAACAGGGTGGTCTGCCTAAAAAAAATTGACAACAAATCTGACATGTGAATGTTGTACCTAACTATCAATACCACATAGAAATAGATCAATATGGTCTTACAAACACACTAAAATTCTCATTCTAACTATCAATACCACATAGAAATAGATCAATATGGTCTTACAAACACACTAAAATTTTCATTCTAACTATCAATACCACATAGAAAAAGATCAATATGGTCTTACAAACACACTAAAATTCTCATTCTAACTATCAATCAATACCACATAGAAATAGATCAATATGGTCTTACAATATGATATAATTGAACAAAAAATGATGTGTAACATTAATTGGTTCGTGTACTGGATAGTGTATAGCACAACAAAGAAGAAACCCTATATTAAAATCCGGGAATGGGGGCCAATGGGCTGGTACCTCAAATCATGCAAGTGGGCGGCCACCGGAAATGCTGGAGTGTGGATTGGGCGTCTGGGCAGTGGACGTCGGCTTGCAGCAGCCGGGGGCAGGGCCGCAAGCCCGCAATCCGTAGGGGGGACGCAGATGCGTGATGGGCGCGGCTGGCTCAGAGCGCCGGTTGCGCTGTACTTGGATGGAGAGCCAGAGAGGCAGGATTAGGACCGCAGAAGGGGGAGGAGCAACGAACGGCGGCGGCGCGGTGGCGAGGCAGTCGGGGACGGCCAGACGGGAGCATCTGAGCGAGCACTCGAGGTAGAGGGGAATCAGTGCGGCCGATCTCTGCTCGATGCGGTGGCTGCGTGCTTGCGTGCGTCCCTTGGGTCAACCGGTAAGTGTTATTGGGCTTCTTACTTCCCTCTGGCCCATCAATAGTTGCATAGGTATATAGGCCGGTGCAAAATCCCAGGGTGGGCCGCAGCCCGCCCTGGCCACCCTGTAGCTCCGCCCCTGGCGGCCACCACGGTATCAACGGCTGCTCGAGCGATCTCGGCGGATGCAACTGCCCTCTCAGCTGATGCAGCTGTCCTCTCGGCGGAGGCGGCCGCGACCTGGGCGTAGGCCTCCGCCCTCTGTGCCGCTGCAGCCTCCCTCTCGGTGTATGCGGCCACTGCAGCCGCCCTATCGGCCGCTGCACGAGCGCTCTCGTCGTAGGCGGCCGCCCTCTCGGCCGCTGCAGCCGCCCTCTCGGGCGCTGCACGAGCGATCTCGTCGTAGGCGGCCGCCCTCTCGGCCACTGCAGCCACGCTATGGGGGGCTTGGATCTCCCTGACAAAGTGTCTCCACGTCCCCATCTTTGTCGTCCGCTAGTGAACACGCCGACCTAACCTAACATGAAGAAAAACACATTGGACATGGAATCGCAAAGTCGACACACAGACTAAACCTAACATGAAGTCAAACCTAGAAGACTCGCTTAGTCGGCATGTGGGTTGACTTTTAGTCCGTCGAGGCTCTCTTCAACAACTCTCATCTCTCAAATGGTTGTATATAAGGTGGGCACTCTCTCACTGGTATTTCGACTGTAGGTGATGGTCGATCTGCCGATCCCCTCCTGCGTTACCAAGGTCTCAGAGGAGGAGCTCACACACATCGACCGCCTACGACAACATTCGATACCTTTCCTTCGGGAACATCTCTTACAAAGAGAGTCCCATCGGACTGAAAGTTAACACACAAACCAAACCTATAGCTGGGTTTTGCTACGATGCATGGAAGAGTCCGATAACTACTTGTCAGGTTTCGAGTTTTTCATAATCATACTCTCAAATTTCTTTTCAACAAATTTGGGAGTATGTTTAAAAATTTGATATATGTTTAAAAATTTACAAATACATGATTAAGATTTATATGTTTTGATGTCTACTTTTTTCATACAACTTGTAGATTTTTCGTAACATTAAAAACATTTTTTTATATATGTTTGACATTTATCAAATACATCATTACACTTTGGCAAATATATGTTTTGATGTCTACTTTTTTCCATACACCATGTACATTTTTTATGGACATCAGGAACATTTGTCTATGCACGTTCACAATTTTTTAAATACATGATTAATATTTTTCCATATATATGTTTTGATGACTACGTTTTCCATACACGTTGTACATTTTTCGTATACATCAGAAATAATTTTCTATGAACATTTAACATTTCTCAAATGCAGGATTAACATTTTTTTTCAAAAGTTTATGGAAAGTGATTTTTTAAATATATATTTAGAGTATTTCGAAATATAAACAAAATAAAAAAAAACAAAAAACGACTTTTTTATTGAAAAAATAACGGAAGAAAAAAACGAGTGCCTAAGGCATGTTGTCCTCCCACATGCTAGGGCAGTCCATTGTTGAAGGCACTTCAGGCGAGACCTTGTTTGGTCTCGCAATAGACGACACACAGTCACACCTATTCGAAAAAATGTTCAAAACAAGTATTTAAGAAAAATGTGAAATCATGTATTTAAAAATTGTTAAACGTATATAAAAAATAGTTTTAGATGTATAAAAAACTGTACAATGTATATAAAAAATGTAGACATGAAAAGATGTATTATGTAAAAATGTTAATTATGTATTTGATGAATGTTCAATGAGTACAAAAAAATGTTCTGGTATATACGAAAAATGTACAATGCCTATGCAAAATGTAGACATGTATAAGAAAACTGGTAAAAAACCTAGAAAGAAACAAAAGAAAACTTAAGAAAACCAAAAAAAATCCAAATATAAAGGAAAAAGAAGAAAAAAAGAAAACAGAAGAAAACCGGTGAAAAAACAAAAAAATCCAAAGGAAAAAAACGACAAAGAACTCAGCAGAGCGAACCAGCGAAGTGCCCCGGAGGTGACGAACGACCAGCGAGCAGCAGAGCTAATGGGCCGGCCCGCTTGTCATCTCCCGTAGGTGATACGGGCGAGACATGGCCCTGGCGGTGGGTGTGCGCTATTTAGGGTTTTGCCTAAAAGTGACGCAACGGGGGCTAAATAGGATTCGGGCGCTACGACACAATAAATGTCCAGCAAACGCAGATGAGTGACGGACGTTGGGGCAGCCAAAGTATCATTTCTGTATAGTCATGCGAACATGCCTTCCACTGGTTTTCTGTTTGTTTGGTCGTTTTTTTCCTCTTTTATCATTTATCATTTTTCCCAATTTTTTGTTTAGATGTCTGAGATTATTTAATTAATTTAAATATTCACAAATTTTGAATTTTTTTTGCCAAATATTCAAAAATCATGAAATTTGAATAAATATCCACAGTTTTTTTTAAATGGGCATGCAATTTAGAAAATGATAACATTTTCCCAAAATATCTTTATGATCACTATATGTAGCTACTTCTCAATCAATTGAGGTGTCCGTGGTGACTTCGTCAATCTCAAAATGTTGAGCCGGCTCAGTATCTCAGAGGTGATCATTGGGATAGGATATGCGTGCGTGCATTCAAAAAGATAAGTGTATGTGCGCATATGTGAGCATCTGTGATTGTATTGTGTGTTTTTTCTTGAGAAATTGCAAACCCTGAAGAAAGTGACCGCACGCTTTCTAGGAAGTTGCAACAAAGTAGGTATAGTGGATGTCGATCAACGTGCAGCCGTGAGAAGATCGGGGCTCACCTTGTTGACGCGCTGGAGGACGTTGGCGTCGGTGGTGCCGCCGAAGGCGTCGAGGACGTCGCCGAAGAAGACAGTCATGAGGGGCGTCGTCATGCCGTTGGCCAGCGCGGCCGCCGTGCTGACAAGCAACAGCAGCAGCAGGTCCTTGCCGTCGGCGTGCCGGAACAGCCCCATGAAGGACACCTTCTCGTGCTGCACCGCCCTCTCCTCCTCCTTCCCATTGGCAGCCGCTGCAGCGTTTTTTTGAAATACTACTTTTTTTTGAATAATTTCCGAAAATATGATCAACAAATCAGAAATTTTACAAATAGAGCACCGTCGTTGTACACGGCAACGAAACGCAGTTTTCGTCCTATGGTTGGACGAAACATCTATGTTTCCTTGTATGGAAGGACGAAACATATGTTTCGTTGTCTGCCAGGACGAAACGTCCTTTTCGTTGGCCCATACAACGAAATGATCATGCAGTCGCGTAACCAGCGCAACGAATGTGCATGTCGTTGTGGGGTAGAATGAAGCAGAATTTCGTTGCTGGATATGACGAAAAGTCCTTTTTTTTTTTTCCTTTTGATTGATTGCACTTCCCAGTCCCGCCATTTTCCTTCCCGCCCTTAATTAATTGAGCGTTCCCGCTCATTTTTTCCCGCAATCATTCCCTTCAACCCTTTGCCGCCATCATTCCCGCCAACCCCTTCCCGCTCATTTTTTGGTCGAGCAACCTCCTGAGCCTATAAAACGAGCCATCGAAACTCTCTTCATCCTTCATCGAGCATTCTTCATCCGCTTATTTTTAGTTACTATGAGTTTGCCTTGCTCGGACCAAGATATTAGGCCGAGGAAAATGAAGAATGTGAGGTTGCCCCCGGGGGTGGAAGTCTTGTGGTGTTGGTATGGCGATCTTTGGTGAAGGAGGTGACTGATTTTTCTGATTGGTTGGGCATGAAGATTTTCATGTGCGCCAATTATGAGGAAGATCCACCCGTAGCTATTTCACCGGACGACAAGCCTCCGGTATGTTTTTATCATCATGAATAGACATATTGTTGGTGTTCTTGTTAATTTCTTTATTAATGTTCTTATTTTCGTTGTAGTCTCCTCCGCCTCTCTGCATGCACTATCATTGGATTGACACGGAGATGCCGGCTTGGGCAGTGACTGAGATTCGTGAAAGAGGTCGTCGTGCATGGGATAGTCTGTATGCGGAAGAGCGACTCGAAAAGGCGGCTGCAGAGGAAAAAGCAGAGCAAGAGAGAGAGTTAAAAGAATACTATGCCGAGGAAAAAGCGTTTTCTTTCAGGATTTACTGAAGAAAAATCGGGAAGAGGGACGTCGCATGAAGGAGCAGGAACGACAGCGAACGGAGGCTTGTGAGGCGGAGAGGCATAGAAAGAAAGAAAGGGCTCGTTAGGCCAAAGCAGCAGAAGAAGCTGGTGATGGGAAAGGAAAATATCCACACTGGACTCAGTAAATTTCTGTGTTAGTATCTTAAATTTCACAACCGGTTGTATCTTAATTTCAGCAGTTCAATGTATATTTATTTCAATAGTTCAATGTATCTTAATTTCAGTTGTAACATGTTGTACTGGAAAAAATGTAGCTTCGTAATAAAATGTGAGATCACGGAGAACTCATGTCCCATGGTTTTATTTTCTGCCAACCCCCTTCCCGCCCTTTTTCTCCCGCCAATTTTCTTCCTGACAACTCCTTTCCCGCCATTGTCCTTCCCGCCAACCATTTCCTGCCATTTTCTTTCCCGCCCTTTTTCTCCCGCCAATTTTCTTCCCGCCAACCCCTTTCCCGCCATTATCCTTCCCGCCAGTTTCTTTCCCGCCCTTTTTGTCCCGCCAATTTTCGTCCCGCCATTGTCCTTCTCGCCATTTTCCTTCCCGCCTTTTTTCCCCGCCTTGCCAACTCTATAAGACCACTCCCCCCTCGCATGTTGTCTTTTGTATCTTTCCTTAGCCATTTATCCAGTCATGTCCGGTGACAACTCCCGTGGTTTTACTCCAATGATGTCTCATTTGCTTTTGTGCAATGCCGTAAGAAATCAGCTGCCTATTAGGGGAGGTGTGCATTTTGAAGAATTAGTTAGTAGTGATAGGCACCTGACAGAGTTGGGTAATTGTTTTTCCCAGCCCGGGCTCCCGGAGAAGCTCCCGGAAACGAGCCCAGAGGAAATTCGACAAGAACTTTTCCGGTTGCGTGGAAGGTGGGATAGGATTATTGAACTCAAACATATGGGTGCCCGCATTACTGGTAGGCCTTTACTTCCTGACAATCCAAAAATATTATTTCCACAGAAGCAATATGAGGACCACGTTAAGGTAATTGATATTTCATTTCAGATTCCACCCAGTTAGACCATATGTTTGTTCGTTGATCTAATTTTGTTTTATTGATGTTTCTAATTTTCAGATGTACCCTGAGGACGCGGAATTGTTGAACAAGGATATCTTCAACTTCGGGTGGATGAAATGTATTTGGGGCCTGTAGGAGATATGCCCTAGAGGCAATAATAAATGTTATTATTTATCCCCATGTTCCTAATTATGTTTATATTCCGTGCTATAACTGCTATGGTTCTCGAGTCTGCAATAACCACGAGGCTCGGAGGAAGACTCATATGCACGTGTGGAATAATAAACGATAAAATGTATTCCTGGTCTGGCCTCTAAGACTAGCTCAAGTGTTGCATGATGATCCTGTTTTCCTAATCATGGGCATGACTATGCCAGCAAACTTTGAGGACACAATGTTAGAAGAACACTCGTGGTTGAATCGACCCGATTTGATGTTATGCTATGAGATACATTCGTCACAAGTTAATAGTTAATAACATAGAGAAAGTCAACGTTTGCATAAGTCCTTAGACCATGAGAGTATCGAGTTCCTTCATGCTTGATTCATGAACTTTGGGGTTTGTTAAACATCATCCGTAACTGGGTGGCTATTACGGCGGCTTACGGGTTCATGGGAAAGTATGACAAGGGACTTGATAGCTCAAGATTGGGATTTGCTCCTCCGACGATGGAGAGATATTCTTTGGGCCCTCTCGGTGTTACGGTATCCATCATCGTCTGGCCAGACACAATGTGATTTGATCACAGGGATGCCGGAACGCGGAAACGAGAAGAGAGAACAAAACCGGTAACGAGGTAACTGGCATAGTGGACAAAGTTGTTGATCCACGCGGATGCCGATAAATCTCACCTTGGGTGTTTGTATCATATTGCGAAGCAATAGGAATAGCACACGGCAAACTGGAGGTTCACTCGAATATTTATTCGTGTGGGTATAGGGGTCAATATGGGTGTCCACGGTTCCGCTATTGATCATTGATCGGAAAGTGTTCCGGTCATGTCTATACTTCACCGAACCTATAGGGTCACACGCTTAAGGGTCATCTATCTACTGAATACTAGACAGGGAGTCTGAGAGAAAGTCAACGGAAGAGTTCCGGAGAGAACACCGGAATAGTTTCGGTAAAACCGAAAAGTTGTTTCGGAGTATACCATTAAGTCAAAATGGTTTCGGCACACGCCTAAAACTTTTTTGAGGGTGCCAAAATTGCTCTGGGAACTTCTGAAATTTTTCTGGAGAAAAAACCCGGAAATGTTCCAGAGCTGCCAGAACCGCTTTGGTTGCTTTTCGCTGATGAAAATCACTGATCCAGAATTGTTTTGGAATGCGTCCAAAATTATTTTAGTGGGTACTGGAAATATTCTAAGACCTACAGAAATATTTTCGGATTAATCGGTCGCGGAAAAATGCTTCATGAATAGTGGAAACACTATTTTGAATAGTGAAAACACTATATGTAAATAGTGGAAACACTGTTGTAAATAGTGGAAACACTATTAGGGATGATGCAGGCAACACTATTTGGAAGCCTCCACATCTTGCCCTTTATGTGGGACATAAAGCATGGGCATTTTGGTATTTTCAAGTGCCACCCTACCCCTTGGGATTTCCTATAAAAGGAGGTGGAGAGGAGCTCTCCACACTCACTCTTCTCTCACATACAAATGCCATGCATGATCTGGCTTTCTCTCTCCCTCCCAGCGAAATAGTTTCGTAGAGCTGAAAGGCTGTCTGGGTTCCGGTGGGAACTAGTTCTGGACGGCGAAGCCCTGCCGGATAGCTGACACTGTATGTGTGCAACCCTGTAGAGAGGTCGTAGGTTCGATCTTTTGCCCGAGGGCTGTTCGAGAGTGCCTCCCGAAGGGCTGTCCTTGTGACCGTCCGAGATTCTGTGAGTGCCTCCCGAAGGGCTGTCCGTGACACCGTCCGGGGGACTGTCCGACCGCCTCCCGGAGGGCTGTCCGAGGTACTGTCCGAGGGGCTGACGAGGGAGTACATCCTCGCGGTTGGGAGGTTGTAAATCCTAGCTGCGGGGATCTGCACCGACGATCTTCATCGACTCTACTTCCGCTGCACTACGAGTTGGCAATGATCAGATCAAAACCTTGTATGCATCTCCATAGTGATCCTGGGCATGTTCGTAGTGCGGAAATTTTTTGTTTTCTGCTGCATTCCCCTACAGTGGCATCATGAGCCGTGCTATGCGTAGATGCAGCTTGCGATCTAGAATACATAGAGATGTATGGGTGTTGCACAATATAATTTGTAGTAGATGAGTTCTATTACTGAAAATTATTTGTGCGGGTAGTAGATGAAATCTATTACCTGATGTTCTTGTTGCTTCCCTGGAATTTGCGTATTTCTGATCTTGATAACGGCATGGTGGAGTTTCAAAGTTCTGGCAATCCACGATCCTGATTGATCAACGAAGTGCTAACAGTTCGTTGAATTCCACCATAGTTAAAAGAAAGATGAAATTTCGCAGACTAAAGGGCAATGCAGATATGATCTGCACGGGGTCATGCGTATGACGAAGTTCAGTATGGGGCTCGAGATTTTATTATCTCCTGTTTCATACACCCCGCAAAGTTAATATAGGGACTTGAATAATCATACTTGATGATTAACGTTGGTAGCTGCGGTTTGGTCGAAACCTTAGAAGCCACGTAAAATAAAATCTTGTATGAACCGATTTGAGGCGTCTAACTTGGTTTTGCAGGATGACATGAGATGTGCATATGATGTGGTATAGTCTTCATCGTATTCAATTTGATTTTGTATGAGATGACTATATAATGTAAATTAACATGACCTGCGTGTCATGATTCGGCATGATGGCTGGAGCCATATGATTGTCACTTTAATGGCCTGCGTGTCAATGTTTTGTAATGCACTTATTTTATTAGCTATAGAGATAGCAATATTATCTGGTGCATCGACAAGGTGGTGGCAATCTTCGCGAAGGTGAACACCGACGCAAATGCCGAAGACGAAGAAATTAAAGACTTCTCCGTCAGAAAGGGCTATACCATATCATGCTATTATGAATTGCCTGAGATATTTATCCCTTATGATGCACCCTTTTGATTGCACGGTAGTTGCTTTTATTAGGGTGATCTCTCACTTAAAATATCAAGTAGTTAGTGTTCTCCCAAGTGTAGCACCGTCACGGCACCTATCTTTTCAGGGTGCGCCATGGTTGCATGGGTACGAACGATTAGAGAAGTGTGAGGCGGGTGAGGTCAGACCTCGCAGCAAGATCACTTGGTTGTCTTGACGTTCATGGCAGGATCGTCCTGAGCTCGGAACACACGCATCGAAAGATGAACAAGAGTCACATGGAGATGTGATCGGCAAGTTGGCCTACCGATTGAAATTCCCTTCATGAGATGATGATTCTATGGCGATGAATTGAAATATGGATCTTGTATCACTCACAATCAATTATGAGAAATATTGATTTGAGTGGGAGCGCACTTTAGAATTAACTTGTTTAATTCTCAGTGCAATTAATTATGAACATTGTCTAAGTGTGATTTGCATAATAGTTGTAGAACAATGGCTCGCGTTTCCACCTTCCCTATTAAAATTGAATAGCTGTTAAATATCTGGTTAAAACTTTACGGTTGGTAACGTAATGTGAGGATTGTCCTCAAGAGTGCCGAGAAGGACTTTGTCCTATCGCATTCTCCCGCTAATGCTATGGATGATGTGACTCTCGTCCTTCGATCCAAAAGCTAGAATTCCGTTACGGTCAAGTGCAATATGTTTGCTTCCATGAGACCCGAACTTCAAAAGTTTGGGATAGTTATGTGATATTCATGGAACTGAAAATTGTTTTCAGATGCAGACAAAGGCTAAAAGATATGAAATATCCAAAGCAATGTTTGTTTGCAAAGTATTAGTAATGTGTTTACTGGGCACTTGACTGATGAGAGAGGGATACAGAAGAACGCCTGTCATATGATGAAGGTGAATAAAACAACAACTTAATGATAAAGGAAATGTCCAAAGGGAGTTAGTGTGACTTACATGCCTAGGAAGTCCGGGGCTAACGCCACTCTTAAGTTGGGTGCTTCTTCTGACAGTAGGAGAAATACTAAAAGTTAAACTGTTAGAAGTATAAAGGCAAAAAGAGAGAAGACTGGAATATCCAGCACATGTATGAATGTCATACAAGTTATTGATGTATAGAAGGTTGGTCAAAGATATAATTCTTGGGAATTATGATTAAACATGTTAATCACTAATTCTTGGGTATTGTGAGTTGATCACAGAGATACCCGCTCGATTGACCAGAGTTGTTGATCCACGGGGATGCCGATAAATCTCACCTCGGGTGTTTTTAACATATCGCGAAGCAACAGGAATAGCACATGGCAAACTGGAGGTTCACTCGAATATTTATTCGTGTGGGTATAGGGGTCAATATGGGTGTCCACGGTTCCGCTATTGATCATTGATCGGAAAGTGTTCCGGTCATGTCTATACTTCACCGAACCTATATGGTCACATGCTTAAGGGTCATCTATCTGCTGAATACTAGACAGGGAGTCTGAGAGAAAGTCAACGGAAGAGTTCCGGAGAGAACACCGGAATAGTTTCGGTAAAACTGAAAAGTTGTTTCGGAGTATACCATTAAGTCAAAATGGTTTCGGCACATGTCTGAAACTTTTTGGAGGGTGCCAGAATTGTTCTGGGAACTTCTGAAATTTTTCTGGAGAAAAAAACCGGAAATGTTCCGGAGCTGCCAGAACCGCTTTGGTTGCTTTTCGCTGATGAAAATCACTGATCCAAAATTGTTTCGGAACATGTCCAAAATTATTTTAGTGGGTACTGGAAATGTTCTAAGACCTACAGAAATATTTTCGGATTAATCGGTCGCAGAAAAATGCTTCATGAATAGTGGAAACACTATTCTGAATAGTGAAAACACTATATGTAAATAGTGGAAACACTGTTGTAAATAGTGGAAACACTATTAGGGATGATGCAGGCATGGTGATGCAGGCAACACTATTTGGAAGCCTCCCCATCTTGCCCTTTATGTGGGACATAAAGCATGGGCATTTTGGTATTTTCAAGTGCCACCCTACCCCTTGGGATTTCCTATAAAAGGAGGTGGAGAGGAGCTCTCCACACTCACTCTTCTCTCACATACAAATGCCATGCATGATCTGGCTTTCTCTCTCGCTCCCAGCGAAATAGTTTCGTAGAGCCGAAAGGCTATCTGGGTTCCGGTGGGAACTAGTTCTGGACGGCGAAGCCCTACCGGATAGCTGACACCGTATGTGTGCAACCCCGTAGAGAGGTCTTAGGTTCGATCTTTTGCCCGAGGGGCTGTTCGAGAGTGCCTCCTGAAGGGCTGTCCGAGTGACCGTCCGAGATTCTGTGAGTGCCTCCCGAAGGGCTATCCGTGACACCGTCCGGGGGACTGTCCGACCGCCTCCTGGAGGGCTGTCCGAGGGACTGTCCGAGGGGCTGACGAGGGAGTACATCCTCGCGGTTGGGTGGTTGTAAATCCTAGCTGCGGGGATCTGGACCGACGATCTTCATCGACTCTACTTCCGCTGCGCTATGAGTCAGTAATGATCAGATCAAAACCTTGTATGCATCTCCATAGTGATCCTGGGCATGTTCGTAGTGTGGAAATTTTTTGTTTTCTGCTGCATTCCCCTACAGGGCCCTATACCAGAGGGAAGAATACCGTGACAGAGTGCTGCAACAGCGAGGGGTGGCGCAAGCGCAAAAAAAGTGAGTGAAGATGATGATGACTTTATGCCAAGCAAACGAGGCCCAAACAGAGGCAAGGCTCATGTTGCATCAGACAAGGGTGGCGACAGCTCTAAGAAAGTGAAGAGCGATGATGATGAATTTATGCCAAGCAAAAAAGCTCAGAACAGATCCAAGGGTTGTGCAAGCTCGAAGAGTGGTAGATCAAGTAAGAGAGTTGCATCATCGAAGGGTGCCGATGATGATTACGATTCTGCTGATGAGTTTATGCCAGGCAAAGTAGTTCAGGTGACATTTGAACGCATTCGTGAAGATCTTTGGAAGAACCATGTTAGCGAGAATAGTGATGATGACTTCATGTAGTGTATGTACGACGATTCTATCATTGTGTTGTTCCTTAATTTCAGTTGTAGTTTTTAATTTCAGCATCCAGATGTATCTTAATTTTCTGTTGTAGTATATCGCAATGTATCTTAGTTTTTAGTGGTCGTAATAAATGTTAGCTCACATATAGAACGAAATATGTGTCATACATAGATATAAGTCTGAAACAAATAAAGATAGATATATGTCCCATACATAGATAAAAGTCTGAAACAAACATAGATAGAAATATGTGTCATACATAGATAAAAGTCTGAAACAAACATAGATAGATATATGTCTCATACATATATTTAAGTCTGAAACAAACATAGATAGAAATATGTCTCATACATAGATAATAGTATCACTCATCTCTATGAGGACGGGTACGCGGTCTCCGCCGAGGACCGGAAAGCGTGAGGGGGTTCTTCGGACGCACTTGACGTAGACCTCGGCCGTACAACTCCTCGTCAACCTCTGGTTGTGTCTCCTATGTGGGAGGCGGTGGCGGAGTGTGATATACGTGCTGAGATCAGCCGATGTAGGCTAGCGGGTCTCCCAAGATATCTGAATGGACATCTGATGAGCGGTCAGAAAACACGGCAGTGTGTCCCCCAGGTGAAGCCACGTACTGTCCCTCAGTAGTGTCTGTGGTATGAATGACATCATAGTGAGTTGCATATTTATAATCAATTACTAACAAGAATGAAGAATTATTACCTTGGCCCGTATGTTGTTGCCACCCATGTTGCTGCTGCCACGCCTGTTGATGAAGCCAATCCTCTTGTTGCTGCGACCCCTATTGTTGCTGCCACGATGAACTTTCGGGCTGGAAAGGAGGTGGTGGCCTAGGAGGCATCTGAGGCGAAACATGTGGCCGCAGATCCTGACGGTGCAAAGAGTGATGAGGGGCCAAAACCTGTGGGCGTGGTTGCTAACGGCGCAAAGAGTGACGAGGGGGAAAAACATGTGGCCGTGGATCCTGAAGGTGCAAGGAGTGACGCGGGGGGGTGATGGGGTCACCTACTAAGGGTAGGTTCATGGAGCTGACATCTTGGACCCACCTAGGACCCCATGTCACCAGACAAAGAGGCTCCCGAGCCGCAGGCGCATTTAGATGCCCACCTCGAAGTATTCACTTGGATACAACCCATCCACTCGGATGACAGCAACTCACTCGGTCGCGCTTCAGTCACTCGGCTACCTTGCCTGCACTCGAACGAGGGAGGCGAAGAGGCCGCGCGGGATCTGGAGCGACCGAGGAACACGACGCCTAGCATTACCTGTAGTTAAGGCTTCAGTTACCAGTAACGCCTGTAATAAACATCTCCTTCATTCCTCCTCGTAATGGGCTAGCTCAAGGGGCGGCGCACTATATAAGCCGCCCCGCAGCTCCAGCAGAGGGGTTCACAATCTTCTGTAATCCTCAGACACCAGAGAAACATAGCCTCAGGGCTCGAGACGTAGGGTTTTTACCTCTCTATGAGGGGCCCGAACTCGTAAAATCCGAGTATCACACCTGTGCCGTAGCTAGGATCAGCCCTCCTCCGTACCCCTATTACTCACTGTCAGGTTCGTTCCCACGACAGGGGGCGCTGTGCTGCACGACGAGGTAGAACGTCAGACGAGCGGGTACACGAAATAGCCGAGTAGATACCTTGTAGCTTCTCTTCAAGACGCCTCAACCAGGAGACGTGCTCCTCCTGGGGGAGAAGAGGCCCAGTCTCAACCTGACGCACAAAAGCAGCAACATCCTCCTGAGCCTCTAGGGTCAACTCACCCTGAAATGAATAAACAAAGAGTTATTTACGTATTCAAGATTAGATGTGTGCATGCAATTCAGTGACATGATACTTACAGCGTGGTGTCTGATCCCCACAATAGACTCAACTGGGTACATCTCTGATGTGCCAGGGGGCTGCATCTGGCCAGGAATTGCCGTCGGTACCAAGTATAGATGAGTCGAGCTTTTGTACATCTGGAGATACGCGGCGAAATCCCACGGCTCAAATGGGACATTCTCAAGCCAGACTTGTGCCTCTGCAGTTGCCCACGAGTTAACGTACGGTCGAAGGGTCCGCATCCAGGCACTAAGAGCCTTTTCTCCTCCTTTGCGGCTTAAACTAAGATTGAGATATGTGTTGGATAATCAACAAACAAAGAAATATGGACACATGCCTTAGACAAGTTAGGAATGAACTTACTCGTGGACATGCGATGGGAGGGAATGATCTGGGCGAACTGGCTCAGCCAATTGGCGCCCACCAAACTGTCTCATAACCCTCTGTTGGGACATCTCCTCCACGAAGATGTCAAAAATAACCTTTGCCTTGGTCATCCAATATGCGTGATCTCTGGTGCACAAGTCAGAAATCCCGCGGGGGTATCTTCGAGCCACCTCCTCCGCCGTGTACAGCTGCCAAATCACCTTATCCTCGTACAAGGTATCAAACTGCGTCATGAAGGATGGGTAGCAGCGATTCACTTGTTCATGTGCATACCGTCTCTGTAGGTAAAAAAATTTAGTTCTGAGTAACAGGTTTGTCAACATAGAACAAAAAGTACCGGGCATAATGAAAAAACATACCGCTCTGCGTGTCCACACAGTACCAAAAGTAGGCATGTCGATGAGATTTGCATCCATCTGTCTAACATCAAAAGGGTCCTCAACATAGATGTTAGGTCGTCTGTTAGGGAACCTCTCGTACGACCATAACTGCAACAACAGTGGGCATCCTAGCAATGCTGAATTTGCAGCGCATCATAAGCAAGCCTTGCACATACCTCTGTATGTAGCTGCTAAGACAGCAGAACCAAAACTCCTCTGCACGATGTCATGAGCATAACGTGCGTCAGCGATCTCTCTC
This sequence comes from Elymus sibiricus, assembly GCA_039707655.1. NCBI lineage: Eukaryota > Viridiplantae > Streptophyta > Magnoliopsida > Poales > Poaceae > Elymus > Elymus sibiricus. Next base: position 21,224,760 of record CM077666.1, read on the forward strand.
GCAATACTGATGTACCGGGCATCAACAATGTTCACGTGGTTATCCGTGAACATCACTTTGCCAAACAGCCATAAGATATATGCCTCTAGGCATCGATCAATCTATGGCTCTGACAAGTCTGTGTCTGGATATCCTAGAAGGCCAATCTGCATGAAACAAAGAACATGTGAAGCTAAATAATGAGAAGACACATGTACAAATAGATAAGAATATAAAACTATTGATTTATCAGAAACTGGCTCAACCATAAAAACCAAGGTCCGTGTGCATCAGGCTCTAAGTTCACAGCCCCCTCAGCTGGCCCAAGACCTGTGAAACGTGCCTGCATCTCCTCATGCCAATTAGCTGGTACCTCCAACAGACCTATGTCCTGGCCCGCCAAAGGTAGTCCCAACAAGTAAGACACATCCTGGAGAGTAGGCGCCATCTCTCCCCAGGGAAAGTGAAACGTGTGAGTCTCAGGCCTCCATCGGTCCACTAAGCATGTGAGCAGCGACTTGTCGTAACCAAAATGTTTGTGCTTCTCTCTGTACTCATCGAGGTCCTCACCGCCCATCTCAAATGCTGGGATGCGAACCCACTCCTCTCTAGTGGCCTCAACCATACATGCCAAAGGTAAAAGTCCAGCCCAAGCCAGCCTACAAAATAAGAATGCAAAATTCAATTAGTGTGTGCAAGATATTTTCAGCAAGTACTGGAATAAGGACGATATATACCTATCAGCCTAATCAGGGTGTATCATCTCGTCAGACTTTGGAGTGCGAGTGACCAACACAGGGAGCTCTTGATCATCCTCATTACGCTTAACCCGATGTTTTATATCAATTGAAGGATTGAGCAAAGGATACGGAGCCATTTCTGCACATATTACAAAGTAAAACATAGTCCGCACATATTCTAAAATAGCACATAGTCCGCACATATTACAAATTAAAACATAGTCCGCACATATTCTAAAATAGCACATAGTCCACACATATTACAACCTGAAACATAGTCCGCACATATTCTAAAATAGCACATAGTCCGCACATGTTGCAAAATAGCACATAGTCCGCACATATTACAACCTGAAACATAGGCCGCACATATTACAAATTAGCACATAGTCCGCCCATCTCAAATGCTGGGAGTTCTCTCTCCCTCACCCTCTCCCCCCCGTCGTCCTCGATTGCCTCGGCCACATCCACGCCTTCCTACTAACGTTGCAGCCACTGACGTTGTAGCCGTCGATGTGGAGGCACTAGCAGTATCACCACTAATGGTAAGAGTGTCAAAATGTTTCATCCTGTGGCCAAATCCAGCGCATAGCAAACATTGTCTAGTACACCCACTGGCTTCAGATTCGTCGATATCATTACGGATGCGACGTACCTTCCTTCTACCTCTACTTGTCCGCATCAGGCTTGGGTCTGGGATGTATTGCCTGTCATCCGGGTTAACCGTGTTGAAGTTACCCATAACTCTAAATCCAACCATCTCACCGGTCCAAGTATTCTGCACCGACTCTTTTAGATAATATTCAGAAACGAAAGAGATTGCGTCCATTTTTATCTGCCCACAGGCAGCCAGCACATGTGAGCAAGGCAAGTGGAGCAGCTTCGGTTTGTTGCATGTGCACTCACATGTTGGCCTGACTCCACTTCCAATTTTCACCTCATGCATCTTCAACCCGAATCTATCGGTAGGTAGGCGCACCTCATACCTCCTTTCTTGATTACCAATGGCTGTGACAGTGTGCAACTTTGCTTTTTTCATCTTCTTCGCCATGTACAGCATGACCTTTTCACAGTAAGGTGTTTCAGGATTCTTCTTAATATGCTTGGCAGATTTCAAGTGCCTATCTCTGAAATACCTCACCGTGCCATGAAAAACACCCTCGACAATTGCTGTTAGTGGCATACCCCTATTCCCTCTGAGGAAAAAATTATACACCTCAGCAAGGTTGGTTGTCATGGTGCCATAGCTCGCTCCATGGGTGTCATGAAGCAAAGACCACTTCATGGGAGGATCTTTCTCTATCTAGTCTGAAAAATTCTTTATTCTTCTCCCCTTCTTTCTCTTCGTACCGGGCGGGTCAATTGCTGGCAAGTCACAAAGCTCAATTGGCTCTAGCTCTGTGTTAGTTGGTTGTCGAACCTGTGCAGCTCTCCTTTGCTTAGCCTATGCCTTCGTGAACTCATCGAGCTTCTTCCACAAAACATCATACTTCCTTTGCTGGTTTTGTGCGCACAACTTTTTGAACAAATTCATGAGGCGCTTATTCTTGAACTGGGAGTAAAAATTAGCCCCAAGATGGCGCATGCACCATCGGCTCTTCATGTCCTGCCATGGTGCTGGTTTGTCCGCCGCTGGCGCCTGCAGTGCCCGAATGGCCGCTAGTATACCCGCATGCCTGTCATGAAGGATGCACACATTTGGCCGGTTCTTCACAATTGCAATATTTAGCCGCCTGAAGAACCATAGCCAACTCTCAAAGTTCTCACCCTCCATGAAGGCCATAGCAAGTGGGAGGATCTGATTGTTGCCGTCCACACCTATAGCGGTCAGGATCTGACCCTTGTACTTACCAGTGAGAAACCTATCATCCACACACAACACGGGACAGCAATGTCTGAAAGTTTCGATGCATATAGCGAAAAAAAAGAACACTCGATGCAGCACCTTATAATCTAGGAGTTCGGGCAGCACAAAGTGTTTGATGTCGACATGTGTGCCAGGATTCCTTGCCTGCAATGTGTGTAGGAGACGGATGCTACTTGTGATCTGCGTTGGTTTTTTCCCGAAGAGGAAGTGATGATGCAGTATAGTAGAGATATGTATTTCCCTCAGTTATGAAACCAAGGTTATCAATCCAGTAGGAGAACCACGCAATAACTCGTTAACAGCACCTGCACACAAACAACAAATCCTTGCACCCAACGCTTACAAGGGGTTGTCAATCCCTTGGCGGTTAATTGCAAGATTAAATGGTATGGTGATAGATAGATAGATTAAACTAAAATATAAAATAAAATAAATAAAGTAAAAGTGCAGCAAGGTATTTTTAGGATTTTTAATATATGATAGAAGTAGACCCGGGGGCCATAGTTTTCACTACCGGGGGCCATAGTTTTCACTAGAGGCTTCTCTCATGAAAATAGCATACGGTGGGTAAACAAATTACTGTTGGGCAATTGATAGAAAAGTAAATAATCATGACGATATCCAAGTCAATGATCATGTATATAGGCATCACGTCCGAGACAAGTAGACCGACTCCTGCCTGCATCTACTACTATTACTCCACACATCGACCGCTATCCAGCATGCATCTAGTGTATTAAGTCCATAAGGAACGGAGTAACGCCTTAAGCAAGATGACATGATGTAGACAAAGTAAACTCACGCATGAATAAACCCCATCTTTTTACCCTTAATAGCAACGATACATACGTGTCATGTCCCTTTCTGTCACTGGGATTCAGCACCACAAGATCGAACCCATTACAAAGCACCTCTCCCATTGCAAGATAAATCAATCTAGTTGGCCAAACCAAATTAATAGATCGGAGAGAAATACGAAGCTATAATAATCATGCATAAAAGAGTTCAGAGAAGACTCAAATAATATTTATGGATAATCTGTTCATAAACTCACAATTCATCGGATCCCAACAAACACACCGCAAAAAGTCATTACATCGGATAGAACTCCAAGAACATCGAGGAGAACATTGTGTTGAAGATCAAAAAGAGAGAAGAAGCCATCTAGCTACTAACTATGGACCCGAAGGTCTATGGTAAACTACTCACGCATCATCGGAAGGGCAGCAAGGTTGATGGAGAGCCCCTCCGTGATCGATTCCCCCTCCGGCGGAGTGCCGGAAAAGGCCCCCAGATGGGATCTCTCGAGAACAGAAGCTTGCGGCGGTGGAAAAAGTATTTCGTGGACTCCTCTGTTGGTTTCCCGATTTTAGAGAATTTATAGTGGAGGAATTAGGTCAAACGGAGCTGTGTGGGCCCCACAAGCCACCAGGGCGCGCCCCCCCCTGGGGCGCGCCGTGGTGCCTCGTGGGCCACTGCTTCATCTTCACGTGTCCTCCCGAAGCTTCTAGTGTTTGTTATGTCCAGAAAAAAATCTCCAAAAAGTTTCGTGGCATTTGGACTTCGTTTGGTACTGATATTCTGGAAAACCAAAAACAGGTAAAAAACAGCAACTGGCACTGGGCACTAAGTTAATAGGCTAGTCCCAAAAATGATATATAATTACTGTAAATGTATATAAAAACATCCAAGATTGATATTATAATAGCATGGAACAATCAAAAATTATAGATACGTTGGAGACGTATCAGCATCCCCAAGCTTAATTCCTGCTCGTCCTCGAGTAGGTAAATGATAAAAATAGAATTTTTGATGTGGAATGCTACCTATCATATTCATCATATATTCTTTTCTTTATAGCATGGACATTTGGACTTGAATGATTCAAAGCAATAGTCTATAGTTTGACATGAAGATATAAATACTCAAGCATACTAACAAGCAACCATGTCTTTCAAAATATCAACGCTAAAGAAAGTTATCCCTAGCCCATTATGCGCAATCATTGATCCATTCATGAAACACACTCAATATTAGCTACACACAATGCACAAGTATGACAATAGTGCTCTCTAGTTGGTGCTTTGTAAGAGAAGATGGAGACTCAAAATAAAAATAAAAATTGCATAAAAGTAAATAGATAGGCCTTTCGCAGAGGGAAGCAGAGATTTGCAAATGTGCCAGAGCTCAAAGCTTAAATTGTAGAGATAAAATTATTTTTGAGAGACATGCTTTTCCTGTCAACGAAAACGACCGAGAATTCCCAATATTTTCCATGCTAGACACATCATAGGCGGTTCCCAAACTAAAAATAAAGTTTATTTCCTTTCCACCATTCTTTCACAATCCATGGCTAGTCGTATCCACGGGTGCCCTCCATACCAACACTTTCCAAGGAATTTTGTTGTTATTAATTTTTGATTCATTGTGGGACTGGGCATCCCTATTACCAACCACTCTCTCGTGCAATGACAAGTGAATAACCACTCATCATGAGAATAGCACACCTAGCATGGAAAATATTGGCCACCCCCTGCCGCTTCATGAGCGGTACGGGCACACAAAACGGAAAATTATTTTGAAAATTAGAGTTGGCACATGCAAATTTACTTGGAACGGCATTGAAATACCACATATATGTAGATATGGTGGACTCATTTGGCACAACTTGGGTTTAAGGAGTTTGGATGCACAAGCAGTATTCCCGCTTAGTACAAATGAAGGCTAGCAAATAGATTGAGAAGCGACCAACCAAAAAGCGAAAACGGTCATAAACATGCATTGAACATAACTAACACCGAATAATGCACCATAAGTAGGATATAATTTCGTTGCATAACTATTGACTTTAATGTGAATGCATAGGGAATCACAAACCTTAACACTAATATTCTTACTAAATCACAATTAATTACTCACTAACATGACTCACATATTATCATCCCCATATCACAAAACTATTGCAAGGAATCACACTTATCATATCCAATGATCAATATGAAAGTTTTTATTATATCCCTCTTGAATATTCATCACTTTGGGACCAAATTCATATCTTGTGCAAATTACCATTACTATTATCAACTCTCAAAACGATATAAGTGAAGCATGAGATCGCAAATATTTATTGAAAATTTTATCTTATCAACTCTCAAAATAATATAAGTTAAGCATGAGAGTTCAAATATTTCTTCAAAATATAGCCACCGCTGTGCTTAAAAAGATTTAAGTGAAGCACTAGAGCAACTGCCTAGCTCAAAAGATTTAAGTGAAGCACATAGAGTATTCTAACAAATCATGATAAACGTGTGGCTCTCTCAAATAGGTGTGTCCAGCAAAGATGATTGTGACAAACTAAAAAGCAAACAAAGCAAAGACTCATATAATACACGACGCTCCAAGCAAAACACATATCATGTGACGAATAAAAATATAGCCCCAAGTAAAATTACCGATGGTTGGTAGAAGAAAGAGGGGATGCCTTCCGGGGCATCCCCAAGCTTAGACGCTTGAATCTTCCTTGAATATTACCTTGGGGTGCCTTGGGCATCCCCAAGCTTAGGCTCTTGCCACTCCTTATTCCTTCATCCATCGTGAGCTCACCCAAAACTTGAAAACTTCAATGACACAAAACTCAACAAAACCTTCGTGAGATCCGTTAGTATAACAAAATAAATCACTACTTTAAGTACATTTGCAAACCCATTCATATTTTATTTTTGCATTATACCTACTGTATTCTAACTTCTCCATGGCTTATACCCCCTGATACAATCCATAGTTTCATCAAAACAAGCAAGTAGTGCATCAAAAACAGAATCTGTCAAAAACAGAACAGCCTGTAGAGATCTATTTAAAAGCCATACTTCTGTAACTCCAAAAATTCTAAAAAATTAGGACAACGTGGGCAACACATCATAAAATTTTTCTTTTATCATTTACCTACTCGAGGACGAGCAGGAATTAAGCTTGGGGATGCTGATACGTCCCCAACGTATCTATAATTTATGAAGTCATCATGCCATGTTTATTATAGTTTTATATGATTTTGGTGCACTTTTATATGGCTTTTATATGATTTTTATGGACTAACATATTGACCTAGTGCCCAGTGCCAGTTGCTGTTTTCTGCTTGTTTTTGGTTTTCCAGAAAATCCATATCAAATGAAGTCCAAATGCAGCGAAACTTTTTGACGATTTTTTCTGGAAGGAAACAGACCCAGGAAGCTTCGGGGGAGTAGCAGAAGAGCCACAGGGGCCCTACAAGCCACCAGGGTGCGCCACCCCCCCACAGGCGCGCCCTGGTGCCTCGTGGGCCCCCTGTGGCACCTCTTTGCGTGATTCCAATGCTGAAAAATCCTATGTATTCAGAAACCCCCGAAAGTTAACCTAGTTGAGTTTTTTCGCTGCCGCAAGCCTCTGTACCAAGGAGATCCCATCTAGAGCCCTTTTTCGGCACCCTGCCGGAGGGGGGAATCATCACCGGAGGCTATCTTCATCATCCCGGCGGTCTCCATGACGAGGAGGGAGTAGTTCACCCTCGAGGCTAGGGGTATGTACTAGTAGCTATGTGTTTGATCTCTCTCTCTCATGTTCTTGATTTGGCATGATCTTGATGTACCGCGAGCTTTGTTAATATAGTTGGATCATATGGTGTTTCTCCCTCTCTATCTTGTTGTGATGAATCGAATCTTTTCCCTTTGAGGTTTCGTTATTGTCGGATTGAATATTTCAGATTTGAGAACACTTGATGTATGTCTTGCATATGAATACCCGTGGTGACAATGGGGGTATTATATTGATTCACTTGATGTATGTTTTGGCACTAAACTCATGGATTCCCGAGGTGACATTGGGGTAATCTATGCATAGGGGTTGATGCACGTTTTCATTATCTTTTCTCTGATAGAAACTTGGGGGTGCTCCTTGGAGTTCTTTGTGTGGATTGAATATTATGATTATGAAGTTGTTTGATTATGAAGTTGTTTGATGCATATTGTATAATCAACTCACGGATACTTGTGGTGACATTGGAGTATCTAGGTGACATTAGAGTTGGTTGATGTGTATCATATGGTGTTATTTTGGTATGAACTCTAGGGCTGTTTGTGACACTTATAGGAATAGCTCAATAGATTGATCGGAAAGGATAACTTTGAGGTGGTTTCGTACCCTACAAACAATTTCTATCTTATGTTCTCAGCTAATAGGAACTTGGGAGTGATTCTTTATCGTACGTTGAGGGATGGTTATATGATCCAATTATATTAGCATTGTTGAGAGATTGCACTAGCGAAAGTATGAACCCTAGGCCTTGTTTCTAAGCATTGCAATACCGTTTATGCTCACTTTTGTTACTTGCTACCTTGCTGTTTTTTTATTGTTTGCACTACAAAACCTATATCTACTATCCATACTACACTTGTATCACCATCTATTCGCCGAACTAGTGCACCTATACAATTTATCATTGTATTGGGTGTGTTGGGGACACAAGAGACTCTTTGTTATTTGGTTGCAGGGTTGTTTGAGAGAGACCATCTTTATCCTACGCCTCCCACGGATTGATAAACCTTAGGTCATCCACTTGAGGGAAAATTGCTACTGTCCTACAAAACTCTGTGCTTGGAGGCCCAACACGAGTCTACAAGAATAAGTTGTGTAGTAGACATCATATGTCTCATGAGTTTAATTTCTCCAAGTTTCATAGACAACCTCATGATAAATAATTGCCTAGTAAAGATGAAATTATTGGTCTTGCTTCTATTGCCGTACCTTCTACTGATCTGTTAGAACAATATTTGCTAGACCATGAAAACGATATGCACATGAATGAAAGAAATAAAATAGATAAGATGTTCTTTGATCAACCACCTATCCTTAAACACAATTTGCCTGTTGAAACTCTTGGAGGCCCTCCTCCACCTAAGGGTGATCCTGTATTTGAATTGAAGCAATTGCCTGATACATTGAAGTATGTTTATCATGATGAAAAGAAGATATATCCTGTTATTATTAGTGCTAACCTTTGAGAGCATGAAGAAAAGAGATTATTGAAAACTCTGAGGAAGCACCGCGCTACTATTGGATATACTCTTGATGATCTTAAGGGCATTAGTCCCACTGTATGTCAGCACAAAATTAATATGGAGCCTGATGCTAAACCAGTTGTCGACCATCAACGATGATTAAATCCTAAGATGAAAGAGGTGGTAAGAACTGAAATATTAAAGCTTCTAGAAGCAGGTATAATCTATCCCATAGCTAATAGTAGATGGGTAAGTCCCGTTCATTGTGTCCCTAAGAAAGGAGGTATTACCGTTGTTCCTAATGATAAAAATGAACTCATTCCACAAAGAATTGTAACAAGTTAAAGGATGGTAATTGATTTTAGAAAATTAAACAAATCCACTAGAAAAGATCATTACCCCTTACCTTTTATTGATCAAATGTTAGAAAGATTGTCCAAGCATACACACTTTTGCTTTCTTGATGGATATTCTGGTTTCTCTCAAATATCTATATCACAATCCGATCAAGAGAAAACCACCTTTACTTGTCCTTTTGGAACTTATGCTTATAGACGTATGCCTTTTGGTTTATGCAATGCACCTGCTACCTTTCAAAGATTTATGACTGCTATATTCTCTGACTTTTGTGAAAAGATTGTTGAGGTTTTCATGGATGATTTCTCCGTTTGTGGAACTTCTTTTGATGATTGCTTAAGCAACCTTGATCGAGTTTTGTAGAGATGTGAAGAAACTAATCTTGTCTTGAATTGGGAGAAGTGCCACTTTATGGTGAATGAAGGTATTGTCTTAGGGCATAAAATTTCTGAAAGAGGTATTGAAGTTGATAAAGCTAAGGTTGATGCTATTGAGAAAGTGTCATGTCCTAAAGATATTAAAGGTATAAGAAGTTTCCTTGGTCATGCTGGTTTCTATAAGAGGTTTATTAAAGACTTTTCTAAAATTTCTAGACCTCTTACCAATCTCTTGCAAAAAGATGTTCCATTTATTTTTGATGATGATTGTGTAGAAGCCTTTGAAACACTTAAGAAAGCCTTAACCACTGCACCTATTGTTCAACCACCTGATAGGAACTTGCCTTTTGAAATTATGTGTGATGCTAGTGATTATGCTATTGCTGTTGTTCTAGGACAGAGAGTTGATAAGAAATTAAATGTTATCCATTATGCTAGTAAAACTCTAGACAGTGCCCAAAGAAATTATGCTACTACTGAGAAAGAATTTCTAGCAGTTGTGTTTCCATGTGATAAATTCAGATCTTAAATAGTTGATTCTAAAGTAACTGTTCACACCAATCATGCTGCTATTAAATACCTCATGGAAAAGAAAGATGCTAAACCTAGACTCATTAGGTGGGTTCTATTGCTACAAGAATTTGACTTGCATATTATTGATACAAAGGGAGTTGAGAATCCCGTAGCAGATAATTTGTCTAGAATGGAAAATGTTCTTGATGACCCACTTCCTATTAATGATGATTTTCCTGATGAACAATTAGCTATCATAAATGCTTCTCGTAATACTCCTTGGAATGTAGACTGTGTAATTATATTGTTGCTAAATTTATACCACCTAGTTTCACATACCAACAAAAGAAAAAGTTCTTCTATGATTTAAGACATTACTTTTGGGATGACCCACATCTTTATAAAGAAGGAGTAGATGGTATTATTAGATGTTGTATACCTGAGCATGAACAGGAACAAATCCTACGGAAGTGTCATTCCGATGCTTACGGAGGACACCATGCGGGAGACAGAACTGCACATAAGGTATTACAATCTGGTTTTTATTGGCCTACTCTTTTCAAGGATGCTCATAAGTTTGTCATATCTTGTGATGAATGTCAAAGAATTGGTAATGTTGGTAGACGTCAGGAAATGCCTATGAATTATTCACTTGCTATTGAACCATTGGATGTTTGGGGATTTGATTATATGGGACCTTTTCCTAAATCTAATGGGTATACTCATATTTTAGTTGCTGTTGATTATGTTACTAAGTGGGTAGAAGCTATTCCAACTAGTAGTGCTGATCATAACACTTCTATTAAAATGCTTAAAGAAGTTATTTTCCCGAGGTTTGGAGTCCCTAGATATTTAATGACTGATTGTGGTTCACATTTTATTCATGGTGCATTCCGTAAACTGCTTGCTAAATATGATGTCAACCATAGAATTGCATCTCCCTATCACCCTCAATCTAGTGGTCAAGTAGAATTGAGCAATAGAGAAATAAAATTAATTTTGCAAAAAACCGTCAATAGATCTAGAAAGAATTGGTCTAAGAAACTTGACAATGCGTTATGGGCTTATAGAACTGCTTATAAAAATCCTCTGGGTATGTCTCCCTATAAAATGGTTTATGGAAAAGCATGTCATTTACCTCTTGAGTTAGAACATAAAGCATATTGGGAAATTAAAGAACTCAATTACGATTTTAAACTTGCCGGTGAAAAGAGGTTATTTGATATTAGCTCATTAGATGAAAGGAGAACCCAAGCTTATGAAAATGCCAAATTGTTTAAGGAAAAAGTTAAAAGATGGCATGATAAAAGAATTCAAAAACGGGAATTCAAAGTGGGGGAGCAAGTTCTATTGTACAACTCTTGTTTGATATTCTTTGTAGGAAAACTTCTCTCTAAATGGGAAGGACCGTATATCATCGAAGAAGTTTATCGCTCCGGAGCCATCAAAATAAACAACTCCGAAGGCACTAATCCGAGAGTGGTGAATGGGCAAAGAATTAAGCATTATATTTCAGGTACTCCCATTAATGTTGAAACTAATATTATTGAAACAATTACACCGGAGGAATACATAAGAGAGACCTTCCAGAACACTCCAGAACCCTGAAAAGGAAGAGGTATGTGATACGGTAAGTAAACCGACTCCAAAAATTCCATAAAAATACTTTCTGCCAGTTTTGGAATATTAGAAAAAAATACAAAAATAAGAAACAGCCGAGGGGACCCACGAGGTGCTCACGAGGCACCAGGGCGCGCCATGATACGTCCCCAGCGTATCTATAATTTATGAAGTATTCATGCCATGTTCATTATAGTTTTGTATGATTTTGGTGCACTTTTATATGGCTTTTATATGATTTTTATGGACTAACATATTCACCTAGTGCCCAGTGCCAGTTGCTGTTTTCTGCTTGTTTTTGGTTTTCCAGAAAATCCTTATCAAATGAAGTCCAAATGCAACGAAACTTTTTTATGATTTTTTCTGGAAGGAAACTGACCCAGGAAGCTTCGGAGGAGCAACAGAAGAGCCACAGGGGCCCCACGAGCCACCTGGGCACGCCTGCCCCCCCAGGCGCGCCCTGGTGCCTCATGGCCCCCCTGTGGCACCTCTTAGCGTGATTCCAACACCAAAAAATCATATATATTCAGAAAGCCCCGAAAGTTAACCTAGATGAGTTTTTACGCCGCCGCAAGCCTCTATACCTCCACAATCTCATCTACAACCCTTTTCCGGCACCCTGCCAGAGGGAGGGAATCATCACCGGAGGCCATCTTCATCATCTCGGCGGTCTCCATGACGAGGAGGTAGTAGTTCACCCTCGGGGCTGAGGGTTTGTACCAGTAGCTATGTGTTTTATCTCTCTCTCGTGTTCTTGATTTGGCACGATCTTGATGTATCGCGAGCTTTGTTAATATAGTTGGATCATATGGTGTTTCTTCCCTCTCTATCCTTGTTGTGATGAATCGAATCTTTTCCCTTTGAGGTTTCGTAATTGTCGGATTGAATATTTCAGATTTGAGAACACTTGATGTATGTCTTGCATATGAATACCCGTGGTGACAATGGGGTATTATATTGATTCACTTGATATATGTTTGGCACTCAACTCGCGGATTCCCGAGGTGACATTGGGGTAATTGATACGTCTCCGTCGTATCTACTTTTCCAAACACTTTTGCTCTTGTTTTGGCCCCTAATTTGCATGATTTGAATGGAACTAACCCAGACTGACGTTGTTTTCAGCAGAATTGCCATGGTGTTGTTTTTTGTGCAGAAATCAAAGTTCTTGGATTTGGATGAAACTTTTTGGAGAATTTTTATGAAATATATAAAATTTATTGGCACAAGAATCAACAGAAGGGGGGCCACCCAGTGCCCACGAGGAACCAGGGCGCGCCTGGGAGAGAGGAAGTTTTATTGCGTTTCACGATACGGAGCCGCCGCCACCTCCTGTTCTTCATCGGGAGGCCATATCTGGAGTCCGTTCAGGGCTCCAGAGAGGGGGATCTTCCAGCATCGTCATCATCAACCATCCTTCATCATCAATTTCATGATGCTCACCACCGGGAGTGAGTAATTCCTTCGTAGGCTTGCTGGACGGTGATGAGTTGGATGAGATTTATCATGTAATCGAGTTAGTTTTGTTAGTGCTTGATCCCTAGTATCCACTTTGTTCTGAGATTGATGTTGCTATGACTTTGGTATGCTTAATGCTTGTCACTAGGGCCCGAGTGCCATGATTCCAGATCTGAACCCTTTATGTTTTCATGAATATATTTGTGTTCTTGATCCGATCTTGCAAGTTATATGCACCTACTATGTGTTATGATCCGCATACCCCAAGGTGACAATAATTGGATTCTTTCCGGTGATTGCCGTAGTTTGAGGAGTTCATGTATTCACTAAGTGCTAATGCTTTGTTCCGGTTCTCTATTAAAAGGAGGCCTTAATATCCCTTAGTATCCTTATGGACCCCGCTGCCATGGGAGGGTAGGACAAAAGATGTCATGCAAGTTCTTACCGCAAGCACGTATGACTATATACGGAATACATGCCTACATTACATTGATGAATTGGAGCTAGTTCTGTGTCGCCCTAGGTTATGATTGTTACATGATGAATGTTATCCAATGAATATCACCGATCCAATGCCTACGAGATTTTCACATATTGTTCTTTGCTAAGTTGCTACTGTTGCTAGTACTGTCACAATTGCTACAAAACTACTGCTGCTACCGTTACTGCTACCGTTATTATTATTGCTACTGCTATCAAACTATCATACTACTGTGCTACTGATCACTCTGCTGCAGATATTTAGTCTCCAGGTGTGGTTGAATTGACAACTCAACTGCTAATACTTGCAAATATTCTTTGGCTCCCCTTGTGTCGAATCAATAAATTTGGGTTGAATACTCTACCCTCGAAAACTGTTGCGATCCCCTATACTTGTGGGTTATCAAGACCTTTTTCTGGCGCCGTTGCCGGGGAGCATAGATTTATTTGCTAAGTCACTTGGGATTTATATCTGTTGATCACTATGAAGAATCTGAAAGACGCTAAGACAAAGATCGTTCCCTCTAAGACGAGGGGAGGTAAGGAACTGCCATCTAGCTCTGCACTTGACTCACCCTCTGTTTTGAGTAAACATGCGACACCACCACATGCTATTAATTCTGATATGTCGCAAGTTACTGATGATACTACCTTTGCTTTGAATGATACTCATGATGATGCTAGTACTATGCCTGATAATGCTGTGGCACTTGGTGAATTTCTTGCTGAACAAATTGCTAAAGTTAAAGAAACTGAAAATGATGAAACTCTTGAAAATTGAAATTCACCTATTATGCCTAGCTCTACTACTAGAATTGAAACACCTGATGAAAAATGCTTTGATAGGGAGACAGCTAGAGCCATCCTTGCTTGTAATGATAGACATGAAGTTATAAAACTGCTTGCTGAAATGAAAGAAAAATCTATGCGGGAGAAAATGAAATGTGATCCTAAGTTTGTGTGACATCCCCAGATTACGAAACAATAGTTATGCTAATTAGTCATACCAAGTCATCACCATTAAGCCCTATAAAAACAATTAAGGATAATCCAACTTCAAATTCAAATTTAAAATAAAATCAAAATTAAAAGTTATCCAAACAGTAGAACAAAAATGTTCATAATATTGCAAAAATTCTCAAAGCAATTATAAAAATAAAACCAACACTGTTAAAATTCCCATGTTGACCCTAGCATTTAAAACAGAGCTCTAGGTAGGGCTGCGGTGTGTCGATCAGCCGAGGCCGGGCATGACCCAGGAAAGTGTGTCCGACCAGAGTTAATCGAGCGTGTTGGGTAACAGTAGGTAACAGGACGCTTAGTAAAGTATCCCGGTCTACTACTTGAACTGGATACATGTTAATAAATTGTAAGCTCCGGGATCGCTTTCTCGTAGGGAGTCGAGGAAGGATCTCTAGGCTTTGATACAACATGCTTGTTACTTTAATTATGTGCTAATCTGCACTCTTCTAATGCTGCAAGACCGCTGAAGATGCTAGTCTTCGATAGGCTAGGCCCTCTCTCTATTCTGGCATTTCTGCAGTTCAGTCCACATATACAACCTTTCTTTGATACCGATGCATAAGTAGTATAGTTCTGATGTCAGTCTTGCGAGTACTTTGGATGAGTACTCACGGTTGCTTTGCTTCCCTTTTTCCCCATACCCGATTGCTGTGACCAGATGATGGAGCCCCGGAGTCAGCTGCCACCGCCGACGACTACTACTACCACTCCGGAGGAGCCTACTACTACGTGGAGACCGCCGATGACCAGGAGTAGATAGGAGGCTCCCAGGCAGGAGGCCTGCGCCTTTTCGATCAGTGTCGTTGTTTTTGCCCCGCCTTCTTAAGGCTTATTCTGTTTTACTTTTATACCTGTACTCAGATATCTAATGCTTTCGCTGACGCTTGTATGCGCAAGCTTATGTATTCGAGCCCTCGAGGCCCCTGACTTGTAATATAAAGCTTGTATGACTGTTATTTGTGTAGAGTTGTGTTGTGATATCTTCAAGTGAGTCCCGAGGCTTGATCGTGTGCATTTGCGTGTATGATTAGTGCACTATTAAGTCGGGGGCGTCACAGTTTGCTACCTCTCCCATATTTATTACTGATGAGGATTATGAATTCTCTGTTGATCCTGGGTTAATTACCTTGGTTGAATCTGATCCTTTCCATGGCTATGAAACTGAAACCGTTGTGACACATCTTACTAAATTAAATGATATAGCCACCCTACTTGCTCATGAGGAAAAAATTCGCTATTTACTATATTCTTAAGTTATTTTCTTTCTCATTAAAGGGTGATGCTAAGGAATGGTATAATACTCTTGCTCCTAGTTGTGTGCGTAGTCCCCAGGATATGATTTATTACTTCTCTGAAAAATATTTTCCTGCTCATAAGAAACAAGCTGCTCTACAGGAAATATTAAACTTTGTGCAAATCAAAGAAGAGAATCTCCCTCAAGCTTGGGGGAGGCTTCTCCAATTACTTAATGCTTTGCCTGATCATCCTCTTAAGAAAAATGAAATACTTGATATCTTCTATAATGGGCTAACCGATGCTTCTAGGGATTAGCTAGATAGTTGTGCGAGTTGTGTTTTCAGGGAACGGACTATTGAACAAGCTGAGGAATTATTGAATAATATATTGAAGAATGATAATGATTGGACACTTCCTTAACCACCGCCTAAACCCACTCCGAAGAAGAGGGGTATTTTATATCTCAGTCCTGAAGATATGCAAGAAGCAAAGAAATGCCAGAAGGAAAAAGGTATTAAGGCTGAAGATGTTAAGAATTTACCACCTATTGAAGAGATACATGGTCTTGACAAACCGACACAGGTAGTACAGGTAAATTCTTTTATAAAGTTTGATGAAAGTGATATTCCTTATAAAAAACCTCCTAGTCAATGCTTGTATGAATTTGACAATTATATTATTAAGCAAGATCATTTCAATGCCAATGTTATGAAACAATTGAAATGAAATGCCTACATGATTGATCGCTTGAGTGACTTGTTATTTAGAATTGCTAATGGTGTCAAAGGTGTAAGTAAACATGCATCTATGGTTCAAACCCAATTAGAACAAGTTGCTAAATCTCAAAGTGAATTGCTCAATGAAATGAACAAAATTATGAATGATCATGCTGTTAGAGTAATGACTAGAGGAGGTAGAATGACTCAGGAGCCACTTTATCCTGAAGGTCACCCAAAAAGAATTGAACAAGACTCTCAAAGAATTAATGTTGATGCACCTAGTCCATCTAAAAAGAAAAAGAAAAAGAAAAATGATAGGACTTTGCATACTTCTAGTGAGCCCGAGGTAGAAAAACCCTTGGAGGATAGTAATGATGTCTCTATTTCTGATGCTGAAACACAATCTGGTAATGAACAACCACCCGATGATAATAATAATGATGATGCTCATGTGGATACCCAACCTGATAATGATAAAGAACCCGATAATGATGTTGAAATAGAACCTGCTGTTGATCTTGATAACCCACCTTCTAAAAATAAACGTTATGATAAAAGGGACTTTGTTGCTAGAAAACATGGTAAAGAAAGGGAACCATGGGTTCAAAAACCCATGCCCTTTCCTCCTAAACCATCTAAGAAAAAAGATGAGGAAGAATTTGAACGCTTTGCTGAAATGCTCAGGCCAGTCTTTTTGCGCACTTGTTTGACTGATATTATAAAGATGCCTCCCTATGCTAAATACATGAAAGACATTGTCACAAATAAAAGTAAGATACCTGAAGCTGAAATTTCCACCATGCTTGCAATTTTTTTTTAAGGATGAGTACCTAAGAAACTAGGAGATCCAGGAATACCAACTATACCATGCTCCATTAAAAGAAATTATGTCATAACTGCTTTGTGTGATTTAGGAGCCGGTGTTAGTGTTATGCCTTTCTCTTTATATAAAAGACTTGATTTGAATAAACTCACTCCCACTGAAATATCATTGCAAATGGCTGACAAATCAACTGCCATACATATCGGTGTTTGTGAGGATGTGCCCATTGTAGTTGCAAACGTTACTTTTCTAACAGACTTTGTTATACTTGATATGCCCGAGGATGACAATATGTCGATTATCCTTGGTAGACCCTTCTTGAATACTGCAGGGGCTGTTATTGATTGCAACAAAAGCAAGGTCACTTTTCATATCAATGGTAATGAACATACGGTGCACTTTCCGAAGAAACAATTTCAAGTAAATGGTATTCATATTATTGAAAAGACTCCGACAATCACTATTGGAAGCTTTCAAATCCCTCTTCCTACTGTTAAAAAGAAATATGAAACTCTCATTATCGGGGAGATGCATATCCCCGTTGAGGTAACTTAGTGTTATAAGAAAGTTCTTCGCTTTCATGTTACTCGGAAATGGTTTGTTAATAAGACCTGATCAACCTTGTTAATGGATTCTTTCAGAGAGGCATGTGGTCGATGAATTTAGTAGGCACAACCTTCTACACCCACTTTTTATTTTCTGTTATTTTTAGTTAAATGCAATAAATGCCATGATTATCCTATTTTCTGATTTATCCATGCAATAAAAAGTGACCGGAAATAAAAGTGCTCAAAATGCAATAAAATTTTGACATGAATTTTTATGTAATATTTAAGAATTTTTGGCACTGGACACATACCAGGGGGGTGCCCCAGGTGCCCACGAGGCACCAGGGCGCGCCACCCCCCCAAGCGCGCCCAGGTACCTGTTGGGCCCCACAGGGACCCCCTCACTTATTCCTTCAGCTCACTTCGTCTCTTACCTCTAGCAAAAATTCCTGGTAGCTCTCTCTCTCTCTCTCGTGTTCTTGCTCACAAGCCTGAAATTTTCTATCTCTTTGCTCGGAGCTCCATTTCCGAAACTGTTTTGGGAGATTGCTCCTTGGTATGTAACTCCTCCATTGCTCCAATTAGTTTTTGCTCTAGTGGATTATGTTTTGCATAATTAGCTGCTCTTGGTGCTACAGAAAATGAGCTTGCATGTTGAATTCTATGAGTTCCAAGTAGTTTGAATGCTTCATATAGCCTCTAGACGTCTATATGAGTAGTTGCTATCAATCTTTTGAAGTTTTATTGATATCATTTTGTGGCCCAAAAATTTTCAGAAATTTGTTCATAGGAAAATGAATTTCTTTCGGAGGAGTTCCTTGGGGAGTCCTCGGACAGTGACCTCAACATTCCGCGTATGACGGAGATCCGGCCGTGCGAATGGCCGCACAATGCCTTCATGAACGAAGCCGTATTCTACCAAGAGTTCGCGTAATTCATTGCAAATGCCGGACTGACCGACTTCCTCGCAGATGAGTGTGACCAGCACCACATCTTTACAAATTCCTTTGTGCAAAATTTTCATTTTCTGAGTAGGCTCGAACCCCCTGAGGTGCGCTTTGATTTATATGCTGAACATTATCAGATACCTCTGGCTGAATTTTGTGAGATATGTTTGATTCCCTTTGATGGGGAAATCAGAGAGACTCGACCGGAGGAGTTTGAGGGTTTCCTCTGCACCTTGACTGTGGGAGAGGAAAGGGGCGTGTCGAAAGCCCGAGCCACTAGCTTGCAGTTTCCCTCTGTTCATTACTTCGCTTTATTCTTAGGGAAATGTTTGATTGCTAAGGAGAAAGGTAGTGCGCTAGCTGCACCTGACTTTGCCATTTTACGCCGTGCACTGCATAATGACAACACTTATAACCTGGGGGCTATCATTGTGCGCCGCCTGCACACTAATAGAACTAGGGGTAAAATTCATGGTGGTATTTATGCTACTCGCTTAGCGAGACGTTTTAATGTCAACATACGCCCTCATGATTACTTGTTGCCCAGAGTCTACTTAGATCACCAGTCCATGAGGGACCACCACTTTACTGATACTCCTGAGCCTCCTCACAACATTCATTATAACTTGGTTTTTAGTGAGGATACTCGTGATATTATTCCGTTGCCTGCACCTGCTTTGTTTGATTCTCATGCCAGGAACGGATATACCATGATGCCACCGGACATTGTTGCTTACCGGAACACGTTGGCAGCAGCAGAGGTGGAGCCCCAGGATTGGGACGCTCGGGTGCCGCCGCCTCAGGACTTTCACATGGGACCGGATGGCTACTACGGATGGTCGTAGACCAAGCTTGGCAAAAGCCTAAGCTTGGGGGAGTACGTATTTCTCACCGACATTACATTCATGCTCACACATTTAATTCCAGTTGTCGGTGTTCATACTTTTTCATTGTATAATCCATGCTAGTTTTATTTTCTCGCTTTCTTCTTGTGTGTTTCAAAAACTTTGAGAAAACCCAAAAAGATTTCTGGTTTCTTCTTTTGCTTGTTGGGAGTTCTCCCATGTAAATAGTTTTCTTTTCTCGTTTTTCATTTTCTTCTTTAATTTGCTTTCTTCAGAAAAAACTAAAAACTCCAAAAATATTTCGGTGTGTTTCTCTGAAATTCTTTTCTTTTGTTGAGTCATTGTAAGGAGAAACCACGATGAAAATGTTGAGTGGCTCTCGTATGCATTATTGTTGATCTAACAAAGAACCCATTTTACCTTGTCTTCTCCTTTAAATAAAATGCTTGCAGATTCCAGCTTAGTCCACGGCACACTTGCACTATTATTATTTTCATATCATTCGGTCGTGCAAGTGAAAGGCAATAATGATGATGACTTGATGAAGTGACTGTGGCAAGGAAAAGCGGGTATGAACTCAACTTGTTCTTTGTTTTTGTAAATATGTTTAACTCAGTATCCATGATTCAGCATATTATGATTAAACATGTTTATGATGAGAATTAGAGATTATAGTTTCTCATGCCGTGCTTAAGTAGCTAGGAGTGGATAATGATTTATCTTGAGTGTCAACATGCATTAAAATGATTGTGATGTAGTATGATGATATGGTATCCTTCTCTAAATGTTTCAAGTGGTTTGACTTGGCACATGTTCACGCATGTAGTTGATTCAAAACCAACATAGCCTTCACGATATTTATGTTCATGGTGCTTATATCCTACTCATGCTAGTATTCAATGTTGATTATTCGTAATGCATGGCTATGACCGTTTTCGCTCTCTAACTGGTCGCTTCTCAACCTATTTGCTAGCCTTCACCTGTACTAAGCGGGAATGCTGCTTGTGCATCAAAACCCTTAAACCAAAGTTATTCCAGATGGGTCCACTATATCTACCTATATGCGGTATTACTCTGCCGTTCTAAGTAAATTTGCATGTGCCATCTCTAAATATTAAAATGAATATCTGTTTTGTGTGCCCGTACCGCTCATGGAGCGACAGGGGGCGGTCAGTATCTGATGGGTAACGAAGCATGAAAATCAAAAAAATTCCTACGAACACCCAAGATCTATCTAGGAGAAGCATAGCAACGAGAGGGGAGAGTGTGTCTATGTACCCTCGTAGACTGAAAGCGGAAGCGTATATAACGCGGTTGATGTAGTTGTACTCTTCGCGATCCGATCACGATCCAACCGATCTAGTGCTGAACGGACGGCACCTCCGAGTTTAGCACACGTGCGGCTCAATGACGTCTCCTCCTCCTTGATCCAGCAAGCGGGAGAGGAGAAGTAGATGGGATCACAACCATCATGACGGCGTGGTGGTGATGGTGGTGGTGGAGCACCGACAGCGTTTCGCTAAGCGTCGTCGGGACAAGGCGGTGGTGTAACGGGAGAGAGAGGGGCGCCCAGGGGCTGGTGTGTCCTCTTGGGGCGCCCCCTCCTCTATATATATAGGTGGAGGGGCGTGGGGAACAGCCCCTCCAAGCCCTAGGGCGCAGCCAAGGGGGGGGGGAGGACTTGGACTCCAAGTCCAATCCTATTCCTACTAGGACTCCCCTTTTTCCCCCTTCCCTAGCCACATGGGCTTTTGAGGACTTGGTGCGCCTGGCCCAATAAGGCCAGGGCGCCTCCCCTCACCCCATGCCAGCCCTTGGGACGTGGTGGACCCACTTATGGACTTCCAGACCCCTCCGGAATCCTCCGGAACCTTCTGGAAGCTTCCCGATACAATACCGAAAAAACTGCACCTTTTTCCGGAACCCAAAATATGACTTCCCATATATAAATCTTTACCTCTCGACCATTCCGAGACTCCTCGTGACATATGGGATCTCATCCGGGACTCCGAACAACATTTGGTTACCAATCATCAAATATCCCAATACTACTCTAGCGTCAACGAACGTTAAGCGTGCGACCCTGCGGGTTCGGGAATCATGTAGTGATGACCGAGACACCTCTCCGGTCAATAACCAATAGCGGGACCTAGATTACCATATTGATTCCTACATATTCCACGAATATCTTTTTTCGGTTGAACCACGATGTCAAGGATTCGGTTAATCCCGTATGCAATTCCCTTTGTCTGGCGATATGTTACTTTCCCGAGATTCGATCGTCGGTATCTCCATACCTAGTTCAATCTCGTTACCAGCAAGTCTCTTTACTCGTTCCGTAATACAAGTTCCCGTGACTAACCCATTAGCCACATTACTTGCAAGCTCTTTACGATGTTGTATTACAGAGAGGGCCCAGAGATATCTCTCCGTCATACGGAGTGACAAATCCCAGTCTCGATCCGTGCCAACCCAACAAACACCTTCAGAGATACCTGTAGAGCACCTTTATGATCACCCAGTTACGAAGTGACGTTTGGATACACACTAAGTATTCCTCCGGTGTCAGGGAGTTGCACGATCTCATGGTCTAAGGAACAGATACTTGACATGAAGAAAGCTGTAGCAAATAAACTAAACGATCTGATGCTAAGCTTATGGTTGGGTCTTGTCCATCACATCATTCTCCTAATGATGTGATCCCGTTATCGAATGACAACTCATGTCTATGGTCATGAAACCATAACCATCTTTGATCAACGAGCTAGTCTAGTAGAGGCTTATTAGGGACACGGTGTAGTTTATGTATTCACACATGTATTTACGTTTTCGGTCAATACAATTCTAGCATGAATAATAAACATTTATCATGAACAAGGAAATATGATAATAACCAATTTATTATTGCCTCTAGGGCATATTTCCAATAGTATCTTCCATGCTAAGCGGGTTATTCTCACGACGAGTGTTTACTCACTTGTCCTTGCACGAGAGGGGCTGGTAATCGGGATGCCCAGTCCCACTATCAAATTGCAAAATAATAAAACAAACTCCCCCGGAAAGTTGTTGGTATGGAGGGCACCCAAGGATTCGGCTAGCCATGGCTTGTGATTGTTGGTGGAGGGGGAGTAAACTTTACTTTACCGCTTGGGAACCGCCGCTAATGTGTTTAGCATGGAAGATATTGAAAACTCTCGGTCATGACGTTGACAGGAAAGGCATACCTCCCAAAATTTTATTTATCTCTTATTTAAGCTTCGAACTCTGGCACCTCTGCAAATCCATGCTTCCCTCTACGAAGGGCCTATCTTTTTTACTTTTATGTTATTTTACTTTTATTGTTGAGTCATCACCTTCTCAAATAAGCACCAGTCCTGAGAGCACTATTGTCATTCTCATGCATTGTGAAAAGTTAATGTTGTGTGCATCATGACTGGATCTCTTCTACCATGAATTACAATGTTTAGTCGCTGCTTGAACTTTGGAGGTGCTCTGCATTTATGTTTTGCGGTCTCATAAAGGCTAGCGAGATACCATGTTGTCATATTATATCATGATCGTTTTGACAAAGTGTTGGCATTTGACCTATCTTATTATTGCTCGCTAGTTGATTATGCCATTGATATGAGTGAATATAATTTCTAAGAGTTATCATTTGCATGGTTAGTTATAATCTTTGCTGAAAACTTGGATACTATTTAAGCATATATATAGAAACAAGAACAAAAGAGTTTGTAAAAGTTTTTCTTTATCACTTTCAGTTTGTCAACTGAATTGCTTGAGGACAAGCAATGAGTTAAGCTTGGGGGAGTTGATACGTCTTCGTCGTATCTACTTTTCGAAACACTTTGCTCTTGTTTTGGCCCCTAATTTGCATGATTTGAATGGAACTAACCCGGACTGACGCTGTTTTCAGCAGAATTGCCATGGTGTTGTTTTTTGTGCAGAAATCAAAGTTCTTGGATTTGGATGAAACTTTTTGGAGAATTTTTATGAAATATATAAAAATTATTGGCACAAGAATAAACAGAAGGGGGGCCACCCAGTGCCCACGAGGCACCAGGGCGCGCCCCCCCAGGCGCGCCCTGGTACCTCGTGGGGCCCACGTGGCTCCGTCTGACCTAATTCAAACGCTATAAATTCCTATTTCCAGAGAAAAAAATAAGAGAGGAAGTTTTATTGCGTTTCACGATACGGAGACACCGCCACCTCCTGTTCTTCATCGGGAGGACAGATCTGGAGTCCGTTCAGGGCTCCGGAGAGGGGGATCTTCCGGCATCGTCATCATCAACCATCCTTCATCAACAATTTCATGATGCTCATCGCCGGGAGTGAGTAATTCCTTCATAGGCTTGCTGGACGGTGATGAGTTGGATGAGATTTATCATGTAATCGAGTTAGTTTTGTTAGGGCTTGATCCCTAGTATCCACTATGTTCTGAGATTGATGTTGCTATGACTTTGCTATGCTTAATGCTTGTCACTAGGGCCCGAGTGCCAAGATTCTAGATCTGAACCCTTTATGTTTTCATGAATATATTTGTGTTCTTGATCCGATCTTGCAAGTTATATGCACATGCTATGTGTTATGATCCGCATACCCCAAGGTGACAATAATTGGGATTCTTTCCGGTGATTGCCGTAGTTTGAGGAGTTCATGTATTCACTAAGTGCTAATGCTTTGTTCCGGTTCTCTATTAAAAGGAGGCCTTAATATCCCTTAGTATCCTTATGGACCCTGCTACCACGGGAGGGTAGGACAAAAGATGTCATGCAAGTTCTTATCGCAAGCACGTATGACTATATACGGAATACATGCCTACATTACATTGATGAATTGGAGTTAGTTCTGTGTCACCCTAGGTTATGACTGTTACATGATGAATGTTATCCAACGAATATCACCGATCCAATGCCTACGAGATTTTCACATATTGTTCTTTGCTAAGTTGCTACTGTTGCTACCACTGTCACAATTGCTACAAAACTACTGCTGCTACCATTACTGCTGCCGTTATTATTATTGCTACTGCTATCAAACTATCATACTACTGTGCTACTGAACACTCTGCTGTAGATATTTAGTCTCCAGGTGTGGTTGAATTGACAACTCAACTGCTAATACTTGCAAATATTCTTTGGCTCCCCTTGTGTCGAATCAATAAATTTGGGTTGAATACTCTACCCTCGAAAACTGTTGCGATCCCCTATACTTGTGGGTTATCAGTAATCTATGCATAGGGGTTGATGCATGTTTTCATTATCTTTTCTCCGATCGAAACTTTGGGGTGCTCCTTGGAGTTCTTTGTGTGGATTGAACATTATGATTATGAAGTTGTTTGATGCATATCGTATAATCAACTCACGGATACTTGTGGTGACATTAGAGTATCTAGTTGACATTAGAGTTGGTTGATGTGTATCATCTGGTGTTATTTCAGTACGAACTCTAGGGCTGTTTGTGACACTTATAGGAATGGCTCAATAGATCGATCGAAAAGGATAACTTTGAGGTGGTTTCGTACCCTACAAACAATTTCTATCTTATGTTCTCCGCTAATAGGAAATTGGGAGTGATTCTTTATCGCACGTTGAGGGATGGTTATATGATCCAATTATATTAGCATTGTTGAGAGATTGCACTAGCGAAAGTATGAACCCTAGGCCTTGTTTCTAAGCATTGCAATACCGTTTGTGCTCACTTTTGTTACTTGCTACCTTGCTGTTTTTATATTTTCAGATTACAAAAACCTATATCTACTATCCATACTACACTTTTACCACCATCTCTTCGCCGAACTAGTGCACCTATACAATTTACCATTGTATTGGGTGTGTTGGGGACACAAGAGATTTCTTGTATTTGGTTGCAGGGTTGTTTGAGAGATACCATCTTCAACCTACGCCTCCCACAGATTGATAAACCTTAGGTCATCCACTTGAGGGAAAATTGCTACTGTCCTACAAAACTCTGCGCTTGGAAGCCCAACACGAGTCTACAAGAATAAGTTGTGTAGTAGACATCAAGCTCTTTTCTGGCGCCGTTGCCGGGGAGGTGAGTGCTTGAAGGTATATCTTTAGATATTGCAATCGAATCTTTTAGTTTCTTGTTTTATCACTAGTTTGGTTTATAAAAGAAAACTACAAAAAAAATATGGAATTGAGGTTGCCTCATATCATTCATCTTTATAATGTCTTTCTTGAAAATAAGAATTCCGATAATTGTGCTCAATTGATAGAAGAAGAATTCTATAAAATGTTTGGCATAAAATCCATGAATGATAAACATGATTGCAATGTTGCTAGTATGAATTCTTTGTATACCCGTGATGCTAATGATATGCAAAGCCATAAGCTTGGGGATGCTATATTTGATGAAGATGCTATTTTTAGTTCCCCAAGTTTTGATGAGAAAATTTGTTATGATGAAACCATGCCTCCTATTTATGATGATTATATTGATAAAAGTGGATTTGGAGAGGTCACAACTTTATTTAATAATGATTCCACTATTTTGGAAGAGGTTTCAATTGATTATGAAAACAAAGTTGCTATCTATGATGATTATTGTGATGACATGTATGCTATAAAAAATAATGATAACTATGAAACTTGTCATCATGATTTTAATTTTCAATTGGATTATGCCAATCAAGTATCCCATGATAGTTATTTTGTTGAGTTTGCTCCCACTACTATTGATGAGAATAAATTTGCATATGTGGAAAGAAATAAAATTTCTATGCTTATGAATCATGAAAAGAATGCTTTATGTGATAGCTATATTGTTGAATTTCTTCATGATGCTACTGAAAATTATTATGAGAGAGCATCATATGCTCGTAGGTGTTGCAATAATATCAAGTTTTCTCTCTATGTGTTGAAAGTTTTGAAGTTATGCTTGTTTTGCCTTCCTATGCTAGTTGATTCTTGCTCCCATAAACTATTTGCTCACAAAATCCCTATGCATAGGAAGTGGGTTAGGCTTAAATGTGCTAGTCATATGCTTCATGATGCTCTCTTTGTGTTTCAATTCTTTACTTTTACGTGAGCATCATTGAAATCATCATGCCTTGCTAAAATGCATTAAAGAAAAGCGCTTGTTGGGAGACAACCCAATATTTGTACCTACTGTTTTTGTGTGTCCACATGATTAAGCTACTATAGTAATCATGTTTTTTATGTTTTCTTTCAATAATGTGCCAAGTAAGACCTTTGGGATAGTGTGGATGATAGTTGATTTGATTCTGTGCAAAAACAGAAGTATGGTTTTTAAATCGCTCACTACATGCTGTTATGTTTTTGACAGATTCTGTTTTTGGTGCATAGTTTGCTTGTTTTAGTGTTTCCATAGCTTATATTGAGCAATATAAATTGTCGAAATGATTGACTACAGTAGGCATTATCTGAGAACAATTATGAATCTTGTCTTGACAATACCTAAGTGGATGATTTATTTTTATCATACTAACCTATCTCACGAAGTTCCGTTAAGTTTTGTGTGATTGAAGTTTTCAAGTTTTGGGTGAGACATCCATATGAGGAGAATAAGGAGCGGCAAGACCCTAAGCTTGGGGATGCCCAAGGCACTCCAAGGTAATATTCAAGGAATACCCTAGCAACTAAGCTTGGGGATGCCCCGGAAGGCATCCCCTCTTTCGTTTTCAATATTATCGGTAACCTTACTTGGTGCTATATTTTTATTCGTCACATAATATGAGTTTTGCTTGGAATGTCATTTTATTTTGTTGAGATTTGCTTGCTGTTATCAATAATCATGTTTTGTATCTTTTAGTTCAATAAAATGCCAATTATAGCCTTTACCATGCTCAGTTTGCAAGTTCATGTGTTGCTGTTTGAAAACAGAAAGTTTTCTGTTATGTCTAGCATATTCCTGAATAGTCAGAACATGATAAAAATCTGAAATTTTTACACAGTAAGCATGCATGAGTTCTCTGTCACGTGGTAATTTTTCAGAATTTGTGGAGTTAGGGAAGTATGAATTTTAAATCCCCCTTTACAGACTATTCTGTTTTGGCAGATTGCTGTTATGGTTGCATTGTTTGCATATGTTTGCTTGTTTAATGTTTCTATTTGGGGATAGGAGTATTAAATATGCAGAGGAATTTAGTATGCAATGTTTAATTATAATTTTTGTGATTTGTTACAGTAGAGAATGTTAAGGTTTTGAGTTGATTTATACTAACTTATCTCACGAGTTCTTGTTGAGTTTTATGTGGATGAAGTTTTTAAGATTTAGAGAAACCGTGATATGAGAGGAATTAAGGAGACACAAGAGCTTAAACTTGGGGATGCCCTGGTAGGCATCCCACCTTTCTTCATCAACAATTATCGTTCAGTTTTGGTTGAGCCTAAGTTTTTGTTTCTTCACATGATATGTGCTATTCTTGGAATGTCATTTTATTTTGTTTTCCTTGCTGTTTGAATAAATTAATAAGATCTGAAATTTTTAAATGAGAGAGAGTCCTTACATAGCTACCTATTTACTCAACTACTCATTTGATCTTCACTTATATCATTTTGGAGTAGTTTGTCATTTACTCTTGTGCTTCACTTATATCCTATGAGTAAATTGTTGAATGAATTGAATATCATAAAGTTAAAATTATATGTGTTTCATATGCTTGTCCCATGGGGAGTAGTGACTTCACATACAAGAAGTATAAGTGGTAAAATTTATTGAAAGTTAACAAACATAGCATTGGTCACATGAACAATTCATGAAAGAATTTTGAAGGAAGAGAAATTTCACATATAAATATACTATCTTGGACATCTTCTATGATTGTGAGCCCCCATTAATTATTTTCAAGCTTGATCAAGTAGTTGACGTTGGACAAGGAAGACAACGTAATGAGTTATGTTTGTTTATATTCACATAGAAGTTATATTGTCATGGATCCTCTAACATGTGGTGCTTGCTTAGGATCTTTTGCTAGCCAAAAATTCGTACTAAGTAGAGATACTACTTGTGCATCCAAAAAACCCTTAAACCCAGTTTCTTGCCATGAGAGTCCACTATATAGTAACACCCCTATGTAATAAAGTACAGGGATCATCTGATAATCTTGCCAGGTCATCATCATTTGCAATGCTTGATCACAGTGGTTTAATATCTCATTTCAAATTCTACCACTGAATTCAAATTCAAATGCAAGTGAAATTTGCAGTTGCTCAAAAGTTGCTGGAAAAATGTTCATCATTTAGTAAATATTCCAAAACATTTTAATGTTAAGAAAAAAAACATCACCATGTTGCTAAAATGAGCATTAGCATTTAAAATAGTGCTGTTCCAGCAATTTAAAATTGCAAATTCATTTATGAAAAATGCAAATGAATTCCTCTGCCTCCCAAAAATATTTGTGGCAGTGCCTAAAAATGCAATGGATTTTGTGGGCCAGCTCCACATTTTTCCTAAGTCTTTTGGATGCCCAATTAATTTCATCTCTCTCTCTATTTATTTAACTAAAAGAGAAAACAGAGAGAAAAGGAATGGGCGAGGCCTTACCTGTCACTGGGCCGGCCCAGCCCACCTACCTGTTCCCCTACCTGCTCCCTCGCACGTGTCGCAGCCGCCATGGTCAGCAGCTCGAGCTCCGACCACTGGCTGCCACGACGCCGGGGCAGTTGGGGCGAGGGGATAAGGACACCCCCGTCCGTCTCCCCTGGATGCCGCGCCCTCCATTCCCTCTCTCCCTCGCTCAGCTCCCTCCTTCTCCTCTCTGCCGAGCGCCTGCGCCGACGCGCTGCCGCACCATCACAGCCACCGGCGCCGTCCCGTCCTCCTAAGCTGCCCATGGGCTCCGCCCGCCTCAGCCACTTCGTCTGGTGCCCTCCGCTGGAGCCGGGGACCCCCGCAGCTGCCGTTCGCCTCCGTCCCCATCTCCAGCGACTGCGACGCCGTCGCCGCGAATCGCCGGCGTTCTGCGCTCCTAACCTGTCGAGGGCTTTTCGTAGCCGCTCGGTGAGCATCCCCCTCCTCTCCTCTCTCTCTGGCTGCCCGCTTTTGCCGTAGCTCGGAGTCGATGCCGCCGTGCCATTGCCGGAGCTTCGTTCCGCCGCCGTGCTCGCCGTCGCTTCTTCCGTAGCTGCCGTGGCCATCCGAGCATGCCATCGTGCTCGGGGCACTCCCGTGCTGCGGCCGAGCCCCGTAGATCGCCCGCATACGCGCTAGGTCGACGGCCCCGCGAAGGCCCGTAACCCCTCGCCACCACGGCTCACCGCTGGCAGCCTTACCGGCCACCTCCGCCCGTTCCGACGCCGTAGATCGATGCGCGGTGAAGAGGCCGTTCGAAAGAACCCAGCCGCGTCGCAATTGATGCCCTGTAGCAAAAACCCGAGCCCCGCCAGAGTTCGCCACCGTGTCTGGGCTCGCCGGAGCCTTTTCCGACGACGCCGCTGACCTGGCAATGCGTGGGCGCCACCCAGAGACACTGCCAGTGGGCCCCCGATGCTCGTTTGACCGCGTTGACCACGTTCAACGCGGGTTACTGTTCCCCCTGACGCTGAAGTGTGGGGCCCCGGTTGACCTAATTACTGTTACGGTTAATTAGTTAACTCTGTTAATTAGTTAGGTCGCTGACAGGCCGGGCCCACTGGCTAAATCCATTGTTAGTTTAATTTAATCACTGCTAAACCCCACAGTGGCTGACAGGTGGGTCCCACCTGCCAGCTTGACCAGTCAGCTGGTCAGTTGACTGCTGACGCAGTGATGACATCAGCATGACATCATATTCCACTATGACAATTTTTGTTAATTTAAATAATTCAAAAGATTGCTAAAATTTGTTTAATTCGTAGAAATTAAACCGTAGCTCGGATCGAAAAACTTTCTACATGAAAGTTGCTCAGAAAAGCGAGACGAAGCCAAATATGCCCTTCATTTACCTGTCACATGCCCACAACCATGCAAACATGGAACCTTCCCCTCCGGTTCAGTATACCAAAATCAGCCTAAACGCCGGGAAAATATCCCAGATATTTTCCCGCTTCGTCTGCGACATGTAGCCATGCATTAGGTCGTCACTAACACTGCATTTTGCCATGCCGTGCATCTGTGTTGCATCAATTGCTTTTATTTATTGTTTCTTCCCCCTCTTCTATTCCGATAGCCCCCGAGACCGACGCAGCTCAGGAGACCACCCCCTTGACGCAGCTCAGGAGACCACCCCCTTGACGCAGCTCAGGAGACCGACGACACCACTGACGACCCCTCCTTTGCCGCAGAGCTTCCAGGAAAGCAACCACCCCCTTGACGCATGCCTATATCACCTATTCTCTCTCCCTCCTGCTTGCATTAGAATTTGCTACTGCTAGTGTTTTATCATATTCTGATGCATAGCCTGTCCTTGTAACTGTTATTGATACCTGCCTGTTATAAAAAATGCTTAGTATAGGTTGGATGGTAATTCATCTGTGGCCCCTCTTCCTTGCTCTAGTTGCCCCGCTTTAGTACATGTGCCCCGACCATTGAGATCGTCGGGCTGAGACCAGTTCATCACCACACTTTTCCCCTAAGTTGCTCGACGCTGCAGAGCTAATATCGAGTGCCGAGGGTGATACCTCTCATCTCACTCCCGATGTGGACTCTGTAGTATAGCTAGTCAGTTGTGGGTTACCGTGGGTGATTCCTCTTCCCCACCTCCGATAAGCTTCTGTCGTGCAACTCCGCAAGTGTGGATACCACCGAGGGTGATTCCTCTAGGTTCACCTTGACGGATACGTCAAGTGGGAATCCAACGAGGGTGATACCTCGGATTTCTTCTTGATGTTATGGACACACGGATACTTGCACTTTATTACAATTACCTGGATAAAGTCGGGTCGGCCCCGAGGGGTACCCGCGAGAGATGTGTTATCGGGTTGACCAAGAGGGTACCCGAGAGATGAATACGTGGCACGGCCGGGCATTCTTAGCCCTTGCTGTAAATCCACGAGACGGGGCGACGGGGTCATAGGATCGTGAGTCTCTGCTCGTTTCCGTGCACTCCAAATGCACTAATGGGTTAGGATATGTGATCTGAGTAGGCCTCTGGCCTTTTCGCGCTAACCAGCATGTG
Organism: Elymus sibiricus; assembly: GCA_039707655.1. Taxonomy (NCBI): domain Eukaryota; kingdom Viridiplantae; phylum Streptophyta; class Magnoliopsida; order Poales; family Poaceae; genus Elymus; species Elymus sibiricus. The sequence goes on from CM077666.1 coordinate 21,256,400, forward strand.
GGAATAATATGGGTACTCGGCATCGTATGTATCAGTCGAAGCTCTTCAGACGTCGGCAGTTGAGCGGCGCGCGCCGGGTTGGACTGGTAAAGCCTGCGCTTGTATTAAGGGGGCTAGGTCTGCTCACCGGCCGCGTACGCAACGCGCAGGAGTGCAAAGGGCGATGGGCCCAAGATCCCTGAGTGCTTAGGATGTAGACTGGCGTGCTGGCCTCTCTGTCGAGCCTAGGTAGGGCTACGACGTGTCGATCAGCCGAGGCCGGGCATGGACCAAGCAAGTGTGTCCGGCCAGAGTTAACCGAGCGTGTTGGGTAAGTTGGTGCACCCCTGCAGGGAAGTATATCTATTCGAATAGCCATGTCCACGGTAACAGGACGCTCGGAGAATATCCCGATCTTCTACAACTAGAAATGGGTTGAATATATTGGCTCCGGGATTGCTTTCTCGCAGGGAGTCGAGGAAGGATCTCTGGGCGTTGTTGTTACTTGTTGCTACTACTATATTTATGTACTAATCTGCACTCTTCTTATGCTGCAAGACCCTGAAGATGCTAGTCTTCGATAGGCTAGGCCTTTTCTCTCAATTCTGGCATTTCTGCAGCCAAGTCCACATATATAGCCTTCCTTTGATAATGTTGCATAACTAGATTAGTTCTGATGTAAGTCTTGCGAGTACTTTGGATGAGTACTCATGGTTGCTTTGCTTCCCCTTTTTCCCCATACCCGAATGCTGCGACCAGATGACGGAGCCCCGGAGCCAGCTGCCCCAGCAGTCGACGATGACTACTACTACCACTACTACCCCTCCGGATACTACTACTACGAGGAGCCCTCCGACGACCAGGAGTAGATAGGAGGCACCCAGGCAGGAGGCCTGCGCCTTTCGATCTGTGTTTTATTTTGCCCCGCCTTCTTAAAGGCCTATCTGTTTAACTTTGTGTCAGTACTCAGATACCTGATGCTTCCGCTGATGCTTGTATGACATCGAGCTTATGTATTCGAGCCCTCGAGGCCCCTGGCTTGTAATATAAAGCTTGTATGACTTTTATTTATGTTTAGAGTTGTGTTGTGATATCTTCAAGTGAGTCCTTAGGCTTGATCGTGTGCATTTGCGTGTAAGATTAGTGCACGATTAAGTCGGGGGCGTCACATATATCTACCTATGGATTGAATAAGATCCTTCATGTAAGTTGTCATAGATGCAAAAAGCAATAAAAATTGCTCCTAAAATATGTACGATCTTTTATTGCAAGGGAAAATAAGCGTTGTACAAATTTGTGATGGTAAAGAAATAAAAGCGACGGACTGTATAATAAAGGTTGCTATCACAAGGGGCAATATAACGTGACGTTCCTTTGCATTAAGGGCTTGTGCATCCAACAACAAAAAGCGCATGACAACCTCTGCTTCCCTCCGCGAAGGGCCTATCTTTTACTTTTCTGTATTTACTTTTATGTATTTACTTTTATGCAAGAGTCATTAATGTTCATCCCTATTCCGCTCTATTTATTCTTTAGTTGGCAAGCATTATGTGGTAGGGAAAGATGCAGGCACATATATCCAGTTTAATATAGGTGATCATGAGTTATTATTGTTGACATTATCCCTGAGATAAATAAGTTGGGAGGCGAAACATTAAGCCCCTATCTTCCTATGTGTTTGACTGAAACGGTTTGTTCTAAAAATATGCTTTGAGTGTCAGCAATCATGGAACACTAAATGATGGTTGATTATGTGGAATTTGCTAGATCAAAGCTCTCACATAGACCCTTCCTGAAAATAAGATGAATTGCAATAGTTTGATGACTGAGAACATAGTTTGTTAGTTTTCAAGAAAGTTTATGGCCTATACTTTAAGCATGTGAATAGCTTGCTACTTGATCATGAGAAGTTTTATGAGATGAGCTACTGATTATGATATATATTGATGCTAGAAAAGTGATTGAAATTATCAATGATCAAACTTATGCACTATGCTAGCATTCACACTTCATAAATTATTTCTTTTATCATTTACCTACTCGAGGACGAGCAGGAATTAAGCTTGGGGATGCTGATACGTCTCCAACGTATCTATAATTTATGAAGTATTCATGCCATGTTTATTATAGTTTTGTATGATTTTATTGCACTTTTATATGGCTTTTATATGATTTTTATGGACTAACATGTTGACCTAGTGCCCAGTGACAGTTGCTGTTTTCTGCTTGTTTTTGGTTTTCCAGAAAATCCATATCAAATGAAGTCCAAATGCAGCGATTTTTTTTTTGGAAGGAAACAGACCCAGGAAGCTTCGGAGGAGCAGCAGAAGAGCCACAGGGGCCCCACGAGCCACCTGGGCGCGCCTGCCCCCCTCCTCCCCCCAGGCGCGCCCTGGTGCCTCGTGGGCCCCCTGTGGCACCTCTTAGCGTGATTCCAACGCCAAAAAATCATACATATTCAGAAACCCCCGAAAGTTAAACTAGATTAGTTTTTACGCCGCCGCAAGTCTCTGTACCTCCAGAATCTCATCTACAGCCCATTTCCGGCACCCTGCCGGAGGGGGGAATCATCACCGGAGGCCATCTTCATCATCCCGGCGGTCTCCATGACGAGGAGGGAGTAGTTCACCCTCGGGGCTGAGGGTTTGTACCAGTAGCTATGTGTTTTATCTCTCTCTCTCTCGTGTTCTTGATTTGGCACGATCTTGATGTATCGCGAGCTTTGTTAATATAGTTGGATCATATGGTGTTTCTTCCCTCTCTATCCTTGTTGTGATGAATCGATTCTTTTCCCTTTGAGTGTAACATCCGCAGATCTTAACCCTGTCATTAAGCTAATTAAATTGCCATGTCATCATGATCATCCTAATTACATTGCATTTAGGAAATAATACAAATTCAAATTCCAAATTCAAATGCAAGTCAAATTATTACTTCTTCAATTAATTGAATAAAAATGTTCATAATATTTCAAATAATCCCAAAGCAATTATACAAGTAAAACCAACATTATTTGAATTCCTACATTGACCCTAACATCCAAAAATAGTACCCAAAACAGCCCCATTAATACATTTTTATTAATACAAAATTCAAATGAAATCATTTTGCCTCCAAACCTTTTTATCGCAGTGCTAAATATTGCAAAGTATTTATGTGGCACAATCCCATATTTTACAAATGTCTTTTTGTGGCCTAACAAAATGCAAAACAGAAAAGAAATAAAGAAATCAGAAAAAGAAAAAAGAAAAGGTGTAATCACTACTATGCTAGTGGGCTTAAGCCGCACAGTGCGCAGAGGCCTAGCCCACGCCGGCCTTTCCCTAACCTCTCGACAGAGGCACGGGAGGCCGAGCACGCCACGCCGTCCATCGCCCGGATGGCGCGCTGTCGAGCATCCCGCGTCCCTCCCGGAGGTTAAGAGCAACGCCGCGAACCCCCTCTGTCCCCTAGACCGAACCCTAGGGCCCTGTCCCCTTCTCTCCCTCTCTTCGCTTGGATTGGGGATCGCCCGAACACCACATCACCGCGCCACCGTCGTCGTCGCGGCCAAGGGCCTCCCTGAGCTGCGCGGGCTTGTCCAGCGGCTCCGCCCAGGCCTTCTCTGTCGTCTACAGCGCCGGATCGAAACTGGGAGGCCACCACCACGCCACCAGCGTCAATCCTCCCTGCCACGGCCACCGCGACGCCGCCGCTCGATCCGCCGCCCTCGCTGCCTCCCCGGCCTCCACGAGTCCTCGAGCATCGCCGTGAGCACCCGGTCCTCTGTGACCTCCTCTCTCTCTTCCCCGCGTCCCGTGGCCACCTTGCCGACCAAGCCCGTGGCCGCGCCGCCGCCATCTTTGATGTGGAGCTCAGCTCCGGCCACCCTCGTGCCCACTGGAGCCATCCATCGTTGCGCGCCGTTGGCCCCGTCCCGTAGCCGCGCTCGGCTGACCAAATGGTCGCCGGAGATGGCCACTAGGGCCTCGCCGCCGCCTCTGTACATCGTCGCCGGCGCGCGCTGGTTTTAAACCAGTGGGGCCCGCCGGTGTTTAGTTAACCCTAACCCCTAATTAGTCTAACCCTAGACTCTGACTAACAGCCGGGCCCCACGCGGTTAATTAACCCTAATAAAAATGATATAGTTAATTAATAAACTGACATGTGGGGCCCACGTGTACTGCTTATCTGGATAAGATCTGCTGACTGTGCCTGCTGACTCAGCACTGGGCCCCACCTGTCAGCCTCTGCTGACTGGACCCAATTGACGAGTCAACGGTCCAGTCAACTACTGACTGGGCAGTTGACTGGGCCCACTATCAGTCACACAAGCACATTTGTGGGTACACTTTCTGTGTACCCATAGCAATTTATATTTAAATAATTTTCGAATTAAATTAATTCCAGAAATTCCAGAATATTATTAAAACTTTGAAAAATCATATAAAATAAACCGTAACTCGGATGAAAATAATTTATATATGAAAAATGATCAGAAAAATGAGAAGAATCCGAATATGTCATCTGCACTCATGTTAGAACCCGCTAATTAGGTGAACCTGTAACTTTTTGCCTGTTTTCGATAGATGAATAGTGCATGACCTCAGATAAATAATTCCAAATAAATTCCTAAAACATCTAACATATTGAGAGATGCAATATATCACCGCTGGATATCGTTTAGGCATGTCATGCATCGTGACTGCATTTGTTTGCTTTTATTTATTGTTTCTTTCCCCTCTTCTCTCCGGTAGACTCCGAGACCGACGCTGCCCCTGTGATCGACTATCTCACCGACGACCCTTCTTCCTTTTCAGCAGAGCTTCCAGGCAAGCAAACCCCCTTGATCATTGCTATATCGCCCATTCCTTCTCCCCCCTGCTTGCATTAGATTTCGCTACTGTAATTGATTGCTCCTATTCTGATGCATAGCCTGTTTTTGATAACTGCTGATGTAACCTTACCTGCTATCCTAAATGCTTAATATTGGTTGGTTAGTAATCCATCTGTGGCCCCTCATCCTTGTCCCTATTGCCCCGCTTTATTACCGGTGCCCCGATCTATGTGATCGATGGGCTGAGACCAGCACAGCACCGCACCCCCCCTAAGTTGTACGACTCTGTAGAGCTACTATCGAGTGCCGAGGGTGATACCTCCTACCTCACTGCTGATGACATCTCTGTAGCATAGCTAGCCGGTTGTGGGTTACCGAGGGTGATTCCTCTTTCACCACCTTCGATGACGCCTCTGTTGTGCAACCCCTCAGTGTGAACCCATCGAGGGTGATTCCTCCGAGTTCACCTTGACGGATTCATCGAGTGGGAATCCATTGAGGGTGATTCCTCGGATTTTCCCCCCTTGATGTTACCGGACACACTGTTACTTTTCACTGTTACCCCCATGTACTGTTACTGTGGGACTGAAGGGACAGGCGGTGCCACCCTGGTAGAGGTGGACCTGAGTTCTTGACAGTCTCTTGAGAGTCGGATTGACCTAGAGGGTACCCGCGAGATAATTACGAGGCGCGTCCGGGCAGGCAAAGACCACCCTAGAGAGGGATGGGCCTAACCCTTGTTGCACTTCCTCGAGACAGGGCGACAGCAGTACTGATCGTCACCGTGAGCTCCCAACACACTAATGGATTTGGGTATTTGATCTGAGTTTGCCACTGGCCTATACACACTACCACCATGTGGGATAATGGTTTAATGGGGCCCACGGCGCCATATGTATCAGCCGAAAGTTCTGTCAGACGTCCAGTTCAGCATTGCGGCACGGCTGGGCCGATGCCTTCCAGGACAGAGGTGGTGCTTGGATTCGCCCTACGCGGAACGACCCGGAGTGCAAAGGGCGATGGGCGCAAGACCCCTAAGCACTTAGGATGTAGACCGGCGGGGACCTCTCTGCTGAGCCTAGGTAGGACTACGTCGTGTCGATCAGCCGAGGCCGGGCATGACCCAGAAAAGTGTGTCCGGCCAGAGTTAATCGAGCGTGTTGGGTAACAGTAGTGGACCCCAGCAGGGAAGTTATCTATTCGAATAGCCGTGTCCACGGTAACCGGACACTCAGTGTTGTATCCCGATCTACTACAAATTGAACTGGATACATGTTACTTTAATTGTAAGCTCCGGGATCGCTTTCTCGCAGGGAGTCGAGGAAGGATCTCTAGGCTTTGCTACTACATGCTTGCTACTTTAATTATGTACTAATCTGCACTCTTCTAATGCTGCAAGACGCTGAAGATGCTAGTCTTCGATAGGCTAGGCCTTCCCCTCTATTCTGGCAATCTTGTAGTCCAGTCCATGGATACAGCCCCTTTATTTGATACCAATGCATTTTTAGTATAGATCTGATGTAAGTCTTGCGACTACTTTGGATGAGTACTCACGGTTGCTTTGCTACCCCTCTTTTCCCCATGCCCAATTGCTGCGACCAGATGACGGAGCCCAGGATCCGAAGATCCACGGTGGAGACTACTACTACGTGGAGACCGACGACCAGGAGTAGATAGGAGGCTCCCAGGCAGGAGGCCTTGACTCTTTCGATCAGAGCCGTTGTTTGTTTTCGCCTTCTTAAGGCATTTTGTTTAACTTTGTGTCTGTACTCAGATATTGTTGCTTCCACTGACTCTTGTGTAAATCGAGCTTATGTATTCGAGCCCTCGAGGCCTCTGGCTTGTAATATAAAGCTTTTATTATTTTATTTTGTGTCTAGAGTTGTGTTGTGATATCTTCCCGTGAGTCCCTGGGCTTGCTCGTGCGCATTTGCGTGTATGATTAGTTCACGGTCGGGCCGGGGGCGTCACAAGCTGGTATCAGAGCCGACTGCCTGTAGGAAGCCCCTTTCCAACTCCTTGGCCGAAGTTGAGTCTAGTCTTCGAAAAACGATTTTACTAACATGGTTGTGTGGCTTATGGGCCAACGTCACCAATGGGTGGTATTAGGATCTTTTATTCCTCTTCCTTACTCTGGAATTCTGATCTCTCTTCCTTTCGCGTTAAAGATTTTGCTAACTCTAACATTAGGCTCTCGTGTTCACATTCACCCGGAGAGCTGGATTGTCTGCAATTATTCCTTTCCATTGGTCTGTTTAATCTGATCATCACATTTTCCTTTCCATTGGTCTGTTTAACCTTTCTTGTAATACTAGCTTTTATCTGAGCAGTGATAATTCCCTGCTTAAGCAACACCCCCAAATGATTGTCCTCTGACTTGCCTTGCTGTCGTGACCCTGCAAGATGTCGCTGCCTTTCCCACTCTTAATCGACACTCACCACAGTTCCACAGGATCGAAACCTGACTCTCCTGTACATCCTTGATCCCGAAGATTCACCTTACTCCACCTCTTAAATCTCGGGACGAGATTTCTTGTAGTGGGGGAGATTTGTAACATCCCCAGATCTTAACCCTGTCATTAAGCTAATTAAATTGCCATGTCATCATGATCATCCTAATTATATTGCATTTAGGAAATAATACAAATTCAAATTCCAAATTCAAATGCAAGTCAAATTATTACATCTTCAATTAATTGAATAAAATATTCATAATATTTCAAATAACCCAAAGCAATTATAAAAATAAAACCAACATTATTTGAATTCCTAAATTGACCCTAACATCCAAAAACAGTACCCAAAACAGCCCCATTAATACATTTTTATTTAGACAAAATTCAAATGAAATCATTTTGCCTCCAAACCTTTTTATCGCAGTGCTAAATATTGCAAAGTATTTATGTGGCACAATCCCATATTTTACAAAAGTCTTTTTGTGGCCTAACAAAATGCAAAACACAAAAGAAATAAAGAAATCAGAAAAAGAAAAAAGAAAAGGTGTAAGCGCTACTGTGCTAGTGGGCTTAAGCCGCACAGCGCACAGAGGCCCAGCCCACGCCGGCCTTTCCCTAACCTCTCGACAGAGGCAGGGGAGGCCGAGCACGCCACGCCGTCAATCGCCCGGATGGCGCGCTGTCGAGCATCCCGCGTCCCTCCAGGAGGTTAAGAGCAACGCCGCGAACCCCCTCTGTCCCCTAGACCGAACCCTAGCGCCCTGTCCCCTTCTCTCACTCTATTCGCTTGGATTGGGGCTCGCCCGAACACCACATCACCGCGCCACCATCGTCGTCGCGGCGAAGGGCCTCCCCGAGCTGCGCGGGCTTGTCCAGCGGCTCCGCCCAGGCCTTCTCCGTCATCTACAGCGCCGGATCGAAACTGGGAGGCCACCACCAAGCCGCCAGCGTCAATCCTCCTCGCCACGGCCACCGCGACGCCGCCGCTCGATCCGCTGCCCTCGCTGCCTCCCCGGCCTCCACGAGTCCTCCTCGAGCATCGCCGTGAGCGCCCGGTCCTCTGTGACCTCCTCTCTCTCTTCCCCGCGTCCCGTGGCCACCTCGCCGACCAAGCCCGTGCCCGCGCCGCCGCTATCTTTGATGTGGAGCTCAGCTCCGGCCACACTCGCGCCCACTGGAGCCATCCATCGTTGCGCGCCGTCGCCCCCGTCCCGTAGCCGCGCTCGGCTGACCAAATGGTCGCCGGAGATGGCCGCTAGGGCCTCGCCGCCGCCTCTGTACGTCGTCGCCGGCGCGCGCTGGTTTTAAACCAGTGGGGCCCGCCGGTGTTTAGTTAACCCTAACCCCTAATTAGTCTAACCCTAGACTCTGACTGACAGCCGGGCCCCACACGGTTAATTAACCCTAATAAAAATGATTTAGTTAATTAATAAACTGACATGTGGGGCCCACGTGTACTATTCATCTGGATAAGATCTGCTGACTGTGCCTGCTGACTCAGCACTGGGCCCCACCTGTCAGCCTCTGCTGACTGGACCCAGTTGACCAGTCAACGGTCCAGTCAACTGCTGACTGGGCCCACTGTCAGTCACACAAGCACATTTGTGGGTACAATTTCTGTGTACCCATAGCAATTTAGATTTAAATAATTTTCGAATTAAATTAATTCAGAAATTCCAGAATATTATTAAAACTTTGAAAAATCATATAAAATAAACCGTAACTCGGATGAAAATAATTTATATATGAAAAATGATCAGAAAAATGAGAAGAATCCGAATATGTCATCTGCACTCATGTTAGAACCCTCTAAGTAGGTGAACCTGTAACTTTTTGCTTGTTTTCGATAGATGAATAGTGCATGACCTCAGATAAATAATTCCAAATAAATTCCCATCTAAAATATTAAGAGATGCAATATATAACCCCTGCATATCGTTTAGGCATGTCATGCATCGTGACTGCATTTGTTTGCTTTTATTGATTGTTTCTACCCCCTCTTCTCTCCGGTAGACTCCGAGACCGACGCTGCCCCTGTGATCGACTATCTCACCGACGACCCTTCTTCCTTTTCAGCAGAGCTTCCAGGCAAGCAAACCCCCTTGATCATTGCTATATCGCCCATTCCTTCTCCCCCCTGCTTGCATTAGATTTCGCTACTGTAATTGATTGCTCCTATTCTGATGCATAGCCTGTGTTTGATAACTGCTGATGTAACCTTACCTGCTATCCTAAATGCTTCGTATAGGTTGGTTAGTAATCCATCTGTGGCCCCTCATTCTTGTCCCTGTTGCCCCGCTTTATTACCGGTGCCCCGATCTATGTGATCGATGGGCTGAGACCAGCACAGCACCGCACACCCCCTAAGTTGTACGACTCTCAAGAGCTACTATCGAGTGCCGAGGGTGATACCTCCTATCTCACTGCTGATGATATCTTTGTAGCATAGCTAGCCAGTTGTGGGTTACCAAGGGTGATTCCTCTTTCACCACCTCCGATGACGCCTCTGTCATGCAACCCCTCAAGTGTGAACCCATCGAGAGTGATTCCTCCGAGTTCACCTTGACGGATTCATCGAGTGGGAATCCGTCGAGGGTGATTCCTTGGATTTCCCCCCCTTGATGTTACCGGACACACCGTTACTTTTCACTGTTGCCCCCATGTACTGTTAATGTGGGACTGAAGGGACAGGCGGTGCCACCCCGGTAGAGGCGGACCTGAGTTCCCGACAGTCTCTTGAGAGTCAGGTTGACCTGGAGGGTACCCGCGAGATAATTACGAGGCACGGCCGGGCTGGCAGAGACCGCCCTAGAGAGGGATGGGCCTGACCCTTGTTGCACTTTCTCGAGACGGGGCGACAAGAGTACTGATCGTCACCGCGAGCTCCCAACACACTAATGGATTTGGGTATTTGATCTGAGTTGGCCACTGGCCTATACGCACTACCACCACGTGGGATAATATTTTAATGGGGCCCTCGGTGCCGTATGTATTAGCCGAAAGTTCTGTTAGATGTCCAGTTCAGCATTGCGGCATGGCTGGGCTGGCGCCATCCAGGACAGAGGTGGTGCCTGGATTCGCCCTGCGCGCAACGACCCGGAGTGCAAAGGGCGATGGGCCCAAGACCCCTGAGCACTTAGGATGTAGACCGGCGGGGACCTCTCTGCTGAGCCTAGGTAGGACTACGTCGTGTCGATCAGCCGAGGCCGGGCATGACCCAGAAAAGTGTGTCCGGCCAGAGTTAATCGAGCGTGTTGGGTAACAGTAGTGCACCCCTGCAGGGAAGTTCTCTATTCGAATAGCCGTGTCCACGGTAACAGGACGCTCAGTGTTGTATCCCGATCTACTACAACTTGAACTGGATACATGTTACTTCAATTGTAAGCTCCGGGATCGCTTTCTCGCAGGGAGTCGAGGAAGGATCTCTAGGCTTTGCTACTACATGCTTGCTACTTTAATTATGTACTAATCTGCACTCTTCTAATGCTGCAAGACGCTGAAGATGCTAGTCTTCGATAGGCTAGGCCTTCCCCTCTATTCTGGCAATCTTGCAGTCCAGTCCACGGATACAGCCCCTTCATTTGATACCGATGCATTTTTAGTATAGATCTGATGTAAGTCTTGCGAGTACTTTGGATGAGTACTCATGGTTGCTTTGCTACCCCTCTTTTCCCCATACCCGATTGCTGCAACCAGATGACGGAGCCCAGGAGCCGGAGATCCACGGTGGAGACTACTACTACGTGGAGACCGACGACCAGGAGTAGATAGGAGGCTCCCAGGAAGGAGGCCTTGCCTCTTTTGATCAGAGCCGTTGTTTGTTTTCGCCTTCTTAAGGCATTTTGTTTAACTTTGTGTCTATACTCAGATACTGTTGCTTCCACTGACTCTTATGTAAATCGAGCTTATGTATTCGAGCCCTCGAGGCCTCTGGCTTGTAATATAAAGCTTGTATTATTTTATTTTGTGTCTAGAGTTGTGTTGTGATATCTTCCCGTGAGTCACTGGGCTTGCTCGTGCGCATTTGCGTGTATGATTAGTGCACGGTCGGGCCGGGGGCGTCACATTGAGGTTTCGTAATTGTCGGATTGAATATTTCAAATTTGAGAACACTTGATGTATGTCTTGCATATGAATACCCGTGGTTGCAATGGGGTATTATATTGATTCACTTGATATATGTTTTGGCACTCAACTCGCGGATTCCCGAGGTGACATTGGGGTAATCTATGCATAGGGGTTGATGCACGTTTTCATTATCTTTTCTCCGATAGAAACTTTGGGGTGCTCCTTGGAGTTCTTTGTGTGGATTGAATATTATGATTATGAAGTTGTTTGATGCATATCATATAATCAACTCACGGATACTTGTGGTGACATCGGAGTATCTAGGTGACATTAGAGTTGGTTGATGTGTATCATATGGTGTTATTTTAGTACGAACTCTAGGGCTGTTTGTGACACTTATAGGAATGACTCAGTAGATCGATCGGAAAGGATAACTTTGAGGTGGTTTCGTACCCTACAAACAATTTCTATCTTATGTTCTCCGCTAATAGGAACTTGGGAGTGATTCTTTATCGCACGTTGAGGGATGGTTATATGATCCAATTATATTAGCATTGTTGAGAGATTGCACTAGCGAAAGTATGAACCCTAGGCCTTGTTTCTAAGCATTGCAATACCATTTGTGCTCACTTTTGTTACTTGCTACGTTGCTGTTTTTATATTTTCAGATTACAAAAACCTATATCTACTATCCATACTACACTTTTACCACCATCTCTTCACTGAACTAGTGTACCTATACAATTTACCATTGTATTGGGTGTGTTGGGGACACAAGAGATTTCTTGTATTTGGTTGCAGGGTTGTTTGAGAGATACCATCTTCAACCTACGCCTCAAACGGATTGATAAACCTTAGGTCATCCACTTGAGGGAAAATTGCTACTGTCCTACAAAACTCTACGCTTGGAGGCCCAACACGAGTCTACAAGAATAAATTGTGTTGTAGACATTACGCCACCCCCCCGGCGCGCCCTGGTGGTTCGTGGGCCCCTCGTGAGCCTTCCCGGCTCCGTTTTCTTCTGGAATACTTGTTTTGCAAGATAAAAATTCTTTATATATACTCCCGGACGTTTTGACCACCGTATCGCAGAAATCTCCTCTGTTCTTGTTTCGTGCTATTTTTCTGACAGATCTAGGTCGCCATGGCTCCCCGAAGGCTCCGTACCAAGCATCCTATTGTGCAACCATCACCAGGCAAATGCCCCTACAACGAGGTCTACTACGAGTGGTCGTCGGGGGAGGAAGACAATGGCAAGGAGGACAAAGTTGAGGAAGTTGCGGGAACCCAGGCTCCAGAAGGAGGACAAGCCATCTCCATGGAGGAGACCTCGGAGAAGAGAGATATCCTTCAACCTCTCTATGATCATCTCGCCCCATCCGTAATTGATGCCCTAGGAGTCTTTGAAACAGTTTGTGCTCATAATACATCTCTCATTCGTGAAGTTATTTTGTTGGAAGAGCAAAACATCGCCCTTCGGAGCATCAACCGTAAATTAGAGTATCTGCTAAAGCTGAAAGACAAGCTCACCACTTCATCACCACCACCATCACCGAAGAAGGAAACTTGAGTACATGGGTATGGGCACTCCCCTTGGCTTGTGCCAAGCTTGGGGGAGGTTCCCCGGTATCGTATCATCATCACTTTTATTATCTTTACCTATTTCTAGTTCGATCCTTAGTGATTTCATGATTTAGTTGAATAAAAGTTTAGTATGATCTATTTTCGAGTGCTAGTTTCGTGATCTATCTATCTATGTAATTGAGTTGAGAGTTATATAATAAAGAGTAGTTTGAGTTTTTGCTTCTTTACTTTTATGTTTCAATCCTAGCAATGAAAAAGATCATATGCTAATCTTATGGAAAGTAATGACATTACATAAAGAAAAGTATAAGTGGTAAAATTTATTGAAAGCTAACAAACATAGCATTGGTCAATGATGCAATTCATGAAAAAATTAATAGGGAAGAGAAGATCCACATGCAAATATACTATCTTGGACATCTTTTATGATTGTGAGCCCCCATTAAGTATTTTATGTCAAATTGTTGACGTTGAACAAGGAAGACAACGTAATGAATTATGTTTGCTTATATTCACATAGAAGCTATATTGTCATAGATCCTTCAACATGTGGTACTTGCCCAATATCTTAGCTAGCCAAAAATCCGCACCAAGTAGAGATACTAGTTGTGCATCCAAAACCCTTAAACCCAGTTTCTTGTCATGAGAGTCCACTATATCCACCTATGGATTGAATAAGATCCTTCAAGTAAGTTGTCATCGGTGCAAAAAGCAATAAAAATTGCCTCTAAATGTGTATGAACTTTTATTGTAAGGGAAAATAAGCTTTGTATGAACTTGTGATGGCAAAGAAATAAAAGCGACGGACTGCATAATAAAGGTTGCTGTCACAAGGGGCAATATAAAGTGACGTTCCTTTGCATTAAGAGCTTGTGCATCCAACAACAAAAGGCGCATGACAACCTCTGCTTCCCTCTGCGAAGGGCCTATCTTTTACTTTTATGTATTTACTTTTTATGCAAGAGTCAATAGTGTTCTCCTCTATTCTTTTTTATTTTTCTCTTTTGCAAGCATCATGTGGTGGGGAAAGATCTAGCCATATATAACCAGTTGGATATGAGTGATCATGAGTTATTATTCTTGACATCACCCTTGAGGTGAATAAGTTGGGAGGCGAAATTATAAGCCCCTATCTTTCTATGTGTCTGGCTGAAACTTTTTGCTCCATATATATGTTGTGAGTGTTAGCAATCATAGAAGACTATATGATGGTTGAGTATGTGGACTTGCTAAAAAGCTCCTACATGAGACCCTTCCTGAAAATATGATGAATTGCAATTGCATTGTTGACTGAGAACATAGTTTGTTAGTTTTCAAGAAAGTTTATGCCTTATATTTCATTGCTGTGATGAATTGTTACTTGTTCATGAGAAGTTTTATGATATTAAATATTACTATTATAATAATGATCATGATGCTACTATGTCCGTATTTTGTTTTTATCGACACCTCTCTCTCTAAACATGTGGACATGATTATCGATATTGGCTTTCGCTTGAGGACAAGCGAGGTCTAAGCTTGGGGAGTTGATACGTCCATTTTGCATCATGTTTTACTACTGTTATTTATAGTGTTTTTAATCAATATAATACTTTGTGGAGCAATTCTAATGCCTTTTCTCTCTTAATATGCAAGATTTAAACAAGGAGGGAGATTGCCGGCAGCTGGAATTCTGGACCTGAAAAAGCTATGTCAGATATACCTATTCTGCACATCTCCAAATGAGCTGAAATTTCACGGAGATTTATTTTGGAATAAATAAAAAATACTGGAAGAAAGAAGTACAAGAGGGGGCCACCCAGGTGCCCACGAGGCACCAGGGCCCTGGTGGCTCGTGGGGCCCCTGGCCAGCCTTCGGTGCCCATTTTCTGGTATATAGGCCCATTTGCCCTAGAAAAAATTAGGAGAAGACTTTTGGGATGGTGCGCCGCCGTTTCGAGGCGGAACTTGCGCAGGAGCACTTTTGCTCTCCGGCGGAGCGATTCCGCCGGGGATACTTCCCTCCGGGAGGGGGAAATCGAAGCCATCGACATCACCAACGATCCTCTCATCATGGGAGGATCAATCTTCATCAACATCTTCAACAGCACCATCTCATCTCAAACCCTAGTTCATCTCTTGTATTCAATCTTTGTCTCAAAACCTCAGATTGGTACCTGTGGGTTGCTAGTAGTGTTGATTACATCTTGTAGTTGATACTAGTTGGTTTATTTGGTAGAAGATTATATGTTCAGATCCATTATGCTATTTAATACCCCTCTGATCTTGGACATGAAGATGATTTGTGAGTAGTTACTTTTGTTCTTGAGGACATGGGAGAAGTCTTGTCATAAGTAATCATGTGAATTTGGTATTCGTTCGGTATTTTGATGGTATGTATGTTGTTGATTCTCTTAGTGGTGTCATGTGAACGTCGACTACATGACACTTCACCATCTTTGGGCCTAAGGGAATGCATTGTAGAGTAGTAATTAGATGATGGGTTGCTAGAGTGAAAGAAGCTTAAACCCTAGTTTATGCGCTATTCCGTAAGGGACTGATTTGGATCCATATGTTTAATGCTATGGTTAGAGTTATCTTAATTCTTCTTTCATAGTTGCGGATGCTTGCGAGAAGCGGTAATCATAAGTGGGAGGCTTGTTCAAGTAAGAACAGCACCCAAGCACCGGTCCACCCACATATCAAATTATCAAAGTAGCGAACGCGAATCAAACCAACATGATGAAAGCGACTAGATGAAATTCCCATGTGTCCTCGAGAACGCTTTGCTTATTATAAGAGATCGTTCCGGCTTGTCCTTTGCGACAGAAAGGATTGGGCCACCTTGCTGCACTCTTTGTTACTATTGCTACTTGTCACTTGTTACAAATTATCTTGCTATCAAACTACTTGTTATCGATAATTTCAGTGCTTGCAGAAAATACCTTGCTGAAAACCGCTTGTCATTTCCTCCTGCTCCTCGTTGGGTTCGACACTCTTACTTATCGAAAGGACTACGATTGATCCCCTATACTTGTGGGTCATCACTAACCATCTGCACGCCCGCCATCTGTCGGCAAGAGCCTGACATGCAGGTGTAGCAAAGCAGTGGAGGGAGCTTGCCGGCTTGAGGCTTGAGCTTGCCGGCTTCTGGCTTGCCAGCATTGTCTTGATCTTTCTGGCGATTCTTTGATGACCTGTGTGGAGGCCTTGGTTTGCCGGCTCTGTCCTTGCCGGGTCTTGTGTTGCCGGGAAGTCATGCCGCTGGGAAGAAGCTTCTTCCCAACGAGTTCTTATTCTTGCTTGTTGATGTAGTGCTTGACGAACGCTTTGCTTGCCGGTAAGATCATTTCTTTGCCGGGTCTGTCTTGCAACATCCCTAGAATGGCATAATCCCAAGCCTAGAAGGTTTGTGAGGCCCTGGTTCTCACTACACCGATAGGAGCCCTCGGGACCGCCTTCAGCAGAGAACTTGAAAGATCTCGATGCTGGAGGTGGGACCAAACTTGGCTTGGGTTATGACAGTCGCATCTTTCTTGCCGGAAAAAACTGGACCCGGCAAGCAGCCCCCAGGAAAGGTTGTTTCCCAAAGGCCGCCAGCCCCCGAGCTCACCTTCAGGGAGCTCAGGAGGCCTCAGCATTGATATTTCGTTAGCAGAGAACTTTTAAGATCTCAATGGTAAAGGTCTTGCCTCCGGCAGAGAACTCAGAAGATCTTGATGCTGGACTGAAGATCATTTGTTGTAATATTGGCTATGCTTCCGGGAAGTCTTCTTGTTTTTGGCAGAGAACTCTGGGTTCTCGATGCCGGCTTATGTTTTTGGCAGAGAACTCTAGATTCTCGATGCCAACCTCCGAGAAAGCTGTTCTGCCACCTTGTTGGCGTCTTCATCCTCCTCACTTGTCGATAACTCGAAGATGATCCGTCCAGCTGCTACCCTCAACCACCGGCAAGGCCAGAACAAGCACCGCCAGAAAGGGAAGATAGCTGCTGCGACTGGAACTCTTCGGTATATCTATTGCCGCGAAGACACATATAAAGAAAATGTTTTTTCTTTAGTTAGTCCAGCTTTAATATGTATGTAATGCATGCTTTTATTTTGTATGCTTCTTCCTTGAGTAATACTGTCCTTGTACATTTTTACATCCTACGCTTGCCGGAATGTTTCCCGGTGCGCACGATTAAGTTAGCAGCGCTTGAGGGAATGGGCCCTTAGCGGCTTACCGGGAACGCCGCCTCCCGAGAAGGTGTACCTTGTCAGTTTTAGTGCAGCTGCTCATGTTGCCGAGCGGGCTCGAGGAAACTAGGAGCGCAACTAGCCCCGACAAGGCTCCTTCGCGTGCAGGTTTACGTACAATGACAAAATCGTTCAAGGAAGATAAAAACAGGAATAGGTGGAAATTGACTTAACGTTTTTCAATTTAGCTTTTTTTGCTGTCCATCCTGCCCATGGTGCGTTCAATATTCTTTCTTGAACGACATTGGTTTATTACACCCTCTGCCCCTCGGGAAACTTGCGCGCGAAGGGGCTTCCTCTGCGGCAGCAACTGGTTTGCCAGGGTCGCCTGCCTTCGGCCTTGCACTTATGTTTCCGGGAAGCACTTTCGCCCTTATCGGAGCGCGTAGCTCGACAACAAGAGTAGATGTTCCTGCTATAGCTGGTGGGTCGCCGACAAGGGCTGGTGTCCTCCTATTTCCGTTAGAGCATGCAGCTCAACAACAAAAACAGGTGATCTTGCCGGCGAGCCCCCGAGTTATCTCTAGCACAGAACTCATAAGATCTCGATACTAGAGCGGGCTTTAGCGGTGGCACCTTTTGTTTTACCTCCGAAAAAATCTTTCCAGGAAGGTTTCTGGTTTCAACAGAGAAATCTATGATTCTCGATGTCAGCTTCCGGGAAGAATGTTCCCAGGAAGGCTTTACATTTCGGCAGAGAACTCGGAGGTTATCGACGCCGGCTTGCCGGGGGGGGGGGGGGGCAGCCGCCGGCAAGGCTTTTGATTTCAGCAGAGAACTCGGAGGTTCTCGATGCTGGCTTGCCGGGAGGGCCAGCCCCCAGAAAGGCTTTTGATTTCAGCAGAGAACTCGGAGGTTCTCGATGCCGGCTTGCCGGGAGGGCCAGCCCTCGGCAAGGCTTTTGATTTCAGCAGAGAACTCTTGGTTCTCGATGCCGGCTTGCCGAGAGGGCCAGCCCCCGGCATGGCTTTTGATTTTAGTAGAGAACTCTGGGTTCTCGATGCCGGCTTGCCGGGAGGGCCAGCCCCCGACAAGGCTTTTGATTTCAGCAGAGACCTCTGGGTTCTCGATGCCGGCTTGCCACGAGGGCCAGCCCCTGGCAAGGCTTTTGATTTCAGCAGAGAACTCTGGGTTCTCCATGCCGGCTTGCCATGAGGGCCAGCCCCTGGCAAGGCTTTTGATTTCAGCAGAGAACTCTGGGTTCTCGATGCCGGCTTGCCGGGAGGGCCAGCCCCCGGCAAGGCTTTTGATTTCAGCAGAGAACTCTGGGTTCTCGATGCCGGCTTGCCGGGAGGGCCAACCCCCGGCAAGGCTTTTGATTTCAGCAGGGAACTCTGAGTTCTCGATGCCTAGTGGCTGCTTCCGGAAGTACCAAAGTTGGTGCTACCGCAAAGCTATCTTCCACTCATTTACCTGCAACACTGATTCGGGCATAAAAATGCCGCAGCAGCGTTTTAACACAATAAGTTAATTAGCGTCTGATTCGCACTTAATTCATGTGTAAGTCTGATTTTTGCTGAATATTCCCCTCGCTTGCCGGAACGCATTCCGGTGCGCACAATCCAGTCAGCAGCGCTTGAGGAACAGGTCCTTAGCAGCTTGCCGGGGCCGCCGCCTCCCGAAAAGGTTTACCTTCCCGGTTTTAGTGCTGCTGCTCACATTGCCGAGCGGACTCGAGGCAACTAGGAGCGCAACTAACTCCGAGAAGGCTCCTTTGCGTACGGGTTACACAGAAATCTTAAAAGAATAAAAACTTGCTAAGCCTTTTCCTTAAATGATTGCATTTTTGCATAAGTAATCCCTACGCTTGCCAAAATTCTTTTTGATCTCGCACGGTCTGGTTGATGGTGCTTAGGATCAGGTCCTGTTTAGCAGCCTATCGAGAACGTCGCCTTTTCAGGAGCTTAACACTCTGGAAACAAACGCAGCTGCATCGGTGTTGCTGGGTGGACCCAGAACAACCAAGAGCGCAGAATGTTTCAAAAGTGCTCCTCTGCGCACAGGTTATGCACGAAAATGCCATTCAAGGATAAATTAGAACTTAGCTCTTTCTGTAGTACGGCAAACACACTGCGATTCATCAGGCTCGAATTGCCCGTGACGAATGCTGTGCCGCCGATATGGTGATAAGTTTGGCCGCCACCGTCTTCACCGTCGCAAGCAGTTGAAACTACGCCTCGGAAGTAGACGCAGCGGCGACGCCCTTGCTCTTCTGCGACGTCGTTGATGATGAAGATGAAACTGACGCTGCTGGAGCAGATTCGCATACGCGTGCCCCGTACCTGTCGCGCCATTGATGTCGTGTGTACGACCACCTATGGGACCGTGTGAGGCCCCTTTATGGTTTGGCTGAGGGGACGCAGCACACAAAGAGCAGATCCAGCAACTCGGCGCTTAGGGATTTACCCAGGTTCGGGCCGCTTGTGAAGCGTAAAACCTTACTCTTGCTTTGGTGGATTGATGATTGTTTGGAGCCCTACCATTACAAGAGCGCAACCTTGCCGGCAAAGTGCTCGGAAGATGCAGCTAGAAAGCATAATTGGGCAGGGTTCCGACCCTTATATAGGTTGCCACGGGCCTCCTTTTATAGATGAAAGGGGCTACCACAATGGCAAAATGGTAAATACAAAGGGTACAGGTGGTTGCGACACGCACAAGGATAGGTGTCGATAAAGGTGTTTCTTGAGCAGCGATCTGCCACGTGCCCCGACAGGCTCTACCTAACCATCTGTCGGCAAGAGCCTGACATGCAGGTGCAGCGAAGCGGTGGAGGGAGCTTGCCAGCTTGAGGCTTGAGCTTGCCGGCTTCTGGCTTGCCGGCATTGTCTTGATCTTTCTGGCGATTCTTTGATGACCTGTGTGGAGGCCTTGGTTTGCTGGCTCTGTCCTTGCCGGGTCTTGTCTTGCCGGGAAGTCATGCCACTGGGAAGAAGCTTCTTCCCAACGAGTTCTTATTCTTGCTTGTTGATGTAGTGCTTGCTGGACGCTTTGCTTGCCGGTAAGATCATTTCTTTGCCGGGTCTGTCTTGCAACAGCCCTAGACTGGCATAATCCCAATCCTAAAAGGTTTGTGAGGCCCTGGATCTCACTACACCGACACTAGTCATTCATGGAAAAAGCTTTTATAAAAGCATGCATTAACTAATGAGAGTTTCAATTTATAATGTATGGTAGTCCTAGTACAATTTGCCAACAGAATAAATTAATTTAACAACAATAGTATAATTGTCCCATCCTATATATACCACACCAAATATGCACTCCTTTCAAGTAATGAAGTTATACTTTATATACGAAAGTATATTTTTGGCCCCTCAAGTTTACAAGAAGTCGACATCTAGTCCCTCATCTTTTTTTGGTTGACATTTCGTCCTCGTGCTTATAAACCAGGGACATTTGGTACCAAACCAAAAATGTGGAAAAAACTACTTATGTGTCACTTGTTTAGATGAGGGAGAGAGAGGAAAAAGAGGAAGGTCATAAGGGCTTAGCCAAAGTACATATATTGACAAGATACTGAAGAAGCGCCTTCTAGAACATATATATAAGAAGAGAAACAAGAGTTGCAACATCTTCATACAATACATGATATGTATAACATTCTTAAAAGGCGATTTTCAAATGTATATACGTACAACATAAAAATACCCTGCTTTTCACATCGACATGGGAAATACATGTTTGAGAGTTAGAAATGATTCAAAATCAGAAGCAAAATATTTCGTCGTAAATGCATACAATTACATCCATCAATTGCGAAATGCAGGGCATCCGCTCGCACATGCCACGTGGGCAGGAGGGGTTGGCCGCTACTTCTCAGAAAAAAGAGGGGTTGGCTGCAGCTTCGCCACTTGCGCCGCTCGGCCCTGCTGCCGCCGTCCTTCCTCGCGTTCCACCACCTGCGCCCCCTCGTCCTTGCCACCACCGTCCTCGAGCTCCCCCCACTCCTCCAGCCACAGGGGTCGCAGATCCATCCGTCCGCCAGCCCCGACCCCGAGCTCCAGCCGTCCGCCACCGTCGACCCCGAGCTCCGACCGTCCACCGCCCCGACCCCGAGCTCTGGCCGTCTGCCGCCCACGACCCCGTCCACCTCGAGCCCCTGACACAGTCCACCGCCTGCCTCGCCTGGAGTCGCGCTCCCCCCTTACACTGCGTCCCGGCCGCCGTGGGTGCTGGCGTGCTGCAGCCGCCGATAACTCCGACCCCGAGCTCCATCCGTGTCCGCTTCCCCCTACCCCGTCCGCCTGCTCCAGAGTCGCAGCCGTCGATAGCCCCATCAGCCGCAACCTTCACCAGCCACACACAAACCTTCCGAAGACAAATCCTAGGTAAGTGCCCGCAGCCATCCGCTTTGGTCGATGGGAACCATCCGATGCGCCGTCGTCTTCGTCAACGCACGCGTAGGAAGGATCCTTCTGCATCTTGTCGCTCCCTTCTATCTCATCGGCCGCACATGTTCTCCCGCCGCCGCCTCTCACCGGCCGTCCTCGCCACTGGTCGCCATCCTCGCCGGCTGTCCTAGTCGCCGGTCGCAGCCCTCGCCGGCCGTCCTCGTCGCCGGCTTCACCCATGCAACAGATGCATCCTGCTGGGTTGCAGCTCCGGCGGCGACGGACGCTGCTCGCCAACATGGCCGTCACTGCCCACGCTCATAGCCTCGCCGCGGCACTCACCGAGACGGCGCCCCTCGTGCCCCCACCGTCTCGCAGCCCCCCTTGCAGCTCCATGGTTGCAATACCTGGGTGCGCCGCCCCGCCACCCTCCCCGTGTCTCAAAGTCACCGCTTCCGTCCATACACCAACGCAGCAAAAAATACACTGGATGTAGCTTTTCCGTTTGCCGGTTGCAGCCGCCAAGGCAACACCCCCCGTCGCCGCACCGCCACTCCATCTGGTTGAAGCAAAACAAACTGCCGGATCCAGCTTCGTCCACAAATGCTTCTAGCAATCCGCAGCGCCGGTTGCAGCTCCTCTGTTACCCGGTTCCAGCAAAAAAAATCAGTACCTTGTGTAGCTCTGGACCTCTGGTGAATGTCGGTTCCAGCAAATTCGCCTACTGGTTCCAGCATTTGTAGTTTCCCTGTAGCCTTGAAGCATCGTGGCACGCCATTCAGCACGGGCACTTGCGCTGGTTGCAGCTTTAGTAACCGCCGGTTGTAGCTTCCCTAATGCATGGTTGTAGCTCTTCGTCGTCAGACGCTGATGGATGCAGCTCCACTGACATGTGGTTGTAGTATCCACCGCCACTGGTGGTAGCATCTCCGGCAGGTGGTTGCAGCTCTGGCGCCCAGAGGTTGCCGCACCTTCAAGACCAGTCCGCCGGCGGCCACCTCGCTTGTAGCATCGGCCACGGCATCGCTCGTCGGCCCGCCGTCTTTTGCAGAGAAGTGTGCGGCGCTCGGCTGGAGGTGGAAGAAGAGAGCTGCAGCGCTGTGTGGCCAGGGGAACGAGGAAAAAGGAAGAGATAAGGGGAAATGGAGGTTCATGGGGACCCACCACACACGTGGCTCGCATGGAACAAGTTTTCGTGGACGTGCGAAGGCCAGCGTGTCCCTCGTCCGGCGCAATGCTTCGACCGGTGCGCCGTTTCCAAACATTTTCCTTTTTTTTTACTTCGGTTTCGAAACAAAAAAAAAAAAATCCAAGTTTCCATTACGGTTTCATTTGTGCCTCTATCACATTTTCAGCTCGTAATGAATGGATCTCAAAGAGGAAATCCAAAACGCTTTACATGTGAGAAACTCTATAAACCATGATGAAACACCTTCAATTATATGTCATACCATAAAAATAAATAGAATGAACCTTTCAAGAAACCTCTTTCATATTAACCATGTGTCACATTGACATGAAATAAGTAAAACATGATCAATTAGATTCATTAATATTATTTTCCAAAACATGCACAAGATTGATCTTCTTTTGAAGATTTTAAAACCATGAATAGTAATATCCAAACGGATAAAAAATAATCTTTAGAATCAAACTGAAAATGCATGGGTAGATATGATGACGCTGACTGCAGACATACCCACTACTCACTCAGGAGCCTACGAGAAGACAAAATTAAGGTTGAGAGGGGCCAACCCCCCACTAAAAACTTCTAATTTCAATAGAATATATTCATGCTTGAAGGAAAAAATAAATCATATTCTATGTATTTATACTACAATTGCGCCAATCATATGAATTGCATCCACTGGAAAGTAAATTGTGGCCGCCCCTAATGTGGTCACCAAGCTAGTTGTCTCAGTTGTCAAGAACGGGGAGGAAGGTAGATGGATGAAAGAACAGAGAAGGTACTGAACAAATGGGTTTATACGGGCACACATCCCAAGCAATGAAAAGATGGATGATAGATTCAATACAAGTAGAAAGCATCTCCCTAGGAAAATCACATTCAATTCCCAATAAAACTTAAAAAAATATGGATCATGTTACTAAGTTCATCGTCTTTGAACCGATCGAGCGCGACACATGTGTTGTAGCGAGCACATGCTGATGCATGTGGGCACTTTCACTTGTCATTCATGGAAAAAGCTTTTATAAAAGCATGCATTAACTAATGAGAGTTTCAGTTTATAATGTATGGTAGTCATAGTACAATTTGCCAACAGAATAAATTAATTTAACAACAATAGTATAATTGTCCCATCCTATATATACCACACCAAATATGCACTCCTTTCAAGTAATGAAGTTATACTTTATATACAAAAGTATATTTTTGGCCCCTCAAGTTTACAAGAAGTCGACATCTGGTCCTCGTCTTTTTTTGGTCGACATTTCATCGTATGCTTATAAACCGGGGACATTTGGTACCAAACCAAAAATGTGGAAAAAACTGCTTATGTGTCACTCGTTTAGATGATGGAGAGAGAGGAAAAAGAGGAGGGTCCTAAGGGCTTAGCCAAAGTACATATATTGACAAGATACCGAAGACGCGCCTTCTAGAACATATATATATATATATATATATATATATATATATATATATATATATATATATATATATATATATATATATATATATATATATAAGAAGAGAAACAAGAGTTGCAACATCTTCATACAATACATGACATGTACACCATTCTTAAAAGGCGTTTTTCAAATGTATATACATACAACATAAAAATACCCTGCTTTTCACATCGACATGGGAAATGCATGTTTGAGAGTTAGAAATGATTCAAAATCAGAAGCAAAATATTTCGTCGTAAAAATGCACACAATCTTACTACATCACATATACTTATATTGGTAGGTACATCAAATGATAGTTTACATCTTGAGCTCCCCTTAAGGTCATTTCAAACAGTAAATGTGCCATACAAATTGGAACCCGTCGTAATGATCCTAGGTTATTGTGATGATGCCGACTGGAGTTCGACCAGTGAAGCATACACTCCATCTTTGATGTTCATCAAGGACTCGTGACTTCCTTTCTCTACTATCACACCATCGTGGAGAACTGCAATGGTATCAACGCCTTTGATCGTCGACAGGCGGTGCGCCACAACAATTGTTGTTCTTCCAACCATAACATGATTTAGGGCAATATGCACAATCCGTTCAGATTCAACATCCAAGGCGCTAGTCGCCTCGTCGAGTAGTAGTATCTTAGGGTCTTTTAGTATGGCCCTTGCAATAGCCACCTGCTGCTTTTGACCAACAGATAGTTGTATCACTCTCTCTCCAACAGAGGTGTCATATCCATGAGGAAGGCTTGATATGAACTCATGTGCATTGGATGCCTTCGCTGCTGAAATGAGCTCCTCCTCTGTGACTTCCCCATTCTTACCATAGGCTATGTTGGCACGGATTGTGTCATTGAAGAGCACAGGCTCTTGGCTCACCAGTCCAATTTGGTCCCTCAACCACTTGATGTTTAAGTTGTTGATTTCCCCTCCATCCAATAAAATGGTGCCTGAATCAGGATCATAGAATCTCTCCAATAGTGCAATTACTGTTGACTTGCCACTACCACTCTCTCCAACAAGTGCAACGGTCTATACAAGACCATAAAGGAAGTAAGCGGCTCATTACATGCATGAATGTTGAAGATATAACAATGCGATGCGAATATGTGAAGTGGGTAAAATAACCTTGCCGGTCGGAATGTGCAGGGTAAAGTCATTGAAGATGAAAATATCTGGGCGAGTTGGGTACTTGAAGCTAACATATCGGAAATCAATGTCGCCCTTGACCTCATCTAATGTAAAACCCTCATTGTTGCTTGAGTCAATTTTTGACTTTCGGTCCAGCAAAGCAAATACAGAGATAGCTGAATCCTTTGCTTTATTTGAATCGGAGACCATAGCACTTGTTTGCGATACTCCCATAGTTGCTAAAACTAGTGCAAAGAAAACCTACGAAGTATGACTTACTATGTGAAATGACCTTGTGAAAGTTATGACTGTGGTTAAAGATGGAGCGATTATGAAAATAAAATAAGGAGAAGAGAATCCTTAGCAAGAAACTGTGCTACTAAAAATGCATTTGCGTACCTCGAAAATGTCACCAAAATTTGATTTTCCATGGCGCACAAATTGCCCTCCGACATAGAAACAAAGACCATACGTAAGGTACAACATCAAGTACGAGAAACCAAATCCAATGCCCCCAACTACTCCAGTTTTGAATCCTTGATTCATCGAGTCTTCACACTTATGATCATATATTCTTGTAATTCTTTTCTGTGAACAAAAAGAAGCTACAGTCCTTATACTAATAACTGCATCTGTGGCCACTTGACTCGCGTCTTCATGCATCATCTGGAGAATGAGCAATCCTTTGAGAATGTGAAATAATAACTTTCTAGAGTAAGTGTTGATTCTTACTAAGCATGACAGAGTAAAAAGAAAAACTACACTTTATCAACTCCATTGAATAATTTTTTAGTTATTGGTATTTTATCTTTCATCTTACTGTTGTATACATGGAGTTATTTTTGTCGACTCTTCCACTTACCTTTTTCCCTTGCTAAAAATCTTGAACAGAACATTTAAAGGCTAAGTAATTGAACAACAAAGCTACCCACATAACAAACTAAGTTCACCACCTCCATAGAACTTTCTAGTGAATATGGATCATGGAATGGGTTAGAATATGACAAGGTGTGGCTATGGAGCCATGGGCGCATTGTAATGTTGTAAGTCAAGTTGAACACCGTCGTGACACTAGCCAAGATGAAACTTGGATGTGCAGAACATCATATGAGATATATGAAGCAGGCCGAGCCAACGTCCCTGGCTTACAATAATTCATAGAAAATCAAGGGTAATGAGCTAGTTGTTCTATATATCTTGGCGACAGAAAGCTGGCATGCTCTATTTTATTGAGCCAGAAAGGTGCGTCTTATAAATAGCAAGACTCCACATTTTTTGAACATTGGCAACTAACGTACTTGAAATTACTTTGACTAAATCATATGCGTAAAATTTCTCACAAGGTACTTCCACAATATATAGTTTTCTTGGCTTTTCGTACATATTATATATTATAGTGCAAATAAGTTGTGAAGTTGCACTTCGAAGACATTGCCTATGCGCAAAGATACAACATATATGGAATCACAAGGTGTGTAACATTTAGTTTTAGGAAATCATTCTCAAAATGTAATATTACTTGAGGAACATCCCAATAGTTTTCTGTAACTGATTACCTTAGCATCTTGACTAAATCGACCTAAGAACTTCACATGGGCATAACTTTGTAGACCCACAAGTGGAATCACACATATGAGGATCAAAGCAAGCTTCCAATCAGCTATTATAGCAATGAAAACTCCTGTGACAAGTGTGGAGATAATCTGAACAATTAAGGACAAGTTATCTCCCACTAAACGTCGGACATTCAGAGCATCAATTGATAGTCTTGCACCAAGTGCTCCGCTGTAAGATATAGTTTTAGCAACTATATTACGTGAAAGTAAAGTTCACAAAACCTAGAGGAAGAGGAAATTAACCAAGAGAAAAGCTGCAACACACCTAGAATTTCTCGGATCATCAAACCAAGCAACTTCTTGGTGCACAATGCTTTGGAATGATAAAGCCCGGATGCGCTCTATAAGCTTTCCTCCGGCTATTCCAAACAAGAAGAACTCTACTGGTATTGCGATTATTGATATGATACCTACGACAACGCATATGAGACCCCAAAAACTAGTATCATTTTTTAGTTTATCTGGTGGCTCATAGAAAGCTTTAATGGCACTTGAAAGCATTAAACCAAACATTGGGAAAAGCACTCCGTGAACTGCCGCGGCTAAGGATCCTAGTAGAAGAATTGGTACCTCTGGCTTGTTAAGAAGTGCTAGTCGTATCATGGGAGATTTTTTTGGGACCACACCATCACAATTGTACTCTTTCTGATTCTCCTTGTGTGTATCATTTCCTCCAGACGATTCAACTGTGCCAGGCAGTCCGAAGGGGAGTGTGAAAGAGTGCCTGCTACTGCCTCCTAGAGAACCACTAATCGATCGCTTCATTGACAGGCTTGCACTTTCAGACCTTTGAGTAGAAAATCGACGATCTATTCTTTGCTCTTCATGGCTTTCTTGTAGTAGAATAAGTTGAGAGTATGCACCATCTAAGTTTAGTACTAATTCATTATGGGTACCTAAATAAAAGTACATTTATATATGTAAGAGATTGATCAATTTAATTGAAATATTCCAGACATGTGATTGATAAAAAGTGAGTGATGCGAATGTAATCCCGACCTTGCTCAACTATCTTTCCTTCTTGATTAACTGATATGCAATTAGCATTCCTAACGGTACTTAAATGATGTGCAACCACAAGCGTACTCCTATCGACCATGATCCTATCCAGTGCCACCTGAACTATTATCTCTGCTTCCACATCTAATGCACTAGTAGCCTCATCTAACAAGAGTATTTTGGGGTTTTTAATGATTGCTCTCGCGATCGCAATCCTTTGCTGCCCCCCTGAAAGTTGAGCACCACGTTGGCCAACCATTGTGTCATACCCCTAGCACGTGATAAAAATAAATATTAGCACTCAACTCAAATAGAAGAACTCAGAATTAAACAATTATTTTCACGCACATTGGGCAACTTATCAACAAAATTTGCCGCATGAGCAAGCTCAGAAGCTCTCTTAATCTCATCCATTGTTGCATCTTCTTTGCCATATGTTATGTTATCTTTAATTGAGGACATAAAGAGCAAGGGCTCTTGGCTAACAAGACCAATTTTCCCTCTTATTGAATCAAGGTGTAAACTCTTGATATTGATCCCGTCAATTAAAACCTCACCAGCCTGCGGATCATAGATTCTCTCTACAAGACTAACCACTGTTGACTTGCCACTTCCACTCTCCCCAACTATTGCCATTGTAGTGCCAGTAGGCACATGTAGTGAGAATCCATCAAATATTAGTTTCCCAGGCCTTGATGGGTAGCTAAAGTACACATCCTTCAACTCAACATCACCCCTCATTTCTTCTAGTTGTTTACCAGTATTGTCATCAGGATCAATATCTGGTTTCCTCTTGATTATTCTAAACATTCTGTGTGCTGCTGATTGTCCTTCTGCAAAGGCAGTCATACACGGGGCTGCATTACCTAAAGATCTGCATCAAACAGTCAGTATCGCTTCCACTAATGTGTTATAGGACATATGAATTCTAGTTCAAGGTAAGAGAAAGAACTCACGCTGCCCCAGTCATGATAGCTAATAGGATAGTGAGGACTTGTCCTCCTGTGTATCCTTTTGTAAGTACCAACTTCCCACCATACCATATGGCTAGGCCATAGCTAGAGAAGAGTGCAAAGAAAACAGAACCCATTCCAAAACCATTGGTAAGTCCTTCCTCAACAACATTCTCATATGATCTGTATATTAGTTTATTGTAAGCTTCTATGGCCTGCTTCTCCCCATTGAAAGAAACAACCTATTTTGTGGATATAGCCACAAGGTAACTTAGTGAGCACGCAAACAATTATTTATGCATACTAGCCATTGGATAAAACTTTAAGTTGCTTTGTGAATTGAACTTACTGTTTTTATGGCTCCAATTGTCTGTTCGACAACATACCCTGCATTACTGTATGATGCTTGACTTCTGCTCGTGATTTTGGTCATCATTTTTGTCGCTATTCCTGCAGCAAGTACAACTGGAGGTATGCATGCCAACATGACAACACATAGAAGCCATCCTTTCATAAAACCGATAGTGAAACCACCAATAAAAGTAGACACAAGTTGTTGGAACTTGCCAACCTGAAAATTTTCATGGTGCACATCTATGTCAGTTTAATACGAGTTACTAGAATACAGTGAATAGTAAATACAATTTTTCCTATGCGCTCTACATTTGACTTCAAGGAAGTCCTTATCTTTTCACCAATAGCATCTTGAACTAGCCCAGTATCACCGGCCATTGTTGAAACAATTTTCCCGGTTGTCATTTGTATGTCAAAGAATGATATATCCTGTCTCAAAATAGATTTGAGGTAGAGAGATCGAATGCGTGCCGCCTGCCTTTCGCCGGTAATTGTCCAACATGACACCTCTGCAGACACAACGATAGTTATTGTACCTTGACATGATCAACAGTATATTGCTTGCTATGACTGAGTTTTTCTGATAGATGAGTTACATGAACCAAAAAAATCATGCATCTTCCAATTGAAATGTAAACATTTTTATATTCAACAGTTTTGCTATTCTCTTTGGACAAGAACTTTAGGAACATAACTTGGAATTTTCGCCACATCGATAACTACTTGCAAAGTTAAAATACTAGTATGTGCATAACTGCTTTTCAAACAAGGTCAAGATCTGGCTAGTATCTTGGCAGGAGGTTCACTTTTATTTTATTTTTGAATAGGAGGATAATCCACCACAGACTCTGCATCGACTGAGGTGCAAACACACATGAACAGGTTGACAAAGTATGCTCATGCTCACGGAGAAAGGAGATGACCGCTGCTCCGATTCCCAAGTAGACAAAGTTCAGAACAGCCTGCATAACCGAAATGACAACAAGGTGAAAAATGTCTCCCTGCAAGTAAATAAATCAAACTATTAACTTATGCAGAGATGTGATGATACGTGGTAAATAAATTCCTTGTGCTTGCTAGAATTTTTTGCGATTGGTGGACCTCAATTAAGACAAATCCGTGACGATTAAACGCGTACATCTACTCGGTAGTCAGGTAAAACTCATCTTATTAAACTACAAAAGAATACTCAGTTTCTACACATGGAAATTCATGGACAAAACTAATGAAGCGACAGTAGACTTCATTTCTTCTGCCTGACGGTAAGTAAACTGAGGACTGGGGCGGCATGCTTACTTTGTTGACGCACTGGAGCACGTTGGCGTCGGTGGCGCCGCCGAAGGCGTTGACGACGTCGCCGAAGATGACCGTCATGAGCGGCTGCGACACGCCGTTGGCCAGCGCGGCGACCGTGCCGACCAACATCAGCAGCAGGTCCTTGCCGTCGGCGTGCCGGAACAGCCCCGTGAAGGACACCTTCCCGACGCTCCCCTCCTCCTCATCCTCCTCGCCAGCATCCCTCCCGTTGGCAGCCGCTTCTGCGTCCATTGCTACCTAGCTCGTAGCTTCAGCTGTGTGTGTACCCAGCCTAACCCAACCCACCGCTTTGTCTGAAGCAAGCCTGGTTGACTCTCACAGTTCTTCTTGTAGTACTCATCTGCAGGGGTGGGTATTTATGGGACAGGCCGGTCAACTCTCGGAATGCTATACGCCTATACCGCTGCCGCACCCTGGTGGCTATTTTTGGATCAGCCCCAGGATTAGTACACTAGGGCTTGCCCGCAGACCAGAATTTCTGCAAGCCAGGTTTTGATAATCCGGAGACTTTGAGCGGCCGCGTTTTGATAATCAGTATGATAACCCTGGTAAATCAGGGTACAGTGGATGATAACCTGGGGTCTTCGCCGTCTTGGTTTTTGGCGTGCTGTTTTGGGTCAGGGTGAACAGCACGGCTCTTCTCTCCCACCTCGGGCCCGCTCTCTCTCTCCCACCACTACTGGAATTTTCATATACGCCGGGTGCCAGGCTCTTAGCCGAGAGCCAAAACACGGGCACTTGGCAAATTCACAGACGCCGAGAGGTACTCTCGGCAAAAGGCGCCTCTCGGCAAACACAGGCACTTGCCGAGAGTTACACTCGGCAAAAGGTCAACACTCGGCAAACACACTATTTGCCGAGAGCCAAACAGCCGTCACATGGCAACGTGTTGCCACGTGGCTCATCCGGCGGTGAATAACGGCATGGTGACTGTGGCAATGCTTTGCCGAGAGCCCGTGGGTGGCTCTCGGCAAAGCTCTAGTCCCACCTCGCCTAACGACAAGCAGCACGACATGTTTAAATAGTTGGATAGTCCACAAGCAGTAAGCTTCGGTCTTCATTACACTCTTGTTAAGGAGATGGATCATTACTGTGAATCTTCACCTATTCCCGGCATAGAAGATTCACAGGGACAGTCTATCTTCCTAATGATAGATGCCGACGCTTTTTATTAATTCAATCATTTTTTTTGAGTGTTTCGTCTGTGTGAGAGCAATGATCAAACTGTTCAAATCCATAGTCTCAAAGGAGGTGCGGGTTTGTGAAGGAAGTGCGGGTCATGTTGCTCTGTTGGCCTCGAAACGTCTAGACCTCTCAAAGGAGGCCATCGCATGACACATGTCAGGACCCCGCATTTTTCGGTCCCTCTTGCAATATTTGAGACATTTATTGCATTGCTAAGGTTTCAGCGCCGGAAATTGCAGATCTGCAAGGCGGCACATGAAATCATGCTCGGAAGCTGAATGGAAAATCCTAATTGATGTCTTTGCGACATGCATAGGCCTTGTGCAAACGAGGGAGGGGCAGGCCCCGCCAGGGGGGGGGCGAAATTACCTCGTCGGCATGCCTGATCCAACCATTTAAATCCTCGGAAAATCTTATGCAGCCGCAAATCCTCGTGAGCTGGCACGGCGTCATCACATGGCCCCTCTAGGGTGTGGTAAAAATTTGGGCGCGTTCCGAATAAGCCTCCTTTGATGGCACTTGTAAACCGCACCATCTCCGAGCTAGTCTCTGGGTATCGAGAGGGAACGTGTCCGGTTTGTGAAGGAAGTGCGGGTCCTGTTGCTCCGTTGGCCTCGGAACTTCTGGACCTCTCAGAGGTCATCTCATGACACGTGTCAGCCCTCCGTATTTTTCGGACCCACTTGCAATATTTGAGACATTTATTGCATTGCTAGGGTTTCAGCGCCGGAAATTGCAGATTTGCAAGGCGGCACATGAAATCATTTCCAAAAGCTGAATGGAAAATCTTATTGAATGTCTTTGCGACATGCAAATGCCTTGTGCAGACGTGGGAGGGGCAGGCCCTGCCACGGGGGGGGGGGGGGGATTACCTCGTCGGCATGCCTGATCCAACCGTTTAAATCCTCGGAAAATCGTATGAAGCCGCAAATCCTCGGGAGCTGGCACGGCGTCATCACATGACCCCTGTAGGGTGTGGTAAAATTTTGGGCACGTTTCGAATAAGCCTCCTATGAGGCCGCTTGTAAACTGCACCATCTCCGCGCTAGTCTCTGGGTAACGAGAGGGAACGTGTCCGGTTTGTGAAGGAAGTGCGGGTCCTGTTGCTCCGTTGGCCTCGAAACTTCTAGACCTCTCAGAGGACGACATCGCATGACACGTGTCAGGCCACTGCATTTTTCGGACCCTCTTACAATATTTGAGACATTTATTGCAATGCTAGGGTTTCAGCGCCGGAAATTGCAGATCTGCAAGGCGGCACATGAAATCATGCCCAGAAGCTGAATGGAAAATGCTATGTGATCTAGGTTAGATGAAAGAGGCACAAATGATGCTGACTAGATCTAGGTTTTTCCAAGAGTAGCACTCGGTATACAGGCCTTTTTCCGAGAGTAGCACTCGCTATACAGGCCTTTTCCGAGAGCCACACTTGGTAAAAGAGAAAACCTAGATCTAGATTTGTAGACCTTTTCCGAGCGGACCTCTCTGTAGACTTGTTATTTCTGAGTGCTACCCTTGGTAAAAATTAAAACCTAGATCTAGGTTTTAGGACCTTTTCCGAGTGCCGCGCGGACAGGCTCTCGGAAAAGGTCCATGGGACACTTAAGTGAAATCCCCGCGCTCTCATTTTCATTTGTGTGCGCGCGTGCCTCCCCGCTCCTCAGCTCCCCGCCGCCCCCCCACACTGGCCGGCGCGCCCCCACGCCGGCGTCCCCCACCTCGCTGGCGCCCCCTACCCCGCCGGCGCCTCCCCACGGCCCGGTGCCCCCACCCCGCGGGCGCCCCCCACTCCCCCGAGCTCCTCCCTTCCGGTGTACTTGGTGAGCTCCCCCCCCCATGTATGAATGTATGGATGCATAGATTATGGATGAATAAATGCATAGTTGGATGGATGAATAGATGTATGGATGCATAGATGATGGTTGAATAGATGCATAGATGGATGGATAAATAGATGTATGGATGGATGCTAGATAGATAAATTTTGATGATGTTGTACGGATGGATGGTATGGTAATTTTTTAGTACTTTGTATGTAGTTTATTTTGTAGGTTTTGTAGTAGTTCTAGTTCTTATGTAGTAGTTCGTGTAGTACTATTAGTATTTTTTGTAGTAGTTTTTATTTCGAGCGAGTGTCCACCATATTTGAGAGATGAGAGATTTTTTTCAGAGGAATGTACCGACTGTTGTCGTAGGGGGTCGCGCTTTCTCTGCTCTTCCTTTGATATCTTGGTGAAGCAGGAAGAGCAGTGGAAGAGCGACCATCACCGACAGTCGATGAGAGTTGTTCTTGGAGGAAAACAAATCGGCTTTTGAAGATGGCGGTCAATCTGGGCCAATTCGTCCTGTGATATACCTTTGTCACACACGATGGACTGGCCCAGCTTGACCATCACCGAAAGTCGAAATACCTGTGAGAGAGTGTCCACCATATATACAACCACCAGAGAGAGTGTCCACCATATTTGAGAGATGAGAGATGTTACCGACTGTTGTCGTAGGGGGTGATACGTCTCTGTCGTATCTACTTTTCGAAACACTTTTGCTCTTGTTTTGGACTCTAATTTGCATGATTTGAATGAAAGTAACCCGGACTGACGCTGTTTTCAGCAGAATTGCCATGGTGTTATTTTTGTGCAGAAATAAAAGTTCTCGGAATTGGACGAAACTTTCTGGAGATTTTTTATGGAATATATAAAAAATACCGGAGCAAGAATCAACCGGAGAGGGACCACCTGTTGCCCACAAGGCAACAGGGCGCGCCCCCCTGGGCCGCTCCGGGATACCTTGTGGGGCCCATTGAAGGCCAACTGACCTAATTCCAACGCTATAAATTCTCTTTCCCCGAGAAAAAAACAAGATTAGAAGTTTCATCGCGTTTTACGATACGGAGCCGCCGCCACCTCCTGTTCTTCATCGGGACGGCTGATCTGGAGTCTGTTCGGGGCTCCGGAGAGGGGGATTCATCGCCATCGTCATCATTAACCATCCTCCATCAGCAATTTCATGATGCTCACCACCGGGCGTGAGTAATTTCTTCGTAGGCTTGCTGGACGGTCATGGATTGGATGAGATTTATCATGTAATCGAGTCAATTTGTTAGGGCTTTGCTATGCTTAATGCTTGTCACTTGGGCCCGAGTGCCATGATTTCAGATCTGAACCCTCTATGTTTTCATGAATATATTTGAGTTCTTGATCCTATCTGCTTGTCATATGCACTTGTTATCGTTCTGATCCGTAGACCCCATAGTGACAATTGTTTGGGATACTCTCCGGGGATGACGGTAATTCGAGGAGTTCATGTATTCACCATGTGTTAATGCTTTGTTCCGGTTCTCTATTAAAAGGAGGCCTTAATATCCCTTAGTTTCCTTATGGACCCCGCTGCCACGGGACGGTAGAACAAAATATGTCATGCAAGTTCTTATTATAAGCATGTATGACTATATACGGAATACATGCCTACATTACATTGATGAATTGGAGCCATTGTGTATCGCTCTAGGTTGTGACTATTATATGATGAATGTCATCCAACATAATTATCCATCACTGATCCAATGCCTACGCTTTTCACATATTGATCTTTGCTATGTTACTTTCGTTGTTGCTACTATTACAATCACTATAAAACTGCTACTGCTACTGTTTCTGCTACTATTGTTACTTTTGCTATTGCTATCAAAACTATCATACTACTGTGCTACTAAATACTTTGCTGCAAATATTTTGTTCTCCAGGTGTGGTTGAATTGACAACTCAACTGCTAATACTCACAAATATTCTTTGGCTCCCCTTGTGTTGAATCAATAAATTTGGGTGAAATACTACCCTCGAAAACTGTTGCGATCCCCTATACTTGTGGGTTATCAGGGGGTCGCTCTTCCTCTGCTCCTCCTATGAGATCGTGGTGAAGCAGGAGGAGCAGAGAAAGAGCGACCATCACCGACAGTCGATGAGAGTTGTTGTTGGAGGAAAAGAAATCGACTTTTGATGATGGTGGTCGATCTGGGCCAGTTCGTCTTGTGATATTCCATTGTCACGCACGATGGACTGGCCCAGCTCAACCATCACCAAAAGTCGAAGTACCCATGAGAGAGTGTCCACCATATATACAACCAACAGAGAGAGTGTCCACCATATATACAACCATCACCGACAGTCAATGAGAATTGTTCTTGGAGGAAAGAAATCGGCTTTTGACGATGGCGGTCGTGTTGGGGAACGCGACAGAAAACAAAAATTTCCGGTACAGCGAGCACGCCCAGGATCCCTATGGAGATGCATACAAGGTTTTGATCTGATCGTTACCGACTCGTAGCGCAGCGGAAGAAGAGTCGATGTTGATCGTCGGTGCAGATCCCCGTAGCTAGGATTTACAACCTCCCAACTGCGAGGATGTACTCCCTCGTCAGCTCACCGGACGGATCTCCGGGCAGCCCGTCGGGAGGCCTCGGGACAGTCCCTCGGATAGTCCCACCGGACAGATCCTCGGACAGTCCTCCGGGAGGCCCCCAAAATCTCGGACGGTCACTCGGACAGCCCTTCGGGAGGCACACTCGAACAGCCCCACGGGCAAAAAGATCGAACCTACGACCTCTCTACGGGGTTGCACACATACGGTGTCATCTATCCGGCAGGGCTTCGCCGTCCAGAACTAGCTAGTTCCCACCGAAACCCAGACAACCTTTCGGCTCTACGAGACTATTTCACTGGGAGGGATAGAGAAAGCCAGATCATGCATGGCATGTGTATGTGAGAAAGAGTGAGTGTGGAGAGTGCATCTCCACCTCTATTTATAGGATAACCCAAGGGGTAGGGTGGCACTTGAAATACCCAAAAAACCCATCATATGGAATTTCCAAAGGGCATAAAAGGAAGGGAAGTGGAGCTCCATGGAGGAGCTCCACCCTTGGCCGGCCACACATGTGGGGCCCCCCAAAAAGGGGTTCCCTCCTTCCCAAGTCTTCCCTAAGATCTTTTGAGCAAAGCCCAAAAAGGTGGCTTTCCATAAAGTAACCATAAAGTGATTTTACTATTCATGAAACCATTTTTCCGCGACCGTTAAATCCGAAAATATTTCTGTGGGTCTTAGAATAATTCCAGTACCCACTAAAATAATTCTGGACGCGTTCCGAAACATTTTCAGAGCAATGATTTCATCAGCGAAAAGCAACCACAGCGGTTCCGGCAGCTCCGGAACACTTCCGGTTTTTTTCTCCGGAAAAATCCCAGAAGTTCCCAGCACAATTCTGGCACCCTCCAAGAATTTCCAGGCGTGTGCCGAAACCATTTTGACTTAATGGTATACCCCGAAACAACTTTTTGGTTTTACTGAAACTATTCCGGTGTTCTCTCTCCGGAACTCTTCCGTTGTCTCTGAAACTTTTCCGGTGAATTTCTCTCAGACTCCCTCTCTAGTATTCAGCAGATAGATGACCCTTAACCGTGTGACCCTATAGGTTCGGTGAAGTATAGACATGACCGGAACCCTTTCCGATCAATGATCAACATCGGAGCCATGGACACCCATATTGACCCATATACCCACACGAATAAATATTCGAGTGAACCTCCAGTTGCCGTGTGCTATTCCTTTTACTTCGCGATATGTTACAAACAACCGAGGTGAGATTTATCGGCATCCCCGTGGATCAACACTTGTCCACTATGCCAGTTACCTCATTACCGGTTTTGTTTTCTTTTCTCGTTTCCGCATTCCGGCATCCCCGTGATTGAATCACATTGTGTCTGGCCAGACGATGATGGATACCGTAACACCAAGAGGGCCCAAATAATATCTCTCCATCGTCAGAGGAGCAAATCCCAATCTTGAGCAATCAGGTCCCTTGTCATACTTTCTCATGAACCCGTAAGCCGCCGTAATTGCCACCCAGTTACGGATGACGTTTAACAAACCCCAAAGTTCATGAAGCAAGCATGAAGAAACTCGATACTCTCATGGTCTAAGGAATCATACAAACGTTAACATCCTCTGTGTTATTAACCATTAACTTGTGACGAATGTATCTCATAGCATAACATCAATTCGGGTCGATTCAACACAAATGTTCTTCTAACATTGTGCCCTAAAAATTGCCGGCATAGACATGCCCATGACCAGGAAAACATAAGCATCATCCAATACTTGAGCTAGTCTTAGAGGCATGACTAGGAATAGTTTTTCACGTTTGTTATTCCACACGTGCATATGAGTTTTCCTCCGAGCCTCATGGTTATTGCAGACTCGAGAACCATAGCAGTTATAGCACGAAATATAAACTTAATTAGGAACATGGGGATAAATAATAACATTTATTATTGCCTCTAGGGCATATCTCCAACAGGTCGATCTGGGTGAGCTCTTCCTGTTATACATTGCTAACGCACGCTGGGCTCGCCCAGCTCGACCATCACCGAAAGTCGAAATACCCGTGAGAGAGCGTCCACCATGATAAATTTGCTTAGCAGTAATCTTTGATGTTTGATTCTTATGTTATTTTTCATTGTGTGATGAAAGGTGTTAGCACCGATCGATTTCGTGGTTATGGCTTCCTCCGACGACGCATGCGCTGGCAGTTTGATTGTGGCTTTGCCGAGAGCTACGCTCGGCAAATGGGAGCTGCTGGAACTGGCCTGTTACAGTTAAGCCGAGTGGACACTCGGTAAAGTGGGACACTTTGCCGAGTGTCCCCTCTCGGCAAAGACCTGACGGAACCAGCGGCCGTGAAGTCACTTTATGTTACCAAGACGCACTATTTGGCTCTCGGCAAACTCTTTGCCGTGTGTCTGACGGCTGGCTCTCGGCAAAGTTCTGTTTGCCTGAGACGTGTATGCCGGGTGGCCTCTGCCGAGAACAATTCTCGGCTAAGGCTTTGCCGAGTGTTTCTGGCACTCGGCGTAGGGTGTGATTCCAGTAGTGTACCTAATAATAAAGAGGCTATTGCTTCTAGCGGTACGCCACCAAAATTGCCCTCA
This sequence comes from Elymus sibiricus, assembly GCA_039707655.1. Lineage (NCBI taxonomy): Eukaryota > Viridiplantae > Streptophyta > Magnoliopsida > Poales > Poaceae > Elymus > Elymus sibiricus. The sequence goes on from CM077666.1 coordinate 21,295,034, forward strand.
AAGTTCCAAAATATTACCATCGATGCCACCTATAAGTGATAAAAAAATGTTTCACACAGGGGAATCCCCGCCTGGGCCGGCCCATGCGGTAGGAACCTTCTATACTGCGCTCTGCGCGCTGGGACAAGACACAGCACGCCTGTTTGGGCCGGCCCATGTCCAGGCGGCCTATTTTTTAAATTTCGTTTTTTATTATTCGTTTTGTTTTTCAGTCTTTGTTTTTTTCTACTTTAAATAATTTGAAACTTCAAAAAAGTTCTGAATTTTTTTTAAAAAATGAGAATTTTAAAATATAATGTTTAATAATTAATAATTTTTGTGGATTCAGAAAATGTTCACGATTTTTCAAAAATGTTCACATATTAAAAAATATTTGCAATTTTGAAAAAAAATGTTCATCATTTTTTTTAAAGTTCGTCTATTAAAAAATATTAATGAAATTGAACAAAAATTTCGCCAATTCAAAAAATGTTCATGAATTGAAAAATATCCTAAAAATTCAAAAATTATTCGTGACTTAAAAAATAGTTTATTTATTCATAAATTTTTTGATGATTCAAAAAATGATCATGCATTTGAAAAAATGTTCGTTAAATCAAAAAAATGTTTGTGAATTTAAAAAATTGTTCCACCAATTTTCAGAAAAATGGTCGTCGATTCTAGACATGTTCGCCTATTCAAGAAAAATGTTTTAAAAAATGTTCTAATTTTTTTTTAAAAATGTTTGCAAATAGTATAACATGTTCATGATTTTAGAAAATGTTCAAAATCTGTAAAAATGTTCACGAATTTGAAAAATGTTTACGATTTCAGATATGTTCACGAGTTTTAAAATATGTTCATGATTTTCAAAAATTGTTCACGATTTCACGAAAAAAGAGTAATAGTGTATCTTGGTGATGCAGCAAAATGTGGACATGGCTATTGGAGATTATGATTTGTTTTCTCCTGTTGCAACGCACTGGCCGTTTTGCTAGTAAATAAAACAAAAACAGGTGAGCCGATACAAGGTGGTGAGAAAATCTTTCTACCAAAAGAAAAACAACATACAAGAGAGTAATGAGAACACCACTCACTAATCGTCGAACAAGAATACTGGATTATTCACACCTAGCAATAGGCAGCTGAGACTACCGAATAGACATGAAACCGCGCCTCCATTGGAAACCACCGGATCCCATAAACCCGCGCACACCAAGCTGTGTCAGAGAGGGCCGCCTGCCTCTGACTCCAGGCCAGGGAGCACCGATGCTGCCAGCAGGCAGTGAGGACTGAGGGCGGAGAAAGGGTGTAACATGTACAGGGCAGGAGGCCAACGAAGACATACCATGACATGGTCGAAGAAGCTTCTTGCCAGGATCTGAGCATGCCTGAAGGTACTTGGGCTCCACGACGATGCCCCCCCCCCAAGAGGGTAACGACACAACGCGCCACCGCCATCGAGTATGGAAGACGGACTAGGATTTTCACCCAAGGCCCTGATACACAGGGAGATGACCCACAACAACGTATCAAGGGGAGAGCGACACCCATAGGCGTTGCCGACGCCGGTGTTAGAGCGCGGAGCTTTTGCTCGGAGGCTCACCTGTGGCACATGAGGTACCACCGTACCAGTACCGCCGAAGCAACCCAAAGGGACGACCACCGCCAGCAAATCGAGGCATCTAGATCAAGACCAGGAAGCCGCCACTAATGAAGTAGCGAAGACACCAGAATCACACGCACCGTCCCTCGCCGTCTGCACGGCCAAGGAGAGAGCCACCACCGCCAGAGAGTCAACCGCCCAACATCACCATCCGGGACCCGCCACTCCATCCAGCATCCAAGATCTCGCCCGCACCTATGCCAGACCTAAACTCGTCCTGCCAGTCTGCCACATCCCTCCACCAGCCGTTGGAGCAGAACTCCACCCCCGCAAACCCACGCCGCAACACCAAACGGAGCACATACATGACCAACCACTTGTTCAACTGTCGCCTAAGGAGCGCACCGCCCAGACCTGGCGCCTCCAGATCCAGGATATGCTCATCTCCTAGCATCGAGGGCCATTGTTCAATGGTAGGTAGCCATAGCCCACCTGGACATGCCACCATAGCCCTAGAAGTCGGAAGACCGGAATGGAGAGCAGGGGACACCGGGATGCATCGACACCAAAACCACTAGAACCCACTAGACATACAGCCATGAAGGGCCCACCATCGACGATGCACCCGTACTCTCCTATGACGTGCGGGTGCTGTTTGAGAGCACCGGCCACCTGGTGGGACCTGGGGCCAAGGCTGTGGAGCCATGCGGCCGGGCATCACCGGCGTGTCATGCCCCATATGCGGTACTATCCACAGGAGTCTGGAAGACCCGCCAAGGATAGAAGCGCATATCAAGACACTTTGTAAGGTGGAGATCTTCGCACAAACCATGTACTGAATAGATGAGAATACCAGATAAAGGCTTACACTCGCCACATGCTACAACATAAATATTTCAATCATTCATACAGTCATCCAAAAAGAAAACAGGATCCGACTACGGATGAAATCAAACGAAAAGATCAATCACCCTGCTATTGCCCGATCGTCCGACTAGGAACCGCTACGGATCGTCTGGCAGCGTCACGTACATGCGGGCATGCTCCTCGTTGTACTCCCACTGGAGCTCGGTACCATCACCTGTATCTGTCTTAGAAGTACCTGCAGCTGTGGTTGTAGTAATCTCTGAGCCACGGGGACTCAGCAATCTCATCACCCAAGGTATCAACACTAACAAAGCTTAATAGGTATGGCATGGATAAGGAGTGAGGTTGCAGCAAGCACTAAGCATTGTATGGTGGCTAACTTACAAGTACAAGAATAAGATGAGTAACTACGCATAACGGACAAAAGCTAGTAATGACCAATAAGTGATCCTGAACACCTACAGACGGTTCAAACATAACCCCACCGTGTCCTCTTCCCGAACCCCTTTGGAAAGAGACGATCACGGTTACGCACATGGTTGGTGTGTTTTAATTGAATTTAGTGTCAAGTTCACTACAACCGGGTAATATAAATTTCCAAGTCGCCACATAACCGCGGGCACGGCTTTCCGAAAGATTTAACCCTGCAGGGGTGTCCCAACCTAGTGTAGGAGATATGCCCTAGAGGCAATAATAAATGTTATTATTTATCCCCATGTTCCTAATTATGTTTATATTCTGTGCTATAACTGCTAAGGTTCTCGAGTCTGCAATAACCACGAGGCTCGGAGGAAAACTCATATGCACGTGTGGAATAATAAATGGTAAAAAGTATTCCTGGTCAAGCCTCTAAGACTGGCTCAAGTGATTGCATGATGATTATGTTTTCCTGATCATGGGCATGTCTATGCCGGCAACTTTGAGGGCACAATGTTAGAAGAACATTTGTGTTGAATCGACCCGATTTGATGTTATGCTATGAGATACAATCGTCACAAGTTAATGGTTAATAACACAGAGAAAGTTAACGTTTGCATGATTCCTTAGACCATGAGAGTGTCGAGTTCCTTCATTCTTGCTTCGTGAACTTTGGGGTTTGTTAAACGTCATCCGTAACTGGGTGGCTATTACGGCGGCTTACGGGTTCACGAAAAAGTATGACAAGTAACTTGATAGCTCAAGATTGGGATTTGCTCCTCCGACGATGGAGAGATATTCTTTGGGCCCTCTCGATGTTACGGTATCCACCATCGTCTGGCCAGACACATTGTGATTTGATCACAGGGATGCCGGAACACAGGAATGAGAAAAGAGAACAAAACCGGTAACGAGGTAACTGGCATTGTGGACAAGTGTTGATCCACGGGGATGCCGATAAATCTGACCTCGGGTGTTTCTAACATATCGCGAACTAAAAGGAATAGCACACAGCAACTGGAGGTTCACTCGGATATTTATTCGTGTGGGTATAGGGGTCAATATGGGTGTCCACGGCTCCGATGTTGATCATTGATCAGAAAGTGTTCCGGGTCAAGTCTATACTTCACCGAACCTATAGGGCCACACGCTTAAGTGTCATCTATTTGCTGAATACTAGACAGGGAGTCTGAGAGAAAGTCACCGAAAAAGTTTTGGAGACAATGGAAGAGTTCCGGAGAGAGAACACCAGAATAGTTTCGGTAAAACTGAAAAGTTGTTTCGGAGTATACCATTAAGTCAAAATGGTTTCGGCACACGCCTGGGAATTCTTGGAGGGTGCCAGAATTGTTCTGGGAACTTCTGGGATTTTTTTTGGAGAGAAAAACCAGAAATGTTCCGGAGCTGCCGGAACCGCTTTGGTTGCTTTTCGCTGATGAAAATCATTGATCTGAAAATGTTTCGGAACACGTCCAGAATTATTTTAGTGGGTACTGGAATTATTCTAAGACCCACAGAAATATTTTTGGATTTAACGGTCGCCAAAAAATGTTTTCATGAATAGTGAAAAGCACTTTTTGGTTGCTTCTTGGAGAAGCCACCTTGAGGGCATTTTGGTAATTTCATAGTGGATGAAAATATCTGAGGGCATTTTGGTATTTCCATGTGTCCTCTACCCCTTGGGCTTGGCCTATAAATAGAGGTGGAGAGGAGCTCTCCGTACTCACCCTTTCTCACATACAAATGCCATGCATGATCTGGCTTTCTCTCTCCCTCCTAGTGAAATAGTTTCAAGTGCCACTTCCCTTCCTTTTATGCCCTTTGGAAATTCCATATGATGGGATATTTGGGTATTTCAAGTGCCACCCTACCCCTTGGGTTTTCCTATAAATAGAGGTGGAGATGCACTCTCCACACTCACTCTTTCTCTCATACACATGCCATGCATGCTCTGGCTTTCTCTCTCCCTCCCAGCGAAATAGTTTCGTAGAGCCGAAAGGCTGTCTGGGTTCCGGTGGGAGCTAGTTCTGGACGGCGAAGCCCTGCCGGATAGATGACACCGTATGTGTGCAACCCCGTAGAGAGGTCGTAGATTCGATCTTTTGCCCGTGGGGCTGTTCAAGTACCTGCCTGGAGGGATGTCCGAGTGACCCGCCCGAAGGGCTGTCCGTGAGGCCTCCCGGAGGGCTGTCCGAGGATCCGTCCGGTGGGACTATCCGAGGGACTGTCCAGAGGCCTCCCGGAGGGCTGTCCGAGGATCCGTCCGGTGGGACTATCAGAGGGACTGTCCAGAGGCCTCCCGAAGGGCTGTCCGAGGATCCGTCCGGTGGGACTATCCGAGGGACTGTCCAGAGGCCTCCCGAAGGGCTGTCAGGCGATCCGTCCGGTGAGCTGACGAGGGAGTACATCCTCGCGGTTGGGAGGTTGTAAATCCTAGCTGCGGGGATCTGCACCGACGATCAACATCGACACTACTTCCGCTGCGCTACGAGTCGGTAATGATCAGATCAAACCTTGTATGCATCTCCATAGTGTTCCTAGGTGTGCTCGCTGTACCGATTTTTTTTGTTTTCTGTCGCGTTCCCCAACAGTGGCATCATGAGCCGTGCTATGTGTAGATGCAGGTTACGATCTAGAATACATAGAGATGTATGAGTGTTGCACAATATAATTTGTAGTAGATGAGTTCTATTACTGAAAATTATTTGTGCGGGTAGCAGATGAAATCTATTACCCGATGTTCTTGTTGTTTCCCTTGAATTTGCGTTGTCCTAATCTTGACGGCATGGTGGAATCTCACAAAGTTCTGGCAATCCGCGATCCTTCCATGCTGCTCCTGAGTATGCTGGTTGACAGATCAACGAAGTGCTTCAGTGTCTTTGGGTTCTACCATAGTTAAAGAAAGATGGATGTTTCGCAGACTAAAGGGCAATGCAGATATGATCTGCACGGGGTTCTTGCGTATGACGAAGTTCAGTATGGGGCTCGAGATTTTATTATCTCGTGTTTCATACGCCCTGCAAAGTTAATCCTGCAACTTGAATAATCATACTTGATGATAAACGTTGGTAGCTGCAGTGTGGTTGAAATCTTAGAAGCCACGTAAAATAAAATTTTGCATAAACCGATTAGAGGCGTCTAACTTGGTTTTGCAGGATGACATGAGATGTGCATGTGATGTGGTCTAGCAGTTCTCATATTTAATTTGATTATGTATGAGATGACAATATAATGTAAATTAACATGACCTGCGTGTCATGATTCAGCATGATGGCTGGAGCCATGTGATTGTCACTTTAATGACCTGCGTGTCAACCTTTTGTAATGCATTATTTTATTAGCTATAGAGATAGCAATATTATCTGGTGCATCAACAAAGTGGTGGCAATCTTCGCGAAGGTGAACACCGACGCGAATGCCGAAGATGAAGAAATCAAAGACTTCTCCGTCAGAAATGGCTATACCATATCATGCTATTATGAATTCCCTGAGATGTTTATCCCTTAGGATGCACCCTTTTGATTGCGTGGTAGTCACTTTTTATTAGGGTGATCTCTCACTTAAAATATCAAGTAGTTAGTGTTGGAAATATGCCCTAGAGGCAATTAATAAAGTTTTTATTATCATATTTCTCTGTTCATGATAATGGTTTATTATTCATGCTAGAATTGTATTGACCGGAAACTTAATACATGTGTGAATAGATAAACGAATACTGTGTCCCTAGTATGCCTCTACTAGACTAGCTCGTTGATCAAAGATGGTTATAGTTTCCTAACCATAGACATGAGTTGTCATTTGATAACGGGATCACATCATTAGGAGAATGATGTGATGGACTTGACCCAACCAGGACACGCTCCGCACCAGATTGGTACGGCAATCCTGTCTTGGATTTCATGTTGTTAGACAACGGTGAACCTACGAACTATGAAGAAGCGATGGCGAGCCCGGATTCCGACAAATGGCTTGAGGCCATGAAATCCGAGATTGGATCCATGTATGAGAACAAAGTGTGGACTTTGGTAGACTTGCCCGATGAACGGCGAGCTATTGAAAATAAATGGATCTTTAAGAAGAAGACGGACGCTGATGGTAATGTCACCGGCTATAAAGCACGACTTGTTGCTAAAGGTTATCGACAAGTTCAAGGAGTTGACTACGATGAGACTTTCTCACCCGTAGCGATGCTAAAGTCTATCAGAATTATGTTAGCAATTGCTGCATTTTATGATTATGAAATCTGGCAAATGGACGTCAAAACGGCATTCCTTAATGGATTCCTTAAGGAAGAATTGTATATGATGCAACCGGAAGGTTTTGTCGATCCTGAAGGTGCTAACAAAGTATGCAAGCTCCAGCGATCCATCTATGGACTGGTGCAAGCATCTCGGAGCTGGAATACTCGCTTTGATGAAGTGATCAAAGCGTTTGGGTTTATGCAAGTTTATGGAGAAACTTGTATTTACAACAAAGTGAGTGGGAGCTCTATAACATTTCTAATAAGTATATGTGGATGACATATTGTTGATTGGAAATGATGTAGAATTTCTGGAAAGCATAAAGAATTAATTGAAAGGAGTTTTTCAATAAAAACCTGTTTTTGAGTTATCCACGGACTGGGCATCGAGATCTATAGAGATAGATCAAGACACCTGATAAAAGTTCACACATCTTGATAAGATTTTGAAGAAGTTCAAAATGGATCAAGTCAAAAGAAATGAGTTCTTGCCTGGTGTGAAGTGGAGTAAGACTTGAAGATCTAGGTAAAGGTTGTTTACATGTTAGGCATCAAAATCTATAGAGATAGATTGAGACGCCTTACAAGTACTTTCACAAAGCACATACCTTGACAAGATTTTGAAGAAGTTCAAAATGGATCAGTCTAAGAAAGAGTTCTTGACTGTGGTGCAAGGTGTGAAATTGAGTAAGACTCAAATCTCGACCACGACAGAAGAAATAGAATTGATGAAGATCATCCCCTATGCCTCAGCCATAGGTTCTATAAAGTATGCCAAGCTGTGTGCCTTGCCATGTGTCTGGCAAAAGAGGTACCAAAGTGATCTAGGAGTAGATCACTGGACAGCGGTCAAATTATTCTTAAAGATGATTAAGGAAGAATTTCTCGGGAATAGAGGTGATAAAGAGTTCATCGTAAAGGGTTACGTCGATACAAGCTTTAAACACCGATCCGGAAGACTATGAGTCTTAGACCGGATATGTATAATGGGGCAGTCATTATTGGAGTAGCTCCAAGCAAAGTGTGGTTATAGCATATACATATGACATATAGATTTGCGAAGAAAACACGGATCTGAATGTTGCAGACCCGTTGACTAAAAGCCTCTCTCACAAGCAAAACATGATCAGCCCTAGAACTGATTGGATGTTAATTACATGGAGATGTAAACTAGATTATTAACTCTAGTGCAAGTGGGAGACTGTTGGAAATATGCCCTAGAGGCAATTAATAAAGTGTTTATTATCATATTTCTCCGTTCATGATAATGGTTTATTATTCATGCTAGAATTGTATTGACCGGAAACTTAATACATGTGTCAATAGATAAACGAATACTGTGTCCCTAGTATGCCTCTACTAGACTAGCTCGTTGATCAAAGATGGTTATAGTTTCCTAACCATAGACATGAGTTGTCATTTGATAACGGGATCACATCATTAGGAGAATGATGTGATGGACTTGACCCAACCGTTAGCATAGCATATGATCGTTCAGTTTATTGCTACTGCTTTCACTATGTCAAATACATGTTCCTCTGACCATGAGATCATGCAACTCCCGGATACCGTAGGAATACTTTGGGTGTATCAAACGTCACAATGTAACTGGGTGATTATAAAGGTGCACTACAGGTATCTCCGAAAGTGTTTGTTGAGTTGGCATAGATCGAGATTGGGATTTGTCACTCCGACTATCGGAGAGGTATCTCTGGGCCCTCTCGGTAATACAGCATCACAGAAGCCTTGCAAGCACCGTGACTAAAGAGTTAGTTGCAAGATGATGTATTACGGAACGAGTAAAGAGACTTGCCGGTAACGAGATTGAACTAGGTATTGGATACCGACGATCGAATCTCGGGCAAGTAACATACCGCCGGACAAAGGGAACAACGTATGTTGTCATATGAGGTTCACCGATAAAGATCTTCGTGGAATATGTAGGAACCAATATGAGCATCCAGGTTCCGCTGTTGGTTATTGACTGGAGAGTCGTCTCGGTCATGTCTACATCATTCCCGAACCCGTAGGGTCCGCACACTTAAAGTTCGATGACGATATAGTATTATATGAGTTATGTGATGAGTTACCGAAGGTAGTTCGGAGTCCCGGATGAGATCACGGACATGGCGAGGAGTGTCGGAATGTCCGAGAGGTAAAGATCGATATATTGGAAGGTTGTATTCGGATATCGGAAAGGTTCCAAGTGATCCGAGTATTTTCCGGAGTGCCGGAGGGGTTCCGGAACCCCCCGGGGAAGTTATGGGCCTTATTGGGCCATACGGGAAAGAGAGAAGCAGGCCACAGGGGCTGCTGCGCCCCTCCCCTTGCTGGTCCGAATTGGACAAGGGGTTGGGGGGGCGCAACACCCCTCTTTCCTTCTCCCTCTTCCCCTCTTCCTTCCCCTCTTGGTGGACTCCTACTAGGAGTAGGATTCCTAGTAGGAGTCCCCTCCTTGGTGCGCCCCTAGGGGCTGGCCGGCCTCCTCCTCCTCCCTCCTTTATATACGGAGGAGGGGCACCCCTTGGAGACACACAATTGTCCCATAGCCGTGTGCGGTGCCCCGATCTCCGTTTTCCACCTCGGTCATATTTTCGGAGAGCTTAGGCGAAGCCCTGCCGGAATCACTTCACCATCACCGTCGCCACGCCGTCGTGCTGACGGAACTCATCTACTACCTCAACATCTTGCTGGATCAAGAAGGTGAGGAACGGCACCGAGCTGCACGTGTGTAGAACTCGGAGGTGCCGTACGTTCGGTACTCGATTGGTGGAGCTCGAGGGATTGTTCGACTACATCAACCGCGTTGTGAGACGCTTCCGCTAACGGTCTACGAGGGTACGTAGACACACTCTCCCCTCTCGTAGCGATGCATCTCCATGGATAGATCTTGCGTGAGCGTAGGAAATTTTTTGAAATTCATGCTCCGTTCCTCAACAGTTAGTGTTCTCCCAAGTGTAGCACCGTCACAACATCTTTCCTTTCGGGGTGCGCCATGGATACATGGGTACGAACGATTGTACGGGTGTAAGGCGGGTGAGTTGAGACCTCGCAGCGAGATCACTTGGTTGTCTTGACGTTCCGGAGGATCATCCTGAGCTCGGAACACGCCCATCGAAAGATGAACAAGAGTCACATAGAGATGTGATTGGCAAGTTGGCCTACCGATTGCAATTCTCGTCACTTGAGATGGATACATTCTTGGCGTTGAATTTCAATATGGGTCTTGTATCACTCAAAATCAATTATGAGAGATATTGATTTGAGTGGGAGCGCACTGTAGAATTAACTTGTTTGATTCTCGGTGCAATTAATTATTAACATTGTCTAAGTGAAATTTGCATAATAGTTATAGAATATTGGCTCGCGTTTCCACCTTCCCTATTAAAATTGAATAAGCTCTTATTTATCTGGTTAAAACTTTACGGTTGGTAACGTAATGTGAGGATTGTCCTCAAGAGTGCCGAGAAGGACTTTGTCCTATCGCATGCTTTCGGTATTCTCCCCCTGATGCTATGGATGATGTGACTCTCGTCCTTCGATCCAAAAGCTAGATTTCCGTTACGGTCAAGTGCAATATGTTTGCTTCCATGAGACCCAAACTTAAAAGGTTTGGGATAGTTATGTGATATTCATGGAACTGAAAATTATTTTCAGACACAAATAAAGGCTAAAAGATATGAGATATCCAAAGCAATGTTTGTTTTGCAAAGTATTAGTAAAGTGTTTACTAGGCATTTGACTGATGAGAGAGGGATCCAGAAGAATGCCTGTCATATGATGAAGGTGAATAAAACAACAACTCAAAGAGAAAGGAAATATCCAAAGGGTGTTAGTGTGACTTGCACGCCTAGGAAGTCCGGGGCGAACGCTACTCTTAAGTTGGGTGCTTCTTCTGAGAGTAGGAGAAATACTGAAAGTTAAACTGTTAGAAGTATAAAGGCAAAAAGAAAGAAGACTGGAATATCCAGCTCATGTATGAATGTCATACGAGTTATAGATGTATGGAAGGCTGGTCAAAGATACAATTCATGGGAATTATGATTAAACATGTTAATCATGGATTCTTGGGTATGGTGATTAAAAGTTGATCACAGAGATACCCGCTCGATTGCATTCAGTTGCGACTCGATGCAAGAACTACTACGGCCTAAAAGACTTGCCAGTAATGAGGTTTAGATACGCGCTAGGAACATAGTAAGAGTTTTATTCACTCTAGCCCACTGCATAATGTTTGTTGCAAGACGGTTGGTCATGATAGAACAAGTTGTTGTTCGGTGTTATGAATAAACATAAGGGCCATACTTTCATTATGAATGAGATGTATGTTATGAATATTGATAATAATATGATACATCCGTGACACTGACGCTAAATGTCGCAAGACTAGAAGAATACCACATATGTGTGGCACTGCATTTGATCACATTGGAGAAACCCGCATGGAGAAATTCCATAATGATGGATTTTGAAGTCATTTGATTATGAATCATCTGACACTAGCAACTTTCGTTCGAAAAGTGAAGTGACTGAAATACCGTTCACAGGCCATAAGGAACGAGCAACGAACTTATTGGTGATCATACATTATGATGTGTGTAGTCCAATAAATGTTGTTGCTAGAAGTGGATTTGTCTATCTTCAGAAATGACTCAAGTAGATATATGGATATTTACTTTATGAGACGTAAGTCTGTATCTTTTGAAATCATTCGAAAGGTTTTCAATATGAAGTAGAAATTATTGTAATAAGAAAATTATGTTTCTACAATTAGATTGCGGAAAGGAATATTTGAATTACAAGTTTAGCGAATGTCTGATGAGTTGTGAAAAGAGTTTCATAACTTACACCTCCCGGAACACCACAGTAAGTGGAATGTCCATGATGATGGTAAGATCAAAGATGACATAAATCAATTTGCCATTATCCCTTTTAAAGTAATGCTTTAGAGACTGCGGCTTTTACACTGAAAAGAGCACCATCAGGTCTGTTGAAATAACGCCATGGTATGGTACACCCAACCATGTTATATCTTTTCTTAACATTTGGAATATGGGGCTTGTGTAAAATGTTTACAAACCTATTCCAAATCAGACAAGTGCCACTTTGTAGGTTATCCCAAGTTATTGGGTATTCCCCCACCACTATACCGAGGCAAAAGGTTTTGCCACAAAGAACGGTATGATTTTGAAGAAAATGGTTCTTGCAAAAGGGTGAGTGGGAGGATAGTGCAACTCGACGAGATAACAGTATCTTCGTCATCAGGTCAAGGGAAAGAAACCTTGGAAGTAATTCTAGAGTTTCCTACTGCGACGGATACGGAAGCCTCTACATGAGATGTATGGACTTCGGTCTAACTTGCAGCTGAACCACGTAGGCAAAACTCGTGCAAACCTCTCAGGTGCGCAAATGAGATATTGTTGTTAGACAATAGTATACCTACGATACACAAGGAAGCGCTGATGGGCCCTGACTCCGGAATTGGCTAAATGCCAATACAATCCGAGATAGTTTCCATATAAATGATTCAAGATTAGATCTTGATAAACCCTTCGGAAGACTTAGAGTCTAACGAATATTAATGGAACTATAAACTAATACGGATAAAAATGTTTTATCCATAAAGCTCGACTTGTTGTTTATAACAAATTCAAGGAATTAACTATGGTGAGATTGTCTCTCCGTAGCGATGCTTAAAGTCGGTTCGGGTTGAACTAGCAATTAATACATATTTCAATCATGAGATATGATACATGGATGCCAAAAGACTTTCCATGAGATGGAAATACAACCTAGGACTTGCATGTGATATAGTCCAAAGTAATTTTGTCTATCCAGAGGATGCTAGTGAATGTGCAAACTTCAGAGTTCCAGCAATGGACAGAAGAGAGCAAAATGGAGTTGGAATCTTCGTTTTTGATGAAATAGTCAAAAGAGTTTGATTTCATCATTGGATAGCGAAGATGCTTGTGGTTACAAGAAAGTAAGTGGGAGCATAATAATATTTCTAAAAACCTTGTGTGCTTGACACATTGTTGATTGGAAATAATACAAATTTCTTGACACGAATTAGGACTTCATTAAAATAATTTTTCGATGAAGTGCTTGGGCAAGGTAGCCTCGATATTAGGCATAATTATCTATGGAGATAAAATTGCCTAATAGGCTAAAGCAAAAATACATATTAACAAGATGCTAAAACAGTTTAGCATGAAAAACGACAAGGAGTGATTCTTGCCGAAGTCACATGGAAAGAGTTTTTGCAAGACTCAGTGTCCCAAAACACTGATGAGCAAAATACATGATGGAGATTCCACACACTTTTGTGTTGGGATTAATCATGTATTCCATGGTATGTAAAACAACCAGATATGACCGATACTCCCAAGCAGTTGCGAGTATAGATACCAAAGTGATCAAAGTACTGATCATGGGACAATAGTGAAAAATGTCATTAAGTACTAAAGTAGCACTGATGACATGTTTTCTCGCAAGCAGAGATTATGAAGTGCTCGTTGTAAGTAATTACATCGATACGGTCTTCATCAATGCTCCATGCGATTTTTGATTTAAGTTAAGGGTTTTGTGAAATACACGATATGGTGACACAGTAAGTTGGAATTGTTCCAAACGGGTTACTGTGGCGAATTCTATAACAAAGGCTAAGTATGTTGACGCTTTAGAAGTGACAAAGAAGATGTTGAATCATATAGTTCATTCATGAACTTAGTATGGTTCGAAGATGGATTTGGTCAATGGGACACTATTGTAGATAGTTGCTCCATAGCTCAGTCTGAGGAATCAAGGTTCGACCAGTGATTCACATATATACAAAGCCAAGTCCACACAAGATATGAATTTTGTGAAAGCGTGAAAACGCGAGGATATACAAAGATACACATGAAGCTGAAGTTGTTAGATCCGTTGGACATCAGGCTATACCACAAGCAAAACATATTTTACACCAGTATCCATAGGTGTAAAGTGCATTAGCATTGACTAGATTATTGACTCTAGTGCAAGTGGGAGTCTGTAGGAGATATGCCCTAGAGGCAATAATAAATGTTATTATTTATCCCCATGTTCCTAATTATGTTTATATTCCGTGCTATAACTGCTATGGTTCTCGAGTCTGCAATAACCACGAGGCTCGGAGGAAAACTCATATGCACGTGTGGAATAATAAATGGTAAAAAGTATTCTTGGTCAAGCCTCTAAGACTGGCTCAAGTGATTGCATGATGATTATGTTTTCCTGATCATGGGCATGTCTATGCCGGCAACTTTGAGGGCACAATGTTAGAAGAACATTTGTGTTGAATCGACCCGATTTGATGTTATGCTATGAGATACAATCGTCACAAGTTAATGGTTAATAACACAGAGAAAGTTAACGTTTGCATGATTCCTTAGACCATGAGAGTGTCGAGTTCCTTCATTCTTGCTTCATGAACTTTGGGGTTTGTTAAACGTCATTCGTAACTGGGTGGCTATTACGGCGGCTTACGGGTTCACGGAAAAGTATGACAAGTAACTTGATAGCTTAAGATTGGGATTTGCTCTTCCGACAATGGAGAGATATTCTTTGGGCCCTATCGGTGTTACGGTATCCACCATCGTCTGGCCAGACACATTGTGATTTGATCACAGGGATGCCGGAACACGGGAATGAGAAAAGAGAACAAAACCGGTAACGAGGTAACTGGCATTGTGTTGATCCACGGGGATGCCGATAAATCTCACTGATGTCTACTATGCAACTTTATTCTTGTAGACTCGTGTTGGGCCTCCAAGCGCAGAGTTTTGTTGGACAGTAGCAAATTTCCCTCAAGTGGATGACCTAAGGTTTATCAATCCGTGGGAGGCGTAGGATGAAGATGGTCTCTCTCAAGCAACCCTGCAATCAAATACAAGCAATCTCTTGTGTCCCCAACACACCCAATACAATGGTAAATTGTATAGGTGCACTAGTTCGGCGAAGAGATGGTGATACAAGTGTAGTATGGATAGTAGAAATAGGTTTTTGTAATCTGAAATAATAAAAATAGCAAGGTAGCAAGTGATAAAAGTGAGTACAAATGGTATTGCAATGCTTAGAAGCAAGGCCTAGGGTTCATACTTTCACTAGTGCAATCTCTCAACAGTGCTAACATAATTGGATCATATAACAATCCCTCAACGTGCGACAAAGAATCACTCCAAAGTTCCTATTAGCGGAGAACATAAGATGAAATTGTTGTAGGGTACAAACCACCTCAAAGTTATCCTTTCCGATCAATCTATTGAGCCATCCCTATAAGTGTCACAAATAGCCCTAGAGTTCGTACTAAAATAACACCATATGATACGCATCAACCAACTCTAATGTCACGTAGATACTCCAATGTCACCACAAGTATCCGTGAGTTGATTATTCGATATGCATCAAACAATTTTAGATTCATCATATTCAATCCACACAAAGAACTTCAAAGAGTACCCCAAAGTTTCTATAGGAGAAAGGAAGATGAAAACGTGTACCAACCCATATGCCTAGATCCCCCAAGTTCACGGGAATCCGCGAGTTGATTACCAAAACATACATCAAGTGACTGAATAGAATACCCCATTGTCACCACGGGTATCCCATGCAAGACATACATCAAGTGTTCTCAAATCCGAAGTATTCAATCCGACAATAACGAAACCTCAAAGGGAAAGACTCAATTCATCACAAGAAGATAGAGAGAGAAGAAACACCATATGATCCAACTATATTAACAAAGCTTGCGGTACATCAAGATCGTGCCAAATCAAGACCACGAGAGAGAGAGAGAGATCAAACACATAGCTACTGGTACATACCCTCAGCCCCGAGGGTGAACTACTCCCTCCTCGTCATGGAGACCGCCGGGATGATGAAGATGGCCTCCGGCGATGATTTCCCCCTCCGGCAGAGTGCCGGAACAAGGCTCCGGATGAGATCGCTTCGGTACAGGGGCTTGCGGCAGCGGCGTGGAAGTTCTAGGTTTCTTTCTGGGGTTTTATATATTTATATGAATTTTTGGCGTTGGATTCACGTCAAGGGGGCCCACGAGGGAGCGACAAGCTCGAATCACCGTAAATTTTCAGCGCATTCCGAGAACTTTTATTTCTGCACAAAAAACAACACCACGGTAGTTCTGCTGAAAACAGCGCCAATCCGGGTTAGTTCCACTCAAATCATACCGAAACCATATAAAATTGCTGTAAACATGGCATGAATACTTCATAAATTATAGATACGTTGGAGACGTATCAGCATCCCCAAGCTTAATTCCTTCTCGTCCTCGAGTAGGTAAATGATAAAATAAATAATTTATGAAGTGTGAATGCTAGCATAGTGCATAAATTTGATCAATGATAATTTCAATCACTTTTCTAGCATCATTATATATCATAAACAGTAGCTCATCTCATATAACTTCTCATGATCAAGTAGCAAGCTATTCACATGTTATGGTTCAAACAATGCATTCTCTTGAAACTTAACAACCTATGTTCTTAGTCACCAAACAATTTCAACGCATATTATTTTCAACAAAGTCTAAGTAAGAGCTCCACATACTCAATTATCATATAGTCTTCTATGATTGCTAATACTCAAAGCATATTTTTAGAACAAATAGCATCCATCGAACACAGAGAAAGATAGGGGCTTTAATGTTTTGCCTCCCAACTTATTTATCATAGAGATAATTGTCAACAATAATATATCATGATCAAATATATTTGCATGGATATATGTGTCTGGATCTTTCCCCACCACATGATGCTTTCCAACTAGAGAATAGGTTGGAATAAGAAGTTGACTCAACAAAAATAAATAACATGAAAGTAAATAGCATAAAAGTAAATAGAATGTCCCTTCGCAGAGGGAAGCAGGGATTTGCAAACGTGCCAGAGCTCATTGCTTAAAACAGAGATGAATACATTTTGAGAGGCATGCCTTTCCTATCAACGTCACGACCGAGAGTTCTCAATATCTTCCATGCTAAACACATTATTGGCGGTTCCCAAGCGGAAAAGTAAAGTTTACTCCCCCTCCACCATTCAAACACAAACCATGGCTAGCCGAATCCTCGGGGCCCTCCATACAATCAACTTTTCGGGGGAGTTTGTTTCATTATATATATTTGTTTAATTACAGGACTGGGCATCCCAATTACCAACCTCTCTCGTGCAATGACAAGTGAATAAACACTCATCGTGAGAATAACCCGCTTAGCATGGAAGATACTGACCACCCCCTACCGCTTCATGAGCGTTACGGGCACACAAAACAGATGTTTATTTGAATGATTAGAGGTGGCACATGCAAATTTACTTGGAACGACAGAGTAATACCGCATATAGGTAGGTATGGTGGATACTCATGGAAGAAACTTGGCTCAAGGATTTTAGATGCACAAGCAGTATTCCCGCTTAGTACAGAAATTTTGGCTAGGAAAAGGTTCTAAACAACAAGCACCACATGTTGGAGGATCCATAACAATATAACTTCTATACAACTATACCCAACCATAACTCATTACGTTGTCTTCCTTGTCCAACTTCAACTAATTTGCTCAAGTTATAAAATAATTAATGGGTACTCACAATCATAGAAGATGTCCAAGATAGTATATTTATATGTGAGATCTCTCTTCCCTCAATATTCTTTCATGAATTGTTCAAGTGACCAATGCTATGTTTGCTAATTTTCAATAAATTTTACAACTTATACTTCTTATATGTGAAGTCACTACTCCCCATGGGACAAGCATATGAAACATATATGATTTCAGATTTATGATATTCAATTCATTCAAACATTTTTTCTTAGGATATAAGTGAAGCACAAGAGTAAATGACGAACTACTCCAAAAAGATATAAGTGAAGATCAACGAGTAGTCAAACAATTAAGTAGCTATGTGAAGACTCTCTCCAAATAAAGATTTCAGATCCAAGTATTTTATTAAAACAGCAAGCAAAATGAAAATAAAAGGACACACCAAGGATAGCACACATCATGTGAACAATTAAAACTTAGGTTCAATCGAGACAAACCGCTAGTTGTTGATGAAGAAAGGTGGGATGCCTACCGGGGCATCCCCAAGCTTAGATGCTTGAGACTTCTTGGAATATAAACTTGGGATGCCTTGGGCATCCCCAAGCTTGAGCTCTTGTGTCTCCTTAATTCCGCTCATATCACGGTTTCCCTAATCCTTAAAAACTTCATCCACACAAAACTCAACAAGAACTCGTGAGATAAGTTAGTATAAATCCATGCAAAACGTTATCATTCTATACTGTAACAAATTACTAAATTATAATTAAACATTGCATACTAAATGCCTCTACATATTTAATAGTCCTATTCTCAAATAGAACCATTAAACAAGCCAACATATGCAAACAATGCAAACATAACAGCAATCTGTTTAACCAGAACAGTCTGTAAAGGATGAAGCAAAATCAATACTAACTTAATTCCAAAATTCTGAAAAATTACCACACTGTAGAAAATTTATCATAGCTTACTGTGTAAAAATTTCAAGATGTTATCATGTTCTGACAATTCAGGAATATTCAAGACATAACAGCAAACTTTCTGTTTTCAAACAGCAACATATAGACTTTCAAATTGAGCATGGTAAAGGCTATTCTTGTCACTTTTATTGAAATAAAAGATACCAAAAATTATTCTAAATAACAGCAAGCAAATCTCGACAAAAGAAAATGACGCTCCAAGAAAAACACATATCATGTGACGAATAAAAATATTGTCCCAAGTGAGGTTATTGATAATGTTGAAGACGAAAGAGGGGATGCCATCTGGGGCATCCCCAAGCTTAGTTGCTTGGGTCTTCCTTGAATATTACCTTGGGGTGCCTTGGGAATCCCCAAGCTTAGGTTCTTATCACTCCTTATTCTTTTCATATCGACATCTCACCCAAAACATGAAAACTTCAATCACACAAAACTTAACAGAACTTCGTGAGATGGGTTAGTATGATAATGGATAAATCATTCGCTTTGGTACTGCCAAGACAAGATTCATAATTTTTCCCACATAATGCCTACTGTATTATGTCATTTCCACAATTTATATTGACCAATATAAGCCATAGAAACTATAAAACACGCAAACTATGCATTGAAAACAGAATCTGTCAAAAACAGAACAGTCTCTAATGATCTGAACAAAGACCATACTTATGCAACTCCAAAAATTATGAAAAATTAGGAAAACGTAGTAAATTTGTATATCAATCATGTGTAAAACTTTCATAAGGTTTTGACACACCAGTAAATTATAGGAATTTCTGCACTGAGTGCAGAAGTTTCTGTTTTTGCACAGAATCAAGTCAACTATCATCCACACTATCCCAAAGGCTTTACTTGGAACTTTATTGAAACAAAAGCTATAAAACATGATTACTACAGTAGCTTAATAATGTGAACACACAAAAACAGTAGGTATAAATATTGGGTTGTCTCCCAACAAGAGCTTTTCTTTAATGCCTTTTTAGCTAGGCATGATGATTTTAATGATGATCGCATAAAAGTGAAGAATTGAAACACAAAGAGAGCATCATGAATCACATGGCAAGAACATTTAAGCCTAACATACTTCCTATGCATAGGGGTTTTGTGAGCAAACAACTTATGAGAACAAGAATCAACTAGCATAGGAAGGCAAAACAAGCATGACTTCAAAACTTTCAACATATAGAGGGGAAACTTGATATTATTGAGATATGTAAAAGCATATGTTCCTCCCTAATAATAATTTTCAGTAGCATCATGAATGAATTCAACAATATAACTATCACATAATGCATTCTTATCATGATCTACAAGCATAGAATTTTTATTACTCTCCACATAAGCAATTTTCTTCTCATCAATAGTAGTGGGAGCAAACTCAACAAAATAACTATGAGATACTTGATTGGCATAATCAAATTGAACATTAAAATCATGATGACAAGTTTCATGGTTATCATTATTCTTTATAACATATATGTCATCACCATAATCATCATAGATAGCAAGTTTGTTGCCATAATCAATTGAAACCTCTTCCGAAATAGTGGAATCATCATTAAATAAAGTCATGACCTCTCCAAATCCACTTTCATAATTATTACAATAAGATTCAACACCCTCCAAAATAGTGGGGTCATTAGTACCTAGAGTTGACACTCTTCCAAACCCACTTTCATGAATATAATCATCATAAATAGGAGGCATGCTTTCATCATAATAAATTTGCTCATCAAAACTTGGGGGACTAAAAATATCATCTTCATCAAACATAGCATCCCCAAGCTTATGGCCTTGCATATCATTAGCATCATGGATATTCAAAGAAAGCATACTAACAACATTGCAATCATGCTCATCATTCAAAGGACTCACATTAAACATTTTATTAAATTCTTCCTCTAGCAATTGAGCACAATTTTCCGATCCATCATTTTCAAGAAAGACATCATATAGATGAAGTATGTGAGGCAACCTCAATTCCATTTTTTTGTAGTTTTCTTTCATAAAACCAAACTAGCGAATAAACAAGAAACTAAAAGATACGATTGCAAGATCTAAAGAAATACCTTCAAGCACTCACCTCCCCGGCAACGGCGCCAGAAAAGAGCTTGATGTCTACTACGCAACTTTATTCTTGTAGACTAGCGTTGGGCCTCCAAGCGCAGAGTTTTGTAGGACAGTAGCAAATTTCCCTCAAGTGGATGACCTAAGGTTCAATCTGTGGGAGGTGTAGGATGAAGATGGTCTCTCTCAAGCAACTCTGCAATCAAATACAAGCAATCTCTTGTGTCCCCAACACACCCAATACAATGGTAAATTGTATAGGTGCACTAGTTCGGCGAAGAGATGGTGATACAAGTGTAGTATGGAGAGTAGAAATAGGTTTTTGTCATCTGAAATAATAAAAACAGCAAGGTAGCAAGTGATAAAAGTGAGCACAAACGGTATTGCAATGCTTAGAAGCAAGGCCTAGGGTTCATACTTTCACTAGTGCAATCTCTCAACAGTGCTAACATAATTGGATCATATAACAATCCCTCAATGTGCGACAAAGAATCACTCTAAAGTTCCTATTAGCAGAGAACATAATATGAAATTGTTGTTGGGTACGAAACCACCTCAAAGTTATCCTTTCCGATCAATCTATTGAGCCATCCCTATAAGTGTCACAAACAGCGCTAGAGTTCGTACTAAATTAACACCATATGATACGCATCAACCAACTCTAATGTCACCTAGATACTCCAATGTCACCACAAGTATCCGTGAGTTGATTATTCGATATGCATCAAACAATTTTAGATTCATCATATTCAATCCACACAAAGAACTTCAAAGAGTACCCCAAAGTTTCTATCGGAGAAAGGAAGATGAAAACGTGTACCAACCCATATGCCTAGATCCCCCAAGGTCACGGGAATCCGCGAGTTGATTACCAAAATATACATCAAGTGACTCAATAGAAAACCCCATTGTCACCACGGGTATCCCATGCAAGACATACATCAAGTGTTCTCAAATCCGAAGTATTCAATCCGTCAATAACGAAACCTCAAAGGGAAAGACTCAATTCAGCACAAGAAGATTGAGAGAGAAGAAACACCATATGATCCAACTATATTAACAAAGCTCGCGGTACATCAAGATCGTGCCTAATCAAGAACACGAGAGAGAGAGAGAGAGAGAGAGATCAAACACATAGCTACTGGTACATACCCTCAGCCCCGAGGGTGAACTACTCCCTCCTCGTCATGGAAACCGCCGGGATGATGAAGATGGCCTCCGGCAATGATTTTCCCCTCCGGCAGAGTGCCGGAATAGGGCTCCAGATGAGATCGCTTCGGTATAGAGGCTTGCGGCGGCGGCGTGGAATTTCTAGGTTTCTTTTTGGGGTTTTCTATATTTATAGGAATTTATGGCGTTGGATTCACGTCAAGGGGGCCCAAGAGGGAGCGACAAGCTCGGGGGGTGCACCCTAGGGGGGGCGCCCCCCAGGCTTGTGGCGCCCTCGGCCACTTCCTGGTCCAGCTCTGGTGCTCCGTGGTTCTCTTTTGGTCCATAAAAAATCACCGTAAATTTTCAGCCCATTCCGAGAACTTTTATTTCTGCACAAAAAACAACACCACGGTAGTTCTGCTGAAAACAGCGTCAGTCCGGGTTAGTTCCACTCAAATCATACCAAAACCATATAAAATTGTTGTAAACATGGCATGAATACTTCATAAATTATAGATACGTTGGAGACGTATCACTCACCTCGGGTGTTTGTAACATATCGCGAAGTAACAGGAATAGCACATAGCAACTGGAGGTTCACTTGGATATTTATTCGTGTGGGTACAGGGGTCAATATGGGTGTCCACGGCTCCTATGTTGATCATTGATCGGAAAGTGTTCCGGGTCATGTCTATACTTCACCGAACCTATAGGGTCACACGCGAAATGGTCATCTATCTGCTGAATACTAGACAGGGAGTCTGAGAGAAAGTCACCGGAAAAGTTTCGGAGACAACGGAAGAGTTCCGGAGAGAGAACACCGGAATAGTTTTGGTAAAACCGAAAAGTTGTTTCGGAGTATACCATTAAGTCAAAATGGTTTCGGCACACGCCTGGAAATTCTTGGAGGGTGCCAGAATTGTTCCGGAAACTTTTGGGATTTTTCCGGAGAGAAAAAACGGAAATGTTCCGGAGCTGCCGAAACCGCTTTGGTTGCTTTTCGCTGATGAAAATCATTGATCTGAAAATGTTTCGGAACGCGTCCAGAATTGTTTTAGTGGGTACTACAAGTATTCTAAGACCCACAGAAATATTTTCGGATTTAACGGTCGCCGAAAAATGTTTTCGTGAATAATGAAAAGCACTTTTTGGTTGCTTCTTGGAGAAGCCACCTTGAGGGCATTTTGGTAATTTCATAGTGGATGAAAATATCTGAGGGCATTTTGGTATTTCCATGTGTCCTCTACCCCTTGGGCTTGGCCTATAAACAGAGGTGGAGAGGAGCTCTCCATACTCACTCTTTCTCACATACAAATGCCATGCATGATCTGGCTTTCTCTCTCCCTCCCAGCGAAATAGTTTCGTAGAGCCGAAAGGCTGTCTGGGTTCCGGTGGGAACTAGTTCTGGACGGCGAAGCCCTGCCGGATAGATGACACCGTATGTGTGCAACCCCGTAGAGAGGTCGTAGATTCGATCTTTTGCCCGTGGGGATGTTCGAGTACCTGACTGGAGGGCTGTCCGAGTGACCCGCCCGAAGGGTTGTCCGTGAGGCCTCCCGGAGGGCTGTCCGAGGATCCGTCCAGTGGGACTATCCGAGGGACTGTCCAGAGGCCTCCCGGAGGGCTGTCCGAGGATCCGTCCGGTGGGACTATCCGAGGGACTGTCCAGAGGCCTCCCGAAGGGCTGCCCGAGGATCCGTCCGGTAGGACTATCCGAGGGACTGTCCAGAGGCCTCCCGAAGGGCGGTCAGGCGATCCGTCCAGTGAGCTGACGAGGGAGTACATCCTCGTGGTTGGGAGGTTATAAATCCTAGCTGCGGGGATCTGCACCGATGGTCAACATCGACTCTACTTCCGCTGTGCTACGAGTCGGTAACGATCAGATCAAACCTTGTATGCATCTCCATAGTGATCCTGGGCGTACTCGCTGTACCGAATTTTTTTGTTTTCTGTCGCGTTCCCCAACACCTAGTCCATCACAAACCAACACAAGCCGCGGTGGAAAAACCTCAACCTCGAGAGAGCCCGAAGTATCCTCGGAATCCTGGTGCACAAGACATTTCGACAATGGTAAAACAAATCCAGCAAGACCACCCGGTGTGTCGACGCCCCGATAAGAGCCACGCGTATCTCGTTCTCAGGACACAACCGTCTATGCCAAGTGGACGATAGCCAAAAAGCTCAAGTTGCCCCAAGGCGGCACGGCCGACTGCTAGGTAGGTGGACCAACACTCATGAGGAGCACTGGCCCGGTTTGTTGATTAATTATCCGCGGGTTAATTACTCCTAGTGCAAGTTGATTAGTTAGGCAAATTTAAAACCAATGTTGGGTCCTGCTGGAAGAGTTTTATTCAAAACGAACTGTCAAGGGGGCCCCATAAACCCCGAACATGTGAGAGACACTAATCAAGGAACATAACACCGGTATAACGGAAACTAAGGCGGCACGAGTGAAACAAAACACCAGGCAAAAGGCCGAGCCTTCCACTCACAACCAAGTATATAGATGCATTAATTAAATAAGAGATATTATGATATCCAACAATCCATGTTCCAACATGGAACAACCTGCACTGCACCTGCAACTAAAACGCTATAAGAGGGGCTGAGCAAATCGGTAACATAGCCAAACAACGGTTTGCTGGGTAAGGGTGGTTAGAGGCTGTATCATGGCATAAGGGGAGGCTGGCATATATGTGGTAGGAAGCGCGACATAATGATAGCAATGAGACAACTAGCAAGCAAAGATAGTAGTGATATCCAGGGTAATGATCATCTTGCCTGAAGTGTCCTCGGTGGGATAGTAACTCGGCTCCTCATAAATGTTCTCAACCGGATCCTCGAACTCGGTGTCGTCTCCCGGTACTACCCATAAGAAAGAGACAAGCATCCAATAAACAAACAACCATGGCACGAATGCACAAACAAGATGATGCATGTCAAGTTTCAAGTAAAGTAACATGGCATCCTACTCTAGTCAATTTAAATGAAGCCTTGACCCATGTGAAACATGAATCTAGCAACGCTTCATATGCAATATTGTTGGAATTAGTTATCTGGACAGAACAGTAATTTTAAGTATTTTAGCATGCAAGATGATGGCTAATTCATATTCTACACAAGAAATCGATGCAAGAGCATATAAAGATCATGGCAAACGGAGTTACGGTTCTCTCGGCACGGTAGAAATGGTAACGGTGATGGAAAGATGGATATGGGCAAAATTTGGGCAACCCAAGCATGCCACCGGAAAGAAGGGAAGATTTGAGTTGAAATGGATGTAAAGATCATGAAGAACGGATGCATAGAACTCAAACGGTGACCAAAGCAAATATGCAATGCAATCTGCCCTAAACAGCAACATGGCAACTTACACACATCAAAACAACAAGCTACAGTACTCCAATGTGCTCAAACAAGATATGTGGATGAAGTATACTATATGCCCAGCAAATCATTCCATAGGTTCAAATTCATTAGCATCACTAGTTAATTGGAATGAAGGCAACAAGATGCAAACTTAATATCACATATTTTGACTTAGTGAAATAAACAGGGCAAAAGCTGACAGTAACAATGACAGGCATTATTAGCATGGTTGAAACAGTAGGCAAATCAACATCAAAGTGCAAGAAATTGGTATGCACCTACAGTATATGTGGCACCCCGGCTCAGAGAAACCGGAACACCCCGTATTCCAGCCCAGAGATCAAGTCTTCTGGAATACGGCACCGCTTGGCATAGAATAAATCAGCTCTTTATTACAAATAAACGGGGTACAAGGGTCCGATATTACAAAGGTTACAAGGGCACGGCGACACTTCGCTTGCTAAGGTAGTTCTATGCTAGCTGCGGAACATCTCGAAGCGGAATAAACTATAGCAGCAGGACAACGACGACGGTGATGAACTCCACTCCGCAGGGACTCTGGCTGGGACGCATCCTAGAGCGCAACCTCGGGATCCTCGACAAACAAGCAATCACGGCATCACCTGCAATCTGGCATGACACGCCAGGTGAGTACTTTGAATGTACTCGCAAGCTCACAGCAACCAAAGCAATCAAGACAAACAATAGCATGGCATTTACAGGTTAATCAACAATGATGAACACAATATTACTAGAACAACGTGAGCATGGCAGGTACATATAATTCATGATATGAACATGATGATACTGGCACTAGCATGCAAGGGAGTCGACGTTTAAGGCCTCATGGACCAACTTACTCTGCTCGGAGGTTATCTCGTAACCACCATATGTCTCAGACTTACCATCGTGAACATCACACGATCACCTCAGGATCAACCAAGCTCGGTATCAACTATACCATCGTGATCATCACATGACCACATGGAGCTTGATCTCTACCCGTGATCATCGCATGACCACATAAAGATCCACCCACTTCTTCTCTCATGGAACCGGGGTTGTCATTATTCATATTATTATTACTGTTGACCCATAGTGTGACCTACTATGAACTGTGTCCATGACCGAGGACGCGGCTATCGATAGATTATACACTCTGCAGAGGTTAGTACACTGTACCCACACTACGGAACTCATGGCCTCGTGCTCCCATTCAGGTGGACCAACGACATTCCGACAAAACCAATCTATTGCATGACACTCTCCCGGCCACTCCAACAAACTCCCCTTTGGGCTATGTCCTGGGTGACCCCGATGCCAACTTGTGACATCCGCCACCTCTGTGGCCGCCACCGTCGTGGCCAAACATAAACATCGTCCCAAACGGGGACCTCGGATATCCATACAACTCGGGCCTTCAAGGTTATGACTGCCTACCGGGCCAGGGTAGCGCCAGTGCACAACCTTCCCTCGTAGGAGGCACCAGCGAGAGGCATGACAATAGACCGCATTAGGGCCCCCCATAAGGCAAGTGTGGCTGCACTGGTTAGCTCGATTCGGTGGCACCATGACTCAGCCAACAGATTTGTTCAAGTTCAATTAATATCAGGTTCAACTTGAATGGTGATGACCTGAGTCACAATAAAATGACAATGCATATGAGCAAGATATCAACATAAACATGGATGGGCAACATAACCATTTAACATCATTACATCAACAACGATAAATCTTTTATTCTACGAGATGCAAATGAGCATAGCATAATGATGATCACGAATATCACAAGCATTTTCATATCAATCCATAATGATGCATATGAGCATGTCATTACCACTAGCATCGGAAAATAAATCCGAGAACTAACATGATAATAATAATACTAGCAAATAATCATTTAACTTACTAGATGCAAATGATCAAGGCATAAGAACGAGCATGGATTCACAAGCATATATTATTCGCAAAATAATTAAATGAGCAAACAATCATTTAAATATTCAAATGGAAACCATGGCTACTGCAATGCCATCTTGCAAGTGGCTGTTGTGGCTTGCCTGGGGATGGAGGAACCATCGGGGAGAGGTGCGATGAACTCGCGGAAAGAATCGCCGGAAAAGTTTCCCTCTCGGCGGAGCTGATTAGGGGGCACAGGTAAAATGGTCATTTTCACAGTGTAACAACCTCATGAAAATGATACCATCGGAACGGGCTCGACGAACTGAGATCGTGGGCTTTGGAATCACCTGAATCGGAGTCACGGTTGTCGAGTTACGGCCGTTCGTTCGTTAGGCAGAAAAAGAATAAAAATCTGTCCACTTCTGCCCTTAACGGACGAACGTCCGCTAATTAGTAGTTTCGGCCGGCTGGGTTTAAACAGAAAGCGCCTTTGCTGAAATACGCCTTCTGCATATAGAAAGCGTATTCTCAGACGAAGTAACAGAAAAGTGCGCTTTCATAAGGAGAAAACGTATTTGAGAGAATACGCTTCCACTTACTCTGCGCGGGCCCGGGGTTCGGTGGATGACATGTGGGCTCGCGGGGCCCGCACTGGCCAGCTGGACGGGAGGGGGTCGTCGTCAACCTCTCGTCCGCGCATGGTCGAGACAGGACGACGCTCGTCCGGCGATTGCCGGCGCCTCCGGCCGTCTCCCGTAGTGCTCCGCCTATGGGCGAGCTCAGCGCGGAGAGGCGCGCCCATTGGTGCAGGCTACTGCCGCCGGGGAGCACCGAGATGAGCGGGGCGACGACCGCGGTGGACGGCGGCCACGGCCAAGTCCGGGTACGGCACTCAGGTGGATGAACGGCGGGGAGAGAGTGGGGGAGGGCTCCGCCGTGGCTAGGAGAGCACCAAGGTGAGGAAAGGAAGGGGAGAGGAGCGATGCCATGCTCGAATTTGAGCAGCCAGAGACGGCGGCCATGGCGGCAATGGCGGGCAGGGAGGGCTCCTCGAGCTCGTTGGAGAGCTCGTGGAGGGCTATAGGAGGGTGGAGAAGAGGTTGGTGACGTCGAGAGGGCTCGGGGTGGCCTTAAATAGCCGAGGCGAGATGCCCATGCTCGGGTGCCGCCAAGGGCATGCGGAAGGTGCTCTGGCATGGCCGCGTGCGCGTGCGCACGCGCGGAGGGGGAGAGAGGTCTAGGGGGGTTCATTCGGTGCTGAGATGCTACGGGAAGGAAGAAGACAACGGCAAGGCGACAACGGCCGTGGGCACGCGGGGTGGCGTGGCTGGCCGGAGAGGAAAGAGGAAGGGAGAGGGGTCCAGAGGGGATGCGTGTACGCAGGAGAGCGAGGGCGACGCAGAGGACATGCCGCAGTGTCGCGAGGACTGCGTTTGGGCGGCGCCAGAGGGGTCCCGGCAGCCAGAGCACGCATTTGGCCTACCAGACCGCGTGCACAGGCGCACGCGGTGCTCTCTGGTCATCAACAGGATGTCTAGCGTGTAGTCCCTCCTAAGTGGGACCTCTCTGAAGTGATAGATCGAAGAAATACACTGTGGGTTGATGGGAGTGATCAGAGAAAGTTTGCTGTTGCAAACTTAGGCATGAAATAGTGATCAAATTAGAGGGGATAAGATCTAACCAGGATGTCTCAGGTGTTTAGGGTAGGAAGGACTACTACCCTGTGGATTTTGAAATGATTTGGACCAATATTTGTCATATAGTTACTTCACAACTACAAAAACTGGTCCAGAAACTAGATCAGGAAGTAGCACTCAGATGGATGATTGGATTGGGCTGAAAATTGGTGGAGTATGATCATTTGGGCATATGAAGGCACCATAAAATTTTCATACCATTTGGATGAATAAAAATGGTACTTCCTTCACAATGCTCCACACTGGACAGAAACTTGGGGGAATTTTGTGGGGAAAATGGCTTGGCAAAATGATGTGAATTTTGGCATGCCCAAAGGATATAGGGATATTTAGGTCCTGGATTAATTTCAGATTTTATGAAGCAACATAAAATATAGTTGCTTCACAAACTGAAATTGTGACTAGAAACCAAGATTTGAAGTTGTGCTCACATAGATTGTTGGATGGAGATGAAATTTGGTGGAGAGTGATGATTAGATCATATGGATGATCTGCCAAAATTGCAACTCATTTGGATAAGCCTAGCTAGTACTTTCTTCACAAAGCTTCTCTTTGGTCAGAAACTTTGGAAATTTGCTGAGGAAGATTTACTAGGCAAATGAAGTTTAATTTTGGCATGTGGCAATAATTTGGATATAAGAGAGTGCCCAAAAATTTTTGAGGCCAATCAAGAAAACATAAATAGCACTTCCTTCACAAAGTGCCATTCTGGATAGAATGGAAAATGAATATTCCTGAATTTTTTTTGAACTAAGCAAGGATGGATTTTGGCATATTTGTGAAAGATTTGATCCAAAGGATTTATGAGAATTTGGTGGGAATTTTTGGAATGACAGAAATATAAGTTGCTTCACAACCTAGGGAAACAGGGTTATTCCTTTAATAGAAAAAGGAATATTCCCAAGAAATAAATATTGGGGTTGGGCTAAGATGGAAATGACATGGCCTTGAAAAATATTTGGGAGTGACAAGCCACTTGGAAGTGGCAGGAGAGAAAATCTTCCCAGGTTTCAAGACCACATAGCCACGGAAAAAGAAATCCAAACAAAAATTCGAAGAAATCCAGAAGAAAAAGAAAGGGCCAAAATTCGGTGTGTTACAGTATACATGGCATAGATCATTTCATTACATTGGCATAAATTCATAGGAAGCATGGATCACTCACAACTGGGCTCACAACATTGCAACAATGTTGACAGCAAACTGTTTCATTGACTGGACATGTTGGGAGCAATATTAAAGCATGCTACAAGAGTTTTACATGGCATAAGATGGCATGGCATGAAAGTACTGTTAACATAGAGAAAATCATGTTTGCTGATCATGTTCAAAAGAGCCACGGATTAGTGGGAACCATCAAGGTAATCTGGCAAGTTTAAAATACAGGCAGATTTGACTTAGCAATTTCAGCAAGTTTCAGAAACAGTAACATTGATTAAGCAACTTGGCAAGCTTGTGGCAGTCACCTCACAGCATATCATGGCATGAAATAAATACTAGTTACAAGATGACATGAAAATCACACAAAAATAACAAAATGGCATGTTATGCAAAAATAACATGCTCTCAAACTTGCTCAAATGACAACACTAATGCCACAGATGGATTAGTTGGATTTTTCTACCCCAAATTCATATATAATATGCATATGTTACAATATGGAAAAATGCACAAAATGCACATAAGCTCTCTGCCCAAAATTGGGAAATTGACAATATTCCAGATTTGGAATATGCCTGATTTGGCATGCGACGAAAAAGGAAAGTTGCCAAATCTGGAAGACGCCAAAATCGGGAAAAAAATCAAACGACGGCGGCGGCTAAGGGTACCCAGGGGCACCCAGCCTCTATGGCTGACCAGTGGGACACACTGGGCCCACTTGGCAGTGGCTGTGGCGCGAAGCAGAGGAGGAAAAACAGGGGAGGCTCTCGCCGGCGACTGGTGCACGGCGGCGTGCTCGCCGGAGTTGTCTCCGGTGACTAAAAGACGCGGCGGAGGGAAGGATCGGGCCAACGCAGCGTGGGGAATCTGATGGACATGCGTGTGCTGCAAGGGAAGGCCGGAGTACTCGCCGGAGGCGAGGTCCGACGGCGACGAGCTCGGGCGAACACGGCCACGACGATGCAGAGCGAGATCGAGGGGGAAAAGGGCATAGGGAGATGCGCAAGCTCACGTAGGGTGCAGTGAAGGGGTCACGCGGGCTCGGGGAAGACGGAGACGACCGCGGCGGCGCTCGAACACCTATAGCGACCGGAGAAGAAGAAGACGATGGAGACGGCGGACTTGGGGCCTTCTGGGGGCTGCGGTGGACGGAGGGGACGTAGTCGACATCGGGGAACCTGCCGGACACGGTGCGGGCGACGGAGGAGGGCGACGGCTACGGGGGCGCCATGGACGTGCCCTCAGATGCGCTCGGGTTCGGCGTTGGGCGGCGGCTATGGTGGCCGTTCTCACCTGGCGGCGGTGGTGGGTGAAGGAGAGAAACCCTAGGATGGTAGGGGACATGGAGAGGTGCCTTATAGGGGGCTAGGGCGAGCGGCGTGAGCTCGCATGCCCACGGGCTCGCGGTCCCCATGGCGAGCGCGGGAGGAGGACGAAACGCGGGTGCGCGGGTGGCCTGTAGCCTCTCGCTGGCAGGCGGGGCCGGCCAAGCCACGTGCCGGCGAAGCAGAGGGGGCGTGCTGATGTACAGGTGAGAAACGAAAGGGGGGCGCGCGCGCTGGCGGGCTGGGCTGCGGCGAGCTGGTGGGCCGGCGCTGCTGGGCTGCTGCTGTTGCTGCGCTGTACTGCTGCTGGCCTGCTGCTACTCCACTCTCTCCCCTGGCTTCCTTTTCTTTTTCTTTAGCAGAAATAAAAGGAGAAAATGCACAGGGAGCATGAAGAGGGATGTGAGAGATATAAAAATATCCCTGGAGACCTAGATTTATGTAGGTTTTAAATAAAATGGTTTGGGCATTTTTAGAGAAAGAAAAATATCACAAGTTTGAATTAATTTCAAACTTGAGGCATTTTTAATCCCAACCAAAACATCTTCAAATGAGCTGAAATTTGGCAGGGAGGATAATGGCATGGTCTACTCTTTATAGGCAAAGAATGAGCATTTTTCTTGGACAAGAAAATGCCACTTGAAATGAAAGCCAAAATTGAAAGAAGGGAGATGGTTGTGGGGGTTTGCATATGACCATGGCTAAGTTTGGGAGAAGAAGTGGAATAGGAGCTGGAAACAAACTTGATAGAAGAAAAGGATGCACACAAGATCACATGAAAATTAACATGCAACCAACAATATCATATATGATGCGACAACAAAGATGGCACAATGCAATAAGTAAAGATGAACATGATACAAGAAACCAAAACATGACAAGGCACAAGGCAAAATGATCATGGCATTTTATTATACATAGCAAAATGTTGAGGTTACATGCATGCACCACACTTGGGCTGTTACAACTCTCCCCCACTACGAAAGGATCTCGTCCCGAGATCTATGAACGAAAGAAATCGGGATATTCGGAACGGATGTGGTCCTCGCGCTCCCAAGTAGCTTCATGGTCGGAGTGATGTGACCACTTCACTTTCAGGAACTTGATAAACTTGTTGCGAGTTTTGCGCTCAATCTCTTCGAGAATTGCAACAGGATGCTCTCGGTAGGACAAATCATCTTG
Organism: Elymus sibiricus; assembly: GCA_039707655.1. Lineage (NCBI taxonomy): Eukaryota > Viridiplantae > Streptophyta > Magnoliopsida > Poales > Poaceae > Elymus > Elymus sibiricus. The sequence goes on from CM077666.1 coordinate 21,327,548, forward strand.
GAGTTGGATATCTTGGAAGTCAATGGTGTACTCGGGAGTCTTGAAACACTTGCGGAGTTGAGAGACGTGAAACACATCGTGCACGTTTGAGAAGTTGGAAGGTAGCTCAAGCTGGTAGGCAAGATCGCCTCTTTTGTCAACAATTTTGAACGGGCCCAAATATCTTGGAGCAAGCTTCCCTTTGATACCGAATCGCTGAGTGCCTCTCATGGGAGAAACACGAAGATAGACATGGTCTCCATTGTCGAAAGCCAAGTCACGGTGCTTGCTATCATAATAGCTCTTCTGGCACGATTGCGCTGGTTTTAGATTTTCACGAATGATACGACACATCTCTTCAGCTTCAGAAATCATATCATTGCCAAGAAGTTGACGCTCACCGGTCTCGGACCAGTTTTGGGGAGTGCGGCACTTTCTGCCATGGAGAATCTCGAATGGGGCCTTGCCCGAGCTTGCTTGGAAACTGTTGTTGTAGGAGAACTCGGCAAACGGGAGACAATCTTCCCACTTCATACCGAAAGAGAAGACACATGCTCTTAGCATATCCTCGAGGATTTGATTGACTCTCTAGACTTGACCACTTGTTTGAGGGTGAAAGGCTGTGCTGAAACGAATGTTGGTGCCCATTGCTTTCTGGAAGGATTCCCAAAACTTGGATGTGAAGATGCTTCCACGATCTGAAGTGATGAGCTGGGGAATACCGTGCAAGGAGACCACTCTGGAAGTGTACAACTCCGCCAACTGAGCTGCTGTGATTGATTCCTTGACTGGCAAGAAGTGAGCAACTTTTGTGAGCTTGTCAATGACGACAAAGATAGCATCATTTCCTTTCTTGGACTTGGGAAAGCCGGTGACAAAGTCCATCTCAATGTGATCGAACTTCCACTCAGGAATAGGTAGGGGTTGAAGAAGTCCTGCTGGACACTGGTGTTCCGCCTTCACTCTGCGGAAAACATCACACTCATTGACAAACTAAGCAATGTCACGTTTCATACGAGTCCACCAGTAAGTTTACTAGAGATCATGATACATCTTGGAACTGCCTGGATGGATGGACAAGAGGGAATTGTGTGCTTCATCCATTATAACTTTCCTGAGATCACCCTTAGGAACCACTAGCCGGTCCTCGAAGAACAGAGTGCCTTTGTCCTCAACGCGATAGCACTTGTATTTGGCAATGCCCTTTTCGAGACCCTCTTTCACCCTAACCACCATGGTATCAAGAAGTTGAGCTTGGTGTATCTGATCCTCCAAGGTTGGAGTGACTTGGAGGTTAGCAAGAAAGCCTTGAGGGACGAACTGGAGGTTTAGCTTCCGGAATGCTTCACAGAGGTCTGGCTAGAATGTCTTGAGAATGAGGCTGTTGCAATATGCCTTTCTACTCGATGCATCTGCAATGACATTTGCTTTGCCTGGAGTATAGTCAATGCTTGGATTATATTCTTGAATCATCTCCACCCATCGAGTTTGACGGAGATTGAGGTTGGGCTGAGTGAATATGTATTTCAAGCTCTTGTGGTCGGTGAAGACTTCCACTTGCCTGCCCATTAAGAGATGCCTCCAGGTGATCAAAGCATGGACAACTGCCGCCAACTCTAAATCGTGAGTGGGGTGGTTCTTCTCATTTGGCTTCAACTGACGAGAAGTATATGCAACCACCTTCTTGTCTTGCATCAGAACACCACCGAGGCCTTGCAAAGAGGCGTCATAGAAAACTTGGTATGGCTTTGATTCATCAGGAGGGGTGAGCACCGGAGCAGAACTGAGTTTCTCTTTGAGTGTGTTGAATGCAATGTCGCATTCCGGAGTCCAAGCATATTTGACATTTTTCTGAAGCAGGTTGGACAGAGGCTTGGCAATCATGGAGAAGTTTTCCACAAACCTTTTGCAGTAACTTGCAAGTCGGAGAAAGCTTCGAAGTTGCTTGACATTTTGAGGGGGCTGCCAGTTGACAATTGCTTCAACCTTCCCAGGATTAACTGCAATGCCCTTGGCAGAGATAATGTGACCGAGATAAAGAACTTCATCGAGCCAGAATTCGCACTTTGAGAACTTGGCATAGAACCGGTGTTCCCTTAGCTTATCAGGCACAAGACGTAGATGTTCAGCATGATCTTCTTCGGTCTTGGAGAAAACCAGAATGTCATCAAGATAGACAAGAACGAACTAGTTGGTGTAAAGGTTGAACACATAGTTCATCACACGAGAGAAAGTAGGAGGTGCATTGGTAAGGCCGAAGGACATCACTGTGTATTCATAAGAACCGAAGCTTGTCCTGAACACAGTTTTCGAAATGTCTTCTTCACGAATACGAATCTGGTGGTAACCCATTCGAAGATCAAGCTTGGAAAAGACCTTTGCACCTTTCAGCTGCTCGAATAGCTCATTGATGTTGGGAAGTGGATACTTATTCTTGATTGTCTTCTTATTCAACGGGCGGTAATCGAGGCAAACTCGTTCTGTGCCATCTTTCTTCTTGACAAAGAGAACTCCACAACCCCAAGGAGATGAACTCGGTCTGATGAAACCCAGATGCTCTTGCTCATCGAGCTGTCTCTTCAACTCTTTCAGCTCTTCTGGCCCAAGCTTGTAGGTGCGTTTGCATACGGGTTTTGTGCCGGGCTCAAGTTCAATGACAAACTCAATAGGCCGGTGAGGAGGCATTCCTGGCAGCTCTTCTGGAAAAACATCCTCCTATTCACAGACCACTGGAATTTGAGATATTGCCGCGATTTCACCTTTCTCATTGAGGGAGAATAACTGAACGGTGTCATCATGAGCAGCAAATATAATAACCTCTTCAGAAGGATGTGTCAATTGGATTTCCTTGTCCGCACAATCAAGAAAAGCCTTGTGCTTAGATAGCCAATTCATACCAAGAATGAGATCAATGTCCGAATTCCCAAGAACAATTGGATCGGCCAGAAAAGAGTAATCACCCATCTTGATATTAACATCCGGAACCATGTAGTGAGAATTCATGATCTTTCCCGGAGATACAATCGACAGAGGAGTAAGCAAGTCTTCCACTGTAAAACCATGTTTTTGCGGAAAAAGGCTTTGAAATGAAGGAATGCGATGCACCAGAATCAAACAACACTCTAGCAGGAAAAGAGTTAACTGAGAGATTACCCATGATCACTTCAGAAGATTCCTCTGTTTGAGCTGCACTCACACTATTCACTCTTGCATACTTGGGATTGTGCTTGACCATTGCATTGTTTGGAGGCTTGCCAGGAGGAGGAGGCGGAAGGCGCCTCTGAGTGCACTTAGTAGCATAGTGGCCTCTCAGACCACACTTGTGACAAATGACTTCTGAGAGTGGGCGAGAAGGAGGACCGCCTGTCCTAGGAGCCTGAGGTCTCTGTTGATGCACTGGTTGGCCGGGTGGGAAGAACCACGACCACCAAACTGCTTCTGCTCAACTGGCGGACGAAACTGAGGAGGAGGAGGTAACCAGAACTTCTGCTGCTTGGCAACCACTTGAGACAAGGAATAAGAGTGAACCGCATCTCTGAGTCTCTTCCTGGAAGCTTCGAACTTGATCTGGGCTGATTCTTGCTTGAGAGCCATATTATAGAACTGATCAAACTCAGGCGGATCGACTTGGAAGAGAGCAAGCTGTAGGTCCTCTCTGAGACCACCTCGGAACTGGTAGATCTTGCTCTTGTCATCTGGAATGTCTTGCTTGGCATAACGACCGAGATTCTGGAACTCTGTGTTATATTGGTAGACAGACATACTTCCTTGCGGCCAAATGTACCGCCTCCATCAACACGTAACCAAAATCTCGGGAACTCGTCTACCTCAGACCTTCGAAAGAATAGCCGCTATGCTAGTTAGGGCAATACTCCCGAACTATCCTTCCCAGTACTAGGTGACGTCGGGGTTATCTTACCACTAAGAAGATAGAAGCGCCTTTCGATGTTGGCGTCCTCTGGTATTCGGAACTGGTATGATAGCAAAAATGACAAGACAACCTTGGAGCTCAACTCCCCCGGACACCACCCATAGATAGGAGGCACCAAGACAGAAGTATGTCACTCCGATATCGCAACGATTCCCAAATACCCGCGTGATCCTAAAAAAAATTGAGTGAGAAGAGAAGTAGAATCAAAACACCTACGTCACAAATCCTCACCAGAGCGACGAAGGGGATAAGGAGTAAAAATAATTCCTACTCTCCGATATATAGCTAGGACTCAAAATAGTTTTATTCTAGACTCGACACGGCCAAATTTGATCAAGCAAGGGGCTCCTATAGTCGGTATGGCTCTGATACCAACTTGTCATGCCCCATATGCGGTACTATCCATAGGAGTCTAGAAGACCCGCCAAGGATAGAAGCGCATATCAAGACACTTCGCAAGGTGGAGATCTTCGCACAAACCATGTACTGAATAGATGATAATACTAGATAAAGGCTTACACTCGCCACATGCTACAACATAAATATTTCAATCATTCATACAGTCATCCAAAAAGAAAACAGGATCCGACTACGGATGAAATCAAACGAAAAGATCAAACACCCTGCTATTGCCCAATCGTCCGACTAGGAACCACTACGGATCGTCTGGCAGCGTCACGTACATGCGGGCACGCTCCTCATCGTACTCCCACTGGAGCTCAGTACCGTCACCTGTATCTGTCTCAAAAGTACCTCCAGCTGTGGTTGTAGTAATTTGTGAGCCACGGGGACTTAGCAATCTCATCACCCAAGGTATCAACACTAACAAAGCTTAATAGGTATGGCATGGATAAGTAGTGAGGTTGCAGCAAGCACTAAGCATTGTATGGTGGCTAACTTACGAGTACAAGAATAAAATGTGTAACTACGCATAACGAACGCAAGCTAGTAATGACCAATAAGCCTAAACACCTACCTACGGTTCAAACATAACCCCACTGTATCCTCTTCCCGATCCCCTTCAAAAAGAGACGATCACGGTTACGCACACGGTTGGTGTGTTTTAATTGAATTTAGTGTCAAGTTCACTACACCCGGGTATTATAAATTTCCAAGTCGCCACATAACAGCGGGCACGGCTTTCCAAAAGATTTAACCCTGCAGGGGTGTCCCAACCTAGTCCATCACAAACCAACACAAGCCGCGATGGAAAAACCTCAACCTCGAGATAGCCCGAAGTATCCTCGGAATCCCGGTGCACAAGACATTTCGACAATGGTAAAACAAATCTAGCAAGACCACCCGGTGTGTCGACGCCCCGATAAGAGGCGCGCGTATCTCGTTCTCAGGACACAACCGCCTATGCCAAGTGGACGATAGCCAAAAACCTCGAGTTGCCCCAAGGCGGCACCGCCGACTGCTAGGTAGGTGGACCAACACTCATGAGGAGCACTGGCCCGGTTTGTTGATTAATTATCCACGGGTTAATTACTCCCAATGCAAGTTGATTAGTTAGGCAAATTTAAAACCAATGTTGGGTCCTGCTGGAAGAGTTTTATTCAAAACGAACTGTCAAGGGGGCCCCATAAACCCCGAACATGTGAGAGACGCTAATCAAGGAACATTACACCGGTATAACGGAAACTAAGCCGGCATGAGTGGACCAAAACACCAGGCAAAAGGCCGAGCCTTCCAGTCACAACCAAGTATATAGATGCATTAATTAAATAAGAGATATTGTGATATCCCAACAATCCATGTTCCAACATGGAACAACCTGCAACTAAAATGCTATAAGAGGGGCTGAGCAAAGCGGTAACATAGCCAAACAACGGTTTGCTGGGTAAGGGTGGTTAGAGGTTGTATCACTGTAGGGGAACGCGACAGAAAACAAAAAATTCGGTACAGCGAGCACGCCCAGGATCACTATGGAGATGCATACAAGGTTTTGATCTGATCGTTACCGACTCGTAGCGCAGCGGAAGTAGAGTCGATGTTGATCGTCGGTGCAGATCCCCGCAACTAGGATTTACAACCTCCCAACCGCGAGGATGTACTCCCTCGTCTGCCCCTCGGACAGCCCTCCGGGAGGCGGTCGGACAATCCCCCGGACGGTGTCACGGACAGCCCTTCGGGAGGACCCTCGAAACTCGGACAGCCCTTCGGGAGGACCCTCGAATAGCCCCTTGGGCAAAAAGATCGAACCTACAACCTCTCTACGGGGTTGCACACATACGGTGTCATCTATCCGGTAGGGCTTCACCGTCCAGAACTAGTTCCCACCGGAACCCAGACAGCCTTTCGGCTCAGCGAAACTATTTCGCTGTGAGGGAGAGAGAAAGCCAGATCATGCATGGCATGTGTATGAGAGAAAGAGTGAGGGTGGAGAGTCCATCTCCACCTCTATTTATAGGAAAACCCAAGGGGTAGGGTGGCACTTGAAATACCCAAAAAACCCATCATATGGAATTTCCAAAGGGCATAAAAGGAAGGGAAGTGGAGCTCCATGGAGGAGCTCCACCCTTGGCCGGCCACACCATGTGGGGCCCCCCAAAAGGGGTTCCCTCCTTCCCAAGTCTTCCCTAGATCTTTTGGGACAAAGCCCAAAAAGGTGGCTTTCCATAAAGTAACCATAAAGTGATTTTTACTATTCACAAAAACATTTTTCCGCGACCGATAAATTCGAAAATATTTCTGTGGGTCTTAGAATAATTCCAGTACCCACTAAAACAATTCTGGACGCGTTCCGAAACATTTTCAGATCAATGATTTTCATCAGCGAAAAGCAACCACAGTGGTTCCGGCAGCTCCGGAACATTTCCGGTTTTTTTCCCCGGAAAAATCCCAGAAGTTCCCAGAACAATGCTAGCACCCTCTAAGAATTTCCAGGTGTGTGCCGAAACCATTTTGACTTAAAGGTATACTCCGACACAACTTTTCGGTTTTACCGAAACTATTCTGGTGTTCTCTCTCCGGAACTCTTCCGTTGTCTCCGAAAATTTTTCGGTGAATTTCTCTCAGACTCCCTGTCTAGTATTCAGCAGATAGATGACCCTTAAGCATGTGACCATATAGGTTCGGTGAAGTATAGACAAGACCGGAACACTTTCCGATCAATGATCAACATCGGAGCCGTGGACACCCATATTGACCCCTATACCCACACGAATAAATGTTCGAGTGAACCTCCTGTTGCCATGTGCTATTCCTTTTACTTCGCGATATGTTACAAACACACGAGGTGAGATTTATCGGCATCCCCATGGATCAACACTTGTCCACTATGCCATTTACCTCGTTACCGGTTTTGTTCTCTTTTCTCGTTCCCGTGTTCCGGCATCCCCGTGATCGAATCACATTGTGTCTGGCCAGACGATGATGGATACCGTAACACTGAGAGGGCCCAAAGAATATATCTCCATCGTCGGAGGAGCAAATCCCAATCTTGAGCTATCAAGTCCCTTGACATACTTTTCAATGAACCCGTAAGCCGCCGTAATAGCCACCCATTTATGGATGACATTTAACAAACCCCAAAGTTCATGAAGCAAGCATGAACAAACTCGATACTCTCATGGTCTAAGGAATCATGCAAACATTAACTTTCTCTGTGTTATAAACCATTAACTTGTGACGAATGTATCTCATAGCATAACATCAATTTGGGTCGATTCAACACAAATGTTCTCCTAACATTGTGCCCTCAAAGTTGCCGGCATAGACATGCCCATGATCAGGAAAACGTGATCATCATACAACACTTGAGCTAGTCTTAGAGGCATGACTAGGAATACATTTTACCGTTTATTGTTCCACACATGCATATGAGTTTTCCTCCGAGACTCGTGGTTATTGTAGACTCGAGAACCATAGCAGTTATAGCATGGAACATAAACTTAATTACGAACATGGGGATAAATAATAACATTTATTATTGCCTCTAGGGCATATCTCCTACAGACTCCCACTTGCACTAGAGTCAATAATCTACTCAATGCTAATGCACTTTACACCTATGGCATACTGGTGTAAAATATGCTTCGCATGTGGTATAGCCTGATATCCAACGGATCTGACAACTTCAGCTCCGTGTGTATCTTTGCATATCCTCGCGTTTTCACGCTTTCACAAAATTCATATTTTGTGTGGACTTGGCTTTGTATATATGTGAATCACTGGTCGAACCTTGATTCCTCAGACTGAGCTATGGAGCAACTATCTACAATAGTGTCCCATTGACCAAAGCCTTCTTGGAACCATACTAAGTTCATGAATGAACTATATGATTCAACATCCTTCTTTGTCGCTTCTAAAGCGTCAACATACTTAGCCTTTGTTATAGAATTCGCCACAGTAACCTGTTTGGAACAATTCCAACTTACTGTGTAACCATATCATGTATTACACAGAACCCTTAACTTAAATCGAAAATCGCATGGAGCATTGATGAAGACCATATCGATGTAATTACTTACAATGAGCACTTCATAACCTCTGCTTGCGAGAAAACATGTCATCAGTGCTACTTTAGTACTCAATGACATTTTTCACTGTTGTCCCATGATCAGTACTTTGATCACTTTGGTATCTATACTCGCAACAACTTGGGAGTATTGGACATATCTGGTTGTTTTACATACCATGGAATACATGATTAATCCAAACACAGAGGTGTGTGGAATATCCATCATGTATTTTGCTCATCAGTGTTTTGGGACACCGAGTCTTGCAAAAACTCTTGCCATGTGACTTCGGCAAGAATCACTCCTTGGCGTTTTTAATGCTAAACTGTTTTAGCATCTTGTCAATATGTATTTTTGCTTAGCCCTATTAGGCAATTCTATCATGTAGATAATTATGCCTAATATCAAGGCTACTTAGCCCAAGCACTTCATCTTAAAACTATTTTCAATGAAGTCCTAATTCTTGTCAAGAAATTTATATTATTTCTAATTAACAATGTGTCAAGCACACAAGGTTTTAAGAAATATTATTATGCTCCCACTTACTTTCTTGTAACAACAAGCATCTTCGTTATCCATTGATGAAATCAAACTCTTTTGACTATTTCATCAAAAACGAAGATTTCAACTCCATTTTGCTCTCTTCTGTCCATTGCTGGAACTCTGAAGTTCGCATACTCACTAGCATCCTCTGGATTGACAAAATACCTTGGACTGTATCACATGCAAGTCCTAGGTAGTATTTCCATCTCATGGAAATCCTTTTGGCATCCATGTATCATATCTCATGATTGAAATATGTATTAATTGCTAGTTCAACCTGAACCGACTTTAAGCATCGCAGCGGAGAGACAATCTCACCGTAGTTAATTCCTTGAATTTGTTATAAGCAACAAGTCGAGCTTTATGGATAAAACATTTTCATCCGTATCAGTTTATAGTTCCATAAATATTCGTTAGACTCTAAGTCTTCTGAATGGTCCATAAAGATATAATCTTGAATTATTTATATGGAAACTATCTCGGATTGTATTGGTGTTTAGCCAATTCCGGAGTCAGGGCCCATCAACGCTTCCTTGTGTATCGTAGGTATACTATTGTCTAGCAACAATATCTTGTCTGCGCACCTGATAGGTTTGCACGAGTTTTGCCTACGTGTTTCAGCTGCAAGTTCGACCGAAGTCCATACATCTCATGTAGAGGCTTCCGTATCAGTCGCAGTAGGAAACTCTGGAATCACTTCCAAGGTTTCTTTCCTTTGATCTGATGACGAAGATACTCTTATCTCGTCGAGTTGCACTATCCTCCCACTCACCCTTTTGTAAGAACCATTTTCTTCAAAAGCGTACCGTTCTTTGTGGCAAAACCTTTTGCCTCGGTATAGTGGTGGAGGAATTCCCAATAACTTGGGCTAACCTACAAAGTAGCACTTGTCTGATTTGGAATAGGTTTGTAAACATTTTACACAAGCCCCATATTCCAAATGTTAAGAAAAGATATAACATGGTTGGGTGTACCATACCATGGCGTCATTTCAACAGATCTGATGGCGCACTTTTTAGTGAAAAAGCCGCAGTCTCTAAAACATTACTTTAAAAGGGATAATGGCAAATTGATTTATGTCATCTTTGATCTTACCATGTCATAAATGGTTTGATTACATCATCACGGACATTCCACTTACTGTGGTGTTCCAGGAGGTGTAAGTTATGAAACTCTTTTCACAACTCATCAGACATTCGCTAAACTTGTAACTCAAAAATTCCTTTCCGCAATCTAATTGTAGAAACATAATTTTCTTGTTACAATAATTTCTACTTCATTTTTGAAAACCTTTTGAATGATTTCAAAAGATCCAGACTTACGTCTCATCAAGTAAATATCCATATATCTACTTGAGTCATTTCTGAAGATAGATAAATCCACTACCAGCAACAACATTTATCGGACTACACACATCAAAATGTATGATCACCAATAAGTTTGTTGTTCGTTCCTTATGGCATGTGAACGGTATTTCAGTCACTTTACTTTTCAGACGAAAGTTGCAAGTGTCAGATGATTCATAATCAAATGACTTCAAAATCCATCATTATGGAATTTTTCCATGCGGGTTTCTCCAATGTGACCAAATGCAGTGCCACACATATGTGGTATTCTTTTAGTCTTTCGACATTTAGCGTCATTGTTATGGATGTATCATATTACCATCAATATTCATAACATACATCCCATCCTCGATGGAAGCATGGCCCTTTATGTTATTCATCATACTGAACAACAATTGTTCTTTTATGAACAACCCTCTTGCAACAAACATTATGCAATGGGCTAGAGTGTATAAAACTCTAAAATGAATTATGAAAGTAAACACAGAGGTAATATATTATTATTAATATTCATAACATACATCTCATTCATAATGAAAATATGGCCCTTATGTTATTCATAACACCGAACATCAAAAGTTCTCTTACGAACAACCTTCTTGCAACATACTTTATGCAATGGGCTAGAGTGTATAAAACTCTAAAATGAATTATGAAAATAAATACAGACGGTAATACACCGATGGAAGGTATAGTAACTTTTACTATGTTCCCAGCGCGTATCTAAACCTCATTACTGGCAAGTCCTTTAGGCCGTAGTAGTTCTTGCATCGAGTCGCAACTGAATGCAATCGAGCGGGTATCTCTGTGATCAACTTTTAATCACCATACCCAAGAATCCATGATTAACATGTTTAATCATAATTCCCAAGAATTGTATCTTTGACCAGCCTTCCATACATCTATAACTCGTATGACATTCACACATGAGCTAGATATTTCAGTCTTCTTTCTTTTTGCCTTTATACTTCTAACAGTTTAACTTTCAGTATTTCTCCTACTCTCAGAAGAAGCACCCAATTTTAAGTGTGGCGTTAGCCCCGGACTTCCTAGGCGTGTAAGTCACACTAACACCCTTCGGATATTTCCTTTCTCTTTAAGTTGTTGTTTTATTCACCTTCGTCATATGACAGGCGTTCTTCTGGATCCCTCTCCTATCAGCCAAATGCCCAGTAAACACTTTACTAATACTTTGCAAAGAAACATTGCTTTGGATATCTCATAACTTTTAGCCTTTGTCTGCATCTGAAAACAATTTTTAGTTCCGTGAATATCACATAACTATCCCAAACTTGTGAAGTCCGGGTCTTCTGGAAGCAAACGTATTGCACTTGACCGTAATGGAAATCTAGCTTTTGGATCGAAGGACGAGAGTCACATCATCCATAGCATTAGCGGGAGAATACCGAAAGCATGCGATAGGACAAAGTCCTTCTCGGCACTCTTGAGGGCAATCCTCACATTACGTTACCAACCGTAAAGATTAACCAGATAAATAACAGCTTATTCAATTTTAATAGGGAAGGTGGAAACGCGAGCCATTATTCCACAACTATTATGCAAATTTCACTTAGACAATGTTCATAATTAATTGCACAGAGAATTAAACAAGTTAATTCTAAAGTGCGCTCCAACTCAAATCAATATCTCTCATAATTGATTGTGAGTGATTCAAGATCCGAATATCAATTCAACGTCATAGAATCATCATCTCATGACGAGGATTTCAATCGGTAGGCCAACTTGCCGATCACATCTCTATGTGACTCTTGTTCATCTTTCGATGCGTGTGTCCCGAGCTCAGGACGATCCTGCCATGAACATCAAGACAACCAAGTGATCTCGCTGCGAGGTCTGACCTCACCCGCCTTGCACCCGTACAATCGTTCGTACCCATGCATCCATGGCGCACCCCGAAAGGAAAGATGCTGTGACGGTGCTACACTTGGGAGAACACTAACTACATGATATTTTTGTTAGAGATCACCCTAATAAAAAGCGACTACCGCGCAATCAAAAAAGGGTGCAACATAAGGGATAAACATCTCAGACAATTCATAATAGCATGATATGGTATAACCCTTTCTGACGGAGAAGTCTTGCATTTGTTCGTCTTCAGCATTCGCGTCGGTGTTCACCATCGTGAAGTTTGCCACCACCTTGTCGATGCACCAGATAATATTGCTATCTCTATAGCTAATAAAATAAGTGCATTACTTAAGGTTGACACGCAGGTCATTAAAGTGACAATCATATGGCTCCAGCCATCATGCCGAATCACGACACGCAGGTCATGTTAATTTTCATTATATAGTCATCTCATACATAATCAAATTAAATATGAAAACTGCTATACCACATCTCATGTCATCCTGCAAAACCAAGTTAGACGCCTCTAATCGGTTTATGCAAAAATTTATTTTACATGGCTTCTAAGGTTTCAACCAAACTGCAGCTACCAATGTTTATCATCAAGCATGATTATTCAAGTCGCTAGATTAACTTTGCGGGGCGTATGAAACACGAGATAATAAAATCTCAAGCCCCATACTGAACTTCGTCATACGCAACAACCCCGTGCAGATCATATCTGCATTGCCCTTTAGTCTGCGAAATTTCATCTTTCTTTTAACTATGGTGGAATTCAACGAACTGTCAGCACTTCGTTGATCAATCAGGATCGCGGATTGCCAGAACTTTGAAACTCCACCATGCCGTTATCAAGATCAGAAATAAGCAAATTTCAGGGAAGCAACAAGAACATCGGGTAACAGATTTCATCTCCTACCCGCACAAATAATTTTCAGTAATAGAACTCATCTACTAAAAATTATATTGTGCAACACCCATACATCTCTATGTATTCTAGATCGTAACCTGCATCTGTGCATAGCACGGCTCATGATGCCACTGTAGGGGAACGTGACAGAAAACAAAAAAATTCGGTACAGCGAGCACGCCCAGGATCACTATGGAGATACATACAAGGTTTTGATCTGATCGTTACCGACTCGTAGCGCAGCGGAAGTAGAGTTGATGTTGATCGTCGGTGCAGATCCCTGCAGCTAGGATTTACAACCTCCCAGCCGCGAGGATGTACTCCCTCGTCTGCCCCTCGGACAGCCCCTCGGACAGCCCTCCGGGAGGCGGTCGGACAGTCCCCCGGACGGTGTCACGGACAGCCCTTCGGGAGGACCCTCGAAACTCGGACAGCCCTTCAGGAGGACCCTCGAACAGCCCCTCGGGCAAAAAGATCGAACCTACGACCTCTCTACGGGGTTGCACACATACGGTGTCATCTATCCGGCAGGGCTTCGCCGTCCAGAACTAGTTCCCACCGGAATCCAGACAGCCTTTCGGCTCTACGAAACTATTTCGTTGGGAGGGAGAGAGAAAGCTAGATCATGCATGGCATGTATATGTGAGAAAGAGTGAGTGTGGAGAGTGCATCTCCACCTCTATTTATAGGAAAACCCAAGGGGTAGGGTGGCACTTGAAATACCCAAAAAACCCATCATATGGAATTTCCAAAGGGCATAAAAGGAAGGGAAGTGGAGCTCCATGGAGGAGCTCCACCCTTGGCCAGCCACACCATGTGGGGCCCCCCAAAAGGGGTTCCCTCCTTCCCAAGTCTTCCCTAGATCTTTTGGGACAAAGCCCAAAAAGGTGGCTTTCTATAAAGTAACCATAAAGTGATTTTTACTATTCACAAAACCATTTTTCCGCGACGGTTAAACCCGAAAATATTTCTGTGGGTCTTAAAATAATTCCAGTACTCACTAAAACAATTCTGGACGTGTTCCGAAACATTTTCAGATCAATGATTTTCATGAGCGAAAAGCAACCACAGTGGTTCCAGCAGCTCCGGAACATTTCTGGGTTTTTTCCCCAGAAAAATCCCAGAAGTTCCCAGAACAATTCTGGCACCCTCTAAGAATTTCCAGGTGTGTGCCGAAACCATTTTGACTTAATGGTATACTCCGAAACAACTTTTCGGTTTTACCGAAACTATTCCGGTGTTCTCTCTCCGGAACTCTTCCGTTGTCTCCGAAACTTTTTCGGTGAATTTCTCTCAGACTCCCTGTCTAGTATTCTGCAGATAGGTGACCCTTAAGCATGTGACCCTATAGGTTCGGTGAAGTATAGACATGACCGGAACACTTTCCGATCAATGATCAACATCGGAGCCGCGGACACCCATATTGACCCCTATACCCACACGAATAAATATTCGAGTGAACCTCCAATTGCCGTGTGCTATTCCTTTTACTTCGCGATATGTTACAAACACCCGAGGTGAGATTTATCGGCATCCCCGTGGATCAACACTTGTCCACTATGCCAGTTACCTCGTTACCGGTTTTGTTCTCTTTTCTCGTTCCCGTGTTCCGGCATCCCCGTGATCGAATCACATTGCGTCTGGCCAGACGATGATGGATACCGGAACACCGAAAGGGCCCAAAGAATATCTCTCCATCGTCGGAGGAGCAAATCCCAATCTTGAGCTATCAAGTCCCTTGACATACTTTTCCATGAACCCGTAAGCCGCCGTAATAGCCACCCATTTATGGATGACGTTTAACAAACCCCAAAGTTCATGAAGCAAGCATGAAGAAACTCGATACTCTCATGGTCTAAGGAATCATGCAAACGTTAACTTTCTCTGTGTTATAAACCATTAACTTGTGACGAATGTATCTCATAGCATAACATCAATTCGGGTCGATTCAACACAAATGTTCTCCTAACATTGTGCCCTCAAATTTTCGGCATAGACATGCCCATGATCAGGAAAACATGATCATTATGCAACACTTGAGCTAGTCTTAGAGGCATGACTAGGAATACATTTTACCGTTTATTGTTCCACACGTGCATATGAGTTTTCCTCCGAGCCTCGTGGTTATTGTAGACTCGAGAACCATAGCAGTTATAGCACGGAACATAAACTTAATTACGAACATGGGGATAAATAATAACATTTATTATTGCCTCTAGGGCATATCTCCTACAATCATGGCATAAGGGAGGCTGGCATATATGTGGTAGGAAGCGCGACATAACGATAGCAACGACACAACTAGCAAGCAAAGATAGTAGTGATATCTAGGGTAATGATCATCTTGCCTGAAGTGTCCTCGGTGGGATAGTAACTCGGCTCCTCGTAAACGTTCTCAACCGGATCCTCGAACTCGGTCTCGTCTCCCGATACTACCCATAAGAAAGAGACAAGCATCCAATAAACAAACAACCATGGCACGAATGCACAAACAAGATGATGCATGTCAAGTTTCAAGTAAAGTAACATGGCATCCTACTCTAGTCAATTTAAATGAAGCCTTGACCCATGTGAAACATAAATCCAGCAACGCTTCATATGCAATATTGTTGGAATTAGTGATCTGTACAGAACAGTAATTTTAAGTATTTTAGCATGCAAGATGATGGCAAATTCATATTCTACACAAGAAATCGATGCAAAAGCATATAAAGATCATGGCAAACGGAGTTACGGTTCTCTCGGCGCGGTAGAAACGGTAACGGTAAGGTAACGGTGATGAAAAGATGGATATGGGCAAAATCTTGGCAACCCAAGCATGCCACTAGAAAAAAGGGAAGATTTGAGTTGAAATGGATGTAAATATCACGAAGAACGGATGCATAGAACTCAAACGGTGACCAAAGCAAATATGCAATGCAATCTACCCTAAACAGCAACATGGCAACTTACACACATCAAAACAACAAGCTACAGTACTCCAATGTGCTCAAACAAGATATGAGGGTGAAGTATACTATATGCCCAGAAAATCATTCCATAGGTTCAAATTCATTAGCATCACTAGTTAATTGGAATGAAGGCAACAAGATGCAAACTTAATATCACAGATTTTGACTTAGTGAAATAAACAGGGCAAAAGCTGACAGTAACAATGACAGGCATTATTTGCATGGTTGAAACAGTAGGAAAATCAACATCAAAGTGCAAGAAATTGGTATGCACCTACAGTATACATGGCATAGATCATTTCACTACATTGGCACAAATTCATAGGAAGCATGGATCACTCACAACTGGGCTCACAACATTGCAACTTAATGTTGACAGCAAACTGTTACATTGACTGGACATGTTAGGAGCAATATTAAAGCATTCTACAGGAGTTTTACATGGCGTAATATGGCATGGCATGAAAGTACTGTTAACATAGAGAAAATCATGTTTACTGATCATGGTCAAAAGAGCCATGGATTAGTGGGAACCATCAAGGTAATGTGGCAAGTTTTAAATACAGGCAGATTTGACTTAGCAAGTTCAGCAAGTTTCAGAAACAGTAACATTGATTAAGCAACTTGGCAAGCTTGTGGCAGTCACCTCATAGCATGTCATGGCATGAAATAAATACTAGTTGCAGTATGACATGAAAATGCTTCAAACTCGTGTTGACATGTTGCTCATTTGACACTAGCATTAAATCACACAAAAATAACAAAATGGCATGTTATGCAAAAATAACATGCTCTCAAACTTCCTCAACTGACAACACTACTGCCACAGATGGATTAGTTGGATTTTTCTACCCCAAATTCATATATAATATGCATATGTTACAATATGGAAAAATGCACAAAATGCACATAAGCTCTCTGCCCAAAATTGGGAAATTGACAATATTCCAGATTTGGAATATGCCTGATTTGGCATGCGACGAAAAAGGAAAGTTGCCAAATCTGGAAGGCGCCAAAATCAGGAAAAAAACAAACGACGGCGGCGGCTAAGGGTACCCAGGGGCACCCAGCCTCTGTGGCTGACCAGTGGGACCCCCTGGGCCCACTTTGCAGTGGCTGTGGCGCGAAGCAGAGGAGGAAAAACAGGGGAGGCTCTCGCCGGCGACTGGCGCACGGCGGCACGATCGCCGGAGTTGTCTCCGGTGACTAAAAGACGTGGCAGAGGGAAGGATCGGGCCTACGCAGCGCGGGGAATCTGATGGACATGCGCATGCTGCAAGGGAAGGCTGGAGTACTCGCCGGAGGCGAGGTCCGACGGCGGCGAGCTCGGGCGAACACGGCCACGACGATGCAGAGCGAGATCGAGGGGGAAAAGGACACAGGGAGATGCGCAAGCTCACGTAGGGTGCAGTGAAGGGGTCGCGCGGGCTCGGGGAAGACGGGGACGACCGCGGCAGCGCTCGAACACGTACGAAGACCGGAGAAGAAGAAGACGAAGGAGATGGAGGACTTGGGGGCTTCCGGGGACGTAGTCGACGTCGGGGAACCTGCCGGACATGGTGCGGGCGACGGAGGAGGGCGACGGCTACGGGGGCCCCATGGACGGCCCTCAGATGTGCTCGGGTTAGGCGTCGGGCGGCGGCTATGGTGGGCGTTCTCACCTGGCGGCGGCGGCGGGTGAAGGAGAGAAACACTAGGAAGGTAGGGGACATAGAGAGGTGCCTTATAGGGGGCTAGGGTGAGCGGCGTGAGCTCGCGTGCCCACGGGCTCACGGTCCCCATGGCGAGCGCGGGACGAGGACGAAAAGCGGGTGCGCGGGTGGCCTGTAGCCTCTCGCTGGAAGGCGGGGCCGGCCAAGCCACGTGGCGACGAAGCAGAGGGGGCGTGCGGGTGTACAGGTGAGAAAAGAAAGGGGGGCGCGCGCGCTGGCGGGCTGGGCTGCGGGCGAGCTGGTGGGCCGGCGCTGCTGGGCTGCAGCTGTTGCTGCGCTGGGCTGCTGCTGGGCTGCTGCTGGCCTGCTGCTACTCCACTCTCTCCCTTGGCTTCCTTTTCTTTTTCTTTAGCAGAAATAAAAGGAGAAAATGCACAGGGAGCATGAAGAGGGATGTGAGAGATATACAAATATCCCTGGAGACCTGGATTTATGTAGGTTTTAAATAAAATGGTTTGGGCATTTTTAGAGAAAGAAAAATATCACAAGTTTGAATTAATTTCAAACTTGAGGCATTTTTTATCCCAACCAAAACATCTTCAAATGGGCTGAAATTTGGCAGGGAGGATAATGGCATGGTATACTCTTTATAGGCAAAGTATGAGCATTTTTCTTGGACAAGAAAATGCCACTTGAAATGAAAGCCAAAATTGAAAGAAGGGAGATGGTTGTGGGGGTTTGCATATGACCATGGCTAAGTTTGGGAGAAGAAGTGGAATAGGAGCTGGAAACAAACTTGATAGAAGAAAAGGATGCACACAAGATCACATGAAAATGAACATGCAACCAACAATATCATATATGATGCGACAACAAAGATGGAACAATGCAATAAGTAAAGATGAACATGATACAAGAAACCAAAACATGACAAGGCACAAGGCAAAATGATCATGGCATTTTATTATAGATAGCAAAATGTTGAGGTTACATGCAAGCACCACACTTGGGCTGTTACACGGCGACAGCGTGATCATCACTCAGGAGGGATGATGTTGAGACGAGGCCGGACCAGATCGACGACTACGCTAGGTGAGAGATTCGCTATAGAGAAATAGAGGTGGAGGCATGGCCGCGCGCGTGAGCACCCGCCCCCGCAACCACTGCGAGGGGCTTTGCCCTGGTAGCCCTTCCCGATAGCTGATGGCATGGAAGACACACATGGCGGTGTAGCACTTCGTGTAAGTATCCCAATAGTAATCGTCCCAATGAAGAGCAGAGAAGAGTATTTATGAGTGGTGTTTTAGTCTCACACAAGTTGCCACATGTCTTGTATGAATTAACTTTTTGAGTATCTGCAAAAGCTATGGTATTCTTCGAGACAAATGAGCCAGAGTGATGGAAAGGATTGATTGTAGCAGCGAGAATAGTAACAACTTAGAAGTAAAAAAAGCATAAATAAAAGATGGGAAATAAAAGTGTTTTTCTGCAAAAGAGAGATTATGCGTGGAGAAATTTCGGATCAAGGTATACATCAAGTGTGCCAGTGACGGTAATTCCAGTTACCTTGCATTGTGATTTTAGTATTCCGGCTGTTGGTTTGGTAGGCAGATCACCCTTGGGTTATGGAACTCCTCCACGCCAGATTAAATTCCATAACATGATCCTGCTTCGACGTTGCCACTGCGTGGTCGTCTCCACAACTAAGGTTGTTAAAACTGGAACCATGTATTATGTCGACGTTTCACCGTTATCTCATATTGTCTTTGGTTCTCATAGATATCTCCACCTGTCACGTCAAAGTTCACAAATTCCCTAAACAATAAGTGTTACCTGCGTAGGTCTTGTGATCATGTTGCCTGGGCTCTTAATTTGGACAACATGCATTGCGCTCACCACAGTATAACAACTTACTAGACAACCATTAAACTACAAACACAAGTAATGATATATAGAATAGGCACAAATGAATCTTACCATTCACGTACATCTCCCACACCTAGGGGAATTTACTCACACATCAGAGGAGAATAAACAACCATCACAGAGAATAATTCCATGAAAACTGTTGGGGATGTATACCAGCGTTTAAACCTGGCATGGTGTTAACCCGGCCATGGAGCGGGCTCAGCGGGCCAACTCATGGCAGGGTCGGAGGACTCAAGGTGGGCCGGCTTAACGAGGCCTGGTGAAGACAGGCCGGCTTAGGCAATGGGCCGGCTCACGGAGATGATGGGTGGCACGGAGGCTGCCTTGGAGGACAAGTAGGAGACGGGTTGGAGGACGACCCGGACTCTCATGTAATCTAGGGTTCCACCTGTATATATAAAGGGGAGCACCTACACGAAAAGACTTAAGTTGCAATCCCCTCGAGAGCTAGGTTAGCGAATCCGCATCCTTGTAATCGAGATCTACAGCAATATAGACAAGCAGGACGTAGGCTTTTACCTCCACCATGAGGGGCCAAACCTGGGTAACCCGGTATCTTCTCATTCCCGTTCAACCCCGCTAAGCTTCCACGTTAGTGCGATGGCTTCATCTCTAAGTCCTTCTACACGGAGATCGCCATGATTACTTCACTGAAGCGGAAATATGAGGTAAGCTGCACCCATCATCTTGTACCATATATATATGTAGCCCCCAAGGGCCGGGACATCAAAAATGTTAACTTGGAAGCTCAACTTCAATCAGTGTCCCCAAGGGCCGGCTCGCCATTCATGGCGGGCGGGTCTTCATAACTTGTAAGCCCGATAGATCAATTTAGGCATTAGCCCCCAAGTGCCAGGTAGAGTGCTTGCAGCTGCATGGGACTTGCCTTTGAAGCTTGATAACATGTAGCCCCCATGGGCCGGGTTGTTCTTTAGGGCAACCCGGGTCATATGTATACTTTGTATAACAGTCTGCTCTACAGGAAATGCTGGACCAAGTAGAAGCCCAGGCCGCTGGCTTTCGAAAGGAGGCCAAGAAGGAGAAAAAATTGCGCCAAGAATATGAAGAAGCCACAGCCAAAGCCAATAAATCGTTGGCCATTGTAAGAGCCACCTTGCCAGAGACGGAAACTGCCAGAGCCGCCCAAGCTGCGTGAGCGGAAGAAGCCGAAACCAAACTTGAGCCGGTCACACACGAGCTGACAACCCTGAAAGGCCAAATCACTGCCATGTGTCGGGCCATCTTCGGTAAACCAAACCCCAACAGCTCCGGCTTAAACATGCTAAATTGGCTTAACTGACGGTGAAAACATATATTTGCAGGTCAGAAGAATCAAACTCGTGTGCAGCAACCGTTGGTGAAGCTGAAAGCAGTATATACCTTTGTGGAACAGCTCTATATAGGCGGCTCAAGATGTATTATGGACGCAAAAAACACCACTTCGCCACCACAACTGATCGCTGACATGTTGAAGGAGCTATCTGTTGTGCCAAGGTGGTTTGAAGACTAGAACAAGGCGTGCTACCGCTTTGGGGCCTTAACGGCACTTGCCCGAGCCAAGGCATATGTGCCAGAGCTCGACCCGGCTCAAATTGTGGGCGGCTACCCGGAGTTCAATGTAGATGATACGCCCTTCACCAAGAAAGATTTCGAACACTGCATCAGAGAAACCGGGTTGCAGCCACCGCCATTGCAGAAGAAGCCGATCTGACCCGGTACCAGGCGCCCTATTCGAGAGTTAATGAGCGGATAGAGCCGCCAAATCATGAGCCGGTGGCCCTAACTCGGACACGTAAGACATCCTTCGCTCCTGAAGTCGACCCTTCTTCTCTGATATCCACCGATGCTCTGTTTGAAGCGTTGCGCACAATTCAGTGGTCGACCGGCGACTCAAGCGAAGAAGCGGAGGATGACGACGGTCGCGAAGAGCCGGCTCATGGTGATCCATCAGGCACTGGTGCCAGCTCTGACCCGGCGATGTAAACGCCGGCTTATCCAAGTAAGCCGAACCTTGTAAATTTTTTTGCCATGGCCGCAGCTGATGGGCGGCTTGTAACAGGGTAGCATAAGACTTCTGATGCCAGTGTAAATACTTTGCGCTTCTGTGAAACCTCCTTTTGGCCTTGAGAGCCGTTTTTGCAATAGAGTGATTCTGCCGTAACAATATAATTGCATGTGATGGTTAGTGACGATGCCACATTGAACGAGTAATCTTTGTTACTGTTTGCAATGAATCAAGTAGTTCAAATGGAACTAAATAAATGACATGCATGGATATATGTATGTATGCAGAGATGATATGCCTGAATGTAAGTATGTATGCATGGATGTATGCGTGTGGAATAAATGTAAGTCGGAATATGCTTGAAGCGGCCGGCCTTAAGAAACGCAAGCCGGAATGTGCTTTCATGAAGCTGGCACTTTGGCCTGTTGGTTTGTCCTTGCTTTCTGAAAGCCGGCTCTTGCACAACCAATCGGTCGTTTTAAATCTGATGAATTCAGAGTCACCTATGTGATTGACTCATCAGGCGTATGCCGGGTCGTTATTTAGGGAGTAGCATCTTGCTTACAGGAAGGTTTAACCCATTTTGTGGCATCTCGCCGGGCTAAAAGGGTTTTGTAAGCTAAACTCAATTGAGTTGGAAGCCCCCAAGTAACCAAGATCAACAAATAAAGATCCAGTACACAAGTTTTGAGGCAAAACAACACCTTCACACAGTGTTGCTGGTCGTTATTATATTTGATCAAAAAGAGGTATATACATGATAGAAGGTAAGTACAAAGGTGTAACCCAGTCAATGACTTAGGTGTAATATGGCCGGAGCTGGGCAATGTTCCAGGGCCGGCTTGTTTCCTCCTCAGAAGTACGTGACTTGTCTTCTTCCCGGATATCAATCAGGTAATATGACCCATTGTTGAGATTCTTGCTGACCACAAAGGGCCCTTCCCAAGGTGGTGACAGCTTATGCATGCCTGTCTGGTCTTGTATCAGATGGAGCACTAAGTCACCTTCCTGAAAAGTGCGGCTTCGAACTCTACGGCTATGATAGCGACGTAGGTCTTGCTGATAAATTGCTGACCTGGATGCGGCAAGATCACGCTCTTCCTCCAGAGCATCAAGAGCGTCTTGACGAGCCAGCTCATTATCCGATTCCACATAAGCCGCCACTTGAGGGGAGTCATGACGAATATCGCTTGGAAGCACAGCTTCTGCACCATAGACCAGGAAAAACGGCGTATAGCCTGTCGACCTATTGGAAGTAGTCCGTATGCTCCAAAGCACTGAAGGTAACTCTTCTTCCCAGCAGCCTGGCGTGCGCTGCAAAGGCACCATGAGCTGTGGTTTGATACCACGCAGCAATTCCTGATTAGCCCTTTCTGCCTGTCCGTTGGACTGAGGATGCGCAACCGATGCCAGATCAAGCCGGATGTGCTCCTGTTGATAGAACTGTTCCATAGCCCCCTTGGAAAGATTGGTTCCATTGTCTGTAATGATGTTGTGCGAGTACCCAAATCGGAATATCAGCTTTTTCAGAAACTTGACAGCCGTTGCTGCATCGTGCTGACCGGCTCTGCTTCCACCCACTTGGTAAACTTATCCACAGCCACCAGGAGGTGCGTATGCCTGTTCTTGGAACGTTTGAAGGGTCCTACCATGTCAAGCCCCCAGACCGCGAACGGCCAAGTAATTGGGATCATCCTCAACTCCTGAGCCGGCACATGGGCCTGGCGAGCGTATTTCTGGCAACCATCACACTTACGGACAATGTCCTCTGCATCAGCATGAGCTGTGAGCCAGTAGAACCCATGCCGAAAAGCCTTTGCGACCAGTGATCTTGAGCCCGCATGATGCCCACAGTCACCAGAGTGAATCTCATTGAGGATTGCGCGACCCTCTTTCGGTGAAACGCAACGCTGAAAAACACCAGTGACGCTTCGTCGGTGTAACTCGCCATTGACAATAGTCATAGACTTAGATCGTCTGATGATCTGCCGAGCGAGAAGTTCTTCTGTTGGCAGTTCTCCCCGGCTTAAGTAATCCAAGTAGGGGACCGTCCAATCAGGGATAGCATGGATAGCCGCCACGAGAGCCGCCTCTGGATCAGGAATAGCCAAATCCTCCTCTGTTGGCAACTTGACAGACGGGTTGTGCAGAACATCCAGGAACACATTGGGCGGCACTGGCTTGCGCTGAGAACCCAAGCGAGAGAGTGCGTCCGCCGCCTCATTCTGCCGGCGATCAATATGGTCCACTTGATAACCTTTGAAATGCCCAGCAATATTTGTGACTGCCTGCTGGTAAGCCGCCATAAGGGGATCCTTAGAGTCCCATGTACCTGAGACTTGCTGAGCCACCAAATCTGAGTCGCCCAAACATCTGACCCGGCTCAGGTTCATTTCCTTGGCCATCCGTAGCCCGTGAAGCAAAGCCTCGTATTCTACTGCGTTGTTAGTACAGGTAAACATAAGCCTCAAAACATAACAGAACTTGTCTCCTCGTGGGGAAGTAATCACAACTCTAGCCCCCGAGCCTTCGAGTTGTCTCGAGCCGTCAAAGTGTATAGACCAGTATGTTGTGTCGGGCTTCTCCTCGGGAGCCTGCAACTCTGTCCAATCATTGATAAAGTCAACCAACGCCTGAGATTTGATTCCTGTATGAGCCAGATATTTTAGATTATGTGGACCGAGCTCAATAGCCCACTTAGCAACCCGGCCTGTAGCCTCCCGGTTCTGGATTATATCCCCAAGAGGCTCTGAACTAACCACCGTGATTGGATGCTCGTGGAAGTAATGCTTCAGTTTGCGGCTAGCCATGAACACTCCGTAGACCAGCTTCTGCCAATGTGGGTATCGCTGCTTAGACTCGCTTAACACCTCGCTGACATAGTACACAGGATGCTGGACAGGATATTCCTTGCCATCCTCCTTGCGCTCGACGATAACCGCCACGCTTACAGCCCTGTTATTGGCAGCAATATACAACAGCATCGGCTCCTTCTCGCGAGGGGCGGCAAGAACCGGCGGCTCAAACAGCTGTTTCTTAAGGGCCTCAAAAGCCTGATCTGCCTCCTTACTCCAGACGAAGTCAGCTGATTTCTTGAGCAACTGATATAACGGAATTGCTTTTTCGCCGAGCCGGCTTATGAACCGGCTTAAAGCCGCAACCCGCCCAGCCAGCTTCTGCACGTCTTTTAGCTTGGCCGGCTTAGCCAGGGTTGTGATTGCCTTGATTTTCTCCGGGTTAGCTTCAATGCCTCGCTCAGAAACAAGGAACCCCAGAAGCTTTCCTGCAGGGACACCAAAAACACACTTCTCCTGGTTAAGCTTCATCTTGTAGACACGAAGATTGTCAAATGTTTCCTTGAGATCCTCCAATGGTGTCTCTTTCTTCCGAGATTTAACCACAATGTCATCCACATAAGCATGAACATTCCACCCGATCTGATTGTGGAAACAGTTCTGGACACAACGCTGATAAGTCGCCTAGGCGCTCTTTAGACCAAATGACATGATTGTATAACAGAAGGCCCCAAAAGGTGTGATGAAAGCCGTCTTTGCCTGGTCTTCCGGCTTCAGCTTGATCTGATGATAACCAGAGTAAGCATCCAGGAAACATAAACTCTCACAACCAGCCGTAGCATCGATGATCTGGTCAATACGGGGCAAGGCAAAGGGGTCACTAGGACAAGCCTTATTCAGGTCTGTGTAATCAACACAGATCCGCCAAGTCCCGTTTTTCTTCAGAACAAGTACTGGGTTAGCCAACCACTCAGGATGGAAGACTTCGACGATGAACCCGGCAGCTAGGAGCCGAGCCACTTCTTCACCAATAGCTTTCCGCCTTTCCTCATTGAAGCGACGGAGGTACTGGCGAACTGGTTTAAACTTGGGATCCACATTAAGGGAGTGCTCAGCGAGTTCTCTCGGTACACCTGGCATGTCAGAACGTTTCCATTTAAACATGTCCTGATTCTCACGGATGAACTCGATGAGTGCGCTTTCCTCTTTGGGATCCATATTTACCCCGATGGTAAACTGCTCCGAAGAATTGCCTGGGGTGAAATCAACTTGCTTCGTATATCTGGCCGATTTAACTTGAGCAGGGGGTCAGACTCTGTAGTGGGCTTCTTTAGAGACGTCCTGTCAGCCGGGTCAACATTATCCTTGTAATACCGCAACTCCTCTGTGGCGCAAGCCGTCTCAGCATAAGCTGCATCTCCTTCCTCGCACTCGAGTGCAATTTTCCGGTTTCCTTTCACTGTGATGGTTCCCCTTGGTCCTGGCATCTTCATTTTCAGGTAGACATAACATGGGCGCGCCATCAACCGCGCGTAAGCCGGCCGACCAAACAGGGCGTGGTATGGGCTCTTAAGCATGACCACCTCGAAGGACAGGAAGTCAGAACGCCAGTTATCCTCTGAGTCAAAAGCCACCTCAAGGGAAATTCTTCCCATAGGATAGGCCGACTTGCCAGGAACAATGCCGTGAAAAACTGTAGAGGACGGAGTTAACTGCTTATCGGACAGATTCATTCGCCGGAACGTATCATAGTACAGAATGTTGATTCTGCTGCCTCCGTCCATAAGTACTTCAGTCAGGGTATAACCGCCGACTTGTGGCGCAACCACCAGGGCTAAGTGGCCAGGGTGGTCGAGTAGGACTGGATGATCCGCCCTGCTCCAGGTAACCGGCTGCTCAGACCAGTAGAGATAGTAAGGGGTTGCCGGCTCAACCACGTGGGCAGCTCGTCGCTGCACCTTCCGTTCCCGCTTACAGGTGCTGGTGGTGAAGACATGATACTGTCCGCTATTTAAATGCTTCGGGTTACTCTGAAACCCTGCTGCGCCAGCTTGATGCTGATTTCCCAGGTTGCCTCTCTGGTTGCCACCTCCCGGATTTCCAGCCCCCTGGAACCCGCCGCCTTGGCCACTATTTCCCTGGAAGCCGGGCCCGGCGAAGGGTCCCTGCAAGCCGGCCCCTGAGAAGCCAGGTCCTGGGTTGGCGGGTTGTCCGCCGTTGCCTCCCCCATGATGATGATTCTGGAAGATACGCTTGGCGAACTCTTGCATCACATAACAATTTTCCCAGGAGTGAGTGGACGGTTTACCATTATAACTGTGTTTCGGACAAGGAGCTTTGAGGGCTTCCTCGTAAGTGAGAGGGCGAGCGCTGGAGGACTGCTTCCTGAAACCGTCATTCTGACGCTGACCTTTGTTTTCCGTGTTGGTGTTTGCCACCAAATCAGAGCTACCATCGTAACCCTTGCGCCTTCCACCGTTGTTGCTCTGACCATTGCCGTTGTTCTGCTGCTGGCCCTTACCGCCAGCCTTCTTCCCCTTATCAGTTTTCTCTTCGTCCGACAACGGATCCTTGGTATTATCTGACTCCGCATACTGGGTTAAGACATCCATGAGATCTCCCATGTCCTGGAATTTTTGCTTGAGCTGGCCAAGCTTCTGGACCAGGGGCTGGAACTTACATGTTTGCTCCAGGACAAGCACTGCCTGAGCCGCCGAGATGCTATCGGAACTGTGTATGACTTCCGCAACCCGGCGAGCCCAATGGTGCGCCGACTCGTCCTCGCGCTGGACACAACGTTCAAGATCAACAATTGTGGTTGGCCTCTTGCAGGTCCCCTGGAAATTCTTAATGAAACGCTCCTTCAGCTCCTGCCAGGTGTTGATAGAATTTGCCGGTAAGTTTTTCATCCAGGTGCGTGCTGGGCCTTCCAACATCAGCGACAGGTAACGCGCCAGGACTGACTCGCTTGCACCCAACAAGTCCATTGCCAGCACATAGCTCTCGACCCACTCTGTAGGCTCTAAATTCGCCGTGTAGTTAGGAACCTTGCGAGGCCCCTTGAAATCTGGGGGTATGCGCGCCTCCCGCAGTGCTGGCACCAAGCAGGGACTCCCGACCAGGCGGCTCGAAGCACTCTCAAGCCGACCGTCAAGCAGGGTTACCTTGGGCAAACGATGCACCTCAGGCGAGTTAGCATTCGGCGGCGGGTTAACGCGCGCCGGCGTGCTAACGTGCGCCGGCGGGTTGTGCCCTGCACGCGCGTTTTCTTCATCCCACGCTCGCAGAATCCGAGCTGCGTCTGCCACGTTCTGCGGGATCCTGGGCTGCTGCTGCTTTGCTAGCGGTTGGGCGTCTCTCCTGCGGTGTGCGCTGCTGGAAACCGCCGGCGACTTAGGGCGCTGACTCCGGGTGCGGGTGTGATGAGGGGTTGAGTGAAGCCGGTGCTGGCTGTGTGAGTAGTTGGCCTGCTGCACCACTGCTGTCTTGAGCATTGCAATCGTGTTCCTGGCCTCTGTCTGAATCGGGCCATCCCCTTCGATCGGAATAGCTGCCAAGTTGTGGGTTGCTGCCAGCACATTATCAACCGGGTTGGAGTAGTGTCCAATTGGGGTCTGGAACCAGTGGGATGGCGACTGCTGCTGCTGATCTGGCGTTCGAAGTCGGGCCGGCTCTCGCTGCTGAACAGGCTATTGCAGCGGCGGCTCTCCTGTGGGGATAACTCCAGCCCCCGGGTTCATCGGAGCCGGCGGCGTGGTGAACAGCTGAGTCGGCTCAAGATTGGCCGGAAGCCAGCTCTGATGACGCCTCCTGTGAACAAGCTCTGACTCGGCCTGCCGGCGGCTCAGGTAATGTGTCTCCTCATCCAGACGCTACCTCTCCGCGGCGATCTGTGTCTGCTCCTATATCATGCGGGCGTTTTCCGCGTTGATGTCCTCTTGGATCTTGGCCATCTCCTCGCGGCACTTCGTGATCTCCGTGTTACGCGCCGCAGCATTCTCTGCAGTGACCGGCTAGGCCAACAGGGCTACCAGCGTAGTCATCAAGTCCGCGAGTGCCTGAACCCCGGTCTTCTGAGAGCCGGAGGCCGAGGCGCCGGCTCCTCCTGAGCCGGTCAGAAGGTTGTTCTGTCCCGCCGTTGGATTGGCCGGGTCTCGTGCTGGATCTTGCCTGCCCGCCATGTACACCGCCGCGAAGCGAGGCAGATCAGGTGACGGTGTCCTGGATTAGGGGGTGCCAACCTAGCCGGCCCGTCTCCTCGGATGGGCCGATATGCCCCCGTACGTGATCAAGATGGACTCCGGAAGTCGCACATGGGAGACGTGATCAAGACTGCATCTACCGAAGACTTGCGGTACACTTCAAGATTATTCTAGCCGCCTTAGTCCAAGATACCGACCTTGTAACCCTAGATACCCTCCCTAGCGTGTATATAAGCCATAGGGTTTAGCCCGTAGGGGACAGCAGCACAACATCAAACACCTAGCTATAGTAGTTAGACACATATTACGATCTCGAGGTAGATCAACTCTGTACTCGATACACCTCCATTAATATAAACAGAAGCAGGACATAGGGTTTTACCTCCATCAAGAGGGCCCGAACCTGGGTAAAACATCGTCTCCCTTTGTCTCTGTTACCATCGATCCGAGATCCGCAGCTCGGTACCCCCTACCCCAAGGTCTGCCGGTTTTTACACCGACACTGGTGCTTTCATTGAGAGTTCCGCTGCGTGATCACCAGAAGGATTGATGGCTCATCTGCAGATCAACTGCATCAATGGCTGTGGGGACGTCTACGCCCCAGGACAGCTTTTCGTCTTCGGCAGCATGGTATTTTGCGCCGACTCGACGGGTCATCTGACCTCTGTCGAGAACTACGCCCCTGGTCGGATCGTGACCTTTGGCGGCCTCGACTACACTGCGGACTCCCGTGGCGAGCTCGTCTTATCGGGATGGACTCCCGGCCGGATCGAAAGCTCGGCCGGTTCTGGAGGCTCAACTCCGGAACCGAACTCCGTCACGGTGCCTCTTGAGACTCCGGACGCCGCCGCTCCGGCCAGTCTCTCCCTGATTATCGGTCCGGAGATAGATCCGGTACCCTCTTCTGAAATTACGCCAGCGCCAGAATCGATCCCGGCGCAGAAATCGGATCCGTGCTCGGATTCCCCTCGAACCGGAAACACGTCCGGTTACACACCGGGGCTGCTTCAAATCAGCCCTGCCTACAGCGCATCCACGGATCCTGAAGAGCGATCTCAGCTAGACGAGATGCTCGACCATATCCGGAGCATGTCCATCTCGGACGGCAAGACTTCGGTTTATAATCAGATCGGACTTAAAGCCGACAACAGGGAAATTTATACACCACCCACCTAGTCGCCATGGTCGATGATTTAACCGGCGTGTTGGACTACGACGAACCTTCCGACATGGAGGAAGATGCTGATGGCCCCCTTCAGGACACCTTAACCCCGGTCAACACGGGCAGGTGGACGGCCACATCCACCTACGATGTGTACATGGTGGATACCCCCAAGTCCCCTCCAAGACGTCGACGAAGACGCCGATGGGGAAATAATGGAGAACCCAGTGGCAACGACGTGATAGCCAATAACAATGACACGGAGGACGGTGATGCCAATGACCACGCGGAGGACATTCAAGCCTCCCCTGCAAGGGACGGCACACCAGACCTACATCTCGGGGACTCCGACCCCGATGACCTATTCGAAGGGGTCGACGACAATTACATACCGGAGTCCGAGGAGGATGAGAGCCTCGGCACCGAAGACTACATCGTCCCTGAAGACCCTTTCGAACAAGAACGATTCCGGCAACGCCTCGTTGCGACAACCCGGAGTTTGAAACACAAGCAGCAGCTGCTGCAGGAAAATACCGATGCGCTAAACGAAAAGTGGGTTGAAGTGCTCTCTACTGAGCAAGATATGGAAAACCGACGCCATAGCGCGCCGAAGTCCTACCCACGCAGGCGCCTACTACCAGAATTCGACGAAGAACTCGCTGAAGACCTCGATCGGCCCCCAGAGGCCGGGACAGGCCAAGACGAGAAGACCACGGCGATAGGCCACCTCCACGCCGTCATGGTAAAGAACCCGTGGACCACCTGGATCCTTGCGACGCTCGACGTCGGATTGAAGAAAATAGGGCTCTTCCTCGGTCCATCTATGGATCATGGGGCCGTGCGCCCGCGGGGCCCAACGGCTACGATGCCTGGATGGACAGGAACGGCCGCACCCGAGATCAAGCTTACTCACGGCTCTCTCCCGAGACCCGACGAGACCCTCCTCGGTCCCGAGGTCCGGCTCACCCGATCTGCTTTACAGACAGGGTAATGGAACATCAGTTCCCGGAAGGGTTTAAACCCATTAATATAGAGTCATATGATGGTACCACGGACCCAGCAGTTTGGATCGAGGATTTCCTCCTGCATATACACATGACCAATGGAGATGATCTCCATGCCATTAAATATCTGCCGCTCAAACTAAAGGGGCCGGCAAGACACTGGCTTAACAGCCTACCTCCTCATTCTATCGGCAGCTGGGAGGCCCTAGAAGACGCCTTTCGAGCAAACTTCCAGGGCACATATGTCCGACCTCCGGACGCTGATGACCTCAGTTCTGTCAGGAAGCAGCCAGGCGAATCAGCCCGCAAGTTCTGGAACAGGTTCCTCACTAAGAAGAACCAAATTATAGACTGCTCCGAAGCCGAAGCCATCGCCGCCTTCAAAAACAATATTCGAGATGAATGGTTGGCTTGACAGCTCGGACAGGATAAACTGAGAACTATGGCAGCCCTGACTTCACTAATGACTCTCTTTTGCGCGGGAGAAGATAGCTGGCTCGCCCGAAGTACCCACAACGGCGAGGCAGGCACCTCGGAAATTCGCGACGCCAATGGAAAACCAAAGCGCAATAAAAATAAGCGCAGGTATAAAAATGGCAGAAGCGACACTGAAGACGCCGCGGTCAACGCAGGATTCACCGGACCTAAATCCGGGCAGAAAAGAAAACCCTATAAAGGGAACAAAGACGGACCTAGCTAGCTTGACAGACTCCTGGACCGCCCATGTGGGATTCACGGTACCCAGGAAAAATCAGCAACCCACACTAACAAGAATTGCTGGCTGTTTAAGCAAGCCGGGAAGATAGCGGCAGAGGGGCAAAATAAAACCCAACACCGCAGCGACGACGAGGATGAACCTCGGCAGCCCACTAATGGAGGGCAGAAGAAGTTTCCAAACGAGGTAACAGAGGTCAATATGATCTACGTCACCCACATCCCTAAGAGGGAGCGGAAAAGTGCACTTCGGGACGTATACGCGCTGGAGCCAGTCGCCCCGAAGTATAACCCGTGGTCGGCTTACCCGATCACTTTCGATAAGCATGACCATCCGACTAGCATCAGGCATGGCGGATCGGCGGCGCTCGTCCTGGACCCCATTGTTGATGGTTATCATCTAACCCGCGTCCTAATGGATGGGGGAAGCAGCCTTAACCTCATTTACGAGGATACAGTTCGGAAGATGGGCATCGACTCATCTCGGATCAAGCCGAGCTCTACCACCTTTAAAGGTGTCATCCCGGGAGTCGAAGCCCGTTGTACGGGAACAATAACCCTAGAGGTAGTCTTCGGTTCACCCGAGAACTTCAGAAGCGAGGAGTTAATCTTCGACATCGTACCCTTCCGGAGTGGGTACCATGCGCTCCTAGGGCGCACAGCCTTCGCCCGCTTTAACGCAGTTCCGCATTATGCCTATCTCAAGCTTAAAATGTCGGGACCCAATGGCGTTATCACTGTCAATGGTAACACAGAACGCTCACTCCGGACAGAGGAACAGACCGCGGCTTTCGCAGCCGAGGTTCAAGCGTCCGAGGAGGGAGCCCGCAGCAGTAAACGCGCTGCCCGCTCTTTGAAGCGCGTCAAGGCTGCACAAGTCGACCTCGGCCAGTTACCCCCGCACCCGAAATAGGGGTGCGGGCTCCTCGAGTGCCCTCTCTGTGGGCACTACGTCCCTAGAGTGCATAATTTCGCACTCAAGATCACTTGGGACGCCGAGGAGCCAAAGCAATTCGGAAGCGTCATGCGCGGGTTAACCACGCAATGGCGAGGCTTAGAGCCCCAGCACAGGCAGGCATCTGTAAAAGAAGCAGCCATAATATGCATACGTCTAGGTGGCCTTAACCACAGAGTGACCTTGGCCACACCTCCACTCAAGGAGCTCGGTCAATCAAACACTTAGAGTGTATAAAGGGCCAGAAGGGCATCGACCTTCGCAAATTATTCGTCTTCAATCAGGACGATCTGGTCAACAGTTCGGGCACACAGACATGCGGCAGGCTTCGGTCCGGATCCTTTAAAATCCGTTAGTAATTATCCGACCTGTTTTCCCCCTCCTTTACCGTCTACATTGTATTCTTTCCATTACTCTCGTCCACAGGGCATGTATATGATTGATATTATGAAATAAAGAAACCGTGCCCTTTCAAGGTCCCTATTGTATTTCTTTATCAGCATAGCTCTGGAACGATGAAGTTCTCTAAAAAAGATGCAATTGTATCACAAATGTCCGATGTGTTCGGCGTCTCGGATTTTGGCCTTATATGCATCAGTTTCGAACCTAGATTTCGGTCAATAGTTGGGTTGCCCGGCTCCTATGTGTACCCCTTACATTTCCAATGAATTCGGCTAAGGGTGTAACGGGAGAACAACTGCGATTGCGCCGCCAGGTCAATTGGCGTGGAGCCTCAGTGGAGAAAGCCGAAAACTGACTATCTAGGTAAGCGTAAACTGGTCTGCCATCCGGAGACCGCGTCAAGCGATGTGATCTTAGAGATCACCCGTGTTAAACGAAGGGCTTTTATCTTCTAGACGAAGTGTGCTATGGCCTCAACCTCGGCCAAATAGGCTGAACACTTCCCACACCGGGGGCTGGTCATCACCCCCACAGTCAAACTCCTATGGCTAAGTGAAAGACATCAAGCCACTATAGTCCGATTGCCTAGTTCCTCTAAGTCATCGACCGCCCATGGGTACCGAGACGTCGGCTAAGGGTCAAGTATGGCTTTGGGAACACCCTTTGTATGACCTACATGGGGGCTAAGGCCGACGACTGGCCACTCTCATTTTAAAAAGTCATATCGGAGGAATAATCAAATTACTAAATAAACACATATGGAACTTCAAGCCATTTTCATTTCAAACGATAAAGTTTTTACATCATACACCCTGGCATTCCGGAGTACCTAAAAATACAGGGTGTCCTTAGAGCACATGGCCTCGGTGGTCCGAGCTCCCGCCTCCACCTCGGTGAAGAACTGCTCGGCGGTCCGCGGCTTATCAGCAGGGGGGCCAGCAGCACAAGTCTCCGCATCAACTTTGCGGAAGTGAGTCTTCACGCAAGCGTATGCCCTCCGAGCCCCTTCGAAGCACGCAGACTTCTTCCAGCGGTCAACGTAGGGCACGGCATCTCGAAGACGAGCCGTCAGGCCGAAGAGACTCCTCGGCATGGCTTCGGCCGGCCAAAGAGCAACGCAGAGGTCTTGGAGTGCTGGCCTTGTCATGCGAAACAGCTCGACCAGCTGCTTCACTCGATGATTTAGCAGCTGCGCGGATGGGGACCCTGGGAATTGACCCCAGAAGGCTTTCTCCGCCTCATGACCCGCCAGCTGGCCGAAATAGGCCACCGCATCCTCCGCACTCTGCGGGAGATCCTCGAAGACCTCTGCGGAATGCCATAACTGGGTGAGCTCGACACACCCTTTGCTGCCAAACGCACACTGTAGCAAAAATATCTTACCCGAGGCGATTTGTTCCACTTGCTGGAGCACCTCGCGGTCCGCACGAGCCGAGGTGTGGAGTTCGGAGTGGGCACGTTGAAGCTTCTCGAGCTCCTCTTTCGCGCGCCGCCCCTCCTCCTGAAGCTTGTCGCGTGCTTCAAACACGCCCTTCAGGGTCTCCTCGACCTCCAGCACCCGCGCCTGGTGCTTCTCCCCGGCCACCTTCTCGGCGGCCCGCGCCTTCTCGGCTGTGGCGGCAGCTGCTTTCTGCTGCCGCACTTCCTTCCGAGCACTTTTAAGCTCGGCCTTGAGCGTCTCCTACTCCGCTGTCAACATTTTTAAGTCTTAGTTGTTTCCTTTAAACATACAACATACAATGCAAGTTTAACCTTGCTTACCTTGAGATCGCTCAAGTCTCTGGTTCATCTCCGCCATCTCTTCAGAGACGGAGTCCGGCACTAAGGTCGAAACCTGTCATAAAACAACCTCCTTGTTAAAGGAAAAATGGTCTCGACCATCTACATGCTCCAGGACAGCCACTTCGGGTAGCATCATGTGGGCTACTCAACAGGCTCCTACTTACTCAAGCGACCCCGATGCCGGTTTCTTGAAACCGACTTCGGGCTCGGGGGCTACTCCCTCATTATGCCACTCAGCAGGCTACACTTTTTATGTCCTCAGACAAATTTCATAAATACAAAGCAAACCGAATACGCAGAAGACGTACCTCGAAACCTGCTACAAGGTTTTTGAAGACCTCGTGTAGGCCAGCCTCTGCGAACCGGTAGCCTTCCAGCGCCGTGCCTATCAAGGCGCGGTGCTCCCCCTTAAGGGAGCAGCCCTTTAGGGCCTCCTCCACCTCCTCGGCCCACCCCGCGCCGCTCCGTCCTCGGACAGCAGGCTGAGCTGGAGGGATGACCTCGGATGGATCCACCCGAGGAGCCCCCGTCTGTGAAGGCGGTGCCGAGGTAGACTCCTGCTGGGCCGATATCTGGCCCAGCCCTTCTTCGATGACCTCGGGGTGCTTCGTCCCCTGGTCTTGTTGGGCCGAGGTTTCAACCTCGGCCATGACCACCGCATCATCGGCCCCCGCCGTGTTGACCTCGGGGGCCAGGGTGGATGTTGCCTCCCCCAGACCGACTTGCATCGGGGGAGAAGCAGCGGGCTCTGGAGTCCCGCTGGCGAATGACAACCCGTTCGAGGAGCCGCTGGGGATCACCTTCGGCGGACTGTGTATGAAAAGTTGCTTCTGTGAAAATTTCCCTTGATGAAACAATGACTCAAGCAAGGGAGACAAGGATAAGGGCTTACCCTCGAGGCGTCGGCTTCTTCCTCCCCGTTATGACGGGGTCTTCCTCTGAGTCACCGGAGAGCTCGGCTCTCTCCGACGACTTGTTGGCGGCCTCGGATGAGGCTCGAGCCTCTTTTAGCCCTTGGGCAGCATGCCCACGTCGGCGTCTTCTGGCACCGACCTCTTCCCCTTCGGGGAGGGGGGGAATCTCCTCCTCTCCCTCCTCGGTGCCGCCGTCATGAGCGGCAGAGGTGTGGGTCTCCTCTGATCGGGTGACCGAAGTCCCCCGGGTCCGAGCACTAGACTTCCTCGTTTGGGTCTTCGTCCCTTTGGAAGCCACCACATGTGGCTCCTCGGTCAGAAGCGCCGAGAGCAGGGGAGTTTGGGGTTGTTCCGGCAATGGGGCTGAGCATCGAACCCCCTTTACCCATGCCGACCACTTCTGCAAAATGTCAAAACACGACGGCCCAAATAAAGACTTTACTCCTCGGAGCAGTAAGCAAAGAATGAAATATTGAAGGACGAAACCACTCACCGAGGGGGCCTCATAGCCGTGTTCGAGGCCACGGTCCTCTCCCTCCTTGGGAATCTTGTCCTTGGCCAGTTTCATGAGTTTTGTCCACATAGTGGCCAAGGTGGAGCGGAAGGTGTTGATGGTGTCCATGTCCTCGGGCTTCTGTACCCACATCGGGGTGGCCCGAAGTTGGAGAGGAAGGATGCGGCGGTTGAGCATGACGTTGATGACATCGGCCAGCTCAGCCTTCCCCGTGGTGGTCCACCACACGATCCTCTCAACTAGGGTCTCTAACTCTTCGGGCTTCCCCCAGGCGACGCCCTTTTCCTTCCAAGACTTGAGTTTCTTGCGAGGCCCGGCCGAGAAGGCTGGGACCTCGGTTTGACCAGCAGCAAGGGGTTCGGTGATATAGAACCATTCCTTTTGCCACTCCTTCATCGTTTCGATGAAGGTGCCCTTGAACCAGGTGGCCCCCTGGTTCTTGCTGATCATTGCCCCTCCGCACTCCGCAAGTTCGGAGCCGCTTGACTTCGGTTTAATCCCGAAGAGCTTCAGCCATAGGCCGAAGTGCGGCTCACAGCGGAGGAAGGCCTCGCAGACTGTTATGAAAGTGGCGAGGTGGAGAATGGAGTTGGGGGCTAGGTGATGGAAATCTAACCCGTAGTAAAACATGATCCCGCGCACGAAAGGGTGCAGCGGGAACCCCAAGCCTCGGATGAGGTGGGGGACAAAGACCACCCACTCCCCGGAGTTGGGAGCGGGTACCAGCTCGTCGGCCTCTGGAGTGCGGGCGGCGACGGCAGGGGCTAGATACCCCGCGTCGCGCAGCTCGGCGATGGTCACCGCCGTCATGGTGGAGCCGCCCCAGTGCCCCTTCAGGGTATCGGCCATGGCTGATGGGGAGATCGAGCTTGCGTACGAGAAAGGCGTAAGGGCTGGATCTGGGCGTTGGAGCTAGACGAAGCGGCAGCAAGGGAGGAATGGGAGCGTAGGCTATCGCGTTGTTCTCCCTATTGCTTTTATAAGCCTATGAAAGGCTAAGAGCCCCCTTTGCTACGCCGATAAATTCGTGATTATTATCAAAGATGACGTTGAAACATATGGGGAAACGAAATTTTGATGATATCCCTAAGAAAGTGGGCACGATCTCTGCCTCGACGGGACGTGCCAGCAAAGGAGCCGCCTCGAAATGCGATTTGAGGGGAGGCAGTAACTGCTCAACCTGTCGTGGGGCGGGCCTCTCCGATAAAGCTGTCAGGCCGGATTGGATTGTTCATACCGGCACAGCAAGCCTTCGAGGCTAAGATACTTGCTCACCTCGGATAGGGTACAAGCTCGGTTGGACCACGGATGTCGATGCTCTATTAATACAATTCAAAATGTAAGGTGGAACTCGTCTGTCAAGCCGGAGACTCCGGATCCGAAGTGATGGTTCAAAGTCGTCCTCGGCGTAGAAGACCAGTTCGGGGGCTACTGACGGTGTCCTGGATTAGGAGGTGCCAACCTGGCCGGCCCGTCTCCTCGGATGGGCCGATATGCCCCCGTACGTGATCAAGATGGACTCCGGAAGTCGCACATGGGAGACGTGATCAAGACTGCATCTACCGAAGACTTGCGGTACACTTCAAGATTATTCTAGCCGCCTTAGTCCAAGATACCGACCTTGTAACCCTAGATACCCTCCCTGGCGTGTATATAAGCCATAGGGTTTAGCCCGTAGGGGACAACGGCGCAACATCAAACACCTAGCTATAGTAGTTAGACACATATTACGATCTCGAGGTAGATCAACTCTGTACTCGATACACCTCCATTAATATAAACAGAAGCAGGACATAGGGTTTTACCTCCATCAAGAGGGCCCGAACCTGGGTAAAACATCGTCTCCCTTTGTCTCTGTTACCATCGATCCGAGATCCGCAGCTCGGGACCCCCTACCCCGAGGTCTGCCGGTTTTTACACCGACATCAGGGCTCTCTGGGTAGACGTCGCCCGTGTGCCCCAACCCTCCATCATGCAACGGAAGAATTGACTCGGTTTCCCCCATCGAGCACTCGCCGTCAGATTGGACAAGCTTGTCGTCCTGAGACTGGGAGTTCTCCGACAGGGCCACCCCATGGGTGAAGCCCACAAAGATGTGATCTGGGCCGGCTTGACTAGGGCCGGGTCTCGCCGGGCGCTGACCCACGCGGCGTGCCGACTCGACGCCGGCGACGTTCTCCAACCCGGCGGCCGGCTCGCCGACCACGCCGATGAAGGTGTGAATTCTGCCGAAGGGGACCCGGTACCCGTACTCTATTGAGTCGGCGTCGGGGCCCCAGTATGAATCATCGATGTAGAACTTCCCGCGGCGGCTCTTGGTCATCATGCCAACCGCGTACTTCCCGAACCCTGGAAGAGATCCCGCTAAGAACTGAACTCCACCGTGCGTGAGCCCCACGGTGGGCGTCAACTGTCGTGGTTTTGTCGCGACAGATGTCCTAGTAGAAGGACTTAGAGATGAAGCCATCGCACTAACGTGGAAGCTTAGCGGGGTTGAACGGGAGCGAGAAGACACCGGGTTACCCAAGTTCGGCCCCTCACGGTGGAGGTTAAAGCCTACGTCCTGCTTGTCTATATTGCTGTAGATCTCGATTACAAGGATGCGGATTCGCTAACCTAGCTCTCGAGGGGATTGCAACTTAAGTCTTTTCGTGTAGGTGCTCCCCTTTATATATACAGGTGGAACCCTAGATTACATGAGAGTCCGGGTCATCCTCCAACCCGTCTCCTACTTGTCCTCCAAGGCAGCCTCCGCGCCACCCATCATCTCCGTGAGCCGGCCCATTGCCTAAGCCGGCCTGTCTTCACCAGGCCTCGTTAAGCCGGCCCACCTTGAGTCCTCCGACCCTGCCATGAGTTGGCCCGCTGAGCCCGCTCCATGGCCGGGTTAACACCATGCCGGGTTTAAACCCTGGTATACATCCCCAACAAAAACCATATAGACAATACCGAAAAGATCCACAATAGTATGAATGATTAAACAAGTCTCAATCTCTAGATGAGTACGAATAGAGTTTACACCCTGATCTTACAACTTGAAATTTCACCATTATGAAATGATGAAATGGAATAGAATGAAGATGATGAATGAGACAGAAACGATCTCCGGTGGTTCTTCTTCTCTGGATCACTTCTCCCTCTGTTCAGAATGGTGTGGCGGCGGCTAGGTCTGTCTGATGCGCCTTCTGCCTTCATGGAAGTTGCTCATGTAGATGTGGGAGAGCTTGCTGCGCGAGGTACGACCGCTAGTAAGAGCGCTTGCACTCATATCATTGGCCGTCTTGGCCTCTGGTGCGTCTGGTGAAGATTCTCCCAACATGGAAATTGCTCTTAATGGCTTGATTTGTTGTAATCCTGGATGGTTTCCTTCCAAAAATGATTTTTCCTGCTAAACAATAGAAAAATAACTTTTCTTCACTCTCGAAGAATTAACGTTAGGAATAACCGAGAAATAAAGAAGACTCGGTGAAAACCTCGGCAAAACTACTTATCAAAAGTCACAAATTCTTGAGCCATAGCAGTGAGGGAGAGATGAGGCCAAGGGGGGCTAGAGAAGGAGTTACGACGCTACTCCCTCTAATCTGGGAAGGTGGTGGGCCTCCATGTGCAGAGGTTTGTGATGAGTAGCTGATGAGTGTTATTTTTAAACTCATCTACCCTGAGTTTAAACCGAGATATTTCATTAAAACCGATATATTTGCTCCAAAATTGCCGGTAATGACTAATGAATGCAAAGGATACCAAATATCCGATCTTTATTTTGTTTCCATAGGAAATGGGATATATGTGGACGAAATCAAACCAATACTTGGAAAGAAGTAAAGAGGAGATAGAAGAAATCAAGTGGGAGGCGCACGAGAGGAGACAGAGCAAAAGACAGCCTTCCATGCGACCGGAAGCGCCCGTATGGTCGGTCGTATGGCGTGGAAACCGATGCTGCTCGTCCACCTGAACAGTCTTTATAAGGGGCCCAACGCCAAATGAGCTAAGGAGAGAGCCAGAAACGCCACATCTTCGTCATCATCAACAGAAGCCATCTCCACCAACCCTAGCCACCGCCATTTCCCATCTCCACCTCCATAGCCACTATCTCCACCACCATCACCATAGTTCTCAGCAGACTAACTATTGTAAGACATATTATCAATCAATCAATCTTCATGATGTGTTCTTCAATGAGTTCTCCGTGTGATTTGATCTCCATGTGTGAGTAGTCCGGTAAGGTATGGGTTGAGGCAAGAGCCTTGCAACCCAATGTATTTGTTGAAAGGATCAATGAAAGAGCTTTGAATTAACGTCCTGTATTTGTGAAATAAAATTGTTCCGTAGTTGTCTCTTGTCTCGTTCGCGTTCTTCATCCCCGCGGGTACCCAAGATCATGAGGAAAGAGCCACAGAGAGGCTAAGGTCAGGGAGACCGCGAAGTGTTATTCTGAACATGAGTGACAGAAAGATTTAGTACGATAACACAGATCCTATCCCCGGGGATTCTAGAGGTGTAGTCATTAAAAACCCAATGCTTTTGTCTGATTATTGCAATCTTTATTATCGAGGCAACCCCACGAGATGGATAGGGTCTTCGGTTGGACAACTGACTCTTGATGCAGGACGCGTGCCGGTCAAGATGTAATTTGGGCACACCCCCACTTCAATCCGTAACAAGCACATCTCGATGGGTGACTTCCAGTGCACAAATTAAGATCATATTTGGTCCTTTAAAAAAAATATGGTTGTAAGAATTAAGACCTACCTGTACCTATTTTTATTATAATAATTTGCAACTTGACTTTGATCCGGTTCAAAAGTTGGAATTAATTCTTTAACTAAAGCTTGTTTGAGACCCTAGCATAAAGGGCATCACTTTCCCATGGGTTCGATAACTCAGGGTCACCTCTGGGGAAAAGGGCGAGGATCCTTGACGCTCCATTTCTGGATCACTAAGGGAAGTAGTCAAACCCTTTTCTGGCGCCGTTGCCGGGGAAAGTTTTGTGTGCCTAGTCTTTGTGTTTAGAGTTTCCGTTAAAGTTTTGTTTCAATTTTTATTTTTTGTTGTTTCAATTTTTAGCTTACTTTTTGTTGTAAGTCTTGTTAGTTAAAACTCAAAAAGATTACCATGGCTCGTAATCTTGGAAGCTTTGCTACTCCTAGCAATAGTTTCATGCGTGAACCAATTGGACAACCTGATGTTGCTTCCGCTGAGTATGAGATAAAACCAAACTTAGTCTCTATGGTTCAACATGACCAATTTGGAGGCTCTGCTTCTGAAGATGCCGATATGCATTTACATAACTTTTTCGAATTGTGTAACATGACACGCATAAGGGATTATTACCCTGACGCTTTGAAGTTGGTCTTTTTCCTTTCTCTTTGAGAGGAAAAGTAAAAGAATGGCTTTTAGATTTACCTAAAGGCAATATAACTTCTTGGGCTGATTGTTGCAACAATTTTTATCTAAGTTTTGTCCACCTGCAAAAAATTTGCAAATTCGTTCGCAGATAACAAGTTTCAAGCAGGAAGATCGTGAGCCACTAGCGCTGTGTGGGATCGCATGAAGGAAGCTATAAGGAATTTTCCTAATCTTGGAATGAAAGAATGGTTAATCCTTCATATGATTTATAATGCTTTAAATCTTACGTCAAAAACTATGCTTGATACAGCTGCAGGAGGAACTATCATGGGGAAGCCCATTAATGAAGTCAAGAAGCTACTTGATGATATGCAAGAGAACCATGCCCAATGGCATGTTGAGAGGGCTACCACCAAAAGAGTCAATGCTATTGAAGAACAGAGTACAGAGTTGACCGCTAAGCTTGATGAACTCATCTCCGTCATAAAAGGTAAAGAAGAGGTAAAAGAGAATGCTATTGGAGAAGAAGATATTAATGATGTCAATTTCATTGCTCGTAATAGCTACAATCCCAACTGGAAGAATAATGGGTATGCTCCTAGACTCCCTTATCCTAATAATAGTGGAGCACCTAATAATTTCAATGGAACTATCAATCACTGATAAATCGATTTTTACCCCCTTTCCGCGACATAGTTTTAAACCGTGCCTGCGTGGGCGATGGGTGGGGGTCCATCCCACACGACCCAGATAAATCGTCGGCGATAGGGCGGAAGAATGCATACGTTTGGCAGAACGAAGCGTATGCGATGCCCGAATCTATCCCAAACGTGTGAGTCATAAGACAACCGTTTGTGATATATAAAAATTCCCAAACGCTACATCCGTGCTACTCGTGTGGGATGACGTTACTATTGCACGAGCTATTATGTGGCGCAACGTTTACGATGCGAGTCGGATCATAAATAGTTCATGATTGCAAAGCGTGTATGATAAGGAGACTATCACAAACATTTAGTTCTCCCGCACCGTTTGCGATCTATCAAGTTTCCCAAACGCTCCAACTGTCGTACTCGTGTCAGATAGTATAACTATCGCACGCGCTATACTGTGGTGCAACATTTACGATGCTGACGACATCACAAACAGTCCAGGATTATAAAGCGTGCATGATAAGGAGATACCACAAACATTTAGTTCGGTCGAACCATTTGTGATATTGTCTGACATCATACACGCCTTGCAAACGCCAATTGTGTGCATGGTCACATACGTTTACGATTGACGAAATGTGTGTGATAGTATTATTCAACGCACATTATTTCTCTCTGTGAAATGTGTCTGATCATGAGGTATATCACATACATTCTTCTTTAAAAACCATGTGTGGCGTATTGATCTGCAAAGCATATTTTATCCCTAATTTAATCGCTGCAATTTTAACATAGCCATAGAGACGAACATGATGATTTTTAATAATTTAAGGCCCACATATATTTTAAAGCATATTGATAGCCCAAATACTTTTATGCCAACACCGTTGTGAATCAAAATTGTGCAACAAAGGCACCTACCACATTCTTGGAAATTCTTATTTGTCTCTCATTGCCACAAATAGTGCTATATGCTCATCTGGCATGTTTTTTCCTTTTCTTTTGTTTTATGTTTTTTTATTAATTATTCAAGTTTTCGTATGGTTTTTCTATTCTCTTGTCTTTGTGTTTTTTTATTTTTCCTTCAGTATTTTACTTTCAGGTTTCGGTCCAGATTTTTGTTCGCTTGTCTCTTCGTTCTTCTATTTTCATTTTCGTAATTCATGAATATTTTTTTAAGCCATGGGAATTTTGAAAATTCCATGATCATTTTCCCTCTTAAATTCATGAAGAATTTTTTAAATTCATGAACCTTTTTTAAAGTTCACAAAATTTATTCGAGATTATTTTTTTACCATTTTAAAATCTGGTGAATATGTTTTAGAAAAATTCTGAATTTTTCTAAAAATCATGAAATTTTTTCTAAATTTACAAAACTAATAAAATTTGTGAACTTATTTGAAATTCGCAAACACTTTGTAACATGAAAAGATCATTTTCTTTTGAACATGTGAACATTTTGTATATTCGTAGTCCCAGAGAAACCCTTTTCACATTTGTTTTAGTAAAAAAAACAAAAGTTATCCAATTGTTTTTGTGGTAATGCTATACAATGAATGTTCCCTGGGAAGGATGGCATATATTGTCGGAGCATGACAATTTTTTCAGGCGAACACGACAATTTTCGCAGCAAAACCCCTTGTTTGCAGAAGTTGTCATATGTTCCTGAAGAAATGGCCATGCGCTTTCGAATAACTTGGCATAAAAAACTTCACAAATGTCATCCTTCCCCGTCAATGTGCGCTGGCTATTGGGGTCTCTATTTTTGAGAAAAATTACCATCGAAAACGAAATACGAACCAGCAAAAACCTGGTGGAACTTTT
Source organism: Elymus sibiricus (assembly GCA_039707655.1). Taxonomy (NCBI): domain Eukaryota; kingdom Viridiplantae; phylum Streptophyta; class Magnoliopsida; order Poales; family Poaceae; genus Elymus; species Elymus sibiricus. The sequence continues at coordinate 21,371,393 of CM077666.1, forward strand.
TTTTTTTTTTGTAGAACCTGGTGGAACTATATCTAGCCTGACCCGAGATGTATGCTCCCATCGCCAGGCCGGCCCACTACTGCAGCACCACTTGCATTTTCCTGTCTTTTTTTCATTTTTGTCTGGTTTTTCACTGTTTCAGGCCGGTTTTTCAGCGTGGGTTGTCTTTGCCCGGTTTTCACTGTTTGCGTTGGGTTTTCTACTCCAAAACAAAATCAGATATTACTCCATAACAAATCGTTAATCCCACGCACTATGCCATTTATTATTATCATTATCTCTACTATTAATTGACAATAACAAGTTTCGTAATACAACAAAAATAATATATCTTTTTTCTTATGGGCGTGCGCATCTGCGCACCCCTGCGGAGGGACGCCATGCGCGACACCAAGAAAGACGCCGAGGCCGGGCGTGATGCTCGAGAATGCCAGGGCATGCATCACGACGTCGAGTACGGCCGTGGCGGAAGGTGGATCGTCGGACCGCCACGTACTGACTTTGTGGACGCGGTCATATTATATTTCTTGTCAGTCATATAGAGAGTCAGACAGACTACATTCTCAAATCAAGTATGTCCATTTAAATGTCAAGAAACTCTTTAAGATCCTACAATACTCAGTAGTCGTCATTGTCGTTCGTAGCAGCCATTCATGCGAAAATATTTTGAAAATCGAGCACTGACTCAGTTTGGAAATCAAACCGTTAATGCAATTAATTAGCTAGACATTTAATTATGTATGCATTTCATTAGGTCAATTTAAATAGGAAATTTTTCGCACGGAATCAATTTGGAAATCGAGTCATTAATGCAATTAATTAATTAGGTAGACAGTTATTTATGCCTACAGATAATTAGAAGCAGGGAATTTTTTCCAATTAGTCATGTAATTAATTGATTTGGTTGACAGTTAATTAGGTGTGCAGAGAATTTGGTAGGCCGTTAATTAATTAAACAAGTAGTTAATCGTGCTGAATCATTTTGAAAGCACTCGTGGGCAAGGACGATCAACAGGCTCTCAGCGACATGGCCGAGCACCGCTTGCCAACATGGACAATGACATATTTCACTGGGTCCGAAATATTTTTAACCCCGAAATTTTGAGGTTGATTCAAACTGATTTCAAAGTAAATATAAATTATGTTAGAATTCAGTAAAATTAAGTGATATTTGAAATCTCAAAATCCAAAACAATTTCTGAGATTATGTTGTTTCCAAAATTAAAAACCTTGATGGCCACCATGCGCTCGCGACATGGGCGACCTAGCGTTCACCAAGATGGGTGACGACTATGCTCTGCAGGATGTGCACACGTTGACGGTTGCCGAAGCGTTCGCGGGTGAGGACAACACAACACAACATTGGCCAGTTGGTTCATGCTATAGTAGAAAGGAAGAGTGTTCCAAGAATAAGAAGGAAAAAGAACTAAAGCCACCAAGTGGTCCATGGTGTTGGAAAAAGAAAGACTGTTCCAAAAAATAAGACGAAAAAAGAATGAAAGAGTATTCTAAGAAATAAGTAGGAATGAGAACTAAATTTGGCGAGGATTGAGAAAGAAGAAGATGGGGTGTCGATGACGAACACACTAATGTTGACGTGGTGCTGGTTGGCGCCAATGAAACGTCTTGGCGAGGAGGCTAAGAGTAGAAGATGTAGTGAAGGACGAGGAAGAGAAGAACTGCAATTATCCCTTCTAACAAATGTGGGCTGGAGATGGAGCTTATTGGTGACTAGAAATACATTCACGTTGTCACTCGCCTCCAACATCAGTGTGCATTTGCAAAGTTGAATTGACCTTTGAAAATGATCTCTATAATTATTTGTTGTTTTGTGTCAATAGTATAACTTAATTTAACCCACTCTCTTATATTGTAACATGAAATTGCAATGCACGACGAAGATGAGGTGGACGACTTCTGATTTTAAAGAAGGTGTCTCCAGCGAGAAATGTCCCGCTATGGCAGAAAACAGAGCAGGAAGGGGAGGTTCCGACAGAAAAAGGAAAGATACATCGCGGGATGGGGTTTTTGTGTTGGATTCGAATGTTAGAGATAACATGGTGGATAGCCCGTAGCAATGCACGGGCGTTCTGCTAGTAATACAGTAGATGTCAATGAACCTGCAGGCTGCAGCCATGGATGCTGAGCGCGTGAGACGATGGGGGCTTACCTTTTTGACGTGCTAGAGGACGTTGGCGTCGGTAGCGCCGCCGAAGGCTTCGAGGACGTCGCCGAAGAAGACAGTCATGAGGGGCGTCGTCATGCCGTTGGCCAGCGCGGCCGCCGTGCCGACGAGCATCAGCAGCAGGTCATTGCCGTCGGCGTGCCGGAACAGCCCCATGAAGGACACCTTCTCGTGTAGCCCCACGCTCTCCTCCTTCCGCTCGGCAGACACTCCTGTTGTGTCCATTTTTTTTCATGGGAATACATGTCTCATTTATATCATATGGATCATAGTACAAGCCACGTACATACCGACCTGACAAAACTGAACAAATAGCAGAACGCTAGCCTTTCCACAAAAAAACACCAGCCAAGAAGTAAAATTACAAACAAGACTAAATAAACCTTTGAGCTTGACACCAACGCCCACCACCTGCCTCTGGCACCACCACAACAGCCACGAAAGAAAAAAAATGACGGATCACCTCCACACCCGAGCTCGACGCGGCTCCATCGCTGATATGCAGCTTTGCGGACCTCCAAGGTGGCTCGCCAAAGGTGAAACCATTACCGTTGAACGATTCAGACCGGGGCACACGATCACGTCCCACGAACCAGCACACGATCCACCATCTTTCAGATGCCGCCGATGCAGACCACAATCTGCATCCGCTCCTGGACTACCTTCCAAGCTCCACATCGGCGCTGGAGCAAACGCCGTCGCGACGTCGGAGCCCGAGGACACAAGTTCACCACGAGGATGCCACCGCCGCCGTACCATCCTTGCTTGAACAGACTGGATTCCAAATCCATCCCCAACCATAGGACCGATCGCCTAATCGGATTAGGATCTGAAGAAACTTTGTTCAACGCCGCCATCGCCGCCGCCGAAGCCAAGACGATGAACAACCTCAAAACTAAGCTACTTTGGCCTAAAACTATCCACACACGTGGATCCGGCTACCCCCCTCACCACCGACCACCGAGATCGTTGGCGGAGGGGAGCCGCCGGAGGACCGGCGGCGGAGGAACTCTCGGCTGGACGCTGGCGAGATCGCCTTTCCTTCGAGAGGAGGAAAGAACTCCTGCTGCGTCCATTGCTAGCTCTAAGCTGTAATTGTGTATACCCAAACCCACCGCTTCTACTCATTTTCAGGGTATTTATGGGGCAGGCCAATGATTGGAGGTGGAGGGATATTGTATCGTTGCACACTCTGTTGCCAGAGTAGCAGGGCCGGGCCGGCAAAATCGGAGGCCCTGTGCTAAACTAAAAAATGGGGCCTACTATAATAGAAACATAGAATGATAATAATGTATATGTTATACTGTGTCACATAGCAATGGGATGGATAGAGAATCTTATACATTCAACGCTTTGTTGCATAGTCCTTTTTGAGATTGAGTTAGATCCGTTTTTCCTTGCGCTTACTGGTAACTAGATTATTATTATTACACTTATTATTTTGTGATGAAAACATGACCTAGACCTTGGAACACTTAAACGTCTAATATACAAAACATAAAAATAATAAAATTAAGTATAAGGTATTGGTAAAACTCAAAAATCAGAAGTCCAAACTAATAAAAAGATGAAAATAAAATAAAATTAGTCGAACTCACGCTCAAAGCTTGGCCGATGGAAAAGGAGTTCCATCAATTGCTCATGCCTTCTTGGTGCTCCATCTGGAGCGAAGGATCCATCTGCGCTGCGGAAGAAGAGACAGAGACACAGAAGAGACATAGACGCAGCCTGGATCGAGCGGCTAGTCTGCTCGAGAGACGAACGGTTGGACAGGAGGATTGGGCATCGAGCAATCGAGCGGTTGCTGCTTCCTCCCACGTCGTGCGTGCTAGCTTCTACGTAGTCTGTACCGTTGTTTGCAAAATCAGGGGGCCCTGGGAGTTGGAGGCCCTGTGCGGGCGCACAGGTTGCACTCCCATGCGCCCGGGCCTGCAGAGTAGGGTATTAGTTATGCTCCACTTAAAACAAAGAGTAGTTTTTGTTGTTGTTGAGAATCAAACAAAAAGAGTAGGGTCTGACGTAACTGGATTAGACAGCGTCATTTCTGGGTCGTTCTTGGGTTTATTCTTAATTTATAACAGCTAAATACATCTTTGATTTTTTTTATAGATAATGTAACCTTTAGAAGTGCTCTTCTTTTAGTCCAAAAGTGTACAACCGTAGACTTACTGTGCGAAACAACCAGCTGGTCAGATTGTCAGGTACTGAGCGTCTACGACTGTACTGTGTTTTTTAAAATAAATAAATTGAATTAAGGTATTGTAGCATTTGCACATTTGTAGACACATAAACCGCCGCCGGAGGCGCCAGCCAGCGAAGCTCGGCAGGCTCCGGTGACGGCGGCGACGGGTTGTTTTCATCGGCTGGCGCTAGGAGGTGGGGCAGCGTGACTCTGGTGCGTGTCCGTGGTGGCATGGCGCTCGGGTTCCTAGCCTGCGGAGATGCAGTGGCGTTGGGCTCGGGTTCCTGGCCTGCGTGTCGTTTTGCTGTGGTGCTCAGGTTCGTGGCGATCGCGCTGGGTGAATCAACGGCCTCGGGCGGCTGCTACAACGGAACCTCCCCCAGATCTGGCTCTCCTTGGCTAGCGACCCAGCGTTGGTTGACCGCGGCCGTGAAGCACGTTGCGGAGGCCTGGCTGATGACCCGAGAGGCCCACCGGCGGAGGTTCGACTGTGGCCTGTAGGTTCGGAATAGCAGGATCGACAACTGGTCGTGCCCATTCTCACTAAGCCATCCGCTGTGCGTCGGCGGGATCCTTGCACGCAGCGTCCCCTGATGGCAGCGACGGATGCTACCATCAGTGCGTCCTTTGTGTCATGACGTATCATGTTTTGTCGTTCGGCATATAGCTTAGGGTCCATAGCTCAATGGTAAAATGTAGTGTATGTGTGTCTCACCGGGAGTAGAAAGCCAAGCTAGTCTCCCCACGGTGAGGTGTGTGTGTTCCTTCCATGGTGAGAGTTGAGAGATGTAGAAGAAGAGCGGCGCTGCGAGAGGCGGCGCCAACAATTGGTATCAGAGCCTTGTCGATCTGAGGCGGCGACGGCAACACCGCGGACTCGATGCGAGGTGGAGGACGTCGGCGCGAGGTGAAGGACGACGGCGGCGCGATGCCGCTGGTGGCCAGTTGCGGTGCAAAGCTGCTGGATGAAGACGGCGTGGTGATCGGCGTCGCGAAGGCGTCGTCCACGTCAAGAGGTGGCCGCTGCGAGCGGCAAGTCAGCATGGTGATCAGCGCCGCGATGGCGTCGTCGACGACAATATGGTGTGTGGTGGTCGGCGTTGTGAGGGTGTCATCCACGACATGATGATGCATGGTGGTCGGCGCTGCGACGGCGTCGTCCACGGCTAGGTGTTGCGGGTGATCCGCATGACGATTTGGCGAGTTAGGGCATGTACAATGGTTGATAAGACCGTCTTATCTTAAGCCTTGCATGTAATTTAGAGATGACAAAAAAAGCATGTCTACAATGGGTTATCTCTTGACCTTATCTTCAATAACTAGCTATTCCTAAAAACGTGGTGAGACATATTATGCTAAGAGATCATCTCTTAAATAAGAGAAGACAAGCCTTTTCTTATGATTTCTCTCTCCTCCACCTCAGCATTTATCCTACGTGGCACTCCTAAGATAGCACAATTGTACATGCCCTTAGAATGATAAGATTAGGGAGGTAATTGTTAGAAATAATCTTGTCATGACGTATCATGTTAGCTCGTCCGGCAAAACTTCAGTTGTGTGCGCGAAGGAGGCGAGATGCCGCGGGCCGTGCGATGCGGCGAGAGCGACGAGATGCCGATGGTGCCATGTGATACGGCGATGCCGTGAGAAGCGGCAAGGCGCGACGACGGAGGCTGAAGCGTTGACGGCCTATAGTACTGCACGATCAAGTTGAGCCAGGTGATCCGACGAGTCTGGTCGTGTTGATGTGCTTGCCGCTGATTGTTAGAAATAATCTTGTCATGATGTATCATGTTTTGTCGTTCGGCATATAGCTTAGGGTCCATAGCTCAAAGGTAAAATGTAGTGTATGTGTGTCTCACCGGGAGTAGAAAGCCAAGCTAGTCTCCCCACGGTGAGGTGTGTGTGTTCCTTCCATGGTGTGAGTTGAGCCAAGAGAATAGGAAGAGAAGAAAAGGTCCGGCTGTGAGAGGCAGCCGGCCACCAAAAATGCTCTAGTTTTTCTTGTGCCTTCTTTGTTCGTGAGTGAGCTGATTGTTGGCGCCGCCTCTCGCAGCGCCGCTCTTCTTCAACATCTCTCAACTCTCACCATGGAAGGAACACACACACCTCACCGTGGGGAGACTAGCTTGGCTTTCTACTCCCGGTGAGACACACATACACTCCATTTTACCATTGAGCTATGGACCCTAAGCTATATGCCGAACGACAAAACATGATACGTCATGACAAGATTATTTCTAACAATTACCTCCCTAATCTTGTCATTCTAACTCACCAAATCGTCATGCGGATCACCCGCAACACCTAGCCGTGGACGACGCCGTCGCAGCGCTGACCACCACGCACCATCATGTCGTGGATGACACCCTCACAGCTCCGACCACCACACACCATATTGTCGTCGACGATGCCATCGCGGTGCCGATCACCATGCCGACTTGCCGCTCGCAGCGGCCACCTCTTGACGTGGACGACGCCTTCGCGACGCCGATCACCACGCCGTCTTCATCCAGCAGCTTCACACCGCAACTGGCCACAATTGACATCAGAGCCTTGTCGATCCGAGGCGGCGACGGCGACACCGCGGACTCGATGCGAGGTGGAGGACGGCGGCGCGAGGTGAAGGACGGTGGCGGCGCGATGCCGCTGGTGGCCAGTTGCGGTGCGAAGCTGCTGGATGAAGACGGCATGGTGATCGGCGTCGCGAAGGCGTCGTCCACGTCAAGAGGTGGCCGCTGCGAGCGGCAAGTCGGCATGGTGATCGGAGCTGTGAGGGTGTCATCCACGACATGATGGTGCGTGGTGGTCGGCGCTGCGACGGCGTTGTCCACGGCTAGGTGTTGCGGGTGATCCGCATGACGATTTGGCGAGTTAGAATGACAAGATTAGGGACGTAATTGTTAGAAATAATCTTGTCATGACGTATCATGTTTTGTCGTTCGGCATATAGCTTAGGGTCCATAGCTCAATGGTAAAATGTAGTGTATGTGTGTCTCACCGGGAGTAGAAAGCCAAGCTAGTCTCCCCACGGTGAGGTGTGTGTGTTCCTTCCATGGTGAGAGTTGAGAGATGTAGAAGAAGAGCGGCGCTGCGAGAGGCGGCGCCAACATCCTTGCCACCAATGGTCCGGACCTGCACAACCACGGCGTTTGCACTCATGGCGTGGCATGGGGCGTGCGTCGGACTCTCTGGGAGGTGGACCATGGCGGCGAGATGGTGCACATCTGCGCATGTGGCGTCCGGACAACGACACTACGGTTCACGGCTTGGTGACTCGGATTTGGTTGACCAAGTGGGGGTGACTACAGAGTGCTATGTCGACCTCCTGTGGCTCCACGACGGCGGTGGTCACCGAAGGATCTTCAGGAGTGTTCATCTCTCAAGATCCAGAGGTATGACTTCGGTGGTGAGATGTGACTTATGGACGGTGACTTGACGTAGAGGGATGGTTGTGCAGCGGCGACGATCGCATCGCATGTGCTACTGGGAACGCGGAAAAGTGATGGCGACAACACTTGAGTGACTTCGATGGTGGTGCTACTCAAGTACCCAGTCACGAGCTCCGGGGTGAAAGCCTAGGTCTGAACCGAGCTGGTTATACCTGGCAATGACGATGTTGTACGTCGTTACCTTATTGAAGGCATTGCTCGGATATGCTCGGATTGTTTCTTCAAGGTGAAAACCTAAATTCTGGCCTTGGTGGTTGGATCCGGTGACGACAACGCTTGAGTGTCGCTCCCTTCTTGAAGGCGTTGCTGTTGAAGAGCCTCGTCGTCTATGTGGTGTCATGAGATGGTTGGTGTGGATATGGTCATTGTTGTAGTTTATCGATCACGAATCTGGTCGCCTTGAAAAAAAATTCTCGCCTACGCATAGCTTTGGTCTTATATGACTTTGCTATTTGCTGACGTGTTTTTTGTGTGCGTGTGTTGGCGCTGGCTGTGTGCATCTTAGCTATGCATTTTTTTGTGTGTGTGTGTTGGCACTGGCTGTGTGCATCTTCGCTATGCAGAGGTCGGGTGTGTACTTTTTTGGTTTGTATCCTATTGATGCTTCTTTTTGAGCCAATAAAATCCACCCATTGTCGAAAAATAAACTTGAACATAATTGATAATCGAGGGTTTTTTTTGGACATATGCTCCAGTGTGAATAGTAAAATATTAAATCCAAAAAGTATCTTTCATTGACGATAATAAGTTGTTCGGAAGAAAGAGGCCTTTGGCTAGGGTTTCTCGTGCCTCCCGCTGGTGCCGCCGCCGGTCTATCTCGTCTCCTATGGTCTTAGGGTCATAGAGGCGTGGTGGATCCCGGCCTTTGTCGGCGGGAGGGCTCCGTTTTTTCATACTTTTTTGAGTTTTGTTAGGGTTTGTATCCTGTTCAGAGAGGCGAGGCGGCGACGGCTCTCTGAAGATGGAATAAAGTTCTCCCCTCCTAGTCCCCGTCCCGATGGTGTTTCTAGCATCGTCGGAGGGCGTGTGGAGGTTTATCTCCGGCGGATCTCGCGGGATTTGGTCGGCGTTTGTCTTCGGTGGATCCACGTGGATCATGTCTTCGTTCGTCTGTGTTCGTGTGTCTACATGTTGGATCATTCCGATCTACGCTTCTCTTCATCGGCGACGATTGTTGTTCTGATGCGCTGGTCCTATGGGGCCTTAGCACGACGACTTCCCGACTGTCTACTACAACAAGTTTGCCCGGCTCCGATGAGAGAGGGGCGAAGACGGTGGCGCGCCTTCGGCTCGCTCCAGTGCTTGTAGTCGTCGCTAGGTGATCTACGGATCTGAATGTATTTTTTACTTCTACTGTTCTTTGTACTACCTTAATAGTTGATGAATAGATTTGAATAGATTGGAAGTTTTCTTGAACACAAAAGATAATAAGTTCATGAACAAAGGAACTGTGTGGTGGTTTGGGTAAAAAAATTGATGCAGTTAGAACACACGCTCATGCTCATCTTCTAACAACTTTAAATATTTTTCTAATAAGGTCAAGCCGGCTCCGGTAGAGGAGCAGCGACACCGACGCGTCGGTGGCTCGTTCTGACGGCAGTAGTGGTTGTTTGGGGTCTTGGAATCTCACTGTAATTTTTATTATGTTCGAGATGCTTTCTACTTCCGCTGAGCTTTGATAATACATCCGGATCATTTTTGCAAAAAAAAACTTTAGATATTTTTCTGATCATCTTTACTACTTTTTTGATTTCGATGGTTATGCGGGTGCATATGACCTCGAACTCCAAAATGCCTCCTTATTAGGTCTCTTTTCTTTTCCTAATAGGAGTATATATATATCATAAATAAAAATATCATAATTTCTCTACAAAATAAAATAACACCTGCCGAGGTAGGGTTTCGTCCGTGCACCCCGTGGCCGTGGGTACGATCGAGGATTTCCCTTCCGTTCCCCAATCAAATCAAACACAAATCCCGCCGGTTGGTAGGCTTTCTTCCTGTGATTTGTTCATTCGTTCGCCAATCCTTATTCCTCATCCCCACCCAACCATTTGGATCGCAGATGCCGGGAACTATCTCGGGTTAGGGTTTGCCTGCGGAAATTCGACGGGCGAATCCGACACCAATTTCCCTTTGTCTCCATCCCATCTCGATTCCGTGGGAAGTTTGCTGCAGCAGTTCCAGAAGGCAATGGTACTCAAATTGGAGCCGTCAGAGGAAGAGGAGAAGATCTTCCTACGGCTTCTTGATGTCGTCCGTCACTACTGCCTTGGCACCACGCTTCGCGTCGCCGGCGGCTGGGTCCGGGACAAGCTACTAGGTAAACAACCTACCGACATCGACATTGCCCTTGATAACATCACGGGCAAGGATTTCTCCGAGAAAGTAGATGCCTACCTAAAGCTCATAGGGGAGGGGGACAAGAAGCGAGGAACCAAAGTTATCCCGTGCAATCCGGATAAATCCAGGCACTTGGAAACTGCCAAGACGTATATGTTCAACAGAGAGATTGATTTTGTCAACTTGAGGTCTGAAAGATATGCAGAAAGCAGCCGCATCCCTGCCATGGAGGACGCCGCTCCTGAAGAAGATGCCCACCGCAGGGACCTAACAATTAATAGTTTATTCTTCAACATCAACGATGACACTGTGGAAGATTTTACTAAAAGAGGTATTGACGACCTCGGCAAGGGCCTTATTGATACTCCTTTACATGCCAAAGCTACCTTCTTGGATGACCCACTTAGAGTTCTTCGAGCAATTCGATTCGCTGCTAGATTCAACTTCACGTTATCCGATGAGTTGAAGGAAGCAGCTTCAGACGAAAAGGTCAAGCTGGAACTTGGTTGCAAGATTAGCAAAGAACGTGTTGGGAAGGAGATTGATCTTATGATGTCAGACCAACACCCAGCTGATGCAATATCTTACATTCGTGATCTGGGGCTGTTTTATATTGCATTTGCCTTCCCCAAAAATTGCAACCCTCCAGTTTTTGACAATTGTGATCGGTCTTGTGCTTCACACATTGAATCAGCTTGGAACTTTGCAATTTTTTCTGTGCACAGCGATGTTTCTCATCCCATGCTGCTGGATGAACAGGAGAAACTTTACCTATATAGCGCACTCTTTTTTCCCCTCCGAAAGATGTTCTACTTGAATAAAAAATCTAAGAAGATTGCTGTCACTAGCTATATTATTCAGGAGTCATTAAAGCTGCCAGCATGTGTTGCTAAATCGGTTCTCGACGTGCATGTTGCCAGCCGAAAGTTTGCCGATCTAGTGCTCCTCTTTGAATCAAATGTCGCTTCGCGAGCTGTCAGGGAGGAGGTGGAAGATGTATATCATGATATACCAATGGACACATGGAAGCGTGTTTATGCAGGAGTGGTACTTAATGAAATAAAGGACTTATGGCAGGTGGCACTTGCTATATCCATTATCTTTTATCCAGAAGCCGAAAATGCCGGCGGCACACTCAGCCAGCAGCAGGATGAGCTGCATCGGAGGAAAGAGCAGTACATGAGAGTTGTGCGTTCCATAACTGATCTAGGTCTCAATGAGGTGTGGAAGTTGGAGCCATTGGTCAATGGCAAGATCATAATGCAAATTATGCAGAAGTCAGAAAGTCCACTGATCGGAGAATGGAAAAAACGTGTGTTCAAGTGGCAGCTTGCGCATCCTGAAGGAAGCAGGGATGATTGCATCGATTGGTTGACGGGATCGCAATCGAAACGCCAGAAAGTAGAATCTAGCATCTGATATGCCCTGCTGTGACGTGAACTGTAGACATCTAGCTCCTGTCGGCATGCCGCTGTTGACTGGATGGTTGGATACCTCTTGGCTCGCATCGGACGTTTAGTTTATCGTTCAGTTCATTTCAAACTATTGCAGAATGGATTCTGCCTAAATATTTGTAATCGCTGCTCCTCTGTCTACTATAAAACCAGGGAGAGAGGGCACGATCAATGAAAAACCATAATTTCCTCAAAAAAAAAAATAGAATTATAATATAATATTTTGCGGTAGACATTTATGTGTGACGGCGGTCTGCTGGTGCTCCTGTTGGCAGGATGAGAGGATGCCCGGGCGGTGGCCCTAGGTCGGATGCTTGGTGGTGTGGTAGCATGAGCTTGTGGATGCAGGGTGGCTGGAGTGCGGCATAGCTGCGTAGGACGGGAGAAATCCTTCTCCAGTAGGGACCGGAGGCTGCAAGAGCGTCGCCACCAAGCAGTCGTTACTCGGTGCAATAGCCTCACCCTTGTCGAAGGTGTTGCGATGGTCCTGCTGTCACCTTCTCCGCTCGACATCTTGGCCCCGGTGGTGTTTGTTGGCGGCGGTGAGCTGTCGGGGACACATGGCTTTTGTTACTCAGTGCGTGGCTGGGAGGGACATGTCGATGTGGGTATGGTGAGTTTCGGGTGAAAACCTCGCACAGACTTTAGTCGATGCCGACAATGACAGCGTCCTCGGTTGTTGTTGCTTCCTTGGAGGTGTCGTCATGAAGCACTTTCACCTCTCCCGTCTTTCGGGTCTCAAGCTCTCCGGGCACATTGCCTTGGAGGTCCAATCCTTTGCCTGGCGGAAGTGCCTTGTGTTTTCTTGCAGTTTTAACATCAATTAGGCAGGTGACCGGCCCTGGTGCCAGTGAGGAAGCCGGAGCTGCGGCCCCAGAGTCAGTTTTTTTTGCAGGGTTTTGGCCGGTTGATTGGGTGAAAGACTCGTCAGCTCGACTAGTACACGGCCTCGAGGGCAGCGTGTGCGTAGGGTGTCGGCTCTGGTCATTTGGGTGATAGACTCGTCGGCTCGGCTGGTACGTGGCCGCGTGGCCGATGTGTGTTTGTTCTATGTAAGCCGGGGCGACACGGATAGGGTATTGACTCTGGTCACTTGGGTGGTAGAGTGATCGGCTCATTTGGTACACGACATGGGGCTGGTGTGTGTGATTCGGTTGTATCGGTTTTCGGTCAATTTTTTTCTCATTAACTGGTCAATTTTCTTTTTCTATATGAAAAAGCAGAACTTCTAGCGGTCGCCTAAAAAAAACTTAAGCAAAAAATATATACTCTCGGCATTGAGGTTACACTAGAACAAGGGGGGACTGAGTGACCGTGCCGTGCTAATGCAGGACCGGTTGACCGATCTATGTTAGTTTAATAAAAAAATTACACGGTACAGTGCATCTTATTTCAGCGTCGAGCAATCATGCAGCAGTCTGGAGGGGCTGCATCGGCAGCCTGTACCTAATCTAGCTTGGACTGGCTTGTTGTGGCATCAACTTTTCTGTTTTTGAGCTGTGTTGTGGCATCTAACTTGATAACTCCGGATTAATAATACCCCCACATGAGACAGCAGATACTCCAACTGGTATAGGAAGCGAGCATCTCTACAGTATCGTTTAGTTGTTTATACTTAACCTAATCTTCATGTATTATTGTACACTTGTCACCTGTCCAACTGGTATACATAGAAAGAGCGAGCATCATACGGTATTGTATTGTTTAGCTGTTTACTTAACCGTAGTGAATAGATCTCAAAGAGGTACACTGAAAACGCCTTACATGTGCAAAACCATACCGAAAATAAACCGAACCGAACCAATTTTATGGTTTTTATGGTTTCTGGTTTCGGTATGGTATGAACTTTTCATACGTTTTGAACTTTGGTTTTATGGTCTATACCAAAAAAAAAAAAACGGTTAACCGCATAAACCAAAATAAAAATTATGTTTATATTTATGGGCAACGCTAGGCGCCGGCGCGCCGGCCCAGCTTTGGGCCGGTCGGCACCTAGCCGTCAGATGTCAGATGTGTTTCGCGTGAGCCATCCGATCTCCATCCCCCCCCCCCCCCCCCACCAAATTGTCCCCTACCTTCGTCCAAATACAGAGAGACACAGCACATTGATTTTGAGCCGCCAGCTGCTGCCCCCGTTCGGCTGTGCTATAGGTGGCTCGCCGTCCACGTCCTGTGACTCACGGCGCCGCACCGTGCTCCCGCAGTTGCAGCACCCCGACCAGGCCGCACCCTCGCAGTGCATCGTTCCGCCGTCCCCGAGGTTGTAGCTCGCCGCGGCCGCCATTGTAGCTCCCTCCCGACCTATTGGCCACAGCTCTCCCCATGCTGATTGCAACACCGCGCTGCATGTCCGCTACACACAAGATATCGTTGTTCGTAGTACCTCCAGCAACCTCGCCGTGCTCGTCAGTGCGCTTGTAGCACCATGGCAGCCATGAAAATGGGTTGTAGCAAATTACATCGCCGGTCGTAGCAAAAAATGAAGACGGTTGCAGCAAAACGCCGTCATCGTCGTCGCGGGTCGCAACTAAGACATGAATGTTGAAGCTTTTTCCATTGTCGGTTGTAGCTTTGTTATTGCCGGTTACAACTTTTCATGGTAGTCCATAGCTTCTGTCATCTATGGTTGAAACTTTTTTCATGGCCAATTGAAGCTTTTTTTCGTCAACAGTTGCAGCTTCCACAGTTACGCAATAGCCAGCCCCTCAAATTCCGTCATCTTAGATTGAAGCTTTCGGTGACGCGGGTTGTAACTTTTTCGATCACCGGTTGTAGCTTTAGGTGTTGCCTAGTGGCCAAACTCAGCTTTTGGGCGTCTCTGGCTTGAAACTTTTGTCGTCGCCGGTTGTACCTTTTTTGGGCATCGGTTGCAGCAACGGGCATCTCTCTGATTCCAGCACACAAAAAATGGCTTCGCCGTCACCGTCCTGCAGCAGGCCCCATGGCCACCAGCGCCTCCGCTTGCAGCACCAACTCGGGGGCCTACCCGGCGATGCGGCACCACCGGCGGAATCATGCAGCATCCGCTGGCGTGGGGGAGCGCGTGTGACGTCGTCTCTCCACGGCGGCAATGAGCAACTTGGCTGGGTGACGAGATGCTCGTAGAAGCACTGGGGGGGGGGGGGGGGGGGGGAAGTTGCTCGCAGCATCAGGTGGGTGTCCTCAACGACGGCGGCCGGTGGTCGCCCTCCACGGACGAGAGAGGGAGAAGGGGCAGAGGAGATCGTTCGGGGTAGAGAAGGGAGCTCGCGTGTGGCCAGAAACTCACACGAGGGGATAAGGAATACATAGGCTGGGTGCGAGACGGGATGCGAGCCACTTGATCTAGTCACATCAGACTGCGCGTGATGGACCGGCCGAGCGTTCGGCCAATCTGTCGTGCGCAAACGTTTTCCTATATTTATTGAGGCGAACAACCATACAAGTTGTCATTTTATTGTACATGAGCCAGCTTCCCTACTATGCACGTACATTTTTCTTCTAACATAGTCATTTTTCTATTTAAAAAATGCTAAGCACGCCCAATAACCATCAAGGTGTGAATTCATGCATGCATATATACTTACATACAATTTGTGTAAAATAGTATGTGTTTTGAGTCATAAATATGTAAAAAAAATTATGCCATTTTCAAATTCGCGTCAACTTTGGTTATTATGGTATATACCGAAACCATACCGAAATAATTTGGTATATACCGAACCCGAACCGTATTTTAATTTCATACCATATTTACTGAAGTATTAATACCGTACAAACCGAACCATGTAAACCGAATGCACAGAGTTAATTCTTCCTGTATTATTGAGTGCGTACAATCCATTGTCATGCCTATTGGGGCCAGCTTCACCGAATTGATTCACCGGACGTGACGACCCGTGGTGCCCCTGGATGAGCTTACTGAAAGCTCATGTCCTCATCGAAATTTGGACCTCACCAAAATATCTGGAAATTTGGAAATTCTTCTGGTTTTTGAAACATCAAAATACACTGAAACTTGATGAATTTGACACTAATTTAAATATTGTTTGAAATTACTTTGAGTTTGGTTCGAAATTTTGATGTTGCAAATATTTCGACACCCATTGAGACTACCAAAGTTCCGTTGAGTTTTTGGACCTTGCCGGAGCGGAGGTACCTCTGCCAGCCAGGGAAGGTTTACTCGATCTCATTCCAACCTGCCACCGACGCGCTTTGGGATGAGCTCTGAGAATCTCTCGAGATGTGAAATTATTTTCCAACCGTAATGAATAGATCTCAAAGAGGTACACTGAAAAGCCTTACATGTGCAAAACTCTATAAACCATGATGAAACACGTTACAATTATACATGGTACCACAAAAATAAAGGACCGCAATATATGGCTGCTGTCAGCTGAGGGGTGCGACTCCAGCGAACGTTTTGTATGCTAGGATAAACACCCCCAGCGAACGGATTTGTTCGATACATAACCTCCTCCCAGCGAACTTTTTTCATTCATAGGCCTTTTCCGGTCCTCTTAGGCCCAAATAGCCATTTTCCTTTTGAAAAACAAGTTGTCACATGGCAAAAAAATACATCTACAAAATCACGAAAAAATGCTCTGAAAATCAGAAAAGCATGGCCATGCAAAAAACGATTTTCCATGCAATATAGCATAAATTTGCCAAATGTCACCAGAAAACACACATACAAAATTGCCATTATAGTGTGAACAACAAAGAATTCTTTAAAAAATTGACAGGTGAAAAAGAAACAATACAAGTAATTTGCAAAAAAACCTTTTTGGAAACTAGAAAAATGTGAAAATTGCCATGAGACTATATGAAACACTATTAAAGCATTACAAAAAATGCCATGTGACAAAAAGGATACAATTACAAAATTTCCATGATTTGGAGCAAAAATTTTGTTAGTTACATTGCAACATTTTTAAGATTATTGCGATGAAAATTTTTACCATGTACTAGCAAAAGTAAAAAAGAAATGTCATACTACATAAATTGAAAATTGCCATGGTCTAAAATGATGAAAATGTCATTGTCTAAAATAAATGCCATGCTGCATAAAATATTCAATAGAGCATGTCACAAAATTTGAATGGTGCACAAAAAATGCCATGCTACGGCAAACTACCATCTCCAAACTAATGAAATGCCATGGTACGAATAGTGAAAGCACCATGGTCTAATGAATAAATTTGCCATGGTCTAAAAAAACATCCATGACACCCAAAAACACTAACATGTTGAAATTAATAATTTTTCCATGCTATAACTAACAAAATCATCATGATCTAAAGAATAATTTTGGCATGGTACATAACTTGAAATTACCATGGTCTATTTTAAAATTTTCCATCCTCTAACTAATAAAATTTCCATGGTACCTAAGATAAAACTACCATGATCTAAAATAGTAAAAAATGCCATGGTCTAATTAGTGAAAATGCCATGCTGCCTATAATAAAGTTGTACATGGCACTACTAGCATGAGTCAAAAAACATTTCATGAGAAGCAAATTGCCATGGGAACATTTAGAACATTCGTGCAAAATTTCCCTTCTAAAACATTTAAAACATTCATAAAATTTGCCCAGGCCCCCACACCCCCCCCCCCCCCACCTCTCAAGAAAATAAGATATATACACGTTGACATGTGAAAAAAACAAATTTTCAAAAAAAAAAGTGCCATGAAAAAAAACTGGCATGATCTATAGAATTTTTGCCATGGGTACATGAATTGAAATTGACATGGTCTAATTTGAAAAAAATTGCCATCCTCTAACTAATAAAAATGCCACAGTACCTAAAAATAAAACTACCATGTTCTCAATAGTAAAAATGCCACAATCTGATTACTAAAAATGTAATGGTGCCTATAATAAATTTGCACATGGCAAAAAGCATGAGTCAAACATTTATATGATGTTGTGGTGATTATCTACGTATTTGCCATGGGAAAACAAGTTGCCATGTGAACAATTCAAAACAATCATACAAAATATGCCATACGACTGCTTCAAAAATATTCATACTATTGGCCGATAGGAAAAAGAGATGTATACACTTCGCCATAAAAAACTTGTCATCAAGAAATTTATGGAGCTACCCATGGCAATAAATTAAGTTTTTTTTTGCCATGTCAACGGAAAAAACAGGATTTAGATGTATGGCTACATATAGTTGAGTTGACATCACAACATATCACTTACAAAAAAAAATGACATGTGACCAGAACCAAAAATTCTGTAAAAATGCCATCATACTATACGAAACATATCACTTATACTATAATAAACAATTATACAAATTGCCATGGGTATAAATAATGCCATGGAAAAAATGTAAACTTAGTGCGTAGCAGATTACAGGTTCTCTTCCATCACAACATATAACTTACAAAAATATACCATGTGACCATAACCAAGATTCTGTAAAAATGCCATAATACTATGAGAAACATATAACTTATACGATAAGAAAAAAAATCTACAAATTGCCATTGGGGCAAAAAATTCCATGGCAAAAATGTAAACTTATTGCCATGGCAGATTGCAGGTTCTCAGATTAGCTGAAAATATGCACTTTACTATAAGCTAAAAAAACAGGAACGGCGGCCTAACGTGCACTTACATGAGAGGGAAGCATCAAACCACGCATGGTCCGGAGCTAAGTCGCGCCATCGCTTGGGCTCCTCCCAAGAAAATGACTCCCCGCCGTTGCTCTTAGACCATCAGAGAGGAAGGCATCGAACCACGGGAGGGCCGGAGCCGGATCGCGACATCATCCGTACCCCTCTGTTGCTGCTGCACTACATTCACCGAGAGGGGAGGGAATCACCCACGGCAGGCCGGCGACGAGGCGCACATTCGTCGGTATAGAATGCCGCCGCCACTACCATGGATGGCCACACATGCCAAGCAAAGATGGATGATAGATCAATTCCAGTATAAACCATCTCCTTGAGAAATCGAATTCAATTTCCCAAAACAACTAAAAAAATATAGTATCGATATTCGATACAAGGGGCATGCAGCTGCTTTGATTGTGGGGGGGGGGGGGGGGGGGGGATTAAGCTCATTCAGAATGGGACGGAAGAAATGGGTAGTCCGTGTATCCAACAATTGTATCAGGGACGTAGAAAGTGTCTCTGTTACACTTGTTCAAAGGAGCATCTATCTCGAACCTCCGAGGCAAGTCAGGATTGGACAAGAATAGACGCCCATACGCAACCAGGTGAGCATAGCCGCTGGAGACTACCGCGTTCCCGTCCTCCCTACCGTAGCCACCGGCTACTATGAACGTCCCTTTGAAAGCATCTCTCATGGCGCCAAGGCTATGGGGAATTTCAACCTTATCAGCGAACGTCACCATCCGTGGCTCCACCGTGTGGCAGTAGAGGATCCCGGTCCTGTTCAGCGCGTGCGCCATGTACACGCCAAGAGCTTCCTGGTCGGAGTCCGACGATTCCCAGTAGGTTGCAAAGGGATAGAGCCTCATCCCAACCTTGTCAGCTCCGATTTCGTCAACCACGGCTTGGACTACTTCCAACGCAAACCGGCAGCGGTTCTCTAGGCTCCCCCCGTATTTGTCGGTGCGATCGTTGACTTGGTCCTTGAGGAACTGATCGATCAGATAACCATTTGCCCCATGGATCTCAACACCATCAAATCATGTACATGATACAGAGCATACATTGAGCCAAGACCATCTTGATCAATGTAGTACACCATCAAAGCAAATATAACGACATTTTCGCTCTATTTTTCTCTTCTTTATACTAGTTTGCACGTACAATAGTAGGCAAGTGTGAATTGTGAGAGGGGGATAGTTAGGCAGTTACCAGCTTCAATTGCATTTCTAGCAGCGACCCTAAAATCATTGACGACCATAGGGATCTCATCAGTGGCCTTGGTGTTGAAAAAGTAGCCACTGTGTTATTGTCTATCACAAAAGGTTCCAGTGGCTTATTGGTGCTCGATATCGGAGCTTGTCCATTGGGCTGATAATCTGCATAGACACATCCATCAAGCATGTGTTGGTATGATAAAATTCATAAAAAGAAGACTATTTTCATGTATAACAGAGACCATCGAGTTGTGGCCAACTCTAGAGAATGTTTCACCCAAACAATTATTGAGCTAGAAAATAATAGTGTAATCTGAAATCCAATGTGAGGTCTTTCTTTCATTGTGCGAATTAACTGAACTGCAATTATATATATTTAGCTAGCTTGAGAACACGATTATATTGGTGTTAGTACACTTACTCTGGTTAGAGACTCTTCCCACATGCCAAATCTGACAAAAAAATATCCCTCCCTTGGCGTGAACCCCATCTGCGATTGGCCGCCATGCTTCCACATGCTCTTTTGCTTGGTGTTGGCGGCGAGCTGTGATGGTGAGGGAATGTACCGGCGGCGGTGGTGGAGTTGTAATGGCGTGCCCCGTGTTGCAACCATGAGCTGCGGGAGGAGCTGGAACGGCGGTGACCGCATGGAGCACGACAATGACGAGCTGTTGCTGCTGGGAGGAGGCTGCACTCTCGAGACGCTAATGGGGAGGGGCGGTTTTGCTCGCCGGAGACGTCGCAAGGGGTGAGGATGAGGGGCGCGCGATGGCATCTGCGCATGTCGCGGCAGTAGCGCTGCGGATAGGTGCGAGGCGCGATGGAGAAAGGGGGAACATGAATCAGGGACAGAGCAAAGAGACGAAGCAATTTTCAATCTGAAGTGTTCACGGTGCCGAGATCGAACGATAGCGCGGCGACCGGCCCAAATTTGGGACGGCAGACCGGCGCCTATCATCGCCCCTACACAAATCCCTAGTGATTCATGAATCATGAGTGCTCCGTCAAATCTGAGGAACAGAAGAAAAAAATTACTACTTTTTTAATAATATAAGGACGCAGAAAACAGAAAATATAGATATTTTTTTAGCAAAAGAAAATATAGATATAAGACCTGCGCTCTTTCCCTATTCCCCCCGCAGGTCGCTGGGCAGTGAGCAATCGCTAAGGGCCGGCCAAGTAGGCTTGTACGGAAGAAAACCCAGCCCAAAACCGAAATTTCTGAATTTCTGAACATTTTTTAAATTTCTGAATATTTTTTCAAAATCGTGGATTCACAAAAAAAATGCGAGAACATTTTTCGAAATTTGGCAACATTTTCGAATTAGAGATTTTTTAAAACACTTTTTTGAAAGTCGTGAACATTTTTCAAACTCACGAAGACTTTTTGAAAATCATGAACATTTTTTGAATTCATGAACATTTGTTTTCAAATTTGTGAACATTTTTAATACTCAAGAACATTAATTAAAATTAGTGCACTTTTTTGAATTTGTGAACATTTTTTAAAATCCGGGTAATAACTTTTGAACTTTGCGAATATTTTTTCAATCGGCAATTTGTTTTCGAAATTTCGGAATAATTTTTGAAATTTGCGAACATTTTTTTATTTGACAAACATTTTTTGATATTCAGGAACATTCTTTTAAGTATGTGAACTTTTTTTGAACTTCATGAACATTTTTTGAATTGACGAACATTTGTCAAATCAAATGATATTTTTTGAAATTTGGGAAAAATTTATAATTCGTGAACTTTTTTTGAATTCATGAACACTTTTTTGAATTCATGAATATTTTATGGAACCCCGGGCATTTTTAAATTTCGTGATTATTTTTTGAAATGCAGAACATTTTTTGAATTCGTGAACTGTTTTTGAAATTATGAAAAAAAAATAAACCCCGAACTTATTATCTGAATTTGATATGCACGAACAGTTCTTGAAATAAAAAAGTAAAAAGAAACTAAAAGATTAAATTAAGGAAAAAACGAAAGAAAACAGGAGCGCCCAGCACACACATGGGCCAGCCCAAACTGCCCACTATTTTTATTTTGAGACGCAGGGGTTGGGCGATTCCTCCGAAATCACCAATTAAGAAGTACTCCTTACAAAGGTCACTCCCACCTTCTCAGATTGCGACAAATGTCGCACTGCATGTGCGCCACTTGTGGCAATCTGAGAGTTTTCCCCTTTTTAGATTTGTTTACTCAAAATGTTTTATCTCTCAAACCGTGCGTGCAAATCTTGAACTGTTTTCACCGTTGGATTCCTCGCGTCGAGATCTACTATACTAGATCTCATGTTGATAGGTTTCGACAAACATTTTTTTCACAAAAAAGCCGGACGAAAAAACCCAAACCGGGAGCACGTTTTTTTCTTTCCGAGAGGCACGACCGTGCCTCTTGCGGAAGCAAATCCATGCCTCTCGTGGTAGGGAAAAAAGAAAACGCGTTTTTTACTTTTCTGAGAGGCACGGTCGTGCCTCTCGCGGAAGAAAAAAAAACATGTTTTTTTTCCTTTTCCGCGAGGCACGACCGTGTCTCCCGCGGAAGCAAATCCGTACCTGCACGAGAAGTAAATTTGTGCCTCTCGCGGAAGGAAAAAAAGAAAACGTTTTTTTTTTCCGAGAGGCATGGCCGTGCCTCTCGCGAAAGTAAATCCGTGCCTCCACGAAAAGTAAATATGGCCCAGTTCTTTTGGCTTGATTCTGAAGAATTACTGCCCGGAGAATCAAAATGACAAAAGAACTCGTTTCTTCCCCAAGAATCATCTGAGAATTGTCAAAATCAGTAGTGTATTCGAGAATCGCCATATATGGACGATTCTGGCAATTGTGGGCTGCTCCACAAAAGAAAACGGTTCGTCCTCGGAGGATAACCCTATCTGACATGTTATTTACGGCCAGAATGCCACTCGGGCCAGCCGACCGACAGAAGCCCAAAACGTTTCCTGCCCAGTCGTTCGTCCCCCGCAGCGTTCGCCCCCCCCCCCCCCTCCATCGTTTATCCCCTGCCACCACCACAAAGCACTTCTAGGTGTAGGAGATATGCCCTAGAGGCAATAATAAATGTTATTGATTATCTCCTTGTTCATAATTAGGTTTATGTTCCATGCTATAACTGCTATGGTTCTCGAGTCTACAATAACCACGAGGCTCGGAGGAAGACTCATATGCACGTGTGGGATAATAAACGGTAAAATGTATTCCTAGTCAAGCCTCTATGACTGGCTCAAGTATTGCATGATGATCCCGTTTTCCTGATCATGGGCATGGCTATGCCGGCAATTTTGAGGGCACAATTGTTGGTAGAACACTTGTGTTGAATCGACCTGATTGATGTTATGCTATGAGATACATTCGTCATAAGTTTATGGTTAATAACACAGAGAAGTTAATGTTTGCATAATTCCTTAGACCATGAGAGTGTCGAGTTTCTTCATGCTTGCTTCATGAACTTTGGGGTTTGTTAAACGTCATCCGTAAATGGGTGGCTATTACGGCGGCTTACGGGTTCATGGAAAAGTATGTCAAGGGACTTGATAGCTCAAGATTGGGATTTGCTCCTCCGACGATGGAGAGATATCTCTGGGCCCTCTCGGTGTTACGGTATCCATCATCGTCTAGCCAGACACAGGGTGATTTGATCACAGGGATGCCGGAACACGGGAACGAGAAAAGAGAACAATACCGGCAACGAGGTAACTGGCATTGTGGACAAGTGTTGATCCACGAGGATGCCGATGTTTCTCACCTCGGGTATTTGTAACATATCGCGAAGCAACAGGAATAGCACACGGCAACTGGAGGTTCACTCGAATATTCATTCGTGTGGGTATAGGGGTCAATATGGGTGTCCACGGCTCCGATGTTGATCATTGATCGGAAAGTGTTCCGGGTCATGTCTATACTTCACCGAACCTATAGGGTCACACGCTTAAGGGTCATCTATCTGCTGAATACTAGACGGGGAGTCTGAGAGAAATTCACCGAAAAAGTTTCGGACGAAACGGAAACGTTCCGGAGAGGATATCGGAATAGTTCCGGTAAAACTGAAAAGTTGTTTCAGAGGATACCATAAAGTCAGATTGGTTTCGGCACATGCCTGATAATTCTTGGAGGGTGCCAGAATCATTCTGGAAACTTTCTGGAATTTTCCGGGATGAAAACCGGAAATGTTCCGGAGCTGCCGGAACCGCTTCAGATGCTTTTCGCAGATGAAAATCACTAAACCGGAATTGTTCCGGATCGCATTGAAACTTATTTTAGTGGGTACTGGAATTGTTCTAAGCCCACATAAATATTTTCAGTTCGACCGGACGCTGAAAAATGTCGTCGTGAATAGTGAAATCAGATTTATGGATATGGTTGGAAGTTGGCTTTCCACAAATATCTTCCCAAGATATTTTGGGATGACATGGCATTTTGGATATGCCCATCCTACCCCTTGTTTTTCCTATAAATAGAGGGAAGGAGGCAGCCCCATATGCTTCATCCTTGCTCTCACATACACATGCCATGACATTTCTGGCTTCTCTCTCCCTCCCAGCGAAATAGTTTCGTAGAGCCGAAAGGCTGTCTGGGTTCCGGTGGGAACTAGTTCTGGACGGCGAAGCCCTGCCGGATAGATGACACCGTATGTGTGCAACTCTGTAGAGAGATCGTAGTTTCGGTCTTAGTTCGAGAGTGCCTCCCGAAGGGCTGTCCGAGTTACAGTTTGAGTTTTGGGTGTCCTCCCGAAGGGCTGTCCGAGTGACCCGCCCGAAGGGCTGTCCAGGGGCCTCCCTAAGGGCTGTCCGAGGATCCGTCCGGTCGGACTATCCGAGGGACTGTCCCGATGCCTCCCGAAGGGCTGCCCGGAGATCCGTCCGGTGAGCTGACGTGGGAGTACATCCTCGCGGTTGGGAGGTTGTAAATCCTAGCTGCGGGAATCTGCACCGCCGTTCGTCATCGACTCTACTTCCGCTACGCTACGAGTCGGTAACGAAACAGATCAAACCTTGTATGCAGTCTCCATAGTGATCCTGGGCTGGTACGTAGGTCGGAAAATTTTTGTTTTCTGCTGCGTTCCCCAACAGTGGCATCAAGAGCCGTGCTATGCGTAGATGCAGGTTGCGATCTAGAATACATAGAGATGTATGGGTGTTGCACAATATAATTAGGTAGTAGATGAGATCTATTGCTGAAAATTATTTGTGCGGGTGACAGATGAAGTCTGTTACCCGATGTTCTTGTTGCTTCCCTAGAATTTGCGTTTGCTCAATCTCGAGACAGTATGGTGGAATTTCACAAAGTTCTGGCAATCCGCGATCCTGATTGATCAACGAAGTGCTTCAGTTCTTTGGGTTCCGCCATAGTCAAAAGAAAGATGAAATTCGCAGATGAAAGGGCATTGCAGATATGATCTGCACGGGGGTCATGCGTATGACGAAGTTTAGTATGGGGCTCGAGATTTAATTATCTCGTGTTTCATACACCCCGCGATGTTAATCTAGCGACTTGAATTATCATACTTGATGATAATACGTAGGTAGCTACGGTTTGTTTCGAAACCTTAGGAGCCACGTAAAACAAGTTTTTGCATGAACCGATTAGAGGCGTCTAACTTGGTTTTGCAGGATGGTTTGCATGTGCATATGATGTGGTATAGCAGTGTTCATAATAATTTGATTATGTATGAGATGACTATATAATGTAAATTGATTAACATGACCTGCGTGTCATGATTCGGCATGATGGCTGGAGCCATATGATTGCACTTTAATGACCTGCGTGTCAACCTTATGTAATGCACTTATTTTATTAGCTATAGAGATAGCAATATTATCTGGTGCATCGACAAGGTGGTGGCAATCTTCGCGAAGGTGAACACCGACGCGAATGACCGGAGACGAAGAAATGAAAGACTTCTCCGTCAGAAAGGGCTATACCATATCATGCTATTATGAATTGCCTGAGATGTTTATCCCTTATGATGCACCCTTCTTGATTGCGCGGTAGTCGCTTTTATTAGGGTGATCTCTCACAAAAATATCAAGTAGTTAGTGTTCTCCCAAGTGTAGCACCGTCACGGCACCTAACTTTTCGGGGTGAGCCATGTCCACATGGGTACGAACGATTAGAGAAGTGTGAGGCGGGTGAGGTCAGACCTCGCAGCGTGATCACTTGGTTGTCTTGATGTTCTGGCTTGATCGTCCTGAGCTCGGAACACGCCCATCGAAAGATGAACAGGAGTCACATAGAGATGTGATCGGCATGTTTGCCCACCAATTGAAATTCTCGTCATCAGTGATGTCCACATCAATGGCGTTGAATTGAAATGTGGATCTTGTATCACTCACAATCAATTATGAGAGATATTGATTTGAGTGGGAGCGCTCTGTAGAATTAATTCTTTTAATTCTTAGTGCAATTAATTTTGAACACTGTCTAAGTGTGATTTGCATAATAGTTATAGAATAATGGCTCGCGTTTCCACCTTCCCTATTAAAATTGAATAGCTGTTAAATATCTGGTTAAAACTTTACGATTGGTAACGTAATGTGAGGATTGTCCTCTAGAGTTCCGAGAAGGACTTTGTCCTATCGCATACTTTTGGTATTCTCCCGCTAATGCTATGGATCATGTGACTCTCGTCCTTCGATCAAAAGCTAGAATTCCTTTTCAGTCAGGTGCAATACGTTTGCTTCCATGAGACCCGAACTTCGAAAGTTTGGATAGTTATGTGATATTCATGGAATCTGAAAATCATTTTCAGAGACAGACAAAGGCTAAAAGATATGAGATATCCAAAGCAATGTTTGTTTGCAAGCTGTTAGTAAAGGAGTTTACTATGCATTAGACTAATAAGAGAGGGATCCAGGAGAACGCCTGTCATATGATGAAAGGTGAATAAAACAACAACTTAAAGAGAAAGGAAGTGTCCGAAGGGTGTTAGTAAGACTTTCACGCCTAGGAAGTCCGGGGCTAACGCCACTCTTAAGTTGGATGCTTCTTCTGAGAGTAGGAGAAATACTAAAAGTTAAAACTATTAGAAGTATAAAGGCAAAAGGAAAGGAGACTGGAATATCCAGCTCATGTATGAATGTCATACAGGTTTTTGATGTATAGAAGGCTGGTCAAAGATATAGTTCTTGGGAATTATGGTTAAACATGTTAATCACTAATTCTTGGGTGTTGTGAGTTAATCACAAAGATACCCGCTCGATTGCATTCTGTTGCAACTTGATGTAAGAACTACTATGGCCTGAAAGACTAGCCAGGAATGAGGTTTAGATACACGCAGGGAACATAGTAAATGTTACTATGCCTTCCATAGGTGTATTCCCGATGTATTTACTTTCATAAATCATTTTAGAGTTTTACACACTCTAGCCCATTGCATAAAGTTGTTGGGGAACGTTGCATGGGAAACAAAAATTTTCCTACGCACACATAAGATCTATCCATGGTGATGAGCATCTACGAGAGGGAGAGTGAATCTACATACCCTTGTAGATCGCTAAGCGGAAGCGTTTAAGAAACGCGGTTGATGTAGTCGAACGTCTCCGCGATCCAAATCGCAAGTCGTCCCTCGATCCGATCACGAACTAGCGCCGAACGGACGGCACCTCCGCGTTCAACACACGTACGGCTTGATGACGCCTTCACCTCCTCGATCCAGCGAGCGATGGTGAAGTAGTGGTTGAGTTCCAGCAGCACGACGGCATGGTGATGGTGGTGAAGAACAATCTCTGCAGGGCTTCGCCAAGCACTACGGAGATTATGACGGAGGAACTAGAGGGTTAGGGTTGCCGCACACGGCTTGGGGAAATCTTGATATCTCCCGTGTGCTAGCCCTGCCCCTCTATTTATATGTTGAGCCTTGGGGTCTAAACTTGGAGTAAAAGCCTCCTCCAGGTCGGTTTTGCCCGCACAAGGTCGGTTTGGCCCGCAGGAAAAGAGTCCAACTCGGATCCCTGCCGAACCGTGCACAGCCGCGCACAAGCGGTAGTACCGCTCACAAGCGGTAGTACCGCTTGGGCGGTAGTACCGCTTCACACAAGCGGTAGTACCTCTCGGGCGGTAGTACCGCTTCATACAAGCGGTAGTACCGCTTACGCGGCAGCAAAACTACTTTTGCACTTTCCAATACCTCGTGGGCTTTATCCCTTTGGCCCATATAAAGTGTTGCTGCACCCGAACACTTCGGTAAACATCCGGAACCCATTCCGGTGAACTCCGGAACTCTTCCGGAGATCAAAACACTATTATCACATATATCAATCTTTACCTCCGGACTATTCCGGAGATCCTCGTCATGTCCGGGATCTTATCCGGGACTCCGAACAACCTTCGGTCACCAACATAATAACTCAACTATACTAATCGTCACCAAACGTTAAGTGTGTAGACCCTGCGGGTTCGAAAACTATGTAGACATGACCGAGACACCTCTACGGCCAATAACCAATAGCGGGACCTGGATGCCCATATTGGCTCCTACATATTCTACGAAGATCTTTTATCGGTCGAACCTCTATGTCAAGGATTCAGTTAATCCCGTATGCTGTTCCCTTTGTTCTTCGGTATGTTACTTGCCCGAGATTCGATCGTCGGTATCACTATACCTAGTTCAATCTCGTTACCGGCAAGTCTCTTTACTCGTTCCGTAATACAAGATCCTGTGGCTAACTCTTTAGTCACTTTGCTTGTAAGGCTCAATGTGATGTTGTATTACCGAGTGGGCCCTGAGATACCTCTCCGTCACACGGAGTAACAAATCCCAGTCTTGATCCATGCCAACCCAACAGACACCCTCGGAGATACCTGTAGAGCACCTTTATAGTCACCCAGTTACGTTGCGACGTTTGATACACACAAGGTACTCCTCCGATGTCAGGGAGTTGCATGATCTCATGGTCATAGGAACAGATACTTGACATGCAGAAAACAATAGCAATAAACTGACACG
The DNA here is from genome assembly GCA_039707655.1 of Elymus sibiricus. Classification (NCBI taxonomy): domain Eukaryota; kingdom Viridiplantae; phylum Streptophyta; class Magnoliopsida; order Poales; family Poaceae; genus Elymus; species Elymus sibiricus. The sequence goes on from CM077666.1 coordinate 21,399,791, forward strand.
ATCAAATGCTACGTTCTTAGTTTGGGTCTTGTCCATCACATCATTCTCCTAATGATGTGATCCCGTCATCAAATGACATCTCATGTCAATGGCTAGGAAACCTTAACCATCTTTGATCAACGAGCTAGTCAACTAGAGGCTTACTAGGGACACAGTGTTGTCTATGTACCCACACATGTATTTGAGTTTCCAATCAATACAATTATAGCATGGATAATAAACGATTATCATGAACAAGGAAATATAATAATAACCAATTTATTATTGCCTCTAGGGCATATTTCCAACAAAAGTATCTTGCAAGAAGGTTGTTCATAAGAGAACTTTTAATGTTCGGAGTTATGAATAACAAAAGGGCCATACTTTCATTATGAATGAGAAGTATGTTATGAATATTGATAATAATACATTACCTCTGTATTTACTTTCATAAATCATTTTAGAGTTTTACACACTCTAGCCCATTGCATAAAGTATCTTGCAAGAAGGTTGTTCATAAGAGAACTTTTAATGTTCGGAGTTATGAATAACAAAAGGGCCATACTTTCATTATGAATGAGAAGTATGTTATGAATATTGATAATAATACATTACCTCTGTATTTACTTTCATAAATCATTTTAGAGTTTTACACACTCTAGCCCTTTGCATAAGGTATTTTGCAAGAAGGTTATTCATAAGAGAACTTTTGATGTTCGGTGTTATGAATAACATGAAGGGCCATGCTTCCATACAAGATGGGATGTATGTTATGAATATTGATGGAAATATGATACATCCATAACACTGACGCTAAATTTCGCAAGACTAAAAGAATACCACACAAGTGTGGCACTGCATTTGGTCACATTGGAGAAACCCGCATAGAAAATTCCATTATGATGGATTTTGAAGTCGTTTGATTTTGAATCATCTGACACTTGCAACTTTCCTCTGAAAAGTGAAGTGACTGAAATACCGTTCACAGACCATAAGGAACGAGCAAAGAACATATTGGTGATCATACATTATGATGTGTGTAGTCCAATAAATGTTGTTGCAAGTAGTGGAGTTATCTATCTTCATAAATGACTCAAGTAGATATATGGATATTTACTTGTTGAGACGTAAGTCTGGATCTTTTGAATTCATTCATAAGGTTTTCAAAAATGAAGTAGAAGTTATTGTAACAAGAAAATTATGTTTCTACAATTCGATTGCAGAAAGGAATATTTGAGTTACAAGTTTAGCGAATGTCTGATGAGTTGTGAAAGGGGTTTCATAACTTACACCTCCCGGAGCACCACTGCAAGTGGAGAATCCGTGTAGATGTAATCGAACCATTCATGAAATGGTAAGATCAAAGATGACATAAATAAATTTGCCATTATCCCTTTTAAAGAGTGATGCTTTAGAGACTGCGGCTTTTACACTGAAAAGAGATCCATCAGGTCTGTTGAAATGACGCCATGGTATGGTACGCCCAACCATGTTATATCTTTTCTTAACATTTGGAATATGGGGCTTGTGTAAAAGGTTACAAACCTATTCCAAATCAGAAAAGTGCTACTTTGTAAGGTTATCCCAAGTCATTGGGTATTCCCCACCACTATACCGAGGCAAAGGATTTTGCCGCAAAACGGTATGCTTTTAAAGAGAATAGTTCTTACAAAAGGCGAGTGGGAGGACAGTGCAACTCGACGAGATAACCAGTATCTTCGTCATCAGATCAAAGGAAAGAAACCTTGGAAGTGATTCCGGAGTTTCCTACTGCGACTGATACGGAAGTCTCTACGATAAAATGTATGGACTTCAGTCGAACTTGCAGCTGAACCACGTAGGCAAGGCTCGTGCAAACCTCTCAGGTGCGCAAACGAGATATTGTTGTTGGACAACAGTATACCTACGATACATAAGGAAGCGATGATGGGCCCTGACTCCGGAATTGGCTAAATGCCAATACAATCTGAGATAGTTTCCATATCAATGTTTCAAGATTAAAATCTTGATACACCTTTCGGAAGGCTTAGAGTCTAACGGATATTTATGGAACTAAAAACTGATACGGATAAAAATGTTTTATCCATAAAGCTCGACTTGTTGCAAAAACAAGTTCAAAGAGTTGACTACGATGAGATTGTCTCACCGTAGCGATGCTTGAAGTCGGTTCGGGTTGAACTAGCAATTAATACATATTTCAATCATGAGATATGAAACATGGATGACAAAAGGATTTCCATCTGATGGAAATGAAACCTAGGACTTGTATGTGATACAGTCCAAAGTAATTTGTCGATCCAGAGGATGCTAGTAAGTATGCAAACTTCAGAGTTCCAGCGATGGACAGAAGAGAGCAAAGTGGAGTTGGAATCTTCGTTTTTGATGAAATGGTCAAAAGAGTTTGACTTCATCAAATGGGTAACGAAGATGCTTGTGATTCAAGAAAGTAAGTGGGAGCATAATAATATTTCTAAAAACCTTGTGTACTTAACACATTGTTAATTGGAAATAAATTTCTTGACACGAATTAGGACTTCATTTGAAAATAGTTTTTCAATGAAGTGCTTAGGCTAAATAGCCTCAATATTAGGCATGATGATCTATGGAGATAGATTTACCTAATGGGGCTAAGCAATGAATACATATTGACAAGATGCTAAAACCTTTTAGCATTTAAAACGCCAAGGAGTGATTCTTGCCGAAGTCACATGGAAAGAGTTTTTGCAAGACTCGGTGTCCCAAAACACTGATGAGTAAAATACATGATGGAGATTCCACACACTCTTGTGTTTGGATTAACCATGTATTCCATGGTATGTAAAAACAAACAGATATGTCCAATACTCCAAAGTTGTTGCGAGTATAGATACCATAGTGATCAAAGTACTGATCATGGGACAACAGTGAAAGATGTCATTAAGTGCTAAGAGTAGTGTTGATGACATGTTTTCTCGCAAGTAGAGATTATGAAGTGCTCGTTGTAAGTGATTACATCAATACAGTCTTCATCAATGCTCCATGCGATTTTCGATTTAAATTGAGGGTTTTGTGTGATACACAATATGGTGGCACGGTAGTTAGAAATTGTTCCAAACAAGATACTGTGGCGAATTCTATAACAAAGGCTAAGTATGTTGATGCTTAAGAAGCGACAAAGAAGTTGTTGAATCATATAGTTCATTCATGAACTTAGTATGGTTCCAAGATGACTTTGGTCTATGGGACACTATTGCAGATAGTTGCTCCATAGCTCAGTCTGAGGAATCAGGTTTCGACCAATGATTCACACATATGCAAGGCCAAGTCCAGACAAAATATGAATTTTGTGAAAGCGGGAAAACGCAAGGATATGCAAAGTTACACACAGAGCTGAAGTCGTCAGATCCGTTGGACATCAGGCTATACCACATGCGAAGCATATTTTACACCAGTATGCCATAGGTGTAAAGTGCATTAGCATTGACTAGATTATTGACTCTAGTTCAAGTGGGAGTCTGTAGGAGATATGCCCTAGAGGCAATAATAAATGTTATTGATTATCTCCCTGTTCATAATTAGGTTTATGTTCCATGCTATAACTGCTATGGTTCTCGAGTCTACAATAACCACGAGGCTCGGAGGAAGACTCATATGCACGTGTGGGATAATAAACGGTAAAATGTATTCCTAGTCAAGCCTCTATGACTGGCTCAAGTATTGCATGATGATCCTGTTTTCCTGATCATGGGCATGGCTATGCCGGCAATTTTGAGGGCACAATTGTTGGTAGAACACTTGTGTTGAATCGACCCGATTGATGTTATGCTATGAGATACATTCGTCATAAGTTTATGGTTAATAACACAGAGAAGTTAATGTTTGCATAATTCCTTAGACCATGAGAGTGTCGAGTTTCTTCATGCTTGCTTCATGAACTTTGGGGTTTGTTAAACGTCATCCGTAAATGAGTGGCTATTACGGCGGCTTACGGGTTCATGGAAAAGTATGTCAAGGGACTTGATAGCTCAAGATTGGGATTTGCTCCTCCGACGATGGAGAGATATCTCTGGGCCCTCTCGGTGTTACGGTATCCATCATCGTCTGGCCAGACACAGGGTGATTTGATCACAGGGATGCCGGAACACGGGAACGAGAAAAGAGAACAATACCGGCAACGAGGTAACTGGCATTGTGGACAAGTGTTGATCCACGAGGATGCCGATGTTTCTCACCTCGGGTATTTGTAACATATCGCGAAGCAACAGGAATAGCACACGGCAACTGGAGGTTCACTCGAATATTCATTCGTGTGGGTATAGGGGTCAATATGGGTGTCCACGGCTCCGATGTTGATCATTGATCGGAAAGTGTTCCGGGTCATGTCTATACTTCACCGAACCCATAGGGTCACACGCTTAAGGGTCATCTATCTGCTGAATACTAGACGGGGAGTCTGAGAGAAATTCACCGAAAAAGTTTCGGACGAAACGGAAACGTTCCGGAGAGGATATCGGAATAGTTCCGGTAAAACTGAAAAGTTGTTTCAGAGGATACCATAAAGTCAGATTGGTTTCGGCACATGCCTGATAATTCTTGGAGGGTGCCAGAATCATTCTGGAAACTTTCTGGAATTTTCCGGGATGAAAACCGGAAATGTTCCGGAGCTGCCGGAACCGCTTCAGATGCTTTTCGCAGATGAAAATCACTAAACCGGAATTGTTCCGGATCGCATTGAAACTTATTTTAGTGGGTACTGGAATTGTTCTAAGCCCACATAAATATTTTCAGTTCGACCGGACGCTGAAAAATGTCGTCGTGAATAGTGAAATCAGATTTATGGATATGGTTGGAAGTTGGCTTTCCACAAATATCTTCCCAAGATATTTTGGGATGACATGGCATTTTGGATATGCCCATCCTACCCCTTGTTTTTCCTATAAATAGAGGGGAGGAGGCAGCCCCATATGCTTCATCCTTGCTCTCACATACACATGCCATGACATTTCTGGCTTCTCTCTCCCTCCCAGCGAAATAGTTTCGTAGAGCCGAAAGGCTGTCTGGGTTCCGGTGGGAACTAGTTCTGGACGGCGAAGCCCTGCCGGATAGATGACACCGTATGTGTGCAACTCTGTAGAGAGATCGTAGTTTCGGTCTTAGTTCGAGAGTGCCTCCCGAAGGGTTGTCCGAGTTACAGTTTGAGTTTCGGGTGTCCTCCCGAAGGGCTGTCCGAGTGACCCGCCCGAAGGGCTGTCCAGGGGCCTCCCTAAGGGCTGTCCGAGGATCCGTCCGGTGGGACTATCCGAGGGACTGTCCCGATGCCTCCCGAAGGGCTGCCCGGAGATCCGTCCGGTGAGCTGACGTGGGAGTACATCCTCGCAGTTGGGAGGTTGTAAATCCTAGCTGCGGGGATCTGCACCGCCGTTCGTCATCGACTCTACTTCCGCTGCGCTATGAGTCGGTAACGAAACAGATCAAACCTTGTATGCAGTCTCCATAGTGATCCTGGGCTGGTACGTAGGTCGGAAATTTTTTGTTTTCTGCTGCGTTCCCCAACACTAGGGTTGGCGCCGCCAACCATCTTCCCCACCCCGGCGCCGTCAGATCCGCCGGCAGGAGCGTCGCCGGCGGGAGCTCCTTTACGACGCTGCCCCGTCCAGTCCACCGCCATCCCCGACCCGTTCGCGCCCGGCCGCCCCTTCTCCTCTGCCGCCCCGCCCCTTCTCCTTCGCCGCCCCGTCCAGTCCACAGGCTTCCCCGCCCCGTCCCTTCTCCTCCGTCGCGTGCCGGCTTCCCCGCCCCGTTCCCACCGCCGTCCCGCCCCGCCCCGTCCGGCCCACCGGAGCCCGCCCCGACCGCCCAGCCCGAGGCCGCGTCAAACTGCCTTGCCGGCCGCCCCCATCCCAGCCTGCCTCGCCGGCCATTGCTCTGTTGTTGCTTCTTTCGACGCTAATGGGTGCTCTGCTGTTGCTAATGGCTGCTCCTAGTGTGTGATGTGCTAATAATGTGTGGTTGTGCTATTGCTAATGGCTATTGTTGCTATCAAAATTTCGTGTTCATATTAGACATGAAACTGTCAGAAATAACCAAGTGTTACCAATTCATCACTCACTTCAATCTAGGGGCGTTATAGACATTTCAACAGACAGCTCATACAACAATCACAAGCTAGAATTACAGAAAAGAACTGGACAGACAATTCTGTGGGCAGACGATTATGTGGGCAGTTTCCAGAATCGTAATTCTCCAGAATTATAAGGCGAAAAGAACTGGCCCTATGTGCCTCTTGCAGAAGTTGAAAAAAAGAAAATGCGTTTTTTCGCGTCAATTTTTTTAAAAAAATCTTTTTTTTCCAAAACCTCAGAAAAACCTGAGAAAAACTGAAAAGCCAAAAAAAAAACCATCTAAAAGCTGAAAACGCGTAAAAAAACAAAATCCAAAGGAAGCGACCAGAGCGCGACACGTGGCAGCGGCTGAGAGCGCGCCACTTGGCGCGCTCCCAGCCCAAACCAAGTGACCCTTGCAGGGATTCCCCAAGGATTAGACGCTCCCAATCCTCGCTTTCCACCGTGCAGCGCGGGGAATAGGAGGGTCGTGGCCTAGCACTGCTTATTTGTTTGTTGTGGGCCGTCGTTCTGGCTGCAAACACCCGACTGGCTATGGTAGCTATGAAAAAAAAAATCTGCTGTACAACATTTTGATACAAACACGATAAATGTCAGACTTTGTAAAAGGCAATCTTCGGATATTTATATATGTACAGCAGAAAACAATGCCGAAAATGTACGGAGCACGTGTGAGAATCATAATAAGAATAAAAATCAGAAGCAGAAGCAGAATACTTCCTCGTAATTGTGTACAATCTTACTACATCACATAGACTTAGATTGGTAGGTACAACAGAGGCCAGTTTACATCTTGCACTCCTCTTCAGGTCATCTCAGACAGTAAATGTGCCACATAGAAAGCAATCGCATGGATCCTAGGTTATTAAGATGACGTCGTCCGAAGTTCGACCAGTGAAGCATAAACTCCGTCTTTGATGTTCATCAGAGATTCGTGCCTTCCTTTCTCCACTATCGCGCCATCCTTGACAACCTCAATGATATCAGCACTTTTGATCGTTGAGAGACGATGTGCCACGGCAACCGTTGTTCTGCCGACCATCACACGATCTAAAGCATGTTGCACAATTCTCTCTGACTCGGCATCCAAGGCACTAGTCGCCTCGTCGAGTAGTAGTATCTTAGGGTCCTTCAGTATCGCCCTTGCAATAGCCACTCGCTGCTTCTGGCCACCAGATAGTTGTATACCTCTCTCCCCGACGGAGGTGTCGTATCCTTGAGGAAGGCTTGATATGAAGTCGTGCGCATTGGAAGCCTTCGCGGCCGCAATGAGCTCCTCCTCACTGACTTCCCCATCCTTTCCATAGGCTATGTTGGCACGGATTGTTTCGTTGAAGAGTACAGGCTCTTGACTCACCAATCCAATTTGGTCCCTCAACCACTTGATGTTTATGATCTTGATTTCCACTCCATCCAATGATATGGTGCCTGAATCGGGATTGTAGAATCTCTCCAACAATGCGATTACTGTTGACTTGCCGCAACCGCTCTCTCCAACAAGTGCAACAGTCTACATAAGACCATAAAGAAACTAAGCGGGATAAGTATAATATTTGACAACAGAAGATATAACAATGCATTGACTATATGATAAGTAGGTTAATTAACCTTGCCGAAGGGAATGTGTAGATTGAAGTCATTGAAGATTAGAATATTGGGGCGAGTTGGGTACTTGAAGCTGACATGTCGGAAATCGATGTCACCCTTAACCTCATCTAATGTCATACCCTCATTGTTGCTTGAGTTGATTTCAGACTTTCGGTCTAGCAAAGCAAATATAGAGATAGCTGAATCCTTTGCCTTTTTTGAATCAGTGGCCATTGCACTTGTTTGCCATTGCACTTGTTTGAGATATCCCCATAGTTGCTAAAACTAGTGCAAAGAAAACCTGCAAAGTATGATATACTATGTGAAATTAATGGCACTATGAAAGTTGTGACATTGGTTAAATTAAGATTGAGGAATTTAAGACTATAAAAATAAAGCACGAGGAAGAGAATCTTCGATGAGAAAATATACAACTGAAGTAATGCATTTGCGTACCTCAAAAACATCACCAAAATTTGATTTGCCATGGCGCACAAATTGCCCTCCAACATAGAAACAAAGAGCATACACAAGGTACAACATCAAGTATGAGAAACCAAATCCAATACCTCCAACCATTCCTGTTTTGAGTCCTTGATTCATTGATGCTTCACATTTATGATCATATATAATAGTAATTATTTTCTCTGAACAAAAAGAAGCTATGGTCCTTATACTACTAATTGCATCTGTGGCCACTTGACTTGCATCTTCATACATCATCTGGAGAATGAGCAAAATCCATTATCACTGACTTTAAAAGGTTTTGAGAAAGTGAAAATAGGCATATAGAGTAAGTAGCCATTCTGTCATGCTTGATGAAGCAAAAAAATGATTACAATTCTTCAAATTCGTCGAATACTTTTTTCTTATATATAATTTTATCATTTATATTCATTGCTTAAAGGGAGTTGAACATTGTTCATCCACATCTACCACTTTCCTTTCTCACCTTGCTAAAAAGCTTGGTAAAAAACGTATAGGCTAACTAATCTGAATACGACAAAGCTCCCCACATACAAACTTAGTCCACTTCTCCCTTAAAAGTTTCTAGCAATTACGGATCATAGTCCATGTCAAAAAGCACTATGCGTGTGGCTGTGGAGTTGAGACACGGTGTAAGGTTAACCAAGAATGAACACTGAATTGTGAGACTAGCCAAGATGGATATCATGTGTGCACAATAGCACACTAGACATATGAAACGAGCTGAGCTGATGATCATGTCTTAAATAATCTGTAGAAAAGCACTGGCTGTGAGCCAGTAGTTCTAGCTTGATGATAGAAACCTGACATGCTCTACTTCATTAATCCCTTTGGTTCCCCAAAAGGTCTTTTTTGTAAATAGCAAGAGTCAACAATTTTTGGAACATTGGTGAGTAATATACTTAATTAAACCATATGAGTAAATGTGACTCACAAGCTATATAGTTTCGTTGGCTTCTAATAAATATTAAAATGCCAATTAGTTGCAAAGTTAAAGCTTTTAGACAATGCCTATGTCCAAAGCAATAACATTTTGGGAACTATTAGGTGTAACAGTTAGTTTTATGGAATTATTTTGAACATGTCATATTACTTGAGAAACATCCCAACAATATTCTTTAATGGATTACCTTAGCATCTTGACTAAAACCACTCAAGAATCTCACGTGGGCATAACCTTGAAGACCCACAAGTGGAATCACACATATGATGATCAAAGCAAGCTTCCAGTCAGCTATCAGAGCAATGACAAGTCCCGTGACAAGTGTTGAGATAAGCTGAACTATTAATGACAAGTTATCTCCCACTAAACGCCGGACGTTCAAAGCATCAATTGACAATCTTGCACCAAGAGCTCCGCTGTAGTATATAATTTGGAAATTATAGTACATGAAAGTAAAGTTCATAAAATCTAGAGGAAGAAGAAATCAAAGAGAAAAAGCTACAACACACCTGGAATTTCTAGGATCATCAAACCAAGCAACTTCTTGGTGCACAATGCTTTGAAATGACAATGCTCGGATGCGCTTTATAAGCTTGCCTCCGGCAATTCCAAACAAAAAGAACTTTGTCGGTATTGCAATTATCGCTATGATAGCCATGACAAAGCACATTAGACCCCAAAAACTAGTATCCTTTTTTAGCTTATCTGGTGGCTCGTAGAAAGCTTTAATGGCACCTGAAAGAATTAGAGCAAACATCGGGAAAAGGACTCCATGAATTGCTGCAGCTAGGGAACCTAACAAAAGAATAGGTACCTCCGGCTTATTAAGAAATGCTAGCCGTACCATAGGAGAATTCTTTGGGAGCTCACCCTCTTCATTCTGATCTTTATGATTCTCCTCAGGTGTATCATTTCCACCAAGCAATTCGATTGCACCAGGTAGCCCGAATGGGAGTGTGAAGAATGGCCACTACTATTCCCTATAGAGCCACTAATTGATCGCTTCATTGACAAGCTTGTGCTTTAGTCCTTGGAGCAGACAATCGACGGTCTATTTTTTGCTCTTCATGACTTTCTTGTAGCAGAATAAGTTTAGAGTATGGACCATCTAAGTTTAGTACTAGTTCATCATGGGCACCTATATAAATTATGTGTAGGAAATTGGTAAGTTTAGTTAAATATGACATATAGTCGATTAGTAAAAAGTAGGAAGTGGCAATTGAATCCTAACCTTGTTCAACTATCTTTCCTTGTTGAACAACTGATATGCAATCAGCATTCCTCACAGTAGTTAGACGATGTGCAACCACAAGCGTAGTCCTGTTCACCATGATCCTGTCCAGTGCCTCTTGAACTATCCTCTCTGATTCCACATCCAATGCGCTAGTAGCCTCATCTAACAGAAGTATTTTGGGGTTCTTAATGATTGCTCTAGCAATTGCAATCCTTTGCTTTTGCCCCCCTGAAAGCTGAGCACCACGTTGACCAACCATTGTGTCATAACCCTAGTAGGAGATAAAAGTAAATATTAGCACTCAACTTATATGCAAAACTTGTAATTACACAATGATTTTTTCACGCACATTGGGCAACTTATCAATGAAAATTGCTGCATTAGCGAGCTCGGCGGCTATCTTGATGTCCTCAATTGTTGCGTCTTCTTTTCCATATGTTATGTTATCTTTAATTGAGGTCATAAAAAGCACAGGCTCTTGGCTAACAAGGCCAATTTTCCCTCTTACCGAATCAAGTTGTAAACTCTTGATATTGACACCATCAATCAAAACCTCACCAGCCTGTGGATCATAGAATCTCTATACAAGACTAATCACAGATGACTTGCCACTCCCACTCTCCCCAACTACAGCCATTGTAGTGCCACTAGACACATGAAGTGAGAATCCATCAAATATCAGTTGCTCGGGCCTTGCTGGATAGCTAAAATACACATCCCTCAACTCAATGTCACCCCTCATGTCTTCTAATTGTTTACCAGTATTGTCATCAGGATCAATCTCTGGTTTCCTCTTGATTGTTGTGAACAATCTGTGTGCTGCTAATTGTCCTTCTGTAAAGGCAGTCATACACGGGGTTGAGTTACCTAAAGACCTGCAAGAAAAAATGGTAATTATCACTGGTAACAATGTCATCAGAAGCTCTATTGTCATATGAATTGTAGTTCAAGGTAAAAGTAGAGAACTCACATTGCCCCAGTCATGATAGCAAATAAGATAGTGATGACTTGTCCTCCTGTGTATCCTTTTGTCAGTACCAACTTTCCACCGTACCATACGGCTAAACCATAGGTAGAAAAGAATGCAAAGAAAACAGAACCCATGCCAAATCCATTAGTAAGTCCTTCCTCAACAACAGTCGTATATGCTTTGTGTATTAGTTTATTGTACATTGTGATGGCATGCTTCTCCCCATTGAACGCAACAACCTGTTTATAGATATAGTAACAAGATAACTAACTGAGTACAAGATAACTTAGTTAGTACCTAGAAAATCATTTATACTAGCCTTTGATTACTCTGTGAATTGAACCTACTATTTTTATGGCTCCAATTGTCTGCTCGACAATGTTCCCTGCATTACTGTATGATGCTTGACCTTTGCTAGAGATTTTTGACAGCACTTTTGCCACTACTCCTGCAGCAAGTACAATCGGAGGTATGCATGCCAACATGACAAAAGATAGAAGCCATCCTTTCACAAATCCTACAATGAAACCACCAAGGAAAGCTGCCACAAGTTGTTCGAACTTGCCGACCTGAAGAGTTTTACGGGGGCTATCTATTTCAGTTTTGATATGGGTTGGAATGTAGTGAATATGATTTTACTTATGTGCTATTCAATTTACTCGGAAAAAGTCCTTACCTTCTCACCAATAGCATCCTGAACTAGCACGGTATCACCACACATTCTTGAAACTATTTGCCCAGTTGTCATTTCTACATCAAAGAATGATATATCCTGTCTCAAAACAGACCAAAGGTACAGAGATCGAATGCGTGTCGCCTGCCTTTCGCCGGTAATTGTCCAACATGACACCTCTGCAGAGATAAAAAGTTGACTTGATAGTTATTCTACAATGGCATGATCATAACTAGCTATATGGCTCAGAGATGATTCATTTTTCTATTGGATCTATTACGTGGACACAATTGTGTCGCCGTGATTGCTAATCTAATTTTCATATGTTTGTTCATATCATCTTCTAGTTAAAATGGAAAACATGTAAACATTTCCTTCTTATATTCGACAGTTTTGCTAAATATCCTTTGGATAAGAACTTTAGGAGCATGTACATCTTGGAAATCATGATGCGACAATAACTTGAAATTTTAAAACACTAGTGTGTGCATTAGCCACCATTTTCTCAAATATTTCCAACACCTAGAGTAGGTTGTAGAAACACATATGAAAAGGTTGACAAGGTCTGCTCATGCTTACGAAGAAAGGAGATGACTCCTGCTCCTATACCCAAGTAGACAAAGTTCAGAACCACCTGCATGAAACAAATGACAAGAGGGTAAAAACGTATTCACATGTTTATTGTCTTATATTAAAGTATGGAACCATTCAAAGTAGCATCAAAACATGCCTTTTACATTTAATTGTATTTTGAAATATCCATATTATTTTCTGATAGAAGTACCTATATGGAATAGCTCATGTAGGAGCACCCATATTTCTTTTGTATGGGGCGTACAAATGCTTATTTTGACAAAAGTTTGCACACTTGTTAGCGACTTGAACATGTACACACCATACTGTTAATTATTTTGCTTTAATATATTCCCTAATTTCAGTTTTCATCCCGACTGTCAGTGCATCCAGGAGCCAAAACGCCTCTTTCTGCACAAACATAGATACATTCTTCTTATTTGTTGTTTTCCTCAGTATGTACATATATACATGTCAGACTATTTATGTTATAATTTAATTATTGATTTTATGATGTTAATTCATAACCAATAGTTTCACTGTTCCACATCCTTCAAATTGAGCAACAACATACTTTGATATCTTTCATCTCTAATAACCATGCATGATTCCATGTTTTATTCTTGGAATATATATGTACAATCAAACTAACTAGGTTATAATTCTCATGACCTCGAATTTGTGTTACTCATGCTTCTCCATTAATTGGGCATGTGGCTCCTTCTCAAGGTTTATTGAAAGTCCATATTTTATTTCCAGTATCATTCTTCCATAGTGGTAATCTTTATTCTGAATTCATGACATATAATGATCAGTTGGGAGATGTTCAAAATTGCATTCCAAGTTCTCATGTATTTTGATCTCCTGCTATATTAACCAAAATAGTTTTTCAAACTTCTACTACTTTGATGATTTCAAAATCACTAGCCTGTGTTGACACACAGGCTGAAGACTAGTTGCAATCTAATGCAAATAAGATTAATTGCTTTGTTGCTTCTTCTGTTGATCTTTGTTGTGTTGCATAGTGTTTCTTTATTAGGGACTTAGTTGTAACTTGTGATAATTCTTTCACATAAATGATTGTTGACAAAACATAGTGATAGGGACAACCATGATGGTTCTTAACAGGGCCATATAAAAGAACAAAATTCCATTGATATAGCCCAACCATACTGAATCGAATATAAAAACTCATGAAAAAACACTCCAAAATACACGGCAAATCATATATGATGCCCATTGTGTCGGATAGGCGGGAAAATGCACACTCCAAAATTCAAGGGGTATAGCAACCTTTTTTAAGTGTTTTTTTCTTTTTCTTGCCTAAAAAAAGTGTTTTCTTTTTTGTTTTCCCGTCTGGTTCGATCGGTTTTGTTTCTAGATTTTCTTTGTTCTTTCGGTTTTCTCCTAGTTTCAGTTAGTTCTGTTCTTTTTCTTTGTTCATCATTAGTAAAAATACATTTTTGGCTTTCATTTGCTCCTTTTTATGTTTTTTGACTGGATTTTATTCGGTTTTCTTTTTCTTTCAGTTTTCTTCTGGTTCTGTTACTTTTCTTTCGCCTTTTTCTTTTTCCCTTTCCCTTTACTTATTCTTTTCCTATTTATCTGTTCTCCTATTTTATTTCTTTTTGTATTTTCATTTATGAACACTAGTCTATATGATGCAATTTAAAAAATGTTCTCGTAATTTAAAATAATGTTAGCACACTTTAAAAAAAATCATGTAATTTAGAAGGGCGTCGTATCGGGTGAATCCGGCCATATCTTTGCATCCCTGTATCCCATCAGCGCTGACCATCCGTTTTAAATCCTACGACTAATGAAACTGGGCCCTTATTTTTACAGAAACACGCCCTCCTCCGTCCCTGCTAATCGTGTGATTTTTCCAAAAGCCCTCCGAGCCGTGGGCAGCTCTACCAATTCCCTTCGCCCTTCCCTGATCTCATTCACGATTTGCAACCTACATCAAGCGGAGGCGAGAGAACATACTGGACTTGCTTGGACGATTGCCCGGACATAACGCATCTGCTCGGACGGTCGCTGCGATGGCGACGATCAGATGCATCTTCCAACGCCCGATCAACATGGCAGACAAATTCTGTTCGCATAAAATGCCCCAACCGATCAGCATGGCGGCAGTTTGGGATGATGCATCTGATTCAACAGCAGTGGATGGAACTCCCTCCTTCCTGATCACCTGGCGACGCTGAGATTGCATCCCCACCTAGCCGCCGAGAAACTCATCTCACTTGCCCAGTTATTGGTGTCAGTAATGCTACCACAGCAGAACACCAACTTGACAGTACGACAGACGGAGGTTCAGGTAATAACACATAAAAAGAACATACATTTGTGTACATTGTATACGTGCATTTGCTCTCTGGAGTCTGGACGACTTATCATGTACATGTATGTGCAGCCGGAGAATCAGGCAGCAATAAGTCGCAAACTCTAACGATTGAGGGACGATTTGCAACGTTAACAAAGAAAGCCAGCATTCCTCTATTCTCGTGTTCATAAATTTCCTTGATCATGTCGCTTAACAGTTTAGAGAGTTATGCATAATGATATGATTATTGTGATTTATTTTATGTTCCAGTGCTCGTCTTCTACACCAAGATGCGACGAGAAAATGAAAGTAGGGATGACATTTGAAGGGCTCGAGGCTGTGGAAGAGATGAAGCAAAATGGTGTCCCATGATGGCCCTCGATCGTGTTAAAAAAGCATGAGTTTATATGCGACACGAGTTATTCATGTCGATTTCTTTAATATACTGAATTCTTGTAATGGATGAAAATATGTGATTTATCGAACTGACTTCCTCTTATTATCTCTGTCTTGATGTGTGTTGAATGGATTGTAGCAAGCAGCATGTTACATTATGTTCACACGCCATGAATGAAAATATGTGTTTGCCAAACAGTCTTCCTGCTATTTTCTCTGACATGATGCTGGTTGAATTTAGTGTAGCTAGCAAGCAACATGAGCACTATTGTGCATTTTGTTCACATGAAAGCTGAAGCATGCTCTTTTTTTTCATACCTACGATCAGCAGCTATCACCTAGGAGAAATGCATGTATAAGAAACGCAGTCAGCTTGTGAGTTCTTTATTCACTTGTATAAACACTGAGTTCACAAGTTCATCGGTTGTTTGGCCTGTTGCTGCAGTAAAATAGCATGTATGAACTGTAAAAGTTTGTCAGTAGCATGAGACTTGTAAACCAAAGTGCAGCATGAATCACACAGGGAACTACTCAGATTAGAAACCAACATCAACCTCAACAATGTCATTCACTAGAAGAAATCAAAGTCGTTTCTGCTAATTTTTTTTAAATAATACATTTTTTTTACTAAATATGAAAAATAATACACGGTTTCGATATTTTCGGAAAATAGAATCCAGTCGGCTGTAGGTAAGCCGACAGGCTCCAGTCGGCTGGGCCTGGGACGACTAGGCCCACTCGTCCACGCATCAGCCGACGAGTGGCTTAAAGACGTCAGTCGGCTACGGCCGCACCTGTCGGCTGCGCCTTAGACGACAGGCAGCCTATCGGCCTGGGCTAAGCCGATAGGTGCCTATACAGCTGCTTAATGGACCTATGCATGCATGCACGTATATAACTCATCCTCATCCCTTTGATCGAATAAGCATGAATGCTAGCAAACTAGCTCTCAGCAGGTACGTAATTACTAGCAGGCCACCTGGTCATGTACACGTACACGTACATGTATTACCCACATGCACGCATCATTTTTGCATGCACGTGACAAGGTTTGGCATGACCTAGAGTTCGTATGTATACACGACCTGTATGTATTCGGGTATCTGCGGCCGGCCGGCAAGCTCACACGCATATGTATCCGAATACCCACACATATACATACATCATATACATACATATTCGAGTCTCTGCGGCCAGCCGGCAAGCGCACATGTATATGTATTTGAATACCCGCAAGCTGAAGCACGCATGTATATGTATTCGAATACCCACAAGTTGAATTATATACGTACATGAAATATATGCACGTATTGGCATCGGGTGCAAAGCTACACTTACACTTACACACGTACAAGGCTGGGATTCGGCAAGTAAAGATTAATCCGGATCAAACCATACAACCGAATGAACCGATCAGGTACGTTTCTCGGTTTTGATCAAGAAGCCGGTCAACTCTCTGGACGAATAGCTTGACTACGGGCTGATTATCAATAGCGAGTGCTAGCATTCATGCTTATTCGATCAAAAGATTAACACACTGGTTGAGTTATATACGTGCATGCATGCATAGGTCCATTAGGCAGCTGTACAGGCACCTATCGGCTTAGCCCAGGCCGATAGGCTGCCTATCGTCTAAGGCGCAGCCGACAGGCGCGGCCGAGGCCGACGACGAGTGGGCCTAGTCGGCCCAGGCCCAGCCGACTGGAGCCTGTCGGCTTACCTATAGCCGACTGGATTCTATTTTCCGAAAATATCAAAACCGTGTATTATTTTTCAAATTTAATAAAAAAATGTATTATTTAAAAAAAAATAGCGTCGTTTCTTTCAGATTTTTACAATCACCAGCAACTTGATATTCACTTTTTTCTGAATCTTACATTCACCAATACAGATTAGTCCCATTCTCAAGCTTCAGCATAGAGAACAATTGAAATCAGCAAGAGGGTCATCTAAAAAGAACAGGCTACATGGTGGTCATCCAATAATGGATGAGCCGCTGTGGCAACTTCCGCTGGGCTGTCAGCGCTGTGTTCGCTGCAGCCTTCCATGCCTACTCTGGAGGCCGACGTGTCACCGGTACAAGTCGCCGCTCGCCTGCTATCGCCGGGGTGTGCTGGTCGCCGCCGCTGTCGCCTGGATACTCTGGTCTCCAACTGGTGTCTCCATCATGGGCTGCCATCGGCAGGATGTGGCAGCCGCCTACACGGATCTTCATCACAGACTGTCGATGCAACAACCACCCATATCCGTCGGAGAGGCTACCGTCGATGGATGTGGTAGCAGCCTCCAGCGTGTCTCCATCGCAGCGTGCTAGGTAGTGCTGCCTAGGCTGGGATGTGGTGGTCGTGGCCGTCTCGGCCGTGGCCGTCACTGGACGCTTGATTGGGATTGGGGGTTGGAATTTGGGAGTAGGGGATTTTGAGATCAGGGAAGGGAGAAGGGAATTGGTAGAGCTGCCCACGGCTGGGGGGCTTTTGGAAAAAATCACACGATTAGCAGGGACGGACGGAGGCGGGCGTGTTTCTGTAAAAATAAGGGCCCATTTTCATTAGTCGTAGGATTTAAAACGGATGATCAGCGCTAATGGGATACAGGGATGCAAAGATATGGCCGGATTCACCCGATACGACGCCATTTAGAAGTATTTAAAAAAATATTTATGTATGCATGTAATTTGGATTTTTTTTTAATAATGTTGGAACGAATCTCTGCACAAGCCTTCAACCCAGATTTCAGGACCAAATGATCTCGGGAGCCGAACTGCATTTCCGCACTAAAATATACTCCCCCCTAAAGAAATATAAGGGAGTACTACCTACTTTAGAAAGGACAAATTTGATCATAGGTTCGTTGTGGAAGAGAATTTTGCAAGCGTGGGCGTGGTGGCTAGAGATCATAAAGGATCGGTGATCATTTCCTTATGGGACTTTATTCCGATATATGCTCAGATTTCATGGAAGCGGAACTTCAAGCATGTCTGGCGGAATTGTATATAGGGGTGTCTTTTCATAAGCCTGTCATTTTGGAGACCGACTACATCGTTGTGAAAAATTAGGACGTCGATATATACCGAACGTCAGATTTTTAGCCCCCTCGTCCCGAACGAAACGTTCGTAAGGGGACGGTCACCGTACCGAACGAAAAACGTTCGATCCAGGGGAGTGGCTGGAACGAACGCCCCGCTCGCCCCAGGGCCCCCGCGCGAACCACTACCCCCCAAGAGAAAACAGCCTTGCATTGGGCCAAAAAAAGCCCAGTTTTTTCTTGACACGTCTAAAAGAAAGAAGAACTGCTGTTTTGGACCACATTTTGATTCGCTAAACAAAAATCCAATATAATTGCCATGACGTACTAGGGGAAATTGCTATGTGGTGAGACAAAAAAATGCTGAGGCATAAAATAGAAATAATGGGAAATTGATTTTCGGCCACGTGACTATATTACACACATTTACTAAGAAAATTGCCATGATTTTTTCACAACAAGTGATTCGACAAGAACAACCTATTTTACAATTTGCCATGATTTTATTTTTTAAAAAGGCAAGTTTTATAAACAAATTGATTCCTAAAAAAAAGCATGGCTAAAAAATTCTAACCAACAAATCTGATAATGCTCACATGGCAAATTTTCCAGAATTGCCATGGCAAAAATCTACCTAACATTTATGTTTGGAAATTGCCATGGTGAAATTCTAATAAAAAATTATGTACGGAAAATTGCCATCGGAAAAATAGAATGAACAGTAGAAGAAAATTATGACCAAAATTTGCCATGGCAAAATGAATGTTAAAAATTTTACATGGTATTTTAATTAAAATTACAATGATTTGCATGAAATTTACTATATATGTGTAAAAAACACTAATTATAACCACATTTGCCATGGCATATGTATATCAGAAAATTGTAAGCCCTTTTTACTATATGCATGAAGACACAAAAAAAAAGTAAAAATTGCCATGGCATATAACACAACAAAAGTGTAGCATATATTGCTTAATAATAGTTGCCATGTTTCATAAATTGAATTTACCATGGTCCATAAGAAAGCAAAAATATTCCCATTAGCTGGTGAAATTTAAAAATTGTCGTGGTGTAAAAGTGATTTTGCCATGGCAAAGTGAAGGTATATTTGCCATGGAGAATGAGAAGTAAAAATTGTCATGAATGATAAGTAAAAATTGCCATGCATGCATAAGTAAAATTGCCATGGCAATAAAAGCTAAAATCTGCCATGGCAAAATTAAGAAACAATAATTTGCCGTGGCAATAAATTAAATTTGCCACGGCAATAAAAAGGTGAGTTTGCCATTGGCTTTGAAAGTTAATTTTTGCCATGTTGAAAAGGAAAAAGGATATTGTCGTGATCCATAAACTACATTTGCCATGCTCCATGAAAGTAAATTGCCATGGTTGAAAACAAAAGTAAATTGCCATGGCAAAAATAAGAAGTAATTTGTCATGTGTGTTAAAGTAAAATTGCCATGGCAAAATAAAAAGTTAATTTGCTGTCTGTGTTAATGTCAAATTGCCATGTCAACAAAGGTAAAATTGCCATGGCGATAAAAGCAAAATTTCCATGGAAAACTTAAAAATTGTCATGGAAAAAAAAATTGATTTGCTATGTATGTTAAAGTATAATTGCCATGGCAATGAAGGTAACATTGCCATGGCAATGAAGGTAAAATTGCCATGGCAATAAAAGTAAAATTTCCACGAAAAATAAAGTAAAATTTGCCATGCCAAAATAAAAAGTAAAATTGCCATGGCGATAAAAGAGTAAAATTTGCCATGTTTCAAAGAAGTAAATATGTGATGAAGATCAAAGTAAAAATGTGATGAAGATCAAAATTTCGTACATTTTTCATGTGAGTATTCCAAAAAAAAATGTTTTGAAATGTGGTTGTGGCAAGGCAAAAGTTGTAATGGCAAAAGATTTGTCACCATGGCAAAAAAAAAAAGGTAGAAATTGCCATGGCAATAAAGTTGTAACGGTGACATGATTGTAAATTTTCCATGGTTGTAAAGTGAATTTACAATGGCAAAAGAAGTAAAATTGCCAAGGTCCATCAAGTAATTTTGCGATTGGTGAAAATGAAAAGTAAAATTTGTCGTGAGCGATTGAAGTAAATTTGCCGTGTATGTGGAAGTAAGTTTGAAATGGAAAAAAAGGTAAATTTGCCATGGCAAAATATGAAAGAAAAATTTGCCATGGCACTAAAAGAAAATTTTACATGGGATTAAAGGTAAATTTACCATGCTACTCCCTCCGTCCCGTGGTATAGTGTCAAAAATGCTCTTATTTTATGGGACGGAGGGAGTACAAATTAAATTTGCCATGGTAGAAAAAGTAAACTTTTGTATGTCTTTATAATACCCCGAATATGCCATGCTATGAAGTAATTTTGCCATGTGTGTGAAAGTAAATTTACCATGGTAATGAAGGTAAATTTGCCATGGCAAAATTAAAAAGTAAAATTTACCCATGGCTATAAAAAGTAAAAAGTGCCGTGTCAATTTAAGTAAATTTGCCATGCGTGTTAAAGTAAATTTACCATGGCAATGAAGGTAAATTAGCCATGGCAAAATTAAAAAGTAAATTTTGCCATGGCAATAAAAACTAAAAATTACCGTGGCAATTAAAGTAAATTTGCCATGGCAATTTTTGCAGGGGAATGTATAATTGATACATGGCAGAACTGAAAAAATGTATTCCGTGAAAACAAGTATAATTTCAAGGACTGTAACGATGTGTGACCACTGCCGATTCAAGCGTTGCTGACCGATTTTTCATTCCTACATAAACATGTGCTCTATAACTAGATAAATCTGTAAAAGTATGAGAACAACCAAATGCTCTTTTCTGCAGTGTTATGAAAATGATTTGAACTGGTGGTACATACATAGTTGACTATCAAAGGATCAGTGCATTCTACTTTGGGTTGACTTCTTTCACACTTTGGCTCTAAAAACATCAGCACTGCAACAGAAATTTTTAAGATTACAACGAGTGTCTTTAACTCTAATGGAACGACATCATTCTGGAGGATATATGAAAGCAAGTAGCGCCAGTTTGATTTATATTGCTCTGGGATGTAACTGCCAATGCGCCTCTGTTGTTCCATTGGAACACAAGACTGAAACTGAAGAGAAATGAATGGCGGGTGGTGAGCACCAGTCACCTGAAGAATGTGGAGGCTCTCTCCGTTGCCAAGGCTTTGGCCAAGTAAAACTTCCCCGTCCCAAGGCTTTGGATAAGTAGAAATTCCCCGTCCCCGGAGACCTGTACAGGAGAAACGCCCCCCATGGCCTCCACTTGACTGCAAAATTGGATTCTCTCAACACATTTTGATCAATGACATATGAACAGGGAACCTGACTAATTGAGGCGAAATCGACAAAGCTGTTAGTGGCAACTCAGTACCGGTGAAGAACCGACCTGACGGGGAGCACGACGGCCTCCTGTAGCGCCTGCTTAGCGGCGGAATTGCCGTCGAGGAGGGCAAGGATCTCCTCTACGAGGGCGACGAACCCCGGGAGTCTGGTGTCGATGGCGTCGCAGAGCCATGGCGCCGCCGCAGCACGACCCCCCGCCGCCCCTAGAAGCGCCCCCGCCATCTCCGACGAGCAGCACCACCGCGACTTCGCTCTCCCACCCAATCCGCCTGACGCGCCGACGCCCAGGCTCCTGGCTTGAGCTGCCGCCACCGCCTCCCATCAGCTCCAAGCTCCTGCTTCTGCGAATCGACGTCGTCTTCTTTACCACTGGCTTGCCGCAGTGCGGCTGAACCACAGGCCCCAGCGCCTGCGCCGCCACGTCCCGGGCCACCACGCCCCCGCCTCCCGTGTGGGGCCGCAACACATCCCTCACGTCTCCGCTCGCTGACAGACGCCATCGCCACCGCTGGGAACAGGGCCAGCGCCATCGCCGGTGAGGATCGGTGGTCGGGAGTGAATGGAGGATAGCGAGCGACAGCGGAGAGAGAAGTGGATGAGTGGTGGAAGAGGACCGACGCGTTCGCGAAGTCTGTGTTTATCCCGAACGTCTTCGTACGCTGACGTGTCTGCAGTGCTCTGCTTTAAGATTATTAGTTCTCAAATCCAACAGTAAAAAGGACGTTCGGGACGAGGAGGGCAAACAGGGCACGTTCGGGAGCTATCTATTCCGAAAAATTATCTGTCCGACAATGTTGTAAAATATATGGAGGGGGTTTCCAAAGAAGAAGAAAAAGGAAAAACATATACCTACTCTTGATCTCATACCTTCTACTACTACGAGTCAAGGATAAGAGGAATAGGACTGCACTTGTTCTAGTACATAACACAGACGACGTAAGTTTCCAAAAAGTATAATAGATGTCGATAAGCCTGCAGCCATGGAAGATGAGTGCGTGAGACGATTACCTTGTTAACGCGCTGGAGGACGTTGGCGTCCGTGGCGGCGCCGAAGGCGTCGATGACGTCGCCGAAGAGGATCGTCATGAGGGGCTGCGTCACGCCGTTGGCCAGCGCGGCCACCGTGCCGACCAGCATCAGCAGCAGGTCCGTGCCGTCGGCGTACCAGAACAGCCCCGTGAAGGGCACCTTCTCGTGCTGCCCCACGTTCTCCTCCTCCCCCTCGGCAGCCACTGCTGCTGCCTCCATTGCTAGCGGGGTAGCTCGAAGCTTTGTGTATAGTATACCCAACCCCCCTCCACAGCTTTGTGAAGCTCACAGTTCTAGTGCTCATCTGCAGGGTAGGTATTTATGCTTGGGCTGGAGGTACAAGTGGGCTAGGAGGAGGAGGAATATTATTATACCGTTGCATACTTTGTTGCCAGAGTGGAGTGTTAGGGCATCTCCAACTCCGACCCGCAAACGGCCCGCATACCTCCGGACCGCGCAAGCCATCCAACGCAGGCCTGATCGGTCCGCAGGGCGGTCCGGACGCGTTTTCTTTCGCAAACCGGAGACAAACGTGGGGGGCTTTACGGGAGTTCGGACCGCTGTCACGCCCGCTTCTGACCGCCCTGGCCCACCCAAACCCTCTCCTCCCTCCCGCGTGCGCGTTCCCGCCCAGCGCCAGCTGCCCGCATTCATGCCGCTGTAGAGCGCGCCGCTGCACATTGAAGACGGCTCAAGGCGGACGCGACCTCTCATTGCCTTTGCCGTTGAAGCGGTGCGCCAGCCGAGGGCACCACCCGCTGCACGTCCGGCTGAACACGCCTCCTCGCCGCACTCAAGCGCCTCCATTAAACCCGCGTGGAAGCCGAGAAACCTACTCTGGCCACACGTCCGTGCACGAGCGGACCGACATTAAACACAACGCCAGGCAAGCTCCTGCCATCCGCCCGCTATTTAAAAGAGACCAGACGCCGGGCAAGAATCGCACCACTCCGCCGCTCCCCATCTCCTCCTTCCACAATTTTCTCCACCCTTCCGATGGCATGCGACGAGCAGGAAGAGCAGTTCTCCGGCATAAAAGTCGGCTGGATGCCAACCGAGCCGGCCGGATACGAGCGAGGCAGCTCGCTGCTCCACCTCCCTCGCCAACCCCGACGGAGCAAGTTGCCGGATACGAGCATGGGCATCGTCGCTGCCGTGGATGACGCCGCGTCATCCCGCGCCTCTCGTGCCTGCGACCGCGCCATCCGCCGTCAACGCGCGCGCAGCCGCACCCTGCCGGCAGAGAAAGAAATCGGCTGCACGGAGATCGAAGAGTCGGCGGCCAGCGTGTCCGCGTCCGCCACCAACATCGAGGGAAAGTAGAACACGGGAGGCCGCCACCGCTTGAATCCCAGGAAGGCCACCGCCGGCGCGTCACCAGCTTGTACAGCGGGTGACCTGTCCGGTTCTTTATCTCAGACCATCCTAGGCCCCCGTCTGGGCTCCACGGAAGCACCCTTCCCCTCCGGCTGAAGCACCCTCTTTGCCACTCCGATGAGCGTCGCAGTCGGACATAGGGAACATACGGGGGAAGAATATGCCTCCGGGACTCCCGGCAGTCCGGTTAGCAGGCTGCCGGACATGGGGAAGATAAAGGGATCCGCCGCGGCCGGCCGTAAACTAGTGTAGTGTATCCGTGTCGTGGGAGTGGAGCTCCGTGCGTCCGTAGGTGCACATAGTTTTACCTTTTTAGTTAAAATATGTCCAAAATATAACCGTTTTCGTCCGGCCTATATAAATTCGTCATATTTATATGAAATCCGGCCGTATTTGCATGAATTTCATCCGTTTTGTTGAAAAAGAGTTTGAAATGTATGTGGCTTGAATGGCGGCCTTCCACATCCGTGTCCGTGGACTGGGCCCCCTCTGTCCGCGGACAGATAGGGAGGAAATTTGCGGGTCGCCGTTGAAGATGCCCTTAGAATGCTCCACTAAAACCAAAGAGTAGGGTACAAGTGACACAAATGGATTAGGAAAGCGTTATTTCTGGGCTGACAACTTCTTACGCGTGTTCTTAGTTTTTTTTTCTATTTTTCTCGAAAAAGAGGATTACCCCAGCCTATGCATCAATCGATGCATACAGTCATCTTTATTAAATTATTCAACAGAGTCTGACAAAGCAAATACATGGATCGAGCCAAAGTCACATTCCTGGCGACCTCAATCGCTACACCTACAATTCTGATGGAGTACCCAGCGAAACAGAGCAAAGCATTCCTTGGCGTCAGTTCTAATCCTTAGCCGTACTTGCACGTGTTATTTGGTTCCCCTTGCCTTTAACGGCCTCCCAGGCACTAAGAAGCGGGAGAAGCGGAGGATCAACATTGAGGTGTAAATTTACTTTCTACTCCCTCTGTCCGGAATTACTTCTCGCAAAAATGGATGTATCAAAACGTATTTTAGTTCTAAATACGACTCAGGCAAGTGCCCGGACCCCCGATCCCGCCGGTCACCGGAGGGTGGGAGGCCGATTCTGGGCGCTTGCGGAAGGTGCCGGAGATGACGACGACGACGACGACGACGACGACGACGACGGGTCTCCGGCCGCTGTCTCGCCGGAGATCGCGTCACCGACGCCTTCGGATGTGATCTGCGAGGCATTCAAGGTGGGATACTCCGAGGAGGACGTCGCCAAGATGGTGGATGTGGCGATTCCTCTTCATGATCCAGCAAGGCAGGGGCTGCGGGAGGCGGACAGGGTGGAGGTTGTTCGCCGGGTGGTTCATCGGAGGACGGCGGCGACGGCGATCCGGCCATGGAAAGGACCCCTCCCGAAGGTTATTTACCAGGCCACTGCCTGCATCCGTATGTGGTCGTCACTCACTCCTGTGGATTCCAGGGAGCTTTTGGTTACTGGGTGCAACGGTGGGAGATGACAGCACGGGCTATCTTCAACCGATTTGGATGGCGAGCTCATAATAGGCTAGGTGTATAGGCATCGTAGCCTATTTTTCGCCGGATGTGGCATCTTAGACTTTTGCTGTTTACTTCAGTTTGGCTCCTTTTGTGAGCGTTCTTCGGATCTCAGACTTTGTTTACGTTCGTTCGTTTAATAAAATGGCCGCATGCATCTTTCTGATGCAGAGGCTGGGGGCATTCCTCCTTTTCAAAAAAAAAATTATCCATTTCTTCGACAAATAATTCAGGACGGAGGGAGTATTATGTTAGGTTTGGGTGTCTTAGGTAGGGTCGCATGGAATAGAAGTCCCACCGCTCTATCTCCATCCCGGCGTGGCGGGCACCGAGAGTCTGTGGTATCTGGGTTTCGTGGATCGACGGCTTCAGATCCGTGGATTGCCGTCCAACGCTTTGGTCCTTCTTGGCGGTGGTCGTGGCAACAATTATGTCAAGTGAGTTTTTGTCAGGACTTCTCTTCTGTGTTTCAATGCTTTGTGCTCCTCAATCGACAATACGGCAACAAACTAGGGGTTCAACAACTTGTCATGCAAGGGGTTGTGCCTCTAGGTTCTCACCTATTGGGATCTACGGCTCAAACGGCCCTTTAAAACCTTCGAAGTTAGTTCAGCTTGTGCAGGTTCAGCTCTTTGCAGCTATTTTCACCTAAGTCGTGATGGGAAATCTGGATGCAAAAGGTGGAACTAGAGACAATAACTTCACAAACCTTGGTGTAACTTGCAATTTAATTGTGGATCTTTGGTGTTTCATCTTTATTTCAGCTTGTTTGGTCTAATGTACTACGCTTAATTGATCAATAAAGTTGGACTGTTTACTAAAAAGTTAAACAAATAGTTGAATATCTTATAGTTAACTTACAACCTCATAGTTTAGAAGTGTACAACACTACGGACTTCAAGGTACCACAACATTTGCACATATGTGGACATAAACTTGAACATAACTAACGATATGCAACTCGGACGACCGAGGAATAACAATTTCTTAAACAGACAAGAAATAGCGAATCCGGTAGATGATGTATTTGCACTCCAAGAATATCCTGAAAAAACATAGAAAACGTATAATTCTGCGGTAGACCAAAGAAGGTTCTTAGTCTACATAGGCGGTCAGACTAATCTGGGCACGCTTTTTTCCTTGGAAACCACTCGACCAGCTCTCCATGTAAATATCAGGTCAGAGTTATAACCAAGTTGATAATTGTTTGTGTGCAATGTCGTTCCCGGAAGCTTCGGTAAAGAACCTTTACAGTAGCTAGCTGATTGGCCGCACGTGCTGCACTTCGTGTTGTAGTTGGTGAACTAACCTCTTGTCATTTACTTGCAATATTAATCAGGATATACCTATCAAACATAATAAGCTACTAATTTTATCCATGCCAGTGGAGCTAGCTGCATAATTAACCTTGTTGTTCAGGCTGACGTATCACGACAATGACGAAGCGGGGCTCTCCTTTCTTAACAAGTCATCAAAAGTTAACTATTTAAGGTAGACATTCTTATGCGAGACGGTCGGTTTTAGGTTAAATTGACAATTCTGACTCTTGACACTTGACTCTGGTTAGAAGCTTCAGCCAAAAATGAACTTTCCGTGAAAGTTCAAGCAAACCTAACCTTTTAGTAAGCGACAGTTATCCTAGCGCTGAGGTCACACTGCTCGGCGCCAGGATCAGAGAACTCGAGACACCTTCCACGCTGGTGCAGGACCAGTTGACCGGCCTATGTGGATTATTTCATGGGGTTGTATTTCCTACAACAACTTTGTAGACTAAAAGGGTTCTAATTTTGACTCTTTAATTAACTCCTTACTCTTGTTAGAATTTTCAGCCAAAAATGAACTCTCCAAGAGAGCTCAGGCAAATTTGACCCTTTGGGTCATCGCCAGTTATCCTATCGTTGGGGTTACACTCAGCGCTAGGATCAGATTTGCTAACCTAAAGATTGTAGGAATTTGTTCATAGGGCTCTAATTCCTAAAACAAACATCATATCTTAAAACCTTTATGGGTTGAAAGGCTTCTAATTAATTTTATTCTAGGTAATTACAAAGTGCAACTTTTTGCGGGGATTGAAAAGTGCATCTTAACTTAAGAAAAAACACTATCGAAGCTAAATTATTCAAATTGATTTTTTCTACAAAAAAATAAATTTAAAAATAATAAGCTACTTATTTTATCCATGCCAATGGAGCTAGATGCATAATTAACATTGTTGTTCACGCTGGCGTATCCCGACAATGATGAATAACTCTTCTTTCCTGATAAGTCATCAAATAGTTAACCATTTAAGGTAGACATTTATGTGTGACAAGATCGGTTTTCGGTTAAATTGACAATTCTGACTCTTGACAGTTGACTCTGGTTAGAAGCTTCAGCTAAAAATGAACTTTCCAAGAAAGTTCAAGCAGCAAATCTAACCCTTTGGGCCAGCACCAGTTGTCCTATCATTGAGGTTACCCTGCTTAGCGGCTAGGATTAGAGGCACCAAGGCAAGCTGGTGCAAGACCAGTTCGCCGGTCTATGTGGACTAGTTCATAGGGTTCTAATTCCTACAATAACTTTTTATATTAAAAGGTTTCTAGTTCCGACTGACTATTGTTAGAAGCTTCAGACGAAAATAAATACCCAGAGAAAAATCAAGCAAGTTTGACCCTTTGGGTCATCGCCGGTTATAATGGCGTTGAGGGTACAGTGCTCAGCACCAATTATCAGATTTGTTAACCCAAAGGCTCTAATTCCTACAACAGACATCAAATCTTCAAACCTTTATGGGTTGAAACTCTTGAAATTAATGTTATTCTAGGTAATTAAAAAGTGGAACTCTTTTGTGCGGGATTGAAAAGTGTATCTTTTTAAAGGAAAACATCAAAGGAGCATGCAAAATTAAATTCAAATAGAAAGCTTTTACAAAAAAATAGTGGCAGCAAAAAATTAGCACGGTATTTGCGTGTGAAGGCTTCACCTTCTTAGGTGGGATCTTGGGGCCCTGCGTTGTGGTTGTTGGCTTGTTGCCACGGAAACCATCAAACAGACGATGGTTTGGTCTCTCATGAAAAAAGGTTGGGCATTCTAGCGCAAAGTCGCCATGCTGGGGTAACCCAAGGCTGACTGGTAGGGTATGTTGATGTTTCGTTTCTATCAGATCTACCTGTCCAGCATGTGTCAGGATAGCCGCTTGGTTGTTTTGCCTAATCTTACTTGATTGCCTATGCTCCTGCTGCGCACAATGGTCACGTGTCGACCATATATGTTCCATCTGTGTCTGTGTTGTGATTTGGATACATTCTGTAGATGTCTATGAGAGACGAAATAACCCTTGTATACGGTGGATGAGTGGAACATATGTTCAGTTATGTATTCACCTCTCATGCTGAACGGGGCGCACGAATACTCTTTGTAATCAAAGATCGGTGCAGCCTGTGCTCCCTTGAACGCGCGAATTGTCTCCATGTGCATTTTCCTAGTCTTCTTCTAGAATTGCATGCATTATAGTCCATAGAGCATTTTTATTAATTTAAAATATATACATAAAAGAGCTCTACAAATATACACCATAAAGAATAGAATCTCTGCTCATCCGTCTGATACAGATTTAGAGACTACTCACATACTAAACGCAATAATTATCCATACTAATCAGCGATCTCTAAAATTGGCCTAATACAAGGGTGAACGGGTCAGTTCATTTGGTGAACAAACCGTATATATCCTGTCCTTTGCTATTGAACTACTCTGTTAATACTAGTCTACGAGTGTGACTGGCGTCACTTATATGTGCCACTATCTATATTCCACGTGCTGCCAACACAAAGCGACTGCCTTTCCAATCCTCATTGAGAAGTGGTTACCAGGAAAGCCAACATGCATAATTGCGTAAACTAGGACATATATAGGCAACAACTTGCATCTATGATTACGCATGATTGCTATACTAGGCATTGATAATGGGGAAAAGTGAGAAGGGGATCAGGTGGCCGGGCAGACAAAGATTGGATAGGTGCTTAGCCGCCGGCCGGACAACGGATTATAT
The DNA here is from genome assembly GCA_039707655.1 of Elymus sibiricus. Classification (NCBI taxonomy): domain Eukaryota; kingdom Viridiplantae; phylum Streptophyta; class Magnoliopsida; order Poales; family Poaceae; genus Elymus; species Elymus sibiricus. The sequence continues at coordinate 21,429,433 of CM077666.1, forward strand.
ATAAGAACTTTGTTGCCATGTCAATTATGGCATGTGTTCTCTGTTCGTACTGCACTATGCGCTAGTTCCATAGAATGGCCTTTTATTAAAACACGCCATAAATTAATTAATTAAAAGGTTACTACAATCATTCGTTACAACATACGCCACACAGGGCGGAAAGCTATTAAGAAGCACACCATCAGAACTACTATCAAAACTATACTTCTTGATCTTGTGTGTCACACCATTGGCAAGCCGATTAATTTTAGAAATTGTAAAATTCTAGAGCAGCCTAGACATACTCAATGCCTCCTTCAGATCAATGAGAGGAGACCGGTCAAGGTTTTCATTTGCAAGCAAAGAAACCACAAAAGCACAATCAGTCTCCAAAATACTAATAGACCAGTGATACCGATATGAAGTCTGGCGAGACAAGACCGAACCTCAGCTTCATGAACACTGGTACACCGTCCAATAAAATCTCATGAAGAGATGATGACCTTGCCGGAAGAGTTCGAGCAACAACCCCCACACTGGCGGTGCTCATGTTCTTCACAAAACTAGCATCGACATTGGTCTTGATATAGCCATTCTAGGATGATAATGGAGGGTGGGCTCTGACTTCACCATAGTAGATATTATTCGGTGCAAACCAAATTCATGCATCAAGGTTTGGTGGGCGGAGTACTTTAATTTGCTGTGAAAATGTGATGAGGCAAGTTTCCAAGTTGTAGCCACTCGACGACAACTGTATCTTTAGCTCTTCACTTGAATATATATTGGAAAAATATCAATAATTAATATATCTATTACTAATCAATACACATAGATCAACAATTAGGTTAACCATTAGTCGATGTTCAAGTTGGTCGTGGCGTGGCAGTCTACTGAATAGTCATTATTATCGTCTTGAAGAAGAAGAAAACGTGATGTGGCCCTTACTGTCGGCCTGAACAAGAAGACAACATGACGTAATCCTTACTGTCGTGACATGGCAACCCTTACCATTGGCCTGAATAATAAGACGATGATGGGTCGATCATACTTAGATGTTCGCTTGAGTCGACGTAATAAAAGATTGACGATGTTGATGTCGAAGCAGCACCGACCCAATGAAGACACAACCAACTACTCGTGTTTCCATAGAGGGGGAGGCGAACTTGTCCACCCAATCTCATCGCTAGAACCGATGGCGCATGCACTGCCAAAGATGGAGAAGAAGCCAGAGGAGACATATTAAACACCGCCACCACCAACGTTGCAAGGGTCGAAGCTGCGAAAACGAAGACCTACATGTCCACTCGATCTCGTCGCTAGATTTGGGACCCAAGCACCGCCAGGCCTAGAGAAGAAGCCGGAGGAACCATTATGGACGCCGCAGCCACCACCACCGGAAGGGGCGACGTGACTGTCAAGCGGAGACCTACCTAATTCCCCAAAATGGGGGTAATTACGTCTCCCAATGGTAAATCGGGACCTCCCGACATACCCCACCAGTAGGAGGCAGGCGATCTATCAGCGGAGCATAGGTCTCGATGGAGGAGGAACTCGACATCCCTTTGGCTGGGGGCTGTGTAGGAAGCAGTTTTTTTTGTATTGCATATAACTTATAATCAAGTTAATATAGAAGAGTAAATGTGTTAAAAAATATCCGCAAAAATATTACTCTTTTGTTTTTGAAAAATGTACATATAATTTAATATATTCATGTATTTTTTAAAAATATCCATGTAATTAGAAAAGGTTTTCATGAATTTTGAGAAATGAACACATAATTATAAAAATGTATTCACGCCTCTTTGAAAAATCTCCATGTAAGTTCGCTTATTTTTAGAAATTTCATGCATCTAAAAAAGAGTATGTGCATTTAAAATAATACCCATATATTTTTGGTAAGTGTTCACGCTTCTTTTTAAAAATCTTTGTGTAATCATAAAAGTGTTCAAGCATTTTAGAAAAAATGTCCATGTAATTTTTAGAACTGTTCACCTATTTAAACAAGAGCATTCACATCTTTATTAAAAAAATAAGTGTAGTTTAAAAAGGTTTGATGTGCTTTAGAGAAATATTGTTTCTGCAAATTAAGCGTAGCTCAGATGATTAGGTTCCTTGTGATGAGCCAGCCCACCAGGGTTCAAATCATAGACTTGACATTGGTGCTCACATTTTTCTGAATTTATTTCAGGCTTTCCGACGATGTTCGTGGAGACGTTCCTGTCGACTACGAGGCACTTGTGGTAACTTCGTCAATCTCAAGATGTTGTGCCGACTCAGTATCTCGGAGGTGCCCGCAGGGATAGGGTGTACGTGTGTGCGTTCATAGAGATGAGTGTATGTGAGTGTATATGAGGATCTACGTTTGTACTGTCTTAAAAACGAAAATATTATTTCTTTATAAACAAACAGAAATAAAAGAAGAATAAGTCATTAAAAACAGAAAAACAAAAGGAAAGAAAAAACGAAGACAAAAGAAAAGAAAAGGCAAAATCGGAGGCCCAAGAAATAATTTTAAAAAACAAAAAGGATAGAAAACTATAAAGTAAAACAAAAAAGGGGGGCACTATAAACGATTACTCAAAGTATTTAGTGATATTATATCATGTGTAAGAGGCCAAATTCTCGGTCCGAAACCTAGCTATTCTTTTCCAATTACTTTTGAATGATGTGTTCTTTCTATAGGTTTCCTGACATGCTCTGGCTGTTCAAGGCTGGTAGTTCTTAGAACTTTTCTTTGGTACTTCCAACAAGTTACTTTTTCTAGGTAATGGCTAGATTTGTGCCGAGCTCTATATATGGACTCCCATGCCTCTTTACTGTGGCAACCACCAATTCCATTTTCAAACATTGCACAGGCACTTCCTTCGAGTCTTGAGAGCCCGTCGTAAGAGGATCGGTGGCATCATGGCGGATCGAGTTGACGCTAGAGTAATGCTACATCTGCCAAAAGTTTCTTACACAATGGATTTACGCAATGAAGTGATTGGATCACAATGAAATATCAGAGGAGGCCCACATTAAAATTAGGTGGAGATTCCCCTAAAAAAATTAGGTGGAGATTAGGGCATGTCTGTTGCCATTCCCATATAACTTTAATATTTTCTCCTATCGCCGCTCCCATAAGTCAAGCATTTTTGGTTGTCACCGCTGCACTAGCTGTAGCGGTCGGTTTTCCACAGAGTCCTAATCAATCCTTTTGGGTGAGGAGATGCCAATGGGGAGCGGCTGTGTCTCGCCCGCAGTGAGACACAAGCACGTCTGGCCTCAAGGACGTCAAATGGGCCCGCCCATATTCACGCAGGTACACATACATCTATTTTTGTTTCTTTTCTTCCGTTCGTTTTATGTTTATATATTTTTGAAAATATTACAAACACATATATTTCAAAAACATACTGTACTTAAATCTTTAAAAATGTTCACCACGAATTTGAAAAATATTAACATGGTGTAAACAATTACAGTGTATTTTTTAAAAATGTTGATAGCATTAAAAAAAATATTCGTGACATTTAGAAATTGTTCATGTGTTTGAAAAAAAGTATGTGACATTTAAAAAAAATGGTACACAATGTAAAAAGAAAATTTTCGTACCATTAAAAAATGCATGTTATGTTTAAAAAAATGTTTACACGTTTCCAAAATATGTTTGTAACATTTTCAAAAAAAATGTTTATACAATGTAAAAAGTTTGCATAGTTTCAAAATATGTTTTGTATTATTCAAAAAAAATGTTTCAACATGTATTTGAAAGATGGTTAACACTTATTCAAAAATATATTGAACAACATGTATTTGAAAAAAAAACGTGTATAATTTTTTATATGTATACCAAAAGTATGCAATTTGTATGAAAAAATAGATATCAAAATATATAATTTTAAATAATGTTAATCGTGTATTTTAAAAATGCTAAACATGTGTAAGAAAATATTCTTGATGTATACGAAAAATGTACATTGTGTATGAAAAATGTAGACACGTGTTGAAAAAACCCAAAGAAAACCTGTGAAGACCAACGAAAAAAACAAAGAAAACAAAAGAAAAAAGGAAAAAAAATCAAAGAAAACCGTGGCAAATAGTGAAAACGATACGAAATCCATAGAGATAAAAAAATCACGCTACAGCTATAGTACTGGGCAGGCCCAATAGCATCATGCCAAAGACGAGACCAAGAGTTTTTTTAATTGTTTGGATTGCTTACCACATGTGTCACGTGGTAAAGATGAGACCAAGAGTTACCACTAGCAACAGGCTATAAATGGCCCTAGCGAAGCCAATGGACCTGGTATGTGACCAAGGAGAAGCTGGCCTATAACCGAATTGAATCTGGGATACGGAGGCCCGTGGAGAAGGTACTGGTCAAAGGTTTCCCCAACGCGGGGCAGCCACTCCGAACTGCCAACCTCCCCCGGCTTTCCTCGGGAAAGTATCTGGTGCACCGGTGCTTGTGGTACTACCGGTGCACTGGATGCCCGTAGCGCATTTACAAATGTTTAGAAAATTTTAAAAAAAATTAGCACATTCACACAACATCGGTCTATGTTGTCGTAAAATTTGAACTCAAAATTGAAACATTGCTCCAGGTACAAAAATCACAAAATCGACACTGGATAGGACACAACATAAGTTGGGCTTTAGATTTGACCCATTATCACATTGATGTCAAATTTGTCATTTGTGTACCTCATGCAATGTTTCGAATTTTGATTTGAAGTTTTGTAACAACAAAGACCGATATTGTGTCAATGTGCTGCATCTTTTTCAGATTTTTAAAACATTTTTGAACGCGCTACGGCGTCCGGTGCACCTGTAGCACCACAAGCACCGGTGCACCTCCCGGGTTTCCCGAGCGGACGCCGCTGCTGCCACCATCCTACACGCTGCCGTCCTCCTCCACAGCTGCACGCCTGATCCGCCGCTCTCACCTCCACGAATCTGCGTGTTGTCACCGCCTATGCTATGCCGCCGCCCCGCCCCTAGCCTCCTCTGTGCCCCCGTGATGATCCACTGGGCTGCTGCCGACCCGCCCCCATGGACCCGTGCAACCCTGGCTTGGCGGGCTCTGGCCAGGATATCCATACCAGCGGCTGTTTGGAGTCGCCGATTACACGTATACGCCACCTGACACTGCTCACTGCTGGAGTGCTGGTTCGCTTGTAAGTATTGGTTCCTCCTGTCATTTCGTACGCATTTGCCTGCATTGTATGTAAGATCAATTCCTAAACTGTATAGATAGATTTTAGCTAGAACATAACATAAGCAGGAGCTACAAACATCTCCATACAATACAAGTACATGCCGGACATTCTAAACGGCGATCTTCAAATGTTTATATAAGGTGCAGCACAAAACTACAGTGCTCTACACATAGCGGAAATGTACGTTCCAGAATCAGAATATTTCCCTGTAAATGAGAACAATCTTACATCACATACACTTAGACTGGTAGATACAACAAACGGCAGTTTAATTCTTGATCTTGACCTCTTCAAGTCATCTCAAACAGAAAATGTACCTTAGTTACATTGAAATGATCATCCTGATCCTAGGGTAGCATCATGGTGAGCCGAGCGAAGTTCAACTAGTGAAGCGTACAATCCATCTTTGATGTTCATCAGGGACTCGTGCCTTCCTTTCTCCACTATTGCACCATCCTTGAGAACTGCAATGATATCAGCGCCTTTGATCATCGAGAGGCGGTGCGCCACAGCAACAGTGGTCCTGCCAACCATCACCTGATCCAACGCATTCTGCACGATCCGCTCAGATTCAGCATCCAAGGCGCTGGTCGCCTCGTCGAGCAGTAGTATCTTCGGGTCTTTCAGTATGGCCCTTGCGATAGCCACCCGCTGCTTCTGACCACCAGATAGTTGTATCCCTCTCTCCCCAACAGACGTTTCGTATCCTTGAGGAAGGCTTGATATGAAGTCGTGTGCATTGGATGCCTTCGCAGCTGCAATGAGCTCCTCCTCACTGACTTCCCCGTCCTTTCCATAGGCTATGTTGGCACGAATTGTGTCGTTGAACAGTACAGGCTCTTGGCTCACCAGTCCAGTTTGCTTCCTCAACCAGTTGGTGTTTAAGCTATTGATTTCCACTCCATCCAATAAAATGGTTCCTGAATCGGGATTGTAGAATCTCTCCAGCAGTGCTATTACCGTTGACTTGCCACAACCACTCTCTCCGACAAGTGCAATAGTCTATATAGGACCATAACAAAAGTAAGCTACTAAGTACATGATTGTAGTAGATATAACAATGCGATGAGTATACGAGAAGTAGGCAAACCTTGCCATGGGGAATGTGCAGAGTAAAGTTGTTAAAGATTACAACATCTGGGCGTGTTGGGTAGTTGAAGCTGACATGTCGAAAATCGATGTCGCCCTTGACCTCATCTAAAGTCAAACCCTCATTGCTACTTGAGTCGATTTCAGACTTCCGGTCGAGCAAAGCAAATACGGAGATAGCTGAATCCTTTGCTTTTTTTGAATCGGATGCCATTGCACTTGTTTGAGATATTCCCATAGTTGCTAACATCAGTGCGAAGAAAACCTTGAAAGTATATATGATTTACTATGTGAAATGACCTCGTGAAATTTGTGACAGTGGTTAATCATGGAGGGATTAAGAATACAAAAATAAAATACTAAGAAGAGAATCCTCAACCAGAAACTTTACTGCTGAAATAATGCATATGTGTACCTCAAAAACATCACCAAAATTTGATTTCCCATGGCGCACGAATTGCCCTCCAACATAGAAACAAAGACTGTATGTAAGGTACAACATCAGGAATGAAAAACCAAATCCAATCCCCCCGGCTATTCCTGTTTTGAATCCTTGATTCTTTGAGGCTTCACATTTCTGCTCATAGATTCTGGTAATTCTTTTTTCAGAACAAAAAGAAGCTACAGTCCTTATACTACTAACTGCATCTGTGGCCACTTGACTCGCATCTTCATGCATCATCTGGAGATTGAGAAATCCATAATCAGAAACTCAAAAGGTGTTTAGAAAATGAAAATAATTATCTAAAGTGTTGATTATTACTATGCTTGACAAAATAAAAAAATACCGCATTTTGTAAACTTTAAACAGATTATTTTTAATCTTTAATGTTGTATAAATGGATCTGGCGTGGTTCATCCACCTATTCCACTTTACTTTTTCACCTTGATACAAATCTTGAACAAACAATTAATGACAAAAAAGCTTCCCCACATAAAAAATTAAGTTCACCACCTCCTTCAAAATTTATAGTGAATATGTATCATGGCACATGTGAGAACAAAGGTGTGACTATGGAGTTGATGACATGGTGTAATCAGTGGCGAAGGCAGGAACAAATTTTAGGTGTGGCAGAGCTTACGAGAGAAAAAACTATGTATAATACAAAAGCTAAATACTATATACGGACATATTACTTTGTGTTAGCATTTGCACATGGATTAGGATAACCGGTCATTGATTTATCATCTATATTAACCAGCAACCAGGTCCCGGCACACAAGCAGATATCCATCGATCTACAGTAGTGTGTTGGCTCAAATTTTCAAAGATGTACTAGTATATATACGGTACTACCTTAGTCAATGCGGCAAGTTAGGTGTTGCGGACGCCAAAGCTAGCCAGATAGCTGGCTCCGCCATTGGGTGTAATGTTTTAAGGAGAGCAAGAACACTGAGTCGTGACACTGACCAAGAAAGAACTCAGATGTGCACAATAGAGTATGAGATATATGAATATGGGCAAGCCGACGACCCTAACTAAAAATAATCCATACAATAGCACGGGTAATGAGATGCTAGTTCTAGCTTGACAGTGGAAGCTAGGCATGCACTGTTTCAGTACTTCATCTGGATCCCCAAAAGGTGTCTTTTCGGAGATAGTAAGCATCAACAAGTTTTGGAACAATGGCAACTAATATTGTTAAATTTATTTTAGCGAAATGATATGGATGAATTTGTATCACAAGGAACTTCCACAATGTATAGTTTTCTTCGCTTTTTATGCCTATTATGGTGAAATTAGTGGCAAATTCTAGTTTGGAAAGGCCTATGTCCAAAAAAATTAATCTAACTATACGGTGTAACATCAAGTTTTAGGTTTATTCTCAAAATGTCTTATAACTTGAGGAACATCCCAACAACTTTCTTTAGTGGATTACCTTAGCGTCTTGACTGAAACCATTCAAGAACTTCACATTGGCATAACCTTGAATACCAACAAGTGGAATCACACATATGATAATAAAAGCAAGCTTCCAGTCAGCAATCATAGCAATGACAACTCCCGTTACTAGTGTTGAGATAATCTGAACCATTAAAGACAAGTTATCTCCCACTAAACGTCGGACATTCGAAGCATCAATTGACAGTCTTGCACCAAGTGCTCCGCTGTAAGACATACTTTGGCGATTATATAAAGTACCTCAAAGTAAAGTTCAAAATATATATAGAAGAAGAAGAAGAAGAAACCAAGAGAAAAGATGCAACACACCTGGAATTTCTAGGATCATCAAACCAAGCGACTTCTTGGTGCACAATGCTTTGAAATGACAAAGCTCGGATGCGCTCTATAAGCTTCCCACCAGCTAATCCAAACAAGAAGAACTCTGCTGGTACTGAGATTATCGATATGATGCCCATGACAACACACATCAGACCCCAAAAACTAGTATCCTCTCTGAGTTTATCTGGTGGCTCGTAGAAAGCTTTAATGGCACCCGAAAGTATTAAACCAAACACCGGGAAAAACACTCCATGGACTGCCGCAGCCAGGGATCCTAACAGAAGAAAAGGTACTTCTGGCTTGTTAAGAAGTGCTAGACGTACCATAGGAGCTTTCTTTGGGACCTCACCATCACCATTCTGCTCTTCCTGATTCTCCCCATGCGTTTCGTTTCCTCCAGGCAATTCCATTGCGCTAGGAAGCCCAAAGGGGAGTGTGAAAGAATGCCCACTACTATTGCCTACTGAACCACTGATTGACCGCTTCATTGACAAGCTTTTACTTTTAGACCTCGGAGTAGACAATCGGCGGTCTATTTTCTTCTCTTCATGACTTTCTTGTAGCAGAACAAGTTGAGAGTACGCACCATCTAAATTTAGCACCAATTCATCATGGGAACCTATATAAAAAGTGCATTCCTCACAATAGTTACAAACTGAAACATCTAATTAAGATGTGAAAATAGGTTTTTGATTAAAATTTGAGTGATAGAAATGAAATACTGACCTTGTTCAACTATCTTTCCTTGTTGAACAACTGATATGCAATCAGCATTCCTCACAGTAGTTAGACGATGTGCAACCACGAGCGTAGTTCTGTCCACCATGATCCTATCCAGTGCCTCCTGAACTATCCTCTCCGACTCCACGTCTAATGCGCTGGTAGCTTCATCTAACAAAAGTATTTTGGGGTTTTTAATGATTGCTCTCGCAATTGCAATCCTTTGCTTTTGCCCCCCTGAAAGTTGAGCACCACGTTGGCCAACCATTGTGTCATAACCCTAGCAGGAGATAAAAGTAAATATTAGCACTTAGTCCGGGCGGAAAAATAATAATTGCACAATGTTTTTCACGCACATTGGGCAACTTATCGATGAAAATCGCTGCATTTGCTAGCTCAGCGGCTCTCTTGATCTCCTCAATTGTCGCGTCCTCTTTACCATATGTTATGTTATCTTTAATTGAGGTCATAAATAGCACGGGCTCTTGGCTAACAAGACCAATTTTCCCTCTTATTGAATCAAGATGTAAACTCTTGATATTGATCCCGTCAATCAAAACCTCACCATCATGTGGATCATAAAATCTTTCTACAAGACTAACCACAGTTGACTTGCCACTCCCACTCTCCCCAACTATAGCCATTGTAGTGCCACCAGGCACAAGCAGTGAGAATCCATCAAATATCAGTTGCTCAGGCCTTGCTGGGTAGCTAAAATACACATCCTTCAGCTCAACTTCACCCCTCATCTCTTCTAATTGCTTACCAATATTGTTGTCAGGATCAATCTGTGGTTTCCTCCTGATTGTTGTGAACAATCTGTGTGCTGCTGATTGTCCTTCTACAAAGGCAGTCATACACGGGGCTGCATTACCTAAACACCTGCCTCAAATGGGTGATAATTATCACGTTTAGCAATATGATATTGAACATATGAATTCTAGTTCAAGGTAAGAGTAAAAACTGACCCTGCCCCAAGCATCATAGCCAATAAGACCGTGATGGTTTGTCCTCCTGTGTATCCTTTTGTAAGAGCCAACTTTCCACCGTACCATATGGCTAAACCATAGCTAGAGAAGAGTACAAAGAAAACAGAACCCATGCCAAAGCCATTAGCAAGTCCTTCCTCAACAGCACTTTTGTATGATTTATGTATTAGTTTATTGTACGTTGCGATGGCTTGCTTCTCCCCATTGAAAGAAACGACCTATTTGCATATATGGCCACAACATAAATTAGAGAGTGCACATACATTCATTTATAATAGCCATTGTTCATAACTCGTTTTGTGAATTGAACTTACTGTTCTCATGGCGCCAATTGTCTGTTCGACAACATTCCCCGCATTACTGTATGATGCTTGACCCCTGCTAGAGATTGTGAACAACAGTTTTGCAACTACTGCTCCAGTAATGACAACTAGAGGTATGCATGCCATCATGACAAGAGATAGAAGCCATCCTTTCACAAAACCTACAATGAAACCACCAACGAAAGTACCCACAAGTTGTTGGAACTTGCCGACCTGAAGAGTTTTAGAGTGTATGTCTATGTTAATTTAAATATGAGTTATAATGAATATGATTTTTGCTTTTTGCTATTATGTGTTCTTCATTGGACTTGGAGAAAGTCCTTACCTTCTCACCAATAGCATCTTGAACTAGGACAGTATCACCAGACATTCTTGAAACTATCTGCCCAGTTGTCATTTCTACATCAAAGAATGATATATCTTGTCTCAAGACAGATCTGAGGTACAGAGATCGAATGCGTGTCGCCTGCCTTTCGCCGGTAAGTGTCCAACATGACACCTCTGCATAGACGACAAGTTGGCTTGACAGTTACCCTACCTTTACATGATAAACACTAGACATATGGTTTATATATGATCAATTATTTTCTATTGAATGTTAGATAAGCAAAAAATTGCCGTCGTGGTTGCTAATGTAATTTCATCTATCTTCTTCTAGTAAAATACAAAACATGTGAACATTATTTATCTTATATTCAATGGTTTTGCTACCCTTTCTGGATAAGAACTTTAACACAAACTAGAATCTGCGACATGACGTTACTAACTTGCAAATTTAAAACACTAGCATGCATGTGTATTAACTGCCATCTTTTCAAACATGGCCAACAGCTGGCTAGTATCATGGCAGGTGACGGAAACACATATGAATAGGTGGACGAAGTGTGCTCATGCTCACGGAGAAAGGAGACGACTGTTGTTGCGATACCCAAGTAGACAAACTGCAGAACCACCTGCATAAAAAGAAATGGCAATGAAGTGAACAATGTGTTCCTGTGTTTTCCATCTTACAACCATGTATATGTGCAAAGAAATAAATCTTAACTATTTATGTAGATACATGATGATATGTGGTTAAAGAGCTTCCAGCTTGCTAGAAATTCTTCCAAATGGTAGACCAGAATTAGATCAATCCATGATGATCACACATATGTGTAGATCTTGTAGACAGGTAAACTAACATACAAGTGTCTTGGACTACAAATGAATACCACTCGTTGAGGTAACTTGTCAGTGAAATTATGAAATTTGAGTTCTTAATTTTATATCCATGTAGAATGCTAGAGCATGAAGCACAATTGTGTGTGTGTGGATCAGTTGGTGTATTTCTTACTAGAGATTGTAGGTGTTTTCTTCAACTGGAATCATGGACAAAATAGATGAAGCAACAATCACTTATTTTAATCCAGGTCCTAATGGTAAACTGATAATGCAAGGAAAATGCAATCCATTTATAAAGGGGACAGTATGAATCATCTCCATCCCTAACATGGTGAAGCGACAAGTGACAGCTAAGCTAGGTATTGGCAATCTCTTCATCGTGTCCTCATATTCGGAAACCACTTTAAAATTTTGGGGTGTCAACTTCACCTTTTACGAGTTGATGGACTACCGACCTCACATGCCAATTTTAAGGATCGGCATTAGAATACTCCTTTGTAAACTTTTATAAGATGTTTTAGTGACCTAAAACGTACAGAGGGATTATTATCTTTATTTTAAGAAACTAGTGCATTGGCTTGTGACATGCGGGGGCAGTCTATTGTGACATCTAGAATGGGGAAGTGTCAAGCTGAAATATACTCCAACCCCATGGATGGTCTTTAAGTTTTGTTAAATCGCCAGTAAGAAAAGTTCTTTTAGATATGCAAAACTATAGCTCGATCCGTGAGTTGATTTACCGTCTGTGAATGGTATCGCACGAAGTTATAGTGCTACATGAATAATAGCATACTATTTCATAGAATTAAAATTTGAACAAAAAAACCAAATGTTCATTTGTACATGACAGTAGATAAGTTTTCCAAATTGATATGTATTTAAAAGGATATGAGCATGACTATTGTTGATATGTCTACGTTGGCAAGTGGTATGTTGGATAAGATAGTACTTCTGCTATTCAAAATTAGCTAAACATTTCATATGCAAAAATTGCAATATGATTTTTTAATCATTTCTTTTGTATGAGTATAATAAAAAATAATAAAATTATGATATCTATAAGGGAATTGGATGAATATAATTAGATAATTGTCACCGACCAATCTATATTTTTCTACACATACTGCATGTCAAAGTTAGATAACATTTGGTGCACTCTTTCTAATACATTATCAATTTTTAGCAAAGGAAGTATGTTGCAGACACATTTAATATAGTAGTGTATTGATGTGCTCACATTAAGATGGAGGTTTAATTGTGACACCGGTGAGTGGACACCTCTTGTCATTGGCTATCTATAAAAATTATAATATTGTATTGTGAAGAAACAAAAAAATAAAAGCAAAATTTTAAAAACCAAAAATAACCCGATCAAATCCATAAAGAAAAATACAGAAAACGAATAAAAGAAAACATAGAGAAACAGACAAAGAACAACCCGAACCTTCCTAAAGGTTCCCAAAACCGCTACCCTCTCTCACTATTTTTTCAAATACATGTCAACTTTTTAAATGCACATTTTAACGCGGGCCATTTTTTGATACACGTTGAACATTTTTTATATACACATTTGAACATTTTATCGTATACGCGTTGAATATATTTTTTGAATGGTATGAAACATTTTTTTTCTTACAAGAATATTATCTTACATGTACAATATTTTTTTTGAACAGTATGAAACATTTTCAGAAACATATTAAAACATTTTTTTACATTGTGTAAACATTTTTAAAAATGTAACGAACATACTTTTGAAACACGTGAACATTTTTCTTATATTTCACAAACCTTTTTTGGATGGTACGAACCATTTCTTTCAATTACGCAACAATTTTTTAACATTATGTAAGCATTTGTTTAATATCACAAACATTTTCTTGAAAGGCGTGAACATTTTTCAAAAATTGCAAATTCTTTTTTGCATTGCATTAACATTTTCAGGTGTGTGATGAATACTTTTAAATTTGAAGTAAAATACTTTTTGGAATAAATGTTTTTAGAATAATTCAAAATATAAATGAACGAAACTTACGAACGAACGCTCGTTAAGGAACTAACGCTACTGGCTGGCCCACTTTGCGCCCTGCCTAACGCGAGGCGTACATGAGAGCAACTTGGTGGGCTGGGAGCGCCACTTGGCGCTCTCTCAGCCGCCGCCACGTGTCGCGCTCGGGGCGCTCCCTCTATATTTTATTTTATTTCTGTACGATTTTTCGGCTTTTAGATGATTTTTCCTTTTTTTGGCTTTTCGGTTTCCCTCCGGTTTTTCTTAGGTTTTGGATCAAAAACAAATTTTGAAAAAAAATTGCGCAAAAAAATGCGTTTTATTTTTTTCCCTTCCGCGGGAGACACGGATTTACTTCTCATGGAGGCACGGATTTGCTTCCGCAAGAGGCACCGTCATGCCTCTCGAAAAAGAAAAAAACTCGTTTTCTTTTCTTTCCTTACGCGAGAGGCACGGATTTGCTTCCGCGAGAGGCACAGCCGTGCCTCTTTTCCTTCGGCGAGAGGCACAAATTTATTTCTCGTAGAGGCACGGATTTGCTTCCGCGAGAGGCACAGTCGTGCCTCTCGAAAAGGGGAAAAAACATGTTTTCTTTTTTTTTCTTCCACGGAAGGCACAGATTTGCTTCCGCGAGAGGCACAGTCATGCCTCTCGTAAAGTGGAAAAAACGCGTATCTTTTTTTTCATTCCGTGAGAGGCACGGATTTACTTCTCATGGAGACACGGATTTGCATTCGCGAGAGACATAGTCGTGTCTCTCGGAAAGTAAAAAATTATGGAGCCACGGATTTACTTCCACGAAAGTCATAGTCGTGCCTCTCCGAAAGGGAAGAAACACGTTTTCTTTTTTACCTTCCGCGAGAGGCACGGATTTATTTCTCGTGGAGGCACGGATTTGCTTCCGCGAGAGGCACAGTTGTGCCTCTTCGAAAAGGGAAAAAATGTGCTCCGGTTTGGTTTTTTCGTGAAAAAAAGTTCTTCAAAATTTATTAACATGAGATCTAGTTTTCAATATCTTGACCCGAGGAATTCAACAGTGAAAACAGTTCGATATTTGGAGGCACAGTTTAAGAGATAAAATATTTTGAATAAACAAATCTAAAAAAAAAGGAAAACTCACATGTTACGACAAATGGCACGCATGCAGTGCGCCACTTGTCGCAATCTGGGAAGATGAGAGTGATCTTTGCAAAGAGTACTCCTTAAGTAGTGATTTAGGGCATACGTCGGTCTGGTGAGGTTAGGGGGAGCACCTATTCTACTCTTCTGGCACCTGAATCGACGTTGGCGCTTGCGTAGACGCTTGGCGGTCCTCGATCCATTAGCTGGTTCGATATGCTCGACAACTTAATTACTCGCTCGCTTATCTTGAAAAAGACCTCTAGTGTTCAAAAAAATGAAATAAAAAAGACCTCTTATTCGCTCACCAGCAGCTAATGGTTTAGGGGGCATAATCAGATTCTTTTTATATATTAAATAATTCGTACTTCAAAAATTTAAAAACCTGTTCACAAGTTTGAATTTTTTTGTGAATTTCTAAAAAGTTCATAAAATTGAAAATGTTTGCAAATTAAGGAAATCACGAATTTGGAAAAAAAAACATTGAATCTAAAAAAATACTTGCAAGTTTTTTAAAAACTAGTTCACTTCTTTGAAAATAAAAATTCATGGATGTAAAAAATCACGAATTTAAAAAATGTTTTTGAACTTCAAAATGTTCACAAATTAAAAATCTCATAAATTTTACAAAACATTCACGAATTTGAAAATATGTTCATAAAATTTTATTCACAAATTTGAAAGGAATCCAGAATACCAGCCAAGAAAACAGACAAAAAACTGGGTGGATCCTTCGAAAAGGTTTTAAAAACCAGAAAACCCACAACAGTGGAAGCTTCTATGAAAACCAGAAAAACTATCCGTTCTTTAGCCTCCCTATTTACTTCCAGCGTGAGCGTTTTCTACCAATAGGAAATTCGCAGGGAATGAGGATTAGTTCGCAGGGAATGATGCATGTGGATTACGATGTACCAGGCTATATTCGTGGCGGCACAGCCCACCAGTCTGTCGTGTCCTGCAGTGCTGCCCCTTTCCCGGGAGTGGCTACCTGACGGGTACCCCTTCGGGGTAACCGCAGTGGTCACTTTCCTGGCCCTGAAGTGTGTCAAGCGGTGTGTCCAGATATACAATCATGTATCGCACTCTGGGTGCATCATCGGGATCTGTTTTTGCACGCGTTTTTTTGGCTTTTCGGCTTTCTTTTGATTTTCCCTAGATTTTGACAGAAGAAAAAAAATGTTTTTTGGAAGCTATGTTTTTCCACGAGATGTGTAACTTGTGCTTTCCGGAGAAGCACAACTATGATTTCTGAAAAGGGAAACCCACAACTGTGCTTCCCCGAGAAAAGAAAAGGCACAGGCTGTGCTTCCACTTCTCTGAAAAGGAAAAAGCACACTTGTGCCTCCCCCGAAAAAAAGCATAGCCTGTGAGGCACAGTTGTGCTTCCCATAAAGGGAAAAGCATAGTTGTGCTTTTCGGGAAAAAAAAAAGAAGCACAGCCTATGCTTCCCGAAAAGGAAAACAACACTTTTGTGGTTCCCAAATTGTAAAAAAAAAAAAAGAAAACAAAAAGCACAACCGTGCTGCCGGGTTATGGGTTTTTCTTGGTTTTTGGTCTTTTTTGGTTTCGGTTTTTATATTCTTTTCTTTTTTGGAAAAAAATCAGTTCCTTTTTTTTCCATGAAAAACAAAGCTCATCAAAATCTATTAACATGGGATCTAGTTTCGAAGATCTCGACGCAAGAAATCCAACAATGAAAACAGTTCATGATTTGGATGCACGGTTTAAGAAATAAAATCCAAAAGTGTTGTGAATTTATTCCACATTTTTTAGTAACTTCTAATATGCCAGATAATCCCGGTGATGGTTGGGAGTATAGAATAGGTAGAGATTGTGGAGATCATCTACAACAAGGGAAATAATAAGAGTGTAGACGTGTAGTGGCGACGGCTAAGTCATGTAGTGACACGAGAGGCCACACATGCTTGCGTTTAAAGTCTTGCCGAGGATAGTAGGCAATATAAAGACCATCAGTTTGTGATTCATTGATGATAAACAGTCCTCGTATAATGGTCATATATTCATATATCACACATTCTCCGATCTAGTAGAGTTGTATCGATTATGACTATGCTTAGGTACAATTAGGATGACATATATTGTGGTTGTGATTTATATAGTTATTATGTAGATATATCTATTGTGGTCAGTTAAGCATAAGGGAGTGCACCAAATTAACCTCAAGATGTTTTGATTTTCCATGGCATATGCATCATGCTTTATGTACTCCATGTGCTTGTAAATAGATGACATTTTCGATATGCATGTGGTCTCTTTGATCCTAAATAGATAGGGGTTTGATATTGGTATGGTATCCAATATGTAATTTTGATCATCATTTGTCACATAGATATATTCCAATGAGAATTAACAAAATTATGATATTACCAAAATGGGTTCATGATAATACAATAGTATTAGCTTCACATGGTGCACGGGCATAGAATGGGCCGTAATGGGCCGTTTAAGACACCTAACTCGCACATGGTTTCAAAAAGCCATTAATGGTAAGGCAAAAATGATTGTTTATTTCAATCAGAAATACACCTACATCGCAAAATGGTTCCGGGTGACAACAACATATCATACACGGTTCCCCGCCAAAAAAAAACATATCATACACGGTTGGAACTGTCAGGCCATGTGGAAAAGGTTCCAACTTAGTAGGCCTGTTAGGCTTTGGTATAAGTGTAGATCAAACATAATATTACTCTCGATTCTTCCCCCTCTTGCCGCTCTCTCTTTTTCTCCCTCCCTCCCTCTCCACCCCCCCCCCCCCCCCCCCCCCCAACACACATACATCACAAAACCCCAACCGCCATGAAATTTCTTACCTACCACCAACCATCGCCTTCCGCTGCCCTGACGTTAGCATCGACAACTGGAGCTTGCCTAGGATTGTCGGAGCTCCCCTCCGGCTGTCACCCACTATTTTATTTTGTTTGTTCTTTTTTTATGCAAAAAGAGAAGAAGAAGAAGAAGAAGAAAAATGAATAGGAGGGAAGGATTTAGAAAGTGATGGTTGGAGTCCCACAAAAAAAGAAGGTCCTCAAAGGCTCAAACTCAAAGTATAGAGCCTTCTTTTTTATGACGTAGCAATACACACAGACGAGAGAGCAAAGATGTTGGAGTTGCGTTAGGATAATACGAGTCAAAGTTGGAGAAATACTCCCTCCGTTCATAAAGATATTTTGGATATTTCAGTATAGACTACATACGAACTAAATGAGTGAACAAAGCATGGTTTTAAATAGCGCGCTATAGCTTCGCTATAGCATGCTATAGCGTTTATAAGAGGTCTTGCGCTAAGAGACTTTGATACAAACACAAGAACAAACATTTTAAATAGCGCGCTATAGCTCCGCTATAGCACGCTATAGCGTTTAGAAGAGGTCCGCCGCTAAGAGGCTTAGCGCGCTATTTAAAACTATGGAACAAACACACTAAAACGTGTCTATAACTCTATATACACCCGATTTAGAAAAAGTTGAACATCTTATATTTGCGAACGGGGTGAGTAGGACTGAACATAATCTAGGATAGAATCTAGTATTTACGAATGGATGTAGCAATACACACAGACGAGGACGTAGGTTGGAAAAGGTATAACAGATATCAGTAAGCGCCCGCCATGGAAGTTGAGACCGGATGGGGCTTACTTTGTTGACGCGCTGAAGGACGTCGCCGGAGGTGGCGTCGCCAAAGGCATTGATGGTGGCGCCGAAGACGATCGTCATGAGGGGCTGCGACAAACCATTGGCCAGCGCAGCGACCGTGCCGACGAGCATCAGCAGCAGGTCCATGCCGTCGGCGTACCGGAACATCCCCATGAAGGACACCTTCTCTTGCTGCCCCACGCTCTCCTCCTCCCCCTCGGCAGCCACTGCTGCTGTGTCCATTGCTAGCGGGGTAGCTCGTCCCCAACCCACTGCTTTGCTTGTCTAAAGCCTGAGTCTCACAATTGAAGTTCTCTGTTTGGATTAATCTGCAGGGTATTTATGCTTGGGCTGGCCAATGCTTGGAGATACAAGTGGGCATATTATTATACCGTTGCTACCACATGCATGCACTCTGTTGCCAGAGTAGGGTCTGACGCTCCACTAAAACCAAAGAGTAGGGTCTGACGCAAATGGGTTATGATGTGTTATTTCTGGGCCGACAACGTCATTCACGTTTATTCTTAATTTAACTGTTAAACAAATTGTTGAGTAGTATTTTATAGATGATGATGTACAACCTCATAGTTTAGATGTGTACTTCTTTTAGAAGTCCAGAAGTGTACAATTATATATAGGTTTCAAGGTACCGTAACGTAACATTTGCACATTTGTACAAATAAATTTGAATATGAATACATATTTAATTGTATTTAATTTTGCATGTGTTTTGTGCTGTAAATAACTTTATTTAATTGAATAAAAATACCGTAGAATGAGTAAAAGAAATATAAATACATAAGTAACGGTATATGTCAATCGGTCGACTGACCGAGAAATAAACAATTTCTTAAACAGCTGTGAGATAGCGAATCCGGTAGATGGAAAATTTTTGCACCCATGAGCCCAGAATACGGTCATCCAAGCAGAAGCAGGGTCTTAGTCTACAGACAGTCAGACTATTCTGGGGCATGCATGAGCTTTCCTTGGGAATCACTTAACCAGCGTTTCAAGTTGGCGACATATAGTTTGTGTGGAATGTCCGTCCCCGGAAGCTTCCTAGCAAGCTGACTGGACGCACGTGCTTTTACAGAAGACGAGACCACTACGTGCTGTAGTTGGTGAACTAACCTCTTGTCACTTACTTATAATAGTAATCAGGAAAGACCTATCAAACAGAAATAAGCTTCTAATTTTATCCTGAGTAGCTTCCTCTAGGTACATAATTAATAATAAACCTTGTTGTCCAGGCTGATGTATTACAATAGCGATGAACGGCTCTCCTTCCTACTTATAAGCAACGAAAAAAATAGCGTGCTATCTAAAATAGCGTGGCCCTTCTTCAAATGCTATACAAGTTATTGCGTGCTATAGCGTGCTATATTCAAAATAGCGTTTTGAAAAAAATGCCAAATATATACCAGAAATTAAGGATTTAAACATCTAAAATTTTGTCTAGGAGCCATACATGCAACAATTGGTTAAGATGAACAACAACACCAATACAACATAGCAGTTATAAAATGAACTAGATGGAGAAACATAGCAACACAACTACATACAGAAGTACTTGTCCAAAAGTCTAGCAGGCAACAACAGCAGCCAATAGAACAACAATAATACAACATGGCAGTTTGAAGATGGAACTAGCAAACATTGCAACAGGCCAACAAGTAAACAATACAACATAGCGACAACATATAAGAGATTTGTAGATGTAATGTGTTCATGTTGATCATAAATTCATAATCCCATCTGTAGTTTAATGTGAGTCAAAGGTGTAGTTACTATTAGTAAGTACTCCGTACAAAACTAGACATCCTCTGTTTGCAAATGAACTCATAATCGTTGTGCATAGCAAATGAACTCAGCATGAGATCTAGGCAGTTTATGTTCAAGACAGCAAGTAGTAGAAAACTACAGATGAATATATGACAGAAGATAGGATTATGTCAATAGAGAACTACACGACAACAGAGAAGAGAGAACTGTTGATCTAGGAAACTACACTTCGGCCTCGATGGGCTGCTGAGCCTGCCGTTTGTCTCACAAATTTGGTCCATCTTGATCCATTCCACGCTATAACGTTGTAACGTTTTTTCGTTTAGCGCGTAAATAGCGTGCTATAGCGTATTTAGCGGCATAGCGAGCAAATTCTCTGAAACGTAACTTGAGCATCCCAAATATGCTATAGCGACGCTAAAACGCCGAAATAGCGCGCTATTTTTTTCGTTGCTTATAAGTCATCAGAAAGTTAACTATTTAAGGTAGACATTTGTGTGCAGACAATTGATTTTTGGGTGACAATCGACTATTATGTCTCTTAATTTACAAGTGAGTTCGTTAGAAGCTTCCGCCAAAAATGAACTTTCTGAGAAAGTTCAAGCAAATCCAACCCCTTGGGTGAGCGCCAGTTCTCCTAGCGTTGAGTTTACAGTACTCGATCACCAGGACCGGTTGATCAGCCTATGTGGACTAGTTCATACGGTTCTAATTCCTACAATAGACATCATATAAACCTTTGCTGATTAGAATGGTAAATTTTATTCTAGGTAATTAAAAAGTGTAATTAATTTTAGGAAGACAACAAGCGAAGCTAAATTAATCCAAATAGAGACTTCTGTTGATTAAAGCAGAAAAAAAAGTAGCATGGCAATCTCGTGTGAAGGCTTCACTTTTCTTTTGCACCTGTGATCTCGGCCCCTGAGATGCAATTGTTGCTGCCGAACTGTCGAATAGATTTTCTTGGAAAAGGAGGATGATCTAATCTGAAGAGGTGGGGCGAGCGGATGTGAAAGTAGTGTGAGCGCGTTGGGGGTTGAATGTAGAATTCATCGGAGGCAGGATATGTAGTGAAGAACACAGAACAACTAGCCACTTAGTTGTTCTGCGTAATCATACTACCTTCTCTCATCTGCTATAGAAACACTTCCTCTATTCCAGTTTATGAGACACACACAATGACTTGACCGTCAATTTAACTTACAAATTATGAGTTATATGCCAAAGTTTATAACATTGAATCTTTATTTGAAACTAGAACGGAGCACTCAGCTACTAGTCTATGACAGCGACCGGCATACTTCTATGGCAACGTTTTTTATACATTACAAGTGCCAACGTAAAGTGGCTGCTTTTGCAATTCTCACTGAGAAGTGCTTACATATGTGTGCTTCCAAGAAAACCCGGACAAACATGTGAGATATGATTAACCGGTATATGTACGTAACTGCCAACTTGAGAGTACAAAGAGATGATCACCTGATAGTATGCAAATGTGATGCCCTTTGGGGGGGGGGGGGGGGGGGGGGGGGGGGGGGGGGGGGGGGGGCACCCTAGGGGGATCAAGTCACTCCATTTTACCGTGAGGGAACACTTATCCAAACACCCATTCAACCTATATATAAAAAAGGGAGCATTATTGTATGTACCGTTGATTATAATCATTAATATTAATAAAGTGGAACTATGCCCCTATTTCTCATGTGACAATTTACCTTCTATAGTGGTATGCTTCTTATCGAATACTTTTGTGTGTCCCGCTACTTGACCCTTGACTGGCCTCGCTAGTAAAGATTACGGAATAGATTCTATATGTGCATGCCCGTCTTCTTGTCCTCCATCCAAAGGAGTTTGACTGCGTGTGTACCGGGCTGTCTTTCTCCTTCTAAATTACGATTTAGTGAACCTTCTCCTCTTCTTCTAAGCTTGTATTTAACTAACCACTTAGTTACTAGTCTATGACTACGACTAGCATACTTCTAGGTTGCAACGAATTTGTACCACAAGTGCCAATGCAAAGTGGTTGTGTTGCAATTCTCATTGAGAAGTCATTATGTGTGCTTCAAGGAAAGCTTGGTCGAATAGGTGACATTCAACTGTATGAGCAGTTGGTAGTATGCAAATGTAACTTTGGCCTCTGGTAAGGCCTACCAAGGGTGGACTGTTCCACCACCTCCTAATTGACTAAGTGCTTCCACTTTGATGTTAGTGGGTACTTATGCAAACACCCTTTTAATCTATATATAAAGAAGAGAGAATCATTGTACACACGATTGAGTAGAATCATTGACAAGGAGAAAATCAACCTCTATTTCTTCTGTATCAATTTACCTTATGTACTCACACTTTCCCTGATCAATTACTTCCTCTACATATCCTGCTTTGCACGCAGAGTAAAAGCCACAGAACAAATTCTACATGTGCATTTCTGTCTTCTTCTTTTTCTGAAAGTTCATTTCCGTCTTCTTGTCCTTCGTCAAGAGGAGTTTGATTCCGTAAAATCTGGCTTTCTCTTTCTAAATTAGGACTTAAGTAACCTTCTCTTCTCATTCTAAATCAGGATTTAACTAATCATTTAGCTACTAACCTACTACCACAACTAGTGTACTTCTATATGTAACGATTTCTATATTACAAGTGCCAACCCAAAGCGGTTGCCTTTGCAATTATCATTGAGAAGTGGTTATGCGCGCTCCAAGGAAAGCCCGGTTGGATGGGTGATTAAGAGATATGTAAGTGCAACTTGAGAGTACAAACAGAGGATTAGCTGGTGGTACGGGGATGCAACTTGGGGGTGGAGACTAGTAGTAGGATCACATATGTAACCAACAACTTGCATGTGTGATTGCGCTTGTATGCTATACTAGACATCGATAATGGTGAAAAGAAAGAGGAGAATGGGGTAGGCGAGACAAAGATTAGGACCATGCTTAGCCGCCGGCCGGACTACTGGTCATATAAGAACTTTTGTTGCCATGTCAATTATGACATGTGATCGAGCTCGATTATTCGTCATTCATACTACACTATGTGCTGCCATAGTACTCTTCCGATCACAAACATAAGATGTTTTGGATATTTCAATATGAACTCCATACAGATTGAAATGAGTGAACAAAGACACTAAAACGTGTCTATACACGTCCGATTCCAAAAAAAAAAAGAATATCCTATATTTGTGAACGCGGCGGGGGGGGGGGGGGGGGGGGGTACTATATTTGTCCGGTATTTTTTTATATATTTCCACGGGGAACAGAAGGAAGTCGAGGTAGGCAAATGGTTTCTCGCCAAGTTCTTTTAACAACAAAATGAGCGGTGAATGCATGGCTACTGTTAGATGTAGTGTTTTTTTTTAATTTGATGTAGTGTCTTTTTTTGAATTTGATGTAGTGTTTTTTTATATCAACAGATGTAGTGTGTTTGAACAATATCGGATGTGGCCGACAGTGCTATTTAAATCTACCACAACGGTTGGGCCTCACACCAATTAGCTGGAAGCAACACGAGCAATGCCGAGACCTCCTATTTGGCGCCTTAAGCGCCAGTTGGCGAACTAGCGCTCAGAGGATGTCACCCACATGGGCTGTAGCCCAGTAACCGCTTGCTCGGCATACACTCGCGAGGCCTGTATACTGTTTTTTTCGTTGTTTTTAATTCTTTTGCTATGGGCAGTCTACAGTCTACTGGCTTTGGAAAAAGCCGACTGTTCTTTGTTAATTTTTCAAAATATGGTAAAATAAAAAAATGTTCATGAATTTGAAAAAAAAACATAACTTTGAAAATTGTTCGGATATTTGAAGAAGTTCACAAATTTCAAAAGAAGTTTAAAATTTTGAAACAGTTTGCGAATTTGAAAAATATTCATGAGTTAAATAATGAAAAGGAAAAAATAAAAAGAAAAATGAAATAAAAAAAACCAGAAGAAGAAATGGAAGAGAAAACACAGAAAGGAAAAAACCACGCGTAGAACATTCGGATGTTCTCAAAGCCGGCTGAAAGGGAGTTTAACAATGTCTCCCTACGGTATGTAAACTACTCAGCTACGGGGGTGTGCGCGTTTTACAAATCCTACCATATTTGGCTTTATAAGCGCCCAAAAAAATATACCGCAAATGCCACTGCATTTTAAAAAAAATCACCCTGAGCACAGTACATAGCCATAGTTTTCACGCCATTACAAAAATTACATGAATATATGTTCCGGCACACATGAACGACTTTTCCCAAATGTATACACGGTTTTTAGAATATTTGAATATTTCTTTTCATATAAAAACATTTTTTTAGATGTGAGATGATTTTTATAAAATACTCCCTCTGTTAGTGATCTAAGCGCTCTTATATTTCTTTATGGAGGGAGTACATTAACATTTATTTTCAGGTACGTAAAATATTTTTGTTTAATACTTTCTCCGTTCCTAAATATAAGACCTTTTAGAGATTCCACTATGAACTACATACGGATGTATATAGACCTATTTTAGAGTGTAGATTCACTCATTTTGCTCCGTATGTAGTCTATAGTGAAATCTCTAAAAGGTCTTATATTTAGAAACGGAGGGAGTAAAATGTCTGGAGCTGTTTTTTTAGGGGTGTCTGGACCTGTTTGGTTGAAGGCCTGGAACCAGCCTGGAGAAGACTCATTATTCATGCTTGGACACTCCAGACCTGGCTTCTTCACCTGCGCCAACACACATTTCAGTTTGGTGGGCTGGCAGCGGTCCTTGAAGTTTGCCGTTGGCCCAATTTTAGGCAGTTGTTGTGTCCAGGAGGCTGAAGCCCAGGCGATAGCTGCCTAAAAAGTACTACCACTTATTTTTATTCTTAAAAAAAAACTTATTTTTATTCTAATTTTTTTTATTTTTATTTGTTTTGCGGGGACCAAAAACTACCACTTTGGGAACTAGTAGAAAACATTCATGCTGACATGCTGTAGTTATCCAAAAAAAAATCTGACATTATGTAGCCATTTGGTGAAATTTTAGCAAAATATCACACGACCCAGATATTTGTTCCTATATATCCAATTTTCCTCGCAGTCACTATCTATATGTCGTCAATCGTGAGAAAAAAAGGCAAAAAGTGCAAAACCCAGCAGATATGTGTTGCAGTGTGAATAAGATGATGTACACACATAGTGCTAGAAACACTCTTGGGTGAGCTACGTGGGGTCAATGGCACCAACTAAATGAGGCTCTTTCTTGCTAGCTAGAGATAAGCTAGCCATATTGAGGGTGTCCCGGACTAGGGGGTACTCGGGCTGCCGGCCTATCTCTCGTAGGCCGGACTAGTGGGCCGCCCTTTACTCATCAAAGGAAGGCCGGATGGTGGGCGACCCCGTACACCAGAAGGAAACCACCGAAGACTTGGCGTCTCCTCCAAGAAATAATTAGCGTAACCGGCATGTTTATCCCCTGATGGCAACCGACCGTGTGTAACTGTCGGGGGGATGACCCCCGGGTAGTCCCAAGACGGCAAGCCGGACGGGGTGCTTGCCCGCCCGGGCCAGCTGCTCTGGCTCGCGCCCGCGGCTGGCTGCTCCGGCCAGCCGGCTGCCCGAAGTCAACTACGGCGTCCCATCGGACACACGCAGACGCGACGGCCGTACCCTGCGGCAGCACACTATTGATGAACAGGCGGACACTATGCGCGCGTCGCCTACCATCATCCACAGTGCTGTTAGGCCTCGCGGGCCACCCCTGTCCCCTGGGTGCCTGCGTATAAAATAACCCAGGGGACCTCCTCGCCTGAGCAGGCTCGCGGACGCTCGTTCCCGCCTCTCTCAGTCTTACCATTGTAACCCTGGGGGGTCGAGCTATAAGACCCCCCAGGAGGCCACCATGCAGAGGGTCGGCTTCTTCTTCATTCAGCTCCAGGCATGGTCGGCACCTAGTAACAACACACGCACACACGCTCACAGGAGAGGCCGAGGGAGAGCTAGCTCCTTCTTCCTCCTCCTCCCAAACAGCTCTAGGAGCACCATTGTAACCATTGTGGCCTCTGAGCCTATCAACCCATTCGGCAGGACTAGGGGTGTTACCTCCCCGGAGGGCCCTGAACCTGGGAATGCCTTGTGTCTCCCGCACGCGCGTGCCAACCTCGCTTCCGGAACCCACCGGCGTCCTCACGCAGCCCCCCACTTTTAGCCATCTCATGGCATCTGCCGTGATTTCACCACGACAGTAACCATAGGTCCCTCTGGTGTCTATATAAGCCAGAGGGTTTAGTCCGTAGAGACCCAGAATCATCATAACCATCTAGGGTTTAGCCCGTCTGATCTCGAGGTAGATCAACTCTGTAACCTTCATACAATCATCAATACAATCCAGCAGGACGTAGGGTTTTACCTCTTCGAGAGGGCCCGAACTTGGGTAAATCGCTGTCTCTACGTTCCCTGTTACTCATTGATTCCTAGACCCACAGTTCGGACCCCCTACCCGAGATCTGCCGGTTTTGGTACCGACATTGGTGCTTTCATTGAGAGCTCCGCTGAGGGTCATCAAGGATCAATGGCTCGCGTAGTTATTAGCAACAGTGCTAGCTGCGGGGACATCTTCGTTCCCGGCTAGCTCTTTGCGTTCGGCAGCGTCATGCTCCACGCCGATCCGGCCGGCCGTCTCGGCCGGGTCAAAAGTTTTACCCCCCATCAGGAGATCAGGTTCGGGAACTTAGAGTTCGTCGCCGACTCTCGGGGAGATCTTATTCTTGCGGGGTCCTCGGCTTCGCCTGGAGGGCCCGCAAACCCTGAAACTTTGACTTCGGGCACGGCCCACCCCACTATCGGGACGGCCGCCACTTCGGATCCGGCCTTGAGCCCGGATCCTATCCCTGTGCTCGGCGGCCGAATACCGGTCCCAGCCGAACATGATTGCGGGGCGAATTCGAATGCTCCCGTCACAGCCGTACTGCGGGTTGACCCCGCAGACTGCCAGAACCTAGGTCCAGCGGATCTCTCGCTACTAAACGTGATACTCGATCGGATCCAGGCCATGGGAATCACCGATGGCCAGTCCTCGGTCTACGATCAGATCGGGCTTAAAACCGATGACATGGAAATTCACGCCCCTCCGGCCGCCCACTTGGTCGCCACTATCGAAGGCTCAACCGAGGGCTCGCCCCTCCCCCCGGAACCGAAAGCGCATGGGGTGCAAGTTTCCGATCAGCAAGCTTCATCCTCCAGCTCGGTAGCCGAACTCCGCTCTAGAGAGGGTTCAGAGCCGAAGTCTGATTCAGCACGCAACCTTGAGTCCACACACCCGCGCCCGGCCAACTACCCGGATCTAGAGCTCGGCGCGTCGGATTCCATGTCAATCCAGGACGCGACCGCCAAAACCCCAGACTCACACCCCGCCGGGATCAAAATTTTCATCCCACCCACCCCCCACATCGAGTACTGTCCAAGTAACTCAGGACGGCCCGACATATGGGACCTAATGTACGTAAAGCAACAGCCCGGGGAGACAGTTCGGCACTTCTGGGCCAGATTCCTTCTCGTCAAAAACAAGATGACGGACGGTTGCAGCAAAGGAATTCTAGAGGTTTTCCGACAGAACTGTCGAGACGAAGGTGTCCTAAATGCCCTCGCCCGCCGCCACATCCAAAACTTCTCTGAGTTATCGGACCTGGTGTCCAAATACTGCGCCATGGAGTATGCTTGGCAGGCTCAGCTCGAGCAAACGGAGTTAATCTGTACAGGGGGACCAAACCGAGCTCGGGCAAAACGCGCACACCCTCGCCGGACCCCTCAATACGAGCCATCCGAGAAAAGGATGAAACCCCTGACAAGATCCAGAACGGTCCTTGACGAACTACTGGACAAACCATGCCCCATACACTCCGTCCTTCTCAACACAAACCCAACCCACAGCCTTCGAGCTTGTTGGGTGGTCTGGCAAGTCGCCAAGAGCGGCGAAGTCATCCTCGGAGGCCCGTACTCAAACAAATGTCCAGCAACGCCCCTTGATGATGACGCCGAGATCCTAACAATCTACGAGACGTATTCCTCAAAGAATCAGAGGAAGAGAGCCCTTCGAGAGCTCGCTCCAATTCACCATGTGGTAGCAACAGACTCATGGACAGACACACCTATCACTTTCAGCGAACAAGACCAGCCGAGGTCCCGCCCTACTCGAGCTGCTGCCGCCCTTGTCCTTGATCCCATAGTGGATGGATTTCGACTCCAAAAGGTGCTAATGGACGGGGGCAGCGGGCTAAACCTCATTTACGAGGACACCTTGGACAAAATGCAGTTTGACAGATCTCGCATCGAGCAAAGTCACACCACCTTTTGAGGGATCATCCCCGGAAAGGAGGCACAATGTAGTGGCCGAGTTGCTCTCGATGTGGTCTTCGGAACCCCCGAGAACTACCGATCCGAAGAACTGTTTTTCCACATTGTGCCCTTTCGCAGTGGCTACCACGCCTTATTAGGGCGCGACGCTTTCGCACGATTCCATGCCATCCCACATTACGGGTACATGAAACTTAAGATGCCAGGGCCAAACGGCGTGATCACAGTAATAAGTGATCCGGATAGAGCTCTTCGGGCCGAGAATAAACCAGCATCGCTCGCCCTCGAAGCGTTGTCCGAAGCCCTTGCAGCTGAAGAACTGACCGCGCTCCGCTCAACGGTGGATAAAGACGACGTAATCCTCGACAAAAGGCCCAAATCTACGTCCTTTAAACCAGCGGATGAAATCGTCAAATTCCAAGTGCACCCAACAGATCCCAACAAGACGGCATCCATTGGAGCTCAGCTGGACCCCGCGGTCGATGAAGAGTTGCGCAAATTTTTGCGAGAAAACTAGGATATCTTCGCCTGGCACCCGTCAGACATGCCAGGGATCCCACGTAGATTAGCCGAGCACAGCTTGAACATAATCAAAGGTTTCAAGCTAGTCAAACAGGCTCTATGCTGGTTTTATGTACCCAAGCGTCAAGCTATGGGTGAGGAACTGGCAAAGTTGCTCGAAGCCGGATTCATCCGAGACATCAAACATCCGGAGTGGTTGGCCAATCTGGTCATGGTACCTAA
Organism: Elymus sibiricus; assembly: GCA_039707655.1. Classification (NCBI taxonomy): domain Eukaryota; kingdom Viridiplantae; phylum Streptophyta; class Magnoliopsida; order Poales; family Poaceae; genus Elymus; species Elymus sibiricus. Next base: position 21,458,719 of record CM077666.1, read on the forward strand.
GAAAGACAAATCCTGGCGGTTGTGCATCGATTTCAAGGACTTAAACAAGGCCTGCCCCAAGGATCCTTTCCCCTTGCCCCGCATTGACCAGATCATAGACGCCACTGCCGGACATGACTCGCTGTGTTTCCTCGACTCTTACTCCGGATACCATCAAATTAAAATGAAGGAGTCCGACCAAGCGGCCACAGCATTCATCACCCCCTATGGACCATTCTGTTTCAACACAATGCCCTTCGGATTAAAAAAACGCAGGGGCTACATACCAGCGCATGATCCAAACATGTTTGGAAAAACAGATCGGCAAAACGGTCGAGGCATATGTGGACGACGTGGTTGTCAAAACCAAACATGTCAGTCAGCTGGTGGACGATCTCCGGCAAACCTTCGACAGTCTACGGACTTTCGATATACGGCTCAATCCGGAAAAGTGCGTCTTCGGGGTGCCGGCCGGTAAGCTGCTCGGATTCATTGTTTCCCATAGAGGAATAGAGGCTAACCCAGCGAAAATACGGGTCATGTCCCAGCTGGTTGTCCCCACCGAGCTAAAGCACGTCCAGAAACTAGCCGGCTGCGTAGCCGCCTTAAGCCGCTTCATCTCGCGCCTCAGAGAGAAGGCCTTACCACTCTACAAGCTGCTTAAACGACCCAAGAACTTCGAGTGGACAAGCGAGGCAGCGGCCGCACTTGAGGAAATCAAAACACTACTGACTAGCAACCCCATCTTGATAGCGCCCAGCTCGGGCGAGCCAATGCTGCTATATATTTCGGCCACGAATCAGGTGGTCAGCGCGGTTCTCGTCGTTGAACGAGAGGTGGAAGGTCACAAGCTCCAGGTGCAGAAGTCAGTGTACTACATATCCGAAGTGCTTACCCCGTGTAAAACGAGGTACCCACATTATCAGAAGATAGCCTACGTAGTTTTCATGGCGTCACGGAAGCTTCGCCACTATTTTCAAGAGTGTTCGGTCACGGTGGCATCCGAAGTACCCCTGAAGGACATAATCAACAATCGAGACGCCACTGGCCGCATAGCCAAATGGGCTATAGAGCTCCTCCCCTACGAAATTATATATCGACCACGCCGAGCTATTAAATCTCAGGTATTGGCGGATTTTGTAGCAGAATAGACGGAAGCCGAACTCCCTAGAGAGTACAATACATATTCGCATTGGACGATGTACTTCGACGGCTCCAAAATGCTTGCCGGGCTGGGGGCTGGAGTGGTTCTAACATCTCCCACTGGCGACAGTATCCGGTACGTACTTCAGATCATGTACACTGACTCCAACAACGCGGCCGAATACGAAGCATTGTTGCATGGACTTCGGATGGCAGTGTCAATGGGTGTGCAGCGGCTTGAGGTACGGGGAGATTCTAATATTGCCATCTCTCAAGTCAACGGCGAATTCGACGCAAAAGACCCGAAAATGACAGCATATCGCAATGCCGTCCTGAAAATATCCGCTCATTTCGAAGGGTTGGAGTTCCATCATGTTTCTAGAGACAGCAATCAAGCTGCCGATGTCCTTGCTCGAATGGGCGCTAAGCGCGATCGTGTTCCGGAGAACACCTTTCTCGAATGACTCTTCAAGCCGTCCGTAGTGTGGCAAGAGGACGACCAGGGCTCTGAAACCAAGACCTCAGGAGAATTCGTCCCTCCAACCATCGAACCAGACGATGGAATTATCGAGGGTTCGGCCGTCGAAACGACGTCTTCGGCTCACGAAGTCATGGCGGTAATCGCGCCATGGACCGAGCCCTTCCTCGCCTATCTCCTCCGCCAAGAGCTACCCGCTGACCAGACTAAGGCAAGGCGCATTATTCAGCGATCTAAAGCCTATAAAGTCCACGAGGGCGAACTATATAAGAAAAGCACTACCGGCGTCCTCCAAAGATGTATATCCGAGGAGGAGGGAAGACAGCTCTTGGCCGAGATCCACGCTGGCATGGGCAGTCACCACGCAGCAGCTCGGGCCCTAGTCAGCAAGGCCTTCCGAGCCGGGTTCTTCTGGCCCACTGCCCGAACAGACGCCCAAACATTGGTCCAACATTATGTTGGATGCCAGCTCTTTGCAAATCAGAGTCATATGCCCCCCACGGCTCTTCGGACGATACCGATTACTTGGCCTTTCACGGTCTGGGGGCTGGACATGGTCGGACCACTTAAAGGGGGGACCAAGAAAAAGAAATATCTACTCGTCATGGTAGACAAATTCACTAAATGGATTGAGGCAAAACCAGTGACCTCAGCCAAGTCCAAGCCGGTCATTGATTTTATATCCGGCGTCGTGCACCGTTACGGTGTCCCACACAGCATAATAACGGACAATGGATCCAATTTTACTGCCCAGAAAGTTAAAGACTGGTGCGCTAAGTTAGGTATTAAGCTCAACTATGCCTCGGTGTACCACCCACAGTCCAATGGACAGGTCGAGCGGGCTAATGGACTGATTTTGAGCGGCATTAAGCCCCATTTGGTCCGCTCTCTAAAAGAATCTGATTGCCACTGGGTTGAGGAGCTCGACTCCGTATTGTGGGGCCTGCGCACCACTCCCAATCGATCCACGGGCTACACACCGTTCTTCATGGTGTATGGGGCAGAAGCCGTCCTCCCTAGTGATCTTATTCATGACGCACCTCGAGTACGTATGTATGAAGAAAAGGAGGCCGAGTTGGATCGGCAAGATGACCTGGACGCCCTGGAGGGCGAGCGCGATATAGCTCGGGCTCGTTCTGCCTTTTACCAGCAGCAGGCCAGACGCTATCAGAGCAGGGAAGTACGGGCCAAAGCTTACAACGTGGGCGACCTCGTCCTATGGCTCCCTGAGAAGCAGAAGCATAAGCTGTCGCCCAAATGGGAGGGGCCCTTCATAATCGATCAGGTGCTCGCGGACGGAGCATATCGTCTCCGCGACCCAAAGGACGACCGCCTCGAACCAAACCCATGGAACGCAGCTCGACTACGACGTTTCTACGGCTAACTCAGCGTCCTTACCATGTTCGGTTTACCCTTCTCGGATTTATATCTTTTCTTTCGAGTAACTAGTCTTTCCCGGGTTGTGTTTGGTTAAGCCGAACTACGTTAAGTTTTTCTTCGGCAAACATCCTCGAATGTACCACACGCTATTACCTGGGGGGCTTCTTTTACAGAGCCAATCATACATTATTTGTGCAACCATCAGTTTTTATATGCTTGCAACCTTCCAGTATCGTTCTAAAGCCATCATATGCGTCAATTTGACTTAAGATTTGGCCAAGCTGGGTTGCCTCGCTCCTATGTTTACTCCCTACGTTCCCGATTGTTCGGCTAGGGAGTAAAGGGAGCACCTCTGCGATTGTTACGTCCGGATTACCTAGGTGCGTACCTCAGACGGGTGAAGCCAAAAGCTAGCGTTCTTAAGAACACAATTGGTCGGCCACAGGGGAAGTGAAAATAATTGGTAACTATTGCCAAGATTCCGGGGTTATTTTCCCGAAGTAACCATCCCCGTCTACTTCGGGTATTCGGTTATACGTCCATGACTAACGTGGTAACCCGAAGAAAGGAACCCATAGAGGAACTATTTTCGTCGGAAGATGTTTCTTACGTTAAACAGTAATATAACATAACTCCCCGAGCGCGTTTTTGTCTGTTTGCACCAAATGGCCGGATTGCCGGGTTCTCCGAAGTGTTTTCCGATGTTTTCGGATCACATAGTAGGAAACACTCATCGGCCCCTGGTCGAGGAGGCGGAAGCCAATGGCCGGTTAAGACAATGTTTTTTGCACGGTTTGGAGACTATTTGATGTAAAGTACATAGATTCATAGAATCAAAATGTTAATCTTGGTCAAGACCATCTATTATGGTCTCCAGAGCACAATGTGCTTGGGACAGTCGAGCTGCGGGCATAACCTGGTCATATACCAGATGCACGGGCACTTCCTGCCCATCTGGCCCTACCGGCCCAACCCTAGCTAAACGCTCCAGTTCAAGCTTGGTGAAGCGGGTCTTGATCATCGCCCAAGCCTCTTGTGCTCCCTCTCAACAAGATGACATCTTCCATAACTCAAAGTGGCGCCGAGCTCCTTTGAATCGATTCGCAAGTTCGGCCATACCTTCCGAGACCACCTCGCCAGGCCACAGTGCTCGGAACATGATATTCATGGCTTTTCGGGCCCGCTCATGCACAGCGGAGAGCTCCTTTAGCAGGTCCCGTCCGAAAGAGCTGGCCTCCTCTTCGGGGCGTCCGGTAAGAAGAACTGCAATAAGACGAGAGGTTGTTCATATTACCGTCTAAAACATGCAGTCAATGAACTGACAAACTAGAATGCACTTACCGAACATGCAGCTTTCAGTTTCTGGTTCTCTTCCTGGGATAGGGCCAGCTGAGCTTTCAAGCTCTTGATTTCTTGGGCCTGTTGTTGACTTTCCGCCTTGAGCTTATCCCTTTCCTCATGACTTCGGGTCAATACCCGGTAGCCAGCCTCCTGTTGCGACTCCGCATACCTTTGAGCTTCTCTGGCAGTCTCCAGATCCTTCTGCAGCTGATTTATAGACTCGGCTGCTACGGATTCATCTTTCATTAGCAAAGATGTTCCATCGAATTTTATTACAAACACTCCAGTTCGGCACTTAACATGTTCCTCTCTGGTAAATTTCTTGACCTCCTCTAATTCGGCTTTCACAGACTCCAACTGTGTTTGGGCCAGCCCGAGGTCTTCGGCCAACTTCTTGTTATGGTCCCGAACAGTCTGCACAATAGCATGGCATTATCGACATCAGACCCTTAACTCGGCCGTTCCGCCCAAATTAAGGCTCGGGGGCTACTGGGTTAGGTACTAGTTGTCAAACCAACGGTATACCTGCATATTAGTAGACATGAGCTTCACTGCCCCCTCGAGTCCCGTTCGGGCAGCTCCGAGGTACGCATCTACCGAACTAAGAGCATTAAACTCCTGATCGGAAAACGCGGAGTGCCGAAGCGATGCCTTGCGCCGCCGGTGATTCATCACACTTTCCACCTCGGAGTTGGTGGCCGAGATGCCCCCTGAGTCCTCGGGATGTTGGTCCACGGCAGGGACCTCCGGAGTAACGCCGGCTACAACTGGCGACCTCGGTTTTGGGTCACCCCTTGGCACCTCTTCAACATCCTCGGCTGAAGGCGGTTCTACATATCGCCTGCAAGACACCGCAAAAAATTATTAGGCGTTCTCGGTGGATGTCGGAGATAAAGGCTATGACAGTATGGCGGATGCGTTACCTCTTAGGGCGGGGCGCGGATGACGTAACTCCTGTTGGGGCCGCGCGTTTTGTCGTCCCATGACTACTTGCCGCTGGTACCGCTCTTGCAGCTGTCCGGCGCGTCGTACGGCGGCCCTTGGGAGTAGGAGTCAGTGTATTCAGAGCAGCAGCAGTACGGCGGCCCTTTCGAGAAGAAACCCGTTGGTCACTTACAGCGGAGGAGGGAAGCGCCCCGGGGTGATCGGCCAAAAGGGCCACCTTAGAGCCGTCGAGGCTCTCCTGGTAGAAGACCCCCTCCTTGAATACGATCGATGTTTCGGGATCGTCATGAAACCCAGGGTCGTCATCACGAGAATAATTCTCCGGTTGAGGAGCGGGGCAGCTCACTGTCTCGATCCAGCGCCTCCAGCTCTGTTCGGACAGGATAAAGATCTGGTTAAGAAAAATTTGGGGTGCCATCCGAGCTATAAAGCGTGGTTGCACTCACCATTTTGATGGGTTTATACATCGAAAAGCCTTCCTTGGGCCTTAGCCGAGCAAACTCCTGCTCTTCTCCCTTGAAAAGATCGGCTAGTATGGCGGCTATCGCCGCCTGATCGGCAGGTCCCATCCTTGTGTATCGGGTTGCATCATCCTCCCCATTGTAGCACCATAGCGGGTGTATTCTCTGTTGAAGGGGTTGGACGCACCGAGCAATGGCTATTGCCATCACGTCGATGACGATTAGCCCATTGTGGGCTAGCCACCTCACTTGAGTGACCAGCCGAGTTACTTCGGCACTTTCCTCCTGGGAAGCACTCTTCGGGCGCCAGATGAACCGCTTCTTCGGGGAAACCAATGAAAATTCCGGTAACCCCCTCCGAGCTGGATCGAATAAGGGGACATCTTCGATATAAAACCATTCCGAAGTCCACTCCTCGGCATCTTTCTTCGGAGTCCCTACGAGGTATCCGGTTCCGGCGATGCGCCATACTTTGGCCCCGCCAACCTCGTAAATTATCCCTCCTCGGGTGCGGGGGACAAGACAGAAGAATTTCCTCCACAACTCGAAATGAGCCTCGCAGCCCAGGAACATCTCACAAAGAGCGACGAAGCCCGAGATATGAAGAATCGATCCTAGGGTAAGGTGGTGGAGTTGGATCCCGTAAAACTCTAGTAGACCCCTCAAGAAAGGATGAATGGGGAAACCCCGGCCTCGCAAGAGGAAGGGCACAAAGCACACCCTTTCCTCCCCGCGGGGAGAAGGAAAGTTCTCTGCGAGGGCCTCCCCGTCTACGGAAGTTAATCCGGGGCGAGTGGATGCGAGATCTGAAGCGGGGAGATACCCCTGAGTCTCCAGCCTGCGTAATCGCGTGCGGGATACGGAGCAGCTCGCCCAATCACCTTGACGGGGGCCGTGAGGGCGTGAGGAAGAGCCTGGGACCTCGCAGGGATGTGAGGAAGAATGGCGGGGGGTGGAGTGCGTTAGCCTCCACGCCCTTGGCCTATTAAAAGGGCATTGTCTCCCCCCAAAGAGGGGCATTTTTGTAAAAACCCGTCGGGCCACTCGCATTCCCTGGATGCGCAGGAATCGAGGGTCGTCATTTAATTCTAGGCGAAGAAAAGCGGTATGACGGGCCCCACGAGGCCTCACCAATCGGAGGATTCTTCAGCAGCCGAGGTATTGGTGGCCGAACTATTGTCAAATCAAACACAGGTAAAGGAAGGAACTCGCCGCCCAAGCCGAAGACCCTTGGAGCATGGAGCTGACGAAGACCGTCAACCTCGGCATTGGAGGCTAGTTCGGAGGCTACTGAGGGTGTCCTGGACTAGGGGGTACTCGGGCTGCCGGCCTATCTCTCGTAGGCCGGACTAGTGGGCCGCCCTTTACTCATCAAAGGAAGGCCGGATGGTGGGCGACCCCGTACACCAGAAGGAAACCACCAAAGACTTGGCGTCTCCTCCAAGAAATAATTAGCGTAACCGGCATGTTTATCCCCTGATGGCAACCGACCGTGTGTAACCCTAGGTCCCTCTGGTGTCTATATAAGCCAGAGGGTTTCGTCCGTAGAGACCCAGAATCATCATAACCATCTAGGGTTTAGCCCGTCTGATCTCGAGGTAGATCAACTCTGTAACCTTCATACAATCACATCAATACAATCCAGCAGGACGTAGGGTTTTACCTCTTCGAGAGGGCCCGAACCTGGGTAAATCGTTGTCTCTACGTTCCCTGTTACTCATTGATTCCTAGACCCACAATTCGGACCCCCTACCCGAGATCTGCCGGTTTTGGTACCGACACATATCCCCATTAATCTCAAGCCATTGAAACAACCAGACCTCGACCGATCCCAACAATGTTCTACACTGGTTGGTTGCTATATATAGACATGATCGAATCTGCAAGCAGCAACAGAGCTAGCCATATATTCAGTGAAGTTCAGATAAGAAACACAGAAACTAGTTTAAGTGTTGATTAATCAGTTCATCACTAGCGTGTAGATATATTAGCTCAAGGGTTCTACAGAGGCTATCCTGTCAGCATAGCTCGCCAGCCAATTCTTCAACATCAACAAGGTGTGCTGGCTTTGAAAACTTCCTCCATGTTTGTTAAGTTTTGCAGTTGTGTTCTTTTTCTCTTTCTTTTTGCTCTTTGTAAATGTCTGATATTTGCAGTTCATGGCGAGCCCCGTGCCGCAAATGCAGAAGCAATCTGATGTCAGCAGAAGACAGGCGGAGAAGAAGGAGCTGAACAATGATTCGGCTGTCAAGATTGTTTTTTTTTTGCGAGAAACTTCTAATCTATTCATCTTCAATCATGGCAGTACAAAGAACAACAGAGGTAATAAAAATTACAACCATGTCCGTGGACCACCTAGCGACGACTACAAGCACTGGAGCGAACCGAAGGCGCACCGCCATCATCGCCCCTCCCTCACCGGAGCCAGGCAAACCTTGTTGTAGTAGACAGTCGGGAAGTCGTCGTGCTAAGGCCCCATAGGATCAGCGCACCAGAGTAGCAACCATCGCCGATGAAGAAAGTCGTAGATCAGAAGGATCAAACCTGTAAACACCCAAACGAAGACGAACGAAGACCGGTGATACGTCTCCAACGTATCTATAATTTATGAAGTATTCATGCCATATTTATAACAAGTCTATATGGTTTTGGTATGATTTGATTAGAACTAACCCAGACTGACGCTGTTTTCAGCAGAACTACCGTGGTGTTGTTTTTTGTGCAGAAATGAAAGTTTTCCAAATGAGCTGAAACTTTTTGGAGATTTTTTATTGGACAAATAAAAAATATTGGCACCAAGACCCACTGGAGGGGGGCCACCCAGTGCCCACGAGGCACCAGGGCGCGCCACCCCCCCCCCCCAGGCGCGCCCTGGTACCTCGTGGGGCCCACGTGGCTCCGTTTCGCGTGATTCCAACGCTGAAAAATCATATATATTCAGAAACCCCCGAAAGTTAACCTAGATGAGTTTTTACGCCGCCGCAAGCCTCTGTACCAGAGAGATCCTATCTACAACCCTTTTCCGGCACCCTGCCGGAGGGGGGAAGGCATCACCGGAGGCCATCTTCATCATCCCGGCGGTCTCCATGACGAGGAGGGAGTAGTTCACCCTCGGGGCTGAGGGTTTGTACCAGTAGCTATGTGTATGATCTCTCTCTCTCGTGTTCTTGAGATGGCACGATCTTGATGTATCGCGAGCTTTGTTGATATAGATGAATCATATGGAGTTTTCCCCTCTCTATCTTCTTGTGATGAATTGAGTTTCCCCTTTGAAGTTTTCTTATCGGATTGAGTCTTTAAGGATTTGAGAAAACTTGATGTATGTCTTGCATATGGATATCTGTGGTGACAATGGGATATTCACTTGAGTCACTTGATGTATGTTTTGGTGATCAACTTGCGGGTTCCGTGACCTTGGGGATTTATGCATAAGGGTTGGCACACATTTTCGTCTTGACTTTCCGTTAGAAACTTGGGGCACTCTTTGAAGTTCTTTGTGTTGGTTTGAATAGATGAATCTGAGATTGTGTGATGCATATCGTATAACCAAACCCGTGGGTACTCGTGGTGACATTGGAGTGCCTAGGTGACATTAGGGTTTTGGTTGATGTGTATCTTAAGGTGTTATTCTAGTACGAACTCTAGGGCTGTTCGTGACAATTAATGGGGATGGCTCATAAGATTGATCGGGAAGGATAACTTTGAGGTGGTTTCATACCCTACAACAATTTCTTTGTTTGTTCTCCGCTATTTGTGACTTTGGAGTGAACTCTTTGTCGCACATGAGGGATTTACATATGATTCAACTATGTCAACAATGTTGGGAGATCACACTAGTGAAAGTATGAACCCTAGGCCTTGTTTTTAAGCATTGCAATACCATTTGTGCTCACTTTTGTTACTTGCTACCTTGCTGTTTTTATATTTTCAGATTACAAAAACCTATATCTACTATCCATACTACACTTTTATCACCATCTCTACGCCGAACTAGTGCACCTATACAATTTACCATTGTATTGGGTGTGTTGGGGACACAAGAGATTTCTTGTATTTGGTTGCAGGGTTGTTTGAGAGATACCATCTTCAACCTACGCCTCCTACGGATTGATAAACCTTAGGTCATCCACTTGAGGGAAAATTGCTACTGTCCTACAAACATCTGCGCTTGGAGGCCCAACACGAGTCTACAAGAACAAGTTGTGTAGTAGACATCAAGCTCTTTTCTGGCGCCATTGCCGGGGAGGTGAGTGGTTGGAGGTATATCTTTAGATCTTGCAATCGAATCTTTTAATTTCTTGTTTTATCACTAGTTTGGTTTATAAAAGAAAACTAAAAAAATAAATGGAATTGAGGTTACCTCATATTATTCGTCTTTATCATGTCTTTCGTGAAAATGATGGAAAGGAAAATTGTGCTCAATTGATAGAAGAAGAATTCAATAAAATGTTTGGCATAAAATATTTGAATGATGAGCATGATTGCAATGTTGCTAGTATGAATTCTTTGAATATCCATGATGCTAATGATATGCAAAACTACAAGCTTGGGGATGCTATGTTTTGTGAAGATGATATTTTTACTCCCCCAAGTTTTGATGAGAAAATTTATTATGATGATTTCATGCCTCCTATTTATGATGATTATATTGATGAAAGTGGAATTGGAGAGGTCATGAATTTATTTAGTGATGATTCCACTATTTTGAATGAGAAGAAAATTGCTTATGTGGAGAGTAGTAAGATTTCTATGCTTATGTATCATGACAAGAATGCTTTGTGTGATGGATATATTGTTGAATTTCTTCATGATGCTACTGAAAATTATTTTGAGAGAGGAATATATGCTTCTACATATTTTAATAATATCAAGTTTCCTCTCTATGTGTTGAAAGTTTTGAAGTCATGCTTGTTTTGCCTTCCTATGCTAGTTGATTCTTGCTCCCATAAACTATTTGCTCACAAAATCCCTATGCATAGGAAGTGGGTTAGGCTTAAATGTGTTTGATATATTTCTCATGATGCTCCCTTTACGTTTCAATTCTTTACTTTTATGCGAGCATCATTGAAATCATCATGCCTAGCTAAAAGGCTTTAAAAGAAAAGCGCTTGTTGGGAGGCAACCCAATATATATCCTTTCTGTTTTAGTGTGTTCACATGATTAATATACTGTAGTAATCATGTTTTATGTGTTTTCTTTCAATAAAGTGCCAAGTAAAACCTTTGGGATAGTGTGGATACTTGTTGATTCAATTCTGTGCAAAAACAGAAACTTTTGCCTCCAGCGTTTAATTTCCCAGATTTTCCTGGAGCGTCGAAAAATTCTGAAATTTTTATACAGTATTTATATGCAAAGTTTTTACGTTTTCCTAATTTTTCAGAATTTTTAGAATTCCATAAGTATGGTAATTGCTCAGATCATTACAGACTGTTCTGTTTTTGACAGATTCTGTTTTCAATGCTTAGTTTGCTCGTTTTAATGTTTCCATAGCTTATATTATGAGATATAAATTGTGGAAATGATAGAATACAGTAGACATTATATGGGAACAATTTTGAATCTTGTCTTGGACAGTACCTAAGTGATGGTTTATTCTTTATCATACTAACCGTTCTCACGAAGTTCCGTTAAGTTTTGTGTGATTGAAGTTTTCAAGTTTTGGGTGAGATATCGATATGAGGAGAATAAGGAGCGGCAAGACCCTAAGCTTGGGGATTACCAAGGCACCCCAAGGTAATATTCAAGGAATACCCAAGCAACTAAGCTTGGGGATGCCCCGAAAGGCATCCCCTCTTTCGTCTTCAACATTATCGGTAACCTCACTTGGAGCTATATTTTTATTCGTCAAATAATATGAGTTTTGCTTGGAGCGTCATTTTATTCTGTTGATATTTACTAGATGTTATCAATAATCATGTTTTGTATCTTTTAGTTCAATAAAATGCCAATTATAGCCTTTACCATGCTCAGTTTGCAAGTTCATGTGTTGCTGTTTGAAAACAGAAAGTTTTCTGTTATGTCCAGAATATTCCTGAATAGTCAGTACATGATAAAAATCTGAAATTTTTACACAGTAAGCATTCATGAGTTCTCTGTCACGTGGTAAGTTTTCAGAATTTTTGGAGTTAGGGAAGTATGGATTCTTATTCACTCTTTAAAGACTGTTCTGTTTTGGCAGATTGCTGTTATAGTTGCATTGTTTGCATATGTTTGCTTGTTTAATGTTTCTATTTTAGGATAGGAGTATTAAATATGAAGAGGCATTTAGTATGCAATGTTTAATTATAATTTTTGTGATTTTCCACAGTATATAATGTTAAAGTTTAGAGTTGATTTATACAAACTTATCTCACGAGTTCTTGTTGAGTTTTGTGTGGATGAAGTTTTTAAGATTTAGAGAAACCGTGATATGAGAGGAATTAAGGAGACACAAAAGCTCAAGCTTGGGGATGCCCAAGGCATCCCAAGTATTTATTCTAAGAAGTCTCAAGCAACTAAGCTTGGGGATGCCCCGGTAGGCATCCCATCACTTTTCTTCATCAACTATCGGTTAGTCTCGATTGAACCCAAGTTTTTACTTGTTCACATAATGTGTGCTATACTTGGTTGTGTCTTTGTTTTGCTTGCTGTTTGAATAAAATATCAAGGTCTGAAACATTTTTAATGAGAGAGAGTTTTCACATAGCTACTTTATTGTTTCACTACTCATTGATCTTCACTTATATTATTTTGGAGTAGTTTGTCATTAATTCTCATGCTTCACTTATATCTTTTTGAGAGTTAATAATAGTAATGATAATTTGCACAAGATATGAATTTGGTCCCAAGATGATGAATATTTGAGAGGGATATAATAAAAACTTTCATATAGATCATTGGATATGATAAGTGTGATTCCTTGCAATGAAAATAATGAAAGAGATCATATGCTAATCTTATGGAAAGTAATGACATCACATAAAGAAAAGTATAAGTGGTAAAATTTATTGGAGGTTAACAAGCATAGCATTAGTCAATGATGCAATTCATGAAAAAGTTAATAAGGGAAGAGAAGATTCACATGCAAATATACTATCTTGGACATCTTTTATGATTGTGCATGAGCCCCCAATAATTATTTTATGTCAAAGTGTTGACGTTGGACAAGGAAGACAACGTAATGAATTATGTTTGTTCATATTCACATAGAAGTTATATTGTTATAGATCCTCCAACATGTGGTGCTTGCCCAATATCTTTGCTAGCCAAAAATCCGCACCAAGTAGAGATACTACTTGTGCATCCAAAATCCTTAAACCCAGTTTCTTCCCATGAGTGTCCACCATACCTACCTACGGATTGAATAAGATCCTTCAAGTAAGTTGTCATCGGTGCAAAAAGCAATAAAAATTGCTCCTAAAATATGTATGATCTTTTATTGTAAGGGAAATAAGCGTTGTATGAACTTGTGATGGTAAAGAAATAAAAGCGACGGACTGCATAATAAAGGTTGCTATCACAAGGGGCAATATAACGTGACGTTCCTTTGCATTAAGGGCTTGTGCATCCAAAAATAAAAAGTGCATGACAACATCTACTTCCCTCTGCAAAGGGCCTATCTTTTACTTTTATGTATTTATTTTTTATGCAAGAGTCAATAGTGTTCTCCTCTATTTCCTTTTTATTTTTCTCTTTTGCAAGCATCATGTGGTGGGGAAAGATCTAGGCACATATATCCAGTTGGATATGAGTGATCATGAGTTATTATTGTTGACATCACCCTTGAGGTGAATAAGTTGGGAGGCGAAATCACAAGCCCCTATCTTTCTATGTGTCTGGCTGAAACTTTTGCTCCATATATATGTCGTGAGTGTTAGCAATCATATAAGACTAAATGATGGTTGAGTATGTGGACTTGCTAAAAAGCTCCTACATGAGACCCTTCCTGAAAATATGATGAATTGCAATTGCATTGTTGACTAGAATAGTTTGTTAGTTTCCAAGAAAGTTTATGCCTTATACTTCATTGTTGTGATGAATTGTTACTTGCTCATGAGAAGTTTTATGATAATAAATATTGCTGTTATAATAATGATCTTGCTTTGAATCATTCAAGTCCAATGTCCATGCTATAAAAGAAAATATTATATGATGATTATGATAGGTAGCATTCCACATCAAAAAATTTGTTTTTAATTGCTACTTTATCATGATGACTTTTATGAGAGAAAGTTGTTGTGATGATGCTAGGAAAAGTGATTGAAATTATCATTGATCAAACTTATGCACTATGCTAGCATTCACACTTCATAAATTATTTCTTTTATCATTTACCTACTCGAGGACGATTAGGAATTAAGTTTGAGGATGCTGATATGTCTCCAACGTATCTATAATTTATGAAGTATTCATGCCATATTTATAACAATTCTATATGGTTTTGGTATGATTTGATTAGAACTAACCCGGACTGACGTTGTTTTCAGCAGAACTACCGTGGTGTTGTTTTTTGTGCAGAAATGAAAGTTTTCCAAATGAGCTGAAACTTTTTGGAGATTTTTTATGGGACAAATAAAAAATATTGGCACCAAGACCAACTGGAGGGGGCCACCCAGTGCCCACGAGGCACCAGGGCGCGCCCCCCCCCCCCCTCCCAGGCGCGCCCTGGTACCTCGTGGGGCCCACGTGGCTCCGTTTCGCGTGATTCCAACGCTGAAAAATCATATATATTCATAAACCCCCGAAAGTTAACCTAGATGAGTTTTTACGCCGCCGCAAGCCTCTGTACCAGAGAGATCCCATCTACAGCCCTTTTCCGGCACCCTGCCGGAGGGGGAAGGCATCACCGGAGGCCATCTTCATCATCCCGGCGGTCTCCATGATGAAGAGGGAGTAGTTCACCCTCGGGGCTGAGGGTTTGTACCAGTAGCTATGTGTATGATCTCTCTCTCTCTCGTGTTCTTGAGATGGCACGATCTTGATGTATCGCGAGCTTTGTTGATATAGATGAATCATATGGAGTTTTCCCCTCTCTATCTTCTTGTGATGAATTGAGTTTCCCCTTTGAAGTTTTCTTATCGGATTGAGTCTTTAAGGATTTGAGAACACTTGATGTATGTCTTGCATATGGATATCTGTGGTGACAATGGGATATTCACTTGAGTCACTTGATGTATGTTTTGGTGATCAACTTGCGGGTTCCGTGACCTTGGGGATTTATGCATAAGGGTTGGCACACGTTTTCGTCTTGACTTTCCGGTAGAAACTTGGGGCACTCTTTGAAGTTCTTTGTGTTGGTTTGAATAGATGAATCTGAGATTGTGTGATGCATATCATATAACCAAACCCGTGGGTACTCGTGGTGACATTGGAGTGCCTAGGTGACATTAGGGTTTTGGTTGATGTGTATCTTAAGGTGTTATTCTAGTACGAACTCTAGGGTTGTTCGTGACAATTAATGGGGATGGCTCATAAGATTGATCGGGAAGGATAACTTTGAGGTGGTTTCGTACCCTACAACAATTTCTTCGTTTGTTCTCCGCTATTTGTGACTTTGGAGTGAACTCTTTGTCGCACGTGAGGGATTTACATATGATTCAACTATGTCAACAATGTTGGGAGATCGCACTAGTGAAAGTATGAACCCTAGGCCTTGTTTTTAAGCATTGCAATACCATTTGTGCTCACTTTTGTTACTTGCTACCTTGCTATTTTTATATTTTCAGATTACAAAAACCTATATCTACTATCCATACTACACTTTTATCACCATCTCTTCGCTGAACTAGTGCACCTATACAATTTACCATTGTATTGGGTGTGTTGGGGACACAAGAGATTTCTTGTATTTGGTTGCAGGGTTGTTTGAGAGATACCATCTTCAACCTATGCCTCCCACGGATTGATAGACCTTAGGTCATCCACTTGAGGGAAAATTGCTACTGTCCTACAAACCTCTGCGCTTGGAGGCCCAACACGAGTCTACAAGAACAAGTTGTGTAGTAGACATCAACCGGATCCAAACAGATCCACCGAAGACTAGCACCGACCGAATCCCGCGAGATCCGACGGAGACAAACCTCCACACGCCCTCCGACGATGCTAGACACACCATCGGGACGGGAATAGAACGTGAGAGACATTATTCCTACTAAGGGACATCGCCGCCGCCACACAGCCCCAACCAAGACGCTGAATCTAACAAGAACGAGAACGGGGTCCCTCCCACCGGCGGGGGGCCGAGATCCTCCACACCTCCATGGCCTAGAGGCCATCAGAGATGGGGCAGACCGGCGGCGGCGCCGACGGGAGGAGAAGAGCTTTTCTTGTGGCGGCTGTCAAGATTGTTGGCAAGCAACGACGGCAGCAGTAGCAACTGAAGCCACAGTTCGTCCTGGAGCTGGATGGGCTTAATTGCTTCGAGACTCTTGTACCTCTCTGAAGCGCTAGATAGCTGAATGGGATCGTTGATTTTCTTGTGTGTACTTTCCAACACATAGATTTTTGTTTGTGAGAGACTCATTATATGGGCAGGAGTTAATTCGCAAATACATTTTTACGTGCGGGCGGCCTTGCCAGGACTGCACACACGGAATAGGCGCTCGAGGCCTGGCGAACGCGACCTAACCTAGCGCCGCCGCCGCCACACAGCAGCGCCGCCGCCCGCTGCTTCCTTCCTTCCTCTCTCCTTCGTCGCCGCCCGCGCGGGCGGCCGAGGGGCCCCAATCTTAGCCGCCGGTCACTCCCCCTCCCATCCCTCCCCTCCGCCGCCGCTGGAGGAAGCTGCCGGGCTAATCCCGGGCGACTGACGGCGGTGGCGGAGGTGCCTCTCCTTCTCGCGCGCGAGGGTGGCGCGGGGCACCCGGGTGAGCGGAAGTGCGCCCCCGGATCCGAGCCTCCGCGGCGGTGGCTCGCTCCCGGCGGTGAGCGGCGGCGGATGACTAGTGGTGGAGCTGCTGCATCTGGCCGTGGCACTGCGGCACCTCGGATCGACGGCGGCATGGAGGGCTTTGGTGGACTGGTCGGCTGCGGGCGTGGTTGGCCCTTCGGTCAGATCTGATCTGGCTAGAGTGGCTTGCTCGCTCCGCGGCGGCAGAGATCGGTGGTGGTCCGTGCGCACGATGCGAGATAGAGGTTCCTCGAGCGGATCCGGGTGAAAACCTCGTTCTCGGCATGTTGCCAAGACCGGTGATGTCTACTACACAACTTATTCTTGTAGACTCGTGTTGGGCCTCCAAGCGCAGAGGTTTGTAGGACAGTAGCAATTTTCCCTCAAGTGGATGACCTAAGGTTTATCAATCCGTG
This sequence comes from Elymus sibiricus, assembly GCA_039707655.1. Taxonomy (NCBI): domain Eukaryota; kingdom Viridiplantae; phylum Streptophyta; class Magnoliopsida; order Poales; family Poaceae; genus Elymus; species Elymus sibiricus. Next base: position 21,475,730 of record CM077666.1, read on the forward strand.
GGAGGCGTAGGTTGAAGATGGTATCTCTCAAACAACCCTGCAACCAAATACAAGAAATCTCTTGTGTCCCCAACACACCCAATACAATGGTAAATTGTATAGGTGCACTAGTTCGGCGAAGAGATGATGATAAAAGTGTAGTATGGATAGTAGATATAAGTTTTTGTATTCTGAAAATATAAAAACAGCAAGGTAGCAAAAAGTAAACGGGCATAAAAACGGTATTGCAATGCTTAGAAACAAGGCCTAGGGTTCATACTTTCACTAGTGCGATCTCCCAACATTGTTGACATAGTTGAATCATATGCAAATCCCTCACGTGCGACAAAGAGTTCACTCCAAAGTCACAAATAGCAGAGAACAAACGAAGAAATTGTTGTAGGGTACGAAACCACCTCAAAGTTATCCTTCCCGATCAATCTTATCAGCCATCCCCATTAATTGTCACGAACAGCCCTAGAGATCGTACTAAAATAAAACCTTAAGATACACATCAACCAAAACCCTAATGTCACCTAGGCACTCCAATGTCACCACGAGTACCCACGGGTTTGATTATACGATATGCATCACACAATCTCAGGTTCATCTATTCAAACCAACACAAAGAACTTCAAAGAGTGCCCCAAAGTTTCTACCGGAAAATCAAGACGAAAACGTGTGCCAACCCTTATGCATAAATCCCCAAGGTCACGGAACCCGCAAGTTGATCACCAAAACATACATCAAGTGACTCAAGTGAATATCCCATTGTCACCACAGATATCCATATGCAAGACATACATCAAGTGTTCTCAAATCCTTAAAGACTCAATCCGATAAGAAAACTTCAAAGGGGAAACTCAATTCATCACAAGAAGATAGAGAGGGGAAAACTCCTTATGATTCATCTATATCAACAAAGCTCGCGATACATCAAGATCGTGCCATCTCAAGAACACGAGAGAGAGAGAGATCATACACATAGCTACTGGTACAAACCCTCAGCCCCGAGGGTGAACTACTCCCTCCTCATCATGGTGACCGCCGGGATGATGAAGATGGCCTCCGGTGATGCTTCCCCCCCCCCCCCCCCCCCCGCCGGCAGGGTGCCGGAAAAGGGTTGTTGATGGGATCTCTCTGGTACAGAGGCTTGCGGCGGCGTAAAAACTCATCTAGGTTAACTTTCGGGGGTTTCTGAATATATATGATTTTTCAGCGTTGGAATCACGCGAAACGGAGCCACGTGGGCCCCACGAGGTACCAGGGCGCGCCTGGGAGGGGGGGGGCACGCCCTGGTGCCTCGTGGGCACTGGGTGGCCCCCCTCCAGTGGGTCTTGGTGCCAATATTATTTATTTGTCCACTAAAAAATCTCCAAAAAGTTTCAGCTCATTTGGAAAACTTTCATTTCTGCACAAAAAACAACACCACGGTAGTTCTGCTGAAAACAACGTCAGTCCGGGTTAGTTCTAATCAAATCATACCAAAACCATATAGAATTGTTATAAATATGGCATGAATACTTCATAAATTATAGATACGTTGGAGACGAATCAGCATCCCCAAGCTTAATTCCTGCTCGTCCTCGAGTAGGTAAATGATAAAAGAAATAATTTATGAAGTGTGAATGCTAGCATAGTGCATAAGTTTGATCAATGATAATTTCAATCACTTTTTCTAGCATCATAACAGCAACTTTTTCTTATAAAAGTCATCTTAATAAAGTAGCAATTAAAAACAAAAATTTTAATGTGGAATGCTACCTATCACAGTCATCATATAATCTCCTTTTTTTATAGCATGGACATTGGACTTGAATGATTCAAAGCAAGATCATTATTATAACAGCAATATTTATTATCATGAAACTTCTCATGAGCAAGTAACAATTCATCACAACAATGAATTATAAGCATAAACTTTCTTGGAAACTAACAAACTATTCTAGTCAACAATGCAATTGCAATTCATCATATTTTCAGGAAGGGTCTCATGTAGGAGCTTTTTAGCAAGTCCACATACTCAACCATCATTTAGTCTTCTATGATTGCTAACACTCACGACATATATATGGAGCAAAAGTTTCAGCCAGACACATAGAAAGATAGGGGCTTGTGATTTCGCCTCCCAACTTATTCACCTCAAGGGTGATGTCAACAATAATAACCCATGATCACTCATATCCAACTGGATATATGTGCCTAGATCTTTCCCCACCACATGATGCTTGCAAAAGAGAAAAATAAAAAGGAAGTAGAGGAGAACACTATTGACTCTTGCATAAAAGTAAATACATAAAAGTAAATGCATAAAAGTAAAGGATAGGCCCTTCGCAGAGGGAAGCAGAGGTTGTCATGCGCTTTTTGTTGTTGGATGCACAAACCCTTAATGAAAAGGAACGTCACGTTATATTGCCCCTTGTGATAGCAACCTTTATTATGCAGTCCGTCGCTTTTATTTCTTTACCATCACAAGTTCGTACAACGCTTATTTCCCTTGCAATAAAATATCATACATATTTTAGGAGCAATTTTTATTGCTTTTTGCACCGATGACAACTTACTTGAAGGATCTTATTCAATCCATAGGTAGGTATGGTGGACACTCATGGGAAGAAACTGGGTTTAAGGGGTTTGGATGCACAAGTAGTATCTCTACTTGGTGCGGATTTTTGGCTAGCAAAGATATTGGGCAAGCACCACATGTTGGAGGATCTATAACAATATAACTTCTTTGTGAATATGAACAAACATAATTCATTACGTTGTCGTCCTTGTCCAACGTCAACACTTTGACATAAAATACTTAATGGGGGCTCACAATCATAAAAGATGTCCAAGATAGTATATTTGCATGTGAATCTTCTCTTCCCTTATTAACTTTTTCATGAATTGCATCATTGACTAATGTTGCGTTTGTTAACCTCCAATAAATTTTACCACTTATACTTTTCTTTATGTAATGTCATTACTTTCCATAAGGTTAGCATATGATCTATTTCATTATTTTCATTGCAAGGAATCACACTTATCATATCCAATGATCTATATGAAAGTTTTTATTATATCCCTCTCGAGTATTCATCTTGGGACCAAATTCATATCTTGTGCAAATTACCATTACTATTATTGACTCTCAAAAAGATATAAGTGAAGCATGAGAATTAATGACGAACTACTCCGAAATATATAAGTGAAGATCAATGAGCAGTGAAACAATTAAGTAGCTATGTGAGGACTCTTTCTCATTTAAAAAGTTTCAGATTTTGATATTTTATTCAAACATCAAGCAAAACAAAGACACAACCAAGTATAGCACACATTATGTGAACGAGTAAAAACTTGGGTTCAATCGAGACTAACCGATAGTTGAAGAAACGTGATGGGATGCCTACCTGGGCATCCCCAAGCTTGAATGCTTGATACTTCTTGGAATATTTACTGGAGAGCCTTGGGCATCCCCAAGCTTGAACTCTTGTGTCTCGTTAATTCTTCTCATATAATAGTTTCCCTAAGTTTCAAAAACTTCATCCACACAAAACTTGACAAGAACTTGTGAGATATGTTAGTATAAATCCACTCAGAACCTCGACATTCTCTACTGTAGTAAATCACTAAAATTATAATTAAACATTGAATACTAAATGCATCTGCATATTTAATACTCCTATCCTCAAATAGAATCATTAAACAAGCCAACATATGCAAACAATGCAAACATAACAGCAATCTGCCTAAACAGGACAGTCTGTAAAGGATAATTAAGAATCCAGACTTAGATAACTCAAAAAATTCTGAAAATTTACCACACTGGGAATAATTTATCAAAGTTGACTGTATCAAAATTTCAAGATTCTATCACATTCTGACATTTCTGGGCAATTTAATCAATAGCAGCAAACTTTCTGTTTTGAAACAGCAACTCATAAACTTGCAAACTGGGCATGGTAAAGGCTATAATTGGCATTTTATTGAACTAAAAGATACAAGACATGATTATTAATGACACAAAGCAAATATTAACAGAAGAAAATGACGCTCCAAGTAAAACTCATATTATGTGACGAATAAAAATATAGCTCCAAGTGAGGTTACCGATAATGTTGAAGACGAAAGAGGGGATGCCTTCCGGGGCATCCCCAAGCTTAGTTGCTTGGTTCTTCCTTGAATATTACCTTGGGGTGCCTTGGGCATCCCCAAGCTTAGGGTCTTTCCACTCCTTATTCTCCTCATATCGATATCTCACCCAAAACTTGAAAACTTCAATCACACAAAACTTAACGGAACTTCGTGAGAACGGTTAGTATGATAAAGAATAAACCATCACTTAGGTACTGTCCAACACAAGATTCAAAATTGTTCCCATATAATTCCTACTGTATTCTATCATTTCCACAATTTATATCTCATAATATAAGCTATGGAAACATTAAAACGAGCAAACTAAGCATTGAAAACAGAATCTGTCAAAAACAGAACAGTCTGTAATGATCTGAGCAATTACCATACTTCTGGAATTCTAAAAATTCTGAAAAATTAGGAAAACGTAAACAATTTGCATATCAATACTGTATAAAAATTTCAGAATTTTTCGACGCTCCAGGAAAATCTGGGAAATTAAACGCTGGAGGCAAAAGTTTCTGTTTTTGCACAGAATTGAATCAACAAGTATCCACACTATCCCAAAGGTTTTACTTGGCACTTTATTGAAAGGAAACACATAAAACATGATTACTACAGTAGATTAATCATGTGAACACACTAAAACAGAAAGGATATATATTGGGTTGCCTCCCAACAAGCGCTTTTCTTTTAAAGCCTTTTAGCTAGGCATGATGATTTCAATGATGCTCGCATAAAAGTAAAGAATTGAAACGTAACGGGAGCATCATGAATCATAAGTTCCTCTCTCATAATAATTTTCAGTAGCATCATGAATGAATTCAACAATATAACTATCAAATAAAGCATTCTTTTCATGACCTACAAGCATAGGATTATTATTACTCTCCACACAAGCAATTTTCTTCTCATTCATAATAGTGGGAGTATCGTATGAAACTCGAATACTATAAAAATTTTCCAAATTAAAAGAGTGATGTTCAGTAAAAGGATATTCATAATTATGACAAGTTTTATAAGAATAATCATCACTTCTTTTTATAACATAAGTATCATCACAATAATCATTATAAGTAGGAGGCATGAAATCATCATAACAAATTTGACCATTCAAAGTAGGGGGACTAAAAAGATCATCTTCATTAAGCATAGTGTCCCCAAGCTTGGGACAAACATTAATTGCAGCAAATATATTCTCAAAAATGTCATTCTGATCAAACATAGCATCCCCAAGCTTGTTGGTTTGCATATCATTAGCATTATCACTATTATCATCAATAGTATGAATAGCACCAATAGTAAAACAATTACTATCATCATAATTTTCCAAATTGGCACCATAAAGATTTTCAAGATTATAAGAAGTATCATTATTTTCCCAATCATAATCATCACAATGAGTAATAGGCATAACAAAATCATCCTCAATAGTTCCTTCGGACATTGTGCCATAAGACAAAGAAGCAATATCATCATCAAGTGTATCATCTTCCACAATTGTTTTTGATTCATTCTCATGAGGCACAACAATAATAGGAGCAACATTATTTGGGAGAGATACCTTTTTACCTCTACTTTTCCTTCTTTTCTTTTTCTTCTTCACCAACTCATGTGTGGGTTTAATCAATTTTTCCATGCACTTTATTGAAGAGATTGGTTGAATAAAAAGCTCCTCCTCGTTACCTAATTCGTCATAAGAAAAAATAGGAGGATATTGGGAGACCTCTTCCCCTTCATTAGTATTCTCTTCATCTTCTATTTGTTTTCTTGTCTTTAAATAATTGGCAATGTAAGGATTCTCAATGCAATTTACCGCACAATACTTATAAATTTCCTCTAGATCAAAATCGAGCAATCTCTTGAGATTATATTCTGGAATGCCCCTAGTTATACATTTCATCTCTTCATACCCTAGAAGTAGACTAAGTTCATTATGATGCGCAAGGGTAATCAAGTTATCACAATTTTTGGACACGATTCGATCATGAAACAATTTGCATTGGAGATTTAAATGACCACGTTCATTGCAAAGTTCACAAGGATGGCGAGAAAAATTAAATCTTTCAGCACAATCATCTAGCCTCTCTTGCAACCCTTTAGTTTCTAAATACTTATGCCTCTTACAATATCGATTTTCCCTTTTTGGTATGCATTTGCACTCCCAATTCACTCCACAAAAATTGACATCCTTATAGGAGACATCATTATCATGACTAGTGCAATCATCATTAGTATTATGGATATTCAAAGAATTCATACTAGCAACATTGCAATCATGCTCATCATTCAAATATTTTATGCCAAACATTTTATTAAATTCTTCTTCTATCAATTGAGCACAATTATTGGAATCCTTATTTTCAAGAAAGACATTATAAAGACGAATAATATGAGGCAACCTCAATTCCATTTTTTTTTGTAGTTTTCTTTTATAAACCAAACTAGTGATAAAACAAGAAACTAAAAGATTCAATTGCAAGATCTAAAGATATACCTTCAAGCACTCACCTCCCCGGCAATGGCGCCAGAAAAGAGCTTGATGTCTACTACACAACTTATTCTTGTAGACTCGTGTTGAGCCTCCAAGCGTAGAGGTTTGTAGGACAGTAGCAATTTTCCCTCAAGTGGATGACCTAAGGTTTATCAATCCGTGGGAGGCATAGGTTGAAGATGGTATCTCTCAAACAACCCTGCAACCAAATACAAGAAATCTCTTGTGTCCCCAACACACCCAATACAATGGTAAATTGTATAGGTGCACTAGTTCGGCGAAGAGATGATGATAAAAGTGTAGTATGGATAGTAGATATAAGTTTTTGTATTCTGAAAATATAAAAACAGCAAGGTAGTAAAAAGTAAACGGGCATAAAAACGGTATTGCAATGCTTAGAAACAAGGCCTAGGGTTCATACTTTCACTAGTGCGATCTCCCAACATTGTTGACAAAGTTGAATCATATGCAAATACCTCACATGCGACAAAGAGTTCACTCCAAAGTCACAAATAGCGGAGAACAAACGAAGAAATTGTTGTAGGGTACGAAACCACCTCAAAGTTATCCTTCCCGATCAATCTTATGAGCCATCCCCATTAATTGTCACGAACAGCCCTAGAGATCGTACTAAAATAACACCTTAAGATACACATCAACCAAAACCCTAATGTCACCTAGGCACTCCAATGTCACCACGAGTACCCACGGGTTTGATTATACGATATGCATCACACAATCTCATGTTCATATATTCAAACCAACACAAAGAACTTCAAAGAGTGCCCCAAAGTTTCTACCGGAAAATCAAGACGAAAACGTGTGCCAACCCTTATGCATAAATCCCCAAGGTCACGGAACCCGCAAGTTGATCACCAAAACATACATCAAGTGACTCAAGTGAATATCCCATTGTCACCATAGATATCCATATGCAAGACATACATCAAGTGTTCTCAAATCCTTAAAGACTCAATCCGATAAGAAAACTTCAAAGGGGAAACTCAATTCATCACAAGAAGATAGAGAGGGGAAAACTCCATATGATTCATCTATATCAACAAAGCTCGCGATACATCAAGATCATGCCATCTCAAGAACACGAGAGAGAGAGAGAGATCATACACATAGCTACTGGTAAAAACCCTCAGCCCCGAGGGTGAACTACTCCCTCCTCGTCATGGAGACCGCCGGGATGACGAAGATGGCCTCTGGTGATGCTTTCCCCCCTCCGACAGGGTGCCGGAAAAGGGCTGTAGATGGGATCTCTCTGGTATAGAGGCTTGCGGCGGCGTAAAAACTCATCTAGGTTAAGTTTCGGGGGTTTCTGAATATATATGATTTTTCAGCGTTGGAATCACGCGAAACGGAGCCACGTGGGCCCCACGAGGTACCAGGGCGCGCCTGGGGGGTGGCGCGCCCTGGTGCCTCGTGGGCACTGGGTGGCCCCCCTCCAGTGGGTCTTGGTGCCAATATTCTTTATTTGTCCAATAAAAAATCTCCAAAAAGTTTCAGCTCATTTGGAAAACTTTCATTTCTGCACAAAAAACAACACCACGGTAGTTCTGCTGAAAACAGCGTCAGTCCGGGTTAGTTCTAATCAAATCATACCAAAACCATATAGAATTGTTATAAATATGGCATGAATACTTCATAAATTATAGATACGTTGGAGACGTATCAACCGGCGATGGCGGCACTCTTTTGTGTCGTTACCTTCTTGAAGGCATCGCCGTGGAGAAGCTTCAGACCTCTATCCGCTACCTCCGGGGGAAACCCTAGATCAGTAGATCGGATGATGGCGGCGCTCTGGTGTCGTTTCCCCCTTGGGGGCGTCATTCTTGGAGGTGTACACGGGCTCGAGGGACAAGTGGACGGCTTCTTTGGTGGAGCGGTGCTTCATCTTACTCATTGATGGCCGCGGATCTCGGCGGCGTGGCGCAGTGGAGACTCGGCGTCCGATGCGCGAGGATGGACTCGCGCAGGAGAAGGACGCTGTCTGGCGTCGTGGTGGCGTCGATGGCAGAGAGGCCTGGCAAGGTCGGTGCGTTAGTTTCTGCTCTGAAGATGGATTGGTGGAAGACGGCGGCGACGACACATGAGAGTGCGTCGGACCGGTTTGTACCCCAAACCCAGTATGTGGCTCGGTTGGGGCCTCCGGCTTTAGATGTTAGGCTTTGATGCGATGTCTGTTTGGTATTAGGCTCGGACTATCGGCACCCCTTCATCAAGTGGATAGCAGTAGCGACAGTTGTTGCTAAGATGGTGGCTTCAGACTACCTAATGTACTATTTTGTAAGGTCTTTGTGAATAATTAATAAAATGGCTGCATGCATCGCCCAGATGCAGAGGCCGGGGGTAATCCTCCTTTTCTATAAAAAAAATATTCACAGATTGTCGTGTTGTTTGTTTCGACATTGCGGGACTCGATAATTTGTTCCCTGTGTTTCATGTATTTATGTGTGACAACATTTGTCCCAATCCATGACATGTGGAAACATGCCAACACATCACCCTATAATTTGGGCGTGCCTATGTCTCGCTTGACACGAGACGTAGGGCAGCCTAGCCAGAGGGAGGGCGAAACAGGGCTGGCCCAGCTCGTGGGAGGCCACAACCTCGTTTTATTCTTTTTTTTCATGTTTTTATTTTCATATTTTATTTTTTTATACTTCTATTTATACTTTCAAATATTTTAAATATATAAATTACAAAAAACATTCTAAATATAACATTTGAAAAATGTTAATCTAGAGTTTGCATGTTAAATGTGTATAGAAAAAATGTTTCTCTTGTATACGAAAAATGTATAAAAACAATATACAGTGTCTATGAATTTTTTTATCATGTATTTAAAAAATGTTAATCAAGCGTTTGAAAAAAAATATTAATTAAATATTTAAAAAATGTTCATGATATGTACGAAAAAATGTGCAATGTGTATGAAAAAATGTGCTCTTCAAAGACAAAAAATTGAAAAAATGTCAATCATCTATTTCAGTAATAGTAAACATGTGTAAAAAATGTTCTGATGTATACCAAAAATGTAGACCATGTATTAAAAGTTGAACATAAAAAATTAAATTTAAAACAATGTTGACCGTGTATCAAAATAATGTTAATTATACATTTCAATTTTTTTAACCGTGTGTAAAAATTGTTATTTTAACATAGTACAGACATAGATACTTATACATACGCACATACACTCACCCCGTATGAACGCACGCATACACACCCTATCCCTATGAGCACCTCCGAGAGACTGAACCGAAAACAAATTGCCACAGACGACTTCATAGTCGACGGGAACGACTTCTCCCACTAAACACACATCGTCGGAAGCCCTGAAATAAATCCAGAAAAATATCCAACACCAGTGTCAAGTCTAGGACTCTGGTGTGCTGGAGATATCATTGTCCTCCTAATCATCCAAGCACAGATTGGTTCGCATAAAAAAAAGTTCCTGATATATAGAGAAAATGTGAAGTGTGTATGAAAAAAGTAGTCATCAAACACAAATATTTGAAAAAATGTTAATCATCTATTTCAAAAATGATAAACGTGTGCAAAAAAATTGTTCTTGATGTATATGAAAAATGTAGAACGCGTATTAAAATTTCTAAACATAAAAACAGAAAATTTTAAAAAATGTTGTCGTGTATAAAAAATGTTAATCATATATTTCACGAATACTAAACATGTATTGAAAACTATCCCAGATATATACTAAAAATGTACAATGTGTATGAAAAAAATAGTCATCAAACATAAGATTTATAAAAATGTTAATCGTGTATTTAAAAAATGTTAAGCATGTATAAAATGTTAATCGAATAAACGGAAGAAAGAAATAAAAAACACCTTAGAAACGAAGAAATTCGGAAATGCCAAAAAAATCAAAACCCAAGAAAAAGAAAACAAGACCAAACCGAAGAAAAACGATGTAAATTGATGAAAACTAAGAAAGAAACAAACAAAAGCAAAGAAAATAGGAAAGAAAAGAAAAAGACGAGAAAAAAAAAGAAAAGAAAGAAAAAAATAAAAACCGGAATAAAACAAAGATAACGGTGAAAAAGCAAATGAAAAACAAAAAAACCCATGAAGAAACAAAAACCTTTGAAAGAAACAAAGTTAACGAAGAAAACCGGGGAAGAAAAAACAAAAGAAAAGAAAAAACAAACAAACACATCAGCGAATAAGACTGAACGAACGATCGACAGTGAATGAACAAGACTGAACATGCATCAGCAAACAAGACTGAACCGAAAAAAGAAAAAAGGAAAAAAAAACTTAGAAAGGAAGTCGAACGAACGACAGTGAGCACGCCCACTGGGCAGGTCCATACGCGTGCGTGCCTGCGGGGCGCTTCAGGCGAGTCGGAAGCTAGTCTCGCGTGAAGCGAGACATAGCTCTCGTGCTATATTTTGTGTGGTTTTGGCAAGGTAGCTTTTTCAGCTGCGCCGATTTTAGATTCATTTTTGATCGAGTATCCTTTTGTATATGATGACCCTAGGTAGAATATGTTTTCCAGAGCCTGACTTGTGTGATAACTTACACATTCCTTCATCCTTGTCTTTGTTTGATCCACACGTCGTGCCATCGGGAATCAAGGTGAAGAGGGGCACCGCCGAAGCCGGATCTGGGCGCACAGTGTCGCTGTCAAAAGGGCCATAGGGTGGCCTGATCTACATGTGGCGCCATCGGGGAAGGTGTTGGAGATGCTGTAGGAGATATGCCCTAGAGGCAATAATAAATTTTATTATTTATCTCCATGTTCATAATTAAGTTTATATTCCGTGCTATAACTGCTATGGTTCTCGAGTCTACAATAACCACGAGGCTCGGAGGAAGACTCATATGCACGTGTGGAATAATAAACGGTAAAATGTATTCCTAGTCTGGCCCCTAAGACTAGCTCAAGTGTTGCATGATGGTTCTGTTTTCCTGATCATGGGCATGACTATGCCGGCAACTTTGAGGGCACAATGTTAGGAGAACACTTGTGTTGAATCGACCCGAATTGATGTTATGATATGAGATACATTCGTCACAAGTTAATGGTTAATAACACAGAGAAAGTTAATGTTTGCATAATTCCCTAGACAATGAGAGTATCGAGTTTCTTCGTGCTTGCTTCATGAACTTTGGGGTTTGTTAAACGTCATCCGTAAATGGGTGGCTATTACGGCGGCTTACGGGTTCATGGAAAAGTGTGTCAAGGGACTTGATAGCTCAAGATTGAGATTTACTCCTCCGACGATGGAGAGATATCTCTGGGCCCTCTCGGTGTTACGGTATCCATCATCGTCTGGCCAGACACAAGTGTGATTTGATCACAGGGATGCCGGAACACGGAAACGAGAAAAGAACAAAAGGGTAACGAGGTAACTGGCATTGTGGACAAGTGTTGATCCACGGGGATGCCAATAAATCTCACCTCAGGTATTTGTAACATATCGCGAAGCAACAGGAATAGCACACGGCAACTGGAGGTTCACTCGAATATTCATTCGTGTGGGTATAGGGGTCAATATGGGTGTCCACGGCTCCGATGTTGATCATTGATCGGAAAGTGTTCCGAGTCATGTCTATAATTCACCGAACCTATAGGGTCACACGCTTAAGGGTCATCTATCTGCTGAATGCTAGACAGGGAGCCTGAGAGAAAGTCACCGGAAAAGTTTCGGAGACAACGGAAAAGTTTCGGAGAGAGCACCAGAATAGTTTCGGTAAAACTGAAAAGTTGTTTCAGGGTATTCCATTAAGTCATATTGGTTTCGACACACGCCTGGAAATTCTTGGAGGGTGCCAGAATTGTTCTGGTAACTTCTGGAATTTTTCCGGACAGAAAAACTGGAAATGTTCTGGAGCAGCCGGAACCGCTATGGTAGCTTTTCGCTGAAGAAAAACATTGTTCCGGAATTGTTTCAAAATGCGTTCAAAATTGTTTTAGTGGGTACTGGAATTATTCTAGGCACACAGAAATAATTTGGGATTTATCGGGCGCAGAAAAATGTCTTCGTGAATAGTGAAAGTGCTTTTAGGTTTACTTTATGGAAAGCCACCTTTTAGGGCTTTTACCAAAAGGCTTCTAGAGGGCTTGGGGGCTAAGAAACCCCCCTTGGGGGGGCCCCCAAGAGGGTTGGCCAGCCACATGAGGGGCTCCTCCATGGGGCCCCACTTGCTCCATTACTTCCCCTTTATGCCCTTGTGGAAGCCTTCTTTCATGGGCATTTTGGGTTTTTTGGAAGTGCCCATCCTACCCCTTGGTTTCCCTATAAATAGAGGTGGAGAGGTGCTCTCCACACTCACTCCTTTCTCACATACAAGTGCCATGCATGATCTGGCTTCTTCTCTCCCTCCCCGCAAAATAGTTTTGTAGAGCCGAAAGGCTGTCTGGGTTCCGGTGGGAACTAGTTCTGGACGGCGAAGCCCTGCCGGATAGATGACACCGTATGTGTGCAACTCTGTAGAGAGATCGTAGTTTCGGTCTTAGTTTGAGAGTGCCTCCCGAAGGGCTGTCCGAGTGACCGTCCAAGTTTCGAGGGTCCTCCCGAAGGGCTGTCCGAGTGACCGTCCGAGTTTCGAAGGTCCTCCCGGAGGGCTGTCCATGACACCGTCCGAGGGACTGTCCGACCGCCTCCCGGAGGGCTGTCCGAGGGGCAAACGAGAGAGTACATCCTTGTGGTTGGGAGGTTGTATATCCTAGCTGCGGGGATCTGCACCGCCGATCGTCATCGACTCTACTTCCGCTGCGCTACGAGTCGGTAACGAAAAAGATGAAACCTTGTATGCAGTCTCCATAGTGGTCCTGGGCTGGTGCGTAGGTCGGAAAATTTTTGTTTTCTGCTGCGTTACCCTACAGTGGCATCATGAGCCGTGCTATGCGTAGATCCAGGTTACGATCTAGAATACATAGAGATGTATGGGTGTTGCACAATATAATTTGTAGTAGATGAGTTCTACTGCTGATAATTATTTGTGCGGGTAGCAGATGAAATCTGTTACCCGATGTTCTTGTTGCTTCCATAGAATTTGCATATTTCTGATCTTGATAACAGCATGGTGGAGTTTCAAAGTTCTGGCAATCCGCGATCCTGATTGATCAACGAAGTGCTAACAGTTCTTTGAATTCCACCATAGTTAAAAAGAAAGATGAAATTTCGCAGACGAAAGGGCAATGCAGATATGATCTGCACGAGGGTCATGCGTATGACGAAGTTCAGTATGGGGCTTGAGATTTTATTATCTCGTGTTTCATACACCCCGTAAAGTTAATCTAGCGACTTTAATCATACTTGATGATGGACGTTGGTAGCTGCGGTTTGTTCGAAACCTTAGAAGCCACGTAAAATGAAAATTTGCATAAACCGATTAGAGGCGTCTAACTTGGTTTTGCAGGATGGTTTTCATGTGCATGTGATGTGGTATAGCAGTGCTCATATTAATTTGATTATGTATGAGATGACTATATGATGTAAAAATTAACATGACCTGCGTGTCATGATTCGGCATTATGGCTGGAGCCATATGATTGTCACTTTAATGACCTGCATGTCAACCTTAAGTAATGCACTTATTTTATTAGCTATAGAGATAGCAATATTATCTGGTGCATCGACAAGGTGGTGGCAAGCTTCGCGAAGGTGAACACCGACGCGAATGCCGAAGACGAAGAAATACAAGACTTCTCCGTCAGAAAGGGCTATACCATATCATGCTATTATGAATTGCCTGAGATGTTTATCCCTATGATGCACCCTTCTTGATTGCGCGGTAGTCGCTTTTATTAGGGTGATCTCTCACAAAAATATCAAGTAGTTAGTGTTCTACCAAGTGTAGCACCGTCACGGCACCTATCGCTTCGGGGTATCACATGGATACATGGGTACGAACGATTAGAGAAGTGTGAGGCGGGTGAGTTGAGACCTCGCAGCGAGATCACTTGGTTGTCTTGACGTTCAGGCATGAAAGTCATGAGCTCAGAACACGCGCATCGAAAGATGAACAAGAGTCACATAGAGATGTGATTGGCAAGTTGGCCTACCGATTGCAATTCTCGTCACTTGAGATGGATACATCCTTGGCGTTGAATTGTAATATGGGTCTTGTATCACTCACAATCAATTATGAGAGATATTGATTTGAGTGGGAGCGCACTTTAGAATTAAACTTCTTTAATTCTTAGTGCAATTAATTATGAACTTTGTCTAAAGTGAAATTTGCATAATAGTTATAGAAGAATGGCTCGCGTTTCCACCTTCCCTATTAAAATTGAATAAGCTGTTAAATATCTGGTTAAAACTTTACGATTGGTAACGTAATGTGAGGATTGTCCTCAAGAGTGCCGAGAAGGATTTTGTCCTATCGCATGCTTTCAGTATTCTCCCGCTAATGCTATGGATAATGTGACTCTCGTCCTTCGATCCAAAAGCTAGAAATCCGTTACGGTCAAGTGCAATATGTTTGCTTCCATGAGACCCGGACTTCAAAAGTTTGGGATAGCTATGTGATATTCATGGAACTGAAAATCATTTTCAGACACAAACAAAGGCTAAAAGATATGGGATATCCAAAGCAATGTTTGTTTTGCAAATTATTAGTAAAGTGTTTACTATGCATGTGACTGATAAGAGGGGATCCAGAAGAACGCCTGTCATATGATGAAAGGTGAATAAAACAACAACTTAAAGAGAAAGGAAATGTCCAAAGGGTGTTAGTGTGACTTACACACCTAGGAAGTCCGGGGCTAACGCCACTCTTAAGTTGAGTGCTTCTTCTGAGAGTAGGAGAAATACTAAAAGTTAAACTGTTAGAAGTATAAAGGCAAAAAGAAAGAAGACTGGAATGTCCAGCTCATGTATGAAAGTCATACAAGTTATTGATGTATGGAAGGCTGGTCAAAGAAATAGTTCTTGGGAATTATGATTAAACATGTTAATCACTGATTCTTGGGTATTGTGAGTTGATCATAGAGATACCCGCTCGATTGCACTCTGTTGTGACTCGATGCAAGAACTACTACGGCCTAAAAGACTTGCCGGAGTGAGGTTCAGATACACGCTGGGAACATAGTAAATGTTACTATACATTCCATCGGTGTATTACCTATGTATTTACTTTCATAATTCATTTTAGAGTTTTACACACTCTAACCCATTGCATAAGGTATCTTGCAAGAAGGTTGTTCATTAGAGAACTTTTGATGTTCGATGTTATGAATAACTTAAGGGCCATACTTTCATTATGAATGAGATGTATGTTATGAATATTGATAATAATACATTACCTTTGTATTTACTTTCATAATTCATTTTAGAGTTTTACACACTCTAACCCATTGCATAAATGTTTGTTGCAGAAGGGTTGTTCATAAAAGAACAATTGTTGTTCAGTGTCATGAATAACATAAGGGCCATGCTTCCATCGTGGATGGGATGTATGTTATGAATATTGATGGTAATATGATACATCCATAACACTGACGCTAAATGTCGCAAGACTAAGAGAATACCACACATGTGTGGCACTGCATTTGGTCACATTGGAGAAACCCGCATGGAGAAATTCCATAATAATGGATTTTGAAGTCGTTTGATTACGAATCATCTGACACTTGCAACTTTCCTCCGAAAAGTGAAGTGACTGAAATACCGTTCACAAGCCATAAGGAATGAGCAACGAACTTATTGGTGATCATACATTTTGATGTATGTAGTCCAATAAATGTTGTTGCTAGCAGTGGATTTATCTATCTTCAGAAATGACTCAAGTAGATATATGGATATTTACTTGATGAGACGGAAGTCTGGATCTTTTGAAATCATTCATAAGGTTTTCAAAATGAAGAAGAAATTATTGTAACAAGAAAATTATGTTTCTGCAATTGGATTGCGGAAAGAAATATTTGAGTTACAAGTTTAGCGAATGTCTGATGAGTTGTGAAAAGAGTTTCATAACTTACACCTCCCGGAACACCACTGTGAGTGGAATGTCCGTGAAGATGTATTCAAACCATTTATGACATGGTAAGATCAAAGATGACATAAATCAATTTGCCATTATCCCTTTTAAAGTAATGTTTTAGAGACTGCGGCTTTTACACTGAAAAGAGTGCCATCAGGTCTGTTGAAATGACGCCATGGTATGGTACGCACAACCATGTTTTGTCTTTTCTTAACATTTGGAATATGGGGCTTGTGTAAAACATTTACAAACCTATTCCAAATCAGACAAGTACTACTTTGTAGGTTATCCCAAGTAATTGGGAATTCCTCCACCACTATACCGAGGCAAAAAGGTTTGCCACAAAGAACGGTATGCTTTTGAAGAAAATGGTTCTTGCAAAAAGGTGAGTGGGAGAACAGTGCAACTCGACGAGATAATAGTATCTTCGTCATCAGATCAAAGGAAAGGAACCTTGGAAGTGATTCCAGAGTTTCCTACTGCGACTGATACGGAAGCATCTACATGAGATGTATGGACTTCGGTCGAACTTGCAGCTGAACCACGTAGGCAAAACTCGTGCAAACCTCTCAGGTGCGCAAGCGAGATATTGTTGTTAGACAACAGTATACCTACGACACACAAGGAAGCGTTGATGGGCCCTGACTCCGGAATTGGCTAAATGCCAATATAATCCGAGATAGTTTCCATATAAATGATTCAAGATTATATCTTGATAAACCCTTCGGAAGACTTAGAGTCTAACGAACATTAATGGAACTATAAACTGATGTGGATAAAATGTTTTATCCATAAAGCTCGACTTGTTGCAATAACAAATTCAAGGAGTTGACTACGATGAGATTGTCTCACCGTAGCGATGCTTAAAGTCAGATCGGGTTAAACTAGCAATTAATACATATTTCAATCTTGGGATATGATACATGGATGCCAAAAGGATTTCCATGTGATGGAAATGCAACCTAGGACTTGCATGTGATACAGTCCGAAGTATTTTGTCAATCCAGAGGATGCTAGTAAGTATGCAAACTTCAGAGTTCCAGCGATGGACAGAAGAGAGCAAAAAGGAGTTGGAATCTTCGTTTTTGATGAAATAGTCAAAAGAGTTTGATTTCATCAATGGATAACGAAGATGCTTGTGGTTACAAGAAAGTAAGTGGGAGCATAATAATATTTCTAAAAACCTTGTGTGTTTGACACATTGTTGATTGGAAATAATATAAATTTCTTGACATGAATTAGGACTTCATTGAAAATAGTTTTCGATGAAGTGCTTAGGCTAGGTAGCCTCGGTATTAGGCATAATTATCTACGAGATAAAATTGCCTGATAGAGCTAAAGCCAAAAATACATATTGACAAAATGCTAAAACAGTTTAGCATAAGAACACCAAGGAGTGATTCTTCCGAAGTCACATGGAAAGAGTTTTGCAAGGCTCGGTGTCCCAAAACACTGATGAGCAAAATACATGATGGAGATTCCACACACTCTTGTGTTTGGATTAATCATGTATTCCATGGTATGCAAAACAACCAGATATGTCTGATACTCCCAAAGCTGTTGCGAGTATAGATACCAAAGTGATCAAAGTACTGATCATGGGACAACAGTGAAAAATGTCATTGAGTACTAAAGTAGCACTGATGACATGTTCTCTCGCAAGCAGAGATTATGAAGTGCTCTTTGTAAGTAAGTACATCGATACAGTCTTCATCAATGCTCCATGCGATTTTCAATTTAAATTAAGGGTTTTGTGTAATACACAATATGGTGGCACGGTAGTTGGAAATTGTTCCAAACAAGTTACTGTGGTGATTTCTATAACAAAGGCTAAGTATGTTGACGCTTTAGAAGCGACAAAGAAGATGTTGAATCATATAGTTCATTCATGAACTTAGTATGGTTCCAAAATGGCTTTGGTCAATGGGACACTATTGCAGATAGTTGCTCCATAGCTCAGTCTGAGGAATCAAGGTTTGACCTGTGATTCACATATATACAAAGCCAAGTCCACACAAAATATGAATTTTGTGAAAGCGTGAAAACGCGAGGACATGCAAAGATACACACGGAACTGAAGTTGTCAGATCCGTTGGACATCAGGCTATACCACATGCGAAGCATTTTTACACCGGTATGCCATAGGTGTAATGTGCATTAGCATTGACTAGATTATTGACTCTAGTGCAAGTGGGAGTCTGTAGGAGATATGCCCTAGAGGCAATAATAAATGTTATTATTTATCTCCATGTTCATAATTAAGTTTATATTCCGTGCTATAACTGCTATGGTTCTCGAGTCTACAATAACCATGAGGCTCGGAGGAAGACTCATATGCACGTGTGGAATAATAAACGGTAAAATGTATTCCTAGTCTGGCCCCTAAGACTAGCTCAAGTGTTGCATGATGGTTCTGTTTTCCTGATCATGGGCATGACTATGCCGGCAACTTTGAGGGCACAATGTTAGGAGAACACTTGTGTTGAATCGACCCGAATTGATGTTATGCTATGAGATACATTCGTCACAAGTTAATGGTTAATAACACAGAGAAAGTTAATGTTTGCATAATTCCTTAGACCATGAGAGTATCGAGTTTCTTCGTGCTTGCTTCATGAACTTTGGGGTTTGTTAAACGTCATCCGTAAATGGGTGGCTATTACGGCGGCTTACGGGTTCATGGAAAAGTGTGTCAAGGGACTTGATAGCTCAAGATTGGGATTTGCTCCTCCGACGATGGAGAGATATCTCTGGGCCCTCTCGGTGTTACGGTATCCATCATCGTCTGGCCAGACACAAGTGTGATTTGATCACAGGGATGCCGGAACACGGAAACGAGAAAAGAGAACAAATGCGGAAACGAGGTAACTGGCATTGTGGACAAGTGTTGATCCACGGGGATGCCAATAAATCTCACCTCGGGTATTTGTAACATATCGCGAAGCAACAGGAATAGCACACGGCAACTGGAGGTTCACTCGAATATTCATTCGTGTCGGTATAGGGGTCAATATGGGTGTCCACGGCTCCGATGTTGATCATTGATCGGAAAGTGTTCCGAGTCATGTCTATACTTCACCGAACCTATAGGGTCACACGCTTAAGGGTCATCTATCTGCTGAATGCTAGACAGGGAGTCTGAGAGAAAGTCACCGGAAAAGTTTCGGAGACAACGGAAAAGTTCCGGAGAGAGCACCGGAATAGTTTCGGTAAAACTAAAAAGTTGTTTCAGGGTATTCCATTAAGTCATATTGGTTTCGGCACACGCCTGGAAATTCTTGGAGGGTGCCAGAATTGTTCTGGTAACTTCTGGAATTTTTCCGGACAGAAAAACTGAAAATGTTCTGGAGAAGCCGGAACCGCTATGGTAGCTTTTCGCTGAAGAAAAACATTGTTCTGGAATTGTTTCGGAATGCGTTCAAAATTGTTTTAGTGGGTACTGGAATTATTCTAGGCACATAGAAATAATTTGGGATTTATCGGACGCAGAAAAATGTCTTCGTGAATAGTGAAAGTGCTTTTTGGTTTACTTTATGGAAAGCCACCTTTTAGGGCTTTTACCAAAAGGCTTCTAAGAGGGTTGGCCGGCCACATGAGGGGCTCCTTCATGGGGCCCCACTTGCTCCATTACTTCCCCTTTATGCCCTTGTGGAAGTCTTCTTTCATGGGCATTTTGGGTTTTTTGGAAGTGCCCATCCTACCCCTTGGTTTTCCTATAAATAGAGGTGGAGAGGTGCTCTCCACACTCACTCCTTTCTCACATACAAGTGCCATGCATGATCTGGCTTCTTCTCTCCCTCCCTGCAAAATAGTTTTGTAGAGCCGAAAGGCTGTCTGGGTTCCGGTGGGAACTAGTTCTGGACGGCGAAGCCCTGCCGGATAGATGACGCCGTATGTGTGCAACTATGTAGAGAGATCGTAGTTTCGGTCTTAGTTCGAGAGTGCCTCCCGAAGGGCTGTCCGAGTGACCGTCCGAGTTTCGAGGGTCCTCCCGAAGGGCTGTCCGAGTGACCGTCCGAGTTTCGAAGGTCCTCCCGGAGGGCTGTCCGTGACACCGTCCGAGGGACTGTCCGACCGCCTCCCAGAGGGCTGTCCGAGGGGCAGACGAGGGAGTACATCCTCGCGGTTGGGAGGTTGTACATCCTAGCTGCGGGGATCTGCACCGCCGATCGTCATCGACTCTACTTCCGCTGCGCTACGAGTCGGTAACGAAAAAGATCAAACCTTGTATGCAGTCTCCATAGTGGTCCTGGGCTGGTGCGTAGGTCGGAAAATTTTTGTTTTCTGCTGCGTTACCCTACAGATGCGCTATGGCACCTTTGGTGCCACTGGGGAAGGAGAGGGAATAGGAAAGGCGCCTCATGAGGCTCCGTCTGGAAAGGAGAAGTTGTTTCACAAGCGATGTAGCTGGAGCACTTTGGCCTTACGAGCGAGCAAGCGAGAGAGGGGGGGGCTACGGCCAGATTGGTGTCTAACATCGGGGCTTATATGAGGCCCAAAAGACTTTCCGAGATGGGCCAGAGCTTACTATAGGCCTTGAAAAAAAGGTCACAAATACATCCCCATGCGAGACGACCTTACTATAGGACTTCCTGAGATAGTTTTCGAGGCGGGTCTACCTCCTGGTGTGCCTTAGAATGCCCAGTTTGCCAATATATGCTTCACTCTAAGCTATCTGATAACGATGTTTAAGATAATCCGCTTCATGTGGGCTTTTTCATGATGGACGTTGTTGGCACGCCTTGAAAGGTCTATATGATATAGCTCTTTTTGTGTAGTAGTGAGATTGAGATGATTTAGCTCTTGAGGTTCTCTGTAAATTTGGCTAAAATTTTCAGCAAAACTCAAAACAATTCTAGGTAAATCATAAATACCCTGGTGACTATTCTATAAAAGTTTCATATTGTTTGGATGAGAAGCTTGAGAGAATCACCCTTTTGGAATTGTATATCTAAATTTGATTGAATTCTGAGTCAGCACATCTATGGCATGAGTACCCGTCCTCTCAATATTGATATCTGATGCGGTGAGGTTTGACTTTGATATATACGAAAAAATGTTAATCAAATATTTAAAAAATGTTCATGATATATACGAAAAAATGTACAATGTGTATGGAAAAAAGTTGAAAAAATGTAATCATCTATTTCAAAAATATTAAACATGTATAAAATATGTTCATGATGTATACCAAAAATGTAGAACATGTATTAAAATTTTGAACATAAAAAATAAATTTGAATTTTTTTTATCATGTATAAAAAAATGTTAATTATATATTTCAAGAATGTTAACCGTGTATGAAAAATGTTCTTTTTTTACCATAGTACAAACGCAGACGCTTATACAAACGCCCATACACTCAGCCCTATGAACGCACGCACGCACACACACCCTATCCCTATGAGCACCTCGGAGAGACTGAGCTGGCACATCATCTTGAGATTGAGGAAGTCACCACAGACGCATTCGTAGTCGACGGGAACGTCTACTCTCACTGAAAGCACATCGCCATAAGCCCTGAAATAAAATCCATGAAAAATGTAGACATTTGTTGAAGAAAAAAAGCGATGAGAATCAAAGAAACAGAAGAAAGAAACAAAAAAAACACCTTAGAAACGAAAAAAATGGAAGAGCCGAAGAAAACCTTCAAAACCAATGAGGAAATGAAGAAAACCAAAGAAAACAAAACAAAACCGAAGAAAACTAAGAAGAAACAAAAAAAACAAAGAAAAATAAAAAAAATAGGAACAAAAATAAAGAAAAG
This sequence comes from Elymus sibiricus, assembly GCA_039707655.1. NCBI lineage: Eukaryota > Viridiplantae > Streptophyta > Magnoliopsida > Poales > Poaceae > Elymus > Elymus sibiricus. Next base: position 21,498,058 of record CM077666.1, read on the forward strand.
ATAAAAACGGAGAAAGGAACAAAAGAAAACCGAAGAAAAAAGAACGAAATGAAAAAACCAATAAAAACTGGAATAAAACGAAGATAACAGTGAAAAAGCAAAATGAAAAACAAAAACACAAAGAAACCAGTGAAGAAACAAAAACCCGTAAAAAGACGAAGAAAACCAGGGAAGAAAAAACAAAAGAAAACGAAAAAAGAAAAAATGAACAAACGCATCAGCGAACAAGACTGGCCGACCGACGGTGAACGAACAAGACTGAACTGAATCCCTCAAAAAAAAAACAAGACTGAACTGAAGAAAGAAAAAAAAACTTAGAAAGGAAGTCGGACGAACGAACGACAGTGAGCACGCGCACTGGGCCGGTCCATACACGTGCGCGCCTGCGGGGCGCTTCAGGCCAGTTGGAACGTGAAGACATCTAGCTCTATAATTTGTGTTCCTTTGGCAAGGTAGCTTTTTCAGCTGAGCCGATTTCATATTCATTTTTTATCCAGTGTCTTTTTTATATGATGACCCTAGCTAGCATGTGTTTTTCAGAGCCTAACTTGTGTGATAACTAACACATTCCTTCATCCTTGTCCTTGTCTGATCCACACGTGGTGCCATCGGGAATCGAGGTGAAGAGGGGCACTGCCGAAGCCGGATCTGGGCGCACAGTGCCGCTGTCAAAAGGGCCATAGGGTGGCCCGATCTACATGTGGCGCCATCGGGGAAGGTGTTGGAGATGCGCTATGGCACCTTCAGTGGCACTGGGAAGGAGGGGGAGTAGGAAAGGCGCCTCATGAGGCTCCGTCTGGAAAGGAGAAGTTGTTTCACAAGCGATGTAGCTGGATTGCTTTGGCCTTATGAGCGAGCAAGAGAGGGGGGGGGGCTACGGTCAGATTGGGGGTCTAACATCGGGGCTTATATAAGGCCCAAAAGACTTTCTGAGATGGGCCAGAGCTTACTATAGGCCTAAAAAACGTCATAAATACATCCCCATGTGAGACGACCTTACTATAGGACTGCCTGAGATAGTTTTCGAGACAGGTCTACCTCCTGGTATGCCTTAGAATGCCTAACCTACCAATATAGGCTTCACTCTTAAGCTATCCGAGAACGAGGTTTAACATAATCCGCCTAAGATGGGTTTTTTCATGATGGACGTTGTGGCACGCCTTGAAAGCTCCATATGATATAGCTCTTTTTGTGTAGTAGTGAGATTGAGATGATTTAGCTCTTGGGGTTCTAAGTAAATTTGATTAAAATTTTCAACAAAACTCAAAACAATTTTAAGCAAATCATAAATAACCTGGTGACTATTCTATAGAAGTTTCGTATCATTTGGATAAGAAGTTTGAGAGAATCGCCCTTTTGGAATTGTATATCTAAATTTGATTGAATTCTGAGTCAGCACATCTATGGCATGAGTACCCGTCCTCTCAATATTGATATCTGATGCGGTGAGGTTTGACTTTGATATATACGAAAAAATGTTAATCAAATATTTAAAAAATGTTCATGATATATACGAAAAAATGTACAATGTGTATGGAAAAAAGTTGAAAAAATGTAATCATCTATTTCAAAAATATTAAACATGTATAAAATATGTTCATGATGTATACCAAAAATGTAGAACATGTATTAAAATTTTGAACATAAAAAATAAATTTGAATTTTTTTTATCATGTATAAAAAAATGTTAATTATATATTTCAAGAATGTTAACCGTGTATGAAAAATGTTCTTTTTTTACCATAGTACAAACGCAGACGCTTATACAAACGCCCATACACTCAGCCCTATGAACGCACGCACGCACACACACCCTATCCCTATGAGCACCTCGGAGAGACTGAGCTGGCACATCATCTTGAGATTGAGGAAGTCACCACAGACGCATTCGTAGTCGACGGGAACGTCTACTCTCACTGAAAGCACATCGCCATAAGCCCTGAAATAAAATCCATGAAAAATGTAGACATTTGTTGAAGAAAAAAAGCGATGAGAATCAAAGAAACAGAAGAAAGAAACAAAAAAAACACCTTAGAAACGAAAAAAATGGAAGAGCCGAAGAAAACCTTCAAAACCAATGAGGAAATGAAGAAAACCAAAGAAAACAAAACAAAACCGAAGAAAACTAAGAAGAAACAAAAAAAACAAAGAAAAATAAAAAAAATAGGAACAAAAATAAAGAAAAGATAAAAACGGAGAAAGGAACAAAAGAAAACCGAAGAAAAAAGAACGAAATGAAAAAACCAATAAAAACTGGAATAAAACGAAGATAACAGTGAAAAAGCAAAATGAAAAACAAAAACACAAAGAAACCAGTGAAGAAACAAAAACCCGTAAAAAGACGAAGAAAACCAGGGAAGAAAAAACAAAAGAAAACGAAAAAAGAAAAAATGAACAAACGCATCAGCGAACAAGACTGGCCGACCGACGGTGAACGAACAAGACTGAACTGAATCCCTCAAAAAAAAAAAACAAGACTGAACTGAAGAAAGAAAAAAAAACTTAGAAAGGAAGTCGGACGAACGAACGACAGTGAGCACGCGCACTGGGCCGGTCCATACACGTGCGCGCCTGCGGGGCGCTTCAGGCCAGTTGGAACGTGAAGACATCTAGCTCTATAATTTGTGTTCCTTTGGCAAGGTAGCTTTTTCAGCTGAGCCGATTTCATATTCATTTTTTATCCAGTGTCTTTTTTATATGATGACCCTAGCTAGCATGTGTTTTTCAGAGCCTAACTTGTGTGATAACTAACACATTCCTTCATCCTTGTCCTTGTCTGATCCACACGTGGTGCCATCGGGAATCGAGGTGAAGAGGGGCACTGCCGAAGCCGGATCTGGGCGCACAGTGCCGCTGTCAAAAGGGCCATAGGGTGGCCCGATCTACATGTGGCGCCATCGGGGAAGGTGTTGGAGATGCGCTATGGCACCTTCAGTGGCACTGGGAAGGAGGGGGAGTAGGAAAGGCGCCTCATGAGGCTCCGTCTGGAAAGGAGAAGTTGTTTCACAAGCGATGTAGCTGGATTGCTTTGGCCTTATGAGCGAGCAAGAGAGGGGGGGGGGGGGCTACGGTCAGATTGGGGGTCTAACATCGGGGCTTATATAAGGCCCAAAAGACTTTCTGAGATGGGCCAGAGCTTACTATAGGCCTAAAAAACGTCATTAATACATCCCCATGTGAGACGACCTTACTATAGGACTGCCTGAGATAGTTTTCGAGACAGGTCTACCTCCTGGTATGCCTTAGAATGCCTAACCTACCAATATAGGCTTCACTCTAAGCTATCCGAGAACGAGGTTTAACATAATCCGCCTAAGATGGGTTTTTTCATGATGGACGTTGTGGCACGCCTTGAAAGCTCCATATGATATAGCTCTTTTTGTGTAGTAGTGAGATTGAGATGATTTAGCTCTTGGGGTTCTAAGTAAATTTGATTAAAATTTTCAACAAAACTCAAAACAATTTTAAGCAAATCATAAATAACCTGGTGACTATTCTATAGAAGTTTCGTATCATTTGGATAAGAAGTTTGAGAGAATCGCCCTTTTGGAATTGTATATCTAAATTTGATTGAATTCTGAGTCAGCACATCTATGGCATGAGTACCCGTCCTCTCAATATTGTTATCCGGTGGGGTGTGGTTTGACTTTGAGTCTGGTGCGAATCATTAGCATAGAAGTTGTGATTTTTCAGGAAAACCTCCAAATGTCTTGGGTAAATTGACACAGATTCATTTAAAGTTGTGGGTTCATGAAATTCACTTATAAATCAAATTTCTTGTTCTCCTCATTCGCTCTCCAGCGAGCCATCGAAAGACAACACGTGGGCGGAACTTTGTTAGAGTATGGTTATGGCCTCCATCCATGCTGTGAGCCAAACCTTTCAGCTGCCACCTGAATTAGCCTCAGTCATTGCATGCTAAAGTAGTTTCTAAACACGGTAACACCATATTTAGTTTGCCATCAAATCAGACACGGTAAAAGTTTCAATAGCATAAGAGAATGCATCATACCAGCTGGAGTAAGAAAAGAACAGTCCAACACATTCGGAAGCTATGATGTTGACTTCTTATCAACACAAAATCCCTGCCTCTGAGACATGGGTAAATGTCGAGAAGTAAAGGCCCCGCCATAACGTAGGACAAATATATAGCAACCACATAAAACCAAGTGTAACAATTATAAATCTCTTGATATGTTTTACATACATTATATAAATCTCTTGCTTGTTGGTTGCTTGGTACAACAAGAATTTTGCTCCTAGAGAAGACCATTGGGCTCTGTTTTCTTGGTGTAGTTGGGGTTGGACACTTGGATGAACAAGAAAATCAATCTGTGACAGCCGCCACCGCCAGGGTCGCGTCGTGGGCTAGGCGGACCCTCCCAAGCCCCAAACCCTCTCCCCATCCGTCTTCCTCGATCTCTCCGCCCCTCTTCTCCCCTCCCCACCTCTCTTTATACGCCTCCGCCCTGACCTCCTCTCCCCCATTCCGCCGCATTGCGTCAAGCACACGGGCAAGCGGAACCAGGGGAGAGCCGGCAGCGGACAGACAGAGGAGATGGCGGCCGCGTCCTTCACCGCCGCCAAGTTCCTGGCGCCGGTGGCGGCCAGATCCGGCGGCGACCGGGCGCCCTTCCCCGCGCCGTCCGCGTTCTCCATGCGCCCGCTCCGCCACAGGCCGGTCCGGCGCCTGGGCTCCGTCCTGGCCGTCTCCTCCGACGTGCTCAAGGCCGCGCCCGCCGCCACCGCGTACCCGGTGAGAATTCGCATCTCTCGTCTACTCGCCTCCCCAGAGCGAATGTAAAAAAAAGTTGCGATCTTGTAGTCCCTAGTGTAAAAATTCGATCTTGGCTTGGGCCGCCTTTACTGTTTTACGATTGGATCCTGGGAGCTGCCGTCTTTAGATTCGTCAAGTGTTCTAGATTTACTGCATGACTTAGTTCTAGATAGATTGGTTCAGATTAGCTTACATAATTTTCATCTCCAAAGGTTGGACAGTAATTCGACTACCAGATGCTAGTCAGTTGCCTGCTGAATCTTGTATTGAGAATTCTCTTGTAATCTGAGCACATCCCACGCTTGAAAAGTTCACTTTAGGATTTGAAGGTGCTGCAAAAGCTCTCTGTCTATTTGTTTTAGTTAAAAGGGGTACTTGTTTGTTGGCACTATTATATAATTTCAGAATTGGAGAACTCTTTTGTTCTCTAGGTCTACTGTAGCTTTGAATGCAGTAAACTGCAGTGAGCCAGTGATGCTTGTATGTAAAAATTTGAGAGCCAGAGGTTCTCAATTGTTAAATCTTGGAAGCTTTTTCATGTTCTGGTTTTCTGTTTTCCTAATTCAAAGTGTATCGCTTTATGCAGGCAGTGACCCGGGAAGAGGCATTGGAGCTGTACGAGGACATGATTCTTGGCCGTAACTTCGAGGACATGTGCGCGCAAATGTACTACCGTGGCAAGATGTTTGGTTTTGTCCATCTTTACAACGGGCAGGAGGCCGTCTCCACCGGCTTCATCAAGCAGCTGAACCAACCCGACTGTGTTGTTAGCACGTACCGTGACCACGTCCATGCGCTGTCCAAGGGTGTCCCAGCCCGTGCAGTCATGGCCGAGCTCTTTGGCAAGGCCACTGGCTGCTGCCGTGGACAGGGTGGTTCCATGCACATGTTCTCTGAACCCCACAACCTCCTTGGAGGTTTTGCCTTCATTGGCGAGGGCATCCCTGTCGCCACTGGCGCTGCCTTTGCTGCTAAGTACCGCCATGAGGTGCTCAAGCAGTCTAGCCCTGATGGGCTTGATGTCACACTCGCATTCTTTGGAGACGGTACCTGTAACAACGGACAGTTCTTTGAGTGCCTGAACATGGCCCAGCTGTGGAAGCTTCCGATTATTTTTGTTGTGGAGAACAACCTATGGGCAATCGGGATGTCGCACCTTAGGTCTACTTCAGATCCCGAGATCTGGAAGAAGGGCCCGGCATTCGGAATGCCTGGGGTACATGTCGATGGGATGGATGTCCTGAAGGTCAGGGAGGTGGCTAAGGAGGCAATTGACAGGGCAAGGAGAGGTGAAGGACCAACTCTAGTGGAGTGTGAAACTTACCGGTTCAGAGGACACTCTCTTGCCGATCCAGATGAACTCAGGAGGCCTGGTAAGGATTACCTTTCTGGTTAATTTTTACTTCACAAGTAGTGGCACTGCTGGCATGAATGACTGCTGGTGCCTAGGCTAACTGGAGAAATAAAAAATGCAAGAAAACTATTTTACTCATGAAGTTTATGGTTCTGTTTAAATTGTTTGCCAAGTATCTGAACTGAATTACTATATACTAGCTAAATTTCTTGAGTAATACATCACGTACAATTTTGCTCATGCAAGTTGTGCCATCCTGCTTGTTGGCATCATAAACGTGAGAGCTACGTAGGAAGTAAACTTAATGGTGCCAATTGAAATACTGAGCGAAATATTTCTTTTGTTCTTATCATCATCCCAGTCATCTTATCTGATATGTCACCATCCTGATAGGTATGACTAGATTGTCTCGTAGTCACTGCATAGAGTATTCAGCACCACTTGTTTTCTTTAAATAGACCTGAATACAAACAGAAAAATAGTCCTGTATTAACCTTCATGAGAAGCAAAGCCTTTTTTTTATTGCCTATTAGGGGATGTGCTTTAATGAACCTGATACCAGGTGTTTCCATATCAAGTTGATAAATCTTAACAATTTGACAGTTGACATACAACCAATTATAATCTCTTGCTCCAGGATGTATGCCTTTTTATGCAGTTATTCTCAAGTCACTTTTGCTCAGTAACCATATCAGGTAGATTTTCAGTCATAAAGGTGGAAATATGAATTAGTTGGCTAAGTTTGGATCTTACGTGACCTAGACCATATACTTGTTTGGGTCTTCAACCTGATAACTATATTTTTCATGGTCTATGTATCTAACATGGAAACGGCCACTCTCTGTTAACCTTGATTCGTGACTATTTTGTATCCAGCATCTCAGTGTATATCAATATCCGTACTATTTTCTCTAACGGCAAAATTAATTACCAGCTCCTGAAATTGTCAAGCTGCACAGATTTCCTCTTTTCTTTGCTAATGCGCTCTAACTCAATCATCTGATACCTCGTGCACAGATGAGAAATCTCACTACGCCGCAAGGGACCCCATCACATCCTTGAAGAAGTACATCATTGAGCAGAACCTCGCGTCCGAAGCAGAGCTGAAGAGCATCGAGAAGAAGATTGACGACGTCGTCGAAGAGGCCGTGGAGTTTGCTGATGCGAGCCCGCTCCCCCCACGGAGCCAGCTGCTGGAGAACGTGTTTGCCGATCCCAAGGGCTTTGGCATCGGCCCCGATGGCAAGTACAGGTGTGAGGACCCCAAGTTCACGCAAGGCACAGCGCAAGTCTAAGGGCCTCCACTGCAGAAGCAGCTTGTTTACGCCTTGTTTCTCATGTACTACCTCTCTAGCTACCCTGCCCCTAGTTTTGTCGAACCCGCTGTCGATTTCTTGTGTTGTTCGAGGTCATATATCACTGTAATTCATTGCTCGCTGTGCTACTGCGCGACGGCTGATGCCCCCAGTTTTTTACCCAAGAAATGTTCACCAGTTCAGTTGTTGTTCTACAGTAAACTCTACATGTATCTGGGTTGTAGTAATTGGTACAGAATTTATATTGGAAGGCATGTGAAACATAATAGTATCTGTTGAAACTGTTCTACTGGGTTTGTTTCGGAGATTCCTTTCCTCTGTCCAGCCTCAGCTCACACCACAAGGCCACACACACCCTGCTCACATGCCAGGTGATCTACAAACACAAATAAGAATCAAACATTTGCATTGAAAAATCTGTCAAATGTGCCAAAGTTGCCTTTCTCATCTGAGGCCCTAGATCTTGCGACGGCAAGGTCACCCCATTGCGCGTGCCCTAACGCCGCTCCTCTCCTTTCCTATGTTCTCTCTTGTGTCCGAAGAAAAAAAAAATCCTAAGCGCGGAACAAAACAAGAACTGACTTCCTGCCATCCCACATGCCATTAGGGTGCACAAATATCCTTCAACTGATCTTAACCAATCCTAGCCATGCCGTCACACGGCGCCTAACAATCACCCTTTTTGGTTAAGTATAATCACGCTCCCTTTTCGATCCCGAAACGTGCATTGTCTTGTAGCAGAAACTAGTTTGGGCACCATTTGTGAGTGATTGATAAGATAAGGTGGTAAGAATCATGGTGTGTGAAGCAACGTTTATTCCTCACTGGGAGAGCACCACTGCTTTGGCAAAGGAAAAGGATGGACCAGGAAGCTGTTGAGAGAAAGTGGAAAGGAGAGAAGGAGAACACGGCAAGAACCATCTATTTTTCTTCTTGATCTTATGAGAGCAATCATGCGTGCGCCCCGATGCTTGATCTATTTTTTGGAGGATGTTTGGGGTGTACACTTGAATTTCGTATGTGCAAATTCGTCACGGAGAAGTAATTTTTGCGGTGTGTAAATTCGTTGGTTTTTTGAAACATGTTTTCAAGTTTTTATTTTGAAGACCATGCTGATGCCGACTCCTCTTCGAATACCGCAAGGTACCGTTTAACAAATGCTTGGTCAAGGTGCATTATGTTGATGGGAAAATCTTCAAAGATCAGACTCAGTCATCGCTTTGGTGGGAACATTCGAATTCGCTGACATGAAAACACTGGAAATGAATAGTTGTGTGTGCTTTTTCTAAGACTCCAAAAGTAGTCAAGAGTTTGAAGTTGAAAAAACTTGACAGCTTTTATATGCAAGAAAAATGTTCAAGATGGACAATCCAGTTGGGCACAGATGTCTCTGAAGAATAATATTCAACAAGAAAGGCCAAATCAACAAGTCACCACCAACCATAGGTAAATCAGCACATGCATGTGTGTCATCAGCGAGCAAAGCAAGAAAGAAATTCTTGTTAGTAACTAACCAACAAAAAGCACTATGTTTTTATAGCACCTCCAAAATATGAGCCTTATTCATTGCAGTACATCATCATCATAATGATGGCCATGTCTCAGCATCCAATCCAATCAGTCTCATTATCATCATGGTTCTATATCCTAATCAGCTCTGAGCTTCACAGACTGCAGCTACAGCAGTATGTACACAAGCCTGCTTACAGATGCTTTCTACCATGAGCAAACCTCGTCCCTATGTCCTCATCTGCAAGCGTGAGCATCTCAGGACTGAAAATAATACCGGATAGCGTCGCTCGGTTGTGCATCGGAACAATCTGCATGGCATCGCGATGATAGGCACTGATGTTTGGTTCCTATCTTCTTCCTGGCCCTGCAAACCTTCTCGCCGTTCCGAACACGAGAGCCTTGGTCAGTAGCCCCTTGTCGAATGTGCAAGCCAGGGCGACCACGCTGCCTATCACGAAGACTTTGGGTAGGTTGCCCGTCCAGTGCTTCGGCTTCTCGGCTTGGGCGTTGTTGCTGGTCGAACCGGCCTCGTCGTTGTTTTCTGAAGCGGTGAGCTCGCCGGCGATAAACTTTGTGTTGGCGTGTGCCATCGCTGCACATTTCGAGATGGGCTCGCCGGCGGCCCTCGCGGCCTGGTATGCCCGCAGGCCAGGCTCTATCCGTTTGACGCAGCCCCACATACCCTGCTGCACGCCAAGCTTCGCGATGCTCCATGGGATACCCATGTCTTCGTGATGAAACAGGAGCACCTCGCATGCCGTCATTGCCCCATCACCATTTCTTGATTCAACTGATAAAAAAGGAACAGGTGTAAATTCATTGGCCTAGCAAAATCTGCTATTATGAGGAACCTATGATGGAACTGGAATAATACCTGGACGGATGCACCAGCTAGAGTAGTACAGGTCCACACGGCGAGGTTTGCTGCTCCTTGGAACAGAGGGACGAGGCACACTCTGAAAAAATGGAGGAAGACATTTAATGATCTGTTTGGCCTAAATAAAGCAAAACTTCAATGCTGAATGGCATCTAAACAAGAGATAGCCTATATGTATGTATGTGAGAAACTACAGATATAGAAAGACAAGTATGCTTGGCACAGATAGATATAGAATGCAGTGCATCTATAATCAAATATAGAGAAAGCGGCAATAAATCTTTTTCCAAATTTGCAAATGAGAAGATGGAACAAACAGCAACAGTGTCCATCCCAAATCCATTACGTAAAGGAACTCTAAACATGGCTGTAAAAGCAATAGCGCGAACGTGTAGTACAATAATAGCTTTTCTAACAGATAAAGCTATACCACTTCATCACATACCTTGGTAACGCAGTAGTACGTCTTTCCAGATGCCCATATCCTGCGACCGATAACATACTCCCTGTCGCTGCAGAAGAATGGAAACTGCAAAGGCAAGGCAAGCAGTGTAAGCAAAAGATATGTAGTTTGTCATGAATTCCACAAGGGTTGCCAGGGAGGGATACCACGCAGATGGCTCACCTTCCTGACCCAGCGAACAACCATCGTTCCAGTCTCTGTGCACTCCTCCAGTGTCTCGTGCTCAAGAAGCATATCGTCCCAAGTGTTCTTGATCCGAAAGTCATCGTCCCAGAAGAAATCCCTAACGACATCTGGTGATGCGTCTTCAAAGATAGTGCTACTGCGGTACTGCGGCGGGCCATTCTGGAATGGAACAAATGGAGCAAACATTTAAATCCTGAGCTAAAGTATAGCATCTTCTATGTCTAAACACTGAATTACTGAACCGAATTTCGTTGCAACTAATCTCACAAGTCTACTACTCACTATCATCAATCCAAAAACAGTAGTACAATAATTGCTATAATTTTGACAAGTTCATACACCTATGTATGTTCTTAAATTCTAAGGCTATGTTTTAATCAACTTTGAAAGAGTCCACACACAAAATTCTTCAGTTGTACAGTCGCTCAACTAAAAAGACTCCGAAGGCTTCATTACCTGAGGTTCTCTTTTCCAGGCCTGGTAGCGGAATGTGGGCAAGGTGCGGTCCATCATGTGTGTCCAGGCTGGGCCGCCGTCCTTCTCCTCGACGACCCTGCGGAGGTGCATCAGGTCCGGGGTGTTGACGGCCAATTCGTCCTCCACGGGCGCCACCATCGAGGCCGCCTTAGCTCTATTCCACACAAATTACATAGAAGAATTCAGTAAGAGACTGAATCACAAACCCCAAATCCAATTGGGGGCAGGAAAATAACTCCTCACCTAGGTACTATTGCCAGGTGGTCGACAGCCGTGGCGGGCTGGGCCGCCGGCACCGGCTCCTGGTGCTGGCCGGCGACGTCGACGACGGCTGCGGCCCATCGCGGGCGCCATGCCCATCCGATGAGCAGGCCGACGAGGGCGGCGAGCCAGAGCGGCGCGGCGAGCGTGGCCAGCTCCCGCGCCACCCCGGCCAGGGTGGGCTCCCGGAAGACCTCCGCCAGCATGTCGGCCAGCACGGACATGTTGTTGGAGCGCAAAATCCTCGGCAGGCAGGAAGATGATAAATCCGGGCGCAGGCAGAAGCTCGAGATGTGCTTGTTGGTCCGCCCGCCGCGGCAGAAGATGGGAGTTGCTGGTGTAGTATTGTAGTATGAATCAGACGGAGTCGCTGGCCCTCACGCGGGCGCGGCCGGGTGGTCTGTGGACAGGACAGGGCCGCCCCCTGGGTGGAGCGGCGAGGGCCTAGTGTAAACCGCGCGCGGCGCACACCACACCACACAGCACGGCGCGAGGGAGGGGGCTGGCCGGCGGAAGAATCCAAATCGGTGAGGGGAGAAGAGAGGGTTGTGGGCTGAGGCGAGGAATGTGTGGTGCGCGGGGGATGCGTGCGGTGCCGGTGCGCGCTGGGGATAAGGCCAGGCCGTCGGGACGAGACGAGATAGATTTAGCAGAGTCCAGCCGCAATTGGACGGACGGAGGAAGGGGACAAGCGCCGCAGCAGGGAAGGAGAATTTTGATTGGTGGCTGCGGATCACGGGGGGATGGCAGCCATAGCCCATAGATATACTACTCCATATGTAGCAGGAGGACGACGAGTCGGGATGGGGAATTGGAATTGGGGGGGCGCGGCTGAGCTGACCGAATGACCGGCGGAGGGGAGCACGAGTAACCCATGGGGCTCCGCTCGCTCCGCCAAAACGAGTAGCGCAACTACTTGGTCAATCAAAGCTTTCTGACCGATTAACAAACGTGCACGAGGTTTCTCTCCTTTTTTTTTCTCTCTCTCTCTCTCTTTACTTTAGTTTAGTTGGCGGTGGTGCCATCAATCCAGCAGTAACCTACGACCACCGACCTACCGTCCGTCCATCGAGAGCGAGCTCACTCCGCCAGACCACGATGCGCACCCACAACAACAATCCCGTGACGTGTGCTACTCGTGCTGCGTTTCGCATGCTCGTCTCGTCACTGGAGACGAGTGCACGAGGAATACATGGATTTCCACGGCGTCATTTTTGCCTTTTCTAGTCACGAGCCTTGTAAGGGTTTATCGACTTTTTAAAGATACGGATCTTTATTATCCTTATAGGGGGGGGGGGGGGGGGGGGGGGAAGTTTTGTGAACTGAAATTTGAGCGTGCAAATGCGATAGAAGCAAGAGGTGCCCACCGGTCAGTCTGACCGGGCAAATAGAAGAAAACTCGAACTGAGGCGGACGTAAGGGCATCTATAGCCGGACTTGGCAACCGGGAACAGTGACCGGTCATGTCTGAAATAATCAATTCCACAATCGGACGCCTCCAATTAGCATACCTCCAATTCATACAAACTCATGCAACTACGTAAACGATGCATTGCACACATCGCCCGGCTACTACATCAGGACATGTCATCGGACTACCAAAATTTGGCATGTTCTCCCGCATGCTAGCTATGGAGAAGATCATCCACGGCTGACCTTGCCATTCCCGGCGCCCTTGCCGTCCTTCTCGCAGAAGTAGCGGGCGAAGACGCAATATGGATCGAGACGGGTCTGCTCTTCGCCGAAGCTGTCCGTCCCGTCGTTGTCCTCCTTCTCCTCCTTAGGGGGCAGTCCGCCCATGGCACTGACTGCCCGATTCTGCACTCGGGCGAGGGCGCGTGTGTTCCTCCACTGTCGCTTCTTTACAATGCAGGCGCGGATGGCTTCCTCATCTGCGGCAGCCCGCGCTGCCGCATCAGCCGCCTCCGTCACTGCCATTTCGGCAGCGAGGCGGGCCTCGGCCACCCTCATCCTCTCCTTCCCACAGCGGGCACACCGGTCCCGGTAGCTCTCATACTCCGGCGGACCGGTGATGGGGAAAGGGAGATTTGAAGGCTCCCGGGGGGACCTTGATGATCTAGCCCTGGAGGATCCGCGCGCCCGATGCGCCAACGCAATGGACTCGCGCCGAACAGATCCCCCGTCAGTCGGGCGCTGTCCTCCCGGGAACGGTGGAGTGCAATGAGGACGACCATTGCATCCTCCAACCCGCACGAGACGACACCCCAGTTGACGTCGACGGATCCGGACTGGTCGGAGTCAGATCCGTTGCTTGCCATGTCGGAGAAGGCCGGAGATCGTCGGACGGGAGCTTGGGAGCGGAGGGGAGTGGAGTGGAGTGGCTATGGTTTGGTCCGAGGAGCGAATGAAAACGAATATATATGGGGTCGGATTGGCCAGTATGGGCCGGGTCCGACGTGGCGGACACGCTCGGGCCTCCTCGTATCCGTCCCCTATTTAGATTGGATATGAGGAGTGCCGGTGGACCGGCTCTGAGAGGCCCGTCTGGTTTTCTAACGATCTTGCCATCGAGACGACGTGGAGCGGCGTGCTCCGTTCGGAGATCAGGAGCGAGATTTGAGTGCGCACATGCCCGTTGAAGTGTTGAGGCCGAGGTGTGAGTCCGATCGGGCGGGCAGAAGAGAGGTCGGACGGCGACGGGCGTACGGATGCTGCCGTCCAGGGCAGGCGGACGTGGAGCGGCGTGCGCCGTCCGGAGCGGAGATGATACGTACGGTACAAGAGCTGACCGGCCGGCCACGCGACGACACAGCCGGTGACGCGGCGCCGAATCCAGCCGCACGTACGTTCGACGGAGGTGACCAAAATAATTTATTTGTCTTTCCGCACGTACTGTACATAGTACAGCCGACGTGACAAGTTATGAATTAATTTTGCTTTGCGCACGCCCGATCAGCCGAATTTGATCGGTTGCTGGCACAGGCAACTCCGCCATGATTTTTTTTTTTTTTTGACAAGGAAAGGCACCAACCGGTGCCAATTTCATTCAGCTCAAATGCAAAGTACAGCAGGTATTACAATGGCCTCAAGAAGCAAGAAAGAAGAGAAGAGCACAGTCAATGCCTATGAGCTGAAGAAAGAGTAGTAGAGACAGGTTGTACAGAGCAACAACCTGGTGAGCTACAGGACCTTAATAAACTTTGAAACTAATACATGAACAGCAGACAACAAGCTGTAATTGGAAAGAGAAGGAGAAGAAGCTTGCAAAGTTGAAGTTGCCACAGCCCAAACTGCAGATGTTGCCGCTGCCATTGGAAGCAACAACTGGCTGCTCCATGCTCCTCCCTGAGAAACCAAATCAGCCAAGACTTGCCAGACCATATAACAGGAACAAGAAGAAGCACAAACTTAAGGCCCATCATAGAAATCAAGAATGTATAGAATAAAGTTCTGCTTGGCTATGGAAAGATCAACATCCTGCTGATTCATAAGAGCTTGGCAAGCACCCCTGCATTCCTCCAAACATGCTCAGTAGCAATGTACAGCATGGATCCTAAATTCTTGCACCTGAAAATTAGAAAGAAGAGACACCACAGGACAAGAGGTATGCCTATGAGCAGAAGCAAAACAACAGATTTGAGGTTCATCATTCGAACGAAAGACCTGGTGCGCAAGATTATGGACTATTCTATTAACTTCCCTAGAGATATGAAACACATGTGGATGCAAATTAGTAGTACACGTGAAGAAATTAGCCAAAGACTTCCTAATGCTCTAAGGGGTGTTAGATTCTCTTATCTTACCAGAAGCAGCGACCAGCGCTAAAGAGAGACAATCCATAAGAAAGGTTGGCTGACAAATATTGAGCTTTTGAGCCACTTGAGGAGCAAAAGAAAGAGCTAATGCTTCTACATGCAGAGGAGTAGAAGTAGGAGGAGCTGAAGCTTGAATTTGCACATTGATTTCTACCTGATTAAGAGGCAAAGAAATATAGACTCCCACTCCTGTAGCAACCGCTCCTTGCAATAAACCTGGAATTTTCCTACTTCTGAAAGCTGCATCAGAATATATTTTTGGACCTGAAATAAGCAAATCCGACTTAAGCGTTCGCCCCTGCATAGGAAGTTGGTTATGAGAAAGTTGTACTTGTGGATCTCCCTGCTTCTTAGATAAATGGGGCAAATCATCATAAGAATCCGATGACAAGGCCAAGGCAGCAATATGCACATGATGAGGGAGAGCCTTTTGCCTGTCAAAGAGGAAATCGTTTCTAGCCTTCCAGAGACACCACAAAAAATTGAGAATATTAGAGATAGAACCATACGGATGCCCCATACGAAATAAGGCAATGAGAATAGAATGCATGGTGGAATGGCCTTGAACTAACACATCCGATCTAATAAACCAAGGAGAGGAAAACCAAGCCGCTCGAGCAAAATGACAGAGGAAAAATAAATGGAGTTCATTCTCCTGCTGGCCACACCTACAACAATTTTGAGAGACATGGATGGAAAAACGACCAGCTCGCAAACCTGTAGGTAAAGCCCTCCTAAGCAATCTACAGGCAAAGGTTTGCACCCTAGGAAGCATATTCTTTTGTTTCCAAACCAATTTGAGAAGGTCCTTCAATTCCGAAGATAGTACAGAAGGCGCATTCCTGGGATTAGCATGAATTTCCTGCAAACAAAGCTTATAAGCAGATTTGGAAGAACAAATGCCATTAGGAGTGAGATCCCAACAAAGCAAATATGGACCATCATCATCAATAATATCAGTTTGGACAATAACAGAGGCCATAGGTTGTTGGAAAAGTAAGTAAACTAGCTCATTATTCCAAACTTTTTGTCCAGGGAGCCAAAGATCTCTAACTAAAGAAGGATATCTAAAACCAGGTTCTTGAGTAATAAGGTGATCATGAATGGAGCTCCAAAGAGTGCACCAAGGTGTGCTCCAAATTGAAATATTACCTTGAGTTAATTGATAAAAAGAACGAGCTTTCAGTTTAGGTAACATTTTCAAAATAGAAGTCCAAAAGGCTGATTTAGGAGAAGAAACATTAGCAGTCCAAATAGAAGAGTCATGAAAATACTTAGCCTTAAGCACTAAGTACAAGTGAGAAGAAGGGGATTTGGCTATCCTCCAAGCAGCAGCAAGAAGAAGACTCTCATTGATAGCCTTTAAATTCCTAATGCCCAGACCACCTTCTTCTTTAGAATTGCAAATATCCTTCCAAGCTCTAAGACAAAGACTCTTCTTAGAATCATTCTCCCGAACACCTGCCCACCAAAAGTTCCTAATGACAGCAGTAAGCTTAGCAATGAATTTCTTAGTGAACAAGATGTTAGCCATATAATAAACTGGAATAGCAGAGAAAACCGAGCGAATCAATTCAAGCCTGGCAGCATGAGAAAGCATATTGGCTTTATAAGTAGGCAGCTTATTCATAAATTTATCAAGAACAAAGTTGTAGGCAGCAGCTCTATTTTTAGCAGGAAGAATAAGCGGATGACCAAGATGTGTGAAATTGCTATCCAAAGTAGAAACAGGGAAAACTTGCATTATCTCCTGTATAGTAGTTTGACTAACATGAGAACTAAAAGAATGGCAGATTTAGCCCAATTTGGAGTTTGACCTGAGACAGAGCAAAAATGATGGATAAGATGAGCCATAGCATTAGCTTCCTGCAGAGTGGCCTGACCACAAACCAATAAGTCATCTGCAAACAACAAAGAGTGAATAGAAGGACAATTTGGTCCAAGTGAAATTCCCTGAAGATGATGAGCAGCAAGAGCTTCATTGAGAGCAATGGATAATTCATTGATAGCAATAACAAACAAATAAGGAGACATGGGGCAACCCTGACGAATACCTCTGAAACTTCTAAATTTATGAGAAGGCTGCTCGTTAATAAGCACTGAGAAAGTAGGAGAAGAGATGCATGCATGTACCAAATTAATGAAATGACCATGCAGCCCTTTACGTGCAAGAGCAGACACAATAAAGTTCCATTCTAGTCGATCAAAAGCTTTAGCAAGGTCTATCTTAAGCATGAAAGCATTGTGATTCCACGATTTAAGAGAGAAAGAGTGAGTAATCTCTTGAGCAATAATGATGTTATCGCTAATTCTTCTACCCTCAATAAAAGCTTGCTGAGCAGGATCAATATAATCTGGAAGATGAGGCTTAATCCTATTAGCTAGCGATTTCGCAATGATTTTGTAAACAACATTACAAAGGCTAATGGGACGATAATCCATAGGAACCTGAGGAACTAAATTTTTCGGAATGAGAGCAATATTGGTGTCATTAATGTGAGGAGGCAAAATACCAGTTTCATAAAACTTAGTCACCAGTTGAGTGACCTCCTCTCCTATCCAATCCCAAGCCGCCAAATAAAATTCAACATTAAATCCATCCGGACCCGGAGAAGCATTCAACTTCATCTCTTTGAGAATCTGCAAGACTTCATGTTTATCTGGAATGGAATAGGTAGGATCCAAAGAGCCTTCAAGCAGCTGAGTAGTGAGAAAAGGCCTTCCAGTGTTATCGTTAGACGAAGAGAAGATGCATCTAAAATAATTGACAAACATATTAGTGACAACACTAGGTTTGAAATGAAGCACATCATTTTCATCATTAATGGAACAAATAGTATTCCTTTTCCTTCTCTTGATCACAGCCTGATGGAAAAACTTGGTATTACGGTCACCAGCAGTGGCCCGGCCCTTCTTACTTCTCTGCTTGTAAAACTGATTAAGCTTAGAGAGAGTTTGTTCGTACCTAAGAGTGAGAGAGCTTTCCAAAGCACGGTTTTGCTGCTGTAGAGGTAGCTGCTGAATCTGATTGATATTTGACTCTATTTCCAAAAGTTCTTGCTGCAATGGTTTTTTCTTTTTGCACCACATCTTTAAAGAACCTGCTAAACAAGAGGACTTTGCTGCAAAAGAGTGAGCTGTCGAGTTATTCCAGGCAGATTTTGCAAAGTTAGTGAAATCTTTCTCAAGTAACCACCAATTTTCAAATTTGAACGTCTGCTTAGGTTTTACAAAATTACCATCAGTAGACACAAGAATGGGGGCATGGTCACTAAGGATAATAGGCAAGTTGAGCACTTTAGTATTAGGATAGTGCACACACCATTCAGAGTTAATAAGGCAACGATCGAGGCGTCTATAAATAGGTTTAGTCGTATGCTGCTTACTACGCCAAGTATACGCAGGACCACTAAAACCTAAGTCGAAGAAACCACAATTTTTAACAAGGGAACGAAAAGCATTCATACGATAGTAATTAACACTACCATTACAACCATCCGTATCATACAGGATGTCATTAAGGTCTCCGATACACATCATGGGCTTTCCCACATTTTCAAACACAAAAGCTGAAACTTGACTCCAGATAGCACTAGCCTGCCTATGGTAGGGGTCACCATAAATACAAATCAAACAAAATTGGACACCCGAGGCAAGATGAACTACATTAGCGAGAATATAGTGGAAGGAAGCACTATGAACAGAGACTTGGAGCTCATCATTCCACATTAGCCAGAGCCCTCCAGAAGCCCCTCTAGAAGGAACAACAAAACTGTTGGCAACATCAAATCTATTAACCAGATCAACTGATCTAACCTTAGAAGATTTGATTTCAGAAACAAAAGTTACCTGCGCTTTAGTAGAACGGATCAGATTAGCCAGAAATAGCATACGATCATTGCCGAGGCTCCGTCCCATACCTCGGCAATTCCACGCTATAGCTTTCATGGCGCCCAAGGTCCTTAAGGACGGTGCACTGCTGACCTATCCATGATCCAATTCGTATATTGCATAAAGAACACAGGGACCAAATTCCTCGCGTACACCCCTGCAAAACAGAGGAGGCCAACTGTAGGTCGGCACACCGACCAAAAGCAGCAGGGAATTGGACTGATGCACGCTATGGTGGAGGACTCGCTCACGAAGAGGAGGCGAAGTGATGCAGAGGTGGCTTGACGAGCGAGATGGGATTCCAGGGGCGGCAGATCGAACACGGCACCAAGATCAGAGAGGCGGAGGGATGAAGGGGCGATGGAGGGAGGGGGAATGGGGCCAAGGGGTGACCCTGGATATCAGGGGAGGAAGGAGGGGCGAAGCGGCACAGATCCAGCAGGGGCCGTCGCCGACGAAGAAGCGGGCCGGAAAGGGGAGCGGGTGGAGGGATTTGAGAGTAGTGGGAACGATGGCAGCAGAGAGAGATGGAGGCGGGGAAAAGAGCAGAGGAACAGGGAGAAGGGCGCATGAGGAAGCAAGGGGGGAGGGAGGAGATCAAAGGGGAGGGAGGATCGGCATCACACCAGTCGCCGGCAATCGCCGGAAGTCTACCGAAAGTCAACACGCGCTGCGCCACCGCTGCGTTGCGTTGCAGGTGGGGGTCAACTCCACCATGATACGCGCTCCTTGCGTTACAAAATAAGAGTTTCATGTTTGTTCTAAACTGAATTTGCTTAAGTTTTGGTCAACCCTATTAACAGTGGCGGAGCTAGACAAAAATGTTTGTGGGGACCGAAAGACAAAAAAAATCCTGTAGTAAGCAACTGCTACTGAGAGAGCAAATTTATAGTCTGTATAGTCCAATTCAATCAACCACTGACCAACTGCCACTGAGAGAAAAAATTGTAGTTCCATCACCAAAAAATCCCAAATTAGATCAAACCACACAAGGAAGCAACAAAAGAAAAACCAATTTGGCTCATATTGTACAGCAGTGTTGATGTACAGGCAACGCTTAGCATTAGAGACTTCAGACTTCAGAGTTAGCCTGTGCATCGCGGCGGCGGCGGCTGGTTGAGATAAGCACACCACATTAGCTGAGAAGCAGCCGAGCTGGTGCGTGGAGATGGGCTTCTTCGTTGGTGTATTGTGCGTGAAGATAGGCCTAATTCCAAGCCGAGCTGCAGCTTTCAGAGGCCACTATTACTACCTAATGAAGAAAATTCGTTTGGGCTGGGGGGCCCACGGCCCCCTCAGGCCTTACCATAGCTCCGCCGTTGACTCTATACATAGAGGAAAAACGTGGTACGGTGTAACATATATAAGGTGTATTTGTTTTTTGAAAAGTCAAATGAGGCCATGTTTGACCGAGTTTTCGGAAAAATATATCAATATCCACATTACAAAATGTATACCATTTGATCCATCATGAAATGTAGTTTCATATTTTATCTATTTGGTATTGTAGATGTCATTAGTTTATTCTATAATCTTGGTCAAACATTTAAATGGTTGACTTGCACGGAAAACAATACACCTTATATTCTGGAACGGAGGGAGTATGTCATAAAGAATTCCATGAGACTAAGGACAACTCCAACACGGTGACCCAAACGGACGCGAATTCCATGGCGCGGCTCATCGGGCCAGGAGATAGGAAAATTTCGGTGGCCCAGGCCCTTGCGGATGACAGTTGAGTGCGTGAAATTCAAGGGACGCCATTTGTCCCATCTATATTGGACTATCTCCAGGTTTGGGAGCACACTCGTGGAATCAGGCTCGACGAAACATTTTCTCCGACAGCAGAGGAATGCTGGAACTCCTGGGCGCCTTTGGAGGTGAAGATTTTCGTTTGGCTCGCGTTGCACGATCGGCTTTTGGACTGCGGATTGGCTTGCCCGACATCTTCTCCCGCAGCCGGACTGGTGCAAGCTTTGCAACGGGGCGCCGGACGACGTGGAGCACATGCTGCTTCGGTGCCGTTTCTCGCGACATATACAGGTGGCCATGCTTAGGCCTTTGCAGCTCGTCAGGTTTACGCCGCCCATGGACGATGCCCTCAGGATTGGTGGTCAACGATGTCTTCGGCTCTACGTCGTGAGAGAAGAAAGGAGATAAATTCAATCATGATGGAGACTCTTAGAGCATCCACACTGTCATGTTTTGCTGCCTCTAAGGCAGCCTCTAAGGCCATAGAGGCAGATGCTATACACTGTGAGAACAGCCTCTAAGCAAAATTTGCTTAGCATCGATGCTATGCTTGGAGGCAGCCTCCAATTTTGTCCATGAAATAAAATAATTCGCTGGCCCTACATGTCATAGAAGAAGAGTATGCATGTGTCATGTCAACAGGATGAGAAGGAGCCCCTTGGGTAATCAATATATTATTCCTCGTGGGGACACCTTAGAGGCAGGGATCATTTGCTACCCTGCAGAATTTTGAGTTGACTCTAACAGCCGGACATGGGTCCCAGCTTAGAGGCAAGCCAGCCTCTAAGCACTGTGGATGCCCTTAGGTTCATTTGGCTAGAACAGAACAACCGCGTATTCTACAACAAGGCGGCGCCGTCCGGACAAGTTGTGGACCGCATTCGAGCAGAGCTCCTTCTATGGCGGACATCACATGGAGATAGCGCGAGTGACTCGTTCCCTTTCTGTTGCGGTGCTAGGGTAGCGCTTGTGTGACCCTAGTTTGTACATGATCTTGTAACTTGCTACTTCTTCTTAATACAAAAGGCACACAATGCGTGGTCTTGAAAAAAAAGACTAATTTGATGTCCCAGATATCAATATATTTTTATAGGCTTGCTAAAACTTAAACAAGTTTGACTAGGGACAAATACATAACTTCAATTATTTCTGAACAGAGGTAGCACTTCTCTTCCTCTGTCGGCGTCCGACATGTTTTTTTACATTACTGGGTTGTGTTCACGTAAAAAATGATAATTTACTTTTTAGGGGAAAAAATGAGAGTAGTTTTAACCACTTTATTGTTCATATTTTCCTCTTAGGGTAAATTTTTTCTTGATCAACTTTTTTTAAAAGATGAAGTACTAGAAACTAGACCAGCCAAAAGCACACAACTATGTATGTGAGCCGAAGTAGAGTAGCCTAGTCCACCAGTGGTCACGCTTTTAGGTGCATCTATACATCGCCATGGCTATATCTCTTCCGTACCAAGAGATTCTCTCGTCTCGTCTCTGGCACGAGGTTAGTGGGCTAGCCTACTACCGTAGTTGCCAGGATCAGGCTTGGGAAGCTTCTATGAACCAGTTCGGTCCAATTATAGAAGCTTTCGTGTGGTTTTTTCCTTTGTGTTTTTCTTATCAGTTTTTATGGTTTTCATCGGCCTTCTTAGATTTTTTGTTACATTCCTATACTTTTTCTAATACATGTTTACTTTTTCCAATATACGTTTTGCATTTTTTTTATGCATGCGTAACATTTTTTGATACACATTGAACATTTCTCAAATAATGATGAATATTTTCCTAAATACATCTTTGATTTTTTTTGCAAAATAAATGTTAAACAATTTCAAGTATGCATTAAACATTTTTTTTGAATGGTATGAAACATTTTGAACCACGTGAATATTTTTTTACATTGTCTAAACATTTTGAAAATATCACGAACATATTCTTGGAATGCGTGAACATTTTTTTCAATGGTACGGAACATTTTTTTTTGACTATGCTAACACTTTTTTTTACATTGTTTTACAAATTTTTAGAATATCACAGAATATTTGTTTTCAAAATGTCACGAACATTTTTCCAACGCTTCAACATTTTTTAATGGCATGAATCATATTTTTAATGCTATCAACATTTGTTAAAGTTTGCGAGAATAATTTTTTAACTGCACTTTTTACTTTTTTTTACGACATTCACTGTGTTGTATTTGCGTAAATAATGAGTATTTTTTAGGGGGAAAACGAGAGTAGTTCTTACCACTTTTTTATTTAGAATTTCCTTTGAGGGGTAATAATTTAGTTTCGGATTAACCTTTTAGAGATGAAGCCAAAAGCACACAACTTTCGTTTGACATGAGCGGTAGCTATCTTAAATGAACAATCAACAAAAGCACACAATATGTGGGCCGAAGAATAGCAGCCTAGTCCACCAGTGGTTACGCTTTGAGTGGATCTATACATCGCCAAGGGTATATCTTGCCCGTACCGAGAGTTCATCAATCGCGTCTCTGACGCGATATTAGTGGGCCTGCCTGGTACTGTAGCTTCCAGGAGCGATTGGAAGCTTCTATGAACCAGTTTGGTCCTGTTTTAGAAGCTTCTGTGTGGTTTCTTTTCTTTGAGGTTTTCTTTTACATTTTTTTTGGTCTTACATCGGTTTTTTTGTTACTTTCCTTTACTTTTTATTAATACGTGTCCACTTTTTTAATACATGTTGTGCATTTTTTATACACACATATTTTTTTTTGATACACGTTGATCATTTCTCAAATACATGATGAATATTTTCCTAAATATATATTTTAATTTGTTCTCTAATAAATGGTAAACAATTTCAAAAACGCATTGAACATTTTTTTGAATGGTATGAAACACTTTTGAACTACGTGAACATTTTTTTACATTGTATAAACATTTTTTTAATTGTAATGAATATACTCTTGGAATGCGTGAACATTTTTTAAAACTGTAACAAACATTTTTTTTGAATGGTACAGAACATTTTTTTAAAAACTACATGAACACTTTTCTATATTGTATAAGCATATTTTTTTTACAAGTGTGCCATATTTTTGAAACGTGTGAACATTTTAGAATAGCATCTAATATTTTTTGAAAATGTGATGACATTTTTTCCAAACGCTTTAACATTTTCTAAATGACACAAATCATTTTTAATGCTATCAACATTTGTTAAAGGTTGCGTGAACAAATTTTTTAACTTCAATTTTTTATTTTTTTTACAGCAGCTACTGTGTTGTATTCTGGTAAATAATGAGAATATTTTTTTTAGGGAAAAACAACAATAGTCTTACCACTTTTTTTTGTTTAGATTTTCGTTTGAGGGGTAATTTTTTTTTATGAACTTTCAAAGATGAATTACTACAAACTAGACAAGCCAAAAGCACACAGCTACCGATCGACATGACATGAGAGGTTAGCTATCATAAAAACAACAATCGACAAAAGCACACAATATGTCGACCGAGGTATAGTAGCGTAGAGCCGTAGACCACAATTTGGGGTGCATCCATACATTGCCAAGGCTATATCTCACCCGTACCGAGAGATCCTTCCGTCTCGCTTCTGGTGCGAGGTTAGTGGCGCGGCCTAGTACTGTAACTGCCAGGAGCGGTTTTTAGGAAGCTTCTATGAACCACTTTGGTCTGGTTTTAGAAGCTTCCATGTTTTTTTGTGTGTTTTTCTTATCTGTTTTCAATTTTTTTGGGGTCCTACTTCTGTTTTTTTGGGTTTTTTCGTTATTTTTTAAATACAAGTTTACTTTTTTCAATACACGTTGTGCAATTTTCTTATACACACGTAACTCTTTGTTGATGGACGTTGAAAATTTCTCAAATACATGACGAACTATTCCTCAATAGATATCTGATTTTTTTTTTCAAATAATTGTTGAGCAATTTCATATACGGAATAAACATTTTTTGACTGGTATAAAACATTTTTTGAACTACCGGGAACATATTAAAGGAATGCATGTATATTTTTTTAATGTCACAGACAATTTTTTGAATGGTACGGATTTTTCTTGGAAAAGGTTCTAAATCAGGCGGCTGATTTTACCGCACGCGTCAGCCGCGCGGGGAGCCGTCTGATCATCTGATCGGATTTTAGCTGGGCGGCCGTGCACAGCGTCTTTGTCTAACCTTTTCAGCGCGTGGTCCCCTCGTCTAGTTATTTTCCTCTGCATGTGCACCACTCCACATGCACACACTTCGTTGACTTCCAGCGCTCCACATGCACCCGTGGGTAGCTAGTATACTGATACTACTAGTTACAACAGACGATCAAATGACACCAGCCATCAGAGTTTTTGTCCAAAAGGACCACCTGCCCAACGAAATTGCTAGAAAAGACGCCCTTCGGATGAAATTGTTAAAAAAGACCCCCTCGGTCGTGGCGGCAGGCGCGCCAGGCGACACGTGGCACCTGCCGCCACACCCGTTGGCGGCAGCACTGTTCACACGAGGGACGTTTTTCGCACAGCAGAATGGAACGCTAGTGAACAGTGCTGCCGCCTACGGCTGTGGCGACAGCACTGTTCATCGCAGGTGAACAGTATTTCGGAAAAAATAAAAAAAATAGCAGAAAAATTCTGAAATTTTGCACCCACTTAGAACACTCGATTGTCTTTGCTGCGAAAAAAAAAAAGTTTTTTATATTTTTTTTGCTATTTTTTTTGCCACGTCTTTAGGCGGCAGCACTGTTTACTCGCGTCTGTTTCCGTTCTGCTGTGCGAAAAACGTCCCCCGTGTGAACAGTGACGTGAACAGTGCGGCCGCCAACGGGTGTGGCGGCAGGTGCCACGTGTCGCCTGGTGCGCCTGCCGCCACGGCCGAGGGGGTCTTTTTTGACAATTTCATCCGGAGGGGATCTTTTCTAACAATTCTGTTGGACAGATGGTCTCTTTCGACAAAAAATCCAGCCATCAACTCATCAAGACAAGGCAGAAAAAGAAGAGACCGCTATTAGCTGTCAAAGCATGTTTTTGTAGGAAAAAAACGCAAACTTGTGTGTACTTTTCTGCTAACACATGGGGCGACGTGCTGCGACGGACTGTGTTGTTCTCAAAGATTATTTTTACTTTTAGAAAACGCTCAACGGCTAATAACTGGACACACGTTGACCACCTCCGTGGTCGTTTGGTTAGCCTTTGATCGTGTGGCTCACAACAACTCTCTGACACACACGTGCTTTGCAATGTGGGTCGTGTTGCAAGACAGCCGAGCGCAACACGGGTTGTGCTGCAGACCAACTAGGTCGAGAGAGTGTTTGCAACGTGAGCGCAACATGAATCATTTTGCAAACTCTTGAGCGCAACATGGGTCATGTTTGCAAACGGTCAGTGGAGTATCTGTCAAGCGGGCGCAACATGGATTATGTTACAAACTCCGAAGCGCAATATGGGTCATGTTGCAAACTCTCGAGCGCAACATGGGCCATGTTGCAAACGGTCCGGAAATTTGGACATCTGTGGAGTATTTGCAACACGAGCGCAACATGAGTCATGTTGCAAACGTTCTGAAAACTTGGACATCTCTGGAGTATTTGCAACACGAGTGCAACATGGGTCATGTTGCAAACGATCCAAAAACTTGGACATCTCTGGAGTGTTTGCAACACGAGCGCAACATGGACTAGGTGGAAGCTTGAAGGGGTTGGTTGGAATCGAGAGATGCGAGTTTTGTCATGGCAGATGCCCTCGTGAAAGGACTTAGTGGTAAGGCCATCGCGACTAGGTGGAAGCTTGAAGGGGCTGGTCGGAATCGAGATACGCGAGTTTTACCCAGGTTCGGCCCCTCACGGTGGAGGTAAAAGCCTACATCCTGTTTGATTGCCATTGATGATGATGATCTCGATTACAAGGGTGCTGTTTCGCTACCTCTATCTCGAGAGCTACTAATTTGTCTGTCTATCCCAACTTGTCTGTCTGTCTTGACCTGTCCCTCTTGGGGTGCCTTGCCCCTCCTTATATAAGTTGAAGGGGCCGGCTTACATGTAGAGTCCTAGTAGGACTACAACTAATCTCTTTTTTACTACAAGCCGGATACTAGTCCGGGTCTTGCTTCCCTTACCAGGTCCTGCTTCCCTTGTCAGAGAACTTTCCTCTTCTTGGACCTTCTCTGCGAGCCGGCCCTCCAAGCCTCTTCGTGAGCCGGCCTTCTGCCGGGTTGCACACTGGGCCTTAGGCCTTGTCGTCCAGGTCGACCCGGTAAGCGAGGTGACCCATGAGCCGCCAAGTGATGGGCCGGATCATTCCTCCTGTCCGGGTCAAACCGTGGGGAATATCCCCAACACAAACGATCCAAAAACTTGGACATCTCTGGAGTGTTTGCAACACGAGCGCAACATGAATTATGTTGCAAACATCCAAGTGCAATATGGGCCATGTTGCAAACTCTCAAGCCCAACATGGGTCATGTTGCAAATGATCAGAAATGCTATGACAACCAAGGAGTGTTTGAAATGCAAGCGCAACATGGTCATGTTGCAACCACAACATGGTCATGTTGCAACCACTCGAGCGCAACATGGGTCATGTTGCAAACAATGGTCACAGCTAAACGACTGACGCGACCCGGATCGAACATCCGACGCAATAATGCAAATCGAACAAGTGATATTCAAAGCTAGCCCGCCCTGCTGCAAGCAAGCGCCGCTATTTTTTTTCTTCAAAGCGGACCGCCAGGTTGCAAAGCAGGCCGCGGTCTTGCAATGTCTACCGAAGAATTGTTCACAAATAACATGCAATGTTCAATGTATTTTTCTAGATTAGAGTTCCAAAAGTGATTTCATCGGTGTTAGGCGACCTGAGTTAACTTGTTATGTTGCGGCCATTATTCTATCAGTTTTGTTGCAACGAATTAGGACTTAGTGCAGTTAGAAATATTATTATATTTTTTGTAGTACAATGTTTGCGGCCATGTTGTACACACACGAAAAAATTGAAGATGTTGCTACCTTTTCTAGTGTCTAGTAATTTTGCACATGAGAGTAACGGTCACAAGGCGTCTGTCGTAGGAAAAAGAATGGGAAAAGGAGATGTTCTGGGTTGGTAGTGGTGGGCTCCACCAACCATGCAAGTGGGCCTACCTACATGACGCACGTCTCAGTGGACTAGTTCGTTGCAGCGGCCGCTTGCTGGGTTGAAAGAGCAAGCCATCCCACGTGACTTAGTATATAGAATCAGACGGCTCGCCTTTGTGTGATCGCACGGCTCCTAAGGTGGCTTAAAGTTCGTGAATATCAACCGACTGATTTGTAGTACGGCCCATTTTTCTTAATCTATTCAAACACTTGTTTACATTGTATAAACATTTGTTTTACAAATGGGACATATGTTTGAAATGCGTGTACATTTTTTAGAATAGCACAAGTTTTTAAAACTCATGGACATTTTTGAAACATGTGAACATTTTTCCAAACGCTTCAACATTTTTTAAATGGCACATGAATGCTACCAACATTTGTTAAAAGTTGCATGAATAAAATTATGTAATGCAGTTGTTTCCCATTTTTTTACAACAGGTACTGCGTTGTATTCGTGCAAAGAATTAGAATTTATTTTCTTAGAGAAATCATGAGAGTAGTTCTTTTTATTTAGATTTTCATTTGAGTGGTAGTTTTTTTTTCTTGTATCAACTTTTTAGAGATGAACTACTACCAATTGGACATGCCAAAGACCCACAACTACCATTTGGCATGAGCGATTAGCTATCTTTAACCAACGATCAACAAAATCACACAATATATCCGCTGAAGTATAGTAGCCTAGCCTACCAAGGGTTACCCTTTTGGGGTGCATCTATACATTGTCAGGGCTATATTTCGCCCGTACCGAGAGATCCCTCTGTCTCGCCTCTGGCGCGAGGTTAGTGGGCCGGCCTAGTACAGTAGTTGTTGGGAGCGGTTTTGGGAAGCTTCTATGAACTAGTTAGGTCCGGTTTTAGAAGCTTCCATGTGGTTTTTTTTTCTTTCTTTGTGTTTTCTTATCAGTTTTCATGGTTTTCATCGGTTTTCTTTGGTCTTACATCTATTTTCTTCGTTTTTCTCGTTACTTTTCTTTACTTTTTCAGTACACGTTTTGCATTTTCCATGTACATACGTAACATTTTATTGATACATGTTATACATATCTCAAATACATGATGAATATTTTCCTAAATACATATTTGAGTTTTTCAAATAAATTTTAAACAATTTCAAATATGCATTGAATTCTTTTTGAATGGTATGCAACATTTTTGGAACTACATGAACATTTTTTCATTGTATAAACATTTTCTTTTCAAAATGTCACGAACATATTGTTGGAACACATGAATATTCTTTTAAATGTCAGAAACATTTGTTTGAATGGTCTGGAACATTTTTTTTCACGCAATATGTGGGCCAGAGTGTATCTATACATCGCCAGGGCCCGTACAGAGAGATCCTTCCGTCTCGTCTCTGGCGCGCGGTTAGTGGGCTGACCCTGTACTGTACCTGTCAGGAGCACTTTTGAGAAGCTTCCACAAACCTGTTTGGTCCAGTTTTAGAAGCTCCAATTCATTTGCTTCTTCTTTTCTTTGTGTTTTTCTTTATCAATTTTCATCAGTTTTCTTCCTTATTTTTGGGTTCTTCGGTTTTTTTTATTTCACTATTTTTTCTTTTTTCAACTACACGTCAACTATTTTCAGTACATGTTGCAAAAATTTTGTATACACGTGTAACATTTTTTGAATAGACGGTAAACATTTCTCAAATACATGATGAATATTTTCTAAATAAGTATTTGAATATTGTATTCAAATGAATTTTAAAAAATTACAAATCTTCCTTGGACCTTTTTTAATGGTATGAAATATTTTGTAACTACGTGAACATTTTTTTTTGCATTGCATAAACATCTCTACTACTATAGTACACAATTTTTTGAATATTTGAATCTACCTTCTTCTCTCTTGTTTTACCCGTCACTTCCATAATAGATTAATCTGTAGCCGTCAACTCTATTAAATCGAACGGCCTATGTCTCCCGGATTCGCCGGCCAAGCAGTTCCCGCCAAACCTGAAAACCAATCACCCCTTCTAGAGAACCCCACAACCCACGATAGCCTCGAGATTCATATGTATCTCCTGCGCCATCGCGTCGGAGCCGTGGAGGCGTGGAGTGTGCCACCTGCCGGCGTGTGCGGCTGTGGCTGCCGGATTTGGGCGCCGCCGTGCTTGCTGATGATGACTGCGCGAGGTGAGCGCGACTGCCGGATGGGCGGGTCGTACACTGCGCCGGTGGCGTGGCAGTTCGCTCTACTCCGAGTCGGGTTGGCGTGGCGTGGCGCTGGGTTGGTGTTCGGCGGGTCGGGGGACAGACACAGGAGAATGGGCGGCGGCGGAGTGGTGCTCCGCTCGATTGTCTTTCTTTTAGGTAACTCGCTCGACAGCCAGAGGCAGGGAGCTAATCTACAGTTGCCCAGTGGCAAGCTTCAAAGCCCGTGTGCGTATAGCTGATTGTCAGTCCAAAACCATATACTAGCCTAGGCGGTAAGGCAGGATGTAGAAGGTCGAGCGGTATTTCTCAAAAAGAAAAAGATCGAGCGGTCACCTCTCAAATAAAATCAAAGGTGTTTCTCAAAAAAAAAAAAAAATCGAAAGATAAAAAAAAGGTCGAGGGGAACGGCTGTTCTCACGTTTTTGCATGAATTTTACGATTCTACCATGCATTTACATGTATATGTATATATGGACTGATACATACCCATTTTTTCGCAAAAAATATTGGATATGCATGGTGTAGAATGCATTACATTCCATCTACGTCCAAGTGATGTAGAATGCATGGAGATGAATATTTTTTTTAACAAAATTTGATCCCATGATGTGATTTACCGTTTTGAGAATATTAACAACAATTTTGTCAAGTAAGTTTTTAACCAGAATTACTCTTTACATGTTTTTAAAATATAAGAAAATCAAATTTGTTCATGAATATTGTAACTCGGCAAGAGATTGCGAAGCTCAAACTCCATATAAAAAGTGCTTCATTTATATTGAAATTTTCTTGCTTGTATGAAAATTTTAATTAAGAATGCACACGTGCAAAGCACGTGCCTTCGACTAGTATTTTTAATATGTGATAGAACATATTCTTGGAACGTTGATTTTTGTGTGTAGATGTCACAAACATTGCTTTTGAAAGGCACGAAACATTTTTTTTAACTTCGCGGTCATTCTATATGAATTTGAATTGTGTGAGCATTTGTTTGAACTGAACAATACATTTTTTGAAATTAAGTATATCTTTTTTATATTATATAAACATTTTTGGAAAATGTCACAAACATTTTTTCCAAACACTGCAACATTTTTTAAATGACACATTTTTTAGTGCTATCAATAGGTTTTCAAATTGTGTGAAAAATAAGGTTTCGATTTTAACTCTTTCGAAAGCTATTACCTGGTTGTATTTGTATAAAATGTGATATTTTTAGTGAAAAAACAAGAGTAGTTCCTAACTCTTTTTTATTTCTACTTTCCTTTCAGTGTTAGGTTTTTTATCAACTTTTTTTATGATATAAAGTACTATAAACTATTGATTTTAAGATATAAAGTATTATAAACTAGACTAGCCAAAATCACACAACTATGTAAGTGGGCCGAAGTAGAATAGCCTAGCCCACCAGTGGTCACGCGTTGGGTGGTGCATCTATGCATGGACAAATTTATATCTCGCAGCGACTATTTATCGCATTAAGCGAGTCCGTAGGGTTGTCTCGCGTCGAGGTAGACAGTGTCGGGCCGGCCCATTTAGCGCGCGTAGATTGAAAAAATCGGGAAGAAAAGGGGCACACCTAGGGATCAAACCCAGGTCTCCAGGGTGATCACCGATGCAGCTAACCACTCCGCCCGCTTCGAGTTACTGGTTAGTAGTAGGATCACGACCTACTAGAGGCGATCGGAGCCGGTCTTCTCCGGTTTTTCTTTGTTTTTCCGTTTTCTTTTCTTTCATTTTTTGTCTTCTCCTATTTTTTCATTCTTTTCTTTTTTCTTCTCCGATTTGTTTCATTTTTGTTTTTTCTTTGTTTCTTTTTGTTTTTCATTCTACATTCTTATACACATGATCAATATTATTTTCAAATACTTGTTGAATATTTCTCAAATAATTGTTCAACATTTTTTTTCAAATACTTATTCAAACATTTTTATTTACATGATCACCATTTTTTTCAAATACTTAATCAACATTTTGAAAATACTTCTTCAACATTTTTAAAATACCTGGTCAACATTTTTCAAATACTTGATCAACATTTTTTCAAATACTTGTTCAACATTTCTTCAAATACTTGTTCAACATTTTGGAAATACTTGTTTAACATTTTTATATACATGATTAACATTTTTTTCAATTTTTTTTTGAAGAGTGTTTTTTTATAATATATATATTTATAATATTTTAAAGTATAAACAAAAGTACAAAAATAAAAGTTAAAAAGAAAACAGAAACGTAAAAACAAAATAGGAAAAAGAGGCTGTGCCCTCCCGCGCTCGTGGGCCAGCCCAGCTCGCTCGCCCCGGACTCGCTGAAGGCGACACATAGTCACGCCCTTTATATCATTCGGTTTCGCCTCTGGCGTGAAGTTAGTGGGCTTGCTCACCCCTGTTATAGCTAGGAGCGATTTTGGGAAGCTAGTATGAACGGGTTCGGTGTAATCTTAGAGGCTTGAGTGCGGAGTTTTTTGTGTGTGTTTTTTTTATCTGTTTAAATGGTATTCATCAGGTTTTAGCTTTTTCATTTTCACTTTTTGATTTTTTTCTTTTTTGTTTCAAAAAACCTATCGATTTTTTTTCAATACATATTGTAAATTTTTCTTATGCACGCGTAACATTTTTTGATACATGTTGAACATTTCTCAAATACATGATGAATTTTTTTCGAAATACACATTTCATTTTTTTTCGAATAATTGATAAACATTTCCAAATTCGGATTGAACATTTTTTTTGGAATGGTATGATTTTGTTTAACGACATGACATTATTTTATATTGAATTAACATCTTTTTCAAATGTCACGAATATATTCTTGGAATGCTTGAACTTTTTTTTGAATGTTGCAAACGTTTTTTTTTGAAAGGAATGAAACAATTTTTTACTATGCGAATATTTTTTTTACATTGTATAAGAATTGTTTTTACAAATGTGATGGACGTATTTGTGAAACACATGATTTTTTTTAATGGAATGGAGTATTTTCTCAATTAAACGGTTAAATTTTTTATATACATCGAACATTTGTCAAATACATGATGATTATTTAAAATATAATTTTGAATGTACTTTCTCAAATAAATGTTAAACATTTTTGAATGCGCATTGAAGAATTTTTTGAAGGGTATGAATTTTTTTGTTAAACTACATGAACATTTTTTTTATTGTGTAAAATGCTTTCCAAAATTTCATGAACATATTCTTGGAACACTTGAACATTTTTTTAAATGGCATAATTTATTTTTTGAACAAGATGAAATGCGTGAACTTTTTATTGAATGCCACGATTCATTTTTTCTGAAATCATGCAAACATTTTTTGTCATTATGTAAGATTTGTTTTTTGAAAATGCCACGGACATTTTTTTTGAACGCTTCTAGATAGCACGAATCATTTTTTTAATGCTATCAATAGTTTTTAAAAGTTGCATGAACATTTTTCTGATTACAACTCTTTACTTCTTTTTATAGCATTTACATTTATTCGCGTAAAAAAATGAGAATTTTATTCTTATGACTTTTTTATTTAAATTTTCCTTTGAGGGTAGCATTTTTTCTTGATCAACTCTTTTTTAGAGACGAAGTACTTGAAACTAGACCAGCCAAAGGACAGTACTGTAGGGTAACGCAGCAGAAAACAAAAAATTTCTGACCTACGCACCAGCCCAGGACCACTATGGAGACTGCATACAAGGTTTGATCATTTTCGTTACCGACTCGTAGCGCAGCGGAAGTAGAGTCGATGACGAACGACGGTGCAGATCCCCGCAGCTAGGATTTTACAACCTCCCAACCGCGAGGATGTATACCCTCATCTGCCCCACGGACAGCCCTCCGGGAGGCGGTCAGACAGTCCCCCGGACGGTGTCGCGGACAGCCCTTCGGGAGGACCTCCAAAACTTGGACTGTCACTCGGACAGCCCTTCGGGAGGACCTTCGAAACTCGGACGGTCACACGGACAGCCCTTCGGGAGGCACTCTCGAACTAAGACCGAAACTACGATCTCTCTACAGAGTTGCACACATACGGTGTCATCTATCCGGCAGGGCTTCGCCGTCCAGAACTAGTTCCCACCGGAACCCAGACAGCCTTTCGGCTCTACGAAACTCTTTTCGTGGGAGGGAGAGAAGAAGCCAGATAATGCATGGCATGTGTATGAGAGTTGGAGTGAGGATGGAGAGCTCCTCTCCACCTCCTTATATAGTGGTGGAAGGGGTGAGGGGGGGGGCTGAAATTTCAGCCCACAAATCAAGCACCCACCAAACAAGGAAACATGTTCCCATCAAACATGGAGAAAACATGTTCCCTTGTCCATGGTGTTCCCCCATGGGGCCCCACCTTCCTCCCAACACTCTCCACCATTTGTGGGGGCTGCCCCCCACCATGGGGGGCCCCCCAACACTTTGTCCAGCCACAAGGGGGCTGTCCCCTAAAGGGGGCGCCCCCAAAAACAGCCCAAAAACAACCCTCACGATCCGTGGGATCTTGTCCCCTCTCGCTGGGACAAGATGTTTTCTGAAACTATTTCTTCTGAAAAATTCCGGAAGGTCCCAGAACATTTCCGGCACCCTCTAAAATTATCTGGACTCGCTCCGGAACATTTCCGGTATGGTGGTTTAATTTAAAACCATCTTCGTTTACCCGGTAAACAATTCCGGCAGCTCCGAAAACCTTTTTCGGTTTTTTCTCCGAAAAAATTCCAGAAATTACCAGACCAATCTGGCAACCTCCAAAACATTCCCGGTGCTTGCCGAAACCTTTTTGGATCAATGGTTTTATCCGAAACAACTTTTCGGTTTTACCGAAACTTTTTCGGTGTTCTCTCCGGAACTTTTCCGTTGTCTCCGAAACTTTTCCAGTGACTTTCTCTCGGACTCCTCGTCTAGTATTCAGCAGATAGATGACCCTTAAGCGTGTGACCCTATAGGTTCGGTGAAGCATAGACATGACCCGGAACCCCTTCCGATCAATGATCAACATCGGAGCCGTGGACACCCATATTGACCCCTATACCCACACGAATGAATATTCGAGTGAACCTCCAGTTGCCGTGTGTTATTCCTGTTGCTACGCGATATGTTACAAATACCCGAGGTGAGACACGTTGGCATCCCCGTGGATCAACAACTTGTCCACTATGCCAGTTACCTCGTTGCCGGTATTGTTCTCTTTTCTCGTTCCCGTGTTCCGGCATCCCTGTGATCAAATCACCCTGTGTCTGGCCAGACGATGATGGATACCGTAACACCGAGAGGGCCCAGAGATATCTCTCCATCGTCGGAGGAGCAAATCCCAATCTTGAGCTATCAAGTTACTTGACATACTTTTCCATGAACCCGTAAGCCGCCGTAATAGCCACCCATTTACGGATGACGTTTAACAAACCCCAAAGTTCATGAAGCAAGCATGAAGAAACTCGATACTCTCATGGTCTAAGGAATTATGCAAACATTAACTTCCTGTGTTATTAACCATTAACTTATGACGAATGTATCTCATAGCATAACATCAATTTTGGGTCGATTCAACACAAGTGTTCTACCAACAATTGTGCCCTCAAAATTGCCGGCATAGTCATGCCCATGATCAGGAAAACAGGATCATCATGCAATACTTGAGCCAGTCATAGAGGCTTGACTAGGAATACATTTTACCGTTTATTATCCCACACGTGCACATGAGTTTCCCTCCAAGCCTCGTTTTATTTGTAGACTCGAGAATCATTGCAGTTATAGCATGGAACATAAACATAATTATGAACAGGGAGATAATCAATAACATTTATTATTGCCTCTAGGGCATATCTTCTACAGACTCCCACTTGCACTAGAGTCAATAATCTAGTCAATGCTAATGCACTTTACACCTATGGCATACTGGTGTAAAATATGCTTCGCATGTGGTATAGCCTGATGTCCAACGGATCTGACAACTTCAGCTCCGTGTGTAACTTTGCATATCCTCGCGTTTTCACGCTTTCACAAAATTCATATTTTGTGTGGACTTGGCTTTGCATATGTGTGAATCATTGGTCGAAACCTGATTCCTCAGACTGAGCTATGGAGCAACTATCTGCTATAGTGTCCCATAGACCAAAGCCTTCTTGGAACCATACTAAGTTCATGAATGAACTATATGATTCAACAACTTCTTTGTCGCTTCTCAAGCGTCAACATACTTAGCCTTTGTTATAGAATTCGCCACAGTATCTTGTTTGGAACAATTTCCAACTACCGTGCCACCATATTGTGTATCACACAAAACCCTCAATTTAAATCGAAAATCGCATGGAGCATTGATGAAGACTGTATCGATGTAACCTTTTACAACGAACTCTTCATGATCTCCGTTTGCGAGAAAACATGTCATCAGTACTGCTCTAGTACTCAATGACATCTTTCACTGTTGTCCCATGATCAGTACTTTGATCACTATGGTATCTATACTCGCAACAACTTTGGAGTATTGGACATATCTGGTTGGTTTTACATACCATGGAATACATGATTAATCCAAACACAAGAGTGTGTGGAATCTCCATCATGTATTTTACTCATCAGTGTTTTGGGACACCGAGTCTTGCAAAAACTCTTTCCATGTGACTTCGGCAAGAATCACTCCTTGGCATTTTAAATGCTAAAAAGTTTTAGCATCTTGTCAATATGTATTCATTGCTTAGCCCCATTTAGGTAAATCTATCTCCATAGATCATCATGCCTAATATTGAGGCCATTTTAGCCTAAGCACTTCATCGAAAAACTATTTTCAAATGAAGTCCTAATTCGTGTCAAGAAATTTATTTCCAATTAACAATGTGTCAAGTACACACGGTTTTTAGAAATATTATTATGCTCCCACTTACTTTCTTGAATCACAAGCATCTTCGATACCCATTTGATGAAGTCAAACTCTTTTGACCATTTCATCAAAAACGAAGATTCCAACTCCACTTTGCTCTCTTCTGTCCATCGCTGGAACTCTGAAGTTTGCATACTTACTAGCATCCTCTGGATCGACAAATTACTTTGGACTGTATCACATATAAGTCCTAGGTTTCATTTCCATCAGATGGAAGTCCCTTTTTCATCCATGTTTCATATCTCATGATTGAAATATGTATTAATTGCTAGTTCAACCCGAACCGACTTCAAGCATCGCTACGGTGAAACAACCTCATCGTAGTCAACTCCTTGAACTTGTTATTTCAACAAGTCGAGCTTTATGGATAAAACATTTTTATCCGTATCAGTTTTTAGTTCCATAAATATTCGTAAGACTCTAAGTCTTCTGAAAGGTGTATCAAGATCTTAATCTTGAATCACTTATATGGAAACTATCTCGGATTGTATTGGCATTTAGCCAATTCCGGAGTCAGGGCCCATCAATGCTTCCTTGTGAATTGTAGGTATACTGTTGTCTAACAACAATATCTCGTTTGCGCACCTGATAGGTTTGCACGAGCTTTGCCTACGTGGTTTAGCTGCAAGTTCGACCGAAGTCCATACATTTTATTGTAGAGACTTTCGTATCAGTCGCAGTAGGAAACTCCGGAATCACTTCCAAGGTTCCTTTCCTTTGAGCTGATGATGAAGATACTGTTTATCTCGTCGAGTTGCACTGTTCTCCCACTCACCTTTTTGAAAGAACCATTTTCTTCAAAAAGCATACCGTTCTTTGTGGCAAACCTATTTGCCTCGGTATAGTGGTGGGGGAATACCCAATGACTTGGGATAACCTACAAAGTAGCACTTGTCTGATTTGGAATAGGTTTGTAACCTTTTACACAAGCCCCATATTCCAAATGTTAAGAAAAGATAAAACATGGTTGGGCGTACCATACCATGGCGTCATTTCAACAGACCTGATGGATCTCTTTTCAGTGTAAAAAGCCGCAGTCTCTAAAGCATCACTTTAAAAGGGATAATGGCAATTTTATTTATGTCATCTTTGATCTTACCATGTCATAAATGGTTCGATTACATCTACATGGACTCTCCACTTGTAGTGGTGTTCCGGGAGGTGCAAGTTATGAAACCCCTTTCACAACTCATCAGACATTCGCTAAACTTGTAACTCAAATATTCCTTTCTGCAATCGAATTGTAGAAACATAATTTTCTTGTTACAATATTTTCTTCTTCGTATTTAAAACCTTTCGAATGATTTCAAAAAATCCAGACTTACGTCTCATCAAGTAAATATCCATATATCTACTTGAGTCATTTCTGAAGATAGATAAATCCACTACTTGCAACAACATTTATTGGACTACACACATCATAATGTATGATCACCAATATGTTCTTTGCTCGTTCCTTATGGCCCATGAACGGTATTTCAGTCACTTCACTTTTCAGAGGAAAGTTGCAAGTGTCAGATGATTCAAAATCAAACGACTTCAAAATCCATCATAATGGAATTTTCCATGCGGGTTTCTCCAATGTGACCAAATGCAGTGCCACACTTCTGTGGTATTCTTTTAGTCTTGCGACATTTAGCGTCAGTGTTATGGATGTATCATATTACCATCAATATTCATAGCATACATCCCATCCTGTATGGAAGCATGGCCCTTCATGTTATTCATAACACCGAACATCATAAGTTCTCTTATGAATAACCTTCTTGCAAAATACCTTATGCAAAGGGCTAGAGTGTATGAAACTCTAAATGAATTATGAAAGTAAATACAGAGGTAATGTATTATTATCAATATTCATAACATACATCTCATTCATAATGAAAGTATGGCCCTTATGTTATTCATAACACCGAACATCATAAGTTCTCTTATGAATAACCTTCTTGCAAAATACCTTATGCAAAGGGCTAGAGTGTATGAAACTCTAAATGAATTATGAAAGCAAATACATAGGGAATACACTAATGGAAGGTATAGTAACATTTACTATGTTCCCTGTGTGTATCTAAACCTCATTCCTGGCTAGTCTTTCAGGCCATAGTAGTTCTTGCATCGAGTTGCAACAGAATGCAATCGAGCGGGTATCTTTGTGATTAACTCACAATACCCAAGAATTAGTGATTAACATGTTTAACCATAATTCCTAAGAACTATATCTTTGACCAGCCTTCTATACATCAAAAACTTGTATGACATTCATACATGAGCTGGATATTCCAGTCTTCTTTCCTATTGCCATTATACTTCTAACAGTTTAACTTTCAGTAATTCTCCTACTCTCAGAAGAAGCACCCAACTTAAGAGTGGCGTTAGCCCCGGACTTCCTAGGCGTGAAAATCTTACTAACACCCTTCGGACACTTCCTTTCTCTTTAAGTTGTTGTTTTATTCACCTTTCATCATATGACAGGCGTTCTCCTGGATCCCTCTCTTATCAGTCTTATGCATAGTAAACACCTTTACTAATAGTTTGCAAACAAACATTGCTTTGGATATCTCATATCTATTAGCCTTTGTCTGTCTCTGAAGATGATTTTTAGATTCCAT
This sequence comes from Elymus sibiricus, assembly GCA_039707655.1. Classification (NCBI taxonomy): domain Eukaryota; kingdom Viridiplantae; phylum Streptophyta; class Magnoliopsida; order Poales; family Poaceae; genus Elymus; species Elymus sibiricus. The sequence continues at coordinate 21,537,420 of CM077666.1, forward strand.
GAATATCACATAACTATCCAAACTTTCAAAGTTCGGGTCTCATGGAAGCAAACATATTGCACTTTGACTGAAAAGGAATTCTAGCTTTTTGATCGAAGGACGAGAGTCACATGATCCATAGCATTAGCGTGAGAATACCGAAAGTATGCGATAGGACAAATTCCTTCTCGGCACTCTAGAGGACAATCCTCACATTACGTTACCAACCGTAAAGTTTTAACCAGATGTTTAACAGCTATTCAATTTTAATAGGGAAGGTGGAAACGCGAGCCATTATTCTACAACTATTATGCAAACCACACTTAGACAGTGTTCAAAATTAATTGCACTGAGAATTAAACAAGTTAATTCTATAGTGCGCTCCCACTCAAATCAATATCTCTCATAATTGATAGTGAGTGATTCAAGACCCGCATATCCATTCAACGTCACAGTTCGAGATGAACACCCATGGCGTGAACTTCAATCGGTAGGCAAACTTGCCGATCACATCTCTATGCGATTCTTGTTCATCTTTCGATGCGTGTGTTCCGAGCTCATGACTTTCATGCCTGAACGTCAAGACAACCAAGTGATCTCGCTGCGAGGTCTCAACTCACCCGCCTCACACATCCCTAATCGTTCGCACCCATGGAGATCATGCAATGCCCCGAAAAGTTAGGTGCCGTGACGGTGCTACACTTGGGAGAACACTAACTACTTGATATTTCAGTGAGAGATCACCCTAATAAAAAGCGACTACTGCGCAATCAAGAAGGGTGCATCATAAGGGATAAACATCTCAGGCAATTCATAATAGCATGATATGGTATAGCCCTTTCTGACGGAGAAGTCTTTCATTTCTTCATCTCCGGCATTCGCGTCGGTGTTCACCTTCGCGAAGATTGCCACCACCTTGTCGATGCACAAGATAATATTGCTATCTCTATAGCTAATAAAATAAGTGCATTACATAAGGTTGACACGCAGGTCATTAAAGTGCAATCATATGGCTCCAGCCATCATGCCGAATCATGACACGCAGGTCATGTTAATCAATTTACATCATATAGTCATCTCATACATAATCAAATTATTATGAATCATTGCTATACCACATCACATGCACATGCAAACCATCCTGCAAAACCAAGTTAGACGCCTCTAATCGGTTCATGCAAAATTTTATTTTACGTGGCTTCTAAGGTTTCGAAACAAACCGAAGCTACCAACGTCCATCATCAAGCATGATAATCCAAGTCGCTAGATTAACATTCCAGGGTGTATGAAACACGAGATAATAAAATCTCGAGCCCCATACTAAACTTCGTCATACGCGTGACCCCCGTGCAGATCACATCTGCATTGCCCTTTCGTCTGCAAAATTTCATCTTTCTTTTTAACTACGGTGGAATTCAATGAACTGTTAGCACTTCGTTGATCAATCAGGATCGCGGATTGCCAGAACATTGAAACTCCACCATACTGTTATCAAGATCAGAAATATGCAAATTCGAGGGAAGCAACAAGAACATCGGGTAACAGACTTCATCTGCTACCCGCACAAATAATTTTCAGCAATAGATCTCATCTACTACCTAATTATATTGTGCAATACCCATACATCTCTATGTATTCTAGATCGCAACCTGCATCTACGCATAGCACGGCTCTTGATGCCACTGTAGGGTAACGCAGCAGAAAACAAAAAATTTCCGACCTACGCACCAGCCCAGGACCACTATGGAGACTGCATACAAGGTTTGATCATTTTCGTTACCGACTCGTAGCGCAGCGGAAGTAGAGTCGATGACGAACGGCGGTGCAGATCCCCGCAGCTAGGATTTTACAACCTCCCAACCGCGAGGATGTATACCCTCATCTGCCCCACGGACAGCCCTCCGAGAGGCGGTCAGACAGTCCCCCGGACGGTGTCGCGGACAGCCCTTCGGGAGGACCTCCAAAACTTGGACTGTCACTCGGACAGCCCTTCGGGAGGACCTTCGAAACTCGGACGGTCACACGGACAGCCCTTCGGGAGGCACTCTCGAACTAAGACCGAAACTACGATCTCTCTACAGAGTTGCACACATACGGTGTCATCTATCCGGCAGGGCTTCGCCGTCCAGAACTAGTTCCCACCGGAACACAGACAGCCTTTCGGCTCTACGAAACTCTTTTCGTGGGAGGGAGAGAAGAAGCCAGATAATGCATGGCATGTGTATGAGAGTTGGAGTGAGATGGAGAGCTGCTCTCCACCTCCTTATATAGTGGTGGAAGGGGTGAGGGGGGGGGGGCTGAAATTTCAGCCCACAAATCAAGCACCCACCAAACAAGGAAACATGTTCCCATCAAACATGGAGAAAACATGTTCCCTTGTCCATGGTGTTCCCCCATGGGGCCCCACCTTCCTCCCAACACTCTCCACCATTTGTGGGGGCTGCCCCCCACCATGGGGGCCCCCCAACACTTTGTCCAGCCACAAGGGGGCTGTCCCCTAAAGGGGGCGCCCCCAAAAACAGCCCAAAAACAACCCCCACGATCCGTGGGATCTTGTCCCCTCTCGCTGGGACAAGATGTTTTCTGAAACTATTTCTTCTGAAAAATTCCGGAAGGTCCCAGAACATTTCCGGCACCCTCTAAAATTATCTGGACTCGCTCCGGAACATTTCCGGTATGGTGGTTTAATTTAAAACCATCTTCGTTTACCCGGTAAACAATTCCGGCAGCTCCGAAAACCTTTTTCGGTTTTTTCTCCGAAAAAATTCCAGAAATTACCAGACCAATCTGGCAACCTCCAAAACATTCCCGGTGCTTGCCGAAACCTTTTTGGATCAATGGTTTTATCCGAAACAACTTTTCGGTTTTACCGAAACTTTTTCGGTGTTCTCTCCGGAACTTTTCCGTTGTCTCCGAAACTTTTCCAGTGACTTTCTCTCGGACTCCTCGTCTAGTATTCAGCAGATAGATGACCCTTAAGCGTGTGACCCTATAGGTTCGGTGAAGCATAGACATGACCCGGAACCCCTTCCGATCAATGATCAACATCGGAGCCGTGGACACCCATATTGACCCCTATACCCACACGAATGAATATTCGAGTGAACCTCCAGTTGCCGTGTGTTATTCCTGTTGCTACGCGATATGTTACAAATACCCGAGGTGAGACACGTTGGCATCCCCGTGGATCAACAACTTGTCCACTATGCCAGTTACCTCGTTGCCGGTATTGTTCTCTTTTCTCGTTCCCGTGTTCCGGCATCCCTGTGATCAAATCACCCTGTGTCTGGCCAGACGATGATGGATACCGTAACACCGAGAGGGCCCAGAGATATCTCTCCATCGTCGGAGGAGCAAATCCCAATCTTGAGCTATCAAGTTACTTGACATACTTTTCCATGAACCCGTAAGCCGCCGTAATAGCCACCCATTTACGGATGACGTTTAACAAACCCCAAAGTTCATGAAGCAAGCATGAAGAAACTCGATACTCTCATGGTCTAAGGAATTATGCAAACATTAACTTCCTGTGTTATTAACCATTAACTTATGACGAATGTATCTCATAGCATAACATCAATTTTGGGTCGATTCAACACAAGTGTTCTACCAACAATTGTGCCCTCAAAATTGCCGGCATAGTCATGCCCATGATCAGGAAAACAGGATCATCATGCAATACTTGAGCCAGTCATAGAGGCTTGACTAGGAATACATTTTACCGTTTATTATCCCACACGTGCACATGAGTTTCCCTCCAAGCCTCGTTTTATTTGTAGACTCGAGAATCATTGCAGTTATAGCATGGAACATAAACATAATTATGAACAGGGAGATAATCAATAACATTTATTATTGCCTCTAGGGCATATCTCCTACAAGTACTATGTATATGGATTGTAGTATACTAGGCTAGCCCACCATTGATCACGCTTTTGGGTTCATCTATACATTGCTATGTCTATATCTCGCCGCACGAGTGATCCTTTTGATATGCCACTAGCGCAAGATTAGTTGGCCAGCCCAGTGATGTAGCTGCGAGGAGCGGTTTTGAAGCTTCTACAAACCGGTGCGGTCCGTTTTTAGAACCTTATGTATGAGTTTTTTTCTTTGTGTTTTTCTTTGTGTTTTTCTTTGTGTTTTTCTTTTCGGGTTTCATGGTTTTCATAGGTTTTCTTTGGTCTTTCTTTCGGTTTTTCTTTTTCTTTTTTTCTTTCTTTTCAAATACATGTCGACTTCTTAAATACACGTTGTACATTTTTCTTATGCACGCGTAACATTGTTTTGATACACGTTGAACATTTCTCAAATACATGATGAATATTTTCCCAAATGCATATTTGAATTTTTTTAATGTCAAACATTTTCAAATGCGCATTGAACATTTTTTTAAATGGTATGAAACATTTATTTAACTATGCAAACACTGTTTTACGTTGTATAAACATTGCTCACTAAACTCATACTTTTATAAGTAGTTGTAGAAGTTATGAACATAACGTGAGATAGTCCATTGTATTTCAATTTTGTGTATTGTTCACAATTTTTTATGACAAGCTCATATAACAATATTAGGTCTCCCCGCCAAATTATTACTAAAAAGAGTAGCAATCGCATAATACATCCAAGAAGACCATACTCATTGATTGCGGGTGCATATGCCCCCAAAATAGCACCCAACAACTAAACTTACTGATAACCCGAGACCACAAGGAATACCGTGAGAAATGGGCGCCTTTGCGCCTGCTGGGTCTCCGCTGTGAGAGATGAGTGACACAGTCTAATCCTAGTCACATCCTCCTAGAGCCTCACCTTGTCCCTCCTCCGCACGATTGGTACCCAAAGCTGCAAATAACCATTTTGAACAAGTAGACAACCGAAGACACAGGGAATTTCCCTTAAGTGGTCACCTTATCGCAAATCATCCAAAGAGCCAGCTCCGAGTTGTGAAGCAAATCCAAATCGTTCTATAAGAGGGGCTCGAACGGTTTTGAAGGATGGCGAAGAAACTTGCAAAGTTGGTTGGGTTCATGTCACAGTTAAGCATTTGACGCATGCAAACCCCACATGACCTCACGAGGTGGCAACCAAAAGAGATGTGGTCGACATCCTCTTGAGTGCCATAGAGCGAGAAACGCCCATTCGAGGGGCTCACATTTTTTAAAAATGTCCATTCTACAGGCAAACATCCCCTAATCATTTGCCACAAGAAATTCTCCATCTCTAGCGGCAATGAAACACGTGAAATTTGACGGAAATAGGAGATGGTGTCCCTTTCACAAAGGGAACGATAGGCGGAAGATGTAGAAATTTTGCGAAGCATCGTCTAGTTCCTTAAGCATGTTATTCAGCTGCCATCCCTCATCCATGAGAGCAAGGTTAACCTAGATCTCGGGTTTGACCGAAATCCTAAATAGGGACGGAAATCTATCTTTGACACCCCCCCTACCCGATCCACCGGTTCTAGAGGCCCAAGCCTCGCTTGAAATTCAAGTGCTGGTGGATTGACCATTTATGTCTGGATGCTTCGCACAATAGGTGCTTAAACCTCTGGAGTGAGTTCCAAAAATGGGTCAAAAAGTTGTGGGTCTGAAGGTATTTAGCCCTAAGATATGAACGCAACACACCCATTGCTAGTGATGGTATGCGAAACCATGCGCAGTTGGGGATTTTGAACCGTGTGCGATGACCCAATCTACACTATTGCGTGATTCGTCCAAAGAAGAAATTTTTGTGCATTTTGTTTCCAAGCGACCATCAGCCCAACAACGAAATGACAATTTGTATGAAAAAACAACACCGAGACAACATTTGGTGCAACAAAAGGAAAACTTCGGAAAGAAACACAACTGTCTACCGTCCAGATCGAATGATCCATCATAAAAACAGCATTCGGGCTTTTAACCTACCCCTATGAGCACCTCCGAGAGACTGAGCCGGCATGTCATCTTGAGATTTTACGAAGTCACCGTCCTGAAATAAATCCAGGATAAATGCGAGCACCAGGATTTGAACTCTGGTGGGCTGGGGATACCACTGTCCTCCTAACCATCCAACCACAGGCAATTCGGATCACATAATTAAGGTAGCAAACTGAATAATTAAGGTGATGGGAATAAAAGCTCATAAAAAAGAGACAAATACGCCTCCCAGTTTTATGTTCCTAATTATTCCATACCCCAACGTACGCTCTATCAATGGCAGCAAATGAGATCAAATCAGACGTTACATGCATGATTCGCCTGTACATATACCCCGTTAATTGCCCCATTTCATCAGTATATATATGCTGCTCGCCTGGCCAAGTTGCATATACTCGATTAACAATTGACCCAAGCTTGTATGTAGACTTAATCTCCTGAACCAGCGAGCTCCATCCATGGCATCCTCCAAGCCTCTCGCCGCCGTCACCCTTCTCCTCCTCCTCGTCGCCCTTCTCATGGTTGCGGATGCGCAGCCGGCATCCAAGATAGGTACGTACGTGAATGCATGCATATGTCCTCGATCAACTAATAATATGTCTCGTCTGATTAAATCGATGACATATATGCACGTACAATTCATCTATAAGAGCTGATATGAATTTTGCTGTGTGCAGATTGCCCGTCGGCGTGCAAGGCTCGGTGTGCGAAGAACTGGAAGAACAAGATGTGCAACAGGATGTGCAACATCTGCTGCGGCAAGTGCAACTGTGTCCCCTCCGGCACCACCCAGGCGACCCGTAACGAATGCCCCTGCTATGCCAACTTAAAAAACTCCAAGACCGGCAAGCTCAAGTGCCCCTAGACTAGGCCCTAGAGGCATGTGTGCGTGCATGCCAGATTTGTACGGACTTATCTAGTGAATTATCATGATCGACCAAATCAAATCATCTATAGCCTTATTTTCTACTGATGGAATCAGCGCATTATTATCATGTACCATACATGGTCAATCGTACCTAGAGTTCCATAAGAAACTGAGATTAGAATTTTGATTTTCAGAGAGTGCTTCTATTTACTGTTCAGAAAACATGTTTATCAAAAGGGTCTGACTATATCACATCTAGATGTGAGATAATATCTCACATCTAAGTTGTGACATCAGCAGATAATTTTCTTATTTGTTTTTTTTTTCGCGTCGTTTTTTTCCTTTGGGCCGGCCGACTTGAGCGACAAAAAAAAAAAAAAACCAAGTGACAAAGTGCGCTGCACTAGGAATCGAACACGGGACAACACACTTGTCAACACGGGCTCCTACCACTCCATCAGATAGCTGTTATTGATTTTTACAAAGAGGAGAGCATATAAGAACATAGTAAACCGTCGAGATTAGAAGACAATCTTGCAATTTTTTGAAACCTTTTTTTACAAATTGTGAACAATTTCAAATGTTGAATATTTTGAAAACAAAAACAATTTTTAAAAATTAACAGCCTTTTTGAAATGTGAATAAACTTTGTAGTTTCGATTTTTTTTTGACAAATAAGAACAAAATTTGGTATTCCGAACAATTTCTTCATGAACAAATTTTGAAAACGTGAACAATTTATGAAAATCCCCGAACAGTTTTTAAAGTGTGGACACTTTTGAAAATTCGAATCATTTTTTGAAAAATACGAATACATTGAATTTATTTTTATTTTAATCATAAATTTTCAATAAATTTTTTTGCACCATTAAAAAAATGTTGACATTTGAAAAATGTTCTTGCATTTCAAAATAATGTTTGTGATGTTTAAAAAAAATGTATTATACAATGAAAAAAAGATTCCTAACATTCAAAGAAATGTTCGTGACCATTATTTAAAGAAACTTCACTCTCTTAAAAAAATCACGACATTTTCTAGAAGTTCATGAAGGATTGTTCTTGTTTTCCGTCGGAAAGAATGTTGGACATGCAATTACCCCCCAACAACGTCAATTTCGCATCCCGACCCAGCCACGCCTAGTTGCAGTAGCATTGAAGGCGTGCAATGTAGTCAGGGGACAACACTAGTAGTTGCGAATCGAGGGGTGGGATAAAACAAACTATGGGCCCAGTTGCGACTCAAAGGTGGACTTGCAACTTTGATGAAAAACAATGCACATGCTTAGTTGCGAGTCGAGGGTGGGCTTGCAATTGGGAGAACTACGAGCTGAGTTGCGACGCGATGATGGACTTAAAACTGGGACAACTACAAACTACGAGCCCAGTTGCGAGTTAAGGGTCGACTTGCAACTAGGATAAAACAAACTACGGTCCTAGTTACGAGTCAAAGATGGACTTGCAACTGGGATGAAAGACCAAACACGGGCCCAGTTGCGAGTCAAGGGTGGGCTTGCAACTGGGATAAAACAAACTACGGGCCTAGTTGCAAGTCAAGAGTGGACTTGTAACTAGGACAACAAAAACTACGAGCTCAGTTGCGACTCGAGGGTGGACTTGCAACTGAGATGAAAAACAAAACATATGCCAAGTTGTGAGTCGAGGGTGGACTTACAACTGGGACAACAACAAAACTATAATCCCAGTTGCGAGTCGAGGGTGGACTTGAAATTAACACAACTACGAAACAACGAGCCCAGTTACAGGTCAAGGGTTGACTTGCAACTGGAATGAAACAAACTATTATCCTAGTTGCGAGTCAAGGGTGGACTTGCAACAGGGATGAAAAACAAAAACATGCGTAGTTGCAAGTCGAGGATGGGCTTGCAACTGGGAGAACTATGAGCCCAGTTGCGAGTGGAAAATGGACTTGCAACTGGGACATCTACGAAACTACAAGCCCGGTTGCAAGTCATGTAGGGTAACGCAGCAGAAAACAAAAAATTTCCGACCTACGTATCAGCCCAGGATCACTATGGAGACTGCAAACAAGGTTTGATCTGTTTCGTTACCGACTAGTAGCATAGCGGAAGTAGAGTCGATGACGATCGGCGGTGCAGATCCCCGCAGCTAGGATTTACAACCTCCCAACCGCGAGGATGTACTCCCACATCTGCCCCTTGGACAGCCCTCCGGGAGGCGGTCGGACAGTCCCTCGGACGGTGTCGCGGACAGCCCTTCGGGAGGACCTTCGAAAATCGAACGGTCACTCGGACAGCCCTTCGGGAGGACCCTCGAAACTAAGACGATCACTTGGACAGCCCTTCGGGAGGCACTCTCGAACTAAGACCGAAACTACGATCTCTCTACGGAGTTGCACACATACGGTGTCATCTATCCGGCAGGGCTTCGCCGTCCAGAACTAGTTCCCACCGGAACCCAGACAACCTTTCGGCTCTACGAAACTATTTCGCTGGGAGGGAGAGAGAAGTGTAGGGTAACGCAGCAGAAAACAAAAATTTTCTGACCTACGTACCAGCCCAGGATCACTATGGAGACTGCATACAAGGTTTGATCTTTTTCGTTACCGACTCGTAGCGCAGCGGAAGTAGAGTCGATGACGAACGGCGGTGCAGATCCCCGCAGCTAGGATTTACAACCTCCCAACCGCGAGGATGTACTCCCACGTCAGCTCACCGGACGGATCTCCGTGCAGCCCTTCGGGAGGCATCGGGACAGTCCCTCGGATAGTCCCACCGGACGGATCCTCGGACAGCCCTTCGGGAGGCCCCTGGACAGTCCCTCGGATAGTCCCACCGGACGGATCCTCGGACAGCCCTCCGGGAGGCCTCTGGACAGTGCTTCGGATAGTCCCACCGGACGGATCCTCGGACAGCCCTCCGGGAGGCCTCACGGACAGCCCTTCGGGCGGGTCACTCGGACAGCCCTTCGGGAGGACACCCGAAACTCAAACTGTAACTCGGACAGCCCTTCGGGAGGCACTCTCGAACTAAGACCGAAACTACGATCTCTCTACAGAGTTGCACACATACGGTGTCATCTATCCGGTAGGGCTTCGCCGTCCAGAACTAGTTCCCACCGGAACCCAGACAGCCTTTCGGCTCTACGAAACTATTTCGCTGGGAGGGAGAGAGAAGCCAGAAATGTCATGGCATGTGTATGTGAGAGCAAGGATGAAGCATATGGGGCTGCCTCCTCCCCTCTATTTATAGGAAAAACAAGGGGTAGGATGGGCATATCCAAAATGCCATGTCATCCCAAAATATCTTGGGAAGATATTTGTGGAAAGCCAACTTCCAACCATATCCATAAATCTGATTTCACTATTCACGACGACATTTTTCAGCGTCCGGTCGAACTGAAAATATTTATGTGGGCTTAGAACAATTCCAGTACCCACTAAAATAAGTTTCAATGCGATCCGGAACAATTCCGGTTTAGTGATTTTCATCTGCGAAAAGCATCTGAAGCGGTTCCGGCAGCTCCGGAACATTTCCGGTTTTCATCCCGGAAAATTCCAGAAAGTTTCCAGAACGATTCTGGCACCCTCCAAGAATTATCAGGCATGTGCCGAAACCAATCTGACTTTATGGTATCCTCTGAAACAACTTTTCAGTTTTACCGGAACTATTCCGATATCCTCTCCGGAACGTTTCCGTTTCGTCCGAAACTTTTTCGGTGAATTTCTCTCAGACTCCCCGTCTAGTATTCAGCAGATAGATGACCCTTAAGCGTGTGACCCTATAGGTTCAGTGAAGTATAGACATGACCCGGAACACTTTCCGATCAATGATCAACATCGGAGCCGTGGACACCCATATTGACCCCTATACCCACACGAATGAATATTCGAGTGAACCTCCAGTTGCCGTGTGCTATTCCTGTTGCTTCGCGATATGTTACAAATACCCGAGGTGAGACATGTAGGCATCCCCGTGGATCAACAACTTGTCCACTATGCCAGTTACCTCGTTACCGGTATTGTTCTCTTTTCTCGTTCCCGTGTTCCGGCATCCCCGTGATCAAATCACAAAGTGTCTGGCCAGACGATGATGGATACCGTAACACCGAGAGGGCCCAGAGATATCTCTCCATCGTCGGAGGAGCAAATCCCAATCTTGAGCTATCAAGTTACTTGACATATTTTTCCATGAACCCGTAAGCCGCCGTAATAGCCACCCATTTACGGATGACGTTTAACAAACCCCAAAGTTCATGAAGCAAGCATGAAGAAACTCGATACTCTCATGGTCTAAGGAATCATGCAAACATTAACCATCTCTGTGTTATTAACCATTAACTAATGACGAATGTATCTCATAGCATAACATCAATTCGGGTCGATTCAACACAAGTGTTCTACCAACAATTGTGCCCTCAAAATTGCCGGCATAGTCATGCCCATGATCAGGAAAACAGGATCATCATGCAATACTTGAGCCAGTCATAGAGGCTTGACTAGGAATACTTTTTACCGTTTATTATCCCACACGTGCACATGAGTTTCCCTCCAAGCCTCGTTTTATTTGCAGACTCGAGAATCATTGCAGTTATAGCATGGAACATAAACATAATTATGAACAGGGAGATAATCAATAACATTTATTATTGCCTCTAGGGCATATCTCCTACAGACTCCCACTTGCACTAGAGTCAATAATCTAGTCAATGCTAATGCACTTTACACCTATGGCATACTGGTGTAAAATATGCTTCGCATGTGGTATAGCCTGATGTCCAACGGATCTGACGACTTCAGCTCCGTGTGTAACTTTGCATATCCCCGCGTTTTCACGCTTTCACAAAATTCATATTTTGTGTGGACTTGGCTTTGCATATGTGTGAATCATTGGTCGAAACCTGATTCCTCAGACTGAGCTATGGAGCAGCTATCTGCAATAGTGTCCCATAGACCAAAGCCATCTTGGAACCATACTAAGTTCATGAATGAACTATATGATTCAAAAACTTCTTTGTCACTTCTTAAGTGTCAACATACTTAGCCTTTGTTATAGAATTCGCCACAGTATCTTGTTTGGAACAATTTCCAACTACCGTGCCACCATGATGTGTATCACAAAACCCTCAACTTAAATCGAAAATCGCATGGAGCATCGATGAACACTGTATCGATGTAACCTTTTACAACGAACTCTTCATGATCTCCACTTGCGAGAAACCATGTCATCGGTACTGCTCTAGTACTTAATGACATCTTTCACTGTTGTCCCATGATCAGTACTTTGATCACTATGGTATCTATACTCGCAACAACTTTGGAGTATTGGACATATCTGGTTGTTTTTACATACCATGGAATACATGATTAATCCAAACACAAGAGTGTGTGGAATCACCATCATGTATTTTGCTCATCAGTGTTTTGAGACACCGAGTCTTGCAAAACCCTTTCCATGTGACTTCGGCAAGAATCACTCCTTGGCGTTTTAAATGCTAAAAGGTTTTAGCACCTTGTCAATATGTATTCATAGCTTAGCCCCATTAGGTAAATCTATCTCCATAGATCATGATGCCTAATATTAAGGCTATTTAGCCTAAGCACTTCATCGAAAAACTATTTTCAAATGAAGTCCTAATTCGTGTCAAGAAATTTATTTCCAATTAACAATGTGTTAAGTACACAAGGTTTTTAGAAATATTATTATGCTCCCACTTACTTTCTTGAATCACAAGCATCTTCGATACCCATTTGATGAAGTCAAAAACCCTTTTGACCATTCCATCAAAAACGAAGATTCCAACTCCACTTTGCTCTCTTCTGTCCATCGCTGGAACTCTAAAGTTTGCATACTTACTAGCATCCTCTGGATCGACAAATTACTTTGGACTGTATCACATACAAGTCCTAGGTTTCATTCCCATCAGATGGAAATCCTTTTGTCATCCATGTTTCATATCTCATGATTGAAATATGTATTAATTGCTAGTTCTACCCGAACCGACTTCAAGCATCGCTACGGTGAGACAATCTCATCGTAGTCAACTCTTTGAACTTGTTTTTGCAACAAGTCGAGCTTTATGGATAAAACATTTTTATCCGTATCAGTTTTTAGTTCCATAAATATCCGTTAGACTCTAAGCCTTCCGAAAGGTGTATCAAGATTTTAATCTTGAAACATTGATATGGAAACTATCTCAGATTGTATTGGCATTTAGCCAATTCCGGAGTCAGGGCCCATCATCGCTTCCTTATGTATCGTAGGTATACTGTTGTCCAACAACAATATCTCGTTTGCGCACCTGAGAGGTTTGCACGAGCCTTGCCTACGTGGTTCAGCTGCAAGTTCGACTGAAGTCCATACATTTTATTGTAGAGACTTCCGTATCAGTCGCAGTAGGAAACTCCGGAATCACTTCCAAGGTTTCTTTCCTTTGATCTGATGACGAAGATACTGGTTATCTCGTCGAGTTGCACTGTCCTCCCACTCGCCTTTTGTAAGAACTATTCTCTTTAAAAGCATACCGTTTTGCGGCAAAATCCTTTGCCTCGGTATAGTGGTGGGGAATACCCAATGACTTGGGATAACCTTACAAAGTAGCACTTGCCTGATTTGAAATAGGTTTGTAACCTTTTACACAAGCCCCATATTCCAAATGTTAAGAAAAGATATAACATGGTTGGGCGTATCATACCATGGTATCATTTCAACAGATCCGATGGAGCTCTTTTCAGTGTAAAAGCCGCAGTCTCTAAAGCATCACTCTTTTAAAAGGGGTAATGGCAAATTTATTTATGTCATCTTTGATCTTACCATGTCATGAATGGTTCGATTACATCTACACAGACTCTCCACTTGCAGTGGTGTTCCGGGAGGTGCAAGTTATGAAACCCCTTTCACAACTCATCAGACATTCGCTAAACTTGTAACTAGGGCATATCTCCTACAATATCTACTTGAGTCATTTCTGAAGATAGACAAATCCACTGCTGGCAACAACATTTATCGGACTACATACATCAAAATGTATGATCACCAATAAGTTCATTGCTCGTTCCTTATGGCCTGTGAACGGTATTTCAGTCACTTCACTTTTCGGAGGAAAGTTGCAAGTGTCAGATGATTCAAAATCAAATGACTTTAAAATCCATCATAATGGAATTTTCCATGCGGGTTTCTCCAAAATGACCAAATGCAGTGCCACGCATATGTGGTATTCTTTTAGTCTTGCGACATTTAGCGTCAGTGTTATGGATGTATCATATTACCATCAATATTCATAACATACATCCCATCCTGGATGGAAGCATGGCCCTTCATGTTATTCATAACACCGAACATCAAAAGTTCTCTTATGAATAACCTCCTTGCAAGATACCTTATGCAAAGGGCTAGAGTGTGTAAAACTCTAAAATGATTTATGAAAGTAAATACATAGGGAATACACCTATGGAAGGTATAGTAACATTTACTATGTTCCCTGCGTGTATCTAAACCTCATTCATGGCTAGTCTTTCAAGCCGTAGTAGTTCTTGCATCGAATTGCCACAGAATGCAATCGAGCGGGTATCTTTGTGATCAACTCACAATACCCAAGAATTGGTGATTAACATGTTTAATCATAATTCTCAAGAACTATTTCTTTGACCAGGCTTCTATACATCAATAACTTGTATGACATTCATACATGAGCTGGATATTCCAGTCTTCTCTCTTTTTGCCTTTATACTTCTAACAGTTTAACTTTTAGTATTTCTCCTACTCTCAGAAGAAGCACCCAACTTAAGAGTGGCGTTAGCCCCGGACTTCCTAGGCGTGAAAGTCTTACTAACACCCTTCGGACATTTCCTTCCTCTTTAAGTTGTTGTTTTATTCACCTTCATCATATGACAGGCGTTCTACTGGATCCCTCTGTCATTAGTCAAATGCATAGTAAACACCTTTTACTAATAGCTTGCAAAACAAACATTGCTTTGGATATCCCATATCTTTTAGCCTTTGTTTGTGTCTGAAAAATGATTTTCAGTTCCATGAATATCACATAGCTATCCCAAACTTTTGAAGTCCGGGTTTCATGGAAGCAAACATATTGCACTTGACCGTAATGGAATTCTAGGTTTTGGATCGAAGGACGAGAGTCACTTTATCCATAGCATTAGCGGGAGAATACTAAAAGCATGCGATAGGACAAAGTCCTTCTCGGCACTCTTGAGGACAATCCTCACATTACGTTACCAACCGTAAAGTTTAAACCAGATATATAACAGCTATTCAATTTTAATAGGGAAGGTGGAAAACGCGAGCCATTATTCTACAACTATTATGCAAATTTTACTTTAGACAAAGTTCATAATTAATTTCACTAAGAATTAAAAGAATTAATTCTAAAGTGTGCTCCCACTCAAATCAATATCTCTCATAATTGATTTTGAGTGATTCAAGATCCACATTTCAATTCGACGCCATTGACGGGTTCATCACTGATGACGCGAATTTCAATTGGTAGGCCAACTTGCCGATCACATCTCTATGCGATTCTTGTTCATCTTTCGATGCGTGTGTTCCGAGCTCAGGACTGTCCTGCCTGAACGTCAAGACAACCAAGTGATCTCGCTGCGAGGTCTGACCTCACCCGCCTCACACTTCCCTAATCGTTTGTACTCATGTGTACATGGCGTACTTCGAGAAGTTAGGTGCCGTGACGGTGCTACACTTGGGAGAACACTAACTACTTGATATTTTTGTGAGAGATCACCCTAATAAAAGCGACTACCGCGCAATCAAGAAGGGTGCATCATAAGGGATAAACATCTCAGGCAATTCATAATACCATGATATGGTATAGCCCTTTCTGACGGAGAAGTCTTGTATTTCTTCGTCTTCGGCATTCGCGTCGGTGTTCACCTTCGCGAAGTTTGCCACCACCTTGTCGATGCACCAGATAATATTGCTATCTCTATAGCTAATAAAAATAAGTGCATTACTCAAGGTTGACACGCAGGTCATTAAAGTGACAATCATATGGCTCCAGCCATCATGCCGAATCATGACACGCAGGTCATGTTAATTAATTTACATCATATAGTCATCTCATACATAATCAAATTAATATGAGCACTGCTATACCACATCATATGCACATGCAAACCATCCTGCAAAACCAAGTTAGACGCCTCTAATCGGTTTATGCAAAATTTCATTTTACGTGGCTTCTAAGGTTTCGAACAAACCGCAGCTACTAACGTTTTATCATCAAGTATGATAATTCAAGTCGCTAGATTAACATCGCGGGGTGTATGAAACACGAGATAATTAAATCTCGAGCCCCATACTAAACTTCGTCATACGCATGACCCCCGTGCAGATCATATCTGCATTGCCCTTTCATCTGCGAAATTTCATCTTTCTTTTTAACTACGGTGGAATTCAAAGAACTGTTAGCACTTCGTTGATCAATCAGGATCGCGGATTGCCAGAACTTTGAAACTCCACCATACCGTTATCAAGATCAGAAATATGCAAATTCCAGGGAAGCAACAAGAACATCGGGAAACAGATTTCATCTGCTACCCGCACAAATAATTTTCAGCAATAGAACTCATCTACTACCTGATTATATTGTGCAACAGCCATACATCTCATGTATTATAGATCGAACCTGCATCTACGCATAGCCTGGCTCATGATGCCACTGTAGGGTAACGCAGCAGAAAACAAAAAGTTTCCGACCTACGTACCAGCCCAGGATCACTATGGAGACTGCAAACAAGGTTTGATCTGTTTCGTTACCGACTCGTAGCGTAGCGGAAGTAGAGTCGATGACGATCGGCGGTGCAGATCCCCGCAGCTAGGATTTACAACCTCCCAACCGCGAGGATGTACTCCCACATCTGCCCCTTGGACAGCCCTCCGGGAGGCGGTCGGACAGTCCCTCGGATGGTGTCGCGGACAGCCCTTCGGGAGGACCTTCAAAACTCGAACGGTCACTCGGACAGCCCTTCGGGAGGACCCTCGAAACTAAGACGATCACTTGCACAGCCCTTCGGGAGGCACTCTCGAACTAAGACCGAAACTACGATCTCTCTACGGAGTTGCACACATACGGTGTCATCTATCCGGCAGGGCTTCGCCGTCCAGAACTAGTTCCCACCGGAACCCAGACAGCCTTTCGGCTCTACGAAACTATTTCGCTGGGAGGGAGAGAGAAGCCAGACAAGTCAATGGCATGTGTATGAGAGCAAGCATGAGCTAATTTTGGAGAGCAATCTCCACCTCTATTTATAGGAGGAGCAAGGGGTAGAGGAAAGACCAAAAGGACCTTCCTAGGATCTTTCCACCACATGCCACATAAGGGTGTGTAGAAGATATCCACCATGAGGTGGAAGGACACCTCAAGGAGGGCCCCCACCATGCCATGGACGAAATTTGCAGCCCCCTTGGGGAGTTCCACCTCCCTTTCACACACAAAAAGTGGTTTTCTTCTAGAAGAAAAACCCCATTTGCAAATCAGCCCAAAAAGTGCTTTTCACTATTCACGAAGACATTTTTCTGCGTCCGTTAAATCCCAAATTATTTCTGTGTGCCTAGAACAATTCTAGTACCCACCAAAATAATTTTGAACGCATTCCGAAACAATTTCGAAACAATGTTTCTTCAGCGAAAAGCAACCAAATCGGTTCCGGCTGCTCCGGAACATTTCCGGTTTTTGTCCCGGAAAATTCCCAGAAGTTTCCAGAACACTTCTGGCATCCTCCAAGAATTTCCGGGCGTGTGCCAGAACCAATTTGACTTAATGGAATACCCTGAAACAACTTTTCAGTTTCACCGGAACTATTCCGGTGTTCTCTCCGGAACGTTTCCGTTTCGTCCGAAACTTTTTCGGTGTTTTTCTCTTAGACTCCCTGTCTAGTATTCAGCAGATAGATGACCCTTAAGCGTGTGACCCTATAGGTTCGGTGAAGTATAGACATGACCGGAACTCTTTCCGATCAATGATCAACATCGGAGCCGTGGACACCCATATTGATCCCTATACCCACACGAATGAATATTCGAGTGAACCTCCAGTTGCCGTGTGCTATTCCTGTTGCTTCGCGATATGTTACAAATACCCGAGGTGAGACATGTTGGCATCCCCGCGGATCAACAACTTGTCCACTATGCCAGTTACCTCGTTACCGGTATTGTTCTCTTTTCTCGTTCCCGTGTTCCGGCATCCCCGTGATCAAATCACAAAGTGTCTGGCCAGACGATGATGGATACCGTAACACCGAGAGGGCCCAGAGATATCTCTCCATCGTCGGAGGAGCAAATCCCAATCTTGAGCTATCAAGTTACTTGACATACTTTTCCATGAACCCGTAAGCCGCCGTAATAGCCACCCATTTACGGATGACGTTTAACAAACCCCAAAGTTCATGAAGCAAGCATGAAGTAACTCAATACTCTCATGGTCTAAGGAATTATGCAAACGTTAACCATCTCTGATTTATTAACCATTAACTTATGACGAATGAATCTCATAGCATAACATCAATACGGGTCGATTCAACACAAATGTTCTTCTAACATTGTGCCCTCAAAATTGCCGGCATAGCCATGCCCATAATCAGGAAAATAGGATCATCATGCAATACTTGAGCCAGTCTTAGAGGCCAGACTAGGAATACATTTTACCGTTTATTATTCCACACGTGCATATGAGTCTTCCTCCGAGCCTCGTGGTTATTGTAGACTCGAGAACCATAGCAGTTATAGCATGGAACATAAACCTAATTATGAACAGGGAGATAATTAATAACATATATTATTGCCTCTAGGGCATATCTCCTACAAGTCAATGGTCGACTTGCAACTGGGTTGAAAGACAAAACACATGCCCAGTTACGAGTCAAACTGGGCTTGTAGGGTGGACTTGCATGTCGGGGGTGGACTTGCAACTGGGACAAAAGTGGGGGAACCTAGTTGCGTGTCAAGGGTGGACTTGCAAATTGGATAAATAATGGGCTAGGCCAAGTTGCGTATGAATGGGTGCATTCGCAAGTAGAACAAGAAAAGAGGCGGGCCCAGTTGCATGTTTAGAGTGGGCTTGCAACTGGGACAAAAAATGGGTCGACACCCGTCCCCCCGTCCCCCCAGTTACATGTCGAGGATGGACTTGTTGGGGAACGCAGCAGAAAACAAAAATTTTCGGTACTGCGAGCACGCCCAGGATCACTATGGAGATGCATACAAGGTTTTTGATCTGATCGTTACCGACTCGTAGCGCAGCGGAAGTAGAGTTGATGTTGATCGTCGGTGTAGATCCCCGCAGCTAGGTTTTACAACCTCCCAACCGCGAGGATGTACTCCCTCGTCAGTCCCTCGGACAGCCCTTCGGGAGGCGGTCAGACAGTCCCCCGGACGGTGTCGCGGACAGCCCTTCGGGAGGCACTCATAGAAACTCAGACGGTCACTCGGACAGCCCTTCGGGAGGCACTCTCGAACAGCCCCTCGGGCAAAAAGATCGAACCTATGACCTCTCTACGGGGTTGCACACATACGGTGTCATCTATCCGGCAGGGCTTCGCCATACAGAACTAGTTCCCACCAGAACCCAGACAGCCTTTCGGCTCTACGAAACTATTTCGCGGGGAGGGAGAGAGAAGGCCAGATCATGCATGGCATTTGTACGTGAGAAAGAGTGAGTGTGGAGAGTGCCTCTCCACCTCTATTTATAGGAAAACCCAAGGGGTAGGGTGGCTCTCATCCATCCATGTCATCCCTAAGATATTTTGGAACAAAGCCCAAAAAGGCGGCTTTCCATAAAGTAACCATAAAGTGATTTTCACTATTCACGAAAACATTTTTCCGCGACCGTTAAATCCGAAAATATTTCTGTAGATCTTAGAACATTTCCAGTACCCACTAAAATAATTTTGGACGCATTCCGAAACAATTCCGGATTAGTGATTTTCATCTGCGAAAAGCAACCAAAGCGGTTCCGGCAGCTCCGGAACATTTCCGGGTTTTTTCTCCGGAAAAATCCCAGAAGTTCCCAGAAAAATTCTGGCACCCTCCAAGAATTTCTAGGCGTGTGCCAAAACCATTTTGACTTAATGGTATACTCCGAAGCAACTTTTCGGTTTTACCGAAACCCTTCCGGTGTTCTCTCTCCGAAACTCTTCCATTGTCTCCGAAACTTTTCCGGTAACTTTCTCTCAGACTCCTTGTCTAGCATTCAGCAGATAGATGACCCTTAAGCGTGTGACCCTATAGGTTCGGTGAAGTATAGACATGACCGGAACACTTTCCGATCAATGATCAACATCGGAGCCGTGGACACCCATATTGACCCCTATACCCACACGAATAAATATTCGAGTGAACCTCCAGTTGCCGTGTGCTATTCCTGTTGCTTCGCGATATGTTACAAACACCCGAGGTGAGATTTATCGGCATCCCCATGGATCAACACTTGTCCACAATGCCAGTTACCTCGTTACCGGTTTTGTTCTTTTTTCTCGTTCCCGTGTTCCGGCATCCCTGTGATCAAATCACAATGTGTCTGGCCAAACGATGATGGATACTGTAACACCGAGAGGGCCCAAAGAATATCTCTCCATCGTCGGAGGAGCAAATCCCAATCTTGAGCTATCAAGTCCCTTGACATACTTTCCGATGAACCCGTAAGCCGCCGTAATAGCCACCCATTTACGGGCGACGTTTAACAAACCCCAAAGTTCATGAAGCAAGCATGAAGAAACTCGATACTCTCATGGTCTAAGGAATTATGCAAACGTTAACTATCTCTGTGTTATTAACCATTAACTTATGATGAATGTATCTTATAGCATAACATCAATCGGGTCAATTCAACACAAGTGTTCTCCTAACATTGTGCCCTCAAATTTGCCGGCATAGTCATGCCCATGATTAGGAAAACAGAACCATCATGCAACACTTGATGCTAGTCTTAGAGGCCAGACTAGGAATACATTTAACCGTTTATTATTCCACACGTGCTTATGAGTTTCCCTCCGAGCCTCGTGGTTATTGTAGACTCGAGAACCATAGCAGTTATAGCATAGAACATAAACATAATTATAAACATGGAGATAAATAATAGCATTTATTATTGCCTCTAGGGCATATCTCCTACAGGACTTGCAACTACGGACAAAATAGTTGCGTTTCAAAGTTGAACTTGCAACTAGGACCAAAAAGGAGGTGCAACCATTTCCATGTTGAGAGTAGACTACTAGAATAAAAAATGTGTCGTGCCCAGTTGCATGTCGAGTATGAACTTGCGACTGAGACAAAAGGGGTTGGACCCCCAATTGCGTGTTGACGGTGGACTTAAAACTGTGACAAAAAATGGGGCCAAGGGCCAGTTGCATGTAGGGGGTGGACTTGCAGCTGGGAGAAAAAGTGGTCGGGCCCGAGTTGCGTGTTGAGGGTGGACTTGCAACTGGCGCAAAAAAAATCAGGCCCGGTTGCGCGTTGATGGTAGACTTGCAACTAGGGCAAAAAGGCTCACGCCAGTTGCGAGTCTGGGTGGACTTGCAACAGGGACAAAAAAAAAGGTCGGGCCCCACTTGCGAGTCAAGGGTGAACTTGCAAACTGGAACAAAAGAAGTCGAGCCCCAGTTGCGAGTCAAGGGTGGACTTGCAACTAGGACAAAAAATGGTCCGGTTGCGAGTCAATGATGGACTTGCAACTGGGACAAAAAATGGCCTGGTTGCGAGTCGATGATGGACTTGCAACTGGGGAAAAAATATGTCGGGACCAATTGTGAATTGAAGGTGAGCTTACAACTGAGGGAAACAAATCGGGCCCAAAATTGCGAGTCGATGGTGAACTCGTAAGTTGGACAAAAATAACAGATCGGTCCCAATTACAGATCAAAGGATGGGCTTGCAATTGAGGCGAGAAAAAAGGTCGGACCCATTTGCGAATGAACGAGAACAAGCAAATCCCCTAGTCGACTCGCCCATCCTCCTCGTGTCGGCTATACTGAAAAACCAAAAGGAAACGGAGCGAGAAAAATGAGTAGGCAACAACAGAATGGATGTGATATAGAAGCGCTGACCAGCGAAAACCTGTCGCTTGCAATTCTACAACACAGACCAGTAACAAACAACGAAAAAGGGCCATGAGAATGGTCCAGAAAAAAGCAAAACATGCCGAACAAAAAATGGGCCTAAAAAAGAGCGCGCCTGGCACAAACGACCCGGTAAACAACGTAGCGAAACGGGCTGCCAACAGGCCACGATAAATGGGTCGATAATAGTGAAGCCAAACTGGCCAACAAAAAAAAATGTGCAACAAACAAATAGTCACCATGGAGGCAAGGGATCGAGCGCTTGAATAAAAATTACAGGCACTAAATTGAATGGTGGCAAACTTAGATGAGACATCATTTTGTATGAAAAACTATTTATGAATTTAGAAGGTGTTTCTATAAAAATATTCACAAATTTGAAAAAAGAAAAAATAAGACAAAATGAAAAAGAAATAAATAAATCAAATAAAATAAAAACTGACTCAAAAAGGAAAACGAAAGGAAAAACGGATAGAGATAATAGTGAAAAGAAAGAAATCTAAAAAGAATAAAAAAATTGGTAATGAAGGAAAGAGAACGGAAGATGGAAGCGAGTGACAATAGAGAGTTAGAGAAAATCGATCAACGCTCTTGGTTTACATGGGTTGGCCGGTAGACTTTCAAATCTCGCAACCCAATAAACAGACGAACAAAAAACAGAAAACAAGCCGAGCCCATCCTCACAGCGGCTAGATAACGGGTTGACAAAGAAAAGAAACAAGAACGGTTCAAAACAATGATCGTGATGAAGCGCACTACAGAACGATGTGAATCCAAGCCAAAGAACTTATCCCAAAAAGTCCTGACAAATGATGATTGAGACGGCAGTTGCACGAGATTTACACCATCAACAGATTAAATGGCCAACAACTTAGATGTGAGGTAATTATTTCACATCTTACACAAAGTTTCATTTTGTTTTTATTTATTTGATGAAAACAAAGATTGATGCAAGTCCACATGAGATGGAGAGAGTGTGGCGCCCCGCCTGATTACCACTGTAGCCAGACGGTCGCCGCACACACCAGCCGAGGAAATCACTCTGGCATGCGCGTTTTCAACAAGTATCATGAACACAGGCATTTCTATTAATGAATATATAAGTCTTACATGATATTTTACAAGGGTGATGGCAGCGGAAAGGCTCTATCTAAGGCAGCAAAATCTTGGTGCGGCTCCAATCCACAGGGATCTGACTGGGTTACTCTTCTAGCCCGCGAACACTCCGGCTCCTCGCTAGTGGACGTCGGATCCTTAGGTGAACCTGGCCACATTGAAGGCCGCTGAGTACTTTTGAATATACTCGCAAGCAAACCAAACCAACATATACACC
Organism: Elymus sibiricus; assembly: GCA_039707655.1. Classification (NCBI taxonomy): domain Eukaryota; kingdom Viridiplantae; phylum Streptophyta; class Magnoliopsida; order Poales; family Poaceae; genus Elymus; species Elymus sibiricus. The sequence continues at coordinate 21,560,582 of CM077666.1, forward strand.
AAGCAAAGCAATCCATGGCATTCAAGCATGCCTTTGTTATTAGAGTAATATTATTGATCACGGCATAGCATACCTATCTAGCAATATTAATTACCATGTTATAACAGGATTATCCAGTATGATAACTACTAAAGTAAAGTAAATCATATCAAGTAAATAATCCATACTCCGAACATGTCATGATCCAGACCCAATCCGATCCAAATCCAATCCAAGTCTTGTGGTCATCCGACCCTTTAGCTCATAGCCATCGCATGGCTAACATTCATACCCCTGACATCATCTAATGTCCATGCATCCGTACTGCAAGTCTGACAAACCTTACTCTCTCTGGTTCATTCTAGGTAACACATTATGTAGTTTGTTCCTCCAGACTCGGCACAGACCAAATAGTGTGACCTAGTACGAACTGTGTCCCATGACCGAGGACGCGGCTATTCGAATAGATTTACACTCTGCAGAGGTTGCGCACTTTACGCACACTATGGAGCTCCTGGCCTCATGCTCCCATTCGGGTGGACCGGTGCTACTCCAACAAAACTTGTCTATTGCCTGGCACTCTTACGGTCCCACCGACAACCATACCCCTTCCGGGTCATGTCGTGGGTGGCCCCTGTGTCACTCCTGACACCTGCCGTCGTCGTGGACAAACTAAACTGTCCCAAACGGGGACTGCGCGCAAATAACCTGGGCTCACAAGGTTATCGCCGCCTACCTGATCAGGGTAGCACGCACGCATAACCTCCCCTCTTTGGAGGTACCGAAAAGAGGCAAGACAATAGACCAAGCTAGGGCCTCCCCATCCAGGCAAGTGTGGTTGCACTTGATGAGCTCGGTTCGGTGGCACTATGACTCGATCCAGCCGGCGGAGGAGGTTGTTGTCATTATTAAGTCACATTCTTTTATTACAATAACAATAATAATGCATGATGAAAACAAAACAACCTATCTCCATATTGTCACATTCGAGTAACTAGTGCAATAATATGATGAGCATTAGCAGGTAATTACAAATAGTAATACAAACTATCAGGAGTTCAATTATTTCTACACAGGCATACTCATTAATTAAACACGCAAGAATAACATAGAGCAATGCTTAAGGGAATATATCAGATGGTCGGCTTGCCTGGGGGTTGATGAGTTCACCAGAGAGAAGTGTGATCGCCTCGCGGAAAAATTTGCCGAAAAGGGTCCCCTCTCGGAGAGGCTGGATATAGGGCAGGGGCAAAATTGGCATTTTCAAAAAGTGTAAACATTGTGAAAGCGATGTCATTGGAATGGGCTCGACGAACTGAGAACGTGGGCGTTGGATTTACCTCAATCGGAGTTACGGTCGCGAAGTTAGGGCCGTTCGTTCGTTAGGCAGAAAAGTGGACAAAATAGTGTCCACTGTAGCTCTTAACGGGCGAACGTTCACTAACTAACCGGTTTGGCCGGTGGGCTGAAAACAGAAAGCGCACTTCGGGGAATACGTCTCCGGAGCACAGGAAACGTAGTTTTAACCGAAGTCATGTCGAAGTACGCCTCCCAAAGCAGAAAACGTATTTCTGCAAATACGTGCCCACTTAAGCGCTGGGCCCGCCATGTCAGCTCCACACGCGCGCAGTCGCTGCCGCTTACAGCCTGGGCCCACCGGCAGGGCCTTCCCCTACCTCCCGCGCGTGCGCCTGGGCAGAGGGCTCGCGCTCGCCGGCGCCTGCCTGGGCGGCTCAGGCCACCTCCGACGAGGCTCCGGCCACCGACCTGATCCTCGCGACGCGGCGCATCCACTGACCTCATCCACGGCCGCCGAGGAGCTCTAGGGTAGCAGCAGCGTGGCCCGCGGCAGTCAGCAGTGCGCGGCGGCTCCGGCGAGTGGGTGGGGTTCCGGTGGGCTAGGCGGCTGGGCGAGGGCACGGGAGAGGTCACCGGAGAGTGGAGCACCCAGTGGTGAAGTCCACGGGCACCGGGGACGGCTGAGCGCGAGAGTTGAGGGCAGCACAGTGGGTAGCGCTCGCCGGAAATCCGAGCGCTCCGGCGACGGATTTGGTCGGACGAGGGCGCATGGGTGAACTAGAGGGAGTGGGGAGGAGGTTGAGGAGCTCGGGGATGCCCGGGGAGGCTTGGGCCGCGGCTATTTATAGCCGGCCGGCCGGGGCGATAAGGATGGCCGCCGTGGCATCCCTATCGTCGTCCTGGAGCTCCCGGGCGAGGTGGCAAGCTGCAGGCGGTGCCGACCTGACGCGGGCAGAGGGACGGGACGGCTCGGAAGGAAGAGGACGACGGCCGTGACACGCACGCGTACGGCGGCTCTTGTCGTCGTCCGGCGAGGAAGAGAACGGAGGGGGAACCTACGGGAGAGGGGGCACGCGGACGAGGGGGAGCTAGTCGGCATGTTTGGACAGGCGAGGGCTGGCCGGAGATGACCAGACGGAGCTGACAGAGCTTAGAGCACCGCTTTGGCATGCTCTCCGTGTGGTCACCACGGGCACCACGCGTCCAGAGCACCTATTTGACTCTAGGCCATGTCAAACAGATGTATCAGAGGTCATTGAATTGACCTGTCAAGATTTGGAGGGAAATGGAGACATGAAGTTGACTGATTTGAGCTGACATAGGTTCTGGACAGTAACTGGGATGGATCCTTGTGGCTAAATGGTTGGGGAAATGGAGCTGGATCTATGTCATGGTGAACTGTGGTAAGAAGGTGTAGGTGCTGGCAAAATTTGAGGTCATTTGGACCTTGTTTGCATGCACTTCCTTCACAAAGTGCCCTACTGGACATAAATGAGAAAGTTGGAGTTGTGCTCAAATGGTTGAATGAAATGAGCTGAATTTTGGTGTAGGGAGGTGATTTGGACATTATGATATTCTGGTAAAATTTCAGCTCATTTGGATGCCCTATGAAGGTACTTCCTTCACAGAACTTTCCGCTGGACAGAAACTAGATGGCATGTTTGGAAGAAATTGGCTAGATAAAATGATGTGAATTTTTGCATGCTCACATCATATAGGGAATGTGAGGTCCTGGATTAATTTCAAGAATTTGGAAGCAATATAAAATATGGTTGCTTCACAACCTCAAAATAGATTCAGAAACAAGAATTGGATGATGCTCTCAAACTTTGAACTGTGGAACTTGGTTTCTTGATGGAAATGGTGAAGATATGGATAGGAGAAGGTCCACAAATTATTTGGGATTTTTCCTTCGACCAAAATAGTAGTTCCTTTGGAAAGTGCCCAAAATGCAATATTGGCTTTAAATAGGAAAAGGCAATTTCCCTATTTAATTATGGCCAATATTTTTATGAGAGCTCAATATGGTCACAAAGAATATCTCCACAAGTTTTCATGAACTTTGGAGATGGATAGATATTTTTCTGGATTTAATTACTTTAACTGGCAGAAAAAGGAATTAATTTTAAATGAAAAATATTGCAAATGACTTGGCAATATTTTTGCATATCCAGGGTTTACAGAGGTAGGATGATTACTGAGAAATTTTTGGGAGGCAACAGATCAAAGGAAACTGGGGTTCCTTTGTAACGGAAGGAATTAGGGTTTCCCTTCCGGTAGATCGGAAGGTAGGGTTTCGGTGGCAAACTCCTGAAAATATATCTTGGGTGGCAAGGTTGGACTGGAGAGAATCTCTGGTTGGATAGGGAAGACAAGGCTAAATGACCATCTTCATAAACCCAAGAGCAAGAGAAAATCCGATAACACCGAAAAAAGACGGGAGTCCAATCCCGCGAAGGAAAAAAAAACGAGGAGCGAAAACCAGGGTGTCACAGAGAGTGGAGAATGCAAAACTTGCAAAGACGTTCTGTATTCCCTTCTATTCCCTACAAGTCTCGTGGCAGCTCAATGAAAAAAGCCTAGTGGAAAAAGCAAAAGACAAAACAGGCCCAAGCCGGGACGCAAGGACAACGGGGCACACAACAACAATAAAGGAACAAAGCTACCTACGCGGGACGCCGAAGGAACGGAACGAACGATGCCGCAACATGGCCAGTGACGCGAAACAAAGCGCACGAAAAAACAAGCGACAAAAAAGATCCAACGGTGATGGACTTAGATGTGAGGTAGCTATTTCACATCTAGATGTGAAATAGCAAACCCGTTATCAAAAACCCTTTGGCATTGAACTAATTGTCCGAGATGGCAGTCTACTTTTAATTATTAGAATTAGTTAATTAGATATATTCTGCAATGTAGTTAATTAATGGATATCTTATTGAAATTCAACAAAGAACTAGAAAAGTTAACAAAGAAAATTTGATAGCTGCCATGCCAACTCATCCTTTTTTTGGTGCACTATCGCATCTTTCCCCTTTTTGACTCTTGAAATTCTCACAAACACTATCGGACATCCAACAAACACGACATGACACATACCTAAGGCTATGAATATCTGTTATCTATTTGATTAAAACAATCAGGTTCTTTTTTCTGTTAACGAAAAGTGTAATTCTGATATGTAATTGACAAACTTGTACTAATAAATGTACGTCTTAGTGTCTAACAAGCATATGACGCGAGATGGTTGTTTTATATGTCGACAATGTTTCTCTCGTATTTCATGATTAAAATCAAATATTTTCCGCTTTGAAGGAAGTGTGACATATGCATGAGTGGGTAGATTTTTTTTCTACTGGTTGGCCAATATTTTTTCTATCACGTTACAGAAACAGGTCTTATGATAATTTGTGTTTAGCCAATTGCCTTACATCCCTAAGGCCCACTCATGCATAGCAACTGGTGGTTAGTCTCACGCTGCAAGTAGAGAGGGAGTTAGAGCATCTCTAGCAGACCCCTTATATCGCGGACCCTTATAGCGCGTTTACAGGTCGCGGAAAACGCGTTTTGCGGGCATATTCTCTTTTACAGTTCCGCTATGCGGGGTCTGTTCGGCCACAGCCCGCGCCAGCTCGCAAAACGCGCTGTTTTTTTCTGAATTTGACACATATGTCACATATTACATAGAATTACAAATTCAATATAAAATAAAATGTGAATATTATGAATCCAAATTACAATAATTATTCAAATCACCGAATTAAACTAAGAATTCAATACAACAATTACCGATCACACATGAATTAAATGAAATGAATGTAAAATTGGTCGTAGCCTTTGCCAATGGTGCTCAATGCCTTTGGCCATGCCTTTGCCAATGGTGCTCAATGAGGTCCTCCTGAAGCTGATGGTGGGTGTTTGCGTCTTCAATCTGCTGGTATGTCTGAAGGAATGCTTGTATGCGGTCAGGGTCTCTAGCTGGCTTCACACTGCTACCGACATTGTCGTAGAAGAACTCCAAGTTCATGTCCCTCTCATCTTCGATGATCATGCTGTGAAGAATCACACAACATGTCATGATGTTGCTCAGGGTTTTCTTGTCGCAAAAACGAGCAGGACCACGAACAATGGCAAATCTAGATTGCAAAACCCCAAAGGCTCTTTCAATATCTTTTCTGGCAGCCTCTTGTACCTTTGCAAATTCAATATGCTTCCTAGTTTTGGGCTTTTTGATGCTCTTGACAAATGTACACCAACAAGGGTAAATACCATCTGCAAGATAGTACCCCTTTGTGTACTCATGCCCATTCACCATAAAGTTGCAAGCAGGAGCATCACCACTAGCAAGTCTAGCAAACAATTGAGACCGTTGCAACACATTGATATCATTGAGAGTACGCGGCATACCAAAAAAACAATGCCAAATCCATAAATCCTCGGATGCTACGGCCTCTAGCACAATTGTTGCATCACGAGACTTGCCACAATATTGCCCGTGCCATGCCTTCAGGCAGTTTTTCCAAGTCCATTGCATGCAATCAACGCTTCCTAGCATGCCGGGCCAACCTCGCTTCTCATTTGCTGCCATCAACTTTTTAGTGTCTTCCTCGTTGGGTGCACGAAGATAGACAGGACCAAAGATGCGGATGATCACTTTGGTGAACCTACGCACTGACTCAATTGTGGTATCTTCGCCAATGCGAAGATACTCGTCGGCATAGTCAGCCGGAATGCCATATGCAATCACCCGCATAGCTGTCGAGATTTTTTGATATGCGCTAAAACCCAACAAGCCCACGGCGTTTCTCCTTTGAGTAAAAAACTGACAATTGGCCTCGCAAGCTTGCACAATTTTAACGAAGAGGGATCGGCGCATTCGATACCTTCTCCGGAAGAGGTGCGGCGGATAGGTAGGATTGTCCGCGAAGTAGTCTTGCATCAACATCATGTTCCCGAGATGGCGGTTGCGAGGAATGCAAAGTCGGCCGACGGTTGATCCTCGCCGTCTCTTGCGGTTTCGATCCTCGACCTCCTTCACGGCTAGGACCGCCACCACTATCTGTTGCCGATGGCGCTCGAGCATCGACTCCACGTCCGAGTCGTCGGACGAGGACGAATCCTCGAGCAAAAATTGCTCGCAAGGGCTCAAATCCATCTACAAAAACCGCATCCGAGCTCGCATCAACAAAATTTCAACACCTGCGGTCGAACCGGGGGCGGGCGGCGACTGGGCGGCGGTCGATCTGGGGCGGCGGCGACCCGGGGGCGGCTCGGCTCGGCAGTTCCGGGGCGCCGGCGAGGGGACCTGGGTGTAGTGCGGCCCGGCGGCGCGATTCCGCCGGCGGAAGTGGCCGGAAAAGCAGGCGGCGGGCGGCTGCGGGAGGGGGATGTGGGGAACGCGCGCGCTGAAATGTCCGTCCCGCCAACCGCTTTCGCGGGATACAGGGCACCGACGGGGCGGGGGGAAACCTGAGTATTCGCGGGTCGGAGGGGGCAATTTACCGCGCCCCTCAAAAAAATTTAAGGGTCGGACGCGTTTACGGTTTCTGTTCGGGTCACTTTTTCCGCGCCAAACCGTAAACTGGCGGTTATTTTGTGGGTCGGGGCGATATAAGGGGTCTGCTAGAGATGCTCTTAGATCAATATATAAGGTTGTATTTTCTACCTAAGCACTTGGGAAGTGGTCTGATAGACACGACATGCATGTGGATGGTTCTGCAAAATCAGTTGGGACCCTGCGCTATCTCTTCTTGCATTGTGTTCCCTTACATCTTCCACTATTAGCTCATTGCGGTTCTATAAGAGTCCGCCCTCTCATAGACGAAAAATATAGCTAGCCACAATCATTCTTAGAGCTTTGTGCCCCCTCTAGGTCTCCCATCCTGACAAGGCTCGTGTGCCGGCCGCACCGCGAGAGCTGGCATCTAGAACCTCTGTCTATGACGAGTTGCATGAACATTTTTGATGGCAAGTTTAGTGACGCGAGGATGATAACTTTAGTTGTCAAGCATGGCAACTTTTTTTTGGATGGCAAGTTTCAGTTTATTGTTTGGATTTGTTTTTTATTTTCGGATGTCAACTTTAGTTGTAAAAAACGTCAGGTCAGAGTGCTTCGTGGCACACGTGTGGCACTTATCATTTGGAAAAATATTTGAGGTACGTTCTATTTATGGACAATACTGCTGATAACTATACACAAAACTCTGGGTCCTTTCTTTGAGAATAAACTGACACGTCTAAAATCTCTGTGAAACTCCAGCTGAGAACTAGTTATGGACAATATTACTCGAGCTTTGTAAAAATTATACTCTAGTTGTTTTCTCCTCCAGGGCAAGCTGAGTGTGATATGCGTGTAGCTTTAGCATCAGGTATAAGCTGGGTCACAATTTGGGACAACCGCACTGAAGTTTTCTAAAGACGGTACAAGCTCAGTGCACTTGTAGCTTGTAGCTCAAGTTCTCTAGAAATGAGCAGCACTGAGAAATCTTTTCCTCGAATCAAATGCTCAGCATTTCTATGGTGCTTTCCGTCTCATGCAAGAGCAACAAAGGTATAAATAGGAGGAACAGTACGTGGCCTTTTTGTTTTTAAACTCCCGAAAGCTCAATACCTGCCATCCAAAATTGTACTGATAAACTGAAAAGAACGTCCGTCCCGACGACCGCGTTCGTTCAAGAATCAGAATTTTATGTTCTTTCGGCGAGTGGGCGACAAGACGACCAAAAACTAGGCGACCGTGACTGGCTCACGGGCGAGTGCGCGATACTTTTTCCATAAAATTAGTTTGCAATGGAGGACCTTTGTGTCATGGCGACCCGAGCGGACAAAGCTTCAGATGACTGGGTGATAGTCGTCCAGACGTACCCGGGGCGGACAAATGTCCAAATGAGCCATATGCCAGGAACTTGGCATATATATACTGAGGTGTGGTTTCACAATCACAAGCATACACTTAAGAGCCAGCCCCTACCACAGCTAGCGACTCCTGCTATGCGACTAGCCATGGAGGCCTCCCTTCTCCTAATGCTCGTCTCACTCACTCTTCTACTTGCCACGTTTCTCCAGGCAAAGGCAGTGCCATCCCTGCAAGAACAAGCAGGAGCCCTCCTTGCCTGGAAAGCCACACTACAAAACCATCCTGCCCAGCTTCAATCCTGGACAAGGGGAAACAATACTAGTACATGGCCCTGCAGCTGGTATGGCATCAAGTGCAGCAAGCATCAAGCAAGTCACCAAGAGGTGATCACCAAGATCTCTCTACGTGGACTGCGGCTGAGAGGGGAGCTCGACGCCCTCAACTTCACGGTGTTGGCGACCCTGACGAGCATCCAACTCTCGCACAACAGGCTCACCGGGAGGATCCCTCCCGGCATTGTGTCACTCACAGAGCTCCGGTTCCTGCTTCTTCAACGCAATCAGATAAGGGGCCCTTTATCACCTGCTTTAGCATCATTGAAAAAACTACGGTGCTTAATGCTCCAGCAGAATGAACTCTCTGGTGAAATACCAAGGCAAATAGGAGAACTAGGAAATCTCGTGACGCTTAACTTATCTGCCAATCACTTGTCTGGTCCCATCCCCAGTGAACTAGGCTACCTAAAGAAGCTTGTCAGGCTAGATTTTTTCTACAACAATCTCATAGGCCCCATTCCAAGAGATTTAGGGAATCTCACTAAACTCACCATCTTGTACCTTACTGGAAATTATTTATCTGGATATCTTCCTCGAGAACTAGGTTACCTGGTGAATTTACGAGAGTTGGCCCTTCAAGAAAATGAACTAATGGGTTCCATCCCTGATACCTTTGGGAGTCTAATTAACCTCACTCGCTTGTATCTCTGGGATAACAAACTTTTTGGACATATTCCTCCAGAACTAGGTTACCTGGTGAATTTAGAAGAGTTAGATCTTAGCAGCAACAAACTCACTGGTTCCATCCCTAATACCTTTGGGAGTTTGGTTAAACTCACTGGCTTGTACATAAGGGATAACCAACTTTCTGGATTTATTCCTCGAGAACTAGGTTACCTGGTGAAACTACAAGAACTGTTTATTAGCAGTAACACAATCATGGGTTCCATCCCAGATACCTTTGGAAATTTGACTAAGCTCACTACCTTGCAACTCAGTGACAATCAATTGTTTGGACATGTCCCTCGAGAAATCGGCAACTTAACGAATCTTGAGAAACTCGAGTTCTCCAATAACTACCTCTCCGGTCCTCTGCCACCCAATCTGTGCATTAGTGGTCGGCTCAAGAATTTAACAGCAGAATATAACTACCTGAATGGACCTTTGCCATCAAGCTTGTTACATTGTCGAAGCCTAATCAGAGTTCGTCTTGAAATGAATCAACTAGAAGGAGATATTTCAGAGATGGGAGCTCATCCAAATCTAGTGTACATAGATATGAGATCAAATAAACTATTTGGTCAATTATCTTATAAATGGGGGAAGAGTCGTAAACTTGACAAGCTAAGTATGTCAAACAACTACATCACGGGTAAAATACCCGCAAGTATGGGGCAACTGTTTCAACTAAAGGTACTTGATCTTTCATCAAACAAGCTTGAAGGAGAGCTTCCAAGTGAACTGGGCAATCTTAAAAAGTTGTTCCACCTGAGCCTCGCAGACAATTTGCTCCATGGAAGCATACCACAAGAAATTTGGTCTCTGTCGAGTTTGGAGTTTTTGGATTTGTCATCAAATTACCTAAGTGGTTTGGTACAAGGATCAATTGGGAATTGTTTAATGCTTCACTCATTTAATTTGAGACACAATAACTTCACAGGAAGCATCCCTACGGAGCTAGGGGTATTGCACAACTTACAAGAGAAGTTGGATATAAGTGATAATTCATTTGTTGGGGCTATACCAAGCCAAGTTAGTGGCCTGACCATGCTAGAAACTTTGAATCTTTCAGACAATGAACTTACTGGCTTGATCCCATCGTCATTTAAGATAATGGAAAGTTTGACATTACTTGATGTATCTTATAATGAATTAGAAGGGCCAATTCCAGAGATTAAGCTCTTCCAAAGAGCTCCAGTCCAGTGGTTCATGCATAATAAGATGATATGTGGTGTTGTGAAAGGATTGCCCCCTTGCAGTAGTGCAACTCACAATGGACGGGAAATGAAAGGATACAAAACACTTGCACTAGCCACAGTTACTACTGTGATATCTCTTGTTCTTCTTGTATCTATATTGATGTTCCGACATGAAAGGAACAAATCCAAGGCAATTGTCAATTCTAAAGTAACACAAGAAAAAATATTCTCTATTTGGAGTTTTGATGGGGCAAATGTGTTCACTCAAATTGTGGAAGCAACCAACAATTTTAGCGAGACACATTGCATAGGAACCGGTGGATATGGATCTGTCTACAAAGCTAGAGTTTCAACATGTGAAATATTTGCAGTGAAGAAGATACATACAATACAAGATGACTGTTGTGTGAACGTGCCAATGTTCAATCGTGAAATAGAGGCATTAGTGCAGATTCGACATCGAAACATCGTCAAACTTTTTGGGTATTGTTCCTCTACACAAGGAAGGTTCCTTATCTATGAATATATGGAGAGAGGAGACTTAGCAGAAACACTGAGCGCCAATGGAAGAGCAATCGAGTTAGACTGGAGAAGGCGGATACATATTGTACTGGACGTGATTCATGCTTTGGCATACACGCATCATGATTGTTCCTCACCAATAGTCCACATAGATATAACGAGCAACAACATTTTGCTTGATCTGGAATTTCGAGCTTGCATTTCTGACTTCGGTACTGCTAAAATTCTCAATATTGATGGCCAAAATATCACAAGGCTTGCAGGGACGAAAGGCTATCTAGCCCCAGGTAAACGGAAATCAAACCTTAACAACTAGTTTTGTGGTTTAGCACTACATATTGTGTCTGTGTGTGTGCACGTGCGTGTGCTGTATTCTAATCATTATGATGTACTTTGACCTATTTACTCGCGACATGTACAAATACTAATTAACTAATGACAATGCAGAGCTAGCATATACAGAGAATGTGACGGAGAAATGTGATCTATACAGCTTCGGAGTGCTTGTTTTGGAGTTATTTGCGGGTCCCATCCAGGCGATTTCCTGTCATCCCTCTCGCTGGGCACCAAAAGTAATGATGTGTGCCTACATGATCTGTTGGACTCCAGGCTCGTGCCCCCGGATGCTGCAACCACTAGAGAAATACACTCCATGCTCAGTGTTGCAGTTCAATGCCTAGATCCGAGTCCATCACGCAGACCAACGGCACGGCGCGCCAGTGATGATTTATCTGTGATTAAAGCATGTGGAGATCAGGCTAATTACCTACATGCTAGGCTCGCCATTCCTACACAGTAATGCCTATGTCTATGGATGATGTGATCGTGACATGTAGTTTCTTCTCTATCACCTCCGTGCTTGCTTCGAAAGTGTAGGCGTCCGTGTAACTAGGTAGAAAAGTGAAAAGTTATAATGATATACGTATGGAATTTGTACTAATGCAAGCATTGTTGGGACAAACCCCGGACCGGCGACGAACGCCATGCCGCACGAACGGCGCCACGCCGAGGAACGGCGCCTCGGCCGCACGCACGGCCTATTCTTTTTCTTCTTCAGCTCTAACTGTGTGGCACACACCACGTACAACAAGCAGCAGTACAGGGGGTCTTTTATGCCCCGGCGCGCACACACACTCGGCACGGTGTGATCCGCTCGGCCCGGCCGCCCCTCACAACGATCTCACGCGAAGGACTCGACTGCTCTCAACAGCCCATGCATGCACGACTCAGCACGCAGCCACACCTCTAGCTAGCTTATCCATGCAAACTACTAATTTCCTAGCCTGCTTCATGCACCACACACACAACTAACTACGGCGACTCGAACTAGCCCTACGTGGTGGACTCGAGTACAAACGCATGCACGCACACAAACACACACGCTGGTCACCACACCTGGACGTGGTTTACTCCTAAGGGCATCTCCAACAGTTTGTATGTAAGTTGTTGGTAAAATGTCCATGTCATCGACCAACAAGTTATCATACAACTACTCCAATGGGTTGTATCTCAGTTATCCAATAAGAGGTGAGCAAATAAATGTGATTGCTCTCTATTTCACCTTGGAGCTTGTGCAAGGGTTGTTGGTTGAACTACATACAACTTTGCTCTCTCTCCTCATTTATTACATGCCACATCATCACTATATCCTAAGTGGCAAATTTACCAACACCTATCTTACAACTGTTGAAGATGCCCTAACAAGCCTCTTATTAGTACCATTCTGATTGTTGTTAATATTATACAACGCGGCAATTACGTTTAAATTGGCCGCACTAGTTATGTGTCGATGCATTAGCAGCTGTATTCAAGCTTTGAATTAATGCTGCCAATCTGCGCTTGAATCCATGTTAGTATTGTATAAACAGATCTTGCATGGCTCATGTATAACAAGTTATGAAATTAAGTACTGGTGCTTTTCATACCATCTCTGTGGAGGGAGCAATAAAAATCGCTTGTTTAATTTTGACTACGATGGCTTAGAGTTGTGTAAAAGTGTTTTGATCAGCTTGTTTTCAGCTAGCTAGCACAGAGGCTCAGGTCGAGCTGCACGCGGGAGGGGGACACGACCGGCAATGGGGAGGCGAGAGGTTAGATGATCGGGGGACGAAAAGGGGAGGGGACGATGAGGAAAGGGGCTATAGCGACGGTGGACATTTATATAGCTAGAGCTCATATATTAGTGGTGTGCTCGTTGGTGAGGCACACGACTAGTATGCGATGCATGTGTTCCACTTACTAGTGGCAGGCCACCGGGTCCACACGCAAGTGATTGGCTTATTAGTGGCATGTTGTATGTAGGGTACACCACTAATAGGTACGTTCAATAATTGAGCTCGTGGGTTCTATCTACATATCCCCCGTCTCCTTCTTCCTCCCCTATTTTTCTTCTTCTTGCTATCCATTGTCTTCTTCCTCCTCTCTCCTTCCTTCTTTCTCCTCTACTTCACTTCTTCCTTCCTCTCCCTTCACTTCCCACCTCCTCTCCCTTCTTCTTCCTCTCCTTTTCCTCCTCCTTCACTTATTCCTCCTTCACTTATTCCTCCTTTTTAATTAGATCTTACAGCTTTTACCTGTCGCCGCTCGGCGCCCCTATGTGGCCGGGAACGGATCCATCGGAGCTTGGAGATGTGGTAGGAGCCCAGCGCGAGAGCCAAAGCCGGCCGAGGGTGTCGAGTCGGCGACCCCCAAATTCGCCGAGTCCATTAGTGCTCCATTGCGGATGCAAATGCCTTGTTCTTCAGAGAACCTCACACACACCCAGGAATCCAAATTGAAAGTTTTATCCTTGTCATGGAAGCAAGGTTTCACATAAATCTCTCTCTGTTAGAGTTTGGAATAAAATCTCATTACTCACATCGCTATGTAAACACACATGCTGAAAGAGTTCCCCCACCTGAATATATTACTCAAAGGCTGCGCCAATGCAGCTAGTTGCAGAGTTACAAGGGCACGATGGAACATGCAGAGAGGTAGGAACGACACGAGAAAGCGTCATCCTTGTCACTTAATTACAGACATAGTTCAGTGAGACCAGAGATCTAGGTCTGAGATGATGAGCCTAAGAGTGAATACAGAGTGTTCATCGATTGATCTGAATAGCATGTCATTGCGAGCTTTCCAAATCTTCCATAGCGTTGAGAGAAGCACCATAGGCCACGCCTTGGAGGGCAGGTCGGCGGGTAGATCGGCGTCCCAAAGCTCATCTGCGTCATCTGAATATGGGTCAATATTGTAATGATTTACATAAACTTGTTGCTCGACTACACTTATCGATCATAAGAGATCAACTAGACCATGCGCTGATACACATTTAAAAAACCTTCTAAAATACTAGGATAGTTCTCTTGCATCTCATATTTCTTTGGAAGTATGAAAAATTCATGTGCATGGAGAATGCTATAATATAACCTTTAAAAAAATCATCAAGACATGTAAGTATTTCATCCATGTGCAATCAATAGTAAGATATAAAATCCTTTTGCTGCACAGAATGCACATGATCAGATCAAATACATTCTTGCACATGTGAGATCAACTGTGGTTTTCAAGGTTCATAAACATTTCTCAAACAGAATTATCATGTGATGAACCATCGGAGGAGTACATTCACAAACCTAAGGTATTAATCCTCTTATTGTCCATATTTTTTGTGTACATGGCCGTCACTGAAATGAACTAGCTAGTGAAACCACCCATAACAAAAATTTATTCATGGAGTGAGCTGAAATGTTGGACTAAGGATAGTACGTACCCACTTAAAAAGTCTTGTTATTTAGCCAAATTCATACAAATTACCCCATTTGTAGCACTCATAATAGGTACTTCTCGGTGGAATCTGGTTAGGGTCCATTTCTGGGGCGGAAAACTCAAGGTCGTAATCTTCGGTCGAGTCATACGGAAGCTTCAGTGTCTCAAACATAGAACACCTTGCCACCATCTCATCCCCCATCTCTACATTGAAACAATGGCGGATATCGAGAGACTCGAGCTTCGTGCAGTTGTCGAGAATGGATGCCAAACCATCTGTTCCAATACTCTGAGCAAACAGTTGCAACGGACGTAGCCCGCGCATCCTAGTGATCCCCTTGACTTCATGGTCGACCCAACGGGGTTTCCCTTTGTAGAAGCGTGGGCTGCTCAGACGGAGGCGCTTCAAGTGCGGGCAAGAGTCTGCAGCTGTTAAGCATGTCATAGGAAACGTGTCGGGATCACAGTTTGAAATCTCTAGCTCCTCGAGCATATAGAACTTAAATATCTGCCGACTGAATCTCTTGTCGGTGATGTTTTCGCAGGAGATGATCCGAAAGCTTTTTAGCCGGTGCGCCCTGCAAATCCAAGCACGAATACATTTATTAAGAATGAACAATGTATCATACTCCATCCGTACCAAAATACAAGACGCCTTTGCAGTTTAAATTAAGCTGCCAAAACGTCTTATATTTTTGTACAGAGGTAGTAGTTTCGTTCTGTTACTTATTGGAGCTAGCTAGATCGAGCAGCCGAGAGGAGTCAAAACTCACGAGTGTTTAAGGAGAGATATGAGCCAGTCGTGGACGACACCCACGCCTAGGAACGCCTCGCACCGTCTGGTGCTGCGGCGCACGGCTGCACGGGCCATGTAGCGGAGATGCCCACGGGGATATGAGCGGGGGAGGTTGCTGTAGGCTGTAGCGGATGTCGATGCGGCCCCACAGCGATGGCCCGCTCGCTGCCATGGGCGGCACACCAGCTCGGCCCTCTGGAAGATGTCCACCTGGTGGAGCTTCTCAAGCACCAGCAGCAGCGCGTCTCGCGGCAGCTCCGCCCAATCCCTCTCCGGCGGTTCCTCCGTTGTTTTCTCCTTCGACCCCGGTGGCAAATGGTCCTCGAGGTAGACAGAGGATTGTTGGCGCCGCCTCCTCGCAGCGCTGCTCTTCTTCCTCTCACAACTCTCTTGGGATTTCTCTCAAGAACACACACCATGGAGAACCACAGAGAAGACACACACACACACAATGAAGAAACTCAGATACACACACGTATACACATGTACCAAGGAGGAGCACCAAGCTTTGCCAAGAGTCTCATCTCCTTGGCGAACAGAAATACTACATTTTTCTGCTGCCCTCACTACATCTTTTCTCATTCATCTGCTCACCTTGGGGGCGTCAGTCGGCCAAGCAACAGTTTTGCCATCTCCTCTCCCCTCTCCTCTCCTCTCGCCGTCCCCGCGGGCGGCCGGGGGGAGCCCAGATGTGCTGCCCCTCGCCTCTCCTCCCTCCTCCGCCCCTCCTCGCCGCCGCCGACGCAGGTCGCCGGGCAAAGCCCGCTCAGCCTAGGCGGTGGCGGGGCCTTCTTCTCCTCCTGCCCGAGGATGGCGGCGCGGCGGCGCGACGGCACGGACCGGCGGCGGCGCGGCGGCGCGACGGCACGGACCGGCGGCGGTGGCTGCTGGGCGTACGTGGTGTCGTCCTCTCCTCGGCCGGCGGCGGGATCTGGTGTAGGGCTCTCCGGTGCCGCGGCTGGGGCCTGTTTCGGGCGGCCCTGCTGCTCGCGCGGTGCGGCTGCTGGCTGGTCAGGCGGCGGCGGCCTGGATCCTACTTCCAGTCCCCGGTGGAGATGGCGGCGATCCGTACACAAGACTTGATGGAGGTTCTTCGAACAGATCTGGGTGAAAACCTTGCGCTCGGCTAGATGCCAAGGCCGGCGATGGCGGCGCTCTTCTGTGTCGTTCTCTTCTTGAAGACATCGCTGTGGAGAAGTTCCAGACCTCTATCTATTACCTCCGGGGGAAACCCTAGATCGGTAGATCGGATGACGGCGGAGCTCTTGCGTCGTTTGGTGGAGCGTCAGTCTTGGAGGTGTGCACGGGCTCGAGGGACCAGCGGACAGCATCTTTGGTGGAGCGGTGTTTCATCTTACGCATCGACGACTGTGGATCTCGGTGGCGTGGCGCAGTGGAGTCTCGGCGTTTGATGTGTGTAGACGGACTCGCGCAGGAGGATGGCGTTGTCTGGCGCCGTGGTGGCGTCGATGGCAGACCTGGCAAGGTCGTGGCATCAGTACCTGCTCTGAAGATGGATCAGTGGAAGATGGCGGCAGCGGCCTCTCAGAGTGCGCCGGACTTGTGTGTGCCCCAGACCAGGTATGTGGCTTGGCTGGGGCCTCCGGTTTTTGATGTTAGGCTTTCCTGCGAGGTCTGTTTGGTATTAGGCTCAGACTATCAGCACCCCTTCATCAAATGGATAGAAGTAGTGACAGATGTTGTCAAGATGGTGGCTTCAGACTTACTGATGTACTACTTTATAAGGTCTTTGTGAATAATTAATAAAGTGGCTGCATGCATCACGTAGATGCAGAGACCGGGGTCTTCCTCCTTTTCAAAAAAATAAAATAAAATCTGCTCACCTTAAATAACGAGTACACGCACGCACTAAACCACCCCCCCCCCCCCCCCCCCCCCCCCGCGGGCGGCCACTAACAGCACGCAGCCACGCACGCACTGGCCAGCCGCCACACTCGGCGCTGCTAACCCCCACTAATTAATTCCTACATGCACGCACGTCCAGCCATCCACTCAACGGCAACGACTTGGCCCAGCATGTGATACGGCTTACAACTAACTACTTGTATGCATCTGACTCGGCTAAGCACACAAATTAACACACAAAGTACTAGCTTGCATGCACACACATGAACACGTCTGTATGGGTGCACACTGCCGCAGCTACTACTATATGCATGACTCAAAAACAAGAAATAATCTAAACCTTGCACTAATAACAAGATTAGTTCCAACAAGGATGAGAATTTATCCATGGTATGAGTAAGACGAGACGTGCCATCCTTTTGAATGGGAAACGGCCGGCCTGCCAGCTTCAGTACCGTTTTAGTTAGTTTATCTGCACCTAGCTAAGAAAATTACCATTCTTGTACTTACCAACCAAGCTAAGCTACGGCGTTGCCATCGAGGTGGACATAGTAAAAAGTACGTATATTACAAATAAATTAGTCTAGTGTTCGGTATAGGTGTATCAGTGCATTGGCCTCCCCTTCTCCAGTTCCTTGGCAATCAGTGCATTGTCTGTCTCTAATATAATCTTGCCATTGAAAACCGAGGACAGCGACTGGAGACCAACCAACATGGCCTGTCCCTCAGCTTCTTCTACAGACCTGCATATCCTAGTCCGGCAACTAACAGACATGAAAACCAATCCTCTGTGGTCCCTCGCAACAGCTCCGACACAAGTTTCACCAGTTGTCGCACTGAACGCCGCATCCGAATTTATTTTGACGCTCCCAATCGATGGTCTCTCCCATCGCTTCTGATCAACAGTGGGTTGGACAGGTGCAACAGCCGACGGTGGAACGATCCTTTTGTCCCAGACACCATCCGTCGACAGCGACAGGTTCCGCTGCTCTTCCTCGTAATTTGCAAGGAATGTCGCAGACCTCGAGATTGATTCTTTTCCATCACTATGCACGCAATTGTCACGCAAAAACCAGGCTCGCCACAGTAGTAGCATGATTTTAATTCTGGTCTCAGTATCATGCTTATCTAACAAAATTTGAAGCCAATCCTTGCCTGTGTACCAGAACTCTTTCTCGTTTGGTAAATCCCAAACCTCCTTCATAGCACATCTGAGCGCTTTGCTTTTTGTACAAGAGATTGTGGCGTGATATTCATCTTCTTCACCATTGCTGCAGATGTCGCAAGTACTGTCATGCACTAGTGTTCTTTTGCACTTGTTATTTTTAGTAGCCAGTATGCTCGTAGCAATCCTCCAACCGAAATTTTTTATTCTCTCCGGTATTTTCATAATGTTCAGTTTTGTTTCATGCTTTTTTGTGTGTGTACGAACTTATATTGCTACGTCCTTCCTTCTGTTGTATATTAATAAAAACCCTTCACGAGAACTATTTCTTCCATGAAATAAAAAGTTTTTGGAGGATTTATGTCTCGATTTGTGTGGAAAAGGATCAACATAATATATAATATTTACTTTGACCATCGGGTTGCTTGACGCCACTTATGTCATATATATTTTACTATTTAACCTAAGTGGCCCTTTTCCAAACTTAATTGCTTCCTTGACCCCTCAAAAAAGTATTTCGAAATCAGGCCCCCTGGAGACGCGCCAAACCATTTCGAGTGACTCATACACACAGAGGAAGCCAACAACCTACCTCCGGGCAAGGGCAGGGGGTTGAGGCAACATCGACACCGATGACCACAGGGAGAGGATGAGGAAGGAGAAGGATGGTGACGGCAAAGCGAGGGAAAATTGCGTGAAGAGAACCAACAACTCATGGTTCACGGGAAAAAATAGATTCATTTTTTATAGATTAAAACAATTTGTACACTTCTAAAATTTAGTAAATCATGTATTAAAAAAGGAAGTTCACAAAATTTTAAAATATTCAACAATTTTAAAAACAATCACGGATTTATAAAAAATCATGAATTTCAAAAAGTGTCACAAATTTTAAAATATGTTCACAAAATTTAAATAAAGTTCATGAATTTATGTTCACAATTTTTAAAATGAATGGAAAAAGGAAAACTGAATGAAAAATAAAGTTAAAGCCGGAAAAGGCACACCCAAAAAAAATCAGGTTTAAGAAAGCTTCTGAAAACTTGTTGGGAGAGGAAGTGCCCCTCGCCTCCCTAAATAGGCCAGCCCGTTAAGAAAATTGCTGCGACAGGGTGTGTGCCCAGTACAAGTTAGGCTTTATTTGGCGCCTCAAGCATCAAACAGGGTTCGCGGTAGTGGGCCGGCCAAACAACCATTGTTTACCTGACATTTTGAGAACCTATGGTAGAGCAAAATCACTACTCCTTCCAAAAATCACTCCCACCTCCCAGGTTGCGACACGTGGCGCACTGCATGCGCGCCACTTGTCGCAACCTGAGAGTTTTACCTTTTTCGTAGATCCGTTTATTCAAAACGTTTTATCTCTTAAACCGTGCGTCCAAATCTCGAACCGTTTTCATCGTTGGATTCCTCGTGTCGAGATCTTCAAAACTAGATCCCATGTTGTTAGGTTTTGGCGAACTTTTTTTTTTCACAAAAAAACCGGTCAAAAAAACGGATGAAAAAACCGAACCAGAAGCAGGTTTTTTTCCCTTTCCAAAAGAGGCATGGCCGTGACTCTCGCGAAAGCAAAACCATGCCTCTCGCGGAAGCAAAACCGTGCCTCTCGCGAAAGAAAAAAAAACAGAAAACGTGTTTTTTTTTCTGTTTCCTAGAGGCACGGTCGTGCCTCTCGCGAAATCAAAACCGTGCCTCTCGCGGAAGAAAAAATAATAAAAAACACGTTTTTTTTCCGTTTTCAAGAGGCACGACCGTGCCTAAAAACAGCATTTTTTCGCACAAATTTTTTTTGGGTCCAAAAGCTAAGGAAGACAGGTGGAAAACCAAAAAACCAGAAAAACCAAAAAAAACCTTTTAAAAAGACGAAACGCATGCGGAAAAATAAAAAAAAATTCAAAATCCAGAGGGAGCGCCCAGAGCGCGACACGTGGCGGCGGCTGAGTCACTTTTTGATTTTTTTCTTTTTTGTTTCAAAAAACATATCGATTTTTTTTCAATACATATTGTAAATTTTTCTTATGCATGCGTAACATTTTTTGATACATGTTGAACATTTCTCAAATACATGATGAATTTTTTTCGAAATACACATTTCATTTTTTTTCGAATAATTGATAAACATTTCCAAATCCGGATTGAACATTTTTTTGTAGGAGATATGCCCTAGAGGCAGTAATAACAGTTATTTTGTATCTCCGAGTTTGTAATGAATGTTTATGATCCATGCTATAACTGCAATGATTCTCGAGTCTGCAATAACCACGAGGCTTGGAGGGAAACTCATGTGCACGTGTGGTATAATAAACGGTAAATTGTATTCCTAGTCTTGCCTCTAAGACTGGCTCAAGTATTGCAGGATGATCCTGTTTTTCTGATCATGGGCATGGCTATGCCGACAATTTTGAGGGCACGATGTTGGTAGAACACTTATGTTGAATCGACCCAAATTGATGTTATGCTATGAGATTCATTTGTCATAAGTTAATGGTTAAATAACACAGAGATAGTTAATGTTTGCATAATTCCTTTGACCATGAGAGTATCGAGTTCCTTCGTGCTTGCTTCGTGAACTTTGGGGTTTGTTAAACGTCATCCGTTACTGGGTGGCTATTACGGCGGCTTACGGGTTCACGGAAAAGTATGGCAAGCAACTTAATAGCTCAAGATTGGGATTTGCTCCTCCGATGATGGAGAGATATTCTCGGGCCCTCTCGGTGTTACGGTATCCATCATCGTCTGGCCAGACACAGTGTGATTTGATCACAGGGATGCCGGAACACGAAAACGAGAAAAGAGAACAAAACCGGTAACGAGGTAACTTGCATAGTGGACAAGTTGTTGATCCACGGGGATGCAGAAAATCTCACCTCGGGTGTTTGTGAAATATCGCGAAGCAACAGGAATAGCACACGGCAACTAGAGGTTCACTCGAATATTCATTCGTGTGGGTATAGGGGTCAATATGGGTGTCCACGGCTCCGATGTTGATCATTGATCGGAAGGGGTTCCGGGTCATGTCTATGCTTCACCGAACCTATAGGGTCACACGCTTAAGGGTCATCTATCTGCTGAATAATAGACAGGGAGTCTGAGAGAAAATCACCGAAAAAGTTTCGGACACCGGAAAAGTTTCGGACAGCGGAAAAGTTCCGCAGAGAGAACACCGGAACAGTTTCGGTAAAACTGAAAAGTTGTTTCAGGGGATACCATTAAGTCAAATTGGTTTCGGCACATGCCTGATAATTCTTGGAGGGTGCCAGAATCATTCTGGAAACTTCTGGGAATTTTCCGGAAGAAAAACCGGAAATGTTCCGGAGCTGCCGGAACCACTTCAGATGTTTTTCACAGATGAAAATCACAAATCCAGAATTGTTCCGGACCGCATTGAAAATTATTTTAGTGGGTACTAGAAATGTTCTAAGCCCACATAAATATTTTCAGTTCGATCAGATGCTGAAAAATGTCGTCGTGAATAGTGAAAGTGCTTTTTGGATATTTTTGGGAAAGCACCTTTTCGGATATTTCCAAAAAGGTTTCTAGAAGAACTTGGGAGCCAAGGAAGCCCCCCTTGGGGGCCCCCCATGAGGGCTTGGCCGGCCACATGTGGGCTCCATGGTGGAGCCCCACTTGCTCCATTAGTTCCCTAAAATGCCCTTGTGGAAGTGTTCCTTCATGGGTATTTTTGGGTTTTTGGAATGGCAACGTTACCCCTTGGATTTCCTATAAATAGGAGGTGAGGGGGCTGCCCCAAACCTCATGCTTTCTCTCATACACATGCCATAGACATTTCTGGCTTCTCTCTCCCTCCTAGCAAAATAGTTTTGTAGAGCCGAAAGGCTGTCTGGGTTCCGGTGGGAACTAGTTCTGGACAGCGAAGCCCTGCCGGATAGATGACACCGTATGTGTGCAACTCTGTAGAGAGATCGTAGTTTCGGTCTTAGTTTGAGAGTTCCTCCCGAAGGGCTGTCCGAGTGATCGTCTTAGTTTGAGAGGTCCTCCCGAAGGGCTGTCCGAGTGACCGTCTGAGTTTCGAAGGTCCTCCCGAAGGGTTGTCCGTGACATTGTCCGAGGGACTGTCCGACCGCCTCCCGAAGGGCTGTCCGACGAGGGAGTACATCCTCGCGGTTGGGAGGTTGTAAAATCCTAGCTGCGGGGATCTGCACCAACGATCTCCACCGACTCTTCTTCCGCTGCGCTTCGAGTCGGTACGGATCAGATCTAACCTTGTATGCAGTCTCCATAGTGGTCCTGGGCGTGCTCGCTATGCCGGAAAGTTTTGTTTTCTGTCGCGTTCCCCAACAGTGGCATCAAGAGCCAGGCTATGCGTAGATGCATGTTATGATCTAGAGTACATGAGACGTATGGGTATTGCATAGTATAATTTTGTAGTAGATGAGATCTATTACTGAAAATTATTTGTGCGGGTAGCAGATGAAATCTGTTACCCGATGTTCCTGTTGCTTCCCGTGAATTTGCGTAGTCTTGATCTTGACGGCATGGTGGAATCTCACAAAGTTCTGGCAATCCGCGATCCTTTCATGCTGCTCCTGAGTATGCTGATTGACAGATCAACGAAGTGCTAACAGTTCTTTGGGTTCCACCATAGTTAAAGAAAGATGGATGTTTCGCAGACGAAAGGGCAATGCAGATATGATCTGCACGGGGGTCACGCGTATGACGAAGTTTAGTATGGGGCTCGAGATTTTATTATCTCGTGTTTCATACACCCTGGAAAGTTAATCTAGCAACTTGAATTATCATACTTGATGATGAGCGTTGGTAACTGCGGTTTGAGTCAAAACCTTAGAAGCCACGTAAAATAAAATTTTGCATAAACCGATTAGAGGCGTCTAACTTGGTTTTGCAGGATGGTTTGCATGTGATGTGGTATAGCAAGTCTCATATTAATTTGATTATGTATGAGATGACTATATGATGTAATTAACATGACCTGCGTGTCATGATTCGGCATGATGGCTGGAGCCATATGATTGCACTTTAATGACCTGCGTGTCAACCTTATGTAATGCACTTATTTTATTAGCTATAGAGATAGCAATATTATCTGGTGCATCAACAAGGTGGTGGCAATCTTCGCAAAGGTGAACACCGACGCGAATGCCGAAGACGAAGAAATACTTGACTTCTCCGTCAGAAGGGGCTATACCATATCATGCTATTATGAATTGCCTGAGATGTTTATCCCTCTTGATGCACCCTTCTTGATTGCGCGGTAGTCGCTTTTTATTAGGGTGATCTCTCACTAAAAATATCAAGTAGTTAGTGTTCTCCCAAGTGTAGCACCGTCACAGCATCTATCCTTTCGGGGTGCGCCATGGATGCATGGGTACGAACGATTGGAGAAATGTAAGGCGGGTGAGGTCAGACCTTGCAGCAAGATCACTTAGTTGTCTTGACGTTCATGGCAGGATCGTCCTGAGCTCGGAACACACGCATCGAAAGATGAACAAGAGTCATATAGAGATATGATCGGCAAGTTGGCCTACCAATTGAAATCCTCGTCATGAGATGATGATTCTATGATGTTGAATTGATATTTGGATCTTGAATCACTCATAATCAAATTTGAGAGATATTGATTTGAGTGGGAGCGCACTTTAGAATAAAATTGTTTATTCACTAGTGCAAAAATCATTATGAACAAAGTCTAAGTGAACTTGTGTTTTCCGTTGTAGATCAAATGGCTCGCAATAGCGCGTTCAACTTAGGCCCGATGTTAGAGAAAGAGAAGTTAGCTACGAATGGAAACAACTATGCGGACTGGGTCCGTACCCTGAGGATTGTCCTCAGGAGTGCTAAGAAAGTGTACGTGCTTGACGGACCTCTTCCACCTAAGCCGGCGGCAACCGCCCCGGCAGATGAACAAAATGTCTGGGCCACTAAGGATGATGATTTCAACTTAGTGCAGTGCCTCATGCTGTCTTGCATGAGTTCAGAGCTTCAAAAACGTTTTGAATTCCATAGCTCCTTTGATATGATCAAGGATCTGGATGCTCTGTACAAGTTTAATGCACGGTCTGAACGTTTTGATATCATGAAAATGATGATGGAGACCAAGATGGCTGAGGGCAGTTCAGTTGGCGAGCACGTAGTCAATATGATTGGCTATGCTGAAAGGCTTAAAACCCTGGAATTTCCACTTCCAGAAGAGCATGTTATGGACATGTTGCTCGGTTCACTCCCCCCTTCTTACGAAGGTTTTGTCATGAACTACAACATGAATGGGATGGACAAAACACCTAATGAGGTGCTTGCCATGCTGAAAACTGCTGAAGGAGGACTGCGGAAAAATCGCAAGCAAGTGTTGCTTGTGAATAAAACTGCCAGTTTCAAAAAGGGCAAGCCAAAGAAGGGCAAGGGCGCCGGTAAGACCGGCTTCCAATGCAAATCTAAGGGCAAAGCCAAGAATGAAACTGAGTGCTTCTACTGCAAGGGCACAGGACACTGGAAGAGAAACTGCAAGAAGTATCTGGAAGATAAGAAGTCCGGGAAAACCGGAAAAGGTATAATTGTTATACAAGTTAATGTCATTGACGTTTTGCTTGCTAGCGAAAATTCTAAGTATTGGGTATTTGATACCGGATCGGTTGCACACATTTGCAACTCGATACAGGGGCTTCAGAAGGTGCGCAAGCTGGCAAAGAATGAAGTCGTGATGCGTGTCGGGAACGGCGCTGGGATCGCCGCTCAAGCCGTCGGCATTATGCCTCTACGTCTCCCTTCAGGATTTATTTTGGAACTAAGTAACTGTTATTTTGTTCCGTTGTTGTGTAGAAACATTATCTCTGGATCATGTTTAGTGCACGATGGGTACTCCTACAAGTCTGAGAACAATGGTTGTTCACTTTATTGTAAGGATATGTTTTATGGATTCGCACCCATTGTTGGGGGCCTTTTCATACTAAATCTTGAATGTGAAAATGGTGTCTTTAACGTGAATGCTAAACGCCTTAAGAAGGCTGATACCACCACCACTTACTTGTGGCACTGTCGGCTTGGCCACATCGGAAAGAAACTGTTGGAACTATGCCCTAGAGGCAATAATAAATTGGTTATTATTATATTTCCTTGTTCATGATAATCGTTTATTATCCATGCTATAATTGTATTGATTGGAAACTCAAATACATGTGTGGGTACATAGACAACACTGTGTTCCTAGTAAGCCTCTAGTTGACTAGCTCGTTGATCAAAGATGGTTAAGGTTTCCTAGCCATTGACATGAGATGTCATTTGATAACGGGATCACATCATTAGGAGAATGATGTGATCGACAAGACCCAAACTATAAACGTAGCATATGATCGTATCAGTTTATTGCTATTGTTTTCTGCATGTCAAGTATCTGTTCCTATGACCATGAGATCATGCAACTCCCTGACATCGGAGGAGTACCTTGTGTGTATCAAACGTCGCAACGTAACTGGGTGACTATAAAGGTGCTCTACAGGTATCTCCGAGGGTGTCTGTTGGGTTGGCATGGATCAAGACTGGGATTTGTTACTCCGTTTGACGGAGAGGTATCCCAGGGCCCACTCGGTAATACAACATCACAATGAGCCTTGCAAGCAATGTGACTAAAGTGTTAGCCACGAGATCTTGTATTACGGAACGAGTAAAGAGACTTGCCGGTAACGAGATTGAACTAGGTATAGAGATACCGACGATCGAATCTCGGGCAAGTAACATACCGAAGAACAAAGGGAACAACATACGGGATTAACTGAATCCTTGACATAGAGGTTCGACCGATAAAGATCTTCGTAGAATATGTAGGAGCCAATATGGGCATCCAGGTCCCGCTATTGGTTATTGATCGTAGAGGTGTCTCGGTCATGTCTACATAGTTCTCGAACCCGCAGGGTCTACACACTTAACGTTTGGTGACGATTAGTATAGTTGAGTTATTGTGTTGGTGACCGAAGGTTGTTCGGAGTCCCGGATAAGATCCCGGACATGACGAGAATCTCTGGAAGAGTCCGGAGGTAAAGATTGATATATGTGATAATTGTGTTTTGATCTCCGGAAGGGTTCCGGAATTCACCGGAAGGGGTTCCGGGTGTTTACCGAAGTGTTCGGGTGCAGCAACACTTTATATGAGCCAAAAGGGTAAAGCCCACGAGGTATTGGAAAGTGCAAAAGGAAGTTTTGCTGCTGCCTTAAGCGGTACTACCGCTGGTAAAGGCAGTACTACCGCGTAAGCGGTACAACCGCTTGTTGGAAGCGGTACTACCGCTTGTTGGAAGCGGTACTACCGCCCAAGCCGTACTACCGCTTGTGTGAAGCGGTACTACCGCTCGTGAGCGGTACTACTGCTTGTGCGCGGTACTGCAGGGATCCGAGTTGGACTCTTTCCCTGCGGGCCAAACCGACCTTGTGCGGGCAAAACCGACCTGGAGGAGGCTTTTACTCCAAGTTTAGACCCCAAGGCTCAACATATAAATAGAGGGGCAGGGCTAGCACACGAGACACATTAAGATTTCCCAAGCCGTGTGTCGGCAACCCCAACCCTCTGGTTCTCCCGTCATAATCTCCGTAGTGCTTGGCGAAGCCCTGCAGAGATTGTTCCTCACCACCATCACCACGCCGTCGTGCTGCCGGAACTCATCTACTACTTCACCATCGCTCGCTGGATCGAGGAGGTGAAGGCGTCATCAAGCCGTACGTGTGTTGAACGCGGAGGTGCCGTCCGTTCGGCACTAGTTCGTGATCGGATCGAGGGACGACTTGCGATTTGGATCGCGGAGACGTTCGACTACATCAACCGCGTTTCTTAACGCTTCCGCTTAGCGATCTACAAGGGTATGTAGATTCACTCTCCCTCTCGTAGATGCTCATCACCATGGATAGATCTTGTGTGTGCGTAGGAAATTTTTTGTTTCCCATGCAACGTTCCCCAACAGTGGCATCTGAGCTAGGTCTATGCGTAGATGAGATCTCGAGTAGAACACAAACGAGTTGTGGGCGTGGGTGTATACATATTGCTTGCCGTTACTAGTTGATACTTGATTCGGCGGTATTGTGAGATGAAGCGGCCCGGACCGACATTACGCGTACGCTTACGCGAGACAGGTTCCTTCAACTGACATGTAACTTCGTTGCATAAAGATGGCTAGCGGGTGTCTGTCTCTCTCACTTTAGTTGAATCGATTTCAATGAAGAGGGTTCTTTTAGAAGATCAAAAAGCAATCACTACACCACGTTGTGGTTTTGCGTAGGTAAGAACGGTTCTTGCAAACCCGTAGCAGCCACGTAAAACTTGCAACAACAATTAGAGGACGTCTAACTTGTTTTTGCAGGGTATGTTGTGATGTGATATGGCCAAGTACATGATGAGATATATGTGATGTATGAGATGATCATGTGTTGTATAGAATATCACGACTTGCATGTCGATGAGTACGGCAACTGGCAGGAGCCATAGAGTTGTCTTTAATTATTGTATGACCTGCGTGTCAATCATTAAGCGCTATGTAATGCTTTACTTTATCGCTAAACGTTAGCAATAGTCGTGGAAGCAACAGTCGGTGCGACAACCTCATGGCGACACGTTGATGGAGATCAAGATGATGGAGATCATGGTGTCATGCCGGTGACGATGGAGATCATGCCGGTGCTTTGGAGATGGAGATCAAAAGCACGAGTTCATGGCCATATCATGTCACTTATGATTTGCATGTGATGTTAATCCTTTTATGCATCTTATTTTGCTTAGGACGACGGTAGCATTATAAGGTGATCCCTCACTTAAATTTCAAGATAAAATTGTGTTCTCCCCGAGTGTGCACCGTTGCGAAAGGTCGTCGTTTCGAGACACGCCGTGATGATCGGGTGTGATAGACTCTACGTTCACATACAACGGGTGCAAGCCAGTGTTGCACGTGCGGAACACTCGGGTTAAACTTGACGAGCCTAGCATGTACAGACATGGCCTCGGAACACAAGAGACCGAAAGGTCGAACATGAGTCATATAGTAGATATGATCAACATGAAGATGTTCACCATTGAAACCACCTCAACTCACGTGATGATCGGACTTGAGTTGGTGGATTTGGATCATGTTACACTCGAATGACCGGAGGGATGTCAATTTGAGTGGGAGTTTTTAAGTAATATGATTAACTAAACTCATTATCTTGAACAATAGTCTAAGTTGTCTTTGCTATATTTATGTTGTAGATCATGGCTCGCGCAGTAGCACCCCTGAATTTTAATGCGTTCCTAGAGAAAGCTAAAGTTGAAAGATGATGGAAGTAACTTTGTGGACTGGGCCCGTAATCTAAGGATTATCCTTACGGCTTCCCAGAAGGCTTATGTCCTTGATGCACCGCTTGGTGATCCACCCGCTCCAGTTGAGTCTCTAGACGTTGTGAACGCCTGGCAGGCTCGTTCTGAAGATTACTCAATAGTTCAATGTGCAATATTGTATGGCTTAGAACCGGGACTTCAAAGACGTTTTGAACGTCATGGAGCATATGAGATGTTCCAGGAGTTGAAGTTTATCTTTCAGAAGAATGCCCGGATCGAGAGATATGAGATCTCCGATAAGTTCTATGCTTGCAAGATGGAGGAGAACGGGTCTATCAGTGATCACGTACTCAGAATGTCTGGGTACTCCACCCGTCTGGCTGAATTAGGGATGCCCCTTCCACCAGAGGCTATCACTGACAGAGTTCTTCAATCATTGCCACCTAGCTACAAGAGCTTCGTGTTGAACTATAACATGCACGGGATGAACAAGTCAGTCGCCGAGCTGTTTGCGATGCTGAAAGCCGCTGAGTCTGAAATTCAGAAGGAGCATCAAGTGTTGACGGTCAATAAAACCACTAGTTTCAACAAAAATGGCAAGGGTAAGAAGGGTAACTCCAAGAAGAGTGGCAAAGCAGTTGCTCCTCTCGTGAAGAAACCCAAGGCTGGACCCAAACCAGAAACTGTGTGCTTTCATTGCAAGGGAACTGGACACTGGAAGCGGAACTGCCCCAAGTATTTGGCTGACAAGAAGGTGGGCAACAAGAAACAAGGTATATATGATATACATGTTATTGATGTGTACCTTACCAACTCTCGTTGTAGTGCCTGGGTATTTGATACCGGTGCGGTTGCTCATATTTGCAACTCAAAACAGGAACTGCGGAATAGACGGAGGCTGGCAAAGGACGAAGTGACGATGCGCGTGGGAAATGGTTCCAAGGTTGATGTGATCGCCGTCGGCACGCTCGCTCTTCGATTACCATCGGGATTAATGATGAACCTGAATAATTGTTATTTAGTGCCTGCGTTAAGCATGAACATTATATCTGGATCTTGTTTATTGCGAGACGGTTACTCATTTAAATCAGAGAATAATGGTTGTTCTATTTATATGAGTAATATCTTTTATGGTCATGCACCCAATGTGAGGGGTTTATTCTTATTAAATCTCGATAGTAATAATACACATGTTCATAACATTGATGCCAAAAGATGTAGAATTGATAATGATAATACCACTTTCTTGTGGCACTGCCGTTTAGGTCATATTGGCGTAAAACGCATGAGGAAGCTCCATGCTGATGGACTTTTGGAGTCACATGATTTTGAATCACTTGACACATGTGAGCCATGCCTCATGGGCAAGATGACTAAAACGCCGTTCTCTGGAACAATGGAACGGGCAAGTGACTTGTTGGAAATCATACATACTGATGTGTGCGGTCCGATGAGTATTGAGGCGCGCGGTGGTTATCGTTACTTTCTCACCTTCACTGATGACTTAAGTAGATATGGGTATATTTACTTAATGAAACACAAGTCTGAAACATTTGAAAAGTTTAAACAATTTCAGAGTGAAGTTGAGAATCATCGTAACAAGAAGATTAAATTCCTACGATCTGATCGAGGAGGAGAATATCTGAGTTATGAGTTTGGCAGTCACTTAAGACAATGTGGAATTGTTTCACAACTAACACCGCCTGGAACACCACAGCGTAATGTTGTGTCCGAACGTCGTAATCGAACCTTATTGGATATGGTGCGATCTATGATGTCTCTTGCCGATTTGCCACTATCGTTTTGGGGTTATGCATTAGAGACAGCTGCATTCACTTTAAATAGGGCACCATCAAAATCCGTTGAGACGACGCCATATGAACTTTGGTTTGGCAAGAAGCCAAAGCTGTCGTTTCTTAAAGTTTGGGGATGTGATGCTTATGTCAAAAAGCTTCAGCCTGAAAAGCTGGAACCCAAAGCGGAAAAATGCGTCTTCATAGGATACCCAAAAGAGATAGTTGGGTATACCTTCTACCTCAGATCCGAAGGCAAAGTGTTTGTCGCTAAAAACGGAACATTTCTTGAGAAAGAGTTTCTCTCGAAAGAATTGAGTGGGAGGAAGATAGAACTTGATGAGGTTGTTGAACCTTTACTTCAACCTGAGAGTAGCGCAGCGCAGAAAGTTGTTTCTGTGGAGCCTACATTAGCTGAAGAGGAAGTTAATGATGATGATCATGAAGCTTTGGATCAAGTTGCTATCGAACCTCGTAGGTCGACAAGGACGCGTACTGTTCCTGAGTGGTACGGCAACCCTGTCTTAGAAGTCATGTTGTTGGACAACGATGAACCTACGAGCTATGGAGAAGCGATGATGGGCCCGGATTCCGAGAAGTGGTTAGAGGCCATGAAATCCGAGATGGGATCCATGTATGAAAACAAAGTATGGACTTTGGAAGTATTACCTGAAGGGCGTAAGGCCATTCAGAACAAATGGATCTTTAAGAGGAAGACGGACGCGGACGATAATGTCACCGTTTATAAAGCTCGACTTGTGGCAAAGGGTTTTTCACAAGTTCAAGGAGTTGACTACGATGAGACCTTCTCACCCGTAGCGATGCTTAAGTCCGTCAGAATCATGTTAGCAATAGCGGCCTTTTTCGATTATGAAATTTGGCAGATGGATGTCAAAACAGCGTTCCTTAACGGTTTCCTTAAGGAAGAGTTGTATATGATGCAACCAGAAGGTTTTGTCGATCCAGAGAATGCTGACAAAGTTTGCAAACTCCAGCGATCCATTTATGGACTGGTGCAAGCATCTCGGAGTTGGAATCTTCGCTTTGATGAGGTGATCAAAGCGTTCGAGTTTATACAAGTTTACGGAGAAGCTTGTATTTACAAGAAAGTGAGTGGGAGCTCTATAGCGTTTCTAATATTATATGTGGATGACATATTACTGATTGGAAACAATATAGAAATGTTGGAAAGCGTGAAGGAATATTTGAACAAGAGTTTTTCAATGAAGGACCTAGGAGAAGCTGCTTTCATATTAGGCATCAAGATCTATAGAGATAGATCGAGACGCTTAATAGGACTTTCACAAAGCACATACCTTGACAAAGTTTTGAAGAAGTTCAAAATGGATCAGTCCAAGAAGGGGTTCTTGCCTGTATTGCAAGGTGTGAAGTTGAGTAAGACTCAATGCCCAGTGACTGCAGAAGATAGAGAAAAGATGAGTGTCGTCCCCTATGCTTCAGCCATAGGCTCTATCATGTATGCAATGCTGTGCACAAGACCCGATGTCAGCCTTGCCATAAGTATGGTCGGAAGGTTTCAAAGTGATCCAGGAATGGAACACTGGACGGCGGTCAAGAATATCCTGAAGTACCTGAAAAGGACTAAGGACATGTTTCTCGTTTATGGAGGTGATCAAGAGCTCGTCGTAAAAGGTTACGTCGATGCAAGCTTTGACACTGATCCGGATGACTCTAAGTCGCAAACCGGATACGTATTTATTCTTAATGGGGGTGCGGTTAGCTGGTACAGTTCCAAGCAAAGCGTGGTAGCTGATTCTACATGCGAAGCGGAGTACATCGCTGCCTCGGAGGCGGCGAAGGAAGGTGTCTGGATGAAGGAGTTCATGACAGATCTTGGAGTAGTGCCTAGTGCGCTTAACCCAATGACTCTGTTTTGTGATAATACTGGTGCCATTGCTCTAGCCAAGGAACCAAGATTTCACAAGAGGACCAGACACATAAAGCGACGTTTCAATTCCATCCGCGATTACATCAAGGAGGACGACATAAATATTTGCAAAGTACACACGGATATGAATGTTGCAGATCCGATGACTAAACCTCTTCCAAGGGCTAAACATGAACAACACCAGAACTGCATGGGTGTTCGATTCATTACAATGTAAATCACATAGTGATGTGAACTAGATTATTGACTCTAGTGCAAGTGGGAGACTGTTGGAAATATGCCCTAGAGGCAATAATAAATTGGTTATTATTATATTTCCTTGTTCATGATAATCGTTTATTATTCATGCTATAATTGTATTGATTGGAAACTCAAATACATGTGTGGGTACATAGACAACACTGTGTCCCTAGTAAGCCTCTAGTTGACTAGCTCGTTGATCAAATATGGTTAAGGTTTCCTAGCCATTGACATGAGATGTCATTTGATAACGGGATCACATCATTAGGAGAATGATGTGATGGACAAGACCCAAACTATAAACGTAGCATATGATCGTGTCAGTTTATTGCTATTGTTTTCTGCATGTCAAGTATTTGTTCCTATGACCATGAGATCATGCAACTCCCTGACATCGGAGGAGTACCTTGTGTGTATCAAACGTCGCAACGTAACTGGGTGACTATAAAGGTGCTCTACAGGTATCTTCGAGGGTGTCTGTTGGGTTGGCATGGATCAAGACTGGGATTTGTTACTCCGTATGACGGAGAGGTATCTCAGGGCCCACTCGGTAATACAACATCACAATGAGCCTTGCAAGCAATGTGACTAAAGTGTTAGCCACGAGATCTTGTATTACGGAACGAGTAAAGAGACTTGCCGGTAACGAGATTGAACTAGGTATAGAGATACTGACGATCGAATCTCGGGCAAGTAACATACCGAAGAACAAAGGGAACAGCATACGGGATTAACTGAATCCTTGACATAGAGGTTCGACCGATAAAGATCTTCGTAGAATATGTAGGAGCCAATATGGGCATCCATGTCCCGCTATTGGTTATTGATCGTAGAGGTGTCTCGGTCATGACTACATAGTTCTCGAACCCGCAGGGTCTACACACTTAACGTTTGGTGACGATTAGTATAGTTGAGTTATTGTGTTGGTGACCGAAGGTTGTTCGGAGTCCCGGATAAGATCCAGGACATGACGAGGGTCTCCGGAAGAATCCGGAGGTAAAGATTAATATATGTGATAATAGTGTTTTGATCTCCGGAAAGGTTCCGGAATTCACCGGAAGGGGTTCCGGGTGTTTACCGATGTGTTCGGGTGCAGCAACACTTTATATGAGCCAAAGGGGTAAAGCCCACGAGGTATTGGAAAGTGCAGAAGGAAGTTTTGCTGCTGCCTTAAGCGGTACTACCGCTGGTAAAGGCAGTACTACCGCGTAAGCGGTACTACCGCTTGTTGGAAGCGGTACTACCGCCCAAGCGGTACTACCGCTTGTGTGAAGCGGTACTACCGCTCAAGCGGTACTACCGCTTGTGCGCGGTACTGCAGGGATCCGAGTTGGACTCTTTCCCTGCGGGCCAAACCGACCTTGTGCGGGCTAAACCGACCTGGAGGAGGCTTTTACTCCAAGTTTAGACCCCAAGGCTCAACATATAAATAGAGGGGTAGGGCTAGCACACGGGACACATTAAGATTTCCCAAGCCGTGTGTCGGCAACCCTAACCCTCTGGTTCTCCCGTCATAATCTCCGTAGTGCTTGGCGAAGCCTTGCAGAGATTGTTCCTCACCACCATCACCACGCCGTCGTGCTGCTGGAACTCATCTACTACTTCACCATCGCTCGCTGGATCGAGGAGGTGAAGGCGTCATCAAGCCGTACGTGTGTTGAACGCGGAGGTGCCGTCCGTTCGGCACTAGTTCGTGATCGGATCGAGGGACGACTTGCGATTTGGATCGCGGAGACGTTCGACTACATCAACCGCGTTTCTTAACGCTTCCGCTTAGCGATCTACAAGGGTATGTAGATTCACTCTCCCTCTCGTAGATGCTCATCACCATGGATAGATCTTGTGTGTGCGTAGGAAATTTTTTGTTTCCCATGCAACGTTCCCCAACAATACCACCACCACTTACTTGTGGCACTGTCGGCTTGGCCACATCGGAAAGAAACGCATGCAAAGACTCCAGAGAGATGGGGTTTTACCGTCCTTTGATTTTGAATCATTTGACACTTGTGAAGCTTGTCTGATGGGGAAAATGACCAAGACGCCGTTCACGGGTCATCCTGAACGGGCGGGTGAATTATTGGAAATAATACATAGTGATGTATGTGGTCCAATGAGCACAGCCGCACGGGGTGGGTATTTCTATTTCGTAACTTTTACTGATGATTTAAGTCGGTATGGCTATATCTACTTAATGAAGCATAAGTCAGAAACCTTTGAAAAGTTCAAAGAATTTCAGAATGAGGTAGAAAATCATCGTAACAAAAAGAATAAGTTTCTGCGGTCTGATCGCGGAGGCGAATATCTTAGTCATGAGTTTGGCCAACATCTGAGTGACCGTGGAATCGTTTCACAGCTTACGCCTCCCGGAACTCCACAGAGAAACGGAGTATCGGAAAGACGTAACCGAACCCTGTTAGACATGGTAAGGTCGATGATGTCTCTTACAGATCTGCCGATATCTTTTTGGGGTCATGCACTAGAAACTGCCGCTCACACACTAAACAGAGCACCGTCTAAGTCTGTTAAGACGACACCACATGAAATGTGGAATGGGAGGAAACCCAGTTTGTCGCATCTTAAAATTTGGGGATGTGAGGTACATGTAAAACGTTTACAACCTACCAAACTCGATCCCAGATCAGACAAATGTAACTTTGTAGGTTATCCAAAAGAAACAGTTGGGTATTCCTTCTACCTACCCTCCGAGCACAAAGTGTTTGTCGCTAAAAACGGAGTCTTTCTTGAGAAAGAATTTCTCGCTAAAGAATTGAGTGGGAGGACAGTACAGCTTGATGAGATTAGTGAATCTTCGGCAATCGTTGATATGGCTAAGGAACCGGAAGTAATTCCGCAAATTATCCCTACAACCGAGCCGGAAGTTGTCGCATGTGATGCGGAAACTTCAGACAATGTTGTAACTGAACCGCGCAGATCAGGTAGGGCTATCCAGCCACCTGAATGGTTTCATAACGAAATCTTCATTCTTGAAGACGATGAACCTGCGCACTACAAGGAAGCGATGGCGGGGCCTAGCTCAAGGGAATGGCACAAGGCCATGAAATCCGAAATGAAATCCATGTACGAAAACCAAGTTTGGAACTTGGAAGAACTTCCAGATGGCATAAAACCCATTGGTTGTAAATGGATTTTCAAAAGAAAGACGGACGCGGATGGTAACATTACTATCCACAAAGCTAGACTTGTCGCGAAAGGGTTCACGCAAGTTCTAGGGGTAGACTACGACGAGACTTTCTCGCCCGTAGCTATGCTTAGGTCTGTTCGGATATTACTAGCAATTGCTGCTTATTTCGATTATGAAATATGGCAGATGGATGTCAAAACGGCTTTCCTAAATGGAAACCTTGAAAAGGATGTATACATGATACAGCCAGAAGGTTTTGTCGATCCTAAGAATGCTGGAAAGGTATGTAAGCTTCAGAAAGCCATTTATGGTCTGAAGCAAGCATCAAGGAGCTGGAACATTCGTTTTGATGAAGTGGTCAAAGAGTTTGGCTTCATCAGGAACGATGAAGAATCTTGTGTTTACAAGAAGTTTAGTGGGAGCGCAAAAGCATTTCTAATCTTGTATGTGGACGACATATTGTTGATTAGAAATAACGTAAATTTTCTTAGCGAAATAAAAGACTCATTGAAGAAGAGTTTTTCAATGAAAGACTTAGGCGAAGCGGCATATGTATTGGGCATCAGAATCTATAGAGATAGATCAAGACGCCTGATAGCGCTTAGCCAAAGCACGTACATTGACAAGGTGTTGAAAAGGTTCAACATGGAGAACTCCAAGAAAGGCCTACTCCCCATGTCACCTGGCACAGTGCTTTGCAAGAATCAGTGTCCTCGGACCCTCGATGAGCGAGTACAAATGAATGATATTCCATATGCTTCGGCAGTTGGTTCTATTATGTATGCCATGCTATGTACAAGACCGGACGTTTCCTATGCGCTAAGTGTTAGCAGCCGGTACCAAGGTGATCCAGGATTGGATCACTGGGCC
The DNA here is from genome assembly GCA_039707655.1 of Elymus sibiricus. Taxonomy (NCBI): domain Eukaryota; kingdom Viridiplantae; phylum Streptophyta; class Magnoliopsida; order Poales; family Poaceae; genus Elymus; species Elymus sibiricus. Next base: position 21,597,233 of record CM077666.1, read on the forward strand.
GCAGTCAAGGGTATTCTTAAGTACCTCAGAAGGACCAAGGATTTACTCCTTGTGTACGGAGGTGATGAAGAGCTCATTGTAAGTTGTTACACTGATGCAGGCTTCATGACTGACCCGGATGACTTTAAATCTCAATCTGGCTATGTTTTCATATTGAATGGCGGCGCAGTTGATTGGAAAAGTTCCAAACAAAAGACTGTGGCAGATTCTACAACGGAGGCGGAATATGTTGCTGCTTCAGAAGCCTCCAAGCAGGCTGTCGGAATCAAGCAATTTCTTGAAGACCTTGGTGTGGTTCCAAGTGCTCTGGACCCGGTGGAGATCTATTGTGATAATAGTGGCGCCGTGGCCCAGGCAAGGGAGCCATGTTCGCACCATAAGACAATGCATATTCAACGCAAATATAAACTCATTCGACATCATGTCGAAGAAGGTTTAGTGAAAGTACGCAAAGTTCACACGGATCTGAATGTGCCAGACCCGATGACAAAGCCTCTACCACGAGCAAAGCATGAGCAACACCGGATAGCCATTGGTGTTAGGGAAGCCATGTAACTGGATTATGACTCTAGTGCAAGTGGGAGACTGTAGGAGATATGCCCCAGAGGCAGTAATAACAGTTATTTTGTATCTCCGAGTTTGTAATGAATGTTTATGATCCATGCTATAACTGCAATGATTCTCGAGTCTGCAATAACCACGAGGCTTGGAGGGAAACTCATGTGCACGTGTGGTATAATAAACGGTAAATTGTATTCCTAGTCTTGCCTCTAAGACTGGCTCAAGTATTGCAGGATGATCCTGTTTTCCTGATCATGGGCATGGCTATGCCGGCAATTTTGAGGGCACGATGTTGGTAGAACACTTGTGTTGAATCGACCCAAATTGATGTTATGCTAATAGATTCATTTGTCACAAGTTAATGGTTAAATAACACAGAGATAGTTAATGTTCGCATAATTCCTTTGACCATGAGAGTATCGAGTTCCTTCGTGCTTCCTTCGTGCTTCCTTCGTGAACTTTGGGGTTTGTTAAACGTCATCCGTTACTGGGTGGCTATTACGGCGGCTTACGGGTTCACGGAAAAGTATGGCAAGCAACTTAATAGCTCAAGATTGGGATTTGCTCCTCCGACGATGGAGAGATATTCTCGGGCCCTCTCGGTGTTACGGTATCCATCATCGTCTGGCCAGACACAGTGTGATTTGATCACAGGGATGCCGGAACACGAAAACGAGAAAAGAGAACAAAACCGGTAACGAGTTAACTTGCATAGTGGACAAGTTGTTGATCCACGGGGATGCAGAAAATCTCACCTCGGGTGTTTGTGAAATATCGCGAAGCAACAGGAATAGCACACGGCAACTGGAGGTTCACTCGAATATTCATTCGTGTGGGTATAGGGGTCAATATGGGTGTCCACGGCTCCGATGTTGACCATTGATCGGAAGGGGTTCCGGGTCATGTCTATGCTTCACCGAACCTATAGGGTCACATGCTTAAGGGTCATCTATCTGCTGAATACTAGACAGGGAGTCTGAGAGAAAATCACCGAAAAAGTTTCGGACACCGGAAAAGTTTCGGACAGCGGAAAAGTTCCGCAGAGAGAACACCGGAACAGTTTCGGTAAAACTGAAAAGTTGTTTCAGGGGATACCATTAAGTCAAATTGGTTTCGGCACATGCCTGATAATTCTTGGAGGGTGCCAGAATCATTCTGGAAACTTCTGGGAATTTTCCGGAAGAAAAACCGGAAATGTTCCGGAGCTGCCGAAACCATTTCAGATGCTTTTCGCAGATGAAAATCACTAATCCAGAATTGTTCCGGACCGCATTGAAAATTGTTTTAGTGGGTACTGGAAATGTTCTAAGCCCACATAATATTTTCAGTTCGATCAGACGCTGAAAAATGTCGTCGTGAATAGTGAAAGTGCTTTTTGGATATTTTTGGGAAAGCACCTTTTTGGATATTTCCAAAAAGGTTTCTAGAAGAACTTGGGAGCCAAGGAAGCCCCCCTTGGGGGCCCCCCATGAGGGCTTGGCCGGCCAAATGTGGGCTCCATGGTGGAGCCCCACTTGCTCCATTAGTTCCCTAAAATGCCCTTGTGGAAGTGTTCCTTCATGGGTATTTTTGGGTTTTTGGAATGGCAACTTTACCCCTTGGTTTTCCTATAAATAGGAGGTGAGCGGGCTGCCCCAAACCTCATGCTTGCTCTCATACACATGCCATAGACATTTCTGGCTTCTCTCTCCCTCCCAGCAAAATAGTTTTGTAGAGCCGAAAGGCTGTCTGGGTTCCGGTGGGAACTAGTTCTGGACGGCGAAGCCCTGCCGGATAGATGACACCGTATGTGTGCAACTTTGTAGAGAGATCGTAGTTTCGGTCTTAGTTTGAGAGGTCCTCCCGAAGGGCTGTCCGAGTGATCGTCTTAGTTTGAGAGGTCCTCCCGAAGGGCTGTCCGAGTGACCGTCCGAGTTTCGAAGGTCCTCCCGAAGGGCTGTCCGTGACATCGTCCGAGGGACTGTCCGACCGCCTCCCGAAGGGCTGTCCGACGAGGGAGTACATACTCGCGGTTGGGAGGTTGTAAAATCCTAGCTGCGGGGATCTGCACCAACGATCTCCACCGACTTTTCTTCCGCTGCGCTTCGAGTCGGTACGGATCAGATCAAACCTTGTATGCAGTCTCCATAGTGGTCCTGGGCGTGCTCGCTATACCGGAAATTTTTGTTTTCTATCGCGTTCCCCAACATTTTTTTGGAATGGTATGATTTTGTTTAACGACATGACATTCTTTTATATTGAATTAACATCTTTTTCAAATGTCACGAATATATTCTTGGAATGCTTGAACTTTTTTTTGAATGTTGCAAACGTTTTTTTTTGAAAGGAATGAAACAATTTTTTACTATGCGAATATTTTTTTACATTGTATAAGAATTGTTTTTACAAATGTGATGGACTTATTTGTGAAACACATGATTTTCTTTAATGGAACGGAGTATTTTCTCAATTAAACGGTTAAATTTTTTATATACATCGAACATTTGTCAAATACATGATGATTATTTAAAATATATTTTTGAATGTACTTTCTCAAATAAATGTTAAACATTTTTGAATGCGCATTGAAGAATTTTTTGAAGGGTATGAATTTTTTTGTTAAACTACATGAACATTTTTTTTATTGTGTAAAATGCTTTCCAAAATTTCATGAACATATTCTTGGAACACTTGAACATTTTTTTAAATGGCATAATTTATTTTTTGAACAAGATTTAATGCGTGAACTTTTTATTGAATGCCACGATTCATTTTTTCTGAAATCATGCAAACATTTTTTGACATTATGTAAGATTTGTTTTTTGAAATGCCACGGACATTTTTTTTGAACGCTTCTAGATAGCACGAATCATTTTTTTAATGCTATCAATAGTTTTTAAAAGTTGCATGAACATTTTTCTGATTACAACTCTTTACTTCTTTTTATAGCATTTACATTTATTCGCGTAAAAAAAATGAGAATTTTATTCTTATGACTTTTTTATTTAAATTTTCCTTTGAGGGTAGCATTTTTTCTTGATCAACTCTTTTTTAGAGACGAAGTACTTGAAACTAGACCAGCCAAAGGACAGTACTATGTATATGGGTTGTAGTATACTAGGCTAGCCCACCATTGATCATGCTTTTGGGTTCATCTATACATTGCTATGTCTATATCTCGCCGCACGAGTGATCCTTGTGATATGCCACTAGCGCAAGATTAGTTGGCCAGCCCAGTGATGTAGCTGCGAGGAGCGGTTTTGAAGCTTCTACAAACCGGTGCGGTCCGTTTTTAGAACCTTATGTATGAGTTTTTTTCTTTGTGTTTTTCTTTGTGTTTTTCTTTTCGGGTTTCATGGTTTTCATAGGTTTTCTTTGGTCTTTCTTTCGGTTTTTCTTTTTTTTTTTTTCTTTCTTTTCAAATACATGTCGACTTCTTAAATACACGTTGTACATTTTTCTTATGCACGCGTAACATTGTTTTGATACACGTTGAACATTTCGCAAATACATGATGAATATTTTCCCAAATGCATATTTGATTTTTTTTAATGTCAAACATTTTCAAATGCGCATTGAACATTTTTTTTAAATGGTATGAAACATTTATTTAACTATGCAAACACTGTTTTACGTTGTATAAACATTGCTCACTAAACTCATACTTTTATAAGTAGTTGCAGAAGTTATGAACATAACGTGAGATAGTCCATTGTATTTCAATTTTGTCTATTGTTCACAATTTTTTATGACAAGCTCATATAACAATATTAGGTCTCCCCGCCAAATTATTACTAAAAAGAGTAGCAATCACATAATACATCCAAGAAGACCATACTCATTGATTGCGGGTGCATATGCCCCCAAAATAGCACCCAACAACTAAACTTACTGATAACCCGAGACCACAAGGAATACCGTGAGAAATGGGCGCCTTTGCGCCTGCTGGGTCTCCGCTGTGAGAGATGAGTGACACAGTCTAATCCTAGTCACATCCTCCTAGAGCCTCACCTTGTCCCTCCTCCGCACGATTGGTACCCAAAGCTGCAAATAACCATTTTGAACAAGTAGACAACCGAAGACACAGGGAATTTCCCTTAAGTGGTCACCTTATCGCAAATCATCCAAAGAGCCAGCTCCGAGTTGTGAAGCAAATCCAAATCGTTCTATAAGAGGGGCTCGAACGGTTTTGAAGGATGGCGAAGAAACTTGCAAAGTTGGTTGGGTTCATGTCACAGTTAAGCATTTGACGCATGCAAACCCCACATGACCTCACGAGGTGGCAACCAAAAGAGATGTGGTCGACATCCTCTTGAGTGCCATAGAGCGAGAAACGCCCATTCGAGGGGTTCACATTTTTAAAAAATGTCCATTCTACAGGCAAACATCCCCTAATCATTTGCCACAAGAAATTCTCCATCTCTAGCGGCAATGAAACACGTGAAATTTGACGGAAATAGGAGATGGTGTCCCTTTCGCAAAGGGAACGATAGGCGGAAGATGTAGAAATTTTGCGAAGCATCGTCTAGTTCCTTAAGCATGTTATTCAGCTGCCATCCCTCATCCATGAGAGCAAGGTTGACCTAGATCTCGGGTTTGACCGAAATCCTAAATAGGGACGGAAATCTATCTTTGACACCCCCCCCCCCTACCCGATCCACCGGTTCTAGAGGCCCAAGCCTCGCTTGAAATTCAAGTGCTGGTGGATTGACCATTTATGTCTGGATGCTTCGCACAATAGGTGCTTAAACCTCTGGAGTGAGTTCCAAAAATGGGTCAAAAAGTTGTGGGTCTAAAGGTATTTAGCCCTAAGATATGAACGCAACACACCCATTGCTAGTGATGGTATGCGAAACCATGCGCAGTTGGGGATTTTGAACCGTGTGCGATGACCCAATCTACACTATTGCGTGATTCGTCCAAAGAAGAAATTTTTGTGCATTTTGTTTCCAAGCGACCATCAGCCCAACAACGAAATGACAATTTGTATGAAAAAACAACACCGAGACAACATTTGGTGCAACAAAAGGAAAACTTCGGAAAGAAACAAAACTGTCTACCGTCCAGATCGAATGATCCATCATAAAAACAGCGTTCGGGCTTTTAACCTACACCTATGAGCACCTCCGAGAGACTGAGCCGGCATGTCATCTTGAGATTTTACGAAGTCACCGTCCTGAAATAAATCCAGGATAAATGCGAGCACCAGGATTTGAACTCTGGTGGGCTGGGGATACCACTGTCCTCCTAACCATCCAACCACAGGCAATTCGGATCACATAATTAAGGTAGCAAACTGAATAATTAAGGTGATGGGAATAAAAGCTCATAAAAAAGAGACAAATACGCCTCCCAGTTTTATGTTCCTAATTATTCCATACCCCAACGTACGCTCTATCAATGGCAGCAAATGAGATCAAATCAGACGTTACATGCATGATTCGCCTGTACATATACCCCGTTAATTGCCCCATTTCATCAGTATATATATGCTGCTCGCCTGGCCAAGTTGCATATACTCGATTAACAATTGACCCAAGCTTGTATGTAGACTTAATCTCCTGAACCAGCGAGCTCCATCCATGGCATCCTCCAAGCCTCTCGCCGCCGTCACCCTTCTCCTCCTCCTCGTCGCCCTTCTCATGGTTGCGGATGCGCAGCCGGCATCCAAGATAGGTACGTACGTGAATGCATGCATATGTCCTCGATCAACTAATAATATGTCTCGTCTGATTAAATCGATGACATATATGCACGTACAATTCATCTATAAGAGCTGATATGAATTTTGCTGTGTGCAGATTGCCCGTCGGCGTGCAAGGCTCGGTGTGCGAAGAACTGGAAGAACAAGATGTGCAACAGGATGTGCAACATCTGCTGCGGCAAGTGCAACTGTGTCCCCTCCGGCACCACCCAGGCGACCCGTAACGAATGCCCCTGCTATGCCAACTTAAAAAACTCCAAGACCGGCAAGCTCAAGTGCCCCTAGACTAGGCCCTAGAGGCATGTGTGCGTGCATGCCAGATTTGTACGGACTTATCTAGTGAATTATCATGATCGACCAAATCAAATCATCTATAGCCTTATTTTCTACTGATGGAATCAGCGCATTATTATCATGTACCATACATGGTCAATCGTACCTAGAGTTCCATAAGAAACTGAGATTAGAATTTTGATTTTCAGAGAGTGCTTCTATTTACTGTTCAGAAAACATGTTTATCAAAAGGGTCTGACTATATCACATCTAGATGTGAGATAATATCTCACATCTAAGTTGTGACATCAGCAGATAATTTTCTTATTTGTTTTTTTTTTCGCGCCGTTTTTTCCTTCGGGCCGGCCGACTTGAGCGACAAAAAAAAAACCAAGTGACAAAGTGCGCTGCACTAGGAATCGAACACGGGACAACACACTTGTCAACACACGGGACAACACACTTGTCAACACGGCTCCTACCACTCCATCAGATAGCTGCTATTGATTTTTACAAAGAGGAGAGCATATAAGAACATAGTAAACCGTCGAGATTAGAAGACAATCTTGCAATTTTTTGAAACCTTTTTTTACAAATTGTGAACAATTTCAAATGTTGAATATTTTGAAAACACAAATAATTTAAAAAATTAACAACCTTTTTGAAATGTGAATAAACTTTGTAGTTTCGATTTTTTTTGACAAATAAGAACAAAATTTGGTATTCCGAACAATTTCTTCATGAACAAATTTTGAAAACGTGAACAATTTATGAAAATCCCCGAACAGTTTTTAAAGTGTTGACACTTTTGAAAATTCGAATCATTTTTTGAAAAATACGAATACATTGAATTTATTTTTATTTTAATCATAAATTTTCAATAATTTTTTTTGCACCATTAAAAAAATGTTTACATTTGAAAAATGTTCTTGCATTTCAAAATAATGTTTTTGATGTTTTAAAAAATGTATTATACAATGAAAAAAAGTTTCCTAACATTCAAAGAAATGTTCGTGATCATTATTTAAAGAAACTTCACGCTCTTAAAGAAATCACGACATTTTCTAGAAGTTCATGAAGGATTGTTCTTGTTTTCCGTCGGAAAGAATGTTGGACATGCAATTACCCCCCAACAACGTCAATTCCGCATCCCGACCCAGCCACGCCTAGTTGCAGTAGCATTGAAGGCGTGCAATTTAGTCGGGGGACAACACTAGTAGTTGCGAATCGAGGGGTGGGATAAAACAAACTATGGGCCCAGTTGCGACTCAAAGGTGGACTTGCAACTTTGATGAAAAACAATGCACATGCTTAGTTGCGAGTTGAGGGTGGGCTTGCAATTGGTAGAACTACGAGCTGAGTTGCGACTCGATGCTGGACTTAAAACTGGGACAACTACAAACTACGAGCCCAGTTGCGAGTTAAGGGTCGACTTGCAACTAGGACAAAACAAACTACGGTCCTAGTTGCGAGTCAAAGATGGACTTGCAATTGGGATGAAAGACCAAACACGGATCAGTTGCGAGTCAAGGGTGGGCTTGCAACTGGGATAAAACAAACTACGGGCCTAGTTGCGAGTCAAGAGTGGACTTGTAACTAGGACAACAAAAACTACGAGCTCAGTTGCGACTCGAGGGTGGACTTGCAATTGAGATGAAAAACAAAACACATGCCAAGTTGCGAGTCGAGGGTGGACTTGCAACTGGAACAACAACAAAACTATGATCCCAGTTGCGAGTCGAGGATGGACTTGAAATTAACACAACTACGAAACAACGAGCCTAGTTACAGGTCAAGGGTCGACTTGCAACTGGAATGAAACAAACTATTATCCTAGTTGCGAGTCAAGGGTGGACTTGCAACTGGGATGAAAAACAAAACCATGCGTAGTTGCAAGTCGAGGATGGGCTTGCAACTGGGAGAACCATGAGCCCAGTTGCGAGTGGAAAATTGACTTGCAACTGGGACATCTACGAAACTACAAGCCCAGTTGCAAGTCAATGGTCGACTTGCAACTGGGATGAAAGACAAAACACATGCCCAGTTACGAGTCAAACTGGGCTTGTAGGGTGGACTTGCATGTCGGGGGTGGACTTGCAACTGGGACAAAAGTGGGGGAACCTAGTTGCGTGTCAAGGGTGGACTTGCAAATTGGATAAATAATGGGCCAGGCCAAGTTGTGTATGAATGGGTGCATTCGCAAGTAGAACAAGAAAAGAGGCGGGCCCAGTTGCATGTTTAGAGTGGGCTTGCAACAGGGACAAAAAATGGGTCGACAACCGTCCCCTCAGTTACGTGTCGAGGATGGACTTGCAACTGTGGACAAAATAGTTGCGTTTCAAAGTTGAACTTGCAACTAGGACCAAAAAGGAGGTGCAACCATTTCCATGTTGAGAGTAGACTACTAGAATAAAAAATGTGTCGTGCCCAGTTGCATGTCGAGTATGAACTTGCAACTGAGACAAAAGGGGTCGGACCCCCAATTGCGTGTTGACGGTGGACTTAAAACTGTGACAAAAAATGGGCCAAGGGCCAGTTGCATGTAGGGGGTGGACTTGCAGCTGGGAGAAAAAGTGGTCGGGCCCGAGTTGCGTGTTGAGGGTGGACTTGCAACTGGCGCAAAAAAAATCAGGCCCGGTTGCGAGTTGATGGTAGACTTGCAACTAGGGCAAAAAGGGTCACGCCAGTTGCAAGTCTGGGTGGACTTGCAACTGGGGCAAAAAAAAGGTTGGGCCCCACTTGCAAGTCAAGGGTGAACTTGCAAACTGGAACAAAAGAAGTCGAGCCCCAGTTGCGAGTCAAGGGTGGACTTGAAACTAGGACAAAAAATGGTCCAGTTGTGAGTCAATGATGGACTTGCAACTGGGACAAAAAATGGCCCAGTTGCGAGTCGATGATGCACTTGCAGCTGGGGAAAAAATATGTCGGGACCAATGTGAATTGAAGGTGAGCTTACAACTGAGGGAAACAAATCGGGCCCAAAATTGCGAGTCGACGGTGAACTCGTAAGTTGGACAAAAACAACAGATCGGTCCCAATTACAAATCAAAGGATGGGCTTGCAATTGAGGCGAGAAAAAAGGTCGGACCCATTTGCGAACGAACGAGAACAAGCAAATCCCCTAGTCGACTCGCCCATCCTCCTCGTGTCAGCTATACTGAAAAACCAAAAGGAAATGGAGCGAGAAAAATGAGTAGGCAACAACAGAATGGATGTGATATAGAAGCGCCGACCAGCGAAAACCTGTCGCTTGCAATTATACAACACAGACCAGTAACAAATAACGAAAAAGGGCCATGAGAATGGTCCAGAAAAAAGCAAAACATGCCGAACAAAAAATGGGCCTAAAAAAGAGCGCGCCTGGCACAAACGACCCGGTAAACTGGACATCGGGACGACTCGGCCTAGAAACAACGTAGCGAAACGGGCTGCCAACACGCCACGATAAATGGGTCGATAATAGTGAAGCCAAACTGGCCAACAAAAAAAATGTGCGACAAACAAATAGTCACCATGGAGGCAAGGGATTGAGCGCTTGAATAAAAATTACAGGCACTAAATTGAATGGTGGCAAACTTAGATGAGACATCATTTCGTATGAAAATCTATTTATGAATTTAGAAGGTGTTTCTATAAAAATATTCACAAAAATCTTATTCACAAATTTGAAAAAAGAAAAAATAAGACAAAATGAAAAAGAAATAAATAAATAAAATAAAATAAAAACTGACTCAAAAAGGAAAACGAAAGGAAAAACGGATAGAGATAATAGTGAAAAGAAAGAAATCTAAAAAGAATAAAAAAATTGGTAATGAAGGAAAGAGAACGGAAGATGGAAGCGAGTGACAATAGAGAGTTAGAGAAAATCGATCAACGCTCTTGGTTTACAAGGGTTGGCCGGTAGACTTTCAAATCTCGCAACCCAATAAACAGACGAACAAAAAACAAAAAATAAGCTGAGCCCATCCTCACAGCGGCTAGATAACGGGTTGACAAAGAAAAGAAACGAGAACGGTTCAAAACAATGACCGTGACGAAGCGCACTACAGAACGATGTGAATCCAAGCCAAAGAACTTACCCCGAAAAGTCCTGACAAATGATGATTGAGACGGCAGTTGCACGAGATTTACACCATCAACAGATTAAATGGCCAACAACTTAGATGTGAGGTAATTATTTCACATCTTACACAAAGTTTCATTTTGTTTTTATTTATTTGATGAAAACAAAGATTGATGCATGTCCACATGAGATGGAGAGAGTGAAGAATGCAAAACTTGCAAAGACGTTCTGTATTCCCTTCTATTCCCTACACGTCTCGTAGCAGCTCAATGAAAAAAGCCTAGTGGAAAAAGCAAAAGACAAAACAGGCCCAAGCCGGGACGCAAGGACAACAAGGCACACAACAACAATAAAGGAACAAAGCTACCTACGCGGGACGCCGAAGGAACGGAACGAACGATGCCGCAACATGGCCAGCGACGCGAAACAAAGCGCACGAAAAAACAAGCGACAAAAAAGATCCAAACCCGTTATCAAAAACCCTTTGGCATTGAACTAATTGTCCGAGATGGCAGTCTACTTTTAATTATTAGAATTAGTGAATTAGATATATTCTGCAATGTAGTCAATCAATGGATATCTTATTGAAATTCAACAAAGAATTAGAAAAGTTAACAAAGAAAATTTGATAGCTGCCATGCCAACTCATCCTTTTTTTGGTGCACTATCGCATCTTTCCCATTTTTGACTCTTGAAATTCTCACAAACACTATCGGGCATCCAACAAACACGACATGAAACATACCTAAGGCTATGAACATCTGTTATCTATTTGATTAAAACAATCAGGTTCTTTTTTCTGTTAACGAAAAGTGTAATTCTGATATGTAATTGACAAACCTGTACTAATAAATGTACGTCTTAGTGTCTAACAAGCATATGACGCGAGATGGTTGTTTTATATGTCGACAATGTTTCTCTCGCATTTCATGATTAAAATCAAATATTTTCCGCTTTGAAGGAAGTGTGACATATGCATGAGTGGGTAGATTTTTTTTCTACTGGTTGGCCAATATTTTTTCTATCACGTTACAGAAATAGGTCTTATGATAATTTGTGTTTAGCCAATTGCCTTACATCCCTAAGGCCCACTCATGCATAGCAACTGGTGGTTAGTCTCACGCTGCAAGTAGAGAGGAAGTTAGAGCATCTCTAGCAGACCCTTTATATCGCGGACCCTTATAACGCGTTTACAGGTCGCGGAAAACGCGTTTTGCGGGCATATTCTCTTTTACAGTTCCGCTATGCAGGGTCTGTTCGGCCGCAGCCCGCGCCAGCCCGCAAAACGCGCGGTTTTTTCTGAATTTGACACATATGTCACATATTACACAGAATTACGAATTCAATATAAAATAAAATATGAATATTATGAATCCAAATTACAATAATTATTCAAATCACCGAATTAAGCTAAGAATTCAATACAACAATTACCGATGTAACACCCCCATGTATTAACTACAGTAATCACCTTTTGATAATGCCAAGTCATCATGTTAAACAGTGCTTGATCATCATTGCATCATATCTCATTTCAAATTTCAATTTCAAATTGAAATTCAAATATTAAGTGGAAATAAAAGTTGTTCCAAATTGAAAACTAAAATGTTCAGTAAATAGCAAATAATTCATAACTAATTTTGTTAAGAAAAGCAATATCACTAAAATTCACTAAGTGACTCTAACATCATCAAAGCAGTACAAAACAGCAATATTAAATACCTTTTTCTTTAATTAAAATTCAAATGAAATCATAATATCTCCAAACCAATTTCTGGTGGTGGTTAATAATGCACTGCAATTATTGGACTAAGTCACTTAATTTACAAAACTCAATTTGTGCCTAAACTGTTTACTAAACAGAAACTAAAATAGAAAAACAGAAAAGAAAAACAAGAAAATAGAAAAAGGCCGCGCGGCTGGGCTCTAGTCAAACCAGTCGGCCCAGCCCACCTCACTGCCTCCCCCTTCCTACTGCTCCTACGCGGTCGCTCGCGTGCGCCCGACGACGTCGCCGGTCGCTGTTCCCGCCGCATCCCCTCGCCCTGCGTCGCTACAGGAGGTCGGGCGGATAAGAAAGCCACCGCGGCACCCCCTGGCCCGCCCTGAGATCTTTTCCCCCTTCTCGTGCACTGCTCCTCCCCCACTCGCCATGGCCGTCTCTGCCGCCGCCGATGCGAGCTCGCCCGCGTAGCTACCGCCACCGCCACGCCTCGCCTCCGTGCCAAGAAGTCCCGCCGTCGACCGCTACACCGTCCGGAGCCGTCAAGTGGAGCTCCCCGCCTCGGCATCGAGCTGCTCGAGCCCGTCTTCAACCTTCGGACGCCGAGCTCACCGCCGTCGATTCGTCGCCGTCCATCCTCCCCGCGCCCATTTTAGCACATCTACGGGCTCCCGGTGAGCCTCCGCTTCTTCCCCTCCTCGCTCGCCGTCATTCGCTAGCCGTAGCGGCCACCCCCAACGCGCCCGAGCCCTCCGCCGCGGAGCTCGTCGCCGGCGTCGTTTCGGCGACCAAATGGCCTCGCGACTGAGTCCGTTGAGCTCGCCGCGTCACACAGACCCCGCCTAGCCTCTTAGATAGCTCGTGCGCGTGCTGCAACGCCGTCCCCGACCACCGCCCGTAGCCATCGCCGCCCGACGTCGTCGCCGGCGACCATTCTGGCCACCGCAGCCCGCGAGACCACCGCCGTTCGACGCGGCCTCGAGTGCTCGTTCCAGAGAGCCAAAGCGCGCCTGATTTGGTGCCCCACAGAGAAAACCCGGGCTCGCCGGAGTTGTCGCCGCGCTCGGCATCGTCGGAGAGCTCCGGTGGCCGGCGTCCGACGTGGCCGACTGGGCCCCGCCTCCGTGCCACTGACCACTGGGCCCGGTTGACCTGTTGACTGGGTCAACCCTGTGACTGGGCTGGCCCAGCCACTGACAGGTGGCCCCCACCGTTTAAACGATTTAAATAAATAGAAAATCGGTTAATGAATTAATTAATTAATTAATTAATTAAAACACTAATTAGACACTGAGAGTAGGCCCCACCACCCTAATTAATCTGTAATTAGTTTAATTAAATCATAATTAGCTAATGTGACACTGACTGGTCAGGTTTGATTGGTCAGCGAGTCTGTTGACTGCTGACGTCATAGTGACGTCACCTTTTACTGTTCGGATAATTCTAATTTAAATAATTAAAAAAAATTCCAAAAAATGTTTAAAACTTTGAAAAATCATATAAAATAAACCGTAACTCGGATGAAAATAATTTATATATGAAAAACGATCAGAAAAATGTGTAGAATCCGAATAACCTATCCACATGCCTGCCACACCCCTCTAACATAATGAACATGTAACTTTTTGCCTGTTTCCAATAAATGAATAGTGCATGATCTTAGTAAAATAATTCCAAATAAATTCCTAAATTATTATAAAACAATTAGTTAGACAGTATATCACATCTGCATATCGTTTAAGCATGTCATGCATCGCTGTTGCATTATCGCCATGTATTTATTGTTTCTTTCCCCTCCTTCTCTCTTGATAGCCCCCGAGACTGTCGACGACACTGCAGTGTACGACGACGACGTCGCCGACGACCAGACCCCTTCAGCTGAGCTGCCAGGCAAGCAAAACCCCCTTGATCATAAGATATCGCCCATTCCTTTCTCTCTTATGCTTGCATTAGAATTGCCCCTGCTGCTGTTCCGATAGCTCCTATTCTGATGCATAGCCTGACTTTGTCGCCTGCTGTTTATATCTACCTGCTGTCCCATGATGCTTAGTTAGCTATGCCATTGTTCCATCTGTGGCCCATCACTCTTCTCCGTTTGCCATGCTTGTTACCGGGCCGTGATCACTCTGGGTGATGATCACGGAAATGTTTACTTACTGCAATACTTAAACTGTTAAAGTTGGGCTGGCCCCAAGGGTGCCCGCGAGAGAATACTACTAAAGACGGGTCGGCTCCAAGAGCACCCGCGCGACATGTCTTGCCAAGTCGGAGTGACAGGAACCCTGTTCGTCTCTGCGAGTTACTAAACATGCTTAACAGATTTGGGTATTTGATCTGAGTGGGTCGTTGGCCCTATACGCACTACCACCACGTGGGATAATGGTTATGGGACCCTCTACGTCGTAGTATCAGCCGAAAGCTCTTCAGACGTCGCAACTCAGAGATGCGGGCTGATCGTTGGGGTGAGCTGGTTACGTCACTGTGTATACAGTGTCGCGCTTGGGCCCCGACCAGCCACGTAACGTGCAGGAGTGCGAAGGGCGATGGCCCAAGACCCCTTCGTGCTTAGGATTTAGACCGGCGTGTTGACCTCTCTGCTGAGCCTAGGTAGGACTGCGTCATGTCGATTACCTGAGGCCGGGTATTACCCAGCAAGTGTGTCCGGCCAGATGTAATCGAGCGTGCTGGGTAACAGTAGTGCACCCCTGCAGGGAAGTTATCTATTCGAATAGCCGTGTCCACGGTAACAGGACGCTCAGAGTTGTATCTTGATCCGTTACAACTACAAATGGATACTGTCACAATGATAAATTGCTATTACTGCTCTCGGGATCACTTTCTCACAAGGTAGTCGAGGAAGGATCTCAGGGCATTACTACCATATGTTTGATTATATATATTATCTTGCTCTACTCTCTTCTGATGCTGCAAGATTGCTTCAAGATGCTAGTCTTCGATAGGCTAGGCCTCTCCCCCTCTGTTCCAGCATTTCTGCAGTTTAGTCCAAAGATATAGCCCCATTCCTTTGATACCGATGCATATTAGTATAGTTCTGATGTCAGTCTTGCGAGTACTTTGGATGAGTACTCACGGTTGCTTTGCTTTCTTTTTCCCCATACCCACTTGATGAAATCAGTCGATGGAGTCCAGGAGCCAGACGCCACCATAGGAGACTACTACCAGGAGAGCCCCGGAGGCACGTACTACTGGGTTGAGCCAGCCGACCAGGAGTAGTTTGGAGGCCCTAGGCACGAGGCCTTCGCCTTTCGATCCGTATCGTTGTTTGTGCTAGCCTTCTTAAGGCAAACTTGACTAACTATGTCTGTACCCAGATATTATTTGTATGTATGACTTATGTATTCGGGTCCTCGTGACCCCTGGTTTGTAATATGAAGTTTTATGTTTAAATTTGAGTTTAGAGTTGTGTTGTTATATCTTCCCGTGAGTCTCTGATCTCGAGCGTGCACGTTTGCGTGTATGATTAGTGCACGGTCGAGCAGGGGCGTCACAAGTTGGTATTAGAGCCGACTACCTGTAGGAAGCCCCCTTCCAATTCCTTGGTCGAAGTTGAGTCTAGACGTTCAAAAACTATTTTACTAACAGTGCTGTGTGGCTTACGGGCCCACGTTGCACATGGATGGGATTAGGATCTTTTATTCCTCTTCCTTACTCTGGGATTCTACTCTCTCTTCTATTCGGGTTAAAATTTTACTAACTCTGACTTTAGGTTCTTGTGATCACATCCACCCGGAGCTTTGGTTAATTGCACATTACTTGTTTGAATACACGATGCAAGAATTCACTCACTGTCATTTGACAATCTTGAATTTCCTTTGTTTCAGATGGATCGCTTGTTTCCGCCGCGCCTTGCGACGCAGCTTGTGCTTCGCACTTGGGCTCGTGATGCGCCTGGTTATCCAGCTGTCCTGATCGCCCTCCTGACCAGGCTGGGCTACCACTGGTACCCCGAGTACATGGTTTACGAGGATTACCGCGAGTTCAACCAGGAGCAGTACCATGCTGATGTTCGTATCTTCGATCAGCAGAACAACTCCGCCACTGAGTTGCACACTTTTCACGGTATCGGCGTGACGATTGG
Source organism: Elymus sibiricus (assembly GCA_039707655.1). NCBI lineage: Eukaryota > Viridiplantae > Streptophyta > Magnoliopsida > Poales > Poaceae > Elymus > Elymus sibiricus. The sequence continues at coordinate 21,613,635 of CM077666.1, forward strand.
TATGGCAGTCCATGATGCTGCCTATTCAGCTGTCGCACGTCTCCGTGGGGAGCATAGTCGCTTGGATGACTCTGAGTTCCGATACATGGCGGGAGGTGGCCGCCGGAGCCGGAGTGGTTGCCGGCGCTCAAGGAAGGGGAGGGGAGGCGCTTAGGGGAGGGGACTAGTGAGTGTTTTTTTGGGATTGTGAAGGACTCAAGGAATCATCCTGTCATATCGCTGTTGTTGTACTCCCTCCGTTTTTCTTTTCTCTGCGCATAACTTATGACCCGCATACCAAGGAGTGCATCAGTGTTTTTTTTTTGGACAGTCTTACCCCTGCTTTGATATTAATTGCACGTTGGGAACAGACGCACTGTAAGCAGGCGCATGTAACTGATTGGCCCGTTCGGCTCGGCTGCCTTGCATGCAACTCGCCCGCTCATGCATGCGCACTACCTGCTCTACTAATTGCTCTGCCACGCAACGGATTGGCTACTAGTACAAGCATTGGCTGCATCGGAAACTGAAAAAGCAGGGGCAAACTTGGAAGGAAACGGAGAAGAAGACTAGCGCGCAGAGCAATTGGGAAAAAATGAGAAAAACTTAGACGCAGATTAATAAAAAACGGAGGGAGTATTTATTCACGTGGAACCCCACACAGCCACACGGTGGAGGTGTGGCTAGTGGTATCTTTTCAAAGGAAAAACTAGCTAGTAGTATATATTTTTCGTGCCCATAAAAATTAATAGATACTCCCTCCGTTCACAGATATAAGATGGTCTAACCTTTTTGGATGTATACAGACATATTTTTTAGTGTGTTTGTTCACTGATTTAAGTCCGTATGTAGCCTATATTAAAATATCCAAAACACTTATATATTTGTGAACGGAGGGAGTAGGATGAGTATACAAACCTTGAAACATTGAATTACGAGTACCTAATCACCGTGGTCGTTGTTGCTGTATCCATTTCAGTGGATAGCAGGATAGGTATAACTAATGGCCGGAGGAGTTGAGCTGTTGGTGATGTTTTGGAAAGAATGGGGGATCCAAGCTCTGGTGTTGCTAAGCTTCGCACTTCAGGTTATTCTTCTCATCTCAGCGGAGATCCGTCAGCGCAACGACTCAGGCATGATAAGAGCCATCGTTTGGTCAGCATACGTGCTGGCCGACACGACGGCAATATATGCTCTGGGCCACATGTCCGTGAATAGCAGCAAGTGGTTGCCCGAGCACCAGTTGATGGCGTTCTGGGCGCCATTCCTGCTGCTGCACCTTGGCGGCCAGGACAACATCACTGCCTACTCCGTCGAGGACAACCGTCTGTGGTTGCGACACCTGCAGACTTTGGCGGTGCAGGCATTGGCAGCTGGCTATGTCCTCTACGAGTCCTCTATTGTGGCTCACCGGACATTGCTGCGTCCGGCTGCGATCCTCATGTTTGTGGTTGGTTTTATCAAGTATGGGCAGAGGGTATGGGCGCTCAACTCCGCTAGCAGTAGTAACCTATCGGGCAAGAATTACCAGAGTTTTGGCAGAGTGCATATTGAATATCCGCTCTCGTTGCACTGTGGTGATGATCGCGATGGCAAAGTTCAGGTAGCTCACCAACTAGTATTAAGAATCCCTATGCATTTGTTGAAGGGTCCGTTGCCTCTTGTAGCGTTTCACAGGAGTATGATGGAAGAATATAACTGGGGGCGAATGTACGAGGTGGCCGAGGTGCAGCTCTCGCTCATGTATGAGGTCTTCTTCAGCAAGGCCCCGGTGATCCACACTTGGTGCGGGCGTTGCATTCGTGTCATCTCGCCGATGGCCACTGTCGCCGCATTCATGTTGTTCAATCAATTCAGTCAAAAAGATGGCGGCTACTACAGCAGAGTAGATGTCGCTGCCACCAATGTTTTGCTGACTGGCGCCGTCATCCTAGAGATCACATCATTGCTGCGAGCCATGTTCTCCAGCTGGGCAGAAGCGAACATGGCCAGTATCATGGACAATACTGGCGAAGATGATGGCAATATATATTTTTACACATTTTTATTTCGGACATTGATTTGGGCTGTGGTTGCTTGCCCCCGCTGTCTCGTGAAATGTGCAATGTGGAAAGCAGGACTGCCGATAAGGTATTGGTCAGGCTCCATGGGACAACATAACTTTATCCACCTGTGCACCCAGAGCAGGAACAACCGGAGCAGCAAAATCGCAAGATGGATGGGACGTGAGGACTGGTGGAATACACTGGTTTACACGTCGTCCATCCCCGTCCCGGCAGATTTCAGCCAGATGCTTGAGAAACAACTGCAGCGAAGCGTGGACGTCAACAAAGAGAGTCCATATCACATCCACAACTCACGGGGCCGGGCGGCGCTGAAGAGGATGGGAATATCGCAAGAGGAACTGGCCTGGTGGAGCGTGGACATCCCGCTGGACGAGAACATCCTCGTGTGGCACATTGCCACTCATGTATACCTCAGTTGGTATGAGGCAGAATACTCCATCATCGATCGAGGTGCTCTCCAACTACATGATGTTCCTGCTTGCCGCACGCCCCTACATGCTACCCGACAATGCTAGTCGCCAGAGCTATGTTGAATTGTGCAACAAGGTGATCAATCATCTCGAGTACAGCTCGCCCGAGGACCTGGTCAGATTAATAAGGGAGCACGGGCAAGCGCTCAACACTAACAATGGCCCTCCGCCTCCAGAGACTGCTGAGACATCGACAAAGAATAATTTAACATATGACAGAGCATCTCAGCTTGGCGAAAAGCTGATCGGCAAGGCGTTAGACACACATGCTGCAGGTGCTGACATGCTGGACCTCATTGCCCAAGTGTGGGTGGAGATGTTGTGCTACACTTGCTACCGTTGCAGACCAGATTCCCATGCTAGCCGGCTCAGCAACGGTGGAGAGATCACGACCGTTGTTGCTATTCTGATGGAATACATGAGGCTGGATTTGTTCAGGGACATGAAACTCATTGGATTCTACTAGCATCCATAGTGTATGCCAGTCGAAGATCTGAAACTCCTGTATTTTTCTTCAATATTGTTTTATTATGTAAATCATATAGAACATCTATGTATTAATTAGTTCAACTCAAAGCCCTCACCGTACAACTATATTGTTTTATGCTTTAATTTTTTTTCTAGATGGACAGGAATGTGAAACAATAGAATATACTATAAACCTGGTCCATACTTTGCCACTTTAATGTTCAACATATAAGATATAGGAAACAAATAGAAGCATTTTTTCAGCCACGCGTAAGTACACTAGTACAGATACATTCTATTAAGCCTAGCCCAATCACACATGCCAATGAGAAACTTGCGTGATGATCACATCGCACACGGTTGGAAAAATAAATCGTGTGCCCCAAACCCAACCGTGTGCGGTGGAGAACTCACCGCACACACTTGGGCGATCATGTCTCACATGGTTGAAAAAGTAAACCGTGCGCCCCAAATCCAACCGTGTGTGATGTCGTCCACACGGTTCAAACATATTCACCGTGTGCGATGAGGGGTACATCGCACACGGTTCGTCTCGATGAATCATGTGCGATGGCATGCACGCGATTACTCAGAAACGAACGTGTGTGATGTATGTATTATCACGGATGGACCATAAACCTAGCTATGTGCACACGTGTCGCCGCCTCGTCTTCTCCCACCTCTTCGCGGCGCGTTCCCACCATTACGACCGGTGTCTCTCGCCTCCACACTGCACATGCGTCACCGATGACAACACATCGGTGCCACGTGCTCTTGATGAAGCGTCAAACTAATAGTCCGATGGTTGTCAAACTAATATGGAGATACGATGGACAACAAACGTATTTCCATGGATTAACGTGGAGCCTCCATTGGTGCTTCCAATTAGTACATATAAGATGATTGTGAAATTCAAAATATGTTCGCAAATTTGAAAAACATTCATGAATTCGTAATATGTTCCCAAAATTATTCCTGAATTTCAAAAATGTTCCCCGGTTTTAAAACAATATTCATGAATTGGAAATATGTTCCCAGATTTCAAAAGGTGTTCATTAATTTTATAATGAAAAAGGATAAAAGTAAAAAAAAGAAAACAAACAAACAAAAAATAAACCCCCGAAATAAAACAGTTAAAACTAGATAAGAAAACATAGAAATAAACCAGTTGAGGGAAGGTTCTAGAACCTTTCCAGAACTGGTGGAAAAAGAACGGAAGCGCCCGCACAATGAACCAGTCTGATCATGCTAGCTACTTTGAATCTTTGACACAATGAACTTAGTAGCTCTATCCCATCATCATTTCAGAGTATGGAAAGCCTAACATCCTTTGATCTATCTTACAATGAATTGGAAGGACCGGTCCTAGAGAGTAAGCTCTTCCAAGGAGCTCCAATGCAGTGGTTCATGCATAATAAGATGCTATGTGGTGCAGTGACAGGACACCCACCTTGTATTATTGCAACTCAAATCAGGGAGAAAAGGAATGATACAAAACACTAGTACTAGTAACGGTTGGTACTCTGATATTCCTAGGTCTTGTTGCAGCAATATTTATGTTCTGACATAGAAGGAAGAAAGACATGGAAACTAACACCATTAATGTAACACAAGCAATAGTCTTCTCTATTTGGAGTTTTGATGGGGCAAACATGTACAGGCAAATCATTCAAGCAACCAATAAGTTAGTGGCATACAAAGCTAGACTTGCAACATCCAAAATATTTGCTGCGAAAAAGATACAAATGATTGAAGATGAGTGTTGCATGAATGAGTCAGTGTTCATCGTGAAATCGAGGGATAGTCATTCTGGACTTAGTTTGTAGCAGATGAGGCCTCATGGAAATAAACAAAGTTGTACTGGTTCATATCTTCATGCCTAGAACATGCACGCATTTCACATATTTGGCCAAGTTACATTTTGCGGGAATGGAGATAATCTCATTGGTCCCTCTATAAAAATGGAAAATAATTAGGTCTACAACTTCAGCTGTCCATACTGCTAACAGCTCTAAAAGACGAATCTTTTCAATCTGTGCTTCTACTTCCATTATTTCCAGATCCTGCTTAGCTTGCAGTCTTGAGTGTGTCTTGGATGACGAAGGCCACTGCAAGGATGCCAAGTGAGAAATTAGTTGTGAGAACACATGGAAAGCTTAACCCATTAAAGGTGTAGATCAAAAAAGGAGTGCAACGTCACACAAGAGTACTAGCAAATGTTAATTCTGATCTGTTTTCAAAATTTTGGCACAAACTGCGTATGCCATGTCAGAAGAATTCATATACAAATTTAGTTTACACACCCATAATGTGAGATGATCTTTATTTTTTTCTATGAAGAGAGATGGAGCGTATCACTAACATTTCACTTCTGCTTCGGTACACCCACCCTAACACAAGGACGGCTCAGATTAGCCCATACCTCTTCATAAGAAAGGGCATGATGGTCAAATTTCGCTGTAAACGTATACGCCGTACACCTGCGAGCACTAGTAGAAAACAGGGCTTTGGTCCTGGCCAGATCAGAGCATTAGTCCCGGTCGTGTTACGAACCGGGACTAATGGGAGCATCGGTCCCGGTTCGAGAGGCTAGGACGCCGGCCGGGCCTCGGCAGGCATCAGTCCCGGTTCGGCTGGGACCTTTAGTCCCGGTTCCATCCACCAACCGGGACTAAAGGGGTTGCTGCCCGTTAGTCCCGGTTGGTGTCTGGAACCGGGACTAAAGGGTAGGTCATTAGTCCCGGTTTTAGACACAAACCGGGACTAAAGTTTTGCCTATATATATCCACGCCCCCCACCCCATCTCCTCTGTTTTTTGGCCGTGGAAGGGTGGAGGTGTGGGCTACTTTGTTTTTTGCCTATATATGCACATGAGGTGTTCAATGAAATGCCGGAGCCACACTTAAGCTTTCTCCTCTGTTCTTCCTCCAAGCTCGACCTCCAAGCTCCATTTTCCCCAAGATTTGTTTAGATTTGGCGGTGCACCAACTATCCAAGTGTCCTAAAAAGGTTAGCAACTTCATCCTTTCATCTCTCACTGCTAGTTTAGCTCATTTCAAATGCTCTAGAAGTAGTGTGGTTTGTGGGTTTTAGTGGAGGAGTGTATGTGTGAGTTTATTTGATTTAGATGCACAATTTGAGCTCAAATTAACTTCTTAGTTTGCACATGTGTAGGGTGCTGTCCCGTCCCCGTCCCCGTCCTCACCGCCGTCGATCGCCCGCGCCGATCTCGTCGCCGGCACCACCGTGGTGAGCCTCTTGTTCTTATCTTTTTTTAAAGAAAAAATTCTTACTTGTATGATTTATATAGCTACTTGTATAATTTTCTTACTTGTATTATTGTTTGTTATTATATAGTGCCATGGTTTTGGTATCCGCCCCCGTCGGCTCTCGTCCGGTCTATGATTCGGATGTGGTATATTATCTTTTATAACTATTTGTTTCATTTAGTGTTTATGACAATTATGCCGACCAACTTGACATAGATGTCTTTATCTAGGAGGTATGTGAACCGGAAATTCCAACCGACCCTCTTGTCGAGAGGTTAAATTTAGTTGAAAAAGAAAACAATTATTTGAAAGAAAAATTGAAAAGAGTTGAAGAAGAGAAGATGAAATTGGAGTTGCATGTTGCCGATGTTGTCGATCTACACAAGATCCAGATGGATGCAATGCGCTTGAAGATTAGAAAGATTAGAAAATATGCCATTGATAATGAGGCTTGGTATCATTATGCTGTTGGATCAATTGTTACCTTAGTTGCGATTTTGATCGCATTTGTTGTTGCATTTAAATGTTTTACATAGTTGTATGTTAGTTTCAATGTATGTTTTAATTAGAGCTGTATGTTGTTCTATGAGAACTATGTATGAACTTTATGTATTTATTTTTTCAGTAATAACATTTGATCACTACTGTACTTTGGTTTTAATGTGATGATGAACTTGTATTAATTTGATCATTTCTCTATTCATGATGTTCTGTAATGGTTTTTGATATACTTAATTATATAATGCACGCAGATGAACCGGCAATGGATGTACGGTGACCGACGCACCTCCGACTACATTACGGGCCTGCATAATTTTCTCGATGTGGCTGAGGCAAACAAGCAGAATGGTTTTATGTATTGTCCATGTACTGTCTATGAGAATACGAAGGATTACTCTTCCTCGAAAACCCTTCACTTCCACCTGCTTGAGAAGGGTTTCATGCCCCACTATAATGTTTGGACCAAGCACAGAGAAAGAGGGGTTATGATGGAAGATAACGAAGAAGAAGAGGATGATGACAACTATCCTATGTTCCCTGAATACGGTGATACTGCAACGGGGGAAGCTGAAGATCAAGAGGCACCAGATGTGCCCGATGATGATCTTCGCCGGGTCATTGTTGATGCACAGAGAGGATGAGAAAGTGAAAGGGAGAAGTTGAAATTCGATCGAATGTTAGAGGATCACAAAAAAGGGTTGTACCCAAATTGCGAAGATGGCAACACAAAGCTCGGTACCGCACTGGAATTGCTGCAATGGAAGGCAGAGAATGGTTTATCTGACAAGGGATTTGGGAAGCTACTGAAAATAATGAAGAAGAAGCTTCCAAAGGATAACGAATTGCCTGACAGTACGTACGAAGCAAAGAAGGTTCTCTGCCCTCTAGGATTAGAGGTGCAGAAGATACATGCATGCCCTAATGACTGCATCCTCTACCGCGGTGAGTACGAGGATTTGAACGCATGCCCGGTATGCGGTGCATTGCGGTATAAGATCAAACAAGATGAGCCTGGTGATGTTGAGGGCGAGCGCCCCAGGAAGGGGGTTCCTGCCAAGGTGATGTGGTATGCTCCTATAATACCACGGCTGAAACGTCTGTTCAGAAACAAAGAGCATGCAAAGTTGATGCGATGGCACAAAGAAGACCGTAAGAAAGACGGGAAGTTGAGAGCACCCGCTGACGGGTCGCAGTGGAGAAAAATCGAGAGAAGGTGGGGGGACTTTGCAGGTGACGCAAGGAACGTATGGTTTGGTTTAAGTGCAGATGGCATTAATCCTTTTGGGGAGCAGAGCAGCAATCATAGCACCTGGCCCGTGACTCTATGTATCTATAACCTTCCTCCTTGGTTGTGCATGAAGCGGAAGTTCATTATGATGCCAGTGCTTATCCAAGGCCCTAAGCAACCCGGCAATGACATTGATGTGTACCTAAGGCCATTAGTTGAAGAACTTTTACAGCTGTGGAATGGAGAAGGTGTACGTGTGTGGGATGAGCACAAACAGGAGGAATTTGACCTACATGCGTTGCTGTTTGTAACCATTAACGATTGGCCTGCTCTCAGTAACCTTTCAGGACAGACAAACAAGGGATACCACGCATGCACACACTGTTTAGATGACACCGACAGTATATATTTGGACAAATGCAGGAAGAATGTGTACCTGGGACAAGTTGAGAGTACCCGCTGATGGGCCGGACTTTGCAGGTGACGCAAGGAACTTATGGTTTGATTTAAGTGCAGATGGCATTATGTAGGAGATATGCCCTAGAGGAAGTAATAACAGTTATTTTGTATCTCCGAGTTTGTAATGAATGTTTATGATCCATGCTATAACTGCAATGATTCTCGAGTCTACAATAACCACGAGGCTTGGAGGGAAACTCATGTGCACGTGTGGTATAATAAACGGTAAAATGTATTCCTAGTCTTGCCTCTAAGACTGGCTCAAGTATTGCAGGATGATCCTGTTTTCCTGATCATGGGCATGGCTATGCCGGCAATTTTGAGGGCACGATGTTGGTAGAACACTTATGTTGAATCGACCCAAATTGATGTTATGCTATGAGATTCATTTGTCACAAGTTAATGGTTAAATAACACAGAGATAGTTAATGTTTGCATAATTCCTTTGACCATGAGAGTATCGAGTTCCTTCGTGCTTGCTTCGTGAACTTTGGGGTTTGTTAAACGTCATCCGTTACTGGGTGGCTATTACGGCGGCTTACGGGTTCACGGAAAAGTATGGCAAGCAACTTAATAGCTCAAGATTGGGATTTGCTCCTCCGACGATGGAGAGATATTCTTGGGCCCTCTCGGTGTTACGGTATCCATCATCGTCTGGCCAGACACAGTGTGATTTGATCACAGGGATGCCGGAACACGAAAACGAGAAAAGAGAACAAAACCGGTAACGAGGTAACTTGCATAGTGGACAAGTTGTTGATCCACGGGGATGCAGAAAATCTCACCTCGGGTGTTTGTGAAATATCGCGAAGCAACAGGAATAGCACACGGCAACTGGAGGTTCACTCGAATATTCATTCGTGTGGGTATAGGGGTCAATATGGGTGTCCACGGCTCCGATGTTGATCATTGATCGGAAGGGGTTCCGGGTCATGTCTATACTTCACCGAACCTATAGGGTCACACGCTTAAGGGTCATCTATCTGCTGAATACTAGACAGGGAGTCTGAGAAAAAGTTTCCGGAAAAAGTTTTCGGAGACAGCGGAAAAGTTCCGAAGAGAGAGGTCACCGGATGAGTTCCGGTGAAACTGAAAAGTTGTTTCAGGGGTTACCATAAAGTCAAATTGGTTTCGGCACATGCCTGATAATTCTTGGAGGGTACCAGAATCATTCTGGAAACTTCTGGGAATTTTCCGAAAGAAAAATCGGAAATGTTCCGGAGCTGCCGGAACCACTTCAGATGCTTTTCGCAGATGAAAATCACTAATCCGGAATTGTTCCGGACCGCATTGAAAATTATTTTAGTGGGTACTGGAAATGTTCTAAGCCCACATAAATATTTTCAGTTCGAACAGACGCTGAAAAATGTCGTCGTGAATAGTGAAAGTGCTTTTTGGGATATTTTTGGAAAAGTGCCTTTTGGGATATTTTCCCAAAAGGCTTCTAGAAGGGATGGATGGGTCGGACCTCCTTTGGGGGGCCCCACCAAGAGGGTGGCCGGCCACATGTGGTGCTCCTCCATGGAGCACCACTTGCCTTTTGGCTTTCCCATTTTGCCCTTGGAAAGTGTTTCCTTCATGAGCAAGTTTTGGTATTTTGAATACCCATCCTACCCCTTGGCTTTCCTATAAATAGAGGAGGTGAGGGCTGCCATCTCTTCATCCATTTTCTCTCATACACATGCTATGCTTTGCTAGCTCTCTCTCTCCCTCCCGTGAATTTGCGTAGTCTTAATCTTGACGGCATGGTGGAATCTCACAAAGTTCTGGCAATCCGCGATCCTTTCATGCTGCTCCTGAGTATGCTGATTGACAGATCAACGAAGTGCTAACAGTTCTTTGGGTTCCACCATAGTTAAAGAAAGATGGATGTTTCGCAGACGAAAGGGCAATGCAGATATGATCTGCACGGGGGTCACGCGTATGACGAAGTTTAGTATGGGGCTCGAGATTTTATTATCTCGTGTTTCATACACCCTGGAAAGTTAATCTAGCAACTTGAATTATCATACTTGATGATGAGCGTTGGTAACTGCGGTTTGAGTCAAAACCTTAGAAGCCACGTAAAATAAAATTTTGCATAAACCGATTAGAGGCGTCTAACTTGGTTTTGCAGGATGGTTTGCATGTGATGTGGTATAGCAAGTCTCATATTAATTTGATTATGTATGAGATGACTATATGATGTAATTAACATGACCCGCGTGTCATGATTCGGCATGATGGCTGGAGCCATATGATTGCACTTTAATGACCTGCGTGTCAACCTTATGTAATGCACTTATTTTATTAGCTATAGAGATAGCAATATTATCTGGTGCATCGACAAGGTGGTGGCAATCTTCGCAAAGGTGAACACCGACGCGAATGCCGAAGACGAAGAAATACTTGACTTCTCCGTCAGAAGGGGCTATACCATATCATGCTATTATGAATTGCCTGAGATGTTTATCCCTCTTGATGCACCCTTCTTGATTGTGCGGTAGTCGCTTTTTATTAGGGTGATCTCTCACAAAAATATCAAAGTAGTTAGTGTTCACCCAAGTGTAGCACCGTCTGAAATTCGTATCTTTTCGGGGTGCGCCATGTCCACATGGGTACGAACGAGTCGAGAGGAATGAGGCGGGTGAGGTCAGACCTCGCAGCAAGATCACTTGGTTGTCTTTGACGTTCAGGCAGGATCGTCCTGAGCTCGGAACACACCCATCGAAAGATGAACAAGAGTCACATGGAGATGTGATCGGCAAGTTTGCCTACCGATTGAAATTCTCGTCATCAGTGATGTCCACATCAATGGCGTTGAATTTAAATGTGGATCTTGAATCACTAACAATCAATTATGAGAGACATTGATTTGAGTGGGAGCGCACCTTAGAATAAAATTGTTTATTCACTAGTGCAAAAATCATTATGAACAAAGTCTAAGTGAACTTGTGTTTTCCGTTGTAGATCAAATGGCTCGCAACAGCGCGTTCAACTTAGGCCCGATGTTAGAGAAAGACAAGTTAGCTGTGAATGGAAACAACTATGCGGACTGGGTCCGTACCCTGAGGATTGTCCTCAGAAGTGCTAAGAAAGTGTACGTGCTTGACGGACCTCTTCCACCTAAGCCGGCGGCAACCGCCCCGGCAGATGAACAAAATGTCTGGGCCACTAAGGATGATGATTTCAACTTAGTGCAGTGCCTCATGCTGTCTTGCATGAGTTCAGAGCTTCAAAAACATTTTGAATTCCATAACTCCTTTGATATGATCAAGGATCTGGATGCTCTGTACAAGTTTAATGCACGGTCTGAACGTTTTGATATCATGAAAATGATGATGGAGACCAAGATGGCTGAGGGCAGTTCAGTTGGCGAGCACGTAGTCAATATGATTGGCTACACTGAAAGGCTTAAAACCCTGGAATTTCCACTTCCGCCAGAGCATGTTATGGACATGTTGCTCGGTTCACTCCCCCCGTCTTACGGCGGTTTTATCATGAACTACAACATGAATGGGATGGACAAAACAGCAAATGAGGTGCTTGCCATGCTGAAAACTGCTGAAGGAGGACTGCGGAAAAATCACAAGCAAGTGTTGCTTGTGAATAAGACTGCCAGTTTCAATAAGAAAGGCAAGCCAAAGAAGGGCAAGGGCGCCGGTAAGACCGGCTTCCAACGCAAATCTAAGGGCGGAGCCAAGAATGAAACTGAGTGCTTCTACTGCAAGGGCACATGACACTGGAAGAGAAACTGCAAGAAGTATCTGGAAGATAAGAAGTCCGGGAAAACCGGAAAAGGTATAATTGTTATACAAGTTAATGTCATTGACGTTATGCTTGCTAGCGAAAATTCTAAGTCTTGGGTATTTGATACCGGATCGGTTGCACACATTTGCAACTCGATACAGGGGCTTCAGAAGGTGCGCAAGCTGGCAAAGAATGAAGTCGTGATGCGTGTCGGGAACGGCGCTGGGATCGCCGCTCAAGCCGTCGGCGTTATGCCTCTACGTATCCCTTCAAGATTTATTTTGGAACTAAGTAACTGTTATTTTGTTCCGTTGTTGTGTAGAAACATTATCTCTGGATCATGTTTAGTGCACGATGGGTACTCCTACAAGTCTGAGAACAATGGTTGTTCACTTTATTGTAAGGATATGTTTTATGGATTTGCACCCATTGTTGGGGGCCTTTTCATACTAAATCTTTAATGTGGAAATGATGTCTTTAACGTAAATGCTAAACGCCTTAAGAAGGCTGATACCACCACCACTTTCATGTGGCACTGTCGGCTTGGCCACATCGGAAAGAAACGCATGCAAAGACTCCATAAAGATGGAGTTTTAACGTCTTTTGATTTTGAATCATTTGACACATGTGAAGCTTGCTTGATGGGGAAAATGACCAAGACGCCGTTCACGGGTCATCCTGAACGGGCGAATGAATTGTTGGAAATAATACATAGTGATGTATGTGGTCCAATGAGCACAATCGCACGGGGTGGGTACTTCTACTTCGTGACTTTTACTGATGATTTGAGTAGGTATGGCTATATCTACTTAATGAAGCATAAGTCGGAAACCTTTGAAAAGTTCAAAGAATTTCAGAATGAGGTAGAAAATCATCGTAACAAAAAGATTAAGTTTCTGCGGTCTGATCGCGGAGGCGAATATCTTAGTCATGAGTTTGGCCAACATCTGAGTGACCGTGGAATCGTTTCACAGCTTACGCCTCCCGGAACTCCACAGCGAAACGAAGTGTCGGAAAGACGTAACCGAACCCTATTAGACATGGTAAGGTCGATGATGTCTCTTACAGATCTACCGATATCTTTTTGGGGTCACGCACTACTTACTGCCGCTCACACATTAAACAGAGCACCGTCTAAGTCTGTTGAGACGACACCATACGAGTTATGGCATGGGAAGAAACCCAATTTGTCACATCTCAAAGTTTGGGGTTGTGAAGCTTATGTAAAACGTTTACAACCAAGCAAACTCGATCCCAGATCAGACAAATGTAACTTTGTAGGTTATCCCAAGGAAACAGTTGGGTATTTCTTCTACCAACCCTCCGAGTGCAAAGTGTTTGTCGCTAAAAATGGAGTCTTTCTTGAGAAAGAGTTTCTCGCTAAAGAATCAAGTGGGAGGACAGTACAACTTGATGAGATTAGTGAATCTTCGGCAACCGTTGATATGGCTAAGGAACCGGAAGTAATTCCGCAAATTATCCCTACAACCGAGCCGGAAGGTGTCGCATGTGATGCGGAAACTTCAAATAATGTTGTAACTGAACCGCGCAGATCAGGTAGGGCTATCCAGCCACCTGAGTGGTTTCATAACGAAATCTTCATTCTTGAAGACGATGAACCTGCGCACTACAAGGAAGCGATGGCGGGGCCTAGCTCAAGGGAATGGCACAAGGCCATGAAATCCGAAATGAAATCCATGTACGAAAACCAAGTTTGGAACTTGGAAGAACTTCCAGATGGCGTAAAACCCATTGGTTGTAAATGGATTTTCAAAAGAAAGACGGACGCGGATGGTAACATTACTATCCACAAAGCTAGACTTGTGGCGAAAGGGTTCACGCAAGTTCTAGGGGTAGACTACGACGAGACTTTCTCGCCAGTAGCTATGCTTAGGTCTGTTCGGATATTACTAGCAATTGCTGCTTATTTCGATTATGAAATATGGCAGATGGATGTCAAAACGGCTTTCCTAAATGGAAACCTTGAAAAGGATGTATACATGATACAGCCAGAAGGTTTTGTCGATCCTAAGAATGCTGGAAAGGTATGTAAGCTTCAGAAAGCCATTTATGGTCTGAAGAAAGCATCAAGGAGCTGGAAAATTCGTTTTGATGAAGTGGTCAAAGAGTTTGGCTTCATCAGGAACGATGAAGAATCTTGTGTTTACAAGAAGTTTAGTGGGAGCGCAAAAGCATTTCTAATCTTGTATGTGGACGACATATTGTTGATTGGAAATGACGTGAATTTTCTTAGCGAAATAAAACTCTCATTGAAGAAGAGTTTTTCAATGAAAGACTTAGGAGAAGCAGCATATGTATTGGGCATCAGAATCTATAGAGATAGATCAAGACGCCTGATAGCGCTTAGCCAAAGCACGTACATTGACAAGGTGTTGAAAAGGTTCAACATGGAGAACTCCAAGAAAGGCCTACTCCCCATGTCACCTGGCACAGTGCTTTGCAAGAATCAGTGTCCTCGGACCCTCGATGAGCTAGTACAAATGAATGATATTCCATATGCTTCGGCAGTTGGTTCTATTATGTATGCCATGCTATGTACAAGACCGGATGTTTCCTATGCGCTAAGTGTTAGCAGCCGGTACCAAGGTGATCCAGGATTGGAACACTGGGCCGCAGTCAAGGGTATTCTTAAGTACCTCAGAAGGACCAAGGATTTACTCCTTGTGTACGGAGGTGATGAAGAACTCATTGTAAGTTGTTACACTGATGCAGGCTTCATGACTGACCCAGATGACTTCAAATCTCAATCTGGCTATGTTTTCATATTGAACGGCGGCGCAGTTGATTGGAAAAGTTCCAAACAAAAGACTGTGGCAGATTCTACAACGGAGGCGGAATATGTTGCTGCTTCAGAAGCCTCCAAGCAGGCTATCGGAATCAAGCAATTTCTTGAAGACCTTGGTGTGGTTCCAAGTGCTCTGGACCCGGTGGAGATCTATTGTGATAATAGTGGCGCCGTGGCTCAGGCAAGGGAGCCATGTTCGCACCATAAGACAATGCATATTCAACGCAAATATAAACTCATTCGACATCATGTCGAAGAAGGTTTAGTGAAAGTACGCAAAGTTCACACGGATCTGAATGTGTCAGACCCGATGACAAAGCCTCTACCACGAGCAAAGCATGAGCAACACCGGACAGCCATTGGTGTTAGGGAAGCCATGTAACTGGATTATGACTCTAGTGCAAGTGGGAGACTGTAGGAGATATGCCCTAGAGGCAGTAATAACAGTTATTTTGTATCTCCGAGTTTGTAATGAATGTTTATGATCCATGCTATAACTGCAATGATTCTCGAGTCTACAATAACCATGAGGCTTGGAGGGAAACTCATGTGCACGTGTGGTATAATAAACGGTAAAATGTATTCCTAGTCTTGCCTCTAAGACTGGCTCAAGTATTGCAGGATGATCCTATTTTCCTGATCATGGGCATGGCTATGCCGGCAATTTTGAGGGCATGATGTTGGTAGAACACTTGTGCTGAATCAACCCAAATTGATGTTATCCTATGAGATTCATTCGTCACAAGTTAATGGTTAATAACACAGAGATAGTTAATGTTTGCATAATTCCTTAGACCATGAGAGTATCGAGTTTCTTCGTGCTTGCTTCGTGAACTTTGGGGTTTGTTAAACGTCATCCGTTACTGGGTGGCTATTACGGCGGCTTACGGGTTCACGGAAAAGTATGGCAAGTAACTTGATAGATCAAGATTGGGATTTGCTCCTCCGACGATGGAGAGATATTCTCGGGCCCTCTCGGTGTTACGGTATCCATCATCGTCTGGCCAGACACAGTGTGATTTGATCACAGGGATGCCGGAACACGAAAACGAGAAAAGAGAACAAAACCGGTAACGAGGTAACTTGCATAGTGGACAAGTTGTTGATCCACGGGGATGCAGAAAATCTCACCTCGGGTGTTTGTGAAATATCGCGAAGCAACAGGAATAGCACACGGCAACTGGAGGTTCACTCGAATATTCATTCGTGTGGGTATAGGGGTCAATATGGGTGTCCACGGCTCCGATGTTGATCATTGATCGGAAGGGGTTCCGGGTCATGTCTATACTTCACCGAACCTATAGGGTCACACGCTTAAGGGTCATCTATCTGCTGAATACTAGACAGGCAGTCTGAGAAAAAGTTTCCGAAAAAAGTTTTCGGAGACAGCGGAAAAGTTCCGAAGAGAGAGGTCACCGGATGAGTTCCGGTGAAACTGAAAAGTTGTTTCAGGGGTTACCATAAAGTCAAATTGGTTTCGGCACATGCCTGATAATTCTTGGAGGGTACCAGAATCATTCTGGAAACTTCTGGGAATTTTCCGAAAGAAAAACCGGAAATGTTCCGGAGCTGCCGGAACCACTTCAGATGCTTTTCGCAGATGAAAATCACTAATCCGGAATTGTTCCGGACCGTTTTAGTGGGTACTGGAAATGTTCTAAGCCCACATAAATATTTTCAGTTCGAACAGACGCTGAAAAATGTCGTCGTGAATAGTGAAAGTGCTTTTTGGGATATTTTTGGAAAAGTGCCTTTTGGGATATTTTCCCAAAAGGCTTCTAGAAGGGATGGATGGGTGGGACCTCCTTTGGGGGGCCCCACCAAGAGGGTGGCCGGCCACATGTGGTGCTCCTCCATGAAGCACCACTTGCCTTTTGGCTTTCCCATTTTGCCCATGGAAAGTGTGTCCTTCATGAGCAAGTTTTGGTATTTTGAATACCCATCGGACCCCTTGGCTTTCCTATAAATAGAGGAGGTGAGGGCTGCCATCTCTTCATCCATTTGCTCTCATACACATGCTATGCTTTGCTAGCTCTCTCTCTCTCCCTCCCACGAAAAGAGTTTTTCGTAGAGCCGAAAGGCTGTCTGGGTTCCGGCAGGAACTAGTTCTGGACGGCGAAGCCTTGCCGGATAGATGACACCGTATGTGTGCAACTCTGTAGAGAGATCGTAGTTTCGGTCTTAGTTTGAGAGGTCCTCCCGAAGGGCTGTCCGAGTGACCGTCCGAGTTTCGAAGGTCCTCCCATAGGGCTGTCCGAGTGACCGTCCGAGTTTCGAACGTCCTCCCGTAGGGCTGGCCGAGTGACCGTCCGAGTTTCGAAGGTCCTCCCGAAGGGCTGTCCGTGACATCGTCCGAGGCACTGTCCGACCGCCTCCCGAAGGGCTGTCCGACGAGGGAGTACATCCTCGCGGTTGGGAGGTTGTAAAATCCTAGCTGCGGGGATCTGCACCAACGATCTCCACCGACTCTTCTTCCGCTGCGCTACGAGTCGGTACGGATCAGATCAAACCTTGTATGCAATCTCCATAGTGGTCCTGGGCGTGCTCGCTATACCGAAATTTTTTGTTTTCTGTCGCTTTCCCCAACACATTAATCCTTTTGGGGAGCAGAGCAGCAATCATAGCACCTGGCCTGTGACTCTATGTATCTATAACCTTCCTCCTTGGTTGTGCATGAAGCGGAAGTTCATTATGATGCCAGTGCTCATCCAAGGCCCTAAGCAACCCGGCAACGACATTTATGTGTACCTAAGGCCATTAGTTGAAGAACTTTTACAGCTGTGGGATAAAAAAGGTGTACGTGTGTGGGATGAGCACAAACAGCAGGAATTTGACCTACGAGCGTTGCTGTTTGTAACCATCAATGATTGGCCTGCTCTTAGTAACCTTTCAGGACAGGCAAACAAGGGATACAACGCATGCACGCACTGTTTACATGAGACTGAAAGTATATATTTGGACAAATGCAAGAAGAATGTGTACCTGGGACATCGTCGATTTCTTCCGACCAAGCATGCCTTAAGAAAGAAAGGCAAGCATTTCAAAGGTGAGGCAGATCACCGGAAGAAGCCTGTCCTCCGTACTGGTGATGATATACTTGATATGGTCAAGGATTTACAAGTAATCTTTGGAAAGGGTCCTGGCGGACAATCTGTTCCGAATGACGCTGACGGACACGCACCCATGTGGAAGAATAAATCTATATTTTGGGACCTACCCTATTGGAAAGACCTAGAGGTCCGCTCTGCAATCGACGTGATGCACGTGACAAAGAATCTTTGCGTGAACCTACTAGGCTTCTTGGGCGTGTATGGGAAGACAAAAGATACACCAGGGGCACGGGAGGACCAACAACGTATGAACGAAAAAGATGGCATGCATCCAAAGTAGTATCAAGGTCCTGCCAGCTACGCTCTTACCAAAGCAGAGAAGGAAATCTTTTTTGAATGCCTGCTCAATATCAAGGTCCCGTCTGGCTTCTCGTCGAATATAAAGGGAATAATAAATATGGCAGAGAAAAAATTCCAGAACCGAAAGTCTCATGACTGCCACGTGATTATAACGCAACTGCTTCCGGTTGCATTGAGGGGGCTTCTACTAGAAAATGTTCGATTAGCCATTGTGAAGCTATGTGCATTCCTCAATGCAATTTCTCAGAAGGTAATCGATCCAGAAATCCTACCAAGGTTACAGAATGATTTGGTCCAATGTTTTGTCAGTTTCGAGTTGGTGTTCCCACCATCCTTCTTCAATATTATGACGCACGTCCTAGTTCACCTAGTCGACGAGATTGCAATTCTGGGTCCTGTATTTCTACACAATATGTTCCCCTTTGAGAGGTTCATGGGAGTCTTAAAGAAATATGTTCGTAACCGTGCTAGGCCAGAAGGAAGCATCTCCACGGGCCATCAAACAGAGGAGGTCATTGAGTTTTGTGTTGACTTTATTCCTGACCTTAAGCCAATTGGTGTTCCTGAATCGCGGCATTAGGGGAGACTGGGTGGAAAAGGCACGCTAGTACCGAACTCAATAATATGTAGGGACGGACATTCTTGGGCGCAAGCACACTACACAGTTCTACAGAATTCTACCTTGGTGGCCCTGTATATCAATGAACACAAGAATATTCTACGCTCCAAACACCCGGAGCAGTCTGACGACTGGATTACACGTGAACACATGGGGACTTTCGGCGGTTGGTTGCAAACACATCTCATGGGTAACATCACTGTTGGAGATGACCTGTACTTCTTGGCCAGGACACCATCTTTGACTGTATTGACTTTCCAAGGGTACGAGATAAATGGGAATACATTTTACATGATCACCCAAGATAAAAAGAGCACCAACCAAAATAGTGGTGTCCGCTTTGATGCAGCAAACACCAATAGGGCAAAGGACACATATTATGGTTACATAGAGGACATATGGGAACTTGAATATGGACGTGATTTTAAGGTCCCTTTGTTTCGGTGCAAATGGGTCAATCTGTCAGGAGGCGGGGTACAGGTAGACCCGCAGTACGGAATGACAATAGTGGATCTCAACAATCTTGGGTACACAGACGAACCATTCGTCCTAGCCAATGATGTGGCGCAGGTTTTCTATGTGAAGAACATGTCTACCAAACCGGGAAAAAGAAAAGATAAGGAAGCGAATACATCATACGATGAGCCAAAGCGCCACATAGTTCTTTCAGGGAAAAGAAACATCGTGGGAGTGGAGGACAAGACAGACATGTCAGAAGATTATGAAAAGTTTCATGAAATTTCTCCCTTCAGAGTGAAGACTGACCCAAGCATCATGTTAAATGATGAAGATTATCCTTGGTTACGGCGCAATAAGCAAGGGACACACGCGAAGAAATAGTTTTATACCCCAAGATCCCACTCTGGGATGTGACCGGCTTCACCGCCATCACTTTCTCTCTAGTGTGAGTTTCCGGACTTATAGCTGGAAAGTGCCACTTCGGACAAACCGGAGGGAATCTTTGTAAGAGCTAGCTAGGGCATTTTGGCATTTGAAACATGATTTTAGAATAATTATTTATTAAGTTATGAAATTTCAATTATTCCTATCCTTTCAGTCCCATGTTTTGCAAGGTTGATCATACGCGGTTAGTCCCGGTTGGTGGCTCCATATAAAATAACAAGGTTAATATAGACATGGCTTAAACGTCTTGACATAGATGAATACAGCAGAAGCATCGGAGATGATAAGAGAGAAACGTTGTATGACATAAAGTTGGAGGTACTATGTGGTTTCTCTGATCGGAGATGATAAGAGAGAAACGTTGTATGACATAAAGAAAATATAACATTATTAGGTTAACAGAAAATACTATGAATCTTCTAGAAGATTCATAGTAAGGGTCTATCTCCTTCACATAGGGAACATTGGTGTCGACTTTTTTTGAATCACTATGTGTCTATGCATCAAAATAAATTAGGTTAACAAAAAGTATCGGAATTTATGGTGAATATGTTGCGGCAATGGTACATATGAAAATAACTTGATAGAACTAGCTATTTTGTCACTATTTGATGAAAATCTATATCATGAAATAAAGTTATATAAAATTCTAGTTATGATCAACTAAAACAAAACTATAATATTCTTCAATAGCAAAAAGAATCAACTAAAAAGCTTTTATAAAACTCTAGTTATGATCAAAATAATATTAACTTAAAATTATATAAAATTTATGCAACTAAAATTTTCATAAAGTATTTTTTGTTAAAAACTTTAATAGCAAAAAGAATTAAATGAAAACTAGGCATGTATGCATCTGTTTAAAAGAAAACTTTAGAATTAAAACCAAAAATAGGCATGATCTCTTTCATTAACACGGAAAGAATATGAAAGTTTTGCATTTTTTAGAATTTCATATATTTTGTTGAAATTATTTGATAATCATGTGTATTACACATAAGTGAGTATGTATAAAAATTAGGATGTGATTTGAAGAAGGTCAAAAAATTGACATAACATATGCAAAAAATAAAAAAAATAAAAAAATGCCCGCCTACTAGCAGGAGAATTCACACACCACGGCCTGCATATGACTAGAAACGTAACTATATATGGGCCAGGATGCAGGCCCGCGGCGCACGAATTTCTGCTTTCAGTAGGATCCACAGGGCAGAGAGGGGACAGGTCAGACGATGAGCTGTCTGTGCTTTGAGAGGAACTTGCAACGGTAGCCGCAGGCGGGCTTATAAACCGCTGCGAGCACCTCTCGCTTGGCGAGGTGGGACTAAACTCCCACCGCCCCTCGACTGTGCCAGGACCAACCCTTTAGTCCCGGTTGGTGGCTCCAACCGGGACTAAAGGCCCCCTTTAGTCCCGGTCTGAGCCACTAACCGGGACTAAAGGGTTGGTTTTCGCGCCCTTTGGGCTGGTGAAATTCACCGTTAGTCCCGGTTGGTGGCTCGGACCGAGACTAAAGGGGGGCCTTTAGTCCCGGTTGGAGCCACCAGCCGGGACTAAAGGGTTGGGTATATAAGTAGCACTTAAGAATTTTTCTCTCATTCTCTCCCCCGACGCCGAACCACAGCACGACGCCTCCAGGCTGCTGCGCCGGAGATCGCCGTCGCCTCCGAGCCGTCCCCCCCCTCGCCGACGCCCTCGCCGCGCCCTGCCCCAACGCCCTCGCCGCGCCCTGCCCCAACGCCCTCGCCGCGCCCTGCCCCGACGTCGCCGTCGCCGAGCCCTGCCCCGACGCCGCCGTCGCCGAGCCCTGCCCCGACGCCGTCTCCCGCTCCCCTGCAACACACTGTGAGCCGCCGCGCTGTTCCCCTCCTCCTCCTCCCCCCCCCCCGCGCCCCGACGCCGCCGCCCGCCCCGACGCCGACACCGCCCGCGCTCCGGCCTCTCCGCCCCTCTTTTTGTTATTTTTGTTAATGTGATTTCCAGTGAGCATATTATCAATGTTGAAGAAGGAGTGATCTTAATGGTGATAGAAATTAGTCATAGAAATTTTTGTGAAATTTTTGTTCATAGAAATGGTGATAGAAATCCAGTGAGCATATAAACAAATTGAAGAACAATTTTTTTGCATTAGAGTTCATTTTGTCTTTTTTGTATGTTTTAATGCAAGCATCTTTTGGGCAATCTTTGAACATGAAGTAGGAGCATTTTGATGTCATGTTGCTAGTAGATTTTAGTTCATGCCATGTTAGGACCTGTAGTGAGTGCTACAAGCTTGTAAACTTGCTATCTATTCATTTCTGCCATATATGCCATGCTATTTTTCTCTAAGTCTGAAACTGCCAGTATTAATACTTTGCATTTTGCCTTGAGGTTTGCAACAAATCTGTGCATCTTCAGATCATGATCAGTAAGGGTGTTTTGTTGAGGGTAATTAGTACATGCTTGCCATGCTCTTTGTTGCCATGAAAAACTGTTGTAGCATATATTTTACTTGCCTCAAAGGTTGCATCATGAATCTGTTTTCTGCCACTTGTCAACTTGATCATGATGATTGCCATTGATCTAGGGGTCATTTGAATTAGTTCAGTAAGCATGTTTTGCCATGTGTTACATCTCCGTGGAATTACAGGTTGTGGTGTTGCATCTCCGTGGAGTTGGTCCCTGATCGTCCCTCCGCTGTTCGACAAAAGGTGTCCATTTGTTGTATGTTGAGTTTTGTTCATAGGATGATGGTTGGTTCATTTGTTGAGTTGTGTATTCATCTTGTGTATAAATCTTGTATTCATCTTGTATTCATTTTGTATTCATCTTGTGTATAAATCTTATATTCATCTTGTACAAATATCGTCGTAACTTCGACATGAGGGGGGGGGGGGTCGTTAAAACATAACCTCAATAATTTCGGTATAACTTCGACATGAGGGGGGAGGGGGTCGTTAAAATATAACCCCGATAATCCACTAATCCATTGCTCATATGCATATGATTCCTTGTTGTGATTAGGTCTATGTTTGCCACTAATCCATCTCTCATGGTTGTATATTGCCATGTTGTAATATTTGCAGAAACTATGGAATACGACAGAGACTTAGAACAAGAAGAGGCGTTGGAGGAAATAATCCGCGACGGAGATGATGATATCATCACCTCACAGTTTCTCAACGACTCCGATGGTGAGGGAAGAGAAGATGACGGCTCTGGTGATCGAATGGAGGAGGGAGAAGATGACGGCTCCGCCGGTGTTGGAGGCTTAACTGTTGCAAAGTCCGGCGAGGTATATATATTAATTAAGCATCTGCTGACTAGATGCATTAATTGTTTTGTATGTACATATATTAACGCTTCTTTCTTCTTTTAGCCCTCCGGATCGAGCCAAACTTCTATAAGGAGACGAGGCCCGAAGAAAAGGTTCGCGGAGAATGAAAGGTTCACGATCGAAGAAGTCGATCCAGATGGCAAACCGACTGTTCCCAAGCAGACCCAAGACCGATTTGTACATCAGTGCGGAGCTGTTGTTAGGGACAGCGTCCCGATCAGCATCCAAGAATGGAATAAGAAGAAGGATGATGGAGTTTCTTATGTCGACGATAGATGCAAAGATGAGCTTTGGAACTCGTTCATGATAAATTTCAGCCTACCGCCAGAGGAGGATCCAAATAACCCAGTTATACAGCGAAAAGTCAAAAAATGGGCTCTTAAGAAGATGGCAGTACAATTCAAGAACTGGAAGAAAAGATTGAACGAACAGTTTGTCGAGAAAGACGAGACTCCAGAATTCACCGGTCAATATGCGAAGATAAAAGATCACTGGCCCGCATTTGTGGCGTACAAGAAATCGGAGAAAGCTAAGAACAGGTCACAGACAAATAAGCTAAATGCTGCAAAGAAGCTGTATCACCATGTTACGGGGTCAGGTGGCTACAAGGTTGCCCGGCCTACGTGGGACAAAGCTGAGAACGACCTGCTTGCTAAAGGGATCCAACCAGCGACATTGAACTGGCCCGAACGGGCAAGGACTTGGTTCTTCCGGCATGGGGGAACTTTGGACCCAGAAACAGGGAAGTGTGTTTACATGAAAGAACAACTTAAAACACCCGTCATAAAGATTCAGGAAGCAATCAAGGACGTACAGGAAGGGAGGTTCCATCCCGACAGAGACAAGGACGAGCTGTCACGCACCCTCGGGAATCCTGAACACCCTGGACGAACACGAGGCACATCAGGCTCTGTTCTGTGGGTGCATGGGTTTCCCGACAGCACTGGTTATAGAAGCCGAGGGAGAAAGAAGAAAGAGGATGCAGACCGGATGCAGAAGGTAGAAGAAAGATTAGCGTTGCAGGAGAAGAAACTAGAGGCACTTACCAGTCAGCGAGCTACCGGCCCACCATCTCAGTAGCAAGAAGATCCTTCATTCGATACTGCCCACGAAGCTACCCCACCATCTCAGCGAAAAAGCAGCATGGCTTCCACGGAGCTCGTTCGGCCTGATATCACGGCTCCTCGCTACCCCATGGATGATATCACGGAGAGGGAACATTGTGAGCTAATGGCGAAATGCAGCAACCTAACCTTGAAGGTGGCGGTCGGCTATGTCTTACCTCCTGGACCTGATGGAACTTTCCATTGCAATCCGATTCCAGATGGCTATGCTATTGTTGGGGTGGATGAAGTTACCAACGGATTCGAGGGGCTGGACCTTGAGTACCCTACAGGTGAAGGGGAGACTCATCTGGTAGATGCCGTAAGGACTACCATTCTATGGAGAAAGGAAAACATCGTGCTTCCACAATGGACGCCGCGTCAGCAGACTCAGTCGGAGGAGGCCCCTCAGCAGACTCCTCACAGTCCAGCTCTATCTCCGCTGCCTCAGTCGTCTCCGCCGCGTCAGCACACTCCGCCGCCTTAGTTGTCTCCGCCGCGTCAGCGGACTCCGCCGGAGGAGGCCCCTCAGCAGAATCCTCCGCCGCCTCAGCTGTCTCCGCCGCCTCAGCGGACTCCGCCTCCTCCGCCGCGTCAGCTGACTCCGCCTCCTCCGCCGCCTCAGCAACGGCGGAAGAGACCCGCCGCCGCTCCGGCGGCTAGCAGTACAACAACGAAGAAATCCAGAGCAGGTCCAAGCGTCAAGAAGGCTCCTGCCAAGTTACCATACGACATGACTGAGGAGGAAAACAACGAGATCGTGGCTGCCGATGTGAAACGCCAGCTTGCACCGAAACGTCCAGATCCAAAGGAAAAAAAATAGATTTGGTAAAAGCAAAGCGCTGTCTGGATGCCCTTAAGCGACCACCACCGACTCCGCTGCTCTCACACTATGACCACTGTATTGTAAAGACATTTGATGAAGTGAAAAGGTCGGGAAGTAGCAGTGCTGCAACAAGTGGGAAAACAATTCCCCAGCTCGGCGAACAGGAAAAACAATCGTGCCCCCCGCTCAAGGTGTTTCCCGATATCGCTAATGATCCGGGGGTAGCGGCCGCTCATCCTGGTTACACTCTTGGTGATTACTTAGGCGATGAGGTACAGTTCGAAATGGCTGAGGTAGCCTTTAGATACGAGCACGGGAAGCCTCTCGTCAGACCTGAGCAGCTCCCGCATCTATCAACGATGATGCGAACATTGCATGACTGGTACTTGAAAGCCTGCAAGGAAGGGACCGACAGTATCTACGTGGGAATTAAAGATGAGCACTACTTCAATGGAGTCGAGGCGTTGTACATTGAATTTGAAGAATTATTTCAGTTATACAATCAAGACGCCCTCGACAAAACTATCGTCAGTTGCTATTGTCTGTAAGTATTTTTTCTGTAATTAAGTCTCTAGCTCAGCTCGTTCATTGCATGTATAATTATCCTCACACTATATTATGCAGATTGAAGATCCTCGAATGCAGAGGACAAATCTATGACATTGGGTTCATTAACCCAAATACCGTAAATAAATATACAGTACAAAAAAAACCCGATGATACAGAGAAAAACTTGCTAAAGGCGTTACTTGGACAACAAAACAAAAGGGAAATACTGTTTCCTTACAACTTCCAGTGAGTGTTACTGTCTTGTGCACATTCTGTTTTGCTTACTCGAGGTTAAGTGTAATTGATGAGTTATGCGTGCGCAGGTTCCACTTTATTCTGCTAGCCATTCAGCTTGACGCGGGACTAGTAATTATCTTGGACTCGAAACGTAAAGATCCTAAGGAGTGGGCGGACATGAGTCAAATGCTCCAGAAGTAAGTTCAATCATTATCGCACCATATCGGCAACTTTCGTTCATTTCCTGATATCAAGTAATCATTTTCTTTGCCGGGCAGGGTTTGGAAAAAGTTCACCAACCAGGTTAGGGATGAATGGAAAAAGGAGCTGCGATTTTCACACCCCAAAGTAAGTACTACTAGCTAGTTCCGCGCATCTCTCATTGATTCTAGTTTCAATACCATTATCATGCTTGATTATCATTTTGATTGAACTCTATTCTCGTAAAGTGCTTGCGGCAGGCACCCGGGAATAATTTATGTGGATACTACGTTTGCGAGTTCATTCGCCACAAGACCTCTGAGCGGGGCAGATCTTCAGAACAATTTGAAGTACGTAAACAATATTCACATTTTTATTTTATTACCATCAATTGTGTTGAGTTTCATTCATATATATATATATATATATATATTGAACCCCTTCTTTAAATTAGATCTGGCGGAAGCGGCACGAACTCCTACCAACTGATCGCATACGAGCAATTCAAGAGGAATTGACGGGATTCTTTGTTGAGCATGTCATACCTACAGACGGAGAATACCATCGGGATTTGCAATGCGATTTTGGTAATTAGATATTAGGGATCGTAAGAGATGTTATATTGTATATATGCATGAACGTGTACTATATGTAGTAGCGTCGAATAGATATACGAAAACTTGTTGTTCGACCAAGCACGGAGAAAGAGAGGTCACTTCTCTATATATATTGATCATGACGATGTTGTGTAATGGTTCCTTCATTGCTATATGTAGTAGCTAGCGTCGAGTTGAATGAAAAGTATAAAATAAAAATGAAAACCCTAAATGTAAAGGAATTGAATGGTAAACATAAAAACAAAAGGGGAAACACAATATGAAACCCCTAAACCCTCCAAAACCCCTAAACCCCTCCTTTCAAAAAAATAAAAACAAAAACCCCAGCGCCTGGCAGGTGCTGACGCGTGGCTGCCTTCTAGTCCCGGTTGGTGTTACCAACCGGGACTAGAGGTCCTCCTGCCTGGGCGCCCACAGCGGCCACGTGGAGCTCCTTTAGTCCCGGTTCGTAACCCAACCGGGACTAAAAGTGGGGGCCTTTAGTCCCGATTGTTTAGTCCCGGTTGCAGAACCTGGACTAAAGGCTCTCTGGAACCGGGACTGATGCCCTGTTTTCTACTAGTGGAGATGGGCCGGTCGATCTATCTTTTCTTTCTGATTTTAACCCACAAAAAGTTGTGAAAGTGGCAAGACTCGAACCAGCTACTTGTGGTTCAGAGTGAGTTGCCATAACCATCTAGCCACCATCAGTTCATATGATTACATGTGTCTTTCTTATTCTTTTCTTCTTTCTTCTTTTCTTTTTCCTTTTTTCTTTTTTCCTTTTTCCTTTTTTCTTTTTTCCTTTTTCCTTTTTTCTTGTTTTTTCAAACAGTTTTGTTCGGGTTTTATTTTCCTTTTTCCTTTTTTCTTTTTTGTTTTCCTTTCTTTTTCTGTTCCTTTTTTGTTTCCCTTTTTCTTTTACAATGTGCAAACTTTTTTTGATTTCGTTTTTTAAGAAATGAATTAACTTTTTTTTTTCAAATTTGTGAACATTTTATCAAACTTGGTGACCTCTTTTCAAATTCATAAAAAAATTAATATTGATGATTTTTTTCAAAATCGATGAACTTTTTACAAAATGGAAGTATTTTTTTCAAAATCGATGAAGTTTTTCAAAATGAATGCATATTTTTCAAAGTCGATGAACTTTTTTATTCAAAATTGATGGACTTTTTTCAAAATCAATAAACTTTTTCCAAAATCGATGAACTTTTTTCAAATCCTTGACTTTTTTTTCCAAAATCCGTGAAAATTTTCCCAATTCATGGTATTTTTCAATTTGTGATTAATTTGCAAATCCGCGGATATTTTTTCAAATCCATGAACTTTTCCAAAAAGATGAACCATTTTTTAAAGTCAACGGTCAAAGGTCAAACATGTCCATGGTCAACTTGTCGTCCAGGTCAACCATCAAGAAGATTTTTTTTGGTCGAACCACGAAGAAGCGATCGGGCGTATGCTCTTGACGAGCGACAGCTGATCGCTCGTGTAGTTGGGCCCTAGCAGTGAAGCGATGGAACCGAGGGCCCTAGCAGTGGTGTGTTGCATGTCGGGCACGCCACTAGTAGCACACCTACTTGTGGCGTGTGTGGCTGTGCCACACCACTAGTAACAGGTTCCTTTTTTCCTTTTTATTTTTCTTCTTTCCTTTTTCTTTTTTATTTCTTTCAAATACATATCTTCTTTTTTCAATACGCTTTGCACAATTTTCTTACACACGCGTAACATGTTTTTTGATACATGTTGAACATTTCTCAAACATGATGGAGAATTGTCTAGAAGAAGAATATGGCCAAATCAGTCGATCAGGAGCCTCCGAGAGGGTAGGGAACAAGGCAGTGAGATCCTACCAGTTCGCCAGTTCTACGGGAGAAAAAGAACGATGGAACCAAGGTCCCAAATTTTGGCGGCAAGCTCCAAAATGGGGATCTCTTTGTTAGAGCACTAAGAAAACAAACATTGACAAGAGAGATCCTAAGGGGCCATCCCCCTGCCACCAGTCTAACCAGAAACGAACCGAGGTTTCGAAGCCAAACTCGAATAGACCCAGACTCTGAAATTCCCCACGGACTTTGAACAGAGATCTCCCGAATTGGGATCCTTCCCTAGGATTTACATTAAATGGATCTACATCAGGGAAGTATCTAGCTTTGAGGATTTTAAGCCATAGAGAAACGGGAGGGTCATGAAAGATACACCACCATCATTTCATGATTAAATATTTTTTCATAAGGAAGGTGTTAATATTGCCCAAACCCCCAATGTTGTTTAACAGACACCACACTAGGCAAAGATTCGACTACACGTGGAATCGATACCGTTTAAGCCGTACCATCCATGCTATTTGTTTTCCAGGTACACGTTTTTTTGCACTCAGCAAAGATTTATTTCATGTATTTGCCGAGTACCTGTGGAAAAGGACCCGACAAAGTTAATGTTGCCGGCCGTAGACCAGCCGAGTCATGTTTGCCGAGTGTTGCCCTCAACAAACACTTTGCTTAGTGCTTTTTGGCCATTGTCAAGGCCCCAGCTATATCTATGGCAGCCAATGTTAACTATTGCGAAAACTATTACCCATACCTTTAATATTACAACTATAAAAATATTTTGGATGCAATCAGTGAAAGTAGCATTACGACAGATCAAGGAAGCATGCACGGCAGCACTATTTTGCACGTCTTCCTATGTTAGCTTTCTGTTTCTCTTTCACTTCAATTGCTCATATACTCATATGCATAGTAATTCCGGGCTTAGTTTGTAGCAGATGAAGCCTCAAGGAAATAAACAAAGTTGTGCTGGTTCATATATATGTTCATGCAGAGAACATGCATGCATTTCACATATTTTGCCAAGTTTGTTAAATTTCATTTTGCAGGGACGGAGGTAACCTCATGGGTTCCTCTATAAAAAAGATGGAATATAATTAGGTCTATAAACTTCAGGCTGTCCCTACTGCTAACAGCTCCATTTTCTCCAGATCCTGCTTAGCTTGCTGTCTTGAGCGTGTCCTGAATGATGAAGGCCACTGCAAGGATGCGAAGTGAGCAATTATTGTGAGATTAAACCCATCATAGGTGTATGTCGCAAAAGGAGTGCTACAAAAACATTGCTTTCAACGTCACACAATAGTACTATCAAATGGTAATTCTGATTTATTTTCAAAATTTTGGCACAAAATGCATATACCATGTCAGAACAATTCAGATACAAATTTAATTTACACATCCACAATATATACGAGAGGACTTTGTTTTTTGCTATGAAGAGAGATTGAGCGCATCACTGAAGAGTTTATCCCCTTTTTTGCGGGGAGAAGAGTTTATCCTTTATGTTTCTCCTAATACGTGTTATGTTTTAAACTAAAAATTTATGGAATGCAAGATCATGTACAGTACTGTCTACACGCAAAATTTCAGATTTGCTTATGTGTTTTTTAGTGGTGCTATCATGCATTATTGGTAGCGAGGTAGCATCAACCCTGTCGCACTAGAACTTCTTCCGGCCACAAAGAAATACACGAGCGCATATATGCTTATATACCTCTCCGCCGTCCAGATGATCTGATAGTGCCATCCAGATGGTTTTTGGCAACATTTCTGCAAGATAATAAGTAAGAGAGATGGTGTCTCAGTGCAAGTGACAGGGAATAAATAGGAACATTAACAAAAGTAATGTGGTGTGCGAAATGAGCTGCACTACTTACAGTTCAGCCAAGTTCCCCACAAGAACAAGAGAGAGAATCTCAGGCGGCACCGTGCCGGTCAACATATTCCCGTTCAACCGCCTAAGAGGAGGAAACAAAACTTGTCATTTTGCACTTAGCAGATTGCACCTTGTCCTCATTAGTGGTTTGACGTTAACGGGATACAATGACGTAATGCATGTTAAATTTCAGATCTTCATCATCTGTGTGTAATAGTTGTAATGTGACGAGAGAACTCATACAGATAACGCAGCGTCCGGATGGCCCCGAGCGAGGCCGGTATGGCTCCAGTGAGAAGGTTGTCATAGAGATGAAGAGTAATCAGGCTTGTCAGGTTGCCCAAGCTCGCAGGTATCGATCCAGTGATGTTATTTGCATACAGCAAACTGCATGCAAAGATGAGGAGGTCAGCGTATGTACATCAGTAATTTCGCTGTTTCATATCAGCGGTAGCAAGGTTGCAGTTATTCTTACAGGTACTGAAGATGCTGAAGCCCTCCCAGCTCAGGAATCAGGGGGCCTGAGATGCCTGCCTTGCCCAAATCCCTGCGCGCACGCACACAGCGGAAACAAAAAGCCCGGGACATGGTAATTTATGTATATATCCCTTAAAAGGAGGCCCGGGTAATGAGAAAGAAAAGTGAACTTACACACGGACAACGGAGCCGTCGCTCGAGCAAAAGACATGAAACCAGGTGCAGGGGTTGGGAAGGGTTGTATCCCAGCTCTGCAGCACGTTGCTGGGGTCCTCCCACGCCTGCCTTTGCGCGTAGAGGATGTCGCCTTCGCAGCTCAACCATGAGTCCATGACAAACTAGCGTAAGTGTTCTTCAAAACTAGAGTTGCAAATATATGACCATGCATGTACGTTCGTACATACTTTCGACGTTGCAGCTGGCAAGAGTTGCAAGAGCAAGGAGGCTTGTCAGGAGAGCAACTGCAAAGTGAGTCGCCATTGCGCTGGGAGCCTGAGATGTGTTGATTTGGTTGGTGGTAGTGGTAGAGCGATGGAAGGCTTTTTATACGCAGTTGTTCCCAAGGAAATTAGGAGCTCCAAAGATTTAGAAGTTTCCTCCCTGTACTGAACAAGATGCCAGCACACATACGTACGCTCATACGCACACAACGTATGGTTATATGTTTTTCTGACGTAGAGAGGGCAGACGCTCTACTCATTTCATTAAGATAAGAAAATAGAAAAAAATTAACTTACAATGTTATTTTAGTCTTGCAGAGAGTGATTGCCATCCATGTGCATTTATTTAGTTGCCGGCCATGCATCCAGGCCGGTGATGATCGTTTTATTTCTTAGATAATATGGCCGGCTAGTGAAGATGTGGCAAATGGAGAACACCACATTTAGACACATGGAAACACTCCTCAGAGAGGGGCTGCAGACAGCACAGATCAGAGCAAAGCAAGGAAAAGCAGAAGAGATCAGCACTTGGATAGAACAGAACCTGTAATTTAATTTTTATGTTTCCCAAAACTGGCATTGGTGAACTTGTTTAGACTTGATGTTGTATATATTTTTTAATTAATGAAATTACCGTAGAACTATTGTTCTACGGCGGCTCAAAAAAAATGTAAGAAGCAAGTGCATGCGTTTTCCGAGCTAGCTTAACTGGAGTCTGGAGGAACGAGTTAGCAAGCCAAGGATAGATCTCACGTTTTTTTATAATATAAAAAATGCCGGTTGATGACCATTTACTACATCAAATTTGCTTACTTGAGACGAGGCCCCTCGGTCCCGTGTCGCTCACTCGAGCGACACAAACAGCAACCATAGCTGCTAGTCCCCTCCCCCTTCCCCCTCCTCAATACTGCAATTTCTATGTTTCCCAAGTGTCAGGAAAACTCGGCGAAAGTCGTTTCCCACTCGGCAGAGAGTTCGCCGAGTATAGTTCTCGGCTAAGGGTACTTGGTCCGAACCCTTCAGGCAAAGCGCACTTTGCCAAGAGCCGTCCATCGGGGACTCGGCAAACCGTTTGTCGAGCCCTAGATGGGGTACTCGGCACAAAAAAGACACTTGACGGGCCGGACGGAGACAACAGCTGCCACGTTGTGAGAACCTTTGCCGAGCGCTTTCCGCGGGGACTCGGCGAACTTGGACGCCCAGGAGCGAGGCACGTGGTGTCCATTGTTTGCCGAGACATCGTCTTCGCCGAGACCTGACACATAAGATAAGGCAAAGGTTCGAACTGTTTGCCAAGTAGTTTAACATATCTCGGCAAACTTTGTGATGTGTTCTTCACCTTCGCTGAGAGCCTTGCTCGGCAAAGGTACGTCCAGCATATAGTGTGTACATTGCTAGCGGCATCAAACATATTGTGTACTTCTATGTTTCTGAAAAGCAAAAAAAAAAAAAAAAAAAAAACTGTGTAATTCTACAAGAATGAAGAAAGAAATATTTTCATAATGTTTAGTTTTGTTTCGTGCTTTTTTTTTGTATACGAACTTAATTATATTGCTACGTCCTTCTTTCTGTTGTATATATTAATAAAAACCCTTCATGGGAACTATTTCTTCCGTGAAATAAAAAGTTGTTCACTTTAGCTACTTGTAAGTTGCCTGAATTTTAAATTTGGGTCAGTCGACTTTTTTGGCCGTTGATTTTGCTCTGAGATTCGTGCTGCATTTTTTTTTCTGGGCTAAGTTGTTTGTTGTGGTGGGCTTGTCTTTTTCGACTGACCCCATATTTGGGTCAGTCGATTTGCTACTGGGCCAAAGCCCATTAAGTGTGCGATCCAACCCTCCTCTCTCTCTCTCCCTTTGTTCATTTTATGTTTTTTTTCTGTTTTTGATTTTGTTTTTTGTTTTTCTTTTTAGTTGGTTTTTATTTTTATTTTGTGGGTATTTTTGGGATGTTGGATGAGTGTAAATGTATACACATAAATACTATGCAATATGTGTGAAAACACTATTATAGGTATATTGTTTGCATATGCTACAAAAGGTGCAATTTTAGAGCGAAGTTGTGCGCAAGTTTTTTAAACTTTTTTGTTATGTTCTTTAAATGGTAAAGCTATTTGCTACTAATTCATTGTTCCTTATTTTGAAAAATATTCGTTATTATTTTATTTTCTTTTTTCTTCAAGGGTAAAACCAATGCCACTAATTCCTTCCTTCTTAGGAATTGTTTTCACGAAAATTCCACTATTACATGTTTATTATTGCATATTTTTGAAAAGCGCATTTTTGTGAATATTGTGCGCAAATATTGTCATTGTTTTATTTTTTTATTTTATTTTATTTCTTCTTAAAGGGTAATACGAATGCTACTAAATTATTAATCCATAGAAAACTTCATTATTTTGATTTTTTTTAGTTTTTATTTCATTTTCTCTCTTCTTTAAGGATAATACCAATGTCACTAATTCATTTCTTCTTAGGAATCATTTTTTTGCGAAATTTCACTATTATTTGCTTATTCTTGCATATTATTAAAAAGCGCAATTTCTATGAAAATTGTGTGCAAATTTTGTCATTATTTGTTTTATTATTTTCTTTCTTCTTAAAAGGGTAGTATCAGTGCTATTAATTCATTTTTCTTAGAAAACCTCATTACTATGCTTTTTTTAGTTTATATTTCATTTTCTATCTTCTTAAAGGGTAATACCAAATTCACTAATTCATTCTTTCTTAGAAAAACTTCATTATTTTGATTTTGTTTTAGTTTTTGTTTCATTTTATTTCTTTCTTAGAAAACTTCATTATTATGATTTTGTTTTAGTTTCTATTTCATTGTCTTTCTTCTTAAAGGGTAATACCAAAGCCACTAATTCATTATTTCTTAGAAAAACTTCATTATTTTTATTTTTATTTAGTTTTAGTTTTGATTTCATTATTATTTTCTCTAATGGTAATACCAATGCCACTATTTTTTTCTTCTTAGAAAACTTTTTTGTGTGAAAATTCCACTATTATATGCTTGTTCTTGCATATCATAAAAAATGGCAATTTCTATGTATATTGTGTGCATATTTTGCCAATGTTTATTTTAGATTTTCTCCTTCTTAAAAGGTAATACCAATGCCATTAACTCATCGTTTTGTAGAGAACTTCATTTCTTTTGATGTTTTAGCATAATTCATTCTTCCTTAGATTTTTTATTTTGATTTTCTTTTAGTTTTTTTCTTTTTAAGGGTAATACCAATGCCACTAAATTAATTTTTGTTTGCAAAATTCCACTATTATATGCTTATTCTTGCATATTATAAAAAAGCGTAATTTCTGTGTATATGATGTGCAAATTTTGTCATTACCTGTTTTAATACTTTTTCTCATTTTTTTATTCCTGAAGATTAATACCAATGCCACTAATTCTTTCTTCTTTACCAAACTTCATCGTTTTGATTTTTTAGTTTTTATTTAACTTTCTTTATTCTTTAAGGTTAATAAAAAATGAACTAATTCATTCCTTCTTATGAAACTTCTCGTTGTGAAAATTCTACCATTATATATTTTTATTCTTGCATATGATAAAAAAACGCAATTTCTGTAAAATTTGTGTGCAAGTCTTTTTTACCAGTGCCACCAATTCATTTTTCCTTGGAAGCTTTATTTTATTTTATTTTTTCATTTTATGACTTCTTAAACGGTAATACAAATGCCACTAATTCATTCTTGCCTTAGAAAAACTTCATTATTTTAATTTAGTTTAGTTTTTACTTCATTTTCTAACTTCTTAAAGGGTAATACCAATTCCACTAACTCATTCTTCTCTTAGAACAACTTCATTACTTTGATTTAGTTTTAGTTTTTATTTCATTTTCTTTTTTTAAGGGTAATGCCAATGCAATTTTGTTTTAGTTTTTTTTTATTTTCTTTCTTCTTAAAGGGTAATACACATGCCACTAATTCATTCTTCCCTTAGAAAAACTTCATTATTTTGATTTAGTTTCAGTTTTATTTCATTTTCTTTCTTCTTTAAGGGTAGTACCAATGCCACTAATTCATTACTTCTTAGTAAACTTCTTTTTTGCAAAAATTCCACTATTTATATGTTTATTCTTACACATTATTGAAAAACACAATTTCTACGTAAATTATGTGCAATTTTTGTCATTATTTGTTGCATTTGTTTTGCAAATTCTTACACGATTTTATTTTAGTGTTAGTGCAGGGGAATAAGAAGGTTAGAGCAAGTAGAAGGTGGCTGAGCCTTTGGATCTTGATCAGGTGGTGGAGAGCAATTTGACTGAACGTCCAAAGAAAAAATTCAAGTGCCTATCATATAGTTGTAATCCTTTGATTTTTTTTTACCTATGGTACGATGATGTCACACTATTTAATTATGTATTAGAAACTAAAATCATTTCTATTGAAGTTTATATAGTATAATAACGAATCTCAGTACAAAATGTGGTTAGGCTTATACATGTATGTAAGATCACCCAGCATCCAAAACTTGCATTCATGGGCGTGCAGCATGCATGCAGCCTAGGTCCCGGTGTTGGGGCTGTGTACGTGAGCATGCACGCATGCAGCCTGGGTCCCGGTGGTGGGCTTGTGTACATGAGCATGCACGCATGTAGCTTGTGTATGTGAGCGCGGTGATAAAAAAGTGACAGGCGACTTACCCAAAAACAAAAACCAGTCAACTTACACATAGTCAGTCCCAATTCCCAAAGTTGTTGACGGATTTTGTCTCGATTTGGGTGGAAAAGGCTCAACATAATCTATAATACTTACTTTGATCATCGTGTTGCTTGACACCACCTATGTCATATATATTGTACTATTTATCCTATGTGGCCCTTTCAAAAAATTAATTAATTGCTTCGTTGATCCCTCGAAAAATTATTTCAAAATCAGACCCCAGGGAGACACGCCAAACCATTTGGACTCACTCATAGGCATAGAGGAAGCCGACAACATGCCTCCGGGGAGGAGCAAGGGGTTGAGGCAGCATCGACACGGATGACCATGGGGAGAGGATGAGGAAGGAGAAGGATGGCGACGGCACAACGAGGGAAAATGCGTGAAGAGAACCAACAACTCATGGTTCAAGGGAAATGAATAGATTCACATTTTAGATTTAAAACAATTTGTACACTTCTGAAATTTTAAGAAATCATGAATTTTACAAAAATGAGAATTTAATAAATCAAGATTTTGAAAGTAAGTTCATGAATTTTTAAAATGTTCATGAATTTCAAAAATATTCAGGAATTTGAAAAAATCGTGGATTTGAAAACAACTAACGGATTTATAAAAATACTCACGAATTCCAAAAAAAGGTCACAAATTTGAAAATATGTTCACAATATTTTAATAAAGTTTACGAATTTATCTTCACAATTTTTAAGATGAGTGAAAAAAGAAAGAAAACTGAAACAAAAATAAAGTTAAAGCCGGAAAAGGCACACCGAAAAAAACAGGTTTATGAACCCCTAAATTGGCCAGCCTGTTAAGAAGAAACGCTGGGACAGGGGCATGTGTGCCCAGTAGAAGTTAACCTTTATTTGGCGCCTTAAGCGTCAAACATGATTTTCCCACGCTCTTTGCGAGACGAAAGGAGCACTCGCCTACAGTTCACAGGAGTGGGCTAGCCCAACAACCGTTGTTTACCTGGCATTTTGAGAACCAACGGTAGAGTAGACATAGCAAAAACACTGAGGGTCAATGCAAGGGCAATCGAGTTGGACCAGAGAAGAAGGATACTTACTGTGGGGCTCACGTTGGCTGACTTTGCAGAGCTAAGTCCGGCTCTACAGTATCCTTAGCCACTGCGAAATGTCCGATCAAAAATGAATAGCATAGATCATTTTATTGTACATGGATCATTGTGCAGTACTATAACGAACGGCGTGTTCATCATGGAGCTTTTACTCCACAACCATACTGTAGCATCAAATCAGGGCCATTGATCTAAAAGCTGACGGCTTGTAGAGGGATAAGTCAGTAGTACTACTATAGCTTCGCTGCATTAGCCACATGACGTCAGCTAATCTGAAGCGCTTTTGTGATGGATGTGTGTCATGCTTTGGCATATACTAGCCTTCCCCGCGCGGCGGCACGCCGCCCCGTCGATACGGCACAATTGTATTTTTTATATTAAAATAATTGTTAATTATTTTATGGCAGGATATTATTTTACATAAAATTATAGTTATGCGCCCTATCAATACTTTGTGTTTATACATGATGTATTTGTTGTATATAGTGAATTTCATTTTAAAGTAAAATAACTACGTGAATAAGGTTGTAATCACAATAGAGGAAGTCATACTTAATTAGAAGCAAACCGAAAAGGAGACATTTATCTTCACAATGTGTGATACATATTAGGGAAAAGGAATCACTTGCTGATACATTTTTAATAAGATTAAACACGGTACATTCACTTCTAGTCTACTTGTAGGATTGGTGCCCATGATGAAGTGGTAAATGGCCTTTGCAAATTGTTACAGAGACATTATGTGATTTTTGTGTGCAGTAGTATATAATTTTTTACTATTAATCATTTTTCATTCCAGTTGTAGATTGTAGCGTGGAAAGTGTATATGTCCTCTGGGTTACCTGTTCATTTGAGCCACTGTTCGCTAGTTGGATTTTGTGTCATTTTCTATATACTATATAATTTTCTTTCACGGGAAAAAAAGAGTTTTATTTCCGTAATAATAGGGTTACAATCAAGCGGCAGTAATTGTTCTATACACAGGGTCCTTGCCCAAGCCACACAGCCATGGCACGTTCGTTACGACTATTTAAAGCCGACTGATATATAAATTAATTGTTTAACATACACAATAAATAATTATGCACTCCAGGTCAATATAACAATGTTTTATAAGTGAAATCCAGATATCTGGAATAACCAGTGGAGCAAAAATGTCCACTGGCGGAGCTACGGCTGGGCCTACAGGGGCCATGGCCCCCCCAACCTTGATCAAAATTGTGAAGGAAATTTTTCTAGGGTCCTCAGACTGGAAAAAATATCGTCTTTGGCCCCCTCAAACATCTATATATTGTGATTCGCCCCCTCAGAAGATCTGGGCTAGCTCCGCCACTAAAAATGTCCATAAGCAAAATGTACTAAACCTTTAAAAAATGCATGGAAGCCTTTCCTTGAAAATCAGATCTTACATGCTTGCATCATAGAGCAAGTTTAGATATCCTGAGACATGAGCATACAATTGGAATGAACATTGATCCAATCTAAATATCTTGAGACACAACAAGATTAAGGTAAAAGCGAGAAGGCTGAACATTGATCGCCACATATGCACCAAGTGACCAAACATGTTGTAATAATCTGTCGCAATTTAGTAGAACTCTCTCAGATAAATGAAGCAAGTGAGGAAAACTTTGCTCTCACTCTGAATGGCATTGGTGAACAAAAGTTAATTGAAAAGTAAGAAAGTTCAGGCATGTAATATTTTGAACGCAAGACGGGTCTGTTTGTGACCGTTGTACATGAATTAAAACTCAGAACTGGAGTCCTGATAAAAAATCTGAAATCCCACGAATTTACAAGAAAAGCTTATTATGAGGAAAACTCAGCAAGTGGCCAGACACATGCGGAAAGGTAGAAGTTCAGGTGTGATTTTCCTTTTCCTCCGGAGAATCTCTCAACCTTTCTTTAAAGAAATGACCAGGTACAACTGGTTTTTGAAATACAGTAGCTGACGTAAATTAACAGGACACCAGAAGACTGAAACAGACTGGTTGATGTGCCCAACCACAACTAAACTTGTTTTTTAAGCTGTTAGCCTGTACTGCATCTTCAAATTCACTTTCCATCAAAGGCTTGCTGAACCAAATCCTTTTGAAACTTACCTGTATTCAGTGAACACAACAGGAAAAGTATTAGTCTGTCCTCTAATATGCCACGAAGGGCAAATTTCAAAGCAATAAAAATTTGTGCACGCACTTTAATGCTCAAAGAATTCTCCGATGTACTTATTCAACCAACTATTGTTGGTAGCTCTTATCTACAAACTGGATTTTGTATTGTACTCCCTCTGTAAACTAATATAAGATCATTTAGATCACTAAATAGATACCAGGTAACTGCTGCTAGGAAAACCTACTACATCACCCATGATTCAGACTCTCCTAATCTCCTTCAAAGATTTTGAAGGTACCAAACCAAATTAACAACTACATTCATGTTTGCTTTAGACTTCACACCAACTTCTCCAAAATACTGTTACAAAATATCAACTTCTTTTGGTTTGCAAGACAATTAAAAAATCTCATGTTGGAATTAGTTTCAGAAGAATAACAAGACAGGCCCATGTTTTAGGTCTTTTAGACCTCTACACCCCAGAGTAGGCTCCTCAATGTGTATCATCAGTCTAGTTTACTTATAATTCGACATTGTAACCCTGAATGTTGAAAAATCAGTACATTGGATAACAATTCGATTGTAGCTATATTTCTCATTAAAAAGCACTTTACTACAAAATTCCACGATGGCAGACCTACTGCTACCTCTTTAATGACCCCAAATAACTGTTGCGATCTTAAACAACTTGCATTTGATGATCATTTGGCTGGCTATGACAGCATGCTATACTATCAAATAGGAAATATACAGGTATACCTCTGGACCACATATGAGAGTTTACACCAATACTTTGGACTGAAATAAGCAAAACTAACATTCAATGTAGGTTACTCTGGGGATTATTCAACTATTATGACGGTAGCAGAAGAGTGAGCAACACATCCGGTGCAGGTAGTCACCCCAGAAATAAGGAACAGTATTTTCATGTACACGGTTCATCAATTTTGCAAGAGATTTCGGTGTTCTCTAGTGCAAAAGTGTGCTCTATGAATGATTTATGATAATAAACAGCTAAAGTTTGAGATGAAAGCAGAAGTTCTACTCTGCAAATGTGTATTGTGCTTGTACTCTAGGTG
Source organism: Elymus sibiricus (assembly GCA_039707655.1). Taxonomy (NCBI): domain Eukaryota; kingdom Viridiplantae; phylum Streptophyta; class Magnoliopsida; order Poales; family Poaceae; genus Elymus; species Elymus sibiricus. The sequence goes on from CM077666.1 coordinate 21,653,949, forward strand.
GAGCCATAAAAGTAGCAATGTAAAAAAAAAGAGACATCACTACTGGAATCGTCACAGACGCTGAGTGCCAGAAACACTCGGCAAAGGGCCTAAAACCCTCGGCAAAGACTTTGCTGAGAGTTGCACTCGGCAAAGGCCACCCGGTGTACACCTCTCAGACAAACAGGAATTTGCCGAGAGCCATCCGTCGGACACTCGGCAAACACTTTGCCGAGAGCCAAATAGCCCCTCTCGAAAAAATAAAGTAACTTCACGGCCGCTGGTTCCGTCAGTTCTTTGCCGAGAGCCACTCTCGGCATAACTGCCACAGCCAAGGTCCAGAACCTCCCAGCGTCGGATCCTTTGCTGAGAGCTGCTCTCGGTAACGTTTCCTTCCCAGTTCTGATCCAACAGCTTTTCGCTCGGATCTCGGATCGCTACAATACACAAACTTGCATTTGAAGTCACAAAGGTTAACAACAAACTCACATAAGCATTATATAAATAGTTCACACAAGCTTCATTTGAAATCACAAAGTAGCTCTTTAGTACAAGTGCCTACTTACTAAACAACAAAGTGGTCAATGCATGTCTACATGCGACCACATGATAAAAGCAACACCACAATTATGACAAACTGAAAGAGAATTATCAAGTTCTTTAATCCACTGAACCCGATAAGCCGTTTCTGGCTTGCACCATTGCCTAATTCAGTCTTTCTCTTCTGGTTAAGCACATACTGATTGTAATGAAACTCTGCCTTCTCTCTGCTATTGAACGAGTCGTGGGAGCTGACTTCGTAACGAAGCACTTGTTCATTGCATTCAGCCCATGAATCGTAGACTCCTGGACACCTACCTCTGTACACCGCATACCACTTCATCTACAAAGAAAGAGAAAAAGAGGCAGAGAAATAATGCAAGGTTAAAGAGCACATCATACATAATCCACGTAAGCATTCATCACTCATATAATCAAAAGCATTGCAAATGGCCATCCAAGTCCATATTAGCAGCTACACAACTATATCACTAAATCAACGTCAAACTATCTAGGTGACTACTCCAAGGTGTAGTCGGTGAAACCAGTGATCGTGGAGTCAGAGCACGTGGGGGCATCCCCCGCAGTGGAGGACCAAGCGTCGTCGGGAATGATGGTCGGTGAACTCAATGGCACCGGGTCGTCACTCTCCTTACGTGGTGGGGCCTTGCCCTCCTTAGCTGGGGGATTCTTCTTGGCCAGATCCTCAAAATACTTTATTAGGATCAGCTGCGGGTTCTTCTCAATGAGCGCCGCCAAGCAGTCCTCGGCATGCTTCTCCGTGACTGCGGAGTCGACCCTAATGGAAGCTGCGTCGTCGGAGGAAGCCATAGCCACGAAATCGATCGGTGCTAACACCTTTCATCACACAATGAAAAATAACATAAGAATCAAACATCAAAGATTACCTCTAAGCAAATTAATCATGGTGACACTCTGACGGATATTTCGACTTTCGGTGATGGTCGAGCTGGGCCAATCCATCGTGCGTGACAAAGGTATATCACAGGACGAACTAGCCCAGATCGACCGCCATCGTCAAAAGTCGATTTTCTTCCTCCAAGAACAACTCTCATCGACACTCTCTCACGTATATATGGTGGACACTCTCTCTGGTGGTGGTATATATATGGTGGACACTCTCTCACGGGTATTTCGACTTTCGGTGATGGTCGAGCTGGGCCAGTCCATCGTGTGTGACAAAGGTATATCACAGGACGAACTGGCCCAGATCGACCGCCATCGTCAAAAGTCGATTTTCTTCTTCCAAGAACAACTCTTATCGACTGTTGGTGATGGTCGCTCTTCCTCTGCTCCTCCTGCTATACAAAGATCACAGAGGAGGAGCAGAGGAAGCGCGACCCCCTACGGCAACAGTCGGTACCATTCCTCTGAAAACATCTCTTATCTGTCAAATATGATCAACAATCGCTCAACATAAAAACTAATACATACAAACTACTACCAAAATCAATACATTCATCCATATCACCATCTAGCATACATACAAACTACTACCAAAATACTACATAAAAACTTGTACATAAACTACTACATAGAAACTACAAAATAAAAACAACTACAAAAAATTAATACATTCATCCATATAGCACCCATATAACATTCATCCATAGCAACAATCTAGCATACATATATCCATCTAGCATTCATCCATACATATATCCATCTAGCATTCATCCATATAGCATTCATATAGCATTCATCCATATAGCATTCATCCAAGCACTCATATGGGATTCATCCATTCATTGGGGATGGGAAAGCTCACCAAGTTGGGGGGAGGGGGCGCCGGTGTGATGAGGGAGCCGGCGGGATGGGGGCGACCGCGGGGTGGGGGGGGGGGGGGCGCCGGCGGGGTGGGGGCCGGTGAGGGAGGTGCCGGCAGGGTGCGGGGCGGTGAGGGGGGCGCTGGCGGGGTGGGGACCGGTGAGGGGGGCGTCGGCGGGGTGCGGGGCGGTGAGGGGGCGCCAGCGGGGTGGGGGCAGCGGGGAGAAGAGGAGGGAGTGAAATGAGAAGAAGCAGCAGAGGCATGCCACTTAAGTGTCCCACGAACCTTTCCCGAGAGCCTGTCGGTGCCGCACTCGGTAAAGGTGCTAACTTAGATCTAGGGTTCAACTTTTACCGAGAGCACTCTCGGTAAAAGTCCTAAGCTAGATCTAGGGTTTAACTGTTACCGAGAGCACTCTCGGTAAAAGTCCTAAACTAGATCTAGGGTTTATCTTGTGCCGAGTACCACTCTCGGAACAAGCCTGTTATACCGAGAGCAACTCTCGACAAAGTGACTAGTTTGCATCGTTTCATCTAGCCCTACATCACAAAGTATTTTCCATGCCGTTTCTGGGCATGATTTCATGCGCCGCCTTGCAGATCTGCAATTTCCGGCGATGAAACCCTAGTAGAGCAATAAATTTCTCGAATATTGCACGCGGGTCCGAAAAATGCGGGGGCGTGGCACGTGTCATGCGATGGCCTCCTTTGTGAGCACGGGAAGTTTCGAGGCCAACGGAGCAACAGGACCCACACTTCCTGTACAAACCGGACACGTTCCCTCTCGATACCCAGAGAGTAGCTCGGAGACGGTGCGATTTATAAGCGGCCTCAGGGGAGGCTTATTCGAAACGCGTCCAAACTTTTACCACACCCTATAGGGGCCATGTGATGACACCGTGCCAGCTCTCGAGGAATTCCGGCATCGTACGATTTTCCGAGGATTTAAACGGTTGTATCAGGCATGCCACCGAGGTAATTTCGGCCCCTGGTGGGAGGGCATGCCCCTCCCTCCTCTGCATAAGGCCTACGCATGCCGCAAGGACACCACAAAGTATTTTCCATGCCGCTTCTGGGCATGATTTCATGCGCCGCCTTGCAGATCTGCAATTTCCGGCGATGAAACCCTAGCAGAGCAATAAATTTCTCGAATATTGCACGCGGTTCCAAAAAATGCGGGGGCCTGGCACGTGTCATGCGATAGCCTCCTTTGTGAGCACGAGAAGTTTCGAGGCCAACGGAGCAACAGGACCCGCACTTCCTGCACAAACCGGACACGTTCCCTCTCGATACCCAGAGACTAGCTCGGAGATGGTGCGGTTTACAAGCGGCCTGAGGGGAGGCTTATTTGAAACGTGCCTAAAATCTTACCACACCCTACAGGGGCCATGTGATGACGCCGTGCCAGCTCCCGAGAATTGGATTTAAACGGTTAGATCATTGCTCTCACACAGACGGCAAACTCAAAAATAATAATAATTGAATTAATAAAAAGCACCGGCATCCATCATTAGAAAGATGGCATGTCACTGTGAATCTTCAGTGCCCGGAAGGGGTGAAGATTCACAGTAATGGTGCATCTCCTTAATAGGAGTGTAATGAAGACCGAAGCTTACTGCGTCTGGATTATCCAAATATTTAAACTGATCATGTTGCTTGTCTCTGGGCGAGGTGGTACTAAAAGTTTACTGAGAGCCGGAGCTTTGCCGAGAGCGGCCCTCGGCAAAGCTTACCCTACCGAGAGCGGCGCTCGGTAATGGTTCTGTTGGATCATAAATTAATAAAAAGCTTCCGTCATCCATTCATTAGAATATGAATGGCCACTATGAACATTCTCTGTCCGGAAATATTCTTAATAAGAGTGTAAATAGAGCCGGAGCTTTGCCGAGAAGGGCTCTCGGTAAAGCAGTGCCACCGTTACCGTGCCGGCATTCGCCGCCGGATGAGCCACGTGGTAACACTTTGCCGTGCGACGGCTGCTTGGCTCTCGGCAAAGAGTGCCTTTGCCGAGTCTGCCCCTTTTGCCGAGTACTACTCTCGACAATATATTGTGTTTGCCGAGGTACGCCTGTTGCCGAGAGATACTCTCGGCGTGTGTGAGTTTGCCGAGTGCCCGTGCTTTGGCTCTCGGCGAAGACCCTGACACCCGGCGTATACGAAAATTCCAGTAGTGCATGAAGAAGAGAACAACTTTTTTTTCCTGCAGCAACATCAAATGAAAGTTCACATCAAAAGGAGAGGAAGATATCGTCTGAACTCCAATTTATAGCCGCGACAAAACAATGGTCAATGTAGCAAAAGAATTCAGAGCTGTACATGTTCATCTTGTGCTCGACAGTATTCAACATGCGTCAGTCTTGGTGGGCCGCGACGCCGCTTGCGCTTCTCCACCGCTGCTTGTGACGACTGCTACCTGTAGCAAACTTTCGCGCTAAAAAGTGCACGCGCAGGCATGCCACAGCAGCTCACTCCACATTCTCCCCCAGTCACGCTCCCTACTGTACTCCACTACTGTACCGCAAGTGCAGCGCAAGCAGAGAAAGGAGATCTAGCTAGAGTAAGAAGTGTAACACCGTCTCGCGGCAGTGCTGTACGATGCCACCGCCGGGCTCCTGAGCGAGCACCACAGAAGTGATCGTGCTCCGGCGGTTGTGACGCCGTCAATCGTCGTCGCAGCAGGCGGTGCCGCTACCGCATTCGTGCTCCCCAAACAGGGCGTCTTACTACGGTCCCGAGCGGACACCGTGGACCCGCCCAGGGGATCCCCAAGCGCCAGGCGCCGCAAAGAAGGTCGACGGGGAGGAGACCTCAGGCAGCGGCAGTGCATCGCCAACGGCCAGGGCGCGGCAGCGATGGCGGGCCACACGTGAAGCCGACCGGCGGGCTGAAGGGGAGGAGGCCAGCGGACGTGCAGCCTCCGGTGGCGACCACCGTGCGGCAGAGGCGACGCGCGAGGCGGCGGCGCTGGCTGCAGGAGAGCCTCGTGGTGGTGAAGGAGTCGAGGGACTCAAAGGAGGATTTACTGGAGAGCATGGCGGAGATGATCACGGGGCCTCGAGGAGCTGCTCGCGCGCTAGCGAGCCTCGACGCCAGACAGGGACGCCGGATCCTTCGATGGGAGGCGCTCGGGGATGGTCCTGCGGTGGCGCCATCAGCCTCGACCGCATCAGCGGCGGCTGCGCCCCGGCTGGATCGGCGCCCGTGGCGCGAGCGGTAGAGGGCAGCGAGGATGTAGCTGCCGGCGTCCTCATGGCCGATTGCGGCGGCAGCCATCAATTCTTTTGCGGGGAGGACGGGCGTGGTCGCAGGCTTGCAGCCTGGATGGGGAGATGCACACGGAGGTTTTTTTTTATAGGAGAATACGTCGAACAGCCGAGAAGAGCGGCCTCCAGAAATTACGGGAACAGCGGCGCCGCCGTAGTTCCTGGAACATGCGTACGTTGCCCATCTTCCGTAGGCACACGAACCCAAAGACCAACGTGGCGACGGTATAACAGGACAACACAAGGGAGGCCCACAGCGAACACATGCACAACGTCCACCCAATTCCCACACGCCAACAGAACCAGTCAACATGCACATGCACAACGCGACGGCAGGACAAAGAGAATGTCGCAGATCACCACAAAAATCGCTAGAGCCACCCGAAACGTACCCCGTCAGATCCCTCAATAAATATTGTGGCAGCACCCCATTGGTCCGATTTTCACTGCGGGAAAAACTCAAAAAAACAAGAAAAAGGGATCCTAGCTAGGTTTAGTATATTTAGAATGCATTATGATTGTTCATCACTAGTAATCTCATTTTGCTTGACATGGAATTCAGCCCATGCATCTTTGACTTTGGTAGGCCTAAAATTCTCAATATTTATGGACGGGATCACGGATTAGTGCAGTTTTGGGAGCACATGTTAATACGGACGGGACTTGTCTGCGCCCCGGGTGTGCGCCCGTGCGCCCCAGCTACATGTGATTTTTTTTATAGAAAAGGAGGATATACCCCGGCCTCTGCATCTGGACGATGCATGCAGCCATTTTATTAATTATTCATAAAGACCATACAAAATAATACATCAGTAAGCCTGAAGCCACCATCTATGCAACACCTGTTGCTACTCCTATTCCCTTGATGAAGGGGTGCCGAATGTCCGAGCCAAATACCAAATAGACATCGCACCAAAACCTAACATCTAAAGCCGGATGCCCTAGCCCAGCCACTACCGGGACTGGGTCACACACCTGACCGGCGCATTCTCAGAGGCCGCCGCCGCCGCCATCTTCCACCAGTCCATCTCCAGAGCAGGAACTGACGCATCGACCTTGCCTAGCCTGCCGTCGACGCCACCACGGCGCCAGACAACGCCACCATCCTGCACGTATCCATCCACACGCGCCCGTCGCCGAACCTCCGCAGCGCCATGCCACCGGGATCCGCCGTCGGCCTTGCGGTAGATGTAACATCGCTCTTCCTCTTGTCCCCTCCAGCCAGCACTTGCTCCAAAACGATGCCCCCAGGAGGGACAACGGCATCGAAGGTGCCATCATCGTCCGATCCGGTAGACCCAGATCTAGGGTTTCCCCCGGAGCATCACGAGTGGGGTGCCACGACCTGCAACAACGATGCCTCGAGAAGGGAACGACGTCACAGACGCCGCCATCGTCCGCCATGACCGTAGTCGGCGCGATTTTCATCGGAAGTCGCGGCCCCCCCGATATCGCAGCTGACTGGAACTGTACGGAGCCTCGCCGTGAAGACGAAAGCCGCCGTCGGCACGCCGGCAGGGAGCCTCCAGCCGCCCCTCACCGGTCCCTCCACGCGCCGCCGGTTGGAAAAAACCATGCCGGGGCGGACCTGGACGGGACGCCAAATCCGCGGCTTCCGTCGCCACCCATCTTCAGGCACAGACTCCACCGAGGGGAAGAGCACCATGCCGGCCATGGATCTGGCCGCCGCCGCACAAGCAAGGGGCACCGCCCTACCTGCTGCTCGCGGATCCAACGCCGGAGTCACCCCTGCCGCCTCCGGGAGATCCCGTAGCAAACCACCCGCCCTAGTGCTTTGGCGTCGGGCCCGCTGCCCCCGTGGACTAGGCCGGCGGCAGGAGAGGAGATGGGAGGGTCCTGGCGGCGCTAGGGTTTGGGTCCCCTGGCGTCGCCCAGGGGAGCCGACGCGAGGGGGTGAGGAGAATCTGGATCCTTTAAACATGGTCCTTAGAATTTTTTAAATGAGTATCAAGATATTTCTTAATGAGTGGTTCCACCACACACCAAGCTTGATCCTCAATAAATGGGGGAAAACCCCTGTGCATCACCTGTCAATTCTAGAAATTGAACTCGGGTCGTTAGGCTGCACAACCGCATGCCCAACCACTGAGCCAAGGCTCTACATGTCATGCATCCGGGCATTCTCCTCTAGCTCGCATGTAGATGAATGCAGCCCTTTGGAATGATGATTGATCGACTATGGGCACTTGAGCTTGCCGGTCTTGGAGTCGACCAAGTTGGCGTAGCAGGGACATTCGTTACGGGTCTCCTGGCTGGTGCCGGAAGGGACGCAGTTACACTTGTTACAACAGATATTGCAGTCCTTGTTACATATCTTGTTCCTCCAGTTCTTCACGCAACGAGCTTCGCACGCCGACGGGCAATCTGCAGATCATACATCATCGCATCCATTCGTCAATATACCATCAATTTAAACGAGACAAATTAGGTTTCATTTGCTTATCAAGGACACGTGTGTGCATCCATGTATCAATGTGCGTACCTATCTTCGGTGTCGGCTGCGCATCCGCGGCCATGAGGAGGGCGGTGAGGAGCAGGGTGGCGAGGACGATGACAGGCTTGGAGGATGCCATGGATGCAGCTCTAGAGACTGATTAGGTACGACCTATATGACTTCAAATGTTGATCGAGCTACTGATGTGTCATCCTATATATCTGCTCGTATATCTCACTAGTGCAGGCGACTGCTATATAAATGGTTTTTACCCCCTTTCCGCGACAGAGTTTTAAATCGTCGCCTTGCCTGTATGTGCGATAGGGGGGTTCCTTCCCACACGACCTAGAAACCGTCGGCGATGGAGGCTCCGGTCGCACACGCGGTGCAAAAAGAGCTCGTGTGCGATCGGGCGAGCCATCGCAGACAATTATACAGGCCCAATCATTTCTGTTCGTATGTACATCCCACACAGTGAATTCAAGACAAACGTTTTCGTTTGTATATACATCCCACACAGTGAATACAAAACAAACGTTTCTGTTCGTATATACATCCCACACAGTGAATTTCAGACAAACGTTTCCGTTCGTGCGTACATCACACACAATTTTCCGCATCACATCGTCTGTGATAGCGTTGTCATTGCAGACGATATTAATAATTTTATCGTTTGTGTTATTGAATGCATCACGCACGGTGTCTAGAAGAAACTGTGTGGCATAGGCTGTCCACCACACACACTTTTTATGTGAAAAACGTTTGTGCAAGGTGGCCTAACGCAAACAGTTGTCCAGAGGAAGTCGTGTGTGATTGTTCATTGATCCAACACGTTTACTTCCTAGAAACTGTGTGGGTTGTCTGAGATCATCGCCCACGGTGTTGTCTCAATAACCGTTTGCAATAGAAAAATCCAATAAGAGGCTATTTGGCCTATTATTTTTAATCCATTTAGTAATCAAATTGACATTTCATATTAAACACACAATATATTTCATTTTCGTATTACGGAATCAGGATTTCATAATTGAAATACATCAGAGTACAACATCATATAGCTTCAGCACTCACTTACATCATATAGGCATATAGCTAGATACCTCATTCACAACAGCACCAAGTTTCACATGCAACATCTAAAACCTTTGGAAATTAGCATCATAGACGGTAGATAGATAGATGAATCTCATCTGAAAAACTGCTGAAGCGGAAGGCGAATATTGAGCCTTCAATGATGTTGAAGGCCCTTGCAACTTTAGGCTACACTACTGCAGAAATGGCTAGCAGTGGCGGGTGCAAAATGGCCATCAGTGGCGGGCTAGGGGCCCAGGCCAGCCCGCCACTGACCTCCCGCCACTGCTAAAAGGCCACCAGTGGCGGGCGTAGGCCCGCCACTGCTAACTGGCCACTGCTAGCAGTGGCGGGCATAAAGAAGCACCCGCCACTACTAGTTGGGTGCACTAGAACAAGTTTGCACCATAGTAAGGATGACCACTGGCGAGCTCCAAGTTCTGCTCACCACTGCTAATAATTTCAGGATTTAAAAAAAATGCACGTACTGCACTGTGATGTACACAGTACAGTTCATGTAATATATATATTGTTCACATGTACATACAGATAGCATATAGGCTTGCATCCAGAGCACAAATTTACATACATCATCATTGATTTACAAATTTATATATGCTTGCACAGAGATCATCAATGTTCTTAATCGATAAGAAAGAAAATAGGAAGAATGAAAGGGCTGAATATGGTAGACGTTGCTCCTCCTAGTAGCCTTCTGCTCAACCATTCTTTCCTGATTGGATCTCACCTGCAAAAGAAAAAGAATAAGAAGCCATGAAGCCACTCATACATCAACGGGTGAGAATGATGAATATTACATAACATGGGTAACATGTTTTATCCAAGAAAGAATGAACTAACTTGTTTATATTATTCATTCTGGAGTAACTCTAGATGAGATGTATGTATCACTGCCACAAATTGGTTGGAGAACCACTATGAACTACTGGAGAAATCATTGCTTAGCATGTAAACAGGCACCAATTGGTAACCCAACACCATATATCAGAAACATCATGCGGAATCATCATTTTCTCAGCAGATTTGCAAAGTGCAACTGCTTCATTCTTAGTAAAACCATAAGTTCAATGACTAATCCTATTTGTAGCCAAAGTGCCAATCATATGGTGCTGGTTAATAAAATCATACAAGTATATCATATGGTGCTGGTTAAAATCATGCAAGTATATCATAACCATAAACATTCAGAGTACTCCACTTGGAACACACCGCTTGCATTATCAAGTAGAAACAGACCAGTGTTTGGAAGAAAACAAAGCATTAGAGGAGCTGTCAAAGCATGATGAATGGACTAGCATGTTCAACTTTCTAGTTTGCTTTCATTTTGTTTCAATGGTGAATTTATAATGTATCGCTAACCAGTACCTAGTTAAAAAAAAGTAAAGATAGGACAAATCAAAAACCATGTTGGAATCAATGTGAAGTGGAACACAAGCAAGTTTATGTCAATCATATATCTGCATCAATATAGGAACTCAAATCGAACCAAAATAAAACAACAGCTGTTTGTCCACCAACATAGGAGCATCAAGAAGTTGGTACACGTAATTTGACAGCAAGGGCGGAAGGAATGGAGTAGATGAGGGCATATCGAGAGGAAGAAGAGCAGCTCGAGCAGAGTAAGGAGGGTATCCTGAGCAGAGAGGAATCCCTCCGCCTGGTGCGCTCGATCTGGCACGGAGCAACCCAATCAAGCAACATGCATTAGGGAAATCCTTGCAAAAGAGAAAAAAAAAATAGAAGGTCAACCTTGGGTGGTGGGCCTCCTGCTTGCTTCGCTAGGATCTGCACGAGTCTGCAGAACATCATCAGATTTGAGTGATCAAAACAATTAAAACAAAAAAAACATGATCTATTATACATAGGAATAGAACAAATTAGAAAAACAATCTTATTTTCCATAATCATATTTGAAAGACTTCTCTCACCAGTTAACAAAGGAATATAAAAACGTACCAAAGCTATCGATGTCAAGACCACGAGTAGGCACAATTTCAGCTCTTAATCAAAGCAACAATGCAATATAGTATGCATATACATGCATGTGTATGTCCACATCGTAGCAATATATACCAGAAGGCAGATCATTAACATCTTAATTAGTTACAAGATTCTTATAGCAAAACACAGAAGCGAAGCAATATAAAAAAGGAGTAAACTGCATATCGACGGATTTGAAGCAATATATTAGAGTCACATTAGCGACAACACATACAGATGGAGGAACGGAGCAGTATCCAACTAACAATCCAGAATTGACATTTATGGAGCATTCCATTACATTAAGTTTGCCAAGTAAATACACAAGGAGCAACAGATCGCAGTCAACATGTGTGTTTGTAATGGAATTATCTGTAATTGCAGAAAGTGTTTTACTAAATAAATCTCTGAATAAGCTGCGCCCAATGACCATGCAAACCTCGCTCACAAATGCTAGATAAACCATGGTCCAAGGAAATGGTACACTGTTATGTGGTCGGCAAACTAACGTTTGATCAAACCGAATTATTAGCACTGAATAATTATCACAGCTACAAGTCCAAGAGAACCCAAGTTTGAAATAATGGTGAACACTTTTTCAGGTCACATATGTGTGCTGAGGCTGTAACTACAGCAGTAGCACATATACACTCAAAAAATTCACATGCTTGTAACTTAAGTTTATCTCATTCAGCACAACAGTCTAACAGCAGTAGCGTATCAAGTATAATTCAGAGAGAGGTAGAATTGCAGCAGCTCACCACGTATGCCGTAGCTCACCACCTATGCAGCAGCTTCTCCTTCCTTGGCACTTGACTTCCGCAACACACACAGAGAGATGAAGAAATCAGATCGGAACAACCTGCAAAAGGAAGGCACAAATCGGACAGGTAGATGAAGAAAGAAAAAAAGAAGTAACCTCTAGGCTACATACTACAAATTGTCAACATGTTGGAGTACGAAAAGCAAGCAATAATAACTACCAAATTATAATCACGCAGCCAGTAATTCTACTGGACCTTTAAATCATAGGTTCATTTTATTGGATGGTTAATTAATCTGCATGTATTAGCGAGCAACAAGAAACATTCTTTGCACATGTAAAAAAGGAAGAGACCGTATGTTGGATTATAAGAACACATGCTAAAGAAAAGGCAAGAGGCACTTCGCTAAACTCTGAAACACACATATTAAATCAATAGTCATTGGTTTCTTCATATATTTGTCCGAAAGGAGCAGGCTAGCGGCAAACCACCAGCTAGCTAACGAGGTCGACGTGCATCAAACGAGCAAACAACCTGGACAGTCAACACAACAAGAAACAGAGCTATGTCAGTTCATAGGCATTTTGTCGAACAGGACACGAGCAAGGAAGAACTTACCTTCCCGAGCAGCTGGACATGCATGATCCGGCTCACCGCCTGCACGACCGACTCCTCCGCCAACGTCTCACGCCGCGCCGGCACGACCGCGCCCAACACCACGGGGGCCCCGCCGCCGGCAGGGGTGGACGAGGGAGGAGGAGGCGGCGGGAAGGCCGCGTTGCTGGCGGCCGGGGCGAGGTCGGGTGATACGTCCATTTTGATCATGTTTTGCTACTGTTATTTATAGTGTTTTTAATCAATAATACACTTTGTGGAGCAATTCTAATACCTTTTCTCTCTTAATATGCAAGATTTACGCAAGGAGGGAGATTGCCGACAGCTGGAATTCTGGACCTGAAAAAGCTATGTCAGAGATACCTATTCTGCACATCTCCAAATGAGCTGAAATTTTACGGAGATTTATTTTGGAATAAATAAAAAATACTGGAGCAAAGAAGTACCAAAGGGGGCCACCCAGGTGCCCACGAGGCACCAGGGCGCCCCCCCCAAGCGCGCCCTGGTGGCTCGTGGGGCCCCTGGCCAACCTTCGGTCCCCATTTTCTGGTATATAAGCCTATTTGCCCTAGAAAAAATAGAGAGAAGACGTTCGGGACGGGGCACCGCCGTCTCGAGGCGGAACTTGGGCAGGAGCACTTTTGCTCTCTGGCGAAGAGATTCCGCCGGGGATACTTCCCTTCGGGAGGGGGAAATCGTCGCCATCGACATTACCAACGACCCACTCATCGTGGGAGGACCAATCTTCATCAACATCTTCAACAGCACCATCTCATCTCAAACCCTAGTTCATCTCTTGTATTCAATCTTTGTCTCAAAACTTCAGATTGGTACCTGTGGGTTGCTAGTAGTGTTGATTACATCTTGTAGTTGATGCTAGTTGGTTTATTTGGTGGAAGATTATATGTTCAGATCCATTATGCTATTCAATACCCCTCTGATCTTGAACATGAATATGATTTGTGAGTAGTTACTTTTGTTCTTGAGGACATGGGAGAAGTCTTGTCATAAGTAATCATGTGAATTTGGTATTCGTTCGATATTTTGATGATATGTATGTTGTTGATTCTCTTAGTGGTGTCATGTGAATGTCGACTACATGGCACTTCACCATCTTTGGGCATAAGGGAATGCATTGTGGAGTAGTAATTAGATGATGTGTTGCTAGAGTGACAGAAGCTTAAACCCTAGTTTATGCGCTATTCCGTAAGGGGCTGATTTGGATCCACATGTTTAATGCCATGGTTCGATTTATCTGAATTCTTCTTTCGTAGTTGCGGATGCTTGTGAAGGGGGTTAATCATAAGTGGGAGGCTTGTTCAAGTAAGAACAGCACCCAAGCACCGGTCCACCCACATATCAAATTATCAAAGTAGCGAACGCGAATCAAACCAACATGATGAAAGTGACTAGATGAAATTCCCATGTGTCCTTGAGAACGCTTTGCTTACTATAAGAGATCGTTCCGGCTTGTCCTTTACAATAAAAAGGATTGGGCCACCTTGCTACACTCTTTGTTACTATTGCTACTTGTCACTTGTTACAAATTATCTTGCTATCAAACTACTCGTTACCGATAATTTCAGTGCCTGTAGAAAATACCTTGCTGAAAAACCGCTTGTCATTTCCTTCTGCTCCTTGTTGGGTTCGACACTCTTACTTATCGAAAGGACTACGATTGATCCCCTATACTTGTGGGTCATCATCGGGCCACGCTTCCATCGCAGGGGAGGGAGGGGATGGCTCTGCTGCATTGGCGACGGCAGGAGGGGTCCGAGGCAATGTCCACTCGAAACCCTAGGCACGGGGGAGGGGTCGCAAGTGAGTGGTGGGGGCCGGGAACAACGGTCTGGAGGAGAGGGGGTGAAGTAGAAGAGGGAGGCGAGGTCGGGGCGGTGCTGCGCGCGGTCCATGGCCGCCGGGGCTCGCCGGAATTGGTCGGCGTTTGTGGCGGTGGCGAGGAGGAGTCGTGGGACCGCGACAGAGAGCCACAGAGGGCTGCAAGAGGGAGGGGAATGGATCGTGGGTGAGGTGGACCTCTCTCTCTCTCTTTCCTTTTCTATTTTTTCCTTGGCCTTTTTTGGATAACCTTTGGATTTAGAATTGTTTAAGCGAGACGAGCTAAATGAAAACTCGTGAAATTATTACATGTGGCAGGTGAATTCTAAGGCCCGCCACTGCTACTTCGATTACCAGTGGCAGGCACAAATTGTGGCCCGCCACTGATATTTTTGGACAGATTTTACACAGGATAAAAAAATTAAGTGACGGGCCTGTATTGTTGCCTGCCACTGTTAACTCAATTAACTGTGGCGGGCGCTGTTTTGTGCCCGCCACTGATATTTTTGGACAGATTTGACACAAGATCAAAAAAATCCAGTGACGGGCCTGTATTATTGCCTGCCACTGGTAACTCAATTAGTTGTGGCGGGCATGGTTTTGTGCCCGCCACTGGTAACATTTGTCCCACAACAAATTTGGACAGCTGTTAGTAGTGGCAGGCGCAAACTAACGCCCGCCACTGGTAAGCCGATAGCAGTGGCGGGCTTGTTTTAGCACCCGCCACTGCTAATTTTTCAGATTAGCTGTGGCGGGTGCTAGACTGCGCCCGCCACTAATGAGGGTTCACCTATAAGCCCTTTCCCAGTAGTGCTAGTGTCACCGTCCATCCTTCGTCCTCTTGAGGAAGACTTCAATATTGTACCGTGGGTGTTGTATGAAAACCTTCCTCGCCTCTTGACCATACAGGTGGTTTGAGAGGTAATCATCTGTGAACTGCTTTGGAAAGGCCTGAAAACAAATATATGCATAAATATCTTCTTTGAAATGGCGCAAAGGATTAAAAAAACAAGGTATAAGAGTTAGTACCATCCTGTAGTTCACTGATGTCTTCTTCATTGTGCAGACAAATATCTTATTGTTTTTTGTCGCTAGTTTTTTTATCCTAACAATCTTTCTGAGTTTCTTGACTTGACTGATATTCATGGACATCTCATTTCCCCATATGTAAAATGGATCGAACAGTGGGTCTAAACCTCTGACAGCAGGACCTACATGTGCAAGACCAAATAGTTAAAAGCCTAAATATTAGAATGGTTCCTGCAATTGCACAATAATGTGCTATTAGACAAAGGACCATGCATGTGCAAACCTCAATGGTAAACCTCAGTGCCTCCCATTGTTTTCCTGCAACACATATAAGGTAGTTATTGATCAGGTTAAGTGAGGGTTGGCATACTATCAGTAAAATATGTTGATACAGATTGCATATTCAGCAGATTAATTCGAGCCACATGGAAAAGCCATTTATCCAAACCAAGCATGCTTAAGAACTAGGAAATATAGCAATTGTATATGTTTCTCATGTATTTAGTACATCCAAATTTGATTTATTTCTCACAAGCATAACAATACAAAATTGTACCCACTACAATTGAACATCGCATTGCAGAATTGAACCAAACAGTTAACTAAACACCACAACAAATGAACCAAACAGTTAACTGAGTACCACATTGCATAATAGAACATACTAGAAGATCAGACAGTTAACCAAACCAAGCATGCTTAACAACTAGGAAATATAGCAATTGTATTTGTTTCTCATGTATTTTGTACAATCTCGAGAAAATGCCACGAACTGTCGTTTAAAGCAGCCAACCACGTGGCAGCGTCCGCGCGCGAGGCATCGGCGGTGGCCTCGATGGCGAGGTGCTCCTCCAAGATCTGGGGGTTGGCACGCATGGAAGCCATCGCGACCTCATATGCGCGTGCGGCCACGATTTGCTTCTCCGCTGCCAAATGCTCCTTGAGCTCTTGGCTATATTGCGTGCACCATGGCTTAGGGCGGCGCTTATTTGGAGGATGGGTCGGTGATTTGGGTGGAAGGTGTCGTGCCGGCGGTTGGGGCATGTGGGATTTGAAGGAGGAGGAGGATGGTGGTCGGGTGTGGATGACCTGACTAGATCGACGAGGCCGAGCTGCAGGAAGGAGCGTCACCGGCTAGGAGGCGGCGCTGCAAGCAAGCAGTGAAGGTTTGAACTTGGAAAGGAGGGCGAAAACAGGGGAAATGTGGCTTTTGGTAAGGAGGAGGGGGCATGGGAAAACTGGCGCGCAAAGTGTCATCAGACACGGTCCCTCATTGACTGGCGATGATAGAACGGTAGAATGATATTGGAGATCTAGTGTGCTTAACGCACCGGCAGTGGACTGTAGCCAATGAACCTTCTCACGTAAGCCATATATGAGGGTGCTCCAAGATATTTTTGTATTGCATCTCACACGATTTGAGATATAAAAGACTGTGTGTGATGTACTTGATTTTTCATTTTGCTTTAGATTACATAATGGGGTCACAGCGGGAAAGGACGGTGTTTGAATTGCTAGAACATTTATCTGCAGTGAACAGGAAACTATAGGAGTGTCGTGTACAAATTTGGAATTATTCAGGGTTCGTTTGGACATTTTTATACATTAACTGGGTTTTCTAGGTATTTAATGTGCACAATTCAAATTTGAACTACATACACATGCTCCAGTGCACCAAAATGGGTAGAAAAATCATATATGTGTCCTTGGGTGCATGTTTAGGTCCCATGCAAGAAATGGGAATGAATTTCAAACACATCGGCGTCGTGGATCAGCCACAAACATTGATAAACTTGGTTTTTAAATTCCTGTAAATCCAAAACTCGTCTGAAATTCATGAAACTTGGCATGGTGTCATGAAATGGCACCAACATACTGTGGTAAATTTTTTGTCCAATTTGGAACAAGTTTCGGTCCAATCTTCTTACAAACCAGAGCTTCTCACTGGAAGCCTCGTGGTTCCGATGGGGAACGTGTCACCTTTGTGAACGAAACGACATTCCCTGCCCCTTCTCACCTTGAATATTTTTCCAGAGGCAACATGGATTAATAGGAGTGTCGTGTACAAATATGGAATTATTCAGGGTTCGTTTGGACATTTTTATACATTAACTGGGTTTTCTAGGCATTTAATGTGCATAATTCATATTTGAACTACATGCACATGCTCTAGTGCACCAAAACGGGTTGAAAAATCATATATGTGTCTTTGGGTGCACGTTTAGGTCCCATGCAAGAAATGAGAATGAATTTCAGACACCTCGGCGTTGTGGGTCGGTCGCAAACATTGAGAAACTTGGTTTTTAAAATCCTGTAAATCCAAAACTCGTCCGAAATTCATGAAACATGGCATGGTGTCATGAAATGGCACCAACATGCTGTGGTGAATTTTTTTTCCAATTTGGAACAAGTTTCGGTCCAAGCTTCTTACAAACCAGAGCTTCTCACTGGAAGCCTCGTGTTTCCGATGGGGAACGTGTCACCTTTGTGGATGAAACAACATTCGCTGCCTCTTCTCACCTTGAATATTTTTCCAGAGGCAACATGGATTAATAGGAGTGCCGTGTACAAATTTGGAATTATTCAGGGTTCGTTTGGACATTTTTATACATTAACTGGTTTTTCTAGGCATTTAATGTGCATAATTCAAATTTGAACTAAATGCACATGTTCCAGTGCACCAAAATGGGTTGAAAAATCATATATTTGTCCTTGGGTGCATGTTTAGGTCCCATGCAAGAAATGGAAATGAATTTCAAACACCTCGGCGTCGTGGATCGGCCGCAAACATTAAGAAACTTGGTTTTTAAATTCTTGTAAATCCAAAACTCCTCTCAAATTCATGAAACTTGGCATGGTGTCATGAAATGGCACCAACATGCTGTGGTAATTTTTTTGTCCAATTTGGAACAAGTTTCGGTCCAAGCTTCTGACTAACCAGAGCTTCTCACTAGATGCCTCGTGGTTTCGATGGGGAACATGTCAGCTTTGTGGACGAAACGACATTTCCTGCCTCTTCTCGCCTTCAATATTTTTCCAGAGGCAACATGGATTAATAGGAGTGTCGTGCACAAATTTGGAATTATTCAGGGTTTGCTTGGACATTTTTATTCATTAACTGGGTTTTCTAGACATTTAATGTGCATAATTCAAATTTGAATTACATGCACATGCTCCAGTGCACCAAAATGGGTTGAAAAATCATATATGTATCCTTGGGTGCATGTTTAGGTCCCATGCAAGAAATGGGAATGAATTTCAAACACCTCAGAGTCGTGGATCGGCCGCAAACATTGAGAAACTTGGTTTTTAAATTCCTGTAAATTCAAAACTCATCTGTAATTCATGAAACTTGGCATGGTGTCATGAAATGACACCAACATGCTGTGGTAAAAAATTTGCCCAATTTGTAACAAGTTTCGGTCCAAGCTTCTTACAAACTGGAGCTTCTCACTAGAAGTCTCGTGGTTCCGATGGGGAACGTGTCACCTTTGTGGACAAAACGACATTCGCTGCCTCTTCTCGCCTTGAACATTT
Organism: Elymus sibiricus; assembly: GCA_039707655.1. Lineage (NCBI taxonomy): Eukaryota > Viridiplantae > Streptophyta > Magnoliopsida > Poales > Poaceae > Elymus > Elymus sibiricus. The sequence continues at coordinate 21,672,830 of CM077666.1, forward strand.
TTCCAGAGGCAACATGGATTAATAGGAGTGCCGTGTACAAATTTAGAATTATTCAGGGTTCGTTTGGACATTTTTATGCATTAACTCAGTTTTCTAGGCATTTAATGTGCATAATTCAAATTTGAACTACATGCACATGCTCCAGTGCACCAAAATGGGTTGAAAAATCATATATTTGTCCTTGGGTGCATGTTCAGGTCCGATGCAAGAAATGTAAATGAATTTCAAACACCTCGGCATCGTGGATCGGCCGCAAACATTGAGAAACTTGGTTTTTAAATTCTCGTAAATCCAAAACTCCTCTGAAATTCATGAAACCTGGCATGGTGTCATGAAATGGCACCAACATGCCGTGGTAAAAATTTTGTCCAATATGAGAGAAGGCGCACACATTAACAGCCAACATAGCCATTTTGGAACAAATAGCTATCACGTTATCATCACAAACGGTTGTACAGTATTATTTAAATCATGGGCGTTCTACTGACTATTTATGTGCCGCCACGCGTCCCACTTTTTTATTGGCAGGGAGGTGCCGTGCGGTCTGCTATTTGAGTAGACGGGAGGCGTGCGAGCGAAGTCCGCTGCGTAGGCTGACCGGGAGGCGTGCAACCTGTCCTCCGCTGCGTAGCCAAGGATTTGTGCATAGCTTCATCGCAAACGTTTCAGATTGAACACTCGTATGCAAAGCCAGACATAGGTTTCCTTCGCCACTAAGCCAAGGGAAAAGTGTAAGCCCAGTATTTGTGCATAGCTTCATCGCAAACATTTTAGATTGAACACCCGTATGTAAAGCCAAACATAGGGTTCCTTCGCCACTAAGCCAAGGAAAAAAGTGTACGCCAAGGATTTGTGCATAGCTTCATCGCAAATGATTTTGTATGATGACACGTGTGCTTACTACAGACAATTTGGTAAGATTTGCATATGTCAAGTTGGATATATTGCCATTTGTCAAATTGGAAATATTGGCATTTGTCAACCTTGTAACACTGACATTTGTCAAATTTTGCAGCTGAAAATCATTAGTACTATCTAATTTTTCCATTGAAATTCACTAACCATAGTTTTCATTCATAGATTAAGCAGTCGTTCTTTATACAAACAGTTCAACTCGACAGCGGAACCGAACAAACTTTCCCCAATTGTTGCCAACCACGTACTGAAATAGCTAGTTCAACTATATATACTAGATAATTTTAACTACGAAGTACAGTTCAATCATATCTATAGTCAGATGAACTAAACAAAATAGCCCCTAAATACTACTACGGAGGGGCTTTGTACTACTCCTAGCAGCCTCTCCTCTACCGAGCGCGCTTAGTAAGAAGCAGAGAAGGAGGAGTCTACCGATGAGCTTGAGCAGTGGAGTTTGGCGCGTGCCGCCGCTGCAGCTTCCGCTCCTGCTCAAAGCGGCGGGACTCTGCGTAGAGCTCCGCATTCAGCATCACTGCGGCGGCTTCTGCACTGGCCACGGAGGCGGTAAGCCTCTTTGCGTGCTCGACCAGGCGCTCCTCCTCCTCCTGCAGGAACTCGGTGTAGCCTCCACCTCCCCCCTTTCGGCCGCGGTGGCGAAGCGGGTGATGGCCACGGCGGCCGACGGTGGGGTGGCGGCCATGACGTCCACCTTCCGCCTTCGGGCCGCGGTGGCTGAGCGGGTAATGGCCACGGCGGCCAACAGTGGGGTGGCGGCCACGGCGGCCGATGCTGGGGTGGCGGCCACGATGGCCACCTTCCGCCTTCGGGCCGCGGTGGCAGAGCGGGTGATGACCACGGCGGCCGACGGTGGGGTGGCGGCAACGGCGACCGGCAACAGCTGCCATCGGGCAACGGCGGCGGAGCGTGTGGTGGGTGCTGTGAAAACATTCAACAGGGACGCCACGCGCACTACACGCTTCCGGGGACTGCGCCGCCGCCGCGGTGTAGCCTCCCAGCTAGAGCTGTCCACTGACGGCGGAGTGGCTAAGCGACGACAACGGACCGGTGCCATTGGCGACTGTGGGAGAAGTAGACGAGATAAGCTACGGGGAGGGAGGGGAAAAATGCGATGCGGACTCGCCGGCCGTGAGGGTTTATATAGCAGGTCGGTAACCATTGGGGTTTTGGGGGATTTCACCGAGTTGGGCGGGAAGCTTGCACGGTTGCGCGCAGGAACCTGCGCGGTTGCGCAGGAATGGGCTCACCGTCGCACTTCCTCGACCCAACATGTGGCCAAAAGAAACGCATGTGCGGTGCTCAAGCTTGCACTCGAAGCCTTGGGCGTTAGCGCGGTTCCAAGACCTGCGAGAGGAGGACGAAATGACACGTACACATACAGTTGATAAAAAAATGTTTGCGATTTAATTACCTAGCAAACGACCGTTCTCTACGCAGTGTCACGAACGATTGTTCCCCCACGGCGTGATGTGAAACGCGACGTCATTTCACATCACGCCGCCGGCCGGCTTGTAGACGGCCATTCCCTGCGTGTTCAACTGCTCTATGCGTGTGGTTGCTCGCGGTTGATGCGGCCGCGGCGCGCTCTCCTCACCTCCCTCCGCGAGCACTCTGCCCGCATATCCCTCCGCGCACGCTGCCAGCGGTTGTGGCCGGCGCACGATCATGTACGTTCGGGGTGCCATATCCATGTGGTTGCGCCGGGCGCGGCGCGACGATGCAATTACGTGCGGCAAAAACTGCCATGCGGACGTGCTGAGAATCCCGGCCGCCCGGCTCTCATTTATTCCCGCGGCTATTTACCTTCATCTCTCGCGCCCCACGACACAATAAGCACACCCACGACGACACATGCAAAGAGGATATCCAGCAGCTCCAATGGCGCTCCCAGCGGCTGACGACGACGACGGGCGACAGTTCACCATGCGTCACGTAGTGGGCACCTGCGTGAGGGGGAAGGACCTCTCGGTGGTGTACACGAACGAGCCGGTCTCGGTGGAGAGCTCCATCCACACTATGGAGCAGTTTCTTGCTGAGGACAAGTACCAAGTGGTCGGCTTCGACCTCGAGTTCACTGGCGGTCGTGCCGGGTATGATCAGAAGGTTGCTGTCGCCCAGTTGTGCGTGCGCCATCACGTCCTCGTCTACCACTACTACCTGGCCACAAGGCCTTGCGAGCATTTCGCCAGGTTTATCAACAGCCTCGACTACAGTTTCACTACGGTGGACACCAACAATGATCTAAAAGTACTCGACATTTCGGGCTTGGCCTGCCAGAATCTTGTCGACATCCGTGGCCACTACAGGGTCTAGGGCAGCACGAAGAACAAGCAGGACTCCCTGGTTGACCTTGCCTCGGCCATCATCGACCCCTACTACAAGAACATGAAGGGTGAGTGCAATAAGAACAAGACCGCCTGGCATAGTGCCTGGGTGCATAGACTGGATGAAGAACACATCAAGTACGTGGCGAAGGACGCGTACACAAGCTACGTGATATACAGGCAGATCGTTGACATGAGGAAGTGCCTTCTTCTTGCCCCAGGCGAGGGATCGAGCCACAGAGCAGTGGCAGTAGCGTCACAAAAAGTTGATGATCGTTTATCCTAGTTTAGAATGCATGTAATTCTTTATTGAGGTGTGGGCGAATGTTTTGTATACTCACTTATGTAATTGGATGTTTAATTTAATTATATATGTTGTTCTTCTGTAGACAGAGCAAATCACATCACATACGGACTAAATTAGGGAACCCGTCGGTGATGATTTCATCAATCGCTGACAATTGTATACCAGCAAGCGTTTTCCCACAACACACACGGCTTATTAGTAGGAATCATTTGTGTTGTTATCCGTCTTCCCACACATTTCTGATTACTGACCTGTTTGCCATGTATCACACACATCTTGTTAAGTTGAACCGTTTCTGTGGTTTTGGCTCAATACAAATAGTTTGTCCGAGTGAACTTTATGCTGTATATCACACACACCTTGACCTGGCTGACCGTTTCTGTTGTGTTGGCTAATCACAAACAGTTCATCCGACTGAACTGTATGCCGTATATCGCACACACCTCGATCTGGCTGACCGTTTCTGTTGTTCTGGCTCAGCACAAATAGTTCGTATGGATCAAATGTATGCCACGTATCGCACACGCGGCTCTAATCTGAATCGTGCTTAATGTCTCCGCCATCACGCACAGCTTGTCTTATTGGTGACGGTTTTTTTCCGATACCGTTTGCGATTCATGCATCGCACACACAGTTTGGTCGAAGTGTCTCTGATTGATGTGTCGCGTTAGCAGCATCCTGCAGTAGTGTCTATATCTATATATAGCAATACAAAAAGACCAGATTCTACTAATCTCGGTAATCAAACCAGGTCAATCCAATGACTTAAACTGCTCAAATGACGAGCTCTCAACATGTTTAGCATGCAAGTAATATCATACCAAATATGGTGCTAAACACAAAAATTAGCATGCAAATAATATCCTACCTAATCTCTGCGTGCAACTAATATACTGCCTAATGTTAACTCGTGCATTGCAAGTACACATTTACTAGTACACTTCAAAAGCAGAAACTAATTAAGGGGGTAATAAAATTAGGCAAATCCTGTAATGTCTAGTTTTGACATCTCATTACTACCATTGATTCATATTTTGGAGCAAACTTATGTTGGGCTTACAAAAATGGAAATGTCTAAGGCTACATAAGTTGGTTGCAGATCCTGGAATAAATTCGATATGCTCACACAATATGTGAGGATAACCGTCACATCAAAAAAAAAATTAAAGTTTGGACTTTGAATTATATAAATAGGGCAAATTAAATTTTTTCATGAGATGCTTGAGCCTAGCTAGATTTGACTAAGATTTAATTGATTTGGTTGCTTTGGGGTTCAAAGATATTTTTGGAATTATTTAGAACCCTAAAATTATTTTCGGACAATATTTATAATGCCAAAATAGAACTCACACATTTAGTATAGGTAATTTATTTAATTTTGGGCATGCAAATAATTTTCCCAAGTTCCAATTTTGAATTGAGTATTTTTGAACTTATGTAAAATCTTCCAAATTCAAAGTCAAAAAGGAAAAAAGAACAGAAAGAAAAACAGACCTAACCTATCCAGCCCAACTAACCCCGAGCAGCACACAGCTAACCCTCGCCTACGTGCATGCAGCCCAGCCCCACCACGCAACTCTTTCCTCCTCTCTTCCACCGACGCGCGAGAGCCACACAAAATTTCTTTCTTCTTGTTATTAGACCCCTCCTTAATTTTTTCCGAAAGGACTAACTTCCAATTTTTCCAAGAAAAACCATTGACAATTAATTGGCTATTCCTGTGCACTGTTACCTATTTTTTTACATTGATTTGTGTGGCGAAACATCTGATTTTTCTGTTTTGTTCTTCGGATGTATATGCAACAAAGGCAAACCAAACAATATGGTTAAATGCATAGTTTTGTAATTAGAAAAATGTTTATAAAAATATGGTAAAATTAGTTTTGTGATTACCAAATGATTTATTGGTCATGTCTGTCGTCCAGCCGCATCACATTCATCTCGCATGATTCCATCTTTGTGGGTTCCTTCTTGTAGTAGGAAAATGTTTAGTAGAGCTACTACTATTCTTTTCTAGAATAGTCTACATCCTCTCCTAATTATTCTTCTCCAAAGAACTAACTTGTAATTTTTCCTAGAAATACGATGGCCATAGAATAATTCAATTATACTCTTACCCATTTATTTTACATTTTTTTTGTGAGTCAACAGATCAGATTTGATTTTTTTTGGATGCATATGCGTCAAATGCAAGAAAAAATAGGATTAAATGCTTAATTTTGGAACTATGAAATGATTTATTGCTCAGTCTGTCATCCAGCCATATCACATTCACCTAACACGATTCTATCTTGTTGTGCTCATTCTTCCAATTGGAATGGTATAGCAGAGAGCTAACCCTAATTTTTTATCCTCCAAAGGGCTAACTTATAATTTCTACAATAAAAATCTAGCGGCAATTTAATAATTTGATTATACTCATACCAAATTATTCTATATTTATTTGAGGACGGTCATCTGATTTTTCTGAATTTATCTTTTGATCCACATGCTTGAAAAATGAGAGAATATCCGGTGCAAACCAAGTTTCAACGGAAATAGGTGAACGAAAGTAAAAAACAATTTTTCATATGTCTCAATTGTTTTTATAAAAAATAGTATCACAAGTTTCACAAACATGTAAATTCCAATTCAATTTGAATTTCACTAGGGAGCTACCAAAAAATAATTCAACATCAATTTCACATTTTCACAGGTTTTAATTGTTTTGTTGCTAATTTTTGTTTTTTACAGCTTGCAAGCACAATTGAATTTGAAACTGAAATTTTACATGTTTGTTGCACATCAAGCTCCGTCACACTATACTTTTGTTCAGAATTTTTTTAATTATTTGAAACATGATTTCACTTAGTTTTCATCGGTTTCCATTGAAACTTGGTTTCTGCCAAATACTTTCTTTTAAAACATATAGTTCAATGCTTACCGTAGGTTCAAGGATTGACTTCTTAGCAAGATCAATCACTGTGTAAGCCATAGCTGAGATTAGAAGCACTACAATTTTTTTAGAGGTGAAACTCGCATCTTATTGAAAGAACTTGCAAATCTCAAGTAATTGTTTTTTTATTTTCCGTAGAAGTTCTCAGATAAATGACATAAAAAAGGCATGTTTGGATGAGTCTGGAAAAGACTTATAAAAAGATATATTCTATGGGTTTCAATCGGGAGGATATATTACAAAAATTCTATGCCTAGAGAAAAGGTTATATTGTAACATTGTATAAAATACTGTCCAGAGCATGTGGGCGCAGATTACTTGACAGAGTAAAAAAAATATAAACAGCTTATTTTGATGGAACTGTATTATAACTGTGTAGGTTAGTGGTAAATGTGTTGTAATTCACCTTAAAGAGAAACAAATTTGTGTCGGAAATAGACAGGCACAAAATAGAATCTATATATTTTTTGCGTTGGAACGTAATAATTTTGATCCATCAAAATTGACATGGATGAACTGAAGATTTATCTTTTCTTCGTAACATTTGAGGTAAAGAAACCGGTTCGAGCTAAATTGTTTTTTATCACTTTCTTATTTCTCGAGAGAAAAAAGAGTTAACTAAGTGGGTTAAGCAAGCAAGCACATGCACCACGTAGCAAGGATTTTTAACTCGTAAGCAAGCCCAGATAATAGCACCCTTCTTCTTCGAAACATAATTCAACTCTAAGACACAAATTCAAACATAAGGGAGTTATATTACAAACCAAGGGCCATGAGGACCCGAATACATAAGTTAGCGCAAGCAACAATATCTGAGTACAGAAAATAATTAGAGAAGTTTGCGTTAAGAAGGCTAGCAAAACAATGACAACTAGATCAAAAAGGCGCAGGCCTCCTGCCTGGGGCCTCCGAACTACTCCTGGTTGGCGTTCTCCATGTAGTAGTAGGCTCCATCGGGGATCTCTGGCTCCTTGGCTCCGTCATCTGATCGCAGCAACCGGGTAGGGGGAAAAAGGTAGCAAAGCAACCGTGAGTACTCATCCAAAGTACTCGCAAGACTTACATCAGATCTATGCTAAGTATGCATCAGTATCAAGGGAAGGGTTTGTCTGAGTACTATACTGCATAATTGCCAAAATAGAAGGGAAGACCTAGCTTAACGAAGACTAGCCTCTTGCAGCGTCTTGCAGCAACAGAAGAGAGTAGAATAACATAACATATAGTGACAAGTATTTATATTAGCAATGCCCAGAGATCCTTCCTCGTCTACCCCGCGAGGAAGCGACCTCAGAGCCAATATCAGCTTAGTAACATTAAGTATCCGGTTCTAGTTGTAGTAGACCGGGATACAACTCCGAGCGTCCTGTTATCGTGGACACCGCTATTCGACTAGATTACTTCCCTGCAGGGGTGCACCACATTACCCAACACGCTCGATTACCTCTGGCCGGACACACTTGCTTGGGTAATGCCCGGCCTCAGATAATCAACTGGCCGAGGACTAGACCCACCTAAGTGTCAAGGGGTCATGGGCCAATCGTCCTTTGCACTCCTGCGCGTTGTGCAACTGGCCGGGGACTAGACACACCTCTTTATACAAAGATGGCGGTTACTGTCCTCCCCAACATTCATCCCACATCTCTGAACTATGACATCTGGGTAGCTTTCGGAAGAATCGTACGACGCCGAGTGCCCATAACTTATCCCGTGTGGTGGTTAGTGCGAAAAGGCCAGAGGCCTACTCAGATCAAATATCCAAACCCGTTAGTGTATTAGTAGCTCGCGGAGACGATCAGTGCTCCTGTTGCCCTGTCTCGTGGTTTAGGACAAGGGACGAGGCCCACCTCTCTCCTGGGTGGTCTCTGCCTGCCCGGTCGATCCGCGTCGATAACTCTCCCGGGTACCCTTGGGGTCGACCTGACTTATCAAGAGACTGTCGGGAACCCAGGTTCACCTCTATCGGGGTGATACCACCTGTCCCTTCAGTCCCATAGTAACAGTAAAAGGTAATAGTGGGTCTTTACCATCAAGGTGAACTCAGAGGAATCACCCTCGGTAGGTTCACACCTGAGGTACTGTATGACAGAGACATCATCGAGAGTGAAGTACGAGGAATCACCCTCGGTAAGTCACACTTGATGTGCTACACCACATAGTCATCATCGAGAGTGAAATACGCGGAATCACCCTCGTCACTTGATAGCAGCTCTGCAGAGATCATACAACTATGGGGGTACTGGTGGTGTGTTCGGTCTCGGTACAACTATCACCTTACTCGGATCACCCTGTAGTAAAGCATAGCAACATGGACAATGATGTAGGGCCACTGATGGATCACTAACCAGCCTATACTAAGCATATAGGACAACAGGTAAAGTATCAACAGCAAGTTACAAAATTTGGCTATGCATTAGAATAGGTGCTATCGGAACAACAGCAGTAGCAAATCTAATGCAAGCACGAGAGAGAAAGAATGGGCGATATAGGAATGATCAAGGGGGTTTTGCTTACCTGGAAGCTCTGTAGAAGGAAGCTGATCGTCGGTGACGTAGTCGTACTCGGGGTCAACAGTAGTCTCGGGGTCTACCGAAAGAAAGAGGAGAGGGGGGACACAGATAAATAACGGGCATACAAATGCAACACAGATGCATGTCATGGAAATATGTGTGGATGATATGCTCTAATGCATTCCTAAACAATTTAAAAGAATAGGGAAAATATCTGGTAATATTATCCCAGCTCCAGGTATTTTTTGGTCAGATGATCCTGATGCAAAATGTCTAGGTTCACTATGTTAGAGGGGTGTGGCAGGTATGTGGATGGCATATTCGGATTCGTTATATTTTCCTGATCATTTTTCATATATAAATTATTTTCATCCGAGTTATGGATTATTTTATATGATTTTCCAAAGTTTTAAACATTTTGTGGAATTGTTATTAATTTCAAAGTTCTTTTAACTGAAACTGCTAAGCGCACTCGAAGGTGTACCCAGCTGAGAGCACAGAGGGGCTGACAGTGGGGCCGGTCAACGCTGACGAGGCAGTGGTCAAATCTGACATGTGGGGTCAGTGGGTATTTACATTAGTCTAATCATTTTCATTAGCCAGCTAATCTAATCACTATGGCCCACTTGTCAGCCGCTAGGGTTAACCTAAATAGTGGGTTTTTGTCTAATTAAGCTGGCCACGTCAGAGGCTAACTTCGATGTTAATCCGACATGGCGGAGGAACTCCGGCCGGCTGATTCCGGCAGCCGTTCATTGTACGGGCAGGTGCGTTCGATCGGGCTCAGCGTGGCACATCTACTGGGGGCAGCTACACTAGCGGGGGAGGTCGGTGATGAGCGCAGCGTCGAGGAGAGGCAGCAGTGGGTGCGGGCATGGCCAGAACCAGCGGCAACGGCGGCAGGCAGCAGTAGCAGTATGCAGCAGCAGTAGACGGCAGCGCGCGTGGGTGGCGGGCGCGGCGTGGCGCGGCAGAGGAGTGACCCGGGCTGGCCAAGGCGGTCAGAGCGCAAGCATGCCCGAGGCAGAGGTGCGGCAAGCGCGACTAGGGCGCGGTGAGCGCGTGCTCACCGAGAGCTCGGCGCGCCGACGCAGGGACCTACTGCGGGGGGAAACGGAAAGGGGAAGGGTGGAAGAAGCGCACCCAGCGCGACAGCTCATAGGGAGGTCAGTGGGGAGCTCAGGGGAGCCGGGGGTGGTCGGAGTCGAGGGGATCGACGGCGAGGCAGAGGTGACGGCCGGTGAAGGGGATCGACGCGATCCGGCGATGCCGCGTGCTCCGGCTTGAAATGCTCCTTGCAGACGATGAAGACAAAGATGACGCAGCTCCTGGACACCTTCTTGCAGCTCGGGGAAGCTCCGGTGCACGTCAATGACGGCAACGCGGTGACGGCCGAGCTCCGGCGAGCTCGTGCGAGAGGGAGAGGGGCGAGGAGAGGGGAGAGGAGAGGGGCAAGTGGGTTAGGGTTCCTCCAGGAGGTTGACGGCGACGCTCTTATCCATCCACGGGGCCGAGGGATCACCGACACAGCGACATCGATAGCCATGTTGGCCTGGATGGCCGCCACGCCTTCCTCTGCCTCTCCTGTCGAGAGGTGGAAGAAAAGGCCGTGGTGCTGGGCTGGGCTGCACTGTGGCCGCGACTGGGCCTAGTGCACAGTAGTGTATTTTGTTTCAGTCTTTTCCTTTTCTGTTAATTACTATAGCTCCTGTTTTATATTTATTTTCAGCAACAAATGATTTTAGTTCTACATGATACTCCACAAATAATTCAAATACAATATTTTGGTGCTACACACAAAGTTTCATTTTATTTGGAAAATTTTAAATAATTATTTATTTAGAAAGGCCAAATTTTTGTGTTGTTGGTCCTGTTTAAATGTTGCTAGTGGCATTTTAATATTCCAATTGATGTTGGTTTAATCATGACAATTAGTTAATGAATATTTTCAACCCAACAAACATTTTTGATTTACTATTTGAAGAAATAATAATTTGACTTGTAATTTGAATTTGAATTTGACTTTGGTTTTTATAAGGGGGCAATTAAGCTTAGCAAAAAGGTGATGACATGGCATCACTAGCATGGGTTCACTGTAGCTAATCACTGGGGTTGTTACAAATCTCCTCCACTAAAAGAAATCTCGTCCCCAGATTTAAGAGGTAGAGTAAGGGGGAAAAGGTTTGGCTACGAATCTAACAAATCTTCTCTGTCTTGGTTGCTCTTCCCGAAGAGGTCGGTCCATAGCATTGATGTCTTCATTTTCTCTGTATCAGTCCGTCATGTCGAAGTCAGTATCATGTCTTCAAGATCTTCATCGAAACTACGAAAAGGTAAGGGGTAACTCTGCAACGATAGAGTGCTATAAGGGGTAATCATCTGAGGTTATCTCATGAATGAACACATATGTATCTCTCGGGTTGGAACTCAGGAAATACATCGAGAGAAATAAAAGAAAGCATGAGAAGTTTCATATGGGTAGGCAATCGTTCATGCCTGAAACAGAGTGTGAATGGGGTTCAGAGCAACGGAAATAAGTATTGCATCTGATACTAGAATAGATCATCTCTAGGAAGGTGGCTCGTGAATTACATACGAAGCCAAGCGCGAGGAATAACTTTGGAAACAGGGATGTAAAGGAGAGTCAGGTTTTGATAATGTGGAACTGTGGTTAGTGTGGATTAAGAGTAGGGAGGGCGGTGACATCTTGCACGGTCATGATAGCAAGGCCTGTCAGAGGATAGCTTGTCAGCTATGTCGGCAACAATGTCGGTACCAAGGGCAGAGGACGAAGAGAACCATTTTCCTGCTCGCAAGGCGAGGTGGACCAATAGGCAAAGTTCTCACCCACCGGTGTTACCGGAATGTCATCAACAATAGTAACAGGGTTTTACTTTACATGGTTGTACTTGGGGTGTTGACATAAGCAGGGAATTCTCACTGCTCAGATAAGTTAGATTACAAGAAAGGTTAAACAGACCAGTGGAAAGGAAAATGTGATTATTAGATTAAACAGACCAATGGAATGGAAAATGTGATTATACACAAGTATTAGGTGTATATCCTTCCCAAGGAAAAGCAGAGCATGATATACATGACAGGACAGCAAGTACAAAATCATTTAGATAAAGGGGCGAGGAAATTCATGATGTTACCCATGAAACATTGATCATGAAACATTTAGCATTGCGCTTCCGATGTTCTTGTTGTTATTCGGAATACCACAGTCATGCTTCGGGGTAGCAATAATATGGTGTTTCAAGTAAGGGTTGGGTCTGAAGATCACAAGAATACACAAGGAACAATTTCAAGAATAGCAAGGAACTTAAGGTATAACCAAAACATGACCAAGTCTGTGTTGGAAGGAAGGCAAGGATGTTGTCGACGACAACACAAATTATCGAGGGGCAAAAGATGGTATTTCTTATCATGAGTTAGATTCACAACTTGGAAGAAGCCAAAATGTTGACGATGATCACAACACATTTTGTCAAGAGGTTTCAAGAGGATGCAATCGAACAGCGACGACATCAAGCAAGGGAATGACGAAGTGGAAAGTTGTAACACCCCAAAAATATTCTCTGTTGAATTTTAAAATATTTTCTTTAGAATAGAATTCTTTGGATCACTATGGCCCTTTATCTCTCTTTCTTCTGTTTTGAAAATCATTTTGAGTTTTCAATTGGATTTCAATTTTTTTTAAATGGTTCTGATTTGATGGTTTCTTACTTGAGTAATTATCTTTGAAGGATCAAAAATATTTTCCTTTCAGAAAAGTTTTTGAATAATTAAATTATTCCAATGAAATGGCCCTTTCATTCTTCTTTCAAACATTTAGAAATTCTCACAAAATCATTCTGTCATTCTAAATTATAATCCAAGTCATCCTCACACCCTAGGACAGTACCCAATACTTCCCCTCTCCACAAAAATATTTCTATCATATTTGGCAATTTCCAAAATTGGAATTTCATTTATTCCTAGTTTCTTTGAATTACAAAGGAACTATATTTTTCCCAACTCTTCTGCACCCACAAAAATTACTCCAACTACTTGACATTACCTACACTCCATGTCATCAAAAACATTCTGTTCCACAGTTGAAAATTTTCAAATTTCATTCAATTGAAATTTGGACCAGATTCAATCTCTCTGATCAAAACCTAATTTTAATTGCTTCAAAATTTCTGAAATTTTGCCAGCATCTCTAATATGCATCAGTACCTCACCACAAAAATTCTCAAAAATTCCAAAAATACCAGTGGCCATCTAGCATTTCATCAAACACTTGGTGTGCACTGTAGCTCACTGTCGAAAAATTTAGAAATTACAGTGAAGTTCACAGAGGAGGGGATCGGCGCCGTGCGGTGCACTCCACTCCATCTCTTCCTCATCCGCACCTCTGCTCGCCATCAATACATCACCACGGGACCCCGTCGCCAGCGTCTCGCCGCCGACAGCACAGGAGCAGGCCGGTGCAACGGCCGCTGCCCTCGGCCGCGGCGGCCGAGAGGATCAGCACGGCCCTAGTCACCATCACTCCTGCCACCGCTCCCTCTCCTACCTCCTCTCCACGCGTCGCCCTCCTCCGCAGCTCCACGCGCCGTCCAAGCCGCCCAGCCCCGCCTGTCAGTCGCCGGAGCTGGCGCCGTCCACCACGCCCGTACAGGAGCTCATCCATGGGGAGATGGATAGAGCTCGACCCTGTCCGAGCTAGCACTTCAAGAAGGCCTTCCCGACGCTACTGATGCGCACCAACCTCACCCACCGCCTCCAACTGCCCTCGCCGGCCACCATTACTTCGGCATGATCTGAGCCGCCTCGGACCGCCTCGGATCACCTATATAAGGAGCCCTCGAGCTTCGTTCAGTACTCGCACCGCATCCACACACTCCCAATCAACCCCAGAGGAGTCGGACGACCTCGGGGAGGTCGTCTTCCCCGACTCCGGCCGCCTGATCCGCCGTTGTCTCCGAGAACCCCACCTCGCCGTTACGCCATCTCCACCCCTCAAATCTTGCCAGTAACCTTCTCGTGCACTCACTCATCCATTCCACACATCAATTCGACGTCCAGAGCCCTCCCCGATGAGATCCACCTTCACCCGACGCCGCCGTCCGCCGGAGTTCACCTCGCCGTCGCTACGGTGCTCGCCGGCGACCACCACCAGCACCCACCGACGCGGAATCCTCCCCCGAGCACATCCCGACCATCGCCGCCTCCTGAAACACCAGCGATCGCCGCCGGTGATCACCGCACCTCCTCTGTACACGCGCGCGAGGCGCCTTTGAATTTCAAACCTGACGAGTGGGGCCCACCCGTCAGTATTTTATACTTTTCTGTGTTAATCCGAAAGAGTCTTCTGCCCTTTACGTTTTGTGAATGGGAAGGCGTATTTCTTTCCGAAGCATTTTCTGTTTTTACCGCAGGGACCCGCTGGCAATTATTTTAATTGCAGATAGGTCCCTGGTTTTAAAACCTTTATAACTTTTAAACCGCAAATCATTTTAAATTGATTCTTTTTTTGAAAATCTTCTTTTTCACTCTAGTTTTTTTAGTATTTATTTGAAAATATTTTGAGACAAATTTTTTACTGTTACAAATTTTTTGATTTGCATTTGAATTCTCATTTTCTAGAAATCGAAGAGGGGAACTTTGCCGGAAATTTTGAGGGAGCACCTTCTGCCTACTTTGATCAAGGCATGCATTTTTGAACTTGGGATATGGTGATTGCATGCATGGTTGCATCAGTTCGAAATATCAATGGTTATATAGTGGATAGCAGGTGCATGCATGTTCATATCTTTTGTGCATACCATGCATACAAGAATCTTACGAACGTGAAGGAAGTGGTGAGAAATCAGGGAGTGTACATCCTGCCTTTGTCGTGCCGGTGGGCACGAGTCACTTCATGACACGATGGTGTCACCGTGGCATGTGAAGCCTGCCAGTCATAATATTAACACCTCCTGAGTCGACCTAGATTGAGTCTTGTTTCGTCATACCTAGCTAAAATTCATGCTGCCACTTGTCTTCCCGTGAGGGGAGTACGGCTTAGTAAGTTGGTAACCCCTTTCCGTGTACACACCACATAGAGGGGCCATGTTGAGGGTTCCATGGCCATGGACTAATGCCAGTCATCGGGTCAGGGGGCATGGGTGTATCCGGCTGGGCCGAGAGGGGGGCACCCCTTGTAATCCGCACGTTATTAATAGTGATCCCATGCTATTCGAGACGATGGTCTCCCCGACTTAGAGTTTTTCTTGAACGATGCTTTGGATGATTCCTGGCATCCGGAAAGTAAATCTAGTGTGTGCGGGTTAGGTGTGTTTTCAACCCAAAGGCCGTGATTGGAATTAGTCAGCGTTCGGTGCTGACTAAAGAAATACTTTACTTGTGGGTAAAGAGTACACCCTCTGCAGAGTTATACCTATTCGAATAGCCGTGTCCGCGATCAAGGACGTTAGCTGGGAAGGGTGAAGTGTCGATCCCGGTGTCGGTCTTCAGAGGAAATAATTAAAATTGAGCATGATTCATTTTGCATGAAAATTATCGTCACCATTGATGCTATCATGAATATTACTGTTAACATGAATATTATTATGGACTAACCTTTTCTTCTATGTGCAACCTCTGAGTATCACTTGGGATGGCTAGTCCACCTGGATACTCAGTTTTATTTTCTTTTCTGAGTATCACTTGGGATGGCTAGTCCACCTAGATACTCAGTTTTATTTTCTTTTCTGAGTATCACTTGGGATGGCTAGTCCACCTGGATACTCAGTTTTATTTTCTTTTCTGGGTATCACTTGGGATGGCTAGTCCACCTGGATACTCAGTTTTATTTTCAAGACCTCTCGAGGCGTAACTTTCAGACACCCGTTTGGCATTTCTTTTCAAGACCTCTTGTGGCGTCGCTTTCAGACACCCGTTTGGCATTTCTTTTCAAGACCTATCGAGGCGTTGCTTCCAGACACCCGTTTGGCATTTTTCTTGGAATTTCTCGGGCGGTCCAAGGCCCAATGTTCCATTTTTATTTTCTTGGTTTATTACTGAAATTATATATTTATTTATCCACACCATATTAATATTTATCAGCACATGCATATAATTTAGCCCATCATGAGCATGTGCATTCGGTATATCTTTTGTTCATAATGTTTGCGTGTACATTCCAACATACTCACAGGCTTGTCCCTGGCTTGTTAATTTGGCCAGACCCGGAGGAAGACGAGGTTGTGGAGGAAGAGTCCGTTAGCGAGCCCGACGCTTAGAGGTGTTCCCAGTCAGTCATCTTGTGGTCTTGGAGTCTAACACCGACGCTTGGCTTTACTTTATTGTATTAGTATTGTAATATCACCACCCGCTGTCATATTCCGCCACCGTCGTATATTGACAAGTTTGTAATAAATGTTGAGCACTCTGACTCAACCTTGTGTAATATTATGTATGTACAGGTTACTGATACGTCTCCAACGTATCTATAATTTATGAAGTATTCATGCCATGTTTATTATAGTTTCGTATGATTTTGGTGCACTTTTATATGGCTTTTATATGATTTTTATGGACTAACATATTGACCTACTGCCCAGTGCCAGTTGTTGTTTTCTGTTTGTTTTTGGTTTGCCAGCAAATCCAAAAGAAGCTTTTTGGTGCACTTTTATATGGCTTTTATATGATTTTTATGGACTAACATATCAAATGAAGTCCAAATGCAGCGAAACTTTTTGACGATTTTTTCTGGAAGGAAATAGACCGAAGAAGCTTCGGAGGAGCAGCAGAAGAGCCACAGGGGCCCCACGAGACACCTGGGCGCGCCTGCCCCCCCCAGGCGCGCCCTGGTGCCTCGTGTGCCCCCTGTGGCACCTCTTTGCGTGATTCCAACGCTGAAAAATCCTATATATTCAGAAACCCCCGAAAGTTAACCTAGATGAGTTTTTACGCTGCCGCAAGCCTCTGTACCAAGGAGATCCCATCTGGAGCCCTTTTTCGGCACCCTGCCGGAGGGGGGAATCATCACCGGAGGCCATCTTCATCATCCCAGCGGTCTCCATGACGAGGAGGGAGTAGTTCACCCTCGGGGCTGAGGGTATGTACTAGTAGCTATGTGTTTGATCTCTCTCTCTCTCTCTCTCTCTCTCGTGTTCTTGATTTGGCACGATCTTGATGTACCGCGAGCTTTGTTAATATAGTTGGATCATATGGTGTTTTCCGCTCTCTATCTCGTTGTGATGAATTGAGTTTTTACCTTTGAGGTTTCACTCTTATCGGATTGAATACTTTTATGGATTTGAGAACACTTGATGTATGTCTTGCATATGAATACCCGTGCTGACAATGGGGTATTATATTGATTCACTTGATGTATGTTTTGGCACTCAACTCGTGGATTCATGAGGTGACATTGGGGTAATCTATGCATAGGGGTTGATGCACGTTTTCGTCCTACTTTCTCCGGTAGAAATCTTGGGGCACTCTGTGAAGTTCTTTGTCTGGATTGAATATTATGAATCTGAAGTTGTTTGATGCATACCGTATAATCAACTCACGGATACTTGTGGTGACATTGGAGTATCTAGGTGACATTAGAGTTGGTTGATGCGTATCATATGGTGTTATTTTATTACGAAATCTAGGGCTGTTTGTGACACTTATAGGGATGGCTCAATAGATTCATCGGAAAGAATAACTTTGAGGTGGTTTCGTACCCTACAACAATTTCTATCTTATGTTCTCCACTAAGAGGAATTTTGGAGTGATTCTTTATCGCACGTTGAGGGATTGTTATATGATCCAATTATGTTAGAACTGTTGAGAGATTGCACTAGTGAAAGTATGAACCCTAGGCCTTGTTTTGAAGCATTGCAATACCGTTTGTGCTCCGTTTTACTATTTGTTACCTTGCTATTTTTATATTTTCAGAGTACAAAAACCTATATCTACTATCCATACTACACTTGTATCACCATCTCTTCGCCGAACTAGTGCACCTATACAATTGACAATTGTATTGGGTGTGTTGGGGACACAAGAGATTTCTTGTATTTGGTTGCAGGGTTGTTTGAGAGAGACCATATTCATCCTACGCCTCCCACGGATTGATAAACCTTAGGTCATCCACTTGAGGGAAAATTGCTACTGTCCTACAAAACTCTGCGCTTGGAGGCCCAACACGAGTCTACAAGAATAAAGTTGTGTAGTAGACATCAAGCTCTTTTCTGGCGCCGTTGCCGGGGAGGTGAGTGCTTGAAGGTATATCTTTAGATCTTGCAAATGAATGTTTTAGTTTCTTGTTTTATCACTAGTTTGGTTTATAAAAGAAAACTACAAAAAAAATGGAATTGAGGTTGCCTCATATTATTCATCTTTATAATGTCTTTCTTGAAAACGATGGAGCGGAGAATTGTGCTCAATTGATAGAAGAAGAATTCAATAAAATGTTTGGCATAAAATATTTGAATGATGAGCATGATTGCAATGTTGTTTCTATGAATTCTATGAATATCCATGATGCTAATGATATGCAAAGCCACAAGCTTGGGGATGCTATGTTTGATGAAGATGATATTTTTAGTCCCCCGAGTTTTGATAAGAAAATTTATTATGATGAAAGTATGCCTCCTATTTATGATAATTCTATTGATAAAAGTGGATTTAGAGAGGTCATGACTTTATTTAATGATGATTCCACTATTTTGGAAGAGGTTTCAATTGATTATGACAACAAAGTTGCTATCTATGATGATTATTGTGATGACATGTATGCTATAAAGAATAATGATAACTATGAAACTTATCATCATGATTTTAATTTTCAATTGGATTATGCCAATCAAGTATCTCATGATAGTTATTTTGTTGAGTTTGCTCCCACTACTATTGATGAGAAGGAATTTGCTTATGTGGAGAGTAATAAAATTTATATGCTTGTGGATCATGAAAAGAATGCTTTATGTGATAGATATATTATTGAATTCATTCATGATGCTACTGAAAATTATTATGAGAGAGGATCATATGCTTATATATATTTGAACAATATCAAGTTTCTTCTCTATGTGTTGAAAGCTTCAAAGTTATACTTGTTTTGCCTTCCTATGCTAGTTGATTCTTGCTCCCATAAGTTGTTTACTCACAAAATCCCTATGCATAGGAAGTGGGTTAGGCTTAAATGTTCTAGTCCTATTCTTCATGATGCTCTCGTTACTTTTCAATTATTTACTTTTATGCGAGCATCATTGAAATCATCATGCCTAGCTAAAAGGCATTAAAGAAAAGCGCTTGTTGGGAGACAACCCAATATTTTTACCTACTGTTTTTGTGTGTTCACATGATTAATCTACTTTAGTAATCATGTTTTATATGTTTTCTTTCAATTATGTGCCAAGTAAAGCCTTTGGGATAGTGTTGATGCTTGTTGATTTGATTTTGTGCAAAAACAGAAACTTTTGCGTCCAGTGCTGGAATTTCTGTTTTGTACTGGAGCGTGATAAAATTCTGAAATTATCCCACAGTATTGGGTTACAAATTTTTTTACGTTTTCCTAATTTTTCAGAATTTTTGGAGGTACATAAGTATGGTTTTTAAATCGCTCACTACATGCTGTTCTGTTTTTGACAGATTCTGTTTTTATTGCATAGTTTGCTTGTTTTAGTGTTTCCATAGCTTATATTATGAAATATAAATTGTGGAAATGGGAATTATGTGAGAAAAATTATGAATCTTGTCTTGACAGTACCTAAGTGGATGATTTATTTTTATCATACTAATCTATCTCACATGTTCCGTTAAGTTTTATGTGATTGAAGTTTTCAAGTTTTGGGTGAGATATCGATATGAGGAGAATAAGGAGTGACAAGACCCTAAGCTTGGGGATTCCCAAGGCACCCCAAGGTAATATTCAAGGAAGACTTAAGCGTCTAAGCTTGGGGATGTCCCGGAAGGCATCCCCTCTTTCGTCTTCAACACTATCGGTAACCTCACTCGGAGCTATATTTTTATTCGTCACATAATATGATTTTTGCTTGGAGCATCATTTTCTTCTGTTTATATTTGCTTGATGTTATCAATAATCATGTTTTGTATCTTTTAGTTCAATAAAATACTAGTTATAGCCTTTACCATGCTCAGTTTGCAAGTTTATGTATTGCTGTTTGAAAACAGAAAGATTTCTGTTATGTCCAGAATATTCCTGAATAGTCAGAACATTATAAAAATCTGAAATTTTTACACAGTAAGAATGCATGAGTTCTCTGTCAGGTGGTAATTTTTCAGAATTTTTGGTGTTAGGGAAGTATGAATTTTAAATCCCCCTTTACAGACTGTTCTGTTTTGGCAGATTGCTGTTATAGTTGCATTGTTTGCATGTGTTTGCTTGTTTAATGTTTCTATTTGTGGATAGGAGTATTAAATATGCAGAGGCATTTAGTATGCAATGTTTAATTATAATTTTGGTGATTTTTTACAGTAGAGAATGTTAAGGTTTTGAGTTGATTTATAGCAACTTATCTCACGAGTTCTTGTTGAATTTTGTGTGGATGAAGTTTTTAAGATTTAAAGAAACCGTGATATGAGAGGAATTAAGGAGGCACAAGAGCTTAAGCTTGGGGATGCCCAAGGCATCCCAAGTTAATATTTCAAGAAGTCTCAAGCATCTAAGCTTGGGGATGGCCAGGTAGGCATCCCACCTTTCTTCTTCAACAATTACCGGTTAGTCTTGGTTGAGCCTAAGTTTTTGCTTCTTCACATGATGTGTGCTATTCTTGGAATGTCATTTTATTTTGTTTTCTTTGCTGTTTGAATAAAATACTTAAGATCTGAAATTTTTAAATGAGAGAGAGTCCTCACATAGCTACCTATTTACTTAACTACTCATTTGGTCTTCACTTATATCTTTTTGGAGTAGTTTGTCATTTACTCTTGTTCTTCACTTATGTCCTATGAGTAAATTGTTGAATAAATTGAATATCATAAAGTTGAAATTATATGTGCTTCATATGCTTGTATCATGCCTAGTAGTAGTTTCACATTGGGTTTAGAAAGTGAAATCTATTGAAGCTTGACAATCACAATATTGGTCATACAAGCAACTCATGAATGATTAGTATAAGGAAGAGGACTTTCACATATAAATATATTATCTTGGACATCTTTTATGATTGTGAATACCCATTAATTATTTTTAAACTTGAGCAAATTAGTTGAAGTTGGACAAGGAAGACAACGTAATGAGTTATGTTTGGGTATATTTGCATAGAAGTTATATTGTTATGGATCCTCTAACATGTGGTGCTTGCTTAGGATCTTTTGCTAGCCAAAAATTCGTACTAAGTAGAGATACTACTTGTGCATCCAAAACCCTTAAACCCAGTTTCTTGCCATGAGTGTCCACTATATCTACCTATGGATTGAATAAGATCCTTCAAGTAAGTTGTCATCGGGGCAAAAAGCAATAAAAATTGCTCCTAAAATATGTATGATATTTTATTGCAAGGGAAAATAAGCGTTGTACGAACTTGTGATGGTAAAGAAATAAAAGCGACGGACTGCATAATAAAGGTTTCTATCACAAGTGGCAATATAACATGACTTTCCTTTGCATTAAGAGCTTGTTCATCCAAAAATAAAAAGCGCATGACAACCTCTGCTTCCCTCTGCGAAGGGCCTATCTTTTACGTTATGTATTTACTTTTATGCAAGAGTCAATAGTATTACTTCTCATTTCAACCTTAATTATTCTCTAGTTGGCAAGCATCATGTGGTGGGGAAAGATCTAGGCACATATGGCCAGTCAAATATATTTGATCATGAATTATTATTGTTGACAATTATCTCTATGATAAATAAGTTGGGAGGTGAAACACTAAGCCCCTATCTTTCTCTGTGTTCGATGGATGCCATTTGTTCTAAAAATATGCTTTGAGTACTAGCAATCATAGAAGACTAAATGGTAATTGAGTATGTGGAGCTCTTACTTAGACTTTGTTGAAGATAAGTTGAATTGCAATTGTTTGGTGACTAAGAACATAGGTTGTTAAGTTTCAAGAGAATGCATTGTTTGAACCATAACATGTGAATTGATTGCTACTTTATCATGATGAGTTTTATGAGAAAGAGTTGCTGTTATGATGCTAGGAAATGTGATTGAAATTATCATTGATCAAATCATGCACTATGCTAGCCTTCGCACTTCATAAATTATTTCTTTTATCATTTACCTACTCGAGGACGAGTAGGAATTAAGCTTGGGGATGCTGATACGTCTCCAACATATCTATAATTTATGAAGTATTCATGCCATGTTTATTATAGTTTCGTATGATTTTGGTGCACTTTTATATGGCTTTTATATGATTTTTATGGACTAACATATTGACCTAGTGCCCAGTGCCAGTTGCTGTTTTCTGTTTGTTTTTGGTTTTCCAGAAAATCCATATCAAATGAAGTCCAAATGCAGCGAAACTTTTTGACGATTTTTTCGGGAAGGAAACAGACCCAGGAAGCTTCGGAGGAGCAGTAGAAGAGCCACAGGGGCCCCACGAGCCACCTTGGTGCGCCTACCCCCCAGGCGCGCCCTGGGGCCTCATGGGCCCCCTGTGGCACCTCTTTGCGTGATTCCAGCGCTGAAAAATCCTATATATTCAGAAACCCCAAAAGTTAACCTAGATGAGTTTTTATGCCGCCGCAAGCCTCTGTACCAAGGAGATCCCATCTGGAGCCCTTTTCCGGCACCCTGCTGGAGGGCGGAATCATCACCGGAGGCCATCTTCATCATCCCGGCGGTCTCCATGACGAGGAGGGAGTAGTTCACCCTCGGGGCTAAGGGTATGTACTAGTAGCTATGTGTTTGATCTCTCTCTCTTGTGTTCTTGATTTGGCACGATCTTGATGTACCGCGTGCTTTGTTAATATAGTTGGATCATATGGTGTTTTCCCCTCTCTATCTAGTTGTGATGAATTGAGTTTTTACCTTTGAGGTGTCACTATTATCGGATTGAATACTTTTATGGATTTGAGAAAACTTGATGTATGTCTTGCATATGAATACCTGTGGTGACAATGGGGTATTATATTGATTCACTTGATGTATGTTTTGGCACCCAACTCGCGGATTTCCGAGGTGACATTGGGGTAATCTATGCATAGGGGTTGATGCACGTTTTCGTCCTACTTTCTCCGGTAGAAATCTTGGGGGCACTCTTTGAACTTCTTTGTGTGGATTGAATATTATGAATCTGATGTTGTTTGATGCATATCGTATAATCAACTCACGGATACTTGTGGTGACATTGGAGTATCTAGGTGACATTAGAGTTGGTTGATGCTTATCGTATGGTGTTATTTTAGTACAAACTCTAGGGCTGTTTGTGACACTTATAGGGATGGCTCAATAGATTGATCGGAAAGAATAACTTTGAGGTGGTTTCGTACCCTTCAACAATTTCTATCTTATGTTCTCCGCTAATAGGAATTTTGGAGTGATTCTTTATCGCACGTTAAGGGATTGTTATATGATCCAATTATTATAGCACTGTTGAGAGATTGCACTAGTGAAAGTATGAACCCTAGGCCTTGTTTTCAAGCATTGCAATACCATTTGTGCTCCGTTTTACTATTTGTTACCATGCTGTTTTTATATTTTCAGATTACAAAAACCTATATCTACTATCCATACTACACTTGTATCACCATCTCTTCGCCGAACTAGTGCACCTATACAATCTACCATTGTATTGGGTGTGTTGGGGCACAAGAGATTTCTTGTATTTGGTTGCAGGGTTGTTTTAGAGAGACCATCTTCATCCTATACGCCTCCCACGGATTGATAAACCTTAGGTCATCCACTTGAGGGAAAATTGCTACTGTCCTACAAAACTCTGCGCTTGGAGGCCCAACACGAGTCTACAAGAATAAAGTTGTGTAGTAGACATCAGTTACCTATATCAAGGGATTGCACCAGTTGTTCTGATCTTGGGCTGGTGTGACTTGGGGCTATTCTGTGATTCATTCCGGAAACAGGCCTGACAAACTTTGGTATCAAAGCCAGGTTGACTGTAGGAAGCCCTAGGTACGATCGCTACTAATAGAGTCAGTCCTAACATCTTTAGCATGCATTTCATGCATTGTAACAAATTTTCCTTGGTCATCATATACTTATGATATGACTATTTGGATTTTTTGTCTACTGTTGGTCATCATATACCAGGCCTTGATACGTCTCCAACGTATCTATAATTTTTGATTGTTCCATGCTGTTAAATTATCAATCTTGGATGTTTTATATACATTTACAAGCAATTATATATCATTTTTTGGGACTAACCTATTAACTTAGTGCCCAGTGCCAGTTGCTGTTTTCTGCCTGTTTTTTTGTTTTACAGAATATCAATACCAAATGAAGTCCAAATGCCACGAAACTTTTTGGAGATTTTTTTCTGGACATAACCAACACAAGAAGCTTCGGGAGAAGGCCAGAATCCCAAGGAGGTGGCCACGAGACACCAGGGCGTCTGGGGGGGGGCAGGCGCGCCCTGGTGCCTCGTGGGCGCACCTCTGACTCTTTTGACCTAATTCCACCACTATAAATTCCCAAAAATCGGGAAACCAATAGAGGAGTCCACGAAATACTTTTTCCGCCGCCGCAAGCTTCTGTTCTCGAGAGATCCCATCTGGGGTCCCTTTTCGGCACTCCGCCGGAGGGGGAATCGATCACGGAGGAGCTCTACATCAACCTTGCTGCCCTTCCGATGATGCGTGAGTAGTTTAACACAGACCTTCGGGTCCATAGTTAGTAGCTAGATGGCTTCTTCTCTCTTTTTGATCTTCAATACAATGTTCTCCTCGATGTTCTTGGAGTTCTATCCGATGTAATCACTTTTTGCGGTGTGTTTGTTGGGATCCGATGAATTGTGAGTTTATGATCAGATTATCCATGAATATTATTTGAGTCTTTTCTGATCTCTTTTATGCATCATTATTATAGCATCATATTTCTTCTCCGATCTATTGATTTGGTTTGGCCAACTAGATTGATTTATCTTGCCATGGGAAGATGTGCTTTGTAATGGGTTCAATCTTGCGGTGCGCAATCCTAGTGACAGAAAGGGACATGACACGTATGTATCGTTGCTATTAAGGGTAAAAATATGGGGTTTATTCATGCGTGAGTTTACTTTGTGTACATCATGTCATCTTGCTTATGGCGTTACTCCGTTCTTTATGAACTTAATACTCTAGATGCATGCTGGATAGCGGTCGATGGGTGGAGTAATAGTAGTAGATGCAGGCAGGAGTCGGTCTACTTGTCTCGGACGTGATGCCTATATACATGATCATTGCCTTGGATATCGTCATGATTATTCGCTTTTCTATCAATTGCCCAACAGTAATTTGTCTACCCACCGTATGCTATTTTCATGAGAGAAGCCTCTAGTGAAAACTATGGCCCCCGGGTCTATTCATATCATATATTAAAAATCCTAAAAATACCTTGCTGCACTTTTATCTTATTTATTTTATTTTGTATTTTTGTTTAATCTATCTATCTATCACCATACAATTTAATTTTGCAATTAACCGCCGAGGGATTGACAACCCCTCGTTTGCGTTGGGTGCAAGGGTTTGTTGTTTGTGTGCAGGTACTGCTAACGAGGTGTTGCGTGATTCTCCTACTGGATTGATAACCTTGGTTTCATAACTGAGGGAAATATTTACCTCTACTGTGCTGCATCATCCCTTCCTCTTCGGGAAAAATACGAACACAAGCTACAAGTAGCAGGACTCGGTATATATTCGGGGTGGAGATGCCGCTCCTCACTGCAACTATCGTTTTGTGGGGACAGTCATGCCTACTAAGAGGCATGCCATCCAGATGGCTGCCAAAGAGGCCATCGCTCGTCTTAGGGACATTCTTCCAGTCATGCAGACACGTCCCTATCACTATCTTCCATGCCATGTTCCATACATTAGTCACTATGCTTTTTCTTGCACCGCGGGAGAAAGGGACGAGGCGATTGAGCCCCTTGATCAGTATATCATGGCTCTAGAGTCGGTCTTCACCTCACTGGTGGGCAACTATCTCGCTGCACGGATGGACTTGGCTCGTGCGAGGGCTCCTCACAGGAGTGAGTTCCGTTCTCCTTCACCATGCGCTCCTCGCATTCCGACTCCACCATATGATCCTCCTACCCGTTCCGCGATTCGACGCTCATCTCCGAGCGATGAGTCTAGTCACTTGGTTGTTCTCACTCCGGTTAGAGCCTCACCGCCTACGAGCACAGTGCCACCGCGAGCAGACATGACTTCGACAGCTGCCCGACTGGAGACCATACCCGAGGAGGAGGAGGAGGTCGAGTCTTCAGCACCCCGTCTGGGACTTACCCTCAGCAGGGCCTACGACGTTCGAGACACTCTGTAATAGCAGACTAGGCATCAGCACTGCAGTCGCCTTTTATGAGAGTGTAGCTGTAAAATATTTATTTTCTGTTTCTTTTCTTCTTTGTAAGATGGTGAGTACTAGACTTGGATCGCAGCATGCTAAGAGGATGGAGAAGTGCACTAGTCTAAATAAGCGGTCATGTAAGCATCACGGCTACGACGAGAGTATTGTATAATTAAATCATGCATGTATAATTAAATCTTGCATGTATAATATAACTCGCTATTTTTATGTACTTCCGTTTTTTGGGGGGGGGAATTATTTTCAGTCTCTTAAAAATTTATTTTCTTCCTTTATAATTTCTTTTCTCATCGGTGTTACACAAATACCCCAAAAAGAAAATGCATCGTCCCTGGACTCGTTCTATGCCCAGTCCACCAGAGGGAAATGGGAAATAACTTCACACCAGGACAGACAAGCCAGCAAAGCAATGACTCAGCATTCTCACAAGTGTGTAGTCTTTATGAACAAAGTCAGCGGCAGCACCAGGAAATGATGCAGCATTTAATAAATATGGGAAATCACCTAGGACAACATCAACACAGATCAAAATTATTTTAACTTCAGAGGACCAATCCAACTGTCTTTTCTCACACTGATAAACCTTTGGAGGTAGACGACTGGCTATGTGATATTGGAAGAAAATTGGTCATAGCCCAGTGTACGGACCAGGAAAAAGTATTATATGCTCCGTATTATTTCTCTGGAACAGCAACATCATGGTGGGAAAATTTATGCCACACGCATCCCAATGGAGGAGACATGACATGGGAGCAATTCAAGGAGAGCTTCTAGGGAGCACATATTCCCAACAGCATCATGAACTTGAAGAAAAGAGAATTTGAGGATCTCAAGCAACGGGGCACAATTGTAACTCAGTACCTCGATCAGTTTACCTAGCTAGCCCGGTATGCCAATGATGAGTATATGATAGAGAGCAAAAAAATGGAGAAATTCCTCGACGGTCTTGTTCCATCTCTAAAATGCCAACTGGTAGTCCATACTTTTTCGGATTTCAAGACACTGGTAGACAAGGCTATTATCCTGGAAAATGAGGACCGCAACATGAATGAGATTCGCAAGCGCCGTATGAACCAGTCAGTACAGGTTCATAACAATAGGCCCCGAAAGGAACCTCAGAGGCCTGTGACACCCCGACCAGCAATTCCAACACCACGACCGCAACAAAACCGTAGTACCTTCAACAACAGGGCCAAAGAAGCAATATTCCGTCCTGGCATCACTTGTTATGCTTGTGGAGCAGAGGGGCATTACGCCAGGCAATGCCCAAAACAGGGGAATAATGCCCCCAAACCCAACAACAATGGCCGCGGTACTAATGCAGCTTCACGGCACAACAACCTCAACAACAATC
Organism: Elymus sibiricus; assembly: GCA_039707655.1. Taxonomy (NCBI): domain Eukaryota; kingdom Viridiplantae; phylum Streptophyta; class Magnoliopsida; order Poales; family Poaceae; genus Elymus; species Elymus sibiricus. The sequence continues at coordinate 21,700,654 of CM077666.1, forward strand.
ATAGAAAGGGGCAGGTTAACGACGTGACATTTGAGGAAGCACAAAATGCACCGGACATCGTGTTTGGTACGTTTCCTGTCAACACCATTAACGCTACAGTTTTATTTGATTCTGGAGCTTCCCATTCGTGCATCTCTAAAAGATTTGCCTCGAAGAATCAATTTTCTTTTTCGCCTTTGAAAAATTCAATGGTTATTCAGTCCCCGGGATCGAAGCAAAGCACACAATGGTACTTCCAGGATGTGAACATTGAAATAAAAGGAATGAAATTTTTAGCAACTCTTATTGTATTGGAAGCAGTCGATCTGGATGTTATTTTGGGAATGGACTGGTTGACCATAAATAAAGGCTTTATAGACTGCTACAACCGTACAGTGACTCTCACTAATCGTCAAGGGAAGACAGTAAAGTTTGGTACAAGGGGGATTTCTACCTCACAAGGAAAGTTAAATCAAGTGGACATGACAGAATTACGCAAGGTTCCTATGGTATGCGAATACCCCGAAGTATTTCCTGAGGAGCTACCCGGCATGCCACCAGATCGCGAAATTGAATTTGTTATTGAACTGGCACCTGGAACGGCACCCATTTAGAAGAAGCCTTATCGAATGGCTTCGACAGAATTGGTTGAGCCGAAGAAACAAATTAAGGAATTATTGGAAAAGGGTTATGTCCGACCCAGTTCATCACCATGGGGGTCACCGGTTTTATTTGCCAAGAAAAAGGATGGGACCCTAAGGTTATGTATTGATTACAGGGCACTCAATATGGTTACTATCAAAAATAAATATCCACTACCAAGGATCAATGACTTGTTCGACCAACTGGCAGAAGCTAAGGTTTTCTCTAAAATAGACTTGAGATCAGGCTACCATCAGTCAAGAATCCGATCTTCTGACATACCCAAGACCGCTTTTACCACCAGATACGGATTATATGAGTTCACTGTGATGCCTTTCGGATTGACCAACGCTCTTGCTTATTTTGTACATCTCATGAACAAGGTTTTCATGAAATATTTGTACAAGTTCGTGGTTGTGTTCATTGATGATATACTTATTTATTCCAAGACACCAGAAGAACACGAACAACATCTTTGAATAGTCCTGCAAGAATTACGGAAAAATCAACTATATGCCAAATTCGGTAAGTGTGAATTTTGGTTATAGGAAGTTGGTTTTCTGGGACATGTACTGACAAAGGACGGGATAGCAGTGGACCCCAGCAAAGTAAAGGATGTCTTAGGATGGAAACAAACCACCAACATGACTGAGATCAGGAGTTTTCTTGGTTTGGCTGGCTACTATCAACGATTTATTGAAGGGTTCTCCACCATAGCCAAACCCATGACCCAGCTACTCAAGAAGGACAAAAAGTTTGAGTGGACTAAAGCATGTGAGAAAAGTTTCCAGGAATTGAAAAAGAGGTTAACAACGACACCTGTTCTGACCGTGCTAGATGTGCACAAGAATTTTGAAATATACTGTGATGCTTCCAGAAAGGGCCTTGTATGTGTATTAATGCAAGAGGGAAAGGTTGTAGCATATGCTTCGAGGCAACTACGACGACACGAAGAAAATTATCCTACCCATGACATGGACCTAGTAGCTATAGTCCATGCACTCAAGGAATGGCGACATTACCTTCTTGGTAATCGATGCGAGATATACACGGATCACAAAAGTCTCAAGTATATCTTCACCCAGCCAGAGCTAAACCTATGACAGCGTCGCTGGCTTGAGCTAATTAAGGATTATGATGTGGGAATTCATTACCATCCGGGTAAATCAAATGTTGTGGCAGATGCCCTCAGCCGAAATCCATGCACCGACAATGACAGTGTGCAATTCTCGTAGCATGAGTTCAACCGAGAATTTGCCAAACTTAACATGGTCCTAGTCACGGAAGGAACCATTGCACGCCTAGAAGTAAAACCAACATTGGAAGATCAGATCAAAGAAACCCAGAAAGGACACCCCAGTATCGAGGGAATTAGAAGGAAAGTAAATTCAGGCAAGGCATCTGAATTTACCATTGATAGTCAGGGAATCCTATGGTATGGGAAAAGATTATGCGTACCCAATAAGGAAGAGCTAAAGCAACAGATTTTGGCAGAAGCCCATACCACTCCATACTGCATTCACCCAGGGTGAACCAAGATGTATAAAGATCTTTAGGACAAATTTTGGTGGCACATTATGAAAAGGGATATAGCCGTATATGTGGCACGTTGTGACTCTTGTCAGTGTATAAAAGAAGAACACCAGAGGCCAGCAGGATTGTTACAGCAACTCAGAGTACCTGAATGGAAATGGGATGAGATAGGGATGGATTTTATTGTTGGATTACCTAGGTCATGACACGGGAATGATGCTATCTGGGTTATCACAGATTTATTAACCAAGGTGGCACATTTCATTCCAGTAAAAACAACATATTCAACACAGAAGCTTGCTAAGTTATACCTCTCCCAAATTGTTTGCCTACACGGAGTACCCAAGACCATAGTCTCTGATAGAGGCACTCAGTTTGTCTCCAGGTTTTGGGATCACTTGCAGCAAGCCTTAGGAACTCAACTGATATTCAGTACGGCATACCACCCGCAGACAGGAGGGCAGACTGAACGGATAAATAAGATATTGGAGGACATGCTGAGAGCTTGTGTTCTCACTTATGGAGTCAACTGGGAGGACAGTTTGCCATATGCGGAATTTTCATATAACAACAGTTATCAAGCCAGTCTAAAGATGTCACCTTTTGAAGCCATGTACGGACGGAGGTGCCGTACCCCACTCAATTGGTCTGAAACAGGAGATAGCCGAATCTTTGGCCCGGAAGTTCTCAAAGAACCAGAAACAAAGGTAAAACTTATCCAAGACAGACTGAAAGCAGCTCAGAGCCGTCAGAAGAGCTACTATGACCAGAAACACCGTCAGATTAGTTTTGAACCCGATGAATATGTGTATCTCAGGGTATCCCCAATGAGGGGACTACAGAGATTTAAAGTCAAAGGGAAACTGGCATCGAGATTTATTGGCCCATTTAGAATAATTGCAAGGAGAGGTAAGGTTGCCTACCAACTGGAGCTACCAGCAGAATTATCAGATGTTCATGACGTGTATCACGTGTCACAGCTAAGGAGATGTGTCAGTAATCCGAACAAACAAGTCCAACATCAGGACCTGGATATCCAACCTGACCTTACTTATAAGGAACATCCTATAAATTTTTTGGAAGAGTCAGAACGGAGAACCCGTCGGAATGTGATAAAGTTTTAGAAGGTCCAATGGAGTAATCGCACCGAAGAAGAGGCAACATGGGAAAGAGAGGATCACCTAAGGACTGAGTACCCGTACCTATTTGAGGGACAGTTGAAATCTCGGGGACGAGATTTTTCTTAAGGGGGGTAGGTGTTGTAACCCCCCAAAAATATTCTCTGTCGAATTTTAAAATCTTTTCTTTAAAATAAAATTCTTTGGGTCACTATGACCCTTTCTCTCTCTTTCTTCTGTTTTGAAAATCATTTTGAGTTTTCAGTTGGGTTTCAATTTTTTTTAAATGGTTCTGATTTGATGGTTTCTCACTTGAGTAATTATCCAATGAAATGGCCCTTTCATTCTTCTTTCAAACATTTAGAAATTCTCACAAAATTATTCTATCATTCTAAATTATCATCCAAGTCATCCTCACACCCTAGGATAGTACCCAATACTTCCCCTCTCCCCAAAAATATTTCTATCATATTTAGCAATTTCCAAAATTGGAATTTCATTTATTCCTTGTTTCTTTGAATTACAAAGGAACTATATTTTACCCAACTCTTCTGCACCCACAAAAACTACTCCAACTACTTGACAGTACCTACACTCCATTTCACCAAAAACATTCTGTTCCACAGTTGAAAATTTTCAAATTTCATTCAATTGAAATTTGGACCAGATTCAATCTCTTTGATCAAAACCTAATTTTAATTGCTCCAAAAATTCTGAAATTTTGCCAGCATCTCTGTTATGCATCAGTACCTCACCACAAAAATTCTCAAAAATTCCAAAAATGCCAGTGGCCATCTAGCATTTCATTAAACAGTTGGTGTGCACTGTAGCTCACTATCGAAAAATTTAGAAATTATAGTGAAGTTCAGAGAGGAGGGGATCGGCGCCGTGCGGTGCACTCCACTCCATCTCTTGCTCATCCGCACCTCTGCTCGCCATCAATACATCACCATGGGAACCCCTCGCCAGCGTCTCGCCGCCGACAGCACAGGAGCAGGCCGCTGCAACGACCGCTGCCCTCGGCCGCGGCGGCCGAGAGGATCAGCAAGGCCCCAGCCGCCATCACTCCTGCCACTGCTCCCTCTCCTACCTCCTCTCCACGCGTCGCCCTCCTCCGCAGCTCCACGCGCCGTCCAAGCCGCCCAGCCCCGCCTGTCCGCGACGCCCGTACGGGAGCTCATCCACGGGGAGATGGGTAGAGCTCGACCCCGTCCGAGCTGGAGCTTCGAGAAGGCCTTCCCGACGCCACTGATGCACACCGACCTCACCCACTGCCTCCAACTGCCCTCGCCAGCCACCACTACTTCGGCATGATCCGAGCTGCCTCGGACCGCCTCGGATCACCTACATAAGGAGCCCTCGAGCTTCGTTCAGTACTGGCACCGCATCCACACACTCCCAATCGACCCCCATAGGAGTCGGACGACCTCGAGGAGGTCGTCTTCCCCGACTCCGGCCGCCCGATCTGCCGCTGTCTCCGAGAACCCCACGTCGTCGTTACTCCATCTCCACCCCTCAAATCTTGCCAGTAACCTTCTCATGCACTCACTCATCCATTCCACACATCGATTCGACGTCCAGAGCCCTCCCCGATGAGATCCACCTTCACCCAACGCCGTCGTCCGTCGGAGTTGACCTCGCCGTCGCTACGGTGCTCGTCGGCGACCACCACCACCACCCACCGACGCGGAATCCTCCCCCGAGCACATCCCAACCATCGCCGCCTCCTGAAACGCCGACGATCACCGCCGGTGATCACCGCACATCCTTTGTACACGCGCGCGAGGCGCGTTTGAATTTCAAACCTGACGGGTGGGGCCCACCCGTCAGTGTTTTATTCTTTTTTGTGTTAATTCAAAAGCGTCTTCTGCCCTTTATGTTTTCTGAATGGCAAGGCATATTTCTTTCCGAAGCGTTTTCTGTTTTTACCGCAGGGACACGCAGGCAATTATTTTAATTGCAGATAGGTCGCTAGTTTTAAAACCATTATAACTTTTAAACCACAAATCATTTTCAAATGATTCTTTTTCTAAAAATCTTATTTTTCACTCTTGTTTTTTAGAATTTATTTGAAAAATATTTTGAGACAAATTTTTGTACTGTTACAAAAAAAATTATTCTAAAAATCGAAGAGGGGAACTTTGCCAGAAATTTCGAGGGATCACCTTCTGCCTACTTTGATCAAGGCAAGCATTTTTGAACTTGGTATATGGTGATTGCATGCATGGTTGCATCAGTTCGAAATATCACCGATTATACGGTGGATAGCAGGTGCATGCATGTTCATATCTTTTGTGCATACCATGCATACAAGAATCTTCCGAACGTGAAGGAAGTGGTTAGAAATCAGGGAGTGTACCTCCTTCCTTTGTCGTGCCGGTGGGCACGAGTCACTTCATGACACGATGTTGTCATTGTGGCATGTGAAGCCTGCCAGTCATAATATTAACACCTCCTGAGTCGACCTAGATCGAGTCTTGTTCCGTCATACCTAGCTAAAATTCGCGCTGCCACTTGTCTTCCCGCGAGGGGAGTACGGCTTAGTAAGTTTCTAACCCCTTTCCGTGTACACACCACATAGAGGGGCCATGATGAGGGTTCCATGGCCATGGACTAATGCCAGTCCTCGGGTCAGGGGGCATGGGTGTATCCGGCTGGGCTGAGAGGGGGGGCACCCCTTGTAATCCGCACGTTATTAATAGTGATCCCATGCTATTCGAGACGATGGTCTCCCCGACGTAGAGTTTTTCTTGAACGATGCTTTGGGTGATTCCTGGCATCCGGAAAGTAAATCTGGTGTGTGCGGGTTAGGTGTGTTTTCAACCCAAAGGTCGTGATTGGAATTAGTCAGCGTTCGGTGCTGCCTAAAGAAATCCTTTACTTGTGGGTAAAGAGCACACCCTCTGCAGAGTTATACCTATTCGAATAGCCGTGTCCGCGGTCAAGGACGTTAGCTGGGAAGTGTGAAGTGTCGTTCCCGGTGTCGGTCTTCGGAGGAAATAATTAAAATTGAGCATGATTCATTTTGCAGGAAAATTATCGTCACCATTGATGCTATCATGAATATTACTGTTAACATGAATATTATTATGGACTAACCTTTTCTTCTATGTGCAACCTCTGAGTATCACATGGGATGGCTAGTCCACCTGGATACTCAGTTTTATTTTCTTTTCTGAGTATCACTTGGGATGGCTAGTCCACCTGGATACTCAGTTTACTTTATTTTCTGAGTATCACTTGGGATGTCTAGTCCACATGGATACTCAGTTTTATTTTCTTTTCTGAGTATCACTTGGGATGGCTAGTCCACCTGGATACTCACTTTTATTTTCAAGACCTCTCGAGGCGTCGCTTTCAGACACCCGTTTGGCATTTCTTTTCAAGACGCTCGAGGCATCGCTTTCAGACACCCGTTTGGCATTTCTTTTTCAAGACCTCTCGAGGCGTCGCTTCCAAACACCTGTTTGGCATTCTTCTTGGAATTTCTCGGGCGGTCCAACGCCCGATGTTCCATTTTATTTTGTTGGTTTATTACTGAAATTATATATTTATTTATCCACACCATATTAATATTTATCATGCCATGCCTTAATCTCGGTCAGCACATGTATATAATTTAGTCCATCGTGAGCATGTGCATTCGGTATATCTTTTGTTCATAATGTTTGCGAGTACATTCCAACGTACTACAGGCTTGTCCCTGGCTTGTTAATTTGGCCAGACCCGGAGGAAGACGAGGTTGTGGAGGAAGAGTCCGTTAGCGAGCCCGACGCTTAGAGGTGTTCCCAGTCAGTCATCTGGTGATCTTGGAGTCTAACACGTGTATGATCCTTAGTGCTTCTGCTCCACCAATAAAATAGTCAAGCCTCACACTGATGCTTGGCTTTACTTTATTGTATCAGTATTGTAATATCACCACCTGCTGTCATATTCCACCACCGTCGTATATTGACAAGTTTGTAATAAATGTTGAGCACTCTGACTCAACCTTGTCTAATATTATGTATGTACTGGTTACCTATATCAAGGGAGTCCACCAGTTGTTCTGATCTTGGGGCTAGTGTGACTTGGGGCTATTGTATGATTCATTCCGGAAACAGGCCCGACAAAAGTTATGGGAACAACAGATAAGATGCAAGCTCGGAATCGGAGTTGCTTTTCAAGACAACAAAATGATGTTGAAAACTCGACATAAACCTTGCTCACGGTCTGAAGAATTCGTGCACCCAAGAAGGACGAGGTAGCATGATAAGGATGTAGCCGGTAGTCTAGGAATGACAAGATTGAGTTTAAATTTCCCAGCAACAAATTACTAGGGGTATTGAATGGTAGTGCGGATTCGATTGACTTATAGGTGTTCTCGGTTGACGAACAACCCAGAACCCGTGGAATGACTAAGACAGGGAAAGGTATTACTTCATCAAAAATTTATAAGATGTAGTGCAATCGCATGATATCCTCGAGATACCAGGGGGTAATACCCGAAGGTGGAACATAAGAGAAGCTGAACTGGGTCGTTGACTTGCGTCAGCAGATAGTTTAACCTTGTCGAAAAATAGACAAGGCATTGGAATGGATTATGTTCAGATATATTAAATAAGGACAGCATGGTCGGAACCATAACTACAAGGGATCAAATTTAATGATACCAGAAGAATTATTCAAATAATTAAATATTTTACAAGAAGCTTCTGTGATGGTCTACATCGTTCCCATGGGCATGAACACAAAGTTCAAGGTCGACTCTCACTTCTCCAATACATAACCTTTCATTCACTTCTTGTTTTTGAAGAAGTTGTATTGTTGAAATTTTATCTGACGAAACGCCAGTAGAGTATAACCCGCATAACTTTCGAGTTCACACAGATCAGGGAAGGCATAGGTTCAACCCCTCGGGGCATCTTAGGAACATATACCACAAATTTCAAGAGTAAATAACACAAGCTCGATAGCAGAGCATGGTTGAGAAAAGCAGAGGATACAATTTACCAAAGGCATTATGTACCAGGGGAAGAACTCACAAGATTTTCAATGTGAAGGACACTGTCAGATAATAACCCACCAATGGGTCTGCCGGTCCACAACGGAGCTGATGTGAGTATCGGTACTCAATCAGAGGAAGAAAGAATGCAAATGCATCAGGTTATGGAATCATCTAATCAACTCGAAGTATAAAAACAAAGTGTTTGCAATTTCTAAATCAAGGGATCAGAAGCAGATGCTCTGATCAAGGATGGATAAGTTGAATAGACTTAGGGGGGGGCACAATCAATGGCAAATTGATTGGCCGAGAACCAGCTCATGTTCTAATGACGTCTGAGCCGGAAAGACGAATTCTAGGATTCGACTGATGATTGCGGGCATTCGCAACATATTGAATCAAGGGACTCAAAATGATAGTGACAAAGGATGCCAATAAGATTACTTAGACATATGGGATTTACCATAATGCAAGCAGGTAAGAATTTCAAGAGCAATAGGCTGTAGAGGATTTTCGAAAGATCGAATAGCATTATGAAGTATTTTGCGAAACACATGAACAACTGGGGAAGAACGAATCCCCGGTAAGTGTGAGGAATTATTCGTAGGTGTATTTATGCGGAAATTGAGCTGGAAGGCAGTAGGCACAATGGATTCTCGGAATATAGGAAAATGTTCTGGGGTATCTTGTAATAACAAGAGCAACGGGGAATGATTGTATGAATGGCAAGTGTATGTAATTATCCACGGGGATTTATCGGTGGTAGGGAATTGCAAGGGCGGTGGGCACAAGGGTCTCGGAAAGACATCGAAGAGTGCTTCGGAATGTCTTGATATGCCAAGGGATGATTGGGAATGAGTGGCTCTCCGAAATGAAGTCATTACGAGAACCTAGAGTTAGAGTTAGCAAAATCTTTAACCCGATAAGAAGAAAGATCAGAATCCCGGAGTAAAGGAGAGGAATAAAAGATCCTAATCCCATCCATTTGCGATGTGGGCCCGTAAGCCACACAACACTATTAGTAGTTCGAAAATAGTTTTTCAAAGACTAGACTCAACTTCGGCCAAGGAGTTGGAAAGGGGGCTTCCTACAGGCAGTTGGCTCTGATACCAACTTGTGACGCCCCCGCCTCGACCGTGCACTAATCATACACGCAAATGCGCACGATCTATCAGAGACTCACGGGAAGATATCACAACACAACTCTAAGACACAAATTCAAACATAAGGGAGTTATATTACAAACCAAGGGTCATGAGGACCCGAATACATAAGTCAGCGAAAGCAACAATATCTGAGTACAAACATAATTAGACAAGTTTGCCTTAAGAAGGCTAGCAAAACAACGACAACTAGATCGAAAAGGCGTAGTCCTCCTGCCTGGGGCATCCGAACTACTCCTGGTCAGCGTTCTCCACGTAGTAGTAGGCTCCATCGGGGATCTCCGACTCCTGGGCTCCGTCATCCAATCGTAGCAACCGGGTAGGGGGAAAAGGTAGCAAAGCAACCATGAGTACTCATCCAAAGTACTTGCAAGACTTACATCAGATCTATGCTAAGTATGCATCAGTATCAAGGGTAGGGTTTGTCTGAGGACTATACTGTAGAAATGCCAGAATAAAAGGAAAGACCTAGCTTAACGAAGACTAGCCTCTTGCAGCGTCTTGCAGCAACAGAAGAGAGTAGAATAACATAACATATAGTGACAAGTATTTATATTAGCAATGCCCAGAGATCCTTCTTCGTCTACCCCGCGAGGAAGCGACCTCGGAGCCAATATCAGCTTAGTAACACTAAGTATCCGATTCTAGTTGTAGTAGATCGGGATACAACTCCGAGCGTCCTGTTACCGTGGACACGGCTATTCGACTAGATTACTTCCCTGCTGGGGTGCACCACATTACCCAACACGCTTGATTACCTCTGGCCGGACACACTTGCTTGGGTAATGCCCGGCCTCAGATAATCAACACGCCGTAGTCCTACCTAGGCTCTCCAGAGAGGTCAGCACGCCGGTCTACCTCCTAAGTGCGAAGGGGTCATGGGCCAATCGTCCTTTGCACTCCTGCGCGTTTTGCAACTGGCCGAGGACTATACCCACCTCTTTATACAAAGACGGCGGTTACCGTCCACCCCAACATTCAGCCCACATCTCTGAACTGTGACATCTGGGTAGCTTTCGGAAGAATCGTACGACGCCGAGTGCCCATAACTTATCCCGCGTGGTGGTTAGTGCGAAAAGGCCAGAGGCCTACTTAGATCAAATATCCAAACCCGTTAGTGTATTAGTAGCTCGCGGAGACGATCAGTGCTCCTATTACCCCGTCTCACGGTTTACGACAAGGGACCAGGCCCACCTCTCTCCTGGGTGGTCTCTGCCCCGCGTCGATTAGTCTCGCGGGTACCCTTGGGGTTGACCTGACTTATCAAGAGACTGCCAGGAACCCAGGTTCACCTCTACCGGGGTGATACCACCTGTCCCTTCAGTCCCGTAGTAATAGTTAAAGGTAACAGTGGGTCTTTACCATCAAGGTGAACTCAGAGGAATCACCCTCGATAGGTTCACACCTGAGGTACAGCATGACAGAGACATCATCGAGAGTGAAGTACGAGGAATCACCCTCAGTAAGTCACACTTGATGTGCTACACCACAGAGTTGTCATCGAGAGTGAAATACACGGAATCACCCTCGTCACTTGATAGCAGCTCTGCAGAGTCGTACAACTATGGGGGTACTGGTGGTGTGTTCGGTCTCGGTACAACTATCACCTTACTCGGATCACCCTGTTGTAAAGCATAGCAACACGGACAATGATGTAGGGCCACTGATGGATCACTAACCAGCCTATACTAAGCATATAGAACAACATGTAAAGTATCAACAATAGGTTACAAAATCAGTCTATGCATTACAATAGGTGCTATCAAAACAACAGCAGTAGCAAATCTAATGCAAGCACGGGAGAGAAAGAATGGGCGATATAGTAATGATCAAGGGGCACTAGTTTAAAACAGGGCATTATTCCCAGTTCCTAAGGGCCTTTAGTCCCGGTTCTGCAACCGGGACTAAGCAATCGGGACTAAAGGCCCCCACTTTTTGTCCCGGTTGTGTTACGAACCGGGACTAAAGGAGCTCCACGTGGCCGCTGTGGGGCGCCCAGGCAGGAGGACCTTTAGTCCCGGTTGGTAACACCGACCGGGACTAAAGGGTCTCCACGTGGCCGCTGCGCAGCGCTCAGGTAGGAGGACCTTTAGCCCCGGTTGGTAACACCAACTGGGACTAAAAGGTCGCCACGCGTCAGCCCCTGCCAAGCGCTGTTTTTTTTTGAAAGGAGGGGTTTAGGGTTTAGGGGTTTTGGAGGGTTTAGGGGTTTCATATTGTGTTTCCCCTTTTCTTTTTGTGTTTACCATTCAATTCTTTTGCATTTAGGGTTTTCGTTTTTATTTTACGTTTTCCATTCAACTCGACGCTAGCTACTACATATAGCAATGAAGGAACCATTACACGAATCGTCATGAATATAGAGAGAAGTGACCTCTCTTTCTCCGTGCTTGGTCGAACAACAAGTTTTCGCATATCCATTCGACGCTACTACATATAGTACACGTTCATGCATATATACAATGTAACATCTCTTACGATCCCTAATATCTAATTACCAACATTCACATCCAATTCTCGATGGTATACTCCGGTTTTAGCTATGATTTCTTGAAGGAAGAATCCCGCCAATTCCTCTTGAATTGCTCGTATGCGAGCCTTTGGTACGAGTTCGTCCCGCATCCGATGGATCTAATTTAAAGAAGGGGGTCAATATATATGAATGAAACTCAACACAATTGATGGTAATAAAATAAAATTGTGAATATTGTTTACGTACTTCAAGTTGTTGTAAATTTCTGCCAGTCTCACTAGTCGTCGTGCGAATGAACTTGCAAATGATGTATCCACATAAATTAGTCCCCCTTTCCTGCCTCAAGCACTTTACGAGAGTAGAGTTCAATCAAAATAATAATCAAGCATGATAATGGTATTGAAATTAACTAGAATCAAAGAGATGCGCGGACCTAGCTAGTACTACTTACAGTGAGTTGTCGAAATTGCAGCTCCTCTTTCCATTCACCCTGCCCGGCAAAGAAAATAAATAAAGGAGTTATTAATTACTTGATATCAGGAAATGAACGAAAGTTTCCGATATAGTGCGATAATGATTGAAATTACCTCTGGAGCATATCACGCAGGTCCGCCCACATCTGAGGGTCTTTACGTAGCGAGTCCATGACAAGTACGCTTCCTGAGTCAACCCGAATGACTAGCAGAATAAAGTGGAATCTGCGCACACAGCATAACTCATCAATTACACTTAACATCGAGTAAGCGAAACAGAATGATGTGTACAAGACAGTATAACACTCACTGGAAGTTGTAAGGAAATAGTATTTCACTTTTGGTTTGTTGTTGAATTAACGCCCTTAGCAAGATCTTCTCTGTATCCTTGGCGTTCCATTTTACCGTACCTTCATGAATAGTATTTGGGTTAATGAACCCAATGTCATAGATTTTTCCTCTTTTGCATTCGAGGATCTTCTTTCTGCATAATATATATAGTGAGGATAATTATACATGCAATGAACGAGCTGAGCTAGAGACTTAATTACAGAAATGTTACTTACAAACAATAGCAACTGACGATAGATTTGTCGATGGCGTCTTGATTGTATAACTGAAATAATTCTTCAAATTCAATGAAAATCTGCTCGTCTCCATTGAAGTAATGCTCATCTTTAATTCCCGCAATGATATAGTTGCTCCCTTGCTTTGAGGCTTCCAAGTACCAGTCATGCAATCTTCGCATCATCGTTGATAGATGCGGGAGCTCCTCAGGTCTGACGAGAGGCTTCCTATGCTCGAATTTAAAGGCTAACTCAGCCATTTCGAACTGTACCTCATCGCCTAAGTAATAACCAAGAGTGAAACCAGGATCAGCGGCCGCTACCCCCGAATCATTAGCGATATCAGTAAACACCTTGAGCGGGGGGCACGATTGGTTTTTCTGTTCGCCGAGCTGGGGAATTGTTTTCCCCCTTGCACTACTGCTACTTCGCGCCCGCTGCTATGGATCTCTATATGACTTTACAATAGAGCGGTCATAGTTTGATAGCAGCGGAGGCGGCGGTGGTTTTGTAAGGTTTTCCAGCAAGCGCCTCGCTTTTACCGGATCTATTTTCTCCGTTGGATCTAGACGGGTCGGTGCAAGCTGGCGTTTCACGTCGGCAGCCACGGTCTCCTTGGTTTCCTCAGTCATGTCATATGGTAACTTGGCAGAAGCCTTCTTGACGCTACCTGCTCTGGATTTCTTCGCTGTTGTACTACTAGCCGCCGGAGCGGCGGCGGATCTCTTCCGCCGGTGCTGAGGCGACGGAGGAGGCGGAGTCAGCTGACGCGGCGGATTCTCCTGAGGGGCCTCCTCCGGCGGAGTCCGCTGACGCGACGGAGACAGCTGAGGCGATGGAGTGTGCTGACGCGGCGGAGACGGCTGAGGCAGCGGAGATAGAGCTGGACTGTGAGGAGTCTGCTGAGGGGCTCCTCCGGCTGAGTCTGCTGACGCGGCGTCCAGTATGGAAGCACGATGTGTTCCTTTCTCCACAGAATGGTAGTCCTTATGGCATCTCCCAGATGAGTCTCCCCTTCACCTGTAGGGTACTCAAGCTCCAGCTGCTCAAATCCGTTGGTAACTTCATCCACCCCGACAACAGCATAGCCATCTGGAATCGGAGAGCAATGGTAAGTTCCATCAGGTACACGAGGTAAGGCATAGCCGACCGCCACCTTCAAGGTTATGTTCATGCATTTCGCATGTAGATCACAATGTTCCCTCTCCGTGATATCATCCATGGGGTAGCGATCAGGAGGCGTGATATCATCTATGGGCGACCGAACGAGCTGCGTGGAAGCCACGCTGCTTTTCCGCTGAGATGGTGGGGTAGCTCCGTGGGAAGTATCGAATGAAGGATCTTCGTGCCGCTGAGATGATGGGCCAGTAGCTCGCTGGCTGTTAAGTGCTTCTATCAACGCTAATCTTTCTTCTACCTTCCGCAACCGGTCTGCATCCTCTTTCTTCTTTCTCCCTCGGCTTCTATAAGTGTCTCTGCTGTAGGGAAACCCATCCTTCCACGGAACGGAGCCTGATGTGCCTCGTGTTCGTCCAGGGTGTTCAGGATTCCCGAGGGCGCGTGACAACTCGTCCTTCTCTCTGTCGGGATGGAACTTCCCTTCCTGCCTTGCCTGGATTGCATCCTGAATGTTTTTGGCGGGTGTTGCAAGTTGAGCTTTCGTATAAACACACTTCCCTGTTTCTGGGTGCAAAGTTCCCCCATGCCCGAAGAACCAAGTCCTTGCCCGTTCGGGCCAGTTCAATGTCTCTGGATGGATCCCTTTATCAAGCAGGTCGTTCTCAGCTTTGTCCCACGTAGGCCGGGCAACCTTGTAGCCACCTGACCCCGTAAAATGGTGATATTCCTTCTTTGCAGCATTTTGCTTATTTATCCGTGACCTTTTCTTACCTTTCTCCGATGTCTTGTACGCCACAAATGCGGGCCAGTGATCTTTCATCTTCTCATATTGACCGGTGAATGTTGGAGTCTTCTCTTTCAGGACAAACTTTTCTTGCAATCTTTTCTTCCAGTTCTTGAATTGTTCGGCCATCTTCTTAAGAGCCCACGCCTTGACTTTTCGCTCTACAACATTGCTATTTAGATCCACCTCTGGCGGTAGGCTGAAATTTGTCATGAGCGTATTCTAAAGCTCATCTTTGGATCTATCGTCGACATAAGAAACTCCATCGTCCGCCTTTGGCTTATTCCATTCTTGAATGCTGATCGGGATGTTGTCCCTAATAACAACTCCGCACTGACTTATAAATCGGTCTGCGGTCCGCTTGGGAGCAGTCGGTTTGCCATCTGCAGCTATTTCTTCGATCGTGAACCTTTCATTCTCGTCCATCCTTTTCTTCGGGCCTCGTCTCTTTACAGAAGGTTGGCTCGATCCGGAGGGCTAAAAGAAGAAAGAAGTGTTAATATATGTACATACAAATCAATTAATGCATCTAGTCAGCAGGCTTAATTAATATACCTCGCCGGACTTTGCAACAGTTAAGGCTCCAACACCGCCGGAGCCGTCATCTTCTCCCTCCATTCGATCACCGGAGCCGTCATCCTCTCTTCCCTCACCATCGGAGTCGTTGAGAAACTGTGAGGTGATATCATCATCACCTCCATCGCGGATTATATCCCGCAACATCTCTTCTTGTTCTAAGTCTCTGTCGTGTTCCATAGTTTCTGCAAATATTACAACATGGCAATATACAACCATGAGAGATAAGCTGTTTTTCAGACTTAATGAAATCTGGGAATGCAAAAGAGTAACATTATGATGACAACTTGAGAGCAAGATTGAGTCATGCTACAGCAACTTTACATGGCAACCAAGGGCATGGCATCAAATTACACATTACATAGACCAAATCACAAGAAGGAATCATATGCATAAGAGCAATGGATTAGTGGCAAACATCATGCAAAGTTGACAAGTTTTATAACAATCAGTTTCACATGTCGAATAATCCAGTTAATGCAACAATAATATCACATAATATCACTAAACATCTCACCCAATCAAACTGGACGTCGACTCCCGATTCCTGAGCCGCGGGTGGTGAACACCCAAAAAGAAGGAACCATCACAGGATCATAGCTCGGGTGAGATCCCTGAAGAAACTGCCAGGTATTGGAGAAGCTGTCGTCCAACGCAACCATGTAGCGACGGACATCCTCGTCCTCCTCCTTGACACGGCGATGTACCACCCTCTCGGGGGCCGGCTCCCTCTGCACCGATAGTGGCCCACGCGACCGCCACCAAAGAAGCTCCGTGTCGACGACGAGACCCCGATTCCTCACCAAGCTGCGCGCCCCGGACGGTAGCACCTCCCAGTGCCAGCCCGGCGGAGCCCAGTCCCGGACATGGCGCCTCTCAAACTGGTTGTCGCCGCCGAGTCGACACTGAGGATGCGGGCCGGGCATCGTCGCCGAGAACAAATTCCTATGAAAACAGATCTGGTCTATTTCTCATTCATTGTGAGACGTTGCTCCGTAGATGAGGATGATACCGTAGATGAGGATGATACCGTAGAGGAGGATCATAGTCGAGCTCAACCCTAGATCACCGTAGAGGAGGTAGTGGATGGCAACGGCAACGGGACCGACGGTGCTCCTAGAGGTGAAAAGATCGATCCCTGCACATCAAAAGCACCGGCACAACCAACATCAGCATTCGTGGAAAATTTAAACAGAAACAAAGATAAGCATTCGGGGACTCCTCACCGGCGATCGTCGGGGACTCCTCACCGGCGACCGTCGGGGACTCCTCCGGCGACCGTCGGGGACTCCTCCGGCGATCGTCGGGGCCTCCTCACCGGCGATCGTCGGGGACTCCTCCGGCGATCGTCGGGGACTCCTCACCGGCGATCGTCGGGGACTCCTCACCGGCGATCGTCGAGGACTCCTCACCGGCGATCGTCGGGGACTCCTCCGGCGATCATCGGGGCCTCCTCACGGGCGATCGTCGGGGACTCCTCCGGCGATCGTCGCGGCCTCCTCACCGGCGATCGTCGGGGACTCCGCCGACGATCGTCGCGGCCTCCTCACCGGCGATCGTCGGGGACTCCTTCGGCGATAGTTGCGGCCTCCTCACCGGCGATCGTCGGGGCTCGCCTTTATTTCATTGTTTGCATCATATTTATTATATTTTTCTTTTTTTCTCTCACCACATGTCTATATTTTTTATACACCTATCAAATACACGATTCACATTTTTTATAATAGATGTTTTTTATACCAATTTTTATTCATACACATTGTACATTTTTGTATACATGCATCTAAAACATTTTATACACATCCAATTTCATTCATACACATTGTACATTTTTGTATACATCCATTTTTGTATACATGCAGAAGGAAAAAGGGGCCGGCGCCGGAGCTCACCACGGGGAGTGGGCCCGGTCGTCGGGGAGGGGGGCCGGGCGTGGAGGAGCGCCGGCGTCGAGGATGGGCTCGTCGGGGCGGGGGGCCGGGCGTGGAGGAGCGCCGGCGTCGGGGATGGGCCTGTCGGGGCGTGGAGGAGCTTGGGGCGTCGGCGTGTGGTGGAGCGGCGCGGGCTCGGGCGGCGCGCGTGGAGGAGAGCGGCGCCGACAGGGGCGCGCAGGGGCACGACATCGAGGCGGGCGCATGGAGGAGAGCGGCGCCGGCAGGGGCACGACGTCGAGGAGCGGATGCGTCGAGGCAGCCTAGCGGCGTCAGAGAGGGAAAATGGAGGAGGAAGATTGGGGGGGGAGAGAAGGGTGTTAAATAGCGCGAGGCCTTTAGTCCCGGTTAGAGCCACCAACCGGGACTAAAGGGTCTTTTGTCCCGGTTGGTAGCTCTAACCGGGACTAAAAGCACATTTTCGGCAGCTGAAAGGGCGCGAAAGGTTAGGCCTTTAGTCCCGGTTGGTGGCTCCAACCGGGACTAAAGGTAGGCCTTTAGTCCCGGTTTGTTCCACCAACCGGGACAAACATGGATATTTCAAGCTTTTAAATGATGTTTTAATCAAAAACTGATTATGTTTAGCTCTTTTAGTTTTATACCTTTTTCCTTTGTTTTAATTATTTTAGTTTATGTTTTCTTGTTATTCTTTTTGCTATTAAAGTTTTTAACAAAAAATACTTTATGAAAATTTTAGTTGGATAAACTTTATATAATTTTAAGTTAATATTATTTTGATCATAACTAGAGTTTTATAAAAGCTTTTTAGTTTATTCTTTTTGCTATTGAAGAATATTATAAAATACTTTTTGTTAACCTAATAATGTTATATTTTCTTTTCGGTTAAGTTATTAGTTTAGTAATTTTTTTGCTGCTAAGTTTTATTTAGGACAAAAACTATTTTTGATATTTGTAATTAAGTCCTGCAGTTCCCTTAGGAGTTTCTATTTGGATTTCCTTTAAGTTTTGTTTTGCTTTCTATTTGCTTTTTCTTATTGTTTTCTTTATTCCTTTATTCATTGATTGGATTTTGATTGCTAGAATGCTTGCTAGAGTGAATGCTTATATGAATGCAATGTTTGATGATATAGATTTTCATCAGATAGTGACAAATAGTTCTATCAAGTTATTTTTCATAGGTACCATTGCCGCAACATTTCGCATTGAAGGGCCAGCATCAGGTTTGTCAATATGTTTTTGAAAATATGACACAAGGCGATCAATGCTGTCAAAATCTTTCTTCCGGAATCTAAAGCCCTTTGAGTATAACCCAACATACTCATGATGCGGGTTTGTACTCCTGATGTAAGATAATATAAAGGTGCCTGGATGTTCATGAGGTATGCCAAAACAATAGACTATTCTCGAGAATGGCCATCTGATATGTTGTCCTCAGTTTCACCAGAAAGCAACCAGAGAACTCCTCATCTGGACCTCCAACTTTATGTCATACAACGTTTCTCTCTTATCATCTCCGATGCTTCTGCTGTATTCATCAATGTCAAGAAGTTTAAGCCATGTCTATATTAACCTTGTTATTTTATATGGAGCCAACAACCGGGACTAACCGCGTATGATCATCCTTGCAAAACTTGGGACTGAAATCACTACAACTGGTGAGGGTGTGTATGGCCTATGCCTGTCAACCTCAAGCGACTTATCTGGAATGCTCAGAAGACATTCATATTTTGTTTGGACATAATTGCATTGATTAACTCCTCTGTATAATTAAAATACTAAAAGGATAGGAATAATTGAAATTTCATAACTTAATAAATAATTATTCTAAAATCATGTTTCAAATGCCAAAATGCCCTAGCTAGCTCTTACAAAGATTCCCTCCGGTTTGTCCGAAGTGGCACTTTCCAGCTAAATTTTTTTCTTCGCGTGTGTCCCTTGCTTATTGCGCCGTAACCATGGATAATCTTCATCATTTAACAGGATGCTTGGGTCAGTCTTAACTGTGAAGGGAGGAATTTCATGAAACTTTTCATAATCTTCTAACATGTCTGTCTTGTCCTCCACTCCCACGATGTTTCTTTTCCCTGAAAGAACTATGTGGCGCTTTGGCTCATCGTATGATGTATTCGCTTACTTATCTTTTCTTTTTCTCGGTTTGGTAGACATGTCCTTCACATAGAAAACCTGCGCCACATCATTGGCTAGGACGAATGGTTCGTGTGTGTACCCAAGATTGTTGAGATCCACTGTTGTCATACCGTACTGCGGGTCTACCTTTACCCCGCCTCCTGTCAGATTGATCCATTTGCACCGAAACAAAGGGACCTTAAAATCACGTCCATAGTCAAGTTCCCATATCTCCTCTATGTAACCATAATATGTGTCCTTTGCCCTATTTGTGTTTGCTGCATCAAAGTGGACACCACTGTTTTGGTTGGTGCCCTTTTTATCTTGGGCGATCGTGTAAAATGTATTCCCATTTATCTCGTACCCTTGAAAAGTCAATACAGTCGAAGATGGTGTCCTGGCCAACAAGTACAGCTCACCCCTAGATCATCATAGAGGAGGTAGTGGATGGCAATGGCAACGGGACCGACGGTGTTCCTAGAGGTGAAAAGATCGATCCCTGCACATCAAAAGCACCGGCACAACCAACATTAGCATTTGTTGAAAATTTAAACAAAAACAAAGATAAGTATTTAGGGACTCCTCACCGGCGATCATCGGGGACTCCTCACCGGCGACCGTCGGGGACTCCTCCGGCGACCGTCGGGGACTCCTCCGGCGATCGTCGGGGCCTCCTCACCGGCGATCGTCGGGGACTCCTCACCGGCGATCATCGGGGACTCCTCACCGGCGATCGTCGGGGACTCCTCACCGGCGATCGTCGGGGACTCCTCACCGGCTATCGTCGGGGACTCCTCACCGGCGATCGTCGGGGACTCCTCACTAGCGATCGTCGGGGACTCCTCCGGCGATCATCGCGGCCTCCTCACCGACGATCGTCGCGGCCTCCTCACCGGCGATCATCGGGGACTCCTTCGGTGATCGTCCCGGCCTCCTCACCGGCGATCGTCGGGGACTCCTTCGGCGATCGTCGCGGCCTCCTCACCGGCGATCATCGGGGCTCGCCTTTATTTCATTGTTTGCATCATATTTCTTATATTTTTCTTTTTTTCTCTCACCACATGTCTATATTTTTTATACACCTATCAAATACACGATTCACATTTTTTATAATATATGTTTTTTATACCAATTTTTATTCATACACATTGTACATTTTTGTATACATGCATCTAAAACATTTTATACACATCCAATTTCATTCATACACATTGTACATTTTTGTATACATGCAGAAGGAAAAAGTGGCCGGCGCCGGAGCTCACCGCGGGGAGTGGGCCCGGTCGTCGGGGAGGGGGGCCGGGCGTGGAGGAGCGCCGGCGTCGGGGATGGGCTCGTCGGGGCGGGGGGGCGGGCGTGGAGGAGCGCCGTAACCATGGATAATCTTCATCATTTAACAGGATGCTTGGGTCAGTCTTCACTGTGAAGGGAGGAATTTCATGAAACTTTTCATAATCTTCTGACATGTCTGTCTTGTCCTCCACTCCCATGATGTTTCTTTTCCCAGAAAGAACTATGTGGCGCTTTGGCTCATCGTATGATGTATTCGCTTCCTTATCTTTTCTTTTTCTCGGTTTGGTAGACATGTCCTTCACATAGAAAACCTGCGCCACATCATTGGCTAGGACGAATGGTTCGTCTGTGTACCCAAGATTGTTGAGATCCACTGTTGTCATACCGTACTGCGGGTCTACCTGTACCCCGCCTCCTGTCAGATTGACCCATTTGCACCGAAACAAAGGGACCTTAAAATCACGTCCATAGTCAAGTTCCCATATCTCCTCTATGTAACCATAATATGTGTCCTTTGCCCTATTGGTGTTTGCTGCATCAAAGTGGACACCACTGTTTTGGTTGGTGCTCTTTTTATCTTGGGCGATCGTGTAAAATGTATTCCCATTTATCTCGTACCCTTCAAAAGTCAATATAGTCGAAGATGGTGGCCTGGCCAACAAGTACAGCTCACCCCTAGATCACAGTAGAGGAGGTAGTGGATGGCAACGACAACGGGACCGACGGTGCTCCTAGAGGTGAAAAGATCGATCCCTGCACATCAAAAGCACCGGCACAACCAACATCAGCATTCGTGGAAAATTTTAACAGAAACAAAGATAAGCATTCGGGGACTCCTCACCGGCGATCGTCGGGGACTCCTCACCGGCGACCGTCGGGGACTCCTCCTGCGACTGTCGGGGACTCCTCCGGCGATCGTCGCGGCCTCCTCACCGCCGATCGTCGGGGACTCCTCCGGCGATCGTCGGGGACTCCTCCGACGATCGTCGCGGCCTCCTCACCGGCGATCGTCGTGGCCTCCTCACCAGCGATCATCAGGGACTCCTCCGGCGATCGTCACGGCCTCCTCACCGGCGATCGTCGGGGACTCCTTCGGCGATCGTCGCGGCCTCCTCACCGGCAATCGTCGCGGCCCGCCTTTATTTCATTGTTTGCATCATATTTCTTATATTTTTCTTTTTTTCTCTCACCACATGTCTTTATTTTTTATACACCTATCAAATACATGATTCACATTTTTTACAATATATGTTTTTATACCAATTTTTATTCATACACATTGTACATTTTTGTATACATGCATCTAAAACATTTTATACACATCCAATTTCATTCATACACATTGTACATTTTTGTATACATCCATTTTTGTATACATGCAAAAGGTAAAAGTGGCCGGCGCCGGAGCTCACAGCGGGGAGTTGGCCCGGTCATCGGGGAGGGGGGCCAGGCGTGGAGGAGCGCCGGCGTCCGGGATGGGCTCGTCGGGGCGGGGGGCCGGACGTGGAGGAGCGCCAGCGTCGGGGATGGGCCTGTCGGGGCGTGGAGGAGCTTGGGGCGCCGGCGTGTGGTGGAGCGGCGCGGGCTCGGGCGGCGCGCGTGGAGGACAGCGGCGCCGACAGGGGCGCGCAGGGGCACGACGTCGAGGCGGGCGCATGGAGGAGAGCGGCGCCGGCAGGGGCACGACGTCGAGGAGCGGATGCGTCGAGGCAGCCTGGCGGCGTCGGAGAGTGAAAATGGAGGAGGAAGATTGGGGGGGAGAGAAGGGTGTTAAATAGCGCGAGTCCTTTAGTCCCGGTTAGAGCCACCAACCAGGACTAAAGGGTCTTTTGTCCCGGTTGGTGGCTCTAACCGGGACTAAAAGCACATTTTCGGCAGCTGAAAGGGCGCGAAAGGTTGGGCCTTTAGTCCCGGTTGGTGGCTCTAACTGAGACTAAAAGCACATTTTCGGCAGCTGAAAGGGCGCGAAAGGTTGGGCCTTTAGTCCTGGTTGGTGGCTCCAACCGGGACTAAAGGTTGGCCTTTAGTCCCGGTTTGATCGACCAACCGGGACAAACCTGGATATTTCAAGCTTTTAAATGATGTTTTAATCAAAAACAGATTATGTTTAGCTCTTTTAGTTTTATACCTTTTTCCTTTGTTTTAATTAGTTTAGTTTATGTTTTCTTGTTATTCTTTTTGCTATTAAAGTTTTTAACAAAAAATACTTTATGAAAATTTTAGTTGGATAAATTTTATATAATTTTAAGTTAATATTATTTTGATCATAACTCGAGTTTTATAAAAGCTTTTTAGTTGATTCTTTTTGCTGTTGAAGAATATTATAAAATACTTTTTGTTAACCTAATAATGTTATATTTTATTTTCTGTTAAGTTATTAGTTTAGTAATTTTCTTTGCTGCTAAGTTTTATTTAGGACAAAAACTATTTTTGTTATTTGTAATTAAGTCCTGCAGTTCCCTTTGGAGTTTCTATTTTGATTTCCTTTAAGTTTTGTTTTGCTTTCTATTTGCTTTTTCTTATTGTTTTCTTTATTGCTTTATTCATTGATTGGATTTTGATTGCTAGAATTCTTGCTAGAGTGAATGCTTATATGAATGCAATGTTTGATGATATAGATTTTCATCAGATAGTGACAAATAGTTCTATCAAGTTATTTTTCATAGGTACCATTGCCGCAACATTTCGCATTGAAGGGCCAACACCAGGTTTGTCAATATGTTTTTGAAAATATGACACAAGGCGATCAATGCTGTCAAAATCTTTCTTCCGGAATCTAAAGCCCTTTGAGTATAACCCAACATACTCATGATGTGGGTTTGTACTCCTGATGTAAGATAATATAAAGGTGCCTTGATGTTCATGAGGTATGCCAAAACAATAGACTATTCTCGAGAATGGCCATCTGATATGTTGTCCTCAGTTTCACCAGAAAGCAACCAGAGAACTCCTCATCTGGACCTCCAACTTTATGTCATACAACGTTTCTCTCTTATCATCTCCGATGCTTCTGCTGTATTCATCTATGTCAAGACGTTTAAGCCATGTCTATATTAACCTTGTTATTTTATATGGAGCCACCAACCGGGACTAACCGCGTATGATCAACCTTGCAAAACTTGGGACTGAAATCACTACAACTGGTGAGGGTGTGTATGGCCTATGCCTGTCAACCTCAAGCGACTTATCTGGAATGCTCAGAAGACATTCATATTTTGTTTGGACATAATTGCATTGATTAAATCCTATGTATAATTAAAATACTAAAAGGATAGGAATAATTGAAATTTTATAACTTAATAAATAATTATTCTAAAATCATGTTTCAAATGCCAAAATGCCCTAGCTAGCTCTTACAAAGATTCCCTCCGGTTTGTCCGAAGTGGCACTTTCCAGCTAAAACTTTTTCTTCGCGTGTGTCCCTTGCTTATTGCGCCGTAACCATGGATAATCTTCATCATTTAACAGGATGCTTGGGTCAGTCTTCACTGTGAAGGGAGGAATTTCATGAAACTTTTCATAATCTTCTGACATGTCTGTCTTGTCCTCCACTCCCACGATGTTTCTTTTCCCTGAAAGAACTATGTGGCGCTTTGGCTCATCGTATGATGTATTCGCTTCCTTATCTTTTCTTTTTCTCGGTTTGGTAGACATGTCCTTCACATAGAAAACATGCGCCACATCATTGGCTAGGACGAATGGTTCGTCTGTGTACCCAAGATTGTTGAGATCCACTGTTGTCATACCGTACTGCGGGTCTACCTGTACCCCGCCTCCTATCAGATTGACCCATTTGCACCGAAACAAAGGGACCTTAAAATCACGTCCATAGTCAAGTTCCCATATCTCCTCTATGTAACCATAATATGTGTCCTTTGCCCTATTGGTGTTTGCTGCATCAAAGTGGACACCACTGTTTTGGTTGGTGCTCTTTTTATCTTGGGCGATCGTGTAAAATGTATTCCCATTTATCTCGTACCCTTGAAAACTCAATACAGTCGAAGATGGAGGCCTGGCCAACAAGTACAGCTCACCCCTAGATCACAGTAGAGGAGGTAGTGGATGGCAACGACAACGGGACCGACGGTGCTCCTAGAGGTGAAAAGATCGATCCCTGCACATCAAAAGCACCGGCACAACCAACATCAGCATTCGTGGAAAATTTTAACAGAAACAAAGATAAGCATTCGGGGACTCCTCACCGGCGACCGTCGGGGACTCCTCCGGCGACTGTCGGGGACTCCTCCGGCGATCGTCGGGGCCTCCTCACCGGCGATCGTCGGGGACTCCTCCGGCGATCGTCGGGGACTCCTCACCGGCGATCGTCGGGGACTCCTCCGGCGATCGTCGGGGATTCCTCCGGCGATCGTCGCGGCCTCCTCACCGGCGATCATCGGGGACTCCTCCGGCGATCGTCACGGCCTCCTCACCGGCGATCGTCGGGGACTCCTTCGGCGATCGTCGCGGCCTCCCCACCGGCAATCGTCGCGGCCCGCCTTTATTTCATTGTTTGCATCATATTTCTTATATTTTTCTTTTTTTCTCTCACCACATGTCTATATTTTTTATACACCTATCAAATACATGATTCACATTTTTTACAATATATATTTTTATACCAATTTTATTCATACACATTGTACATTTTTTTATAGATGCATCTAAAACATTTTATACACATCCAATTTCATTCATACACATTGTACATTTTTGTATACATCCATTTTTGTATACATGCAGAAGGAAAAAGTGGCCGGCGCCGGAGCTCACCGCGGGGAGTTGGCCCTGTCGTCGGGGAGGGGGGCCAGGCGTGGAGGAGCGCCGGCGTCCGGGATGGGCTCGTCGGGGCGGGGGGCCGGGCGTGGAGGAGCGCCGGCGTCGGGGATGGGCCTGTCGGGGCGTGGAGGAGCTTGGGGCGCCGACGTGTGGTGGAGCGGCGCGGGCCCGGGCGGCGCGCGTGGAGGAGAGCGGCGCCGGCAGGGGCGCGCAGGGGCACGACGTCGAGGCGGGCGCATGGAGGAGAGCGGCGCCGGCAGGGGCACGACGTCGAGGAGCGGATGTGTCGAGGCAGCCTGGCGGCGTCGGAGAGGGAAAATGAAGGAGGAAGATTGGGGGGAAGAGAAGGGTGGTAAATAGCGCGAGTCCTTTAGTCCCGGTTAGAGCCACCAACCAGGACTAAAGGGTCTTTTGTCCCGGTTGGTGGCTCTAACCGGGACTAAAAGCACATTTTCGGCAGCTGAAAGGGCGCGAAAGGTTGGGCCTTTATTCCCGGTTGGTGGCTCTAACCGAGACTAAAAGCACATTTTCGGCAGCTGAAAGGGCGCGAAAGGTTGGGCCTTTAGTCCCGGTTGGTGGCTCCAACCGGGACTAAAGGTAGGCCTTTAGTCCCGGTTTGTTCAACCAACCGGGACAAACCTGGATATTTCAAGCTTTTAAATGATGTTTTAATCAAAAACAGATTATGTTTAGCTCTTTTAGTTTTATACCTTTTTCCTTTGTTTTAATTATTTTAGTTTATGTTTTCTTGTTATTCTTTTTGCTATTAAAGTTTTTAACAAAAAATACTTTATGAAAATTTTAGTTGGATAAATTTTATATAATTTTGAGTTAATATTATTTTGATCATAACTCGAGTTTTATAAAAGCTTTTTAGTTGATTCTTTTTGCTATTGAAGAATATTATAAAATACTTTTTGTTAACCTAATAATGTTATATTTTATTTTGTGTTAAGTTATTAGTTTAGTAATTTTCTTTGCTGCTAAGTTTTATTTAGGACAAAAACTATTTTTGTTATTTGTAATTAAGTCCTGCAGTTCCCTTAGGAGTTTTTATTTGGATTTCCTTTAAGGTTTGTTTTGCTTTCTATTTGCTTTTTCTTATTGTTTTCTTTATTGCTTTATTCATTGATTGGATTTTGATTGCTAGAATGCTTGCTAGAGTGAATGCTTATATGAATGCAATGTTTGATGATATAGATTTTCATCAGATAGTGACAAATAGTTCTATCAAGTTATTTTTCATAGGTACCATTGCCGCAACATTTCACATTGAAGGGCCAGCACCAGGTTTGTCAATATGTTTTTGAAAATATGACACAAGGCGATCAATGCTGTCAAAATCTTTCTTCCGGAATCTAAAGCCCTTTGAGTATAACCCAACATACTCATGATGTGGGTTTGTACTCCTGATGTAAGATAATATAAAGGTGCCTGGATGTTCATGAGGTATGCCAAAACAATAGACTATTCTTGAGAATGGCCATCTGATATGTTGTCCTCAGTTTCACCAGAAAGCAACCAGAGAACTCCTCATCTGGACCTCCAACTTTATGTCATACAACGTTTATCTCTTATCATCTCCGATGCTTCTGCTGTATTCATCTATGTCAAGACGTTTAATCCATGTCTATATTAACCTTGTTATTTTATATGGAGCCACCAACCGGGACTAACCGCGTATGATCAACCTTGCAAAACTTGGGACTGAAATCACTACAACTGGTGAGGGTGTGTATGGCCTACGCCTGTCAACCTCAAGCGACTAATCTGGAATGCTCAGAAGACATTCATATTTTGTTTGGACATAATTGCATTGATTAACTCCTCTGTATAATTAAAATACTAAAAGGATAGGTATAATTGAAATTTCATAACTTAATAAATAATTATTCTAAAATCATGTTTCAAATGCCAAAAAGCCCTAGCTAGCTCTTACAAAGATTCCTTCCGGTTTGTCTGAAGTGGCACTTTCCAGCTAAAACTTTTTCTTCGCGTGTGTCCCTTGCTTATTGCGCCGTAACCATGGATAATCTTCATCATTTAACAGGATGCTTGGGTCAGTCTTCAGTGTGAAGGGAGGAATTTCATGAAACTTTTCATAATCTGTACTGCGGGTCTAACTGTACCCCGCCTCCTGTCAGATTGACCCATTTGCACCGAAACAAAGGGACCTTAAAATCACGTCCATAGTCAAGTTCCCATATCTCCTCTATGTAACCATAATAAGTGTCCTTTGCCCTATTGGTCTTTGCTGCATCAAAGTGGACACCACTGTTTTGGTTGGTGCTCTTTTTATCTTGGGCGATCGTTTAAAATGTATTCCCATTTATCTCGTACCCTTGAAAAGTCAATACAGTCGACGATGGTGTCCTGGCCAACTAGTACAGCTCATCTCCAACAGTGGTGTTACCCATGAGATGTGTTTGCAACCAACCGCAGAAAGTCCCCATGTGTTCACGTGTAATCCAGTCGTCAGACTACTCCGGGTGTTTGGAGCGTAAAATATTCTTGTGTTCATTGATATACGGGGCCACCAAGGTAGAATTTTGTAGAACTGTGTAGTGTGCTTGCGCCCAAGAATGCCCGTCCCTACATATTATTGCTTTCGGTCCTAGCGTGCCATTTCCACCCAGTCTCCCCTCATGCCGCGATTCAGGAACACCAATCGGCTTAAGGTCAGGAATAAAGTCAACACAAAACTCAATGACCTCCTCTGTTTCATGGCCCTTGGAGATGCTTCCTTCTGGCCTAGCACGGTTATGAACATATTTCTTTAAGACTCCCATGAACCTCTCAAAGGGGAACATATTGTGTAGAAATACAGGACCCAGAATTGCAATCTCGTGGACTAGGTGAACTAGGACGTGCATCATAATATTGAAGAAGGATGGTGGGAACACCAACTCGAAACTGACAAGACATTGGACCAAATCATTCTGTAACATTGGTAGGATTTCTGGATCGTTACCTTCTGAGAAATTGCATTGAGGAATGCACATAGCTTCAAAATGGCTAGTCGAACATTTTCTGGTCGAAGCCCCCTCAATGCAATCGGAAGCAATTGCATCATAATCACGTGGCAGTCATGAGACTTTAGATTCTGGAATTTTTTCTCTGCCATATTTATTATTCCCTTTATATTGGACGAGAAGCCAGACGGGACCTTGATACTGAGCAGGCATTCAAAAAAGATTTCCTTCTCTGCCTTGGTAAGAGCGTAGCTGGCAGGACCTTGATACTGCTTTGGATGCATGCCGTCTTTTTCTTTCATACGTTCCTGGTCCTCCCGTACCTCCGGTGTATCTTTTGTCTTCCCATACACGCCCAAGAAGCCTAGCAGGTTCACGCAAAGATTCTTCGTCACGTGCATCACGTCGATTGCAGAGCGGACCTCTAGGACTTTCCAATAGGGTAGGTCCCAAAATATAGATTTCTTCTTCCACATGGGTGCATGTCCGTCAGCGTCATTCGGAACAGATTGTCCGCCAGGACCCTTTCCAAAGATTGCTTTTAAATCCTTGACCATATCAAATATATCATCACCGGTACGGGGGACAGGCTTCTTCCGGTGATCTGCCTCACCTTTGAAATGCTTGCCTTTCTTTCTTAAGGCATGCTTGGTCGGAAGAAATCGATGATGTCCCAGGTACACATTCTTCTTACATTTGTCCAAATATATATTTTCAGTCTCATCTAAACAGTGCATGCATGTGTTGTATCCCTTGTTTGTCTATCCTGAAAGGATACTAAGAGCAGGCCAATCATTGATGGTTACAAACAGCAACGCTCGTAGGTCAAATTCCTCCTGTTTGTGCTCATCCCACACACCTACACCTTTGATATCCCACAGCTGTAAAAGTTCTTCAACTAGTGGCCTTAGGTACACATCAATGTCGTTGCCGGGTTGCTTAGGGCCTTGGATGAGCACTGGCATCATAATGAACTTCCGCTTCATGCACAACCAAGGAGGAAGGTTATAGATACATAGAGTCACAGGCCAGGTGCTATGATTGCTGCTCTACTCCCCAAAAGGATTAATTCCATCTGCACTTATACCAAACCATAAGTTCCTTGCGTTACCTGCAAACTCCGGCCACTTTCTCTCGATTTTTCTCCACTGCGACCCATCAGCGGGTACTCTCAACATCCCGTCTTTCTTATGGTCTTCTTTGTGCCATCGCAACAACTTGGCATGCTCTTTGTTTCTGAACAAACGTTTCAACCGTGGTATTATAGGAGCATACCACATCACCTTGGAAGGAACCCTCTTCCTGGGGCGCACGCCCTCAACATCACCAGGGTCATCTCGTCTGATCTTATACCGCAATGCACCGCATGCCGGGCATGCATTCAAATTCTCGTACTCCTCACCGCGATAGAGGATACAGTCATTAGGGCATGCATGTATCTTCTGCACCTCTAATCCTAGAGGGCAGAGAACCTTCTTTGCTTCGTACGTACTGTCAGGCAATTCGTTATCCTTTGGAAGCTTCTTTTTCATTATTTTCAGTAGCTTCTCAAATCCCTTGTCAGATAAACCATTCTCTGCCTTCCATTGCAGCAATCCTAGTGTGGTACTGAGCTTTGTGTTGCCATCTTCGCAATTTGGGTACAACAGTTTTTTGTGATCCTCTAACATGCGATGGAACTTCAACTTCTCCCTTTCACTTTCGCATTCTCTCTGTGCATCAACAATGACCCGGCGAAGATCATCAGCGGGCACATCTGGTGCCTCTTGATCTTCAGCTTCCCCCGTTGCAGTATCACCGTATTCAGGGAACATAGGATAGTTGTCATCATCCTCTTCTTCTTGATTGTCTTCCATCATAACCCCTCTTTCTCTGTGCTTGGTCCAACAATTATAGTGGGGCATGAAACCCTTCTTAAGCTGGTGGAAGTGAAGGGTTTTCAAGGAAGAGTAATCCTTCGTATTCTCACAGACAACACATGGACAGTACATAAAACAATTCTGCTTGTTTGCCTCAGTCACATCGATAAAATTATGCAGGCCCGTAATGTACTCGGAAGTGCGCAGGTCACCGTACATCCATTGTCGGTTCATTTGCATTATATAATTAAGTATATCAAAAACCATTACAGAACATCATGAATAGAGAAATGACCAAATTAATACAAGTTCATCATCACATTAAAACCAAAGTACAGTAGTGATCAAATGTTATTACTGCAAAAATAAATACATAAAGTTCATACATAGTTAAGGTAACAATTGATCCAACAGCATAATGATACCAAGCCTCTTTATCAATGGCATATTTTCTAATCTTTCTAATCTTCAAGCGCATTGCATCCATCTGGATCTTGTGTAGATCAACGACATCGGCAACATGCAACTCCAATTTCATCTTCTCTTCTTCAATTCTTTTCAATTTTTCTTTCAAATAATTGTTTTCTTTTTCAACTAAATTTAACCTCTCGACAAGAGGGTCGGTTGGAATTTCCGGTTCACATACCTCCTAGATAAAAACATCTATGTCCAGTTGGTCGGCCTAATTGTCATAAACACCAAATGAAATAAATAGTTATAAAAGATAATATACCACATCCGAATCATAGACCGGACGAGAGCCGACGGGGGCGGATACCAAAACCATGGCACTATATAATAACAAACAATAATACAAGTAAGAAAATTATACAAGTAGCTATCTAAATCATACAAGTAAGAATTTGTTCTTTAAAAAAAAGATAAGAACAAGAGGCTCACCACGGTGGTGCCGGCGACGAGATCGGCGCGGGCGATCGACGGCGGTGAGGACGGGGACGGGGACAGGACGGCACCCTACACATGTGCAAACTAAGAAGTTAATTTGAGCTCAAATTGTGCATCTAAATCAAATAAACTCCCACATACACTCCTCCACTAAAACCCACAAACCACTCTACTTCTAGAGCATATGAAATGAGCTAAACTAGCAGTGAGAGATGAAAGGATGAAGTTGCTAACCTTTTAGAATACTTGGATAGTTGGTGCACCGCCAAATCTAGACAAATCTTGGGGAAATGGAGCTTGGAGGTAGAGCTTGGAGGAAGAACAGAGGAGAAAGCTTAAGTGTGGCTCGGGCATTTCATCGATAACCTCATGTGCATAAGAAGTGAGAACAGAGTAGCGCACACACACCCCACCTTCAACGGCCAAAAAACAGAGGAGAGGCCGGGCAGGGGCGAGGATATATATAGGCATCTTTTTAGCCCCGGTTGGTGTCT
Organism: Elymus sibiricus; assembly: GCA_039707655.1. Taxonomy (NCBI): domain Eukaryota; kingdom Viridiplantae; phylum Streptophyta; class Magnoliopsida; order Poales; family Poaceae; genus Elymus; species Elymus sibiricus. Next base: position 21,732,383 of record CM077666.1, read on the forward strand.
AGAACCGGGACTGAAGACTAACCTTTAGTCCCGGTTGGAGACACCAACCGGGACTAAAGGGGTTGCACCAGGAGCGAGGCCCTTTAGTCCCGGTTGGTGTCTCCAACCGGGACTAAAGGTCCCAGTCGAACCGGGACTGATGCCTGCCGAGGCCCGGCCGGCGTCCTAGCTGCTCGAACCGGGACTGATGCTCACATTAGTCCCGGTTCGTAACATGACCGGGACTATTGGTCTGATCTGGCCAGAACCAAAGCCATGTTTTCTACTAGTGGGGGTTTTGCTTGCCTGGAAGCTCTATAGAAGGAAGCTGATCGTCGGCGACGTAGTCATACTCGGGGTCAACAGCAGTCTCGGGGTCTACCGAAAGAAAGAGGAGAGGGGGGACACAGATAAATAACGGGCATACAAATGCAACACAGATGCATGTCATGGCAATATGTGTGGATGATATGCCCTAATGCATTCCTAAACCATTTAAAAGAAGAGGGAACATATCTGGTAATATTTTCCCAGCTCTAGGTATTTTTCGGTCAGATGATCCTCATGCAAAATGTCTAGGTTCACTATGTTAGAGGGGTGTGGCAGGTATGTGTATGGCATATTCGGATTCATTATATTTTTATGATCATTTTTCATATATAAATTATTTTCATCCGAGTTACAGATTATTTTGTATGATTCTTCAAAGTTTTAAACATTTTCTGGAATTATTATTAATTTCGAAGTTCTTTTAACTGAAACTGCTAAGCGCACCCGAAGGTGTACCCAGCTGAGAGCACAGGGGGGCTGACAGTGGGGCCGGTCAACGCTGACGAGACAGTGGTCAAATCTGACACGTGGGGTCAGTGGGAATTTACATTAGTCTAATCATTTTAATTAGCTGGCTAATCTAATCACTAGGGCCCACTTTTCAGCCACTAGGGTTAACCTAAATATGGGGTTAGTGTCTAATTAAGCCGGCCACGTCAGCGACTAACTCTGGCGTTAATCCGGCGCGGTGGAGGAACTCCGGCCGGCCAATTCCGGCAGCCGTTCGTTGCGCGGGCAGGCGCATTCAATCGGGCTTGGCGTGGCGCATCTACTAGGGGCAGCTACGCGAGCGGGGGAGGTCGGTGATGAGCGCAGCGTCGAGGAGAGGCAGCAGTGGGTGCGGGCGTTGCCGGAACCAACGGCAACGGCAGCAGGCGGTAGCAGCAGTACGCAGCAGCAGCAGGCGGCAGCAGCAGTACACAACAGCAGCAGACGGCAGCACGCGCGGGTGGCGGGCGCGCCGTGGCGTGGCGGAGGAGTGGCCCGGGGCGGCTGATGGAAATATGCCCTAGAGACAATAATAAAGTTGTTATTATTTTATATTTCCTTGTTCATGATAAAGGTTTATTATTCATGCTAGAATTGTATTGACCGGAAACTTAAATACATGTGTGAATACATAAACAAATACCGTGTCCCTAGTGAGCCTCTACTAGACTAGCTTGTTGATCAAAGATGGTTAAGGTTTCCTAACCATAGACATGAGTTGTCATTTGATAACGGGATCACATCATTAGGAGAATGATGTGATGGACAAGACCCATCTGTTAGCTTAGCATATGATCGTTCTGTTTATTGCTACTGCTTTCTTGAATGTCAAATACATGTTCCTCCGACCATGAGATCATGCAACTCCCGGATACCGGAGGAATACCTTGTGTGATATCAAACGTCACAACGTAACTGGGTGATCAAAAAGATGCTCTACAGGTATCTCCGAAGGTGTCTGTTGAGTTGGCATGGATCGAGACTGGGATTTGTCACTCCGTGTTTCGGAGAGGTATCTCTGGGCCCTCTCGGTAATGCACATCATAAGAAGCTTCCAAGCAAAGTGACTAAGGAGTTAGATATGGGATGATGTATTACGGAACGAGTAAAGAGACTTGCCGGTAACGAGATTGAACTAGGTATGGAGATACCGACGATCGAATCTCGGGCAAGTAACATACCGACGGACAAAGGGAATTACGTATGTTGTCATTGCGGTTCGACCGATAAGATCTTCATGGAATATGTAGGAACCAATATGAGCATCCAGGTTCCGCTATTGGTTATTGACCGGAGAGGCGTCTCAGTCATGTCTACATCATTCCTGAACCCGTAGGGTCCGCACGCTTAACGTTCGTTGACGATATAGTGTTATATGAGTTATGTGAATTGGTAACCGAATATTGTTCGGAGTCCCGGATGAGACCCCGGACGTCACGAGGAGTCTCAGAATGGTCGAGAGGTAAAGATTTATATATGGGAAGTCATATTTTGGGTTCCAAAAAAAGGTGTAGTTTTTTCGGTATTGTACCGGGAAGCTTCCGGAGGATTCCGGAGGGGTCTGAAAGTCCACAAGTGGGTCCACCACATCCCAAGGGCTGGCATGGGCTAAGGGGAGGCGCCCTGGCCTTATTGGGCCAGGCGCACCAAGTCCTCAAAAGCCCACGCAGCTAGGGAAGGAAAAAGGGAGAGTCCTAGTAGGAATAGGATTGGACTTTGGAGTCCAAGTCCACGTGTGTACTATTCACGGTTACAGTTCACATGGCACTATTCCTTCTACTCGAAGCCCCTACACATATATAAATAGAGGAGAGGGGGGCGCCCCAAAGGAGACACAACATTGTCTTAGCCGTGTGCGGCGCCCCCCTCCACAGTTCCGTCCCCCGGTCATATTTTCGCAGTGCTTGGGCGAAGCCCTGCGCAGATAGCATCACCATCGCCGTCACCACGCCGTCGTGCTGCTAGAACTCATCCACTACCTCGCTGTCTTGCTGGATCAAGAAGTCGAGGACGTCACCGAGCTGAACGTGTGCTGAATGCGGAGGTGCCGTACGTTCGGTACTCGGTTGGTTGGATCGTGAAGTTGTTCGACGACATCAACCGCGTTGTTCTAACGCTTCCGCTTACGGTCTACGAGGGTACGTAGACACACACCCCCCCCCCTCTCGTAGCTATGCATCTCCATGGATAGATCTTGCGTGTGCGTAGAATTTTTTTTGTTTTCCATGCAACGTTCCCAACAGTGGTATCAGAGCCAGGTCTATGCGTAGATGATATGCACGAGTAGAACACAAAGAGTTGTGGGCGGTGATCGTCATACTGCTTACCACCAACGTCTTATTTTGATTCGGCGGTATTGTAAGATGAAGCGGCCCGGACCAACTTTACATGTCCACGTACATGAGACCGGTTCCACCGACAGACATGCAACTTGTTTTGCATAAAGGTGGCTGGCGGGTGTCTGTTTCTCCTACTTTAGTTGAATCGAATTTGACTGCGGCCGGTCCTTGTTGAAGGTTAAAACAACAAACTTGATAAATCACCGTTGTGGTTTTGTGCCGTAGGTAAGAACGGTTCTTGCTAGAAGCCCGTAGCAGCCACGTAAAACTTGCAACAACAAAGTAGAGGACGTCTAACTTGTTTTTGCAGGGTATGCTGTGATGTGATATGGTCAAGACATGATGTGATATACGTTATTGTATGAGATGATCATGTTTTGTAATTTATCGGCAACCGGCAGGAGCCTTATGGTTGTCTCTTTATTGTATGAAATGCAAGCGCCATGTAATTGCTTTACTTTATCGCTATGCGTTAGCAATAGTTGTAGAAGCAACAGTTGGCAAGACGACCACGACGCAATGATGGAGATTAAGGTGTCGAGCCGGTGACGATGGAGATCATGACGCTGCTTTGGAGATGGAGATCAAAAGCACAAGATGATGATGGCCATATCATGTCACATATTTTGATTGCATGTGATGTTTATCCTTTATGCATCTTATTTTGCTTAGAACGACGGTAGCATTATAAGATGATCCCTTCACTAAATTTCAAGTTAAAGTGTTCTCCCCGAGTATGCACCGTTGCTAAAGTTCGTCGTTTCGAAGCACCTCGTGATGATCGGGTGTGATAGATTCTACGTTCACATACAACGGGTGTAAGCCAGTTTTACACAAGCAGAATACTTGGGTTAAACTTGACGAGCCTAGCATGTACAGACATGGTCTCGGAACACTGGAGACCGAAAGGTCGAACATGAGTCATATAGTAGATATGATCAACATGGAGATGCTCACCATTGATGACTATCCCATCTCACGTGATGATCAGACATGGGCTAGTTGATTTGGATCATGTATCACTTAGTTAACTTGAGGGATGTTAATTTAAGTGGGAGTTCATTAGTAATTTGATTAATTGAACTTAATTTATCATGAACTTAGTCTTGATGGTTTCTTTGCATATCTATGTTGTAGATTAATGGCCCGTGCTACTGTTCCGTTGAATTTTAATGCGTTCCTAGAGAAAGCTTAGTTGAAAGATGATGGTAGCAATTACACGGACTGGGTCCATAACTTGAGGATTATCCTCATTGCTGCACAGAAGGATTATGTCCTTGATGCACCGCTAGGTGATGGACCTGCTGCAGGAGCTGCTGCAGACGTTGTGAACGCCTGGCAGGCTCGATCTGATGACTACTCGATAGTTCAGTGTGCCATGCTCTACGGCTTAGAACTGGGACTACAAAAGCATTTTGAACGCCACGGAGCATATGAGATGTTCCAAGAGATGAAATTGATATTTCAAGCTAATGCTCGGGTTGAGAGATATGAAGTCTCCAACAAGTTCTTTAGCTATAAGATGTAGGAGAACAGTTCTGTCAGTGAACACATACTCAGAATGTCTGGGTACCAGAACCACTTGCCTCAGCTGGGAATTGATGTTCCGGTTGAGAGTGTTATTGACAGAGTTCTTCAGTCACTGCCACCAAGCTATAAAGGCTTCGTGATGAACTATAATATGCAAGGGATGGAGAAGACAATTCCCGAGCTCTTCGCGATGCTGAAATCGGCGGAGGTAGAAATCAAGAAGGAGCATCAAGTGTTAATGGTTAACAAGACCACTAGTTTCAAGAAAAAGGGCAAGGGAAAGAAGGGGAACTTCAAGAAGAACGGCAAGCAAGTTGCCGCTCCCACGAAGAAACCCAAAGTTGGACCCAAGCCTGAAACTGAGTGCTTCTACTGCAAAGGAACTGTTCACTGGAAGCGGAACTGCCCCAAGTATTTGGCGGATAAGAAGGATGGCAAAGTGAACAAAGGTATATTTGATATACATGTTATTGATATGTACCTCACTAGTGCTCGTAGCAGCGTCTGGGTATTTGATACCGATTCAGTTGCTAATATTAGTAACTTGAAGCAGGAGCTGCAGAGTAACGGAGACTAGCTGAGGGCGAGGTGACGATATGTGTTGGAAGTGTCTCCAAGATTGATATGATCAATATCGACACGCTCGTAATACCTTCGGGATTAGTATTAAACCTAAATAATGGTTATTTGGTGTTTGCGTTGAGCATAAAACATTATATCTAGATATTGTTTATTGCAAGATGGTTATTCATTTAAGTCAGAGAATAATGGTTATTCTGGTTATATGAATAATATCCCTCGTGATCATGCACCCTTGTGAATGGTTTATTCTTGTTGAATCTCGATCGTAGTGATACACATATTCATAATATTGATGCCAAAAGATGCAAAGTTGATAATGATAGTGCAACATACTTGTGGCACTGCCGTTTAGGTCATATTGGTGTAAAGCGCATGAAGAAACTCCATGCGGATGGACTTTTGGAATCTCTTGATTATGAATCATTTGATACTTGCGAACCATGCCTCATGGGCAAGATGACTAAAACTCCGTTCTCCGGAACAATGGAGCGAGCTACTGATTTGTTGGAAATAATACATACCGATGTCTGCGGTCCGATGAATGTTGAAGCACGTGGCGGGTATCGTTATTTTCTAACCTTCACAGATGATTTGAGTAGATATGGGTATATCTACTTGATGAAACACAAGTCTGAAACATCTGAAAAGTTCAAAGAATTTCAGAGTGAAGTAGAGAATCATCGTAACAAGAAAATAAAGTTTCTACGATCTGATCGCGGAGGCGAATATTTGAGTTACGAGTTTGGCCTTCATTTAAGAAAATGTGGAATTGTTTCACAACTCACGCCACCTGGAACACCACAGCGTAATGGTGTGTCCGAACGTCGTAACCGTACTTTATTGGATATGGTGCGTTCTATGATGTCTCTTACCGATTTGCCACTATCGTTTTGGGGTTATGCATTTGAGACAACTGCATTCACGTTAAATAGGGCACTGTCTAAATCTGTTGAGACGACACCGTATGAACTATGGTTTGGCAAGAAACCTAAGCTGTCGTTTCTTAAAGTTTGGGGATGCGATGCTTATGTGAAAAAGTCAACCTGATAAGCTCGAACCCAAAGCGGAGAAGTGCGTCTTCATAGGATACCCTAAAGAAACAATTGGGTACACCTTCTACCACAGATCCGAAGGCAAGGTCTTTGTTGCCAAGAATGGGTCCTTTCTAGAGAAGGAGTTTCTCTCGAAAGAAGTGAGTGGGAGGAAAGTAGAACTTGATGAGGTAATTGTACCTTCTCTCGAATTGGAAAGTAGCTCATCAGAGAAAACCGTTCCCGTGATGCCTACACCAATAAGAGAGGAAGATAATCATAAAGATCATGAAACTTCAGATCAAGTTACTACTGAACTTCGTAGGTCGACCAGAGTACGTTCCGCACCAGAGTGGTACGGTAATCCTGTTCTGGAAGTTATGTTGTTAGACAACGGCGAACCTACGAGCTATGAAGAAGCTATGATAAGCCCGGATTCCGACAAATGGCTTGAGGCCATGAAATCTGAGATAGGATCCATGTATGAGAACAAAGTGTGGACTTTGGTGGACTTGCCCGATGATCGGCAAGCCATTGAGAATAAATGGATTTTTAAGAGGAAGACGGATGCTGATGGTAATATCACTGTCTACAAAGCTCGACTTGTCGCGAAAGGTTTTCGACAAGTTCAAGGGGTTGACTATGATGAGACTTTCTCACCCGTAGCGATGCTTAAGTCTGTCCGAATCATGTTAGCAATTGCCGCATTTTATGATCTGGCAAATGGATGTCAAAACTGCATTCCTTAATGGTTTTCTCAAAAGAAGAGTTGTATATGATGCAACCAGAAGGTTTTGTCGATCCTAAGGATGCTAACAAAGTGTGCAAGCTCCAGCGATCCATCTATGGACTGGTGCAAGCATCTCGGAGTTGGAATATACGCTTTGATGAGGTGATCAAAGCATATGGTTTTGTACAGACTTATGGTGAAGCCTGTATTTACAAGAAAGTGAGTGGGAGCTCTGTAGCATTTCTAATATTATATGTGGATGACATATTGTTGATTGGAAATGATATAGAATTTCTGGATGGCATAAAAGGATACTTGAATGAAAGACCTCGGTGAAGCTGCTTATATATTGGGCATCAAGATCTATAGAGATATATCAAGACGCTTGATAAGACTTTCAATGAGTACATACCTTGACAAGATTTTGAAGGAGTTCAAAATGGATCAGTCAAAGAAGGAGTTCTTGCATGTATTGTAAGGTGTAAAGTTGAGTAAGACTCAAAGCTCGACCACGGCAGAAGATAGAGAGAAAATGAAAGTCATTCCCTATGCCTCAGCCATAGGTTCTATAATGTATGCCATGCTGTGTACCACACCTAATGTGTGCCTTGCCACGTGTCTGGCAAAGGGGGTACAAGAGTGATCCAGGAGTGGATCACTAGACAGCGGTCAAAATTATCCTTAGTAACTAAAGGACTAAGGAAATGTTTCTCGATTATGGAGGTGATAAAGAGTTCGTCGTAAAGGGTTACATCGATGCAAGCTTTGACACCAATCTGGATATCTCTGAGTAGCAAACCAGATAGTATAATGGAGCAGTTATTTGGAATAGCTCCAAGTAAAGCGTGATAGCAGCATCTACAGTATGACATAAGGATTTGCAAAGTACACATGGGTCTGAATATTGCAGATCCATTGACTAAAATTCTCTCTCACGAGCAAAACATGATCACACCTTAGAACTCTTTGAGTGTTAATCACATGGTGGTGTGAACTAGATTATTGACTCTAGTGAACTCTTGGGTGTTAATCACATGGCGATGTGAACTAGATTATTGACTCTAGTGCAAGTGGGAGACTGATGGAAATATGCCCTAGAGGCAATAATAAAGTTGTTATTACTTTATATTTCCTTGTTCATGACAAAGGTTTATTTTTCATGCTAGAATTGTATTGACCGGAAACTTAAATACATGTGTGAATACATAAACAAATACCGTGTCCCTAGTGAGCCTCTACTAGACTAGCTCGTTGATCAAAGATGGTTAAGGTTTCCTAACCATAGACATGAGTTGTCATTTGATAACGGGATCACATCATTAGGAGAATGATGTGATGGACAAGACCCATCTGTTAGCTTAGCATATGATCGTTCTGTTTATTGCTACTGCTTTCTTGAATGTCAAATACATGTTCCTCCGACCATGAGATCATGCAACTCCCGGATACCGGAGGAATACCTTGTGTGCTATCAAACGTCACAACGTAACTGGGTGATCATAAAGATGCTCTACAGGTATCTCCGAAGGTGTCTGTTGAGTTGGCATGGATCGAGACTGGGATTTGTCACTCCGTGTTTCGGAGAGGTATCTCTGGGCCCTCTCGGTAATGCACATCATAAGAAGCTTGCAAGCAAAGTTACTAAGGAGTTAGTTACGGGATGATGTATTACGGAACGAGTAAAGAGACTTGCCGGTAACGAGATTGAACTAGGTATGGAGATACCGACGATCGAATCTCGGGCAAGTAACATACCGACGGACAAAGGGAATTACGTATGTTGTCATTGCGGTTCGACCGATAAGATCTTCGTGGAATATGTAGGAACCAATATGAGCATCCAGGTTCCGCTATTGGTTATTGACTGGAGAGGCGTCTCAGTCATGTCTACATCATTCCCGAACCCGTAGGGTCCGCACGCTTAACGTTCGTTGACGATATAGTGTTATATGAGTTATGTGAATTGGTAACCGAATATTGTTCAGAGTCCCAGATGAGACCCCGGACGTCACGAGGAGTCTCAGAATGGTCGAGAGGTAAAGATTTATATATGAGAAGTCATATTTTGGGTTCCGGAAAAAGGTGCAGTTTTTTCGGTATTGTACCGGGAAGCTTCCGGAGGATTCCGGAGGGGTCCGAAAGTCCACAAGTGGGTCCACCACATCCCAAGCGCTGGCATGGGCTAAGGGGAGGCACCCTGGCCTTATTGGGCCAGGCGCACCAACTCCTCAAAAGCCCACGCAGCTAGGGAAGGAAAAAGGGAGAGTCCTAGTAGGAATAGGATTGGACTTTGGAGTCCAAGTCCACGTGTGTACTATTCACAGTTACTGTTCACATGGCACTATTCCTTCTACTCCAAGCCCCTACACATATATAAATAGAGGAGAGGGGGGCGCCCCAAAGGAGACACAACATTGTCTTAGCCGTGTGCGGCGCCCCCCTCCACAGTTCCGTCCCTCGGTCATATTTTCGCAGTGCTTGGGCGAAGCCCAGCGCAGATAGCATCACCATCACCGTCACCACACCGTCGTGCTGCTGGAACTCATCGACTACCTCGCTGTCTTGCTGGATCAAGAAGTCGAGGACGTCACCGAGCTGAACGTGTGCTGAACGCGGAGGGGCCGTACGTTCGGTACTCGGTCGGTTGGATCGTGAAGTTGTTCGACGACATCAACCGCGTTGTTCTAACGCTTCCGCTTACGGTCTACGAGGGTACGTAGACACACTCCCCTTCTCGTAGCTATGCATCTCCATGGATAGATCTTGCGTGTGCGTAGAAATTTTTTTGTTTTCCATGCAACGTTCCCCAACAGCGGCCAAGGCGGTCAGAGCGCAAGCATGTGCGAGGCAAAGGTGCGGCGAGCGCGACTAGGGCGCGGTGAGTGCGTGCTCACCGAGAGCTCGGCGCGGCGACGCGGCGAACTACGGCGGGGGGAAACAGAAAGGGGAAGGGGGGAAGAGGCGCACCCGGCGCGACGGCTCACAAGGAGGTCAGTGGGGAGCTCAGGGGAGCCGGGGGTGGTCGGAGTCGAGGGGATCGACGGCGAGGCAGAGGCGACGACCGGTGAAGGGGGTCGACGCGATCCGGCGATGCCGGGTGCTCCGGCTTGAAATGCTCCTTGCAGATGACGAAGACGAAGACGATGCAGATCCTGGACACCTTCTTGCAGCTCGGGGAAGGTCCGGTGCACGGCAACGAGGGTGACGCAGTGATGGCCGAGCTCCGGTGAGCTCGTGCGAGAGGGAGAGGGGCGAGGAGAGGGGCAAGTGGGTTAGGGTTCCTCCAGGGGGTTGACGGCAACGCTCTTGTCCATCCACGGGGCTGCGGGATCGCCGACACGGCGACATCGACAGCCATGGTGGCCTGGATGGCCGCCACGCCTTCCTCTGCCTCTCCTGTCAAGAGGTGGAAGAAAAGGCCGTGGTGCTGGGCTGGGCTGCACTGTGGCCGCGAATGGGCCTAGTGCACAGTAGTGTATTTTGTTTCAGTCTTTTCCTTTTCTGTTAATTGCTATAGCTCCTGTTTTATATTTATTTTCAGCAGCAAATGATTTTAGTTCTACATGATACTGCACACATAATTCAAATACAATATTTTGGTGCTACACACAAAGTTTCATTTTATTTGGAAAAGTTTAAATAATTGTTTATTTAGAAAGGCCAAATTTTTGTGTTGTTGGTCCTGTTTAAATGTTGCTAGTGGCATTTTAATATTCCAATTGATGTTGTTTTAATCATGACAATTAGTTAATGAATATTTTCAACCCAGCAAACATTTTTGATTTACTGTTTGAAGAAATAATAATTTGACTTGTAATTTGAATTTGAATTTGACTTTCGTTTTTATCAGGGGGCAATTAAGCTTAGCAAAAAGGTGATGACATGGCATCACTAGCATGGGTTCACTGTAGCTAATCATTGGGGGTTTTACAAATCTTCTCCACTAAAAGAAATCTCGTCCCGTGATTTAAGAGTAGAGTAAGGGGGAAAAGGTCTGGCTACGAATCTAACGAATCTTCTCGGTCTTGGTTGCTCTTCCCGAAGAGGTCGGTCCATAGCATTGATGTCTTCATTTTCTCTGTATCGGTCCGTCATGTCGAAGTCGGTATCATGTCTTCGAGATCTTCATTGAAACTACGAAAAGGTAAGGGGCAGCTCGGCAACGATAGAGTGCTATAAGGGGTAATCATCTGGGGTTATCTCATGAATGAACACATAAGTATCTCTCGGGTTGGAACTCAGGAAATACATCGAGAGAAATAAAAGAAAGCATGAGAAGTTTCAAATGGGTAGGCAATCGTTCGATGCCTGAAATAGAGTGTGAATGGGGTTCAGAGCAACGGGAATAGGTATTGCGTCTGATATTAGAATAGATCATCTCTAGGAAGGTGGCTCGTGAATTACATACGAAGCCAAGCGCGAGGAATAATTTTGGAAATAGGGATGTACAGGAGAGTCAGGTTTCGATCCTGTGGAACTGTGGTTAGTGTGGATTAAGAGTTGGGAGGGCGGTGACATCTTGCACGGTCACGATAGTAAGGCATGTCAGAGGATAGCTTGTCAGCTATGTCGGCAACAACGTCGGTACCAAGGGCGGGGGACGAAGAGAACCATTTTCCTGCTCGCAAGGCGAGGCGGACCAATAGGCAAAGTTCTCGTCCACTGGTGTTACCGGAATGTCATCAACAATAGTAACAGAGTTTTACTTGACAGGGCTGTACTTGGGGTGTTGACATAAGCAGGGAATTATCACTTCTCAGATAAGTTAGATTACAAGAAAGGTTAAACAGACCAATGGATTTGCAACTAGGACAAAAATGTTTGGGCCCCAGTTACGAATCGAGGGTGGACTTTCAACTGGAACAAAAAGAGGCCGGACCCCAGTTGCGAGTCGAGGGTGGACTTGCAATTAGGACAAAAAATGTCGAGACCTGGTTGCGAGTCAAGAGTGCAATTGCAACCGAAAAAAAGGTCGGGCCCTGCTGCGACTCAAGGGTAGACTTGCAACTCGGACAAAAAAATGTCGGACCCTAGTTACGAGTGGAGGGTGGACTTGCAACTGGGACTAAAAAGGGTCAGGTCCCAGCTACAAGTCGAGGGGGGTATTGCAACTGGGACAAAAAAAGTTTGGTCCGTAATTGCGAGTTGAGGGTGGACTTGCAACTAGAAGAAAAAAAAGTCGGGCCCCAGTTGCAAGTCGACGATGGACTTGCAACTAGGACAAAAAAAGGTTGGGTCCCAGTTGCGAGTTGAGAGCGGACTTGCAACTGGGACAAAAAAATGTCGGCCCCGAGTTACGAGTCGAGGGCGGACTTGCAAGTGGGACAAAAAAAGACCGGGTCCCAATTACGAGTCGATGGTGGACTTGCAACTAGGACAAAAAAGTCAGGCCCCAGTTACGAGTCGAGGGCGGACTTGCAAATGAGACAAAAATAGACTGGGTCCAGTTGCGAGTCGAGGATAGACTTGCAACTAGGACAAAAAAAGGTCAGACCCCAGTTGCGAGTCGAGGGCCAACAAAAGCGGAGTCGAACAGGCCTAGGCCAAAGGATACGCAATAAACAAACAACAATAAGCGAGGCGAAAGGTAGAACGCTTGCACGAAAATTATGGAAACTAAATCAAACGGTGAATTTAAAAAATACTTATAAAATTTTAAAAGGCATGGATTTATAAAGACCAAAAAAAGCGAAAACAAAAAAAATAAAGGTTTAAAAAGCAAAAGAAATAAATGAAAAAAAAAACAAGAAAAAAACAAGCAAGGAAAAACAAATACATTTTATAGCAAAGTTTTGTCCTATGGCGATGCATTTAGATGTGAGGTAACTATTTCACATCTAGATGTGAAATAGCAAACCTGTTTATTTATTTACCGTCCAGAATGGCGCGTCTAGATTTTTCATGGCTCTTGGTTCTGCCTCGTCGGCGATGCGGCTGGCCGTCTGGTTGCTGCTCATTCGGGAGTGGCGGACCTGACCATTTCTTCATGTTATGCGGGTGGTCTTTCCAAAGGCGACTTTCCGACTATCGCGTCAACGACTTTTCCCCATCTACGATGGTGTTTTGGAGGTTCAGAAGCGGCATCGAGCTTTGTTCACGGCTCGCCACTGGCGATGAGTGCACGAGGAATACATGGATTTCCATGGCGTAATTTTTAGCTTTTGTAGTGACGAGACTTGTAAGGTTTATTGACTTTTTAAAGATACGGATCTTTATCCTTACAGGGAAAGAAGTTCTGTGAGCTGAAACTTGATTGCGCAAATGTGATTGAGGCAAAGCTGCCCACTAGTCAGTCCAACCAGGCCAGCGGAAGGACTGCAATAGCCAGCGACCATTCGTTCAGGATAACATTTGCGATGGCCTTTTTGCCGGAAAAAACATGGCATTCGTACCAAGGCGTACTAAGGCGGCCAGAGAGGTTCTCATCAAATCCGTTCTTGAAGCAACTCCAACCTACACCATGAGCTGTTTTCAACTCACAAAGAAAATGTGCCGGGACCTGACTTCTATCTCCTCAAAATTCTGGTGGGGTGCAGCAAATGGTGAGCGCAAGGTTCATTGGATTGCCTGGGATCGGATGTGTGTGGGGAAAAGAGACGGTGGGATGGGTTTTAGGGACCCCGAGGCTTTTAACCAAGCCCTGTTGGCAAAACAAGCATAGCGTATTCTGCAAAACCCGTCGTCACTATGCGCAAGAGTTTTGAAGGCTAGATACTTCAAAGAAGGCTCGATCATGAATGCAACTTGTCCCAGCGGGGGTTCTTACACTTTTCGGAGCATATTGTATGGCAGGGACTTGCTGCGAGAAGGAATGGTGTGGAGAATAGGTGATGGAACGTCAATCAGGGTGCACCACGACAATTGGATTCCTAGGCGTGGCAGCCTTACTCCATTGGGGCAAGAATATGTTGCTGGCATTAATCGTGTTAGAGACTTGCTTAATGACCAAGGGACGGCCTGGGATGAAGCCAAAGTGGAACGCATGTTCTCTGTAGATGATGCTCACGATATAAAACAAATAGCGATTGGGGGCCCACATATGCAGGACTATCTTGCATGGAATTTTACGAAGGATGGGCACTATACCGTCAGGTCTGGATATCATCTGCGCATGAGTCAAAATAAACTGATGTCCGGACGGCCGGAGCCTTCAGTTTCAGTAAGACGGCACAAGGGGTGGTTAGCCCTGTGGGGAACCAACGCGCCGGGCAAAGCTAAGATACACACATGGAGAGTGATAAAGAATGGGCTGGTTGTTGGAGCTGAGTTGCATCGACGCCGAATCAAGCCGGGCATATTCTGTGCTGCATGCGGGCGTGAGGAGACTATATACCAGCGGTTCTGGGCATGCCCTCACTCTGCCTGTTTCTAGAAGTTTTTGTGCTCGGATATGGGTGCCCCAGTGGTCCAACCGCCAGCGATGGATGGGTCTTTTCGTGCTATTGCGAGCTGGCTGCAGGACTGGTTTGCTGATGCAGGCGAAGCGGAGAGACAAACAATAATCCAGGGGCTTTACGGCCTATGGCTAGCAAGGAACGAAGCAAGAGATGGGAAGAGGATAGCTGATGCTCGTGTTGTAGCAGAGAAGGTTCATCATCACATGCAGGAGTGGCTAGAGGTTCATGATAAACAAGCTAGAGTCCATTCCCAGAGACAAACTGAGCCATGGACGCCCCCGGAGCTGGGATGGATAAAAGTTAATACAGACGGTGCGATGTCCAAGGCGCAAGATAGAGGGGGAGGAGGAGTCGTCCTTCGGGACCATGATGGTGCATACAGGGGAGGAGCTATTTGGTTCTTCCCGAGCACGTCCGACCCTGAAGTTTCGGAAGTTCTCGCATGCCGTCAACCAGTGCAGATGGCAGCTGACATGGATATTCAGAAGGTGCATCTGGAGCTGAATAGCAATGGAATTGTGGCGATGATCAATGGGGAGCACAAGAATCTCTCAGCAGTGGGACCGTACATCGAGGAAATCAAAGCGCTTCTTCGCGACCGACCGGCGTCCAGGGTTTCTTGGGTTAGGAGGTCAGCTAATGCTGCCGCTCATAGGCTAGCTAGGGAGGGGATTAGCTCTGAATGTTGCAGGGTATGGCCTGTTTCGCCTCCTGACTGTATTTTACAGATTGTAGCAGACGAAATCCCGGATATGGGTTAAATAATTAAAGCAAGTTACACTTAAAAAAAAAAAGTACCGAGGCGGACGTACGGATCCTGCCGCCGAGACGACGTGAAGCGCGTCTCCGTCCGGAGATCACACCACACATACAGACGAGCCCGCAATGTCTGGCGGCTGATGACCTGACCTACCATAACACCTCACGGGAATTTATTTGGCCCTACGTACGTGGCTTATCTTGCTGTCTTGGTTTTATTTCGCCCTACGACCTACCATAAGAGCTCACGTGAATTTATTTTGCTTTCGGGGTTTAGTTTTGTTTATTTATATACTAGCACAAATGCCCGTGCGTTGCAACGGCACGGATAATTGTTTTGTGCAACAAAATCATCGATTTGACGGGACAAACATCTGAATGGACCTGGTGACGGTGCGATCCGACGGCAGCAAGGAGGAGCACACCGAGGTCTTGGTGAAGTGTATATCGGACACACATTAAGACCCACGCTATATACATTAAATACTTTTGGTATAGTTTTTCTACGACAATTTTGATCATACCATACACTATGATTTATTCCCTGTGTAAATCTTCCCGTATACTTCACAAGCCGTCTAGATTATATGCTTTCACTTTTATTTTTTCTTAAGGCCAACATGCAGTAATTTAAGGAGTTCAATTTGAATTATTCTGGTGCTCTTATATCCCTCAGCCATGTTTTTCATTCGTTGATCAGGGGAATGCATCATGCAACAACGTGGATGTCCTTCTTAAATTATGATGAAGCATGGCATGTCTCTTATCCCACCGCATATGTTATATGTTTAATTAGCTTCTCTTTCCTTTCTTATTGCTCTTTCATGTCCTCCTTAAATTCCTCTCTTTCCTTCTTTATTCCTGAGCCGGATCCTATATGCTGATTTAATTAGCCTCTCTTTTCTTTTTTAGCCTCACTTTTCCTTTTTAGCCTCTCTTTCCTTTCTCATGTCTCCGTCATAATCCTTGAGATAGCTTCGTGATACCTGGAAAACTTAAAGACGTATATAAAATAGGTAGATTGGATGTAAGGAAGCAAGGTGGGACTATTTAATATCTGAATCAACCTTCAATTGTACACACAACATGAGCTAGCTCAATTGGCCACGATTTTATGTACAGGATGGGAAGTTTCAACTTCGATTATACTAACCATCATGTATTTTTTTACAGCGAGGAAGCCACAAACCTTAAACGTGCTAGGTGGGCCGGTGTACCAGTTTCCTTTTGCTGGTCCTAAGACGTTCAAAAGAAGGCCCATCAAGGAAGGGAGGAAACAGCCCAATATGAACCTGAACGAACTACCAATGGTGGCCCAAGCCAAGAACTAATCATGACATAGAAAGACTCCAGCGTGGCCACGCCGACGTACGTACGAAAGAGTAACGATAAGGACGGACGAAAAATTTACAAAGCGAACCAAAAATTAGGAGGAAGAAGCAATAGCCCTTTTATTATTATTATTATTATTATTATTATTATTATATATATATATATATATATATATATATATATATATATATATATATATATTAGGTATAAAGATTACTGCCTTAGAACGGCGCGTCTTGGTTTTTCCGACACTTGGTTTCACCTCATCGGCGATGCCGAGGAGATGCGGTCGAACCGTCGACCGGTTGCTGCTCCTCTGGGGTAGTGGAAATGATCGTGTCTTCGTGTTATGCTGGTGATCTTCAAAGGCGAGTTTTCGGCTAGTGTGTCGGTGACCTTTTCATTGTCTTTGATGCTGTTTCGGAGGTTCGGAAGCGGCGATGAGCTTCGTTCACGACGCGCCACCGACGGGTGCACCAGGAAGACGGGATTTCCACGGCGTAAATTTTGATTTTTTGTAATGACCAGCCTTGTAAGGGCGGATCGACTTTTTCAACATATATATGGTCTTTAGCCTTGTCGGGGGAAAACAAGAATAGTTTTATGAAGTGAGATTTGAGTGCCGCGCATGCTGTGGAGGCCGAGGTGCCCACTGGTCGGTCAGTCCGATCGGGCGGGCAGAAGAAAAGTCGGACGGCGACGGGCGTACGGATCCTGCCGTCCAGGGCTGGCGGACGTGGAGCGGCGTGCTCCGTCCGGAGCGGAGATGGTACGTACGGTCACGGAGCGAGCGCACTGTTTGACGGCTGATGTGATGGCCGTACGTACGAGAGCTGACCGGCCGGCCACGCGGTCCACGCGACGACACGGTGACGCGGCGCCCAATCCAGCCGCACGTACAGTACGTTCGGAACGTGACCAAATTATTTATTACTCCTACTTGCCTTTCGAAAGTACTCCCTCTGTTCTTAAATATAAGTTCTTTTCAGAGATTCTAATATGAACTACATACGAAGCAAAATGAGTGAATCTACACTTGAAAATGTGTCTACATACATCCGTATGTAGTCTCTAGGGGAATCTCTAAAAAGATTTGTATTTAGAAACGGAGGGAGTACGCCTGAACAGACGATTTTTCTTCAACATAGTAGATGCTCGTACATACACATATACACTCACGCCTATGAACGCACATTTGCACACCTTATCCCTATCAGCATCTCTAGAAAACTGAGGTGCACTTCACGTTGAGATTGACAAAGTGGTATCCCCAGCCCACCAGGGTTCAAGTCCTGGTGCTCGCATTATTCCTGGATTTATTTCAGGATTTCCGGCGATGCGCTTTTAGTGGGAGGAGACGTTCCCGTCGACGACGAGGCGCCTATGGTGACTTCGTAAATCTCAAGATGATATGCCGGCTCAGTCTCTCGAATGTGCTCATAGGGGTAGGGTGTGCGTGTGTGCGTTCATAGGGGGTGAGTGTATGCGCGTATGTATGAGCGCTTGCGTCTAAAAAAAGCTATTTTAAACCAACAATCAAGAAAAACATACAACTACGTATGAGGACCGAAGTATAGTAGCCTAGCCCACCACTGGTCACGCTTTGGCCAAATATATATATATACAAATTTTCCCTACTACCGGGTGTAGTTACTCCTACTTTGTTCCGTACGTTGTAGGTAGTATTTATTATATTGGAGAGTACGTACGTGTAGTATGTAGTATGTAAGAATGTTTGGGTAGTATATATACTATTTTGTAGGTATTATGTACCATATTCTGAGCATACTTCTTTTTACATACAAATATGTACGTATTTCACAAATATGATAAAAACATGGGCTTACATGCAATTTTTTCACATAATTCGTTTTGGAGTATCTTAGATATAGTATATAAACATACTAAAAATGATAAAGTAGTATATATACTACCACATGGTAGTATATGAGATATGGGTGTAACTACACCCGGTAGTAGAATGTATTTTGCACGGAGAGATCCTTCTGTCGGGGTGATGACGCACGGGTAGGCACATCAGCACTTAGTAATTTTCAAAACAACGGGGCAGCCAACGCCCCTCGGTCCGGCTCGCCCTCCAGCCGGCCGTCCGGCTCCAGACCGGCTGGACGCGGCGACAAAACTCAACCCGGCCTCGACGGGCCGGCTCCCACCCCGCCCGGCCGGATGACAAGACAGCCCCCCCACGCCGGGGCAAGCGTGGCCACAGTGCACCCGCCGCCGCTGACCAGGGCAAGCATGGCCACAGTGCGCCCCGAAATCGCGGCCCGGGATCGGCGGCGATGACCAGACGTGGCCCTATAGAGGCTATTGGGGAACGGAGCATGAATTTCAAAAATTTCCTACGCTCACGCAAGATCTATCCATGGAGATGCATCGCTACGAGAGGGGAGAGTGTGTCTACGTACCCTCGTAGACCGTTAGCGCAAGCGTCTCACAACGCGGTTGATGTAGTCGAACAATCCTTCGAGCTCCACCGATCGAGTACCGAACGTACGGCACCTCCGAGTTCTACACACGTGCAGCTCGGTGACGATCCTCGCCTTCTTGATCCAGCAAGACGTCGAGGAAGTAGATGAGTTCCGTCAGCACGACGGCGTGGCGACGGTGACGGTGAAGTGATTCCGGCAGGGCTTCGCCTAAGCTCTCCGAAAATATGACCGAGGTGGAAAACGGAGATCGGGGCACCGCACACGGCTATGGGACAATTGTGTGTCTCCAAGGGGTGCCCCTCCTCCGTATATAAAGGAGGGAGGGAGGAGGCCGCCCCCCTAGGGGTGCGCCAAGTGTGGGGAGTCCTACTAGGACTCCTTAGTCCTAGTAGGATTCCACCTCCCATACGGAGTAGGAAAGGGGGAAGGGAGAGGGAAAGGAAAGAGGGAGCTGCGCCCCCTCCCCTAGTCCAATTCGGTTTGGGCAAGGGGGGGCGCGCGCCTCCTCACGTGGCCTGCCTCTCCTTTTCCCGTATGGCCCAATAAGGCCCATTACTTCTCCCGGTGAATTCCCGTAACTCCCCGGTACTCCGAAAAATACCCGAATCACTCGGAACCTTTCCGACGTCCAAATATAGCCTTCCAATATATGAATCTTTACCTCTCGACCATTTCGAGACTCCTCGTCATGTCGGTGATCTCATCCGGGACTCCGAACAAACTTCGGCCACCAATCACATGACTCATATAATACTAAATCGTCATCGAACCTTCAGTGTGCGGACCCTACGGGTTCGGGAATGATGTAGACATGACCGAGACGACTGTCCGGTCAATAACCAACAACGGAACCTGGATGCTCATATTGGTTCCTACATATTCCACGAAGATCTTTATCGGTGAACCTCATATGTCAACATACGTTGTTCCCTTTGTCTGGCGGTATGTTACTTGCCCGAGATTTGATCGTCGGTATCTAATACCTAGTTCAATCTCGTTACCGGCAAGTCTCTTTACTCGTTCCGTAATACATCATCTTGCAACTAACTCTTTAGTCACGGTGCTTGCAAAGCTTCTGTGATGCTGTATTACCGAGAGGGCCCAGAGATACCTCTCCGATAGTCGGAGTGACAAATCCCAATCTCGATCCATGCCAACTCAACAAACACTTTCGGAGATACCTGTAGTGCACCTTTATAATCACCCAGTAACGTTGTGACGTTTGATACACCCAAAGTATTCCTACGGTATCCGGGAGTTGCATGATCTCATGTTCAGAGGAACGTGTATTTGACATAGTGAAAGCAATAGCAATAAACTGAACGATCATTTGCTATGCTAACGGTTGGGTCATGTCCATCACATCATTTTCCTAATGATGTGATCCCGTTATCAAATGACAACTCATGTCCATGGTCAGGAAACCTTGACCATCTTTTGATCAACGAGCTAGTCTAGTAGAGGCATACTAGGGACATAGTAGTTGTCTATTATCCACACATGTATTTAGTTTCCGGTCAATACAATTCTAGCATGAATAATAAACTGTTATCATGAACGGGGAAATATGATAATAACTAATTTATTATTGCCTCTAGGGCATATTTCCAACAGTCTCCCACTTGCACTAGAGTCAATAATCTAGATTACATCTCCATGTAATTAACACTTAATCAGTTCTAAAGCTGATCATGTTGTGCTTGTGAGAGAGGTTTTAGTCAACGGGTCTGCAATATTCAGATCCGTGTGTTCTTGGCAAATCTCTATGTTATATGTAGATGCTGCTACCACACTCTGTTTGGAGCTACTCCAAAAGATTTCCCCACTATACTTATCCGGTCTGAGACTCATAGTCTTTCGGATCAGTGTTTAAAGCTTGCATCGACGTAACCCCTTACTACGAACTCTTTATCATCTCTATTCCTGAGAAATTCTTCCTTAGTCATCTTAAGGATAATTTGACCGCTGTCCAGTGATCTACTCCTGGATCACTTTGGTACCTTTTTTTGCCAGACACATGGCAAGGCACACAGCTTGGCATACTTTATAGAACCTACGGCCGAGGCATAGGGGATAACCTTCATCCATTCTATTTATTTTGCCGTGGTCGAGATTTGAGTCTTACTCAACTTCACACCTTTCACCACAGTCAAGAACTCCTTCTTTGACTGATCCATTTTGAACTTCTTCAAAATCTTGTCAAGGTATATGTTTTGTGAAAGTCATATGAGGCGTCTCAATCTATCTCTATAGATTTTGATGCCTAACATGTAAACAACCTTTACCTAGATCTTCAAGTCTTACTCCACTTCACACCAGCCAAGAACTTATTTCTTTTGACTTGATCCATTTTGAACTTCTTCAAAATCTCATCAAGGTGTGTGAAAATCTTTTATCAGGTGTCTTGATCTATCTCTATAGATCTCGATGCCCAAACCGTGGATAACTCAAAAACAGGTTTTTATTGAAAAACTCCTTTCAATTAATTATTTATGCTTTCCAGAAATTCTACATCATTTCCAATCACATATACTTATTAGAAATGTTATAGAGCTCCCACTCACTTTGTTGTAAATACAAGTTTCTCCATAAACTTGCATAAACCCAAATGCTTTGATCACTTCATCAAAGCGAGTATTCCAGCTCCGAGATGCTTGCACCAGTCCATAGATGGATCGCTGGAGCTTGCATACTTTGTTAGCACCTTTAGGATCTACAAAACCTTCCGGTTGCATCATATACAATTCTTCCTTAAGGAATCCATTAAGGAATGCCGTTTTGACGTCCATTTGCCAGATTTCATAATCATAAAATGCGGCAATTGCTAACATAATTCTGACAGACTTTAGCATCGCTACGGGTGAGAAAGTCTCATCGTAGTCAACTCCTTGAACTTGTCGATAACCTTTAGCAACAAGTCGTGCTTTATAGACGGTGACATTACCATCAGCGTCCGTCTTCTTCTTAAAGATCCATTTATTTTTAATAGCTCGCCGTTCATCGGGCAAGTCTACCAAAGTCCACACTTTGTTCTCATACATGGATCTAATCTCGGATTTCATGGCCTCAAGCCATTTGTCGGAATCCGGGCTCGCCATCGTTTCTTCATAGTTCGTAGGTTCACTGTTGTCTAACAACATGACCTCCAAGACAAGATTGCCGTACCAATCTGGTGCGGAGCGTGTCCTGGTTGACCTACGAGGTTCTGTAGCAACTTGATCCGAAGCTTCATGATCATCATCATCTACTTCTGTGGCGTACTACTATCCAGAGGACGTACAATTACCTCATCAAGTTCTACTTTCCTCCCACTCACTTCTTTCGAGAGAAACTCCTTCTCTAGAAAGGATCCATTCTTAGCAACGAATACTTTGCCTTCGGATCTGTGGTAGAAGGTGTACCCAACGGTCTCCTTTGGGTCTCCTATGAAGACGCACTTATCCGCTTTGGGTTCGAGCTTATCTGGCTGAAGCCTTTTGACATAAGCATTGCATCCCCAAACTTTCAGAAACGACAGCTTAGGTTTCTTGCCAAACCACAGTTCATACGGTGTCGTCTCAACGGATTTAGACGGTGCCCTATTTAAAGTGAATGCAGCTGTCATTAATGCATAACCCCAAAATGATAGTGGCAAATCGGTAAGAGACATCATAGAACGCACCATATCTAATAGAGTACGATTACGACGTTCGGACACACCATTACGCTGTGGTGTTCCAGGTGGCGTGAGCTGTGAAACAATTCCACATTGTCTTAAGTGATTGTCAAACTCGTAACTCAAATATTCTCCTCCACGATCAGATCGTAAGAACTTTATTTTCTTGTTACGATGGTTCTCTACTTCACTCTGAAATTCTTTAAACTTTTCAAATGTTTCAGATTTATGCTTCATCAAGTAGACATAGCCATATCTACTCAAATCATCTGTGAACGTGAGAACATAACGATATCCACCGCGCGCCTCAACACTCATCGGACCGCATACATCGGTATGTATTATTTCCAATAAGTTGGTTGCTCGCTCCATTGTTCCGAAGAACGGAGTTTTAGTCATCTTGCCAATAAGGCACGGTTCACATGTCTCAAATGATTCATAATCAAGAGATTCCAAAAACCCATCTGCATGGAGTTTCTTCATGTGTTTAACATTGATATGACCTAAGCGGCAGTGCCACAAATATGTGGTACTATCATTATCTTTTGGCATTCGTGTTATGAACATATGTATTACTACGATCAAGATTCAATAAACCTTTCATTTTAAGTGCATGATCATCAATGATATTATCCAAATAGAATAACAATTATTCTCTGAAATTGAATAACCGTCTTGCAATAAACACTATCAGATATAATGTTCATGTTTAACGCACGCACCAAATAACAATTATTTAGGTTCATCACTAATCCTGAAGGTAGAGAGAGCGTGGCGATGGTGATCACATCAACCTCGGAGACACTTCCAATGCACATCGTCACCTCGTTCTTTAGCTAGCCCTCGTTTATTCCGAAGCTCCATGTTTCAAGTTGCAAGCAACTGAACAAGTATCAAATACCCAGGTGCTCCTACGAGTACTAGTAAGGTACACATCAATAACATGTATATCAAATATCTTTGTTGACATTGCCAGTCTTATTATCTGCCAGTTACTTTGGGGAAGTTCCGCTCCTTGTGACATTTCCCTTTGCAATGGGGGCACTAAGTCTCGGGTTTGGTTCAGCCTTGGGTTTCTTCGCGTGAGCGGCAACTGTTTTACCATTCTTCTTGAAGTTCCCTTTTCTTTCCCTTGCCCTTCTTGAAACTAGTGGTCTTATTAACCATCAACACTTGATGCTCCCTTTTTTGATTTCTACATCCGCAGATTGTAGCATCGCGAATAGCTTAAGGATCTTCTATCCCTTGCATGTTTATAGTTCATCACGAAGATCCAGTAGCTTAGTGATAGTGACTGGAGAACTCTATCAATCACCACTTTATTCAGAAGTCTAACTCCCACTTGATTCAAGTGTTTGAAGTACTCAGACATTCTGAGTTCATGCTCACTAACGGAGTTGTTCTCCTCCATCTTGTAGCTATAGAACTTGTCGAAGGTGTCATACCTCTCGACCCGGGTTTGAGCTTGAAAAACAAATTTTCAGCTCTTGGAACATCTCATATGCTCCGTGTTGCTCAAAACATATTTGGAGCTCCGGTTCTAAGCCGTAAAGTATGGCGCACTGAACTATCGAGTAGTCATCTTTTCTTGTCTGCCAGACGTTCATAACGTCCTCAGACGAAGCCGTAGGGGTATTTCACTGAGCGGTGCATTAAGGACATAAGCCTTCTGTGCAGCAGTGAGGACAATCCTCAGATCACGGACCTAGTCCGCATAGTTGCTTCCACCAACTTTCAACTTCGTTTTCTCTAGGAACATAATAAAAACAGGGGAACTACAGCGCGGTCTATTGATCTACAACATAAATTTGCTAAGACAAGTAAGACTATGTTCATGACAATTGAAGTTCAATTAATCAAATTACTTAAGAACTCCCACTTAGATTAACATCCCTCAAGTTGTCTAAGTGTAACATGATCCACATCAACTAAACCACGTCCGATCATCACGTGAGGTGGATTAGTTATCAAT
Source organism: Elymus sibiricus (assembly GCA_039707655.1). Taxonomy (NCBI): domain Eukaryota; kingdom Viridiplantae; phylum Streptophyta; class Magnoliopsida; order Poales; family Poaceae; genus Elymus; species Elymus sibiricus. The sequence continues at coordinate 21,756,961 of CM077666.1, forward strand.
GGTGAACATCTTTCATGTTGATCATATCTACTATATGACTCATGTTCGACCTTTCGGTCTCTTGTGTTCCGAGGCCATGTCTGTACATGCTAGGCTCGTCAAGTTTAACCCAAGTATTCTGCGTGTGTAAAACTGGCTTACACCCGTTGTATGCGAACGAAAGAATCCACCACACCCGATCATCACGTGGTGCTTAGAAGCGTCGAACCTTCGCAACGGTGCATACTAGGGGAGAACACTTATCTTGAAATTTAGTGAAGGGATCATCTTATAATGCTACCGTCGTCCTAAGCAAAATAAGATGCATAAAAGGATTAACATCACATGCAATTCAATATATGTGACATGATATGGCCATCATCGTCTTGTGCTTTTGATCTCCATCAGCAAAGCACCGTCATGATCTCCATCGTCACCGGGTTGACACCTTGAGCGTCGTGACACCTTGATCTCCATCGTAGCGTCGTGGTCGTCTCGCCGGCTATTGCTACTACTACTACTACTGCTAACTCATAGCGGTAAAGTAAAGCAATTACAAAGCGTTGGCATTGCATACAATAAAGAGACAACCATAAGGCTCCTGCCGGTTGCCTGATAACTTACAAAACATGATCATCTCATACAACAACTTATGTCACATCATGTCTTGGCCATATCACATCACCAGCATACCCTGCAAAAACAAGTTAGACGTCCTCTACTTTGTTGTTGCAAGTTTTACGTGGCTGCTACGGGTTTGCAAGAACCGTTCTTACCTACGCAAAACCACAACGTGGTGTAGTGATTGCTTTTTGATCTTCTAAAAGAACACTCTTCATTGAAACCGATTCAACTAAAGTGAGAGAGACAGACACCCGCCAGTCACCTTTATGCAACGAGTGCACTTAGCGGTGAAACCTGTCTCGCGTAAGCGTACGCGTAATGTCGGTCCGGGCCCACAACTCGTTTGTGTTCTACTTGTGCAAATCACATCTACGCATAGACCTGGCTCGGATGCCACTGTTGGGAACGGAGCATGAATTTGAAAAATTTCCTACGCTCACGCAAGATCTATCCATGGAGATGCATCGCTACGAGAGGGGAGAGTGTGTCTACGTACCCTCGTAGACCGTTAGCGGAAGCGTCTCACAACGCGGTTGATGTAGTCGAACAATCCTTCGAGCTCCACCGATCGAGTACCGAACGTACGGCACCTCCGAGTTCTACACACGTGCAGCTCGGTGACGATCCTCTCCTTCTTGATCCAGCAAGACGTCGAGGAAGTAGATGAGTTCCGTCAGCACGACGGCATGGCGACGGTGACGGTGAAGTGATTCCGGCAGGGCTTCGCCTAAGCTCTCCGAAAATATGACCGAGGTGGAAAACGGAGATCGGGGCACCGCACACGGCTATGGGACCATTGTGTGTCTCCAAGGGGTGCCCCTCCTCCGTATATAAAGGAGGGAGGGAGGAGGCCGGCCCCCTAGGGGTGCGCCAAGTGTGGGGAGTCCTACTAGGACTCCTTAGTCCTAGTAGGATTCCACCTCCCATACGGAGTAGGAAAGGGGGAAGGGAGAGGGAAAGGAAAGAGGGAGCTGCGCCCCCTCCCCTAGTCCAATTCGGTTTGGGCAAGGGGGGGCGCGCGCCTCCTCACGTGGCCTGCCTCTCCTTTTCCCGTATGGCCCAATAAGGCCCATTACTTCTCCCGGTGAATTCCCGTAACTCCCTGGTACCCCGAAAAATACCCGAATCACTCGGAACCTTTCCGACGTCCGAATATAGCCTTCCAATATATGAATCTTTACCTCTCGACCATTTCGAGACTCCTCGTCATGTCCGTGATCTCATCCGGGACTCCGAACAAACTTCGGCCACCAATCACATAACTCATATAATACTAAATCGTCATCGAACCTTAAGTGTGCGGACCCTACGGGTTCGGGAATGATGTAGACATGACCGAGACGACTCTCCGGTCAATAACCAACAGCGGAACCTGGATGCTCATATTGGTTCCTACATATTCCACGAAGATCTTTATCGCTGAACCTCATATGTCAACATACGTTGTTCCCTTTGTCTGGCGGTATGTTACTTGCCCGAGATTCGATCGTCGGGATCTAATACCTAGTTCAATCTCGTTACCGGCAAGTCTCTTTACTCGTTCCGTAATACATCATCTTGCAACTAACTCTTTAGTCATGGTGCTTGCAAGGCTTCTGTGATGCTGTATTACCGAGAGGGCCCAGAGATACCTCTCCGATAGTCGGAGTGACAAATCCCAATCTCGATCCATGCCAACTCAACAAACACTTTCGGAGATACCTGTAGTGCACCTTTATAATCACCCAGTAACGTTGTGACGTTTGATACACCCAAAGTATTCCTACGGTATCCGGGAGTTGCATGATCTCATGGTCAGAGGAACGTGTATTTGACATAGTGAAAGCAATAGCAATAAACTGAACGATCATTTGCTATGCTAACGGTTGGGTCATGTCCATCACATCATTCTCGTAATGATGTGATCCCGTTATCAAATGACAACTCATGTCCATGGTCAGGAAACCTTGACCATCTTTTGATCAACGAGCTAGTCTAGTAGAGGCATACTAGTGTTGGGAAACGTTGCATGGGATACAAAAAATTTCCTACCCACATACAAGATCTATCCATGGTGATGAGCATCTACGAGAGGGAGAGTGAATCTACATACCCTTGTAGATCGCTAAGCAGAAGCGTTAAGAAACGCGGTTGATGTAGTCGAACGTCTCCGCGATCCAAATCGCAAGTCGTCCCTCGATCCGATCACGAACTAGTGCCGAACGGACGGCACCTCCGCGTTCAACACACGTACGGCTTGATGACGCCTTCACCTCCTCGATCCAGCGAGCGATGGTGAAGTAGTAGATGAGTTCCGGCAGCACGACGGCGTGGTGATGGTGGTGAGGAACAATCTCTGTAGGGCTTCGCCAAGCACTACGGAGATTATGATGGGAGAACTAGAGGGTTAGGGTTGCCGACACACGGCTTGGGAAATCTTAATGTGTCCCGTGTGCTAGCCCTGCCCCTCTATTTATATGTTGAGCCTTGGGGTCTAAACTTGGAGTAAAAGCCTCCTCCAGGTCGGTTTTGCCCGCACAAGGTCGGTTTGGCCCGCAGGGAAAGAGTCCAACTCGGATCCCTGCAGTACCGCGCACAAGCGGTAGTACCGCTTCACACAAGCGGTAGTACCGCTTCACACAAGCGGTAGTACCGCTTACGCGGTAGTACTGCCTTACCAGCGGTAGTACCGCTTAAGGCAGCAGCAAAACTTCCTTTTGCACTTTCCAATACCTCGTGGGCTTTACCCCTTTGGCCCATATAAAGTGTTGCTGCACCTGAACACTTCGGTAAACATCCGGAACTTCTTCCGGTGAATTCCGGAACCCTTCCGGAGATCAAAACACTATTATCACATATATCAATCTTTACCTCCGGACTCTTCCAGAGATCCTCGTCATGTCCGGGATCTTATCCGGGACTCCGAACAACCTTCGGCCACCAACATAATAACTCAACTATACTAATCGTCACCAAACGTTAAGTGTGTAGACCCTGCGGGTTCGAGAACTATGTAGACATCACCGAGACACCTCTACGATCAATAACCAATAGCGGGACCTAGATGCCCATATTGGCTCCTACATATTCTACGAAGATCTTTATCGGTCGAACCTCTATGTCAAGGATTCAGTTAATCCCGTATACTGTTCCCTTTGTTCTTCGGTATGTTACTTGCCCGAGATTCGATCGTCGGTATCTCTATACCTAGTTCAATCTCGTTACCGGCAAGTCTCTTTACTCATTCCGTAATACAAGATCTCGTGGCTAACACTTTAGTCACATTGCTTGCAAGGCTCATTGTGATGTTGTATTACCGAGTGGGCCCTGAGATACCTCTCCGTCATACGGAGTAACAAATCCCAGTCTTGATCCATGCCAACCCAACAGACACCCTCGGAGATACCTGTAGAGCACCTTTATAGTCACCCAGTTACGTTGCGACGTTTGATACACACAAGGTACTCCTCCGATGTCAGGGAGTTGCATGATCTCATGGTCATAGGAACAGATACTTGACATGCAGAAAACAATAGCAATAAACTGACACGATCATATGCTACGTTTACAATTTGGGTCTTGTCCATCACATCATTCTCCTAATGATGTGATCCCGTTATTCAAATGACATCTTATGTCAATGGCTAGGAAACCTTAACCATCTTTGATCAACGAGCTAGTCAACTAGAGGCTTACTAGGGACACAGTGTTGTCTATGTACCCACACATGTATTTGAGTTTCCAATCAATACAATTATAGCATGGATAATAAACGATTATCATGAACAAGGAAATATAATAATAACCAATTTATTATTGCCTCTAGGGCATATTTCCAACAGTCTCCCACTTGCACTAGAGTCAATAATCTAGTTCACATCACTATGTGATTTACATTGTAATGAATCGAACACCCATGCAGTTCTGGTGTTGTTCATGTTTAGCCCTTGGAAGAGGTTTAGTCATCGGAACTGCAACATTCAGATCCGTGTGTACTTTGCAAATATTTATGTCGTCCTCCTTGATGTAATCACGGATGGAATTGAAATGTCGCTTTATGTGTCTGGTCCTCTTGTGAAATCTTGGTTCCTTGGCTAGAGCAATGGCACCAGTATTATCACAAAACAGAGTCATTGGGTTAAGCGCACTAGGCACTACTCCAAGATCTGTCATGAACTCCTTCATCCAGACACCTTCCTTCGCCACCTCCGAGGCAGCGATGTACTCCGCTTCGCATGTAGAATCAGCTACCACGCTTTGCTTGGAACTGCACCAGCTAACCGCACCCCCATTAAGAATAAATACTTATCCGGTTTGTGATTTAGAGTCATCCGGATCAGTGTCAAAGCTTGCATCGACGTAACCCTTTACGACGAGCTCTTGATCACCTCCATAAACGAGAAACATGTCCTTAGTCCTTTTCAGGTACTTCAGGATATTCTTGACCGCCGTCCAGTGTTCCATTCCTGGATCACTTTGAAACCTTCCGACCATACTTATGGCAAGGCTGACATCGGGTCTTGTGCACAGCATTGCATACATGATAGAGCCTATGGCTGAAGCATAGGGGATGACACTCATCTTTTCTCTATCTTCTGCAGTCACTGGGCATTGAGTCTTACTCAACTTCACACCTTGCAATACAAGCAAGAACCCCTTCTTGGACTGATCCATTTTGAACTTCTTCAAAACTTTGTCAAGGTATGTGCTTTGTGAAAGTCCTATTAAGCGTCTCGATCTATCTCTATAGATCTTGATGCCTAATATGAAAGCAGCTTCTCCTAGGTCCTTCATTGAAAAACTCTTGTACAAATATTCCTTCACGCTTTCCAACACTTCTATATTGTTTCCAATCAGTAATATGTCATCCACATATAATATTAGAAACGCTATAGAGCTCCCACTCACTTTCTTGTAAATACAAGCTTCTCCGTAAACTTGTATAAACTCGAACGCTTTGATCACCTCATCAAAGCGAAGATTCCAACTCCGAGATGCTTGCACCAGTCCATAAATGGATCGCTGGAGTTTGCAAACTTTGTCAGCATTCTCTGGATTGACAAAACCTTCTGGTTGCATCATATACAACTCTTCCTTAAGAAAACCGTTAAGGAACGCTGTTTTGACATCCATCTGCCAAATTTCATAATCGAAAAAGGCAGCTATTGCTAACATTATTCTGACGGACTTAAGCATCGCTACGGGTGAGAAGGTCTCATCGTAGTCAACTCCTTGAACTTGTGAAAAACCCTTTGCCACAAGTCGAGCTTTATAGACGGTGACATTACCGTCCGCGTCCGTCTTCCTCTTAAAGATCCATTTGTTCTGAATGGCCTTACGCCCTTCAGGTAATACTTCCAAAGTCCACACTTTGTTTTCATACATGGATCCCATCTCGGATTTCATGGCCTCTAACCACTTCTCGGAATCCGGGCCCATCATCGCTTCTCCATAGCTCGTAGGTTCATCGTTGTCTAACAACATGACCTCTAAGACAGGGTTGCCGTACCACTCAGGAGCAGTACGCGTCCTTGTCGACCTACGAGGTTCGATAGCAACTTGATCCAAAGCTTCATGATCATCATCATTAACTTCCTCTTCAGCTGATGTAGGCTCTATAGAAACATCTTTCTGCACTGCGCTACTTTCAGGTTGAAGTAAAGGTTCAACAACCTCATCAAGTTCTATCTTCCTCCCACTCAATTCTTTCGAGAGAAACTCTTTCCCAAGAAATGTTCCGTTTTTAGCGACAAACACTTTGCCTTCGGATCTGAGGTAGAAGGTATACCCAACTGTCTCTTTTGGGTATCCTATGAAGACACATTTCTCCGCTTTGGGTTCCAGCTTTTCAGGCTGAAGCTTTTTGACATAAGCATCACATCCCCAAACTTTAAGAAACGAAAGCTTTGGCTTCTTGCCAAACCAAAGTTCATATGGCGTCGTCTCAACGGATTTCGATGGTGCCCTATTTAAAGTGAATGCAGCTGTCTCTAATGCATAACCCCAAAACGATAGTGGCAAATCGGCAAGAGACATCATAGATCGCACCATATCCAATAAGGTTCGATTACAACGTTCGGACACACCATTACGCTGTGGTGTTCCAGGCGGTGTTAGTTGTGAAACAATTCCACATTGTCTTAAGTGACTGTCAAACTCATAACTCAGATATTCTCCTCCTCGATCAGATCGTAGGAATTTAATCTTCTTGTTACGATGATTCTCAACTTCACTCTGAAATTGTTTGAACTTTTCAAATGTTTCAGACTTGTGTTTCATTAAGTAAATATACCCATATCTACTTAAGTCATCAGTGAAGGTGAGAAAGTAACGATAACCACTGCGCGCCTCAATGCTCATCGGACCGCACACATCAGTATGTATGATTTCCAACAAGTCACTTGCCCGTTCCATTGTTCCAGAGAACGGCGTTTTAGTCATCTTGCCCATGAGGCATGGCTCGCATGTGTCAAGTGATTCAAAATCAAGTGACTCCAAAAGTCCATCAGCATGGAGCTTCCTCATGCGTTTTACGCCAATATGACCTAAACGGCAGTGCCACAAGAAATTGGTATTATCATTATCAATTCTACATCTTTTGGCATCAATGTTATGAACATGTGTATCATTACTATCGAGATTCAATAAGAATAAACCCCTCACATCGGGTGCATGACCATAAAAGATATTACTCATATAAATAGAACAACCATTATTCTCTGATTTAAATGAGTAACCGTCTCGCAATAAACAAGATCCAGATATAATGTTCATGCTTAACGCAGGCACCAAATAACATTTATTCAGGTTCATCACTAATCCCGATGGTAATCGAAGAGCGAGCGTGCCGACGGCGATCACATCAACCTTGGAACCATTTCCCACGCGCATCGTCACTTCGTCCTTTGCCAGCCTCCGTCTATTCCGCAGTTCCTGTTTTGAGTTGCAAATATGAGCAACTGCACCGGTATCAAATACCCAGGCACTACAACGAGAGTTGGTAAGGTACACATCAATAACATGTATATCATATATAACTTGTTTGTTGTTGGCCGCCTTCTTGTCAGCCAAATACTTGGGGCAGTTCCGCTTCCAGTGTCCAGTTCCGTTGCAATGAAAGCACACAGTTTCTGGTTTGGGTCCAGCCTTGGGTTTCTTCACGAGAGGAGCAACTGCTTTGCCACTTTTCTTGGAGTTACCCTTCTTACCTTTGCCATTTTTCTTGAAACTAGTGGTTTTATTGACCATCAACACTTGATGCTCCTTCTGAATTTCAGACTCAGCGGCTTTCAGCATCGCAAACAGCTCGGCGACTGACTTGTTCATCCCGTGCATGTTATAGTTCAACACGAAGCTCTTGTAGCTAGGTGGCAATGATTGAAGAACTCTGTCAGTGATAGCCTCTGGCGGAACGGCCATCCCCAATTCAGCCAAACGGGTGGAGTATCCAGACATTCTGAGTACGTGATCACTGATAGACCCGTTCTCCTCCATCTTGCAAGCATAGAACTTATCGGAGATCTCATATCTCTCGATCCGGGCACTCTTCTGAAAGATAAACTTCAACTCCTGGAACATCTCATATGCTCCATGACGTTCAAAATGTCTTTGAAGTCCCGGTTCTAAGCCATACAATATTGCACATTGAACTATTGAGTAATCTTCAGAACGAGCCTGCCAGGCGTTCACAACGTCTAGAGACTCAACTGGAGCGGGTGGATCACCAAGCGGTGCATCAAGGACATAAGCCTTCTGGGAAGCCGTAAGGATAATCCTTAGATTACGGGCCCAGTCCACAAAGTTACTTCCATCATCTTTCAACTTAGCTTTCTCTAGGAACGCATTAAAATTCAGGGGTGCTACTGCGTGAGCCATGATCTACAACATAAATATAGCAAAGACAACTTAGACTATTGTTCAAGATAATGAGTTTAGTTAATCATATTACTTAAAAACTCCCACTCAAATTGACATCCCTCCGGTCATTCGAGTGTAACATGATCCAAATCCACCAACTCAAGTCTGATCATCACGTGAGTTGGGGTGGTTTCAATGGTGAACATCTTCATGTTGATCATATCTACTATATGACTCATGTTCGACCTTTCGGTCTCTTGTGTTCCGAGGCCATGTCTGTACATGCTAGGCTCGTCAAGTTTAACCCGAGTGTTCCGCACGTGCAACATGGCTTACACCCGTTGTATGTGAACGTAGAGTCTATCACACCCGATCATCACGGCGTGTCTCGAAACGACGAACTTTTGCAACGGTGCACACTCGGGGAGAACACAATTTATCTTGAAATTTAAGATAGGGATCACCTTATAATGCTACCGTCGTCCTAAGCAAAATAAGATGCATAAAAGGATTAACATCACATGCAAATCATAAGTGACATGATATGGCCATGAACTTGTGCTTTTGATCTCCATCTCCAAAGCACCGGCATGATCTCCATCGTCACCGGCATGACACCATGATCTCCATCATCTTGATCTCCATCAACGTGTCGCCATGAGGTTGTCGCGCTGACTGTTGCTTCCACGACTATTGCTAACTCATAGCGATAAAGTAAAGCAAAACGACGAAAATAATTAAAGACAACTCTATGGCTCCTGCCAGTTGCCGTAGTCATCGACATGCAAGTCGTGATATTCTATACAACACATGATCATCTCATACATCACATATATCTCATCATGTTATTGGCCATATCACATCACAACATACCCTGCAAAAACAAGTTAGACGTCCTCTAATTGTTGTTGCAAGTTTTACGTGGCTGCTACGGGTTTGCAAGAACCGTTCTTACCTACGCAAAACCACAACGTGGTGTAGTGATTGCTTTTTGATCTTCTAAAAGAACCCTCTTCATTGAAATCGATTCAACTAAAGTGAGAGAGACAGACACCCGCTAGCCATCTTTATGCAACGAAGTTACATGTCAGTTGAAGGAACCGGTCTCTCGTAAGCGTACGAGTAATGTTGGTCCGGGCCGCTTCATCTCACAATACCGCCGAATCAAGTATCAACTAGTAACGGCAAGAAATATGTATACACCCACGCCCACAACTCGTTTGTGTTCTACTCGAGATCTCATCTACGCATAGACCTAGCTCAGATGCCACTGTTGGGGAACGTTGCATGGGAAACAAAAAATTTCCTACGCACACACAAGATCTATCCATGGTGATGAGCATCTACGAGAGGGAGAGTGAATCTACATACCCTTGTAGATCGCTAAGCGGAAGCGTTAAGAAACACGGTTGATGTAGTCGAACGTCTCCGCGATCCAAATCGCAAGTCGTCCCTTGATCCGATCACGAACTAGTGCCGAACGGACCGCACCTCCGCGTTCAACACACGTACGGCTTGATGACGCCTTCACCTCCTCGATCCAGCGAGCGATGGTGAAGTTGTAGATGAGTTCCAGCAGCACGACGGCGTGGAGATGGTGGTGAGGAACAATCTCTGCAGGGCTTCGCCAAGCACTACGGAGATTATGACGGGAGAACTAGAGGGTTAGGGTTGCCGACACACGGCTTGGGAAATCTTAATGTGTCCCGTGTGCTAGCCCTGCCCCTCTATTTATATGTTGAGCCTTGGGGTCTAAACTTGGAGTAAAAGCCTCCTCCAGGTCGGTTTTGCCCGTACAAGGTCGGTTTGGCCCGCAGGGAAAGAGTCCAACTCGGATCCCTGGAGTACCGCGCACAAGCGGTAGTACCGCTCACGAGCGGTAGTACCGCTTGAGCGGTAGTACCGCTTCACACAAGCGGTAGTACCGCTTACGCGGTAGTACTGCCTTACCAGCGGTAGTACCGCTTAAGGCAGCAGCAAAACTTCCTTTTGCACTTTCCAATACCTCGTGGGCTTTACCCCTTTGGCCCATATAAAGTGTTGCTGCACCCGAACACTTCGGTAAACATCCGGAACTTCTTCCGGTGAATTCCGGAACCCTTCCGGAGACCAAAACACTATTATCACATATATCAATCTTTACCTCCGGACTCTTCCAGAGATCCGCGTCATGTCCGGGATCTTATCCGGGACTCCGAACAACCTTCGGCCACCAACATAATAACTCAACTATACTAATCGTCACCAAACGTTAAGTGTGTAGACCCTGCGGGTTCGAGAACTATGTAGACATGACCGAGACACCTCTACGATCAATAACCAATAGCGGGACCTGGATGCCCATATTGGCTCCTACATATTCTACGAAGATCTTTATCGGTCGAACCTCTATGTCAAGGATTCAGTTAATCCCGTATACTGTTCCCTTTGTTCTTCGGTATGTTACTTGCCCGAGATTCGATCGTCGGTATCTCTATACCTAGTTCAATCTCGTTACCGGCAAGTCTCTTTACTCGTTCCGTAATACAAGATCTCGTGGCTAACACTTTAGTCACATTGCTTGCAAGGCTCATTGTGATGTTGTATTACCGAGTGGGCCCTGAGATACCTCTCCATCATACGGAGTAACAAATCCCAGTCTTGATCCATGCCAACCCAACAGACACCCTCGGAGATACCTGTAGAGCACCTTTATAGTCACCCAGTTACGTTGCGACGTTTGATACACACAAGGTACTCCTCCGATGTCAGGGAGTTGCATGATCTCATGGTCATAGGAACAGATATTTGACATGCAGAAAACAATAGCAATAAACTGACACGATCATATGCTACGTTTACAGTTTGGGTCTTGTCCATCACATCATTCTCCTAATGATGTGATCCCGTTATTCAAATGACATCTTATGTCAATGGCTAGGAAACCTTAACCATCTTTGATCAACGAGCTAGTCAACTAGAGGCTTACTAGGGACACAGTGTTGTCTATGTACCCACACATGTATTTGAGTTTTCAATCAATACAATTATAGCATGGATAATAAACGATTATCATGAACAAGGAAATATAATAATAACCAATTTATTATTGCCTCTAGGGCATATTTCCAACAACTAGGGACATAGTATTTGTCTATTATCCACACATGTATTTAGTTTCCGGTCAATACAATTCTAGCATGAATAATAAACTATTATCATGAACGGGGAAATATGATAAGAACTAATTTATTATTGCCTCTAGGGCATATTTCCAACAGCGGCATGGCGCCCGCCGCGCCCTGACGCAGGCGACGGTGTGCCACAGTGACGAACGGCCGGCGAGACCCGCACCTAGCGGGCCCCAGCAGCCGGCGGGCCCTCCTGTCCGGCTCGAGACAATGGCATCGGGGTCCCGCGCCCATGTGAGTCTACCTTTGTAACCCTGGGGGTTAGGCTATAAGACCCCCCAGGAGCCCCCATGTTGGGGGGTTCGGCTCGGTTCTTGAACACACACAAACCAGGAAAGGGAGAGAGTGAGCTCTCCTTCCTCCTCCCACCAGACAGCTCTAGGAGCACCGTTGTAGCCCCCTTTGTGATCCATTTAGTAGATCCGGCAGGACTAGGGGTTTTACCTCCCCCAGAGGACCCCGAACCTGGGTACATCGCGAGTCCCGCTCCGCTTGTCCCCAATCTCGCCTCCGGAACCCACCGACGTCCTCCGGCCCCAACCACGTTCGATAAGCCTACCCATGGCATCTGCCGTGACAAAACCACGACATTTGGCGCCCACCGTGGGGCCGTCCGCGGCGTCGGCCAGAGTTTCATTCCGGACGAGACCCTTCAGTCCAACCGGCGAGCGCATCGCGCACGGTCTGATCAGCCCGCACTGCGCGGCTGGCGGCGCTGGCTCCAGCACAGCGCTGGACGTCGCCCGCCTCGTCGGCGGCTCCGTCGTCTCCTTCGGCAAGCTGCGCGTCGCCATAGCGCTCGTTCACAACGAGTTCCCTGACAAGGTGCTCACCGTCTCCGACCCGCTGCTCTGCGGTGGCGGCGTCTCCGGCGACGTCGACGCCCACCGCGCCCGCGCGGAGGCGCTCTCTGATACGTCTCCAACGTATCTATAATTTTTTATTGTTCCATGCTGTTATATTATCAATCTTGAATGTTTTATATACATTTTCATGCAATTATATATCATTTTTTTGGACCAACCTATTAACTTAGTGCCCAGTGCCAGTTACTATTTTTCTGCCTGTTTTTGTTTTACATAATATCAATATCAAACAAAGTCCAAATGCCACGAAACTTTTTGGAGATCTTTTTCTGGACATATACAATAGTAGAAGCTTCGGGAGAGGGCCAGAAGATGAAGCAGTGGCCCACGAGGCACCACGGCGCGCCTGGGGGGGGCAGGCGTGCCCTGGTGGCTTGTGGGGCCAACACAGCTCCGTTTGACAAAAAAAGTTCGGTCCCTAATTGCGAGTTGAGGGTGGACTTGCAACTAGAAGAAAAAAAAGTCGGGCCCCAGTTGCAAGTCGACGATGGACTTGCAACTAGGACAAAAAAAGGTCGGGTCCCAGTTGCGAGTTGAGAGCGGACTTGCAACTGGGACAAAAAAATGTCGGCCCCGAGTTACGAGTCGAGGGCGGACTTGCAACTAGGACAAAAAAAGGTCGGGTCCCAGTTGCGAGTTGAGAGCGGACTTGCAACTGGGACAAAAAAATGTCGGCCCCGAGTTACGAGTCGAGGGCGGACTTGCAAGTGGGACAAAAAAAGACCGGGTCCCAATTACGAGTCAATGGTGGACTTGCAACTAGGACAAAAAAGTCAGGCCCCAGTTACGAGTCGAGGGCGGACTTGCAAATGAGACAAAAATAGACTGGGTCCCAGTTGCGAGTCGAGGATAGACTTGCAACTAGGACAAAAAAAGGTCAGACCCCAGTTGCGAGTCGAGGGCCAACAAAAGCGGAGTCGAACAGGCCTAGGCCAAAGGATACGCAATAAACAAACAACAATAAGCGAGGCGAAAGGTAGAACGCTTGCACGAAAATTATGGAAACTAAATCAAACGGTGAATTTAAAAAATACTTATAAAATTTTAAAAGGCATGGATTTATAAAGACCAAAAAAAGCGAAAACAAAAAAAATAAAGGTTTAAAAAGCAAAAGAAATAAATGAAAAAAAAAAACAAGAAAAAAACAAGCAAGGAAAAACAAATACATTTTATAGCAAAGTTTTGTCCTATGGTGATGCATTTAGATGTGAGGTAACTATTTCGCTTCTGTAGAGTTTTGTTTTGAATTCAGAGAGAGTAATTTTGAAGCCCACTGCGTTGCCAAGGGAGCTGCGTCTCTTGCAGTGGGCCGCCATCTGTGGCTAGGGATCCTTCCGGATATTGCCTGTATTTCTTTGAGCCATGATCTTTGAATAAATCCCTAGTTACCATCAAAAAAAAAGATGTGAAATAGCAAACATGTTTATTTATTTACCGTCCAGAATGGCGCGTCTAGATTTTTCATGGCTCTTGGTTCTGCCTCGTCTGCGATGCGGCTGGCCGTCTGGTTGCTGCTCATTCGGGAGTGGCGGACCTGACCATTTCTTCATGTTATGCGGGTGGTCTTTCCAAAGGCGACTTTCCGACTATCGCGTCAACGACTTTTCCCCATCTACGATGGTGTTTTGGAGGTTCAGAAGCGGCATCGAGCTTTGTTCACGGCTCGCCACTGGCGATGAGTGCACGAGGAATACATGGATTTCCATGGCGTAATTTTTAGCTTCTGTAGTGACGAGACTTGTAAGGGTTTATTGACTTTTTAAAGATACGGATCTTTATCCTTACAGGGAAAGAAGTTCTGTGAGCTGAAACTTGATTGCGCAAATGTGATTGAGGCAAAGCTGCCCACTAGTCAGTCCAACCAGGCCAGCGGAAGGACTGCAATAGCCAGCGACCATTCGTTCAGGATAACATTTGCGATGGCCTTTTTGCCGGAAAAAACATGGCATTCGTACCAAGGCGTACTAAGGCGGCCAGAGAGGTTCTCATCAAATCCGTTCTTCAAGCAACTCCAACCTACACCATGAGCTGTTTTCAACTCACAAAGAAAATGTGCCGGGACCTGACTTCTATCTCCTCAAAATTCTGGTGGGGTGCAGCAAATGGTGAGCGCAAGGTTCATTGGATTGCCTGGGATCGGATGTGTGTGGGGAAAAGAGACGGTGGGATGGGTTTTAGGGACCCCGAGGCTTTTAACCAAGCCCTGTTGGCAAAACAAGCATAGCGTATTCTGCAAAACCCGTCGTCACTATGCGCAAGAGTTTTGAAGGCTAGATACTTCAAAGAAGGCTCGATCATAAATGCAACTTGTCCCAGCGGGGGTTCTTACACTTTTCGGAGCATATTGTATGGCAGGGACTTGCTGCGAGAAGGAATGGTGTGGAGAATAGGTGATGGAACGTCAATCAGGGTGCACCACGACAATTGGATTCCTAGGCGTGGCAGCCTTACTCCATTGGGGCAAGAATATGTTGCTGGCATTAGTCGTGTTAGAGACTTGCTTAATGACCAAGGGACGGCCTGGGATGAAGCCAAAGTGGAACGCATGTTCTCTGTAGATGATGCTCAAGATATAAAACAAATAGCGATTGGGGGCCCACATATGCAGGACTATCTTGCATGGAATTTTACGAAGGATGGGCACTATACCGTCAGGTCTGGATATCATCTGCGCATGAGTCAAAATAAACTGATGTCCGGACGGCCGGAGCCTTCAGTTTCAGTAAGACGGCACAAGGGGTGGTTAGCCCTGTGGGGAACCAACGCGCCGGGCAAAGCTAAGATACACACATGGAGAGTGATAAAGAATGGGCTGGTTGTTGGAGCTGAGTTGCATCGACGCCGAATCAAGCCGGGCATATTCTGTGCTGCATGCGGGCGTGAGGAGACTATATACCAGCGGTTCTGGGCATGCCCTCACTCTGCCTGTTTCTAGAAGTTTTTGTGCTCGGATATGGGTGCCCCAGTGGTCCAACCGCCAGCGATGGATGGGTCTTTTCGTGCTATTGCGAGCTGGCTGCAGGACTGGTTTGCTGATGCAGGCGAAGCGGAGAGACAAACAATGATCCAGGGGCTTTACGGCCTATGGCTAGCAAGGAACGAAGCAAGAGATGGGAAGAGGATAGCTGATGCTCGTGTTGTAGCAGAGAAGGTTCATCATCACATGCAGGAGTGGCTAGAGGTTCATGATAAACAAGCTAGAGTCCATTCCCAGAGACAAACTGAGCCATGGACGCCCCCGGAGCTGGGATGGATAAAAGTTAATACAGACGGTGCGATGTCCAAGGCGCAAGATAGAGGGGGAGGAGGAGTCGTCCTTCGGGACCATGATGGTGCATACAGGGGAGGAGCTAGTTGGTTCTTCCCGAGCACGTCCGACCCTGAAGTTTCGGAAGTTCTCGCATGCCGTCAACCAGTGCAGATGGCAGCTGACATGGATATTCAGAAGGTGCATCTGGAGCTGAATAGCAATGGAATTGTGGCGATGATCAATGGGGAGCACAAGAATCTCTCAGCAGTGGGACCGTACATCGAGTAAATCAAAGCGCTTCTTCGCGGCCGACCGGCGTCCAGGGTTTCTTGGGTTAGGAGGTCAGCTAATGCTGCCGCTCATAGGCTAGCTAGGGAGGGGATTAGCTCTGAATGTTGCAGGGTATGGCCTGTTTCGCCTCCTGACTGTATTTTACAGATTGTAGCAGACGAAATCCCGGATATGGGTTAAATAATTAAAGCAAGTTACACTTAAAAAAAAAAAGTACCGAGGCGGACGTACGGATCCTGCCGCCGAGACGACGTGAAGCGCGTCTCCGTCCGGAGATCACACCACACATACAGACGAGCCCGCAATGTCTGGCGGCTGATGACCTGACCTACCATAACACCTCACGGGAATTTATTTGGCCCTACGTACGTGGCTTATCTTGCTGTCTTGGTTTTATTTCGCCCTACGACCTACCATAAGAGCTCACGTGAATTTATTTTGCTTTCGGGGTTTAGTTTTGTTTATTTATATACTAGCACAAATGCCCGTGCGTTGCGACGGGACGGATAATTGTTGTGTGCAACAAAATCATCGATTTGACGGGACAAACATCCGAATGGACCTGGTGACGGTGCGATCCGACGGCAGCAAGGAGGAGCACACGGAGGTCTTGGTGAAGTGTATATCGGACGCACATTAAGACCCATGCTATATACATTAAATACTTTTGGAATAGTTTTTCTACGACAATTTTGATCATACCATACACTATGATTTATTCCCTGTGTAAATCTTCCCGTATACTTCACAAGCCGTCTAGATTATATGCTTTCACTTTTATTTTTTCTTAAGGCCAACATGCAGTAATTTAAGGAGTTCAATTTGAATTATTCTGGTGCTCTGATATCCCTCAGCTATGTTTTTCATTCGTTGATCAGGGGAATGCATCATGCAACAACGTGGATGTCCTTCTTAAATTATGATGAAGCATGGCATGTCTCTTATCCCACCGCATATGTTATATGTTTAATTAGCTTCTCTTTCCTTTCTTATTGCTCTTTCATGTCCTCCTTAAATTCCTCTCTTTCCTTCTTTATTTCTGAGCCGGATCCTATATGCTGATTTAATTAGCCTCTCTTTTCTTTTTTAGCCTCGCTTTTCCTTTTTAGCCTCTCTTTCCTTTCTCATGTCTCCGTCATAATCCTTGAGATAGCTTCGTGATACCTGGAAAACTTAAAGACGTATACAAAATAGGTAGATTGGATGTAAGGGAGCAAGGTGGGACTATTTAATATCTGAATCAACCTTCAATTGTACACACAACATGAGCTAGCTCAATTGGCCACGATTTTATGTACAGGATGGGAAGTTTCAACTTCGATTATACTAACCATCATGTATTTTTTTACAGCGAGGAAGCCACAAACCTTAAACGTGCTAGGTGGGCCGGTGTACCAGTTTTCTTCTGCTGGTCCTAAGACGTTCAAAAGAAGGCCCATCAAGGAAGGGAGGAAACAGCCCAATATGAACCTGAACGAACTACCTATGGTGGCCCAAGCCAAGAACTGATCGTGACATAGAAAGACTCCAGCGTGGCCACGCCGACGTACATACGAAAGAGTAACGATAAGGACGGACGAAAAATTTACAAAGCGGACCAAAAATTAGGAGGAAGAAGCAATAGCCCTTTTATTATATACTAGCAAACATGCCCGTGCGTTGCACCGGGAGAAAAAAATCATCTCTCGAAGACATACAGACACTTGACTACATCAGCAACTCCCTTAAAATCTTCATAATGCCACACAACAAGCAACATGATAAGTGTACTCAAAGTGTTTATAATTCATTATACAACAGAAATATCTACCTAGTTGACGGTATATGTCTATGTATTTGTTGTCGTTTCTCCTCCGTGATGCCCAACAAATATTGCATTAGGATAAAAACAGAAAGTACATTTTAGTATTCAATGATACCATGTGCACAAGAGCATTAATTTTATCTTACTAATATATGTGTTTGCAGATACAAAAATATATATGTGTTTGCAACTGTAATCATGACTTAATTTAATTGCAAACATATTAGATAGCTTCACCAAAAATAATCCATTTATACGAACATGCATAAATGTTCAAAATTGCATATCAACATCGATACTCCTGAGAAATCTTTATTGCCGGAATTTCAAACAATATGAAAATCAACGCTACACAACTGGTTACATAAAATTTGTATTAGCAGTCTAATGTGCATCATCTTATAGCGGATGATTATTGTGCACACTGCGAAATAGTGAGGATGATTATGTATCTATCGTAACCTTTGCCATAACGTAGCATGTAAGAACCAACATCCTCTATGATGCCGATAATAGCTTTTATGAGAACATCAAACCATCATATTTACACAATTTATATGGGATAGAAAACATATGTAATAGGCATTTCCATCGAACCTTCTATAAAGAAAATATTAATTAAAATTGCACCCTAAACATAATATTAAAATCTTTAACAAGCAAGATAATGGCATATTTAGAATCTACATATTTTTCTGATGTATTTTCATATATGCCATGTTAGATTTCAAGTTGTGGTTTAAAAGATATGAATATATTAAAAAGTATTTGATCTTTTAAAAAAAGAAGGGAAAAAATCTACATATTTTTCTGATGTATTTTCATATATGTCATGTTAGATTTGAAGTTGTGGTTTAAAAGATATGAATATATTAAAAAGTATTTGATCTTTTAAAAAAAGAAGGGAAAAAGAGGTATTTTTCTGATGTATTTTCATATATGCCATGTTAGATTTGAAGTTGTGGTTTAAAAGATATGAATATATTAAAAAGTATTTGATCTTTTAAAAAAAGAAGGGAAAAAATCTACATATTTTTCTGATGTATTTTCATATATGCCATGTTAGATTTGAAGTTGTGGTTTAAAAGATATGAATATATTAAAAAGTATTTGATCTTTTAAAAAAAGAAGGGAAAAAGAGAGACGGGTGGGATCGAACCCACAACCTCCCGAGTGGCAGGCCGAGGCCCCAGCCAGTGGGCTGACCACAAGGTCATGTTATATAAGGGATCGCTTCCTTTTAAATTAAGGTGGCAGTGGATGTAGCAACTTAAAAGAAACCAATCGTTTTTTCCCACTTATCGGTGGCATGGGGGTAATTATTGACAACTCCAGAGGCAATTGTATGACGTACGGGCAGAAGCACTATTTCTTTTATTAGTATAGGTAGGTATATATATATATATATATATATTAGGTATAAAGATTACTGCCTTAGAACGGCGCGTCTTGGTTTTTCCGACACTTGGTTTCACCTCATCGGCGATGCCGAGGAGATGCGGTCGAACCGTCGACCGGTTGCTGCTCCTCTGGGGTAGTGGAAATGATCGTGTCTTCGTGTTATGCTGGTGATCTTCAAAGGCGAGTTTTCGGCTAGTGTGTCGGTGACCTTTTCATTGTCTTTGATGCTGTTTCGGAGGTTCGGAAGCGGCGATGAGCTTCGTTCACGACGCGCCACCGACGGGTGCACCAGGAAGACGGGATTTCCACGGCGTAAATTTTGATTTTTTGTAATGACCAGCCTTGTAAGGGCGGATCGACTTTTTCAACATATATATGGTCTTTAGCCTTGTCGGGGGAAAACAAGAATAGTTTTATGAAGTGAGATTTGAGTGCCGCGCATGCTGTGGAGGCCGAGGTGCCCACTGGTCGGTCAGTCCGATCGGGCGGGCAGAAGAAAAGTCGGACGGCGACGGGCGTACGGATCCTGCCGTCCAGGGCTGGCGGACGTGGAGCGGCGTGCTCCGTCCGGAGCGGAGATGGTACGTACGGTCACGGAGCGAGCGCACTGTTTGACGGCTGATGTGATGGCCGTACGTACGAGAGCTGACCGGCCGGCCACGCGGTCCACGCGACGACACGGTGACGCGGCGCCCAATCCAGCCGCACGTACAGTACGTTCGACGAACGTGACCAAATTATTTATTACTCCTACTTGCCTTTCGAAAGTACTCCCTCTGTTCTTAAATATAAGTTCTTTTCAGAGATTCTAATATGAACTACATACGAAGCAAAATGAGTGAATCTACACTTGAAAATGTGTCTACATACATCCGTATGTAGTCTCTAGGGGAATCTCTAAAAAGATTTGTATTTAGAAACGGAGGGAGTACGCCTGAACAGACGATTTTTCTTCAACATAGTAGATGCTCGTACATACACATATACACTCACGCCTATGAACGCACATTTGCACACCTTATCCCTATCAGCATCTCTAGAAAACTGAGGTGCACTTCACGTTGAGATTGACAAAGTGGTATCCCCAGCCCACCAGGGTTCAAGTCCTGGTGCTCGCATTATTCCTGGATTTATTTCAGGATTTCCGGCGATGCGCTTTTAGTGGGAGGAGACGTTCCCGTCGACGACGAGGCGCCTATGGTGACTTCGTAAATCTCAAGATGATATGCCGGCTCAGTCTCTCGAATGTGCTCATAGGGGTAGGGTGTGCGTGTGTGCGTTCATAGGGGGTGAGTGTATGCGCGTATGTATGAGCGCTTGCGTCTAAAAAAAGCTATTTTAAACCAACAATCAAGAAAAACATACAACTACGTATGAGGACCGAAGTATAGTAGCCTAGCCCACCACTGGTCACGCTTTGGCCAAATATATATATATACAAATTTTCCCTACTACCGGGTGTAGTTACTCCTACTTTGTTCCGTACGTTGTAGGTAGTATTTATTATATTGGAGAGTACGTACGTGTAGTATGTAGTATGTAAGAATGTTTGGGTAGTATATATACTATTTTGTAGGTATTATGTACCATATTCTGAGCATACTTCTTTTTACATACAAATATGTACGTATTTCACAAATATGATAAAAACATGGGCTTACATGCAATTTTTTCACATAATTCGTTTTGGAGTATCTTAGATATAGTATATAAACATACTAAAAATGATAAAGTAGTATATATACTACCACATGGTAGTATATGAGATATGGGTGTAACTACACCCGGTAGTAGAATGTATTTTGCACGGAGAGATCCTTCTGTCGGGGTGATGACGCACGGGTAGGCACATCAGCACTTAGTAATTTTCAAAACAACGGGGCAGCCAACGCCCCTCGGTCCGGCTCGCCCTCCAGCCGGCCGTCCGGCTCCAGACCGGCTGGACGCGGCGACAAAACTCAACCCGGCCTCGACGGGCCGGCTCCCACCCCGCCCGGCAGGATGACAAGACAACCCCCCCATGCCGGGGCAAGCGTGGCCACAGTGCACCCGCCGCCGCTGACCAGGGCAAGCATGGCCACAGTGCGCCCCGAAATCGCGGCCCGGGATCGGCGGCGATGACCAGACGTGAACCTGTAGCGGCATGGCGCCCGCCGCGCCCTGACGCAGGCGACGGTGTGCCACAGTGACGGACGGCCGGCGAGACCCGCAGCCGGCGGGCCCTCCTGTCCGGCTCGAGACAATGGCATCGGGGTCCCGCGCCCATGTGAGTCTACCTTTGTAACCCTGGGGGCTAGGCTATAAGAGCCCCCAGGAGCCCCCATGTTGGGGGGTTCGGCTCTGTTCTTGAACACACACAAACCAGGAAAGGGAGAGAGTGAGCTCTCCTTCCTCCTCCCACCAGACAGCTCTAGGAGCACCGTTGTAGCCCCCTTTGTGATCCATTTAGTAGATCCGACAGGACTAGGGGTTTTACCTCCCCCAGAGGACCCCGAACCTGGGTACATCGCGAGTCCCGCTCCGCTTGTCCCCAATCTCGCCTCCGGAACCCACCGACGTTCTCCGGCCCCAACCACGTTCGATAAGCCTACCCATGGCATCTGCCATGACAAAACCACGACATTTGGCGCCCACCGTGGGGCCGTCCGCGGCGTCGGCCAGAGTTTCATTCCGGACGAGACCCTTCAGTCCAACCGGCGAGCGCATCGCGCACGGTCTGATCAGCCCGCCCTGCGCGGCTGGCGGCGCTGGCTCCAGCACAGCGCTGGACGTTGCCCGCCTCGTCGGCGGCTCCGTCGTCTCCTTCGGCGAGCTGCGCGTCGCCATAGCGCTCGTTCACAACGAGTTCCCTCAAAAGGTGCTCACCGTCTCCGGCGACGTCGACGCCCCCCGCGCCCGCGCGGAGGCGCTCTCTGATACGTCTCCAACGTATCTATAATTTTTTATTGTTCCATGCTGTTATATTATCAATCTTGAATGTTTTATATACATTTTCAAGCAATTATATATCATTTTTTTGACCAACCTATTAACTTAGTGCCCAGTGCCAGTTACTGTTTTTCTGCCTGTTTTTGTTTTACAGAATATCAATATCAAACAAAGTCCAAATGCCACGAAACTTTTTGGAGATCTTTTTCTGGACATATACAACAGTAGAAGCTTCGGGAGAGGGCCAGAAGATGAAGCAGTGGCCCACGAGGCACCACGGCGCGCCTGGGGGGGGGGGGCAGGCGCGCCCTGGTGGCTCGTGGGGCCAACACAGCTCCGTTTGACCTAATTCCACCACTATAAATTCCCATTAATCGGGAAACCATCAGGGGGTCCACGAAATACTTTTTCCGCCGCCGCAAGCTTCTGTTCTCGAGAGATCCCATCTGGGGTCCTTTTCCGGTACTCCGCCGGAGGGGGAATCGATCACGGAGGGGCTCTCCATCGACCTTGCTGCCCTTCCGATGATGCGTGAGTAGTTTACCACAGACCTTCGGGTCCATAGTTAGTAGCTAGATGGCTTCTTCTCTCTTTTTGATCTTCAATACAATGTTCTCCTCGATGTTCTTGAAGTTCTATACGTTGTAATCACTTTTTGCGGTGTGTTTGTTGGGATCCGATGAATTGTGAGTTTATGATCAGATTATCCATGAATATTATTTGAGTCTTTTCTGATCTCTTTTATGCATGATTGTTATAGCCTCGTATTTCTTCTCCGATCTATTGATTTGGTTTGGCCAACTAGATTGATTTATCTTGCAATGGGAAGAGGTGTTTTGTAATGGGTTTGATCTTGCGGTGCTCAATCCCAGTGATAGTAGGGGACATGACACGTATGTATCGTTGCTATTAAGGGTAAAAAGATGGGGTTTATTCATACGTGAGTTTATCTTGTCTACATCATGTCATCTTGCTTAAGGCGTTACTCCGTTCTTTATGAACTTAATACTCTAGATGCATGCTGGATAGCGGTCGATGGGTGGAGTAATAGTAGTAGATGCAGGCAGGAGTCGGTCTACTTGTCTCGGACGTGATGCCTATATACATGATCATTGCCTTGAATATCGTCATGATTATTTGCTTTTCTATCAATTGCCCAACAGTAATTTGTCTACCCACCGTATGCTATTTTCTCGAGAGAAGCCTCTTGTGAAAACTATGGCCCCCGGGTCTACTCATATCATATATTAAAAATCCTAAAAATATCTTGCTGCACTTTTATATTATTTATTTTATTTTGTATTTTTGTTTAATCTATCTATCTATTACATACAATTTAATCTTGCAATTAACCGCCGAGGGATTGACAACCCCTCGTTTGCGTTGGGTGCAAGGGTTTGTTGTTTGTGTGCAGGTACTGCTAACAAGGTGTTGCGTGATTCTCCTACTGGATTGATAACCTTGGTTTCATAACTGAGGAAAATACTTACCTCTACTGTGTTGCATCATCCCTTCCTCTTCGGGGAAAATACCAACGCAAGCTACAAGTAGCAGGAAGAATTTCTGGCACCGTTGCCGGGGAGACATCATCAACATCTATCAAGTACCTTTGCATAAACTCTGATCTCCTTGCATTTACTTTATTTGCCTCTCGTTTTCATCTCCCCCACTTCTAAAACTTTTTACAAAAATACAAAAATATTTTTCGTTTGCCTTTTTCTTGTTTGCTTCTTTACTTGCTTTACCATTATGGCTAGTTCTTCGCTCGTTACTATTACCCCTGAAAATGAAGTACTTAATTTTAAACAAAGGGGAGGAGAGAATTTAAAAGATGCTTGGTATAGGATTTGTGATGCTCATAATAGATCAACTCGTAAGCAATCCGTTACCATCCTTCTTCGCAATTTTTATGTGGGCATTGCTACTTGGTATAGGTTTGTACTTGATACTATTACCGGAGGGAATTTCTTGATGTGTCCCTCTACGGATGCTTTTAATGCTATGGGAAATTTAGTGGGATCACCACCTATCACTATTAATGAAACAATTTTGACCTTGGAACATGTTATGCAAAGGTTAGATGCTATTGAAAATAAAATGCGTACCATAGAGCATATTGAAAATTTAGATAAAAAGATTCATAACCATGTCACTCAGTTTGGATCGAAGGTAGGAATTACTCTCAAGATGCTAAAAGAGAAAGAACCAATAATTAATGAAAGGATGGAACAAAGTCCCGCTAGGATTGATAAGTTGGAAGAAATTATTAATAATTTGGGTTCCGCTTTTTCTTCCACTAAAATTATTGAAAAGACTACTCCTAGAAAGAATTGCAAGTTTATATATGTTCCTAAAGACAAGGGTGCTACACCTAGCCACAGCGAAGATCTTAAAATGATTAGTGTTCACCCCAATTTCGTTGAATTGATAAAGAAACCCACTTATGAGAATAAATTTCTTAACTTTGTTCCTAGGAGCGTATTCATTAAAAATATGCATGCTAGAACTCCTAGGGAATATGGATGTGTGATTGAAGAATTGGAAACCAAAGATGACAATACTTGAAACTATGCATTATGCCTAGCGAGGGGCATAAAACAATAGCGCTTGTTGGGAGGCAACCCAATGAATAAAATAATTTTTTTACTTTTTGTTTCTGTTTTTGAGTGTTCACACAATTATGCTTCTGTTTTGATTGTGTTTGTATGTTTTAATTAGTGTTTGTGCCAAGTAATGCCTTTGGGATGATTTGGAAGATAGTATGATTGATGCTGTTTGGAAAACAGAAAGTTTTGCGTCCAGTGCTGGAATTTTGGTTCTGTACTGGAGCGTCAGAAAAATCTGAAATTTTTACATAGTATTGGTATATTAATTTCCCGCGTTGTCCTAATTTTTCAGAAGTTTTGGAGTTACAAAATATGGCTTTTAAATAGATTTCTACAGACTGTTCTGTTTTTGACAGATTCTGTTTTTGCTGTGTTGCTTGCTTGTTTTGATGAAACTATGGATTGTATCGGGGGGTATAAGCCATGGAGAATTTCTAATACGGTAGGTATAATGCAAATATAAAATATGAATGGGTTTGCAACAGTACTTAAAGTAGTGATTTATTTGTTATACTAACGGATCTCACGAAGGTTTTGTTAAGTTTTGTGTGATTGAAATTTTTAAGTTTTGGGTGAGATCACGATGGATGAAGAAATAAGGAGTGGCAAGAGCCTAAGCTTGGGGATACCCAAGGCACCCCAAGGTAATATTCAAGGAAGACTCAAGCGTCTAAGCTTGGGGATGCCCCGGAAGGCATCCCCTCTTTCTTCTACCAACCATCGGTAATTTTACTTGGAGCTATATTTTTATTCGTCACATGATATGTGTTTTACTTGGAGCATCTTGTATTATATGAGTCTTTGCATTGCTTGCTTTTTAGTTTGTCACAATCATCCTTGCTGAACACACCTATTTTGAGAGAGCTACACGTTATCATGATTTGTTTGAATACTCTATGTGCTTCACTTAAATTTTTTGAGCTAGGCAGTTGCTCTAGTGCTTCACTTAAATCTTTTTGAGCACGGTGGTGGCTAAATTTTGAAGAAATAAACTCTCATGCTTCACTTATATTATTTTGAGAGTTGATAAGATTGAAATTTTAAAGAAATATTTGCACTCTCATGCTTCACTTATATCTTTTTGAGAGTTGGTAATAGTAATGGTAATTTGCACAAGATATGAATTTGGTCCCAAAAGTTATGAATATCCAAGAGGGATATAATAAAAACTTTCATATAGATCATTGGATATGATAAGTTTGATTCCTTGCAATAGTTTTGCAATATGGAGATGATGATATGTGAGTCATGCTAGTGAGTAATTGTGATTTAGTAAGAATATTGGTGTTAAGGTTTGTGATTCCCTATGCATGCACGTAAAGTCAATAGTTATGCAACGAAATTATATCCTACTTATGGTGCATTATTCGGTGTTAGTTATGTTCAATGCATGTTTATGACAGTTTTCGCTTTTTGGTTGGTTGCTTCTCAATCTATTTGCTAGCCTTCATTTTTACTAAGCGGACATACTGCTTGTGCATCCAAACTCTTTAAACCCAAGTTGTGCCAGATGAGTCCACCATACCTACCTATATGCGGTATTTCCATGCCGTTCCAAGTAAATTTGCGTGTGCCAACTCTAATTTTCAAAATAATTTTTCTGTTTTGTGTGGCCGTACCGCTCATGAGGCGGAAGGGGGTGGCCAATATTTTCCATGCTAGGTGGGTTATTCTCACGATGAGTGTTTATTCACTTGTCATTGCACGAGAGAGTGGCAGGTAATAGGGATGTCCAGTCCCGAAATGAAATGAAAAATCTTATATGATGGTATTAATAAATTCCTTGGAAAGTGTTGGTATGGAGGGCACCCGTGGATACGGCTAGCCATGGATTGTGAAAAAATGGTGGAAAAGGAATAAACTTTATTTTCTGTTTGGGATCTGCCTATAATGTATCTAGCATGGAAGATATTGGGAATTCTCGTTCGTTTTCATTGACAGGAAAAGCATGCCTCCCAAAAAATTTATCTCTCTAATTTAAGCTTTGAGCTCTGGCACATTAGCAAATCTCTGCTTCCCTCTGCGAAGGGCCTATCTATTTACTTTTATGCAATTTTTATTTTTATTTGAGTCTCCATCTTCTCTTATAAAGCACCAACTGGAGAGCACTACTGTCATACTTGTGCATTGGATGTAGCTAATATGGAGTGTGTTTCATGAATGGATCAATGATTGAGCATAATGGGCAAGGGATAACTTTCTTTAGCATTGATATTTTGAAAGGCATGGTTGCTTATTAGTATGCTTCAGTATTTATGTCTTCATGTCAAACTATAGACTATTGCTTTGAATAATTCAAGTCCAAATGCCCATCCTACAAAAGAAAAGAATATGATGAATATGTTAGGCAGCATTCCACATCAAAAATTCTGTTTTTATCATTTACCTACTCGAGGACGAGCAGGAATTAAGCTTGGGGATGCTGATACGTCTCCAACGTATGTATAACTTTTTATTGTTACATGCTGTTATATTATCAATCTTGGATGTTTTATATACATTTTCAAGCAATTATATATCATTTTTTGGGACTAACCTATTAACTTAGTGCCCAGTCACTAGTGGAAAACGGGGCTTTAGTCTCGGTTGGCAACGGCCTTTTGTCCCGGGTCACCAACCGGGACAACGAAATTGAGACTAAAGGCCCCCACCCTTTAGTCCCGATTGGCCACAACCCGGGACTAAAGTCCCTCCACGTGGCCGCGAGCGCGCGCTGGGGGCTGGAGGACCTTTAGTCCCGGTTGGTGACACCAACCGGGACTAAGGTCCCTCCACGTGGTTTAAGGTTTATGGTTTATTTTTCCTTTTCATTTTGTGTTTTCCATTCAATTATTTTTCATTTCAAACATATTTTACGCTACTACATACTGTACATGTTATGCATATATAATATAATTTCTCGTACGACCATACATATATCATATAATTTCTCGTACGACCATACATATATATATACAATTTGGTATATACAATTTGGTATATACAATTTCTCCGACAATTTGGAGATCATTACATGCAGGCATTAGCGGTAATGGTATTCTCCGCTTTCAGATATGACCTCTGTAAGCAAAAATCCCGCAATTTCCTCTTGAATTGCTCATATGCGGTTCTCTGGTAGGAGCTTCTCCTGCATCTCTTCCATCTTTAAAGAAGTAGATCAATATGAATATATTAGTTGTGTGTATATATATTAGATCATCATAAAAAAAATGTGAATAGTGTTTACGTACGTGAAGTTGTCTTACATCTCTGCGCCATTCGGTCGTCATGCGAAAGTTCTCGCAAGCGTAGTATGCACATAAATTAGTCCCCTGTTTCTGCCTCATGGACTTTGCGAGAATAGAATTCAATCAGATAATAATCAAGCATGATAATGGTATTGAAACTAGAATTATCGAGATGCGCGGACCTAGCTAGTACTACTTAATTACCTTGGGCCGTCGCCAACGCAGCTCCAGTTTCCATTCACCGACAACATCATTGATGAACCGTTTTCAAACCCTGCCCGGCAAAGAAAATGAATAAAGGAGTTATTAATTACTTGATATCAGGAAATGAACGAAAGAGGCCGATATAGTGCGATAATGATTGACATTACCTGTCGAGCATCCTAAACACGCTGGTGTATTCTCGAGGGTCTTTACCTAGTGAGTCCAGGGTTTCAACAGTTCCAGCGTCAACTTTAATGATTAGCAGGATCCAGTGGTACCTGCGCACACGTTTATATATATAAGCAGGCATGCATAACTCATCAACTACACTTAACATCGAGTAAGCAAAATAGAATTTGTAGTACAAGACAGTAACACTCACTTGAAGTTGTAAGGAAATAGTATTTCTGTTCTGGTATTTTGTGCCTTCATAAACCTTAGCAAGTTAGCCTCTGAGTCTTTGGGGTGGTCTTGTATCATTTTTTCATTAATGATATATGGGTCAACGAACCCAATGTCATAGATTCCATCTCTTTTGCATTCGAGAATCTTCATTCTGCATAATAGCGTACAAAAGAATATATTGAGGATAATTACAGGCAATGAACGAGCTGAGCTAGAGACTTAAATTACAGAAAGAAATCACTTACAGACAATAGCAACTGACGATAGATTTGTCGAGTGAGCCTTGATTGTATAACTGAAAAATTTCTGGAAACTCAATGCATAGCTCGTTTTCATAGAAGTAATGCTCTTCCTTGACTTTCACCATGAGCATCTCTCGCCCGTTCTTTACTTCTTTCATGTACCACTCATGCAATCTTCGCATTTGTGTTGATAGATGCGGGACCTGCTCAGGCCTGACCAGAGTTTTCCCGGGGGCATATTGCCATGCTACATCAGCCACGGGGACTTCCTCGGTGCCTAGGATTTGATCAACACTGATACCAATGTCTCTAGCAGCGTCGGTTACCTTATCGGTAATCACCTTGAGTGGGGGGATCGATTGCATTGCCTGTTCTCCGAGCTGGGGAACTATTTTCCCGCTTTTATTACTACTTCTACGTCTCGACTGCTGCATTTGTTCCTATGACTTCCTAATAGAGCGGTCATAATTTGATGGCCTATTCTCCACATGTCCCGGTTGTCGCTCAAGAAAGTCCACAAAGTGCTTTACGGTTTTCGTAGGTATTATCTCCTTTGGTGGCAGGGGCGGTTTCGGTGCAAAATGGGACTTCACTTCAGAAACCACGACCGTTTTGGTTTCCTCATCTGTCACATCGTAAGCTAACTTCTTTTTGGCAGGAGGCTCGTCGTTGGCTTTCTTCTTAGCTTTCTTCCGCTTTTGGCCCTGCTGGGACATAGGGGGTGGAGTCGGCTGATGCGGCGGAGATCAATATGGACTCGCGCTGGGCTCCCTCTCGAGGTGGGGTGGACTTAGAGGTGTATTGCTACTCGGAGGAGTCGGTGGCCTTGGCGCCGAGTTTGGAAACACGATGCATTCCTTTCTCCATACAATGACACCATGTATGACTTCTACCAATGTCTGCTCCCCTTCACCTCCAGGAATGTCAAGCTCTAGTGAGTCATATCCCGGCAGAACTTCATCCACCCCGACACGAGCATAGCCAGCTGGAATCGGATTGCCATGGATGGTTGCTTCAGGTGCATTTGGTAAAGCAACTCCGACCGCCACCTTCATGGATATGTTCTTCATTTTCTGGTGTAGCTCACAATTTGTCCTCTCTTTGATATCATCCACGGGGTAGCAAGCCAGCAGTGCATCATCGGCCCGGACCCCCGTGGAAAACACACTGCTTTTCCGCATAGATGGGACGGTACTATCCCATGCTGGATCTGCTTGCTCCTGCTGCCGCTTTAACATGCGTTCCAACTCCTCGTTCTTTGCTTCTATCTTCAGAAGCCGGTCTGCATCCTGCTTCTTTTTTCTCTGACGGCTTCTATAAGTGTCGTTCCACTCCGAAAACCCCTGAACCCACGGAACAACGCCTTTGTCTCGTGTTCGTCCTCCGTGTTCAGGATTCTTGAGGGCGCGTGTAAGCACGTCGTTCTCTCTCTCTCGGGCTGGAACAACCCCTTTCGAGCATCTTCTGTTGCTTGAAGTAAAGCGTCCGAGGCTGTTTTAAGATCTGCCTTTTCAATAATCTGCCCTGTCGCTGGGTCCAACTGTCCCCCATGCGCATAAAACCAATGCTTGGACCTCTGGGGCCAATCCACTGTAGCTGGAATGACCCCTTCAACAAGCATCTTGGCCTTAGCTGCTTCCCACTTAGGCACGGCTCTCTTGTAGCCACCTGTCCCCAGAACATGGTGATACTCTTTTTTCTCAGCATTTATCTTATTTTTTCTCGACCTTTCCAGAGCTTCATCCGATTCCTTGTACTCCACAAATGCATCCCAGTGATCGTTTATCTTCTCTAGTGCTCCAGTGAATTCTGGAGTCTTCTTTTTTGCCTTGATGTAGTCGCTGTATAATCTTTTCTTCCAGCTCTGGAATTGTGTGGCCACCTTCTTAAGAGCAAACTGCTAGACTTTCAACCGTTTGCCATCTGTGAGACCCTTTGGTAGGTTGAAATGTGACATGAGCGTATCCCAAAGCAAAATTTTCGATCTTTCGTCGACATAACTAACTCCTTGATCTACGTTTGGCTTATTCCATTCTCGAATGGTGATCGGGATGTTGTCCCTAACAATAACTCCGCATTGATTTATAAATTTACGGGCATTCTGTTCAGGAGCAATCGGTTCGCCATCTTCTGCGACTTCATCAATGTTGAACTTTATGTCATCGCCCAACTTTTTGGCCTGGCCTCGTACCCTTCTAGGAGATTGGCTCGATCCGGAGGGCTAAAAGAAGAAAGATTCGTTAATATATATATACAAATCAATTAATACATCTAATGATCACCAGAGGCCTAATATATATATATACCTCACCGGACTTTGTTAATTGTCTAACATTTTCTTCGCCATCACTGTTTGTTTGCCCTTCGTCTCTTGGTTCTTGCTCAAGTCCCTCACCGGAGTCATTCAGAAATTGTGAGCCGTTATCTAGTTCATTCTCTTGGTTTTGGGAGGAGCGTATGATGTCGAAGATATCCTCTTCATGGTATCTGCCGCTATCGTCCACAGCTTAACTAATCCAGAAGAAAGATAAAACAATTTAGTATTTAAATTAGAATGCATTCAATAAGCAAAAACTGAATCATAGTATCGAGAAGAACAATACCGGAGATGCAATCAATACACAGCAATGCAACAATATGATGCATGATCATGACATGGAGATATGATGTGGTTTGAGCTTATGCAACTAACATCAATTTGCATGAAGTCCATTTGAACCGAGAGGGAACAACCACCGGCAAACAAGAGGGAACACAATCAATGCAATGCAACAATATGATGCATGATCATGACATGGCAATATAATATGATTTGGGCTAATGTAGCTAGCAACAATTTAAATGGAGTTGGTTTGAACACAAGATTCAAATTCAAACTCCACATAAGGCATTTCAAATGCCATTTTTTCAAATTGTCTTATACAGCAGTTTAAGTTGTTCAAACATGCATGGAAATGCCATAAACAGATTCTTCAAATTTTTCTGATAATTTTTCATATATAATTTATTTCCATTGGAGTTATAGATTATTTTCTATGATTTTTAGAAGTTTAGGGATTTTTCTGAAAATAAACAAATCATTTAAGACTTATTTAAAATCCAGAAATCATTACTACGTCAGCTGACGTCATCAGTTGACAAGTCAAAGTCAAACCTGACAGTGGGGTTCCACATGTCATCGGCACGAGGTTAACAGAGGGTTATTTAGTTTAAATCGCGCCATTAACGGTGGGGGTCCCACATGTCATACACCCAGGGGTTAGTCAAAGGGGTAATTAGCAATAAGCTAATCACCTGACTAGCTGGGTCCACCGGTCAGTGACCTAGGCCGACGAGGTCATCGCCGGTGACCTCTGGACGCGGCGGAGTCCGCCCTAGGGACCACGGCAGCGGCAGCAGAGGCTACCAACGCATAGCCCGCGCCGATGCGCATCCAGGGGAGGCAGCAACGGGTCGCAGGGTGGCCGGAGTCGACGGCAGCGATGACCAGCGCGGCCGCCGGTGTTTGGCCCTCGACGGAAACCTCGCTACGGCGTGCGTGTGAGCGAACTAATGCGCTAGGGATGCTCCACTTGGCGCGGTGAACATAATGGGCACACGCACTGGACCAATCGGTCACCAGAGCTCGCTGGCAACAAGCTCGTGCAGCAGCGCACTTTCGGTCCTCGACGAATCGATGGCTACGGCGTGCGATAGACGCGGGGAAGAGGGGGATTCGAGGCGGGGGCTCACTGCGAGGTCGAGGCGATGCTCAGCGGGCTCGGGGAGGGGCCGGAGCGAGCGGGACGGCGTCGGCGATGGCGGTGAAATCCGGCAGCCTGGCGGCGTGTGGTTCTGTTCCTTCTCCCGGGCGGTGGCTGGCACCGGGACACCAGTTATATACCCGCGACCTTTAGTCCCGGCTCCAGCCACGAACCGGGACTAAAGGCCAACCTTTTCGGCGGCCAAAATTCCACGCGGGAGCTGAAACCTTTAGTCCCAGCTGGTGGTTGCAACCGGGACTAAAGGTGTCTTTCAATTAATTTTCATTTTGAAGAAATTATTTGACAGATTCAATTTTACAGATTGAAATTAATTCTTGTAAAATGCATAACAATTTGAAAACTAAACCAAATGAGTTGATTCAAATTTCTGTGGATTCATCTTGAAGATTTCTATCAACTAGTATCATTTTGATAGGAAGTTGCATAATTAATTTTAAACTTATTAATTAAATACAGTAATTGAAGACATTATTTTAAACTTTAAAAATTCATATCTTCAGTTCTGTTAAGCCAAATGGAGCAAATAAGATGTCAAATTGTTTGTCTTAACATAACCTACACATTCATATTTTGTTTGGACATAATTGCATTGACTAACTCCTCTGTATAATTAAAATACTAAAAGGACAGGAATAATTGAAAATTCATAACTTAGTAAATAATTATTCAAAAAATCATGTTTCAAATGCCAAAATGCCCTAGCTGTTTGGTTGGATTCCGACGCTCCGGAGTCCACCTAGGAACACCCAAAACACATATATACCCTAACTCTTACAAAGATTCCCTCCGGTTTGTCCGAAGTGGGACTTTCCAGCTATAAGTCCGGAAACTCACTAGAGAGAAAGTGATGACGGTGAAGCCAGTCACATCCCAGAGTGGGATCTTGGGGTATAAAACTTTTTCTTCGTGTATGTCCCTTGCTTATGATTGCGCCGTAACCATGGAGAATCTTCATCATTTAACAGGATGCTTGGGTCAGTCTTCACTGTGAAGGGAGGAATTTCATCAAACTTATTATAATCTTCTGACATGTCTGTCTTGTCCTCCACTCACACGATGTTTCTTTTTGCTGAAAGAACTATGTGGCGCTTGGCTCATCGTATGATGTATTTGCTTCCTTATCTTATCTTTTTCTCGGTTTGGTAGACATGTCCTTCAAATAGAAAACCTGAACCACATCATTGGCTATGATGAATGGTTCGTCTATGTACCCAAGATTGTTGAGATCCACTATTGTCATTCCGTACTGCGGGTCTACCTTTACCCCGCCTCCTGTCGGATTGACCCATTTGCACCGAAACAAAGGGACCTTAAAAGAAGGTCCATAGTCAAGTTCCCATATCTCCTCTATGTAACCATAATATGTGTCCTTTTTCCTATTGTTGTTTGTTGCATCAAAGCGGACACCACTGTTATGGTTGGTGCTCTTTTTATCTTGGGCGATCATGTAAAATGTATTCCCATTTATCTCGTACCCTTTGAAAGTGAATATAGTCGAAGATGGTGACTTGGCCAACAAGTACAGCTCATCTCCAACAGTGGTGTTATTCATGAGATGTGTTTGCAACCAACCGCCGAAAGTCGCCATGTGTGTACGTTTAATCCAGGAGTCAGACTGCTCCGGGTTCTTGGAGCGTACAATATCCATGTGTTCCTTGATATACGGAGCCACCTGTTGGAAATATGCCCTAGAGGCAATAATAAAATGGTTATTATTATATTTCCTTGTTCATGATAATCGTTTATTATCCATGCTATAATTGTATTGGTTGGAAACACAAATACATCTGTGGATATGTAGACAACAACATGTCCCTAGTGAGCCTATACCGGACTAGCTCGTTAATCAAAGATGACCATGGTTTCCTGGTCATAGACATGAGTTGTTATTTGATAACGGGATCACATCATTAGGAGAATGATGTGATGGACAAGACCCAAACTATAAACGTAGCATATGATCGTGTCAAGTTTATTCCTATCGTTTTCGCATGTCAAGTATCTGTTCCTATGACCATGAGATCATGCAACTCACTGACACCGGAGGAGTACCTTGTGTGTATCAAACGTCGCAATGTAACTGGGTGACTATAAAGATGCTCTACAGGTATCTCCGAGGGTGTCTGTTGGATTGGCATGGATCAAGACTGGGACTTTGTCACTCCGTATGACGGAGAGGTATCTCAGGGCCCACTCGGTAATACAGCATCACGATAAGCTTGCAAGCAATGTGACTAAAGAGTTAGCCACGGGATCTTGTATTACGGAACGAGTAAATAGACTTGCCGATAACGAGATTGAACTAGGTATGGAGATACC
This sequence comes from Elymus sibiricus, assembly GCA_039707655.1. NCBI lineage: Eukaryota > Viridiplantae > Streptophyta > Magnoliopsida > Poales > Poaceae > Elymus > Elymus sibiricus. Next base: position 21,791,877 of record CM077666.1, read on the forward strand.
GACGATCGAATCTCGGGCAAGTAACATACCGATGGACAAAGGGAACTGCATACGGGATTGACTGAATCCTTGACATCGTGGTTCAACCGATAAAGATCTTCGTAGAATATGTAGGAACCAATATGGGCATCCAGGTCCCGCTATTGGTTATTGACCGTGGAGGTGTCTCGGTCATGTCTGCATAGTACTTGAACCCGCAGGGTCTACACACATAACGTTTGGTGACGATATAAGTATAGTCGAGTTATTATGTTGGTGACCGAAGGTTGTTCGGAGTCCCGGATGATATCCCGGACATGACGAGGAACTCTGGAATGGTCCGGAGGTGAAGATCGATATATAGGACAAAGGGATCGGAGTCCGGAAGTGTTCCGGGGGTACCGGGTTATGACCAGGAGAACCGAAAGGGGTTTTGGGGGGCCCCGGCAAGTGTTGGGGGGCCTCATGGGCCAAGGGGAGGAAGCACACCAGCCCACTAAGGGGCTGTGCGCCCCCCTCACCCCATCCCACGATCACCAGAGGGGGTGGGGCGCCCCCCCTAGGGCTGCCTCCACCTGGCTTGGGGGGCAAGTCACCCTAGGGTTTCCCTAGGGGCGCCCCCATCTGTTGTGGCCGCCGGCCCCCCTAGGGGAAACCCTAGGGCGCCTCCTTCTCCTCCCTTTCCCCTATATATAGAGGGGTAGAGAGAGGGCAGCCGCACCTCATCTATGCCACGGCGCTGCCCTCCCTCTCCCTCGTAGTTCCTCTCTCTCTCCGCGTAGCTTAGCGAAGCTCTGCTGAGATTGCTCCTCCACCACCGCTGCCACGCCGTCGTGCTCCCGGAGGACTCGAGCTACTACTTCACCATCTCTCGCTGGATCGAGGAGGTGAAGGCATCGTCAAGCCGTACGTGTGTTGAACGCGGAGGTGCCGTCCGTTCGGCACTTGATCGGGAGTACGCGGGACGGATCGTGATTGGATCGCGAAGACGTTCGACTACATCAACCGCGTTTCTTAACGCTTCCGCTTAGCGATCTACAAGGGTATGTAGATGCAATCTCTCCTCTCGTAGATGTTCATCTCCTAGATCGATGTTGGTGAGCATAGGAAATTTTTTGTTTCCCATGCAACGTTCCCCAACACCACCAAGGTGGAATTTTATAGAAGTGTGTAGTGTGCTTGAGTGAAAGAATGCCCGTCCATACTTATTACTACTTTCTTTCCTAGCATGCCTTTTCCACTCAGTCTCCCCTCATGCCGCGATTGAGGAACACCAATCGGCTTAAAATCAGGAATAAAGTCAACACAAAACTCAATAACCTCCTCTGTTCCATAGCCCTTGGAGATGCTTCCTTCTGGCCTAGCACGGTTATGAACATATTTCTTTAAGACTCCCATGAACCTCTCAAAGGGGAACATATTGTGTAGAAATATAGGACCCAGAATGCTCTTCGACTAGGTGAACTAGGACGTGCGTCATAATATTGAAGAAGGATGGTGGGAACACCAATTCGAAACTGACAAGACATTGGACCAAATCATTCTGTAACCTTGGTAGGATTTCTGGATCGATTACCTTCTCAGAAATTGCATTGAGGAATGCACATAGCTTCACAATGGCTAATCGAACATTTTCCGGTAGAAGCCCCCTCAATGCAACCGGAAGTAATTTCGTCATAATCATGTGGCAGTCATGAGACTTTAGGTTTTGGAATTTTTTCTCTGCCATATTTATTGTTCCCTTTAGATTCGACGAGAAGCCAGACGGGACCTTCATTCTGCTCAGGCATTCAAAAAAGATTTCCTTCTCTTCTTTGGTAAGAGCGTAGCTGGCAGGACCTTGATACTACTTTGGATGCATGCCGTCTTTTTCGTTCATACGTTGCTGGTCCCCCCGTGCCTCCGGTGTATCTTTTGTCTTCCCATACACGCCCAAGAAGCCTAGCAGGTTCACGCAAAGATTCTTCGTCACGTGCATCACGTCGATTGCAGAGCGGACCTCTAGGACTTTCCAATAGGGTAGCTCCCAAAATATAGATTTCTTCTTCCACATGGGTGCGTGTCCGTTAGCGTCATTCGGAACAGATTGTCCGCCAGGACCCTTTCCAAAGATTACTTTTAAATCCTTGACCATATCAAATATATCATCACCAGTACGGTGGCCAGGATTCTTCCGGTGATCTGCCTCACCTTTGAAATGCTTGCCTTTCTTTCTTAAGAGATGCCTGATCGGAAGAAATTGACGATGTCCCGGGTACACATTCTTCTTACATTTATCCAAATATATACTTTCAGTCTCATCTAAACAGTGCGTGCATGCATTGTATCCGTTGTTTGTCTGTCCTGAAAGGTTACTAAGAGCAGGCCAATCATTGATGGTTACAAACAGCAATGCTCGTAGGTCAAATTCCTCCTGTTTGTGCTCATCCCACACACATACACCTTTTATATCCCACAACTGTAAAAGTTCTTCAACTAATGGCCTTAGGTACACATCAATGTCATTGCCGGGTTGCTTAGGGCCTTGGATGAGCACTGGCATCATAATGAACTTCCGCTTCATGCACAACCAAGGAGGAAGGTTATAGATACATAGAGTCACAGGCCAGATGCTATGACTGCAGCTCTGTTCCCCAAAAGGATTCATGCCATCTGTACTTAGACCAAACCATAAGTTCTTTGCGTCATCTGCAAAGTCCGGCCAGTTTCTCTCAATTTTTCTCCACTGCGACCCATCAGCAGGTTGTCTCAACATCGCGTCTTTCTTACGGTCTTCCTTGTGCCATCGCAACAACTTGGCATGCTCTTTGTTTTGGAATAAACGTTTCAACCGTGGTATTATAGGAGCATACCACATCACCTTGGCAGGAACCCTCTTCCTGGGGCACTCGCCCTCAACATCACCAGGGTTATCGCGGCTGATCTTATAGCGCAATGCACCGCATACCGGGCATGCATTCAAATTCTCGTACTCCTCACCGCGGTAGAGGATGCAGTCATTAGGGCATGCATGTATCTTCTGCACCTCTAATCCTAAAGGGCAGACAACCTTCTTTGCTTCGTACGTACTGTCGAGCAATTCGTTATCCTTTGGAAGCGTCTTCTTTATCATTTTCAGCAACTTTTCAAATCCCTTGTCAGATACACCATTCTCTGCCTTCCATTGCAGCAATTCCAGTGTGGTACCCAGCTTTTTCTTGTCATCTTCCCAATTTGGGTACAACAATTTTTTGTGATCCTCTAACATGCGCTCCAACTTCAACCTCTCCTTTTCACTTTCACAGTTTCTCTTTGCATCAACAATGGCCCGACCAAGATCATCAGCGGGCTCATCTGATGCCTCTTCTTCAGCTTCCCCCATTTTAGTACCATCGTATTCAGGGAACCTAGGATAGGTGTCATCGTCCTCTTCTTCTTCATTGTCTTCCATTATAACCCCTCTTTCTCCGTGCTTGGTCCAACAGTTATAGGCGTACATGAAACCGGACTGAAGCAGGTGGCTGTGAAGGATTTTTGAGGTAGAGTAATCCTTATTATTCTTACAGACACCACATGGACAACACATAAAACCATTCCACTTGTTTGCCTCAGCCACACGCATAAAATTATGCAGGCCATTAATGAACTCGGGAGAGCGTCGGTCATCGTACATCCATTGCCGGTTCATCTTCATTACACAACATCGAAGTGACCAAATTAATACAAGTTCATCAGATTAAAACCAAAGTAGAGTAGTGACCAAATGTTATTACTGCAAAAATATATACATAAAGTTCATACATACTTCTCATAAAACAACATACAACTATCTAAATCATTTAAATGCAACAACAAATGTGATCAAAATCGCAACTAAGGTAATAATTGATCCAACAACATAATGATACCAAGCCTCTTTATTAATGGCATATTTTCTAATCTTTCTAATCTTCAAGCGCATTGCATCCATCTTGATCATGTGATCATCGACGACATCGGCAACATACAACTCTAATTTCATCTTCTCTTCTTCAATTCTTTTCAATTTTTCTTTCAAATAATCGTTTTCTTTTTCAACTAAATTTAACTTCGCGATAAGAGGGTCGGTTGCAATTTCCGGTTCACATACCTCCTAGATAAAAATATCTATGTCAACTTGGTGGGCATAATTGTCATAAACATGAAATGAAAGAAATAGTTATAAAAGATAATATACCACATCCGAATCATAAACCGGACGAGGGCCGACGGGGATGGATATCAAAACCATGGCACTATATATAACAAACAATCATACAAGTAAGAAAATTATACAAGTAACTATCTAAATCATACAAATAAGATTTTTTTTACAAAAAGGATAAGAACAAGAGGCTCACCAAGGTGGTGCCGGCGACGGGACAGCGCGGGCGATCGACGGCGGTGAGGACGGGGACGGGAAGGCACTAAGTAAACCACACCTACACATATGCAAACTAAGAAGTTAATTTGAGCTCAAATTGCATATAAATCAAATAAACTCCCACATAATTACTCCCAAACTAAAACCCACAAATCACTATACTTATAGAGCATGAAACAAGCTAAACTAGCAATGAGAGATGAAAGGATGAAGTTGCTAACCTTTTAGAACCCTTGGATAGATGGGGTGCCTCCAATCTTGACAAATCTTGGCAAAAATAGAGGATGAACTCGAGCTTGGGGAAGGAAACAGAGAGGAGAGAAAGCTTGGACCCGGGCTGGACAAAGCAGCTTTATATAGGGAAGACTTTAGTCCCGGTTGGTGATACCAACCGGGACTAAAGGTCTATCTTTAGTCCCGGTGGGTGATACCAACTGGGACTAAAGGGGCATGCAGGGCCCCCAGCCTGCCGCAACCCCTTTAGTCCCGGTTGGTATCACCAACCGGGACTAGAGGTCCCATTTGAACCGGGACTAATCCTGGCTGTGCCCTCGTCCGCTCCTAGCCGTTGGAACCGGGACTAATGCTCACATTAGTCCCGGGCCCAAACCCGGCCGGGACTAGTGCTCCGGATGAAAGGTCAGTTTTCTACTAGTGAGTGCCAGTTACTGTTTTTCTGCCTGTTTTTGTTTTACAGAATATCAATATCAAACAAAGTCCAAATGCTACGAAACTTTTTGGAGATTTTTTTCTAGACATATACAACACTAGAAGCTTTGGGAGAGGGCCAGAAGATGAATCAGTGGCCCACGAGGCACCACGGCGCGCCTGGGGGGGCAGGCACGCCCTGGTGGCTCGTGGGGCCCACACAGCTCCGTTTGACCTAATTCCACCACTATAAATTCCCATAAATCGGGAAACCATCGGGGGGGGCCACGAAATACTTTTTCCGCCGCCGAAAGCTTCTGTTCTCGAGAGATCCCATCTGGGGTCCTTTTCCGGTACTCCGCCAGAGGGGGAATCGATCACGGAGGGGCTCTCCATCAACCTTGCTGGCCTTCCAATGATGCGTGAGTAGTTTACCACAGACCTTCGGGTCCATAGTTAGTAGCTAGATGGCTTATTCTCTCTTTTTGATCTTCAATACAATGTTCTCCTCGATGTTCTTGGAGTTCTATCCGATGTAATCACTTTTTGCGGTGTGTTTGTTGGGATCCGATGAATTGTGAGTTTATGATCAGATTATACATGAATATTATTTGAGTCTTTTCTGATCTCTTTTATGCATGATTATTATAGCCTCATATTTCTTCTCTGATCTATTGATTTGGTTTGGCCAACTAGATTGATTTATCTTGCAATGGGAAGAGGTGCTTTGTAATGGGTTCGATCTTGCGATGCTCAATACCAGTGACAGTAGGGGACATGACACGTATGTATCGTTGCTATTAAGGGTAAAAAGATGGGGTTTATTCATACGTGAGTTTATCTTGTCTACATCATGTCATCTTGCTTAAGGCATTACTCCGTTCTTTATGAACTTAATACTCTAGATGCATGCTGGATAGCGGTCGATGGGTGGAGTAATAGTAGTGGATGCAGACAGGAGTCGGTCTACTTGTCTCGGACGTGATGCCTATATACATGATCATTGCCTTGGATATCGTCATGATTATTTGCTTTTCTATCAATTGCCCAACACTAATTTGTCTACCCACCGTATGCTATTTTCTCGAGAGAAGCCTCTAGTCAAAACAATGGCCCCCGGGTCTACTCATATCATATATTAAAAATCCTATAAATACCTGTTGGAAATATGCCCTAGAGGCAATAATAAATTGGTTATTATTATATTTCCTTGTTCATGATAATCGTTTATTATCCATGCTATAATTGTATTGATTGGAAACTCAAATACATGTGTGGATACATAGACAACACTGTGTCCCTAGTAAGCCTCTAGTTGACTAGCTCATTGATCAAAGATGGTTAAGGTTTCCTAGCCATTGACATGAGATGTCATTTGATAACGGGATCACATCATTAGGAGAATGATGTGATGGACAAGACCCAAACTGTAAACGTAGCATTTGATCGTGTCAGTTTATTGCTATTGTTTTCTGCATGTCAAGTATCTGTTCCTTTGACCATGAGATCATGCAACTCACTGACACCGGAGGAATACCTTGTGTGTATCAAACGTCGCAACGTAACTGGGTGACTATAAAGGTGCTCTACAGGTATCTCCGAGGGTGTCTGTTGGGTTGGCATGGATCAAGACTGGGATTTGTTACTCCGTATGACGGAGAGGTATCTCAGGGCCCACTCGGTAATACAACATCACAATGAGCCTTGCAAGCAATGTGACTAAAGTGTTAGCCACGAGATCTTGTATTACGGAACGAGTAAAGAGACTTGCCGGCAACGAGATTGAACTAGGTATAGTGATACCGACGATCGAATCTCGGGCAAGTAACATACCGAAGAACAAAGGGAACAGCATACGGGATTAACTGAATCCTTGACATAGAGGTTCGACCGATAAAGATCTTCGTAGAATATGTAGGAGCCAATATGGGCATCCAGGTCCCGCTATTGGTTATTGGCCGTAGAGGTGTCTCGGTCATGTCTACATAGTTCTCGAACCCGCAGGGTCTACACACTTAACGTTTGGTGACGATTAGTATAATTGAGTTATTATGTTGGTGACCGAAAGTTGTTCGGAGTCCCGGATAAGATCCCGGACATGACGAGGATCTCCGGAATAGTCCGGAGGTAAAGATTGATATATGTGATAATAGTGTTTTGATCTCTGGAAGGGTTCCGGAGTTCACCGGAAGGGGTTCCGGATGTTTACCGAAGTGTTCGGGTGCAGCAACACTTTATATGAGCCAAAGGGATAAAGCCCACAAGGTATTGGAAAGTGCAAAAGTAGTTTTGCTGCCGCGTAAGCGGTACTACCGCTTGGTGAAGCGGTACTACCGCCCGAGCGGTACTACCGCTTGTGTGAAGCGGTACTACCGCCCAAGCGGTACTACCGCTTGTGTGAAGCGGTACTACCGCTTGTGAGCGGCTGTGCACGATTCGGCAGGGTCCGAATTGGACTCTTTTCCTGCGGGCCAAACCGACCTTGTGCGGGCAAAACCGACCCGGAGGAGGCTTTTACTCCAAGTTTAGACCCCAAGGCTCAACATATAAATAGAGGGGCAGGGCTAGCACACGGGACATATCAGGATTTCCCAAGCCGTGTGCCGGCAACCCTAGCCCTCTAGTTCCTCCGTCATAATCTCCGTAGTGCTTGGCGAAGCCCTGCAGAGATTGTTCCTCACCACCATCACCACGCCGTCGTGCTGCTGGAACTCAACCACTACTTCACCATCGCTCGCTGGATCGAGGAGGTGAAGGCGTCATCAAGCCGTACGTGTGTTGAACGCGGAGGTGCCGTCCGTTCGGCACTAGATCGGAAGGATCGTGATTGGATCGCGGGACGCTCGGCGATTTGGATCGCGAAGACGTTCGACTACATCAACCGCGTTTATTAACGCTTCCGCTTAGCGATCTACAAGGGTATGTAGATTCACTCTCCCTCTCGTAGATGCTCATCACCATGGATAGATCTTATGTGTGCGTAGGAAAATTTTTGTTTCCCATGCAACGTTCCCCAACAGTGGCATCATGAGCCAGGTCTATGCGTAGATGAGATCTCGAGTAGAACACAAACGAGTTGTGGGCGTGGGTGTATACATATTGCTTGCCGTTACTAGTTGATACTTGATTCAGCGGCATTGTGAGATGAAGCGGCCCGGACCGACATTACGCGTACGCTTACGCGAGACTGGTTTTACCGCTGCGTGCACTTGTTGCATAAAGGTGACTGGCGGGTGTCTGTCTCTCTCACTTTAGTTGAATCGGTTCAATGAAGAGGGTTCTTTTAGAAGATCAAAAAGCAATCACTACACCACGTTGTGGTTTTGCGTAGGTAAGAACGGTTCTTGCAAACCCGTAGCAGCCACGTAAAATTTGCAACAACAATTAGAGGACGTCTAACTTGTTTTTGCAGGGTATGTTGTGATGTGATATGGCCAATTACATGATGAGATATATGTGATGTATGAGATGATCATGTTTTGTATAGAATATCACGACTTGCATGTCGATGAGTACGGCAACTGGCAGGAGCCATAGAGTTGTCTTTAATTATTGTATGACCTGCGTGTCAATCATTAAGCGCTATGTAATGCTTTACTTTATCGCTAAACGTTAGCTATAGTCGTGGAAGCAACAGTCGGCGCGACAACCTTATGGCGACACGTTGATGGAGATCAAGATGATGGAGATCATGGTGTCATGCCGGTGACGATGGAGATCATGCCGGTGCTTTGGAGATGGAGATCAAAAGCACAAGTTCATGGCCATATCATGTCACTTATGATTTGCATGTGATGTTAATCCTTTTATGCATCTTATTTTGCTTAGGACGACGGTAGCATTATAAGGTGATCCCTCACTTAAATTTCGAGATAAATTGTGTTCTCCCCAAGTGTGCACCGTTGCGAAAGTTCGTCGTTTCGAGACACGCCGTGATGATCGGGTGTGATAGACTCTACGTTCGCATACAACGGGTGTAAGCCATGTTACACGTGCGGAACACTCGGGTTAAACTTGACGAGCCTAGCATGTACAGACATGGCCTCGGAACACAAGAGACCGAAAGGTCGAACATGAGTCATATAGTAGATATGATCAACATGAAGATGTTCACCATTGAAACCACCTCAACTCACGTGATGATCGGACTTGAGTTGGTGGATTTGGATCATGTTACACTCGAATGATCGGAGGGATGTCAATTTGAGTGGGAGTTTTTAAGTAATATGATTAACTAAACTCATTATCTAAGAACAATAGTCTAAGTTGTCTTTGCAATATTTATGTTGTAGATCATGGCTCGCGCAGTAGCACCCCTGAATTTTAATGCGTTCCTAGAGAAAGCTAAGTTGAAAGATGATGGAAGTAACTTTGTGGACTGGGCCCGTAATCTAAGGATTATCCTTACGGCTTCCCAGAAGGCTTATGTCCTTGATGCACCGCTTGGTGATCCACCCACTCCAGTTGAGTCTCTAGACGTTGTGAACGCCTGGCAGGCTCGTTCTGATGATTACTCAATAGTTCAATGTGCAATGTTGTATGGCTTAGAACCGGGACTTCAAAGACGTTTTGAACGTCATGGAGCATATGAGATGTTCCAGGAGTTGAAGTTTATCTTTCAGAAGAATGCCCGGATCGAGAGATATGAGATCTCCGATAAGTTCTATGCTTGCAAGATGGAGGAGAACAGGTCTATCAGTGATCACGTGCTCAGAATGTCTGGGTACTCCACCCGTCTGGCTGAGTTAGGGATGCCCCTTCCGCCAGAGGCTATCACTGACAGAGTTCTTCAATCATTGCCACCTAGCTACAAGAGCTTCGTGTTGAACTATAACATGCACGGGATGAACAAGTCAGTCGCCGAGCTGTTTGCGATGCTGAAAGTCGCTGAGTCTGAAATTCAGAAGGAGCATCAAGTGTTGATGGTCAATAAAACCACTAGTTTCAAGAAAAATGGTAAGGGTAAGAAGGGTAACTCCAAGCAGAGTGGCAAAGCAGTTGCTCCTCTCGTGAAGAAACCCAAGGCTGGACCCAAACCAGAAACTGTGTGTTTTCATTGCAAGGGAACTGGACACTGGAAGCGGAACTGCCCCAAGTATTTGGCTGACAAGAAGGCGGCCAACAACAAACAAGGTATATATGATATACATGTTATTGATGTGTACCTTACCAACTCTCGTTGTAGTGCCTGGGTATTTGATACCGGTGCGGTTGCTCATATTTGCAACTCAAAACAGGAACTGCGGAATAGACGGAGGCTGGCAAAGGACGAAGTGACGATGCGCGTGGGAAATGGTTCCAAGGTTGATGTGATCGCCGTCGGCACGCTCGCTCTTCGATTACCGTCGGGATTAGTGATGAACCTAAATAAGTGTTATTTGGTGCCTGCGTTAAGCATGAACATTATATCTGGATCTTGTTTATTGCGAGACGGTTACTCATTTAAATCAGAGAATAATGGTTGTTCTATTTATATGAGTAATATCTTTTATGGTCATGCACCCGATGTGAGGGGTTTATTCTTATTGAATCTCGATAGTAATGATACACATGTTCATAACATTGATGCCAAAAGATGTAGAATTGATAATGATAATACCACTTTCTTGTGGCACTGCCGTTTAGGTCATATTGGCGTAAAACGCATGAAGAAGCTCCATGCTGATGGACTTTTGGAGTCACTTGATTTTGAATCACTTGACACATGTGAGCCATGCCTCATGGGCAAGATGACTAAAACGCCGTTCTCTGGAATAATGGAACGGGCAAGTGACTTATTGGAAATCATACATACTGATGTGTGCGGTCCGATGAGTATTGAGGCGCGCGGTGGTTATCGTTACTTTCTCACCTTCACTGATGACTTAAGTAGATATGGGTATATTTACTTAATGAAACACAAGTCTGAAACATTTGAAAAGTTCAAACAATTTCAGAGTGAAGTTGAGAATCATCGTAACAAGAAGATTAAATTCCTACGATCTGATCGAGGAGGAGAATATCTGAGTTATGAGTTTGGCAGTCACTTAAGACAGTGTGGAATTGTTTCACAATTGACACCGCCTGGAACACCACAGCGTAATGGTGTGTCCGAACGTCGTAATCGAACTTTATTGGATATGGTGCGATCTATGATGTCTCTTGCCGATTTGCCACTATCGTTTTGGGGTTATGCATTAGAGACAGCTGCATTCACTTTAAATAGGGCACCATCGAAATCCGTTGAGACGACGCCATATGAACTTTGGTTTGGCAAGAAGCCAAAAAACTGTCGTTTCTTAAAGTTTGGGGATGTGATGCTTATGTCAAAAAGCTTCAGCCTGAAAAGCTGGAACCCAAAGCGGAGAAATGCGTCTTCATAGGATACCCAAAAGAGACAATTGGGTATACCTTCTACCTCAGATCCGAGGGCAAAGTGTTTGTCGCTAAAAACGGAACATTTCTTGAGAAAGAGTTTCTCTCGAAAGAATTGAGTGGGAGGAAGATAGAACTTGATGAGGTTGTTGAACCTTTACTTCAACCTGAGAGTAGCGCAGCGCAGAAAGTTGTTTCTGTGGAGCCTACATTAGCTGGAGAGGAAGTTAATGATGATGATCATGAAGCTTTGGATCAAGTTGCTATCGAACCTCGTAGGTCGACAAGGACGCGTACTGCTCCCGAGTGGTACGGCAACCCTGTCTTAGACATCATGTTGTTAGACAACGATGAACCTACGAGCTATGGAGAAGCGATGATGAGCCCGGATTCCAAGAAGTGGTTAGAGGCCATGAAATCCGAGATGGGATCCATGTATGAAAACAAAGTATGGACTTTGGAAGTATTACCTGAAGGGCGTAAGGCCATTCAGAACAAATGGATCTTTAAGAGGAAGACGGACGCGGACGGTAATGTCACCGTCTATAAAGCTCGACTTGTGGCAAAGGGTTTTTCACAAGTTCAAGGAGTTGACTACGATGAGACCTTCTCACCCGTAGCGATGCTTAAGTCCGTCAGAATCATGCAAGCATCTCGGAGTTGGAATCTTCGTTTTGATGAGGTGATCAAAGCGTTCGAGTTTATACAAGTTTACGGAGAAGCTTGTATTTACAAGAAAGTGAGTGGGAGCTCTATAGCGTTTCTAATATTATATGTGGATGACATATTGCTGATTGGAAACAATATAGAAATGCTGGAAAGCGTAAAGGAATATTTGAACAAGAGTTTTTCAATGAAGGACCTAGGAGAAGCTGCTTTCATATTAGGCATCAAGATCTATAGAGATAGATCAAGACGTTTAATAGGACTTTCACAAAGCACATACCTTGATAAGATTTTGAAGAAGTTCAAAATGGATCAGTCCAAGAAGGGGTTCTTGCCTGTTTTGCAAGGTGTGAAGTTGAGTAAGACTCAATGCCCAGTGACTGCAGAAGATAGAGAAAAGATGAGTGTCATCCCCTATGCTTCGGCCATAGGCTCTATCATGTATGCAATGCTGTGCACAAGACCCGATGTCAGCCTTGCCATAAGTATGGTCGGAAGGTTTCAAAGTGATCCAGGAATGGAACACTGGACGGCGGTCAAGAATATCCTGAAGTACCTGAAAAGGACTAAGGACATGTTTCTCGTTTATGGAGGTGATCAAGAGCTCGTCGTAAAGGGTTACGTCGATGCAAGCTTTGACACTGATCCGGATGACTCTAAGTCGCAAACCGGATACGTATTTATTCTTAATGGGGGTGCGGTTAGCTGGTGCAGTTCCAAGCAAAGCGTGGTAGCAGATTCTACATGCGAAGCGGAGTACATCGCTGCCTCGGAGGCGGCAAAGGAAAGTGTCTGGATGAAGGAGTTCATGACAGATCTTGGAGTAGTGCCTAGTGCACTTAACCCAATGACTCTGTTTTGTGATAATACTGGTGCCATTGCTCTAGCCAAGGAACCAAGATTTCACAAGAGGACCAGACACATAAAACGACGTTTCAATTCCATCCGCGATTACATCAAGGAGGACGACATAAATATTTGCAAAGTACACACGGATCTAAATGTTGCAGATCCGATGACTAAACCTCTTCCAAGGGCTAAACATGAACAACACCAGAACTGCATGGGTGTTCGATTCATTACAATGTAAATCACATAGTGATGTGAACTAGATTATTGACTCTAGTGCAAGTGGGAGACTGTTGGAAATATGCCCTAGAGGCAATAATAAATTGGTTATTATTATATTTCCTTGTTCATGATAATCGTTTATTATCCATGCTATAATTGTATTGATTGGAAACTCAAATACATGTGTGGATACATAGACAACACTGTGTCCCTAGTAAGCCTCTAGTTGACTAGCTCGTTGATCAAAGATGGTTAAGGTTTCCTAGCCATTGACATGAGATGTCATTTGATAACGGGATCACATCATTAGGAGAATGATGTGATGGACAAGACCCAAACTGTAAACGTAGCATTTGATCGTGTCAGTTTATTGCTATTGTTTTCTGCATGTCAAGTATCTGTTCCTTTGACCATGAGATCATGCAACTCACTGACACCGGAGGAATACCTTGTGTGTATCAAACGTCGCAACGTAACTGGGTGACTATAAAGGTGCTCTACAGGTATCTCCGAGGGTGTCTGTTGGGTTGGCATGGATCAAGACTGGGATTTGTTACTCCGTATGACGGAGAGGTATCTCAGGGCCCACTCGGTAATACAACATCACAATGAGCCTTGCAAGCAATGTGACTAAAGTGTTAGCCACGAGATCTTGTATTACGGAACGAGTAAAGAGACTTGCCGGCAACGAGATTGAACTAGGTATAGTGATACCGACGATCGAATCTCGGGCAAGTAACATACCGAAGAACAAAGGGAACAGCATACGGGATTAACTGAATCCTTGACATAGAGGTTCGACCGATAAAGATCTTCGTAGAATATGTAGGAGCCAATATGGGCATCCAGGTCCCGCTATTGGTTATTGGCCGTAGAGGTGTCTCGGTCATGTCTACATAGTTCTCGAACCCGCAGGGTCTACACACTTAACGTTTGGTGACGATTAGTATAATTGAGTTATTATGTTGGTGACCGAAAGTTGTTCGGAGTCCCGGATAAGATCCCGGACATGACGAGGATCTCCGGAATAGTCCGGAGGTAAAGATTGATATATGTGATAATAGTGTTTTGATCTCTGGAAGGGTTCCGGAGTTCACCGGAAGGGGTTCCGGATGTTTACCGAAGTGTTCGGGTGCAGCAACACTTTATATGAGCCAAAGGGATAAAGCCCACAAGGTATTGGAAAGTGCAAAAGTAGTTTTGCTGCCGCGTAAGCGGTACTACCGCTTGGTGAAGCGGTACTACCGCCCGAGCGGTACTACCGCTTGTGTGAAGCGGTACTACCGCCCAAGCGGTACTACCGCTTGTGTGAAGCGGTACTACCGCTTGTGAGCGGCTGTGCACGATTCGGCAGGGTCCGAATTGGACTCTTTTCCTGCGGGCCAAACCGACCTTGTGCGGGCAAAACCGACCCGGAGGAGGCTTTTACTCCAAGTTTAGACCCCAAGGCTCAACATATAAATAGAGGGGCAGGGCTAGCACACGGGACATATCAGGATTTCCCAAGCCGTGTGCCGGCAACCCTAGCCCTCTAGTTCCTCCGTCATAATCTCCGTAGTGCTTGGCGAAGCCCTGCAGAGATTGTTCCTCACCACCATCACCACGCCGTCGTGCTGCTGGAACTCAACCACTACTTCACCATCGCTCGCTGGATCGAGGAGGTGAAGGCGTCATCAAGCCGTACGTGTGTTGAACGCGGAGGTGCCGTCCGTTCGGCACTAGATCGGAAGGATCGTGATTGGATCGCGGGACGCTCGGCGATTTGGATCGCGAAGACGTTCGACTACATCAACCGCGTTTATTAACGCTTCCGCTTAGCGATCTACAAGGGTATGTAGATTCACTCTCCCTCTCGTAGATGCTCATCACCATGGATAGATCTTATGTGTGCGTAGGAAAATTTTTGTTTCCCATGCAACGTTCCCCAACAATACCATGCTGCACTTTTATCTTATTTATTTTATTTTGTATTTTTGTTTAATCTATCTATCTATCACATACAATTTAATCTTGCAATTAACCGCCGAGGGATTGACAACCCCTCATTTGCGTTGGGTGCAAGGGTTTGTTGTTTGTGTGCAGGTACTGCTAACGAGGTGTTGCGTGATTCTCCTACTGGATTGATAACCTTAGTTTCATAACTAAGGGAAATACTTACCTCTACTGTGCTGCATCATCCCTTTCTCTTGGGGAAAAATACCAACGCAAGCTACAGGTAGCACTCTCCGCCGCGTTCAACCCTCTGCGGGTGATGGTGCAGAGCCTGTGCGCTCCCGTCACGCCGAACGCCGGCCCGGCCGTGGCCACGGCCAAGCTCGACGCGTCCCGATTCCTGTTCGCCGAGGCCACCAAGCTCGTGGCTGCCCGTCGCCGGTTCGAGCTCGCCCGGCGCGAGTTCTACGCCGCCAGCGGCCTCGCGCCGGCTCCGGTTCCGCCAGCTACCAGGCCCCGCGCTGTTTCCTCTCGTCCGAATGCATCCTACGTCGTCTTCACCAGCGAGGCGGATGATGTGCGCAGCCAGCGCAGGCGATCCCGTGAGGTGAATGCCACCGCCCCCTCACTCCTCGGTTCATGCACTGGTCTGAGCAGCCGGTCACATGGAGCCGGGAGGACCACCCGGCCATGATGCCTACGCCGGGCTGCCATGCCCTCGTCCTCAACTCCACTTTCGCGACCGAAAGGCGCGCCTGCCGCTTCACGCGGATACTCATCGACAGTGGTAGTGGCATCAATACCCTCTACCGCAGCACCCTGATCAAGCTGGGCCTAAAGTTGGAGGACCTGCAGCCCAGCTGGACGACCTTCCACGGTATCGTGCCCGGGCTCGCTTGCTCCCCCATCGGCAAGATCCGGCTGGACGTGCTCTTTGGCGACGCGCGCAACTTCCGCCGCGAGCCAATCTGGTTCGAGGTGGTGGATCTGAGCAGCCCCTACCACGCGCTCTTGGGCCGGCTCGAGCTAGCCAAGTTCATGGTGGTGCCCCATCATGCCTACCTAAAATTGAAGATGCCGGGTCCTGGGGGCACCATCACCGTGGCCGGCGACCGCGGAAAATCCGCCGTTTGCGCGGAAGCCGCCATCAGGATGACCGAATCCTTGGTCGTGGCAGAGGAGAAGCGCCGCCTCGACTGGCTTGTGGCCCTGTCCACCGAGCAGCCGGCCATGCCGGCCCCTCCCCCGTCCACGCAGTCAGCCGGTGAGGCGTCTTTTCAGCCATCCTTGGACACCAAGCAAGTTCCCGTGGACCCAGCCAACCCGGCCCGGTGCATCATAGTCAGCGCCCGCCTCAGCAGCGAGTAGGAGGGCGAGCTTGTCGATTTCCTCCGTGAGAACCGAGATATTTTCGCATGGACCCCCAAGGACATGCCGGGCGTCCCGAGGGATTTTGCCGAACACAAGCTTCACGTCCGGCCGGACACCAGGCCGGTCAAGCAACTGCTCCGCCGTTTTTCTGAGGAGAAGCGGAGAACCATCGGAGAGGAGATCACCCGGCTGCTCACAGCCGGCTTCATCATGGAAGTTTTTCATCCAGAGTTGCTGGCCAATCCGGTTCTCGTCCTGAAGAAGAATGGCAAATGGCGCATGTGCATCGACTACACCAGCCTGAACAAGGCATGCCCCAAAGACCCTTTCGCTCTGCCCCGGATCGACAATGGGATCGACTCCACGGCCGGCTGCGAGCTGCTGTCGTTCCTGGACGCCTACTCCGGCTACCACCAGATAAGGCTGGACCCGGCCGACCGGCTCAAGACCTGCTTCATCACTCCCTTCGGGGCCTACTGCTACGTCACCGTGTCGTTCGGCTAGAAGAATGCCGGCGCAACCTTCCAGCGCTGCATGCAGAAGTGCCTCCTGCCCCAGATTGGCAGGAACGTGCACGTGTATGTGGATGACATCGTGGTCAAGACCAAGAAGCGCCTCACCTTGCTAACTGACCTCAGAGAAACGTTCGCAAACCTGCGCACGTTCCGGATCAAGCTCAACCCGGAGAAGTGCGTGTTTGGCATCCCAGCCGGCCAGCTCCTCGGTTTCCTCGTCTCCGAGCACGGAATTGAGGCCAACCCAGAGAAGATCAAGGCCATCGAGAGCATGCGCAAGCCGGCTCGGCTGCACGATGTGCAGAAGTTCACCGGCTGCTTGGCGTCGCTCAGCCGGTTCGTCAGCCGGCTGGGAGAGAGAGCCCTACCCCTATACCAGCTGATGAAGAAGACCACCTCGTTCGAGTGGACCGACCAGGCAGAGGAAGCCTTCCGAGACCTCAAGCGCATGCTCTCCACCTCACCTGTTCTGGCAGCACCGGCTGAGAAAGAGCCGATGCTGATGTACATCGCGGCCACCACCCGTGCGGTGAGCGTGGTTATGGTAGTGGAACGGCCCGAGGCCGGCAAGGCGCAGCCAGTCCGGCGCCCAGTCTACTACCTTAGCGAGGTCCTCTACGCCTCCAAGTAGAACTACCCCCATTACTAGAAGATGTTCTACGACGTTCGCCGCCAAGAAGCTGAAGCAATACTTCCAGGAGCACCTCATCACCATGGTGAGCACAGCCCCCCTCTCGGAGATCATTGGCAGCCGGGACGCCACCGGCCGGGTTGCCAAGTGGGCCATCAAGCTAGCCGCCCACACGATCCACGGCGAGCCCCGCACGGCCATCAAGTCCCAAGCGCTCGCCGATTTCCTCGTCAACTGGACCGAGACCCAATACCTGCCGCCGCCTCCCGACTCGACGCACTGGCGCATGCACTTTGACGGCTCGAAGATGCGCACCGGCTTGGGGGCCGGCATCGTCTTGAATTCCCCCAAGGGCGACATGCTCAGGTACGCGCTGCAGATCCACTTCGCCGCCTACAACAACGTAGCCAAGTACGAGGCCCTTGTCCACGGCCTCCGGCTGGACAAGGAGATCGGCATCCAGCGCATCCTCTGCTACGGCGACTCAGATCTGGTGGTCCAGCAGGTCTCGGGCGAGTGGGACGCTAGGGACGCCAACATGGCCAGCTACCGCAACCTGGTCCAACAGATGAACGGCGGCTTCGATGGCTGCGAGTTCCTTGACGTCCCTCGGGCCGAGAAAGAGGCGGACGACACGCTGGCCAAGATCGGCTCCACCCGGCAAGCGATTCCGGCCGGTGTCTCCCTCGAGCAGTTGCGCAAGCCCTCCCCAGACTCGGAGTCCATCTTCATCCCGGTCGGACAGAACACGTCCGTGTCCGGCCCAGGGGCTGCCGGCCCTGACCCGGGGACTTCCGCGTCCGGCTCGGGGGCTGTCGGCTCTGACCTGGGGACTTCTGCGTCCGGTCCAGGGGCTGCCAGTCCTGACCCGGGGACTTCCACGTCCGGCTCGAGGGCCGCCCCCTCCTGCTCCAGCCGGACTCGAGCTGACGGCCGTCCTGACGGTGGTGGAGGTGCCGTCTTGGGCCCAGCCCATCCTCACCTTCCTCCTCAGTGGCGAGCTCCCTGAAGACGAGGTCGCGGCTCGGCGAGTCCAGCGCCGGGCCTCCACCTACTCAATCATCAACCACGAGCTCGTCAAATGCAGCGCGACCGGCGTTTTCCAGCGGTGTGTCGAGCCCGCCAAGGGCCTTGAGATTTTGCATGACATCCACCAGGGCGAGTGCGGGCATCATGCCGCCTCTAGGGCCCTAGTAGCCAAGGCCTTCCGGCACGGTTTCTACTGGCCAACCACCTTGGAGGACGCTCAGCGGCTGGTACTCAAGTGCAAGGGCTGCCAGCACTTCAGCACGCGCAGTCACTAGCCGGCTGCGGCCCTCAGGATCATCCCCATCACGTGGCCCTTCGCCGTCTGGGGCCTAGATATGGTGGGACCATTCAAGACCGCTCGAGGCGGCATGACGCACCTGCTGGTGGCCGTCGATAAATTTACCAAGTGGATCGAGGCAAGACCAATCAAGAAGCAGGACGGCCCCACACCCGTCACATTCATCAAAGACATCACCGTCCGCTACGGCGTCCCCCACAGCATCATCACCGACAACGGCAGCAACTTCGCCATGGGCGCGTTGGCTCATTTCTGCTCCATCTCCGGCATCCGGCTCGACCTGGCGTCCGTCGCGCATCCCCAGTCGAACGGTCAGGCGGAGCGGGAAAACGGCCTGATCCTAGCCGGCATCAAGCCCCGGCTCGTCGAGCCACTCATACACTCACCTGGCAGCTGGATCGACGAGTTGCTAGCTGTACTTTGGAGCCTCAGGACCACATCCAACCGTTCAACCGGCTTCACCCCCTTCTTCCTCGTGTATGGGGCCGAGGCGGTCATCCCCACGGACATCGAGTTCAACTCGCCTCGGGTCACCCTGTACACGGAGGTGGATGCAAAGGAGGCACGCGAAGACGGCGTTGATTTGGTGGAGGAGGCCCGCCTGCTGGCCCTGAGCCGGTCGGCCATATACCAGCAGGGCCTGCGCCATTACCACAGGAAGAAGATCAGGCCCCTCACATTCCGTGAGGGCGATCTCATGCTCCAGCTCGTCCAACGGACGGCCGGCCAGCACAAATTGGCCTCCCCATGGGAGGGCCCCTTCATCGTCAGCAAGGCCCTGTGCAACAACGCGTACTACGTCATCGATGCAGAAAAGACAAGCAAGCGCAAGAGAGACGCCTCCGGTGAGGAGACGGAGCGCCCCTGGAATGCGGAGCTCCTCCACCCGTTTTACAGCTGAACCACGCATGTATGTATCGCTACCTTTTGGACTCAATGAAAGCAACGGGTCCCCCGAACGACACTCGGGGGCTACCTTTTTTTTGTCTCTATCGAGCGTACCCTTGCGCACTTTACCGCAGCTTATTTTTCCCTCCGGGTTGGCAACGCCGGCTTGGGGGCTAGCCGCCTAGCCCGCGCCTAGCTCTCCCACAGCCGGCCTATTAGCATGTGCGTTGCCTAAGCCCTCTCTTCGCCCCAGCCCTCGGACCGGCTCCCGGCCGTCCAGCTGGCAAGAGCCAAAGGCCGAAAGCACCCCCACGCGAAAAGTGGTTTCGAAGGTGTAGCCGGCTTGGGCAACCCAGCCGTCGCTTTCACCCATCGCCGCACAGGCCGGCTGCGCTCCAGCCGGCTCCGCCGCCTGCAGCCAGCCGACGCAGTGGGTGTGTCGCTAGCGCTCAAGTCCTAAACCCTAAGTACTGTGCGCTTCCTTCCAAAAACCGACTCCCCGTCGCAGCTACAGACCAGCTCCCGGCTATCCAGTTGGCGGGGAGAAAGTTGAAAGAGCAGGCGAACAAGAAAAGGTCTAAGGACAAAAGGCGAAAGTGAGCCACCAGTTGGCAGCAGTATGCATACATGAGAAATGCATGCACTCATATATGCAGCCAAAAGTTCATTACATGAAATTACACCCCCAACGGGCGGACTTGTCGGCTAACAGCACTTCAAATTTAAGTACAAGAGCAAAAGGCAGGAAAGCAAAGGCCCTATGCTACTGGCGCGTCGGCCCCAGGCCGAGCCGGCTCCCCCGAGACGGCGGTGTCTTCCTTGGTGGTGGCGTCAGCATAGCCCCCGGCGCTGGAGCCGGCGCCCACACCTTCCGTTTCGCCGGCGCCCCCTTTCGGGTCCTCGAGGGCAAGACCAAAAGTGTCGGCGGGGAGTGCCGTGCTGTCTGACGCCCGCTCCAAGATGAACTCGTCATGAGGGGTGAACGACGCAATGTCGCTAGCCCGCACGGTGATCGGGGTGGCCCGCTGCGCCAAGTCCTCCTCCGCCCTAGCCCGGTGCGCCGCCAGCCAGTCCAGCTCGATGTTGGGATACCACGAGAGCGCGAAGCTAAGCGCCATCTCCGCCCCGGCCCTGGCCGCAGAGGCCCTCCACGCATCGACTCGCGCGGAGCCGGCTTCGAGCCACCTGGCCAGCCGGCTGACAGTTTCCGGCTGCACCGCGTCCGGCCAGAGGGTCTGCACCATAGCCAGGCCGGCATTGCGAAGCCTCTCCATGACATGGCGCACCGTCTCCAGTCGGGCCTCGGCGGCAGTGCCGATCTCCGCCACGGACCAGGCGGTGTGCGTCCCAATATGGACCCCCACCGCCCTCTGCTCCTCCCGCTGAGCCTCCACGACTGCCTCGGCCGGTGCCTGCGTCTCAGGGAAGGCCTCTGGAACGGAAATAGAGGGAAGGTCGGAAATCAGAAAAGGGCTAAGGGCCCAGCCACCGGCAGGAGCCGGCCGGGCGTAGTACAGCAAGAAAACCAGCAAGGGACTCACCGGCGAGAAGAAGGTCGATGTGCCGCACCTCTGTCAGCAGCGCCTGCTCCTTCTTCGTCCATTCGTTGGCGCACTGGTTGTGGTTCGCCTCAAGCAGGTGGACGTCTTCGATGGCCTTCTTCACCTGCTCCTCCTTTTCCAACATTGCCTTGCGGTGCACCTCCGCAAGCCGGTCCATCTCGACCTGGTGGGCGGTCACTGCCTGGTCCTTCTCCAGGGCCAGCCGATCCGCTCGCTCCCGCTGCTGGTCGCGCTCCGCGGCCGCCTCACCGCGCTGACGGCCGGCCTTGGTCAGCTGGCGCCGAAGCTCCTCTACCCCGGCCGGGTCGATGGCGGCGGCTGCGCAGGCGGACGCGGCCTCCGATCAACGGCCAAACAGGAAAAAAGAACAAAGATTCAAATCCAAGAAGATTCGACCCGGCTGCTACGCAGCCGGCTCGAACCTCGGGGGCTACACCCAGTGGGTGTGCTGACGTGCCCCCACTGGAAGATCGCGAACCACATACCTTTGACCTGGCGCAGCTCCTCTGCCTTGGCGGCGAGTTGGGCCTTGAGCTCGCAGTACGCGGCCAGAAGGCGGTTGTGCACCGCCACTCGCCGGGCATAGATCTCCTACAGAAGGAAGAGTTAAGAGTTAAGGAAAGCCGGCTCGGGAAGATTCGACCCGGCTGCCCCGCAGCCAGCCTGAATCTCGGGGGCTACACCCAGTGGGTGTGCTGGCGCGCCCCCACTAGAGAGCGACCGAATCGGTCAAATAAGGAAAGCAAAAAGAGCAAAAATGCCAAAGCATGTGCGAGAGGACAAGAACTAACCTCGACGGTCTGCTCCAGCTGCCGCATCCCGTCCTCCTCCGCCTGGACGAAGCCCTGCAACCGGCTGCGCCGGCCGGCGAGCTGCTTTCGCAGGGCGTTCACCGCGAGGGCCACCTCGCTCGGCGGCGTCCCACCGGTGGCCTCACCGGCGTGAGCCCAATCCAGCTACAGTTGGGCCGTCGCTCCGGTGCTACTCCCACTGGCCGCCAGCTCTGGGTCGCGTCCGGCCGTCCGCGTCCCACCCAGCACCAAGGCACCGGCGCCTTCGGGTATGCCCTCCGCGCCAAGCGGCAGCGTCCCTCCCCCTCCGGTCGCGGCAGGCTCAGGCTCACATCTCTCACCACTGTCGTCTTCAGCTGTGCCGCCTTGGCTGGTGGCGGGCGGTGTGTGGGGCACGGCCGTCAGGTACGGGGCCGGCTCGTGGGCGTTCGTCTCCCCCTGCCCCGCCACCTCGGCGGTGGCGCGAGCGTCCGCCTTAGCCCAGCGAGCCGGGTCATGTATCGCCTTGGAACGGTCCTCCGGGGGCGGCGACGGCGGTGACGAGTCCGCCTCCCACGCCGACCACTCGGCGCCCTCCGCTCCGGCCTGGGCCGCGCCCCCTGCCTGCATCCCCTCGACGCCCCACCACGCCTCCTTCTCCGCTTCCTCCAGCGCGGATCCGGATTGCCGGGTTGCGGGCTCCTCCTCGGGGGTCTCGGCCGGATCGCGCCGGGCCGCGTCGCCCCGGCCCCCTCGCCGGTCGGCCTCCTCCCCGGCTGCGGCTGCCGCTGCTGCCTCCGCTAGGGCGAGCGGTTCCTTGCCGAGCACACGAAGAGTGTAAGAAGGGAAAGACGACATGGCAACGCCGCAAGAAGAAGCAAAGTGAAAACAAAAAAGAGGGGTAAAAGGGAGTTGACCCTGAGATCATGGGAACCGCCCGCTTCGGGGCCACGGACGGTGCTGTCCGGCGCACCTTCTTCGCGACCGCCTTCGCGCCGGCCGGCTGGGTCGCCACAGGCCGCTTCCCAGCCGGCCACCTCTCAGCCGGCTATTTCCCGTGCGGCCGCTCCGCGATCGCCTGCCCGTCGGGAGGGCCGGCGCCGCCCGTCTGCCGCAGCCGTTTTCGAGGAGCAATGCTGGTTCCTCCCTCCAAGGACGCACGTGCTACACCACGTGCACCGTTTAGGTCGTCAGCATCATCGTCGGTCCACTCGCGCAGGGGGTCTAGGGCCGAAGACTCACCGGCTCGGCTGGATCCGCTGGCTTTGGCGCCCTCCGACTGCCCCTCGTATCCGTCTGCGGCCCCCTCCGAACCTTCCTCTCCGTCCGAGGCGGACCGATCCGGCAGCAGCTGCCGCAGATTCGCTCCGTCGTCGGTTGGCTAGCTGGGGAAACGCAGTAGCCGGCTTGTCACGTAAGGTCGCCGAAAAAGAGAAGCGGCCATGAAGTATGGGGACCAGGGACTCACCGCCGGCGTCGGGTTCTGCCGGCTGTAGGGCTCCTTCCCGAAGCTCCACACCTCCTCCTTGAGCCCCGCGCTTGAGATGCCGTTGACCCGCCGGGCGATCTCGGCCGGCGTAAACTCCCTCATTGACATCCGACTAGGGTCACGCCGGCCGCTCATGTCGCACATCAGGTGCGGCCTGCGCTGCAGCGGTAGCACCCGGCGAGCGATGAAGTCCGCCAGAAGATCCGAAGGGACGAGCCCCTCATGGTCCGTCAGCTCCTTCAGCCGGACGCAGATGTTGAGGATCTCTCCGGACGGCTGCCTGGGGTTGTGACCCCAGTTCAGTTTCCCCACCGGCCCCACATTGCTGAATGGAGGCAAGTTGATGTGGCCATCCGCTGGATTGATGTTCTTAATGTAGAAGAAGGACCTCTGCCACTTCTTGGCTGAGTCCTCGAGGGGAACCTTGAGGAAGCTGCCAGCCGGCCGGTTGGCTACCACCGCTGCCCCGCAGGCGGACATGGCGCCGGCCGCCGCGCCCTGCTGCTTGAGGTAGAAGAAACGACCCCACAGGTCGATGTGGGGGGGGGGGAGGCCGAGATAACCTTCGCAGAAGGCCACGAAGGCCGAGAGCTGCACGATGGCGTTGGCGCCGAGCTGGTGCGGCTGGAGGCCGAAGAAATCCAGGAAGGAGCGTTAGAAGTCGCTCGCCGGGAGGCCGAGCCCGCGGGCGAAGTGCGTGTAGAAGACCACCACCTCGCCGACCAGCGGCGCAGGCACACGCTCTTCACCGGGCGCGCGCGCTTCCACCTTGCTCGCCGACGGCAGCCTTCGCGTGCGGCGGAGATACTCAATGTCCTCCTCGTTCACGTTCGAGCCCTCCCAGGAGCCTTTCGGCAACGCCATGGACGGGCTTGGCGGGGGTGAAGATGTGGCGACGGTGGAGCTTTGCGTGCAGGCGTGCGCCCGTGGGAGGAAGCAGAAGTTGGAAGAAAAGAGGCTGTTGGGGGGTGAATGGCGATATGGGCCTCGGCCGTTCCCCCTCCCCCTCATTTAAACCCCGAGGAGATCATGGGGGAGTGGGATCGTTTGCGCCCATGATCCCCCACTCCTCCCGCAATACACGGGCGCGTTAATTACCCTGGGAAGCTCAATCGACAGGGCCTTCCGCAGAAGATCCAGCACGCGGGTCGAGCCCGCGGCCTAGTGGGCCCGGTCCTCGGCGACGTCCCGTCGCGCGCGTGGCCTGGCAGGGCTAGGCCTAGCCATGGCCCCCACGTGGCATGCGGCTGGCGTGCGGCGGGCGCGACCTTTGACAACAGCCGATGAGCCGGCGGACCATTCGGTTTCTCCGCCCCAGCCGGGTGCGGGGAGGGCCAGCCATGAACAGCAGCAGCCGGCCGGTTCGGACCTCTCACCCGTCAAGATGTAAGCTGCCGGGGTCCCGGCCGGCGGCCCCCTCCAGCTTCGGGGACTATTGTCGGGGTGATGACCCCCGGGTAGGCACATCAGCACTTAGTAATTTTCAAAACAACGGGGCAGCTAGCGCCCCTCGGTCCGGCTCGCCCTCCAGCCGGCCGTGCGGCTCCAAACCGGCTGGACGCGGCGACAAACTCAACCCGACCTCGACGGGCCGGCTCCAGCCCTGCCCGTCCGGATGACAAGACAGCCCCCCCGCCCCCCCCCCCCCACGCCAGGGCAAGCGTGTCTACAGTGCACCCGCCACCGCTGACTAGGGCAAGCATGGCCACAGTGCGCCCCGGAATCTCGGCCCGGGATCGACGGCGATGGCGTGCCACAGTGACGGCCGGCCGGCGGGACCCGCACCTAGTGGGCCCCAGCAGCCGTCGGGCCCCCTGTCCGGCTCGAGACAATGGCATCGGGGTCCCGCGCCCATGTGAGTCTACCTTTGTAACCCTGGGGGGCCAGGCTATAAGACCCCCCAGGAGCCCCCATGTTGGGGGGTTCGGCTCGGTTCTTGAACACACACAAACCAGGAGAGGGAGAGAGTGAGCTCTCCTTCCTCCTCCCACCAGACAGCTCTAGGAGCACCGTTGTAGCCCCCTTTGTGATCCATTTAGTAGATCCGGCAGGACTAGGGGTTTTACCTCCCCCGGAGGGCCCCGAACCTAGGTAGTCCCGCTCCGCTTGTCCCCAATCTCGTCTTCGGAACCCACCGACATCCTCCGGCCCCAAACACGTTCGATAAGCCTACCCATGACATCTGCCGTGACAAAACCACGACACCTTCAGTCTGACCTCTGGTGGAAGGTTAGTGGGCCGACCTAGTCCAGCACAATGGGGGTGGTGCCCCAGTGGCACCCCCAAAACGTTTTATTTAAATTTGGCGAACATTCGCAAATTTTGAGCAAAAAACACGATTTTCATTGAAATTTGATAAATTGCAATGAAATTTAAACTACAACTAAATTTAGACTAATCTGATCTAGGCGCCGGGAGAACGTGGCTCGCTAGGGCCAGCCTCATCGCCGTTCGCCACCGGGACGACGACGTGACAGGGGCCAGCCTCGCCGTCGTTCGCCCCCTGCTCGGCAAAGTAAGGGGGTGGGGGCAGGTTCATTCGGGCCTGCCACCTGCGCGATCCAGTGCCTCTTGCCCTGGCTTGGAGCGCCAGCCAGTGCGCCTCTCCTAGCGGCCCACGCTCTGCGCTATGTGGCGCTGTCTCGCTGCCTCGCGCTCCGCCTTCGTCGCCATCGTGCGTGCTCCGCTCTCTCCCTCGCCTTGCTTGCAACGTTTTTGTGCTACACACTGCTTGCAACGTTTCTTCTCTCTTAATTTATACTTCTATTACAGAGAACAAAAGACGACCTATTCTTCAGGCCACAGATAAGCACCTAGCATTGTACAAGGCCTTAACAGCCGCGCCATCCCACAGCCACTCGCCCGTCACCTCCTACTAAGCCACCACGACCAGGTTACTTCGTGCCATCCCACGATGCGGTCGAAGTGGCGAGCTATCAGCTACTGAAAAACAGAGATGACCATGTCGTGAACAAGCTCACGCTGCATGGCCTACAGAAATGCTAACCCAAACTAACTAACACAAAGATAAATGTGCAACAAGACTATACATGTTAACAGTTCTCTATATATCCGGATGATGGGTGTGCGTAAATAAAAAAAATTAGAACCACTGGCTCTTTACTAATCGATGACGTTCAAAGGAATAGAAACTCCGTCAGGGGGGCGGGGAGAACCTAACCCGACGGCCCAAAGCATTGGAGATAGAACTACGAGCCAACCTATGAACTTCGCCATTGGACTTCCTGCTCTCGTGTTTAAACACAGTCGTCCTGAACTGGCTAGCAGTCGTCTTAATCTGGGATGTTGTAAGAACCCACCATGGGGGAGCGGTCGCAGCTTTGTGTCGAGACCACTCCGGTCTTTACCTGGGGTCCTCGGCAGTGGTGTTTCAGGGCATTAACGACCCTATGATCTTGGAGACATATGCTTGCCGGGAGGCGTTATCACTGGCGGAGGATCTAGCCATCCAAAATATATATGTGGCCTCATACAGCCAAGGGGTGGTAAACGACATCAACAATGGGACGGGAGGTCCTAATGCAGCTATAGTACATGAAATAATGAATCATTGTAATAGTTTTACTTCTTACATTTTCATTCATGAGCGGAGAAACTTTAATTATGATGCTTATAATCCCGCCAAGTTCGCTTTTAATCTAGGCGTAGGTAGACATGTTTGGTTGGGCAATCCTCATGACCCAAACCTTGTACCTATGACCTTTGCTTTGAATGAATAAAGATGGCGAGATTTCTCAAAATAAAAAAGTAAAGTAGTTGCCGGAAAATACACAGCCTTGATAAATTAGTACCAGTAGTTTCGTTACATTTTTTTTTTGAGAAACAGTAGTTTCGGTACAGAAATTTCATTGCACAATACACTGTGAGGCCTATCTTTTTTTTTTTTTTTTTTGAGAAACAGCACGCTTTATTACTCAAAGTTTAGGGGAATACAAAGGTGATTTGGAGGCTCACCCAACCAGACATAACGCCCCATCCTAGCTAATCTATGGGGTTCCCCGTTACAATCGCGCTGTTCGTGACTAAAACGAGCAGGCCTCAAAAGGAGCAGCTCTAGCTTGTGTTTCCTTCAGAATGGCGCTGTAAGGACCTAGGTTAGCTGGTGCTTGAAGCTTGATAATGCCTGGCTCATAAAGCCCATGAGGTCGATGATGGCTCAATAGCCCACATATAAAGCTGTCATGTAGTTTCAGTTCAGTAGCCTGATACTGGGAGCTCCTATTCCGCGCTTCAGACGCCAGGGCCAGGCGCCCACGCGCTGGCGCTGGTGGGCCGGCCCATGTACAAGTTCACATTTGAGGAAAAAATTGAAAAAAACGAAAAATCGCAAAAAACAAAAACAAATTCGTGAATTCAAAACACTTCACGGATTTTGAAAAACAGTTCATTAATTTCAAAAACAGTTCACCAAATTTGAAAAAAAGTTTATCGAATTTGAAAAAGTTCATCATTTTTTACAAAGATCATTGTATTTGAAAAATTAATCATCAATTTTGAAAAAAGTTCATCGATGTTGAAAAAAGTTTGTCGATTTTGAAAAAAAGTTCATCGAATTTGAAAAAAAAAATCATCGATTTTAAAAAGGTTCATCAAATCCTGTAAAAAGTTCACAAATTTTAAAAATTAATCATTTTAAAAAAAAAACTTCACCGATTTTGGAAAAAAATCACGAAATTTAAGTAAAGAAAAAACAAAAAGGAAAAAGAAAAGAAATAAAAAGAAAAGAAAAAGGAAAGGAAGAAAAGAAGAAAAGGGAGAAGTTATCACAGCAAAGCGTTGTGGTCGGGCCGTTTAGTGCAGTTTATCGGGGACAAGAGGGTTCGACTCTCCACACGCGCTATAGTTTTTTCAGTTTAAACAGAAAAGAAAAAAGATAGCCCCCGATACTGTACTTCCTTTGGAGCGTGGTTTATACTAACAAGATTCGTCTCAGCCCATATATCAGATATAGAAAAAAGATAGGGAAAACGGCTCAGCCCAAGCAAAGTCTGCCACAACGGAAAAAATATTCTTCCCTATCTAACATTAACTCTAAATTTTGTTCCCAATATACCACTGCGTCCAATTTTTGAGCTAACAGTGTTAAATAGCGTATGAAATGACAATTTTGCCCTCAAACATCTAGCCAATCTACCCCTTTATTTATCTGTCATGTTTAAAGGTGGGATAACACGAGCTAGTGTGGCCAAAAGGTTATGCTAAAAATAAATAATTCACCTAAGCTAAATACCTGATAGGCCAGGCTCATCGGTCGGTGGCTCACCAGCGATTTAAACGCCGGTGGTACGTGGGCACGGCGGTGAGGAGAAGTGTTCTGTGGCAATCCATCGACTACTTGTGTAGTTGTGTCGAGCGATCCAAGAAGCTAGCCTTTCACCTGTACGTGCGTGCAACCGCGTAGCCAGGCTGAAGCCACGCCCCGGGCCAATAGCATTGGTAATGTGCGAAACAGTGCGAAACAGTGATCCTTGAGCTACAGTTAACGAAGTATCAGCCGGCCACGCCCGGGGCCATGGCCCTGGTAGCCTGGGGCCTGGCTACGCCCCTGCGTGCGTGCATGCACTAAGATCAATCAATCAAGCAGCTAGCTTGCTTGCTTCTTTGAGTTAAATTTTGCATGTACGTGTGCAACCCTCCGGTGATTTGTTTTATCGTTCTAAAACCAACAGAACAGGGGCACAGGGCAAAAAAAGAGTGAAAATTTTGGTGATATACTAGTGCAAAGGGTAGTATTGTCATTTCAAGTGCCGTTTAACACTGTTAGCTCGAAAAACTGCCGGAAGTGTTATATTGGGAATAAAATTTAGAGTTGATGTTAGATAGGGAAAAAAAATATTTTGTCACTGTTAAATAGGGAATCCAGTTTTAAGTTAGTGTTAAATAATTTCATAGCAAAATGGGTTGGATCGATCAACCACGCAGGCACGCACGCATGGCATCCTCTTCTTTTCCCCAGGATCTGGCTACCGTACTTTACTTGCATCCTTTGCAGTCCATCGTCTCCACTAGTCCACAAGGAAAGCTACGCCTGCACTAGTCCAAGCAAGGAATCAATGCCAACCAGGCCCATACTATAAATTGAGAGACATGAAGTATATGACCAAGCAGCACAAGAAGCAATTTGGTCTCCCATCCGTAGGTCTGTCTTTGACCAATCGCTCTTCATCCAGCACAAGAGAGAGAGAGAGAGGTCGATCATGGCGGACGCGGTGATGGGGCCGCTACTGGGGGCGCTGCAGGAGCTGGTGATGAAGGAGGCGCAAGCGATGGCGGCGGTGGACGACGACGTGCGGAACCTCCGGGACAAGCTCATGTGGCTGCAGGCCTTCCTCCGCGACGCCGAGCCGCGGCGGCGCGCCAGGAACGATGAGCTCACCAGGGTCTGCCTCCACCAGATCCGTGGTGCTGTCTTTGACGCCGAGGACGCCGTCGACCGCTACTTCCTCGAGATCGACCTCTCCAAGTAGGATTCTGATGTCCCTGGTTTTGCTAATTCTTAGCCGGCAGAGAGATTTTTTGTATATTTCAATTGATTATACAACTTTAGTATTTTTAAAATGTAAAATTACTCTCTGTTAACAAAGATTTTTTATGTCTCTGTAATTATTACATTTTAAAATACTAAAGGTACAGAAAAATATGTGCTATTTTAGTAGTTTAAATGTGCAGAGTGAAGTTGTGCATTCTAAAGTACTAAATTTATACAAAATATAAATCGACTTAGACATAGAAGAAATCTGAGATTTCGATAGATCCTATTTTATAACGGTTTTGCTAATGCTCACCCGACCGAGTTTTCCTTACGGCTTAGTCGATGTGCAATTTTAATACTTCAAAATGTGTAACTAGTATCACATTTTGAAGTACTAAAATTACAAAAAAGAAATGCAACATTAGTATTTTAAAATATAAAATTTAATAAAATTACAAATTCTAAAGTAATAAAATAACATAAAAAGTAAATCCGACTGTGGCCTAAAAAATCTCAGTCGACTGAGATGTTGACAGATTTGTTATATAACTCCAGGAACCAAAGTGGCTCTGAAATCGCCACTTGGGCATGAGCTGCTGGTTGATTGAACAACACATATACTACTCCCTCCGTCTCGTAATTCATGTCGCAAGGGCTTTTTTTCAGTTTAGTCCTTCGAATTTTCCCGACCAAACCCGCAGTCCTCCCCGTCTCCTTCCTCACTCAGTTGCTCGCTCCGCCACGCCGGCGACGACGCTGCCTCCTCCCCCACCCCTCCCCTCCGTCCGACGCCACCTTTCTCTCCCCACCCACCTTTCCGGCGCACCACGTCGCCGCCGCCTCCGCCTCCGCCTCGTCCCCCCCACGCCGTCACCTCGTTCCCCTGCCAAAACAGAGCAAGCGGCAAGGTTCGATTTTTGCCGCCGCCTGGTTCCCCTGCCCATCGTGGACCACCTCCTCGCCGGCTAGCCTTCGTCGACCTCATCCATCCCCTCTGCAGACCCACCCCGTCCCTCCATGCCGCAGCTCCTTCGCCAGCAGCCCCGCCACGCCGCGGCTCCTTCGCCAGCAGGTCGCCGCCGCAGTCCATCCTGTGTTGCCATCACCAGCAGGTAGACGACGCCGTACACTCCTATTCAACCACGGCGCCGTCGTCCAGCACCTCAAGGCCGCCATCGTCTGGACCTCCTGTTCAAGATTTCAGATTCAAAGATGAGTACTGAAACTACTCCTTGATGCTAAGATTCAGACTAAAAATTACTGTCAAAACTGTCAATTTACTCCTTGATGTGGGCATTTCTAGATTGATCAGACTTCATTCAGGTTCAGAGGTACCCCAAAACTGTCAAAACTGTTGTGTCTAGTTTAACTGTCTAGTTTTTGTCTGAAATTGATCAGACTTCATTCAGGTTCAGAGGTACCCCAAATTTTGTCCGAATTGACCAGACTTGATTCAGGTTCAGAGAGACTTGATGGAGTACAAGTCATGTTTCTGTCTCAAATTGTTTAACATGAAATTTTCTTTACTGAAATTTCATAAACCTAACAATGGAGTACTACAGTTAGTGTGACCATTTACAAAATTTATAAAATCTGACCAAATGTGTAGTTAGTCAGTGTACTATAGATTTCTGTGTCAGCTGGAATTCAGTTATTCTTGTAGACTAAAACTGGTCCTGTCACATTTTCAGGTGCCTATAAATCAATGTGAACTTGCCTCTTAAAATCACTTATCCCTTGCCTACAAAAACACAGAAAACTTACCTACTATACTACTACTACAAAACTTGACTGGTTTGATGGAAGTTTGTGTACTGCTGATCATTTGCACTTGACAGTGTTTGTGACCATTTGCTTTTACAAAATCTGACCAAATGTGGCTCTACAAATCCCTCTACTCAAAATTGTTTGAAATAGGAAAATGGATCATAATTGTTCTGCTGAAAATTGTCACAGTTCTGAATTTTGTTGTACTCTTGTTACAGATTTACCAAGTGTTAATGTTCAGTTTACTGGAAACTTTAGACTTGCTGTTAGTGGATCAGAACATGTTGTTAGCTTTACTCAAGGCCTTGATATTAACTGAAAGCTTCTAATTAATACTCCCTCCATCCAATAATTCTTGCTCTATTTGCCCTAGTTAGCATATTGGACTATAATTATTAGAACTATTACTAGGACTATTACTATGAAGGAGTAGGGAGCATATTACTCTGAAAATTATTAGGACTATTACTCTGAAGGAGTAGGGAGCATATTACCATATTAGGACTATTTTCCCATAAATTAAAAAAAAATCAAATAATTCCAACTACTTCAAATAAAATCAAATAATTCAACTAATCACAAAAAAACAATTGAGATAAATTCAAATAATTCCTAATAAATCCAATACATTCAAATAATTACAATAATCCAATACATCGTGACATACACAAGGCATACACTTCCTTTTCTTTCTTTTCCTTTTTATAACTACTTCTTCTCTTCCCTTTCCTTTTCCTATTGCATTTCTTCTATAATGGCCCTGGTATCAGCAACTAGCTCACTGTCGCAATATACACTGATTATTTCCCTGCCATCATTCTGAAGACGTTCCTTGTGCAAGTGCGGCAGCTTGTATTGATTTCCTCCTTGATCTTTCATAACTTCAAACATAACTGCTTGCAATGTGATGAAGTTGTTGTACAACTTGTGAGGATCATAATTTTCAAACTCCTCTTCCACACCCTGTATCAGTTCCTGGATGTTTGTAGGTGACCTGCAATCGGTTAGAGACTGGAGAGAATTGTGAAAGCAGAGGTCCAAACAGTTGAAATCGAGACTGTTTGGAGGTTGTTGTATCAACTGAATGTCTAGGTCAGTTTGGTCCACAGCTTCTCGAAAAGCTCCATCATTGGGAAGGACATGAGGCCGTGCATTATCTTGTTGGATGAATATTGTTGCTCCCTCATCATCGTCAGGCCATTTATCTTGAATTGCTGGTATAACCTTGTTAATCAGGTAATCCCTGGACACAGGTCTGGTTACTTTCACTGGCTTCAGCACTCTTGTTCCCCTTGCTCTGTTCTGACTAGTTCGCACCGCCTCAGACTCTTCGACGAATGCCCAAATACCAATCTTTCCGTCAAATGTTAGCTCTGCATCATCATCGTATCGTGGTCTTGCCACAGCCGTTAAAAACATTACCTTCCCAATGTTGTTAGTGTTTGTCACGGTGCGCTCAGGTGGAGGTTCTCCTGGAAGTACATAGTAGCTGTTCTTCACCCTGGTCATGTCAAACCACTTTTCGCCTATATGGACCATATTAGTCATTGGCTTGAATATAGCTTGGGAAGTTGAGATCCAATTTTCATCGAGCATGGACATACAAAATTTCAATCTCGCGATCTTGTTCTCTGGCTTGAGGTAAGGCTTAACAGTGTTTGTGATGCGGTTGAGCTCATTTAACTGGAACCTCCTATGTAGGGTCGAGCGGGCCACACCGAGAGACCGTGCCAGAGATCGAATTTTCCTTCTTCTGTTTAGTGGGATTGTTGAGGTCCTTGCAAGATCTAGCTCTTTTCTCTTTCTGCCAGCTCTTCCTTTCTTCTTGTTTGAGACATCTACTTCTTGCCCCACGGCAATCTGCTTTTTAGTGTCTGACCAGATTCTTTCAACAGATCGTACATGTATGTTCAACAGGGTTGAGACTAGCAACTTGTCGTCTGGTTGAACATATCCATCTCTAAGCTCGATTACTAGCAGAGCGAAGTAAACACGATGCCTCTCCTTATTAGACAATTCTCTCCTTTTCTGTTTGCCTTCTACATCTTCTTGACCTTCATCATCTTCTTGAAGTATCCAATTCATAACTTCATCCTCTTCCTCTTGAGCTTCATCCTCTTCCTTTTCATCTTCTTGAGGCATCCAATTCATAACTTCATCCTCTTCCTCTTGAGCTTCATCCTCTTCCTCTTGAGGCAACATGTTCAAATCTATAGCTCCATCCTCTCCCTCTTGAGCTTCTTCCTCTTCAGGGATCCAATTCAAATTAATACCTTCATCCTCTTGCTCCCGAGGCATCATGTTCAAATCCATAGCTCAATCCTCTTCCTCTTCAGGGATCCAGTTCAAATTAATACCTTCGCCTTCGTCCTCTTGAGGCATCATGTTCAAATCCATACTCCTGCTATCAATGACAAAAGATGAGTACATCATGGTACCATAACAAGAATATACACACACAAAAAGAAAATGTAGGCCAAACAATAAATGGTGCCATGGCAGCATTTCTAGTTTGGTTGCCATGGCAGCCAAACAAGAAATGTTGCCATGGCACCATTTCTCAGTTCCCACTTTGGTATGGTTTTGATTTCGATCTTTGATAACTGACAACATTTTCATACACTGATTTTGTTTCTGTTTCTAGCTTCTTCAAGATATCTTCAACATCAATTTTCAGCAAATTTTTGAGAATTTTCACAGGATAAGCTAAGTCCTAAATAGCCATGATGAAGAAAAGAAGCATGTCTGTTTTGGGGGTCAGAGATAAGAAAAACCAATCAGAAACTGCAGTTTATTCAGGGAGTGAGTTAGTGGGGCAGGACTGGGGAGCTGCTAGCTGAGATGATGTAAGCCCAAGCAAAGCTTTGGGACTTGTAACTAAAACAAACACTAACAGATTTCTTATGGAATTGTAAACATCAATTATCTATTTACTGTTTATGTGATGTAGTCAGGCTGAAGCTAAATTTAATTTACAACCATCCTTCTTTTCGTCAACACGTTTACTGTTTTTCTCTTCCAGTACATTGTTTGAAATTTCAGAACCTAAGTTAACAGTATATCAATTTCATAAATTGGCAGATAGCAGTAGTACAAATAGCAGCAGCACATAGGGAGTATGATGGAGTACCTTCTGTAGAGTGCAAATAGCAGCAGCACACAGGGACTCAGCTTTGGATCAACAGGGACTTCTTCAGCAGCAACAGTGTTTGTACACTAACTCAGCAGCAGCAGCAGCAGGGACTTCTTCAGCAACAGCAGCAGCACTGGATCAACAGGGACTTCTTCAGCAGCAGCAGCAGTGGATCACACTAATGCAGTCAGATTGCAAATAACAACAGCAGCAGACTCCCACTAAATCAGCTTTGGATCAACAGCAGGGACTTCTTCAGTTTGGATCCAGCAGATGTAAGATTGTTGAGGACCAATAGCAGCAGCAGATTCTTTGGATCAACAGCAGTCTTTGGATCAACAGCAGTCTTTGGAGTATAAAGCAGTCTTTGGATCAACAGCAGCAGCACGAGCAGAGGATCAACAGCAGCAGATTCTTTGGTCACCAGATTCTTTGGATCAACAACACTGTTATTCGTGGTCACCAGATTCTTTGGATCAACAGCAGCAGCACGAGCAGAGGATCAATGGCACAACACGGGCAGAGGAGCATCAAACGCAACACTGGCAGAGGAGCAGCAGCAACACGGGCTAGCTCCACGGGCGGCAGGGGAGAGACAGAGGAGAAACAAGCGAGCGAGCAGAGGAGAAGGAGCCGCACGGCGGCGCGTGGGAGCTCGAGGAAGACTCGCGGGAGCTCGACGACGATGAGAGGGAGCTCCTGCTCCACCGGATCGTGCAGTTCTGGCGATGCCCATAGGGGATCACGGCGGGAGGGATAGCCGTGGCGCACGCGAGGCTGCTCAAATTGGATTTGTGGGAGCTCGAGGAAGACTCGCGGGAGCTCGACGACGATGAGAGGGAGCTCCTGCTCCACCGGATCGTGCAGTTCCGGCGATGCCCGTAGGGGATCACGGCGGGAGGGATTGCCGTGGCTCACGCGAGGCTGCTCAAATTGGATTCGTGGGAGCTCGAGGAAGACTCGCGGGAGCTCGACGATGATGAGAGGGAGCTCCTGCTCCATCGGATCATGGTGGGAAATTCCAGCGACGCCCGCAGGTAATCGCGACGGGGGGAATCGCAGCGGCGCGGGTCTGGGCGGCGGTGGCGGAGCGGGTACTTGGCGACGACGGCGGTGGATCAGGTATGTGGCGAAGGAGGCGGAGCACTTCCTGGTGGGTGGCAAATCCCGCAGCTTGGCGGCGCCGGCCCCTGGCGATGCACGGGCGACGGCGGAGGAAGAAGACGGGGGTGGAGGGACTTGTTTGCGACGGTTTTAAAACTGCGAGGGCTTTTTTGCAAAATTGGCAATGAACTACGCCCACGACAAGAATTAGGGCTAGTAGAGCTAAATTATATATATTATTTATGAACTCTGAAGGTACCCAGGCTGGAGCCAAGCCATCCTCCAATTCTTCGCTGGATTGACCACGCAGGTGCGCGTGCGGAGGGACCTCTCGAGGAGGGTCGGATCCATCAACAGGAGGCTCGAGAGAATCATCGAGAACAAGGATAAGTATAAGATCGATGACCAGGACTCCTCGTCAGTCACCACCTGGAGGCCGTCCACTGAGATTAGTGCCGCTGTTGAAAATCTGTGAGTTGTCGAATAGATGCTTATTTTTTCATTCTAAAACTAGCTAGTTGGTCCACGCTTTTGCGCAACTAGATTTTATTATTCAGCATACAGTAATATGATCTTTTATTATTTTACTTCGTCACCACTTACTATTTAATCCAGTTCACCACTATAATAGTTTTGATATATCATTTAAAATATAGAAAAATATATTCAAACATTGATGTCTAACAACTAAAGATAAAGAGCAATCTCATCGTACTCCATACAAAATAAACAATTTATGTATGATTTTTCTCTTTTACTCATACATATACATCTTTTTTCCACTGCTACATTTTCTTTATAATTTATATTGTTATTTTAAATTTTTAATATCTCCATGTAAACCAAATCTTACTCTTAACTATCATACAAAATTTATTTCGAATTTAGATATTTTTGGATTTTGTATAGAATTTGTAAGAAAATAAAAATTATTTATCTGAAATATTAGACTTAATTAAACATGTAGTATCATCCTGTCAAGCATGATCTAACTAATAAATCATAGTTGTATTATTTGTTATGTAATATGAGTTGTAATATATTCCTATTTTATTATTCCTAATTTAATAAATAAAATAGATTTGTACTCATTATCTAACTAATAAAAATAATGTTTTTTATATTTTATTCCAAATTTAATATATAAAGTAGAGTTATATTCATTGTCATGTAATAGGTGTAATACATTTCTATTTTATTATTCCGAATTTAATGAATAAAATAGAGGTGTACTCCCTCCGTTACAAATTATCTGAAGTGTTGGACCTCTTTTCCTCCATCCAGGTTTATATGAATGTTAATGAATCTAGACATATATCCAAAGTAGGCACATAGAATCATGCATGAATCTATTCAAAACCTAAAACTTCAAATAATTTGGAACGGAGTGAGTATTCTATATCCACTTAATAAAAGTTGTGTTTACTATTTTTATTATTCTGAATTTAATAAATAAAACAGAGTTGTACTCATTATCCAACTAATAAAAACAATTTCTTATATTTTTATTCCGAATTTAATATATGAAGCAGAGTTGCATTCATTGTCATGTAATAGAAGTTGTAACATATTTTTATTTTTCTATTCAAACTTAATGAATAAAATAGAGTTTTATACTCGGTATCCACCTAATACAAGTTGTATTTACTATTATAAATTTCTATATACTAGTCTTATAGATCTTGACTGTACTTTTCTATTGTTTAATTTGGACTATTGTTTTTCTTCTGTTTTAAATATAAAAGCAGAAGTAGTTTTGAGTATAATATTCTTCCTCCGTTCCTAATTGTAAGATGTTTTAGATATTTCAATGAGGACTACATGCGGACTGAAATGAGTGAACATACACAGTAAAACTCGTCTAGAAAATGTGAATCAGTAAAAAGTTAAAACATCTTATATTTAGGAACAGAGGTGGTAATGGATAGGCTTATCTTGCCCTCTATTGTATTTTTAAATGTGTATATAGAAACCCTAACACTTAAAAGTTGAACATGCATGCAGGGGTCGTTTCGCGCTACCATTGGTGGGACGAGATGACACGCAAGAGAAAATAAAAACGGCGCTCAACGAGGAATCCAAGCACCCCGTGGTGATCACGGTGGCAGGAGAGAGCGGCGTCGGCAAGACGAAGCTGATGAAGGCGATCTACGAGGATCCCCTAACCAAGGAGCATTTCAGGGTGCGCATGTGGGTGAGCTTCGCGCCGG
The DNA here is from genome assembly GCA_039707655.1 of Elymus sibiricus. NCBI lineage: Eukaryota > Viridiplantae > Streptophyta > Magnoliopsida > Poales > Poaceae > Elymus > Elymus sibiricus. Next base: position 21,830,168 of record CM077666.1, read on the forward strand.
GCCTCAGCGCCTCCCAGATCCTCAAGCTGGTCCTCCTGCGCTTGGCGTTGAAACCGGCCAAGAGCAGCTACGACGACGATGACTATCCCGGCATAAGGCTACGAGCGGCGCTACGAGCCAAGATCTACCTACTGGTCCTCGACGGCGAGGTCAGCAGCACGGAGTGGAACGGCATCCTGTCCTTCCTCGAGACGAGCGGCACCAAGAGCAGAGTGGTGAGGATCACGCGGAGGGACCCGGCGGCAGAAGCGGCGGCACATTCCTCCAGCTTCAAGCACAGGTATATCGTCCTTAAGCACTTGGACAAGGACACGTCCATGCAGCTGTTCCGCAGGGCGCTCCGCCTGGGCAGGCATGGTGAGAAGCATAACAAGATCTCGGCCGACGAGGAAGACGACCCGAAGATGAAGAAGCACCTGGATTCCATCCACTACATCACCGGCGGTCTCCCGCTGTCGGTCGTGCTGCTGGCGGGCCTCCTGCAGACCAAGGAGTTCCCCGGGGAATGGATTCGCGTGTTCGAGCACCTCACGCACAAGTCGGGCGAGTCCAAACGGGACGACATCATACTCTCCATGTGCTTCGACGACCTCCCGCACGACCTGAAATCGTGCTTCCTCTACCTGGCATGCTTCCCGGTGAACATGCTCGTCAAGGCGCGCACTATGGTGAGCATGTGGATTGCGGAGGGTTTCCTGAGCCCCAGGGGGGGCATGACGATGGAGAATGTGGGCATCCATTTCTTGAACGAGCTGGCCAAGAGGCGCCTCATCAACATCCCGCCGGTGGAGTACGCCGATCCTGGGTTCGAGAGCATCACCGTGCAGTCCAGGGTCCACGACTTCCTTCTGCATGAGGCGCAGGAGGCCAGCTTCGTGGAGGTCCACTGCGGCGACGATGTCCCGATGCTGACCACCACTCGCCGCCTCGCGCTGCAGAATCACAGCGATAAGTATGCTGCCCTCACCACCCCTCTGCCCAAGCTGCGGTCAATCTTCTCCAGCTTTGAAAAAGAAGACACGGCGACGGCGGCGGCTGCTGCTGCAGGCGACCGAAACAAGAAGGATACAAAGACCAGTACTGCTCGGGTCTTCCCTCATCTTCTTCGGAGCCCTGACAGCGCCTACACGTACCCCAAGGAGATCATACAGAGGCTCCTACGCAATTCCAAGTTCCTCCGTGTCATCAGTCTAGATGGCCTCGACATTGGCATCGAGTTACCCCATGAAATCGGGAGCGTGGTGCACCTGCAGCATCTCGCCATCACCTCCTGCTCCCTCAAGGTAATTGAGTTTTTTTTAAAAAAAATTGATATTATTTTTGAAAATTCGAAATCTATATTAGACTAAAATTAAAATTTTCTAAAATACCAACTTCATGCATTGTCAAAAGCTGATAGGGGCATACTATCGGCATTTAAAAAGCCGACAGGATCTAGTCATGTTTTTCAGTTTGGAAAAATTCGAAAAGAGTGCAATTTCAAGTTTAAAAAACCAAGAAAAAAAACAGGTGTTTATGTTCGAATGAAAAACTCTTATCCAGGTAATACCACCGTCAATTGGGAAGCTGACCCGGCTCCAGACGCTGGACGTCCGAGGCACCGGCGTCAACGCGCTCCCCATGGGGTTCTGGAAGATACGGACGTTGCGGCACGTGTTCGGGTCCATCGTCTTGCCCAGGCGAGTCGGCCACCTGGAGCAGCTGCGGAACCTGACGACCGTAAACCAGGGCAACAACGGTGTCTGGGACAAGAAAACCTCCACAGGATGGTACGCCTCAACACGCTGCACGTCGACGGGATCTCCGCCGACAGCGTGGAGGCCATCTACGAGCTCAAGTACCTCGTGATCCTCAACCTCGCTTCCGGCGAGCAGGCAATGATCCCCTTGGCTCTATTCACCAGATCCAACCTCCCACGCCTCCAGATGATGCGGCTGGACGGGAAGATGGAGCAGTCGCCGGCAATGTCGGGTCGCAGCTTTACACTCCCGACCCTGACGCAGCTGTTCCTGAAGAACACCATGGTGCCGCAGTCCTTCGTCGACCAGCTGGGAACCGGCCTGCCACTCCTCTCCGTGCTTGTCCTGCTGGAAGGCTCCTGCGAAACGGAGAGCATCGTCTTCAGCACCGGGTTCCACAGCATCAAGTACGTGACGCTGGATGTGGAGCTGCTGCGGGTCGAGATCCGGAGCCCCGCATTCTCCCATCACCTCGTGCAGGTGGAGATCGTCGCCTACTCCTCTGACATCCTTGTCGATATCTCTGACCAACCCAGCATCAAGGACAAGATCAAGATCGATGATAAATACGTCTGTGGTATGGCAGACCCCGAGCCCAGAGGTGCTCTCCAGGCCCTACTGAATCGTCTAATGGCGGCCACCGGTGGGGCTCGTACGACCGCGAGCCGTATTCAGACAAAAACATAGATTAATTAATTTGATGTATATATATCCATGTGTGTGATAGTTAATTACTAAGATTGAGAGTGTTGCTTGTGTGATGGTGTGCGTGTGTGTGCATACGTGAATCTTACTTGTTATGTCAGCTTGTTTATTTGTGTGTGTAAATTGTTCATCAATCAATAATAATTGGATCATTCCAATCCATTCTCTCAATCTCTCTATACCTAATTCTAATACGTTATCACGCACACACTGCTCTCCAAAAATCGAGCAAGAAAGAGAACGCAGAACAGGAGAAGGAAGAAGAGGAAAGGTAAGATAATGCCATCACCATAGATGATGCCGATCTTCTTCTTTCCCCTGCCCCTCATCACTGCTGTGGGAGGAAGCCTTCGTACCCCATTGCCACTGGTTCACGGTGGCCGTCGCCTCGAAAATGGCGTTCTCCGTCGCTCCAGGCGGTTTGACAACCCTTGGCGCCATCGAAGGGAGGACCATGAGACACCAATCGCTGCCGGCATCACGGCCTGCAACTCCCGCACCTCGGGCTCCGACATCGCCCCCACTGTCTCTCCGGGTTTCAACTCTCAACACCGGCCACCGCGAGCTTTGCTACTCCTACGCGCAGATTTTATCGGATGGTGAGTTACGGACTGAGGTGGGATTAAAGGATTGGGAAATGAAGAGGGACGGCCCCACCATGCAAATCAGGGGGGAGAAGAGATTGGTTAGAAGAGGTCGTCCGTAGGCAGCAGCCCGTAACGGTCCGTAAGTTTAGAATTTTCGGGCCACCGCTCAGGGACCACTGAGGATGACCAGCGGCGAGTATCTCTGACTCTTCAACCCTGGCCTCCCGCTGGAAGCATGGACACCGCCACGCCAAGCCTGAGAGCCTCTCCGGCAATGTCACAACCAAGATGAAGCCCGACGCTGTCTTGGCTCCTCGGGGGCCCCTCTGCACCACTAAGTTGTCCCGACGACGAGATCGCGGCACGACGCTCCATGTGCACGGCAATGGCCCGTGTCCGCCAACACCGCCTCCATTACCTTCACCTCCGCCGGCATGTCGGCCAGCACCGACATCTTGAGTACGCCAATTGGACTCCGCATGAGAGAGAGAGAGAGAGATCAGAAATCCCCCAATTCCCCAATCCACCTCCCTCCTGCTACATACGGACGAGGAATGCATAGATTTCCACGGCGTAGTTTTTGGCTTTTGTAGCGACGAGCCTTGTAAGGGCATGTACAATGGTTGATAAGATAGTCTTATCTTAAGTCTTGCATGTAATTTAGAGATGACAAATTTTTTTGTCTACAATGGGTTATCTCTTAGCCTTATCTTTGATAACTAGCTATTCCTAAAAACGTGGTGAGACAAATTGTGCTAAGAGATCACCTCTTGTCTTCTCTTAAATAAGAGAAGGCAAAGCTTTTTTTCTGAGTTCTCTCTCCTCCACCTCATCATTAATCCTACATAGCATTCTTAAGATAGCACCATTGTACATGCCCTAAAGGTTTATCGACTTTGTAAAGATAAGTATATTTATTCTTACAGGGAAAAGAAAGTTTGGTCAACTGAAACTTGAGTGCACAAATGCAATTGAGCCAGAAGTGCCCACTGGACAGTCCAACCGAGCCAGCGGAAGACGGACTGCAATAACCAGCGGCCGTTCGTTGGCCAGGATTTTAGTGTTTTGGGGATGACATTTTTGCCAAAAAAAAATGGCATTTCGTTTATTTTAGTGCATTTTTCCATTCAAAAACTGTCATCTTCAGATCTTGATTCTTTGGCTATGAGGAGATGCGTTTTGGATTTCCTCCAGGGGAATGATCGCGAGATAACATTCCTCAGAAGAAAAAGTCAAACTGAGGCGGGCGTACGGATCCTGCCGTCGAGACGACGTGGAGCGGCATGCTCCGTCCGGAGATCACACCACACATACAGAGCGAGCCCGCAATGTCTGACGGCTGATGACCTGACCTACCATAACACCTCACGGGAATTTATTTTGCCCTACGTTAGTGGCTTATCGTGTTGTCTTGGTTTTTTTTTTTTTTTGGCCCTACTACCTACCATAAGAGCTCACGATAATTTATTTTGCTTTCCGGGTTTAGTTTTTTTTTTTAACATAGTACAGACGCAGACGCTCGTACATACGCATATACACTCATCCATATGAACGAATGCACGCACATATCATACCCCTATGAGCACCTCCAAGAGACTGAGCAGACACATCATCTTAAGATTGACGAAGTAGCCACATATGCCTTCGTAGTCTATGTGAACGTCTCCTCTCACTGAGTGCACATCGCCAGAAGACATAAAATAAATCGAGGAAAATACGAGCACCAATATCAAGTGTAGAACTTGAACCATGGTGGGTTAAGATATCATTGTCCTCCTAACCATCCAAATATTTATTTATTTATTTATTGGACGTGGCTAGGCAGCGCATGGGCGCTTGATGGATTGCTCGAGCACATCCACCATATTGGGAAATTGATGTGACACGTCATACTAGTCTACCAAAAAAGGAAAGTACATAGTCTCCCATCCTCAGGTTACCTCAGCCGAGAGACCACGTGCATTTATTTGGAGTTTCAAAAAAATTTAAAAGTCATAACTTTTGATTCGAGTGTCGAAATTTAGATCCGTTTTCACTGTTGGGTTTCTGGCGACGAGTTCTTCAAAACTAAATCCCATATGAGTAGGTTTCGACGAACTTTTTTTCCGAGCAACTTTGTGTGCTACAGAGGCAACTTTAGTGCTATGGGAAAACAACTCCTTTTTTTCTCTTAGTATGACTACCTATGAGCGGAGGATCCTTCTAAGTTGATTACCATGACTTCCAATTGACTAGCTTCACCTCTAAGTCGCCTACCATAAGGACAACTCCAACGCGGATCGTGAAATCGCCCCAAATGTCGGGATCGGCCTCTCTAGACATCTTTAACCATCTAATGACGGTCACCTAATTTTTTTGAACAAGTTCGTACGTCCGAAATCCTCCAAACCGAACGACGAGGGGGCGTTCTCAGGCCCCCTCAGCGTCCATTGCTCCCTCCGACATCAAGCCAGATCCCATCTCCTCAGACGACAAGAGGAGCAGAATCCGCCCCTCCTAGCCGAGTCTGCCACGACGGACAAAGAGTCCGCGCTATAGATGGAGATGCTAACCCAACGGTCAATCTTCGATCGCGGTCTGACGATGCCCTCTCTGCCGCTCCCGAGCAAACATGACGTCCAAAACCGGATGCCGCGTAAAGGAGGAGATGTCGTCCCCACTGCGCCAGCCATTTCTGTTGTAACAAGGAGGTGGCAAGAACAACTTTGAATATTGATAAACGCAGCCACATATAGAAAAGACTAAGTTCACCCAACAGAGCCCGTTGGGGGTAGAAAAGAAAAACAACTATGTGATTTATATGCACTGGAGTTGTACTTAAAAAAGCCAGCAACTTCCTCCCAGTTTTGCTGGTGCATGTCATCTTGATGATGTCATTTAGCGAGCAACTATGTGGAGTTTTCTAAACAACTCTACTGTTTTCCTCGGGCAACTAGGTAGTAGTGCCTGTGATCCTGATGCGATGTGATTAGCGGGCAACTATGTGTAGTTTTCTGAACAACTCCATTGTTTTCCTTGGGCAACTAGGCAGTAGCAGAGGAGAAAACACAGACACACACACATAGTCATGTGCCTCATATTTCCAGCTAGGAAACCTTACCAGTTCCACCCCCTCCCCTCTACGGCCGCACCAAGGGATCCCACCTGAGGAGATGAAAATCTTGAATCCACCTCTATGACACAAACTTAATTGCAGGTATCTAAAACCTTTAGATATTTACCAAATAATGGTCTTGGTAATGTTTCTGTTCATGAGGATTGGGCAACTGGATACATGGTTTTAGGCAAACTGTATGGTTGATTGTGGGCAACTGGATACATTGTTTTAGGCAACTGTATGGTTGAGTGTGGGCAACTATGACACCTAAAAAAGGGATAAAGAACATACACATATTCATTTTTGGAGGGTTCACAGATAAATTTAATCCCCTAAAAACACTTCACGGTTTTAGTTATGTCCCCATGACCAACTCCACTCTGCTCCCCCTCTATGATCTTTCGCCAAGTATTTACGATCATACCAAGGGATCCCACCCCGAGGAGATAAATTCTTGACGCATCCCTATGACACAAACTTGAGAGGTATCTAAAACCATTACATATTAGCCAAATTATGGTCTTGGTATTGTTTCTGTTCATGAGGATTGGGCAACTGGATACATGGTTTTAGACAATTGTATGGTTGATTGTGGGCAATTGGATACATGGTTTTAGGCAACCATATGGTTGATTGTGGCCAACTGGATACATGGTTTTAGGCAACAGTATGGTTGATTGTAGGCAACTATGACACCTAAAAAAGGGGATAAAGAACATACACATGTTCATTTTTGGAGGGGGTCAAAAATAAACTTAATCTCCTAAAAACACTTTGTGGTTTTAGTTATTTCCCCATGACTAGCTCCACACCGCTCCCCCTCTATGATCTTTCGCCAAGTATTTACGATCATACCAAGGGATCCCACCCCGAGGATATGAAATTCTTGATGCATCTCAATGGCACAATCTTAATTGAAAGGTATCTAAAACCTTTACATATTAGCCAAATTATGGTCTTGGTAATGCTTATGTTCATGAGGATTGGGCAACTGGATACATGGTTCTAGGCAACTGTATGGCTGATTGTGGGCAACTATGACACCTGAAAAAGGGATAAAGAACATACACATGTTCGTTTTTTAGGGATTCACAGATAAACTTAATCCCATAAAAAAAACTTCATGGTTTTAGTTATGTCCCCATGACCAGCTCCACCCCGCCACCCTCTATGATCATTCGCCAAATGTTTACGATCATACCAAGGGATCCCACTCGAAGAGAAGAAATTCTTGACACACGACTATGACACAAACTTAATTGAAAGGTATCTAAAACCTTTAGATATTGGCCAAATTGTGGTCTTGGTAATGTTTCTGTGCATGAGGATTGGGCAATGGGATACATGGTTTTAGGCAACTATATGATTAATTGTGGGCAACTATGTTATCTTTCATGCAGTGTGCATAAAAAAAGGGATGCAAACTATGTATGGCAACTATGGTATCTTTTTCTGTGTGTTTTTGTTGCTTTTGTTGTGTGATAGTTTTTCCGAAATCACATGATGTTCTACGTATTCATCAATGCAGCCGACGACTGCAGGCAAAAAATAAATGGAAGACCTATGTGGCTATGTGCAGGATCCAAAGGAAACTCTTAATTAACATATGCAACCAAGAATAGCAGGGCGAAAAGAACACTTGTCTGAACCAACCTATCCAATCAAGAAGAGCACCGCCAGAAAACACTTATAAAAAATGTTGGGCAAATCCACTCGACAAACAAAAAAGGAAAAAAATGGGCCACTTCCGATCCACCCCTAGGCAACTCCTTCCGACATATTGTGCAACTCCAGTCATAACCCGGGCAGTGCCTTCCACCTTCATCCACCCCATATGCTTCCTCTCTCTTGCCTCGCCGCCCACCACCTTCGTCTCCCCCGCCACACGCCCTATCTCACACCTCACCGCTCTCCACCTATATCCCCCCCCCACACACGACTTCGTGCACTATGTCTTAATTTTGGGAAACTCTTTTGCCACCTACATTCCAGAGATTGCAAAACATGTGTATACATTCCAACAAACAACAGCCCCACTACAACCCTTTATTCAAGGCTGATGGAACCGAGATCAACATGGAATTGTGCTTATTCCATCAAGAAATCTTAAAAGTTCCTCTCCAATTTCAATCAGGCTTGGTGTGTGTTGACTGTTGCCGTGTAAAACTATCTTTGAATCTAGTTCATCACTCATCCCTAGCAAAAAGTTCAAGCAATTGTCCTAACAAATCCAAGCAACTGGACTACGAAAACACAATGCAAAAATTGTTCTACAAAAAACCAAAGCAACTGTCCTAGCAAATTCAAGCAACTATCCTAGCAAAATCAAGCAACTGTATTACAAAAAACGAAAATGCAAAAACTGTCCTATCAAAACCAAGCAACTGTCCTAACAAAACCAAGCAACTACATTACCAAAAACAGTATGCAAAAGTGTCCTATCAAAACCAAGCAACTGCATTAGCAAAAGGGCTAGATGCTAACACACCTACATCAGCAGTTGGCTAGACGTGTCGGTAATCTAGCATGTCGGTAGCAGGCCCAAATAAATGAGTGTTAGCATAGATATCAATTAGACACTACTGCGCGCACTTATGGTCAGGCCACTTGATGGCGCCGTCGCGCTCTACCTTTATCAGGAGGGCGTCCTTTATTAAGCATTCGGGATATTTCAAAGCTACTCTACATAAGTATGTCATAAGATTCAGGAAAAAAACACATTCAAGCAGGACAAGAATTTCCACCAATGTGACCATACTCTAGGGTAAGCAGTTATATCGGCATGCAGGTCACTAGAATGGTGCTGGAACAGGACGCTCGGGGTTGAGGCGCTGCAAACGGAAGCGCGTGGATTGTACAAGAATTCCAAGGTAGGATGACCAAGCTATATAGGAAGGCCACGATTTAGAATGATGGGTTCATGGCGTTGATGCAACAAATTCCTAGATACTACTACCGCGCGACCTGGTGAGCAGAGTAGCAGGTACGACCGTACGAGAGCTGCGTGCAGACGGCACCGAGCAGCTGGTGCACGCCAATTGATTGCGCAGCTCCACCAACAGCGGTAGTACCAGCAGCGTTTTGGTGGCGCCCCAGGCAACACGAACGCGCCGCCGCGGGCCGACCTGAGCACCAGGTACGAGACCCAGAGCCTCCATAGCCTCGGTTCTGCATAGCCTCGTCTCCTCCATAGCTTCAGTTTTGCAGTGTGACGGGTTCATGGATGACCCAGAGCGCTGGCGGCCGCGGCGGATAGGCAGATGTACCTCCAGCTCATAGAAAGACGGGGGAGGGGAGGAGATGACGGCGCTGTTGCTGCGGCCGACCGGCTCACCTGGATCCCCGTCGACCTCCAGGGCTTCGACGCCGCCGTTCTCCTCTGGTTCCTCGCCACCATCATGACAAGATGAAAGGGGATCGGGATAAGGCGTTCTTTTCTGCAGAGAGATAACCAAGGGAATAGCTAGCAGTGGTTTTCTTTAGCGACTTGCGCCAGCCTTGTCGGGTAGTGCAAGCGCTCGCAACAACCGAATAGCGCAGCTGCACTTTGCAACATTTGGGTTATACAAATGTACAAAAGGACCAATTGGGCAGCAGCCAACATTCGTCACCTCACCAAATTTGGCCCAAATATTCTTAGAGGTAGCAACGCATGAGGAGGCTGATCCATGGAAACTGTACTGGTTCAATACCGAAAAGGAAACACTCGGACCGAGATAAATTGAATGAGTAACTGAACAAAAAAGGATGTGTTTTTACCTAGTACCACGTATGAGAAAGGGGAGCAAACGCCATGGCCATCAACAAATCTTACAGTTTAAAAAGCAAGCATGTGTTTTGCAGGTCCGCATTATCCCAATAATTGATAGAGAGAACAGATCACAGATGAGGGAAACCTTTTGAGCTGACGTAGAGCGACCATGGGGGTATTTTTGGCAATTGCATTGGGGAGAGGGGTAGATGCGAAAAAAATCCCCTCAATCGTGTCCAACACCCAGACTGCTGCATGGTGTGGGTGGGGCCCATGATTAGACCTGCCCTGGCGTTCACGCTAATGCTACTGCTCCACTGCATCTGCATGTATGGTACACCTGGTGGACCTGGTCGTGTGTATCTATTGAAGCAAGCCACCGTTTCGGCGTGAAAATGTACGAAAATGACCCTTTTGCGAAACTTCAACACAAAATGGCCCCAATCTGAAAATATTTCATAAACCGACACTTTTGCATGACGCCCGGGGCTGGGGCGCCATGCTCGATAGCATGTCGCCTCGGGCTAGGGCACCAGCCCGGGGCGCCATGCTACATGTCGCTACCATGACGCCCCGGGCCAGGGCGTAATGCTATCTAGCATGGCGCCCCAGCCCCGGGCGTCATGCAAAAAGGGACCAGTTTGTAAAATATTTTTAGATTTGGGTCATTTTGTGTTGAAGTTTAAAAAAAAGGCTATTTTCATCCATTTTCACCCGTACGGCTGATCGGTCAAGGTTCGATGAGAAAGAAGCCGCCAAAGATGCAGTACCCCATTGGAATGCCAAGGACACCCATGTTTCTATTACATGATGCAAAGAACACATGGGGTACGTCAGAAAAACAAATAAAAAACCATTTCGTGTCAGTCACCACGTTCGTTTGCCTGGTCCTCGTAGGCTTACAGGTAGCGTACGGTTTAAAAACCAGCAAAGCTTAATTGGCCCACTTACCGACATGAATAAGCCCATTAATTTTTCGCTAGATAACACTTACAGGACACACTATGCTTCGTTGATTGATTAGTTCGTCGTCTCCACCAGTTGCAGCGAGAGCACATAGATCATTATATTGGGCTCCGTCGTCCTCTCACACGCAACTGATTGAGAGTACATGACAAGAGCAGCGACCTCCTGTGACCAATTCAAGCAAAGGACTGAAGCCACATCATACGTTAGCCGCACCACGTGGCAGAGTTGACTGGCGCACGTGCTGTGGAGCCCTTGTCTTTAAAAATGTTATCAAAAACCAGTTTAAAAAAAGGAAAAAAAGTACATTACGGGAAATGAAAAGAATGTTCACGTACTAGATAAAAATGTTTGTATATATGGAATAAAATGTTTATCGCATATTTAAAATGTTCATGTATATAAAAAAATCATTTTCCACAAAAACTATATTAATAGAATATAATGGTATCATAGAAATGAGCGGGAAAAAATGGCAGGAGATATGGGCAGGGAAAAAGGGCAGGAGAAACGAGCGGGAGAAATCGGCTGAATAAATGGCAGGAGAAATGAGCAGGAGGTTTCGACGGGAGCAATGAGCAGGAAGTTTCGGTGGGAAAAAAGGCGGGAGATATTTGCGGGAAAACATGTCGGGAGATATTTGTGGCGCCGGGGGGGGGGGGGGGGGGCACTGGGCGGGAGAGTGGTTTAGCGGGGGAAATGACCTAGTCGTTGTAGGTGGGAATGACAGATGGCTTCCTGTCATCCATACCATGCAAGCCCCAATCATCCCCGACGCAAACGGCATGCATATACCGGTGGACGAAAATAGGTAACTACAGTGTCCGGGGGACCTGTCGTCCACGATGGGAAAGAAAGGGGCATATCATCCGACCTGTAAATGACAAGGCAGCTACTGGGAAGTCCAAAAAGTAGCTGCGGCGGCGGGCCTCCACCCCCTATTTGAAAATCATGGTGACCTATTACTTGCCAGAAGGTAATAGGTCACCGTTTCCAATTTAGACCCATGGATCAAAAGAAATGGACGGTCTGAAACAACTGGGAGTGTGTTAAAATTTCCCTTCTTTCCTCTGTAATTTTCTTCCAGCATTCTTTGATTGATCCTGAAGAGGAAGAAATGATAGCAACTCTAGGCTGCCATGAGCTAGCTTGATGTCTATGCACTTCTATTCCTATAGACCATGTTGGGCCTCCCAGCGCAGAGGATTGTAGGACAACAACAAATTTCCCTGACCCAACGTTTATCAATCCGCGGGAGGTGTAGGATGAATGTATTCTCCTCTCAAGCAATCCTACAATAAGATACAAGTAGTCTCTTGTGTCCCCAACACGCCTAATACAGTTGTCAATTGTATAGGTGCACTAATTCAGCAAAGAGATTGATAAATTTGATGATAGATAGATAACTTGGGTGGTGCAAATATTTTTGTGTTTTCTGAATAATTAATAACAGCAAGGTAACAAGATGGAAACGTGACTGAAATAAGGTTTGCAATGGTTGGAAATAAGGTCTAGGATGTGTAGGTTCACTAGTGTCACTCTCAACATGACAATTTCATTAAAATACATGATGTAACCTCAAAGAGTTCCATTTTATTGGATCAATTCCGGATGAGATCTCGTAGGTGCACAAAGTGCGAACCACCTCAAAGTTGTCTTTCTAATCTTAATCTATTGAGCCACCCCAATGTCACCACAGGCAGCCCCAGAAATGATATTACGACAACACCATATGATCTTTATCGTTCTAACCATAATCTATTGAGTCATCCCAATGTTCCATGGTTGTCTCCAGAAGTTATACTAGATATGCATCATATAATCTCATTACTTCCCAAAGTTCAAGAACATAACATGAACAAGATTCGATCCGTAAAGATACTCATCATGAGAGATACATCATACAATTCAACTAATCATCAATGCCCTAGATCATAATCATGGTGGCAATTCATATGATCAAGAAAGAGAGATATGTAACGCCCAAGATGCGGTCCTAGTCCCAACAAAGACTTTGAAATCTTTGCGGGGGCTAGAAGCGCATATTGGTCGCCCCAACATATGACTTCATAACATACACGCATGGTCATATGTTGGTGAACAGGATGGACATCACAACAAATACAACTAAAAGAAATGATGAGATAAATACGAGTGACAGAAGGGCAAACATATGCCAATACATAAATATTTCACCAATCAGAGGTCAACACGACCCAACATTACATCATTCATTGCAGCGGAAGAAGGCAAGGATCTGAGTACAGATAAGAAGCAAATATGCCTAAGAGGCCTGAGAAATAAGCAAAGCGTCCACCCTGTAGTCCCAGGCTGCCGATTGAGAACCCCAAATCTAGTCGTCGTCGAAGAAGGACGAAAAGAAACTCCACGTTTAGTTATTAGGTTCAATCCCATTTAGTTACACAACAATATTAAATGTTGTTAACATGGCAAAGGTAGAACATAAGTAAACTACCCTATCTAGGAAATTTAAATAAGGCGGGAAACAATATATAGCATAATTCACAGTGGGTAATATCTTTTGGTTGTTGTGTTTTTCATCAACATCCGTTTCAAGCCATCCTTGTCAGGATGCTCTTTCAAGTTCTGTGTGGCTGGAGTTGTTGTTTTCCTTTCCGTTCTTCTGGTCCAAAGTATCTAGCTTCCATTTATTGTTTCAGAAGCATCATGGTGTTGCTTTCTCTTGAATTTTTCTTCCCTTCTTGCAGAAGTTTTCGTGGTGTTCTTTGTTGCTCTTTTCAGCAGGAGTGTTTTCAAGTTCATTCGTCTCCGTTGTGTCCTTTCTTTCAAGTTTTTCAGACTTCCAAGATTCTTTGGTCTCACTCTTTTGGAAAAGAAGCAGCTATATAGCTAAACCTTTCCCCTCTTTCTCTTTCCAAATCTCGGGATAAGATTTCTACGCGTGGGGGAGAGTTGTAACAGTCCGAGAGCCGCAAGTCCGTTTTTGCGTTGGTTCTTTGTGTTGTTGTGTTTCGACCGACGTTGAGTCTAGCACGTTTTAGGATTCCATCATGGGTGGACATTCTCTTGACCAACCTATTAGTTTCGTGTTGCGCCGTCAATCGCCCAACGAAAGGATCTCATGTTCAACATGATGCAAGAACTCTTTGTTAGTGGTGTCGAGAAGTTCAACATGGATCGCGAAGATTCGTAGGCCAACCTTCTTCTCCCCGTCTCATCGTGGATCTCGAGACGAGATCCCTTGTTAGTGGTGTCGATTGTAACGTCCCAGAACTTTTCCCTAATTAAAAATTGATTTAATAAATTAAACAATTAATTTGGATATTTTATTTTTCCATTTTGTTAAATGGTGAATAAATAAAACCCCCTTCTCTCTTCCATAGTTTCGGATTTAGACTCAACCCTGAACCATTGGACATGACCTCGTTGTGATATTTGGGAGGTACCCAAATTATGTCATGATGTTTGCACAAGCCTAGTTATCACCCATATGCAAAACCCTCCGTTTATTAAATGAATGGAGATATTATATAAATATATGTCAAATGGTCTCCGATATAGTTGAGATGACTTGTGTGGTCTTAGAATTGTCTAGTGAGGCTACGTTTCAAATTTCATCCAAAACGGAGTTCGTTTGCTATCTAAACATCCAAATATTGCAGCACTAGTAGCCGGTTAAAATAATTAAACATTTACGAATAAAACTTGTTGTTGGGCCGGACACCTCCCTAGTGCACAACCATAGCCCACCTAACTCCACCTATCATCCCCTCCGAATCAGAGCCATCGGATCATCATCCGACGGATGAGAGCAAACGCACCATAGCCCCCTCTCCTATATAAGCACCTCTCATTGGAGAGAGTCTCCCACTCTCTAGGGTTCCCCCCCTTGCAATTTTGCAGCCACACCCCTCCAAAACTCCCCTCTAGCCCCCAAATCCCTTCTAGCCCAAAACCCTAGCCCCCCTTGCAATCCGAGCCATCAAATCTTCATCAAACGGTTCATATTTGCCCCACCAACCACCTGGACACGTCCACTTCACCACTATGCCTAGAGACCAATGCCCGATCCCCTCTACGCCCACAACCAGGCGTCCGAGGCCAAGCCGCCCAAGCGGGAGGTCTTCTCCTGCCCCGGATCCCGCCGTTCCCAGTCTCCCATTGCCGTGCCGCCGCACGCCGGGGCCACCCCGCGCCGCCCGATCCGATCAGGACGACAACCACGATGGCCTCCTGGTCCGGCCCAGCACCCAGCCGCTCGCATTGGCCGCGAGACAGCCACCAGCCCACGTCCCGTGTGCCTCCAGTCAGCCCGTCCACCTGCCTCAGCCCAACACCGACGGACCAAGGCCCTGTGGTGAGTGCATCCCTTCTCTGCCGCCCCCTGTGCGCTATATTCTATCTAGCGCTCATTTCAGTTTTGGCCCGTGTAATAGATTCGGCCCATATAGTTTTTTTTCTATTTCTGCGAATTTAGTAATTATCCAGGAATTACCCCCAAACTTGTTCTTAATTGTAACTCTTAAACCGTAGCTCGGATTGCGACATGTTGTATATGAAACTTGCATAGTTTTTGTGTAGAATCTAGATATGTGTCTCTCACCCATGATAACAACACTAAACTTGTTGTTTGAATTAAAATTGCCCAAATAACTTGCTAATTGGTTTAAATCATAACTAATTACCCGTAACTCGGATTAAAACCAATTATATATGTAATTGGACCAGAAAAATATGTAGAATGCAATGGTGCACTTACTTTTCCTGTTTAACAACTCTAAAATATTGTTTAGGGTAGAACAGTAATTAACCCATCGATGGCATATGGGTTTTTTTGGGAATTATGCTAAATATTGTTTCCCGCCACCTTTAAATTGCCTAGATAGGGTAGTTTACTTATGTTCCACCTTTGCCATGGTAACAACATTTAATATTGTGGTGTAACTAAACGGGATTGAACCTAATAACTAAACGTGGAGTTTCTTTTCGTCCTTCTTCGACGACGACTAGATTTGGGGTTCTCGATCGGCTGCCTAGGACTACAGGGTGGACGCTTTGCTTATTTCTCTGGCCTCTTTGGCATATTTGCTTCTTATCCGTACTCGGATCCGTGCCTTCTTCCACTGCAATGAATGATGTAATGTTGGGTCGTGTTGACCTCTGATTGGTGAAATATTTATGTATTGGCATATGTTTGCCCTTCTGTCACTCGTATTTATCTCATCATTTCTTTTAGTTGTATTTGTTGTGATGTCCATCCTGTTCACCAACATATGACCCTGCGTGTATGTTATGAAGTCATATGTTGGGGCGACCAATATCCGCTTCTAGCCCCCTCAAAGATTGCAAAGTCTTTGTTGGGACTAGGACCGCATCTTGGGCTTTAAAACATACATGACACATAGCTACTACCACAAACCCTCAGTTTGGAAGGTGGACTACTCCCGCATCGCCATGGGAACAGCAAGGGTTGATGTAGATGTTAAAGATGAAGATCCTCTCCTCCGGTGGAGTACCAGATCAGGGCTGAAAACGAAGATTGGCTCCGAACACAAAGTGGCGGCGGCGGAAAAATGAGCGATCAATCACAGGTAGGTTTTGGGGGTACATAAAGCCATCGGGCACCGGAGGCAACCGGGGGGAGCTCCACAGGCCGTAGGCACCCCCTCGGCGCCCACCTTATAGGGGCGCCTACACAGGGCAACTAGGGCCCCTGGGCCTCTCCTGGTGTGGGGCCCAGGCCCAGTGGTCCTCTGGTTTTGTAAAACTTCTCCTCGAATTTTCTCGTAACTTTCTGGGGACTTTTTGTATGGTATTTTCTTGAAATTCCAAAAACAGCAGAAAATAGAAACTGGCACCGGACACTGAATTAATAGGTTAGTCCCTCAAAAAGCTTTACAAACATTGTATATTTAAAGTATAATAGGCATCAAACATACAAAAATTATAGATACGTTAGAGACGTATCAGCATCCCCAAGCTTAATCCATGCTTGTCCTCGAGCATCAAGATGATAACAAAGATACTTTTTGTATGTGAATGCTACCTATCATGAACTTGATTTACTGATGCCAAAACTTTTGGTGAGTCTAAATCAATAGTAACGATGTTTGGCAAGGGTTTATGTTAACAATCTTCAACTACCTCAATGCATACAAAAGAAGTTCCCACATATTCTTTGATAGTCAAATGCATCAAGTCAAAATCACCATTGCCAAAGGTTAAGAAAGAATGTCAATATTTATTGGGAACACAATGATAATCTTCTTTGCATAATATGCATACATGGTAATCACTTCTAGGCTAGTCCTCAATACAAGACCGAATACAATCACTTGTTGCATGTCTGCGCTATTTCAATCAATCAACAACTTAGTCGGCATTTGAGCGCAAGTCTTGGTCCTGTGCCCGAATCAATGGCAGGAGAACATAATGGGGGTTATAAGAAGTCAAAAACAAGAAAGTCTTGCAACAATGCAGCTGATCATTAGGACAAGAGGAAGACATTATGATCGATATTAATGCAAGAAGTAGGGATTGCCATGCCGCTTAGATGCACATAGAGCTATGTATGAATGAAAGCTCTCCTATGGACTAGTGGGGGTGCATCCAACTTGCTTGCTCATGAAGACCTGGAGCTCATTTGAGGAGGTTCATCATTGGAATATACAAGTCAAGTTCTATAATGTGAACTCCTCACCAGTATACATGACAATGAAACACATCACCTCTCAACTATGATATGCATGAAGTTATGCTACTTTGAAGCACTTATTTTGATTCCAATGCCTACTGCTACTTTGAAGCACTTTACAAATTTTTCCATTCTGACACTTGGTGCTACTTTGAAGCACTAAACATGTGTACTCAAAAAGGGAAAATGGTGTTGCTCCTTCTCTCTCTCACTTTTTTTGTGCCTCTGTGGTACATTTTTTATTTTATTATTTTTGGCACCTCCGTGGTGCATCTTTTCTTTTCTCTCAAGTAGAAGCAACACCTTACAATGATGATCAGTACACTTTTCTCAACTGCATCAAAATTCTAACATAGCTCTTGCTACGAACATGAAAAGAAAACTCTATATGATGCCTCTGACAGTGTACCAGAAAGTACAATGATCTAGCGTAGCATGTATATAATGAACAAATGGCATAACCATTAAAAAAATGCCAGCTAATAATGATCATGCAAAGCATATGACAATGACAAGTCATCTCTAGTCATGTAACATAGATGATGGTAGTGCATGGCAATTTGCTCTAAATGGTTAAGAAAATGCCATAAGTAGGTAGGTATGGTGGCTGTTTTGAGGAGATGTTTGGCTTATGTGTAGGAGGAGAAGAAGAAGTCCTCCCATCTGGTTGGGTGTACCAGCGAAGTATGCACCATGTCTCAATGTGAGAGTGGGCAATGCTCGGTACCGAAGAGGCTACCAATAAGTTTTATAAGGTGGAAGCACAAAACTCCAGAACTTGCATTAATCATAAAGAACTCATCAACCCAACAAGTGTATCATGATGCCATACTGCATAGTACAGCAAGCCTGGTATCACATGGGAGAATATTGGTAGGTTAAAAACCATCGTTTTGCTCCGGCCATATCAATGATGCTAGTCTATAATGGTTGCATGCAAACATAACTGTGCAATTTCAGCTTCTCATTAGAGTCCCCAGTTTTTATTCATTAGGTGAAAGAAAGGCAAAGGTCAATTGACCAATGAATACACTCACTCATCTCTAAATAGCTGTAGCTACTTTGTAATGCAAATTAATTGTGCAAAGAATGTCTCAAAACCAAAGCCAAATATCCACTACTATTAAAACTGACTCTTTGATGGTGTTCTTATCAAGTTAATGACTATCCCAAGCATGCAAGCCTTAAAGTTCAGAACTAAACCAATAATAATAAGCCCAAGAGTTAACATTAAGATATGTGCCAAGCAAGTTTTTAACTTTTCAACAAAATATAAGTGAAGCACAGAAGTTATAACAGTTTTATGCCACTTCTATTACTCTAGCAGATTTAAGTGAAGCACATAGAGTAAACAATCAAGCCAAGCAACTTCCCCTCCAACATAGTTCAAATGGCCAGAGGTGATGATTATAATTTTTTCTAAAGCAAAAACAAAAAGAGCAGTCCAAAGTAATGCAAAGAAAGCAATGAAAGTATAAAAGAGTTCATAGGGGTCATACTATAAGGTGTTGATGAAGAATGGGGATGCCTGTAATAGCCCAAACCTAATTCTTGCCCTTAAGGACCTATTTGTATTTGTGTTAAAGTTATGGATGCTTATGTCTTGGTGTGTTTTGTTTTTCTTTTATTCTTGGCAATGTTGATTTCTCTTTCAACTCCAAATCATGATTACTTTCACAAAGTCACATGCCTAACTTTCCAAATTTTCCAATTCACCTTTCAACTTCTTTCTTATATTGGATTTTGAAAATTTGAGTTGCAATTTTAGTTGCATAATAAATATTCCGAATTTGCCCATAAATCACATTTAGTGTGTAGGGTCACCTCCTAAAATCTCAGCCAATTTGGAGTTCATCTTAATTGGTTTCAAAATTCAAATAGTTTTAATTATTCAAACTTGTTTGAATTTAGTTTTTCCAAAAATCCCCAAACCACTTTTATTAAATCCTCCATATTTTCTTGATCCAGGAAAATATCTCATTTACCCAAATTCCCTTCCTACCCCTGCCTTTCTTCTTTACCAAGTTTCAGTCTAAAAGAAACAGAAAAAGGAAAAAGAAATGGGGGAGGGAGAGAAGCCCAGCGCGCCAGCCCAACTCCCCCTCACCGAATCATTTTTCACCCAGCAACCCTCTTACCCTCTCAGTGCTTCGCCCACGTGTCCGTGCGGGTCCCACATGTCAGCGGCTGGGCACAGCCCCAGCAACCCACTTCTTCTTCCTCGCTTTCCAGCGAGGCCATGTGCGCCCGTGGATGCGCCGTGCACGCATAGCTCACCTCCGCCCTTATCCCCTCCTCCTCGCTTGCTAACCACTCGTCCCTCGCCTCCTCTCTCTTTCCTCTCTCCCACGAAAGCTAGGGAAAACCTAGATCCACCTAATCCCGAGAACACCCGAGAGCTCCCAGAGCACAGTCATGGCGCCGCCGTGAGCAGCGTCCCCCTCACGCCTCTCCACCGTGTCCAAGGAGTTCGCCGACGCTGACTACGTCCACAATATCAACTACATCAGAGCCGGAGCCCTTCTTCGTGTCGTCTTCTTCCTCTCCATCATCTACGGCGTCGCCGCATTTCTCTTCGATTCCGGCCAACTCCGTCGGCGCCTCGGCCAGCCAAGCACCTCCACGTGCTTGAGGTGAGCTCACACTCCTCCCCATGCCCTTTTCCCCGTTAATTGCTTTGTCTAGCCCCGTTTGCACGAGCGCCCGTATGCACCTCCGTTATGGCATGGTCGCTGGTGTAGGGGAACGCAGCAGAAAACAAAAATTTCCGGTACTGCGAGCACGCCCAGGATCACTATGGAGATGCATACAGGGTTTGATCTGATCATTACCGACTCGTAGCGCAGCGGAAGTAGAGTCGATGTAGATCGTCGGTGCAGATCCCCGCGGCTAGGATTTACAACCTCCCAACCGCGAGGATGTACACCCTCGTCTGCCCCTGGACAGTCCCTCGGACAGCCCTTCGGGAGGCGGTCGGACAGTCCCCCGGACGGTGTCACAGACAGCCCTTCGGGAGGCACACACAGAAACTCAGATGGTCACTCGGACAGCCCTACGGGAGGCACTCTCGAACAGCCCCTCGGGCAAAAAAGATCGAACCTACGACCTCTCTACGGGGTTGCACACATACGGTGTCATCTATCCGGCAGGGCTTCGCCATCCAGAACTAGTTCCCACCGGAACCCAGACAGCCTTTCGGCTCTACGAAACTATTTCGCGGGGAGGGAGCGAGAAGGCCAGATCATGCATGGCATTTGTATGTGAGAAAGAGTGAGTGTGGAGAGTGCCTCTCCACCTCTATTTATAGGAAAACCCAAGGGGTAGGGTGGCTCTCATCCATCCATGTCATCCCCAAGATATTTTGGGACAAAGCCCAAAAAAGTGGCTTTCCATAAAGTAACCATAAAGTGCTTTTCACTATTCACGGAAACATTTTTCCGTGACCGTTAAATCCGAAAATATTTCTGTAGGTCTTAGAACATTTCCAGTACACACTAAAATAATTTTGGACGCGTTCCGAAACAATTCCGGATTAGTGATTTTCATCTGCGAAAAGCAACCAAAGCGGTTTCGGCAGCTCCGGAATATTTCCGGGTTTTTTCTTCGGAAAAATCCTAGAAGTTCCCAGAACAATTCTGGCACCCTCCAAGAATTTCCAGGCGTGTGCCGAAACCAATTTGACTTAATGGTATACCCCGAAACAACTTTTCAGTTTTATCGAAACTCTTCCGGTGTTCTCTCTCCGGAACTCTTCCGCTGTCTTCGAAACTTTTCCGGTGATTTTCTCTCAAACTCCCTGTCTAGTATTCAGCAGATAGATGACCCTTAAGCATGTGACCCTATAGGTTCGGTGAAGTATAGACATGACCGGAAAACTTTCTGATCAATGATCAACATCGGAGCTGTGGACACCCATATTGACCTCTATTCCCACACAAATAAATATTCGAGTGAACCTCAAGTTGCCGTGTGCTATTCCTATTGCTTCGCGATATCTTACAAACACCCGAGGTGGGATTTATCGGCATTCCCGAGGATCAACAACTTGTCCACTATGCCAGTTACCTCGTTACCGGTTTTGTTCTCTTTTCTCGTTCCCGTGTTCCGGCATCCCTGTGATCAAATCACAATGTGTCTGGCCAGACGATGATGGATACCGTAACACCGAGAGGGCCTAGAGATATCTCTCCATCGTCGAAGGAGCAAATCCAAATCTTGAGCAATCAAGTCCCTTGACATACTTTTCCAAGAACCCGTAAGCCGCCATAATAGCCACCAATTTACGATGACGTTTAACAAACCCCAAAGTTCGTGAAGCAAGCATGAAGAAACTCGATACTCTCATTGTCTAAGGAATTATGCAAATGTTAACTTTCTCTGTGTTATTAACCATTAACTTGTGATGAATGTATCTCATAGCATAACATCAATCGGGTCGATTCAACACAAGTGTTCTCCTAACATTGTGCCCTCAAAGTTGCCGGCATAGTCATGCCCATGATCAGGAAAACAGAATCATCATGCAACACTTGAGCTAGTCTTAGAGGCCAGAATAGGAATACATTTTTCCGTTTATTATTCCACACGTGCATATGAGTCTTCCTCCGAGCCTCGTGGTTATTGTAGACTCGAGAATCATAGCAGTTATAGCATGGAACATAAACATAATTTTGAACATGGAGATAAACAATAACATTTATTATTGCCTCTAGGGCATATCTCCTATAGACTCCCACTTGCACTAGAGTCAATAATCTAGTCAATGCTAATGCACTTTACACCTATGGCATACCGGTGTAAAAAATGCTTTGCTTGTGGTATAGCCTGATGTCCAACGGATCTGACAACTTCAGTTCCGTGTGTATCTTTGCATCTCCTCGTGTTTTCACACTTTCACAAAATTCATATTTTGTGTGGACTTGGATTTGTATATATGTGAATCACAGGTCAAACCTTGATTCCTCAGACTGAGCTATGGAGCAACTATCTGCAATAATGTCCCATTGACCAAAGCCATCTTGGAACCATTCTAAGTTCATGAATGAACTATATGATTCAACATCTTCTTTGTCGCTTCCAAAGCGTCAACATACTTAGCCATTTGTTATAGAGTTCGCCACAGTAACCTGTTTGGAACAATTTCCAACTTACCGTGCCACCATATTGTGTATTACACAAAACCCTTAACTTAAATCGAAAATCGCAAGGAGCATTGATGAAGACTGTATCGATGTAACCTTTTACAAAAAACTCTTCATAATCTCTGCTTGCGAGTAAACATGTCATCAGTGCTACTTTAGTACTCAATGACATTTTTCACTATTGTCCCATGATCAGTACTTTGATCACTTTGGTATCTATACTCGCAACAGCTTGGGAGTATCGGACATATCTGGTTGTTTTACATACCATGGAATACATGATTAATTCAAACATAAGAGTGTGTGGAATCTCCATCATGTATTTTGCTCATCAGTGTTTTGGGACACCGAGTCTTGCAAAAACTCTTTCCATGTGACTTCGGCAAGAATCACTCCTTGGCGTTTTAATGCTAAACTGTTTTAGCATCTTGTCAATATGTATTTTTTTGGCATAGCCCTATTAGGCAATTCTATCTCGCAGATAATTATGCCTAATATCAAGGCTACCCAGCCCAAGCACTTCATCGTAAAACTATTTTTCAATGAAGTCCTAATTCGTGTCAAGAAATTTATATTATTTCCAATCAACAATGTGTCTAGTACACAAGTTTTTAGAAATATTATTATGCTCCCACTTACTTTCTTGTAACCACAAGCATCTTCGTTATGCATTGATGAAATCAAACTCTTTTGACTATTTCATCAAAAATGAAGATTCCAACTCCATTTTGCTCTCTTCTGTCCATCGATGGAACTCTGAAGTTTGCATACTCACTAGCATCCTCTGGATCGACAAAACACATTGGACTGTATCACATACAAGTCCTAGTTTGTATTTCCATTTCATGGAAATTCTTTTGGCATCCATGTGTCATATCTCATGTTTGAAATATGTATTAATTGCTAGTTTAACCCGAACCGACTTTAAGCATCGCTACGGTGAGACAACCTCATCGTAGTCAACTCCTTGAACTTGTTATTGCAACAAGTCGAGCTTTATGGATAAAACATTTTATCCACATTAGTTTATAGTTCTATTAATGTTCGTTAGACTCTAAGTCTTCCGAAGGGTTTATCAAGATATAATCTTGAATCATTTATATGGAAACTATCTCGGATTATATTGGCTTTTAGCCAATTCCGGAGTCAGGGCCCATTATCGTAGGTATACTGTTGTCTAACAATAATATCTCGTATGCGCACCTGAGAGGTTTGCACGAGTTTTGCGTACATGGTTCAGCTGCAAGTTCGACCGAAGTCCATACATTTTATTGTAGAGGCTTCTGTATCAGTCGCAGGAGGAAACTCTGGAATTGCTTCCGCGGTTTCAATCCTTTGTCATGATAACGAAGATACTGTTATCTCATCGAGTTGCACTGTCCTCCCACTTACCTTTTTGAAAGAACCATTTTCTTCAAAATCATACCGTTCTTTGTGGCAAAACCTTTTGCCTCAGTATAGTGGTGGGGGAATACGCAATAACTTGGGATAACCTACAAAGTAGCACTTGTCTGATTTGGAATAGGTTTGTAAACATTTTACACAAGCCCCATATTCCAAATGTTAAGAAAAGACAAAACATGGTTGGGCGTACCATACCATGGCGGCATTTCAATAGATATGATGGCGCTCTATTCAGTGTAAAAGCCGCAGTCTCTAAAGCATTACTTTAAAAGGGATAATGGCAAATTGATTTATGTCATCTTTGATCTTACCATGTCATAAATGGTTTGAATACATCTTCACAGACATTCCACTCACAGTGGTGTTCCGGGAGGTGTAAGTTATGAAACTCTTTTCACAATTCATCAGACATTCGCTAAACTTGTAACTCAAATATTCCTTTCTGTAATCTAGTTTGCAGAAACATAATCTTTCTTGTTACAATAATTTCTACTTCATGTTGAAAACCTTTCGAATGATTTCAAAAGATCCAGACTTACGTCTCATCAAGCAAATATCCATATATCTACTTTAGTCATTTTTGAAGATAGACAAATCAACTGTTAGCAATAACCTTTATTGGACTACACACATCATAATGTATGATCACCAATAAGTTCGTTGCTCGTTCCTTATGGCCTGTGAACGGTATTTCAGTCACTTCACTTTTCGGAGGAAAGTTGCAAGTGTCAGATGATTCATAATCAAACGACTTCAAAATCCATCATTATGTAATTTCTCCATGCGGGTTTCTCCAATGTGACCAAATGCAGTGCCACACATGTGTGGTATTCTTTTAGTCTTGCGACATTTAGCGTCAGTGTTATGGATGTATCATATTACCATTAATATTCATAACATACATCCCATCCATGATGGAAGTATGGCCCTTATGTTATTCATAATATTGAACAACAATTGTTCTTTTATGAACAACACTCTTACAACAAACATTATGAAAATGGGCTAGAGTGTATAAAACTCTAAAATGAATTATGAAAGTAAATACAGAGGTAATGTATTATTATCAATATTCATAACATACATCTCATTCATAATGAAAGTATGGCCCTTATGTTATTCATAACACCGAACTTCAAAAGTTCTCTTATGAATAACCTTCTTGCAAGATACCTTATGCAATGGGCTAGAGTGTATGAAACTTCAAAAATGAATTATGAAAATAAATACATAGGTAATACACCGATGGAAGGTATAGTAACATTTACTATGTTCCCAGCGCATATCTAAACCTCACTCCGGCAAGTCTTTTAGGCCGTAGTAGTTCTTGCATCGAGTCGCAACAGAATGCAATCGAGCGGGTATCTCTGGGATCAACTCACAATACCCAAGAATCAGTGATTAACATGTTTAATCATAATTTCCAAGAACTATTTCTTTGACTAACCTTCCAAACATCAATAACTTGTATGACTTTCATACATGAGCTGGACATTCCAGTCTTCTTTCTTTTTGCCTTTATACTTCTAATAGTTTAACTTTCAGTATTTCTTCTACTCTCAGAAGAAGCACCCAACTTAAGAGTGGCATTAGCCCCGGATTTCCTAGGCGTGAAAGTCATACTAACACCCTTTGGATATTTCCTGTAAGTTGTTGTTTTATTCACCTTTATCATATGACAGGCGTTCTTCTGGATCCCTCTCTTATCAGTCTAATGCATAGTAAACACTTTACTAACAATTTTCAAACAAACATTGCTTTGGATATCTCATATCTTTTAGCCTTTGTCTGTCTTTGAAAATAATTTTTAGTTCCATGAATATCGCATAACTATCCCAAACTTTTGAAGTTCGGGTTTTATGGAAGCAAACATATTGCACTTGACCATAACGGAATTGGCTTTTGGATCGAAGGACGAGAGTCATGTCATCCATAGCATTAGCGCGAGAATACCGAAAGCATGCGATAGGACAAAGTCCTTCTCGGCACTCTTGAGGACAATCCTCACATTACATTACCAACCGTAAAGTTTTTAACCAGATATTTAACAGCTATTCAATTTTAACGGGAATTGAAGGTGGAAACGCGAGCCATTATTCTATAACTATTATGCAAATCACACTTAGACAGTGTACATAATTAATTGCACTGAGAATTAAACAAGTTAATTCTACAGTGCGCTCCCACTCAAATCAATATCTCTCATAATTGATTGTGATTGATACAAGACCCGCATTTCAATTGTTCGCCATTGGTGTAACACCACTGATGACAAAAATCTCAACCGGTAGGCTAACTTGCCAATCACATCTCTATGCGATTCATGTTCATCTTTCGATGGGCGTGTTCTGAGCTCATGACGGTCATGCCTGAACGTCAAGACAACCAAGTGATCTCGCTGCGAGGTCTCAACTCACCCGCCTCACACTTCTCTAATCATTCGTACCCGTGTGACAAGGCGCACCCCGAAAAGATAGGTGCCGTGACGGTGCTACACTTGGGAGAACACTAACTACTTGATATTTTAAGTGAGAGATCAAACTAATAAAAGGCGACTACCGCGCAATCAAAAAGGGTGCATCATAAGGGATAAACATCTCATGCAATTCATAATAGCATGATATGGTATAGCCCTTTCTGACGGAGAAATCTTTTATTTCTTCATCTTCGGCATTCGCGTCGGTGTTCACCTTCGCGAAGATTGCCACCACCTTGTTGATGCACCAGATAATATTGTATCTCTATAGCTAATAAAATAAGTGCATTACTTAAGGTTGACACGCAGGTCATTAAAGTGACAATCATATGGCTCCAGCCATCATGCCGAATCATGACACGCAGGTCATGTTAATTTTACATCATATAGTCATCTCATAGATAATCAAATTAATATGAGAACTGCTATACCACATCACATGTACATCCAGCAAAACCAAGTTAGACGTCTCTAATCGGTTTATGCAAAAAAATTATTTTACGTGGCTTCTAAGGTTTCGAAACAAACCGAAGCTACCAACGTCCATCATGAAGTATGATTATTCAAGTCGCTAGATTAACTTTGCGGGGTGTATGAAACACGAGATAATAAAATCTCGAGCCCCATACTGAACTTCGTCATACACATGACCCCCGTGCAGATCATATCTGCATTGCCCTTTCATCTGCGAAATTTCATCTTTCTTTTAACTATGGTGGAATTCAATGAACTGTTAGCACTTTGTTAATCAATCAGGATCGCGGATTGCCAGAACTTTGAAACTCCACCATGCCGTTATCAAGATCGGAAATATGCAAATTTCTGGGAAGCAACAAGAACATTGGGTAACAGATTTCATCTGCTACCCGCACAAATAATTTTCAGTAATAGAACTCATCTACTACAAATTATATTGTGCAACACCCATACATCTTTATGTATTCTAGATCGTAACCTGCATCTACGCATAGCACGGCTCTTGATGCCACTGTAGGGGAACGCAGCAGAAAACAAAAATTTCCGGTACTGCGAGCACGCCCAGGATCACTATGGAGATGCATACAGGGTTTGATCTGATCGTTACCAACTCGTAGTGCAGCGGAAGTAGAGTCGATGTGGATCGTCGGTGCAGATTCCCGCAGCTAGGATTTACATCCTCCCAACCGCGAGGATGTACTCCCTCATCTGCCCCTGGACAGTCCCTCAGACAGCCCTTCAGGAGGCGGTCGGACAGTCCCCCGGACGGTGTCACGGACAGCCCTTCGGGAAGCACACACAGAAACTCGGACGGTCACTCGGACAGCCCTTCGGGAGGCACTCTCGAACAGCCCCTTGGGCAAAAAAGATCGAACCTACGACCTCTCTACGGGGTTGCACACATATGGTGTCATCTATCCGGTAGGGCTTCGCCGTCCAGAACTAGTTCCCACCAGAACCCAAACAGCCTTTCGGCTCTACGAAACTATTTCGCGGGGAGGGAGAGAGAAGGCCAGATCATGCATGGCATTTGTATGCGAGAAAGAGTGAGTGTGGAGAGTGCCTCTCCACCTCTATTTATAGGAAAACCCAAGGGGTAGGGTGCCTCTCATCCATCCATGTCATCCCCAAGATATTTTGGGACAAAGCCCAAAAAAGTAGCTTTCCATAAAGTAACCATAAAGTGCTTTTCACTATTCACGGAAACATTTTTCCGTGACCGTTAAATCCGAAAATATTTCTGTAGGTCTTAGAACATTTCCAGTACCCACTAAGATAATTTTGGACGCGTTCCGAAACAATTCCGGATTAGTGATTTTCATCTGTGAAAAGCAACCAAAGCGGTTCGGGCAGCTGCGGAACATTTCCGGGTTTTTTCTCCGGAAAAATCCCAGAAGTTCCCAGAACAATTCTGGCACCCTCCAAGAATTTCCAGGCGTGTGCTGAAACCAATTTTACTTAATGGTATACCCAGAAACAACTTTTCAGTTTTACCGAAACTCTTCCGGTGTTCTCTCTCCGGAACTCTTCCGCTGTCTCCGAAACATTTCCGGTGACTTTCTCTCAGACTCCCTGTCTAGTATTCAGCAGATAGATGACCCTTAAGTGTGTGACCCTATAGGTTCGGTGAAGTATAGGCATGACCGGAACACTTTCCGATCAATGATCAACATCGGAGCCGTGGACACCCATATTGACCCCTATACCCACACGAATAAATATTCGAGTGAATCTCCAGTTGCCGTGTGCTATTCCTGTTGCTTCGCGATATCTTACAAACACCTGAGGTGAGATTTATCAGCATCCCTGAGGATCAACAACTTGTCCACTATGCCAGTTACCTCGTTACCGGTTTTGTTCTCTTTTCTCGTTCCCGTGTTCCGGCATCCCTGTGATCAAATGACAACAAATCCCAATCTTGAGCTATCAAGTCCCTTGACATACTTTTCCATGAAGCCGTAAGCCGCCGTAATGGCCACCCATTTACGGATGACGTTTAACAAACCCAAAGTTCATGAAGCAAGCATGAAGAAACTCGATACTCTCATGGTCTAAGGAATTATGCAAACGTTAACTTTCTCTGTGTTATTAACCATTAACTTGTGATGAATGTATCTCATAGCATAACATCAATCGGGTCGATTCAACACAAGGGTTCTCCTAACATTGTGCCCTCAAAGTTGCCGGCATAGTCATGCCCATGATCAAGAAAACAGAACCATCATGCAACACTTGAGCTTGTCTTAGAGGCCAGACTAGGAATACATTTTTCCGTTTATTATTCCACACGTGCATATGAGTCTTCCTCCGAGCCTCGTGGTTATTGTAGACTCGAGAATCATAGCAGTTATAGCATGGAACATAAACATAATTTTTAACATGGAGATAAACAATAACATTTATTATTACCTCTAGGGCATATCTCCTACAGCTGGTGTGGTTCCGGTGGCCCTCTACCCAATTTCGCCGCACCGACGCACACACGTAAACTCGTAGATGCTCATGGCGTCGTTGTTTATCTCGTTTGCATGCCGTACACCCATGCACCACGATCACCCGAGCGCCTCCCCTCTCCGGCATGTCACCGTTGTCATTTCCATTGGTGTTTGGCAACATGCCCGGGTCTCAGGGACGTGGTTTTCCACGCTGAGCACAATGCACACACGCACACATCCAATGCTCACCGGAAACCATCTCCGGCGAGACATCCGCCATGCTTATGGTCGCTGCCGGCGCCATACTCTGTTCTGCTCTGATTTTTCACATGCGAGTACTTTCAGCCGCTAGATCTCACATGTACGCTCCCGATTACAACAAGCTTACCGTTTCACCTTGCATCGTCGTTGCACTCACTGCCACGTGGGCCCTCGCTGTCAGGCGGGTCAAGCATTTATTGTGCTACGCCCACTCTCTACCAGTCGCACGCGCATAGCCCAGTGGCACATGCCATGCCTATCTATCGAGACAGTCACAGTTTGAATCTGCGCAGGAGCAGTGGTATTTTTACCCCCCATTTTTGTGAATTAGTGTCCCACTGACACGTGGGCCCGTGGGACTCACATGTCAGTGGCACACCTTAACTGCACAGCCACAGCCATGTCAGCGCACTCCCCTGGCCCACTGTCATAGAGTATGGCTAGCTGGGCATGGGTTAGAAAAGTTTCTGGTATTTATTTTTTTAAATTAATTTAAATCCAGGAATGTTTAAACAATTTCAAATGTTAAATTCCTTTATTTCAAATCTGGATATTCTCAACTCAAACATATTCATGTAGTATATGAATTTGGGGTAGTTTTATCCACTGAATCCAGATTTGCACTTTGTTTTTGTGATTGAGCACTCTAAAATTCCAGCACATGCCACTTTTCCATTTAGGTCTCTTAACTTTGTCAAATTCACAAGTTCTTCATACTTGTTTGGAATTTGACAAATGTTATATGGTTTTTGTCCAGAATCTTGCAAGGATTCTGTTGGTGCACTTGTTTCCTAAATTTGAACAAACGTTATTCATGTTTGTTTCAAATTTGCACAAAAGTCTCTACACTTTGTCCTATGCACAACTTTCACATCCTAGCTCCCAAGTTGCGAACTTTATACCAATTTCATCTAGAATTTCCTAAATAACACATGTATTTCTGTTCCACACTGTTTTGCAGACAAACCCCTCTAGTTATTTTTGTCCACATCTTTGGCACCGTACATCCAAACCCCATGTATTTTATATGCATTTGAGGATACTCAATCCATACATTTCAGTAATATAAATAGATTTGCAAGTTTATTCCCACAACTCTAATTCCTTCCTGGTTACACCCAAATCCTCCCTAATCTTGTTCCGGTCATAACTAGAGCTCCGTAGCTCCGTTTACTATGTTTTCTATATGCATTTCTGCTAGAATCATGTGTAGATCATGAATATGCCATGCTCATGTATCCTAAACAACTTGAACTTACTATTCTGACCAGAATCATTAATTAACTTAAAATGCAGATGAAGATCCACTTGAGTCATTGGCTTCATTTAATTTTGTTAGATGTTTAGCTCCTATTCCGAACCTATTAAACTTGTCATGCATTCGTTTGTTGGTTGTGCTTCATGCCATGCCTTGTTTGTTTACCGTGTCGTTTGCTTCTTTCCGGTTTTGCTTCTTCTCGATAGCTTCCGGTAACGATACGGAGTGTGAGGATTTTGTTCGGCTACACTTTCGAAGTTTGGATAACCGATCTTCTTCAAAGCGAGATTATAGGCAAGAATGATCATTGCCTTAGATACTATTACTAGCTTTACTTGCTAGATGTCTCGATGCTATCGTTTGGTTTTGCTACCAACCATGTTGTTTTCAAGCCTCCCAAATTGCCATGATACAGCCTTTAACCTCTGCTACCTAGCAAAACCTTTGTTTGGCTATGTTACTGCTACTTGTAGCTTGCGTTGGTATTTCCCTGAAGAGGAAGGGATGTTGCAGCACAGTAGAGGTAAGTATTTCCCTCAGTTATGAAACCAAGGTTATCAATCCAGTAGGAGAATCACGCAACACCTCGTTAGCAGTACCTGCACACAAACAACAAATCCTTGCACCCAATGCAAACAAGGGGTTGTCAATCCCTCGGCGGTAAGTTGCAAGATTAAATTGTATATGATAGATAGATAGATTGAAACAAAAATACAAAATAAAATAAATAAAGTAAAATGGCAGCAATATTTTTAGGGTTTTAGTAATATGATTTAGATAGACCCGGGGGCCATAGTTTTCACTAGAAGCTTCTCTCATAGAAATAGCATACGGTGGGTAGACAAATTACTGTTGGGCAATTGATAGAAAAGCAAATAATCAGGACGATATCCAAGGCAATGATCATGTATATATGCATCACTTCCAAGACAAGTAGACCGACTCCTGCCTGCATCTACTACTATTACTCCACACATCGACCGCTATCCAGCATGCATCTAGTGTATTGAGTCCATAAGAACGGAGTAACGCCTTAAGAACGATGACATGATGTAGACAAGATAAACTCACGTATGAATAAACCCCATCTTTTTACCCTTAATAGGAACGATACATACATGTTATGTCCCTTTCTGTCACTGGGATTGAGCACCGCAAGATCGAACCCATTACAAAGCACCTCTTCCCATGGCAAGATAAATCAATCTAGTCAGCCAAACCAAATCAATAGATCGGAGAAGAAATACGAGGCTATAACAATCATGCATAAAAGAGACCAGCAAAGACTCAAATATATTCATGGATAATCTGATCATAAACTCACAATTCATCGGATCCCAACAAACACACCGCAAAAAGTGATTACATCGGATAGAACTCCAAGAACATCGAGGAGAACATTGTATTGAAGATCAAAAAGAGAGAAGAAGCCATCTAGCTACTAACTATGGACCTGAAGGTCTGTGGTAAACTACTCACGCATCATCGGAGAGGTAGCAATGTTGATGTAGAGCCCCTCCATGATCGATTCCCCCTCCGGCGGAGTAGCGGAGAAGGCCTCCAGATGGGATCTCTCTGGAACAGAAACTTGCGGCGGCGGAAAAAGTATTTTGTGGACTCCCCTGAGGGTTTCTGATTTTTCTGGAATTTATAGTGCTGGAATTAGGTCAAACGGAGCTCAGGGGGGCCCACGAGGCACCAGGGCGCGCCTGCCCCCCCAGGCGCGCCCTGGTGGCTCGTGGCCACCTCCTGGGTCTTCTGGCCCTCTCCCGAAGTTTCTAGTGTTCTTCTAGCCCAATAAAAAATCTCCAAAAAGTTTCGTGGCATTTGGACTTCGTTTGGTATTTTTTTCTGTAAAACAAAAACAGGGCAGAAAACAACAACTGGCATTGGGCACTAAGTTAATAGGTTAGTCCCAAAAAATGATATATAATTGTTGTAAATGCTTAAGAAAACATCCAAGATTGATAATATAACAGCATGGAACAATCAAAAATTATAGATACGTTGGAGACGTATCAGTTACCGCTTGTTTAGTCCCCCTTATAGCGTTGCTAGTTGCAGGTGCAAGGTTTTTTTACATGCGACAACATGGATATCTTTGGTATATCATTACTATTATGCTTAATTGTTAAACTTTACTATATACTTGACTAAGGGTGGAAGGCTTAGGCCTATGGCCCGGTGTTTTGTTCTACTCTGGTCACCCTAGTTTCTGTAATACTGGTTTTATGTTCCTTGATGAGCTCATCCTACCGTGTGTGGGGTATTATGGGCCCCCCTTGAGCTCCTTTATCTAGCATTGAACTCTTCCAGAAGGCCCAGCATTGGTACTAAAATTTGCTAACATAAAACTTGCATAGGGAGTTGATATCACCCGAGGTATTTTAGAAACAACTTGGGCCAACGCCTGAAAAGCGCTGGTCCGCAAATGTCAACCGCCGGTGTGCACCACGGGGAAACTCCGGTTTGGCTTATCAGAAGTTTGGACGGTCCGGAGATAACTCGGCTCTGATCCGGATGTCGACCCACCGGGAGATCTTCTGGATTAGTTTGGCATTAACTAGGGGAATTGTTAACTCCGAACTCCTGGGACGCACGTGTTGTTACATGGGGGTTTGATAACCCACAAGTATAGGGGATCGTTTGTAGCCTTTTTCGATAAGTAAGAGTGTCGAACCCAACGAGGAGCTAAAGGTAGAATTAATATTCTCTCAAGTTCTATCGACCACCGATACAACTCTACGCACACCAACGTTTGCTTTACCTAGAAACAAGTAATAAAACTGGAAGTACTTTGTAGGTGTAGTGGGATAAGTTTGCAAGATAATAAAGAACGTGAAAATAAAAATTAGGTGCTGTTTTAATAAAATTACAATTAAGTTAGTATAGCGAGTGTGGAAAAGTGGTGGTAGGATTTGCGGAATTGTCCCTAAGCAATTAGCTAAGTTACTAGACCGATGGCAAGTTTTTATGTGGGAGAGGCCACTGCTAGCATGCATCCCTTACTTGGAATTCTATGCACTTATGATTGGAACTATTAGCAAGCATCCGCAACTACTAAAGTTCATTAGGGTAAAACCCAACCATAGCATTAAGATATATTGGTCCCCCTTCAATCCCGTATGAATCAATTTCTATGGTAGGAAGAAGTTTCCGTCACTCTTGCCCTCCAATGCATAGTCCTATCAACATACAACTAACCCTATGGTGTGATCCACGCGCGCGCTCATATGATGGGCAACAAAGGACAGCAACATAACCACAAGCAATTTAAACCAATCATAGCAATTCACCGATTACCCATAGGACAACAAAAATCTACTCAAACATCATAGGATGGCAACACATCATTGGATAATAATATTAAGCATAACGCACCATGTTCAAGTAGGGGGTACAGCGGGTTGTGGGAGAGTGGACCGCCGAAAATAGATGAGGGAAGGTGATGGAGGTGTTGATGAAGATGACGGAGTTGGTGGAGTAGATCGCCGTCACACAATGTTTCCCCCGGTGGCGTTCCGGCGCCACCGGGAGAGAGGGGGAGAGAGCCCCCCTCCTTCTTCTTCTTCCTTGGCCTCCTCCCTAGATGGGAGGAGGGTTTCTCCTCTGGTCCTTGGCCGCCATGGCTCCCGGAGGGCAGGAGCACCTCCGAGATTGGATTTCTCTCTCTGTTCTCTTCTGTTTCGTGCTCCTGTTTTCTGGCCCTTCACCGTTTCTTATATTCCCGGAGATCCGTAGCTTCGATTGATCTGAAATTTTAACACGATTTTTTTCTGGATATTATCTTTCTTGCTGCGGAGGAAGAAGGGCCCCAACCGACTTACGGAGGAGCCACGAGCTCACACGGCGCGCCCTAGGGTAGGGGGCGCGCCGTCTGAGCTCATGGCTCCCTTGAACATCGTCTCGCGTTGATTATTTTCCCCAAAAATCACATATATAAAAAAAAAACTCCGTAAAATTTTATCGCGTTTGGACTTCGTTTGATATGGATTTTCTGCGAAACATAAAACATGCAACAAACAGGAACTGACACTGGGCACTGGATCAATATGTTAGTCCAAAAAAATCATATACATTGTTGCCAAAAGTATGTGGAAGTAGTAAAATATAGGCATGAAACAATCAAAAATTATAGATACGACGGAGACGTTTCAGCATCACCAAGCTTAATTCCTGCTCGTCCTCGAGTAGGTAAATGATAAAAAGATAATTTTTTATGTGGAATGCTACCTAGCATAATCTTGATCATGTAATCTAATCATGGCATGAATATTAAGATACGAGTGATTCAAGGCAATAGTCTATCAATTTGATACTGAAACAATAATACAAAACATCTATACCTATACTAATTAGAGACTCCCAAGAAATTCCCACGTTAATCAAAAAATTAGAGCCGTTAATCCGGTGGGACTGAGTTATTACGGTGTAGATTAGCCCATAGAAGAAGAAAAAACATTTATTTAGTGAGGCCGATTTATAATGGCTAAGATTAAATAAAGAGTCCAAATCCTTTACGCCTCATGCCATCTAAGTCATGTACGGCTGATTGTAAAAAAAATAGACACGTACGCCTGTATTTTTTATTTGTTGCGCAATTAACACGGTAGCACAATTAATAAACCTAGACCAAGTAAAAAAACTAGACAAGAGTATACAAGACGTGTCGAAGATATCAAACGCACGGATGTGCTGCGCTCGCCGCCGCCGAAAGCTGCTGCTGGTTGCCGTTCCTCACCACCGGCACCAAGTTCTACCGCGGCAAGATATGGCACAGCCGTCAACACAAGGATGCGCTGCCCCCCCATCGCTGAAAGCAGCTGCTGGTTTCCGTTCCGCCGTTCCTCACCACCGCCACCAAGTTGCTCGTGAGATGGTGTTGCTGCTGGAGCAGTTGACCTGCTGTTACGTCTATGCATTGGTCTGTCCGTTTTTCAAGCCTTTTGTGCTCTGCTTGCCACGATGTCAGGGCTGTGTAGGCCACCTGGTACACGACATTCACGTACAAGGCCATGTTCAAGGTGATGCTGATGGACGCATCATTTTATAAGCCGTGATACAATATTGGCAAGCACATCAACTGGCTCCATACACTCCAACATGCACATTAGGACACTCAATTATGCCAAAAAAGGCACTTAACATACAATAAAAAAATTATATACCACAACATACACATACTACAATCCCAGACCTCTTTGACATTGTCTTCATGCCTCACTCATAGGCATCGTCTACATCTTCTCTCAGGAAATATATTTTGTCTACATTATACATGCATGTTGAGGTCTGTACTCATTCTGGACCAATATTTACGGTAGCCATAGCCTTCATTCATATGCATTTCCCACAAAAGAAAGTATATGCATTAACTGAAGTATATGTCGGTTGCTACATGTGCATCAGGTACAAGTTCATCACAGCGTATGTGCTGGTGCGAGGAGGCAAAAATACATGCTATGCCATCTCTACTCATGATCCCCGCCCTGCTCTCTATCACCATCTCTACTACAAGATGGCTATAAATCTACACATTATATGTAGTTAGTAAGGTTCTCCTTCTCCACAACAAAAAAAGAAGAAAAAATTGGATATTTGAAGTTGCTAGCTTTATATGATTTTATTACTTAACTATTATCACTAATTTTTGTATGAAAATGAATCATAAAAAAATCAAAAACTTATTCTAGATCTTTTTTCATGGCAAATTATCTAATAAAAAATTTACCATTGAATTAACCTAAATATGTTTTGTGATTATTGTGAAAGAGAACTTTATGTCAGGCTTCCTAAAACATCTTTCTACTTTAGAACAAATCAGGGTGTTAATTTATAGCTACTTTGCAAAAGGTAAATTCTAGCTACAGGAAAGAATGGTTTACCGAGCAAAGGGGTAACAACATTTTTGATCGGAAGTCTGTAGGGTACATGTTCAGATATAGTTAGAAAATCTGTTGGTTGAGGGTGAGGTAGCTATTGCCAGACCCAAAGCGATCAAAGGGAGCACTTGGGTCAATTATGAGATACTGCTACATAATTGAGTTGCATAATTTGAGTCATTATAGTATGAACCTTCGAGTTGTGCATATTAAATGATCCAACTACACAATCTGATTGTCACTTATTTCTTCATATAATAATATTTCATGATACGATAATTCTAAGGTGAAACAAATAGTGTTTTTATCTTTCAATATACAGGAGACATTTATTTTATATGAGATAACACAGAATAATAATGTGTATAGGTTTGTCGCCTGATATGAATAGTTGCATATATTATAAAGTAAAGATCCTAAGTCGGTCAAGTATTTCTAAAATTAGCATCGATTTCTAACAAGAATATATCAACACAAATTATGCAGAGACAAATTTGGCGGGTACATATGGTTCAAGGACGTCAACTGACTATCTACGAAAGATTCACACAACTTAAGGTTCTCTATGTCAACTGTGTTATTATGACTAATTAATGTGATGCTCATACATTACAATAAGGTTAGAACAAGATATTTTATCTAAATCACAATCATCATTCTCCTCTCAATACATTTGACACAAACTTGCAAATAATAAAAATATCTATAGCTAGCCCGTGCGAACGCACGGGTCGACGACTAGTGCATGTAATTCATCATTGCCTTTCATAATAATGGAACTAAGGGAAACAGCCTCTATACACTTAGTTGTGGTAAGCATGACACGCTCGTTCTTCCCTGCATAGATATATCAAATCAAGAGTACCCCGGTGCCAAACCAAGCAATTGTATCATACTTTTTCACGCACTTCAGCATTTTCAATTTCACTCAATACCTGAGCGTGAGCCATGGACTTAGCACTTTAGGTGGAATAGAGAATGATGGTAGGGGTTCAAGGAAAAATAGAGAAAGTGTCGAATCAACTCGGCGGATCGTTAGGCAATGGAGGCGCCTTTCAATCGATATCGATGCGAGGAGGTGGGATTGCCATGCAATGGATGCCCTAGAGCTATAAGTGTATGAAAGCTCCCTATGAAACTAAGTGGGTGTGCATCCAACTTGCTTGCTTATGAAGACCTCGGGCATTTGAGGAAGCCCGTCATCGGAATATACAAGCGAAGTTCTATAATGTAACTCATGGAGACTCTGTATATGAAGAACATGGTGCTACTTTGAAGCACAAGTGTGGTAAATGGATAGTAGCATGCCCCTTCTCTCTTTTTCTCTCATTTTTTATGGGCTCTTCATTTTTTTTAGATGGCCTCCTTTTTTTCATTTTTTTAGAACAGTCTCATGGACCTCATCCCCACTTTTTTGAGGACTCATTTGTCTCCACCATTCTTTTCCTCACAGGGGCAATGCTCTAATAATGATGATCATCACATTTTTATTTACTTACCACTCGATAAACTGAAAAAGATGACTACATATGAATGCCTCTGGCAGTGTACCAGGATGTGCAATGATCTAGCGTAGCAAAGATATCAAAAAAAGGGACAAGCCATGAAAATATCATGCTAGCTATCTTACGATCATGCAAAGCAATATGACAATGAATGCTCAAGTCATGTATATGATGATGATGGAAGTTGCATGGCAATATATCTCGGAATGGCTATGGAAATGCCATGATAGGTAGGTATGGTGGCTGTTTTGAGGAGGGATATAATTGTAGGGGAACGCTGCAGAAAACAAAAAAATTCCGACCTACGCACCAGCCCAGGACCACTATGGAGACTGCATACAAGGTTTGATCTTTTCGTTACCGACTCGTAGCGCAGCGGAAGTAGAGTCGATGACGATCGGCGGTGCAGATCCCCGCAGCTAGGATTTACAACATCCCAACCGCGAGGATGTACTCCCTCGTCAGCTCACCGGACAGATCTCCGGGCAGCCCTTCGGGAGGCCTCGGGACAGTCCCTCAGATAGTCCCACTGGACGGATCCTCGGACAGTCCCTCGGATAGTCCCACCGGACGGATCCTTGGACAACCCTCCGGAAGGCCTCTCGACAGTCCCTCGGATAGTCCCACCGGACGGATCCTCGGATAGCCCTCCGGGAAGCCACACGGACAGCCCTTCGGGCGGGTCACTCGGACAGCCCTCCGGGCAGGTACTCGAACAGCCCCACGGGCAAAGGATCGAAACTACGACCTCTCTACGGGGTTGCACACATACGGTGTCAGCTATCCGGCAGGGCTTCGCCGTCCAGAACTAGTTCCTGCCAGAACCCAGACAACCTTTCGGCTCTATGAAACTATTTCGCGGGGAGGGAGAGAGAAGGCCAGATCATGCATGGCTTGTGTATGTTGAGAAAGAGTGTCTCTTTAGGCAGCCCCCTCCACCCCTATTTATAGGCCAAGCCCAAGGGTGGCTTCTCCAAGAAGCCAAGGGGAAAAATACCAAAAGGCCCTCAAGGTGGCTTCTCCAAGAAGCCACCCAAAAAGCACTTTCACTATTCACGGAAACATTTTTCCGCGACCATTAAATCCGAAAATATTTCTGTGGATCTTAGAATAATTCCAGCACCCACTAAAATGATTTTCGACGCGTTCCGAAACAATTCCGGATTAGTGATTTTCATCTGCGAAAAGCAACCAAACCGGTTCCGGCAGCTCCGGAACATTTCTAGGTTTTTTCTCTGAAAAATCCCAGAAGTTCCCAGACCAATTCTGGCACCCTCCAAGAATTTCCAGACGTGTGCCGAAACCAATTTGACTTAATGGTATACCCTGAAACAACTTTTCAGTTTTACCGAAACTATTCTGGTGTTTTCTCTCCGGAACTTTTCCGTTGTCTCCGAAACTTTTCCGGTGACTTTCTCTCAGACTCCCTGTCTAGTATTCAGCAGATAGATGACCCTTAAGCGTGTGACCCTATAGGTTCGGTGAAGTATAGACATGACCGGAACACTTTCAGATCAATGATCAACATCGGAGCTGTGAGCACCCATATTGACCCCTATACCCACACGAATGAATATTCGAGGGAACCTCCAGTTGCCGTGTGCTATTCCTGTTGCTTCGCGATATGTTACAAATACCCGAGGTGAGAATCATCGGCATCCCCGTGGATCAACACTTGTCCACAATGCCAGTTACCTCGTTACCTGTTTTGTTCTCTTTTCTCGTTTTCGTGTTCCGGCATCCCTGTGATCAAATCACAATGTGTCTGGCCAGACGATGGTGGATACCATAACGCCGAGAGGGCCCAGAGATATCTCTCCATCGTCGAAGGAGCAAATCCCAATCTTGAGCTATCAAGTTACTTGACATACTTTTCCATGAACCCGTAAGCCGCTGTAATAGCCGCCCATTTACGGATGACGTTTAACAAACCCCAAAGTTCATGAAGCAAGCATGAAGAAACTCGATACTCTCATGGTCTAAGGAATTATGCAAACATTAACTTTCTCTGTGTTATTAACCAATAACTTGTGACGAATGAATCTCATAGCATAACATCAATTCGGGTCGATTCAACACAAGTGCTCTCCTAACATTGTGCCCTCAAAGTTGACAGCATAGTCCTGCCCATGATCAGGAAAACAGAACCATCATGCAACAATTGAGCTAGTCTTAGAGGCCAGACTAGGAATACATTTTACCATTTATTATTCCACACGTGCATATCAGTCTTCCTCCGAGCCTCGTGGTTATTGCAGACTCGAGAACCATTGCAGTTATAGCACGGAATATAAACTTAACTACAAGCATGGAGATAAATAATAACATTTATTATTGCCTCTAGGGCATATCTCCTACAGACTCCCACTTGCACTAGAGTCAATAATCTAGTCAATGCTGATGCACTTTACACCTATGGCATACCGGTGTAAAACATGCTTCGCGTGTGGTATAGTCTGGTGTCCAACGGATCTGACAACTTCAGTTCCGTGTGTATCTCTCCATATCCTCGCGCTTTCACAAAATTCATATTTTGTGTGGACTTGGCTTCGTATATATGTGAATCACTGGTCAAACCTTGATTCCTCAGACTGAGCTATGGAGCAACTATCTTCAATAGTGTTCCATTGACCAAAGCCATCTTGGAATCATACTAAGTTCATGAACAAACAGTACGATTCAACATCTTCTATGTCGCTTTGAAAGCGGCAACATACTTAGCCTTTGTTATAGAATTCGCCACAGTAACCTGTTTGGAACGATTTCCAAACACTGTGCCACCATATTGTGTATTACAGAAAACCCTTAACTTAAATCGAAAATCACATGGAGCATTGATGAAGACTGTACGATGTAATTACTTACAACGAGCACTTCATAATCTCTACTTGCGAGAAAACATGTCATCAGTGCTACTTTAGTACTCAATGACATTTTTCACTGTTGTCCCATGATCAGTACTTTGATCACTTTGGTATCTATACTCGCAACAGCTTGGGACTATCGGACATATCTGGTTGTTTTACATACCATGGAATACATGATTAATCCAAACACAAAGGTGTGTGGAAAATCCATCATGTATTTTCCTCATCAGTGTTTTGGGACACCGAGTCTTGCAAAACTCTTTCCATGTGACTTCGGCAAGAATCACTCCTTGGCGCTCTTATGCTAAACTATTTTAGCATCTTGTCAATATGTATTTTTGGCTTAGCCTATTAGGCAATTCTATCTCGTAGATAAATATGCCTAATATCAAGGCTATTTAGCCTAAGCACTTCATCGAAAAACTATTTTCAATGAAGTCCTAATTCGTGTCAAGAAATTTCCAATCAACAATGTGTCAAGCACACAAGGTTTTTAGAAATATTATTATACTCCCACTTACTTTCTTGTAACCAGAAGCATCTTCGTTATCCATTGATGAAATCAAACTCTTTTGACTATTTCATCAAAAACGAAGATTCCAACTCCATTTTGCTCTCTTCTGTCCATCGCTGGAACTCTGAAGTTTGCATACTTACTAGCATCCTCTGGATTGACAAAATACTTCAGACTGTATCACATGTAAGTCCTAGGTTGCATTTCCATCACATGGAAAACCTTTTGGCATCCATGTATCATATCTCAAGATTGAAATATGTATTAATTGCTAGTTTAACCCGATTTGACTTTAAGCATCGCTATGGTGAGACAACCTCATCGTAGTCAACTCCTTGAACTTGTTATTGCAACAAGTCGAGCTTTATGGATAAAACATTTTATCCACATCAGTTTATAGTTCCATTAATGTTCGTTAGACTCTAAGTCTTCCGAAGGGTTTATCAAGATATAATCTTGAATCATTTATGGAAACTATCTCGGATTATATTGGCATTTAGCCAATTCCGGAGTCAGGGCCCATCAACGCTTCCTTGTGTATCGTAGGTATACTGTTGTCTAACAACAATATCTTGCTTGCGCACCTGAGAGGTTTGCACGAGTTTTGCCTACATGGTTCAGTTGCAAGTTCGACCGAAGTCCATACATCTCATGTATAGGCTTCCATATCAGTCGCGGTAGGAAACTCTGGAATTACTCTCAAGGCTTCTTTCCTTTGATCTGATGACGAAGATACTGTTATCTCGTCGAGTTGCACTGTCCTCCCACTCACCTTTTTGCAAGAACCATTTTCTTCAAAAGCATACCGTTCTTGGTGGCAAACCTTTTTGCCTCGGTATCGTGGTGGAGGAATTCCCAATTACTTGGGATAACCTACAAAGTAGTACTTGTCTGTTTTGGAATAGGTTTGTAAATATTTTACACAAGCCCCATATTCCAAATGTTAAGAAAAGACAAAGCATGGTTGGGCGTACCATACCATGGCGTCATTTCAACAGACCTGATGGTGCTCTTTTCAGTATAAAAGCCATAGTCTCTATAGCATTACTTTTAAAAGGGATAATGGCAAATTGATTTATGTCATCTTTGATCTTACCATGTCATAAATGGTTTGATTACATCTTCACGGACATTCCACTCACAGTGGTGTTCCGGGAGGTGTAAGCTATGAAACACTTTTCACAACTCATTAGACATTCGCTAAACTTGTAACTCAAATATTCCTTTCCGCAATCAAATTGCAGAAACATAATTTTCTTGTTACAATAATTTCTACTTCATATTGAAAACCTTATGAATGATTTCAAAAGATCCAGACTTACGTCTCATCAAGTAAATATCCATATATCTACTTTAGTCATTTCTGAAGATAGATAAATCCACTGCTAGCAACAACATTTATCGGACTACATACATCAAAATGTATGATCACCAATAAGTTCGTTGCTCATTCCTTATGGCCTGTGAACGGTATTTTAGTCACTTCACTTTTCGGAGGAAAGTTGCAAGTGTCAGATGATTCATAATCAAACGACTTCAAAATCCATCATTATGGAATTTCTCCATGCGGGTTTGTCCAATGTGACCAAATGCAGTGCCACACATGTGTGGTATTCTCTTAGTCTTG
Organism: Elymus sibiricus; assembly: GCA_039707655.1. Taxonomy (NCBI): domain Eukaryota; kingdom Viridiplantae; phylum Streptophyta; class Magnoliopsida; order Poales; family Poaceae; genus Elymus; species Elymus sibiricus. The sequence goes on from CM077666.1 coordinate 21,873,536, forward strand.
CGACATTTAGTGTCAGTGTTATGGATGTATCATATTACCATCAATATTCATAACATACATCCCATTTATGATGGAAGTATGGCCCTTATGTTATTCATAACACTGAACAACAATTGTTCTTTTCATGAACAACCCTTTTGCAACAAAACATTATGCAATGGGCTAGAGTGTGTAAAACTCTAAAATCAATTATGAAAGTAAATACAGAGGTAATGTATTATTATCAATATTCATAACATACATCTCATTCATAATGAAAGTATGGCCCTTAAGTTATTCATAACATCGAACATCAAAAGTTCTCTTATGAACAACCTTCTTGCAAGATACCTTATGCAATGGGCTAGAGTGTGTAAAACTCTAAAATGAAATTTTGAAAATAAATACATAGGTAATACACCGATGGAATGTATAGTAACATTTACTATATTCCCAGCGCGTATCTTAACCTCATTCCCGGCAAGCCTTTTAGGTCGTAGTAGTTCTTGCATCGAGTCGCATCAGAATGCAATCGAGCGGGTATCTTTCTGATCAACTCACAATACCCAAGAATTAGTGACTAACAATTTAATCACAATTCTCAAGAACTATTTCTTTTGACCAGCCTTCCATACATCAATAACTTGTATGACTTTCATACATGAGCTGGACATTCCAGTCTTCTTTCTTTTTGCCTTTATACTTCTAACAGTTTAACTTTTAGTATTTCTCCTACTCTCAGAAGAAGCACTCAACTTAAGAGTGGCGTTAGCCCCGGACTTCCTAGGTGTGTAAGTCACACTAACACCCTTTGGACATTTCCTTTCTCTTTAAGTTGTTGTTTTATTCACCATCATCGTATGACAGGCGTTCTACTGGATCCCTCTGTTATTACTCAAATGCATAGTAAACACTTTTACTAATAGTTTGCAAAACAAACATTGCTTTGGGTATCCCATATCTTTTAGCCTTTGTTTGTGTCTGAAAATGATTTTCAGTTCCATGACTATCACATAACTATCCCAAACTTTTGAAGTTCGGGTCTCATGGAAGCAAACATATTTCACTTGACCGTAACGGAATTCTAGCTTTTGGATCGAAGGACGAGAGTCACATTATCCATAGCATTAGCGGGAGAATACCAAAAGCATGCGATAGGACAAAGTCCTTCTCGGCACTCTCGAGGACAATCCTCACATTACGTTACCAACCGTATAATTTTAACCAGATATTTAACAGCTTATTCAATTTTAACAGGGAAGGTGTAAACGCGAGCCATTATTCTACAACTATTATGCCAAATTACACTTAGACAGTGTCCATAATTAATTGCACTAAGAATTAAAATAGTTAATTCTATAGTGCACTCCCACTCAAATCAATATCTCTCAAAATTGATTGCGAGTGATACAAGATCAGTATTTCAATTCGACGCCATTGACGGGTTCATCACTGATGACGCAAATTTCAATCGGTAGGCCCACTTGCCGATCACATCTCTATGTGATTCTTGTTCATCTTTCGATGGGCGTGTTCCGAGCTCAGGACTCACCTGCCTGAACGTCAAAGACAACCAAGTGATCTTGCTGCGAGGTCTGACCTCACCCGCCTCATTCCTCTTGATTCGTTCATGCTCATGTGTACATGGCGCACCCCGAAAAGATACGAATTTCAGACGGTGCTACACTTGGGTGAACACTAACTACTTTGATATTTTAAGTGAGAGATCACCCTAATAAAAGCGACTACCGCGCAATCAAGAAGGGTGCATCATAAGGGATAAACATCTCAGGCAATTCATAATAGCATGATATGGTATAGCCCTTTCTGACGGAGAAGTCTTTAATTTCTTTGTCTTCGGCATTTGCGTCGGTGTTCACCTTCGTGAAGTTTGCCACCACCTTGTCGATGCACCAGATAATATTGCTATCTCTATAGCGAATAAAATAAGTGCGTTACTTAAGGTTGACACGCAGGTCATTAAAGTGACAATCATATGGCTCCAGCCATCATGCCGAATCATGACACGCAGGTCATGTTAATAAATTTACATCATATAGTCATCTCATACATAATCGAATTAATATGAGCACTGTTATACCACATCACATGCACATCCTACAAAATCAAGTTCTATCAACCACCGATACAACTCTACGCACACCAACGTTTGCTTTACCTAGAAACAAGTAATAAAACTAGAAGTACTTTGTACATGTAGTGGGATAAGTTTGCAAGAGAATAAAGAACGTGAAAATAAAAATTAGGTGCTGTTGTAATAAAATTACAATTAAGTTAGTATAGCGAGTGTGGAAAAGTGGTGGTAGGATTTGCGGAATTGTCCCTAAGCAATTGGCTAAGTTACTAGACCGATGTCAAGTTTTTATGTGGGAGAGGCCACTGCTAGCTGGGACTTCCTTGAATATTACCTTGGGGTGCCTTGGGCATCCCCAAGATTAGGGTCTTGCCGCTCCTTATTCTCCTCATATCGTTGTCTCACCCAAAACTTGAAAACTTCAATCACACAAAACTTAACGGAACTTGTGAGATAGCTTAGTACATAAAAGATAAACCTTATGATCATGTACTGTCAAGACAAGATTCATAATTGTTCTCACATAATTCCAACTGTATTCTATCATTTCCACAATTTATATCACTCAATATAAGCCATGAAAACTCCAAAACAAGCAAACTAAGAAAACAAAACAGAATCTGTCAAAAACAGAACGGTCTATAAAGATCTAATATTCTACGTACTTCTGTAACACCAAAAATTCTAAAAACTTAGGACAACGTAAACAATTTGCATATAAGTACTGTGTAAAAAGTTCATAATTTTATCACGTTCCAGTACAGAATGTAAATTCATGCACTGGACGCTAAACTTTCTATTTTTGCACAGAACCAAATAAACAAACATCCACATCAACATAAAGGCTTTACTGTAGGGGAACGCGACAGAAAACAAAAAAATTCGGTACAACGAGCACGCCCAGGACCACTATGGAGAGTGCATACAGGGTTTGATCTGATCATTACCGACTCGTAGCGCAGCGAAAGAAGAGTCGGTGTAGATCGTCGGTGCAGATCCCCGCAGCTAGGATTTACAACCTCCCAACCGCGAGGATGTACTCCCTCGTCGGACAGCCCTTCGGGAGGCGGTCGGATAGTCCCTCGGACGATGTCACGGACAGCCCTTCGGGAGGACCCTCAAAACTCGAACGAAAACTCGGACAGCACTTCGGGAGGACCCTCGAACAGCCCCTCGGGCAAAAGATCGAAACTACGACCTCTCTACGGGGTTGCACACATATGGTGTCAGCTATCCGGCAGGGCTTCGCCGTCCAGAACTAGTTCCTACCGGAACCCAGACAGCCTTTCGGCTCTACGAAACTATTTCATGGGAGGGAGAGAGAGAGAGCCAGACGAGCATGGCATGTGTATGAGAGCTAGGGATGAGTGTGGAGTGCACCCCTCCACCTCTATTTATAGGAAAGCCATATGGGAAAAATACCCAAAAAACCCATCACATGGTTCCTCCTCAAGGGCATAAAAGGAAGGCAAGTGGAGCTCCATGGAGGAGCTCCAACTTGGCCGGCCACCCCTAGCCCCCCCCCCCACATGGGGGTTCCTTGGTACCCAATCCCTTCTAGAAGCCTTTTGGGGAAAGCCCTAAAAGGTGGCTTTCCAAAAAGTTAACCATAAAGTGATTTTCACTATTCACGGAACCAATTTTCCACGACCGTTAAATCCGAAAATATTTCTGTGGGTCTTAGAATAATTCCAGTACCCACACAAATGATTTTGGACGCGTTTCGAAAAAATTTCGGATTAGTGATTTTCATCTGCGAAAAGCAGCCAAACCGGTTCCGATAGCTCCGGAACATTTCCGGTTTTTATCCCGAAAAAATCCCAGAAGTTTCCAGAATAATTCTGGCACCCTCCAAGAATTTCCAGGCGTGTGCCAGAACCAATTTGACTTATTGGTATACCCCGAAACAACTTTTTAGTTTTACCGGAACTATTCCGGTGTCCTCTCCGGAACGTTTCCGTTGCGTCCGAAACTTTTCCGGTGATTTTCTCTCAGACTCCCTGTCTTGTCTTCAGCAGATAGATGACCCTTAAGCCTGTGACCCTATAGGTTCGGTGAAGTATAGACATGACCTGGAACACGTTTCGATCAATGATCAACATTGGAGCCGTGGACACCCATATTGACCCCTATACCCACACAAATGAATATTCGAGTGAACCTCCAGTTGCCGTGTGCCATTCCTGTTGCTTCACGATATGTTACAAATACCCGAGGTGAGATTTATTGGCATCCCCGTGGATCAACAACTTGTCCACTATGCCAGTTACCTCGTTACCGGTTTTGTTCTCTTTTCTCGTTTCCGCGTTCCGGCATCCCAGTGATCAAATCACAATGTGTCTGGCCAGACGATGATGGATACCGTAACACCGAGAGGGCCCGAGAATATCTCTCCATCGTCGGAGGAGAAAATCCCAATCTTGACCTTTCTCGTTACTTGTCATACTTTTCCGTGAACCCGTAAGCCGCCGTAATAGCCACCCAGGTACGGATGACGTTTAACAAACCCCAAAGTTCACGAAGCAAGTGCGAAGGAACTCGACACTCTCATGGTCTAAGGAATTATGCAAACATTAACCATCTCTATGTTATTAACCATTAACTGGTGACGAATGTATCTCATAGCATAACATCAATTCGGGTCGATTCAACACAAGTGTTCTTCTAACATTGTGCCCTCAAAATTGCCGGCATAGCCATGCCCATGATGAGGAAAACAAGATCATCATGCAATACTTGAGCCAGTCTTAGAGGCCAGACTAGGAATACATTTTACGTTTAGTATACCACACATGCATATGAGTTTCCCTCCGAGCCTCGTGGATATTGTAGACTCGAGAATCATTGCAGTTATAACATGGAACATAAACATTCATTACAAACTCGTAGATACAAAATAACTGTTATTACTGCCTCTAGGGCATATCTCCTATAGACTCCCACTTGCACTAGAGTCATAATCCAGTTACATGGCTTCCCTAAGACAAATGGCTGTCCGGTGCTGCTCATGCTTTGCTCGTGGTAGAGGCTTTGTCATCGGGACTGACACGTTCAGATCCGTGTGAACTTTGCGTACTTTCACTAACCCCGCTTCGACATGATGTCGAATGAGTTTATATTTGCGTTCAATATGTCTTGTCTTATGGTGCGAACTTGGCTCCCTTGCCTGAGCCACGGTGCCACTATTATCACAATAGATCTCCACCGGGTCCAGAGCACTTGGAACCACACCAAGGTCTTCCAGAAATAGCTTGATCCATACCGCCTCCTTGGAGGCTTCCGAAGCTGCAACATATTCCGCCTCCGTCGTAGAATCCGCCACAGTCTTTTGTTTGGAACTTTTGCAATCAACTGCGCCACCGTTCAATATGAAAACATAGCCTGATTGAGATTTGAAGTCATCTGGATCAGTCATGAAGCCTGCAACAGTGTAACCACTTACAATGAGCTCTTCATCACCTCCGTACACAAGGAGTAAATCCTTGGTCCTTCTGAGGTACTTAAGAATACCCTTGACTGCGGCCCAGGATTCCAATCCTGGATCACTTTGGTACCGGCTGCTAACACTTAGCGCATAGGAAATGTCCGGTCTTGTACATAGCATGGCATACATAATAGAACAAACTGCCGAAGCATATGGAACATCATTCATCTGTACTCGCTCATCGAGAGTCCGAGGACACTGATTCTTGCAAAGCACTGTGCCAGGTGACATGGGGAGTAGGCCTTTCTTGGAGTTCTCCATGTTGAACCTTTTCAACACCTTGTCTATGTACGTGCTTTGGCTAAGCGCTATCAGGCGTTTGATCTATCTCTATAGATTCTAATGCCCAATACATATGCCGCTTCGCCTAAGTCTTTCATTGAAAAACTTTTCTTCAATGATTCTTTTATTTTGCTAAGAAAATTCACGTCATTTCCAATCAACAATATGTCATCCACATACAAGCTTAGAAAAGCTTTTGCGCTCCCACTAAACTTCTTGTAGACACAAGATTCTTCGTCATTCCTGATGAAGCCAAACTCTTTGACCACTTCATCAAAACGAATGTTCCAGCTCCTTGACGCTTGCTTCAGACCATAAATGGCTTTTTGAAGTTTGCATACCTTTCCAGCGTCCTTATGAACGACAAAACCTTCTTGCTGTATCATGTATACATCCTCTTTGAGGTTTCCATTTAGGAAAGCCATTTTGACATCCATCTGCCATATTTCATAATCAATATAAGCAGCAATTGCTAGTAATATCCGAACAGACCTAAGCATAGCTACGAGCGAGAAAGTCTCGTCGTAGTCCACTCCTGGAACTTGCGTGAACCCTTTCGCGACAAGTCTAGCTTTGTGGATAGTAATGTTACCATCCCCGTCCGTCTTTCTTTTGAAAATCCATTTACAACCAATGGGTTTTACGCCATCTGGAAGTTCTTCCAAGTTCCAAACTTGATTTTCGAACATGGATTCCATTTCGGATTTCATGGCCTTGTGCCATTCCCTTGAGCTGGGCCCCGCCATCGCTTCCTTGTAGTGCGCAGGTTCATCATCTTCAAAAATGAAGATTTCGTTATGAAACCACTCAGGTGGCTGGATAGCCCTACCTGATCTGCGCGGTTCAGTTACAACATTGTCTGAAGTTTCCGCATCACATGCGACAACTTCCGGCTCGGTTGTAGGGATAATTTGCGGAATTTCTTCTGGTTCCTTAGCCGTATCAACGGTTGCCGAAGATTCACTAATCTCATCAAGCTATACTGTCCTCCCACTCAATTCTTTAGCGAGAAACTCTTTCTCGAGAAAGACTCCGTTTTTAGCGACAAACACTTTGCACTCGGAGGGTTGGTAGAAAGAATACCCAAATGTTTCATTTGGATAACCTACAAAGTAACATTTGTCTGATCTGGGATCGAGTTTGCTTGGTTGTAAATGTTTTACATAAGTTTCACAACCCCAGATTTTGAGATGTGACAAATTGGGTTTCTTCCCATGCCATAACTCGTGTGGTGTCATCTCAACAGACTTAGACGGTGCTCTGTTTAATGTATAAGCGGCAGTGAGTAGTGCGTGACCCCAAAAAGATATCGGCAGATCTGTAAGAGACATCATCGACCATACCATGTCTAACAGGGTTCGGTTACGTCTTTCCAACACTCCATTTCGTTGTGGAGTTCCGGGAGGCGTAAGCTATGAAACGATTCCACGATCACTCAGATGTTGGCTAAACACATGACTAAGGTATTCGCCCCCGCGATCAGACCGCAGAAACTTAATCCTTTTGTTACGATGATTTTCTACCTCATTCTAAAATTCCTAGAACTTTTCAAAGGTTTCCGACTTATGCTTCATCAAGTAGATATATCCATACCTACTCAAATCATCAGTAAAAGTCACGAAGTAGAAATACCCACCCTGTGCGATTGTGCTCATTGGACCATATACATCACTATGTATTATTTCCGACAATTCACTCACCCGTTCAGGATGACCCGTGAACGGCGTCTTGGTCATTTTCCCCATCAAGCAATCTTTACATGTGTCAAATGATTCAAAATCAAAGGACGGTAAAACTCCATCTTTATGGAGTCTTTGCATGCGTTTCTTTCCGATGTGGCCAAGCCGACAGTGCCACATGAAAGTGGTGGTGGTATCAGCCTTCTTAAGGCGTTTAGCATTCACGTTAAAGACATCATTTCCACATTCAAGATTTAGTACGAAAAGGCCCCCAACAATGGGTGCAAATCCATAAAACATATCCATACAATAAAGTGAACAACCATTGTTCTCTGAATCGTACGAATACCCATCGTGTACTAAACATGATCAGGAGATAATGTTTCTACACAATAGTGGAACAAAATAACAGCTACTTAGTTCTAAGATAAATCCTGAAGGGAGACGTAGAGGCATAATGCTGACGGCTTGAGCGGCGATCCCAGCGCCGTTCCCGACGCGCATCACGACTTCATTCTTTGCTAGCTTGCGCACCTTCTACAGTCCCTGTATCGAGTTGCAAATGTGAGCAACCGATCCGGTATCAAATACCCAAGACTTAGAATTTTCGCTAGCAAGCAAAACGTCAATGACATTAACTTGTATAACAATTATACCTTTTCTGGTTTTCCCGGACTTCTTATCTTCCAGATACTTCTTGCAGTTTCTCTTCCAGTGTCCTGTGCCCTTGCAGTAGAAGCACTCGGTTTCATTCTTGGCTCCGCCCTTAGAGTTGCTTTGGGAGCTGGTCTTACCGTCGCCCTTGCCCTTCTTTGGCTTGCCTTTGTTTTTGAAACTGGCGGTTTTATTCACAAGCAACACTTGCTTGCAATTTTTCCGCAGTCCTCCTTCCGTAGTTTTCAGCATGGCGAGCACCTCTTCTGGTGTCTTCTCCATCCCACTCATGTTGTAGTTCATGACAAAACCGTCGTAAGACGGGGGGAGTGAAGAAAGCATCATGTCCATCATATGGCTTGGTGGAATTGGAAATTCCAGGGTTTTAAGCCTTTCAGCATAGCCAATCATTTTGACTACGTGTTCGCCAACTGAACCGCCCTCGGCCATCTTGCATTCCATCAAGGTCTTCATGATATCAAATTGTTCAGACCTTGCGGTTTCCTTGTACAGAGCATCCAATTCCCGGATCATATCACGGGGTTTATGGAATTCAAAACATTTTCGAAGCCCTGGACTCATGCAAGCTAGCAAGAGGCACTGCACTAAGTTGTGATCATCATCCTTAGTGGCCCAGACATTTTGTTCATCTTCCGGGGTAGTGGCCGCCGGTTTAGCTGGAAGAGCATTTTCAAGCACATACATTTTCTTAGCGCTCCTGAGGACAATCCTCAGGTTACGGACCCAGTCCGCATAGTTGTTTCTAGTCGTAGCTAACTTCTCTTTCTCTAACATCGGGCCTAAGTTGAACGCGGTGTTGCGAGCCATTTGATCTACAACAGGTAAACACAAGTTTCACTTAGACTTTGTTCATAATAAAATTGCACTAGTGAATAAACAATTTTATTCTAAAGTGCGCTCCCACTCAAATCAATATCTCTCAAAATTGATTATGAGTGATTCAAGATCCACATTTCAATTCAACGCCATTGATGTGGACATCACTGATGACGAGAATTTCAATCGGCAGTCAAACTTGCCGATCACATCTCTATGTGACTTTTGTTCATCTTTCGATGGGTGTGTTCCGAGCTCAGGACTATCCTGCCTGAACGTCAAAGACAACCTAGTGATCTTGCTGCGAGGTCTGACCTCACCCGCCTCATTCCTCTCGATTCGTTCGTACCCATGTGGACATGGCGCACCCCGAAAAGATACAAATTTTAGATGGTGCTACACTTGGGTGAACACTAACTACTTTGATATTTTTAAGTGAGAGATCATCCTAATAAAAAGCGACTACCTCGCAATCAAGAAGGGTGCATCATAAGGGATAAACATCTCAGGCAATTCATAATAGCTTGATATGGTATAGCCCTTCCTGACGGAGAAGTCTTTAATTTCTTCGTCTTCGGCATTTGCGTCGGTGTTCACCTACGCGAAGATTGCCACCACCTTGTCGATGCACCAGATAATATTGCTATCTCTATAGCTAATAAAATAAGTGCATTACTTAAGGTTGACACGCAGGTCATTAAAGTGACAATCATATGGCTCCAGCCATCATGCCGAATCATGACACGCAGGTCATGTTAATAAATTTACATCATATAGTCATCTCATACATAATCGAATTAATATGAGCACTGTTATACCACATCACATGCACATCCTACAAAACCAAGTTAGACGCCTCTAATCGGTTTATGCAAAAATTTATTTTACGTGGCTTCTAAGGTTTTGACTTAAACTGTAGCTACCAACGTTTTATCATCAAGTATGATTATTCAAGTCGCTAGATTAACATCGCGGGGTGTATGAAACACGAGATAATAAAATCTCGAGCCCCATACTAAACTTCGTCATACGCATGACCCCCGTGCAGATCATATCTGCATTGCCCTTTCGTCTGTGAAATTTCATCTTTCTTTTGACAATGGTGGAACCCAAAGAACTGATAGCACTTCGTTGATCAATCAGGATCACAGATTGCCAGAACTTTGTCAAATTCCACCATGCTGTCTTGAGATCAGAAATATGCAAATTCTAGGGAAGCAACAAGAACATCGGGTAACAGATTTCATCTGCTACCCGCATAAATAATGTTTATCAATATATCTCATCTACTCCAAAATTATATTATGCAATACCCATACATCTCCATGTATTCTAGATCGTAACTTGCATGTACGCATAGCACGACTCTTGATGCCACTGTAGGGGAACGCGACAGAAAACAAAAAAATTTGGTACAGCGAGCACGCCCAGGACCACCATGGAGAGTGCATACAGGGTTTGATCTGATCATTACCGACTCGTAGCGCAGCAGAAGAAGAGTCAGTGTAGATCGTCGGTGCAGATCCCCGCAGATAGGATTACAACCTCCCAACCGCGAGGATGTACTCCCTCGTCGGACAGCCCTTCGGGAGGCGGTCGGACACTCCCTCGGACGATGTCACGGACAGCCCTTCGGGAGGACCCTCGAAACTCGAACGGAAACTCGGACAGCACTTCGGGAGGACCCTCGAACAGCCCCTCGGGCAAAAGATCGAAACTACGACCTCTCTACAGGGTTGCACACATACGGTGTCAGCTATCCGGCAGGGCTTCGCCGTCCAGAACTAGTTCCTACCGGAACCCAAACAGCCTTTCGGCTCTACGAAACTATTTCGTGGGAGGGAGAGAGAGAGAGCCAGATGAGCATGGCATGTGTATGAGAGCTAGTGATGAGTGTGGAGTGCACCCCTCCACCTCAATTTATAGGAAAGCCATATGGGAAAAATACCCAAAAAACCCATCACATGGATCCTCCTCGAGGGCATAAAAGGAAGGCAAGTGGAGCTCCATGGAGGAGCTCCAACTTGACCGGCCACCCCTAGGGGCCCCCCACATGGGGGTTCCTTGGTCCCCAATCCCTTCTATAAGCCTTTTGGGAAAAGCCCTAAAAGGTGGCTTTCCAAAAAGTTAACCATAAAGTGATTTTCACTATTTACGGAACCAATTTTCTGCGACCGTTAAATCCGAAAATATTTTTGTGGGTCTTAGAATAATTCCAGTACCCACACAAATGATTTTGGACGTGTTCTGAAACAATTTTGGATTAGTGATTTTCATCTGCGAAAAGCAACCAAACCGGTTCCGGTAGCTCCGGAACATTTCCGGTTTTTATCCCGGAAAAATCCCATAAGTTTCTAGAATAATTCTAGCACCCTCTAAGAATTTCCACGCGTGTGCCAGAACCAATTTGACTTAATGGTATACCCCAAAATAACTTTTCAGTTTTACCGGAACTATTCCGGTGTCCTCTCCGGAACGTTTCCGTTGCGTCCGAAACTTTTCCGGTGATTTTCTCTCACACTCCATGTCTAGTATTCAGCAGATAGATGACCCTTAAGCATGTGACCCTATTGGTTCAGTGAAGTATAGACATGACCCAGAACACTTTCCGATCAATGATCAACATCAGAGCCGTGGACACCCATATTGACCCCTATACCCACACGAATGAATATTCGAGTGAACCTCCAGTTGTTGTGTGCTATTCCTGTTGCTTCATGATATGTTACAAATACCCGAGGTGAGATTTATTGGCATCCCCGCGGATCAATAACTTGTCCACTATGACAGTTACCTCGTTACCGGTTTTGTTCTCTTTTCTCGTTTCCGCGTTCCGGCATCCCAGTGATCAAATCACAATGTGTCTGGCCAGACGATGATGGATACCGTAACACCGAGAGGGCCCGAGAATATCTCTCCATCGTCGGAGGAGCAAATCCCAATCTTGAGCTATATCGTTACTTGTCATAATTTTTCGTGAACTCGTAAGCCGTCGTAATAGCCACCCAGTTACGGATGACGTTTAACAAACCCCAAAGTTCACGAAGCAAGTACGAAGGAACTCGACACTCTCATGGTCTAAGGAATTATGCAAACATTAACCATCTCTGTGTTATTAACCATTAACTTGTGACGAATGTATCTCATAGCATAACATCAATTCGGGTCGATTCAACACAAGTGTTCTTCTAACATTGTGCCCTCAAAATTGCCGGCATAGCCATGCCCATGATCAGGAAAACAGGATCATCATGCAATACTTGAGCCAGTCTTAGAGGCCAGACTAGGAATACATTTCACCGTTTATTATACCACACGTGCATATGAGTTTCCCTCCGAGCCTCGTGGAAATTGTAGACTCGAGAATCATTGCAGTTATAGCATGGAAGATAAACATTCATTACAAACTCGGAGATACAAAATAACTGTTATTACTGCCTCTAGGGCATATCTCCTACATTTACTTGGCACTTTATTGAAATAAAAGGCAGAAAACATGATTACCACATTAGCTTATTCATGTGAACACACAAAAATAGTAGGGATAATTATTGGGTTGTCTCCCAACAAGCGCTTTTCTTTAATGCCTTTTTAGCTAGGCATGATGATTTCAATGATGTTCACATAAAAGTAAAGAATTGAAACATAATGGGAGCATCATGAAGCATATGACAAGCACATTTAAGTCTAACCCACTTGCAATGCGTAGGAATTTTATAAGCAAACAATATATTGTAGCAATAATCAACTAGCTTAGGAAGGCAAAACAAGCATGACTTCAAAACTTTCAACACATAGAGAGGAAACTTGATACTAGTGAGATATGTAAAAGCATATGTTCCTCTCTCATAATAATTTTCAGTAGCTTCATGAATGAATTCAATAATATAACTTTCACATAAAGCATTATTTTCATGATCCACAAGCATAGAAAATTTATTACTCTCCACATAAGCAAATTTATTCTCATCAATAATAGTGGGAGCAAATTCAATGAAATAACTATCATGAGATACTTGGTTGTCATAACCATATTGAACATTAAAATCATGATGACAAGTTTCATGGCTATCGTTACTCTTTATAGCATACATGTCATCACCATAATCATCATAGATAGAACCTTTGTTGTCAAAATCAATTGAAACATCTTCCAAAATAGTGGAATCATCATTAAATAAAGTCATGACCTCTCCAAATTCACTTTTATCATTATAATAAGATTCAACGCCCTCCAAAATAGTGGGATCATTACCTAAAGTTGACACTCTTCCAAACCCACTTTCATCATTGTAATCATCATAAATAGGAGGCATGTTATCATCATAATAAATTTGCTCATCAAAAGTTGGGGCACTAAAAAGATCATCTTCATCAAACATAGCATCCCCAAGCTTATGGCTTTGCATATCATTAGCATCATGGATACTCAAAGAAGACATACTAACAACATTGCAATCATGCTTATCATTCAAAGGTTTTATGCCAAACATTTTATTGAATTCTTCTTCTAACACTTCGGCACAATTTTCCGATCCATCATTTTCAAGAAAGACTTTATAGAGATAATCAAATTGGCACAAACTCATTTCCATTTTTTTGTAGTTTTCTTTATATAAACCAAACTAGTGATAAAACAAGAAACTAAAAGATTCAATTGCAAGATCTAAAGATATACCTTCAAGCACTCACCTCCCCGGCAACGGCGCCAGAAATAGCTTGATGTCTACTACGCAACTTTATTCTTGTCGACTTTGTTGGGCCTCCAAGCGCAGAGTTTTGTAGGACAGCAACAAATTTCCCTCAAGTGGATGACCTAAGGTTTATCAATCCGTGGGAGGTGTAGGATGAAGATGGTCTCTCTCAAACAACCCTGCAATCAAATACAAAGAATCTCTTGTGTCCCGAAGACACCCAATACAATGGCAAATTGTATAGGTGCACTAGTTCAGCGAAGAGATGGTGATACAAGTGTAGTATGGATAGTAGATATAGGTTTTTGTAATCTGAAAATATAAAAACAGCAAGGTAGCAAGTAATAAAAGTGAGCACAAATGGTATTGCAATGCTTAGAAACAAGGCCTAGGGTTCATACTTTCACTAGTGCAATCTCTCAACAGTGCTAACATAATTGAATCATATAACAATCCCTCAACGTGCGACAAAGAATCACTCCAAAGGTCCTATCGGAGAACATAGGACGAAAACGTGTATCAACCCCTATGCATAGATTACCCCAATGTCACCACGGGAATCCGCAAGTTGATTACCAAAACATACATCAAGTGACTCAATAGAATACCCCATTGTCACCACGGGTATCCACATGCAAGACATATATCAAGTATTCTCAAGTCCAATATTCAATCCAACATAATGAAACATCAAAGTTCCTATCTATCGGAGAACATAATATGAAATTGTAGTAGGTAGCAAACCACCTCAAAGTTATCTTTCCGATCAATCTATTGAGCCATCCTTATAAGTGTCACAAACAGCCCTAGAGTTCGAACTAAATAACACCATATGATATGCATCAATCAACTCTAATGTCACCTAGATACTCCAATGTCACCACAAGTATCCGTGAGTTAATTATTCGATATGCATCAAACAATTTCAGATTCATAATATTCAATCCAACACAAAGATCTTGAAGGAGCAAGACTCAATTCATCACAACAAGATAGAGAGGGAAGAACACCATATGATCCGACTATATTAACAGAGCCCATGGTACATCAAGATCATGCCGGATCAAGAACACGAGAGAGAGAGAGAGATCAAACACATAGCTACTGGTACATACCCTCAGCCCCGAGGGTGAACTACTCCCTCCTCATCATGGAGACCGCCGGGATGATGAAGATGGCCTCCGGTGATGATTTCCCCCTCCGGCAGGGTTCCAGAGAAGGCCTCCAGATCAGATCACTTCGGAACAGAGGCTTGCGGCGGTGGCGTGGAAGTTCTTGGTTTCTTTTCGGGGGTTTCCCGATTTATAAGAATTTTCAGCATTGGTTTCACATCAGGGGGGTCCACGAGGGACCGACGAGCTCAGGGGGAGTGCCCCCCAGGCTCGTGGCTCCCCTGGCCACCCTGTGGTCCACCTCCGGCACTTCGTGGGTCTCTTTTGGTCCATAAAAAATCACCGTAAAGTTTCGTGGCATTTGGACTTCGTTTGGTATGGATTTTCTGGAAAACCAAAAACATGCAGAAAATTGCAACTGGCACTGGGCACTAGGTTAATAGGTTAGTTCCATAAAAATCATATAAAAGTGCACCAAAACCATGTAGAACTTAGGTAAATATGGCATGAATACTTCATAAATTATAGATACGTTGGAGACGTATCACCCTTCGGGAGGCACTCTCGAACTAAGATCGAAACTACGACCTCTCTACTAGGTTGTACACATACGGTGTCAGCTATCCGGCAGGGCTTCGCCGCCCAGAACTAGTTCCCACCGGAACCCAGACAGCCTTTCGGCTCTACGAAACTATTTCGTGTGAGGGAGAGAAGAAGCCAGATCACTGCATGGCATTGTGTATGAGAGATTGAGTGAGTGTATAGAGCTCCTCTCCACCTCCTTTTATAGGCCAAGCCCAAGGGGTAGAGGGCACATGAAAATACAAGAATGCCCACAAAATATGTCCTTCACAAGGGCATAATGGGGTGGCTAATGGAGCTCCATGGAGGAGCTCCCCATGGCCAGCCACCCTTGGTGGGGCCCCCAAAAAGGGGGTCTCACCCTTCCATGTCATCCCCTCAAGATATTTTGGGGAAAAGCCCAAAAAAGTGGCTTTCCAAAAAGCAACCATAAAGGCGTTTTCACTATTCATGAAAACATTTTTCCGCAACCATTAAATCCGAAAATATTTCTGTAGGTCCAGAACATTTCCAGTACCCCATAAAATAATTCTGGACGCCTTCCGAAACATTTCCGGATCAATGATTTTCATCAGCGAAAAGCAACCAAAGCATTTCCGGCAGCTCCGAAACATTTCCGGGTTTTTTCTCCGAAAAAATTCCAGAAGGTCACAGAACAATTCTGGCACCCTCCAAAAAGTTCCAGGCGCGTGCCGAAACCTTTTTGGCTCAATGGTATACTCCGAAACAACTTTTTGGTTTCACCGAAACTTTTTCGGTTTTCTCTCCGGAACTCTTCCGTCGTCTCCGAAACTTTTCTGGTGACTTTCTCTCAGACTCCCTGTCTAGTATTGAGCAGATAGATGACCCTTAAGCGTGTGACCCTGTAGGTTCGGTGAAGTATAGAGATGACCGGAACACTTTCCGATCAATGATCAATTGCAGAACCGTGGACATCCATATTGATCGAATGAATATTCGAGTGAACCTCTAGTTGCCGTGTGCTATTCCTGTTGCTTCGTGATATGTTACAAACACCTTAGGTGAGATTTATCGACATCCCCGTGAATCAAGAACTTGTCCACTATGCCAGTTACCTCATTACTGGTTTTGTTCTCTTTTCTCGTTTCCGCGTTCCGGCATCCCTGTGATCAAATCACATTGTGTCTGGCCAGACGATGGTAGATACCGTAACACCGAGAGGGCCCCAAGAATATCTCTCCATCGTCGGAGGAGCAAATCCCAATCTTGAGCTATATAGTCCCTTGTCATATTTTTCCATGAACCCGTAAGCCGCCGTAATAGCCACCCTGTTACGGATAACGTTTAACAAACCCCAAAGTTCATGAAGCAAGTGTGAAGGAACTCGATACTCTCATGGTCTAAGGAATTATGCAAACGTTAACTTTCTCTGTGTTATTAACCATTACCTTGTGATGAATGTATCTCATAGCATAACATCAATTCGGGTCAATTCAACCCAAGTGTTATTCTAACATTGTGTCCTCAAAGTTGCCGGCATAGACATGCCCATGATCAGGAAAACATGATCATCATGCAACACTTGAGCCAGTCTTAGCGGCTTGACCAGGAATACTTTTTACCGTTTATTATTCCACACGTGCATATGAGTTTTCCTCCGAGCCTCGTGGTTATTGCAGACTCGAGAACCATAGCAGTTATAGCACAGAATATAAACATAATTATGAAATGGAGATAAATAATAACATTTATTATTGCCTCTAGGGCATATCTCCTACAAGATGTGCTCCAAATGTTCTCTTGAATCTCTTTGGGCCACTATTGCAAAGTACCAGGTTTGCATGCTTCTATGTACAACAATTTATTTTCCTTCATGACCTGTGCATCAAGCAAAGGAAAATAAAAGGGTGATGTATAAGGAAAACTATAATTCTTTCCTTCTTTTGATGAATGTGTCATCTCTCCCCTTGCATGCTGATTTTTCTCTTGTTGATTTCTTTCTCTAGATGAATCACACATCTCTCTACTCTCACGTTGAATGCTCTCTTTATGTGGATACCTCATCTCACCAGTCTCACATACGATGAATGTCATCTTCCTCGCGTTTGGTGAAATAACACGGCTCACTATTTTTATCACTCTCTATTTATGGCATTTATGGTTGACATTCATCCTCGCATGGGTTTTCTAGCACTTCTTTCTCCATGGACGTTGGGACAATAGGGGTGATAGAGATGGCACCGTTAGCAATTTTATCCTCATCTGAACAGGGGCTATGAATCACCAAAACTGATTCATCAACCTCGGTCATGTCATCTGGTGGGTCATTGTTGCACCCACGGGGACCAAAGCCTCACCTTCGAATATGTCCTCCTTGCTATACTCCATGAGCAGTCATAACACACCCATGATCAGCAGCTGCTGCACCACTCACTCCACAATGACCTCTAGCGTGGCTGCTGATTTCATCTTTGAGTGCACCGTCCGCAGTAGTTCCCATGGAATTCTCATCGCCAACTTCATCAAGTAGATCAATAGGTCATTGTCGATGTCGAACCCCATTACCAACTACTAGAAGATACCCATTAAGCTTCCTCTCCTAGGCCTAAAGAAGATTATCACATAGCCGTCGCATATCTGTACATGTGGCCATGTGATTTCATTCTCCATGGTTCTTTCAACGCACACTTGGTGTAGATCGTACCATGTTAGTCAGGCTAATGGTGGAGAAGGTAACATTATGGTATCACACACTCTCCCCTCTTACTCACTAAATCTCTTATGCATTCACATAAGATCATAAATTTCTAGGATGTGTTAAAGCAATTGAATGACATGGACCAAAAGAAGTAGCTTCGGTTTTTGGTGAGCTTGGTGGGTTAAACAAAGGAGGGCTTGCACTGAAATCAAGTTGATGCAAACGAATAAATGTTTTATATAGAACTGCTAGACCATTGCACCAAGATTGAGAAGCACATAACACAACTCACACACATACACACGAAACTTCTGGGATTTTTGTATCAAGCTAAAGCTACTGGTTCTTGCTCAGCACTTTCTTTTTTGCTTTGATTCTCTTTTTGTTCTTAGAAACGCCAAGTACAACATAGACACACAATGCACGCACCCCATGTAACATCCCAAAGTTTACCCAATTTTGAAATATTAAATTAATTAATTATTGAAATAAATATTGCTCGATTTTCCTTGACTTTGTTTATTTTTTTGAAGAAAATAAAACTTTTTGAGGACTTGCTAAAATTTAGTCAACATTGTTTAAAATAATCTTAAAGAGTGGGTTAATATAAGTACCCAAAAATACAAATCTTCGTTGGGTAAGATTCATACAAGTTCAAATTATTTTTCCTGAATTTTTTTGCAGGGTCTTTCTTGCATTTTTAGAGCCATATAAAATATTTTCCAACCATGTTTAATTACATAAAGAGAGGGAATTATATGACTTTCCCGGGCATGGAGGTCAAATATTTTATTTTGGTCCCATTTGGTTCTTAATGTATTTCTTTAAATATTAGGGAATTTAATAAACCCAAGAAAATAATTTTATGGATTTTTAAAGGCCTAAATGATTTTTGGAAAATAAAATGAATTTCAAAAATTAAATTTGGGTGGAAATTATGTTTCCAATGCCGAATATAACTATTTTGATTAACTGCAATTTTTTTGGATTTTTGGAATTGATTTGGCAATTATAAAAGCCAAAATCATTTCCAAATTTATTTCTGTACAAGAAATAGGTTTTAGAAATCATTTCTCAATTCTTTTAAAATCCGGCTGGCATCCTTAAACTGGGACCGTTGGATCGAGATCCAACAGTCCAAAAGCTTCATTTCCACTTAAACCCCAGCCGAACCGGTATCTTCCTTACCATGCCGTCGGATTTCAATCATACGCATCGAAGCTGGCCATGTCGCCCTTCCGCACACACTTTCTTCTCTCCCACTGATGCATCTGTCCCACTTGTCATTCCTAACCCTCTGACGTCATTGCACCATTTCCGCGCTGATCGTTGCAACCTTGAGCCCGTGAAGGCTTGCAGATGAGAGCCGCGACATCCGCGCGCCTCATAACCCCCACGGTCGGGCTGTTTAAGGCACTAAATCTGCTTAAACGCACCGTGTTATGGCCCGGCCGAGGCCCCACCATCGTGCCCCTCTCTCCTGAGCCCCTCGACTTTTAAAATCATGCGCATTCTCTCCCCCACATCTTTTCACACCCACACGCACATTTTCGCTCACTCCCGCACTCTCTGTCACTCGTGATTCATGCCGAGGCCGCCGCCATCGCTGCGCAGCTCTGACGACCGATTGCCATCACCAGAGGCCTCCCCAAGCCATGCCAACTACCTTGTTGACTTCACCTCACCGTCACGAAGCTCGACAACTAGTCCTTCTACTTCGCCGACCCCGGGAACGTCGACTTCGTCAACTTGGAGCTGTAGCACCGCCGTCATCTTTGTATGAACAACTCAATGCCATGCCAGTAACTCATGCCACCGATCTCTCTCTTATTTTAATCATAGCCATTAGATCTACATTTAACGGTCTGATTCTTTTAGTTCAACTCGAACCGGTACCGGCGACTCTCGACCATCGACCGGATACGACGTCCAGCAGCCGGCCATGTCATCTTCTTCCTGGGCATCATTTACAGCCATCAGATTTTCATCCAACGTCCCTCGGTGAGCTGTGTCGTGACCTCTCTCTATTTTAATCATAGCCATGGATCTATATCCAACGCATGGAAACGTGCCACATCAGTTATGTTTAGTCAAACTAGTATCTAGCTCTGTTAGCCATCCGATCTAGATCCAACGTGTGAGATTGCACCATGTCGCCTAGTAAAAAATGCACCGAAGCCCTAGCCCAGCAGCAGAGTGCTGCCATGGCAGAGATTTTTGCTATGGCAGGCCTGCCCAAAACCCTGCCATGGCAGCAATTCTTGCTGAGGCTGAAACTAGTTCAAATTTCAAACTTCCATAACATTTGCAACTTAGATCCAAATTAGTTGATTCTTTTTGAAAGTTGAAACATAAGATGTGTACTTCCTGTTAGCCACCAAAAATTCAATTTTACATACATTTCAAACATATTCAAATTCAATTTGAATTTCAACTTGTTTAGGTCATATCTTATGGTGCATAGCTCCAAATTGATCCATTATTTTTCCTACCGTCTTAGAATCTTTGAAGGATCTGCATTAGTTATTCCAATATAGTTTTTTCTATATTCCAATTGCCATTTGTAACTTTGCATTTTTTTGAATTTTAGTCTAGCTGTGGTATTTATTATTGTGTTTTTCCATTGTTTAGACTGTCCGGAGTGTGACGCTGAATATTACGAAGAGTTAGGACATCACTGCTTAGATCAACGCAAGTTGCACTTTGACCATATTGTACCAATATTTTACTACAGTTATGTTGCTTTACAACCACGGGTTGCATGTATAAGGATAACTTTCAAAGTACTATTTTTTTACATTTGCAAAGTGTAGTTATATCCCCGTTGTAGAGGTAGTCTTAGATTTATTGATATATTATTTTTGTCACCCTAGGTAATAATTGTTTTTCTGAATTTCTTTGTTATGCTATGATATACGAGGGAAGGGCATTTTGAAAAGTGTTTATCAAAATTATATTAGCTCAGTTGATGAGTGTGTAGTATGAAAGTGAAGGATGGTCTTCAAAATAAAAACCAAAATGTTTTCTCTTGGGTGGAGTGGTATGTAGGGTCATCTTGTTCACAGCTGGGGCTCATTTTTTGTGGGGACCATTGCCTAGGGTCAAAAAGGTCAAACTTGCTTTAACCCGACCCAGAAGCTTCCAGTACAGCC
The DNA here is from genome assembly GCA_039707655.1 of Elymus sibiricus. Lineage (NCBI taxonomy): Eukaryota > Viridiplantae > Streptophyta > Magnoliopsida > Poales > Poaceae > Elymus > Elymus sibiricus. The sequence goes on from CM077666.1 coordinate 21,894,745, forward strand.
ACATGCTAATGTGGGCACTAGTTTGGTTAAGTAGGTTGTGGGAAACCCTACTCAGTATCGTCATCTGGAGAGGGGCCATGTGCTCAGTGGGGGCGAGCGAACCAGTATGAGGAAGGGGGAACTTCTAAAAGACCTCATCAAGATCTTACCCTCTCACACACCCAATGTAGCGATAGAATTGTTGATTGTGATGTGTGGGGAATGTGTACTAGCTCTGCGAAGTGTCAATCTAATCAATTAGTTGTGCCCCGGTTACGGGTAATTTGAGCTACCAAGTTATGATGTTGTGGTGGATCTTCTCCCATCTTGTTTTCAAACTAAAATATTTTGGTGAACCCTGTGATCCTGAGGGCTCTCATAGGGGAATACCTAGGCAAAATTCCATGATCCCGAGGGCTCTCATGGAAGAAGTTTTGGGGAAATCGCATGTGATCTCAAGGGCTCTCCAGGTAGATCCCACTGGATTAAACCTATGACCCTGAGGGCTCTCATATGTAGGCTAGTTGCAAGATTGAACTTTCTAGCCCTATATATTTTCTTATAAGGTATTTGAAAATTTAGAGAATCAATGGTAGGTTTTCCAGGAAATCTACTAAGCTATTTCAAACACAAAACTGGCTTTATGCAAACTAAGCCCCTAAGCCTCTTCCTTGACTTACCTCTATGCATGTACCTGCATTTCCGATAACCTCACAGTGTAACTTGTGAGTACATTCAATATACTCACATGCTACATATTATGTGCAGAGGACAACGTCTACAATGAGGAGTCACTGCCGAGGTCCACGAGCCCCAGCTGATTGCCTGTAGCTTTGACGGGAGTCCATCTATTTTATTTGAACTTTTGTTGTGTTTGAACTGGCCTTCGGGATGTATGATGTAATAAGTAATCTGTATGGATGTCTTAAACAGGGTAATAATGGATATGTGCTAGTGATATTTCATCTTGGAACTGTGTGTACTAGTGTTGATCAAGGGACTAGTACATTATACACAGAGACTCCGGATCCTATGGTATTCGGGTCACCACATGCATCACCACACATACACACACACACTCACACAACGCGTATAGAAGACCAGAGTCACTGAGCTTCAAGATTGATGAAGTCACTTCTTTCTTTTTCTCTTCTTCTTTTGTTTGTTTGTTTTTTCTCTAAACACATGTGGCACCCCGGCTCAAAGGACCGGTTTACCTAGTGTTTCCAACCCAGAGATCATGTCTTCTGGAAACACACAACAACTTGGAACTGAACATAACTGATCTTTATTAATATGGTACAAGTACAAGCTTGGATATTACATTGGACAGTGAGGCTAGAAGCACTACTCGTGCTATGACAATATCTACATTATTTATGAGACATCTCCAGGGCCTCAGATACTAGTGGGAAATACTACTGCGTAGCGGAACATCGGGTGGGACACTCCATCCCATAGGGACACTGCTTGGACACGACCTAGTTAGCGTAGCACGAACCATCGGGATCTCCATCCTCGGCTTCTCCTGCATCTGGCATGATACGCCAGGTGAGTACTTGGAATGTACTCGCAAGCTCACAACAACCCAAAACAGTGCAGGTAACAACAGCATGGCATGGAATAAGTTAAATGCTTTAAAATGCTCACTTACTGCTACGGGTTACCAACTTACTCTCTTCCGGGTTCCCACATGACCCCCGGAACATTAGTGACCCCTCGGTCACATCTGATCTTAAGACAAGTTCTTCATCATTATTATTACGGTTGACCACACAGTGTGACCTAGTACGGACTATGTCCAATATCATGGACGCGGCTATTCGAATAGATTCTTACACTCTGCAGAGGTTGCGCACGTTACCCACACCATGGACATTCGTCCAACAAGGCTTGTCTAACCCGTGACTCCTCTACTGTACCACCGACAATCACTCCCCCTTCGGGTCATGCCCTGGGTGGCCCCTGTGTCACTCCTGACACCTGCCACCGTCGTGGCCAAACTAAACTGTCCCAAACGGGGACGCCGGCAATTAACTCAACTTGGGCTCACAAGGTTATCGTCGTCTACCTGATCAGGGCAGCACGCACGCATAACCTTCCCTCTTTAGTGGTACCGGTAAAAGAGCAAGCGGTTAGACCAAGTCAAGGCCGTCCCATTCCAGCAGATGTGGCTACACGGGTAAGTCCGGGTCGGTGGCACTTGATCAACCATCAAAGTGATATTCAACATCCAAAGTTGCTAATCACATTAGTTATGTTGAACAAATGAACTAACATGGCAGGGTTTATGCAGTATATCAACAATATGGAATATGTCATATTTAAATTGAATTAAATGCAAAGTAATCCTTATAAAGCCAATACTATCGCTATGCCTTATGGAATGGATGATGTGGCTTGCCTTGCTCAAAGGGAGTGTCTACAAACTCCTGGTCTTCAATTCCACAGTAATTTCCTTCTGAAAAGATTTTTAAATAGCAAAATAAAATGTTACATAAAGCATTTTTGCTGACCAAAAATTCTGTGAACATTGGAAAAATACCAAATTTGGTCAGAAAATAGAGGGGCTCAATACAAAACTGTTGCAAAAAGAATCAATTGATTTGGACTTGTGGATTAAAATCTAGAGCTGGTCAAAGTCTGGTCAAATTTCTGGATTAAAAATGAATTTAAACAAAAACAGAAAAACCCACAGCGGGCCACGTCGAATACGTAAAGTGGAGGGGCGCCTCCACTTATACCGCTTCGGGCGCGGGCCTGAGTCGCTGACGGGTGGGGTCCGCTGTCAGATTTAAAAGGAGGGAGAGAGAGAACAGAGCACTGCGGCTCTCCGGTGATGGTCGCCGGTGATAGAGACGGCGGCGGGGTCGGGAAATGGTGGGGATGGATCGAGCACTCGAAGACGAGGCCGCACATACCAGTAGCTCAATGAGAGGTGGACGGACGGCGTCGCCCCCTTCCTCTCCGGTGGCGGCTGCTTTTGGTGGTCATCGGGGACGGCAACCCCGGCAACGTTCCGGCTGGGCAAGGGGTCGAGGGACACCAGGAGAGCTTGCTGAGCTCAGGGGTGAGGTCGGACGAGGCTGGGGTGGAGTGAGACTAGCTGGGTGGCGGGGCTAGCTTGGCGGCAGAATGCCGGCGAGATGCGAGGCCAGAGGGCCTCTCGGCCTTGACTCGGCGAGCTGGGGCTCGATTGGAGATGGAGGGAGTGGGGTGAGGTGCTGGGACGAGCCGGGCGTCGCTATTTATAGACGGAGGAGGGGTATTGGAGCCGAGCGGCACTGCGGACACGTCGCCGGAGCAAGGACGGTGAGGTGGCTGTCGCGGGGCTGGGCGAGGTGACTTAATGCGCGCAGTGGCGGCACGCGAGGAAGAACACGGCCAGCTCAGCCACAGTAGCAGCACGGGCGCAACAGTGCGGCATTCGGTGGCGGCCGGCGAGGGCGATTCCGGCGAGGGGAAGACTCCAGAGCGGGTACATGGGTGGTAGAGAGGTCGTCGGCGCACGGGGACAAGGTACGGCGACGTGGGGCGGCCGGAGTGGTCACATCTGACGCGGTCAGCACGCAGAGCGCGTGCACAGGCATGCAAGCGTCGTGATCACCACGGTTACTGGCATCTGGAGGCCACGCACGCCTGGTAAACTTTGTCCAGAGCGTCGACCCTAGGTCACATAACCTCTCTATGCCACTGAATCGGCTAGGTGCATCCTGAGCTGATGAGTAGCATCAAGAACAACTTCTGGCTAGGATCTTGGGAGGGTTCCAGAGAAGAAATGAGTTGTGAATGGGGCCAATGGAGTTGTCTGGTGTTTTCTGGGTAGGAAGGACTATATGCTGGAGAGATTTGAGCAACTTTCATCAAGTTTTCAACATGGTTCATGCGTAAACCATATGTTGGTCCAGAAAATTGATGAGGTTGTTGCACTCACATGCATGCACTTCTGGAGTTGAAAATGGGTATTGGGAGGTTATTTGGTAGTGGCAATATGCCATAAAAATTTCAGATCAACTGGGTACTCCTAGATGGTCCTTCCTTCACAAAGGTCTGAAATGACCAGAGGCTTGTCAGAATATCTTTGCTGGAAATTTGCACTGGACTAGGTGATATTTTTGGATATTGTGGAAAGATATAACTCCTAGTATCTCAGGGATTTATTTGAGAATTTTATGAGTCATGGAAATATAGGTTGCTTCACAAAGGGTCAATTCTGTCCAGAAGGTAACAGGAATATTCTGGACAAAATTTTGTATTGGACATTGAAATATTTTTGGAGATTGTGGGAGTAGATGATGTCAAGATGGTGTGGTATTAATTTGGGATTTTTCTGATCAACAGAACTATAGGTTGCTTCACAAGCCATAGTGAGAATGAGTATTTTCAAAGGAGGAAATGAATTATTTTGGAGGGATAGAAATTAGGGTTTGGTCCAGCAAGATTTTAGAGAGATTATGAGAGCCTTGGCACACTTGGGAGAAGAAATGAAAGTGTGCTCAAGTCCAAAGTCCAAAGGATTGACTCCAAAAACCAACAGATGGTAAATAAAACCAGAAAAGTTTTGAAAAGAAAAGGTTTGAAAAATTAGGGTGTCACAACACACAACTAGATTTGAGAACAACCAAGGAAATAAAATTGGTGCAATGCAAATAAAGGTCTAACAACAAACAGGAAATGCAAACAATGAGGTACAATGCAAATAAAGGTCGAAGAACAAATAGGGAATGAAAATAACGAGATCTCAACACCAAATAAAGAGTTTGATTTTTTTTCGCAGGGATTTTGCACTCTAGGGCAGGGAATAAAACACCAAGAACCTAGATCGAAAGGGTTGCTATGAAAACAGCGAGATCTCACCACCAAATAAAGACTTTGATTATTTTTATGGCGATTTTGCACTCTACGACACGGAATAAAACATCAAAACCTAGATCTAAAGGGTTGTTATTGGTTTGATTATGATGTGTTGGAAATTGACTATTTCATTATTCTATACTTCCACATAAATATTGGATGAAGGACAAGTGCCCATTTTCTTTATGATGTGTTCAAAATTGACTATTTCATACTATTGATGGGTTGCTATTCATTTGATTGTCATTGCACGACATTGACTTGATAATTTAGTTATTGCTTTTGATCCCACGAATTAACCTTCACATTCTAGACTTTTGGTGATGAGGATTGAGGCATAATAGAATCATCATTTAAGAATGTTATAGTTATTTATCAAAGTTATATGATATTAAACAACTACGAATCATTATAGATTGTTGCCTATGTATTGCAACCTTTTTATTGAAATCTTGAAGTGATTTACAAGAGGGAGAGAGAGAGAAAGAACACATGCTTTATGTAAGCACTCCATTAAACTTAAAAAATCATATAGGTAGAACATTGAGATGCATCTTTTGCATTGCCCCTGGACTTTGCCCATAAACCATTAGAAAGACAACCACTTTATTACCAAATAGACAGTTGCCTAGAACACTTGCTCCAATTAACTACTGCAGAAATACGCACTAGTGACGGGCCCAAAAACCACACTAGTGACGTGCCGGGGGGAGGGGACGTCTCTAATTTCTCGTCAGTGGTGAGTTTTAACACTAGTGATGAGCCCAACACGCCAGTCAGTGGAAATAACTATAGAACCCTAAACAGACGAGCCAGGCCCGTTGGTCTGGCCCGCTCAACCCGTGGACAATGACGCCGGTGGCTCGGCGCGCCACACTACATAGTGTCCATGCCACCACCTTGCTCACTTGGCGCCTGCCATCGTCGCACTGCTCCTGTCGAGGTGGACGTAGCCCCCTGTACCCATCACATACCGCCGCAACATGCCCGAGCAGGTTGAGGATTGTCCGTGTCGTATCCATCGCTGTGGGCACTGGACGCAACTGATGGTCATCGTCGTAGGTCAGTGCGGTTGGTCATCGTCGTACCACTGTGGATAAGCTCGCTGCCGGGACATCGCATGCCAGTGGTGGACGGAATGCCACTGCTCCGTACACGGTCTTGGCAACAGCCGCTCGCCGCTGCCCCGCATGCCGTTTGCGCGGAGGAGACACCTGCTTGGCACGCAACTCCTCAGGCAAATGGGATCGGGCTGGGAGTAGAGGGGACAGTGGTTACGGTGCAAGGAATCGGCGGCGGCAGGAAGGGTGCGGGGTAGGGAGCGGGTGATACGTCCATTTTGCATCATGATTTCCTACTGTTATTTATCTTATTTTGAAGTTATATTCCTTATTATGATGCAATTCTAATGCCTTTTCTTTCATAAAATGCAAGATACATCAAAAGAGGGAGATTACCGGCAGCTGGAATTCTGACCTCAGCAGATATAGCAATTCTCCGGAGCTCAAAATGACGTGAAATTTTACGGAGATTTATTCTGGAATATATAAAAATACTGGAAGAAAGAAGTACCAGAGAAGACCCTCGGTGGGCCCACAAGCCAGGGGGCGCGCCCTACCCCCAGGGCGCACTAGGGTGGCTTGTGGGGCCCACAGAGGTCAACTGCTGGCGATCTTCCCCTATACGAAGCCATTTACCTTAGAAAAAATAGAGAGAAGACTTTCGGGACCAACCGCCGCCGTCTCGAGGCGGAACCAGGGCATGAGCACTTTAGCTCTCCGGCGGAGTGATTCTGGCGGGGAAACTTCCTTCCGGGAGGGGGAAATCGAAGCCATTGTCATCACCAACGTTCCTTTCATCCTGGGAGGCTTCATCTTCATCAACATCTTCACCAGCACCATCTCATCTCCAAACCCTAGTTCATATCTTGTGCTCAATCTTTGTATCAAACCTCAGATTGGTACCTGGGGGTGCTAGTAGTGTTGATTACATTTTGTAGTTGATGCTAGTTTGTTTACTTGATGGAAGATTATTATGTTCAGATTGTTGATTGCATATTTATACCCACTGAAAATGTTCAATAGTATGAGTTGTGAGTAGTTGCACTTGTTCTTGAGGACATGGGAGAAGTCTCGTTATTAGTAATCATGTGAAGTTGATCACCGTTCAATGTTTTGATGACATGTTGTGTTGTTCTTCCTCTAGTGGTATTATGTGACCGTCGACTACATGACACTTCACCATGTTTGGGCCTAGGGGAAGGCATCGTGGAATTAGTTTATAGATGATGGGTTGCGGGAGTGGCAGAAACCTAAACCCTAGTTTATGAATTGTTCCGTGAGGGGCTATTTTGGATCCATATGTTTAATGCTATGGTTAGATTTATCTTAATTACTTCTCTTGTATTTGCGGATGCTTGGATGGAGGGTATAATCATAAGTAGGTGTTTGTTCATGTAAGAACAGCATCTTAGCTCCGGTCCACCCACATAACAAATTATCAATACAATGAACGTAAGTCGATGAATCATGGTGAAAGTGACTTGGCGATATTCCCGTGTGTCCTCAAGAGCGTTTTGATCACTATAAGAAGTTCCACCGGCTTGTCCTTAGCAACATTAAGGATTGGGCCACTTGCTGCACCTTGCTACTTTTGTTACTTGCTACTTGAGATGAATTATCTTGCTATCAAATTATTTGTCAAAACTATATTACAGCACTTGCAGAGAGTACCTTGCTGAAAACAGCTTATCGATTCCTTCTGCTCCTCGTTGGGTTCGACACTCTTGCTTGTCGAAAGGACTATGATTAATCCCCTATACTTGTGGGTCATCAAGACTCTTTTCTGGCACTGTTTCCGGGGAGTGTAGCCCTCTTGGTAAGTGGAATTTGGAAAGGAAACATTTATTATATGTGCTGAATTTTATCTACACTTGTCACTATGGAAGATAATCCTTTGAGAGGCTTGTTCAGGGTATCTTCAACTCGAGCACAATTGGTAAGAGATGAGCCTCTACCTACTGAAAATATATGTTATGAAATTTCTCTTGGTATTATGGAAAAATTGCATGCTAATCCCTATGCAGGAGATGGAACAATACATCCTGATATGCACTTAATTTTTATGGATGAACTATGTGGATTATTTAAGGTTGCAGGATTATCGAGGGATGGAGTTAAAAAGAAGTTATTCCCTTTATCTTTGGAGGGAAAATGATTGGCATGGTATAGGCTATTGGATGACTCTGATTCATGGGACTGGAACCGAACGAAGCTGAAATTCCATCAGAAATTTTACCCTATGCACTTGGTTCATCTTCATCGGAATTATATCTATAATTTTTGCCCGCATGAAGGAGAAAGTATTGCTCAAGCTTGTGGGAGGCTCAAGGACTTAATGCTCAAATGCCCCAATCATGAGCTCTCGAGATATATTATTCTTCAAAACTTTTATGCTAGGCTTTCTCTTCGCGATAAAGAAATGCTTGATTCTTCTTCTGCTGGTTCTTTCTCGAATAGACAAATTGAATTCAAATGGGATCTTATTGAAAGAATTAAACGCAATGCTGAAGATTGGGAGGTAGACAAATGCAAAGACTCAGGTATAAATCTTGAATATGATTGTGTTAAGTCTTTTGTAGAAACAGATGTTTTTCATGAGCTTAGTGCAAAGTATGGACTTGACTCTAAGATAGTAGCTGATTTCTATAAATCTTTTGCTGCTCATGTTGATCTTCCTAAAGAGAAGTGGTTTAAATATCATGAACCCATTAAAGATACTTGTGAAGAACCTATTATTGCTAATACTCAGATACAAGCCTATTCTTCTAATCCTGTTGTGCCCACTGCGTATATTGAAAAGCCCCTTTTTCCTGTTAGAATTAAGCATTCTAATTAAGGCTACAACTGTGGTTCACAAAAGTTATATTAAAGCACCTAAACCTTCTGAACAAATTAAAATAGAACCTTCAATTACAATGGTTAAAGATCTCTTGGTTGATAATATTGATGGGCATGTTATATATTTTTGTGATGATGCTGCTAGAATGGCTAAACATGTTAGAAATGAACTGGATATGTTAGATAAGAATAAAAAGGTTGTTGGCATGCCTGTTGTTTCTGTTAAGAATGGAGATCATTGTTACCATGGTATATGTGATATGGGTGCTAGTATAAGTGCAATTCCTTTTTTCTCTCTATCAAGAAGTTATGCATGATATTTCACCTATTGAGATAGAAGAGATTGATGTTACTATTAAGCTTGCAAATAGGGATACCATCTCACCTCTTGGGATTGTAAGAGATGTTGAAGTCTTGTGTGGTAAGATCAAATATCCTACTGATTTCTTAGTGCTTGGATCTGAACAAGATAATTTTTGTCCCATTATATTTGGTAGACCCTTCTTGAATACTGTTAATGCTAAAATTGACTGTGCTAAGGAAAAGGTTAAAGTTAGGTTTGGAGATGAATACCTTGAGATTAATTTTTCTAAGTTCTCCAAACAACACCATGCTAAGGATTTACCTAATGAAGATGTTATTGTTGGTCTTGCTTCTATTGCTGTGCCTCCTACTGATCCTTTAGAACAATATTTGTTAGACCATGAAAATGATATGCATATGAAAGAAAGAAATGAAATAGATGAAATATTCTTTAGGCAAGAACCTATTCTTAAGCATAATTTGCCTGTTGAAATTCTGGGAGATCCTCCACCAGCTAAGGGTGATCCTGTGTTTGAATTAAAGAAACTCCCTAATACATTGAAATATGTTTACCTTGATGGTAAGAAAATATATCTTGTTATTATCAATGCTAACCTTTCAGCGCACGAAGAAAAGAGATTGATGAAAACTCTAAGGAAACACCGTGCTGCAATTGGATATACTCTGGATGATCTTAGGGGCATTAGCCCAACTACGTGTCAACACAAAATTCATATGGAGCCAGACGCCAAACCTGTTGGTGATCATCAACGCCGCTTGAATCTGAAAATGAAGGAAGTGGTAAGAAATGAAATATTGAAGCTCCTCGAGGTAGGTATAATTTATCCTATAGCTGATAGTAGATGGGTAAGTCCTGTTCATTGTGTCCCTAAGAAAGGTGGCATTACTGTTGTTCCTAATGATAAAAATGAACTTATCCCGCAAAGAGTTGTGACTGGTTATAGGATGGTTATTGATTTTAGGAAATTGAATAAGGCTACTAGAAAAGATCATTATCCTTTGCTATTTGTTGACCAAATGTTAGAAAGATTATCTAAGCATACACGTTTATGTTTCCTAGACGGATATTCTGGTTTTTCTCAAATACCTATTTCCCCTGAAGATCAGGAGAAAACTACTTTTACGTGTCCTTTTGGAACCTTTGCTTATAAAAGAATGATGTTTGGTTTATGCAGTGCACCTACTACCTTTGAAAGATGCATGACTGCCATATTTGCTGATTTCTATGAAAAAATTGTTGAAGTCCTCATGGATCATTTTTCCGTCTACGGAACTTCTTTTGATGACTCTTTGAGTAATCTTGATAAAGTTTTGCAGAGATGCGAGGAAACTAGTCTTGTCTTGAACTAGGAGAAGTGCCACTTCATGGTAAATGAAGGTATAGTCCTTGGTCATAAGATTTCTGAAAGGGGCATTGAGGTAACTAAAGCTAAAGTTGATGCTATTGAGAAAATGCCATGTCCTAAAGATATCAAAGGTATAAGGAGTTTTCTTGGTCATGCTGGTTTTTATAGAAGGTTCATTAAGGACTTCTCCAAAATTTCTAGGCCTCTTACTAATCTCTTGCAAAAAGATGTTCCATTTGTTTTTGATGATGATTGTGTAGAAGCCTTTGAAATACTTAAGAAAGCTTTGATTAGTGCCCCTATTGTTCAACCACCTGATTGGAATTTACCCTTTGAAATTATGTGTGATGCTAGTGATTATGCTATAGGTGATGTTCTTTGCCAAAGGGTTGATAAGAAATTAAATGTTATTCATTATTCTTGTAAGACCTTGGACAATGCTGAGAAAAATTATGCTACTACTGAGAAAGAATTTCTAGCAGTTGTGTTTGCTTGTGATAAATTCAGACCTTATATTGTTAATTCTAAAGTAACTATTCACATTGATCATGCTGCTATTAAATATCTTATGGATAAGAAAGATGCTAAGCCTAGACTGATTAGATGGGTGCTTTTGTTACAAGAGTCTGATTTTCATATTGTTGATAGAAAGGGAGCTGATAATCCTGTAGCAGATAATTTGTCTAGGATGGAAAATATTCTTGATGACCCAGTACCTATCAATGAAAGTTTTCCTGATGAGAAATTAGCTATTATCAATACTTTCTCTCATGATAATCCTTGGTATGTTGATTATGCTAATTACATTATTGCCAAATATATACCACCCAGTTTCACCTATCAAGAAAAGAAAAAATTCTTCTTTGACTTGAGACATTACTTTTGGGATGACCCACACTTGTATAAAGAAGGAGTAGATGGTATGATTAGATGATGTGTACCTGAGTATGAACAGGAACAAATCTTGAGGAAGTGCCACTCCGGTGAATACGGAGGACACCACGCAGGAGACCGTACAGCGCATAAGGTATTACAATCTGGGTTTTACTGGCCTACTCTCTTCGAAGATGCACGTAAGTTTCTCCGTTCTTGTGATGAATGTCAAAGAGTTGGAAATATTAGTAGACGTCAGGAAATGTCTATGAAGTATTCACTTGTTATTGAACCATTTGATGTTTGGGGATTTGATTATATGGGACCTTTTCCTTCCTCGCATGGGTACACTCATATACTAGTTGTTGTTGATTATGTCACTAAGTGGGTAGAAGCTATTCCAACTAAAAGTGCTGATGACAGAACTTCTATTAAAATGCTTAACGAGGTTATCTTCCCAAGTTTTGGAGTACCTAGATATCTAATGACTGATGGTGGTTCACATTTTATTCATGGTGCTTTCAGGAAAGTTTTAGCTAAATATGATGTAAGCCATAGAGTAGCATCACTTATCTTCCTCAGTCTAGTGGGCAAGTAGAATTATGTAATAGAGAAATAAAATTAATCTTGCAAAAGATTGTTAATAAATCCAGCAAAAATTGGTCTAAGAAACTGGATGACGCACTCTGGGCATATAGAACTGCTTATAAAAATCCTATGGGTATGTCCCCTTATAAAATGGCTTATGGAAAAGCATGGCATTTACATCTTGAGTTCGAACATAAAGCTTATTGGGCAGTTAAAGAACTTAATTATGATTTCAAACTTGCTAGTGAAAAGAGGTTATTTGATGTAAATTCTCTAGATGAGTGGAGAACAGAGGCATATGAAAATGCTAAATTATTCAAAGAAAATGTTAAAAGATGGTATGATGAAAGAATTCAGAAACGAGAATTTAATATTGGTGATAAATTTCTTTTGTACAAGTCTCGTTTCAGACATTTTGCAGGCAAACTTCTCTCCAAATGGGAAGGACCCTATGTCATTGAAGAAGTTTGCCGTTTCAGAGCCATCAAGATCAATAACGCCGAAGGAAACAAACCGAAGGTGGTTAATGGGTAAAGACTTAAACATTATATTGCAGGTAACCCCATTACCATTGATTCAGATGTTATTCAAGTAATTAGACCGGAAGAGTGCATAGAGGAGACCTTCGAGAACACTCCAGAATTCTGAAAAAAGAATAGGTATATGATACGGTAAGTAAACCGACTCCAAAAATTTCATAAAAATATTTTCTGTCCGTTTTGGAATAAATAAAAAATTAGAAAAATAAGAAACAGCCGAGGGAGTACACGTGGGACACACAAGCCAGGGGGCGCGCCCTACCCCCAGGGCGCGCCATGGTGGCTTCTTGGCCCCACGTGCACTTTCCTGACTCCGTTTTCTTCTCGAATACTTGTCCTGCAAGATAAAAATTCATTACATATATATATATATATATGTGTGTGTGTGTGTGTGTGTATGTGTGTGTGTGATTTTCTGATCTTTGTATCGCAAGTTTTTGCCTTGTTTTCGTTTCGAGCAATTTTCTGCCAGGGTTCTTGCGTTTTAGATCGCTATGTCGTTCTCAAGCTCCTCCAAGGATCAGTTCTTTGAGAAGGCCATCAACCCCTATCTCCCTGGAGTAATGAAGCATCCCCAAACCATGGAGTACCGTGATGGGGTGCTTCATATCAAGGATCTCGAAGGACCCAAGAAGGAGGGAGACGAGAAGGCCAGGCTCGAAGACGTGGAGGAGGAACTTTTCAAGTGCCAGAGGATGGTGGAGCGTGGTCTTGACGCTAACCACTCTATGATCAAGAACTTCGTCTGTGAGCAGAAGTGGGATAGTGACAAGATCTGGGAGGCTATTGATCGTCTCCATGTCAGAATTGAGGATCTTCATGCACAAGTCTATGACCTGCAGAATCAAAACTGTGAGTATAATACCAGGTTTAAAAGGATGAGTTTAGCTGTAGATTTCAGGATGCCAGAAACCACTTCTTCTTTTCTGGATGGAGAGCCTATGCCTTGGAAGAAAGATGACAAGCCTGCCACTTCATCGCCATCATCACCAAAGAAGGAAACTTGAGTATTCGGGTATGGGCACCACCCCTAGCTTGTTCCAAGCTTCGGGGAGGTGCTCCGGTATCGTATCATCACCATCCTTTACCATTATTATCTATCTTAGTTCGATCTTTAGTTATTTCATGATTCAGAAAAAGTATTAGTATGAAGTAGTTTTTGAGTGTTTGTTTCGTCCCTGTGCTATCAATGTAACCGTGCATGAGAGTTTCTATAATAAAGTTTAGTTTGAGTATCTTTTACTTTTTGTTGCTATGCATGTCATCGTTGCAAAATAAAATTCATATGCTTATCCCATGGGAAGTAATGACTTCACATAAGGGTGTAGGGAATAAAATCTATTGAAAGTTAACAAACATAGCATTGGTCATTCAAACAATTCATGAAAGAATAATCAAGGAAGAGAGATTTCACATGCAAATATACTATCTTGGACACCTTTTATGATTGTGAACCCTCATTAATTATTTCCAAACTTGATCAAATAGTTGATATTGGACAAGGAAGACAACATAATGAATCATGTTTGTGTATATTTGCATACAAGTTATATTGTCATGGATCCTTCAACATGTGGTGCTTGCTTATAATCTTTGCTCGCCAAAAATTTCTGTACTAAGTAGAGATACTACTTGTGCATCCAAATACCTTTAAACCTAGTTTCTTGCCATGAGAGTCCACCATATCTACCTATGTATTGACTAAGATCCGTCAAGTAAGTTGTCATCGGTGCAAGCAATTAAAATTGCCTCTAAATATGTGTGATCTTTTATTGTAAGGGAAATAAGCATGGTACGAACTTGTGATGATGGAGTAATAAAAGTGATAGAATGCTCAATAAAGGCCATTATCATAAGGGGCAATATTTAAGTGATGTTCCTTTACATTAAGAACTCAGATATTCAACCAAAAAGCGCATGACAACCTCTGCTTCCCTCTGCGAAGGGCCTATCATTTACTTTAATTGCAAATTTACTTATATATATTGAGTCAAGTTCTCTTTGTTCCAATCTTAAATACTCTCCACTTGGCAAGCATCATGTGGTCGGGAAAGATCCAGACACATATATCCTGTTGAATATATATGATCATGAGTTATTATTGTTGACAATTATCCCTGTGGTAATTGAGTTGGGAGGTAAACATTAAACCCCCATCTTCCTTTGTGTCTAATGGAGACTGTTTGCTCTAAAAATATGCTTTGAGTACCAGCAATCATTAGAAGATTTTATGATAGTTGAGCATATGAAGTTTGCTAAATCAAAATCTTTTATATTGACTCTTCTGGAAAGTATGATGAATTGTAATTGCTTGAATGACTGAGAACATAGTTTGTTAGGTTTCAAGAGAGTTTATTGTTTATACCTTAACTTGTGGATAGATTATTACTTGATCATGAGAAGGTTTATGAATGATAGTTGCCATTCTAATGATGCTTATAAACATGATGCTTCCCAGTCCGTATTTTCTTTTTATCGACACCTCTCTCTTTAAACCTGTGGACATGTTTACTGAGTTCGATATTCGCTTGAGGACAAACGGAGTCTAAGCTTGGGGGAGCTGATACGTCCATTTTGCATCTTGATTTCCTGGTTATTTATCTTATTTTGAAGTTATATTCCTTATTATGATGCAATTCTAATGCCTTTTCTCTCTTAAAATGCAAGATACATCAAAAGAGGGAGATTACCGGCAACTGGAATTCTGTCCTGAAAAAGCTACAGCAGAGATAGCAATTCTTCGGAGCTCAAAATGACGTGAAATTTTACGGAAATTTATTTTGGAATATATAAAAAATACTGGAAGAAAGAAGTACCGGAGAAGACCCTCGGTGGGCCCACAAGCCAGGGTGGCTTGTGGGGCCCACTGCTGGTGATCTTCCCCTATATGAAGCCATTTACCCTAGAAAAAATAGAGAGAAGACTTTTGGGACCAGCCGCCGCCGTCTCGAGGTGGAACCAGGGCAGGAGCACTTTTGCTCTCCGGCGGAGCGATTCTGCCGGGGAAACTTCCCTCCGGGAGGGGGAAATCGAAGCCATCGTCACCACGAATGTTCCTCTCATCGTGGGAGGCTTCATCTTCATCAACATCTTCACCAGCACTATCTCATCTCCAAACCCTAGTTCATCTCTTATGCTCAATGTTTGTATCAAACCTCAGATTGGTACCTGGGGGTGCTAGTAGTGTTAATTACATCTTGTAGTTGATGCTAGTTGGTTTACTTGGTGGAAGATTATAATGTTCAGATTGTTGATTGCATATTTATACCCACTGAACATGTTCAATAGTATGATTTGTGAGTAGTTGCACTTGTTCGTGAGGACATGGGAGAAGTCTCGTTATTAGTAATCATGTGAAGTTGATCACCATTCAATGTTTTGATGACATGTTGTGTTGTTCTTCCTCTAGTGGTGTTATGTGAACGTCGACTACATGACACTTCACCATGTTTGGGCCTAGGGGAAGGCATCGTGGAATTAGTTTGTAGATGATGGGTTGCGGGAGTGACAGAAACCTCAACCCCAGTTTATGAATTGCTCCATGAGGGGCTGTTTTGGATCCATATGTTTAATGCTATGGTTAGATTTATCTTAATTACATCTCTTGTATTTGCGGATGCTTGCATGGAGTGTATAATCATAAGTAGGTGTTTGTTCAAGTAAGAATAGCACCTTAACTCCGGTCCACCCACATAACAAATTATCAAGGCAATGAACGTAAGTCGATGAATCATGGTGAAAGTAACTTGGCGATATTCCCGTGTGTCCTCAAGAGCGTTTTGATCACTATAAGAAGTTCCACCGGCTTGACCTTAGCAACATTAAGGATTGGGCCACTTGCTGCACCTTGCTACTTTTGTTACTTGCTACTTGTTACAAATTATCTTGCTATCAAATTATTTGTCAAAACTATCTTACCACACTTGCAGAGAATACCTTGCTAAAAACTGCTTGTCAATTCCTTCTGCTCCTCGTTGGGTTCGACACTCTTACTTGTCGAAAGGACTACGATTGATCCCCTATACTTGTGGGTCATCAGTGGGCAAGGAGCAGAGGAGGCTAGTGGAGATGGGATCGGGCTACTGGACACGGGATCGGGCATGTGTGTGACTTGATGGAGAGGGAGAGAGGAGGGGGGCAGGGAGGGAGAGAGTGTCCGACTGGGCTTGGGAACGGGGGTGGGTGCTGCTAGGTTTAGGGTTAGGTCTAGATATTTATACGCAAGGGACTGGGTGGGCCCCTAGTGGGCCGTGGGATGGGCTGATAAATAGCACTAGTGATGGGCCAAACATTTTGGACCGTCACTAGTAGTGCAATACTACCAGTGACGGACACAAAGTTTGGTCCCCTCACTGGAGGTACATCACCTGTGACGGACGCAAATAAAGTCGCGTCAGTGGTGAGGTTTTCGTAAATTCTAGCCATCGGTACCTCCACTGATGGGGCCGCCCGTTAGTGGTCACTATTGACCAATCACCAAAGGGATATTCTGCAGTAGTAATTGGAAACCACCTGCTTTTATTTACACTAGTTACTTTATTATATAAATATATTGTTATTTATTTCCAACACCTTATTTGTATTGTGTCTCAACTATATTAAAAGTAGAAGTTACATGAACACCAATCAAGTTGAGTCCTAGTAAAGTAGATGTTTAAAGTACATAGAAGGTGGTATAAATGACATATATAACTAGAGAGAATAGGAGTCTTACCTACTAGCTCCCAAGGGTTCGACATTCATTACTTTCACATCCACGTCGAAAGTACTACAATAATCTCTTACACTTTAGGGCTATCAGCTAGCTGCAGCGAAGTCGGAGTCGCCGACACGATGAGGAGTGATGACAATGATGCTGCGGCGATGTCGAGGTGTATGGCTACCAGTAGCGTGTTTGAGTTCGGGTCTTGTGTTATGGTGGCCAAGCAGTGGTTTTTGTCTGATTTTTCTTATTAACCAGGCAACTCTTTTTACTAGTAGAACTCCCATGCGTTGCTACGGGCTATAATGCATATAAATGAATCAAACAAATGATTAAGGTCGTCTCCAAGGTTGAAGCTCATTTCTTCCTCATATGTCCGGGCGTGTACGGGTGGGTGCCCAGCAGGCTCCCCAAAATTTAACCGTTTGGACAGTCCGGGCTCCCCCAAATCCAGACCATATGTGGTGGAGAAATGTGGTTGTCCGGACTATCCGCCATGTTATCTCCAACACTCCGGCCTATACAAAAGTCCCACCACACGACGCACTATTTCCTTTTCCTGCCGGACTCTCCCCTTCTTGCTCAGTTTCCCGCCGTAGCAGGACATTTCCCGCTGGAGCCCTCTCCTTTAAAACCGGATGACTCCCACCTCACCTTCACCATTGGTCTACAGTGGCAAAGAAATGTTCGTGCGTTACTACGGGCAGAAGGCGAGAAATGCTACGAGCATGTTACAACAAGCGCTAAAGTTCCTCTCCCATATCCCACCTTTTCATTGACCAGTGTGATTCCCTAGCATGCTTAAGTTTTGACGATCAAATGGGAAGGCCAAATTAAAGCACTTCCAAAGAGAAGCAAATCATATCATGCAAGAGTTAGATGTATTTTGTTTTAATTATAAGAAACATCATATTGGGTCGATGAGCCCCTTTCTTTGATGTAATCTCATAAATAAGGAAAGAGAGCCATGATGGCCTTTCTTCTATGGCAATCAATTAGTTGAAAGAAAACTTAAGCAATACCACTCACAACTAACTAACATGAAACATAAACTATATGAAGGTGCAAAATCTTGTATAGAAAGAAAAGAATAAAATCTTTTTCTTTTAAAAAATAGACCCTCTTAAATAACATCTCGCGAAAAAACCCTCTTAAATAGCATGTCCACCCACGCGTAGCACCTGGGATGCCGCCACCCGTCTCTCCGTGACGCTACGGTCGCCACCTCCGTCACGAGGAACGGTCGAGAAGCTCGGGCACGGCTCAATGGAGCGGATCCAGACGCTGGCTGTGAGGAGCATCTCCACCCACGCGCTCGCCCAGGGCCGCCGCCGCAACCTACCACTCTGGGATCTTGCGGTCTCCACCATCGCCACCCGCAGCTTCGCGATGCCACTATGGCTGCCACCACCGCGAGGAATGTCCGAGAAGCTATTCTTCATTTTATTATTGCTCGCCTGATTATTTTCAGTTCAACAACGTTCATACTCAAATTTCATATTCTATGGCAAACCATTTAATTTCAAGAAACGCAAAGAGATCTAATCGACAACAATTCTATTGCCGTCATACATCAAATTTCATAATCGCCGGCCGCCGCCTCCGTGAAGGCCCCTGCGACACATCAACAATAGAAGGACCGAGTGTGGAGGGGCTGAATCGAGCGGGTGTTGCAGGGCATACAACTTTAAATCGTAGGGGGAGAGCGTGACGCCACAACTCCTCCACCTCCTCCTTCCCGCCTGGTCCTCGAGCTGCCGTAGAGAGGGCACACGTCGCTGTCAGGGGTTGGGGTCGCTCACCATGGCGGAAGAAGGGTGACATCCATAGGTAGGTGCTCATCGTGGTGCAGGCAGTTTGATATAGAAACCCTAGTCAAGGGAGAGGAGGAGTCGAGCGGCGGAGGTGCAACCTCATTCTGTAGGAGGATCCCTACGCCGAGGGGAATCAACCACTGAAGAGAGAGACAGAGAAGAGAGGCTCGTACGGTGTGGGCTGAATGAGGAATAAAAAAATTAAGTAAAACCGGTGGGAGGGGAACGATAAAAAAAATCGGTGGGGTGTCCCTTCGATCGGTGGGAGTCGTGGGTACCAACGAGGACTACTACGGACTGCCATTTAATAATAGATTGCCCTTTAATAATAAAGAGAGCGATTATAGACATGTGATTGATTCCTTTCTATAAATGTTGCCTTGTGTTATCAAACATTGATTCCTTTCCATATATTTGGTCTTTAAAGATTGATTAGAGATCACCGTGACTGAATCCTTTCCATAACGACATTACTAAATATACCAAAGATCGATCTGCATGATTTGTGTAGATTTGGCAGATAAAAAAGGGTTTAAGTAGATCAGTGGGCTAAAAACCGGTTTAAATAAATTGGTGGGATAGAAAAAATAGATGGGGGAGGTTTAACCGGAATGGAGGCGACGCTACCAACTCACCATGGCGTACAGGTGTGCCGATTCTGATTGTATGCCGAGCACAAAATAATAGGTTGGTCTTAGAAAAAATGAATCAGAAAAAAGAAAAGCAAAATACAAAATTAGAAGAAAAAAAAGGAAAAAAACGCACGCACACGTCAAATGGGCCGGACAACTTTGATTATAGTTGATGTTTTGGTAAGATTTTATTTGATTTGGGTATGAGTAGTGGAATGCAAGGAAAGTTTGGTTTTAGTTTAGATTTTGTTAAGATTTGATTTGATTGAGTTAATGCATAACGTTGTTTTGGGAAAGTGCCGATTTGGTTGGATTTTTTTTGGGAAAGTGGCGATTCTAATAGTATGCCGAGCACAAAATAAAAGGTTGATCATCAAAAAAATAAAACAAAAAAAAGGAAACCAAAAACGAAACATAGAAAAAATGAAAAATAAAAACGCGCGCACGCGTCAAATGGGCCGGCCAACTTTGATTATAGTTGATGTTTTGGTAAGATTTGATTTGATTTGGGTATGAGTAGTGGAAGACAAGGAAAGTTTGGATTTAGTTGAGATTTTGTTAAGATTTGATTTGAATGAGTTAATACATGACGTTGTTTTGGGAAAGTGTCGATTTGATTGATTTAATGCACGCGTCAAATGGGCCGGCCCAAGTTGGCTGCTGTGAAAGGCGGGCGTGAAATTCATTCGCGGGCGGAATATAGGAGCGGTGGGAGGAGTGGGATGTTAGGCGAGACTACCAAGTCCCCTTTAGGAGTAGAGATAGATAATTGATTTGGCAGAGCTCATGCTTGCTTCGGCAAAAAAAAAAAAGATTTTTTTTTAACTTAGTCCCACGACTAGAATGGGGACCATGACAAACTTGCTTACGTTTAAATCCTTCGGCCACCAACCAAATCTTAAGCCCGTGCCCCCCGTCCCCTACGCCTTACACATGGCTAACGGCCCCAGATTCTACCCACTTGCTGTCCTTTACCCCTCTCACTTGAAGCTTCACACTCAAAGGCACGGCTCGAAAATATAAACCAAAAACCAGTGTCCGGAAACTCTCTCTGTTTCTTCTCCTCCTTGCTTTATTTCCAGCTCCCGAGATCAATCATACACAATGCAGACACAGTTCATGGACAAGACTCTCCGGATTCTATGGTATTCGGGTCGCCACACTGATAATTACACGCACCAACCAAAATTTTACCCTACACCTTACACATGACTAACGTCCCCAGATTCTACAGCCACTTGCTATGTCACTCAAAGGCACGGCTCGAGAATATAAACCAAAAACCAGTGCCCGGAAACCACACTCCTCTCTTTCTCTCTCTCCCCCTCCTCGCTTGATTTCCAACTCCGAGATCAATCATACACAATGCAGACACCGTACATGGACAAAAAACCCCACCACCGCACCGGCGTTGGCGCCGGAGCCCGGCTGAAGCAGAGGCTCGCACAGCTCCTCGTGCCTTCTTTTTGCACCACGAATGCCACCAAGATCGCAACCACCTCGGCGATGGCCTTCGTCAGCCTTGATAATGCCAACGCCAACGCCAACCCCCACCAAGAGCCACGACATTCCCCTGACTTCTGCACCCGCTGCACCTGCACCTACCAGAGGCCCAACCTTGAGGAAGGCAGCGGCTCACGCCGCCACCAACACCGCAGCGCATCAGTCGTCCACGACTCCATCGACTACACATACACAAGCGGGGGCTTCGGTTGCCGCTCTGTTCACTCCGATGTTCCTCTCCTGTCGTCATCGTGGCCAACAAACGATGCAAAGAAACACAGCAACAAAAGCCGGGGCGTGCCACGCTCTCCGTCGGTGTCGACGTGGCACCGCTCATACTCCTCCTGTCGGCGTGTGCGGCCGCCGCGAAGGAGCTCCGTGTTGTACAGCTGCTCGTCATCCACCGTGACCGACGATGAGAGTGGCGAGGATGCTGAGACGAGGACGCTCTTCTCGTCCCTCCGCATCTCCTCTGACTCCACCACCGAGTTTTACCACGCCAACAGCAGCAATGCCTCCAGGAAGAACCACAGTAACGCGCCTCACCGTGCGCCCCGGCAAGCATTGCCAAGAACCAGGGACCCACCCGATGCCTTCCAGCAGAGGGTTACCTTTACGACGAAGCACCAGCAGTGCAAGAAGATCAAAAGGGAGGAGGATGAGATCAAGAAGATGGGCGTGGAGGAGACCAGAGTCGTCGGCATGGGCATGGCGGTGGTGAAGCAATCCAGCAACCCATACGCAGACTTCCGGAGCTCGATGGTGGAGATGGTCGTGGAGCGTCGCATCGCCAGCGTGGGGAAGATGGAGGAGCTCCTGGCGTCGTACCTCTCGCTCAACTCGCCGGAGCACCACCCGGCAATCATCGCCGCCTTCCAGGACGTCTGGGAGACCGTCTTGGCCGAGGCGTGAGAGCGAGCCAATGTAAAGATGTTCAGGATCGATGGTGCGTAGGTCGATGCAGCGATCGCACGCGCGGTGTTGATCTGGTTTTCAGTTGGTCGTACTTTGCTCCAAAATGTTGGGGTGCTCAGTTGGTCGTACTTTTCAGTTGGTGTTTTCATATTCGAGTCTGTGTTGTATGAATATTTTGAGTTATTTTTTGCGTCAGCCAACGTTGTACTATGTCGATGATGCTTGGATTTGAATGGGTTCAACGACATGCGTGCTATCGCTCCTTATTGGCTGACGTTTTCCTGTGAACTATGACATCACCACGTGCTCCTCCCAGCGCTTGTTGCGGCACACGATGCGCGGCAGCACACTACAGCAGGATTGCTCACACTACGTGCCTCCTCGCTTTTTTTTTTAAAGAATACGCTGCATGTATTCACCGTAAGGAAAACGTACAAATACAGAACCATACGCAAGAACATCGAGATGGATACAGAAGGGATATGTGTCCCGGCACAACAGCACACAGACCCCCACAGAAAACAAAATTACATCCAAGCCCATGGGATCTTCTGCGCTGGACCATCGCTCCGCTCGCTGTCGATCCCCTACGCCGCCGAAGCGCCCGGAGAAGACGAAGACGAACGCCGCACAAACCTAGATCAGGAGAAGCTTCTTTGCGCCATGTGCGCTTTGTAGACCATTGGAACAGGTTGCCATAGCATGGCGACACCGATTACGTTGTAGCTCGACGGCCAGGCAGATCCCCGGAATGCCTATGACCCCGGATTCTCAGAAATCTGCCGCCGAAACGGGGACGCCACTCCGGATCTGCCTGCCGTGCTGACCTTCTTCCCTGCGCCGGAACCGCATCTCCTTTGACCAAACTGATGCCGTCACTCCCGGAAGAGAAGGGCTGCGCCGGTGAGCTGCCCAACACAAGCCTCGATCACTTCCCGTTAGTGACGGAGCATGCACCAAAGTAGTGGAGCCGAAGTGCGATGACCAAAACTCCAGAGCATCGCCGCCATCACCACGTCGCCGGCAACACCCAGGAGACACAACTCCACGGGCTCCTCAGCACCGCCCCGAAGGCCCTCGCTGAGATGGGATTGGAGCCCCGGATCGGTTGTTGGACGCGCCACCGCCACCAACATCCAAACAGCGGCACCCGAAACCCTACTCCTACCCATGTCTACATGATAGGAACGAAGGACCGGGATTACCTCCCGCTGCCGAGGCGGACAACAGAGGGATGGGGAACACCCACAGCCTCACCGGCGGGAGTTCGGAAAAGTCATTGTCGCCTCCCTTTCGCCTTGCTCTGGGAACAGTGGAGAGAAAGAGGAAAGTGGACCACTGCCTCTTCGCATTTGCTCGGTCCCCCAGACTTGCTGAACTGGTGCTCGTTGACCCTGTTTCCAAAATGGGGATGTTCTCCTGTATATCTCATCACCTTGTGTCCATGTGGTCTTATCAACTAGCACTAGCGCAATAACGGGGTAGTAGTAGTTAGCTTGCTAGGTTGCTCAATTCCATTTGGTGGGGTTGGGTGGGGTGTGCGCGTGTGTTGGCTGAGGGGATTGATCATTTGCCCCATATTACTTGGGCAATACATCATTTGTGCCACTTTACTTTGACTTTGATCATTTGCCCTATTTTTTTTTGCTTCTGACTAATGGGGCCCACTCTTAAAATGCGAAATGACGCTTTTTGCCCTCCTTCTCTACACAAAAAACTCAAACTAATCGATCCATCTGTTGCCCTGTTCGTGCTTCGCTGGTAGTGAGCGCCGCCAGACGACTTCGCTGGGAGCGAGCCACCGCTGGACATGCATGGTCCGGCCGCGCAGGACATTCCCTTGACAGTCGCGCTGACATTGTCACCGAGGGCAAGGATGCCATCGTCCAGGTAACTATCGCTGCCTGGGCTTCCTCGCCTGCCTCTTGGAGCTCCACCATGCAGCCTCCGCGTGGCTCATCTGCCAACCTCAAAGTAGCAGAGCGGCCATTGCACGTGTCACGAAACTCATCGTTCGATACCAACGTCAAGACAAATAGCATGGCAGAAGAGACGGCATCGCAACCGCTGAGCACCTTTGATGGCATCGCTGGATAATTTCCTCCACCGCGTGATTTTTACATTGATGCGGAGCCTCCGTTGGATTCTTTTCTCTAGCAGCACCATATAGCCCCCTTAGCACTTCCCCCCTGTTGATTGCAGTGATTGACTGTCTTGTCGTGGTTTCCATTCTCGGAGTCAGGAGCATGCTAGACGTGAGCTTCCCTTAGAGCCATGAACACTAGTAGTACCGCTGTATTGCTCGTACGTAATTAATCAGTATGAATTTATTTTTCTAGAAGTCTGAGAGACCACCGTCGTGCAATTTTTCTACCCGGCGGCGCTCCCACGCCCCTCCTATTCTCCAATGAGTCTCTAGCTAGGTCTTTTAAGAAACAGTGTTGAATGTCTAGCTTAGTATAGTTCCCTCTGTTTGATATAAGATTCAACTTGGAGACAACGTAGGGTTCCTTCAGGAGCCAATTAGAATGCAGCGGCTACTCCTTTAGTTCAACCTCCGGCGCTGCTGCGGGTTCCCCTAGCCTCCGTCGGCCGCTGCGGCGGTGGGAGGATGGGGGGACCACGGATCTGAGTGTTCGGATCCGTGGTGGAGGTAGGAATAGTTGTAGGGTTTTTCTCCGATCGGCGGCGGCAAGACGATTGACGGTGCATAATCCGGTCAGTACCCTCCGCAGGGTTGCTAAGATGGCCGGAAGTACCAGATCGGAGGTCGCACAAGGGTTTTACCTAGGTTCGGGCCTCCGGTGAGGAGTAATACCCTACGTCCTGCTTGTTGTTGTTATTCATGGTGGGTACACCTCGTGCGAGGGATTACAATGGAGCGTATGAAGTGCTACCGAGAGTCTAGTCTATGGGAGTAGATGGGATTGAGAGCCCCATAGCCCTCGCCTTATATACACGATGAGGGCTAGGGTTTTACAGGAGGGAGATCCGATCTAGCCTGCCGCCAGGATGGCTTGCGTACCAAGATGACCTGTTGTTGTCTATTTGCTCCTCCAGGCTCCTCGCTGCCGCTTGGATCATGGTGGACCTCGTGGGCCCCTTGGCAGGCCTGCTGTCGGGCTCCCTGCAAAGGAGCCACCCCCGGTGTATTACACCGTCAGTAGCCCCCGAGCGCGCCAGAGGTCGATGTAGCCGAGCTTCAAGATCTTTGGCAGGCTCCTTATCTTCATGCTAGATCTTTGGAATTCGCCGTTCAGGAGCTCGGAGTTGAAGATTCTTTCGGACCTGCTTACGGTGAGGGTTCCGAGAATGCCACCCAATAGGGACGCCACCGGGGTGGGACCTTCTGAAGGCTGGAGCCCCACAAACATAGCTCTATCGTCAAGCTCCTTGGTAGACTGAAGCGTCATGGGCCCGCCTCGCCTGGTCTTGTCAAGTTGAGATAGTGGACCATCCATCTAGCTGCGCCATGATCAAGGCGTCTGGAATCCCGTGCCCATGTCTCGTGAAGCGAGAAACCGCAGGGAGTGTAGGATGCGTGTCATGCCGCGAGGCCCGCCTGCTTGGCTTTTACTGGGGCGGTCATAAAGGTGAAAAGAGAGGTAATCTTCCCCTCCTGTTTCCCTCATCATCTTCCCCGCGCCTTTTGCCAAATTGCTTCTCTGTGCCCTTTGCCAAATTGCCTCCCCGCCGCTTCCGCCATTGCTACCTACATGATCCTCACGCCCCTAGCCTCCTCCCCTAAGCCCAGGGAGATGGCCAAGACAAAGGCCGGCACAACTCGGAGCCACGTGCAGGGCACCGCTCAGGCGACCGTGGTCATGGAGAGAAAACGGAAAAGGGTCATCAGCACCAGAGAGCCAAAGAAGCGGGGGGTGAACGAGACCATGGCGAAATGGTTCCCTTCTGCTGTTTCTGCGGGGGAGCTCAACCGGATGATCTAGCATGCCGGATGCCCTCAAAGGAGGTCCCGCCGACACCGGCCGTCGACGAGCATGTGCTTCATGAAGAATTTTTCGGGCGAGGGCTCAGGTTCCCACTGCACTGATTCGTGCGCGGGCTCCTCTTTTTCTTTGGTTGCCATCTCCACCACTTGACACCGAATGAAATTTTGCACATCGTGAATTTCATTACTTTCTATGAGTGCTTCCTCGAAACAGCTTCCCATTTTGAGATGTTTCGCTATTTCTTCTGTATCCAAGTGTAGATGAACGGCGAGGCCATCTAGGATCTCGGAGGGGTCAGCCTGCAACTCTGGCCTTCCTCCAAATTCTTTCCTGTGACCTTTCCCAGGTCCGTGCGGGCATGGCACAAATATTGGTTCTATGCTTCCGGCCTCAGCGACAGTTTGCTCCTGGACTCCCCTCAATCATTTGTCCCGAACGCCCAAGCGCTTGCCGATGCCATAGCCCGCCTGAAGGTCGGCGGCCTGAAGGGAGAGCATATTCTGAGGACCTGGGTGGAGTGTCGCGTCCTCCCGCTAAGGTCTCGGGAGGCCCCGATGTATCTGTACAGGGGGGAGAGGACCCCACCCGGGTGTCCAGGAACGAGCTCGGGCAGGAAGAGGTCCGACGCCGGATCAGCGTCTTGACCGGTCTGGAGCCCGGCTCGATCTCGATGGAGGTCGCCGTAGAGCCCTTTCATCAGGAGAACCCTCCGAACGATGTAAGTTGATTTTCGTTGGTCTGTCTTGGCATCGGTACTATTTTTTGTCTTATGACTCCGTCCTCTGTCTTGTAGGATTTTGCGGACTTTGCTGCTTTTATGTCGGAGCCCCCACTTCCTTGCTAGGATCTGGACCCGGCAATGATAGAGCTGCTAGATCCCGCTCCATAGAAGGCCCCCATGGTGGGCGAGGCCCCTTCCAGGAAGAAAGGGGAAGCCGCCATGCCCTCCCTGGAGGAGGAAGAGGAAGGAGAGCCAGACGTAGAGGCCTCCGGCGATGCTGCTGCCATGTCTCCTGTAAGGGAGGAAAGTGAGGTCGCCGCGACCTCCGCGCAGGGGGAGGGCGGTAGTGATGAGGAGGCCTCGAAAGAGGAGGAGGCCCTTGCGCTAGAGGAGGTTGCGATGTCGCAGCCTTAGCCCCAACAGATAAGGGGAGGCCGCGCGGGAGAGGCCGCCTCCGGTGTGGCCGGGACAGAGGTCCCGAAGTTCCAGGAGCCCATCAAGGGACCGAAAACGGCTTCGGTCCTCGACATTCCCGTGGAGGTGGCAAGGCCGGTGAGGAGATGCAACGTGCCGCAGAGTGTCCCGTAAGTCCTCTTCTTCCATCGATTTTGAGCAATCACCTTCCGTGGCATTGCCCTGTATTTTCCTTTGCTGACTTGCACCTTTCTCCAGGGCCGCCCCGTCCAGTCAGGAGGTCGCTCCCGCGTGGTGCATCGTAACGCTGCCGGTGGGCCCCGCAGCCCCTGAGGCTAGTACTTTGGAAGCTTCCGGCACTGACCAGGGGGTCCCGTCGGAGGCCGCCTCTTCTGGCGCAGGCGCGGGTTTTTGCTACACATCTGTTTCCTAGGTTCGAACATGGCAAACCGGTTTCCGAGCCTTCCAAGCTCATCGTTTTGTAGGTGATTCTATCCGCCCAGAGACGAGGGAAGCCATCGGGACGGCCTCGATGGAGACTAGCCCGCCACTTGTTGAGGAAGCTGCTGGTGCCCCGGACTCGGAGGAGCTCGCTGTCCCAAAGGCCGCGGCCCTGCCCATCACGGAGGTGGTGGTAAAGCCCGCGATCAAGGGTGCGTCCGCCGTGGTGGTGCCGCCAAATCCTGCGGCGAGAAGGGCTATGAAGCCTACCAAGCCGTCCTCAACACCGGAGGCCAGCGATTCCGTCCCCGCGTAGCGAAAGAGGAAGAGGGGGGAGCCAGAGCCTGAGGTGGCAGGGGTTCCGTCCTTTTTCTCGGAGCCCAGCGAATTTGGGCCTAACGCCTCGGAGGAGCTCGTGGCCGCGATTCAGGGCGCCGGGGATTTGATGAAGCATTTTTGTTCCACCGTCCGTTGGGTGGGGCATGCCACCGAGTCTGGCTACAAGGTAAATGGTTGCCTTTTGCTGCCTTGATCTTTGAAGTAGTTGTAGTAGCCCCCGGGACTAGGCGTGGTTTTTGAATCTGAACCGGGCGTAGTTTCTTGTACAAAACTGTCTATCCCGCCGGAGCCCCAGGTGTGACCATTTGCTTTCCCACATTTACAGGCTTTGTCGCACTACAACCATGAGCTCGATGCCAAGGTCGCTCGTCTAAGGGAGCATCTTGAGTTGCAGCGCCAGGAGAATGAGTGCTTGATATGCCTCCACGACGGTGCTGTTTGTGTGTTTGCCTACTTTTCCTGGTGCTGCATACCTCTTCGTTGTTGCCATTGTCTTGTAATCCCTGGTCTGGTTTATCTTTGGCAGCCCTGGAGGAGGCCGCGAAGATTCGGCGAGAGCTGGACGAGGCCATACGGGGGCGTGATACGGCCCAGGAAACAGTGGAGGCCGCCCAGAATGAGCTCGCTGGTCTGATTGACAAAAAGCGTGAGCTCGAGGCCGGAGTCCAGGCGGAGCAGGACGCGTGCAGTGTGCTACGAGGTGAGCTCCGAGATGTCAAAGGGCAGCGGGGTCTTCTTCATAAGGAGGTCAAGTCTCTGAAGCAAGAGCTACGGCGCCAGGGTGAACTCTGTCAAAAGCATGAGCAAGAGATCGCGCAGCTCCGGAAGGCCAAAGCCGGTACATTATCGCAGTTGAAGCGGTCACAGAAGCATTGCGAGGACCTGGAGGCCGCCGCCCAACATAAGTGTCTTGACTTGCGATTGTTTTGTCTTTTCCTGCGAGCCCCCATTCTTGTTTTGCTAACATATCTTCATACGGTTTCCAGTCCCGATTCCTGAGATCAAGGGGGGCGATGTGGAAGCTCGACTCCGGTAGGTCGCGAACATCGCGCAACGGGTGCGGGTTGCGCTGAGTACCATCGTTGGGACCCTCTGGTATAAAGACCCAGAGCTTTGGCGCGACCTTGATGGCGTGCTTGAGCTTCTGCAGAAGGCGCCAGGCCAGATGACGGACTAGCTTTTCTCCGTGGCGTTTGAGGGAGCTCGCCAAGTCCTTGCCGGCGTGCTGGCTCATTATCCAGGCATGGTGCTTGGGCCGCTTGTGCGGGATGTGCCTGGTGATCGGAGCCCAGAGACCTTCTGTGAGGAGGTCCGTGAAGATGCTGAATTCGCGGCCGGGGCCTGTGAGCTGCAAGAAATCATCAAGCGGGTTGAGAAGGATGTAAACGGCTCTGTGCACTACCAGAATAAGTCACGTTCCCGACGGCCCGTACTATGCCGACGGGGGCCGTCGGCATAGATGGCGGTATGCCGACGGCCTAAGGCAAACCGTCGGCGTACCACCGTCTATGCCGACGGGGGCCGTCGGCGTAACCAAGCCGTCGGCATATGTCGTGATATGCCTACGGTGGCCGTCGGCATAGACAGGTCGTCGGCATATATGTGGGCCCGGCCACCTGGTGGTTAACTGTCATTTGACGCTGTTAAACATATGCCGACGGCCCTAACGGCAGCCGTCGGCATATCTTTGGCCACGTCATCGATCCGTGGCATAGCTATGCGGCATATCAATGTATTATTTTTTACATTTTTTATATTTTTTTATTTTCTTCTAAATTGAAATATGATTAATTTAAATGTGCCTTATCTAAACATAAACATACATAGATACACCACGCGTGTCTGTGGGGCCCAGTTTGCCGCCCGGTCAACAGTGCCAGGGTTAGACGGGACGGGGTACTTGGGGGGTAGCTATGCCGCCAGGTCTTGCGCTGGGCCCTCTTACACGTCTGGAAGTGTGGTGGCAGGTGCCAGCACCCGGCACGCGGCTCCGTAGTGTGACCCCCTCACGTACATCGCTGCCGTCGTCGCACAGAGGGGGGAAACGGCCACATCGCGCAGACACAGAGGGAATCTTGCGGTGGGTTATTCCCGGACCTTAATCCGAAGTGTACCTACGGGCTGACCTATCACAGCCAGGTGAAAATGTCCGTCGGTCAAACCCCGTCCGACGAAAGTCAAAGGCCTAGATCCGCCGGTCAACAGTGCCAGGGTTAGACGGGACGGGGCACTTGGGGGGGTAGCTATGCCGCTAGGTCTTGCGATGGGCCCTCTTACACGTCTGGAAGTGCGGTGGCAGGTGCAAGCACCCGGCACGCGGCTCCGTAGTGTGACCCCCCTCACGGACGTCGCTGCCGCCGTCGCACGGAGGGGGGAAACGGGCACGTCGGGCAGACATGGAGGGAATCTTCCGGTGGGTTGTTCCCGGACCTTGCGATGGCTTTCTTTGTGAGCACGGGAAGTTTCGAGGCCAACGGAGCAACAGGCCCCACACTTCCTGCACAAACCGGACACGTTCCCTCTCGATACCCAGAGACTAGCTCGGAGATGGTGCGGTGTACAAGCGGCCTCAGGGAAGGCTTATTCGAAACGCGTCCAAACTTTTACCACACCCTACAGGGGCCATGTGATGACACCGTGCCAGTTCTCGAGGAATTCCGGCATCGTACGATTTTCCGAGGATTTAAACGGTTGTATCAGGCATGGCACCGAGGTACTTTCGGCCCCCGGTGGGAGAGCATGCCCCTCCGTCCTCTGCACATGACCTACGTATGCCGCAAGGACACCACAAAGTATTTTCGATGCCGCTTCTGGGCATGATTTCATGCGCCGCCTTGCAGATCTGCAATTTCCGGCGATGAAACCGTAGCAGAGCAATAAATTTCTCGAATATTCCATGCGGGTCCGAAAAATGCGGGGGCC
The DNA here is from genome assembly GCA_039707655.1 of Elymus sibiricus. Taxonomy (NCBI): domain Eukaryota; kingdom Viridiplantae; phylum Streptophyta; class Magnoliopsida; order Poales; family Poaceae; genus Elymus; species Elymus sibiricus. The sequence continues at coordinate 21,925,500 of CM077666.1, forward strand.
TGGCACGTGTCATGCGATGGCCTCCTTTGTGAGCACGAGAAGTTTCAAGGCCAACGGAGCAACAGGACCCGCACTTCCTGCACAAACCGGACACGTTCCCTCTCGATACCCAGAGACTAGCTCGGAGATGGTGCGGTTTACAAGCGGTTATATCATTGTTCTCACACAGACGGCAAACTCAAAAATAGTAATAATTGAATTAATAAAAATCACCGGCATCCATCATTAGGAAGATGGACCGTCACTGTGAATCTTCAGTGCCCGGAAGGGGTGAAGATTCACAGTAATGGTTCATCTCCTTAACAGGAGTGTAATGATGACCGAAGCTTACTGCGTCTGGATTACTCGACTATTTAAACTGGTCATGTTGCTTGTCTCTGGGCAAGGTGGTACTAAAAGTTTTCTGAGAGACGTACTAAAGAAATTGGGAGAAAAAAGAAGAAAAAAAAGAAAATACCTATGCCGATGGCTAAGCCGTCGGCATAGATGCCCCGGATCGATGACGTGGCCCGTGCTAAAGAAATTGTGAGAAAAAAAGGAAAAAAAAAAGAAAATACCTATGCCGACGTTGCCGTCGGCATAGGCCCCCTTATCCATTCGCGGGCCTCCTCCTCCACTCACTCTCTCTCTCTCTCCCCGATCCAATCTCTCTCCCTCGACCCGCCGCCGCCGCCGCCACCCTCTCCGCGCGCGCCGCCGTCGCCACCACCAACGGCTCGGCCGCCCCCTCCTCGTCCCACCGCAGCCATCGCCACCACCACCGCCGTGGCCGCCCCCTCCTCGTCCCGCCACAGACGTCGCCACCACCACCGCCAAGGCCTCCCCCTCCTCGTCCCGCCGCCGCCGTCCTAGCGGGGGTAGCTACCGCCGCCGCCGCCGGTCCTCGGGTCCTCTCCGGCGACATGTCCCGCGGGTAGGCCTGCATCTCCCGCCCCAACTCCCTCGGGCGCGACTCCTCCGTCGGGCGCGTCCCCTCTCTCCCCCGGTGTCCAGCCGAAGCTCCTGGCCCGGTCCGGCCAGGGCTCGACTCCGGCATCTGGCGCCCAACTCCGGCCGACGTCCTACTCCGTCGAAGGACCACCGTTCCCCCTCCCCTCCTCCCGGTCCGGCTTGTCGTCCGCCATGGTGAGCAGCTCCTGTGAATTTTTTTTTTTTGCAAAATTTTCATGTAGATTTGCTATGATATGGATGTGTTGATTGGATGTGGTGATTGTGCACAAATAGTAGTACAAGATGTAGATTGTGCCATGTAGTAGTACAAATTTTTCAGAATTTGAGAGATAGAATTTGGCTGTTGACAGTTGTATGTTGTTATGTCGCGGATTCTTCCCTTTGTAAATATGAAAGCAGCTTGTACGATCTATTCACAGACTTGCTCTGCTGCTTTGTAGTCCAACTGATTATGTACTCTTGATCGTCCTCAATATCAGTATGGTAATTCGATCATCTAATCTGTGTGTGTTATATCTGTCAACTCCATTGTGAATCTTCTCTTTATCTTAAGGCTGTACTCGTTGTGCTAGAATGATCAGATGATATAGTAAATACAACTTTTCTTTTTACAAGGTTCAGATCATAAGGAATGTCATGTCCTGTGAACCAAGTTCAGTACGTTGTCTATCAAATATATTCCTGTTTCTCGTTCAGAATGTGATGTTCCGTTGGATCTTGCTCCAGTTCAGATAATCAGTAGTGCATATTTCGGCTGATATTTCTACTACAGAGCACTTGGTGGCGATGGATAAATCTCTTTCTTAGTCAAAGTGTCGGACGGGTTGGGTTTCTTGTTTGAAGAGACTTGCATTGTTGACTATTATAGCCTTTTTCTGTGTAACTTAAGAAGTGTTAACATATTTTTAAAATATTACTATAATTTCAAAATCTGTTCACATGTTTAAAAAATGTTCGTTCAATTTTAGAAGTGTCTGCACATCTATATACAAATGTTCATGCATTTTCTATAAAATGTTTTTGCAACTTGAAAAACAGTGCACTTTTGTAAAAAATATATAGATAATTTAAAAGTATCCATTTGCTTCAAAATGTTTAGGTGATTTTAAAACATGTTCAACTATTTTAGAAAAAAATGCTCTTGAAATTTAAAATTTGTCATGTGTTTCAAAACAATAATAATACTTGATTTTAATACAAGATGTAGATTGTGCCAAGGTGAGCAGCTACTTTGTTGTTTCAATTATTTCTTTTGTTGGTACTATATTCACTGTTGTATGAATGTGAAGAAAAAAGTTTGACACTTGACAAAAGTAAGGATTTGAAATATCATGATGATCTAAATTGTTCACTCTATCTCGTTTGAATTTACAGACTTTCTTGTGTTGCATCTCCGTGGAGTCATCGTCGTCGGAGCTGTTGGTCCCTGATCATCCCGCCGCTGTTCGACTTCATCCTCTACAGCCGAGGGTGAGCTACAAATCCATTTCCTCCTCCGTTTTTTTTCCTGTCACTAGATTTTATTTTCACGTCAAGTCGCGTAACCTAGGCGTCTCCCGTCTGAAAGGGTTGCATCGATAAATATGCATTCAATTGCATATTTATCATCGCAACTTTTTCGGATTGTCCAGCGTTTTCCACGGACAGCCCGAGGATGTGTAGATTGGGTACGTTTTCCATGCCCTACCCCGTTTCGAGACAGGATTTCGGCGGCGCCTCCCCGTTGTTCTCCGGATGCACATTCTCTCGGCTTATTGCCGAGACGTGTATTTGGAGAACAGCGGGGAGGTGCTGCCGAAATTTTGTCTCGGAACAGGGTAGAGCATGGAGAATGTACTCAATCTACACATCCTCGGGTGGGATTAGGACCTATCTTTACCTATTAGAGATGTACGTGGATTCAATGCCGTCAACGCGGTAGAAAATAAAATTTTGATGTGATTAATTTAAATGAATACTTAATTTTGTTGTGTGGCTCCCAATAAAGCAGAGGATGGCAGATAATCTGTGGATGTACAGTGGTTTTATCCGCCGGAATCGAGTTACACCAGAGTGGGTCGGGAGAACCGATGTGTATTTGAAGGAGATATTCCGTCGTACAATGAGAATTATCCCACAATGCCCCTGTGCGAAATGTGAAAGATGTCTCCGTAAAAATCAGAAGGACATGTCTGAGCACCTTCGCACGCACGGATATATGCCAAACTTTTACATGCCGCCGATAAATTTTGCCGAGCGGGACCGTGGTAGAGAGGAGGTGATGCGACAACGCATCGGTGGTTATGCGGACGACGGGGTCAGAGACATGCTAGATGATGTCATTGCTGCAGAGATGGCACATGTGACACCTTCAGAGAATGAACCGGAGGAGCCGGAGGCAACCGCAAAGGCCTTCTTGGAGATCTTGGCCTCATCAAAGAAACCTCTTTATGCGGGTGCCAAAGTCTCTCAGCTGGATGCCATCTCGCAACTGATGGCAGTCAAGGCTGAGTACGGCTGTAGCCAGAAATGCTTCGAAGCATTTCTGGGAGTATGGGCTAACAGCCTCCCCGAGGGTCATGAACTGCCGAAAAGCATGTATGCCATGAAGAAACTCATGAAGGCACTCTCTATGGATTATGAGAAAATACATGTTTGTCCGAAGAATTGCCTTTTGTTTAGGCACGAGTATGCGGATGACAAGTACTGTAGGGAGTGCGGTTCCTCTCGGTACCTTGACGTGGTCAGTGAGGATGGTGAGAAGAGGCAGCTAGGCATCCCTGCAAAGGTTCTTCGGTATCTGCATTTCATAGAAAGACTGCAATGCCTTTTCATCACGGAGGAGTCTGCCAAAATGATGAAGTGGCACAAGGAAGGTATAAGGTACCATCCAAATAAAATCGTACATCCATCAGAAGGCGAAGAATGGAAGTCGTTCGATGAAGAATACCCCGAGGAAGCAGCCGAGGCTGGGAATGTCAGAATTGCCATATCAGGTGATGGGTTCAATCCATATGGTATGTCGTCCAATGCATACAGCTGCTAGCCCGTGTTTGTTATTCCGCTCAATCTCCCTCCCGGTGCCCTAATGCAACGCAAGACCATGTTCTTGTCGCTCATCATTCCGGGGCCTGAATACCCGGGGAAGAATTTGGGTGTGTTTATGCAGCCGCTGGTGGATGATTTGCACCATTCTTGGTACTTCCCGAGGTTGACATACGACCGAGATCTGCAGAGAAATTTCTTGATGAAAGTTTGGTTGCACTATTGCATGCATGACTTTCCCGGTTATGCCCTTTTCTGCGGATGGTGTACAAGTGGAAAGATGCCATGCCTAGTGTGCATGCAGGCTCTACGTTTAATTTGGCTGAAGAAGGGTGGCAAGTATGTAGCATTTTACCTGCATCGACAGTTCCTCCCTCCAGACCATCCAGACAGGGAAGACAAGAAGAACTTCACGAAAGGCCGGGTTGTCCATGAAGTAAACGAGATTCCAACGTTTTCGGGGGCAGATGTTCTTGCTCAGCTAAAAGCTCTCAAGCCTGAAGGCGAAGGCAAAGGCAAAGCCAAAGCCAAAGCCAAAGCCAAAGCCAAGGGCGAAGGCGAAGGCCAAGGCCAAGGCAAAGGCAAAGGCAAAGCCAAAGGCTTCGAGGGATATGGTGAGACGAACAACTGGACTCACATTATCCCCTTCACGAAGCTTCCCTATTTCAAGGACCTCAAACTTCCTTACAACATCGATGTGATGCACATCGAAAAGAATGTCGCAGAGTCCCTTTTCCGCACGATCCTCAACATTCCGGATCAGACGAAGGATAACGTTAAAGCTAGAGCCGATCAACAGAAAATTTGTGATAGACCACGTCTAAACATGAAGCCTCCCACAGGCGGTCGAAGAAACTGGTTCAAGCCAGATGCTGACTTCGTACTTAAAAAACCAGAAAAGATGGAGGTATTGAAGTGGCTCAAACACATAGTGAAGTTCACTGATGGTTATGCATCGAATATAAGTAAGGGACTCAATCTTTCAAGGGGCAAAGTGACCGGGCTCAAGAGTCATGACTATCATCTATGGATTGAGCGGATAATGCCGGTGATGGTTCGAGGTTATGTCCCCGAGCATGTATGGCGAGTGCTTGCGGAGCTAAGCCATTTCTTCCGCACGCTCTGTGCTAAAGAAGTATGTCCCGAGGTGATTAGACAATTGCATAAGAAGGCACCGGAGTTGATATGCAAGCTAGAGAAGATCTTTCCGCCAGGCTTCTTTACTCCGATGACACATCTCATTTTGCACCTCGCGAACGAGGTATTGTTGGGGGGGCCTGTGCAGAATCGTTGGCAGTACGGCCCTGAGAGACAGAACAAGCATCTCCGACACAAATGTGGAAACAAAGCTAAGATTGAAGCTTCCATAGCCGAGGCAGTTATCCTAGAGGAGGTGTCAGACCTCAGGACATCGTACTATCCAGACCACGTTCCCACTCTGCATAATAAGGTGCCTCGATACAATATAGAACAGCCCAAGTATAAACCCAAGCTCCATCTATTCAGCGGGCAAGGTGGCAGGGCTGGGGGCTCGAAATCTTATAACATGCCACAACAAGAGTGGGAGGACCTCATGTTCTATGTCTTGCACAACATCAAGGAAGTTGAGGATGTGTGGATGAGGTAATACCACTACACCATTCCTTTATGTCTTGCACAACATCATGTTGTATGTTCACTTAGTCCCGTTCTAACACCGCTTTTCTTCTTTTAGTCAATTCGTTCGTGAGGAGTGGACGGGAATGATTCCTCCTACTGAGGCGGAAGAACTTACTCTTCTCCGGCATGGAAACCCTGGAAGGAAAATTTTTGTTGCTTGGTTCATGGAGAAAGTAAAATTTCACATTCCCCTATTAAATACCTAGTTCAACATTTATTAGTTTACCGAACTAATGCACCCAGCAATTTCAATTAAACTTGTAGGGACAAGATCCGAACATATCCATGGATGACGAATTGAGATGGGTTTCCATGGGTTTTGACCCTCGGGTCAAGACATGTGAAAAGTATGATGTGAATGGGTATCGCTTCCATACAGAGGATCACCAGAACAGCCGACCTGATCCCAAGACTATAAATATCGGAGTGTACACGCAAGGTCAAAATTCAGTTGACTACTACGGAAGGGTAGAAAAATTATACGAGCTTACATTCAGCCGTGGGCGCGAAACCCTAAGTCTCCCTGTGTTAAAATGCCGATGGTTCGACCCAGTAGAGGGGCTGAGACATACGCCTTCTGTTGGTTTGGTCGAAGTTAAACCATCAACCGTGTATGCCGGAGCCGATCTCTTTATTGCGGCTACCCAAGCCACACAAGTTTATTACCTGCCTTACCCATGCCAGAAAGAGTACCTAAAGGGTTGGGAAGTTGTGTTCAAGGTGTCGCCACATGGTAAGCTACTGGACCCGAACGATGACGATTACTACAACATTAACCCCATGACATACGAGGGAGTGTTCTATCAAGAGCAACCTGATGATGATGTGGTCAGAAACGATGACGCTGACGCCTTGGGTGATGATGAAGTGGATCGAAACGATGACGATGCACGGAATGATGGTGAGACCATTGTTAATGAAAATGACATACTTATGCTAGAAAAGTTAAACGAAGACGCTGACGACGAGGAAGAGCCTCCACCTCCGTCAGACAACGAAGATGATATGCGTGATAGTGATGATGAGACCGATCGAGGAATCGGTTACAACAGTGATGATTCGTATGGGTTCTAGCAGATGTACGTTTCATGTCTTTTTTTTCTATGGTTTGTTAATATGCCTTTTTATGCTTATTTATTAATGTGTTTTTATTCCTTATTATTATGCTTTTTTCTTCATTATTAATGTACTAATTGTTTATTCTCTTTTCAATGCAGGTTCGCTAAACATGGGCAAGCGGAAGGCCGACGGCACAGGTTTCCTATCGAAGCTCACCAGGATGACTAGTCGGAGTGGTCGACCCCATACTCTTCCCTCCCGACTACTTGAGGATGACTCCTCACAGGGAGGTCGAGGGAGAGGTGCCCCTAGAGGTGGAGGGGGTGGGGGGGAGCCCCTAGAGGAGGACAGGGTCGAGGCCAGAAACAGCACTCCCTCACCGACTTAGGGGTGTCCTCTTCGAGGCCCTCCTCTACCGAGGAGGAGGAGGAGGAGGAGGAGGAGGAGGAGGTTCGCGAGGAGGAGGAGGTTCAGGAGGAGGAGGAGGAGGAGGTTGGGGAGGGGGACGAGGAGGAGGAGAATGGTGGTGGCAGCGAGGGGGTTGCCCACAACAAGGGGTGGCTGCGTGGTAATGCAAAGCTCCCTCCCCTTCCTGCTACTGAGGAGCAGAAGTGGCTCATTGAGCCCAAGGGGAAAGAGTAAGTGCCAATTAAACATAATTTAATTCTTTTGCTTGCACACATGCTAATATTTTCATTCTTTTGATTGTACACATGCTCATATTTTCATTCTTTCTATCTTTTGCGGCAACTGGATAATTCCTAAAGGGGCCCGTCTTCCAAACGGCGTCATCACCGTTTTGCTGAAGGAACACTGGCCGGGGCTGTTCTGTCCGGATCCAGTCAGGCAACCTGAGCACCGGGTTTTGGCCACGAGCTGGGACCACTGGGAAGCGGCCCCCCACCCGGACCATACCACGTATGCTAAGGCCGTGATCAGAAATTTTTGGGTAAGTTCTCTTCAGAAGCACGAGTCTTGAGTTTCGTTCGTAGTTTATCATCGAATGGTTTAACTCATGGCTTCTTCCATTCTGGTTTTCTGAATGATTGTAGAGATACTATCGAGTTCTTGAGGAGCACAAGTCCACTGCCGACGAGATCGTGCTGCGCCAAGCGAGGAAGAAGGCCCGTCAGATGCAGTACGAGGTGCGCTGGGTGGCCATCTCGCAATATCATCACGACCCTCTTGAGACGAAGACGCGCGGAGGATGCATGTTACCTTGGAGAGGGAGGAGTACTTGGCCGTAAGTATAACATACTTTTCATTCCGGCGTTTGTGCTAAATTTCATCGTTTCGTGTTGACATGCAATTATGCTTTCATTATGTAGGTGTGTCCTGGTTGGTGTTATGGAAAGGCCGATGGATGGGCGGCATTGGTGGATCTGTGGCTCGGTCAGGATGCAGAGTGGGCTGCTAAGAGCAAGAAAAACCGGGCTAACCGAGGGACCGACGGAACACATGGTCAGGGAAACCGGAACCACTTTAGCCACAAGAAAGTTCAGGTATATCTATTTACATGAAACATTCTTCTTCTTCTATTTACCGTCATTTTCTTATGTATCACTAACCTCGGTTTGGTGGTGCAGGAGGAGAAACTGAAGAGGCCGCTCTCTGACACAGAGGCGTGGCAGATCACCCATACGCGGAGTAAGTCCAAGGAGGGCAAGGGCGACTACTACGGCAATAGCGGGGAGAACCTGAAGGCCTACGAGGAGGTGTATCTGAAGGTAAATCCTGGCACACCTGACCCCTTAAAGCAGGCTACGGACGAGAGGGCGGTGGTGGGCATAGGGCCGAAGCTTCATGGTCGGCAGGCGGTTCTGGATGCCGTGTGTACTCCTTCTATCTCCCTCACACGGCTCCGAGCTACCGACCCGAGCCTGAGCCAGCGCACGAGCACGACCAGTGCACAGTCACACTCCCTCCTAGCCCAGCAGACCAGCGTAAGTATTTTCCCTCTTATCTTCCTTTTTGCTCACTTTATTTTCCGCATTGAGATGTTTTATGAGTTCATCATGTCATATCGTAGGCCTACATGGAGTACACACGCCAGGAGACCATGGCGTGGCAGGCGAGAGTTGCAGCAGTCCAGGAGCACAGCACTCGCATGATGACGGTTAGTTTAGCCTCTTTCATTTCACTTCCATATTTGCACTTTCATTTCTTCTGACCTTCGTGTTTTCTTGGTCAATTCACATGCAGCGCGTTTTTGAGAGCATGGCGGCCGGCACGGTTCCTTTAATGGAACCACCACCACCACCTGCTGGACTTGCACCAATGCTCCTTACCTTTGAGGAGTTTCTGGCACAGAACATGGAGGCTGCGGTTAGTACTTCCCCAAACTCATCAACCACTGCTTACCGTTTATTCAAACCCTCTGGTTGCCATTGATGCTTTGACAGATAACTGTGAAACTTAGAATGTCACAGCTTCACCATTAGTCATGAACACAACACTCACTTCCTCGCTGAAAAACACTCACTTCACCATTAGTCAAATTTCTAGATTTAGTTTAGAAATTTGTAAACATTTGCCAAAAGAAGCATCATTTTCTCTTGATTATTAGGTGTATATATGTATTAAGAGGCACCAAGATAAGGGCTTTCAAGTTATATATCAGAAATAAATCATCTACTTTGACGGGTGTATGACATCCTTAAGGTTTAACATACAAGCATGCATGTCAAAATCCAATGGCATGTTCCATTCAAATGGCATGAAAACAATTTGTTCTTACAATCAACATATTACAACATCACGTCGCCCTAAAGATATTCAATGTAACATATTCCATAAAGGAATTAAAGATATCAATGCCATTATCTTATCATCTAACATATGCAAAGAGGAAACCAACATTCCAAGTAACTATTGTATAAATCAAGCAATATTGTTCTCATCAGCCACTGCTTACCGTTTATTCAACACAATCATATATCCCTTAACATGTCTTTTCGAACATCCAGGGAACCGGTGGATCATCCGTTGGTGGTGGTGCCGGTCTTCGCATGACTCCCGAGTCACGGAGCCCGGTCACTCCCATCCACCGAGGAGGTGGCGGTGGCGGTAGCGCTGCCGCTAGCAGTGACGACCTGGGCTTTGGCGGTGGTGGTGGGCGTCCTGGTGCTTAAGCCTGTGGGTCTTTAGATGACTTCTGGTCTTTTATGCTCTTCTAGATGACTTGTGTGCTCCTTTAGATGACTTGCGATGATGCTTATGTTTGCGATGATGCTTATGTTTGTGATGATATTTATGTTCTTGTGATGTTGGTTCTTGTGATGAAGTGGATCGATACTTATATGAGGATGATGCTCCACTTCGTCATCGTTTCGTTCTTGTGATGTTGGTTGTGAGGATGATACTTATATCTGCCGTGTATGTCTATTTCATCATATATATCTGTTGTCAATTTGAATTGAATTGATTTGAATTAAAACAGAGAAAAGAAAAAAAAATTAGAAAGAAACTATGCCGACTTGCCGTCGGCATAGGGCAAGGCCGAGCTACCAGTGGCTGCCACGTGTCCCCTATGCCGACGGCCTTGCCGTCGGCATCTATTTAACTCTATGCCGACAGCTTAGCCGTCGGCATAGGTGCCACGTGTCGGCCAACTGTACTCCCTGGCACCAGACTATGCCGACGGCCAGGCCGTCGGCATCCGTCGGCATACACTGGCGCCAGGGAATACCAGCATGTGCCACGTGTCAGCACTATGCCGACGGCTGAACCGTCGGCATATATTTAAACATATGCCGACGGCTTAGCCGTCGGCATAGTGCTGACACGTGGCGCGTTTTTACTGGGTGTAACTTGACGGTGGCGCCGTCTGCCGCCGTCATACGAAGGAGTTTGCCGACGGCCAATCTGTGCCGATGGCCGTACGGACACCGTCGGCATAGGTACCTATGCCGACGGCTTTTCTATGCCTACGGCAAGCCCAGGTACGCCGACGCAAATGATGCCGATGAGGCTATGCCGACGGCGGCCGTCGGCATAGGTCTATCCCGACGGGATTTGGACCTGGCCGTTGGCATAGCTAGTAATTCCGGTAGTGGTGTGAGCGTGATACAATTCTATGTTGTCTGTTTTGTGAAAACAATTATCCTTTCTAGCTTGTATCTAGCGAAATCCGTTTATTTGCCGTGAGAATGCTCCCCTTCGACCAAGCCATTCTTTTTTCTTTTGCATGGCTTTGGTGGTGCGAAGTGGGGAGCCCCATGTGTAGCCCGGCGTGCGCGTATTGGCCTGTGGCCGGTACTGGCATCGGGACGAAGGTAAGATTCTCAGCATTCTTTTAGGATTTTATTAAATCGTAGTACAAGCGAAGGAAGGCCGGATACAACACCTGTGCTGGCTTTGGGTGTTGGGGGGGGGGTTCCAAATAATGCAGCCCCTGAGCCAGGCGTAGGCCCGGTCCTGAGATTTCGGGGGCCCGGGGCGAAACCAAAACACGGGCCCTTAAATATAAGCATAAAAATAATCAATATATGTCTATATAAAATGTTATCAAAAACATTTAAATGCATAAAAAACAATATTCATGTCAAAGTAATTTATAATATCATCTGAAGATGCAAAGTCACTAATGATATTTTTATCTATGAAAACAGAATAAGTGACATACTTTATCTGAAATCTAGCGGTCACGGTGACCGGTGGGCGCGGTGTGGTCTCCTCTCGACGACTCGGCCTCTTGACGTGACCGCGTGGTGGCGACGATGGGGCGTCTTCAGCAAGAGGCACGGGAGATCAAGCGTTGGTCGCTGGAGGTCGCACATGAGATCAAGCGAATTGCGGCTACAACTTATGAGCCAAATTACGGTTGCAATGGCACACGATGAACTAAAAATTTTGGTATGGTGAAACCGATCGCAAAGAAAATTCAATGACTTAAAATGTGTAATCAGCCAGAAAAACTAAAATGTGTAATCAGCCAGAAAAACTACAATGTGCCTATACGAAAATTCAATGACTTATGAGTGCAGCAACACACGCAGAAGTGCATTTGAGGTCCCGTTCAGCTCAAGCCACAGTGCACTGTGTGCACCAGCTAAGCAGAAGAAAAGCAGAACGCCGGCTGGCTCGTCGTCGGCCCATCCATGCATCTGAGACATACAAATTGAGTATTTCTAAAGAACTCGGAGAAGTCCACAAGGGATTAACAAGACCACGTTGTCGCCAAAATAATACTCCTAATTAATAAGATCACAGTCACACGTACTACTCTGCAAATCCCACCACTAGATCTCACTGCTTTTTTGAGGTTTTGGACCCACATACCAAGTAGTACCCTACAATGATTAGACTTTTAACAGAAAATTTTAAATAAGCTCCGAGAATTAACTTCGTATACAAAATATTCTTGCTCTGTCGTTTAGGTCACAGCTAAAGCATCATGGCACGGGAAAGCAACACAGGCTGATACTATCGGTGGCTGGCACCATGGCTGCGGGGTCGTTTGTCCTCTAGTAACTGTCCATGCTGAAACAAAAGGTGCCAAAACTCATAAACAGGACAACGACCAATAATCGACACCCTTGTACATGTACATATGCTGAGAGGGGGTGAGCAGTATTAGTTAAATCTGGCCGTTAATTTTTTAGGGCATTATTGACCTTTTCACATTAAACTGGAATCTCCACACGAATAAGCTACGCCACACGTAACCATGTGATGGTGGCCTGCGCTCGTTCGCAGCTACACGCCGTCAGAACTACGCGGGTTCCGCCGCCGCTCCTCTGCTTCCCCCTTGGCTTCCCCAGCGCAGCAGCATCTTCTTGACGCTGGAGGAGTAGCTCGTCCCTCCGCCATGGCTGCCATGGGTTGACGCCAGAGGAGTAGCTCGTTGAAGCCACCTCTGCGACTAGGCGGTTAATCATGTATCGGGCGTGCAGAACGCCATCGGGATCACCCGGGAGTCGCGAATGGACGCCGCCGTTGGTGGTTGGCCGGATCCAGATCGTGCGGGATTTAGTTGACATATTTATCTTACGATTTTGCCCCCCAAAGCGGTATACTGCTCAGTTGCCCAGGTTCTGGTCACACATATACTGCTCACGTCAACTAGCAGTATAGATTAATCCCCACTGTTAGATCAGGAGAAACAAACGGTCTATATTTATCCCAGGGTGCCGTAAAAGAACTCAAAAATCGACATGCACATCAGCCCACGGAACCTTTACATATTATCATCACATCGCGACAGCAATACAGGCACACGTGGACCTGTGTTGTGCCTCTTGGCTGAGCTCAAAGGGCATTAACCGGGTCAGGCGGTAGTCATCACGAGAGAGGACAAGTTATTCCCACGGTCCGGCGGTAGACTTAGCAACATACCGCTCCACCATTGCTCCAAGGAGGTGCGGTTCGATGGTCTCAGGGTTTGCTGGAAATTGAACTTCGTAAGGCACAGTTGACACACCTGGTCAGCAAAGGTGCAACAATCCAACAAGTCAATAGCAGTCTTGGGACTAGAACGACACAAGGAGCAGATATGACCACTCTCACAAGAATTAGCCTTGGTAAGGAGCAGTCTTGGGACTAGAACGACACAAGGACCATTTTACAAGGCATTTACACAGTAGTCCATTTTACAAGGCATTTACCATCTTTTGGAGCCACCTGAGAAACATGATTGCCATCATTTGAAAAGTCGGGATAGCAGATATGACCACTCTCACAAGAATTAGCCGCCAGCCAATGGTGATCCATCTAGCTTTCCAGGCAGCCAATCATTTAGCAACCTTGTCAATTAGAAATTGATAGTCGTTTCTCTCCAGCTTCTTGTCCCAAAGTGGCATTCTCAGGTAGATACAAGTGAACTGAGCGAGATGGCACTGAAGTTGAAGTTGGACTGCCTGCAGATCAGTATCTTCACAAACAGATAGTAAGAATGCATATCTTGGACAGATTAGCAACAAGTCCCGAAGCAGTGCCGAAGAGCTGGAGAATAGCTGTGATCGCCTCCACATCCTGAAGCGTTGGCCTTGTAAAAATAATGACATCGTCTGTATATATTGAAGCTCTGTGCCTGGTGTTCTGAGAACCGAGGGGGGAGAGGATGCCCTGTTGATGTGGAAGGTCCATAAGGTGCCCCAAACAACCCATCACTAAGACGAAAAGAAGCGGGGACATCGGGTCGCCTTGCCGCACCCCCCTTCTATGCTCGATCTGATCAGCTAGCTTCTTAATTAACATATATTTTAATTAAAACCACTTCTAATCACCCATATGATATCTGGCAAAGGCAACAAAAGAACATCACAATTCGATTCTTCTTAATGCATGAGATACTCTAAGAGTCTCGTGAGAACTAAAACTAGCAGAATGGCTCGCTCAATTATGCGGCTAGCTAGCTATTATAGTGTCACACTATTTCTATATACGGTTCAAATATATAGTGCTCCATACATATAAAACTTTAATTCCAATCCATGATTTTAGCATAGCCAACCATGCAGACGTAATGCTATAATTAAATGACGTATCAGTTGAAAACCCGAAATTGGCGAAATTCAAAAACTTCCAAACATAACCATTGGAACCCCGATGCGAGGTGGGATGCCCTCCTGCCACTTAACAACCATTTGGAAAAACACCCCCTGATACGTTTTAATATGAGATATATTGCATTTCTATCACACTAGATATGTAACAAAAAATAGAGTAAATGGCACCCACGGTACCACAACTTGTCTGGCGGGTGCACTTTAGTCACTGAACTCGCAAAACGGAAAAACCCGTCGCTCAACTTGCGAAGCGGGTGCAGATTGGTCACAAACTGGCCACGTCGGCCGCTGGACTGGCCAGCTGGCCGTTTTTTTTCTGGAAATTGTCACGCGCGTGTCATGTGAGGTGGGTGGGGACTGGTGATTTTGCACAAAACACCCTAAAACTATTTCCCCCTCACCCTCCTCCTACCTCCAGCCGCACCACCAAGAGAGGTTGGCCCGCGCACCTCTGCCGCCTCCGGTGAGACCCGCCGCCGGCCGGCCCCTCCAACGTCCGCCTCGCCCCCTGCTACCTCTCCTCCCTGTGCACCTCGCCCCGCCGCCCGCTCGGCTGCGAGCCACCGCGCGCCTGATCCGGCGAGCCCACCGCCGGCAAGCCTAACCCTGCCGCCACACTCCTCCTCGTCTTCATGGCCCCACCGAATGAGGTAATAGGAACGGAATGATGCATGGAATCAAGGAGAAGAAGAAAAATAACATTAGAGTGTTTTCTGCAAAATCCCCAGTCCCCACCAACCTCACGTAACAATGTCCAACAAAAAACCGGCCAGCTGACCAATCTGCACCTGCCTCGCATGCAAGTTGAGCGACGGGTTTTTCCGTTTTGCGAGTTCAGTGACTAAAGTGCACCCGCCAGACAAGTTGTGGTACCGCGGGTGCCATTTACTCCAAAAAATAACCACCATTTTTTAGGCTGGGTCGTGACATAGCGCGTTTTGACAGCGAATCTGACTCCAAGGGTATGCATGTCACGACTGATGTGGCATGCCTGTGTCGTCATTATGTGACGTGGAAATATGTCCTACCTGTCCGCTTCCATCTTCTTGCTCAACTCTTTTCCTTCCAATTCCAATTCCACCTCTCTCTCCTCTCGATTACGACCAACTTCAGGTTTGGTGGCACCACGCTGCCACCACAGCTCAAGTCAACCAGGTAACTGCATCTCCGGGATGGCCGCCGTGTCAGGTCTAGGAGTAACGGTGGTGATGCTTCCGCCGCTGGAACGACGCACATGAGAATGACTTGAGTCCTACGAACCGCTCGTGCACTTCCTTGCTTTCGCGCGCGCGGCGACCCGCTTCCTGGCCTCTTCTACACCTACTATGCTAGCGACCCGCCCCTGCCCTACCTACCTACCACGTCGACGACCCACCTCCTTCCCGCCACCCACGCCTGTGACATCCTCTTATTCTTCCTCGCTTCCGCACTGGTGACCCGCCTCTTGCCCTCCCCGCCTGCCATGTCGGCCACCCACCTCCTCCCCGCCACCCATGGCGGCGACCTCCTCGTGTTCTTCCTCGCCTCCTGCACCAGCGACCAACCTCCTCCTCGACTCTCCTGGCACCGCTGCCTCCTCCCATTCCCCTTCCACTGGTTGGACCCCTCCCCACCACATTTCTCCTTCTCATCCTTGGTGCCCTTCTCATCAGTTAGCGTCATGAGCTGTCATAGTGGAGGTCATCATTCGAAGTGATAAGTTGCAAATGTATCGATTCCTTTTGAAGTTTAATGGCAATAACTCGTCGACCGCTTGTACGTGGTACCACAACAGTAATATGCAAGCTGAAGTTTCGACTGTGATCCAGTCATTCTATTGTAGGTTATACTTCTTATTTCTATGTGATATTTGATCAATAGGTGAGTTATCTTTATACAGCTGTGAATGATATTAGATTGATATTTAGCTTACAACTCGATGTCAAATTGTTAACATCAATCAGTTGTATCCTGTTAATCCTAAGGATCCACCAGATAAGCAGACTGACGTTGTTAACGGGCAACTATAAAAAAAATACCGACAACGATTTCTTTTGATACAATTACAAAAGTCTATATGTTGTGGTATCTTTGTTTTTTATCGGCAGAAAGACCTATCTCGGATATTTTTACTAATGTATTATTATAATCTGCTGTTAATTAACTTGTTTAGGTTTAGTCATGAAGATTTTTTAATCCACTATCCGAAGACATAGGATGGTCCATCAAAGTAACAACAGAAAGTTTTATTTGAGGCGTTTCTGTACGAACATATTTGTGGGTTGCCTAGTTTGTTGTATTTTTTTTTTTGGTTGATAGTCTAATTTCGTATAATATGCCAGCATAATGTGTGTGTGTGTGTATATATATATATATATATATATCCTGTCTAGTCACAAAATTTACCCATGGTTCGCACCTTTAGCGCACGGAATTAGGAATAAGAAGTGGTGGGTCGCATTTTCCTTTCCTCTTAGATTATCGAGAATATATGTTGGAACGAATGGTAGTTGGTACAAAGTAAGATGTGGACAAAGTGTTACAAAATAGCATGAACGCAATTTTCTAGCTCGAATCAAAATGCAAATTAACCATCAAGCATCAAGAGAGTCTAGAACTTTAGGTGGTGTTAATTGGACAAATACACCCATAGTGACTCAATCGCATAACAATGATTGCTCACAAAGTGGTGAGCCTACTCAGACGGCTTTCATGCCTGGGCGACACATCCTAAAGGGGGTAGTTATTTCGCATGAGACTATCCATGAGTTGCATTCGAAGATGCTCGATGGATTTATCTACAACGTAGATTTTGAGAAAACCTATGATAATGTCAAGTGGCCGTTCCTGCAACAAGCTGTGTGAATGAATGGTTTTGCATCTAAATGATGTCAATGGGTTGATACCTTTGTTCAGCATGACAATGTTGGGGTTAAGGTTAATAATGACATTTGTCATTATTTCCAAACAAGAAAGGGTTGTTGTAGGGTGTTCCATTGTCGCCCATCCTTTCCAACATTGTTGCAGATATGCTGGTTGTTCTTATTGCGAGGACCAAAGAGGCTGGTCAGGTTGGTGGTCTTATCCCACATTTGGTGAATGGTGGAGGCCTTCGTATTATAGTATGTGGATGATACCATTCTTTTCACAGAGCATGACAAAGAAAAGGAAAAAAAATGAAGCTAATCATGTGTCATTTTGAGCAGCTGTCGGTCCTCAAAATTAAATTTTCCATAAAAGTGAGCTCTTCTGCTTTGGAAAGGCCGAACAAGACGAGAGCCACTACAAGCAACTTATTGGTCGTCAGTCTGGATCACTTCCATTTTAGCACTGTGGTAGCCCAATGCATTACTGCAAACTCCTAAAATAAGGAGTGGAAGGGCATTGCAGACTACTTCGAGAAGAAGCTCAATAGTTGGAAGGGCAAGTTACTGTCCTATGGGGCTCATCTTGTTCACATCAAAGCTGTCCATACTAGTCTTCTAATGTTTATGTTATCCTTCATTCAGATACCCAAAAGGGTAAGGAAAAGATTGGATTATTATAGATTGAGGTTCTTCTGGCAATGCGATGAACATAAATGGAAATATCGGCTCACTAGGTGGGATATTATCGGTAGACCGAAGGACCAAGGGGGTCTTAGGGGTTTGGACCTTGAAATCAAGAATAAGTGCTTCCTCGGCAAATGGATATTCAAGTTACTCATAGAGGATGGGTTTTGCGAGTTGTAGCAAAACAAATATCTTAGCTCTGAGACCCTGTCCCAAGTGACGGCAAAGCCGACTGATTCACCGTTTTGGATGTAGAACTGCACGCACCAACCAGTTCACCCAAAAGTTCAAGCTGATGGGGAAAGGTGGGCTATGCATTTATACTTCAACACTCTCCCTCACATGTGGCTCCCTCAGGCCTAAACGTGGACCGAAAGTGGGCTGCAATTTTTTATTTTTCAATTGCGCCAGCCGGGTCTTGAACTCAAGATCTCTTGACTCCGATACCATGTAAGTTGGGAAAGAACGGGCTGCTGATCGCATACCTCGTCCGTCTCATATTCACGTATATATAGAGTACAGAGATACACGTTAGCTGAGATTACAATCAGGTTACAAAACAGCTTCCATGTACAGAAGATATCATGCATCTATATGAGGCTTGGCGTGAACGCCAAGATGAGCAGCAGCGGACGTGGCTCGCCACCGGCGCTTGGAAGAATGCTGTTGCCGCTAGCCCAAAGAGCCGTGGCAGTAGCGTTCTTGGCGTCCGTTTTCTTCTGTGCCTCCTCAAGAACTAGTGCTGATCTGGTCTGCAAGAAGGAAGGGAACGGCACCTGAAACAGGAGGAAAGAGCGCAAGTGTGCATACTGCTCGTTGAGGCTGCGTAATAGGGTGAGGATGAGGGTCTCATCGGAGACGGTCTGCCCGACGTCGGCGAGGGCATCAGAAAGATTCTTCAGCTTGGCGCAATACTCGGAGATCGTCATGTCGCCTTGAGGAGTGTTGCGGAATTCAGCATCAAGAGCAAGGGCGCGACTCTTCTTGTTGTCATGGAACAGATTGGCAATGGCGTCCCATATCTGTCGAGCGGAGGATCCTGGCGCCATGATGATGCCGAACAGCTCGGGAGAGATCGAGCCGTAGATCCAGGAGAGCATGGTGTAGTCATCGCGCCCCCAATCAGAGATAGGCGAAATGTCGGAGGGGGTGGCGGCAGCGTCGCCGACTACATTATTTCATGACTTTGGGACCAGTCTTCACGTCGCTGCTCTCTCGGGTTCAGACAACGGGGGCGTGTTAGAGCATGACCGGATCAGCCACGTCCGCTGCTGCTCATCTTGGCGTTCACGCCAAGCCTGATATTGTTGTACGTGTACGCGGTGACTATACAGAGTGCGTACACGATGGCATACTACTGCCTAAGACCCCCCCCCCCCCCCCCGCAGTCGTGACGTCGGCGGCAGCGACGCAAAGACTGGAACGGAAATCAGAGAAGACATCCGTGGGCAGGCCTTTGGTCATGATGTCGGCGAGCTGCTGGCGCGTGGGGATGTGAAGGACACGGAACTCGCCAAGGGCCACGCGCTCGCGCACGAAGTGGATGTCGAGCTCCACATGCTTCGTGCGGCGATGGTGAACTGGGTTGGCAGAGAGATACACCGCGGACACGTTGTCACAGTAGATGAGCGTCGTCTTGTCGACCGGCAGGAAGAGCTCGCCGAGAAGCTGGCGCAGCCACACGCACTCCGCCACGGCGTTGGCAACACCACGGTACTCCGCCTCCGCACTGGAACGGGAGACCGTCGCCTGGCGTTTGGAGGACCAGGAGACGAGTGCATCGCCGAGGTAGACGCAGAAGCCTGAGGTGGAGCGCCGCGTGTCGGGGCAGCCGGCCCAGTCGGCGTCGGTGAACGCGCGGAGATCCAGAGTGCGCGAGGCGCGCAGGTGCAGCCCGAGGTGTGCCGTGCCGCGAACATACCGGAGCACGCGTTTGACCAGAGCAAGATGGCACTCGCGCGGGTCATGCATGTGCAGGCAAACCTGCTGGACGGCATAGGCGATCTCGGGCCTGGTGATGGTGAGGTACTGCAGCGCGCCCGCGATGCTGCGGTAGGCGGAGGCGTCGTCCACGCGTGGCCCGTCGGCGGCGGGGAGCTTGCTCTTGGTGTCGATGGGCGTTGGAGAAGGACGGCAGGTGTCCATGCCGGCGCGATCAAGCACGTCCTCCGCGTACTGATGCTGGCAGAGGAAGAACCCGGCCGGCGTCCGCGTGACCTTGATGCCCAGGAAGAAGTGCAGAGGCCCGAGGTCCTTCATGGCGAACTCGCTGGTGAGGCCGGCGACGACGCGTTGGAGCACGGCCGGCGAGGACACAGTGAGCACAATGTCATCAACATAGAGCAAGAGGTACGCCGTGGCGGAGCGTGAACAGAGAGGAGTCCGAGCGCGTGGCAGAGAAGCCAAGCGTCTTGACGAAGCCCGCGAAGCGAAGGAACCATGCCCGGGGGGCCTGCTTCAGCCCGTACAGAGACTTGGAGAGGCGGCAGACGTGCTCTGGCTTGTCAGGGTCGACGAAGCCTGCGGGCTAAAGACAGTAGACTTCCTCCTCCAAGTTGCCATGACGAAAGGCATTAGACACGTCGAGTTGATGGACCGGCCAGCTGCGCAACGCGGCCAAGGTGAGCACCGTGCGAATCGTCGCCGGCTTGACGACGGGGGAGAACGTCTCGCTGTAGTCGATGCCGGCGCGTTGGCGAAACCCACGCACGACCCAGCGTGCTTTGTAGCGAGCCAGAGCACCGTCGGCATCGTTCTTGCGCTTGAAGACCCACTTCCCGGTGATCAGGTTAGCGCCGGGAGGACGTGGCACCAGCTCCCACGTTCGGTTGCGGACGAGGGGGTCATACTCAGCACGCATGGCAGCAAGCCAGTGCTGGTCGCGGACGGCAGCACGGACGGAGCTGGGAACCGGCGAGACCGACAAGGATGTCGAGGCAGTGGCCGCGTCGTAGTAGCGCGGGTTGGGGCGGAAGATGCCGCGCTGAGCACGCGTGACCATGGGCGCCGATGGCGCGATGGGCGGTGCACGCGGCGCCGGCGACGCGGTGCTGGTGGAGGCAGTGCCGTCGAAGGAGAAGCCCGTGCGCCCAGTCGAGTGGGACGCAGGCGCGCTCGACGAAGACGAAGCAGAGTCGCCCGTAGACGATCGCGCGGTGAAGCTGGTGTGGCGCGGCTCGCCAGCCGATGAAGACGAGACTGTGGAGCTGGAACGCACCGGGGGCGTGCTGGGCGCACGCGTTGCCGAGGCGGCCGATGAAGAACCGGCGCCCGCGGTTGAACTGGGCAAGAGCGCAGGCACAACAGGGCTCCTGACCACGAGCGGGACCTGCAAGACAGGAGACGAGACGGGCGGCGCGGACGAAGAGATCGGGTGAGCAGGTGGTGTCGACGCGAAAGGGAACACTGTTTCGTGAAAGAGGACATGGCGGGATGTCAGGACGCGGCGCGAGACGGGATCAAAGCAGCGAAAACCGCGGTGATCAGAAGGATAGCCGAGGAAGACGCAGGCGATGGAGCGGGGCTCAAGCTTGTGGCGAGCAGTGGCAGTGATGTTCGGGTAGCACAAGCACCCAAAGACGCGCAGCTGCGAGTAATCGGGGGCGACACCGAGCAGGAGCTCATGCGGGGTGCATGGTGCCGAGGTGCGGCACGGCCGGCGATTGAGGAGATAGGTGGAGGTGTTCAGGGCTTCAGCCCAGAAGCGCGGCGGCATGGACGCATGACAGAGGAGCGCGCGGACCCGTCGTTGATCATGCGAAGGACACGCTCGGCCTTCCCGTTCTGCTGACTTGTGTATGGACAGGTGAGGCGGAAATGAGTGCCATGGCGGGCAAGCAAGGCGCGCACGGCGGCGCTGTCGAACTCGCGCCCGTTGTCTGTCTGAAGCGCCAGGATGGGGAGCTGGAACTGGGTCTGAACATATGCGAAGAAATCAACAAGAACAGAGAGAGTTTCAGACGTGTGTTTTAGAGGGAACGTCCAGACGTAGTGACTGAAATCATCGAGCACAACCAAATAAAATTGATAGCCTGATATGCTTACAACGGAAGATGTCCATACATCAAGATGTAAAAGCTGGAAAGGGAAAAAACTAGTGGTGCTAGATGACTGAAACGGAAGCCTAGTGTGCTTGCCCAAGCGACAGGCATGACAGACGGGCGGCTCGCGGCGGAACTCCAAGTGCAGATCGTCGGCGACGGCGCGAAGTGAGGCAGCGCCGGGATGCCCGAGGCGTTGGTGCCACAGCTCGGTCGTGGCAACGCCGGCGAAGGTGCACGAGGAAGAAAGTTTGGGCCGCACCACGGGGTAGAGATCGCCGCCGGAATCACATCGGAGAATCACCACCCTGGTTCGGAGGTCCTTAACAGAAAAGCCACACGCGTCAAATTCAACAGAAATGGGATAGTCACGACAAAGCTGGCGAACAGAAAGAAGATTTTTGACAAGAGAAGGGGAAACAAGAACATTGCGAAGAGGGATCGGGGATGTGCCGGTGATCAGCGAGCCATTGCCAACGTGGGTGATGGGCAAGCGCTCACCGCTGCCAACAATGATGCATGCATCAGTAGAGGATGGGCGAGCAGAGAGGAGATTACCCGGCGAAGAAGTCATGTGCGACGCGGCACCGGAGTCGAGGTACCACTCCGGTGCACTCCTGGAGGACGAAGGGCCGGCCGAGGCGCTGTGAAGGGCAGCCTGCAGCGAGGCCATGTCCCAGGGCCGGGGTGGAGCAGTCGACGAGCTCGCGCCGGGGCTGCCGTAGCCAGGAGGGGCGCCATAGCCTGGAGCAGGGGCGCCATAGCCTGAAGCAGGGGCGCCATAGCCAGGAGGGGGAGCGCCGTAGCCATACGGTGGAGGCGCAGCCGGCGACGGGGCCGCGAACATGGCTTGCTGGTGCGGCGTGCCAGGGCGGGGGCGAGCACGCCAGCTCCGGGCGCGCGCCAGGACATCGGCCAGGGCTGAACCAGGCCGGTCCACGAGTTGGCGCCGGGCGCCGGCGCAGGGTACGTCGGAGGACGGGGAGCCGGAGGAGACGGCGAGGAGGGACCACCGCCGCCATTGCCGCGTCCGCGGCGACGCTGACGCCCGCGCCCCTGGTTGGTGTTGCTTGGCGGGGGTGCTGGTGGCGTCGAAGGACCGCCGCGGCCCGCGACGAGAGCGTGCGCAGACTGCTGGCGAGCGGACTGCTCGGCTCGGTGCTCTTCAAGCAGGAGGAAGGAGCGCACCTGCAGGAATGACGGGAGCGGGACCTGCGAGGTGATGTGCGGGATGGCGGAGTGGTACTGGCGGTTCAGGCCGCGGAGCAGGTTGAAGACCTGCTGCGGCTCGGTCACCGTCTGCCCGAGGTCGCGGAGCTGATCGGTGAACTGCTTGAGCTTGTTGCAGTATGCCATAACCGTCATGTCGCCCTAAACGACGGCGTGGTACTTGGCGTCGATGTAGACGGCGCGAGCGAGCTGGTTATCCCGGAAGATCCCGTCGATGGCAGTCCAGACGGTGAGTGCGGTGTCGTCCGGCTACATGACGGCGTCGAGAAGCTCCGGTGAGATGGTGGTGGAGAGCCAGTGCACGACGACGTGGTCAGCCATCTCCCACTCCGGGTCATCGTGACGGTGCACGGCCGTGGAGTCGACGTGGGCGCGGAGGCCGAACATGCCGATGACGGTGTCGAAGTGGCGACGCCACTGCGTGTGGTTGCCGGCGAGGAGGTCGAGGGTGACCGGAACATGACGACGAATATCCACGGTCTGCAGGATGGAGGAGGGGACAGAGGGAGCGATCGGCGTGGCGGGAGGCAGAGCAGGGTGCACCGGCGCGGGGAGAGCAGGGCGCACCGGCGCAGGCGCAGCCACGGCAGTTGCATCAGCCGGTGGCGCGTCAGCCAGGGGAACAGCGTGAAGGAGGCCGTCGACGACTTGCTGAGAGGAGCGAGGAGAGACGACGGGGTTGTCGTCCATGGCGGCGGAAGCAGGACCGGCGACCTGCGCGAACGGATTGAGCAGGTCGATACCATGTTGATGAGGGAGATTAGGGAGAACTCACACCACGCATTCATTCATCACAGGCAGGGGTTATATGTACAGCTTAGAGCTACCTCTACCTAGTGGAGATCATGGGGTGGATAACAACCCGACGTGTGCCATGATCTGGCTACACGAACTGGTGCTCGTACGTGTACGCGGTGACTATACAGAGTGCGTATACGATGGCATACTACTGCCTAACACATATAGATGGCATGATATCTTCTTGTACATGGAAGCTGTTTTGTAACCTGATTGTAATCTCAGCTAACGTGTATCTCTGTACTCTATATATACGTGAATATGAGACGGACGAGGTATGCGATCAGCAGCCCGTTCTTTCCCAACTTACACTGGAAAGGATTGATGGGGGTTAAAATGACTTTTTTTAGCAGAGATTAATTCTCGATTAGCAATGGCCTAAACACGAGATTTTTGAAACACAATTGGCTGGCGGATGCGTCCCTCGCAGGGCCGTCCATGGGCCTGTGCGGGCTGTGCTCCCGCACAGGGCCCCCAAATTTTAGGGGCCCCCATTTTAGGCTGAAGTTTCAGTATGCATCTAGTTTGGGCTCGTTGGCCTGGTTCGTTGGAGGCTGGAGCTTCCTAACTCGGCCCCTATTGGTCTGTTCGCTAGAGCTCCCTATTGGGCCTCGTAGGCTGGTGGCTGGACGTCTCTCGCTATTTCCGTCTCCCCACGTACTCCATCGATCGAGCAACGCATATGCATGCACGGATTGCAGTTGCAATGGCTGGAGGTGTTTCCTTTTCCAATTCAGATGATCGCGATTCTGCGGCTCGGTGGCTCGTCTCTGGATGCTAGCTTGGTGAATATCCACGGCAGCCAGCAGTCCACACGACATTTGCCAGGCAGTGATGTAGCCCTAGCCAGCCATGCCGAGCACCAGGGCATCCAAATTTCGGATCAGTTTGCCACGTTAATCAGGTGCTAATTTTAAGCCAAAAATCCTAGTTATCATTTTTAACTTAGGTTATTTCTTCTGTTGAATAACTATGTTAATGTGTATACATATTCATCTTGGTAAAACACGGTATTGATAACTAGGATAAACCTTTTTCTTTCAAAGTTTAAGGCCTTGTTATGAATTTTGCACATGGGCCCCAAATCTCTGGAGACGGCCCTGGTCCCTCGGTATTCAACACCCAAGCCTATACAAAATCGTTCAGCGGAAAAGATGTCTCTGTTGTGTCAGTTTTGGGACAAGTGCTACTGAATAATGAGTTCCGGCAGGCTCTCACCGTGGATAAGTGGACGCCTAGGTTGCATCTAGTTAATATAGGTTGATGCCGATCACCTTATCACAGGAACTAGACACCTACGACTGGAAGTTACACACTTCGGGTGTTTTCTCTGTTAAATCCATGTACGCAGACCTCATCGACAATGGCCAGCCTTTCCATAGGAAGTTTTATTTGGAAGCTGAAAGTCCCATTAAAAGCTAAAAAAATTATGTGGTACTTGGATAGGAGAGTTGTCCTAACAAAGGACAACTTGAGTAAACGAAGGTTAAGGCAATCAGCGTCACAGGGTCGAGGATCCACGTGACTCTGAGCTTAGCGAAGGCGAGTGGCGTCATGACGTCGAGGATCCTCGTGACTCTGAGCTTGGCGAAGCCAAGCGCTGCCGCAGGGCGAACGGTGTCACGACGTCGAGGATCCACATGACTCCAGGCTTGACGAAGGCAAATGGTGTCATGGCTTCGAGGGTCCGTGTGACTCCGAACTTGGCGAATGCGAGCGGTGTCACTTCATCAAGGATCCACATGACTCAGAGCTTGGCGACAACGAGCGGCACTACAGAAGTACAGATGCGTGCGACTGCGAAGGCGAGTGGCGTCGCGGCTCGAAGGTGCCTTTGACAAGTCATCTGCCTTTTGGCCTCGGCATGTCTTATTTTTACTTACTTTTGGCTTCGGCCAGAACTTGTTTAGGCAGGGCTGTCTAGCTACGTCGTCATCGGCTTTACACAAAGGAGAGGGTTCCCCACAAAACTGGCATCTTTTTTGACTCTTGAGAACACACTAACCCAGAGGAAGTCAAGAGCTCACAGTAACCAAAAGCTGCCAATAGCAAAAGATAGAGGAGGTTCTTTAGGATAGGCAGTTAGTCGGACATAGTATTCATTGTACGAGTATTTAGGCTCACCTACGAGAATCAGTGCTTATAAGAAAATCAATTTTGATATCCATCTGCATTGATATCCGCTCTCAAGAGGGCCTATTCAAAACAAAGGAAGAGCATTTGAGTCACCAGCCTAAGCTATATATATATATATATATATATATATATATATATATATATATATATATACTTTTCTCAAGATTATTCAAGAACACTCTTCTTTTCTTGAGTCGAAGAAGCTAAAAAAGTTGGTAAAACCTCACTCGGATTGCCACCAAAACTAGTATAAACAGCTTCAACGAGAACAATGAGTCTCCTGCTCTACATAAAGTGGCCTGCGAAGACAAGTGTGAGGAAATGCTTATTTTTCAAGAGTTGGGGTTGAGCAAGCACACTACTTGAAAGCGAGCTGGGAGATTTGGATTCCAGTATGAAAACAACATTTTATTCGGGGGTGCCCTTAGCCGTCGTACACCGACAAGATTGACATGTCAATGCGTTTTGAATAGGTTCAGTCACCTCAAAGGAGTGCAACCTAGTGTTTAGAAGAAACACTGGCCAAGTAGGCAGAACGGGAAAGGGGTCTCCATCGAGGTCCCACCGTTAGTTAGGCCCATGTCGTCGCCGCCGCCCTTGAACTCTGGCGCCACCTGCAGCACCCCGGACCTCGCGGAGGTTGTGAGTTTCATCAGTGGCATCGGCTCTGCCCATTGCCAGACTCTGACTCCGTCCATGGCGGCATCACCGAGCGCCAGTAGCAGTGGCGGCGGCAGTGAAGGTGTCGGCTGAAGAGGAAGTGCAATGGGAAATAAAGTAAAATCACGGGAAGGTAAGTGCATGCGCTGCCGCTTCTTCTCGGCTGCCTATT
This sequence comes from Elymus sibiricus, assembly GCA_039707655.1. NCBI lineage: Eukaryota > Viridiplantae > Streptophyta > Magnoliopsida > Poales > Poaceae > Elymus > Elymus sibiricus. The sequence goes on from CM077666.1 coordinate 21,952,267, forward strand.
CGAGAAGGTGGAGGGAGGCGGCGTTGGAATCCTCGGTGAGCCTGGCGATGAAGGACATGAACCGGTCAGGCCGCCGCTCCATCGCCTGCAGGCGCCAGCTCATCTACGCCAGCTGCTCCCCGATGGCCGTCTACTCCTGCCGCAGCCTTTGAACCTCCTCGAGCAGCGCCTCTTTATCCTCTTCCTCCTCCACTTCCTCTCCTACATTGGCCACCACGTGTTGTTCACCGCCAACTACACACAAGAAGGAGGCGCCATGTCATGACCCCACTCATATACGTGCACTAATCATACACGCAGCATGCACGCTCATGCGGGTGACACCACAACACAACTCTATGACCAAAACATACACAAATGCTCATACATGAGCAGAGATAGCAAATATAACACACAGATGACATATGACCCAACATTACATCACAGCGGAGAGCAAATGTAGGTCTGAGTACAGACAAGTTTAACATAAGCCTTAAGAAGGCTAGAACAAAAGCGACGACCCTCCCAAAGGCGCAGGCCGCCTGCCTGGGACCTCCAAACTACTCGTCGGCATCGAGATCCAAGAAGTTTCCAGCGTCGGGATCACCTGCAACCCAGGTGCTACCATCTGAATTGCAGCAACCGGGTCAAAGAAAAGAGTAGCAAAGCAACGGTGAGTACTCATACGAAGTACTCACAAGACTTACATTAGATCTATCTACATATGCATCAGTATCGAAGGTAAAAGGGGTATATCTGTGGACTGTACTACAGAAGTGCCAGAATAGAGGAGGAGTCTAAGTATCTTACGACTACCAGCATCTGCTGCAAGAGAAGAGAGAGCGCCCATGAGTCCATCTACTCACCACAATGATACACTACCCGGAATCCTCCCTTGACTACCTGCGAGAAAGTGACCCCTGGCATTCTATCTATTAAGTTGACAATTTTATTAAGTAACCAGTTAAAGTTGTTCTATGAACGGGATACATCTCCAAGTCGTATGTTACAGTGGGCACGGCTATTTGAATAGTTTTGTTCTTCCCTGCAGGGGTGCACCACATTACCCGACACGCTCGAACACCTTTTTACCTCTAGAATTAGCACACTTCCTAAGGTATGCCGGCCTAAGGTGAACGACACGACGCAACCCTACATCAGCTAATCTAGAGAGGTCACACGCTGAGTCTATCTTCTAATCACAAAGGGCAGTTCAGCCATACTGCCAGTGCGATCTCAAGCGTTGTGTCGCGGATCGGGATCCAAGCCCAACTCACCGGGTAGTATACGCTTGCCCGACCGGCTCACATCCTAGGTGAGACCACACCACACATGACATCACTGCAGCAGTCTTCATGTCCATCCCACTGTACCTACAGCCACAGACATGCAATAAACACCCGAATCTATGTGACTTCTGAAAAAGCCGAGGTGAGGAACTACGACGCCGAGGGCTCCATAAACCATTATCCCGCGTGGCGGTTAGGGCGTATATTTGTTTCTTGGATCAATAACCAGAACTCGGGTCCTAGGACGGCTAAGTGGAACAAACAACCCTGCTCTCCAGCACGGCCTCCCACCTATTGCCTTTACATATTATTTTAGTTATCCTAGAGCTCACTGCGAGGACGGTCGGGATCCAGGCCCACCACTCGGGATGGTTCTACGCCTGCCCTGCCGTGTCACGCCTAGTCTTCAAGTTCGTCTGGCATCCTGTCGCAGTCCATCTCGCATCTTGTCACAGGCCACCAAGTCCAGGTCCACCATATAGTATATGTGTAGGAGATATGCCCTAGAGGCAATGATAATAGTTATTTTATATCTCCAAGTTTGTAATTGATGTTTATATTCCATGCTATAATTGCAATGATTCTCGAGTCTACAATAACCACGAGGCTCGGAGGGAAACTCATGTGCATGTGTGGTACAATAAACGGTAAAATGTATTCCTACTCATGCCTCTAAGACTAGCTCAAGTGTTGAATGATGATCATGTTTTCCTGATCATGGGCATGACTATGCCGGCAATTTTGAGGGCACAATGTTAGAAGAACACTTGTGTTGAATCGACCCGAATTGATGATATGCTATAAGATACATTCGTCACAAGTAAATGGTTAATAACACAGAGAAAGTTAACATTTGCATAATTCCTTAGACCATGAGAGTATCGAGTTCCTTCGTGCTTGCTTCGTGAACTTTGGGGTTTGTTAAATGTCATCTGTAACAGGGTGGATATTACGGCGGCTTACGGGTTCACGGAAAGGTATGACAAGGAACTTGATAGCTCAAGATTGGGATTTGCTCCTCCGACGATGGAGAGATATTCTTAGGTCCCTCTCAGTGTTACGGTATCCATCATCGTCTGGCCAGACACAATGTGATTTGATCACAGGGATGCTGGAACGCAGAAACGAGAAAAGAGAACAAAACCGGTAACGAGGTAACAGGCATAGTGGACATGTTGTTGATTCACGGGGATGCCGATAAGTCTCACCTCGGGTGTTTGTAACATATCGTGAAGCAACACGAATAGCACACGGCAACTACAGGTTCACTCTATTCATTCGTGTGGGTATAGGGATCAATATGGATGTCCACGGTTCTGCTATTGATCATTCATCGGAAAGTGTTCCGGTCATGTCTATACTTAACCGAACCTACAGGGTCACACGCTTAAGGGTCATCTATCTGCTGAGTACTAGATAGTGAGTTTGAGAAAAAGAAACCGGAAAAGTTTCGGAAACGACGGAAAAGTTCCGGAGAGAAAACCGGAAAAGTTTCGGTGAAACCGAAAAGTTGTTTCGGAGTAAACCATTGAGCCAAAAAGGTTTCGGCACGCGCCTGGAACTTTTTGGAGGGTGCCGTAATTGTTCTGGGACCTTCTGGAATTTTTCCGTAGAGAACTGGCACGAAAAAGATCGATGTTCCCCGGTAGGGGACAAGATCGCACTTTATGGGCTGGTTTCCAAATGGGGTTTTTCTTCTAGAAGAAAATCACTTTTCGTGAGAGAAAAAGGTGTGTGAAAGGTGGTGGAGCCCCCCAAAGGGGGTAGCACCAATTCGGCCATGGTTGGGGGGGGGGGCTCTTGGGGTTTCCTTCCACCTCATGGTGGATATGTTCTACACACCCTTATGTGGCATTTGGGTTTCAAGATCTTGAGCCCCTTTTGGTCTTTTCACCCCTTGCTCCTCCTATAAATAGAGCTGGAGAGGGCTCTCCAAAATCAGATATCTCTCTCAAATACAAATGCCATGCATGATCTGGCTTTCTCTCTCCCTCCCACGAAAAAGTTTCGTAGAGCCAAAAGGCTGTCTGGGTTCCGGTGGGAACTAGTTCTGGATGGCGAAGCCCTGCCGGATAGCTGACACCATATGTGTGCAACCCCATAGAGAGGTCGTAGGTTCAATCTTTTGCCCGAGGGGCTGTTTGAGGATCCTCCCGAAGGGCTGTCCGTGACACCGTCCGAGGGATTGTCCGACCGCCTCCCGAAGGGCTGTCCGAGGGACTGCCGAGGAGCAGACGAGGGAGAACATCCTCACAGTTGGGAGGTTGTAAATCCTAGCTGCGGGGAGCTGCACCGCTGATCTTTATCGACTCTACTTCCGCTGCGCTACGAGTTGGTAATGATCAGATCAAAACCTTGTATGCATCTCCATAGTGATCCTGGGCGTGCTCGCAGTACCGAATTTTTTTGTTTTCTGCTGCGTTCCCCTACAATATGTACTTATAAGTATGCTCAAGTATCATGTATAATATATCAGTGACCATCGCCCATTGGGATCACTTCCCGGTAATATAGCATAGCGACACACGACAAGGATGTAGGGCCAACATGATGAAACACAAGCATATCTGTACTAGGCATGCTAGGATAACAGGTAAGGCAATGTAAAGCGACAAAATCAGGCTATGCAAATAATAGGATCATCTACCGAACAATAACTGAATCGATACTCTAATGCATGAAATAGAGGGAAAGGACAGGCGATATCTGAAATGATCAAGGGGGTTTGCTTGCCTTGTTGCTGGGCTGACGGGAACTGCTCCTCAGGAGCATAGTCGTAGTCGTACTCTACAGCGGGCTTGGGATCTACCGATAAGAAGCAAATGCGGGAAGCAAATAAATAACAGGGCATCTAATGCAACACAAAATGCATGGCATGACAAGATGTGATGCTGATCTAATCTAATGCATTGTGACACAATTTAATTAAAGTGAGAATATGGCAAAGAATATTTCCCCAACTCCACATATTATTTATAAAATGTCCTATTAGTGTTTTATAGCTAAACATCATTAAGATGTGGTTTGTCATGCACGAGAATGGCATATTCGGATAGAGCACATTTTTTCTGATGATTTTTCATATATAACTTATTTTATTCTGAGGTAGTATGAATTAGTTATGAATTTCAAAAGTTTAAATGATTTTTTTGATTTTATGGATTTTATTTTAATTTGAATTTTAAAGAGTAGATTACTTTTAACACCCAGCGCCACTGAGGATGACAGGTGGCGCCTGCCCAGTCAGCTACCCAGTCAGCAGTCAGCTATTGACTGGTCAAACCTGACAGGTGGGATCCATATGTCAGAGACACATATTTAATAGGGCAATTAACTTATTTTAAATAAACTAATTAGGGTGTGGGTCCCACTGGCAGTGACACAGGGTTAACTTATCGCTACAATAAAAAGGGCCCACACGTCATGTAGGAGATACACCCTAGAGGCAATAATAATCAGTTATTATCTATCTCCAAGTTTGTAATTAATGTTTATGTTCTGTGCTATATCTGCAATGGTCCTTGAGCCCGTATATCCATAAAGGATCAGAGTAAAACCCATCTGCACGTGTGGAATAATAAACGATAAAATGCATTCCTAGTCATGCCTCTTAGACTAGCTCAAGTGTTGCATGTTGATTACATTTTCCTGATCATGGGCATGTTTATGCCGGCAACTTTGAGGACACAATGTTAGAGGAACACTTGTGTTGAATCGACCCAATTGATGTTATGCTATGAGATACATTCATCACGAGTTAATGGTTTTATAACACAAAGAAAGTTATACGTTTGCATAATTCCTTAGACCATGAGAGTATCGAGTTCCTTCATACTTGATTCGTGAACTTTGGGGTTTGTTAAACGTCATCTATAACAGGGTGGCTATTACGGCAGCTTACAGGTTCATGGAAAAGTATGACAAGGGACTTGATAGCTCAAGATTGGGATTTGCTCCTCCGATGATGGAGAGATATTCTTAGGGTCCGCTCGGTGTTACGGTATCCATCATCGTCTGGCCAGACAAAGTGTGATTTGATCACAGGGATGCCGGAACGCGGGAACGAGAAAAGAGAACAAAACCGGTAACGAGGTAACTGGCATAGTGAACAAGTTGTTGATTCACGGGGATGGCATTAAATTTCACCTTGGGTATTTGTAACATATCGCGAACCAACAGGAACAACATTCGGTAACTATAGGTTTGCTCGACTATTTATTCATGTGGGTATAGGGGTCAATATGGATGTCCACGGTTCCGCTATTGATCATTGATCGGAAAGTGTTCCGGTCATGTTTATACTTCATCGAACCTACATGGTCACACACTTAAGGGTCATCTATCTGCTGAGTACTAGACAGGGAGTCCGAGAAATATTCACCAGAAAAGCTTCGGAGACGACAAAACAAGTTTCAGAGAGATAACCGGAAGTGCTTCGGAGTAACTGGAAGTGTTCAGAGATAAAATAATCATGCCAGAAATGTTTCGGAATGCATCCAGAATTATTTTAGCGGGTGCCGGAAATGTTCTGGACCTTCGGGATTTTTTTGGAGAAAACGGTCATGGAAAAATCTTGTCCCAGTCTGGGGGCACATGATCCCACGAATCGTGGGATGAACACTATTAGGGTACAACCCCTTTTTGGTGGCTTTTTGGAAAGCCACCTTTTGGGGATTTCCCTAAAAGTCAAGAAGGATGACATGGGGTGGTGGGGTCCCCCACAAGGTGTTGGGAACGTAGTAGAAAACAAAAAAGAAATTGCCCTACGATCACCCACGAACAATATGAAGATGCATTAACGGTTTGTATTTGATCGTTACCGACTCCGAGTAGCAGCGGAAGTAGACGAGTCAGTGTAGATCGTACTTGGAGTCCCTTGAACTATAGATGAATGATCCCGTGAACCGCCCACGAACAGTCCCTCGAACGGAAGACCGAAAGCACGGCCTCTCTACGAGTTGCAAGCGTACGGTCTTCACGATCCGGCAGCGCTTCGCCGTCTAGAGCTAATCGTCGCCGGAGAATTAGAGGGAGGAGATTAGAACCACACTGGGATTCTAATTATGAGGATTAGAGGATCTATGTCTAGCTCTAATTGATCAACTAGGACCAACTAGAACTAGAACTAGAGAACTGGAGGAGGCTCCAAAACTATTATGTTCAAAAGTGCCCAATGCCTCTAGTATATATAGGTTGGAGGGGAGAGGAGGGGGCGCCACAAGGGGGAAAGGACTCCCCCCCTTGCGCCGGCCTAGGAGGGGAGGAGGGGTCCTCCCCCCCTCTCTAATTTGGCCTGCCCACAAGGGAAAAGGGGGCGCCTCCCCTATTGGGCCTATGTGGCCCAATTCTCCTTCCACAACTTGGCCTTTTAAGGCCCGTTGATATTAAATTAAATATAAAAGCCTTCTAACAATAACTAGAGCCTTTTATTATTAATTTAACATCACGGGAAACATTTTCCACCTATATATTATTTATCGGAAATACTCGGTATTGCCAGAGAAACTCCGAAACCCTTCCGGTGACCCCGGAACACTTCCGGTTCCTCTCGAAACTATTCTGAATATTAATGAAACAATTCCAAAAATATATTCTCATTATTCCCGTTCGACTAACACTCAGCAGATCGTGATTACCTTAAGCTTGTGACCCTGCAGGTTCGATAAAACATAGACATGAACGAAACCCCTTCGTTCAATGACCGATAGCAGAACCGTGGACGTCCATATCGACCCCTATGAATACACGAATGGCATCCGAGTGAACCTTTGGTTATCATGTGATGTTCGCTTTTCTTCGCAATACTTTACAAAACCCGAGGTGAGTTATATCGGTATCCTCTTGAGTCGTACACATGCTCACTATACCGGTCTCCTTGTTACCGGTGTCCCCATGACATAGTCACCTGTGTCTGGCCAGATGATGATGGATGCCATCACACCGAGAGGGCCCTAAGAATATCTCTCCATCATTGGTGGAGCAAATTCTACTCTCGAGCTATCAAGTCCGTTGTCAAACTTTTCGATGAATCTGTAAGTTGTCGTTATGATCACCGTGTTACAGATGACGTTTGAGCAGCCCCAAAGTTCATCGTATGGTAAGAAGTGACTACGATAGTCTCATGGTCTAAGGAACTAAAACACACGTCAACACTCCATGTTATAACAATTGACTTATGACGATATTATCTCAAAGTATAGCAAACAAGTTTCGGTCGATTCAATATGATCGTTCTTCTAACGTCATACTCTCAATGTTGTTTTGAGACTATCGTTACACTTAACGATATCTCAAGATCCGGAAAACATGATCACAAACAATACTTAAGCTAGTCTTAGAGGCGAGACTAGGAATCTTATTTTACCATTTATCATTCCACACGTGCATATGAGTTTTCCACTGAATCGCATATTCCAGGATCATAGCAGTTATAGCATAGAATATAAACTCTTAATTATGAACAAAGAAATATACTAATACAATATTATTGCCTCTAGGGCATATTTCCAATAGACTCCCACTTGCGCTAGAAATAATCTAGTTGCATGTTTTTCTTTAACACCCATGGCTATCTGGTGTTTTCTCATGCTTTGGTCGTGGTATAGTCTTCGTCATCGGGTCTGACACATTCAAATACTTGTGATATTTGCGCTTGTTATGTCTGGTCTTCCCATGGGATATAGATTCATTTTGCTTTGAACAATGGCACCATTATTCATAATGTAGTGTCACTGGTTTCATTGCATTTAGGATCATCCAATCTGTATCAAGACACTTATTGATTCAGACATCCTCATCCAATCTATATCAAGACACTTCTTGATTCAGACATCCTCCTTTGAAGCATCTTAAGCCTCAACATATATTTCTTTTGTTATAAAATCCACAATATTGTTCATGCTTGAAACTGTTCCAAACTATTATCCTAGCATAGCCCGATAGTCATCTAAATCAGTCATGAAGATGTTGTTCGTACAACAATCTCTTCATCTCCTCCATAGACAAAAACATGTCCTTTGTCCTTCTGAGGTACTTGATAATTTTAATAGCTGCCCAGTGAGCCATTCCAGGATCACTGCTATTACCACTTAGTATATAAGAAGCATTCGCCTTTGTACATATCATGGTTCCCATGATGGGTTCAATTGTTAAGGTATTTTGAACTCCAATCATCTACACATGCTCATCAACTGTCCTAGGACATTGATTTTGCTAAGTGTTATACCATGTGACAATCAGGAGAAAACCTTTTATCATTCTCCATTTCTAACCTCTTTAAAACCTTGTCAATGTACATGCTTTGGTTTTAGCACAATTGGATATCTTGATCTATCTTCATAGATCTTGATGTCCAATAAGCTATTTCATCAAAATATATTTTTCAATGAATCTTTTATTGTGCCAAGAAACTTTATGTCATCTCCAATCAACAATATGTCATCCACATATAAGATTAGAAATGCTATATTGCTCCCACTAAACTTCATCTATACACAAGTCTTATCATTCTAATGAAGTTTAAACTATTAAACTATTTCATTAAAATGTTGATTCCAGCTCCTTGATGCTTGCTTCAAACCATAGATTGTCCTTTGAAGCTTGAAACTTTTACTGACAGTTTGCCATCACAATCCGTGCAGACTTTAACATTGCTACTGGAGAAAAAGATTCATCATAATCGATTCTCACAACCTGCAAAATTCTTTAGCAACTAGCCTTGCTTCATAGACAGTATGATTACCATCAGTGTCTGTTTTCTGGAGGATCAACCAACTTCTAAACTTGATGGAATTCCTTTCAGATTATATGACTTTAAGTCATTGTTTATAAGCTAGGCGCCGCCATCGCTTCCCTGTAGTGTGCAGGTTTATCTTCCTCTAAGATGAACCATTCAGGATGTTTTATAACTTTCCTGACCTACGTGGTTTAGTTACAGTCTTAGAGTTTCTATAGCTGGTGTAGTAACTTTTCCGGTTCAGTTGCGCAGAAAATTTCCAGAACAAATTCCGTTTCATTAGTTCTGTTTTACTTCTGCGAGAGATTCTGTAATCTCATCAGGCTGTACTGTCCTCCCACTTACTTCTTTAGTAAGAAACTCCTTCTCAAGAAAGTGTCCATTCTTTGCGACAAACACTTTTGTCTCTGAACCTTTTGCCAGACATTTAGACAGTGCTTCGTTTTAGTGTATATATTGCTGTTTAAATGCATAACCCCAGAACAATTACAAGCGGATCGATAAAATATGAAACAATTCATAATTATTTATTTGCTAAACTCATGACTCAGATATCTTTTATCTTTTGTCATGATGATCCTTAACTTCATTCTGAATCCCTTTGAACCCTTCAAATATTTCAGAATTTATGTTTCATCAAGTAAATCAAATCTACTCAAATCATCAATGAAATTTATGAAGTATAAGTTTCCACCGTGCCCTGGTATGATCATTGGACCGTATGCATCACCATGTATTATTCCAATGATTTACCCACTCGATCAAAACAATTTTGAGCGATGTATTAGTCATTTTATCCATCGAAATGATTCAATAATCAGAAGACTCTAATACTTCATCTTAATGAAATCTAGCATACTTTTCTTTCTGATATGACCAATATTGCAGTGCCACACTTAAGTGGTATTATCAGTCTTCTTAAGACGTTTAGCTTTTAATGTTATATATATTCTTCAAAATAATGAATAAACCACCAATAATAGAGGTAAATTCAAAAAACCATACTCTTATAATAACTTGAACAACCTTTGTTTAAAACTTATAAGAATATCCGTCGCATAACTCAAAACATAATGTCTTACACAACTTCGGAACGAAATAACTATTATTCGGTTCTAAGATAAATCTTGAAGATAAACTAAAGACATGACTTCGATGGCTTGAGCAGCGATCCCATCACTATTCCTGACTTGCATCACGACTTCATTCCCTCTCAACTTGCGAGCATTCTGCAGTCCCTATGTTGGTTTGCAAATGAGAGCAACCGATCAGTATCAAATACTCATGACTTATAGGAAATTAACAAGTAGAATAACATTAACTTTGTATAACTTTTATACCTTTACTGGAAGAACCGTTCTTCTTCTTATCCGCCAAGTACTTCTTGCAGTTGCGCTTCTAGTGTCCCTTCTGCTTGCAGTAGAAACATTCGGTCTCTTTCGTAGCTCTGCCCTTGTTTCTCTTCTATGACACGGTCTTACCGGCTCCTAAAGATTTCTTCCTGGACTTGTCCTTCTTCTTGAAACTGGCGGTCTTATTGACCATCAACACTTGTTTGTTCTTCTGCATTCCAGCCTCCGCGCTCTTGAGCATAGCGAACAACTCGTTTGCACTTTTCTCCATCCCCTTAATGTTGTAATTCATGATAAAACCATCGTAAGATGGGGGGAGTGAAGCAAGCACAATATCTGTACTGAGTGTTGGAGGAATTCCAAATTCTAGAGCAGCAAGCCTATCAACAAAGCCAGCCAGCTTCACTATATGCTCACTCATTGAGGAACCTTCTGCCATCTCGCACTTAATCAATGTCTTAGTTATTTCAAAATGTTCGGTCCTTGCCTGCTTCTTATATAGAGCATCCAGTGACCCAATTATAAATTGAGTACTTGATCGTTCGAAACATTTCTGTAGTTCAGGATCCATGCAAGTTGACATGAGGCACTGGACTGACTCATAGTCATCATTACGAGCCGTGAAAGCGTCTGCAACTTCCTGTGGCACTCCTGGCGCAGGAGAATCACCTAGGGGCTAATCCAGCACATACTCTTTCTTAGCACTCCTGAGAATAAATCTCAGGGTCCGGATCCAATCCGCATAGTTTCCACCATTTGCATCCAACTTTTCTTTCTCTAACATAGGGGCTAACTTGAACATATTGCGAGCCATTGATCTACAACGATAAACATAAGATTCACTTTAGACATTGTTCATAATTAGTTTGCACTAGTGTTTAAACAAATTTTTAATATAAAGTGTGCTCCCACTCAAATCAATATCTATCATAATTGAAAGTGAGTGAGTCAAGACCCTGATCTTGTTCGCAGCCATTGATGTGGACATCACTGATGACGTGAATTTTGACTGGTAGGCAATCTTTTGCCGATCATATCTCCATATGACTCTTGTTCATCTTTCGATGCTTCATGCTCCAAGATCAGAACGATTGTGCCAGAACTTCAAGACAACCGAGTGTTTTCTGCTTGCTCGGTCTGACCTCACCCGCCTTACACCTCACGATCCGTTTGTACTCATGTGGACATGACGCACTCCGAAAAGCTACGTGTTATAGACGGTTGCAACACTGGGAAGAGCACCTTTTAACTTGATATTTTTAGTGAGAGATCACCCTAATAATTGACTACTGTGCAATCAAAGGGTGCGAACAACAAAGGGATAAACGTCTCAGGCAATTCATAATAGCATGATGTGATATAGCCCTTGGCGCCGGGAACTTCTTCATGATCCTCTGTGGTCTTCATGAAAGTACTTCGGGATAATGTCGTAGCCACCATCATGTTCTCCTGCGCCTGGTGAAGCCACCTTGCTCCGGGTCCTCCGTAGCTCGTCCGTCACTCCATCAAAAAATAAAAATAACGAGTTCTGACACGCAGGTCATATAAGTGACAATCCCTTGGCTCCAGCCATCATGCCATACTGTGATGTGCAGGCCACTTAACGTTACAACATATAACCATCTCATACATAAACTAAATATCATCACGAAGGCTATACCACATCACATGCAACCTGCAAAACCAAGTTAGACGTTCCCTAATCAGTTTGGCAAATTTTAATTACGTGGCTTCTAGGGTTTCCAGATAACTCTAGCTACATACGTTCACAATTAAGGTGGTAATTCTTGTTGCTAGATTAACTTTCGGGGTGTGTGAGGGAAGAGACTTAATTAAAAATCTCTAGCCCCACACTAAACTCCATCAATACGCGTGACCCCCTAGAAGAACGAACATCTTCATCGCCCTCTTGTGTTTGCGATAGTTCACTATTCTTGACTATGATGAAGCCCAAAGAACGGTTAGCAGATCGTCGATAGCCAGAGCCGATCGATTGTCAGAACTTTGTAGAAAACCTCATCATGCCGTCAATGAACTGAACCGAAGCAACACTCGAGGGAAGCATAGCAAGAACATCAAACCCTCACATCCACATGTGATCTAGATCGAAACCTGCACCTACTTATAGAACCGCTCATGATGCCACTATTGGGAAACGTAGTAGAAAACAAAAAAATTGCCCTACGATCACCCAGGAACAATATGAAGATGCATTAACGGTTTGTATTTGATCGTTACCGACTCTGAGGAGCAGCGGAAGTAGACAAGTCGGTGTAGATCGTACTTGGAGTCCCTCGAACCGTAGATGAACGATCCCATGAACCGCCCATGAACAGTCCCTCAAACGAAAGACCGAAAGCACGGCCTCTCACATCGAGTTGCAAGTGTACGGTCTTCACGATCCGGCAGCGCTTCGCCGTCTAGGGCTAATCGTCGCCGGAGAATTAGAGTGAGAAGATTAGAACCACACAGGGCTTCTAATTATGAGGATTAGAGGATCTAGGTATAGTTCTAATTGATCAACTAGGACCAACTAGAATTAGAACTAGAAAACTAGAGGAGGCTCCAAAACTTGTATGTTCAAAAGTGCCCAAAGCCTCTAGTATATATAGCTTGGAGGGGAGAGGAGGGGCGCCACAAGGGGGGAAATGACTCCCCCCTTGCGCCGGCCTAGGAGGGACGAGGAGTCCGCCCCCCTCTCCAATTCGGCATCCCCGCAAGGGAAAAGGGGGCGCCTCCCCTATTGGGCCTATGTGGCCCAATTCTCCTTCCACCACTTGGCCTTTTAAGGCCCGTTGATATTAAATTAAATATAAAAGCCTTCTAAGAATAACTAGAGCCTTTTGTTATTAATTTAACATCACCAAAAACATTTTCCACCTATATATTATTTATCGGAAATACCTGGTATTGCCAGATAAACTCCGAAACCTTTCCGATGAACCCGGAACACTTCCGGTTCCTCTCGAAACTATTCCGAATATTAATGAAACAATTCCACAAATATATTCTCATTACTCCCGTCCTACTAACAGTTAGCAGATCATGATTACCTTAAGCTTGTGACCCTGTAGGTTCGGTAAAACATAGACATGAACGAAACCCCTTCGTTCAATGACCGATAGAGGAACCATGGACGTCCATATCGACCCCTATGAACACACGAATGACAGTGAAACTTTGGTCATCATGTGATGCTCCCTTTGCTTCGTGATACCTTACAAAACCCATGGTGAGATATATCGGTATCCTCTTGAGTCATACACATGCTCACTATACCGATCTCCTCGTTACCGGTTTTGTTCTTCTTTCTCGTTAACGTGTTCTGGCATCCCCGTGACATAGTCCCCTGTGTCCGGCCAGACGATGATGCATGCCACCACACCAAGAGGGACCTAAGAATATCTCTCCATCATTGGAGGAGCAAATTCCACTCTCGAGCTATCTAGTCCCTTGTCAAACTTTCCGATGAACCTGTAAGTTATCATTATGATCACCGCGTTATAGATGACGTTTGAGCAACCCCAAAGTTCATCGTACGGTAAGAAGTGACTACGATACTCTCATGGTCTAAGGAACTAAAACACACGTCAACACTCCATGTTATAACAATAGACTTATGACGATATTATCTCAAAGTATAACAAACAAGTTTTGGTCGATTCAATATGATCGTTCTTCTAACGTCATACTCTCAATGTTGTTTTGAGACTATCGTTACACTTAACGATATCTCAAGATCCGGAAAACGTGATCACAGAAAACACTTGAGCTAGTCATTGAGGCGAGACTAGGAATCTTATTTTACCGTTTATCATTCCACACGTGCATATGAGTTTTCCACTGAATCTCATATTCCAGGATCATAGCAGTTATAGCATAGAATATAAACTTTTAATTATGAACGGAGAAATATAATAATACAATATTATTTCCTCTAGGGCATATTTCCAACCCAAGGGGCCCCACAAATGGTTGGCCGGGCCAAGGTGGAGCTCCTCCATGGAGCTCTCCTTTCCCCCTTTTTGTGGCTTTTGGTGGAAAATATCCTAGCCTCTTTTTGGTAATTTCCCCCAAGCCTCTACCCCTTGCTCACCCTATAAATAGAGGTGGAGAGGGCTCTCCACTTCATCCATTCTCTCTCAACACAAGGCATGCAATAATCTGCCATCTCTCTCTCCTTCACATGAAATAGTTTTGTTCTACCGAAAGGCTGTCTAGTCTCCGGTAGGAAATAGTTCTAGACGGTGAAGCCTTGCCGGATAGCTGACACCGTATGTGTGCAACCCGATAGAGAGATTGTAGTTTCAATCTTCTATTCGAGAGCCTGCCCAAAGGGCTGTCCATGGGACCGCCTGAAGGGCTGTCCGAGGGAGAAGATCCTCGTAGTTGGCAGGTTGTAAAATCCTAGCTGCGGGGATCTGCACCAACGATCTTCACCGAATCTCCATCCGCTGCTGCTACAAGTTGGTAATGATCAGATCAAACCTTGTATGCATCTTCTTAGTGATCCTGGGCGTGCTCGTAGTACCAATTTTTTTTGTAATCTGCTACGTTCCACAACAGTGGCATCATGAGCCATGCTATGCGTTGATGCAGGTTATGATCTAGAATACATGAGATGCATGGGTATTGCACAATATAATTTATAGTAGATGAGATCTATTGCTGAAAATTATTTGTGCAGGTAGTAGATGAAATGTATTACCTGATGTTCTTGTTGCTGCCCTCGAATTTGCGTAGTTCTAATCTTGATGGCATGGTGGAATTTTGGTACAAAGTTCTGGCTATCCGTGATCCTTCTATGCTGCTCCTAAGTTTGCTGGTTGACAGATCAATGATGTGCTTCAGTTCTTTGGGTTCCTCCATAGTTAAGAAAGATGAATGTTTCGCGAACTAAAGGGCATGCAGATATGATCTGCACGAGGTTCTTGCATATGATGAAGTTTAGTATGGGGTTCGAGATTTTTTATCTCGTGTTTCATATGCCTCGCAAAGTTAATCTAGTGACTTGAATAATCATACTTGATGATGGACGTTGGTAGCTTCGGTTTGTTTCGAAACCTTAGAAGCCATGTAAAAATAAAATTTTGTAAGAACCGATTAGAGGCGTCTGATTTAGTTTTGCAGGATGTATGTGCATGAGATGTGGTATAGTCTTCGTCATATTTAATTTTATTATGTATGAGATGAGTATATGATATTAATTAATTAACATGACCTGCATGTCATGATTCGGCATGATGGCTGGAGCTATATGATTATCACTTTAATGACCTGCGTGTCAACCTTGATGTAATGCATTTATTTTATTAGCTATAGAGATAGCAATATTATTTGATGCATCCACAAGGCGGTGACAAGCTTTGCGAAGGTGGAGACCGACGCAAAAGCTGAAGACAGAGAAAAATGAAAAGAAACAGGCCTTGGCAGAAAAGTTCTGCCATGGCAGCAGTTTTCGAAACTACTACCACGGCAATGTTTTTTGGATTTTCACGAAGACGAAGAATCCTTCTCCGAAAGAAAGGGCTATACCATATCATGCTATTATGAATTGCCTGAGATGTTCATCCCTTTTTATGCACCCTTTTGATTGTGCAGTAGTCACTTTTATTAGGGTGATCTCTCACTTAAAATATATCAAGTAGTTAGTGTTCTCCCAAGAGTAGCACCGTCTGAAATGTGTATCTTTTCGGGGTGCACCATGGTTGCATGGGTACGAACGAATTGAGAGTATGAGGTGGGTCAGGTCAGACCTTGCAGCGAGATCACTTGGTTGTCTTGAACATTTAGGCAGGATAGTGCTGAGCTCGGAACATGCCCATCGAAAGATGAACAAGAATCACATAGAGATGTGATTGGCAAGTTGGCCTACCGATTGAGATTCTCATCATGAGATGATGATTCTATGACATTGAATTGAAATATGGATCTTGAATCACTCACAATCAATTGTGAGACATATTGATTTGAGTGGGAGCGTGCTTTAGTATTAAAATGTTTAATCGCTAGTGCAATTTAATTATGAACAAAGTCTAAATGAACTTGTGTTTACCATTGTAGATCAAATGGCTCGCAACACCCCGTTCACCTTAGCCCCGATGTTAGAGAAAGAGAAGTTAGCTGCAACTAGAAACAACTATGCGGACTGGGTCCGTACCCTGAGGCTCGTCCTCAGGAGTGCTAAGAAAGAGTATGTGCTAGACACACCTCTTCCAAAGGAACCGGAGGCACTGCCCCGGACGATAAGAGAAATGTCTGGGCCACTAAGAATGATAATTTCACTATGGTGCAGTGCCTTATGCTAACTTGCATGAGTCCAGAGCTTCAAAGGCATTTTGAATTTCAATCCGCCCATGATATGATCCGGCCAATGGATGCTCTGTACAAACTCAATGCAGGGTCTGAACGTTATGAGATAACGAAGACCATGATTGAGTACAAGATGGCTGAAGGAGGTTTAGTTAGTGAACACGTGGTCACCTTGATTGGCTACGCTAAAAGGCTTAAAGCCTTGGAATTTCCAATTCCAGCAGCACTCATGGTGGACATGTTACTTGCTTCACTCCCCCCGTCTTATGACAGTTTTATCATGAACTACAACATGAATGGGATGAACAAGACACCGAACGAGTTGCTTGCTATGCTGAAAACTGTTGAAGCAGGATTGCAGAAGAATTGCAAGCATGTGATGCTTGTGAATAAAACCGCCAGTTTCAAAAAGAAGGGCAGGTCCAAGAAAGGCAAGGGCGTCGGTATGACCGGCTCCCAAAGCAAGTCTAATTAAGGGCGGAGCCAAGAGTAAAACTGAGTGCTTCTACTGCAAGGGCTCAGGACATTGGAAGAGAAACTGCAAGAAGTACCTGGTAGATAAGAAGAAGTCCGGAATGTCCGGCAAAGGTATAACTGTTATACATGTTAATGTCATTGATGTTTTGCTTGCTAGCGAAAACTCTAAGTCATGGGTATTTGATACCAGATCGGTAGCTCACATTTGCAACTCGATGCAGGGACTTCAGAGAATGCGCAAGCTGGCAAAGAATGAAGTCATGATGCGCGTCGGGAACGGTGCTGGAATCGCCGCTCAAGCCGTCAGCATCATGCCTCTACGTCTCCCTTCAGGATTTATCTTAGAACTAAGTAACTATTATTTTGTCCCGGCATTGTGTAGAAACGTAATCTCTAGATCATGTCTGATACACGATGGGTATTCCTACAAGTTTGAGAACAATGGTTGTTCACTTTATTGTAAGGATATGTTTTATGGATTTGAACCCATTGTTGGGGGCCTATTCATTCTGAATCTTCAATGTGAAAATGATGTCTTTAACATAGAAGCTCAACGCCTTAAAAAGCCTGATACCACCACCACCTTTATGTGGCCCTGCCGTCTTGGCCACATCGGAAAGAAATGCATGCAAAGACTCCATAAAGATAGAGTTTTATCGTCTTTTGATTTTGAATCATTTGACACATGTGAAGCTTGTCTGATGGGGAAGATGACTAGGACGCCGTGCATGGGTCATCCTGAACGAGCAGGAGAATTATTGGAAATAATACATAGTGATGTATGTGGTCCAATGAACACACCAGCCCGTGGTGGTTATTTCTACTTCATGACTTTTACTGGCAATTTAAGTAGGTATGGATATATCTACTTGATGAAACATAAGTCAGAAACCTTTGAAAAGTTCAAGGAGTTTCTGAATGAGGTAGAGAATCATCGTGACAGAAAGATTAAGTTTCTGTGATCAGATCGCGGAGGAAAATATCCTAGTCATGAGTTTGGCCAACATCTGAGTGACCGTGGAATTGTTTCACACATTACGCCTCCCGGAACTCCACAGACAAATGGAGTGTCCAAGCGACATAACCGAACCTTGTTAGACATGGTAAGGTCGATGATGTCTCTTACAGAACTGCCGATATCTTTTTGGGGTCTTGCGCTAGAAACTGCTGCTCATACATGAAACAAGGCACCACATGAGATGTGGTATGGGAAGAAACCCAATTTGTCGCATATTAAAATTTGGGGTTGTGAGGCATTTGTAAAATGTTTACAACCTACCAAACTCGATCCCAGATCAGACAAATGTTACTTTGTAGGTTATCCCAAGGATACTATTGGGTATTCCTTCTACCTACCCTCCAAGCACAAAGTGTTTGTCGCTAAAAATGGAGTCTTTCTCGAGAAAGACTTTCTCGCTAAAGAAGTGAGTGGGAGGACAGTACAACTTGAAGAGATTAGTGAATCTTCGGCAACCGTTGATGCAGCTAAGGAATCGGAAGTAATTCCGCAAATTATCCCTACAACCGAGCCAGAAGTTGACGCATCTAATGTGGTAATTTCAAACAAGTTTGTGACTGAACCGCGCAGGTCAGATAGGGCTGTCGTGCCACCTGAATGGTTTCATAACAAAATCTTCATTCTTGAAGATGATGAACCTGCGCATTACAAGGAAGTGATGGCGGGGCCCAGCTCAAGGGAATGGCACAAAGCCATGAAATCCGAAATTGAATCCATGTACGAAAACCAAGTTTGGAACTTGGTAGAACCTCCAGAAGGCGTAAAGCCCATTGGTTGTATATATATATTCAAAACAAAGACAGACGCGGATGGTAACATTACTATCCATAGAGCTAGACTTGTCGCGAAAGGGTTCACGCAAGTTCAAGGAATTGACTACGATAAAACTTTCTCGCCCGTAGCTATGCTTAAATCTGTACGGATAATGCAAGCAATTGCTGCTTATTTCGATTATGAAATAAGATAGATGGATGTCAAAACAGCTTTCCTAAATGGAAATATCAATGAGGATGTATACATGATATATCCTGAAGGTTTTGTCAATCCTAAGGATGCTAAAAAGGTATGCAAGCTTCAGAAGGCCATTTATGGTCTAAAGCAAACATCAAGTAGCTAGAATATTCGTTTTGATGAAGTGGTCAAAGAGTTTGGCTTCATCCAAAATGACGAAGAATCTTGTTTTTACAAGAAGTTTAGTGGGAGCACAAAAGCATTTCTAATCTTATATGTGGATGACATATTATTGATTGAAAATCACATGAATTTTCTTAGTGAAATAAAAGAGTCATTGAAGAAGAGTTTTTTAATGAAATACTTGGGCGAATCGGCATATATATTGGGCATCAAAATCTATAGAGATAGATCAAGACGCCTGATAGCGCTTAGCCAAAGCATGTACATAGACAAGGTATTAAAAAGGTTTAATATGGAGAATGCCAAGAAGGGCTTACTCCCAATGTCACCTGGCACAATGCTCAGCAAGAATCAGGGTCCTCGGACTCTTGATGACAGAGTACAAATGAATGATGTTCCATATGCTTCGGCAGTTGGTTCCATTATGTATGCCATGCTATGTACAAGACCAGATGTTTCCTATGCGCTAAGTGTTAGCAGCAGGTAACTAAGTGATCCAGGATTGGAACACTGGGCCACAGTTAAAAATATTCTTAAGTACCTCAGGAGGACCAAGGACTTGCTCCTTGTGTTCGGAGGTGATGAAGAGCTCATTGTAAATGGTTACACTGATGCAGGCTTCATGACTGACCCAGATGACTTCAAATCTCAATCAGGTTATGTTTTCATTATGAAAAGATGCACAGTGTGCTGGAAGAGCTCCAAGCAAAACACTATGGTGGATTCTACGACGGAGGCAGAATTTGTCACGACTTCAGAAGCCTCGAAAGAGGCAGTCTGGATCAAGAAGTTTCTTGAAGAGATTGGTGTGGTTCCAAGTGCACTGGACCCGGTGGAGATCTATTGTGATAATAGTGGCGTCGTGGCTTAGGCAAAGGAGCCAAGATCCCACCATAAGACAAGACACATTGCTCGCAGATATCATGTCATTCGACATCATGTTGAAGAGGGACTTTTGAAAGTACGCAAAGTTCACACGGATCTGAACATGACAGACCCGATGACAAAGCCTCTACCACGAGCAAAGCATGAGCAGCACCGGATAGCCATTGGTGTTAAGGAAGCCAAGTAACTAGATTATTGACTCTAGTGCAAATGGGAGTCTGTGGGAGATATGCCCTAGAGGCAATAATAATCAGTTATTATCTATCTCCAAGTTTGTAATTAATGTTTATGTTCTGTGCCATAACTGCAATGGTCCTTGAACCTGTATATCCATAAAGGATCAGAGGAAAACCCATGTGCACATGTGGAATAATAAACGGTAAAATGCATTCCTAGTCATGCCTCTAAGACTAGCTCAAGTGTTGCATGATGATTACGTTTTCCTGATCATGAGCATGTTTATGCCGGGAACTTTGAGGGAACAATGTTAGAAGAACACTTGTGTTTAATCGACCCAATTGATGTTATTCTATGAGATACATTCGTCACGGGTTAATGATTTTATAACACTAAGAAAGTTATATGTTTGCATAATTCCTTAGACCATGAGAGTTTCAAGTTCCTTCATACTTGCTTCGTGAACTTTGGGGTTTGGTAAACGTCATCTGTAACAGGGTGGCTATTACGGCAGCTTATGGGTTCACGGAAAAGTATGACATGGGACTTGATAGCTCAAGATTGGAATTTGCTCCTCCGATGATGGAGAGATATTCTTAGGGTCCTCTCGGTGTTACGGTATCCATCATCGTCTGGCCAGACAAAGTGTGATTTGATCACAGGGATGCCGGAACATAGGAACGAGAAAAGAGAATAAAACCGGTAACGAGGTAACTGGCATAGTGAACAAGTTATTGATTCACAGGGATGCCATTAAATCTCACCTCGGGTATTTGTAACATATCGCGAAGCAACAGGAATAGCCTTCGGTAACTACAGGTTCGCTCGAATATTTATTCGTGTGGGTATAGGGGTCAATATGGATGTCCACGGTTCCGCTATTCATCATTGATTGGAAAGTGTTCCGGTCGTGTCTATACTTCACCGAACCTACAGGGTCATCTATCTGTTGAGTACTAGACAGGGAGTCCAAGAAATAGTCATCGGAAAAGTTTGGAAGACGACGAAAAAAGTTTCAGAGGGAAAAACAAAAGTGTTTCGGAGTAACCGGAAATGTTTCCGAGATAAAATCATCATGTCGGAAATGTTTTGGACCTTCGGGATTTTTTTTTGGAGAAAACGGTCGTGGAAAAATCTTGTCCCAGTTTGGGGGGACAAGATCCCACGAATCATGGGATGAACACTATTAGGGTACAACCCCTTTTTGGTGGCTTTTTGAAAGGCCACCTTTTGGGGCTTTCTCTAAAAGTCAAGGACGATGACATGGGGTGGTGGGGCCCCCCACAAGGGGCCCCACACATGGATGGACGGGCCAAGGCAGAGCTCCTCTATGGAGCTCCCCTTTCCCCCTTTTTGTGGCTTTTGGTGGGAAATATCCTAGCCCATTTTTGGTAATTTCCCCCAAGCCTCTACCCCTTGCTCACCCTGTAAATAGAGGTGGAGAGGGCTCTCCACTTCATCCATTCTCTCACAACACAAGGCATGCAATACTCTGCCACCCCTTGCTCACTTTGGCAGCCATTTGGTGCGCGAAGGCTACCATTCGAACGAGCGCAGCAGCGCACATCTACTGGTGCAAGCAGCGCATGCTATGGTGGCCGGGAACAACTTCGGCGATGATGATCGGCGGCGGCAGAGAGACGGCATCGACCTACGGGGCTAGGCGGCAACAGGGTGGTGCCCTGAGCATGGTAACGTGCTTTGCCTGGCCAGAAATGATCTACGACAATGACAATGAGCACGACGGCGCTGGCGGAGCTGCGGCAAAGGAGGGTGGCGAAAGCAGCTAGCTATAGCTCAAGATTGAGCTCCGACAAATAGGGAAAAGGGATAGGAGCTCAGCGCGGAGCTCACGAAGGCTCACTGGGTTAAACAGAGCACAGGAGGCGGTGAATCAGGGCGGCGAAGCACGGTGGCCGATGGGGAAGAGGACGACGCGATCCGGCGATGCAGCAGTGCAGAGCTCGAAATAGTCCATGTGGGCGACCTAGCCGAAGCAGGTGGAGCTCCTGGACACGGCCTCAGTCGGCGGGGAGCACGGTGGCCACGACGACGACGAAGACCATGGCGACGGCAAGCTCGGGTGATGACTATGAGAGGAGAGCGAGCGGGGAAGAGGAGGAATGCGAGCGAGGGTTCGTCCTGGGTGTCAAGGACGAGCATATATAGCCCTCAAGGCGCCATGTAGCGGCGCCGTGTCATCCATGGGCCGGCAGCATCGCGCTCGGGCGCACGCGGTGCGGACACGAGGAAGACGGCGATGAAGGTGGGTTGGGCCTGACCGATGTGCACTTGGGCCTCGAGTGCATGGTGCGAGTTTTATCTTTTTCTTTTCTGATATTTATTTCTAGCTACTATTTTCTATTTAGTTTAGTGACCAAATGAATTTTGTTTGTGATGTAATATTTTGTATAAGTCACCAGCAACATTACAAGGCCACACACAAAATTCCAGAATATTTAGAATAGTATAAATTTATATTTGGATTTAATAGGTCATGTTTAATCAAAAGTTAGGGTTTAATTTATTTATCCAAATTGAGTTCATTTTATTTTATAAAATGTTGGGGATTTAATAAGATAGTTTAGAAAATGTCAGAAGCTATTTTTGGATTTGCATTTTTTAACAATTTTTGAACTTGGAATAATTCCTAATTGCAATTAACATGGATAAGCATGATGACATGGCATTTTAATTAGGGAAATGATAGTACCATAATACAGGGGTCTTACAACTCTCCTCCTCTTAAAGAAATCTTGTCCTGAGATTTAAGAGGTACACAGAAACCGAGAGGGATATTCGGAGCGAAGACAATCTTCATGCTTCCAGGTGGCTTCATCTTCAGAGTGATGAGACCACTAAACTTTGAGGAACTTGATGGTCTTCTGGCGAGTATGACATTCATTTTGATCAAGAATATGAACAGGATATTCTCGATAAGAGAGCTCTTCTTGCAAATCAAGCATTTCATGATCCACTACACAGATGGGATCCTTGAAGCAGCGGTGGAGTTGAGGGACATGAAAGACATCATGAACCTTTGAAAGATTCGGCAGCAGTTCCAATTGATATGCCACTTCTCCATGTCTGGCCAGAAGGCGGAAAGGACCAATGTAGCGAGGAGCTAATTTGCCCTTGATACCGAAGCAGTGAGTGCCTTTCATAGGAGTAACCTGAAGGTAAGCTTGTTCACCTGGTTCATAAACCATCTCAGTGTGACGACGGTCATAAAGACTCTTCTAACAAGACTGAGCTATTTTCAGGTGTTCACGAATGATGCGAACTTACTCTTCAGCGTCGCGGATGATATCTGGGCCAATGAGTTGCCTTTCACCCATTTCTGACCAATTCAGAGGTGTACGGCATTTACGTCCATACAGAACCTCAAAGGGTGCCATCTTCAGACTAGCTTGATAACTATTGTTGTAGGAAATTCAGCATATGGAAGACTTTTTTCCCATTTCTTGCCAAATGAGATGACACATGCCCAAAGCATATCTTCGAGGACTTGATTAACCTATTCAACTTGACCGCTAGACTGGGGATGAAAAGTTGTGCTAAAGGAAAGATGAGTTCCCATAGCTTCCTGAAAACTTTCCCAGAACCTAGAGGTAAAGAGGCTTCCATGATCGAAGTTGATTTCCAATGGATCACCATGGATAGAAACGATTCTGGAAGGATATAAATCTACCAACTGACTAGCAGTGATGGTTTTCTTGGCACGTAGGAAGTGATTAACTTTGAAGAATCGGTCAATAACAACAAGAATGGCATCATGACCTTTCTGTGACCTGGGAAATCCGGTAATGAAGTCCATTCCAACTTTGTCCCATTTCCATTCAGGAATAGTGAGAGGTTGCAGAGTTCCAGTAGTTCTCTGATGTTTCACTTTCATGCGACGGCAAACGTCACATTCAGTAACATAATGAGCAATATCTCTTTTCATTCAGGTCCTCCAGAATCTTTGACGTAAGTCTTGGTACATCTTGGTACTACCCGAATGAATCGAAAGAGGTGTTTCGTGATCTTCTTTGAGGATGGTCTCTCGCATATTTTAATGCTTAGGTACCACGAGGCGGCCTTTGAAGAATATGGTGCTTCGATCATCCAAAGTGAAGCAAGTGGTTTCCATTCTGCAGTTTTAAGCTTGATATGGTGTATTCCAGTGTCATACAGTTGAAGAGTTCTAATGGTATCTTCAAGAGTTGGCTCAACAAGCAAGGTATTCAGATAACCTTGAGGAACAATCTCGAGGTTCAGTTGACGAAGTTCTTCATAAAGAAGTGGTTGATGTTGGTGCACCATGAGCTTGTTGCAATAGGACTTGCGACTTAAGGCATCAGCCATTACATTAGCTTTGCCGGGAGTAACGGAAATGCCCACATCATAGTCTATAATCAACTCAATCCATCTTTGCTATCGGAGGTTCAGATCTGGGTGAGTGAACAAGTACTTCAGACTTTGATGATCAGTATAGATCTCGCAATGATTACCAAGGAGGTAATGTCGCCATAATTTCAAAGCATAGACAACAGCTGCAACTTTGAGATCATGCGTTTGATAATTCTCTTCATGCGAATGCAACTGGCGAGAACCATATGCTATAACATGGCGGTCTTGCATCAGGACATAGCCTAATCCTTGAAGAGATGCGTCACAATAGATCACAAAGTCCTTGTGAACATCCAGAGGAACAAGCACTGGGGCAGAAGTCAGCTTATCTTTTAGAGTTTGGAAACTTTCCTGACATTGAGGGCCCACTCGGATTTCCTGTCTTTGTGGAGTAGATCAGTCAAAGGCTTAGCAATCTTGGAGAAATTCTCGACAAAGCGACAACAATAGCTAGCGCGTTCGAGAAAACTTCTAACTTGCTTTACTGTTTGGGGGGAGTCCAGTCAAGAATAGCTTGAACCCATTCTGGATTAATAGCAATGCCTGCTGCAAAGATCACGTGGCCTAGATAGGTCACCTCGGATAACCAGAATTCATATTTGGAAAACTAGGCATATGGTTGATGTTCGCGAAGCTTCTCCAATACAAGACAAAGTTGTCCGGCATGTTCTTCCTCATTCTTGGAATATATAAGTATGTCGTCAAGATAAACCACGACGAACTTGTTAAGGTATCCCATTAAGATGTAATTCACCAATCGAGAGAAAGTAGCTGGACCATTTGTTAAACCAAAGGACATGACAGTGTACTCGTATAAACCATAGCGAGTAACAAGAGCGGTTTTGGGAATGTCCTCTTTGCGAACCTTCATCTGATGGTATCCTAACCTCAAATCAAGTTTGGAGAAGACAATGAACCAGCTAGTTGATCATATAGGTCATTGATTCTTGGAAGAGGGTATTTATTATTGATCATCGCCTGATTAATAGGGCGATAATCGACAACCAAACGATCAGTTCCATCCTTCTTCTTAACAAAGAGAGAGGGGAAACCCCATGCGGAAAAGCTAGAGTGGATGAAGCCTTTGTGTAACGACTCTTCGAGTTGTTTCTTAAGCTCGAGAAGTTCATGTGGAGGCATCTTATATGGGCGTTTAGCAATAGGAGCGGTACCAGGTTTCAAGTCGATAACGAACTCGACATCCCTTTCAGGTGGCATTCCTGGCAGTTCCTTTGGAAAGACATCCGGAAAGTCACAGACTACCGGAATATTCTAAATGTTATCAAGTGGAGATGCATTCAGAGCATATAACTGGGATTCAGCGGTGTGGGATGAGATATTGACTATCTGGCCAGAAGGATGTGTAAGTTTGACTATTTTAGTGGCACGGTCGATCAAGGCTTGATGAGGTTCCAACCAATTCGTACTGAGAATGATGTCTATGTTAGAGGCCTTGAGTGCGATGAGGGAAGCAAGGAATACTAGCCCTCCGATTTCAATTTGGTTGTCGTGGCTTATCATAGAGGTATTCCATCTCAATCCGGGAGAGTGAATTGCTAATGGAAGGTACATATTCTCAAACGACATGTCATGCATGAGTGCAAATGCATCAGACATAAATGAATGCGATGCTCCTGAATCAAAAAGAACAGAAGTTGCAACTGAATTAATGGGAAGGATACCGAGTACAATATCTGTTGCCTGCCGAGGTTCTTCAGCTTTGACATGGTTGACATGACCATGACCAACACGAGCTGGTCTGGCCTTGGAGTTTCTGGGCTACGCATTACCACGGCCATTTCCACGTCAAGCAGGAGGAGGTGGTGCATTCTGATTATGACTCTGACGGTAGTCTCTAGCATGATATCCTGGCAGACCACACTTGAAGCATGCTCCGTACGCAGGGCGAGGAGCCATATTATTGGGCTGCCCACCTTGGATTCTTGGTTGCTGTGGAGGTGGAGGCAGACGAGGTGCAATGTATGATGGCCTGGGTGCATGAGTAGCTTACTAGTAGACATGTTGCGGAATCCACACTCTGCGCTTCTCATCAGGTGGACCTGAGGATGAGCCAACATCATGAGTGTGCTTGAGTGACTCTTGGAGCTCAGCATGGCTGGTTTCTGCTCGAATAGCTTTGTTGACGAGTGTTGGAAAGTCTATATATTCGTGGAGGCTAAGAGCATGTCTGAGAATTGGATTCAGTCCTTCGCGGAACTTGTCCTGGTTGCGTTTGTCAGTGGATACATCATCTTCTGCATATCAAGCTAGAGAAAGGAATTCCCTTTGGTACTCATCCACTGTCTTCCTGCCCTGAGTCAAATTGCGGAACTCCTTCCTATCCATAAGTCCCTGAGGAATATGATGCCCGCGAAAGGCATCTTGGAATTGCTGCCAAGGAGTTACTGTTCCAACAGGCAACATACGCATGTGGCTCTCCCACCATTGAGCTTCTTGATCTTTCAGATGGTATGCCACAAAAGTGACATAGCTGGCATGGGCAATATTAGCAGACTCCATCTCAAAAGTGATGTCATGGAGCCAGTCATCTGCATCCAAAGGCTCAGAGGAGTTGCGGAAGGTTGCCGGGTTGAGGCGTACGAACTCCTGAAGTGAGATCGGGCCATTCTCCGGACGAGCATTGTTGCGTTCCATGCAGTCCACTAGACTCTCATTGAACTGTCTGTTCAGCTCAAACTGCTGCATCAGGGCTGCAACGTAGGGTGGCGGTGGAGGATCTTCAGAACCAATGCCATCATTTCTCTAATTCTGACTACTATTAACACGAGTATCCCGCCTGGACATCCTGAGTAAAAACAACAGGGTCGGAATAACAATTATAATGGCATGTAATTATGGGTGGTAGGTGCATGGATTTATTCATAAGTGTAGGTAGGCAGTAAGGAATTTCAAGAGTAGTAGGTACATAGGATTCTCGGAAAATCGGACAGTATTTCAGGGTATCTTGTGAAAACAAGAGAAGAACTGGGAATGAATGGAAATCCGGTAAGTCTAAGGAATGAAGTCACCACAAGAACCTAGAGTTTTTGCAAAACTATACCCAGAAGAGGTAAGAATGTTTCAGAACCGAGAGTGAGGGGATGCGGAATGAAAAGAATCCTATTCCCATCCATACGTGATCATGGGCCCGTAAGCCACACAACACACTTATTAGTTTGAAAATAGCTTTATAGAATTAGACTCGACATCGACAAGGCTTGGGAGCTTCTACAGGTAGTTGACTCTGATACCAGATGTGTCGTGACCCCGCTCATAAACATGCACTAATCATACATGCAGCATGGACACTCATGAGGGTGACACCACAGGTAGTACCACAGCACAACTCTACAACCAAAACATAAACAAAAGGTCATACATGAGCAGAGATAGCAAATATAACACACAGAGGTCACATGACCCAATATTACATCACAACGGAGAGAAAATGTAGGTCTGAGTACAGACAAGCTTAACAAAAGCCTTAAGAAGGCTAGAACAAAAGCAATGACCCTCCCAAAGGCACAGGCCTCCTGCCTGGGACCTCCAAACTACTCGTCGGTATCGAGATCCAAGAAGTTTTGCTGCTGCCGTGGCAGAACCTTTCTGCCAAGGCCTGTTTCTTTTCTTTTCTCCGTCTTCGGCTTTTGCGTCGGTTTCCACCTTCGCAGATCTTGTCACTGCCTTGTCGATGCACCTGATGATATTGCTATCTCTATAGCTAATAAAATAATGCATTACAACAAGGTTGACACGCAGGTCTTTTTAAAGTGACAATCATATAGCTCCAGCCATCATGCCGAATCATGACACGCAGGTCATGTTAATTTATTTACATCATATAGTCATCTCATACATATTCAAATTAAATATGACGAAGACTATACCACATCATATGCACATCTTGCAAAACCAAGTTAGACGCCTCTAATCGGTTCATACAAGATTTTATTTTATGTGGTTTCTAAGGTTTCAATCAAACCGCAGCTACCAACGTTCATCATCAAGTATGATTATTCAAGTTGCTAGATTAACTTTGCGGGGCGTATGAAACACGAGATAAAAAATCTCGAGCCCCATACTGAACTTCGTCATACGCAAGAACCCCGTGCATATCATATCTGCATTGCCCTTTAGTCTGCGAAACATACATCTTTCTTAACTATGATGGAACCCAAAATACTGAAGCACTTCGTTGATCAATCAGGATCGCGGATTGCCAGAACTTTGTAAGATTCCATCATGCCGTCAAGAACAGGACTACTCAAATTCAAGGGAAGCAACAAGAACATCGGCTAATAGATTTCATCAGCTACCCGCACCAATAATTTTCAGCAATAGATCACATCTACTACAAAATTATATTTTGCAACACCCATACATCTCATGTATTCTAGATCGTACCCTGCATCTATGCATAGCACGGCTCTTGATGCCACTGTAGGGTAACGCGACAGAAAACAAAAAATTTCCGACCTACGCACCAGCCCAGGATCACTATGGAGATGCATACAAGGTTTTTGATCTGATCATTACCGACTCATAGCGCAGCGGAAGTAGAGTCGATGAAGATCGGCGGTGCAGATCCCCGTAGCTAGGATTTACAACCTCCCAACCGCGAGGATGTTCTCCCTCGTCTGCTCCTCGGACAGCCCTTCGAGAGGCAGTCGGACAGTCCCTCGGACGGTGTCACGGACAGCCCTTCGGGAGGACCCCCGAACCCGGATGGTATCTCGGACAGCCCTTCGGGAGGACCCTCGAACAGCCCCTCGGGCAAAAGATCGAACCTACGACATCTCTACGGGGTTGCACACATACGGTGTCAGCTATCCGGCAGGGCTTCGCCGCCCAGATCTAGTTCCCACCGGAACCCAGACAGCCTTTCGGCTCTACGAAACTATTTCGTGTGAGGGAGAGAAGAAGCCAGATCATTGCATGGCATTTTGTATGAGAGAAAGAGTGAGTGTGGAGAGCTCCTCTCCACCTCTATTTCTAGGAAAAGACAAGGGGTAGGGTACCACTTGAAAAACCCAAAATGCCCAAGCTTTATGTCCCACATAAAGGGCAAAATGCGGAGGCAAGTGGAGCTCCATAGAGGAGCTCCCCATGGCCGGCCACCCATGGTGCCCCCCCCCCAAAGGGGTTCCCTCCTTCCCAAGTCTTCCCTCAAGATCTTTTGGTAAAAGCCTAAAAAAGTGGCTTTCCAAAAAGCAAACAAAAAGTGCTTTTCACTATTCATAAATTTATTTTCCGCGACCGTAAAATCCAAATAATATTTCTATAGGTCCAGAACATTTCCAGTAACCCCTAAAATAATTCTGGACGCGTTCCGAAACATTTCCGTATCAATGATTTTCATCAGCGAAAAGCAACCAAAGAATTTCCGGCAGCTCCGAAAACTTTTTCGGTTTTCTCTCCGGAAAAATTCCAGAAGGTCCCAGAACAATTCCGGCACCCTCCAAAAGTTCCAAGCGCGTGCCGAAACCTTTTTGGCTCAATGGTTTACTCCGAAACAACTTTTCAGTTTCACCGAAACTTTTCCAGTTTTCTCTCCGGAACTTTTCCATTGCCTCCGAAACTTTTCCGGTGACTTTCTCTCAGACTTCTTGTCTAGTATTCTATATATAGATGACCCCTAAGCGTGTGACCCTGTAGGTTCGGTGAGGTATAGACATGACCGGAACACTTTCTGATCAATGATCAATAGCGGAACCGTGGACATCCATATTGATCCCTATACCCACACGAATGAATATTCGAGTGAACCTGTAGTTTGCCGTGTGCTATTCCTGTTGCTTCACGATATGTTACAAACACCCGAGGCGAGACTTATCGGCATCGCCGTGGATCAACAACTTGTCCACTATGCCAGTTACCTCGTTGCCGGTTTTGTTTTATTTTCTCGTTTTCGCGTTCCGGCAACCCTGTGATCAAATCACATTGTGTCTGGCCAGACGATGATGGATACCGTAACACCGAGAGGGCCCTAAGAATATCTCTCCATCATCGGAGGAGCAAATCCCAATCTTGAGCTATCAAGTTTCTTGTCATACTTTTCCGTGAACCCGTAAGCCGCCGTAATAGCCACCCTGTTATAGATGACGTTTAACAAACCCTAAAGTTCACGAAGCAAGTACGAAGGAACTCGATACTCTCATGGTCTAAAGAATTATGCAAACGTTAACTTTCTCTGTGTTATTAGCCATTTACTTGTGACGAATGTATCTCATAGCATAACATCAATTCGGGTCGATTCAACACAAATGTTCTTCTAACATTGTGCCCTCAAAATTGCCGGCATAGTCATGCCCATGATCAGGAAAACAGGATCAGCATGCAATACTTGAGCTAGTCTTAGAGGCATGACTAGGAATACATTTAACGTTTATTATACCACACGTGCACATGAGTTTCCCTCCGAGCCTAGTGGTTATTGTAGACTCGAGAATCATTGCTGTTATAGCATGGAACATAAAGATCAATTACAAACTTGAAGATAAAAAATAACTATTATTATTGCCTCTAGGGCATATCTCCTACACCCACACGTCGGCGCCTTTTTAACTAGTTAATTAGTCCTATTCTAGATACTGACGCGGGGGACCCACATGGCAGTGTCACAGCCGGTGATTTAAACGACGGCGCGCGCGCCGGCATCCACAGACGCGGCGGCGATGGCCGGAATCCCTACTCCGGCGACAATTTGGCGCGCGGAGGCTACTGTTCGAACGAGCGCGGCAGCGCGCATCTACTCGTGCAAGCAGCGCGTGCTAAGATGGCCAGGAACGACATCGGCGACGATGACCGGCGGCGGCAGGGAGACGGCATCTACGAAAACGGAGCTACACGAGGAGATCTGTCAATCTACGGGGCTAGGCGGCACCAGGGTAGTGCCCTGAGCACGGTAACGTGCTTTGCCTGGCCAGAAACTATCTACGGCGACGACAACGAGCACGACGGCGCTGGCGGAGCTACGGCAGAGGACGACGGCGACAGCAGCTAGCTACAGCTCGGGATCGAGCTCCGACAGAGACGGAAACGGGAGAGGAGCTCGCCGCGGAGCTCACGAAGGCTCACTGGGTTAAACGGAGCGCAGGAGGTGGCAAATCGGGGCAGCAAAGGTCGATGGCCGACGGGAAAGAAGATGATGCGATCCGGCGATGCAGTGGCGCAGAGCTCGAACTAGTTCACGTGGGCAACGTAGTCGAAGCTGGCAGAGCTCCTGGACACGGCCTCAGCCGGCGGGGAGCATGGTGGCCACGGCGACGGCGAAGACCATGGCGAGGGCTATGTGAGGAGAGCGAGCGGGGAAGAGGAGGAATGCGAGCTAGAGTTCGTCCTAGGGGTCGAGGGCGATCATATGTAGCCCTCCAGGTGCCCTGTAGTGGCGTCGTGTCGTCCATCGGCCGGCGGCATCGCGCTCGAGCGCGTACGGTGCTGACACGAGGAAGACGATGACGAAGGTGGGCTAGGCCTAAGCGCTGTGCACTTGGGCCTCAAATGCACAGTGCAGGTTTATCTTTTTCTTTTCTGATATTTATTTCTAGCTACTGTTTTCTATTTAGTTTAGTGACCAAATGATTTTTGTTTGTGATGTAATATTTTGTACAAGTCACCAGCAACATTACAAGGCCACACACAAAATTCCAGAATATTTGGAATAGTGTAAATTTATATTTGGATTTAATAGGTCATGTTTAATCAAAAGTTTGGGTTTAATTTATTTATCCAAATTGAGTTTATTTTATTTTATAAAGTGTTGGGGATTTAAGAAGATAGTTTAGAAAATGTCAGAAGCTATATTTAGATTTGCATTTTTGAACAATATTTGAAATTGGATTAATTCCTAATTGCAATTAACATGGATAAGCATGATGACATGGCATTTTAATTAGGAAAATGATAGTACCATAATAGGGGTGTTACACGCCAACACCGGCCTTGTCGTGCTTCTTGCGGCGCACGATGCGCGGTTGCAGCTGCGTCTGGCCGCGCAGGAACGACTCGTGCGCGAACTCCCATCGGTCCCGGTGCACCTTCCGAAAGCCCTACACACATTATACAGACTACTTCATAGTATTACTAAGAGAAGAAATGTCAAAAGACAGCGGCACGGGAGACCACGCTAGGTAGGTACTCACGTATGTGTTGAGCTGGCGGACGAAGCCGGAGAAGTTGCCGTGCTTGAAGAAGCAGGGGAGAAGGAGCTCCGAGAACCCGGCGACGTCGGTGACGAAGAAGCTGTTGTTGTGTCTCCCCCACCGGACGAGTGCCTCCGTCCTGGGGTCGCACACCACCTGGTACGTCTTGGCTACGAACGGCGCCGTCAGGAGCTCGCCGTGGCCGCACCCGATCAGTGCCAGCGCGAGCTCCGTGTGGAGGCCGTTCATCCTATGTACCTTCTGTGTACTTGCTCTTAAGGGTGGATGAGCCGAGCGGTCTTTTTGGACCGCTCGTGGACCAGACCAGACCGGACCAAAAACCCAAGACCGATAAAAAAATTGAATGGCCCAAGCTGTCACAAAATGGGCCTGAAATTCGACCGGTCCGGTCCAGTTTTGGCCCGGTTCAGCACTGTTAGACCGAAAAGTCCAGGTCCAGGCCCACCCAGCTAGCCTCCTATTCGCTGATGACAGCCTACTGTTCTTCAAGGCATATGGTGTGGGAGCTAACGAGGTGTACCATGTTCCGAATAGTTACTGTTAGGCAACGGGTCAGCGTATCAACTATTCAAAATCATCAATTTATTTCAGCAAAGGAGTGCCAGACTCGGTCAGACAAGAGATTAAGGACACACTAAACGTCCCCAACGAAACTCTCAATGAAAAGTACTTGGGGATGCCATCTGATATTGGTGCTTCGAAGAATGGTGCTTTTAAGTACCTAAAGGACCGACTTTGGAGCAAGGTGCAGGGATGGATAGAGCGCACTATGTCCACGGCGGGCAAGGAGGTGCTAGTTAAATCTGTGGCACAGGCAGTTCCAGTTTTCTCGATGTCATGCTTCAAGTTGCCAAGAGGACTATGTGAACACCTAAATATGCTAATCAGGAAGTTCTGGTGGGGGAGCAAGGACGGAAAACGAAAGCCTCATTGGGTCTCTTGGAAAACTATGACTCAACCCAAGGGAATGGGGGGATTAGGCTTCAAGGATTTCGAGCTGTTCAACCTCGCTATGTTGGCAAGGCAGGCATGGCGCTTGCTTCAAAGTCCTGAAACGTTAAGTGTTCGTGTGCTTAAGAGCATCTATTACCCAAATTCTGATATCCTACAGGCCGAGCTGGGAGGGCACCCGAGCCAAGTTTGGCGAGCTTTAGTGGAGGGGAGAGATACCTTAAAGCAGGGTCTAATAGAACGCATCGGTAATGGAGCTACCACTAACATCTGGACACACAACTGGTTGCCAAGAGAAGAGTTTTTCCGGCCATATGGGTGTCTTGTACAGAACCCACCGACGAGGGTCTCAGAGCTCATTATCAGCGCAACGGCGTCGTGGGACAGACAGCGCGTCCAAACAACCTTCATGCCAATGGATGCACAAGTCATACTTGGAATCCCGCTATGCACACGTAACATACCCGATTTTTGGGCGTGGCACTATGAAAAACATGGGTCTTTCTCTGTGAAATCAGCGTATAAGATGCTGGTTGCTACGAGGCAGCGAAGGGAGGCGTGGCTAGAAGGAGCAGCCTGTCCATCTAGTTCCAGAGCAGAAGAAGGAGCATGGAAATAACTATGGAAGATGGAAGTACCCGGGAAAGTCCGCATGTTCTTATGGAGACTTTCAAAACATTCACTGCCAACGAATGACATAAGAGCACACCGCCACATGGC
This sequence comes from Elymus sibiricus, assembly GCA_039707655.1. NCBI lineage: Eukaryota > Viridiplantae > Streptophyta > Magnoliopsida > Poales > Poaceae > Elymus > Elymus sibiricus. The sequence continues at coordinate 21,986,850 of CM077666.1, forward strand.
TGACTCGAACCTTTGTGGAATCTGCGAGGTCCAAGACTCGTGGCGTCACTCCTTTGGAGTGTACATCGTCGAGAAGTGTATGGGCGCTGGCTGATGAAGAGATCACACGTAAAATCATTGCAACTATAGAGCCAAACGCCAAACAGTGGCTGTTTACACTGATGGAGATGTTATCACATGAAAAATTTGTCATCCTGGCAGTTACGTTATGGTCTATATGGCATGCCCGACGGAAGGCCATCCACGAAGCAATCTTCCAGAGCCCCCAAGCGACACACAGTTTCATCGACAGGTATATCGAAGACCTGTCTATCATTAGAGGCAAGGAACAGATCCCGTCCCGGAACGCTACAGTACCGCATCAATCACGTCCAAAACCGAGGAAGCCGCCATCTGGATACTGTAAGATCCATGTCGACGCAGGTGTGTTAGCAGGGAGAGGAGGTTTGGCAGCGGCTGTCTGCAGAGATGAAGGGGGTAATTTTATGGGGAGTTCGGCACTAGTTGTCGAAGGAGTTCTTGATCCGGCCATCCTAGAAGCTATAGCCTGCCGCGAGGCTCTTTCTCTGGCAGAAGACTTGGGCGTCCAAAACTTTATGGTGGCCTCGGACTGTCAGCAAGTTGTATCAGATATTAACAGGAGCGCGCGAGGAGCATATGGTGCAATCATTAGTGAAATAAATATCAAAGTGTCTACCCTTCATTGTAAGTTCTCTTTTGAGAGTCGTGTTGTTAACTATGAAGCACATAGCCTAGCTAAGTTTTCCCTTTCGAGAGGTCCGGGACGCCACGTCTGGTTTGGCGTTCCCCACGACCAAAGATGTATCCCACTCCATGTGGACTTTGATGAATAAATCAGGTTTTTACCCTAAAAAAAAACTATTCTAGGGGTAGCCTCTGGAACGAACCCACAGCGGAAGCTTTTCCTAGCGCGGAGCGCTCCAGCGCCGCCATGTGGCACGTGGCGGGCGCTTCTCCCATTGGAACAATTTTTCTACAGGTTTTTTTTGGTTTTTTCGGTTTTTTTCCTTTTTTCTGGGTTTTTTTTTTCTGGGTTTCCCCTTTTTTCTGTTTTTTTCCGGGTTTCCTTTTTTCGTTTTCCTTTTTTGAATTTTCGATTTCTGGTTTTTTCTTGATTTTTATTTTTTTCCACTTTTTCCCCTTTTTTCACTTTTTTTGGTTTTTCTGTTTTTTTATTTTTGGTTTTTTTTCCTGTTTCATCGGTTTTCTTGGGTTTACGACTGGCGGAAGCGTGTGCTTCCACAAAAGAGAAGCACAGATGTGCTTCCGCATGAAGCACAGTTGCTTCGGTGCTTCCTCCAAAAATGAAGCATGGTTGTACTTCCGCGTGAAACAAAGTAGTGCTTCATCCCATGGAAGCAAAAGTTTGTTTACTTGGAAGTACGAGTTAGTATAGTTTGGAATCACAAGTTACTTGGAAGCACAGATCTGTCCGACAAAAAAGTTCGTCGAAACCTATCAACATGGATCTAGTTTTGAAGATCTCGACTCAAGAAACGCAACGATGAAAACCGTTGATGACTTGGACACACAATTCAAGAGATAAAATATTTAGGAAAAATAAACCTACAAAAAAAATTCAAGAGATAAAATATTTAGGAAAAATAAACCTACAAAAAAAAGCACAAACAAACCGTCTCCCGTGCGTGGGGAGAATCCCACCAAAACTCTCTGGTTGCCATGTCACCAGAGGAGGTGGAAGTGACTTTGCAACGGTACCCCTGATTTCGCTCGTTCGCTCCCGTCAGACCCCCATGACCCATCCGTCGATAGGTTTCCACGCCGCCGCCGCCAGTAGCCAGCCCACACACCCCGCCACCTCCGCTGTTCTCCTGCGCCGCCGCTGGCTGGCAAGATGGCCGCCGCCTGCTGACCTTCCCTACTCTCCTGCGCCGCCGCAGCCATTAGCCCACGCACGGCCCATAGCCGCCGCCCGTGGTTCCTCGCTGCACCCGACGTTGGATGGCTCGCCCTCGGCACCGGCGGAGGACACCGATGTTCTTTGACCCACTGGACGCCGCCGTTTGTCGCTCTGGTTCCTCGCCGAGGGTGCCGCCGTCCCTCCGCTGCAACGAGCACAAGCAGGTAACCTGCTCCGTCCTTGCCATCCTCTTTTGACGACGACTCGGGCGCCCATCTGGCCATGCCCACACGCCCTGGTGCCCACCAGGCCACGCGCCTAGCAGCCCACGCCATGGCTCACACTGCACCGGCGCCGGCAGCGCGCACGCACACACACTGCACCGGCATAGCACGCCCAGCAGTTCGTGGTGGCCAAACGCACCGGCACAGCACAGAACGCGCGCACACCACGCACTCTTTTTTTTTGAAGGACCCAGTACTGCAATTACTCAAAGCGGTGGGCAGTACAACTCACAAACAGGACCACAACTAAGCAAGGAACTACAAACAAGCGCCTGAATCTTACAAAAAGGACCCCAAACAGAAAAGAAAAAACGCGATCGGGTCCAAGCTGCTCCCCGGTGGAACCAATCTTCGCCGGCGCCGGGGACGGACCACTTGGTCCGGCGAGACTTCCGCAGATGCACACCGCAGACTCCATCACGAAGCAGCATTGCCTCCCATATAGCTTCAAGGCCGGGAGGAAAGAACTTGGCCGCCATTCGGCCTGAAGATTCGCCGGATCGTCGAAAGAGGCCGGCCAGCCAGCGTGGGCGCCGTAGCTCCTCCGGAACCACTGTCGATTGTGCTCTGGATCCCCATCACCCGTCTCCAGCTCCATGCTGGAAGTCCTTCTGCAGATCCGGGGACGACACGCCTGAGCAGAGAACGAAGGCTGCGAGCACCTCGTTCTGCACGCACCACTACGCCAGGCCCATCTACTCTTCTCCTCCAAGATCTGCCTTCCCATCTCCACAGAGGCAAGAGAGAAATTGAAGAACGAAGAGGAAGAGGACTCACCTGGCGCACCACATCCCCCCTCCTCCACCATCCACCAGGGGGAGCCCCTGAAAGGTGCCTCAGATCCGACCAGTTCTCTAGCTCCGGCAAGCTTTGCTTCGACCACCATGGACGCAACGGAGTTTACCAGGAGCAAAAAGGAAAGTCCAAGATCTGGATTATTGGGGAACAAACAAGAAAAGGAGACACCTACTATACACATGACAGAGCCAGGCCTCTCTTCCTCTCCCTTCCGGCGCCGGAGCGGCCGGAGGAGGGAGGGAGAGTGGGAGTGGCCGGAGTCGGCGGCGATAGCTGGGTCTCGAGGGGAGAAGGGAGCGGCACCACGCACTCACGCATCGGCACTGCACACACAGCAACGTGCCGCTCGGTCCAGCCCGGTTCAACGCCCAGCCGGTCCGGTCCCGTGAATATCGGACCGTTCAGCCGCCGGTCCGGTCCCGAGCCGGCTCGCTCACGGCCGGTCAAAGCCCAGCTCGGTCAGGGAATTGTTCTCCACCACGACCGCGCGGACCTCAGACTATAACTCACTCCCGGACGTCAAAATCCCTCTCAAAAGACAGGCTGGCTGGCAGTTGTGGTTGCTTTTAGGCCAACTCCAGCGCACGACCCCATCCCGTCCGGACCTGTCCGTTTGGGGCAAAACGGACAAACCCCACGACCCAGCGCGCGTCGGCCTGGACCCATCTTGTCCATTTTGTATCCAGACCGACCCATTTCCAGCGCAAACATGCGCCCGGTTTGGGTCCAGGCGGACAGCGAACGGACGCGTCTCTCGTCCGCGTCGAGGCCGCGTGGCAGGCGGCCACCTACCTTCCACCGCCCAAATTAACTGCGCACGCGCGGTCGGCCCCACCTGTCATCCGCCCAGGCGAGCGGTCGCCGTCGTTCTTAAATGGGAAGCCGTGGACCGGTCACAGTCGACGCTCCCACTCCATTCCTGCTGCCTCCTCGAAACCTGACACCCAAACCCTAGTTCTCCCCTCCCCTTCCTCGAGCTCGCCGGCCGCCGGCAGCCATGGTGAGGTGAAGGAGGAGGTGTTGGAGGAGCAGCCCGTCGCCGCGTTCCACCCGCGCCTGGTGGGCCAGCGGTGGAGCTGGTCGTGCATGGCCACGGACATGGCCGACGCCGTGGGGGCCAGGTCTTGGTGCCCCACGCCGCCGCGGTCACCGGAGCGCGACTCGTCGCCACGGGGAGAGGTGGTGCAGGCGCCTCCCACCTTCCAAGGACCACCGTCCCACCTCTGGACGCCGTCGCCCTACATCGACCTCACTGGCGACGAGGACGACAACGGCGGCGCGTGAGACGGCGACAGGCACGGCAGCAGCGCGCGGGCGGCGCTTATCTTTTTTTTTTAGTTTTTATGTTAATTATGTTCTAAGCACTGTGGAGGCCGTGAAGACTATAATGTTTAATTATGTTTTAATCATTATGTTTGCGTATTATTTGATTTTTTTCGGCATTTGTTTGAGTTTTGCGATTTTTCTTATATCATGTCCACCCCGGACATGATTTGGGGTGCGGCCGCGCGTTAGGCGTACCGACCCGGCAATGGCCCGATCCGGACATGGGCTACCCCATTGCCGCCCCAAACGGACAAAAGCAGGTCGAAGCGGACGTCCGTTTGGAGTCGTGCGCTGGAGTTGGCCTTAGACCACACTGACGCCGGCCACTGGTGCACGTACGTACGGTGAATTAATAATTAGCTAATCAATCAAAGCAACCCGAGTGGACATGATCAAATGAAAACTCGACAGATATGTACTAACCTTCTACTGTTACAAACTGTATGGGCCCTCTCTTCCTGCCCTTCACTGGATTGATCGATTAAACAAGCATTAGGACGCTATGATGTAGGTAGGTGTGCTCTCTTTGTAAATAACTTATCTCCTCGAAGGCTATTGGGAGTGATGAAAGGGAAAAAAAAATTAAACACGGGCAAAAGCTTTGCCCAATCCATTAATTAAGAAGAATATTGTTGCCTAGTTTTTTTTTTTGCGGATAATATTGTTGCCTAGTTAATTACAAAAAACTAAGCGAAAACCGATACAACAAGGGCCAAGCCCACTCTCGTTGACCGCGTGCCCAGCGTCACAATAGACGCCAACCATACAAACACATACCAACGGGAGGCCTTCCACCCCCCGTCAGACAGAAGAACTCGTGACTGCTATGGGAGGAGCAGACCCGGGACTTTCCAACAAAGGTGAAGAGGCAAGCACTCCACAAGACCTAGCGCCAATTGCATTGACCGACACGCCGCCGACAAACATCGATGGCAACCTCATCGCCCACACAACACGAGGCTAGTGCCCTTGAAGCCGTAGAACTATGAGGCCGCCTCCTCGACTTCCAGTCGCTCCACCGCGCCCTGTGCAGTCCACCAACACCACCTTCTGGGGCCGCTACCCCGACATACCACCACTCCTCCTCGAGCCGCAACACCGCACGACCCAGTTGTCCGCAACCCGAGCTGCACAGGACAACTGCTCGCAGACCACGACCGTAGCACCACTTTCGGGGCCGCTGCCCCAACATACCGTCCAACCGTCCCCTCGGGGACACTTCGACCGAGCCGACCAACCTGCCTCCCAAGCAGCTCAGGATCGCCACCCAAGCCATGCAGAACTGCAACTCTATCCCGTGGAGCTGCGGCGACATCGCTTTCCGAGGCCGTCACCTCGGCGCACATCAACCCCCCGGGGTTACCGCCCCGACATCCACCGACCCCGATGCAGAAGACCTCAAAACGGTTGTCAACCTAGCTCTCCAACGCAACGCCCCCAAGGAGGGAAAGATAAAGACGCCGCCGTCGCCCACTGCGGATAGACATCTAAAACTTAAGTTTTCACCCGAAGGAACAAGGCTCGTGTGTAGGAGCCAAAGCTTCACGAAGATGCCTTCAAGAAGGGAGATGACGCCCACGAACACCGCCATCTTCGGCACCGACCGAAATCAGAGCAAGACTTTCGTCCGAAGCTCCTCCGTCTACTTCGCAAATCAGAGCACCCAAGCGTGTCCCGACCCTTGGAGCTGTGCACGTTGCGCATTGATCTTCTGCCATCAACCACCAAACACCACCACGTAGAACACCCCTCCAGCACCTCATGCATGAGGAGAAGCCGCATGATGTCCCGGACCAGGTCCGCGCCGAATCAACACGGCCTGGCCACCTCCCGAGGCCTCCGCCCTGGCTGCCTCATCATGCTGGAGCACCAGCCACGGCCACCCGCACCCAAACCTGGCCAAATGGGCCGGCCCGGCCCGGCACGGCCCGAACTGAGTTAAACGGGCCAGACACGGCACGGCCCGGCCAAGCACGCTTAGTACACGTGCCGTGCCAGGCCGGCACGCGTGCTGACCTTCGTGGCCCAGGCGCGGCACTACTATTAAACGGGCCAGCCCATCGGCACGTTTAGCCGTCAGCCCACCTATTATTCAGCCTATTGGGCTGCCTATTGGCCTGTAAAAAATAAACAGGTCGTGCCGTGCCGGCACGCGTGCCCAGCCTGCAGGCCCAGGAACAGCCCTAGGCGGGCCATGTGCCGGGCCGGCCCGTCATGGGCCGGGCACGCGTGCTAACGGGTCGGCCTGCCAGGCACGGCCCAGTTGGCCAGGTTTGCCCGCGCCATAATAGGCAGCAGAAGCAGATCCACTAGCCACTCTGCTTCTCGCCATCTCCACACCGCCTGCAGCCTGTCGATGAGCACCGCAGTAGCCCGCACATGACATCGACGCCGCTGGCCAGCACCAGCACTGCCGGGGCGAGCAAATCCACCTCCCAAAAAAAGGGGATCAAGATCCAGCCCACGCCGCAGCGCCAGCACCATGTCACAGCCATGGCGCCCATGGCCCTCAACCCCCAGCATGGTAGTGCCCTCGTCCTTAGCGTGGCCACACCCTCGGCCTTCAGCGCCGCCGAACTCCCGCGGTGACCGACCTCCACTTCGAGGCCATCGCGCCCCTCCAGCGAGCAACCCCGGCACCGACCCGAGCAAATCTCGCCACCGTCGGCCGCTGGCCGCCAGCGGGCTTTGCCCAGTGGTGTGAGCCGACAGCGGCGCGCGGGGGGAGTGGGGGTGTGGCAGAGATAGTGGACGAGGGGTGGCGGAGGCTGCCGCTAGCTTTTTCAGTCAGAGCCGCTCCTCACGAGAGACGCGAGGGGCGTGTTTGAAAGGGAAATTCATTACTCTAAAGCTGGACTATTACAATCAGCCTTTGCCAGATCCATTAGAGGAATTGGACAAGGTCGTGGCGAAAAATCGGAGAGCAAAGAGACCACTGGCGAAGCTACAACAAGGCCGAATGGGCCATGGCCCACCCCAGGGCTGGAGCAAAAAATATAGTTATATGAAGTCCAGCGCACAACAGTGCACTGGTTTCCAATTTGGAACTGCCTCTATCCATATGTATAGGGCCTAATATGTATTTCGAGATTTACTTTCACCACTTGTTATACCAATAAAATATGATTTGTTGGCTACAAAAAGTATACCATTGGATTTGTATTTGAAAGGAGTTTTCAATTGTATAGATTTTATAACATACATCTCATAATTTTTTGACCTTATCAATGGCCAGAGTACATCTCAAAACACGTATTAGACTCTATATATATGGATAGAGGGAGTACGCTACAGGAAAATACTTATAAGCCGAGTATCACAAATACTCGGTGAAGACCCTTTAAACCTCGGCTACCAGTAAGCCGAGTGCTGCACCCGGCTTACGATGCTTGGCTTAGATCATTCTGATAACTGGATGTAAGCCGAGATCTTTTTCACGGGGAGTCGGCTTAGCTATAAGCTGAGCTCAAACCCCTGGCTCTCGGCAACATAAAGGCACATGACGGCCGCCTGATGGAAACAGGGGTGCTACATGGCCCCTCTGTAAGCCGAGTGCCCCTCTCGGCTTCATTTTCCTGCTTAGAGCAATCACGTGCCGCCACATGCCCAGTAATAAGCCGAGTGTCCTTACATACATGCACGGCTTATAGGTAAGCCGAGATCCTCCATCTGTGCACTGCTTATACGTAAGTTGAGGCCCTTCTCAACTTTATTCCTCTGCTCGGAGCAACCACGTGCCTCCACGTGCCTATCCATAAGCCGAGTGTGTTTGCACACGTGCACGGCTTATACGTAAGCCGATTTCCTGGCCGGGGTCGCACGGCTTATAGGTTACATGTAAGCTGAGATCCCCTCTCGGCTTACACCTGTAATGGCAATGCCATTTGGTTCTGGGAGTTCCCACGAGCTGACACGTGTCTTGTAAGCCGAGGTCTATGCTCAACTTACATGTGTAAACCGAGTACAATACTCGGCATATATCCCAGAATGCTTTTTTGTTTGTTTGTTTGTTGGGACAACCCTGCAATTCAGATAGATCATATACATATCCAACAGTAAATGTCCAGCAAGCAATATATAAGCAACATGTACATAGCACCGCTACGAACATAGCAATATATAACAAGTTCACAACCAAAAGCATGAGTCCAAGGTCACAACCAAGCATGAGTTCCAAGTTCGTAAGTAAACAACCATACATGTCCATATACGAGTAACATAACAAGTTCACAACCAAGTCAACTAAGGACGAAAGATGCAATGAGCTCCACCGCTGAGAATATAGCATGTACGCCCACCGTCGACGGCATCCGCGATGCAAACCTACAAGTTCATTAGCACAAGCATGAGTTTCCAAGATGAAAGTGCAAACGATCGACAAGGCACAAGCATCAACAAGGGTTGGAACAATTCTTTATTTTCTTGTTGGTTCCTTCTTTATTATTTATTCAAAGTGAGTCTCTTCCATTCGGTTCATTAGCTTTACTAAAAATAGAAGCTAAGAAGTAGGAAAAAAGAAGCATCAATAAGGTTCAAAGTGGGGCTCTACCATCAACAAGTATGAAAATAGAAGCATCGATAAGGTTCAAAGTGAAGCAAAGAAGTATGAAAATAGAAGCACCAATACTTGTGCGCTCTACCATCTCTACTGAACAAACGCACTATACATCGACAAGGCACAAGCATGAGTTTTCAAGTTCAGAGTGGGGCTAGATCAAGATTTCTAACATTTTTGTGGGTTTAAGGCAAATGTTTACAAGTTGAGAAGCCCAAGCGTCGACAAGGCACAAGCATAAGTAGTTAGTTCATAAGCATAAGCAACGACAAGGCACAAGCATTGACAAATACCTGGAGTGGTCATTGTTGCGTGGAGGTCGAAGCGCCATGAGCCGTAGTAGGTGTGCCTGGGCTTGCTTGCACAAGTGTAGATCCACCTATCGACACATTGTTGGATCCAGCCGACTGAGGGATCTGTAAGCATGAGACGTTAAGCTTATGTGATGGTAAAATGCATGATTGAAAAGTTGGAAGACTTACAAAGCCGAAAGTAGGAAGAGGGGGAAGAGGAGGAAGACTCTGCGAAGCCATGCCGCTCATACCCATGCTCTGCAGATTATTTTTTAGCACGTGAGGTTACATGATATTGCATAGATGAATGGAACTAAATCTTTTGATTCGGTATTAATGATATAGCACGTGAGGCGAAGGACTTACCGCCATGCAGGAATCGAAGGCTTCGAACCTCGCCTGGATTCCTGCTGCATTTGTGTCAGATTGGCCTGAGCCTCCTACTGCATTTGTGTCATATTGGCCTGAGCCTCCTACTGCAATCTGGCTTCTTCCTCCCGCTTTCTGGTTTCTTCATCCATGCGGGCCTACAGTATGCCATCGCAAGAAATTCATCATCGTTGCAGTGCAAACAAACAATCACATGGAAGATCAATGAAGCAGAACATACCTGGAATTACTGGATCATCTGCAACACCATCAGTGGGCAACGCTCTATAGCAGGCTGAGAGCTCGTCCTGCTAGCACGGACCTAGGATAGTTTTGGAATGTCCTCCTTAGAGATGCTACCATCGCCAACCCATAACCGGCCATTCTTCTGGCCTTCTCCCACCAATACGGAAACCACAACGTCAATGTCCCATGAGGCCGAATCAGACTTGGGCGCGTGCACCTCCTTGAACTTCTTGTATCCTTCAATCCTCAACTTGGCGCCTGGGTTGATCCACTGCTCCCCCTGAATGAGCGGATTCTGCTTCTTTGGCTGGCGGGTGGCACATAATCCCGTAAAGGTATTGCGCTTCTCTTCGCCCTTGCCTTTCTCTCTATTCTGCAATACAAAGCAATATGATCCATAAAGGGACAAGGTATTGAGTAGTTCATAAGCACAAGTTCAGAAGTTCATAAGTCGAATGATATTGTTACCTTCTTCTGCACGTATGCGGGGAGGGTGAGGTTGCCTTGAAGATGTATAGACCACCCATCAAGCCATGCCGCTCTGAAACCAACTTGTGCTCGTCCTTGTACTCCTGGCTTATCCACCTAGATGTGATGCGCTTGTAGCAAGGAATCTTGTCGGTGCACCACGAAGGAACCACCTAAGTATGCCAAATACATGTTATGAATGAAACTAAGTTGTTTCATCCAGGCAATCATAAGTAAATGGAAACTACCTTCATGTATTGGGAACGGGTGAGATGAAAACTCCGGGCTATCATTTTTGGGAGGTTTGTATTGTGTTCTTCCGCAAAATACTTGACCACACAGTCGACGCGCCCCTCATAGTGCATGTCATGGACAAGCTTCCTGGCAATCTCCTCCATGACAGCATTAGCGCGATCCAGCATACCCTCGACGCAAGTAAAGAAACCCTACAAATGTGCATAAAGGCGCATAGGACAAAGTGATCAGTGCAATGATTTTGAATATTGACAAAGAAATAATTATGAATATTGATAAAGAAATTTACCCAAAAATCGTTGACCACCCACTTGGCGGCATTGGCGTACACCCTCTTGTCCTTGTCTGGGGTATCCGGAGCGTGTTTGAAATACCCCCATGACCAAGCTGGCTCCTGGACTCCATCTCCTATGTCGACCAGGCCATGATAATACTCCCTACAAAGACATCCAATGATGCCGCTTGACAGGCATGGCGGCCACAGGTCTCCAATAACCTCGAAAGACCTGCACAATGGAAAGGCAAGTCAATCATTATGTGCAAAAATCTTGAACATAAACATGCTATTGAGAGTTAGCAAAAGCACTTACTTTTTTTTCCTTTTGGTGCAAGAATGACTCGTTTATGTGCATATGGTCGACCGGGGAACTTGGAAGACCCATGCAACCAGACTTTGCCCTCCTGAGGCTTCGGCCATTCCATCTCCTTTGTCGAGTCCTCCACCTCATACTCCCTCTCAGCCTTCTTCTCCTCCTTAGCTACACCACATGAGGACCTTTCCCCACACTGGTATCATGACGAGTAGTCGCCCGCTCCTCCTCCTCTTCTGCCTCCTCCTCCGTTTCCTCCTCGGAATGGGCGGGTGAGGGGGGACTAGCAAGATAGGGTGCAGGAAGACGACCACGTCCTCCACCCCATCCACTATCAGACATGGCTAACCATGCGGGTTTGGCCACGCGCACCTGGGTGGAAGCTGCTGCATCGTCGCCCTTCTTTTTGGCCATCTCCTTCGTGACTAGCGGGCATCTTTTAATCACATTGCCAAGTTTGGCAAGTTTGCTCTTCATGTTTCCTGGCATCTTTTAATCACCTACTATGACCAAGAGTATTTTGAGTAGTTCATGTATAGCAGTTCATATGCAAAACTAAAGCAGTTCAGAAGTTCATGTATAGAAGTTCATATGCAAAAGAAAAGCAGTTCAGATGTTCATGTATAGAAGTTCACAGGTTTAGAAGTTCTTGACGAGAAACACAAGTTCATAGTACATAGAGTTGTTACACCCAGAAGTACATCGAGTAGTTACACTCGGTAAAGTTTACATTCAGGAGTACATAGTTGTTACAAGTTTCAAAAGCCATAGTCGTCATCGTTGGGATCATCGATTGGCTTGGGAGTTTCGTCATCGCTATCACGCATGTCGTCCCACCATTCATCCATGTGGCCTGCAGGTGGACCATTCGGCTCATTGTCTTAGCCTAGACGGACCCGTTCAAGTAAATCCAGGTCCCTAAGTCTTGAACGATTTCATCGGTGTCCGACTCATTTCCTGCTTCCGTGCCCTCATCTTCTTGTTGCTCATCATCAATTTCCATGTCCTCAGGAGTGGGCAAGTGAATATTGAATTCCCCTATGAGCCCGTGTTCTTATTATGGGAGAAAGATAGCGAAGGACCTTTTGGGGGATTGTGAGCTACCTCTTCTGAACAACACCAGCGTCGACCTCGATATACCTAGAGGAACTGCACTCTGGACAGTAATTTGCACCCGCATGTTCTTTCCTAAATAAGATGCATACCTTTGGACAAACATGTATCCACTCATATGGCAGCTTAAGTGCACCGAGGATTTTGTTCGACTCGTACATGTTCTTTGGGAAAATATGGTCTCCCGGCAACAGGGTGCCAAGAACGGCCAGAACTATATCGAAGGCGTTTCTAGTCCAGCCAAACTGTCTCTTCATGGCCAGTAGGCGTGCGATGGCACCCAGTTGAGTAACCTCTGTATGCCCATGAAGGGGTTTTTATGCCCCATACAAAGTTTCATAGAACTTGTTCGTGCTTTGCACCTCCTCCTCCTCCTCCCGTGCCTCTTCACCTGCGGCTGGATTTTCTGGCGCACGTGCATTTTCCAGGTCATCTAACATGGCTTCAACCCGAGTATCATATTCGCCTCTGTGTTGTCGTACCACCTCCTCTCCCACACACTCGGGCTCGGACTCACCATGTAAGAGCCACCGGTGATAGTCTTGCTTAAACCCATTCGAGAGAAGGTGCCGACCCATAACTTCCTTTGTTCTTTCATGGTTGTTATGGCGAATGGTGCAGGGGCACCACACTCCACCACATCTCGGCAACAAGCTGAGAAAATGTGCATCCGGAGAACAATGGGGAAACGCTGCCAAATTCTGTCTCGGATCGGAGTAGAGCATGAAAATGAAACCAACCTACACATCCTTGGGTTGTCCATGAAAAGCATGGTCAATTCAAAAGAGTTACGATTATAAATATGCAGAGCTGCATGTTTATAAATGTAACCCTTCCGAACGGGAGATGTCTAGGTTATGCGACTAGCTACATGATATACAAATAAATAAACCCTAGGTACAATGACTGGAAGGGAGGCGAAAGATTATTACCCTCAAAGCGTGATCGGCGAAGGTCGTCCCTCCAGCACGAAGCCTTGCGATGATGGTCGTGGTGCCAAACTAATGCGTGTCCTGCACAAAAGTACAAACTGGCGTCAAGCATAATTTACAGACACACGCATGACTCAACACCATTCACCTTAACCTAACCTAAAAGACTTGTCTTCGAAGACCCTTCGAGTCAACCAAACCCTAAACCCGTTAAACCCCTAAGCGGGGACTAGCACTCACGTGGACTTCGCCCAAACCCTAAACCCGTTAAACATAGTGCCACTCATCCTTGCCCCTAAACCCCTAACCTAGAAGAATTATCTACACAGATCATCATATGAACTACAATATACATGTTGTACTATAAACACTATAGCTATATGCAAAAGAAAGGACCATGTCCTAGGCAAACAATACCACTAGGTCAACTTGATCATAAAGTAGTTCTATATGGAATAGACCACTACCAGGAACTATAGCATGTATATGACCAAATCATAGTTATACTTAACTAAGCCTCTAATACAAATAACTAGAACATGTCCCGCAAATCAGAGAGCCCAGTAGGTGACCCTAGCATGTACAAGTGATATCACCAGAAATATAATCATGAACAATAGCTTAGCATTCTGAAATTAAGGAATTCTCCAAGCTAAGGACTTAGCACAGTGCTATAACCACAACCACAGTGCACAGCGGCCAGGACAAGCCTCAATCTCACATCAACAAGCTCATGAACATAACACCATAGTCAAACAGTAGCACGTCAAGGACCAAACCAAATTGTGTCAAACAGTAGCATGTCAAGGATCATTAGCTAGGATAAAAATGGACAGAAAATAAAAATGAGAAGGGAGGGAAGAGGGAGCTAGCTACCAGGGAGGACGAGGAGGTTCTCGGGAGGAGGAGGCCGCAATGTCCAGGGAGCTCGCGGCGGCGATCGGCGGCCGTGCGTGGGGTAGCAAGTAGGGGCCGGTGGAGGGAGGAGGGCATCGGGTGGTGGCGGCGCCCGGAGTAGAGGCCCTCGAGGCCTATGCTCTTCGCGGCGACGGTTGGAGGTGAAGGCTCGGGGTTGAGGGGGCAAGCGGTGGAGACGGAGCTCGGGGTGGAGGGCGAGCCTTCGTGCGCAGTAGTCCTATTTATGAAGCAAGTGCCACATCAAAGTTGTTCATTGGCTCTTTACACATTACACCACTCTTATATACATATATTAGGGCCGCATGCAAGCGGGGGAGGGTTTCTGACCCTCCCTCACGCAGTTTCGGGCGAAACCCTGATCCGTGGGCCCCGCATAGTCCAGCCCTTTGACCGACTTCAAAAGGGAGTAGAACCTGGGGATTTTCTCTTGGTTTGTGTTAGGGTAGGTCATAGGAACATGGAAAATGAAAATTGACCCCAAGTTTTTGTAGGAGATATTCCCTAGACGCAATAATAATAGTTATTTTGTATCTCCAAGTTTGTAATTGATGTTTATGTTCCATGCTATAACTGCAATGATTCTCGAGTTTACAATAGCCACGAGGCTCAGAGGGAAACTCACGTGCACGTGTGGTATAATAAACAGTGAAATGTATTCCTAGTCGTGCCTCTAAGACTGGCTCAAGTGTTGCATGATGCTCCTGTTTTCCTGATCATGGGCATGACTATGCCGGCAACTTTGAGGGCACAATGTTAGAAGAACACTTGTGTTGAATCGACCCGAATTGATGTTATGCTATGAGATACATTCGTCACAAGTTAATGGTTAATAACACAGAGAAAGTTAACGTTTCCATAATTCCTTAGACCATGAGAGTATCGAGTTCCTTCATGCTTGCTTCGTGAACTTTGGGGTTTGTTAAACGTCATCTGTAAAAAGGTGGCTATTACGGCGGCTTATGGGTTCACGAAAAAGTATGACAATGAACTAGATAGCTCAAGATTGGGATTTGCTCCTCCTACGATGGAGATATATTCTTGGGGCCCTCTCGGTGTTACGGTATCCATCACCGTCTGGCCAGACACAGTGTGATATGATCACAAGGATGCCGGAACGCGGGAACGAGAAAAGAGAACAAAACCGGTAATGAGGTAACTGGCATAGTGGAGAAGTTGTTGATTCACGGGGATGCTGATAAATCTCACCTCGGGTTTTGTAACATATCGCGACGCAACGGGAATGGCAGACAGCAACTACAGGTTCACTCGAATATTCATTCGTGTGGGTATAGGGATCAATATGGATGTCCACGGTTCCGCTATTGATCATCGATCAGAAAGTGCTCTGGTCATGTCTATACTTCACCGAACCTACAGGGTCACACGCTTAAGGGTCATCTATCTACTGAATACTAGACAGGGAGTATGAGAGAAAGTGTGCTAGCCCGAGACCGACACTCCAGACGCCTTCCATATATTTCGTTATCGCCGCGTTAATTATTTGTTTGTTGCATTCGTCATGGCATCATCTGCATTGCATCGGTAGTCTGCTGCCGTCATTTTCTAAAACTCATATCCGTTCGTCGTTGCCGCTTCTCCCTTTGTCATCATCACCTTCCCTCAGACCGCTTTTTCTCTGTTCACCCCCCCTGCAACTTAGCCCGAAAACTTCCCCCGACCCGAACCGCCCGGTCGTGACCGAATGGTCCGGTTCAACCCCGAAATACCCCAAACATCTTCGGTTTCTTCATTGGACTCCCCTGGCCTATTATCTCGACCGTCCGATCTAAATCGGAGGGTCCAAAATCTGTCCCAATAGTCATCCCTACCTATTTAAATAGATTAAACCATAGCCCCTAGCTGTCCAATCCACTCATTCCCATCGCGCCGCCGCCAGCCCACCTGGTCTCCCCCTTCCTCGGGATCTGCCCGATCCCACCCGCCAGCCACTGCTCTCCATAGATCCACCCACCACCTCTCCTCGATTTCCAAGCCGAACCAACCAGCGCAGCGCCCCAGCTCCCTGCCGCTCGTGCTCGTCCTCGAGCTAGCAGCTCAGCGCTGCGCGCGTCTCCAACCACCTGCCCGAGCTCCTCCTTCCTCGTCTCCAACTTCGGCCACGAGCCTCCTCGTCCCCGCCGCCGTTTGTCGCCAGAACCAGCAAGCCGTCCTCGCCGCCGTTGCTCCAGCCTCCTCTGGCAGCCGTCGTCGGTGACCACCCGCAGGACCCCATCTCGCGCCGCCCCTTTCTCCTCCTTTTCGTTTCCTTCTCTTGCATGTTCCTCCTCTTTCTCAACTCTCTCTGTCTCTTTACTAGGGAACCCCAGGACGTCCCCAACCTCCATCCATGAACACCGCCAACAGAGCTCATCTTCCCGGCGCGCCCAGGCTGACCCTCCTCCGCCCAATCCCGGCGAGATCCGGACGGATCCGTGCCTCCTCCGTCGTCCTAGCGCCGGACCCTGCCGATGCCTCCCCAGCGTCCTCTGCATCGCACCGCCAAGCCAAGTCCTCGTCATCCCCTGCTCTCCCAAGCGCGTTGACCGAGCGGGTGCCCCGCCAGCGCCCGGCCTGCCTCGCCCATTCGCCCGCTGGGCCACAACTCAAGCCAGCCCGCTCCACCAGCAGGCCTGATGAACCAATGGTGAGCGCTCAGCCGCCCCTGTCCATCGCCTTGTGTGCGATTTTGTATGCGATGCCCAACAAATTTGGCCCGTATCATATTTTTTCTGCTGCTGCGAATTGTCTAATTATCCAGGACCTGCATATTTACAGAAATGCCACTGTTTTGGAATGCTAATAACTAATTATCCATGCATCATAATAAAACATGTCATATATGTAAAATGCTTAGAATTTCATGTAGTTTCATAATATAAAACATGTCATATATGTAAAATGTTGAAATTGTTGTTTGCATTAATTTGCTTAATGACATGCTAAAACGGTTTATTTCATAACTAAATAACCGTAGCTCCGAATTAAATGAACTATATATGTAAATGGAGTAGAAAAACGTGTCGAATAACATGGTGCACTTTCTTTCCCTGTTTAACAACTCTAAAATATGTTTTAGATCAGAACAGTACCAAATTCGATATTGCATATGGGGAATTTCCGGAATTGTTATTTGTTGTTTCCGGCCTCATTTAAATTGCCTAGATAGGTAGGTTACTTGTGCTTCACCTCTCGCCATGATTAACAACATTTAATCTTGCCATGTACATAAACGGGAGTGAACTAAATAATTGAATGTGGAGTTTCGTCAATATGCAACCCGTTGCATATTGAGCTTCACTTAATATGTACTATTTGATTGTTGCACTTTGCCATGCCATGCATCATTAAACTTGACATGCATCATACTTGGTTGTGCATAATGTCATGATTATGCTTGTTTGTTTACCATGTTGTTTGCTTCTTTCTGGTTGTGCTTCTTCTCGATAGTTCCCGGTAACGTTTCAGAGTGTGAGGATTCGTTCATCTACGTTTGTTCGACTACTTCATGGATTCGATCTTCTTCCAAGCGGGATTCCAGGCAAGATGACCATTACCTTGGATATCACTACTATCTTTGCTTGCTAGATGTCTCGATGCTATCACTATGTCTCGCTACCTACCACTTGTTTGGTAGCCTCCCAAATTGTCGTGATACAATCTCTAACCTCCCAAATTGAATAAAACTCTTCCAGCAAGACCCAACTTTGATTTTAAATCTGCCTAATAACTACTAAAACTTGCATAGGGACCTGCTAGCCCCCACGGATAATTAATCAACAAATCGGGCCAGTGCTCCTCATGAGTGTTGGTCCTAAATAGAGTCGTTTGTGGCTTCCCCCGTGGAAACTCGGGTCTCAGTTGCTGTACGCTGCGCTCATCCGATCATGGCCTGATTACGAGATACGCGTGGCTCCTATCAGGGTGTCAGCACGTCGGGAGGTCTTGCTGGTTTTGTTTTATCATTGTCGAAATGTCTTGTGCACCGAGATTCCGACGATGCTTCAGGCTATCCCGATGTTGAGGCCTTTCAACGCAGCTTGTGATAGTTTGTGATGGACTAGTTGGGACACCCCTATAGTGTTAAATCTTTCGGAAAGCCGTGCCCGCGGTTATGTGGCGACTTGGAAATTTATAACCTCCGGTTGTAGAGAACTTGACACTAAATTCAATTAAAATATACCGACTGCGTGCATAACCGTGATCGTCTCTTTTCAAGGGAGTTTGGGAAGTGAACACGGTGGGGTTATGTTTGACTCGTAAGTAGGTGTTCAGGATCACTTCTTGATCATACTAGTTTGCGCCCGATTATGCGTAGTTTACTCTTCTTATTCTTGTACTCGTAAGTTAGCCACATACAAATGCTTAGTGCTTGCTGCAACCTCACCACTTCATCATTCCTCACCCATTAAGCTTTGCTAGTTTTTATACCCTTGGTAATATGACTGCTGAGTCCCATAAAGGCTCATAGATTACTACAACAACAGGTGCAGGTACAGGTAATGCGATGCTTTGACGTGAGAGCGATGCTTGTTCTATGTGTTGTTCATCTTCTTCTTCGACGATCATAGGATGGGTTCCTGGTTGGCAGCCTGGGATTAGCAGGGTGGATGTCGTTCTTCTTTCATTTGATTTCATCCGTAGTCGGATCCTGCTCTTCTGTATGATGATTGCTATGTATTGATGTATTCACGTTGTAACTTGTGGCGAGTGTAAGCCTTTATCTGGTATTCTCATCTATTCAGTACATGGTATGTTGTAATGATATCCACCTTGCGAAGCGTATCAACATGCGTTTCTATTCTTGTCAAGATTTCACCTCTTGGTTGGGATAGAGCCGCATGTTGGGCATTACAAGTTGGTATCAGAGCAGTACCGACCATACACTACTGGAATCTGGCATTTTGCCATCTGTCCCCTCTTTGCCGTCTGCCAGCGGACGGTAAAGAGCGTCTTTGCCATCTGCTTTGTCAAAGCAGACGGCAAAGAAGCAGCTGATGGCAAAGAGATTCTTTGCCGTGAGCTGCGTCTTTGCCGTCTGCTAGCAGACGGCAAAGAGTCATATGACAGACGGCAAAGACTCTGGTGGGCCCCACGGGGCACGGCGTTGGCTAGGTCAAGGCCTTTGCTGTCTGTTGCTTCTTTGCCGTCTGCTAGGGGACGGCAAAGAGCAGAGGGGGGGGGGGGGGGCAATAGGGGCACGACATCCACTCGCTAACGGGGCACCCTCTTTGCCGTCTGCTGGCAGACGACAAAGCAGGGGTTTGCCTTAATGGCTACCCCCCGACCGAAACCCCCACTTCTCTGTCTCTCTCTCACCAGCCACCAGCCGTCGCCGCCCCTCCCCGCCGCCCCGTCGCCGCCCCTCCCCGCCGGCCGGCCGCCCCTCCCTGCCGCCCTATCCTCGCTCGTCGCCGCCCCTCCCTGCCACCCCGCCCCGTCGCCGCCCGTCGCCGCGCAACCCCGCCGCCCCGTCGCCGCCCGTCGCCGCGCAACCCCGCCGCCCTGTCGCCGCCCCGGCGGCCCAGGCCGCCCCGTCGCCGCCCCTCCCTGCCGGTCGGCCACCCCTCCCTGCCGCCCCCCTTCCCCCCTCTGGTGAGCTCCCCCCTCCTGCCCCTCTCCTTGTTTTGTGTTTTTTTTTCTATTTTTGCAAATAGATGTTTAGGTTTTTAGATGTTTAGTTTTCTGTTTTTAGGTAAATAGATGTTTAGATGTTTAGGTAAATAGAAAAAAAATATTTAGACATTTAGGTAGAAAAAAAACCTAGAAGAAAAAAAAGAAGAAAAGAAGAAGGAAAAAAAGGAAAAAGAAAAAAGGAAAAGATTAAAAAAATAAGAAGAAGAAGAAGAAAAAGAAGAAGAGGAGCAGGAGAAGAAAAAAGAGGAAGAAGAAGAAGAAAAAAAGAGGAGAGGAGGAGAAGAAGAAGAGGAAAAAGGAAAGGAAGAAGAAGAAGAAGAGGAGGAGGAGAAGAAAAAAGAAGAAGAAGAAGAAGAAGAAGAAGAAGAAGAAGAAGAAGAAGAAGAAGAAGAAGAAGAAGAAAAAAGAGGAGAGGAGGAGAAGAAGAAGAGGAAAAAGGAAAGGAAGAAGAAGAAGAAGAAGAAGAGGAAGAAAAGGAAGAAGAGGAAGAAGAAGAAAAGGAAAAAAGAGGAAAAAAAAGAAGAAGAGGGGAAGAAGAAGAAAACGACACCCCGACACCCCGACACCCCACCCGACACCCCGACACCACGACACCCCGACACGACACCCCGACACCCCGACACCACGACACCCTGACACCACGACACCCAGACACGACACTTCCGACACCCCCGACCCCCGACACCTCTTCGGCCTCCTGTTGACCGAAAAGGTGCTCTTCGGCCTTCCAGAGGCCGACAGGGTCATATATTTGTGAATTATGAGTTAGGTCATATATTTTTCGATTTTGTTATAAAAACATCATATTTGTGTTGATCGGGTGGATTTAAATGTGCCGTTGTTTCGTCGCTGCGAGGATCTGGTGTTCGACGACCACCCCGTGCGTTCGACGAGCTCCGCCCCTGCGTTCGTGGGTGAGCACAAATGACATCTCCTCCTCCCCCCTTCATTTGCTCTGTTCCGGTCTTCGTGCCGATGAAACTTGCTAGCTATAGGTGTCTTCAATCATCAGTATGCGTGACCACTATGCGTCTCCTGTTCGAAAGGGTTACATCTATAAATATGCATGCATTTGCATATTTATAACCGTGATTCTTTCGAATTGTCCAACGTTATCCATGGACAGCGCGAGTATGTGTAGATTGGGTTCGTTTTCCCATATGCTCTGCTCCAGATCCGATGCAGAATTTCGTCAGTGCCTCCCTGTTGTTCTCCGGGTACACGTTCTCTCTGCTTATTGCCGAGACGTGTATCAGGAGAACAGCGGGGAGGTGCTGCCGAAATTTTGCGTCGGATCCAGAGCAGAGCATGGGAAAACAAACCCAATCTACACATACTCGGGTGGGATTAGGACCTATCTTTACCTATTAGCGTCTAGGTTGCATGGACGTAATAAAACTGACAAACTCCATTAACTGATGAATATGGTTAGCTGAATTATGTATATATTTCTTGTGTGTCCAGTAGCTAGGCAAGATGAGTGATCGTGCGTGGATGTACACCGGTCACACTAATCAGAAAGACATGACCGATGAATGGTTAACAAAAAACCAAGTGGTTTGTGAGAGCCGCATTTGCAAATGGCCAGAGAAAAACCTGGTGCCCCTGTGTCCGGTGCAACAACTATCATAAGAGGACAGAGCTTGAAATGAGTAAACACCTGCAGAAGTGGGGTTTTACGCCTGCTTATACGGTCTGGACATTTCATGGTGAGTCTGCCCAACGTGCCAGAGGTGAGGTGGGCCGTCGTCGCACCGATGAGCATGGTACCGGGATCGAAGACATGGTGGAAGACTTTGATGATGCTCGGGATTCGGATGATGAGATGGAGGAATCTGCAAAGGCCTTCAATGATATGTTGGAGTCTTCAAAACGTCCTCTCCACGAGCACACTGAGCTTTGTCAGCTGGATGCCATCGCACAAGTAATGGCTCTGAAGGCTCAATTCAACTTGGGCAGAGAATGCTACGACGCGATGATGACACTATTTGCACGCTTTCTACCCAAAGGCCATGTAATGCCTGCAAACCTGTACCAGTCGGACAAAATCCTCCGTGTACTTAAGATTCCCTATGAGAAGATAGATGCCTATGAGAATGGATGTGCCTTATTTAGGCTTGAGTATGCGGACTTGAACTATTGTCCCATTTGCAAGTCTTCCAGGTATGTTGTGGTAGACAACGGTATGGGTGAGAAGAGTCAGACAAAAATCCTAGTTAATGTTCTTCGGTATATGCCAATCATAACAAGACTTCAACGTCTTTTCATGGTCGAAGAGACGGCCAGACAGATGACATGGCACAAATTGGGCAAAAGAACCGAACTAGATGCAGATGGGAATCAGATGTTGGTACACACTTCGGACGCTTTTGCGTGGAAGCACTTCGATGCAATACATCATGATAAAGCGGCAGATCCAAGGCATCCTCGAGTCGCCATCAGCACGGATGGGTTCAATGTGTTTGGTTTGATGGCAGCCCAATACAGTTGTTGGCCTGTATTTGTCATTCCACTCAATCTCCCTCCCGGACAGATTATGCAAAGAAAGAACATTTTCCTGACGTTGATAATTCCGGGCCCAACTATCCGGGGAAGAGTATGAATGTGTACATGCAGCCACTTAAGGATGAATTGCAAGAAGCTTGGGATAATGGGATCAAGACATACGACGCCGGTACAAAAAAAAACTTCCTAATGCAAGTGTGGTACATGTACTCGATGCATGACTTGCCGGCGTATGCGCTATTCGTTGGCTGGTGTGTGCATGGAAGGTTCCCGTGCCCCACATGCAAGGCAGCTCTTGAGTTTCGTTGGCTGGATGCGGGTCGCAAGTATTCTTGCTTCGACTTGCATAGACAGTTCCTGGATCCTCGCCATAAGTTCAGAAAAGACAAGAAGAAATTCATCAAAGGTAGAGTTGTCAAAAACTCTGCACCACCTGCGTTGACAGGCCAACAGACCCTGGATCAGTTAAACGCTCTCGAGCCGGATCCAGAGCGTCCAGGGTATTTCAAGGGGTATAATTCGGAACACGCCTGGACTCATAAGACATGCTTGTGGGATCTGCCTTACTTCACAGACCTCCTTTGCCCACACAACATCGACGTGATGCACACTGAAAAGAATGTCGCTGAGGCCCTCTTTGGTACATTGTTCGGCATAGAGGGGGAGTCAAAGGATAATCCTAAGGCTAGAGTCGATCAGGAGGCTCTATGTGATGGACCGCTACAAAACATGTGACAACCGAAAGGAAAGCAGAACTAGACGAAGCCAAAGGCATGGTTCAATCTTGGAAGGCCAGATATGAGGGAAATTATCCTGTGGGTGAAAAAGGAGTTGATGTTCCCCGATGGGTATGCAACGAATCTAAAGAGGGGAGCGAGTCTTGAAAAATTGAAAATATTTGGTCTCAAGAGTCATGATTGGCACATATGGCTTGAGTAGGTAATGCCGGTGATGTTGCGTGGCTTTATCCCTGAGGATGAATGGCTAGTATTGGCAGAGCTGAGCTATTTCTTCCGTGTTCTTTGTGCGAAAGAACTATCGCCTGGCTTGCTAGATGAAATGGAAGAGTTGGCGCCGGAGTTGATCTGCAAGTTAGAGAAGATCTTCCCACCGGGCTTCTTTAATCCAATGCAACATTTGATTTTGCATCTCCCGACCGAGGCACGATTGGGGGGGCCCGTGCAGAATCGTTGGTGCTAC
Source organism: Elymus sibiricus (assembly GCA_039707655.1). Taxonomy (NCBI): domain Eukaryota; kingdom Viridiplantae; phylum Streptophyta; class Magnoliopsida; order Poales; family Poaceae; genus Elymus; species Elymus sibiricus. The sequence continues at coordinate 22,010,218 of CM077666.1, forward strand.
GCAACTGAGAGGATGCAGAAGATGCTTCGAGCAAAATGTAAAAATAAACGTAGAATTGAAGCATCGATGGCCGAGGCATTCATTACTGAGGAGGTGGCAAACTTCGTGACAGCACACTACGAAGCCAAAAATCGTCATTTGTGTTAACACCTGATTTTGGCACGATGCAAAATACAGTAAAAGGTGGGCTCAAGCGGCAAGATCTTCTATACGAGAAAGTTCATATTGCCGGCATGATAGGCTTGCCGGCATGGAATCTTACCACCCGAGTAAAAGCTTGCCGGTGTGGCAAGGAGACGGCCCGGCAAGGAGGCGACCCGGCAAGGAGACGGCCCGGCAGGGAGGCAATCCGGCAAGGAGACGACCCGGCAAGGAGGCGATCCGGCAAGAAGACGGCCCGGCAAGGAGGCGATCCGGCAAGGAGGCGGCCCGGCAAGAAGATATCCCGGCAAGGGGATGACCCGGCAAGGAGGCCCGGCAAGATACCCTAATGGTACTCCTGGGAAGGCGACATCTCGTCGAAGACCGGGGATCAAGATGGACGTGCCGGCTCATCAAGACAGCTTCTAGAGCGGTACTACCGCCTGTATAAGCGGTACTACCGCTTGGGCAGTACTACCGTGTTTTACTTCCGCATCGACTACCGCTTACGAAAATACTTCTGGAATCCCGAGGACCCCAAGCGGAAGTGGCGCGGCACTCCAGGGCGGTACTACCGCTGGAAGCGGTACTACCGCTGGCCTAGAGCGGTACTACCGCTTGTCGATGCACACATTCAGGCAGGTTCGGTTTGAATACGAGTTAAGCTAGAGCTAGGACTCTAGGACGTGAATTGATGTAATTCTCTTGTAAGGAAATCCTAGATGAATCTATAACTTGTACAGGAAGTCCAGCCCCCTCTTAAATAGAAGAGGTGATGGCCGATTGAATATACACAATCGAACAAACAAATCTACATCCTTTTACCCTACTTTTATCCCTCTCCCTTGTATCTTTCTTCTCGTTCTTCGTTCGTTCTTCGTATTGAAGTGCGGCAATCCTCGAGGCTCTAGGGGCGGGCGAACCGACCTAGGGCAGCCCATCGTCCATCCGTGACTCCTGACGGGTTCCATCCCGGAGAAGCGGTGCGTCGGGTCTACAAAAGCGCCTGCCGGATTGTCTTGCGTACCGCGCTTCCGGCAGGCCTCCCTCGACGTGAGCTGCGGTGCATCACCCCCGGCGCCGAGGGTACGCGTGACGCGTTCGTGTGTCAACACACTTTTTGGCGACTCCGCTGGGGAAGATAGATCAAGAATCATCATCAACCATGTCTAATCTCCCCAAGCCCTCAGAAGTTAGCGCCGATAACATCATTAAGCCCGGTCTTGATGAGCTATCGGAGGAACATCGCCAGGCCTACGAAGCGCTCAAGAAAAAGCATGAAGAGGCTTTTGAGGCGCTCAAGAAGAAGCGCGAGGAGGAGGATTTGGAGGCGTTTCTTTCAAGTTTCAAGAAGGACCGCCAAGGCAACATCACTCCGATTGGAGAAATCAGGTTACCTCCTCCCATTGATGAACAAGATGAAATCACTGTGAGCAAAGTTTTTTCTCCTGAGCAACTGGCTGTGATTGAAAGTCTTGTTAGTAAGGGTAATGTGATGGCGTACGATTCTTTCGTGGCAAATACCAATGCCCAGAAAAATATGCCGCCGTCATCTAGTGGTAATGTTGGTGTATCCAGTAGCCCAGAAAAATCTAATCCAACTTTACCTATTTCATCGGCACCTCCCATGCAACAACATTACAATTTGCCGATGAATTTTTATCCTAGCCAAACCAATCAACTTGTGGCCGCACCTGCATACCCTAATCCTATTATGAGTGTGCCCAATTCGGCGTCTACGCAGAATTACTTTGTCACGACACCTATGAATACAAGCATGTTTGGTCTTCTGCCGAATTATGTTTCGGCGCCTACTCCACAAGTTGCATCACTAGCTAGTTCCCAAGTTGCTCCTATGTCATTGCCACAAGTATCTTCATCTACCTCGGATCCTATTTTAGCCAAATTAAGGGAGGATTTGCATAAGATGTTTCAAGAAATTTTCGGAAACGAGCCGAAAGTAAAGAGTCGTGTGTATCAAAAGCCTTATCCTGAACACTTCGACGCAATTTTGTACCCTCCAGGTTATAAGGTTCCTGATTTTGTCAAATTTAGTGGAGAGGGCACAAAAACAACTTGGGAGCATGTGAGTCAGTATCTAGCACAGTTGGGTGAAGCAGGTTCCATTGAAGAATTGAAAGTGCGGTTATTTCCCTTATCTTTAACTGGCACCGCATTTTCATGGTTTGCTGCTTTGCCACCTGGCTCAATTCTCTTATGGTCGCAACTAGAGCAAAAGTTTCATGATCATTTTTATAGTGGCGACAATGAGCTTAAGTTATCACATCTTACATCGGTTAGGCAAAAGCATGATGAATCGGTCACCGATTATGTCAAAAGATTTAGAGATATAAAAAACCGATGCTATAGCTTAGTGATAACCGAAAGAGACTTGGTGGATCTTGTCCTTAATGGTTTGAAAACTCACATTAAGGAGAGGCTAGAAAGTTATGAATTTTTAAATATTAACCAAGTCTTGCAGAAAGCTTTGGATCAAGAAAGCCGAAGTAAAGAGATCCATAGGTCAACAACCGATCGTCGTAGAATGCATATGCTTGATTATAATGATGAATATTCGGACGATGAGGTTGATGTCTGTACCACTGAATTTGTTTGGTCCTCAAAGGCCAAACCCTATGCATGCAATGCTCTTAAGCCGATTCGTAAGAATCGTGATGAGGAGATGAAATTTACTTTTGATATATCCAAGTGTGATAGAATATTTGATGCTCTCTTGCAAGAAAAGATGATTAGAATATCACACACCATACCGCCGTTTGAGGAGCTGAAACGGCGTGCTTATTGCAAATATCATAATTCATTTTCTCATGCTACTAATGATTGCAATGTTTTTCGGAGACAGATACAATCGTCCATTAATGACGGACGATTGAGTTTTTCTGAGATGCAAGTTGATAAACAGCCCTTCCCAATGAATACCATGACTTTGGAGGGGAAGAAAATGTTAATTCGGCCTAACATAGCCGAATCAGCTAATAAAAACAATATTGTCATTGGTGAGCCCAGGAAGAACAAAGATGGCGACAAGATCTTGGGGAGGCAAGTCGTGCTTGAGAAGCAATCCGATGGTGGAGAGGTAATCAAGATCACCATAAAAAATCCTGCACTCGGGGGGCAACCGCAAGTACAAGAGGATACTCATGTTGAATTTATCAAGCCCAAGAATTCAGAAGTTGGCAAGCGTAAAAGGAGTGAAGCTAAGCACAAGCGAATCAAGCCAACTTTTGATATGTTGCTATCTAAATATGCAAGTCAAGCGGCCGGTTCTAGCTCCAATCGGCCATCATATTCAAAACGTTCAAGATCACCTCCGAAGCAAGAGTTTCGACACTATGCAAGGCCATATGGGTCATGGGCACCGGCACCATGGATGTCGCCATCCCCCTATGCGCCATATTACATGGGAGACTTCAATGGAGGATGGGGGCAGCCCCCAATGGCTCCTTATGCTTTTCATATGGGGTGGACAACACCTAGAAGGCCTGCTCACAAAAAGCTTTATTATCCTACACAAGGCCGTTCAGGCCATGGTGCTAATCGGCCAACAAAAAATTCTCCAAGCGAAGCAGAATCTAGGGATCCCAAGTATATTCAACCTAAGTGGTGTCCTCCCGGTCTGTCCAAGACACAAAAAAGGAGATTACAACGTATGAGGAGACGCGAGAAGGCGGCACATGAAGTAGAAGAGCAAAAGGACGAATTGTTCAATAAAATTCGGCCCGTGGCGCCCACAAAACAAGTGTGGAGGCCAAAACAAAAAGGAAACGCAGATGTCTCTACACTAGCTACAACAACACCTACGCCACCAAAAAAGGATGATGCAGCCCTTATTACATCGTCCACGCCACCTGAAACATCCCCTTTTATTGAGGAAATTTTAAGTCCAATACACACATTGGGAGATGAAGATCAGATGGAGGATTTTGAATCTACGCCGGTTTGGGATGGTGGCAATCGACTTCAAGATATATACTTATCATTTTAAACACAAACATGGCCGATATATGATTATCGCCCTAAGCACATATAAATGGCCGATGGAGTGTTGACATCGTCCTTAGAGCAAGCTCTATGTGAATTATTTTTCGGCACACAAGCTTTGCCGAAAAACAGGGGGGCATGTGTTAACACCTGATTTTGGCACGATGCAAAATACAGTAAAAGGTGGGCTCAAGCGGCAAGATCTTCCATACGAGAAAGTTCATATTGCCGGCATGATAGGCTTGCTGGCATGGAATCTTACCGCCCGAGTAAAAGCTTGCCGGTGTGGCAAGGAGACGGCCCGGCAAGGAGGCGACCCGGCAAGGAGACAGCCCGGCAGGGAGGCAATCCGGCAAGGAGACGACCCGGCAAGGAGGCGATCCGGCAAGAAGACGGCCCGGCAAGGAGGCGATCCGGCAAGGAGGCGGCCCGGCAAGAAGATATCCCGGCAAGGGGATGACCCGGCAAGGAGGCCCGGTAAGATACCCTAATGGTACTCCTGGGAAGGCGACAACTCGTCGAAGACCGGGGATCAAGATGGACGTGCCGGCTCATCAAGACAGCTTCTAGAGCGGTACTACCGCCTGTATAAGCGGTACTACCGCTTGGGCAGTACTACCGTGTTTTACTACCGCATCGACTACCGCTTACGAAAATACTTCTAGAATCCCGAGGACCCCAAGCGGAAGTGGCGCGGCACTCCAGGGCGGTACTACCGCTGGAAGCGGTACTACCGCTGGCCTAGAGCGGTACTACCGCTTGTCGACGCACAGATTTAGGCAGGTTCGGTTTGAATCCGAGTTAAGCTAGAGCTAGGACTCTAGGACATGAATTGATGTAATTCTCTTGTAAGGAAAGCCTAGATGAATCTATAACTTGTACAGGAAGTCCAGCCCCCTCTTAAATAGAAGAGGTGATGGCCGATTGAATATACACAATCGAACAAACAAATCTACATCCTTTTACCCTACTTTTATCCCTCTCCCTTGTATCTTTCTTCTCGTTCTTCGTTCGTTCTTCGTATTGAAGTGTGGCGATCCTCGAGGCTCTAGGGGCGGGCGAACCGACCTAGGGCAGCCCATCGTCCATCCGTGACTCCTGACGGGTTCCATCCCGGAGAAGCGGTGCGTCGGGTCTACAAAAGCGCCTGCCGGATTGTCTTGCGTACCGCGCTTCCGGCAGGCCTCCTTCGACGTGAGCTGCGGTGCATCACCCCCGGCGCCGAGGGTACGCGTGACGCGTTCGTGTGTCAACAATTTGCATAATCTGAAGCCTCGGTACAATGCTGGTGACCCTAAAAAGGGTGGATCCAACCTCAGGCTATTCAAAGGGAAGCGCGCACCAGCCGGTGCTTCGAAACCAGTAGGGTTGGATGTCGAAGAATGGCGGACCATTTCGTTGTATATCTTCAACAACCTAACAGAAGTGCAGCCGTACATCGAGTAAGTTCTCGGTACATTGTTTCGCAACTTCTAATTCCTTTGAACTGGTCTTATTCCCAGATATTTGATACAGTCGATACATCGCCAAATTCTCGGATGAAGCGGTGATCCAAAAGGATTCCGTCGAAGAGTATGAGCTTCTGGCAAAGCATGGAGGCGGCTATCCCAGTTTCATCTCTTGGTTCAAACAAACGGTAATTTCCATTAGACCATTTCATTTCTTCGTCTAATTTGTGGCTAATGCGACAATCCTTCCGTATTAAATTTGTAGGCTAATTCAGAGTCAATGGTCGCTGAATTGAGACAAGTCGCTAATGGTTTTGACTATAAGGTCCGTTCATTTGACAAATACGACATCAACGGGTATCGCTTTCGTACCTTTGGCAAAGAGCTATCTAGGGCCGATCAAAAGTCTACAAATTGTTGTGTCTCTGCTATCGGCGAAGGAGATACCGAGTATTATGGAAGAGTTGAAGCAATTTATGAACTTCTATTCTATGGTGAAAACCCACCAAACGTCGTAGTGTTCAAATGTTATTGGTTCCAGCCGAAGGAGACTAGAAGGACTCATGAACATTTAGAGCTAGTCAAAATCAAACAAAGCACCCATTTAGATGTTCCCGATGTCTATATTACGGCTCAACAGGCGACCCAAGTTTTCTATCTACCGTGGGCCTGCCAAACTGATCCAAATCTGAATGGTTGGGATGTAGTTTATGAAGTGCCGCCACGGGTTAGACCACCTCCCCCCAATGAAGAGGATTATGAACCTCACATTAACCCAGACACATATGAAGGAGAATTCTTCCAAGAAACACGTCTGTCCAAAAAACGTTTCAAGAACCGCTCTACTTCACCCCAGAACATTGAAGTAGACAGCGACAGTGAATCCGACTTCACCCCTGAGCCGAAACAAGAAGAGCTGGAACAAGAAGAGGTTACTGCTGCGGATGACCTGTCAATGCTGGACCGATTACGTAAAGGAGGCCTTCCACATGTTGACGCATTTATTGATGATGATGATGAGCACGTCATTACTGATAGTGATGATGATGATGCATTTATTGACCCCGGAGCATATATGGACGATGAAGATTAATATTAGTTCATGTCAGGTATTCAATTATTATTATGTACATATATATTATTAATTAGTTCATGTTAGGTATTCCATTTTTTATTATGTTCATGATGATGATACACTTAAATTATATACATATTATTATTCAGGTCAGGAATTCAATTTTTTTATGTTGTACTAATTTCGTTTACTCTTTGTCATTGCAGGTGTTGACAGATGGTGGGCGCGGGTCCAGACCGCTCCGAGGCTCCTTCCTCGGCGCGTGGTGGGAGGGGTGCTTCCATTCCACCCCAGCACCTCTGGAGAGTGCTGGATCTCACTATGCAGACACCACCGGCGGGCGCTTCTTCTTCGGCCGGGAGAGGTCGGGGGAAGAAGAGGGGTACTAGAGGTGGCCGTGGCGGCGGGAGAGGTAGGAAGGCTGCTACGCCTTCCTCGCCGCCACCCCCAGCTGACTCACCCGACCACAGGACTGCTCCGTCTGAGGTGGACCCGTCTCGGACTCCGGTCCACGAGCCTCGGGCCGACGACCCTCGGGTCGCCGAGCCTTCGCCCCACGAGACTCCTGTCCACGAGCCTCGGGCCGCCGAGCCTTCGCCCCACGAGACTCCGGTCCCAGAGGCTTCGTCCCACGAGACTCCGGAGCAGAGCACGGATCAGGCTACGTCGCAGTCGACCCGTTGGGGGGACTGGCCGCCGGAGGCAAGTGGCCATGCTGATGGTGGCAACGATCGCTTTTCGGATGATAGCTATAGCGAGGGCGAGCTGGTTGAGGGGGGAAACGTCTACCAACGTGGTGGTACAAAGCTCCCGCCCGTGCCGGCGACCCGCGAGCAGAGGTGGTTGATTGCGCCTAATGGGGAGAAGTAAGTGCATTTAATCTTTTTTAACCTTTTGCCTTCACGTTTCTTCAAAATTTAATGCGTTGGCCTTGTCATACTGCAGGGGTTGGATACACGGCCCTGATATCCGCAAGCCCAACTTCGTCCTTGGTGTGCTTTGCCGGCAGAACTTCCCGGGGTGGGTCACATTGCCCGGTGAGGGTCAGGTTCGACAGCTCGGACTGAGCTGTGAGCTGTACTTGGCTGCCCCGGCCCCGCCGCAGGAGAGGATCGACGGTGTCTTTTGTCGCACGAGGGCCGAGATGGTGATCCAGATGTTTTGGGTAATTTCTCCTTTACAGAATTAAAAATCAACAGTACCGAGTTATTGTACTAATCAGTGTTGTCTTGTTTGATTGCAGACCTTCTACAGGTGTCTTGAGGGAGAGGAGGAGGCCGCGGCTATGGTTATCGTAGCCGAGTGCAGGCGCCTACTTCAGAACTTACGGCACGAGGCTCGGGTGCAGGCTGTTCGAGACTACCACGCCTCGGCTGGTATTAAGAGGTCGAAGACGAAGTGCCATGGCAAGTTTCTGAGTAAGGAGAAGTACATGAAGGTAAATACCTATTCTTAAGGCCTTGTACTTAGTTTCCTTGATTTGATTCGTAGGCGTAGCGCTGTAATTTCTCTTGACTAACTTAGGTGCCCCCGAGATGGTGTGCGGATAGGATGGACTGTTGGGAGGCGTTGGTGGATGAGTGGTGCTCTCCCCAATGGCTAGCCGTCCACAACAATGCCAAGGAGCGGCGTGCCAAAATGGTTGGTGTGCCACACCATCAAGGGAGCGCCAACCTATATGAGTTCGGGAATAACTGGGTATGTGGTTTGCTTCATGATTCATGCAATTTCATTCTTCATGCTAGCTTGAGCCCTTAACTAATACTTTGTTCCTCTCTTTTAGGCGCGACACAACAAGACGGAGGTGCCAGAGGTGTTCGACCTCTATGGCATGGCCCATACTGCAAAGTACAAGAAGGCCAAGGCATTCTCTGAGTCTGACCTTGATCATCCAGAGAGCTTCACCAACATCTCCTCCCACAACAAGCTTGTGAGGTACAGAGACGAGGGGAAGGCGAGGAAAGGGGAGGACTTTAACCCGAGCTGGCAACCTCTTGATCCAGAGCTGGTGATGATATCTAGTGGCGGGAGGCCCCATGGCTCGATAGCCATTGGGGATGGACTGATAGGTTGTCCTAGCACTCTCCCGGAGATCAAGAAGCGCCAGACGAGCTCCGATCCTGAGATAAGGCCTCGTCCACGGCCAATGGAGCTCCAAATCGAGGTTAGTTATATGGACTCAGATACCTTTCCTCCATTACATTGTGTGTGCGGCCGTCGATGATTACAATGCTAACGAGGAGTGGTGTTGCAGGCTGCTCTTGAGAAAGAGAGAGCGAAGACCCAGGAGCTTCTGGCGGAGGCAAAGAGGCAGGCGGCGGAGAGGGAGAGGGAGTTGGAGGAGAGGACTGCTACACTGTTGGAGGAGGAGAGGAACCGGAACGACGCGGCTAACCGGACCTTATACGAGATCTTCGTGGTAAGTTTCTTCTGCATATTAGCCAAATCATGCACGTAATGTTCGTTTCATTACTAACTAATATGACTGACTCGTCAAAACCAAATGTGCAGACCATGTGCCAGAGCAACGGTCAGACCCCTCCGCCGATGCCAGTCATTGCTCCGGCGGGCACGGTGAGTTTCATTTGAATGGTCATTAGTTACTAGTCTTCACATTTGAGTTGCATCATGCTAACGAGACATTGCAAATGATCTTTGGTGCAGCGTAACTCCCGACAAGCATCGACCGATCCTTCTGCGTCTGCCACTGGCGCGACCGGTCCTTCACCTCCGTGATGACGGTACGTTTTCCCTAGTGTTCTGCTTAACAAATGCATACTTAGCTTAAGAAATGACCTATTTAGCTCCAAAATGTCATATAGTTAGCTTATTTTCCTCGAAAATGACATAATAACCTTACTTAGCTCCAAAATGACCTATTTTACCTAGGCTAGCTCAATAATGACCTGTACTTAGCTTAATTAGTTCATTTATGACATAATTAGCTTACTTAGGTCAAAAATGGCATAATAAACTTGGTTTAGCTCCAAAATGTCATATACTTAGCTTATTTTTCTCGAAAATGACATAATAACCTTACTTAGCTCCAAAATGACCTATTTTACCTAGGATAGCTCTAAAATGACCTACACTTAGCATTTTTTCCTCCAAAATGACTTAATATGCTTAGTTAGCTCAAAAATGGCATAACTACCTAGGCTAGCTCAAAAATGACCTATACTTAGCTTAGCTAGTTCATTTATGACATAATTAGCTTACTTAGGTCAAAAATGGCATAATAACCTTTGTTTAGCTCCAAAATGTCATATACTTAGCTTATTTTCCTCGAAAATGACATAATAACCTTACTTAGCTCCAAAATGACCTATTTTACCTAGGTTAGCTCTGAAATGACCTATACTTAGCTTAGCTAGTTCATTTATGACATAATTAGCTTAGGTAAAAAATGGCATAATAACCTTGGTTTAGCTCCAAAATGTCATATACTTAGCCTATTTTCCTCGAAAATGACATAATAACCTTACTTAGCTCCAAAATGACCTATTTTACCTAGGATAGCTCTACAATGACCTATACTTAGCATTTTTTCCTCCAAAATGACTTAATATGCTTAGTTAGCTAAAAATGGCATAACTACCTAAGATAGCTCAATAATGACCTATAGTTAGCTTAGCTAGTTCATTTATGACATAATTAGCTTACTTAGGTAAAAGATGGCATAATAACCTTGGTTTAGCTCCAAAATGACCTATTTACCTAGATTAGCTCTAAAATGACCTACACTTAGCAATTTTTCCTCCAAAATTACTAAATATGCTTAGTTAGCTAAAAATGGCATAATTACATAGGTTAGCTGAATAATGACCTATACTTAGCTTATTTAGTTCATTTATGACATACTTAGCATACTTAGGTCAAAAATGGCATAATAACCTTGGTTACCTCCAAAATGTCATATACTTAGCTTATTTTCCTCGAAAATGACATAATAACCTTACTTAGCTCCAAAATGACCTATTTAGCTAGGTTAGCTCTAAAATGACACAAGTAAGCAATAAGAAGAAGAAAAAGAAGAGGAGAAAAAGAAAGAGAAGAAAAATTCTTCTTCTTCTTCTTTTTCTTCTTCTTCTTCTTCTTCTTCTTCTTCTTCTAGTCTTCTTCTTCTTCTTCTTCTTCTTCTACTCTTCTTCTTCTTCTAACTTTCTTCTTTCCCATTTTGCAGATTTGCTTCAGATCACGGAAGCTTGCGTTGATGGAGTCTACTCTTCTCCTTGTCCTTCCTTTTTGTTTTGATTTTGTAGGATGAACAATGTGAAACTTGCTACCTATATATGTATTTATGGATGAAACCATTGTATATGGACTTTTTTGCTTAATTGTTGGATATGTTGGCTATATATATGTTGGATATGGACTTTTGATTTGGTATATATATGTGTTGGATGATCATATCCATATGGCAGGGATATGTATGCTTGTTGAAAGTATTTTCAAATGAATATATATATATATATATATATATATATCTGTGAAATTGATTGAATTTAAGAACAAACGGAATTAACAGGGGCAATACAGGCACTTTGCCGTCTGCCAGCGGACGGCAAATCTGCCACGTGGCAGCTACCTGTGCAACCTGGGGGCACCTGGGCTGGCCTATTTGGGCACTTTGCCGTCTGCCAGCAGACGGCAAAGGCTGGTGTGCTTTGCCGTCTGCTGGCAGACGGCAAAGGGCATGCATTGGCCCCAGCTGACGCCTGATGTCAGCTGACGTCAGCTGGCAGACGGCAAAGATCTTTGCGCCTTTGCCGTCTGCTGGCAGACGGCAAAGTAGGCCGTTAGCCACCTAACGGGCCTTACCCTATCCCTCTGCCGTCCAAGCCCTTTGCCGTCTGCTTGCTTAGTATGGCTGACGGCAAACTTCTTTGCCGTCCGCTTTATTTAAGCAGACGGCAAAGCAGCTCTCTGCCGTAGTTCATTCAGCCGGACGTGGGGTCGTCTGCTGGCTGACGGCAAAGGGCTTTACCGTCCGCCAGACATTCCTTTGCCGTCTGCCATGGCAGACGGCAAACTGCCTGATTCCTATAGTGATAGGAGCCCCCTAGCTTGATCATAACTTGGCCGTTGTCGAGTCTAGAAAAAAAACTATTTTGAGTCTAGCTATATATCGGAGAGTAGGAATTCTTTTTACTCCTCATCCCCTTCGTTGCTCTGGCGAGGAATTGTGGCGTAGGTGTTTTGATTCTGCTACTCTTCTCACTCAATTTTTTTTAGGATCAGGCGGATATATTTGGAATCGTTGCAATATCGGTGTGACGGAATTCTGTTCTTGGTGCCTCCTGACCGTATAGATTGGACCTGAGGAGTTGAGCTCCAAGGGGTTCTTGTCACATTCTCTATCGTTTCAGTTCCTGAATACCAGAGGACGCGGACATCGAAACGCTTATATACTTTTTGTGGTGGCAAATAGTGCTGTGACTTATCCCCAGTACTGGGTAGAGATAGCACAGATATTCTGCCATGACTAGTATCGTTGTGTTTTCGAAGGTCTAAGGTACACGAGTTTCCGAGGTTTCTTGGTTATGTGTTGAATGCAGTCGGTACATTGGAGCGTAGTATTTTGTTAGGAATTGTGTGAAGTTTTGCTCCTTGTATGCGTGGGACCGGATTGCATAACCAAGAAATTTCGGGAGTTCCTAGGTGGTAATTCAAGTAGTTATCTAGGCTATCTTTTCGACAAATGCATGATATAAGATTGGGGTCGACATCTAGTGGTTCATTTGTACACGGTCGTTTTTACAGTGGGTCTCGTTGTGTCTTAAAGAGTCCTTGTAGCTTTGCTATGACTCGGGGATGCTTCGTAGTCACTGTACGATCGAGCCCGTGTGAGCCTCACCATGAAAATATCGAACGAAATCTCTATTATGGATTTGTTTCCTGCTTAATTTGCAAGCCCAATCCTTTGTTTTTCTCTAGCGTGGGTATTCGAGTTGCTTCGATGTCAAGTGTCGATTCCATACCTTTCCTAAGCTGCTTATTTCCCTTTTGATCGATCTAGATTGTCATGGCAATTCGTTTTCAACCGGTGTGCTTCTCTTCAAGATAATTCAATCCCATTCAATATTGGCAAGATCAATTCTTAGTTTTCTCAAAGATGTTCATTTCTTCTGTCCTAAGTTGTCTTCTTCTTCGTCCCACACTCGCACCCTATTTCTTCACGGAGTCAGAGATCTCAAATCAAGTATCCATTTTATTCATGAGAAGTCTCTCCATTCTATCTTTCAATGTTCTTATCCGGTGATTCTAATGAAGATGCCCAGGAGCTACGGTTCATCATTCTTCGCTCTCGTTTTCTTTTCCGGTGGATTCAATTCAGGCTTTCAGTGTTGATCATACCCCTTTGCTGTCTCATGTTGGAAGTTCTTATCCAAGCCTCTCTTGTTTATTCACCTCCTTCTATTCATATCCGGAGTTCAGAAGACATCTCAGAAGATTCGTGTTTCCATTCAAGATCTGTTCAAACAATTTCGAGGTTGCTACCTCATTCAAATTATTCAAATCTTCCCGGTGCATCATCTCTTTCTAAGCAATCGTCTCAACGGTGTTTCATTTTCAGTGGGCCCATAACCCACAGGTCTTGTCCCAGGATCTCACCTATCTATTCTAATGATTCTTTCCTGGAGTTATTCTCAAGTTGTTTCAAGGTGACGTAAGAATGGATTCCATCAGTCAATTGCCTTCTCCGAGATCGCTTTCAAATTCTTTTCATCTTTGGCTCAACCTTTTTATTCTTCATTGTTCTGGAGTGTCTCAACACTTTTGGTGGTGTCCCTTGTCTTCATTCTCAAGCGTTCAAGACCGAAGAAGAGTTTCTATGGAATCTTTGTCCGTTCTCTTGAAGATTCGTCGTGCAAGCTTGATGCTATCCTCTCAAATTGTTTTCGACTGTGAGAAATTCTTTTCATGCCCATCCTGAATCCTTCTCATGAGTTGTTTTCATTTTGATTTTCCGGAGGCCATAATCTCAGAATATTTATTCGTTCTCAGCTCTCAGCTCTCGTTCACCAATTCTCCTAAATTGTTGTTTCTTCATTCATCTCCAAATTCTTCCGGTGCATCGTTCAAGTATTCTCTAGTCAGCTCGTAATCTCTTCATTCCCTTAATTGTATCTAAATTCCCTCAAGTATCTTCATTCGTTTCCTAATTCTTATGATGGTTCGTTCAAGATTCCTCTTCCTTTGTTATCGTTTCAATCCATTCGTTGTTTCCGAAATCATACCGGTGGTTCATTAAGATTTTCCCAAGTTTGCTCTATATCTCTCCTCAATCCTTACAAAAGAATAAGTAGTATGCCAAATCCATTACTTATCATCAATTTAAGTTGATGTGGGATAAACATACAATAAATCTTATTCTTGTTTCATTGAGGTGATGTAATTCTTTCTTCCGGAGTTTGTTCATGATGAATGAATTCTCGGTTCCAAGTGTTCCATCTTTCTTTCCGGAGTTCCAAGTATTATCTGTTATCTCAATTCGAAGCTTCATTTCTTTGTTATCAAGGTGTTCGAAGAAAATCATCACAAGGCTTCATCTTGTTCTTTTCAACCTTCGTTTCTATCACCCTTTTATTTTCCAGAGTTTCCTCTAGGAGGTTATTCATGGTGGTTCATCATGCATTGCTTCATTCTCGAAGTGCTCTTCAAGATTCTTTCTCGAAGTTAATATCCGCAAGCTATACCCTAAAGATCATGATGTTGAACACATGATTTGTTTTGTTTTAGAAGTTCAACCAAATTCTTCATCTTGCATTGCGAAGTGTAATTCATTCTCCCATATCTTTGAGGTGGTGTTATATCATTCTTGAACTGTAAGGAGTGTCGAAGAAAGTGGTCAAGAATGAGTTCTTTCAACCCATCTTTCTCTTCGTTGGAGTTATCTTGGATTAGATTTCACCTAAAACCTTTCCTTAAGGATTGTTGCTACTTGTGGTGATTATCGATAATCCAAGTTCTCCTCCTTATCCTCTCGGTGAAAGAAGTTTTCCTATCCTCGTTGCTCTCAAGCAATCAATTGTCTCCATTAGTGGTAGAATTTCACCTCAAGTTTTGAGATGTTTTCATAAGCCCACGAGAATCATATCTTTTCATTGTTGATTATCCAACAACTCTGTTCAACCCTTCTTTGTAAGAATGCTCTTTCAAGTTCAATTGTGAGAGATGTTATTTTCTTCCTCGTTCTTTTCCATCCCAACTATCTACCTATCATTCTTTTGTCCCGGAGGCATGGTGTTATTGCTTTCTTTGCAAGTTAATTCTGTCTTATCAAATTTTACTTCTCTTTTCAACTGGAGTACTATCCAAATTCTTTCTTTCTCATTCTTTGCCTATCTTGTTTTAACCGGAGTGGTTTAAATTCTTTCTTGTCCCTTGAGCTATTCATTCATGACTTTGCCTATCTTGTTTTAACCGCATTAATTATTTGTTTGTTGCATTCATCATGGCATCATCCACATTGCATCGGTAGTCTGCTGCCGTCGTTTTCTAAAACTCGTAACCGTTCATCGTTGCTACTTCTCCCTTTGTCTTCATCACCTTCTCTCAGACCACTTTGTCTTTGTTGACCCCCCTGCAACCTAGCCTGAATACTTCCCCCGACCCGAACCGCCCGGTCGTGATCGAATGGTCTGGTTCAAGCCCGAAATACCCCAAACATCTTTGGTTTCTTCATTGGACTCCCCTAGCCTATTATCTCGACCGTCTGATCTAAATCGGAGGGTCCAAAATCTGTCCCAATAGTCACCCCTACCTATTTAAGCAGATCAAACCCTAGCCTCTAGCTGTCCAATCCACTCATTCCCATCGCGCCGCCGCCAGCCCACCTGGTCTCCCCCTTCCTCGGGATCTGCCCGATCCAACCCGCCAGCCACTGCTCTCTATCGATCCACCCATGTCCTCTCCTCGATTTCCAAGCCGCACCAACCAGCGCAGCACCCCAGCTCCCTGCCGCCCGTGCTCGTCCTCGAGCCAGCAGCTCAACGCCTCGCGCGTCTCCAACCACCTACCCGAGCTCCTCCTTCCTCATCTCCAACTTCGGCCACGAGCCTCCTCGTCCCCGCCGCCGTTCGTCGCCAGAACCAGCAGGCCGTCCTCGCCGCCGTTGCTCCATCCTCCTCCGGCAGCCGTCGCCGGCGACCACCCGCAGGACCCCATCTCGCGCCGCCCCTTTCCCCTCCTTTTCATTTCCTTCTCTTCCATGTTTCTTCTCTCTCTCAACTCTCTCTTCGTCTCTTTACCAGGGAACCCCAGGACGTCCCCAAGCTCCATCCATGGACACCGCCAACGGAGCTCGTCTTCCCCACGCGCCCAGGCCGACCCTCCTCCGTCGATCCCGGCGAGATCCGGACGGATCCGTGCCTCCTCCGTCGTCCCAGCGCCGGACCCCGCCGCTGCCTCCCAAGCGTCCTCTGCATCGTGCCGCGAAGCCAAGTCCTCGTTGTCCCCTACTCGCTCAAGCGCATTGACCATCCGGGTGCCCCGCCAGCGCCCACCTGCCTCGCCCGTTCGCCCGCTGGGCCACAGCTCAAGCCAGCCCGCTCCACTAGCAGGCCTGATGGCCCAATGGTGAGCGCTCAGCCGCCCTTGTCCATCACCTTGGGCACGATTTTGTATGCGACACCCAACAAATTCGGCCTGTATCATATTTTTTCTGCTGTTGCGAATTGTCTAATTATCCAGGACCTGCATATTTACAGAAATGCCACTGTTTTGGAATGCTAATAACTAATTATCCATGCGTCATAATAAAACATGTCATGTATGTAAAATGCTTAAAATTTCATGTAGTTTCATAATATGCAACTTTCATCCATGTTAAAAATGTTTAAATTGTTGTTTGCATTAATTTGCTTAATGACATGCTAAAATGGTTTATTTCATAACTAAATAATCATAGCTCCGAATTAAATGAACTATATATGTAAATGGAGTAGAAAAACATGTTGAATAACATGGTGCACTTTATTGTCCTGTTTAACAACTCTAAAATATGTTTTAGATCAGAACAGTACCAAAGTCGATATTCCATATGGGGAATTTCCGGAATTGTTATTAGTTGTTTCCGGCCTCATTAAAATTGCCTAGATAGGTAGGTTACTTGTGCTTCACGTCTCACCATGATTAACAACATTTAATCTTGCCATGTACATAAACGGGAGTGAACTAAATAATTGAATGTGGAGTTTCATCAATATGCAACCCGTTGCTTATTGAGCTTCACTTAATGTGTTGTATTTGATTGTTGTGCGTTGCCATGCCATGCATCCATAAACTTGACATGCATCATACTTGGTTGTGCATCATGTCATGATTATGCTTGTTTGTTTACCATGTTGTTTGCTTCTTTCCGGTTGTGCTTCCTCTCGATAGTTCCCGATAACGTTTCGGAGTGTGAGGATTCGTTCATCTACGTTTGTTTGACTACTTCGTGGATTCGATCTTCTTCCAAGCGGGATTCCAGGCAAGATGACCATTACCTTGGATATCACTACTATCTTTGCTTGCTAGATGTCTCGATGCTATCGCTATGTCTCGCTACCTACCACTTGTTTGGCAGCCTCCCAAATTGGCATGATACAGTCTCTAACCTTCCACCATCCCAACAAATCGTTGTTTGGCTATGTTACCACTTTGCTCAGCCCCTCTTACAGCGTTGCTAGTTGCAGGTGCAGTTTCAGGTTGTTCCATGTTGGGACATGGATATCATGGGATATCATACTATCTTGATTATTTAATTAATGCATCTTTATACTTGGTTGTGTGTGGAAGGCTCGGCCTTTTGCCTGGTGTTTTGTTTCACTCATGCCGCCCTACACTACTAGGGAAAAGGCTAGCAGTAGCGCGGGTATAAGGTGTATCAGTAGCGCGGGGTCCCGCGCTACTGATACGGCGCTACAGCTAACTAGTAGCAGTAGCGCGTGTTGAACCGCGCTACCGCTATACATGGGTAGCAGTAGCGGGCTTCGCCGAAATGCGCTACTGATAATATCTGTAGCGCTTTACCATAAGCAACGCTACTGCTAAGTGCACGCTGCTGCTAACTTCATTCCCCTCGCTACTGCTAGTTTTATTAGTTTCTGATTTTTTTTTCTGCATATTTCTTTTGTATTTGTACAGGCTTTATACAATAATCTCTAGCATATCATGCACATACAAATGTAGTCATAGCATACACATACAAATAGTCTCATCAAATCATGTCATCATCATAATCATCATCCAACACAAAGTGGTATCTCGTCATCATCTCGAAATAGCGATACAAGTCTCGAATACTTGCAACTACATCGTCATCCATCTAAACAATGATATACACGAGAAGAGCTATCACTATGAGTGAGAGCGGAACTATGTAGTACATGAGGCAGCGGTTATGAGTCCTCTCTCGCGCTAGCGTGAACCTCAAGTAACTAGCTTCTGCTTCTTGTCTGCTTTTGAACCCTTTATGGCTGGCGCCCGAGAACCGCTCCACCTGCGCCTGACACTCAGGCCACTCGTCGTACACTCCCGGAACCTTCCCTGTGTACACGAGATAGCACTGCTTCTTCGCCATCAAGGATCTAGGTACCTGTTAGAGATGCATCTTCATCAAGAGAATGTACAATGATATGCAACAAAATATACTTGAGCAACACGAAAAAGAAAGGGTTAGCAAATAGATGCAACATATAGTAAACATAAATAATCAACGCAGTTTCATCGTACACAAACTAATTAACTAGAGGTACGCAGGTCATCGTACCCAAACTAACAAAGTAGCGTTACTCAAGTTCGGCAGGGACCGTGGACATCACAAAGTTTCATCGCTACAGAAAGTATACAAGTTCAACCGACACATATCATCATCATCGGCATCGTAAATCACTAGAAGTTCCATCCTTCCATATCATCGAGGATGCACCCTAGCTTCTTGAATGGCGTGAGGTCCTGACGTTGCATGCCTATGCGAGTCCGGACGTCAGCTCGCGATATAGGGCCGTGGTGGAACATCCCCTTCTCTTCGACGACTTCTTTCATGATGATCGTCGCAATGTCCCTCTGGATGCGAAAGAAGTCATCTCTAAGTTTATAATCCGCTTCTCCTTGAGATTCTACCCACTTGCGGATATGATCATCGCTTCTGGTTGTCATGCGAAGCTTTTGGTGATCCCTTCTGAACTCCATCATGAGATGGAGGAGGTAGAATCCATCGTTCCTGCTTTGTTTCGGGACATGGATGCAGCAGAAGTTAGTTTTATGCGAGAAACCCGTCTTGCGGTTCCTTTGTTTCCTGATCTGTAGGTGGCCACCCCTCAAGCTGAAGCCTTGGAGAGCATCATCTAGAATATTCATTACGTGGGTGTAGTCCTTCTTCTCGTAGTTTCTGGTAGGGTCGAAATACACGGCGTGGGAGACTCGCGGGTAAAGAACGATAAGGATGGCACGCCCGTTGCTGCGGAAAAAAAAACACCTCAAATTATTCTCCATATGAGCGAGAAGGAATGAATGAAATGTACGAAAGGGTTGTCCAGCACTGACTTACATTGGATGATAAGGCAGGAGGACAATTTGCTGGTCCTTATTCCTTATCATGAAGTTTTCGAGGTACTCCCTAGCAGTTTTATGCTCAAAGTCGCCGAGACTCAAGAAGGACTCGTGCATGTAGTATGGATCCACCACACAGATTTGCGAGACTTGTTCTCTCTTCATGACGGAGCTCATATGTAGCGCAAAAAGGCGGACGATTGTAAAATCGAGCCGCCTTGTCAGAAAAATCTCAAAGATATGCTCAAACCGCAGGAAGAACACCTCCGCGGGCCGTGTGTCGACGTAGCACTTCCCCTCAGGCACACGAGCCGCGTATGTCGGATATCCTGGATCTTTCGAGGCTAGTAGGCTTATCTCAGTCAATAGCACATGGTCGTGCAGTCTCTTGAGATCCCCTGATATGGCCTCCAGCGGTTTCGGCGGTAGCATCGGCTCGCCCGTGACATGGAATATGGCCGCACCTTTGACGGGTACATGCTCTTCAAAATCCGCCGTCTGGCTGCTATGTGCTCTGGCTTGTTTGTAGGCAGCAGAGCCTTTCCTCGCCGGTCTCTTCCTCTCCTTTTTCTTGGGTTGACCTTCCAGACCCTTCATTACCCCCTGCCCCAGTGTTGTCAGGCTAAGCACTGTATGACCCTCGGCTAGTTGAGCCTGCATTGAGGTGGCATCTTCAGGCGTGTCCTGTGAGGATTGCATGAAGAGAGACTTCTTGCAATCAACCCTGCTAGGACGTTCCTGCCCGGCAGGCACATCATCCATCTCCTCATGAGCATGCTGATAGCCCGAGTCGTCATATGGCTGACTCATCATTTCTAAGTCGTCATCATTGAGGAACCGAAGAGGGTCATCCTCGTCCATCTCATCATCCATTCTTTGTTCTACGGGGGCGATTACATCAGCCACTATTGGACCCCCTTCCTCGCGTCGTCCGCCGCTCTCACCCGGCACTACAGGCGCTGGTAATTGCGTAGGCAGGGTGGTGGTGTTCATACCTGCTTGCTGATGTGTGGTTATTGGTGTGCTCTCGGCCGCCTCCAGACGAAGAAGATTCTTCGGCCATAGCAGCATCCAACCCTTGCAGTTTCCAAGCCGTGGCGGGGTCTCGTCGTCCTCTCCCCCGAGCCGTACTGGAGGAGGCAAATCCTCGTGCCCCGATTTCACACTCGACAAGGTAACCCTGAAGTGGCCACCGGGGATCGGCTGGCCGTGGAACGTGAGTTCCAAGGGCTTCGTTATCACCGCCTTTCCCACGTCCACCTTCTGGCCTTTGATCAAGTAGAGTACGGTGCACGGGGTTTCGTCGGCCTACAAAGACATGTCGGCGGCGTAAAACTTTCGAAAGGCAACGAAAATGGAATATTCTAGATATATGTTGGTGCGACGTGTAATTACCGTGAGCGCGTCGAGCTCAGCCAAAGACGAAGGCCCGCCTAGCGCGCCAGAGACTGTGGACGGGCTGCTATGAGCGGGTGCGGGTGCAGGTGCGGGCGCGGTTGCGTGAGCAGGTGATATCGATGGTGCGGTTGTGATGTTCACCGAGTTGCTTCCGACGAAGCTGGGCATGGGGAAATCATCTACCGTCTTGTCTGGATTTTCCTTCGTCTAGTTGATGATAGCCAGGATCAAGTTAGTAGCAAAATCATTTCTGCAGGCATCTACAGCTGCAGCGACTGCCTGCTGGACCAACTCATTTTTCTCCTGAGCTGCTTTTTTCGCGTCCTCAGCTGCTTTTTTCTCGAACGCAAGCTTCACCTTCTCGTCGATGTCCACCTAACTGAACTTCTTTTTCTGCTTCTTGGCCTCCGGGCCCTCATTGTAAAAGACCTTCCACGTGGCGCCGTCTCCGGCACCGTGCACACGTCCATATTGCGGCTTCTGGTCCAAAGGGAGTCCCTTAAGTTCGTTCAAGGCCCGGTTGAGAGTGGTGTCCCACTTGGGCCTCATCGACGAAGACTCGCTTTCGGCTGCAAGCTTGTGTTGCTTCTCCTGCAGAAGGAACGTGAACCGTTTACGAATGTGTAGTCGACTTGATCATAAGCTAAATGTAAGGTGGTAAAAGAATAATTACCAGTATTCTAACCAATTTCCTCGTGATCGGGTCCGTGTAAAAAACCTTCTTTTCCTTGTCCCACTTGTAGCGGGCCCTGATGCAGTCACGCTCCAAGGGGGCGGTGAACTTCGCGAAGGTGTCTGGGAGACCCGCGGCTTCACGTTCCGCGTCCTCCTTATCCCATATGGGCCTTTTGCCAAGGTAGCCATGGCTTCCGAGGCGTTGGTTCCCCGTGTTCCATTGCTGAAGCGCCTTGAATTTCTGAGCCTTAGACTTGGCGTCCTCGGTAGCGCAAGTGTCCTTGAACTTTTGGAACTCCTCTTCCGTAAGTGTCGGATTTTCCTCCAGAATCTTGGAGAGGGGTTCATCAGCCTCAATAGCTCATTTCACCCTCCCTTTCCAGGAGGCCAAATCATTGCTGAACATGCCCATAGCGTGATTGTTAATCTTTTTCATCTTCGGATCATCCCACGGGAATTCTATGCTGTCATCCCGGTCGGGGAACTGGAATCTCTTGTGCAGCTTCGTTAGGAGCAACTGCTTCAAATGTTCTTTACCCATTAAGTCATCGTCGTTGATGCTCGCGGTTTCCCTTAGGATGCATCCGAGTTGGTTCCCGTAGCACTTGCGAGGTTCATCCGGCACTCGATGTCGATGTCGGCGTCAGTACCATCACCGAGGCCACCCTGCAAACCTTGACTGTGCTTAGTAGCCAAATAGTCGAGGTAGTTATGTTCACCCTCATAATCCATCTCGTCTGCACCGTGGTCAGAAGGCCCGGTTTCTTCGTTGTTCGACATGTTTCCTACGATTAAGTCTCCTCGTTTAATTCTTAAACTATAATAAAATGAGAAATGACATAAAAAAGGGTCTATGGTTTGCCGGAATGCCGTTTCATTCCCGTCGCAGCAAATCCCGGCACTCGATATGCCTACTTTCTAGCACAAGTCATGCCAAAATTCACGGAAAATTTCGGCATGACCTTTGCTAAAAAGTGGACATATCGAGCGCCTGAAATTCACCGGAATGGAAATGAATCAACATTCCGGCGAAACATAGGCCACTCGGATCATTTACCCTGCACATAACCATCATTTTCCAAACATCACATGTCCAAAATATCACATGTCCAAATTCCAAATATCACATGTCCAAATCACATGTCCACATACATGTCCACTTCAAATTTGCATATAACAGCAAGAAAAATATAGAACTTGAAGAAAATGCAAGAAGTCCTTTTTCTTCACAATATTTGAAACTAAATTCAGCCTACCTAAATTTCTGTCCTAATTTGAAACCTAGCTAAATTTCTATCCTAATTTGAAAACCTAGGGTTCATACTAATTAACTAGGTTCATACTACCTAATCTGTCCTAGGGTTCATACTAATTCACCTAGGGTTAATCAATTCTGTTTTATATTTAAATAGCAACAATTGCTTTAACTAAAATAAATAAATACCTAGAATTCATTTAACCCATACTAATTCTGTTTTTTTTAACTAGGGTTCATACCACCTAATTAACTATAGGGTTCATACCACCTAATTAACCCTAGGGTTCATACTAACTACCACTAAAAAATAGCCACTAATCTGTCCTAGGTTTTTTTTAAACTAGGGTTCATACTACCTAATTAACTAGGGTTCATACTAATTCTAATTAACTAACTAGCACTAAAAAATAGCCTAGGGTTCGTACTAACTAGCACTAAATAGGTAGGGTTCATACTAACAGAGAGAGAGAGAGAGAGCAGAGAGCAGAGAAGAGGGGAGGGGAGAGGGCTTACAGAGGGCAGAGAGGGAGATGGGGTCAGGGGAGACGGCGGCACCGAGGCGTGTCGGAGGTGAAGCGGGGTCGGGGGAGACGGCGACTCCGGCGAGGGCGAGGGCGAGGGCAAGGGCACGGCTCCGGCGAGGTCGAGGAGGAGGAGGCAGAGACTCCGATGAGGGCGAGGGTAGGGCTCCGGCGGCGCTCGACGCAGGGGCGCGGCGAGGGCAGGGGCGTGGCGATGGCACGTGCTCCGGCGGCGACGAGGGGGGAGAAGAGAGTGGGGATTTGGGGGAGGAAGCAGAGGAGGGAAGCCCGCGGGGGGGGGGGGGTGATGTCAACGTATCAGTAGCGCGGTTCTAGAACACGCGCTATAGCTAAGATAGCTATAGCGCATTTCATTAAACAGCGCTACTGATATACGGAGTAGCTATAGCGCATGTTCCGTAAACGCGCTACTGCTATCGCCTGTAGCTATAGCGCGTTTCCTGAAACAGCGCTACTGCTGTACGTATTAGCTATAGCGCGTGTTTCGTAAACGCGCTACTGCTATCGCCTGTAGCTATAGCGCTTTTCTTCAACAGGCGCTTCTGCTATTGTTTTCATTTTTTCTTTTTCTTTTCCTGTTTGTTTCTTCTATTTTCTTTTCCTTTTCTTTTCTTCTTTTTCTTTTCTTTTCCTTTTTTATTCCGAGAGCCGGAACGAAGGGAAGGTGATACAATGTATATAACTAAGGCGATATATATTGCATCATTTGACCCATAACGGTTAAGTGTGTATACAAAATAGGAACATATATATTACATCATTTGACCCATGCATAACGGTTAAGTGTGTACACAAAATAGGAACATATATATTACATCATTTGACCGATAACGGTTTCTCAGCGTCGACGTTTTCGTTTTTGAGTGAGCTTCTTTCCCTTCATGTTCGTTGATGAATAATTGAGCCCCTCATTGTGACTTTTCCTTTTCCATGGAGTACGATCTTTCTTAGGTAATGTAGTATTGATTCTTCTTTTGACGTATACTTCATCGTCATCGTCATCTTCCCTCATCGGGTTGCCGTACTGGTCGTAGTCTTCCTCGTTGGTGACTCCATCCATTCCAATGATGTTCCTTTTGCCTCTCCTCATGACAACACGGCTGGGATTGCTCGGGTCGGTGATGAAGAAGCATTGTGTCACGTGCTTAGCGTGTACCCATGGCTCATTTTTTGCGATGGCGTTCACGGTAGCGCTCTTGGCGTCGGGTATAGACATGGTAGTGAAATACCGGTTTTCTCTTTCGACATTCTTAGCCCATCTGACACGAAACATCCTCGCGCTGTGCAGTCCAGAGTAGTCAAGCTCCCAGATCTCCTCGACCCTTCCGTAGAATCTCTCAGTTGCGCCGTTGTCGCCGGTCATGCATTCCATCGTCACCCCTGAGTTCTGAAAATTACTGTTCATATCTTTGGTCTCCGTGTAGAACGTGTATCCGTTGATATCGTATGCCTGATAGGTCGCGAGGTTGGCCGCGGGGCCATGTGCTAAGGCGTATATGAGCAATCAGTCCTTAGAGCCCTCTTCCGGGGGATTAGCAAGAATATGCTCTTTGAACCAATGCAGGAAAGTGGAGTTGTGCTCTCTAGTAACTTCGGCGTCCGTCCTGCATAGCCCACGGTCACGATACTTCTTTGCGATGGTTTCTTTGTGCAGTATCACGAAAGGATCTACCTCGTCTAGGTGATGTAGCACTACTAAGTTTGCTATGTCAAAGTCGTTGCGTCGATCCGAGTAACCCACATGCAGTTCCCTGCGACCGTTGGAGTGACCTTCTCCTTCGAGCCTCCCAAGGTGCTTCTTAACGGGCAAACCAACACCAGGCCGGTCTCCACCATATAGATAATTCTCGCAGAAAGAGATGCACTCTTGTGTCAGATAGCCCTGGACGATGCTTCCATCCGGACGGGACATGTTACGAACGAATCCTTTGATGACCCCATTCATCCTCTCGAACGACATCATGTTGTGCAGGAATGACGGCCCCAGGTCTATTATGTCGTCCACAATATGGACAGACAGATGCACCATGACGTCAAAGAACGCGGGCGGGAAGTACATCTCAAGCTCATTTAGTATCACAACGATCTCTTCCTGTAGCCTTCGGAGCTGCTTCACACCGATCGACTTTCGAGAGATGACGTCGAAAAAGTTGCAGAGACCAAGAAGCGTGTCACGGACATGCTTGTCCATTATCCCTCTAAGGGCAACAGGTTGTATCTGCGTCATCATCACATGACAGTCATGGGACTTCATCCCGCTGAACCTTTTCTTCTTCGTGTCTAGAAATCTGCTTATCTTCCCATAGTAACCGGAACTAACTTTGATTCCGGTAAGGCACTTGAAGAATTGATCGATCTCAGCCGGACTTAAGGTAAAGCAAGAAGGGGGGCAATAATCCCCTTCCTTCACTTTTTTGCCCTTCTTCTCCCGCGCCTCCGTCTCCGTCTCTGTCTCCTCTGACTTTTTACGGGGCGGCATGTGCAGATCTGCCCTGATATTCAAATCTTGCAAGTCTCTTCTTGCCTTCGGCCCATCCTTGGTCTTATCCGGCATGTTCATCAGTGTCGCAAGCAAGCTCTCAAGGACATTCTTACAGATATGCATTTGATCAAGGCAATGAGGCGTGTCGAGTTTGTGCCAGTACTCCAAGTCCCAGAAAACAGACCTCGTCTTCCATACCTTCAGCAGCGGCTCCGGCGCCTTTTTCATCGTCTTTCCCGGCGCGGGGCACTGTTCCCAGTTTTTCAACAGCTCATCGATTTCGGCGCCGCTCCGCTTACGTGGAGGTCCTCGATGCTCAGCCTCACCATTGAATAGATCTCCATGGTTTCTCCACAGGTCGTCCTTCTCGATCCATCTACGATGCCCCATGTACACGATTTTCCCAGACCCGCCTTCTTTCATTGACGTTAGCTGCTGAGACGTCGTATCATCCATGCACCGCGTGCATCCGCAATATCCGTGGCACACCTGGCCTGCGACATATCCGTAACTGAGATAGTCGTGCACCGTCGTGATCAGCGCGGCTCTCATATTGAAATACTCGCCTGTACTGGCATCCCATGTCTTGGCCGGTGTTTTCCATAACGTGTCTAACTCCTCTTGAAGTAGCCCCAGATACAGATTAATATTATTTCCCGGTTGTTTCGGCCCTTGAATCAGCATGCTCATGTGTATGTACTTCGACTTCATGCACACCCAGGGGGGATGTTGTACATCCGTACAAACACGGGCCATGTGCTATGGTTGGTGTTCTGGTTGCCAAACGGATTCATGCCATCGGTACACGCGCCAAGCACGATGTTCCTTGCATCACATGCGAAATATCGATATTCGCCGTTGAACGCTCTCCACTGGCTTGCATCCGCGAGGTGTCTCAGCTTCGGATCATCTCCATAGTCGGGCTTTTTCCTCTCCGCGTGCCAACGCATGAGCTTTGCTTCCTTGGGATCTACAAAATAACGTTGCAGACGGGGAGTGATCGGTAAGTACCATACAACTTTCTGGGGAGATTTCTTTCCGGCCTTCTTGTATCGAGAAGCATTGCACACCGGACACCTGGTTTTTTCCGCGTGCTCCTTCCGATAAATGATGCAATCATTGATGCATGCATGGTATCTAACGTGCGGCAGATCAAGAGGGCACACGATCTTCTTGGCCTCATCCACACTAGTAGGACATAGATTCCCCGCGGGAAGAACATCCTTTAGGTACTTGAGAAGCTCATCGAGGCTAGTGTCGGTCCATTTGTTTTTAGCCTTCGTCTTCAGAAGTTCGAGCGTGAAACTCAAGCGGGTCACCTCGGGATCGCAACCATCATACAATGGAGTGTTCGAGCCTACCACCAGTTGCTCCAGCTTGGCCTCCTCTCTAGAAGCAGCTCTGTCAGTACTCGTCTCCTTGCGAAGCAGTTCTCGAACATGAGGGTCCCGCACGATTGAACTTAGTAGCGACGAAGTCTGAGGCGTGTCCACGTTTTCTCCGATGCCATGTCCGGCCTCTTCTCCGCCGCCATGTCCGGCCCCTTCTCCGCCGCCATTATCATCGGTCATCTCTTCATCTTGCTCCGTGCCGTCATTGCGTGCCCAGTCGGCGTCCTCATCATCATCATCTTCAATTATTCACCGAGTATAGCCATCCATGAAACCAGTCTTGAGCAGGTGTGCCATCAAACGACCATCCTCATATGGGTCGAGCCAAACTCCTCCTTTGCATCTTCGACACGGACATAAAATCTCTGTCCGGTTATTTTCATTCATGTCCTGCACCGCCGACCGCAACCACCTTTCCACCATCGTTCCACTGACCATCATGAATGCCTGCGCGGTAATAATAAACAAATTGATTATAAAAATGCATGCATGCATCACAATCATACAAAAATTCGGCATGACCTTCCCTAAAAATAGGACATATAGAGTTTGCCCGGAATTCGCCGAAACGGAAATAAATCGACATTTTGGCAAAACATAGGCAACTCAAGCACAATTCGGTGGCAACTCATGCCACACACACAATTTCCATCATATCGCCCGATTATGTCATATCGCACACATACACATATTTCCATTCTTGCAAAAGCACAAATTTTTAATCACCTATCTCAAGATATATAGCTAGCACGGTGATGATGATGTCGATCGGTGTCGCCACACACCTAGGGAATGATCAAAAGTGGACAAAGCTTACTTCTTGACATGGCTAGATCTAGTTAGGGAGGTACATAGGTCACTTCACTAAATGGGTAGATCTACCTAGCTAGTTGGGGAAGGAGATGACTTTAACTAGTGGTGGAGAGGAAAAAAGAGAAAGGAGTTGCATTAATGGAGGTGGTATAGTTAGCTAGGAGCAATAAAGAGAGAGAAATAGAGGTAGAAGAAGAGAGCAATGGGACGGAGAAGTAGTGAGGAAGAAGCAAAGTGAGGGAGAGAGGAGGTGGGAGCTAGGGGAAAGTGAAACGAAGAGAGGGTGGGGGAGGGGGGAGGGTGGAGGAAAAGGTGGTGGCTGCGCTTTAGCAGTAGTGCGCTTATGGAAAACGCGCTGCGGCTAAATATGTAGCAGTAGCGCCCTTCTGGTAGACGCGCTACTGCTAAGTGGGTCCCGCCATGTGGCCAAGTTCAAACTTAGCCGTAGCGCCCTAACCTAAAAACGCGCTACTACTATTTGGTTATCAGTAGCGCGGTTTCTGTACAGGCGCTACTACTATACCTAGTCTGGCGGCAACGGCGTGGCAATTATAGTAATAGCTCTCTTTCTTCTTCATGCGCTACTGCTATCATGGTATCAGTAGCGCTCTTTGATGGAACGTGCTACTGATAATTAGCAGTAGCGCCTTATTTTAATACGCGCTGCTGGTAAGATTCTGTGTATAAGGTTTTCCCTAGTAGTGCTAGTTTCCATAATACCGATGTTATGTTCCTTGATGAGCGTTCCTAGCATGTTTGGGGTTTATGGGCCCCCCTTGACAGTTCTCTTTGAATAAAACTCTTCCAGCAAGACCCAACTTTTGTTCTAAATTTGCCTAATAACAACTAAAACTTGCATAGGGACATGCTAGCCCTCACGGATAATTAGTCAACAAACCGGGCCAGTGCTCCTCATGAGTGTTGGTCCAAAACAGAGTCGTGTGCGGCTTTCCCCATGGAAACTCAGGTCTCAGTAGCTGTACGCTGCGCTCATCCGATCGTGGCCTGATTACGAGATACGCGTGGCTCCTATCAGGGTGTTGGCAAGTCAGAAGGTCTTGCTGGTTTTGTTTTAACATTGTCATAATGTCTTGTGCACCGGGATTCCGACGATGCTTCGGGCTATCCCGATGTTGAGGTCTTGCAACGCAGCTTGTGATAGTTTGTGATGGACTAGTTGGGACACCCCTGCAGGGTTAAATCTTTAGAAAAGCCATGCCCGCGGTTATGTGGCGACTTGGAAATTTATAACCTCTGGTTGTAGAGAACTTGACACTAAATTCAATTAAAATACACCAACCGCGTGCGTAACCGTGATCGTCTCTTTTCGAGGGAGTTCAGGAAGAGAACACGGTGGGGTTATGTTTGACTCGTAAGTAGGTGTTAAAGATCACTTCTTGATCATACTAGTTTGCGCCCGATTGTGCGTAGTTTACTCGTAAGTTAGCCACATACAAATGCTTAGTGCTTGCTGCAACCTCACCACTTCACCATTCCTCGCCCATTAAGCTTTGCTAGTTTTGATACCGTTGGTAATGAGATTGCTGAGTCCCGTAAAGGCTCACAGATTACTAAAACAACAAGTGTAGGTACAGGTAATGCGATGCTTTGACGTGAGAGTGATGCTTGTTCTATGTGGACTTCTTCTTCCTCTTCGATGATCATAGGATGGGTTCCTGGTTGGCATCTTGGGATTAGCAAGGTGGATGTCGTTCTTCTTTCGTTTGATTTCATCCGTAGTCGGATCTTGCTCTTCTGTATGATGATTGTTATGTATTGATGTATTGATGTATTCATGTTGTAGCTTGTGGCGAGTGTAAGCCTTTATCTGGTATTCTCATCTATTCAGTACATGGTATGTTGTAATGATATCCACCTTGTGAAGCGTCTCGACATACGTTTCTATCCCTGTCAAGCTTTCACCTCTTGGTTGGGATAGAGCCGCATGTTGGGCGTTATAGAAAGTCACCGAAAATTTTTCGGAGGCATTGGAATAGTTCCAGAGAGAAAGTCGACGGAAAAGTTTCGGAGATGACAGAAAAGTTTCTGTGTGAAAACCAGAAACGTTCTGGAGAAAAATTATCATACGAAAATGTTTTGGAACGCGTCCAAAATTATTTTAGGGGGTGCCGAAAATGTTCTGGACCTTCGGATTTTTTTTGGATTAAGCAGACACTGAAAATATTTTGTCATGAATAGTGGTGTGAATACTGGCAGCAGTACTAGGGTACAACTACTCCTTTGGAGTTTTGTGCCAAAAAGTCAAGGGGATGACATGGGATGGTGGGACCCCCTTTTGGGGGGCCCCACACAAGGTGGCCGGCCAAGGAGGAGCTCCTCCATGGAGCTCCACTTGCCTCCCCTTTTTGCCCTTATGAAGGACACATCTCATGGGCTTTTTGGTATTTCCAAGTGGCCTCTACACCTTGCCCTCACACTATAAATAGAGGTGGAGAGGTTCTCTCCAAACTCACTCAAGCTCTCATACACATGCCATGCATTATCTGGCTTTATTCTCTCCCTGGCACGAAATAGTTTCGTAGAGCCGAAAGGCTGTCTGGGTTCCGATAGGAACTAGTTCTGGATGGCGAAGCCCTGAAGCATAGCTGACACCATATGTGTGCAACCCCGTAGAGAGGTCATAGTTTCGATCTTCTGCCCGATGGGCTGCTCGAGGGTCCTCCAGAAGGGCTGTTTGAGACACCGTCCGAGGGACTATCCGACCGCCTCCCGAAGGGCTGTCTGAGACATCGTCCGAGGGACTGTCCGACCGCCTCCCAAAGGGCTGTCCGAGGGACTGTTCGAGGGGCAGACGAGGGAGAACATCCTCGTGGTTGGGAGGTTGTAAAATCCTAGCTGCGGGGATCTGCACCGACGATCTTCATCGACTCTACTTCCGCTGCGCTACGAGTCGGTAATGATCGGATCAAAACCTTGTATGCATCTTCATAGTGGTCGTGGGCCTGTTCGTAGTGCGGAATTTTTTTCTTTTCTGTCGTGTTCCCCTACAGTTATCATAAGATTCCCTCCCATTGCTTCGAAGTGGGGGTTTCACACTATAAGTCTAGAACCTTCGTGCGCGATAATTCTGTCTGTGAAGCAAGTGCCACATCAAAGTTGTTCATTGGCTCTTTACACATTACACCACCCTTATATACATATATTAGGGCCACATGCAAGTGGGGGAGGGTATCCGACCCTCCCTCACGCGGTTTCGGGTGAGACCCTAATCCGTGGGCCTCGCGTCAACTAGCCCTTTGACCGGCTTCGAAAGGGGGTAGACCCTGGGGATTTTCTCTTTGTTTGTGTTAGGGTAGGTCATAGGAACATGAAAAACCATTATTGAGCCCAAGTTTTCACAAGATTCCCTCCCGTTGCCTCGAAGTGGTGGTTTCGCACTGTAAGTCCAGAACCTTCATGCGCGATAGTCCTGTTTGTGAAGGAAGTGCCACATCAAAGTTGTGTATTGGATCTTTCCACCTTAATTACACCACCCTTATATACATATATTAGGCCCACATGCAAGTGGGGGAGGATGTCCAACCCTCCCTCGCTCGGTTTCGGGCGAAACCCTGGTCCGTGGGCCCCGCATCGTCTTTTCAGTTGACCGGCTTGGAAAGGGGGTTAGACCATTGGGATTTTCTCTTTTTTGCGTTAGGGTAGGTCATAGGACCATGGAAAACCAAAATTGACCCCAAGTTTTCACAAGACTCCCTCCCGTTTCCTCGAAGTGGGGGATTCTCACTATAAGTCAAGAACCTTCATGCGCGATAGTCCTGTTCGTGAAGCAAGTGCGACATCAAAGTTGTTCATTGGCTCTTTACATATTACACCATCCTTATGTACATATATTAGGGCCACATGCAAGCGGGGGAGGGTTTCCGACCCTCCTTCGCGCGGTTTCGGGCAAAACCCTGATCCGTGGGCCCAGCGTAGTCTAGCCCTTTGACCGGCTTCGAAAGGGGGTAGACCATGGGGATTTTCTCCTTGTTTGTGTTAGGTTAGGTCATAGGAACATGGAAAAACAAAATTGACCCCAAATTTTCACCAGATTTTCTCTTTGTTTGTATTAGGGTAGGTCAGAGGAACAGGGAAGTTTTCACAAGATTCCCTCCCGTAGATCATAGGAGATTTTCTCATGGTCTTGTAACAACTTATAACACACACAAAGAGGATAGTCCAGATGGAATCACCTCTTTTAAAGAAAAGCTAGGGGGCAGACGTTTTCGGGCTTACCGAACAGGGGATTCATCAAATCGTGTTAATAAGGGTCGGAACAACTTATCCTTTTGCATGTGATCCTAATATGGGTACACTAGGGGGGGGGGGGGTGAAGAGTACAAGACAATACCACAACCTTATAGTGGCAAATTCGCGGTAATTAGAGAGAGATCGGGAAATTGAGGGCATCGAAAGGGCGATGAAATCTAGCCGGGAGAGAATGGGTGACAAAGAGGGGAAAGAAATAAAATGCAATAAGTAAACATAAATGCAATGAAAAACATTAAAAGGTCATTTTTGCATTAAGAAATAGTTTTGCAAAAAATATACAAAGTGTAATCCGAGTGTCGTTTTTGGGGCACTCGGCTTATATTTCGTACGCTTTTTAAAGGAAATAAGTCCATAAAGTAAGCCGAGTAATTTATGCTCGACACTCGGCATATATGGTGCCCTGTCACGGAGCCGTCAACTGCCTCCGTGATGGCCACGTGGCAAGGAACGTTGCCGAGACGTGTCTGTAAGCCGAGATCGTTTTTGGTATATGACGAGCATTTTATATAAGCCGAGCTTTTTTTTCTGGCTCCTCTCGGCTTATGGTCATGTAAGCCGAGTGAAATTACACTCGGCTTACAGCCCGACACACGGCAGCTTACGATTTTCCTGTAGTGGTAGCACTGTTTGTGCTCTCTGGCCCGCCCAACTTTTTTTTTTTTGCTCCGCCACTGAAAGAGACCCTAGCAAGCTGCGCTAGTATTCATGGCCTAATCTATTCTGAGAACGAGAGGCCTTAGCAAATTTCACCTCCCTCCCTTCCATGAGCATAGCTCTGCCAGCTCTGACCAGATGTACCTGCTCAGAAAAACATTGATCCTTCTGCTGGTGCATCTTCAGAGCAACCTCACAATCAGACTCCAGAGTTACTGGTTTTGCACTCCAGCTCAGAGCAAGCATCAGACCCTCAATGCAGGTTATGAGTTAGGTTTCCAGAGGACCACCACAATCGTTCATTAATCTACAGCCAGAAAAGATAATGTGCCCCATGTCATCTCGGAGGACCATACCTGTCCCCCTTCTAATGTCTTGAGGCAGAAAAGCACCGTCCACATTCACCTTAACCCAACCTCGCGGCCAGATATCCTGCACATGTGATGCCTTCTCTTCTTGTTCGTCATTGTTGCAAGAGCATCACAAGCAAGCTTCCAAGCAAAAATTGGTACCTTGTGTGGGACCGGACATTTCCATATCATTTTCCACTCACATTTAACTCCATCAGGTCTGGAGCTAGTAGCACCAACAAAGTGGTCAAGGTTTAGATGGACAGCGACACGATAGGCACTGCGTACAGAGAAGAGTCCGCTGTGTTCCCAGTGCCATGCAAGAAAATCAGACTCAAGCAGCGGCGAAGTTTTGATCCTCCGAGTCCGAATGTCCGCCACATCCATGGGGAAGAAGTACTGCCTTAAAACAACCTCTCGCCAGTGACCCTATACATTGAGTAATTCTGAGACTTTAATTAGTCTGCATCTTCGCTTTGGTGTCACCGGTCTCAGTATGCATTCCCTCGGTTTCCAACAATCTAACCAAATACGAATGCTCGTCCCATCCCCGACTCTCCAGATGAGTCCCTTCTTCAGTAATTCCAGCCCAAATACGATTGCCTGCCAAGTTGAGAAGGGCCGGCCAGTGAATACCGTGTCAGCTAAGTTTCCGTGATGATAATATTGGGCTTTCAACACTTGTGGGCAGAGGGTATATCTCCGGATGCTGGATGAGACGCCATGCTTGACGAGCTAGAAGTGCTTGTAGGCGCATATCTCTGAATCCCATACCACCGTAGCTCTTCGGCAAAATCATTTTCTCCCAGGAGACCCAATGAGTGTTCTGCTCCTCACCAATAATTTCGAACAAGTCTCGTAAGGTCCTCGCACACAGAAATAGGAAGTTTGAAAACCCACATGACAAAACTACCCCTGGCTGTACCTCATTGGGAAAAAAAAGGTTGTCTGCCTGCGTTGTCCATGTCCAACGAGACACTGGCCGTGTCCGTCCCGCCGTCGCTGCAGAGACGGCTGGAGGCACCAGATCGATGCGCGCGAGGTGATCGGCGGCATCAACGGCGCACTCTCTGCCGCCGGATGCGCGCTCCCACAGCTCGCTGTGAAGAACGCTCTGTCCGGCCCGTCCCGCCGGCCTTTCCTTTCTTGAGGCTAGCAAGGTTTGCCCCTGAATAGCACCTGCTGCTGGCATGCGCCGCGGAGAGGTACTCCAACGAATAAACGATTATGCCCCCGCTCTCTTGCTATGATTTTGAGACGAAAAATGGCGAGCCTACTACTGCTCGCGATGCGGCGGCCGTGTAGGGAAAAGATCAAGATGCAAATTATCTCCCGTGAGTTATTGACTATGATCCATAAGAAAAGAAGGGTTTTCTTAATCCAACAATCAACGACCGCCGACGCGCACGCAGGATTGGAGTCCATCCACGTAACCTGCTGATGATGAGAGTTGTGATTCCCGCCGGCCGCTGCAGCAGCCTGGCACAATCCGTGTAAACAGCACATGAGAGATATAAGGCACGGGCACCAAACAGATTAGTCAAGTTAGGGAGAGGCTAGGAGAGGGTATTCTATAATGGCATAGGTGGGTAATTTTTTCCAACTTGCGCCACACATTCACGATCTATTGGTTGTAGTTTATTAGTTTACTAAATCGACGGTCCAATGTTTCTGATTTTTGTGGGATTTTCTAGCTTATTTCTTTTTTTTTCTGGTTAGCATGTCAAGTACTTTTAGCATATGCTCCCGCAAAAAAAAGTACTTTTAGTATATATTAGATAGATATGATAGATTTTGTGGTACGTAGATATATGTATGTATTATGTTGATGGTGTCACATGATTTTTTACTAGTTAAACTATGTATCGGTAGGTAGCACTAGCATTTGAACTGACTTTATTGTGCTGACTCAGCACCTCTGACAACTACTCGTACCGAACAATCACGACAAAGAAACATCTTCCGTACAAGCTTGCACAGTAATATATCTGATCTGACGGGATGCACGATGGGGGTGTCGTTTGCTAAAGCCTTTCAACAAATTAACCCATTTTATATGCAATCAGAATGGTCAATCCGGGGAATCATTCTCACCTCTTCGCAGGTTAGCTCACTAGTTGGATCATCGGCTGATTCGTCGCAAATTTGCACGTGTGACATTTTCTGCAGGGAAGTGATCTGACGTTACAGTCGTTGCCGACAAGCTGCAATCTTCGTCCGATTCAGAGAATGCCAGCTCTGATCACTTCAGCGTGTGCTACAGATAATTATATTCTCAATCTTATCTCAAACCATGGAGGAAGTTTCATTCAGATCATTCGTTTAACGTAACACGCAATGTACTCATGCAAAATTGTGCGGTGCCTTGGCATAGGGGGCAGTAACAGTATCATCTTCAGATGAAAACACTAGTAGTAGGAAGACTCTTATGATGTATTGCAACATCTTAATGAAGGGCGCTTGATTTTCTTTTCTCTGACAATTACAACTCTTAAAAGAATATGTTCAACTTGCCATTTCCTTGACAAAACAACCGTGACTCTAGACTACAACCCTAGCCGCCTCATTGTTAGCCCAACCTCACACCTCGCCGCCGGCCAGCCCACGCGCGGTGCGCGGATCTGAACCTTTCAAGGCAGAGGAGACGAAGCAGGGGACGAAGGAGAAGAAGAGTGCAAATTGTATTGCAAACCGGCATCGCCGAAACATCTGCGTACACAAGATAGTGCAAACTAACAGAAAATATGCCGGCACTAATAATCTATACTGTACAGAATTAACAGGAGAAATAACACCTAATTTATTTGGGCAGTGGTCGTTGCCACCGAATATAGCAGTACTAGCCATCGGTGTGACTAGAAGCAATTCGTCATGATGAGGTCGGCGCGGTGATACAGGGTGACCGAAGTAGGTCAATGATACGGCACGATACCACTGAACCAGTCGACGTGTTGGAGCAGGTCGGCGCCGTTGATGCTGGCCTGATGAAGCGATTGCTGCGCAAATTAAAGTAAAGGCTTTACCAGCCCCCAAGTCCGATTTGACTTGGGAAAATTACTTAGAACGGTCGAATTGAACATAGAGAAAACATCTTCATTCAATGCATATATAATGCCTGACCGAACTAAACAAAATCAAAATTTTGAAAAAAATTAAGCATGAAAACAACTTAGTTGATTTATGTTCCAGGCGTTGATGACGCGGTCCGAGCTTGCGGCGGGACGAGGTCCTAGCTCCCAAGCCGGTCCTGAGGAGCTCGGTCCGATGAAGTGACGACACAGCACAGTTGTCGTGGTGAGGCGAAGCCTCTGGTCCAGCTGTCGTGACGAAGCAGGTCGGCGGGGTGATGCTGTAGCCCTCGGAGCAGGTTGATGAAGCGACGGCGAAGCCCCGGACCATCCGAGGTGGCGGGGCAAGTCGGTGATGTGACGTCGGAGCCCCCACGTCAGCCGATGTGATGGAGCAGGTCGGCGTGGTGGACGCCGCCTTGATGAAGCAACAACGCGGCGATGCCGACAAAGGTCAAAATTTGTGACGCGGTCGATGCCGACTTGATGAAGTTACCGCGCGATGATGCCAGCGCGCCCGACCCTTGCAATCCGTGGGGCGACGATGTTGTCTTGGCGATGATTTGACCTTCGCGATGCCAAACTCTTGGTCGGCTTGCCGAGGTGACGATACGACATGGATGACGTCGGATCGACAAAGCGACGACGCGTCTAGCGCAGGTCGGCATCCGTAGAGCAAAGAGGTCGGACCGGTTTGACACCGGTGCGACATTGAAGAGCACCTCGGAAAAGGCTCAAAGCTTGTAGGCAGGTGTTTGAGAACAAAACACATGCAGAAAAAGATGAACTCGGGATATCGGACGACACTACCGCCTGCTTTCCCGGTTAACCAGGCTGATCGTTATCATACAACAACAAAACTGCCGAACGTTACTTCGGTGTTATCGTCGTCCGTGAAGGGGGTCACACTCCGGAACTGTGTGTTGGGTGTTTAAACCTCCAACCACACTTTTACACATGTATGAGGACCCAATGCAAGTTTTGGTGGCAGTGCTACCCTCCGAAGACCCCAGAGTGGCCTAACCATAGCCAGTTTGACCAGGAAAGCTACCCCCTTTGACTTTCGATGGACGGCCTTTGACCAATGGACTTTTTTACCTGGTTGTGCTAGGTTAGCCCATAGGAACATTTTAAAACAAAGTTTGAGACGAACCTATCACAAGATTCCCTCCGGGTTGACCCTCCGTGGCAGTTTTCTGCTCTAAGTGCAGGCGGTAGTGCCGTCCAATGTCCCGTTCATGAAAAAGAGAACGTTCGATATCCCGTTCATGCAGGAAAACTAAAAAAATACCTCCAAAAAGGACGTCCGATATCCAATTCATGAAAAAGATGAACTCGGGTTGGATTTGTTTTTGCGCAGAAAATAGATTCAAAAATTGATGCAATTCTCGAGCATTTCCCGGAGTTTGCACCGTAGGATCGAGCTCAAATTTTGAGAGGCTGTTGATATGAGAATTCCACAGCAGATGAATGGTTGGATCTTCCAAAAGATGTCTGAGCTGACCGCTGGACTCTTCGCCCCTAACTCGCGTGGATTTCTGCCCAGATCCGATAGGGCTCCGGTATATCGGCGATTGCCGGAGATTCCTCCATCAGAACGCGATGAAATTTTGCAGGCTTGTTGTAGACTCATTGTAGGAGATATGCCCTAGAGGCAATAATAAATGTTATTATTTATCTCCATGTTTGTAGTTAAGTTTATATTCCGTGCTATAACTGCTATGGTTCTCGAGTCTGCAATAACCACGAGGCTCGGAGGAAGACTCATATGCACGTGTGGAATAATAAACGGTAAAATGTATTCCTAGTCTGGCCTCTAAGACTAGCTCAAGTGTTGCATGATGGTTCTGTTTTCCTGATCATGGGCATGCCTATGCTGGCAACTTTGAGGGCACAATGTTATGAGAACACTTGTGTTGAATCGACCCGAATTGATGTTATGCTATGAGATACATTCGTCACAAGTTAATGGTTAATAACACAGAGATGGTTTATTTTTGCTTAATTCCTTAGACCATGAGAGTATCGAGTTTCTTCATGCTTGCTTCATGAACTTTGGGTTTGTTAAACGTCATCCATAAATGGGTGGCTATTACGGCGGCTTACGGGTTCATGGAAAAGTATGTCAAGTAACTTGATAGCTCAAGATTGGGATTTGCTCCTCCGACAATGGAGAGATATATCTAGGCCCTCTTGGTGTTACGGTATCCACCATCGTCTGGCCAGACACATTGTGATTTGATCATAGGGATGCCGGAACACGGCAACGAGAAAAGAGAACAAAACCAGTAACGAGGTAACTGGCATTGTGGACAAGTGTTGATCCACGGGGATGCCGATGATTCTCACCTCGGGTATTTGTAACATATCGCGAAGCAACAGGAATAGCACACGGCAACTGGAGGTTCACTCGAATATTCATTCGTGTGGGTATAGGGGTCAATATGGGTGTCCACGGCGCCGATGTTGATCATTGATCGGAAAGAGTTCCGGTCATGTCTATACTTCACCGAACCTATAGGGTCACACGCTTAAGGGTCATCTATCTGCTGAATACTAGATAGGGAGTCTGAGAGAAAGTCACCGGAAAAGTTTCGGAGACAGCGGAAAAGTTCTGGAGAGAGAACACCGGAATAGTTTTGGTAAAACTGAAAAGTTGTTTCAGGGTATACCATTAAGTCAAATTGATTTCAGCACACGTCTGGAAATTCTTGGAGGGGGCCAGAAATGGTCTGGGAACTTCTGGGATTTTTCGGAGGAAAAACCCGAAAATGTTCCGGAGTTGCCGGAACCGGTTTGGTTGCTTTTCGCAGATGAAAATCACTAATCCGGAATTGTTTCGGAACGCGTCCAAAATCATTTTAGATGGTGCTGGAATTATTCGAAGACCCACAGAAGTATTTTCTGATTTAACGGTCGCGGAAAAATGTTTCCATGAATAGTGAAAATGCTTTTTGGGTGGCTTCTTGGAGAAGCCACCTTGAGGGCCTTTTGGTATTTTTCCCCTTGGCTCTTGGAGAAGCCACCCTTGGGCTTGGCCTATAAATAGGGGTGGAGGGGGCTGCCTAAAGACACACTCTTTCTCAACATCCACAAGCCATGCATGACCTGGCCTTCTCTCTCCCTCCCCGCGAAATAGTTTCGTAGAGCCGAAAGGCTGTCTGGGTTCCGGCAGGAACTAGTTCTGGACGGCGAAGCCCTGCCGGATAGCTGACACCGTATGTGTGCAACCCCGTAGAGAGGTCGTAGTTTCGATCCTTTGCCCGAGGGGCTGTTCGAGTACCTGCCCGGAGGGCTGTCCGAGTGACCCGCCCGAAGGGCTGTCCGTGAGGCCTCCCGGAGGGCTGTCCGAGGATCCGTCCGGTGGGACTATCCGAGGGACTGTCCATAGGCCTCCAGAAGGGTTGTCCAAGGATCCGTCCGGTGGGACTATCCGAGGGACTGTCGAGAGGCCTCCCGGAGGGCTGTCCGAGGATCCGTCCGGTGGGACTATCCGAGGGACTGTCCAGAGGCCTCCCGGAGGGCTGTCCGAGGATCCGTCTGGTGGGACTATCCGAGGGACTGTCCAGAGGCCTCCCGAAGGGCTGTCCGAGGATCCGTCCGGTGGGACTATCCGAGGGACTGTCCCGAGGCCTCCCGAAGGGCTGCCCGGAGATCCGTTCGGTGAGCTGATGAGGGAGTACATCCTCGCGGTTGGGAGGTTGTAAATCCTAGCTGCGGGGATCTGCACCGCCGATCGTCATCGACTCTACTTTCGCTGCGCTACTAGTCGGTA
The DNA here is from genome assembly GCA_039707655.1 of Elymus sibiricus. Classification (NCBI taxonomy): domain Eukaryota; kingdom Viridiplantae; phylum Streptophyta; class Magnoliopsida; order Poales; family Poaceae; genus Elymus; species Elymus sibiricus. The sequence goes on from CM077666.1 coordinate 22,050,102, forward strand.
ACGAAAAGATCAAACCTTGTATGCAGTCTCCATAGTGGTCCTGGGCTGGTGCGTAGGTCGGAAATTTTTTGTTTTCTGCTGCGTTCCCCTACACTCAATTCCGCACAATTCCACTGAAGGGCTTATGAAAACGATGCTCGAGGAGGGAGGGACGGCGAAAACGGTTGTGCTATCTAGAAAGTTTGCATGGTCGCACGTGGGCAATGTTAACGTTGAGCCCCCGAGCTCCATGGACGAATTTTGCCATGATCTCCATTGAGATCATAGTTGATGTTGATGAAGGCACCCGTCCGATCTTGACGATCCGACAGGGGGTGTAGTCCTCGACCTAGCCGAAGCGACTAGTCGAGTCGGCGACGAAGATGCCGACGCCGAAGACGAAGATTCGTTCCGGCGCGTAGATCGCTCCGGAACCGATCTGAATTCCTGTCGCACCGCTGCGACTACGCAGAGGGACCTGCATGGGCCACCAATGTCAGAGCTAAATCCGGCAGATCTCGGGTAGGGTGTCCCGATCGGGTAGCCTTGGCACGATGGTAACAAAGACACGGGAACACATGTGTTTACCTAGGTTCGGGCCCTCTCGAGGAGGTAAAACCCTATGTCCTACTTTGCTTGTATTGATTGTGGATGGGGTACAAAGTACAGGTGATCTACCGCGAGATCGTATGTGAATGAATCTCCTTCTCTATCGACTAGCCTGGCATCGGTTTATATAATGTATCGGAGGCCTAGGATTTAGAAGAGTCCTCATCATGTGCGCCAAGTCTTGTGGAATCTTCCTTGTATCCGTCATGGGCTACCCAAAGTGGCCTAGGACGGAACCGACAAAGGGGGTCCTCGGCCCGGCCCATCTGGCCGGGAGTCGACATGGTAAGTACCCTCTAGTCCAGGACACCGACATTCTATGCCATCAAATTTTCCCTCCAGCTGGCGGACCGCGGAACAGTAGGCCGCCATCTTAGGTTCCTTGGTGTCGAATGTTTTCATCACTTGCTGCAAGACAAGGTCGGAGTCACCACGGTAAAGTAGTCATCTAATTCCCATGGAGGCAGCAATACGAAGGCTTTGAAGAAGGGCATCATATTCTGCCACGTTGTTGGAGTCGGCGAAGTGGATCTGTAGGACGTAGCTCATCCGGTCTCCTCGTGGGGAGAAGAGGATGACTTCAGCCCACATGCCTTGGACACACATGGAGCCATCAAAGTACATCAGCCTATATTCCAGCTCGACGTTTTGCGGGATCTGCTATGCCTCTGTCCACTCTACAATGAAGTATGTGAGGGCCTGAGAGACTTGATTGCTGATCTTGGCTTGTAGGTGATTTCGAATGGCAATAGTTCGATCGCCCACTTGGCCACCCTCCAAGTGGCGTCCTTGTTGTTTGTGATATCTGACAATGGGGCGTGGCTAATGACCGTAATCGGGTCTGCCTGGAAGTAGTGGCGCAATTTTCTGGCTGCCATGAACATGCCATAGGTGATTTTCTGGTAGTGTGGTTATCAAGTCTTGCAGGGCGACAAAACCTCGCTAACATAGGACACGGGGTACTGAACCCGCTGGGCCTTGCCCTGCTCCTCTTTTTCCACTGCTAGGACCACACTGATGACCTGCTTGGTGGCTGATATGTATAGCAGCATGGGCTCCACTTCGGCCGGCGAAACCAGAATTGGGTTGGACTGTAGGAGATGCTTGGGGTCTTCGAACGCTGTACGTGCCTCGTCGCTCCAGTGGAACTTCCCATTCTTCCGAAGGAGTCTGTAGAGCAAGAGCGCTTTTTCTCCGAGCCGGGAGATGAATCAGCTTAGGGCTGCAACGCATCCCGCCAGCTTCTGTACCTCACGCATGGTCTCGGGGGGCTCCAACTCGATGATGGCCTTGATATTTTCTGGATTCATTTCGATGCTACACTGAGAGATGATGAAGACAAGGAGCTTGCTTGAAGGAACCCCAAAAACACATTTCTCGGGATTGAGGTTCATGCTGAAACAGCGTAGGTTGGCGAATGTTTGCTCGAGGCCGAAAAGCAGGCTGGCTTCGTTGTGCGTTTTGATGACCATGTCATCGATGTATGCTTCTACGTTGATGCCGATCTGATCGTGCAAGCACTTTTGCATTGTACGCTGATATGTAGCACCTGCGTTCTTGAGTCCGAAAGGCATTCTGACGTAGCAGAATGGCCCAAAAGGTGTGATGAAAGTCGTCTTCTCCTGCTCCGACTCCTTCATCCGGATCAGGTGGTAACCTGAATAGGCATCCAAGAAACAGAGCCGCTCGCAGCCCGCGGTAGATTCTATTACTTGATCGATGTGGGGTAGCGGGAATGGGTCTTTAGGGCAAGCATTGTTGAGGTCGGTGTAGTCAACGCACATACGCCACGAGTTGTTCTTCCTCCGAAGCATGACGAGGTTTGATGGTGTCCCGGCCCAGGGGTCTCTCACCACGTCAGTTTCCGGCCTGGTGGGCCAGGCTGAGTACCCCGAGGTCAGTTCCATCCTGGGCCACATTGGGTGGCCCATGACGTGCTCTACAAAGAAGATTCGAGGAGCCTTGTTGTTCAAGACAAGGAATCCGTATCCGTGGAGGACTCCCCTACACCGAGGTAGCCGACTTGGACTCTTGTAATCCTAGGACACCGGTATCATATATAAGCCGATGCCGGGCTAGTCAATAGAACACAATTTAGACAAGATAGACAATCTCTAGGTACTTTACATGTACTCTGTATACTCCCCAAAGCAATAAACAAAGAGCATGATGTAGGGTATTATCTCTTCCATGAGAGCCCGAACCTGGGTAAAATCCTTGTCCTTATTACCATCGTGCCAAGTCGCCTAGCTAGGATACCCTACCTACTGGATTTAGCTCTGACAGTGGTGGCCCATGCAGGTCCTGAACCTGTCAACGTTGCGGTGCGATGGGAGTGTGGATCAACGCTCAGATCGGTTTTGGCGCGATCTTCGTGCCGGGCTAGATGTTCATCTTCGGCGGTAGCACCCTTGTCGCCAACTCGACTGGCCACCTCGGCCAGGTCGAGACCTTCACTCTAGGGCGGATCGTAAGATTTGGTAGCATGGAGTACACCGCGGACTTCCGCAGAGAGCTTATCTTCACGGGTTTAGTGCCTCGCCAAATCCAGGAGCAGCATGAACCGCTTTCCCCGGGCACAATGTCAGATTAGGCCCTGGATGAGTGAGAGAAGCCTTCGATGGGTTCGATGTCAGATTAGATCGCGAAACCACTCTCCTCGGATGTGATGTCAGATCAAGCCCTGAAGGAGCGTGCGAAATCCTTGCCGGATTCGATGTCAGATCGGATCACGGAGCCGCTTCCCCTGTGCCCAGTGTCAGATCGGGCCAAGGAGGAGCATGAGAAACTTCTTCTGGACTTGATGTTAGATCAGGTCCAGGAGCTTGCAAAGTCCTCTCCCCCGATCTCGATGTCAGATCGGATCCTTGCTCCGCCACATCGGGACCAGCTTGGGGGTTCGGACGTCACCCTCCGCGAGCTTGGACCGCGTCATCAATGCATGGAGCATAAAAATAGCTAAGTCGCTTTCATGCTTAAACTTTTTCAGTTCTTACTTTTCTTAGTTTGATCAGACATTATATATGCATTGAATAAAGATGTTTTACCTTTGTTCGCTTTGATCGTACTAAATAATTTACCCACTCAGAATTTTCCTGGTCGTTTGATTTTGTTCCCCCATGCCAGACTGGAGGCTGTTATAGCCTTTATTTCAATCTGTGCCACTAGCCGGCCTAATTGGTTTTCTTCCTTAGTCGTTTTGCCGATTTTTTCTATGCTCTGATTTTTGACTTGTGTCTTTGGCCAAGCCGGGTTGCCTCGCTCCTATGTATGCCCCTAACGTTTTCGCTAGTTCGGCTAAGATTGGCACGGGAGCACCCTTTTGTTTGCACCTCCAGTTTCCCTGGTCGGGTGCCTAAGGCGGGTAAAGCCGAACGCTAGCTGTCACAATACACGAAATCTAATGCGGAAATTTTTTAAGGCACGACGGAAGCACAAATTAATTTTAAGACCAAGTCAATTGGCAGCCAAAGACTTGACTTAATTCAAGCATATTGTTTTTACATAAGCTATTCGGTATTTCTGAGCTCATGACACTGCTAACCGGTTATATAATTTTGATCCAGGAGGCAGGATTTTTTCGAAAAAGCAAAGTATCACGGATAAGTGCTCCTGAAGAAGGATTTGATCCTCAGGCCGGCCTTCGAGCCCGGCCTGAGTCTTGGGGGCTACTGGAGCCGCGTTTAATCAAATACAGTAGGCCAATTACCGAGGAGATTCGATCCTCAGGTCGGCCATGTTACCCGACCTAAATCTGGGGGGCTACTACATCGACATTTCTCATGAAATTTTTTAAGTGCAATATGAGTTTTCGTGGAGGATTTCGATCCTCAGGTCGGCCACTTGCGCCCGACCTGAGTCTCGGGGGCTACTGCATATCCGTTTGTTCCAATTTCAGGTTTTCGAGCATGGATTCAATCCTCAGGTCGAGTGTTTCCAAATCTACCTGGGTGTCGGAGACTACAGGATCAGCGGTTTCATTTTAACCATAAGCTACTGCCCGAGGAAGATTTTGATCCTCAGGTAAGCCACTCGTGCCCGACTTGAGTCTCGGGGGCTACTACACATTGTGTTTTTTCTACTAAGTCTAATGTTAAATAACCCGTAGACCAGCTTGTCCCAAGCCGGACTGCGCCTCGAGGGTTCCAGTGCACAAAAGTGCTAACTATACAAAGAAAGGATCATGGCACAGACCGGACTTAACATCAATCTGCACCTTGAGGGCTACTGGCTATATAACTCGGCAGAGAATAAATTGCATCATTAAAAAAATCTGTGAAAAATCGGCTCGTGGAAGCCGGCTTGGCGGGAAAACTTTTTTCCTCGGAGGTCGGCTATCTTCATCAACAATTCAAGGCCGAGGTGGTTTGTGCCACTTCCGAGTCAGTTCGGTAGGGAGGCCGGCTGCATGCAGACGCTATTGGTGAAGCTTCTTGGAACCAGTTTCAAGCCCGGCTACCGAAGGCGACGTTAGCTCAGAGATTTCTAAGGAGCTACCCAGCTTGAAGACCGGTTCAGGAGCTACTGACATTGTCCCGGCGCAGGGGTCTTTCATCACATTGGTTCCCAACCTAGTGGGCCAGGCTGAGGACCCCTAGATCGGTTCTGTCCTGGGCCACATTGGGTGGCCCATGATGCGCTCAACAAAGAAGATTCGAGGTGCCTTGCCATTCAAGACAAGGAATTCGTATCCATGGAGGACTCCCTTGTTGGAAATATGCCCTAGAGGCAATAATAAATTGGTTATTATTATATTTCCTTGTTCATGATAATCGTTTATTATCCATGCTATAATTGTATTGATTGGAAACTTAAATACATGTGTGGGTACATAGACAACACTGTGTCCCTAGTAAGCCTCTAGTTGACTAGCTCGTTGATCAAAAGATGGTGAAGGTTTCCTAGCCATGAACATGAGATGTCATTTGATAACGGGATCACATCATTAGGAGAATGATGTGATGGACAAGACCGAAACTACGAACGTAGCATATGATCGTGTCAGTTTATTGCTATTGTTTTCTGCATGTCAAGTATCTGTTCCTATGACCATGAGATCATGCAACTCCCTAACATCGGAGGAGTACCTTGTGTGTATCAAACGTCGCAACGTAACTGGGTGACTATAAAGGTGCTCTACAGGTATCTCCGAGGGTGTCTGTTGGGTTGGCATGGATCAAGACTGGGATTTGTTACTCCGTGTGACGGAGAGTTATCTCAGGGCCCACTCGGTAATACAACATCACAATGAGCCTTGCAAGCAATGTGACTAAAGAGTTAGCCACGAGATCTTGTATTACGGAACGAGTAAAGAGACTTGCCAGTAATGAGATTGAACTAGGTATAGAGATACCGACGATCGAATCTCGGGCAAGTAACATACCGAAGAACAAAGGGAACAGTATACGGGATTAACTGAATCCTTGACATAGAGGGTCGACCGATAAAGATCTTCGTAGGATATGTAGGAGCCAATATGGGCATCCAGGTCCCGCTATTGGTTATTGATCGTAGAGGTGTCTCGGTCATGTCTACATAGTTCTCGAACCCGCAGGGTCTACACACTTAACGTTTGGTGACGATTAGTATAGTTGAGTTATTGTGTTGGTGACCGAAGGTTGTTCGGAGTCCCGGATAAGATCCCGGACATGACGAGGATCTCCGGAAGAGTCCGGAGGTAAAGATTGATATATGTGATAATAGTGTTTTGATCTCCGGAAGGGGTTCCGGATGTTTACCGAAGTGTTCGGGTGCAGCAACACTTTATATGAGCCAAAGGGGTAAAGCCCACGAGGTATTGGAAAGTGCAAAAGGAAGTTTTGCTGCTGCCTTAAGCGGTACTACCGATGGTAAGGCAGTACTACCGCATAAGCGGTACTACCGCTTGTGTGAAGCGGTACTACCGCATAAGCGGTACTACCGCTTGTGTGAAGCGGTACTACCGCATAAGCGGTACTACCGCTTGTGTGAAGCAGTACTACCGCTCAAGCGGTACTACCGCTCGTGAGTGGTACTACCGCTTGTGCGCGGTACTGCAGGGATCCGAGTTGGACTCTTTCCCTGCGGGCCAAACCGACCTTGTGCGGGCAAAACCGACCTGGAGGAGGCTTTTACTCCAAGTTTAGACCCCAAGGCTCAACATATAAATAGAGGGGCAGGGCTAGCACACAGGACACATTAAGATTTCCCAAGCCATGTGTCGGCAACCCTAACCCTCTAGTTCTCCCGTCATAATCTCCGTAGTGCTTGGCGAAGCCCTGCAGAGATTGTTCCTCACCATCATCACCACGCCGTCGTGCTGCCGGAACTCATCTACTACTTCACCATCGCTCGCTGGATCGAGGAGGTGAAGGCATCATCAAGCCGTACGTGTGTTGAACGCGGAGGTGCCGTCCGTTCGGCACTAGTTCGTGATCGGATCGAGGGACGACTTGCGATTTGGATCGCGGAGACGTTCGACTACATCAACCGCGTTTCTTAACGCTTCCGCTTAGCGATCTACAAGGGTATGTAGATTCACTCTCCCTCTCGTAGATGCTCATCACCATGGATAGATCTTGTGTGTGCGTAGGAAATTTTTTGTTTCCCATGCAACGTTCCCCAACAGTGGCATCTGAGCTAGGTCTATGCGTAGATGAGATCTCGAGTAGAACACAAACGAGTTGTGGGCATTGGTGTATACATTTTGCTTGCCGTTACTAGTTGATACTTGATTCGGCGGTATTGTGAGATGAAGCAGCCTGGACCGACATTACGCGTGCGCTTACGCGAGACAGGTTCCTTCAACTGACAAGTAACTTCGTTGCATAAAGATGGCTAGCGGGTGTCTGTCTCTCTCACTTTAGTTGAATCAATTTCAATGAAGAGGGTTCTTTTAGAAGATCAAAAAGCAATCACTACACCACGTTGTGGTTTTGCGTAGGTAAGAACGGTTCTTGCAAACCCGTAGCAGCCACGTAAAATTTGCAACAACAATTAGAGGACGTCTAACTTGTTTTTGCAGGGTATGTTGTGATGTGATATGGCCAATTACATGATGCGATATATGTGATGTATGAGATGATCATGTGTTGTATAGAATATCACGACTTGCATGTCGATGAGTACGGCAACTGGCAGGAGCCATAGAGTTGTCTTTAATTATTTTCGCCGTTTTTGCTTTACTTTATCGCTATGAGTTAGCTATAGTCGTAGAAGCAACAGTCGGCGCAACAACCTCATGGTGACACGTTGATGGAGATCAAGATGATGGAGATCATGGTGTCATGCCGGTGACGATGGAGATCATGCCGGTGCTTTGGAGATGGAGATCAAAAGCACAAGTTCATGGCCATATCATGTCACTTATGATTTGCATGTGATGTTAATCCTTTTATGCATCATATTTTGCTTAGGACGACTGTAGCATTATAAGGTGATCCCTCACTTAAATTTCAAGATAAAATTGTGTTCTCCCCGAGTGTGCACCGTTGCGAAAGTTCGTCGTTTCGAGACACCACGTGATGATCGGGTGTGATAGACTCTACGTTCACATACAACGGGTGCAAGCCAGTGTTGCACATGCGGAACACTCGGGTTAAACTTGATGAGCCTAGCATGTACAGACATGGCCTCGGAACACAAGAGACCGAAAGGTCGAACATGAGTCATATAGTAGATATGATCAACATGAAGATGTTCACCATTGAAACCACCTCAACTCACATGATGATCGGACTTGAGTTGGTGGATTTGGATCATGTTACACTCGAATGACCGGAGGGATGTCAATTTGAGTGGGAGTTTTTAAGTAATATGATTAACTAAACTCATTATCTAGAACAATAGTCTAAGTTGTCTTTGCTATATTTATGTTGTAGATCATGGCTCGCGCAGTAGCACCCCTGAATTTTAATGCGTTCCTAGAGAAAGCTAAGTTGAAAGATGATTGAGTAACTTTGTGGAATGGGCCCGTAATCTAAGGATTATCCTTACGGCTTCCCAGAAGGCTTATGTCCTTGATGCACCTCTTGGTGATCCACCCGCTCCAGTTGAGTCTCTAGACGTTGTGAACGCCTGGCAGGCTCGTTCTGAAGATTACTCAATAGTTCAATGTGCAATATTGTATAGCTTAGAACCGGGACTTCAAAGACGTTTTGAACGTCATGGAGCATATGAGATGTTCCAGGAGTTGAAGTTTATCTTTCAGAAGAATGCCCGGATCGAGAGATATGAGATCTCCGATAAGTTCTATGCTTGCAAGATGGAGGAGAACAGGTCTATCAATGATCACGTACTCAGAATGTCTGGGTACTCCACCTGTCTGGCAGAATTGGGGATGCCCCTTCCGCCAGAGGCTATCACTGACAGAGTTCTTCAATCATTGCCACCTAGCTACAAGAGCTTCGTGTTGAACTATGACATGCACGGGATGAACAAGTCAGTCGCCGAGCTGTTTGCGATGCTGAAAGCCGCTGAGTCTGAAATTCAGAAGGAGCATCAAGTGTTGATGGTCAATAAAACCACTAGTTTCAAGAAAAATGGCAAGGGTAAGAAGGGTAACTCCAAGAAGAGTGGCAAAGCAGTTGCTCCTCCCGTGAAGAAACCCAAGGCTGGACCCAAACCAAAAACTGTGTGCTTTCATTGCAAGGGAACTGGACCCTGGAAGCGGAACTGCCCCCAGTATTTGGCTGACAAGAAGGCGGCCAACAACAAACAAGGTATATATGATATACATGTTATTGATGTGTACCTTACCAACTCTCGTTGTAGTGCCTGGGTATTTGATACCGGTGCGGTTGCTCATATTTGCAACTCAAAATAGGAACTGCGGAATAGACGGAGGCTGACAAAGGACGAAGTAACGATGTGCGTGGGAAATGGTTCCAAGGTTGATGTGATCGCCGTCGGCACGCTCGCTCTTCGATTACCATCGGGATTAGTGATGAACCTGAATAATTGTTATTTAGTGCCTGCGTTAAGCATGAACATTATATCTGGATCTTGTTTATTGCGAGACGGTTACTCATTTAAATCAGAGAATAATGGTTGTTCTATTTATATGAGTAATATCTTTTATGGTCATGCACCCGATGTCAGGGGTTTATTCTTATTGAATCTAGATAGTAATGATACACATGTTCATAACATTGATGCCAAAAGATGTAGAATTGATAATGATAACACCACTTTCTTGTGGCACTGCCGTTTAGGTCATATTGGCGTAAAACGCATGAGGAAGCTCCATGCTGATGGACTTTTGGAGTCACTTGATTTTGAATCACTTGACACATGTGAGCCATGCCTCATGGGCAAGATGACTAAAACGCCGTTCTCTGGAACAATGGAACGAGCAAGTGACTTATTGGAAATCATACATACTGATGTGTGCGGTCCGATGAGCATTGAGGCGCGCGGTGGTTATCGTTACTTTCTCACCTTCACTGATGACTTAAGTAGATATGGGTATATTTACTTAATGAAACACAAGTCTGAAACATTTGAAAAGTTCAAACAATTTCAGAGTAAAGTTGAGAATCATCGTAACAAGAAGATTAAATTCCTACGATCTGATCGAGGAGGAGAATATCTGAGTTATGAGTTTGGTAGTCACTTAAGACAATGTGGAATTGTTTCACAACTAACACCGCCTGGAACACCACAGCGTAATGGTGTGTCCGAACGTCGTAATCGAACCTTACTGGATATGGTGCGATCTATGATGTCTCTTGCCGATTTGCCACTATCGTTTTGGGGTTATGCATTAGAGACAACTTCATTCACTTTAAATAGGGCACCATCGAAATCCGTTGAGACGACGCCATATGAACTTTGGTTTGGCAAGAAGCCAAAGCTGTCGTTTCTTAAAGTTTGGGGATGTGATGCTTATGTCAAAAAGCTTCAGCCTAAAAAGCTGGAACCCAAAGCAGAGAAATGCGTCTTCATAGGATACCCAAAAGAGACAGTTGGGTATACCTTCTACCTCAGATCCGAAGGCAAAGTGTTTGTCGCTAAAAATGGAACATTTCTTGAGAAAGAGTTTCTCTCGAAAGATTTGAGTGGGAGGAAGATAGAACTTGATGAGGTTGTTGAACCTTTACTTCAACCTGAAAGTAGCGCAGCGCAGAAAGATGTTTCTGTAGAGCCTACAACAGCTAAAGAGGAAGTTAATGATGATGATCATGAAGCTTTGGATCAAGTTGCTATCGAACCTCGTAGGTCGACAAGGACGCGTACTGCTCCTGAGTGGTACGGCAACCCTGTCTTAGAGGTCATGTTGTTAGACAACGATGAACCTACGAGCTATGGAGAAGCGATGATGGGCCCGGATTCCGAGAAGTGGTTAGAGGCCATGAAATACGAGATGGGATCCATGTATGAAAACAAAGTGTGGACTTTGGAAGTATTACCTGAAGGGCGTAAGGCCATTCAGAACAAATGGATCTTTAAGAGGAAGACGGACGCGGACGGTAATGTCACCGTCTATAAAGCTCGACTTGTGGCAAAGGGTTTTTCACAAGTTCAAGGAGTTGACTACGATGAGACCTTCTCACCCGTAGCGATGCTTAAGTCCGTCAGAATCATGTTAGCAATAGCTGCCTTTTTCGATTATGAAATTTGGCAGATGGATGTCAAAACAGCGTTCCTTAACGGTTTCCTTAAGGAAGAGTTGTATATGATGCAACCAGAAGGTTTTGTCGATCCAGAGAATGCTGACAAAGTTTGCAAACTCCAGCGATCCATTTATGGAGTGGTGCAAGCATCTCGGAGTTGGAATCTTCGCTTTGATGAGGTGATCAAAGCGTTCGAGTTTATACAAGTTTACGGAGAAGCTTGTATTTACAAGAAAGTGAGTGGGAGCTCTATAGCGTTTCTAATATTATATGTGGATGACATATTACTGATTGGAAACAATATATAAATGTTGGAAAGCGTGAAGGAATATTTGAACAAGAGTTTTTCAATGAAGGACCTAGGAGAAGCTGCTTTCATATTAGGCATCAAGATCAATAGAGATAGATCGAGACGCTTAATAGGACTTTCACAAAGCACATACCTTGACAAAGTTTTGAAGAAGTTCAAAATGGATCAGTCCAAGAAGGGGTTCTTGCCTGTTTTGCAAGGTGTAAAGTTGAGTAAGACTCAATGCCCAGTGACTACAGAAGATAGAGAAAAGATGAGTGTCATCCCCTATGCTTCAGCCATAGGCTCTATCATGTATGCAATGCTGTGCACAAGACCCGATGTCAGCCTTGCCATAAGTATGGTCGGAAGGTTTCAAAGTGATCCAGGAATGGAACACTGGACGGCGGTCAAGAATATCCTGAAGTACCTGAAAAGGACCAAGGACATGTTTCTCGTTTATGGAGGTGATCAAGAGCTCGTCGTAAAGAGTTACGTCGATGCAAGCTTTGACACTGATCCGGATGACTCTAAATCACAAACCGGATATGTATTTATTCTTAATGGGGGTGTGGTTAGCTGGTGCAGTTCCAAGCAAAGCGTGGTAGCTGATTCTACATGCGAAGCGGAGTACATCGCTGCCTCGGAGGCGGCGAAGGAAGGTGTCTGGGTGAAGGAGTTCATGACAGATCTTGGAGTAGTGCCTAGTGTGCTTGACCCAATGACTCTGTTTTGTGATAATACTGGTGCCATTGCTCTAGCCAAGGAACCAAGATTTCACAAGAGGACCAGACACATAAAGCGATGTTTCAATTCCATCTGCGGTTACATCAAGGAGGACGACATAAATATTTGCAAAGTACACACGGATCTGAATGTTGCAGATCCGATGACTAAACCTCTTCCAAGGGCTAAACATGAACAACACTAGAACTGCATGGGTGTTCGATTCATTACAATGTAAATCACATAGTGATGTGAACTAGATTATTGACTCTAGTGCAAGTGGGAGACTGTTGGAAATATGCCCTAGAGGCAATAATAAATTGGTTATTATTATATTTCCTTGTTCATGATAATCGTTTATTATCCATGCTATAGTTGTATTGATTGGAAACTTAAATACATGTGTGGGTACATAGACAACACTGTGTCCCTAGTAAGCCTCTAGTTGACAAGCTCGTTGATCAAAAGATGGTGAAGGTTTCCTAGCCATGAACATGAGATGTCATTTGATAACGGGATCACATCATTAGGAGAATGATGTGATGGACAAGACCGAAACTACGAACGTAGCATATGATCGTGTCAGTTTATTGCTATTGTTTTCTGCATGTCAAGTATCTGTTCCTATGACCATGAGATCATGCAACTCCCTGACATCGGAGGAGTACCTTGTGTGTATCAAACGTCGCAACGTAACTGGGTGACTATAAAGGTGCTCTACAGGTATCTCCGAGGGTGTCTGTTGGGTTGGCATGGATCAAGACTGGGATTTGTTACTCCGTGTGACGGAGAGTTATCTCAGGGCCCACTCGGTAATACAACATCACAATGAGCCTTGCAAGCAATGTGACTAAAGTGTTAGCCACGAGATCTTGTATTACGGAACGACTAAAGAGACTTGCCAGTAACGAGATTGAACTAGGTATAGAGATACCGACGATCGAATCTCGGGCAAGTAACATACCGAAGAACAAAGGGAACAATATACGGGATTAACTGAATCCTTGACATAGAGGTTCGACCGATAAAGATCTTTGTAGGATATGTAGGAGCCAATATGGGCATCCAGGTCCCGCTATTGGTTATTGATCGTAGAGGTGTCTCGGTCATGTCTACATAGTTCTCGAACCCGCAGGTTCTACACACTTAACGTTTGTTTACGATTAGTATAGTTGAGTTATTGTGTTGGTGACCGAAGGTTGTTCGGAGTCCCGGATAAGATCCTGGACATGACGAGGATCTCCGGAAGAGTCCGGAGGTAAACATTGATATATGTGATAATAGTGTTTTGATCTCCGGAAGGGTTCCGGAATTCACCAGAAGGGGTTCCGGATGTTTACCGAAGTGTTCGGGTGCAGCAACACTTTATATGAGCCAAAGGGGTAAAGCCCACGAGGTATTGGAAAGTGCAAAAGGAAGTTTTGCTGCTGCCTTAAGCGGTACTACCGATGGTAAGGCAGTACTACCGCATAAGCGGTACTACCGCTTGTGTGAAGCGGTACTACCGCATAAGCGGTACTACCGCTTGTGTGAAGCGGTACTACCGCTCAAGCGGTACTACCGCTCGTGAGTGGTACTACCGCTTGTGCGCGGTACTGCAAGGATCCGAGTTGGACTCTTTCCCTGCGGGCCAAACCGACCTTGTGCGGGCAAAACCGACCTGGAGGAGGCTTTTACTCCAAGTTTAGACCCCAAGGCTCAACATATAAATAGAGGGGCAGGGCTAGCACACGGGACACATTAAGATTTCCCAAGCCGTGTGTCGGCAACCCTAACCCTCTAGTTCTCCCGTCATAATCTCCGTAGTGCTTGGCGAAGCCCTGTAGAGATTGTTCCTCACCATCATCACCACGCCGTCGTGCTGCCGGAACTCATCTACTACTTCACCATCGCTCGCTGGATCGAGGAGGTGAAGGCGTCATCAAGCCGTACGTGTGTTGAACGCAGAGGTGCCGTCCGTTCGGCACTAGTTCATGATCGGATCGAGGGACGACTTGCGATTTGGATCGCGGAGACGTTCGACTACATCAACCGCATTTCTTAACGCTTCCGCTTAGCGATCTACAAGGGTATGTAGATTCACTCTCCCTCTCGTAGATGCTCATCACCATGGATAGATCTTGTGTGTGCGTAGGAAATTTTTGTTTCCCATGCAACGTTCCCCAACATCCCCTCCACCGACCTAGCCTACTAGGACTCTTGTAATCTTAGGACCCCGGTATATCTAATATAAGCCAGGGCCGGGCTAGTCAATAGAACACAATTTAGACACGACAGACAATCTCTCGGTACTTTACCTGTACTCTGTATACACCCGAATGCAATAAACAAAGAGTAGGATGTAGGGTATTATCTCCTTCGTGAGAGGCCGAACCTGGGTAAAATCCTTGTCCTTATTACCATCGTGCCAAGTCGCCAAGCTAGGATACCCTACCAAGGGATCTGCCAGATTTAGATCCGACAGGGTTGGCCAACCATTCAGGCTGGGCGACTTCCCTCATAAACACATCAGCTAGGAGCCGGGCGATCTCCTCTCCGATTACGCGGCGCTTTTCCGCGGCAAAGCCTCGGAGAGCCTACTTGACCGGCCTCGCGTCCTTTCGGACGTCCAAGCTATGCTCGGTGATGCGTGCGGGGACCCCGGGCATGTCAGCGGGCCTCCAAGCGAAGATGTCCCAGTTGTCCCTCGGGAACTATTTGAGCGCAGTCTCCTGGTCTGGGCTTAGATCTCCTCCTATGACTGCTCTCTTGGCGGGGTCCTCGAGATGCACTTGAATTTCTTGGTTTCCTTGGTTGGCTGGAAGGCCGGGCCAGGCTTTGGCTTTTGGGGCCGAGGTGTCAGGGAAGGGTCGACTGACTTTTTTATCTCCTCGAGCTCTGCGGAGGCTAAGGCGGCCCCCGTGAGCTCCATGTTGGCGACCTCCGCTTTGAGCGCCCTCTCGGCGCTGTCGTGTATGGTCATTATGCCGCTTGGGCCGGGCATCTTTAGTTGCAAATATGCTTACGCAGGTAGCGCCATGAACTTCACGTAAGCGGGTCTCCCGAGGATAGCACTGTAACCCATACGGAACAGCACAACCTGAAAGCATAGTGTCTCCGAGCGGAAGTTTTCCTCATCTAAAAAGATGACTTCGAGGGAGATTTGTCCCAGCGGCTGCACCTTCTTTCCTAGTACGAAACCGTGGAAGCCGGTAGGTGAGGGGCTCAGACGGGATTTAGAAATTCCCATCTTTGCTAGTGTGTCAGGGAAGATCACGTTGACCCTGCTGCCACCATCCATGAGGACCTAGGGGAGGCAGAAGTTGCCGACAATCAGATCTAGCACCAGGGCGAATTTCCCTAGATGAGGGATGTACACCGAGTGATCGGTGTGGTCTAAGGCGATGGTGGGGTCGGACCACTATAAGTATTCTACGCGGGCCGGTGCTATTGCATAAACTTCTCGGCACGTGAGCTTCTGGACACGTCGCGTGTTGGCAGCCCGGAAGATCATATGCACTCCATGCGATCGGGCGGGCTGGTGGGTTGATGACGATCCAGCCGCCCTGAGGTTGGCAAAAATAGGCATTGCCTCGCGTGCCAAAGGTGATGGCGTCGCCGTGCTGGTCATAGTGGAATTCAAGGCTTCCAAAGATCATGGTCTTGACGGGGGAGGGCGGCGTGTCATCGTAGAGCAGCCCTCGCCCATCAACGATGAACTTGAAGGAGCCAAAGACGAAGGTTTGGCCTGGCATGAAGTCGTCGGGCGTGACTAGAGATCCAATTTGGGCTCGGTCTCCGGCCGACACAACCCCTGACTGGCACGCCAACTGATGGTGCAGAAAACCGTCGAAAGCCTCTGTAGGTTGGTGAACATGCCCAGAAGTACCAGAGGGGATCGCACATGGGGGTTTTATCCAGGTTCGGGCCCTCATAATGGAGGTAATACCCTACTCCTACTTTGATTGAATTGATGGTGGGAAAACACCGCGCGTGAGGGTGTTACAAATACGGGGTGTTTGTAGCTACCGAGACGATGAGTGTCGAGTTCGTCCCTAAGCTATCCCTCGGTCTCACCTTATAAAGGATGATGGGACCTAGGGTTACAAGGACCCCAACCGACTTCAACTAGGTCGGTTGGAGGAGTTTGTAGCTTATGCTCCAAGACACCGTAGTCCATCGATAGTGGGCTCCCTCCTTCAGCCGGAGGCCCGAAGGGACGGCATGGTCTGCTAGCCCCAGGGGTCGGCCCATTGTCTGGAATACCTCCCGACGGGCCACCCCCGGTGTAGCACACCGTCATCAATCGAACCGGCAAGGACAACGCTAGCACGTCATCTCCTTCCAAAGGTGTTGTCATGGAGTTCCAGAATTGTACTCCATCGGTGGAAACCTGTGGTTTGGCCTTCATTGGCTAATTCTGATAACATGTCGTACTGAGTGTTGTATCCGTCTTGAAGGCGTTATCTTGATGTCCCGACTACTTTTTGTCTCTTCGATGTTTGTGTGTGCTAGACCGCAAGTGTTGCAGTTTGTTGGGCTACATGGCTACATTCCCCTATGTTAACTACCTCGTGGTATATTTTTAACTTTTGTATTCATTTGAATAATTTTTCTTTTGTGAACATTGTGTAGAATTACAAGATGCAGAGGCTGAAAGGAAGGTCCTCTTTTTTTGGGGAAAGGAGGTTGAAACCTCCGACCTCTGCATCATTGTGATGCATGTTGGGGAACGCGACAGAAAACAAAAATTTCCGCACTACGAACACGCCTAGGACCACTATGAAGATGCATACAAGGTTTTGATCCAATAATTACCGACTCGTAGCGCAGTGGAAGTAGAGTCGATGAAGATCATCGGTGGAGATCCGCGTAGCTAGGATTTACAACCTCCCAACCGCAAGGATGTACTCCCTCCTCAGCTCATCGGACGGTCCCTCGGACTGCTCTTCAGGAGGCCCCTGGACAGCCCCTCGGACGGTCTCTCAGACAGCCCTTCGGGAGGCCCCTGGACAGCCCCTCAGATGGTCTCTCGGACAGCCCTTCGGGAGGCCCCTGGACAGCCCCTCGGACGGTCTCTCGGACAGCCCTTTCGGGAGGTCCCCCGAACAGCCCCTCGGGTAGAAGATCGAACCTACGACCACTCTACGGGGTTGCACACATACGGTGTCAGCTATCCGGCAGGGCTTCGCCATCCAGAAATGGTTCCTACCGGAACCAGACAGCCTTTCGGGTCTACAAACTGTTGGGGAACGTTGCATGGGAAACAAAAAATTTCCTACGCTCACCAAGATCGATCTAGGTGATGAACATCTACGAGAGGAGAGATTGCATCTACATACCCTTATAGATCGCTAAGCGGAAGCGTTAAGAAATGCGGTTGATGTAGTCGAACGTCTTCGCGATCCAATCACGATCCGTCCACGAACTCCCGATCAAGTGCCGAACGGACGACACCTCCAAGTTTAGCACACGTGCGGCTCGGCAGCGTCCTCTCCTTCTTGATCCAGCAAGCGAGAGAGAGGGGGTAGATGAGATCGGGACCAACACGATGGTATGGTGGTGGTGGTGGCAGCGGAATTCCGGCAGGGCTTCGCCAAGCGCGTACCAGTGAAACGTGGGAGGAGTTGGGAGAGGTAATGGGCAAGGGTCCAAGGGGTGGCTGCCCCCAAGGCCTCCCCACCTTTATATAGGCGTGGAGGGGGCTGGTGGCTTGCCCTCCAAGGCCCTAGGGTCCTTTGCCAAAGGGGGAGGAAGGAAATCCCTCCTTTCCTTCCCCACCGATCGCTATCCCCCCTTTTTAGGGATCCTGATCTTATTCCTTTGGGATATGATACTATTCCTTTCAAGGGAGGATCTTGGTGCGCCTAGACCAGGGTTGTGGGGACTTTCCCCACTACCCGCGTTCATGTGGGTCCCCCATGCAGGTGGGCCCCACTCCGGAACCTTCTAGAACCTTCCCGATACAATACCGAAAAAACTCAAACTTTTTCTGGAACCCGATAACAACTTTCCATATATGAATGTTTACCTCCGGACTATTCCGGAGCTCCTCGTGATGTCCCGGATCCCATCCGGGACTCCGAACAACCTTCAGACTTTCCACTATTAATATCTCAATACTACCCTAGCGCTACCGAACGTTAAGCGTGCGACCCTACGGGTTCGAGAATATGCAGACATGACCGAGACTCCTCTCCGGCCAATAACCAATAGCGGGACCTGGATGCCCATATTGGTTCCAACATATTCAACGAAGATCTTTATCGGTTGAACCACGATGTCAAGGATTCAGTCAATCCCGTATGCAATTCCCTTTGTCCGGCGATATGTTACTTGCCCGAGATTCGATCGTCGGTATCTCCATACCTAGTTCAGTCTCGTTACCGGCAAGTCTCTTTACTCGTTCCGTAATACAAGATCCCGTGGCTAACTCTTTAGTCACATTGCTTGCAAGCTCATTGTGATGCTGTATTACTGAGTGGGGCCTGAGATACCTCTCCGTCATACGGAGTGACAAATCCCAGTCTTGATCCATGCCAACTCAACAGACACCCTCAGAGATTCCTATAGAGCATCTTTATAGTCACCCAGTTACGTTGCGACGTTTGATACACACAAGGTACTCCTCCGGTGTCAGTGAGTTGCATGATCTCATGGTCATAGGAACAGATACTTGACATGCGAAAACGATAGCAATAAACTTGACACGATCATATGCTACGTTCATAGTTTGGGTCTTGTCCATCACATCATTCTCCTAATGATATGATCCCGTTATCAAATGACAACTCATGTCTATGACCAGGAAACCATGGCCATCTTTGATCAACGAGCTAGTCCGGTAGAGGCTCACTAGGGACATGTTGTTGTCTACGTATCCACACATGTATTTGTGTTTCCAACCAATAGAATTATAGCATGGATAATAAATGATTATCATGAACAAGGAAATATAATAATAACCATTTTATTATTGCCTCTAGGGCATATTTCCAACAGACTCCCACTTGCACTAGGGTCAATAATCTAGCATTACATGGTTATGAATCTAACACCCATAGAGTTCTGGTGTTGATCATGTTTTGCCCGTGGAAGAGGTTTAGTCAACGGGTCTGCAACATTCAGATCCGTGTGCACTTTGCAAATGTTTATGTCCTCCTCCTTGATCGCATCGCGGATGGAATTGAAGCGTCGCTTTATGTGTCTGGTCCTCTTGTGAAACCTTGGTTTCTTGGCTAGAGCAATGGCACCAGTGTTGTCACAGAACAGAGTCATTGGGTCCAGTGCACTAGGCACAACTCCAAGATCTGTCATGAACTGCCTCATCCAGACACCTTCCTTCGCCGCCTCTGAGGCAGCTATGTACTCCGCTTCGCATGTAGAATCAGCTACCACGCTTTGCTTGGAACTGCACCAGCTTACCGCTCCCCCATTCAGAATATATACGTATCCGGTTTGAGACTTAGAGTCATCCGGATCAGTGTCAAAGCTTGCATCGACGTAACCCTGTACGACGAGCTCTTGATCACCTCCATAAACGAGAAACATTTCCTTAGTCCTTTTCAGGTACTTAAGGATATTCTTGACCGCTGTCCAGTGTTCCACTCCTGGATCACTTTGAAACCTTCCGGCCATACTTATGGCAAGGATGACATCTGGTCTTGTGCACAGCATCGCATACATGATAGAGCCTATGGCAGAAGCATAGGGGATGACACTCATCTTTTCTCTATCCTCTGTAGTAGCTGGGCATTGAGTCTTACTCAACTTCACACCATGCAAAACAGGCAAGAACCCCTTCTTGGACTGATCCATTTTGAACTTCTTCAAAATCTTATCAAGGTATGTGCTTTGTGAAAGTCCTATTAAGCGTCTCGATCTATCTCTATAGATCTTGATGCCTAATATGAAAGCAGCTTCTACTAGGTCCTTCATTGAAAAACTCTTGTTCAAATATTCCTTCACACTTTCCAAAAGTTCTATATTGTTTCCAATCAGTAATATGTCATCCACATATAATATTAGAAACGCTATAGAGCTCCCACTCACTTTCTTGTAAATACAAGCTTCTCCGTAAACTTGTATAAACCCAAACGCTTTGATCACCTCATCAAAGCGAAGATTCCAACTCTGAGACGCTTGCACCAGTCCATAAATGGATCGCTGGAGTTTGCAAACTTTGTCAGCATTCTCTGGATTGACAAAACCTTCTAGTTGCATCATATACAACTCTTCCTTAAGAAAACCGTTAAGGACTGTTGTTTTAACATCCATCTGCCAAATTTCATAATCGAAAAATGCATCTATTGCTAACATGATTCTGACGGACTTAAGCATCGTTACGGGTGAGAAAGTCTCATCGTAGTCAACTCCTTGAACTTGTGAAAAACCCTTTGCCACAAGTCGAGCTTTATAGATGGTGACATTACCATCTGCGTCTGTCTTCTTCTTGAAGATCCATTTATTCTGAATGGCCTTTCCCCCTTCAGGTAAAACTTCCAAAGTCCATACTTTGTTTTCATACATGGATCCCATCTCGGATTTCATGGCCTCTAACCATTTGTCGGAATCTAGGCCACCATGCATCGCTTATCCATAGCTCGTAGGTTCATCGTTGTCCAACAACATGACATTCAAGACAGGGTTACCGTACCACTCAGGAGCAGTACGTATCCTTGTCGACTTACGAGGTTCGATAGTAACTTGATCCGAAGCTTCATGATCACCACCATCAGCTTCCTCTTCAACTGACGTAGGTTCCACAGAAACATCTTTCTGCGCAGTGCTACTCTCTGGTTGAAGTAAAGGTTCAACAACCTCATCAAGTTCTATCTTCCTCCCACTCAATTCTTTCGAGAGAAACTCTTTCTCGAGAAAGGACCCGTTCTTAGCGACAAACACT
Source organism: Elymus sibiricus (assembly GCA_039707655.1). Classification (NCBI taxonomy): domain Eukaryota; kingdom Viridiplantae; phylum Streptophyta; class Magnoliopsida; order Poales; family Poaceae; genus Elymus; species Elymus sibiricus. The sequence goes on from CM077666.1 coordinate 22,071,181, forward strand.
TTGCCTTCGGATCTGAGATAGAAGGTATACCCAACCGTCTCTTTTGGGTATCCTATGAAGACGCATTTGTCCGCTTTGGGTTCAAGCTTTTCTTGCTGAAGCCTTTTGACATAAGCATCGCATCCCCAAACTTTAAGAAACGACAACGTTGGTTTCTTGCCAAACCATAGTTCATACGGTGTCGTCTCAACGGACTTAGATGATGCCCTATTTAAAGTGAATGCAGCTGTCTCTAACGCATAACCCCAAAATGATAGTGGCAGATCGGCAAGAGACATCATAGAACGCACCATATCCAATAAGGTTCGATTACGACGTTCGGACACACCATTATGCTGTGGTGTTCCAGGTGGCGTCAACTATGAAACAATTCCACATTGTCTTAAGTGACTGCCAAACTCATAACTCAGATATTTTCCCCCTCGATCAGATCGTAGGAATTTGATTTTCTTCTTACGATGATTCTCAACTTCACTCTAAAATTGCTTGAACTTTTCAAACGTTTCAGACTTGTGTTTCATTAAGTAAATATATCCATATCTAATCAAATCGTCGGTGAAGGTGAGCAAATAACGATATCCACCGCGCGCCTCAATGCTCATCGAACCGCACACATCAGTATGTATGATTTCCAACAAGTCACTTGCCCGTTCCATTGTTCCGGAGAACGGGGTCTTAGTCATCTTGCCCATGAGGCATGGTTTGCATGTGTCAAGTGATTCAAAATCAAGTGACTCCAAAAGTCCATTAGCATGGAGTTTCTTCATGCGTTTTACACCAATATGACCTAAGCGGCAGTGCCACAAGAAAGTGGTACTATCATTATCAACTCTACATCTTTTGGCATCAATGTTATGAACATGTGTATCATCACTATCGAGATTCAATAAGAATAAACCCCTCACAATGGGTGCATGACCATAAAAGATATTACCCATATAAATAGAACAACCATTATTCTCTGATTTAAATGAGTAACCGTCTCGCAATAAACAAGATCCATATATAATGTTCATGCTCAACGCAGGTACTAAATAACAATTATTCAGGTTCATCACTAATCCCGATGGTAATCGAAGAGCGAGCGTGCCGATGGCGATCACATCAACCTTGGAACCATTTCCCACGCGCATCGTCACTTCGTCCTTCACCAGCCTCCATTTATTCCGCAGTTCCTGCTTTGAGTTGCAAATGTGAGCAACCGCACCGGTATCAAATACCCAGGCACTACAACGAGAGTTGGTAAGGTACACATAAATAACATGTATATCATATATACCTTGTTTGGCGTTGGCCCCCTTCTTGTCGGCCAGATACTTGGGGCAATTCCGCTTCCAGTGGCCAGTTCCCTTGCAATACAAGCACTCAGTTTCCGGCTTGGGCCCAGCCTTGGGTTTCTTCATGGGAGGGGCAACTACTTTGCCACTCTTCTTGGAGTTTCCCTTCTTGCCCTTGCCATTCTTCTTGAAACTAGTGGTTTTATTGACCATCAACACTTGATGCTCCTTCTGGATGTCTGACTCAGCGACTTTCAGCATCGCAAACAGCCCGGCGACTGACTTGTTCATCCCTTGCATGTTATAGTTCAACACAAAGCTCTTGTAGCTAGGTGGTAGCGATTGAAGAACTCTGTCAGTGATCGCCTCTGGCGGGAGCACAACTCCCAACTCAGCCAGACGGTTGTAATACCCAGACATTTTGAGCATGTGCTCACTGACAGACCCGTTCTCCTCCATCTTGCAAGCATAGAACTTATCGGAGGTCTCATACCTCTCGATCCGGGCATTCTTCTCAAAAATAAACTTCAACTCCTGGAACATCTCATATGCTCCATGACGTTCAAAATGCCTTTGAAGTCCCGGTTCTAAGCCATACAACATGGCACACTGAACTATTGAGTAGTCATCAACACGCGCTTGCCAGGCGTTCATAATGTCCACAGACGCTGGAGGGGGTTGCTCACCAAGCGGTACATCAAGGACATAAACCTTTTGGGCAGCCGTGTGGATAATCCTCCGATTACGGGCGCAGTCTACAAAGTTACTTCCATCATCTTTCAGCTTGGCTTTCTTTAGGAACGCATTGAAATTCAGGGAAGCTATTGCGCGAGCCATTGATCTACAACATAAATTTGCAAAGACAACTTAGACTAATGTTCAAGATAATGAGTTTAGTTTACTTAAAAACTCCCACTCAAATCGACATCCCTCCGGTTGTCTGAGTGTAACATGATCCAAATTCACCAACCCAAGTCCGATTATCACGTGAGATGAGGTGGTTTCAATGGTGAACATTGTTGGGGAACGTTGCATGGGAAACAAAAATTTTCCTACGCACACACAAGATCTATCCATGGTGATGAGCATCTACGAGAGGGAGAGTGAATCTACATACCCTTGTAGATCGCTAAGCGGAAGCGTTAATAAACGCGGTTGATGTAGTCGAACGTCTTCGCGATCCAAATCGCCGAGCGTCCCGCGATCCAATCACGATCCTTCCGATCTAGTGCCGAACGGACGGCACCTCCGCGTTCAACACACGTACGGCTTGATGACGCCTTCACCTCCTCGATCCAGCGAGCGATGGTGAAGTAGTGGTTGAGTTCCAGCAGCACGACGGCGTGGTGATGGTGGTGAGGAACAATCTCTGCAGGGCTTCGCCAAGCACTACGGAGATTATGACGGAGGAACTAGAGGGCTAGGGTTGCCGGCACACGGCTTGGGAAATCCTGATGTATCCCGTGTGCTAGCCCTGCCCCTCTATTTATATGTTGAGCCTTGGGGTCTAAACTTGGAGTAAAAGCCTCCTCCGGGTCGGTTTTGCCCGCACAAGGTCGGTTTGGCCCGCAGGAAAAGAGTCCAATTCGGACCCTGCCGAATCGTGCACAGCCGCGCACAAGCGGTAGTACCGCTTCACACAAGCGGTAGTACCGCTTGGGCGGTAGTACCGCTTCACACAAGCGGTAGTACCGCTCGGGCGGTAGTACCGCTTCACCAAGCGGTAGTACCGCTTACGCGGCAGCAAAACTACTTTTGCACTTTCCAATACCTCGTGGGCTTTATCCCTTTGGCTCATATAAAGTGTTGCTGCACCCGAACACTTCGGTAAACATCCGGAACCCCTTCCGGTGAACTCCGGAACCCTTCCAGAGATCAAAACACTATTATCACATATATCAATCTTTACCTCCGGACTATTCCGGAGATCCTCGTCATGTCCGGGATCTTATCCGGGACTCCGAACAACTTTCGGTCACCAACATAATAACTCAATTATACTAATCGTCACCAAACGTTAAGTGTGTAGACCCTGCGGGTTCGAGAACTATGTAGACATGACCGAGACACCTCTACGATCAATAACCAATAGCGGGACCTGGATGCCCATATTGGCTCCTACATATTCTACGAAGATCTTTATCGGTCGAACCTCTATGTCAAGGATTCAGTTAATCCCGTATGCTGTTCCCTTTGTTCTTCGGTATGTTACTTGCCCGAGATTCGATCGTCGGTATCACTATACCTAGTTCAATCTCGTTACCGGCAAGTCTCTTTACTCGTTCCGTAATACAAGATCTCGTGGCTAACACTTTAGTCACATTGCTTGCAAGGCTCATTGTGATGTTGTATTACCGAGTGGGCCCTGAGATACCTCTCCGTCATACGGAGTAACAAATCCCAGTCTTGATCCATGCCAACCCAACAGACACCCTCGGAGATACCTGTAGAGCACCTTTATAGTCACCCAGTTACGTTGCGACGTTTGATACACACAAGGTATTCCTCCGGTGTCAGTGAGTTGCATGATCTCATGGTCAAAGGAACAGATACTTGACATGCAGAAAACAATAGCAATAAACTGACACGATCAAATGCTACGTTTACAGTTTGGGTCTTGTCCATCACATCATTCTCCTAATGATGTGATCCCGTTATCAAATGACATCTCATGTCTATGGCTAGGAAACCTTAACCATCTTTGATCAACGAGCTAGTCAACTAGAGGCTTACTAGGGACACAGTGTTGTCTATGTACCCACACATGTATTTGAGTTTCCAATCAATACAATTATAGCATGGATAATAAACGATTATCATGAACAAGGAAATATAATAATAACCAATTTATTATTGCCTCTAGGGCATATTTCCAACAGTCTCCCACTTGCACTAGAGTCAATAATCTAGTTCACATCACTATGTGATTTACATTGTAATGAATCGAACAGCCATGCAGTTCTGGTGTTGTTCATGTTTAGCCCTTGGAAGAGGTTTAGTCAACGGATCTGCAACATTTAGATCCGTGTGTACTTTGCAAATATTTATGTCGTCCTCCTTGATGTAATCGCGGATGGAATTGAAACGTCGCTTTATGTGTCTGGTCCTCTTGTGAAATCTTGGTTCCTTGGCTAGAGCAATGGCACCAGTATTATCACAAAACAGAGTCATTGGGTTAAGTGCACTAGGCACTACTCCAAGATCTGTCATGAACTCCTTCATCCAGACACCTTCCTTCGCCGCCTCCGAGGCAGCGATGTACTCCGCTTCGCATGTAGAATCTGCTACCACGCTTTGCTTGGAACTGCACCAGCTAACCGCACCCCCATTAAGAATAAATACGTATCCGGTTTGCGACTTAGAGTCATCCGGATCAGTGTCAAAGCTTGCATCGACGTAACCCTTTACGACGAGCTCTTGATCACCTCCATAAACGAGAAACATGTCCTTAGTCCTTTTCAGGTACTTCAGGATATTCTTGACCGCCGTCCAGTGTTCCATTCCTGGATCACTTTGAAACCTTCCGACCATACTTATGGCAAGGCTGACATCGGGTCTTGTGCACAGCATTGCATACATGATAGAGCCTATGGCCGAAGCATAGGGGATGACACTCATCTTTTCTCTATCTTCTGCAGTCACTGGGCATTGAGTCTTACTCAACTTCACACCTTGCAAAACAGGCAAGAACCCCTTCTTGGACTGATCCATTTTGAACTTCTTCAAAATCTTATCAAGGTATGTGCTTTGTGAAAGTCCTATTAAGCGTCTTGATCTATCTCTATAGATCTTGATGCCTAATATGAAAGCAGCTTCTCCTAGGTCCTTCATTGAAAAACTCTTGTTCAAATATTCCTTTACGCTTTCCAGCATTTCTATATTGTTTCCAATCAGCAATATGTCATCCACATATAATATTAGAAACGCTATAGAGCTCCCACTCACTTTCTTGTAAATACAAGCTTCTCCGTAAACTTGTATAAACTCGAACGCTTTGATCACCTCATCAAAACGAAGATTCCAACTCCGAGATGCTTGCACCAGTCCATAAATGGATCGCTGGAGTTTGCAAACTTTGTCAGCACTCTCTGGATCGACAAAACCTTCTGGTTGCATCATATACAACTCTTTCTTAAGGTAACCGTTAAGGAACGCTGTTTTGACATCCATCTGCCAAATTTCATAATCGAAAAAGGCAGCTATTGCTAACATGATTCTGACGGACTTAAGCATCGCTACGGGTGAGAAGGTCTCATCGTAGTCAACTCCTTGAACTTGTGAAAAACCCTTTGCCACAAGTCGAGCTTTATAGACGGTGACATTACCGTCCGCGTCCGTCTTCCTCTTAAAGATCCATTTGTTCTAAATGGCCTTACGCCCTTCAGGTAATACTTCCAAAGTCCATACTTTGTTTTCATACATGGATCCCATCTCGGATTTCATGGCCTCTAACCACTTCTCGGAATCCGGGCCCATCATCGCTTCTCCATAGCTCGTAGGTTCATCGTTGTTTAACAACATGACCTCTAAGACAGGGTTGCCGTACCACTCAGGAGCAGTACGCGTCCTTGTCGACCTACGAGGTTCGATAGCAACTTGATCCAAAGCTTCATGATCATCATCATTAACTTCCTCTTCAGCTAATGTAGGCTCGACAGAAACAACTTTCTGCGTTGCGCTACTCTTAGGTTGAAGTAAAGGTTCAATAACCTCATCAAGTTCTATCTTCCTCCCACTCAATTCTTTCGAGAGAAACTCTTTCTCAAGAAATGTTCCGTTTTTAGCGACAAACATTTTGCCTTCGGATCTGAGATAGAAGGTATACCCAACTGTCTCTTTTGGGTATCCTATGAAGACGCATTTCTCCGCTTTGGGTTCCAGCTTTTCAGGCTGAAGCTTTTTGACATAAGCATCACATCCCCAAACTTTAAGAAACGACAGCTTTGGCTTCTTGCCAAACCAAAGTTCATATGGCGTCGTCTCAACGGATTTCGATGGTGCCCTATTTAAAGTGAATGCAGCTGTCTCTAATGCATAACCCCAAAACGATAGTGGCAAATCGGCAAGAGACATCATAGATCGCACCATATCTAATAAGGTTCGATTACGACGTTCGGACACACCATTACGCTGTGGTGTTCCAGGCGGTGTCAATTGTGAAACAATTCCACACTGTCTTAAGTGACTGCCAAACTCATAACTCAGATATTCTCCTCCTCGATCAGATCGTAGGAATTTAATCTTCTTGTTACAATGATTCTCAACTTCACTCTGAAATTGTTTGAACTTTTCAAATGTTTCAGACTTGTGTTTCATTAAGTAAATATACCCATATCTACTTAAGTCATCAGTGAAGGTGAGAAAGTAACGATAACCACCGCGCGCCTCAATACTCATTGGACCGCACACATCAGTATGTATGATTTCCAATAAGTCACTTGCCCGTTCCATTATTCCAGAGAACGGCGTTTTAGTCATCTTGCCCATGAGGCATGGCTCACATGTGTCAAGTGATTCAAAATCAAGTGACTCCAAAAGTCCATCAGCATGGAGCTTCCTCATGCGTTTTACGCCAATATGACCTAAACGGCAGTGCCACAAGAAAGTGGTATTATCATTATCAATTCTACATCTTTTGGCATCAATGTTATGAACATGTGTATTATTACTATCGAGATTCAATAAGAATAAACCCCTCACATTGGGTGCATGACCATAAAAGATATTACTCATATAAATAGAACAACCATTATTCTCTGATTTAAATGAGTAACCGTCTCGCAATAAACAAGATCCAGATATAATGTTCATGCTTAACGCAGGCACCAAATAACACTTATTTAGGTTCATCACTAATCCCGACGGTAATCGAAGAGCGAGCGTGCCGACGGCGATCACATCAACCTTGGAACCATTTCCCACGCGCATCGTCACTTCGTCCTTTGCCAGCCTCCGTCTATTCCGCAGTTCCTGTTTTGAGTTGCAAATATGAGCAACCGCACCGGTATCAAATACCCAGGCACTACAACGAGAGTTGGTAAGGTACACATCAATAACATGTATATCATATATACCTTGTTTGTTGTTGGCCGCCTTCTTGTCAGCCAAATACTTGGGGCAGTTCCGCTTCCAGTGTCCAGTTCCCTTGCAATGAAAACACTCAGTTTCTGGTTTGGGTCCAGCCTTGGGTTTCTTCACGAGAGGAGCAACTGCTTTGCCACTCTTCTTAGAGTTACCCTTCTTACCCTTGCCATTTTTCTTGAAACTAGTGGTTTTATTGACCATCAACACTTGATGCTCCTTCTGAATTTCAGACTCAGCGACTTTCAGCATCGCAAACAGCTCGGCGACTGACTTGTTCATCCCGTGCATGTTATAGTTCAACACGAAGCTCTTGTAGCTAGGCGGCAATGATTGAAGAACTCTGTCAGTGATAGCCTCTGGCGGAAGGGGCATCCCTAACTCAGCCAGACGGGTGGAGTACCCAGACATTCTGAGCACGTGATCACTGATAGACCCGTTCTCCTCCATCTTGCAAGCATAGAACTTATCGGAGATCTCATATCTCTCGATCCGGGCATTCTTCTGAAAGATAAACTTCAACTCCTGGAACATCTCATATGCTCCATGACGTTCAAAACGTCTTTGAAGTCCCGGTTCTAAGCCATACAACATTGCACATTGAACTATTGAGTAATCATCAGAACGAGCCTGCCAGGCGTTCACAACGTCTAGAGACTCAACTGGAGCGGGTGGATCACCAAGCGGTGCATCAAGGACATAAGCCTTCTGGGAAGCCGTAAGGATAATCCTTAGATTACGGGCCCAGTCCACAAAGTTACTTCCATCATCTTTCAACTTAGCTTTCTCTAGGAACGCATTAAAATTCAGGGGTGCTACTGCGCGAGCCATGATCTACAACATAAATATTGCAAAGACAACTTAGACTATTGTTCTTAGATAATGAGTTTAGTTAATCATATTACTTAAACTCCCACTCAAATTGACATCCCTCCGATCATTCGAGTGTAACATGATCCAAATCCACCAACTCAAGTCCGATCATCACGTGAGTTGAGGTGGTTTCAATGGTGAACATCTTCATGTTGATCATATCTACTATATGACTCATGTTCGACCTTTCGGTCTCTTGTGTTCCGAGGCCATGTCTGTACATGCTAGGCTCGTCAAGTTTAACCCGAGTGTTCCGCACGTGTAACATGGCTTACACCCGTTGTATGCGAACGTAGAGTCTATCACACCCGATCATCACGGCGTGTCTCGAAACGACGAACTTTCGCAACGGTGCACACTTGGGGAGAACACAATTTATCTTGAAATTTAAGTGAGGGATCACCTTATAATGCTACCGTCGTCCTAAGCAAAATAAGATGCATAAAAGGATTAACATCACATGCAAATCATAAGTGACATGATATGGCCATGAACTTGTGCTTTTGATCTCCATCTCCAAAGCACCGGCATGATCTCCATCGTCACCGGCATGACACCATGATCTCCATCATCTTGATCTCCATCAACGTGTCGCCATAAGGTTGTCGCGCCGACTGTTGCTTCCACGACTATAGCTAACGTTTAGCGATAAAGTAAAGCATTACATAGCGCTTAATGATTGACACGCAGGTCATACAATAATTAAAGACAACTCTATGGCTCCTGCCAGTTGCCGTACTCATCGACATGCAAGTCGTGATATTCTATACAAAACATGATCATCTCATACATCACATATATCTCATCATGTAATTGGCCATATCACATCACAACATACCCTGCAAAAACAAGTTAGACGTCCTCTAATTGTTGTTGCAAATTTTACGTGGCTGCTACGGGTTTGCAAGAACCGTTCTTACCTACGCAAAACCACAACGTGGTGTAGTGATTGCTTTTTGATCTTCTAAAAGAACCCTCTTCATTGAAATCGATTCAACTAAAGTGAGAGAGACAGACACCCGCTAGCCATCTTTATGCAACGAAGTTACATGTTAGTTGAAGGAACCTGTCTCGCGTAAGTGTACGCGTAATGTCGGTCCGGGCCGCTTCATCTCACAGTACCGCCGAATCAAATATCAACTAGTAACGGCAAGCAATATGTATACACCCACGCCCACAACTCGTTTGTGTTCTACTCGAGATCTCATCTACGCATAGACCTGGCTCATGATGCCACTGTTGGGGAACGTTGCATGGGAAACAAAAATTTTCCTACGCACACACAAGATCTATCCATGGTGATGAGCATCTACGAGAGGGAGAGTGAATCTACATACCCTTGTAGATCGCTAAGCGGAAGCGTTAATAAACGCGGTTGATGTAGTCGAACGTCTTCGCGATCCAAATCGCCGAGCGTCCCGCGATCCAATCACGATCCTTCCGATCTAGTTCCGAACGGACGGCACCTCCGCGTTCAACACACGTACGGCTTGATGACGCCTTCACCTCCTCGATCCAGCGAGCGATGGTGAAGTAGTGGTTGAGTTCCAGCAGCACGACGACGTGGTGATGGTGGTGAGGAACAATCTCTGCAGGGCTTCGCCAAGCACTACGGAGATTATGACGGAGGAACTAGAGGGCTAGGGTTGCCGGCACACGGCTTGGGAAATCCTGATGTATCCCGTGTGCTAGCCCTGCCCCTCTATTTATATGTTGAGCCTTGGGGTCTAAACTTGGAGTAAAAGCCTCCTCCGGGTCGGTTTTGCCCGCACAAGGTCGGTTTGGCCCGCAGGAAAAGAGTCCAATTCGGACCCTGCCGAATCGTGCACAGCCGCGCACAAGCGGTAGTACCGCTTCACACAAGCGGTAGTACCGCTTGGGCGGTAGTACCGCTTCACACAAGCGGTAGTACCGCTCGGGCGGTAGTACCGCTTCACCAAGCGGTAGTACCGCTTACGCGGCAGCAAAACTACTTTTGCACTTTCCAATACCTCGTGGGCTTTATCCCTTTGGCTCATATAAAGTGTTGCTGCACCCGAACACTTCGGTAAACATCCGGAACCCCTTCCGGTGAACTCCGGAACCCTTCCAGAGATCAAAACACTATTATCACATATATCAATCTTTACCTCCGGACTATTCCGGAGATCCTCGTCATGTCCGGGATCTTATCCGGGACTCCGAACAACTTTCGGTCACCAACATAATAACTCAATTATACTAATCGTCACCAAACGTTAAGTGTGTAGACCCTGCGGGTTCGAGAACTATGTAGACATGACCGAGACACCTCTACGATCAATAACCAATAGCGGGACCTGGATGCCCATATTGGCTCCTACATATTCTACGAAGATCTTTATCGGTCGAACCTCTATGTCAAGGATTCAGTTAATCCCGTATGCTGTTCCCTTTGTTCTTCGGTATGTTACTTGCCCGAGATTCGATCGTCGGTATCACTATACCTAGTTCAATCTCGTTACCGGCAAGTCTCTTTACTCGTTCCGTAATACAAGATCTCGTGGCTAACACTTTAGTCACATTGCTTGCAAGGCTCATTGTGATGTTGTATTACCGAGTGGGCCCTGAGATACCTCTCCGTCATACGGAGTAACAAATCCCAGTCTTGATCCATGCCAACCCAACAGACACCCTCGGAGATACCTGTAGAGCACCTTTATAGTCACCCAGTTACGTTGCGACGTTTGATACACACAAGGTATTCCTCCGGTGTCAGTGAGTTGCATGATCTCATGGTCAAAGGAACAGATACTTGACATGCAGAAAACAATAGCAATAAACTGACACGATCAAATGCTACGTTTACAGTTTGGGTCTTGTCCATCACATCATTCTCCTAATGATGTGATCCCGTTATCAAATGACATCTCATGTCTATGGCTAGGAAACCTTAACCATCTTTGATCAACGAGCTAGTCAACTAGAGGCTTACTAGGGACACAGTGTTGTCTATGTACCCACACATGTATTTGAGTTTCCAATCAATACAATTATAGCATGGATAATAAACGATTATCATGAACAAGGAAATATAATAATAACCAATTTATTATTGCCTCTAGGGCATATTTCCAACAAACATCTCCATGTTGATCATATCTACTATATGACTCATGTTCGACCTTTTGGTCTCTTGTGTTCCGAGGCCATGTCTGTACATGCTAGGCTCGTCAAGTTTAACCCAAGTGTTCCGCATGTGTAAAACTGGCTTGCACCCGTTGTATGTGAACGTAGAGTCTATCACACCCGATCATCACGTGGTGCTTCGAGATGACGAACTTTCGCAACGGTGCACACTTGGGGAGAACACAATTTTATCTTGAAATTTTAGAGAGGGATCACCTTATAATGCTACCATCGTCCTAAGCAAAATAAGAGGCATAAAAAGATTAACATCACATGCAAATCATAAGTGACATGATATGGCCATGAACTTGTGCTTTTGATCTCCATCTCCAAAGCACCGGCATGATTTCCATCGTCACCGACATGACACCATGATCTCCATCATCGCGTCGCCATCGGGGTTGTCACGCCAACAATGCTTCTACTACTATTGCCACCGTTTAGCGATAAAGTAAAGCATTACATAGCGCTTAATGATTGACACGCAGGTCATATAATAATTAAAGACAACCCTATGGCTCCTGCCGGTTGCCATATTCATCGACATGCAAGCCGAGATAAACTATTACAAAATATGATCATCTCATACATCAAATATATTTCATCATGTCTTTGGCCATATCATATCACAACATACCCTGCAAAAACAAGTTAGACGTCCTCTAATTTGTTGTTGCATGTTTTACGTGGCTGCTATGGGTATCTAGCAAGAACGATTCTTACCTACGCAAAACCACAACGGTGATATGCAAGTTGCTATTTAACCTTCTACAAGGACCGCCTTCGTCGAATCCGATTCAACTAAGGTGGGAGAGACAGACACCCGCCAACCATCTTATGCAACAAAGTCGCATGTCAGTCGATGGAACCGGTCTCATGTACGTGGACATGTAAAGTCGGTCCGGGCCGCTTCATCCCACAATACTGCTGAATCAAGAAAAGACCAAGGAAGTAAGCAATATTAATATCAACGCCCACAAACTCCTTTGTGTTCTACTCGTGATGTCATCTACGCAAAGACCTAGCTCTGATACCACTGTTGGGGAACGTTGCATGGGAAAAAAAATTCCTACGCTCACCAAGATCGATCTAGGAGATGAACATCTACGAGAGGAGAGATTGCATCTACATACCCTTGTAGATTGCTAAGCGGAAGCGTTAAGAAACGCGGTTGACGTAGTCGAACATCTTCGCGATCCAATCACGATTCGTCCACGAACTTCCGATCAAGTGCCGAACGGACGGCACCTCCGAGATTAGCACACGTGCGGCTCAGCAGAGTCCTCTCCTTCTTGATCCAGCAATCGAGAAAGAGGGGGTAGATGAGATCGGGACCAACACGACGATATGGTGGTGGAGCTGGCAGCGGAATTCCGGCAGGGCTTCGCCAAGCGCGTACCGGTGAAACGTGGGAGGAGTTGGGAGAGGTAACGGGCAAGGGTCCAAGGGGTGGCTGCCCCCAAAGCCTCCCCACCTTTATATAGGCCTGGAGGGGGCTGGTGGCTTGCCCTCCAAGGCCCTAGGGTCGTTGGCCAAAGGGGGAGGAAGGAAATCCCTCCTTTCCTTCCCCACCGATCGCTATCCCCCCTTTTTAGGGATCCTAATCTTATCCCTTTGGGATATGATACTATTCCTTTCAAGGGAGGATCTTGGTGCGCCTAGACCAGGGTTGTGGGGACTTTCCCCACTACCCACGTTCATGTGGGTCCCCCATGCAGGTGGGCCCCACTCCGGAACCTTCTAGAACCTTCCCGGTACAATACCGAAAAAACTCGAACTTTTTCCGGAACCCGATAACAACTTTCCATATATGAATCTTTACCTCCGGACTATTCCGGAGCTCCTCGTGATGTCCCGGATCCCATTCGGGACTCCGAACAACCTTCGGAATTTCCACTATTAATATCTCAATACTACCCTAGCGCTACCGAACGTTAAGCGTGCGACCCTACGGGTTCGGGAATATGCAGACATGACCGAGACTCCTCTCCGGTCAATAACCAATAGCGGGACCTGGATGCCCATATTGGTTCCTATATATTCAACGAAGATCTTTATCGGTTGAACCACGATGTCAAGGATTCAGTCAATCCCGTATGCAATTCCCTTTGTCCGGCGATATGTTACTTGCCCGAGATTCGATCGTCGGTATCTCCATACCTAGTTCAATCTCGTTACCGGCAAGTCTCTTTACTCATTCCGTAATACAAGATCCCGTGGCTAACTCTTTAGTCACATTGCTTGCAAGCTCATTGTGATGCTGTATTACCGAGTGGGCCCTGAGATATCTCTCCATCATACGGAGTGACAAATCCCAGTCTTGATCCATGCCAACTCAACAGACACCCTTGGAGATACCTGTAGAGCATCTTTATAGTCACCCAGTTACGTTGCGACGTTTGATACACACAAGGTACTCCTCCGGTGTCAGTGAGTTGCATGATCTCATGGTCATAGGAACAGATACTTGACATGCGAAAACGATAGCAATAAACTTGACACGATCATATGCTACGTTCATAGTTTGGGTCTTGTCCGTCACATCATTCTCCTAATGATGTGATCCCGTTATCAAATGACAACTCATGTCTATGACCAGGAAACCATGGCCATCTTTGATCAACGAGCTAGTCCGGTAGAGGCTCACTAGGGACATGTTGTTGTCTACGTATCCACACATGTATTTGTGTTTCCAACCAGTACAATTATAGCATGGATAATAAACGATTATCATGAACAAGGAAATATAATAATAACCATTTTATTATTGCCTCTAGGGCATATTTCCAACACAAACTTACTTCGTGTGAGGGAGAGAAGAAAGCTAGATAATGCATGGCATGTGTTTGAGAGAACTTGAGTGAGTATGGAGTGCCCTCTCCACCTCTATTTATAGGCCAAGTCCAAGGGGTAGAGGCCACTTGAAAATACCAAAATGCCCATGAAAAATGTCCTTCATAAGGGCAAAATGGGGTGGCTTGTGGAGCTCCATGGAGGAACTCCCCCCATGGCCGACCACCATGTCCCCACCGAAAGGGGTCCCACCACCCCATGTCAGCCCCTTGACTTTTTGGGTAAAGCCCTAAAAGGTGGCTTTCCAAAAAGCCACCAAATAGTGATAGTACCCTAATAGTGTTGCCACTATAGATCCCACTATTCATGAGAACTATTCATGAAATATTTTTCCGCCACCGTTTAATCCGAAAAGATTTTTGAAGGTCCAGAACATTTCTGGCACCCCTTAAAATAATTATGGACGCGTTCCGAAACATTTCCGGTAGGATGATTTTCATCTCCGAAACATTTCCGGTTTTCTCTCCGGAACTTTTTCGTCGTCTCCGAAACTTTTCCGGTGACTTTCTCCAGACTCCCTGTCCAGTATTCAGCAGATAGATGACCCTTAAGTGTGTGACACTGTAGGTTCGGTGAAGTATAGACATGACCGGAACTCTTTCCGATCAATGATCAATAGCGGAACCGTGGACATCCATATTGATCCCTATACCCACACGAATGAATATTCGAGCGAACCTGTAATTACCGAATGTTGTTCCTGTTGCTTCGCGATATGTTACAAACACCCGAGGTGAGATTTACTAGCATCTCCGTGAATCAACAACTTGTTCACTATGCCAATTTCCTCGTTCCCGCGTTCCGGCATCCCTGTGATCAAATTACACTGTGTTTGGCCAGGCGATGATGGATACCGTTACACCGAGAGGGCCCTAAGAATATCTCTCCATCGTCGGAGGAGCAAATCCCAATCTTCAGCTATCAAGTTCCTTGTCACACTTTTTCATGAACCCGTAAGCCGCCGTAATAGCGACCCTTTTACAGATGACGTTTAACAAACCACAAAGTTCATGAAGCAAGTATGAAGGAACTCGATACTCTCATGGTCTAAGTAATTATGCAAACGCTAACTTTCTCTGTGTTATAAAACCATTAACTTGTGACGAATGTATCTCATAGCATAACATCAATTTGGGTCAATTCAACACAAGTGTTCTTCTAACACTTTGTCCTCAAAGTTGCTGGCATAGTCATGCCCATGATCAAGAAAACAGAAGCATCATGCAACACTTGAGCTAGTCTTAGAGGCAAGACTAGGAATACATATCACTGTTTATTATTTCACACGTGCACATGAGTTTCCCTCCAAGCCTCGTGGTTATTGCAGACTCGAGAATCATTGCAGTTATAGCATGGAACATAAACATCAATTACAAACATGGAGATACAAAATAAGTATTATCATTGCCTCTAGGGCATATCTCCTACAATACACACATCCAAGTTTATTAAACTTGATGGAAGACAACAACACCAAAGTCACCAACAAAAGTGGAGTACAAAGCATAGGAAAGTGTTGGTGCAATTCTTGCCCGCTTGTGTTTTGGAGATTTTTGATAGAAACAGGCTTGGACTGATTTGTTTGCTAGTGCACACAGAGAGAAATAGTCCATGCAGTGCCGAAGTGAATGCTGTCTCAGGTGTACAGTTCGAGGAACTTCACCGAGGATTATCTACGTCGAAGAAGAGAATGAGCAACCGAGAAGAATGAAGTGAAGGAGTTGACCCCTCGAAAGTTTATTGCTGACGCAAAGCAATTGGTTTGGTGATCGCGTCCGAAGAAATTGACTGCAGCGATGGAAGACGAAGACGAAGTGAAGACGTAGCATTCTTTTCGTCGTTCTTCTTTCATTCATTTGAGTCATAGGACCTCCGTACTATTAAGAGGGGTATAGGTTCTCGAAGCTTAGATCCGCTGTGATGCTTAGCCCAAACCTATGCGAGACCAAGAGAAATCTCTTTATGCTTCGAATGATTACCTGCCAGCAGAAGACCTTGTTCTTCGTTGCTGTAGGAGATATCTTTCGAACTGAGGAGTTAGCATTACTTGCTCCGCACGTAATGTTACCGTTGTGCTCAATTCCGACCGTTGGACTCGTGTCGTTCGGCCATTGGCTGCTCCACATGTCCAATTTGGTCATTTCCCATCTGGGAAGGTTGCGGCTATAAATAGCCACCCCGCTCCAACGTTGCCCGTTGGCTGCTCCGCTTAAGATTTCTGAGAAGATTGATTGAGCATCCCCTCTCTGATTGATTTGAGTCTAAAATCCACCGAGAGAAAAATCAAGAGCCGAAACTTAGACAGTGGTTGAGCATCACAGTAGTTCTGAGTTAGAGTTCTTGTACCTATTACTCTTGAGAGCTGCCCACTCTCTAGATGGATAGGTGTCGGCTCGAGTGTCGAAGAGTATTGTCTTCACCGAGCGAGATCTTCAGCAACCAAGAGTCTTGTGGTTCGCGAAGAGAGCTGAAGAGAGTTTATCTTCAGTGAAGGTTTGGAGATCGCCGACAAGTATCTACCACGAGTGAAATCAACTGGAGTCTGATCAGCTCCGAGTTGAAGGAGAACAGGCCGAGGAGAGTTTATCCTCTGTGTTAAATCACAACCCCTCCAACCAGATGTAGTCCTTTGGCAGAAGGGCGAACTGGTCTACCAAATTCTTCTGTCGCCATCGAGCACCACTGGTTCACTTTACATTACTGCATTTCCTTCAGCAGTTTACATTCGTGCTCAGTGCCGATAGTTGTACCTGATCAATCACAGTTCATCAACTATCTGTCGCGTTATTATCGTTCTTCACTTCGCATCAAGTTAACTTGTTTATCATCGTAGCACTGTATGTCTGCGTGATCTCAGCTCATACCATATTCATTCACCCTGTCATCATTTCCAGTGCATTTTTATCGCAGTCATACTTAGTTTTCTCTCGTAATTGAGCTCCAGATTACTAGTTGCATTTCTATCGATCAAGTTGGACTTGTGATATTCATCGCTCGATAAAATTGCTTCATTCTTTATCGATAGATTTGGTCCTCTATAGCGAGCTGAATTGAGTGCGTTGCTACCGAACATTATTTCCGCTGCCATGATTGGGATTGGTTCAAAACATTCGGAAGAAATTTTGAATCTCCCATTCACCCCCTCTGGTCGATATACTCTCTGTCCTAACAATTGGTAATAGAGCAGGTTACTCCCTGTCTCTGCTTATTAAAGGTCTAACAACCTTGGAGTTTTGAGTATGTCGTATGCAGGTAGATCCTCGCACTCTGAAAGGTTTCCTATCTTCGATGGAAATGATTATATCTACTGGAGAGATCGAATGAAAATCAGACTTCAAGCTATCAACATTGAACTTTGGCAAATTGTGGAAGGTGGATACACTGTTAGGCATCCTGATGCTCCTTCTTCGAATGACGAAGTTATGATACAGTTGGATGCTCAAGCAAAAGATATTATCAGCAACAGCATCTCGAGAGATATCTTTATTCGGTTCCGAAAACTTGACACTGCTAAGCAACTCGGGGATGCCATCAAACTTGTTCATGAAGAATTCATTGCCAGAACAGATCGAAACACAGACATGCTTCGTGCCATGTTTGCTGGTTTCAGAAGTCTTCGTAGAGAAAGTGCTATGGAACTTACTGATCGATTGACAAACATTGTTGAAAGACTTCGGCAACGAGGAGTAACTGATATCACCGATAGAGATGTGGTCAACAAGCTACTAAGTGCTCTTGATGCAACATTTGATCCTATCATAGATGAAATCAAGCAAAGACCAGACTATGAAGAACTTCACTACGTCGAAGTCATGACGCTGCTATCTATTCACGAAGAAAAGATGGAACTTGAAAATGGGCATCATGAATCTTCTTCGGAAAGCGAAGGAGAAATTCTTTCACACTATGGCGGTTCACAGGAAGAAGATATCGAGAATCAACACTCTATCATAAGAGAAATGGAAATGCTCACTAAAAGACTAAGCTATCTCAGAAGACAGAATCTATGTCACACAAATGATGATGAAGTTGACACGCCTGGATCGTCTAGGAAATTGCCTCCGAAAGAAATGAAATGCTTCAAGTGCATGCAAACAAACTGGTCACTTCATAGCAGACTATCCTTGTTGGGAACAAGATGAAAAACACAGCAACAGATGGACTAATCGTCACTGCTCTGGATTCATTCAAGTGGATCGTCACACTAAGCTCTCGAAGAAAAATGTAACTACCGCATCATCTTCTTCGTCGAGACCAGTCACTGACGTGCAAACAAGAGCGACCATTGAATCAAATCTAAAGAAAATTTCGCAGCTGACTAGAGTGTGTGCAGAAATGAATATGGAATCTGAAGATGAATCATCTGACTCCGAATCAGAAGACGAAGAGTTTTACAGAAACCTAGGAAGAGGCAATGCATTCGTCGCATATGAACCATCCGCGAAGTCTCTCGAATCAGATACTGATGACAATGCTTCAAGTGATGATGAACCTGTTGCATTCTGTCTCATGGCAAAAACCTCAAAGGATCAGGTATCAGCAAAGCACCAAAAAACTAAGACTGCATATTCCTCTGAATACATTGCCTATGCTAAACTTGTTAAGATTGCAAAATCTCAACAAGATGAGCTAGAACGACTTGAGATGAATCTCAGGAAAACCGAAGGATTACTGGTCGAAGAGATGGTGAAGAATCAAGAGTTGACTAAAAAGCATGATGCTTTTTCTTCAACGTTTGATGACCTTTCCGAACGATATGATTCTCTTACAGTTGACTACGAGAGTTTATCAGATGAACTCCTTGACAGGAATCAAGAACTCGGGTCACTGAAAGAGTGTTATAACGTGCTTGTGAAAGAAAAATCTTCTCTCTTCGCCGAGCAATCTAACAACCTTCCTGATGATTTTGTGCCTCCTTGCTTAAAATGCCTAGAACGTAGCAATGCTGAGTCAAATGCTGAAACATCTAATGCTGCCATCAAGAATATTGCAACTGCTTCGAATGAAATCTCTAACTCCTCCTCCGAGGAATTTGTTGCTATTTCTGATGAAAATTGCAGGCTAAAGAACTTGCTTGAGACTGGTATGCTAAAGAGCCTCAAAGGGCATCAAACACTTTGTGATGTGCTCAAGAAGTCAATACTAAACAGAAATCCCTGAAAGGAAGGATTGGGTTTCGAAAGGAAACTGAACGTTGATGGAACCTACTGGACTCCCGAGCAATATCCTCGAACAAGTTGGGTTCTTGCTGGGAGCAAAACTCTCGAACCTGCGCTCCTGTCTGGATATGACACTACCATTCCTGTTGTTTCTGACGAGTCTGATGACTCAAACTACAAAGTATTCAAACAACAGAATGGTAAGGTTTTCGCTCAATATGTTGGGACTAACTGCAGGTCTGATTCACCCAAGAAGCAAATCTGGGTGAAGAAATGTATCATTGAAAATCTATCTGTCACTGCTAACCTGAACCTGCAGAGCAATTCTCCTCGAGGAAATGAAAATCCATCGCAGTATGGGACTGCAACTTCCTCAAATGCATATCAGCTAAACCTTCGACAAAAGGAGTATATGCGCATCTCCTCGAATCATTATGCTCATGTCTCTGGGAACAATTTCAATGCTTACTCATATGATTACTCTCGAGACACACAGGTGATCTACGGAAATCAACGAAGAAATGTTCCTGCTCAGTCAAGACAAATGAGATCTGCGCCACCCACACAAGTGTGGGTTGCGAGAAAGAACTAACCCATCTTGCAGGAACTCGCTCTCAGGGATTTTGATCGTATATCCTTGGCCCTGAGATCTATATTGTTGGTGCTAGTTCTTTGTGTTTATTTGCTCTATGTTTGTTGTTTGTCTTCGAGTTGCCGTGTTTGTGTTTCGTCCGATGAACAACTCACTCATAGCTTCTCTCGTTTTGTGTTTCTTCTCGTTTGCCTGAGTGATTTGTTTCGGACCCTTTTATCCCTCTATTCTCTCTCATCTAAATCTGTGCTGTCCGTCATGAGCATGCAATTTGATCTGAAGTAAATCTCTCTCCCATGTCCTTGGTCGCGAAAGAAATTATCTTCGAACATTTACTCATTTTTGGCGTTGTGCCCTTCATACCTTTCGACCTCCCGCTCTCTTCCCGAGATTTTCACAGGAAACGGTTGCCACGTGCCCACGATCTCTTTGATCGTGATCATGTCCGTTGAATGCGGAACGTCCCGCATCTGTAGGCCGTAGATTTCGGAGGGGTGGTTCAGCCCTCCAGCTATAAATACCTCTCGCCGCGTCTTTTTCTTCATTCGCGCAAACCCTCGTTTCACCCTCATCCGAGCCCGAGCTCGAAGCAACTCCGGCGAGAATCTCCGCCGAGCAACTCCAGTGAAGCCTCGTCGCAGCTGATCACGCCGGTGCGGTAATCCTCCTTCCCGCATTGCCGTAGTTGATCTAAGTTGCCAAGTTAGGGCGCCTAGATCTGGAACTGCTCGTCTCCATCTCTCTGTTCTTGGGCAGTTCTTACCGTCACAATTTATCTCGATTTATTTCACTGCAGTAGATCTTTAGGAATCACTAGGATTTGACTAGTGCGGTTTGTAGTTCTTCCTCGTACTGGATCTCCTCATCTTGGGTTCATATGTGTTATCCGAAAGATTAGATGGTTTTCAATCTACCCTGTATCATCTGAGGCTAGCTTGTAAAATCTATCGAGGATATCTGATTGGATTTCCATGGGTTCCCTAATCCTCCTAAAAATCTTTTTCATTCAAAAATAGTTCTGTGCATGCTTATGACCCTACCTTGTTTTTCCCTCGCATATATTCTATTTCACAGGTTGGTCATGTCACCAAGTTCGGAAGAACACTCAGATTCTGAAGGATATTTGCCTCAGTTCCCACCAAGATCAGAACGAATGAGAATGACAGGAGGAGGAAAATCCTTGAAGCCACCCAAGGCCCCGAAAAAGAAACAAGAGTCTGTGTCTGAAGAAGATTCGGAAGAAATTCCCTCTGCTCACAGTCAGCCCGAGGATGAATTGGTCACTGACGCTCTAACCATCTTCTCCGATGAAAATCCCAAGAAAGGCGGTCGTGGCAGAGAAAAGAACACTACTGCAGAGATGTCAGATCCCGAAAGCTACAGAACTCCACCTGAAGGAGAATCAACGACATAACGCAACAACAGGTTGCAGAGAATTCGCCGCCACTGGGCTGGCAAATGGTTCCGTTATCAAAATGTTCCCGAAAAGTACCAGATCCAATTTGCCTTCACGCCACCATGGATTGACTGCACTGCATAAAATTGTATAGGCCCAGATGATGAAAAAGTCAGGCCACCTCAGCCAGCAAATGCTCATCCTGACTCTGTCAAAACTATCGCTGATTTTCCCGAGGAAGTGGCTAAAAGGGCGAAAGCCAAGGCCAAACGTGAAGCCAGAGAAGCTAAGAAGAATCAAGTCGAAGCTAGAAACGTTGCGCTAACCCAGCAAGACGTGCAGAAAAAGAAGGAACGTGCATCAGCTTCGAAGGGAAGCAAGTCTGAAAAATCGGTTTCCCCTCGTGCACCACGAAAGAAAACCCTTGTAAAAAGAACCAAGAAGGCTGTTCCTGACTCGTCTGATGAGTCGTCCAATGAGAAAACCCCTGATGAAATTCCCTTGTATGACCGTCCCGCCATTCTCAACAAGCCACACATGAGTCCTTCGCCAGTGAAAACATTACCATCTCCGAGGAAGTTTCCCAGGCATGCACCTATGCCATCCACTGATAAACCTGCGGGTTCTGCGGCCCCGAGAACTTTGTCTGGTGCCGCTACGAAGAGAAAGCTACAGTCAGAAGAGAAAACAGATGTGGCTGCCAAAAACACCAAGCTCAATGTTCCTGCTTCAACAGAGGAACAAAAATATGACTTCAATTTCATGATTGATGTAATTGACAGCGCTGCTTATGATGCTAATGCTAATGATGTATGCGATCTGGGTTTGCCCGATGATGTTACCAAATTGGTGACGAAGCATTTCATTGAGTTGAAGAAAATCTCCAAGAAGCTCAACAAATTTATCAAAGAAAAACAAGTTGTCGAGCAAATGAGAAATGAGGCCAAATCTGAGTCCGAAAGGAAAAAGAGGAACAAAGAAATTGTTGAACTCACCAAGGCTCTGAGCGCCTTGCGCAATGAGAAAATTGAGTGGCACTCTCGCTTGCACATGGAAGTATCTCAACTGTGTGACAGGAGAAACGAGGAGATTGCTCACGAGCAGATCTCGCTCGGAGAAGAGCTCAAGAGGAAAAGCGTCAGAAGGCTATGGCGAGAGCAAGTAAGCCGAAAACGAACAAAGACCGCCGCCTTCAGAACGTCTCTGCTGATCCTACCCCAATGGATTTCCATGTACCCTTACAGCAAGTTCCACCTTCTCCTCCTCGCGAAGATAAACCCATGCAGCAGGCTAGTACTGAAGAGTTTCTCATTCCTGAGCCAGTTGCCCAAGTGCAACATGAAGAAGTTGATATATTCCTGGTAAAGACTGATGAGGAAAATGCACCTCCCAAGCAGTAATCCCCAGCTGATGAAGTTGATGAAGAGATTGAGATTGAAAAGCCAGATCCATCACCTCCAAAAACATTGCAAGCTGAGCCCGCCAAATCAAATGTGGAAAATGATAAGAATGAGGGGGAGCTGAATGCTTCCCGAGAGAATACACCCCCGGTCTCATCATCTGGTGCCCCTACCCAGATTGATGTTGATCCTGCTCCTCGTACCACTGCACCACAGTTGGTACAGGAAGAAAAGAAATCTGATGAGCCGATGGCTCGAGAAGAAACTATCCCATCTATTGTGACACAAGCAACCAAGAAAGAAGTTGTTGTGCCTCCCGCCGATGAAAGTGCAAGAAAAGAAAAGGCCCTTGTGCCCGAAAATCAGAAAGATGCCGAAGGAGTTCCGGCGAACAAGAACAGCAGTCAATCAAGTGCTTCAAAGCTGTGTGCACGAAAGAAATCGAGGAAGTCTCATGCTCCTCTCAAGCCTATCGATGAAGGTGTGCCTGCACCTGATGATGTTCGAACCAAATCCATGACCGATAGAGAACCTCTGAGTAATCCACTGGAAATCTTTCCTCTGTTTCCCGTCGAAGATGGCCCGAATGGTCCAGCGTTTAATGAGCAGTTTCATCGCTCGAAACTTGCATTCTTTGGGACCAGTCCGTATGAAGGAGAAAGGACTTCGTTGTCACCGAGGTTCTGGACAAAGGAACAGGCTGTATATTATGCTCGTATTCTGTACGGCAAGAATCGTATATTCGAGCACAAAATTCTGGACTTTGCCAAGCTAGAAAGCATACCGTGCTTCCATCACACCATCGAGCAAATTGAGCAGGTCTATCTGAAGAGTTTTCTTCGATTCAACCATGGCTGGAATCGTGAAGTTGTCCTTCAGTTCTATGCCACGCTTTATATCTCAGGAGATCTTGCTGATAGCAGTACATGGATCCTCGAATGGATGACCAAGGAAGAAAGAATCAAATGCTCGGCTGACCAGTTTTTGGCCCTGTTAAATTTACCTCGTTTTGAATTTGATGCCTCACGAGAACACAGACTGCATTTCTGGGATGTATCCGAAGCTCAACTGCATATGCTGATGGACCCTAAGCTTGTTGGAGACGAGTGTACTGAAGTAAATCCAAAGCATCTGGCTTATGAGAACAAAGTGTTGTTCTATATCCTCTGCAATTCTCTCACGCCAACAACCCGGCCTGAAAGCATTCAAGGAATTGTGGCTAATACTCTTCATGCTATAGCTCATGGTATTCGGTTTGACATTCCCGATCTTCTTATTCGCAACCTGGCCTATGCAGCTGATAGCCCTCAAGTTTTGAAGCCATTTGCACCATGGGTCATGTTTGCCATTGAGCAGCTTATCGAGAAAAAGTTTTTCTGCCCATTTGTCGCGAAAGTTTTCATGCCACCATTCCGAGACACACTCCAGATTGTGAAGGATATCGGGAAAGGAAAGACACCAATTGATGCAACTGCTTCTGCCTCCGCAAGAGCTCCGAAGGTTAAGAAGGTCACAATTGAAATCCCTCGTGAAGAAAATCCATCTCTGTATGAGATTTGTCTTCGTACTCAGCAAGCTCTGGAAAGTCACATCAAGCTCGATCGCAAAGAAAAAGTGGAAATGATGACTGAAATCAATCTGCTTCATAATTATGCTCGTCAAGCCCTGCTGTATGAAAAGGAATAGAAAAAGCGCTCATGGACCCTTCTCCGCAAGCATTACTCTCGTAAACAACTGTCTGCGAAGGGAATCGAGAAATATTATGATCATCTAGAGTTGTTTGAAGTCCCTCGCATCCGAAGGCAAACTCCTGTGCTTCCCCAGCGCTCTGCCTCAACCGACCTGCTGTTTGTCGAACCTGATGATGCACTTGAAAATACAGCAGGCACATTCATATACAAACCAGATAAACCTCGCACTGCTACTCCCGATACTGATCCCGAAGCCCGTGCTGCATCTCCAACTCCTGCCTCGGCCTCGACCATCGCTCGTTCTGCTTCGCCGAACAGTTCGAGTTCTGGGGATTCTTCGGACGAGTAGTTCCTCGCATGCCTCCTCTTTCCTTTTTGACACTTGTTGACAAAAGGGGGAGAAGAACATCGAGAAGATAGAAAAGCGGGTCATTTGCAGGGTGTTTCTATTCGCCTTTTGCTTTTCGTTCAAACTATTTGCTTTTGGTCGTTGAACTCTTCGTCGTGGAACTTATTCTCACCACCTGTGGTGATGGAACTGCGTCGTCATGTACTGTTAATAACCCCTGCAATACTATACTTGCTTCCAGCTATTTGTTTGCAGGTGCTATCGAATGCTTACTTCCTTGCAATGATTATCCTCAATAATTCATCTTTCATGCAAGGTTAAGTGAAAGCAGTTCAAGGAGAATTGGGAATTATGTCTCTCGAAGAGAGAAATCTCATTACTTAAAACCTCACATATGTTACTCCTATGCTTATCTTTCGATATCTAACGATGCAGGAGAAGAAAAATAGCTTCAGAATAAAGTCATTCGTGAATTCTAAAGAAAATTCTCTCTGTCTATCTGACAAGCTGTTTTCCCTCGCACATATCTATGGTATCATTTTTGTTGCAGGAAAACATCGTCTGAAATATATCCACTCCGAGCAATACACTTGGGACTCCCTTGCTCTGATTGCCTTTGCCCTGATTGTTCCTCGAACATCTAACTTGCAGGGAAATTTATATCTCGTGTGGGAATTAAACTGTGTTCTGAGAAAATCTTCATGGCGTATCCTTTTGCCACAACGCTTTTCAAATTATCATTGCTATCTAACTAACCTTGGTCAAAGGCTGTGTGTGGCAGGAAATACCTCAGACTCCACCGAGTGCATTGGATGAAGCTACGAATGAGATCATCTGCCAATATCACTCATACGAAGATTCACCTCGCCACCCTCCATATTATGTCGAAATGATCAGTCAAATCAGAATGATGCATATCTTCAGGGGGAGCGTGTATTATCTTCGTATTTATCTCTCGTCTTTCATTTTCCTTCGCATTCCATTTCATTCCTTTATCTATCTTTCGATGTGTTCTGTTTTGTCAACAATCGTCCAAAAAGGGGGAGATTGTTTGTGCAATTCTTGCCCTCTTGTGTTTTGGAGATTGTTGACAGAAACAGTCTTGGACTGATTTGTTTGCTAGTGCACACAGAGAGAAATAGTCCATGCAGTGCCGAAGTGAATGCTGTCTCAGGTGTACAGTTCGAGGAACTTCCCCGAGGATTATCTACGTCGAAGAAGAGAATGAGCAACCGAGAAGAATGAAGTGAAGGAGTTGACCCCTCGAAAGTTTATTGCTGACGCAAAGCAATTGGTTCGGTGATCGCGTCCGCAGAAATTGACTGCAGCGATGGAAGACGAAGACGAAGTGAAGACGTAGCATTCTTTTCGTCGTTCTTCTTTCATTCATTTGAGTCATAGGACCTCCGTACTATTAAGAGGGGTATAGGTTCTCGAAGCTTAGATCCGCTGTGATGCTTAGCCCAAGCCTATGCGAGACCGAGAGAAATCTCTTTATGCTTCGAATGATTACCTGCCAGCAGAAGACGTTGTTCTTCGTTGCTGTAGGAGATATCTTTCGAACTGAGGAGTTAGCATTACTTGCTCCGCACGTAATGTTACCGTTGTGCTCAATTCCGACCGTTGGACTCGTGTCGTTCGGCCATTGGCTGCTCCACATGTCCAATTTGGTCATTTCCCATCTGGGAAGGCTGCGGCTATAAATAGCCACCCCGCTCCAACGTTGCCCGTTGGCTGCTCCGCTTAAGATTTCTGAGAAGATTGATTGGGCATCCCCTCTCCGAGTGATTTGAGTCTAAAATCCACCGAGAGAAAAATCAAGAGCCGAAACTTAGACAGTGGTTGAGCATCACAGTAGTTCTGACTTAGAGTTCTTGTACCTATTACTCTTGAGAGCTGCCCACTCTCTAGACGGATAGGTGTCGGCTCGAGTGTCGAAGAGTATTGTCTTCACCAAGCGAGATCTTCAGCATCCAAGAGTCTTGTGGTTCTCGAAGAGAGCTGAAGAGAGTTTATCTTCAGTGAAGGTTTGGAGATCGCCGACAAGTATCTACCACGAGTGAAATCAACTGGAGTCTGATCAGCTCCGAGTTGAAGGAGAACAGGGCGAGGAGAGTTTATCCTCTGTGTTAAATCACAACCCGTCCATCCAGACGTAGTCCTTTGGCAGAAGGGCGAACTGGTCTACCAAATTCTTCTGTCGCCATCGAGCACCACTGGTTCGCTTTACATTACTGCATTTCCTTCAGCAGTTTACATTCGTGCTCAGTGCCGATAGTTGTACCTGATCAATCACAGTTCATCAACTATCTGTCGCGTTATTATCGTTCTTCACTTCGCATCAAGTTAACTTGTTTATCATCGTAACATTGTATGTCTGCGTGATCTCATCTCATGCCATATTCATTCACCCTGTCATCATTTCCACTGCATTTCTATCGCAGTCATACTTAGTTTTCTCTCGTAATTGAGCTCCAGATTACTAGTTGCATTTCTATCGATCAAGTTGGACTTGTGATATTCATCGCTCGATAAAAGTGCTTCATTCTTTATCGATAGATTTGGTCCTCTATAGCGAGCTGAATTGAGTGCGTTGCTACCGAACATTATTTCCGCTGCCGTGATTGAGATCGGTTCAAAACATTCGGAAGAAATTTTGAATCTCCCATTCACCCCCCTCTGGTCGATATACTCTCGCTCCTAACAGCAAGTACGTCAGAACCATTACAAGATATGAATTTCACACCTACGACTAAGTCTACTTCTTTCGCATCAACGCCTTCAAGAAGGAATAAACGCCCTCGGGCCACCGGTGATGGCCAGCACAAAGATTTTCATCCTAGTTGTCGAGACTAACCACTGAAGGCGAGCACATTAGCAAGGAGACAACGCCTTCAACAAGGTAATGACGCAACTTCGACGCTGCTAAGCCCGCCTAATAAAGACCAGAACAGGAGTTTTCATCTCAGATATGAAGCGATGTTCCAATCACCATCTTGATGGCGGATCTTCCAAAAGTCATGCCAACCAGTATTCCAAGCCTGGCCGGAGTGGCGCTAGCAGACGGGTGGAATGAAATCCCACCATAGACCGTCACCACGGTCATCGGGAGGCCGATGTCGCGATGCGGAACTTGCCGTTGCCACTCCACACTGGCATGCCCTGACCTGCAGCATCCACAACGTCCCCGGGGTCATTGCCCCCGCATCCTCCGTAAGTAGAAAGGCAGATGCCGCCTTGCCGATGGGGAACCGCCAGCGCAGCTCATCCCCATCAGCACCGGATGCTTGCGCCGGAAGACACATGCTTGCCGACACCCACCGAATGAGACCGCACCGCCGCCTAGTGCCAGATCTGCCACGCATAGGACCACCACCGCCGCTGCCGTCGCATCATCTCGCGCCGTCCGCCGTGCCACTCGCAGCCGTCGCGTCGCCGCCGCAACGGCCCACATCGTCCGGGCTGCCGCTCGCAGCCGACGTGCACGCCTTTGTTGGAGCCGAGGACCTCGAAGGCCGCCGCCGCGGCCGACACCGTAACCGCAACCCATGCAACCTCGAAGAGCCTGGATAGGACACTACTGCCACTCACGCCACCACTCCTGAGCGGCTCCAGCCACCAATGTGACGCTCGCCACTGACGCGATCACGCGACCCAGCTGCAAGGCCAGCTGGGCTCATATCCATCCCCGCGGCTCCTCCACGCTGCCAGCGGGCTCAGGCTCCGACGCGACAACGACATGTCGTTGGCCTCAACCGGGTAGGGTTTCTGGGCGACCCGGGCGCTTCCCAGGAAGAATCTTGGACGCCCTGGACGAGTTATTGATGTAGTTGTACGGCTGGAGGACCTTGTCCTCATCGGCGACATCACTCGGCTTGTCGTTTCTGAAGCAACGCTGCAGCGGATTGTTCCCCATCTCCGGCGTGCTCCTATGCTTCGCCGACGACCACGCCGCCACCGCAGCAGCCGTTGGCAGCAGGAGCGAGGAGAGGAACAAGGAGAGAGGACAGGAGGGACAGAAGCCCGGCCGCCGCCGCCATGGTGGTCGTGCGGGAGGAACGGCGAGGAAGAGGAGAATTGCCCGTCCGGATAATTTGCATCGAGCGGTTTCTTCATCCGCCGCTGTAGTAGTCTAAAAATTTGGGAGAATTTCACTTCTCCGGGCCTCTGCACCAAGTAGGGATGCACACAACCATTTTTAGTATGAGTGTCATGATTTTTATTAATGTATAGTCCTATCACGCATCAAGCCTTGTCCACAAGGATTTTTTTAACTATAAGTACCAAGATTTTTATATTGATGGGTGGTCCCACCACCCACCAAACTTGGTTCTCAAGAAAATAAAATAGGGAAAAACCTCTGTGCATCATGTGTCAATTCTACGAATTGAACCCGGGTGGTCAGGCTGCACAACCGCATGCCTAACCGGGTAGGGCCTCCTATTATTAGAAAAAAACTTTAACAAAGCTAGCTCTGAGATGCTAGATGCTAGTGTCGTTTTTTCCCCCCTTTTCTTTTGGGAGCTAAAAATGAGGTGTTAGTGTCCGCTTGCCCTGCCTCACGGCTTCCGTTAACGTTACACGCTGATTGGATCCTACTACATC
This sequence comes from Elymus sibiricus, assembly GCA_039707655.1. Lineage (NCBI taxonomy): Eukaryota > Viridiplantae > Streptophyta > Magnoliopsida > Poales > Poaceae > Elymus > Elymus sibiricus. Next base: position 22,100,604 of record CM077666.1, read on the forward strand.
ATTGCTTACTAGAAATCTCATTCCCTGAAAAGGACCGACATGACTCTCCTGAGAAGAGTGGACAAACTGAACTACTTATCATGATATCACAAGTCCAGAAAGCAGCAGCTGATTTGGCTCGGAGAGTAGACTTTTTTTCAAGTCTGTTTTCGAGGCGCTTGTGTTCAGACTTCAGTGACATCAATCGGAACCACTGTACTGTATCCCTGACGCTTCTCCTAAAGAGATGCATACATAATGTCAGGCGTGACGATTGCTTCAGTATGTGCCTGTTTAACCAGGCCCTCCTTGCGTGTCAGGCGTCACGATTGCTTCAGTATCCAGAGAGTCTCTGTGCAGAGGTGCGGCGCGCTAAGTACGTACTAACCAAATGGTAATTTGGTGGACACTGGTCCTCAACGTGGCAGGCAATCACTTATGGTCTTGAGTTGCTAAAGCTAGGAGTTATTTGGCGGATGGCACAAAAATTAGGATATAGCGGGACCGCTGGGTACCCGGGGACTCCACAATGTGGCTCATAACACCAAGAGACGATGCAGACTTAACCCTGTCGCTGAGCTCCTTGACATGCAGGGACAGTGGCGCAAAGATGTGCTCCGTAACTATTTTATGCTAGAAGACGTAGTGGATATTTTGAAGATCAAAGCATCGGTGCAGCATGAAGATTTTATCGCCTAGCTAGCATTGGGAGTGAAGTGGGGTCTTCTCAGCCCGGAGTGCGCACCGGCTAGCAGTTCGGGCTCACCTGGATAATGCTACGGGTGCTTCAAGTGCAGGGCCGGATGGTATTCCATCGGCATGGAAGCTTATATGGAACTGCCCTGCCTCACAGAAGGTGCGAATTTGTGCTTGGAAGCTGGCATCCAATCACTACCAGAATAAGTCACGTTGCTGACGGCCCATACGATGCCGACGGCGGCCGTCGGCATAGATGGCGGTATGCCGACGGCCTAAGGCAAACCGTCGGCGTAGTTCGGCCGTCGGAGAAAGATATATCTGCACTGTTTGTGGCCGTCGGCATATATGTGGGACCGGCCACCCGGTGGTTAACTGCCGTTTGACGCCGTCAAATATATGCCGACGGCCCTAACGGCGGCCGGCGGCATAGCTATGCCGACGGCAAAGCTGTCGGCATACCTTTGGCCACGTCATCGATCCGCGGCATGTGCCACGTCATCGATTCTTGGCATAGCTATGCCGACGGCTTTGCCGTCCGCATAGCTATGTATTATTTTTTTATTTTTATTTTTTATTTTTATTTTTTCCTAAATTGAAATTTGATTAATTTAAATGTGCCTTATCTAAACATAAACATGTGCCACGTCATCGATCCGTGGCATAGCTATGCCGACGGCTTTGCCGTCCGCATAGCTATGTATTATTATTTTTATTTTTTTATTTTATTTTTATTTTTTCCTAAATTGAAATTTGATTAATTTAAATGTGCCTTATCTAAACATAAACATACATAGATACACCACGCGTGTCTGTTGGGCCCAGTTTGCCGCCCGGTCAACAGTGCCAGGGTTAGGCGAGACGGCGTACTTGGGGGGTAGCTATGCCACCAGGTCTTGCGCTGGGCCCTTTTACACGTCTGGAAGTGTGGTGGCAGGTGCAACCACGCGGCTCCGTAGTGTGACCCCCCTCACGGATGGCGCTGCCGCCGTCGCACGGAGGGGGGAAACGGCCACATCGGGCAGACACGGAGGGAATCTTGCGGTGGGTTGTGCCCGGACCTTGATCCGAAGTGTACCTATGGGCTGGCCTATCACAGCAAGGTGAAAATGTCCGTCGGTCAAACCACGTCCGGCGAAAGTCAAAGGCCTAGATCCGCCCGGTCAATAGTGCCAGGGTTAGACGGGACGGGGTACTTGGGGGGGGGGGGGGTAGCTATGCCGCCAAGTCTTGCGCTGGGCCCTCTTACACGTCTGGAAGTGTGGTGGCAGGTGCAAGCACCCGGCACGCGGCTCCGTAGTGTGACCCCCCTCACGGACGTCGCTGCCGCCGTCGCACGGAGGGGGGAAACGGCCACGTCGGGCAGACACGGAGGGAATCTTGCGGTGGGTTGTGCCCGGACCTTGATCCGAAGTGTACCTATGGGTTGGCCTATCACAGCGAGGTGAAAATGTCCATCGGTCAAACCACGTCCGGCGAAAGTCAAAGGCCTAGATCCGCCCGGTCAACAGTGCCAGGGTTAGACGGGACGGGGTACTTGGGGGGGGGGGTAGCTATGCCGCCAGGTCTTGCGCTGGGCCCTCTTACACGTGTGGAAGTGTGGTGGCAGGTGCAAGCACCCGGCACGCGGCTCCGTAGTGTGACCCCCCTCACGGACGTCGCTGCCGCCGTCGCATGGAGGGGGGAAACGGCCACGTCGGGCAGACATGGAGGGAATCTTGCGGTAGGTTGTGCCCGGACCTTGATCCGAAGTGTACCTATGGGCTGGCCTATCACAGCGAGGTGAAAATGTCCATCGGTCAAACCACGTCCGGCGAAAGTCAAAGGCCTAGATCCGCCCGGTCAACAGTGCCAGGGTTAGACGGGACGGGGTACTTGGGGGGGGGCGTAGCTATGCCGCCAGGTCTTGCGCTGGGCCCTCTTACACGTCTAGAAGTGTGGTGGCAGGTGCAAGCACCCGGCACGCGGCTCCGTAGTGTGACCACCCTCACGGACGTCGGTGCCGCCGTCGCACGGAGGGGGGAAACGGCCACGTCGGGAAGACACGGAGGGAATCTTGCGGTGGGTTGTGCCCGGACGTGGCCGTTTCCCCCCTCCGTGCGATAAAACACATTTGAATTAATCAAATTTTAATTTAGGAAAAAAATACATAGATATGGCCCGGATGCCACGGATCGATGACGTGGCACGGCTCGAGCTATGCCGACGGCAAAGCTGTCGGCATAGCTATGCCCCGGATGGCACGGATCGATGACGTGGCACGGCTCGAGCTATGCCGACGGCTAAGCCGTCGGCATAGCCCCCCCACCTTATCCACTCTGCCTCTCCTCCTCTCCTCCACTCACCCCCCCCCCCCGCCCGACCCGATCCCAACCCCCCGACTCTCTCTCTCGCAACCGCCGCCGGCCGCCACCCCGATCCGCGCGCGTCGCCGTCGCCAACACCACCGCCGCTCCCGCTCCCGCCCCCGACCATGCCCCCGGCCCCGCACCCGACCCCGACCGCCTCCGTGGCCGGCCCGTCCGTCGCCGGCCCCTCCGACACCGCCTCCGTCACCACCTCCCCCCCCCTGCTGCCTCCCCTCGGTGAGCTCCTCCGCCACCTGCAACCCCGCTCCTCCGGCCGCTCCCCTGCTGCTGCCGCTGTTGCACTGCTCCCCCGCTCCTCCGGCCGCTCCCCTGCTGCTGCCGCTGTTGCACTGCTCCCCCGCTCCTCTGGCCGCTCCCCCGCTCCTTCGGCCGCTCCCCTAGTTAAATATTGCAAGTTGTTACTGAATAATTTGTAGATCAATTTATGTAGTTGATCAAAGATTGGGTGAAGTAACTTATTTAACTTCTGACCGAATCTGATAATGCTTCATGTTAACTTGTGCTTGTTTTGCTAGTTAAACTGTAGCTTACTGTCAACTTTGAATATTGTGGTAGTCTAAGTGAGTCAAACTAGAATGAAATCCGTGAACAGTCAGTAGTCTCACATCCTTATGGATGTTTGGTAAATTTGGTCTTTTTCATGGGCCATGAATGATCGATGCTTCCTTCCTGCCCCTGAATAATGCTCATGTGGAGTGCAAGTGTGTGGCTGGGAGACAATGAATGTTAGTGTTAATTTGGCTTGTTGCAATTTTGGCATGATAGTATGCCCACTTTGTTTCCTAACACTGCGGGATTGGGAGGGATGAGTACTTTTCTGGTGACACTAGTTGAAAATGATGTGCATAAGAGAGTGAAAAAAGGCAACCAAAAGATTGCATAAAAGTATCCAAGGTAAAGATGGGAGTGTATTGTGGCACTTGTATGCTATGAAAATGATAGTTTTCATCAATTGCCGTTCTCTGCTGTAGCTTTTGAGGATGTTTGCCCTGACCCTAACCTCGCTTATATAGGTACCATTAGCTCATCAATTCAGCCATTTTATTTCGGATACAGTGCCTCCTCACCTAATGTACCTTATAGTCGAATGCCTATATATATATATATATATATATATATATATATATATATATATATATATATATATATATATATATATATATATCTTCCTCCTTCCTGTGTCCTTAATGTACCTAGCAATCTATTATCATGCCTACATATTGTCTTCATATGTTCAGTTCTGGTAAATTGCTCATAGAAATGGAAGGTATTGGGAACTCTTTTGACAGCTAGTGGTGAATTTCATGCTACAGAGATCGTGTTCTTGGTTTCCTGGAGCACGTCTGCTCGGCCACTGGATCTGTGGCTCCATCTATCCATTAATGTTGATGGTCCTTTGTTTTCAAGTATTTTCATGGGCCATGGTCATTTGTTTTCGAGTAGCTAGGCGATTTTCACGTCACCAATAAAATATAAAAATGTTGATGCCAATTGCCTTTCAAAATATTTTTATGTTATTATTTTTGTCATCAAATAATGCTATATGAGATGGATGGTCTAATTTTTTCCCTCGGTGGAATTTGCAGACTCTGTGGAGTCGCATCTTGCTGAAGTGATCGTCGTCGGAAGCATTGGTCCTTGCGCATCCCTTTGTTGTTCGACTACTTCCTCTTTTCAATCGAAGTTCGCTAAACATGGGCAAGGGGAAGGCCGACGGCACGGGTTTCCTATCGAAGCTCACCACTATGACTAGTCGGAGTGGTCGACCCGGTACTCTTCCCTCCCGACTACTTGAGGATGACTCCTCACAGGGAGGTCGAGGGAGAGGTGCCCCTAGAGGTGGAGGGGGTGGGGGGGAGCCCCTAGAGGAAGACAGGATCGGGGCCAGAAACAGCGCTCCCTCACCGACTTAGGGGTGTCCTCTTCGAGGCCCTCCTCTACCGAGGAGGAGGAGGAGGAGGAGGTTCGCGAGGAGGAGGAGGTTCAGGAGGAGGAGGAGGAGGAGGTTGGGGAGGGGGACGAGGAGGAGGAGGATGGTGGTGGCGGGGAGGATGGTGGTGGCAGCGAGGGGGTTGCCCACAACAAGGGGTGGCTGCGTGGTAATGCAAAGCTCCCTCCCCTTCCTGCTACCGAGGAGCAGAAGTGGCTCATTGAGCCCAAGGGGAAAGAGTAAGTGCCACTTAATCATAATTTAATTCTTTTGCTTGTACACATGCTAATATTTTCATTCTTTTGATTGTACACATGCTCATATTTTCATTCTTTCTATCTTTTGCAGCAACTGGATAATTCCTAAAGGGGCCCGTCTTCAAAACGGCGTCATCACCGTTTTGCTGAAGGAACACTGGCCGGGGCTGTTCCGTCCGGATCCAGTCAGGCAGCCTGAGCACCGGGTTTTGGCCACGAGCTGGGACCACTGGGAAGCGGCCCCCCATCCGGACCATACTACGTATGCTAAGGCCGTGATCACAAATTTTTGGGTAAGTTCTCTTCAGAAGCACGAGTCTTGAGTTTCGTTCGTAGTTTATCATCGAATGGTTCAACCCATGGCTTCTTCCATTCTGGTTTTCTGAATGATTGTAGAAATACTATCGAGTTCTTGAGGAGCACAAGTCCACTGCCGACGAGATCGTGCTGCGCCAAGCGAGGAAGAAGGCCCGTCAGATGCAGTACGAGGTGCGCTGGGTGGCCATCTCGCAATATCATCACGACACTCTTGAGACGAAGATTACCAAGGAAGACGCGCGGAGGATGCATGTTACCTTGGAGAGGGAGGAGTACTTGGCCGTAAGTATAACAGACTTTTCATTCTGGCGTTTGTGCTACATTTCGTCGTTTCGTGTTGACATGCCATTATTCTTTCATTATGTAGGTGTGTCCTGGTTGGTGTTATGGAAAGGACGATGGATGGGCGGCATTGGTGGATCTGTGGCTCGGTCAGGATGCAGAGTGGGCTGCTAAGAGCAAGAAAAATAGGGCTAGCCGAGGGATCGACAGAACACATAGTCAGGGAAACCGGAACCACTTTAGCCACAAGAAAGTTCAGGTATATCTATTTACATGAAACATTCTTCTTCTTCTATTTACCGTCACTTTCTTATGTATCACTAACCTCTGTTTGGTGGTGCAGGAGGAGAAACTGAAGCGGCCGCTCTCTGACATAGAGGCGTGGCAGATCACCCATACGCGGAATAAGTCCAAGGAGGGCAAGGGCGACTACTACGGCAACAGCGAGGAGAACCTGAAGGCCTACGAGGAGGTGTATCTGAAGGTAAATCCTGGCACACCTGACCCCTTAAAGCAGGCTATGGACGAGAGGGCGGTGGTGGGCATAGGGCCGATGCTTATTGGTCGGCAGGCGGTTCTAGATGCCGTGTGTACTCCTTCTATCTCCTTCACACGGCTCCGAGCTACCGACCCGAGCCTAAGCCAGCGCACGAGCACGACCAGTGCACAGTCACACTCCCTCCTAGCCCAGCAGACCAGCGTAAGTATTTTCCCTCTTATTTTCCTTTTTGCTCACTTTATTTTCCGCATTGAGATGTTTTATGAGTTCATCATGTCATATCGTAGGCCTACATGGAGTACACACGACAGGAGACCATGGCGTGGCAGGCGAGAGTTGCAGCAGTCCAGGAGCACAGCAGTCGCATGATGACTGTTAGTTTAGCCTCTATCATTTCACTTCCATATTTGCACTTTCATTTCTTCTGACCTTCGTGTTTGCTTGGTCAATTCACATGCAGTGCGTTTTTGAGAGCATGGCGGATGGCACGGTTCCTGTAATGGAACCATCACCACCACCTGCTGGACCTGCACCAGTGCTCCTTACCTTTGAGGAGTTTCTGGCACAGAACATGGAGACTCCGGTTAGTACATTCCCAAACTCATCAACCACTGCTTACCGTTTATTCAACGCAATCATATATCCCCTTAACATGTCTTTTCGAACATCCAGGGAACCGGTGGATCATCCGTTGGTGGTGGTGCCAATGATGGCATCACTCCCACGTCACGGAGCCCGGTCACTCCGATCCACCGAGGTGGCGGTGGCGGTGCCGGTCCTGGCGGTAGCGCTGCCGCAAGCAGTGAGGACCTGGGCTTTGGCCGTTTGGGCGGTGAGGACCTTGGTAGTGAACCTCGTAGGGCTTAAGCCCTTTGTATGCTCGTAGGACTTGTGTGCTTCTCTTTATGCTCGTAGGACTTGTGATGATGATGATGATACTTATGTGATGACGATGTTATTGTGATGATGATGTTATATGTATATGTGCTGTCAATTTGAATATATTTATATGTATATGTGCTGTGAATTTGAAATGAATTCAAACAGAAATCAGAAAAAAAATAGGTAGCATCTATGCCGACGGCTTTGCCATCGCCGAGGCACCAGTGGCCGTCGGCATAGATTTAATCTATGCCGACGGCTAAGCCGTCGGCATAGGTGCCACGTGTCGCCCAACTGTACTCCCTGGCACCAGTATAGGCCGACGGCCTGGCCGTCGGCATATGTTCAATTATATGCCGACGGCTTAGCCGTCGGCATATGCTGGCGCCCGGGAATGTCAGCGTTTGCCACGTGTCAGCCCTATGCCGACGGCTTAGCCGTCGGTATAGTGCTGACACGTGGCGCGTTTTTATTGGGCGTAACTTGACGACGGCGCCGTCTGCCGCCGTCATACGAACGAGTTTGCCGACGGCCGTACGGACACCGTCGGCATAGGTACCTATGCCGACGGCTTTTCTATGCCGACGGCAGGCCCAGGTACGCCGACGTATACGATGCCGACGGGTCTATGCCGACGGCGGCCATCAGCATAGGTATATCCCGACGGGATTTGGAACCATGCCGACGGCTTTGGCCGTCGGCATAGCCAGTAATCCCGGTAGTGAATGCCCTGGCCACCGGGGTAAACAAGAAGAGGAGAAAGATATATCTGCACTGTTTGTGGCCGTGAATCGGAGGATAGGATACGCACCACGTCATGCACAGATGCACAACATTTTCTCAGGTTCCAGCATACTTAATCAGTGCACAAGTGTTTTGGAGGCAGAGCTCAGTGCTCTCATGGAGGGCCTTGGCCTTGCACTGAACTGGAGTCAGCTACCGATCGTCTTGGAGTCAGACTGTGCCACTGCGATTGCCATCGTACAGAGCAAGGAGCCAGACAGATCCCAACATGCGTACCAGAACAGGTGCCCATGTCCATGTGTAAGCAATGGCTTACGGAACGAAGGCAAATTAAAATTTGTAAAGTTTCCCGTACTCAGAATCGTGTAGGACATGAGCTTGCTCACTATGCTAGGTCGTTGAATCTTTCATACTTTTGGCTACGTGCGCTGGCAGAAGATGATTGTAATTTGTCCTTCTCTGAGTAAAGAAAATTATCCTTCCCCACAAAAAAGAAAGAAAGAATAGCAACGTGTCGCATCTTTTTCTTTGCCAATCCATCCATCCATCCTTACGCAGTCGGCAGTTCCCGGACGTAAAGTCTCTGACATGGTCACACAAACACAGTAACAAAAGCTCTTCTCCTTGAATCGGTTGTCTGCCATGGGAGCGATGCCCAAGAACATACAAACGACCGAATGGGCTTGACCCGTCGGTTGGTAGTTCGGCGTTTGTCAGGAGTCAGAAGACAGTGTTACTTTGGCAGTTTTGGACTAGCCACATTGCCGTCAGCATATCGGTGGTCGTCGTCGGTTTTGTCAGTAGTTTTTGAAAGCTGGGACGGAAGCAGATGGCCCCATAGATGTGATATGTATGCCTCTGGCTGAATTCGATGTTCGTTGTATCACCTGTTACTGTTTGGTCGAGACTCGAGAGATAGCGAATATGTATATCCAGAATAGCCTGAATAATCGCAGGTATCATTTTTTTTATTTTTTATTTTTTACATATGACTAGTTCATCCACAGTGGCCATCTACTGACATGCTCGATCACAAGAGGTCCATGGCTAGCTAGATCTCTATTAATACCGGCCCCTGCCCCATCGTGTTCGATCGTGTCCTTCTCTAACTATATATATATTCTGTCTTTTTTGCCTGTTTCTCAGCTCAGGCGCGACCGGGCGAGTTGGTTGATTGATACGCGAGGACAAAATGAGCAGCTCGATGAGCATGGTGGAGGCAAGGCTGCCCCCGGGGTTCCGGTTCCACCCAAGGGACGACGAGCTCGTGCTGGACTACCTCTGCCACAAGCTCTCCGGCAGTGGTGGCGGCGGTGTGGACATGGTCGACGTCGACCTCAACCAGTGCGAGCCATGGGAGCTTCCAGGTACGATCTATCCCTTGTATCATGCACCCAGATTATACACCGAGCAGAAGGAAAACATTCAGTCTTGAAGGGCAAAAAGGAAAAAAAAGAGTGTTAGACTGACGTGATAACCAGCTACACCACGAAACCTTTTTATTCTTATTACAACTTTATTACGAACATATTTATAGCTTCTCCAAGATTCTAGGAACAAGAACCTATTTATAGCCTCTCCAAAATTCTAGGAACAAGAACCTGTTAAGTAGTAAACGAACAATGGTTCATCCTTCTCAGTGTCTTCCACTCCCTCCTTGCATATGGCATGCACCCGACTACATCACGCACGCAGACGCGGCCTACGTAGGCGGCAGGGAGTGGTACTTCTTCAGCCTACACGACCGCAAGTACGCGACGGGGCAGCGCACCAACCGCGCCACGCACTCCGGCTACTGGAAGGCCACGGGCAAGGACCGCGTCATCACCGGCTCCGGCGACGGCGCGGCGACGGTCGTCGGGATGCGCAAGACGCTCGTCTTCTACCGGGGGAGAGCCCCCAGGGGAACCAAGACCGAGTGGGTGATGCACGAGTTCCGCGTCGAGGGCCGCCCCACGCTGGTTCACCGTCAGCTCGCCGTCGCCGACCACCCCCACGGCTTGCTGCCGTCTCTCCTCGAGGTATACCACTTCTACACTTCATTCATGCGTGCATGCCACACGTTCTGATGCGGATCAACGTACGGCTCGGATGAGTTGCGTGTTTGCGCAGTCATTCTATCTCGGGCACCATTTGTTTTGCGTGACTAGGATGGAGGAATCAGACAGTAATAGTACTCGTTGATTATCGCTGATCCGTTATGGTAAGTAATGGAGTCCCCCTTCGGGAGGCGTATAAAAATTTACTCATTGATTAGCCTTAGTTTCTTATTATTTTACTCTCTTGCGTGCAGAGAAAGGAAACTTCTTCGTCTCTTTCTCTTGCATAGTTGAACATTGCTAATTTTGACCGTAGATATTTTTTAGCCGTAGTTATTTTTATTGTTTCGCTCTCGTTCGTGCAGAGAAAGGAAGCTTCCTCTCTTGCCTAATTGAACATTGCCAGTATTAATTTTGACTGCCAGAAAACATTTCTTTCATACTCAGGCTGTACGTGCTGCGTGCTATCGATCCTGATATGATAAACTACTAGCAAAAATGCCCGTGCGTTGCAACGGGAAAATGCAAGGTGCGAGAATCAGGCCAGGATCATATATTCGATTCAAGCGACAAAAAGAATGGCGGGTTTTGAATTCGGCTCTGGCGACGCCCCTGGCGACGGCTTGACTGCCCCACCTTTGCCGCCCCCCTGCCTCCCTCGCCGATGGTCCCTGCCTCCCCCTCCCCCCACCCCCGCTCCTCGCCGCGGCGACGTGCCCCCCGTCCCCTCCCTCGCGCGTCGTCTGGGCGGACCTCGCCAAGGAGGCCAACCGGGCTGCAGGTCGTGCGGTCGAGCGCCGCGACGCCGTCGTCCCTTTCATCCCCGGACTCCGGTGGCTAGCCCCGGTGCGCCTGGCAGCTCAACCCCCGGGGGTGGGGGTTCGGCTGCTCGGCCACGGGCTGGCCCTGGTCCATGGCCGCCGTGCTCCGCTCACGGACCGGTCAAGAAAGGCTCGACCTTGCGTCGCGGTGGAGGGCGCCACCGTCGCGCGGATGGCTGGGTGGTTTCCGGGCATGCTGACCACGGGTGGTCGCGCTCCTCTTGGCTTGCTCCCCCTGCCCCGCCGTCTGTTGCTGCCGCCGGAGCTCCGTCGGACTCGCTAAGCCGTCCGGTGCTCCTGTCCCGTCGGTCACCTTTTAGGCCTCTCATGGTCTTAAAATCAACATTTACAAATGAATGCACTACAATGGGATATATATCAACACTATTAGGTACAACAACAAACGGGAAAATAGCCAAGTAAAGTTTCATATTAGTCTGTGAAGACGAAGCATAATTCAGATATCTCACCATATAATTTGGAGATTGAATGTACACCAAGCCTAAACTTCATGTGCCAAATATCCCTAGAGATCCATCATATAAATTTTTTCTTCACTTCATTTCGTCTCCTAAAACAGAGCAGTATAAAAAAATACTGAATTTCCCAAATGGACCACATGAGTAATTTGTATTTCTTTATATCTTCTCCTAAATTGATTTAGAAAAAAGAAAGAAAGAAAGAATAACATTTAGATGGAAACATTCATTTCTTATCCTAAGCCCAGGATGCGTCATGCAGGACCAACATGTGTAGAGTGGAGATGGAGAAATCTCATTGGCTAACATCACAAAATGGAGGAAGTCGTATGGCGTATGGGGCTTACATCTAGTAATGTTTATCAACTCTGAATCTAAAGATCAAAGTCTTGTCACCACGACTCGCCGGAGTTACGTATGCAAGTAGCAGCCTTCTGTGTGTTCTCTGTATAGATGTGTAGTAGTAACCAAGCAGCAGCATGAAGAAAATCGCAGCAGCAGGTTGCTGCTCTCCTCCCTGATCTCCCTCTATATTCAATAGCAGTAGCAGAACATCATAATTAGCAGCGGTAGAGCAACCTCTGAAAAATAGTAGGGATAATTAAAAAGATTCTAATGCATTTATTTTGGCATATCAGAGCATTTAGTGTGCATATCTGAGTTTAACACCAGCTATCATGGTTATGCATCTTGGTTAGGTATTGATCAAGTAGCATCATGCTGAGAAAAAGCAATAAACTTCAGTGTTTAGGTCCAGAGAAAATTAGAAACAATAGTGAGCAAAGCATATGAACAGATCTCATTATTCAAAAATTAAATCTTACTTGGACCTGTGCTGGGCAATGAGAAGTAGTAGAGGAATTGCAAGTTTAGGTTCATCTTTTGGAAGCAAAGAATCGCACAATTTGTTAGTAGACTTATATTCAGGACCTACAAAAAAATGACTTGGTAAGCTGTTTACTTGACCTTATCACGAAACAGAGAAAAGAAGCCTTGATTCCTCACAAAACCTTATAGTTTCGTGTTGATCCAAACAACGAAGATTGAAGCCGCAACGTTTCACTCCTGACATAGCATCCTGTTCATCAGTCATTTTCTCAGTGTGCTGTACATTTCCATTTGCTGAATGAGTTCCTGCATGGTACATCAATTTAAACTTCAGATAAATACAATACCATGGCAGCAAGAAAGTTTTGACATAGCCAAGAAACCTCAAGTACAAGAAGCTCAGTACCCAATCCTTTCTTCCCTTGATTAACTATGTATTGGAAAAGTCATTTAAGCTCCATGGAAAGATGCTTCTTGCAGCTGTTAAAGTTTATTGTTTGAGAATAGAAGCATGAAGATAAAGATTGAAGACAATAACAATACTGGGAAGGAAAACACAAGCACCCTATGATTAGAAGGATATATATAGAACTATTGCTTGCATTTTCAAAGCATTAGGATTGAAGACTTATCCAAAAAGCTGTAATTATCAAATGTGATTAACAATAAATAACAAAAATCTGGAGTCTTGGCAAATCGGTGATATTTTGGTGTACACTTCTGTAGATAAAAGGGTAATATTTTCTTATCATTGGACATTTGGATTTAATCTACATGCTTGCAAATTCAAAACAAAATCAACGTATCAATTTTCAGGACCTGAGCAAAGGCAGATGGAGTGCATCCTTAGTAGCTGAACCTTGCATCTGTACGAGACAAATCGATTTGCCTGCTTCATATAGAATAGAAAACCAGAACATGTGAACCCTTTGTACTAAGAGAAATTGAAGGGGAATCAGGCACCAGTACGTCCACACCAAACCACCAGATAGAACTTGACTAAAGGAAAAAATACTCACATGATTTTTCACTGGAGCAGAGGAGCACTCGACCAACTTCCCTGACCCCATTTAGTTCACTGGATCCATCTGCCACTGAAGCAGAGGAGCACTCGACCAACTTCCCTTGACCTCATTTACTGTCTCCTATCCATGGGGGAAAAGGTTTCAACGGACTTAGGCAGGCATCCACGATCAGGTTTCAGAGTGAGAAGACTCACCGTGGTGGGCTCTGATCCACTGCCTGCAAGAGAGAAGGAGCAGGGGAAGAAAGAAAGAAGGAGCGGAGAGGAGGCATGCGGCGCCCGAGCGCAGCGCCGCCTCCCCGCCATGGCCACCGCCCCCTGCAAGCTTGCGCCGCCGTGCTCCGTGGCTTCGACGCCGGCGAACTCCTCGGCCCGGCCGACTCGCCATTTTCTCCTTCATCTGAGCGTGCGCCTCCCGCCCCGCTGCCGCCGCCTGATGCGGCACCCGAGCGCAGCGCCGCCTCGACGCCTCGCTGCTGCATCCCCAGAGCACAGCGCCGCCTCTCCACCTCGCTGCCGCCGCCTGATGCGGTGCACGAGCGCACCGCCGCCTCCCTGCCTCACGGCCGCATCTCCCAAGCCTAGCGCCGTCTCCCATGAGTCCACCCGGAGCTGTCGCCGCCGTGAAGGGCGCCGCCCCGCCGCGGTGGAGAGGAATCGTCTGGATAAGATAAGAGATAAGGGTCGCGGGCATATTTTCTAACAAACACAGGGGTATTTTTGCAAAAGCGAAACGTTCCCAGAGTGCCACTTAAGCAGGGACCGCGGGTTGATTTCATATAAACCCAGGGACTTTTTTGCAAAACATCTGACGACGTACGACCAGATACTCAATTCTCTTTATTATTAGGTAAAGACTTATGCGGCTATATATGCCATTGCCAATCATTCAAGGTGACCTAGTCTTGTCGAAATGCAAACATGGTACACACATATCACCAGTGTTGGTTGCTCGCTTGGCTCCGTCGCCATACACATAAGCGGCATTAAACAAAACAACACTGGGCGTACTTAATTAATATCCTCTGAAAAAGATCCGACTGTCTCGTTATCATTTTGAGTGAATTCCAAATTTGACTTCTTCTTTTTTGTCAGAGGTGAAGTTCAAGTTGACAAAAAATATTTTCACAATGGCATCCCAAGTTGCCAATTTCTTTTGTTAGTGGAAATTCAAGTAGCCTGTTGTCTGTTAAGAACATGTGGCTATTATGGCTTCTTATCTTTTTCCTACCTTAATGAATTGGGCAGCGCTCCTACCTTTCTCCTCAAAAAAATTATGACTCCTTACGGCCAAAATTGAATGGTGTATTTCTAGAAAGAAAAAATTTAGTACGTAGTCTCTTTTTCATTTTTTTCAAGGTCGTCAGGCAATAGATGTCCATCAATTTCAATTATCTAGAAAGAACACAAGTGCTAAAATGGAAATATTGCAAAACGCAGGAGGACTGGGTGCTGTGCAGGGTGTTCTACAAAAGCACAAACGCGGCTCCAAGTCCAAGGCCGGCCTCCGACGAGTCATCAGGTTCCTTGAGCAGCGACCTCGGCGTGGCGCTGGGGCCGGGGCTGCTGCCCATTGCACCTACCGATCCCGTTGGCTGCACGCCGATCGCTGCGATCACCGACGGCTACTACGGGCAGCAAGAGCACTCCACCGTCCTCCTCCCGGCCGCGCACCACTGGCCGGCGGGGTCATTGCCGTTCAAGAGCTTCAGGGACCTGCTAGGCGACATGGTGGAAGGCAGCGGCGGTGACCCGAAGCTGGACTGGAGCGTCGACGACGGCTACAAGCGGCAGAGCGGCATGTGGTAGACTTGGAACCCGTTCTGATTCGGTGGGTTCTCAGTTCTCACAGACTATGTAGTACGTGTAGTATAAGTTGTATTGTCCACTCGGTCATCACGTGCTTAATTAGTGAGCGATTGGTTCCCCTTCTTGTCTGTAGCAGTGTGATTTTATCGCATTTATCAGTTCTAGTGCAGTCATCAGTCACACAGTGTAGATTGGTTAAATGGCATGTTGTAATTCAGTCAATTTACTGTATTTAAGATATCACATACGTATTGTTTTCAATGGGGTGTATATTATTTAGGAATAGTTGTTTGCATTACAGTCACCCAAGAGCGAGTCCGACACGGCATAACACCATCACAGAACCTCTCCCTACTACGAGCCACAATATGAGGGTCTATATCTGGACTAGTTCTTGACATTGTGTCGGTGCAAAGGTCGGGTGTACTTGATATCAGCTTGATAATAATATATTGCTTTTTATCGCCGCGGGGGGGGGGGGGGGGGGGGGGGGGGGACGAGCATATATGTCTCAGTCGATTGAGAATTAGCCAACTCTTAGTCAATTTTACAAATTTGTTCGGACAAAACTAAAAATATGTTCACCGATGATATAAAACATTGTTCATCTAGTACAAAAAGTGTAATATTGTCTCAATTGACTTAGAATTAACTAATTCTCAGCGTATTTTACAAATATGATCATGCGTATCTAAAAAAATTCACCATGTTAAAATAGTTTGTTCATGTAGTGCAAAAAATTGTAGTGCTTGTTCTCGAAGTTTTAAAAATACGAAACTTGCACGGATCTCAACGTTAGATTGACAATCCTCGGTGTCAACTGAGAACTATAAGAAATTCTTAGGCAACTGAGAATTAGCAAAACTGGCCACACTATTATCTCCTCTAGGAACCTTCCTCACATCAAAGTCCGGGAAACTCGAGCAGCAGACGACGGATATCATGGGTGAAGTCCCAAATTGTAAGCGAAATTCATATTTGGTGAAACTACTTAACACTTATCTGACCACACACTTCCTCTTCCCCCGTTCACTTCACTGTCCTTTCTGTAAACACCACCCATACCTCATCTCCTTGTATCACACAACTGTCATCGCACTAATCCACCACGACCTCGTGGCGCTCCCTTGACGGTATTGCCTTCTCGCCTTCTAGTGGTTTGGCATTGCGACTGCTCATCTGCCCGCAGGCTCACCTTCCTCCTCTTCTTTCTCCGATATCCGAAGTCACTCCCTCCTCACCAGGACACCGCCCTCATTCCCCCTTGGTATTTCGCTGCTAGATCTAGGACCTGGAAATTGGTTAAAAGCTGTAAAAGGATGGTTGAAAGCTGTCTAGACATTATGTTGGAAGTCAGTTAAAAGTTGTAGAAATTGTAAAATCGTAGTTGAAAGTTTGACTTCAGATAAAAGTTAAAGGATTTTATTTTTTGGGTGAAGGAGGGGGTAGCTCTATCCTCGATGTTGACTCTACTTGGGCTAGCTATCACCAACATCATCGGCCCAAGGCACTCTCGGGCCAGTCCGCTCTGATAGAAAAGCCCTCGTGGTCCTTTTGCCATTCCCTCCTCCACCCACTCCCTTCACCGCGCATGCTCGGATGCGGCGGCCGGCGATCCGCGTATCGGCGTCGAGGCCTTGCTCCTGGTCCTCCTCCCACCGAATGCAGAGGAGCTCAGTTCTCTCGATCTTCATCCTCCTGCTACTACTGCACTGGAGCGTGTTCCGAACGCGATCACTTTTGTTAGTAAGGGAGCCTTGCCCGGCTTTTGCTCTTCTCTTTGCTCATGTATTGACTTTGAGATTGGTCTCAGTTGACCCCGTCCCATCGATATCAAGGTGTATGTCCATCCGCCCAATGCTTACAAATTAGCTGCGTACCATCTGCACATGTAGCGAACCAGGGTTTATTTCGTTCGAATTACTTATGCAATTTCGTCCTGCCAGGTTCAGGTGAATGTGTTGTCGTCGACGAAAACATGATAAGGGTGAACCAAGCATCCATCAATTAGGTACCAGGAGTATATGTATGGCTTAGCATACTTTGAGCCTCCGATCGACAACCGGCATTCTGTAATTTTGAACTGTGGTGAATACTGGTCATGGGGGAGGCTGATGATACTAGGCATGCTGTGGTCGAAGAAATGGATGCGGACGGTGTCACGGAGAGGAGAGAGAAGCACAGGAGTCAGGAGGGAGGAGAAGGCTCACCATGGTACTAGGAGAAGTAGGGCTGGACACAAGCCGAGCCGAGCCGAGCTCTGTCCGAGCCACACTTTGGCGAGCCGACTCGGCTTGGCTTGCTGCTACTAACGAGCCCTCTATGGGAGGCTCGGCTCAACTCGACTTAGGCTCGTTCCAGTTCGGCCGGCTCACGAGCCTGGAGGTAGCAGTGACTGCCACGTGGGTCCAGTGAGCGGCGGACGGCGACATGGCTGCACGGCATTGAGGAGAAGGAGGGCATGCATCGGCCGAACGGGCAGTGGGTGCACTGCACGCACACACGCGCGCAACTTTTGGATTCCTTCTAAAGAAAAGCAGAGCAGCACACTTTTGTTGCTGTGATGTCAAGCACTCAGGCTCTGTTTTCGTTGTTACCACGAGTAGAAACAAACTAGCAGTAGGAAGTGAACTTGTGATAACTCGTTGGCTGAACTGATGCCTGAATAGTAACTAGAGTGCTTCATAAATTTATACTAGACCAACACTCTGAATCCCTTCACACTGAATCCTGAATAGTACTATTAAAGTACGTCAGTACCCTCACATAGTCCTCACAAATTTATTAGGCTGTTTACGAAGCACTCTAGTTACATTACATACATAGTCCTCACAAATTTGCACTTCGGCGTCAGCACCCTCCACCGGCACCGCCGCAGTCTTCGATGGCCACCGACCTCGTGCCAACTGGCGGACCTGCACATCAGGTACCATACTACAGTTTCGACCATGACATTCCTTCACTTACGTGCAGTTGAGTCCGTCAGTTGTGACCTTTGCAGCTGAGCTGTTCGATGAAATGCTATGCACGATGATGATATCTGAATACGATGTCACTAGTGCTCGCCATGCCTAGGGAACTTGAGTATCCTCAGGCTCAGGTACTTCATCCCTCCTGACGAACTCCATCCCTGTTGTTTTCCATTGCTCACAACTTGGCAATGCCTAGGGAACTTTAGGTATCCCCAGGCTCAGGTACTGATGAACCCCAGAATAATTTATTTTCGAGTTTGTTCATGTCAACCAGATAGGAGACCAAGTTACTGCACAGTACTAATAAATTTCATATATGTGACTTCCATTGTATCCTCAGGCTCCCATGTCTTCTCTTCGAACTGCTAACGCCTTCTTAGATATATTCCTATGCACACAAGATACTGTTTTGGGTTGCTTTTTCCCGACTGAGTGGAAGACCGTTCAATACAAAATTCTTCAACTCCGAATTTGACTTTATGATCCATACATGGTACTGGTCGAATACATAGTACACGATGCCGCCTGTGACATTCATCGGGATCTGAACCGTGTGGATGAAGAGGCTCTGAATTGTTGCCTTAGACTCCTCAATGAGCTTCTCCATAGCCATCTTGTGTGCATAGGATGACTCTCGATGAAAACACCCAAAACCAGCCGCCTTTGTGTACTTGGCGCATGTCATCATCGACTCTGACGCTAGCGGGGACAAGACGATACCTAGAACGATGAGAAACCTCATCACCAAGCACGCGTCGCGGTAATTGTCTATGAAGTCAGCCAGTCCAATGAGTGTGGCTTTCATGCCGGAGACCAGAGCACACTTCTCAACCGGTGTGTCCAGCTCCAACATACTTTTCATTGCCATGAAGATGAGTCCGACGATGCTTACGAACATAAACTTGGTTTGATTACTCTACATGGCTGGCGGAAGCAATATGTCAACCCAGGCGCCCAGCCATATGGCCACTAGAAACAACAGTGGCACCAGAATGCATTCATGAACATATTCAGCACCACGAGCATGACGCCGACATGAACGTATCCTTCATGCACTAGTAGAAAACAGGGCTTTGGTCCAGGCCGGGCCAGCCCATTAGTCCCGGTTCAGTCACGAACCGGGACCAATGGGGCAACGGTCCCGGTTCGTGAGGCCAGGGGGCCGGCCGGGCCTCGTGGGGCATTGGTCCCGGTTCGTCTGGACCCTTTAGTCCCGGTTCCAGACACGAACCGGGACCAATGTGCCTCGCTCCTGGCCCACAACCATTGGTCCCGGTTCGTGGCTGGAACCGGGACCAAAGGGGGTCCTTTAGTCCCGGTTCCAGCCACGAACCGGGACCAATGAGATGCCTATATATACCCCCTCGCCAGCGAGCAGAGCACTCCACCCTGCTCTGTTTTTCTGGCCGGCGAGGGGAGAGCTTTGTGGTGCTCTAGCTCACCTCCTATGCACATGAGGTGTTCGATGAAATGCCCGAGCCATACTTAAGCTTTCTCCTCTGGAAGCTCCTTGTCCAAGCTCCATTTTCCTCAAGATTTGTCTAGGTTGGCGGTCCGTCCTGTCCCGTCCCCGTCCTCACCGCCGTCGATCGCCCGCGCTCATCTCGGCGCCGGCACCACCGTGGTTAGCCTCTTCTTCTTATCTTCTTTCTAAAAGAAAAAAGTTCTTACTTGTATGATTTAGATAGATACTTGTGTAACTTTCTTACTTTTATTATTGTTTGTTATTATATAGTGCGATGGTTTTGGTTATATGTTGTTCTAGATAGTTCTTACTTGTATGATTTAATTAGATGCTCTAGAGAGTTATATGTTGTTCAATAATGAGAACTATATAACGCACGCAGATGAACCGGCACTGGATGTACGGTGACCGACGCACCTCCGAGTATATTAAGGGCCTGCATAATTTTCTCGAAGCGGCTGAGGCAAACAAGCAGAATGGTTTTATGCATTGTCCATGTACTGTCTGTGAGAATACGAAGGCTTTCTCCAACTCTAAAACCCTTCACTTCCACCTGCTTGAGAAGGGTTTTATGCCACGCTATAATGTTTGGACCAAGCACGGAGAAAGAGGGGTTATGATGGAAGACAACGAAGAAGAAGAGGATGATGACAACTACCCGCCCCCTGAATACGGTGATACTGCAATGGGGGAAGCTGAAGATCAAGAGGAACCAGACGATGTGCCCGATGATGATCTTCGCCGGGTCATTGTTGATGCACAGAGAGAATGCGAAAGTGAAAGGGAGAAGTTGAAGTTCGATCGCATGTTAGAGGATCACAAAAAAGGGTTGTACCCAAATTGCGAAGATGACAACAGAAAGTTCGGTACCACACTGGAATCGCTGCAATGGAAGGCAGACAATGGTGTATCTGACAAGGGATTTAGTTCGCTACTTAAAATAATGAAGAAGAAGCTTCCAAAGGATAACGAATTGCCCGGCAGTACGTACGAAGCAAAGAAGGTTCTATGCCCTCTAGGATTGGAGGTGCAGAAGATACATGCATGCCCTAATGACTACATCCTCTACCGCGGTGCGTACGAGGATTTGAACGCATGCCCGGTATGCGGTGCATTGCGGTATAAGATTAGAAGAGATGACCCTGGTGATGTTGAGGGCCAGAGCACCGGGAAGAGGGTTCCTGCCAAGGTGATGTGGTATGCTCCTATAATACCACGGTAGAAACGTCTGTTCAGAAACAAAAAGCATGCCGAGTTGATGCAATGGCACAAAAAAGACCGTAAGAAAGACGGGAAGTTGAGAGCACCCGCTGACGGGTCGCAGTGGAGAAAGATCGAGAGAAAGTGGAGCAACTTTACAGATGACCCAAGGAACGTATGGTTTGGTTTAAGTGCAGATGGCGTTAATCCTTTTGGGGATCAGAGCAGCAAGCATAGCACATGGCCTGTGACTCTATGTATGTATAACCTTCCTCCTTGGTTGTGCATGAAGCGGAAGTTCATTATGATGCCAATGCTCATCCAAGGCCCTAAGCAACCCGGCCATGACATTGATGTGTACCTAAGGCCATTAGTTGATGAACTTTTACAGCTATGGAATGGAAGAGGTGTACGTGTGTGGGATGAGAATGAACAGGAGGAATTTGACCTACATGCGTTGCTGTTTGTAACCATCAACGATTGGCCTGCTCTCAGTAACCTTTCAGGACAGACAAACAAGGGATACCACGCATGCACACACTGTTTAGATGACACCGACAGTATATATTTGGACAAATGTAGGAAGAATGTGTACCTGGGGCATCGTCGATTTCTTCTGACCAACCATCAATGTCGAAAGAAAGGAAAGCATTTCAAAGGTGAGGCAGATCACCGGAAGAAGCCTGCCCTCCGTACTGGTGATCACATACTTGATATGGTCAATGATTTACATGTAATCTTTGGAAAGGGTCCTGGCGGACTATCTATTCCGACTGACGATGCGGGACGCGCACCCATGTGGAAGAAGAAATCTATATTTTGGGACCTACCCTATTGGAAAGACCTAGAGGTCCGCTCTGCAATCGACGTGATGCACGTGACGAAGAATCTTTGCGTGAACCTGCTAGGCTTCTTGGGAGTGTATGGGAAGACAAAAGATACACCGGAGGCACGGGAGGAACAGCAACGTGTGCATGAAAAAGACGGCATGCATCCAAAGTAGTATGAAGGTCCTGCCAGCTACGCTCTTACCAAAGAAGAGAAGGAAATCTTCTTTGAATGCCTGCTCAGTATGAAGGTCCCGTCTGGCTTCTCGTCGAATATAAAGGGAATAATAAATATGGCAGAGAAAAAGTTCCAGAACCTAAAGTCTCATGACTGCCACGTGATTATGACGCAACTGCTCCTGGTTGCATTGAGGGGGCTTCTACCGGAAAACGTTCGATTAGCCATTGTGAAGCTATGTGCATTCCTCAATGCAATCTCTCAGAAGGTGATCGATCCAGAAATCCTGCTAAGGTTAAGGAGTGATTTGGTGCAATGTCTTGTTAGTTTCGAGCTGGTGTTCCCACCGTCCTTCTTCAATATCATGACGCACGTCCTAGTTCAGCTAGTCGACGAGATTGTCGTTCTGGGCCCTGTATTTCTACACAATATGTTCCCCTTTGAGAGGTTCATGGGAGTCTTAAAGAAATATGTTCGTAACCGCGCTAGGCCAGAAGGAAGCATCTCCATGGGCCATCAAACAGAGGATATCATTGGGTTTTGTGTTGACTTCATTCCTGACCTTAAGAAGATTGGTCTCCCTCAATCGCGGTATGAGGGGAGACTGACTGGAAAAGGCACGCTAGGAGCGGACTCAATAATATGTAGGGACGGGCATTCTTGGTCTCAAGCACACTACACAGTTCTACAGAATTCTACCTTGGTGACCCCGTATGTCGATGAACACAAGAATATTCTGCGCTCCAAACACCCGGAGCAGTGTGACGACTGGATTACATATGAACACATCAGGACTTTCGGTAGTTGGTTGCAAACACGTCTCATGGGTGACAACACTGTTTCTGATGAGTTGTACTCGTTGGCCAGGGGACCATCTTCGACTGTATTGACTTACAAAGGGTACGAGATAAATGGGAATACATTTTACACGATCGCCCAAGATCAAAAGAGCACCAACCAAAACAGCGGTGTTCGCTTTGATGCAGCAACCAATAGGGGAAAAAACACATATTATGGTTACATAGTGGACATATGGGAACTTGACTATGGACATGATTTCAAGGTCCCTTTGTTTCAGTGCAAATGGGTCAACCTGTCAGGAGGCGGGGTACAGGAAGACCCACAGTACAGAATGACAACAGTGGATCTGAACAATCTTGGGTACACAGACGAACCATTCGTCCTAGCCAATGATGTGGCGCAAGTTTTCTATGTGAAGGACATGTCTACCAAACCAAGAAAAAGAAAAGATAAGGAAGCGAATACATCATACGATGAGCCAAAGCGCCACATAGTTCTTTCAGGAAAAAGAGACATCGTGGGATTGGAGGGCAAGACAGACATGTCCGAAGATTATGAAAAGTTTCATGAAATTCCTCCCTTCAAAGTCAAGGCTGACCCAAGCACCCTGTTAAACGATGAAGATTATCCATGGTTACGGCGCAATAAGCAAAGGACACAAGCGAAGAAAAAGTGAAGACTTTCTCTCCACAACTATATCATTGCAGTTACATGTGAAGAAATGAAATGCCTTTTGTAACAGATGAGTTCATTTGTAGTGCTTTTCAATTTCAGGGTCATTTAGCTCAAAAAATCAGTAAATGCATGCAAAATACCAAATGAAGTCAGAAAGGGTTGAAAATTGATGATGTGGCTTTGAATGGTGCATTTTGAACACACAAAAAGTTTTGAGTTCAAATAAGTTCAAAAAAATGAAATCCCTTTGTAACAGATGGGTTTTCGTCCGAAACCCTGATACTTCGAAAGAGATTGTCCATTTTGTACACGAAGTGCATCCAGTTTTTGCCATAACCCTCTCAACTTTTTAGCACATGCTATGTGGGTGAAATGATGATACCATGCCAACTTTCAACCTTTTCAGAGTTCATTTGTAGTGCTTTTCAATTTTAGGGTCATTTAGCTCAAAAAATTCAGTAAATGCATGAAAAATACCAAATGAAGTCAGAAAGGGTTGAAAATTGATGATGTGGCTTTGAATGGTGCATTTTGAACACACAAAAAGTCTGGAGTTCAAATAAGTTCAAAAAAATGAAATCACTTTGTAACAGATGAGTTTTCGTCCGAAACCCTGATACTTCGAAAGAGATTGTCCATTTTGTACACGAAGTGCATCCAGTTTTTGCCGTAACCCTCTCAACTTTTTAGCACATGCTATGTGGGTGAAATGATGATACCATGCCAAGTTTCAACCTTTTCAGAGTTCATTTGTAGTGCTTTTCAATTTCAGCGTCATTTAGCTCAAAAAATCAGTAAATGCATGAAAAATACCAAATGAAGTCAGAAAGGGTTGAAAATTGATGATGTGGCTTTGAATGGTGCATTTTGAACACACAAAGAGTCTGGAGTGCAAATAAGTTCAAAAAAATGAAATCCCTTTGTAACAGATGAGTTTTCGTCCGAAACCCTGATACTTCGAAAGAGATTGTCCATTTTGTACACGAAGTGCATCCAGTTTTCGATAATTATATAAAATAATCAAAAATAATAGCAAAAAGAATGAACTAAAAATAATCAATTAAAATATTTTTGAAACTAAAATTATATAAAATTTATGCAACTAAAATTATCAAAGTATTTTTTGTTCAAAACATTAATAGCAAAAAGAATTTTCATAAAGAATTTTTTTGTTAGAAACTTTAATAGCAAACTTTAATAGCACTAACAGAAAGTTTATAATTTTTGTGACCTAACAGCAAAAAGAATTAAAAAAAATAAAGCAAAAAAGAAAAGAAATAAATAATGCAAAAAACAAAACAAAAAAACTGCAAAAATATTAAAAAAATGCCGCCTACTGGGCCACGACGGCCTGAATACGACTAGAAACCCAACCAGCCAGTTGGGCCAGGATTCAGGCCCGCAGAAGGCCCGGTAGGCCCACAGGCAGATACAGAGTGGTTAGGCCAGTAAGCCTGCTTTAGAGAGGAGCTCGAAGCCTCTAGCGCACCGCGCCTTATAAACAGGTGCGGCACTCTCTCAAGTAGCGAGGTGGGACTAAACTCCCACCACGCCGCTGTGCAAGGCCATTGGTCCCGGTTGGTGGCACCAACCGGGACCAAAGGTCTCTGCTTCCCGCCCTTTGGGCTGCTGAAAAGAGACCTTTGGTCCCGGTTGGTGGCACCAACCGGGACTAAAGGTGGGCATTGGTCCCGGTTGGTGCCACCAACCGGTTCCAATGCTGTGTGTATATAAGCAGCACTTGTGAAAATTTTCATTTTCATCTCGCAGTTCCCCCCGACGACGCCGACCTCCTCGACGCCGCCAGGCTGCCCCAACGCCGTCGCCGGCCCCGTCGCCTCCCCGAGCCGCCGTCCTCGTCCCCGTCGCCGCCGTCCTCGTCCCCGTCGCCGCCGTCCTCGTCCCCGTCGCCTCCCCGAGCCGCCGTCCTCGTCCCCGTCGCCGCCGTCCTCGTCCCCGTAGCCTCCCCGTCGCCTCCCCGAGCCGCCGTCCTCGTCCCCGTCCCCGTCGCCTTCCCGAGCCGCCGTCCTCGTCCCCGTCGCCGCCGTCCTTGTCCCCGTCGCCTCCCCGAGCCGCCGTCCTCGTCCCCGTCGCCGCCGTCCTCGTCCCCGTCGCCGCCGTCCTCGTCCCCGTCCCCGTCGCCTCCCCGAGCCGCCGTCCTCGTCCCCGTCGCCGCCATCCTCGTCCCCGTCGCCGCCGTCCTCGTCCCCGTCCCCGTCGCCTCCCCGAGCCGCCGTCCTCGTCCCCGTCGCCGCCGTCCTCGTCCCCGTCGCCGGCCTCCAGCCATCGCCGCCCCCCCTCCCAGTGAGCCCCCCCCCCTTTCCCATGGTGTGCCGCCCCGTCATCGTTTAGGGTTTTTTTTGCGGGCATGTATATGTGTATATGTTCATGTATATGTTTTTTTTTCATGTATATGTATATATGTTCATGTATATGTGTGTATATGTTCATGTAAAAAGTCTTCGTTGTTTTTCATATGTACGAAAATGTAGAGTGAAAACGAAAACAAACATATAAGAAAAAACAAAGGAAAAAATGAAGAAGGAAAAGAAAACCGCCCGGCCCGGCCACCACCGCATTTTCATAAAGTTTTTCCACCGAGTCCACGTCGCACCGAGCACCCGCGGCGAAGCAAGTCCTTTTTTGAAGGTAGTTTTTTTGTTAAATGAAAATGTTGGCATCGGCTCTATCATCACGTTGGCATTGGCTCTATCTATCAACAAGGCCACGGGAGCACCCCGGCCCCCTATCATCACGTTGGCATCGGCTCCCCGAGAGCTTTCCAACGGATCCGGAATGTATGTCGTTGTTGATATACCCCCTCCCCGATAACTTCGACATGAGGGGGGGGTGTCGATATACCCCCTCCCCGATAACATTTTTTTTTCTAAGTTACTAAGGTAAAATGTTCACCCCCCTCTCGATATACCGGGCGACCAACTCTCGAGGCCACCCAAAACCTAGAAAAAAAAACGTTGTCGATCTCCTACCCCCTCCCGCCCCTACCCGACAATCTCTCGAGGCCACCCAAACCACTAGAAGAAAACTCCGGTAACTTCGACATGAGGGGGGACGTCGATCAACCCCCTCTCGCCCGAACAAGTCTATGTATCATTTGTTAATTAAATCCATTAAAGGTTAAGAGAATCCCTTGTTTGACATTCATGAGAGAGGTAGTCCGGACGTCGGACATTCATGAGAGAGGCGGTCCGGACGTCGGACACTCATGTTTGTATATTAATTGCCATGTTGTAATATTTGCAGAAACTATGGCTCAAAGAGACTTGGAACAAGAACAGTTGTTGGGGGAGATAATCCTCGACGGACGTGATGTCTTGTCGTTTCTCAACGACACCGATAGTCTAGAAGGAGAGGACGACGGCTCCGGTGATCGAACAATGGAGGAGGAAGGACATGATCATGATGGCTCCGGTGACCGAATGCCGGAGGAAGAAGGAGACCATGATGATGGCTCCGGTGACCGAACGGAGGAGGGAGCTGTTGCAAAGTCCGGCGAGGTATATATATATTAATTAAGCCTCTGCTGACTAGCTAATTGATGCATTAATTGTTTTGGTATGTACATATATTAACTCTTCTTTCTTCTTTTATAGCCCTCCGGATCGAGCCAAACTTCGGTAACGAGACGAGGCCCGAAGAAGAGGTTGCGCAAGGATGAAAGGTTCACGATCACAGCACTCGCGGACAATGGCCATCCGATTGAACCCAAGCGGACCAAGGACGCATTTTCTGCTCGGTGCGGAGTTATTGTTAGGGACAACATCCCGATTAGCATCAAGCAATGGAATAAGCCTAAGGACGACGCCCCTGAAGGTGATTATGTCACCGATAGACAGAAAGATGATCTTTGGACCGCGCTGAAGGCAAATTTCACCCTACCGCCAGAGGAGGATCCGAATAAGCCAGTTATAGAGCCACTGGTCAGGGCGTGTGCTCTTAAGAAGATGGCAGATCTATTCAGGAGGTGGAAGAAGGAGTTGAAATCAAAGTTTGTCGACAAAGGGAAGACTCCAGAATTCACCGGCCGATTTGAGAAGATAAGAGATCACTGGCCCGCATTTGTGGACTACAAGACATCGGACAAGAGTAAGAAAATGTCAGAGACAAACAAGAACAACGCTGCAAAGAAGCAGTATCACCATCACACGGGGTCAGGTGGCTACCTCAAAGCCCGGCCGTTGTGGGACAAAGCTGAGAATGACCTGATTGCTAAAGGGGTCGAACCACAGACATTGAACTGGCCAGACCGTTCAAGGACTTGGTTCTTCGGGGTTGGGGGAACTTTGGACCCTGAAACAGGGAAGTGCCGTTGGACGGACGAGCAACTTGCAATACCCGTCACGAAGCTTCAGAAGTATATCACCGCAGCGCAGGAAGGGACGTTCATTCTCGACAGAGAGAAGGACGAGCTGGACTGAGGCCCTAGGGAATGCTGAGCACCCTGGACGAACATGAGGCACACCAGGCTCCGTTCCGTGGAAGTTTGGGTTTCCCGACGCAGGCGGTTACAAATGCCGGGAGAGAAAGAGGAAAGAGGAGCTGAGCGACATGCAGAAGCTCTATGCAAGACTACAAAAGCTAGAGGAAGCTGAGAGCCAGCGAGCTGCCGACCAACCATCTCAGCGGCACGAAGCTACCCCAGAAGCTACCCCGCCATCTCAGCGGAGAAGCAGCGTGGCTTCCACGGAGCCCGTTCAGCCTGACTTCACGTCTCCTAGCTACCCCGTGGATACTATCACGGAGGCTCAACATTGCGAGCTTATGACGAAATGCGGAACCTCACTTTCAAGGCGGCTGTCGGCTCTGTTGCACCTCCTCAACCCAACGGAACTTTTCACTGCCGTCCGATTCCACATGGCTATGCTGTTGTGATGGTGGATGAAGTAATGGAGGGATTTGAGGAGCTCGAGCTTGACCACTCTACAGGTGAAGGGGAGAATCGGCTGGTTCATGCTCTGAGGAGTACATGTCTATGGCAGAAGGAGTACATCAAGCTTCCAAACTGGACGCCTCCGCCTCCTCCTCCTCCTCCGGCGAGTCAGGGCACTCCGCCTCCTCCTCCTCCTCCTCCTCCGGCGAGTGATCAGGGCACTCCGCCTCCTTCTCCGGCTCCTCCGACGCGTGAGGGCACTCCGCCTCCTCCTTCGCCTACTCCGGCGCGTCGGAGCAGTCCGCCTCCTCCTCAGCCTCGTCGTTAATGGCGGAAGACAAACGCCGCCGCTCCGGCTCCTCCGGCGCGTCAGATTTCTCCGCCTCGTCAGCAACGACGGAAGAGAGACTCCGCCGCTCCGGCGGCTAGCAGTACAAGCAGAGGCGGGAGCCAATTCAGATACGGTCCATCTCTCAAGCCTCTGGAAAAGTTACCATATGAGAGGACCGAGCAGGAAAACGAGGACATATGTCGTGCCCAACTGAGGGACCATTTTGCAAAGAAAACTCCACCTCCGAAGGAGAAGGTAGATCCGGAGAAAGTGAAGCGCACTATCAATGCCCTGAAGCGACCACCACCGCCTCCGCCGGATTCCAACTATGACCGCATAATTACTAAGACACATGCTGAAGCGCAGCAGTCGGGAAGTACTTCCAGTGCTGCAAGAGCGAAAAAACGAAGAAGTGGGAAAACAATTCCCCAGCTCGGCGAACAGGAGAAGCAATCGTGCCCCCCGCTCAAGGTGTCTAGCGATATCGCTAATCATCCGGTGCTACTGCCCGGTACCACTCTTGATGATTACCTGCCCGATGATGTACAGTTTGAAACGGCTGAGGTAGTAGACGTCTTTAGATACGAGCACGGGAAGCCTCTCGTCAAACCTGATCATCCTCATCTAACAACGATGATGCAAAAATTGCATGACTGGTACATGGAAACCTGCAGGAAGTCTGGGAAAGACAGTTTGTTAGTCGGAATTAAAAAAGAGCATGACTTCCCTGGAGTCGTCCTGCTGCCTGTTGAATTTGTGGAGTTATTTCAATTATACAATCAAAAGGCACTCGACAAACAACTCATGACTTGCTACTGTCTGTAAGTATTACTTCTATAATTAAGTCTCTAGCTCAGCTCGTTCATTGCATGTATATATAATTATCCTCACTATATTATGCAGATTGAAGATGGTCGAATGCAAAAAAATAGGAATCTTCGACGTTGGGTTCATTAGCCCAAATACCGTAAATGAATGGTCGGTACGAAAGGCGGCTGAAGATACCGAGAACAACTTACTACAAACGTTCCTTACACATCAAAACAAAAGGGAAATACTCTTTCCTTACAACTTCAAGTGAGTGTTACTATCTTCTGCATATTCGGTTCCGCTTACTCGTGGTTTAGTAATGTAATTGATGAGTTATGCGTGCGCAGCTTCCACTATATTCTGCTATCCATTAACCTTGACGGGGCATTAGTAACTGTCTTAGACTCGCTCCGTAAAGATCCCAAGTATTATGCGCACATGACTGCAATGCTCCAGAAGTAAGTTCAATCAATACCGGGACCATATCGGCAACTTTCGTTCATTTCCTGATATCAAGTAATCATTTTCTTTGCCTGCCAGGGTTTGGAAAACGTTCACCGCTAAGGTTCCGGGTCTGAAGAAGGAGCTGCGATTTACACACCCCAAAGTAAGTAGTACTAGCTAGTTCTGCGCATCTCTCATTGATTCTAGTTTCATCAATACCATTATCATGCTTGCTTATCAGTTTGATTGAACTCTATTCTCGTAAAGTGCTTGTTGCAGGCACCCAACACTCATTTATGTGGATACTACGTATGCGAGTTCATTCGCTACTATACCTCTGAACGGGCCTCCTCTGAGAAACAATTTGAAGTACGTAAACAATATTCACAATTTTATTTTATATATTACCATCAATTGTGTTGAGTTTCATTCATATATATGTATTGACCCCTTCTTTAAATTAGATCTGGCAGATGCGGGATGAACTCCTACCACATGATCGCATACGAGCAATTCAAGAGGAATTGGCGGGATTCTTTCTTGACCACGTCATACCTGAACAAGGAGAATACCATGTGAAATTGAAATTGTTGTAAGGGATGTTATATATTGTACATATGTAGCAGCGTCGGATAGATATACGAAAACTTGTTGTTCGACCAAGCACGAAGAAAGAGATGTCACTTCTCTCTATATATGTTCATGACGATCTTGTGTAATTAATGGTTTCCTTTATTTGCTTACTAGCTAGCGTCGAGTTCTCTCTATATGTGTAGTAGCTAGCGTCGACCAAGCACGGAAAAAGAGAGGTCACTTCTCTCTATTAGCTCGCTAACACAATATGAAACCCCTAAATTAACCCTCCAAAACCCCAAACCCCCCCCCCTTCCAAAAAAAAACAAAACCCCCCAGCCGCCTTTTGGTCCCGGTTGGTGTTACCAACCGGGACTAAAGGTGGAGCCTTTAGTCCCGGTTGGTAACACCAACCGGGACTAAAGGTCCTCCCTCCCCCGCCCCAGGCAGCGCCACGTGGAGGGCCTTTGGTCCCGGTTCGTAAGCAAACCGGGACTAAAGGTTTTGGGTATTAGTCCCGACCCTTTAGTCCCGGTTCCAGAACCGGGACAAATGGCCCTTTGGAACCGGGACAAATGGCCCTTTTTCTACTAGTGATGGAATCAACCATTTAACATGACAGCACCATTGAGCATACCATATAGAGTAAGTATATTGGTATACATATTGTTGCAGTAGTCAATATCATCGAATGAAAATACAATATCATCAATTTTTTATTATTATTCTGTACTATAACAATGCGATTATTTTTTCGCCTTTGGTCTATGCTTTTCTGACTTTGCCAAATGAAAATTTGTAAAAAGTATTCGGCCACGGAATCATTCTAACTATTTTTACAAGGCCGACAGTTCTAACTAATTCTACAAGTTCTGCGACGAAAACAAACATCCAATATGATAGTTCCACGGAGCAGCCGATGTAGATGAGATAGCCAGCTAGGCCAACAAGTGTGGCTGTCATGTCGGTGTCGCTGGAATGCCCCTCGAACGTTGTGCGCCACATCACTGTAGGGTTATGAGACAGAAAAAAAAAATCCGCAGTACGAACACGCCCAGGACCACTATGAAGATGCATACAAGGTTTTGATCTGATCATTACCGACTCATAGCGCAGCGGAAGTAGAGTCGATGAAGATCGTCGGTGCAGATCCCTACAGTTAGGATTTTACAACCTCTCAACCGCGAGGATGTACTCCCTCGTCAGCTCCTCGGACGGTCCCTCGGACAGCCCTTCGGGAGGCCCCTGGATAGCCCCTCGGACGGTCTCTCGGAGAGCCCTTCGGGAGGACCCTCCAATAGCCCCTCGGATAGAAGATTGAATCTACGACCTCTCTACGGGGTTGCACACATACGGTGTAAGCTATCCGGCAGGGCTTCGCCGTCTAGAACTAGTTCCTACCGGAACCCAGACAGCCTTTCGGCTCTACGAAACTATTTCATGTGAGGGAGAGAAGAAAGCCAGATAATGCATGGCATGTGTATGAGAGAGCTTGAGTGAGTTTGGAGAGCACCTCTCCACCTCTATTTATAGGCCAAGCAAGGGGTAGGGGCCATGGGGGAAAATACCAAAATGGCCTTAGGACTTTTCCCCCCAAAAGCCACAAAAGGTGGAAAGGTGGAGCTCCATGGAGGAGCTCCACATGTGGCCGGCCACAACAAGTGGGCTCTCTTGTGAGGGGGGGGCCCACCTACCCTTGTCTTGCTTCTAGAAGTTTTGGGTAAAGCCCTAAAAGGTGGCTTTCCAAAAAACAACCAAATAGTGGTAGTACCCTAATAGTGTTGCCACTATACATCCCACTATTCATGAGAATATTTTTCCGCGACCGTTAAATCCGAAAATATATCCGAAGGTCCAGAACATTTCTGGCATCCCCTAAAATAATTCTGGACACGTTACGAAACATTTCCGATTGGTTGATTTTTATTTCCGAAACATTTTTGGTAAATCCGAAACATTTCCGGTTTTCTCTACGGAACTTTTCCGTTGTCTCCGAAACTTTTCTGGTGACTTTCTCTCAGACTCCCTGTCTAGTATTCAGCAGATAAATGGCCTTAAGCGTGCGACCCTCTAGATTCGGTGAAGTATAGACATGACCGGAACACTTTCCCATCAATGATCAATAGAGGAACCGTGGACATCCATATTGATCCCTATACCCACACGAATGAATATTCGAATGAACCTGTAGTTGCCGTCTGCCATTCCTGTTGCGTCGCGATAGGTTACAAAACCCGAGGTGAAATGTATTGGCATCCCCGTGAATCAACAACTTGTGCACTACGCCAGTTACCTCGTTACCGGATTTGTTCTCTTTTCTCGTTCCCGCGGTCCGGCATCGCTTTGATCAAATCACACTGTGTCTAGCCAGACGATGATGGATACCGTAACACCGAGAGGGCCCCAAGAATACCTCTCCATCATCAGTGGAGCAAATCCCAATCTTGAGCTATCAAGTTCCTTGTCATTCTTTTCCGTGAACCCGTAAGTCGCCGTAATAGCCACCCTTTTACAGATGACATTTAACAAACCCCAAAGTTCACGAAGCAAGCATGAAGGAACTCGACACTCTCATGGTCTAAGGAATTATGCAAAGGTTAACTTTCTCTGTGTTATTAACCATTAACTTGTGACGAATGTATCTCATAGCATAACATCAATTCAGGTCGATTCAACACAAGCGTTCTACTAACATTGTGCCCTCAAGGTTGCCGGCATAGCCATGCACATGATCCAGAAAACTAGACCATCATGCAACACTTGAGCTAGTCTTAGAGGCACGACATGGAATACATTTCACCGTTTATTATACCACACGTGCACATGAGTTTTTCTCCGAGCCTCGTGGTTATTGTAGACTCGAGAATCATTGCAGTTATAGCATGGAACATAAACATCAATTTACAAACTTTGAGATACAAAAGAAGTATTATCATTGCCTCTAGGGCATATCTCCTACACACTTTCACTTGCACTAGAGTCAATAATCTAGTTACATGGCTGCCCTAACAACAATGGCTATCCAGTGCTGCTCATGCTTTGCTCGTAGTAGAGGCTTTGTCATCGGGTCTGACACGTTCAGATCCGTGTGAACTTTGCGTACTCTCACAAGTCCCTCTTCAATATGATGTCGAATGATGTGATATTTGTGAGCAATATATCTTGTCTTATGGTGGGACCTTGGCTCCTTTGCCTGAGCCAGGGCGCCACTATTATCACAATAGATCTCCACTGGGTCCAGCGCACCTGGAACCACACCAATCTCTTCAAGGAACTTCCTGATCCAGATCACCTCCTTGGAGGCTTCTGAAGTCGTGACATATTCCGCCTCCATTGTAGAATCCGCCACAATGTTTTGCTTGGAGCTTTTCCAGCACACTGCGTCACCGTTCAAAGTGAAAACATAGCCTGATTGAGATTTGAAGTCATTTGGGTCAGTCATGAAGCCTACATCAGTGTAACCACTTACAATGAGCTCTTCATCACCTCCGAACACAAGGAGCAAGTCCTTGGTCCTTCTGGGGTCCTTCAGAACATTTTTGACTGCGGCCCAATGTTCCAATCCTGGATCACTTTGGTACCTGCTGCTAATACTTAGCGCATAGGAAACATCTGGTCTTGTAGATAGCATGGCATACATAACTGAACCAACTGTCGA
Organism: Elymus sibiricus; assembly: GCA_039707655.1. Classification (NCBI taxonomy): domain Eukaryota; kingdom Viridiplantae; phylum Streptophyta; class Magnoliopsida; order Poales; family Poaceae; genus Elymus; species Elymus sibiricus. The sequence continues at coordinate 22,134,385 of CM077666.1, forward strand.
AGCATATGAAACATCATTCATTTGTACTCGCTCATCGAGAGTCCGTGGACACTGATTCTTGCTGAGCATTCTGCCAGGTGACATTGGGAGTAGGCCTTTCTTGGCATTCTCCATATTAAACCTTTTTAATACCTTGTCAATGTACATGCTTGGCTAAGCGCTATCAGGCGTCTTGATCTATCTCTATAGATTTTGATGCCCAATATGTATGCCACTTCGCTCAAGTCCTTCATTGAAAAACTCTTCTTCAATGAGTCTTTTATTTTGCTAAGAAAATTCACGTCATTTCCAATCAACAATATGTCATCCACATATAAGATCAGAAATGCTTTTGCGCTCCCACTAAACTTCTTGTAAACACAAGATTCTTCGTCATTTCTGATGAAGCCAAAATCTTTGACCACTTCATCAAAACGAATGTTCCAGCTCGTTGACACTTGCTTCAGACCATAAATGGCCTTCTGAAGCTTGCATACCTTTCCAGCATCCTTAGGAACGACAAAACCTTCGGGCTGTATCATGTATACATCTTCATTGAGATTTCCATTTAGGAAAGCCGTTTTGATGTCCATCTGGCATATTTCATAATCGAAATAAGCAGCAATTGCTAGTAATATCCGTATAGACTTAAGCATAGCTACGGGCGAGAAAGTCTCATCGTAGTCAACTCCTTGAACTTGCATGAATCCTTTCACGACAAGTCTAGCTTTATGAATAGTAATATTATAATCCGCGTCTGTCTTTCTTTTGAAGATCCATTTACAACCAATGGGCTTTACACCCTTTGGAGGTACTACCAAGTTCCAAACTTGGTTTTCATACTTGGATTCCATTTTGGATTTCATGGCTTTGTGCCATTCCCTTGAGCTGGGCCCACCATTGCTTCCTTGTAGTGCGCAGGTTCATCATCCTCAAGGATGAAGATTTTGTTATGAAACCACTCAAGTGGCTGGATAGCCCTACCTGATCTGTGTGGTTCAGTCACAACCCTGTCTGAAGTTTCCGCATCACATGCGACAACATACGGCTTGGTTATAGGGATAATTTGCGGAATTACTTCTGGTTCCTTAGCCATATCAACGGTCTCCGAAGATTCACTAATCTCATTAAGTTGTATTGTCATCCCACTCAATTCTTTAGCGAGAAACTCTTTGTCGAGAAAGTGTCCAACTTTTGCGACAAACACTTTGCCTTCGGACTGGTAGTAGAAAGAATACCCAATGGTGTTTTTGGGATAACCTACAAAGTAACATTTGTTTGATCTAGGTTCAAGTTTGCTTGGCTGTAAACGCTTTGCGTATGCCTCACAACTCCAAACCTTGAAATGCGACACATTGGGTTTCTTCCCATACCATAATTCAAATGGCGTCGCCTCAACAAACTTAGACGGTGCTTTATTTAATGTATAAGCGGCAGTTAGTAGTGCGTGACCCCAAAAAGATTTTGGCAGATCTATAAGAGACGTCATCGACCTTACCATGTCTAGCAGGGTTCGGTTACGTCGCTCGGACACTCTGTTTCACTGTGGAGTTCCGGGAGGCATAAGCTGTGAAACGATTCCACGATCATTCAGATGTTGACTAAACTCATGACTAAGATATTCACGCCCGCGATCTGATCGCAGAAACTTAATCCTTTTATTACAATGATTTTCTACCTCATTCTGAAATTCTTTGAACTTTTCAAAGCTTTCCAACTTATGCTTCATCATGTAAATATATCCATACCTACTTAAATCGTCAGTAAAAGTCACAAAGTAGAAATACCCACCCCGTGCGGTTGTGCTCATTGGACCACATACATCACTATGTATTATTTTCAATAATTCACTCGCCTGTTCAGGATGACCCGTGAACAGCGTGTTGGTCATTTTTCCCATCAAACAAGTCTCACATGTGTCAAATGATTCAAAATCAAAAGACAGTAAAACTCCATCTTTATGGAGTCTTTGCATGTGTTTCTTTCCGATGTGGCCAAGACGACAGTGCCACAAGAAAGTGGTGATGGTATCAGCCTTCTTAAGGCGTTTAACATTTACGTTAAAGACACCATTTTCACATTCCAAATTCAGTATAAAAAGGCCCCCAACAATGGGTGCAAATTCATAAAACATATCCTTACAATAAAGTGGACAACCATTGTTCTCAGACTTGTAGGAATACCCATCGTGTATCAGACATGATCCAGAGATAATGTTTCTACACAATGCCGGAACAAAATAACAGTTACTTAGTTATAAAATAAATCTTGAAGGGAGACATAAAGGCATGATGCCGACGGGTTGAGCGGCGATTCCAGCACCGTTCCCGACGTGCATCACGACTTCATTCTTTGCCAGCTTGCGCACCTTCTGAAGCCCATGTATCGAGTTGCAAATGTGAGCAACCGATCCAGTATCAAATACCCAAGATTTGGAATTTTTGCTAGCAAGCAAAATGTCAATGACATTAACATGTATAACAGTTATACCTTTTCCAGCCTTTTGACTTCTTATCTGCCAGGCACTTCTTGTAGTTTCTCCTCCAGTGTCTGGTGCCCTTGCAGTAGAAGCACTCAATTTCAGTGTTGGCTCCACCCTTAGACTTACTTTGGGAGCCGGTCATACCGGCGCCCTTGCCTTTCTTGGACTTGCCATTCTTTTTGAAACTGGCGGTTTTTTTCATGAGCAACACTTGCTTGTGATTCTTTTGCAGTCCTGCTTCAGCAGTTTTCAGCATGGCGAGCAACTCGTTCGGTGTCTAGTTCATCCCATTCATGTTGTAGTTCATGATAAAACCATCGTAAGACGGGGGGAGTGAAGCAAGCAACATGTCCGTGGCGAGTGCGGGTGGAATCAGAAATTCTAGGGTTTTAAGCCTTTCAGCATAGCCAATCAATTAAACCACGTGTTCGCTAACTAAACTTCCCTTAGCCATCTTGCACTACATCATGGTCTTTATTACGTCGTAACATTCAGACCGTGCATTCAGCTTGTACAGAGCATCCATTGCCCGGATCATATCTCAGGCGGTGTGGAATTCAAAACGTTTTGAAGCTTTGGACTCATGCAAGCTAGAATGAGGCACTGCACTACAGTGCAGTCATCATCCTTAGTGGCCTAGATATTTCTATCATCTTCCGGGCAGTTGCCGCCGGTTTAGCTGGATAGGCGTGTCAAGCACATACTCTTTCTTAGCACTTTTGAGGACAATTCTCAGGGTACAGACCCAGTCTACATAGTTGTTTTCAGTCGCAGCTAACTTCTCTTTCTCTAACATCGGGCCTAAGCTGAACGTGGCGTTGCGAGCCATGTGATCTACAACGGTAAACACAAGTTTCACTTAGACTTTGTTCATAATTAATTTGCACTAGTGATTAAACAATTTAATTCTAAAGTGCGCTCCCACTCAAATCAATATCTCTTATAATTGATTGTGAGTGATACCAGACCCGCATTTCCATTCAACGTCATTGAACGAGATGAACATTGATGGCGCGAACTTCAATCGGTAGGCCAACTTGCCGATCACATCTCTATGTGACTCTTGTTCATCTTTTGATGGGCATGTTCCGAGCTCAGGATGATCCTCCGGAATGTCAAGACAACCAAGTGATCTTGCTGCGAGGTCTCAACTCATCCGCCTCACACTTCTCTAATCGTTCATACCCATGGAGATCATGTGATACCCCGAAGAGATAGGTGCCGTGAAGGTGCTACACATGGGAGAACACTAACTACTTGATATTTTAAGTGAGAGATCACCCTAATAAAAAGTGACTACGCGCAATCAAAAGGGTGCATCATAAGGGATAAACATCTCAGGTAATTCATAATAGCATGATATGGTATAGCCCTTTCTGACAGAGAAGTCTTTATTTTCTTCGTCTTTGGCATTTGCGTCGGTGTCCACCTTCGCGAAAATTGCCACCACCTTGTCGATGCACCAGATAATATTGCTATCTCTATAACTAATAAAATTAGTGCATCACATAAGGTTGACATGCAGGTCATTAAACTTATAATCATATGGCTCCAGCCATCATGCCGAATCATGACACGCAAGTCATGTTAATTAATTTATATCTTATAGTCATCTCATACATAATCAAATTAATATGGCGAATGATGGACCACATCATATGCCATCCTGCAAAATCAATTTTGACATAAACCGTATCTACAAACGTTCAATTCAGGTCTGATTATTCAAGTCGCTAGGTTAACTTTGCGGGGCGTATGAAACACGAGATAATAAAATCTCGAGCCCCATACTGAACTTAGTGATACGCAAGAACCCCACGCAGATCATATCTGCATTGCCCTTTAGTATGCGAAATTTCATCTTTCTTTAACTATGGTGGAACCCAAAGAACTGAAGCACTTCGTTGATCCATCATGATCGCGGATTGCCAGAACTTTGTAAGATTCCATCATGCCGTCAAGATCAGAAATAAGCAGATTCAAGGGAAGCAACAAGAACATTAGTTAATAGATTTCATCTACTACCCGCATAAATAATTTTCAGCAATAGATCTCATCTACTAGAAAATTATATTATGCAATACCCATACATCTCATGTATTCTAGATCGAAACATGCATCTATGCATAGCATGGCTCTTGATGCCACTGTAGGGTTGTCTGACACAAAACAAAAAAATTACGCACTACGAACACGCCCAGGACCACTATGAAGATGCATACAAGGTTTTGATCTGATCATTACTGACTCGTAGCGCAGCGAAAATAGAGTCAATGAAGATCGTCGGTGCATATCCCCGCAGCTAGGATTTTACAACCTCCCAACCACGAGGATGTACTCCCACGTCAGCTCCTCAGACAGTCCCTCGGACAGCCCTTCGGGAGGCCCCTAGACAGCCCCTCGGACGGTCTCTCGGACAGCCCTTCGGGAGGCCCCTGGACAGCCCCTCGGACGGTCTCTCGGACAGCCCTTCGGGAGGACCCTCGAACAGCCCCTCGGGCAGAAGAATGAACCTACGACCTCTCTACGGGGTTGCACACACGCGGTGTCAACTATCCGGCAGGGCTTCGCCGTCCAGAACTAGTTCCTACCGGAACCCAGACAGCCTTTCGGCTCTACGAAACTATTTCGTGTGAGGGAGAGAAGAAAGCCAGATAATGCATGGCATGTGTATGAGAGAGCTTGAGTGAGTTTGGAGAGCGCCTCTCAACCTCTATTTATAGGCCAAGCAAGGGGTAGAGGCCATGGGGGAAAATACCAAAATGGCCTTTCGACTTTTCCCCCCAAAAGCCACAAAAGGTGGAAAAGTGGAGCTCCATGGAGGAGCCCCACATGTGGCCGGCCACAACAAGTGGGCTCCCTTGTGAGGGGGGCCCCACCTCCCCTTGTCTTGCTTCTAGAAGTTTTGGGTAAAGCCCTAAAAGGTGGCTTTCCAAAAAGCAACCAAGTAGTGGTAGTACCCTAATAATGTTGCCACTATACATCCTACTATTCATGAGAATATTTTTCTGCAACCGTTTAATACGAAAATATTTCTGAAGGTCCAGAACATTTCCAGCAACCACTAAAATAATTCTAAACATGTTTCAAAACATTTCCGATAGGATGATTTTTATCTTCGAAACATTTTCGGTAACGCCGAAACATTTTCGGTTTTCTCTCCGGAACTTTTCCGTCGTCTCCGAAACTTTTCCGGTGACTTTCTCTCCGACTCCCTGTCTAGTATTCAGCAGATACATGACCCTTAAGCGTGTGACCCTATAGGTTCGGTGAAGTATAGACATGACCGGAACACTTTTCGATCAATGATCAATAGCTGAACCGTGGACATCCATATTGATCTCTATACCCACACGAATGAATATTCGAGTGAACCTGTAATTGCCGTCTGCCATTCCTGTTGCGTCGCGATATGTTAGAAAACCCGAGATGAGATATATCGGCGTCCCCGTGAATCAACAACTTGTCCACTATGCTAGTTACCTCGTTACCGGTTTTGTTTTCTTTTACCCACATTCCGGCATCCCTGTGATCAAATCACACTGTGTCTGGCCAGACGATGATGGATACAATAACACCGAGAGGGCCCCAAGAATATCTCTCCATCATCGGAGGAGAAAATCCCAATCTTGAGCTATCAAGTTCCTTGTCATACTTTTCTGTGAACCCGTAAGCCGCCGTAATGGCCACCCTGTTACTGATGATGTTTAACAAACCCCAAAGTTCACGAAGCAAGCATGAAGGAACTCGATACTCTCATGGTCTAAGGAATTATGCAAACGTTAACTTTCTCTGTGTTATTAACCATTAACTTGTGACGAATGTATCTCGTAGCATAACATCAATTCGGGTCGATTCAACACAAGTGTTCTACTAACATTGTGCCCTCAAAGTTGCCGGCATAGTCATGCCCATGATCAGAAAAACAGGACCATCATGCAACACTTGAGCTAGTCTTATAGGCACGACTAGGAATACATTTCACCATTTATTATAACCACACGTGCACATAAGTTTCCCTCCGAGCCTTGTGGTTATTGTAGACTCGAGAATCATTGCAGTTATAGCATGGAACATAAACATCAATTTACAAACTTGGAGATACAAAATAACTATTATCATTGCCTCTAGGGCATATCTCCTACAATCACAATCAACAACACAAGGGTGAGGCAGATGATGATGGTGAGCATCAACCTGGTGTAGAAGTGCCGGGTCGGCCGCCAAACGCATAATATGTAGATGGCGCCAGCAGCTATGATGAGCACAAGATACAACATGGCCACCATGCACACCATATGGACGACATAGCCAGGAAATGTGGCTTTCATGGTCGAGACACTGAAAGGCATTCTGGAGAGAAATTCAGAGATGAAAGAAGGCTCCTGAACCAGGGTGAAGCCGTGCATAACATTCACTACTAAGGTGATCCCGGCGTGGGTGCCCAGTTCTTGTACTTCAACATCCCCGGCAGCAAAATAGGTAGAACAGGGACCATGATGGCATTGAATACGAGAGATGACAACATCATCATGCACACTATATAGACGAGATAGCCAGTGAGCAAAAGAAGTATGGCCATCACGGCGGACACACTAAAATGCTTCATGAAATTATCCATCACCACGCAGACTGTGATGCCACAGGCGGTGATGTTTATCCAATAAGGCACCCCCTTCACAGTAGGGAGCCACAGTGCTTTACTACAGACAGAGTAGGCTATGACAGGCAGAAGAAAAGATGACCCCGTCATGCATGTGAAACAGATGAGGTAGCCAAGAACCCTGGCTATCATTTCAGAGACATTGAAAGGGAAGGTGAAGGGGAATTCCGAGAGTAGAGTGGGCCACAACATGTTCTTCAACACAAAGGGCTGGGAAATGAACAACGGCACCCCAAACAATGCATATTTCTCCTGAGACGGTGAAGGAATGATGGACATGACAGCTACCATCACCACAGACGACAACACCATCATGCACACGATATATAAGAGGTAGCTAGCCGGGCCTAGAAGTGTGGCTATAATTAGGGAGACGTTGGAAGGTACGATGAAGCGGAATTTGGATACTAGAGCAGGCCATAGCATGTACTTCAGCATGACAGGGAGAGCAACGCCCAAAGATGACATCAAAAGGGGGTGCTTATCCAAAGACGGAAATGCAGCTTCATGCACCGCAAGTGACAACCCCAACACCATACATGACAACGATAGTGCACACGATATAGAGGAGGTAGCCAGCGAGACCAAGAATTGTGGGCATCTTGTCGAAGAAGTGGCGAGAAATGTGTTTTTTTTTGGGATAGGCACTCGACTAGTGATATACTCCTATATATATATATATATATATATATATATATATATATATATATATATATATATATATATATATATATACATATACTCAACAATACTTTGTAAACCAACACGTGATCCATGACATGACATGGTGGTTACACAAATAATTTTAGATTTCAAGTATGTGTACTATTGGCATGTAGCTCGGACAGAATAAAATTTATATTTACACCATATGGCACCCAACTTAGTCATCATACATTTGTTTTGACAGGAACTTGGTCGACATACATGTTTTGTACTCCCTCCGTCCCAAAATTAGTGTCGCTGATTTAGTACAAAGGAGTATATATGTAGCGACACGTGCGCCAGTCTATTCATGGTGTGTCTTAGTCTGCAATCATGACGTGATGTACTTCACATGTTCTTGACTTTACATTCGTCTTACTCTGCAAATTTTGTAGGATCAAGTGGATAGGCCCAGATTTACTATACATCGTGAAATAAAAATGAAAATGGACATGGGTTGGCCCCGCGAGTACACACCATGTGCGTTTGCTTAACTATACATGGCAATGAGCGACAAATAGGATTTACCAAACTCCTGCACCAGTAGCTGGTCCTCAGCGCATGCTGTGATGGAATGTCTCGTACGCACATTGCCGATCGTTCTGGGCCTCCGCCCACTAGTGTTCCTTCGCTCGTTCGTCCGTACGCTAAGTTGTTAGCCCTGCTTTTTTCGATCGATTTTTCTGCTCCTCCCCTACTGTCTTATAGGAAAAACCTACACCTTTTTTTGTTTAATTTTTCTTTTTTTGATGATTTTCAAGAGTGTTCCAAAACTGAAAAAATGTTCAAATATTTTCGAAAATGTTCACAAATTTGGAAAATGTTTGTGAATTTGGAAAAGTTCACATATTTGAAAAATCTTCATAGATTTGTAAAATGTTCATGAATTTGAAAATTTTAACGAATTAAAAAAATGTTAACTAATTCCAAAATTAAAAAGAAAATAAATAAAAATAAAAAGGAAGAAGAAAAAGGAAATAACAAAAAAAGAAAAATAAAAAACAAAGAAAAGAACAAAACCCAAACCAAGAAACTAGAAATGAAAAAAAAAACTGACCGGAGGCTTCTGGAAGCTTCCCAAAATCTGTTGGGAACTTTCATATCAAACGTGCTCTAAATGGGCCAGCTCACAGAAACTAGCGAAGGAAGATTTTTTTTCTTCGAAAAGGAGGATAACCCCGGCCTCTGCATCAGGACGATGCATGCAACCATATATTATTAATAAGTTAAAATGTATGCACCTCTGGAGGAGATGCATTGTACTGTTGGAGCAAGCACTTAGGAGAATCTGGAACTAGTTCAGATTTCCAAAAGAATGGATTAGTCTTGAGAATCTGCATCAATGGAGGACCAAGCAACAGTAAAATGGTCAAGTGAACAGTATATGATCAAGTCACAGTAAGTGATCAAGCAGCAGTAGATGATCAGATCAACAACCAAATCATACAGCAATGCCGAACAGAGCAACATCACAAGATAAGAGCAGTAGCAAGCCAGTGGATCAGTAGTTTAACTAGCAAGCCTAGGCATCCTAAACCGAACAGAGCAACATCATCAGATTAGAGCAGTAACAACCAGAGGACCAATGGCTCATTTAGACAATTCACATGAACCCTAGCACATAACAGGAACCATAGAAATACTAGCTTGCTTAGCATCCATGCTCCAAGAATACTAGCTAGCTCAAAGACTAACTGCGGCATTAGAGATAAGATTTACACTAACATAAACCATTTATTTCTCATGCAGAACCAAGCTATTAATCAGCCTTAACAAGTAGAGAGAGAGAGAGAGGCCAGATTGACATATTGACATGCTAATGAATCAGTAATCAGCCTGTCTTACTTAAGTGCTACAGTTTTTAAAAGATACCCTGGGCCCCTGACCAAGTATTGTATGTGCAAAAGAGTACCGATCAGTGTAGAATTAACTTGCCACTGATTAAAACACACAGACCTGGGGCAGCAAGACAACAACCAGGATTAGATATTTTGCAAAAACGAAAGGGAGCAGCGGATTCAGAACATTCAATTCAAGTTAGAACAACAGGGCCATATTAAAAGTGCACCTGAAAGCTGCTGGAAAGGGACAAGACACATGCCACTAGTACTCAAGTTTTCTAATGGAGCTTTCATTTGCTCAAAAGGGACAAGATACATGCAGCACAACTACTGAAGCTTAAAAATTGAACTTGGGTGGTGTAAACCTACAAATGGATCTCTCTGAATAACTAATACAATCCCAGCCACCGGTCCAAGGATTTGAAATGAGAATTGAAGAATCGAACATCACCTCGCATCGTCGGTAGCAGAAAAGAGGGTTGGCCGAGCTCGATGGCCTAGCCAAAGTGGCAAGGCAGGCAGCAACGAGGCTCCTCGGGCATCGCCAATCGTGGTGGCTCCACGCTCCAGTGGTATGTTCTGCTGCAGAGGGGGCATCACGAACTTGGCGAACAGAACCAGAATGGATGGAAGCACGAAACCATCCGTGCGGAGAGGATGAGGAAGTCACCGACCATCTGCCCTCCCTCCTTTATCTGAACCAGAGGAGCCATGGAGATGGGGTGGAGGCTCGTGTGGAAGCCGTCAGAGCAGAACCCCCACGGCCTTGTTGTAGTTGCCGACGTGGTGCTTCTGGTGGTCGCTGGAGATGGCCGGCTTCAGCGCGCCGTGGCCGTACAACTACTAGTCTTCACTGCCTGACGCTCCTAGTGTGGGCCGAAGAGGCCGTGGTTGCTGGGGGAAGAGGATGGCCGAGCCGGCAGGCACTCGATCGGCCTTGTTGCTCCTCCGCAGTGGCATGTACTCATCTGTTGCTTGTCGCAATGGAGCAGGATTCTCCGCACCGTAGCGACCGGATCCAGAAGCTCCTCACTCTCGTCCACATGGCACAGATCCGGGGCTCGTCCGTCCCGACCTCCTCCGACCGTAGTCGCTCAATCCCTTCCTTCCCAAGGTGGAGGGGACATCGGTGAAGCCACGGAGGTGAGAAGGAGGAGCGGCGGCATGGGTTAGTAGTGTTGTTTGGGCTTTCGCTGCTGTGCTGGGCCTTCCACCGAAATTCAAAACAAATCGCGCCAAACACACAAACAGGAACGGGAACCCAAAATTTTGGTCTAAAAGAGATTCTTCATTCACACGATGTAGTTTAGTTTAATTAGATGTTCTTATTATCTAATTTAAAATGTCATTTTCTTAATAAAGTAATCTTTTACAAAATACAAAGCTATGACAAAATTGCTTGAAACTTCTTCCGGCCAATCGAGGTTATTTTTTCCACTAATCAAACATGATAAAACTATATATTTTTTCTCGACACTGCCGGCATCAGCGTCGTAGAGCACGACCTTGCCGTTACCGTCAACGTAGAAGATCCTTTCTTCGCCCCACCGGTGCCGCCTTAGACATCATTTGTAGCTGTAGAGGTGCAATTTCGCACCATATTTGGACAGTAGACATCCAATATGGTCAAATTTATGTGAAAATTTTAGAAGTGCCATTTCGCACCATATTCTTTGTAGTTGCTTCACAAAAAAAAAAATCCTTTTTTGGCACCTAGAAAATGGAAAAATACTTTTTTAAGAAAAATAGTTGGAAAATCCTTTTGGCAAAATTGTTTCTCATGCCAAGATTCACCTCTGTGCCAAATATGGACACATTATCATGAACTATGCCATGAAAATGGCCGTCACTTTGGTCATTTGGCTTGAAAGCCATGAATGTCCATATATGATAGGCCATTTTGAGAACACGTTCTTTCTTAAATTGTCACAATTCAAGTTTGGTAGTTTTCCTGACAACTAGTACACATAAAAGGAATCCATGCGAAAGGATTGCACTGTTTGAACTTTTTATCATATTCTTTTTTTTTTTTTGAAAATGGGGTCAAAATTACCGGCACATCTTTCCATAGCAGTGGCTTGAATCGTTCAACACCCTCTGTGGCTATTGCATAGAATCCTACTTGGGTACCTTAAAAGTATTTTTGGTAATTTTTGGGACCAAGCTATAACACACTTGCAGTTCAAATTTGACCTACTTTTGGGAAATTGGCCGAAATTCATTTAAATTGGTAAAAGTAGCTAGAAAGTGAGAAAATTCAAAATATTTGGAAAGTAGCCATCCAATATGGTCTACTTTGCGTGAAAATTGTAGAGGTGCCATTTCTTACAACATTCTTTGTAGTTCTTCACAAAAGAAACCTATTTTTGGCACCTATAAAATGGAAAATCATTTTTTTAACAGAAAAGTTGGAAACTCCTTTTGGCAATATTGTTTGTCATGCCAAGATGCACCTCTGTGCCAAATATGGGCATATTATCATGAACTATGCCATGAAAATGGCCATCACCTTGGTCATTTGGCTTGAAAGCCATGAATGTTCATACATGATAGACCATTTTGAGATTTTTTTTTTAAAATTGTCATATTCCAAGTTTGATATTTTTTCTAGGAACTGGTACACATAAAAGGACTCCTTGCAAAAGTATTACATTTATTGAACTTTTTTTCGTATTCTTTTATTTTATTCTTCAAAATGGGGTCAAAATAACCGGCACATCTCTCCATAGCAATGGCTTGAATCTTTCAACACCCTCTGTGGCTATTGCATAGAATCCTACTTGGGTACCTTAAAATGTGATTTGGTAATTTTTAGGACCAAGCTATGACACACTTGCAGTTCAAATTTGACTAACTTTTGGAAAATCAGCCGAAATTAATTTAAATGGGCAAAAGTAGCTAGAGTGCGAGAAAAGTCATAATATTTGTATAGTATCCATCCAATATGATCTACTTTCTGTGAAAATTGTAGAGCATCCATTTCACACCATATTGTTTGTATTTGCTTCACACAAAAAAACCATTTTTGTTACCCAGAAAATGGAAAATCATTTTTTTAACATAAAAAGTTGGAAACTCCTTTTGGTAGTATTGTTTGTCATGCCAAGATGCAACTCTGTGCCAAATATGGGCACATTATCAAGAACTATGCCATGGAAATGACCATCACCTTGTTCATTTGGCTTGAAAGCCATGAATGTTCATACATGATAGGTCATTTTGAGAACACTTTTAAAAAAGTTGTCATATTCCAAGTTTGCTATTTTTCCTGGCAACTAATACACATAAAAGGACTACATGCAAAAGGACTGCAGTTTTTGAACTTTTTCTCATATTCATTGATTTTTTTTCAAAATGGGGTCAAAATTGTCGGCAAATCTTTCCATAGCAATGCCTTGAATCTTTCTACACACTCTGTGGGTATTGCATAGAATCCTACTTGGGTACCTTCAATTTATTTTTGGTAATTTTTAGGACCAATCAATAACAAACTTGCAGTTCAAAATTTGACCTATTTTTGGAAAATCAGCCGAAGGGTAAAAGTAGCTAGAAAGTGAAAAAATTCAAAATATTTGAACGGTTGCCATCCAATATGGTCTACTTTGCGTGAAAATTGTAGAGGTGCCATTTCGCACCATATTCTTTGTAGTTGCTTAAAAAACATGTTTGGCACCTAGAAAATGGAAAATCATTTTGTTTTAATAAAAATATTAGAAACACCTTTTGTTTGTCATGCTAAGATACACCTGTGTGCCAAACATGGGCACATTATGATGAGCTATGCCATGGAAATGGCCATCACCTTGGACATTTGGCTTGAAAGTCATGAATGTTCATACATGATCGGCCATTTTGAGAACACTTTTAAAAAAAAAATCATATTCGAATTTTTGTATTTTTCTACCACCTAGTACATATAAAAGTACTCCATGCGAAAGGATTGCATTTTTTGAATTTTTTTTTCATATTCTTTGATTTTGTTTTTTCAAAATGTTGTCCAAATTACCGGCACATCTTTCCATAGCAATGCCTTGAATATTTCAACATCCTCTGTGGCTATTGCATAGAATCCTACTTGGGTACCTTAAAAGTATTTTTGGTAATTTTTGGGACCAAGCTATAACACACTTGCAGTTCAAATTTGACCTACTTTTGGGAAATTGGCCGAAATTCATTTAAATTGGTAAAAGTAGCTAGAAAGTGAGAAAATTCAAAATATTTGGAAAGTAGCCATCCAATATGGTCTACTTTGCGTGAAAATTGTAGAGGTGCCATTTTGCACCATATTCTTTGTAATTGCTTCACAAAAAACCCATTTTTGGCACCTAGAAAGTGGAAAATCATTGTTTTTAACAACAAAGTTGGAAACTCCTTTGTAGTTGCTACATATAAAGAACTCAACAAAGGGGTAAAGAAAAAAATGAAGAGAAAAAAGGAAAAGAATCTTAAAAACGCTTTGCTTAGTGCTGCATATAAGGAACTCGGCAACCGCGCGGCAAGCGCTCTCAGCAACTCAAATAATGATATAAGGAACTCGGCAAAGGGAGAAAGAAAAAGGCAAAAAAAATGTTTCCTGGTGCTGCATAGAAGGAACTCGGCAAACAATTCTTTGCCTAGTGCTACATTTGTGGAACTCGGCAAAGGGGTAAAGAAAAAAATGAAAAGAAAAAAGAAAAATTCTCAAAAATGCTTTGCCTAGTGCTACATACAAGGAACTCGGCAAAGGGAGAAAGAAAAAATATGAAATGAAAAAAGAAAAAAATATAAAAAAAAGTGCTTTGCCTAGTGCTACATATAAGGAACTTGGCGGAGGGGTAAAACAAATCTTAAAAATGCTTTGCCAAGTGCTACATATAAGGAACTCAACAAAGAGAGAAAGAAAAAGGAAATAATATATAAAATGCTTTGCCTAGTGCTGCATATAAGAAACTCGGCAAACAATTCTTTGCCTAGTGCTGCATTTATGGAACTCGGCAAAGGTGTAAAGAAAAAAAAGAAAAAAAAGAAAAAATCTCAAAAAATGCTTTGCCTAGTGCTACATACAAGGAACTCGGCAAAGGGGGAAATCACTAACAGCGCCAAAAAAAAAAACTAACAGCGCCAAGACTTTGCCTTGTTCGTCCTGTGATGTACTCGGTAAACAGGGCAATGTCATCAACCCTTTCGTCAATCACTACGACTAGGACACGTGTCCAGGCCTTTGCCTAGTGCATGGACGCTTTGCCGAGTTCTTTTTGGCACACACTCGGCGAGGTGGACGCTTTGCCGAGTTCTTTTTTTTTCTCGTACTCGGTATTCCATCGTCTTTGCTGAGTGCACGACAGGATGCACTAGGCAAACAGCTTGGCACTTGGCAAAGTTGCGGATTCCAACAGTGCTCTTGCAAAAAAAATATTTGTTTTTCCTGTGATGCAATCCAACAAACTCAAATCCTGTAGAATTCGAATGGGCGTGATATTCCACTCCTGTGTTTTTCCTATTTCTGCATTTTTACAATTCTGTGAATCAAAGTCCCTTAGAATAGAAGCTTGGGAAATTCACTTTGGCTCCTAGGAGCATATGCTCCTGCCATCGGAAAAACATTTCGAAATGTCAAAAAATTCCGAACAAAAATTTGACACGTACAACTCGATATTCTATGTGCGCACGCCAAGTTTTGTGGAAAACCGGCATTTTCTGTGGCTTGTGCAAAAAAGACAAAGGAATGCCTCGTGAAAAGCCCTTTTTAGCACTGAATTTTGTCTTTTTCACACGTGACACAAAAATTGTCAAATTTTCACGAAACGACTTTGTGAGTGCGTAGAATGTCGAGATGTACGCGCGAAACATTTTGTCGGAATTTTGTTACATTTCAAAATACGTTTCAAACACATTTTAAAAAACAGGAGCATATGCTCCTAGGAGCCAAAACGCCCATCTTGGGAAATTCACTTTGGCTCCTAGGAGCATATGCTCCTGCCATCGGAAAAACATTTCGAAATGTTAAAAAATTCCGAACAAAAATTTGACACGTACAACTCGATATTCTATGTACGCATGCCAAGTTTTGTGGAAAACCGGCATTTTCTACGGCTTGTGCAAAAAAGAAAAAGGAATGCCTCGTGAAATTGTGGTACTAGTAGCAAAGTAGCATGAGATTAGTAGATCTGTGGAGGTGGACACAGGTGTCCGTCCATGTGGTACTGTGCAACTCTTCCATTACCAAGGCATGCTAGCTACCACCTGCACAAAAGCGAAAACCTACACTTGTGCATGAAATTTCTGCTAGCCTTTTGTTGTGGGAATACAGTATTGTTTTTTACCACAGATCGAGCGACCGTCACTCTGACCCTATACCGCACAGCAGCTATTATTGGCGGTTAATTAGCGTTTGTTAGTCCGGCTGGCCTAATGCGTTTTTCGAGGGCAACTTTAACCACATGTTAGAGAAACAATACATGACATGTAATTTACAAAAAGCATACCGTCAAATTCATACGTGAAAGGAGCTTCCAATAATATAATTTTCACACTATACATGTCATATAATATTAGTATTATCAATAGTCAAAGACAGTATCGAAAAACGCATTAGGCCCTATATATGGATGGAGGGAGTAGCGTTTGTTAGCGAGAAAATGTCGGGCGTTAGTTGTAGCGTTACGTTGAACAGATCTCCCAAATATTGGGCTACGTAATCCCTCCTTGTTCGTTAGAGCTCGCGTGCGCTCATCATGTGGATGTTTCGGTCGATGCAACCGAAGGAGTGTGATCCAGAGCAATCTATTACTACCTTCTTTTTGGTTTATTAGGCCCACACGTATCTCATCTCTAGGTCGGTGATTTGATAAACATAGTTTGAGTTATATATTATAAAAATTATACCATTAGAAACATCAAATGTTAATCAATCTAGGGTTTCACTTTCCCTCCCCTATCCTTTGGCAGCTAGGGCAAACTCTCCCCTCCAGGCTTCGCCAGCGAGCCCGTGGATTCGCCTCCCCTCTGCCTGCCGCTCCGGCGGCCGGTGGCGGGGAGAGGAATTCCGGTGCCTCCACTCCGGTTAGTAGTTTAGGTTAGGGTTTTTAGTTCTCGCAGGTGCGGCACTCGGGCGGATGGCAGCGCTTCTTCTTCGAGTTTGTCTTCCGGCCATCGATCCTCCTCGAGTTCGTCCATCTGGACGTAGTCGACGGAGCTCCGGCGTAGATTCTTGCCGTCTCCTTGGGGCGGTGACATTAGGGTTTATCTGTAGGGTAACGCAGCAGAAAACAAAACAAAAATCCGTACTACGTACACGCCCAGGACCACTATGAAAATGCATACAATCTTTGATCTGATCATTACCGACTCGTAGCGTAGCGGAAGGAGAGTCGGTGGAGATCGTCGGTGGAGATCGTCGGTGCAGATCCCCGCAGCTAGGATTTTATAATCTCCCAACCGCGAGGATGTTCTCCCTCGGACAGCCCTTCGGGAGGCCGTCGGACAGAAACTTGATCAGGCACTTGGACGAAAACTCGATCAGTTACTCAGACAGCCCTCCGGGAATTACTCGGATAGAAACTCGATCAGTCATTCGGACAGCCCTCCGGGAGGCACTCGGACGGAAACTCGATCAGTCACTCGGACAGCACCTCAACTTATCCCTCGAACTAAGATCGAAAGAACGACCTCTCTACCAGGTTGCACACATCTGGTGTCAACTATCCGACAGGGCTTCGCCGTCCAGAACTAGGCCCTACCAAAGACTAGATAGTCTTTCAGCTCTACGAAACTATTTCGTGTGAGGGAGAGAGAGATGGAAGATCATGCATGCCTTGTGTTTGAGAGAGAATGAGTGAGTTTTGAGAGCTCTCCACCTCTATTTATAGTGTGAGTGGCTATGGGAAGAATACCAAAATGCCCTCATAATAGTGTTTCCACTATTCATAATAGTGTTTCCAGTATTCATCGAATATTTTCTCCTAATAGTGTTTCCACTATTCACTCCGCTATTCATGAAATATTTTCAGCGTCCGTTGAATCCGAAAAAAATTCAGAAGGTCCAGAACATTTCTGGCACCCCCTAAAATAATTCTGGACGCATTCCGGTATGAAGTTTTGTCTCCGAAATATTTCTAGTTTTCTCTCTGAAACTTTTCTATTGTCTCCGAAGCCTTCCCGGCAACAATCTCTCAGACTCCCTGTCTATTACTTCGCAGACAGATTACCCTTAAGTGTGTGACCCTGTAGGTTCGGTGAAGTATAGACATAGTCGGAACAGTTTCCGATCAATGATCAATAGCGAAACCGTGGACATCCATATTGACCCCTATACCCACACGAATGCATATTTGAGTGAACCTGCAGTTACCGAAAGCTATTCCTGTTGCTTCACGATATGTTACAAATACCCGAGGTGAGATTTAATAGCATCCCTATGAATCAACAACTTGTTCACTATGCCAGTTTCCTCGTCATCCAGTTTTGTTCTCTTTTCTTGTTCCCGCGTTCCAGCATCCCCGTGATCAAATCACCCTGTGCCTGGCCAGACGATAATGGATACCGTAACACCAAGAGGGCCCAAAGAATATCTCTCCATTGTCGGAGGAGCAAATCCCAATCTTGAGCTATCAAGTTCCTTGTCATACTTTTCCATGAACCCGAAAGCCGCTGTAATAGCCACCATGTTACGGATGACGTTTAACTAACCCCAAAGTTCCTGAAGCAATTATGAAGAAACTCGATACTCTCATGGTCTAAGGAATTATACAAATGCTAACTTTCTCTGTGTTATAAAACCATTAACTCGTGACGAATGTATCTCATAGCATAACATCAATTTGGGTCGATTCAACACAAGTCTTCTTCTAACATTGTGTCCTTAAAGTTGCCGGCATAGTCATGCCCATGATCAGGAAAACGTGACCATCATGCAACACTTGAGCTAGTCTTAGAAGTACGACTAGGAATACATTTTACCGTTTATTATTCCACACATGCATATGGGTTTCCCTCTGAGACTTTATGGATGTACGGACTCAAGGACCAATGCAGTTATAGCTTGGAATATAAAATTTAATCATGAACTTGGAGATAAATAATAGCTGTTATTATTGCCTCTAGGGCATATCTCCTACAGACTCCCAATTGCACTAGTGTCAATAATTTAGTCAATGCTAATGCACTTTACACCTATGGCATACCGGTGTAAAATATGCTTCACTTGTGGTATAGTCTTCGTCCAACGGATCGGACAACTGCATCTCCGTGTGTATCTTTGCGCATCCTCGCGTTTTCACGCTTTCACAAAATTCATAATTTATGTGGACTTGGCTTTGTATATATGTGAATCACTAGTTGAACCTTGATTCCTCAGACTGAGCTAATGAGCAACTATTTACAATAGTATTCCATTTACCAAAGTCATCTTGGAACCATACCAACTTCATGAATGAACTGTATGATCCAACACCGTCTTCTGTCGCTTCCTAAGCGGCAACATACTTAGCCTTCGTTATAGAATTCGCCACAGTAACTTGTTTTGAACAATTCCAACTTACTGTGCCACCATTTTGTGTATTATACAAAACCCTTAATTTAAATCGAAAATTGCTTTCAGCATTGATGAAGATTGTATCGATGTAACTATTTACAACGAGGTCGTATCAATGTAACTCCTTACAATGAACTCTCCATAATCTCCGCTTGTGAGAAAACATGTCATCAGTGCTACTATAGTATCCAGCGACATTTTTCACTGTTGTCCCATGATCAACACTTTGATAACTTTGGTATCTTACTCACAACTAGTTTGGCGTACTGGATATATCTGGTTGTTTTACATACCATGGAATACATGATTGGTCCAAACACATGAGTGTGTGGATCCTCAGTCATGTACTTTGGTCATCAGTGTTTTTAGGACACCAAGTTTTGCTAAAAACTCTTTCCATGTGACATCGGCAAACTCTTCTTGGCGTTCTCATACTAAACCATTTTAGCATTTTCTCAATATGTCTTTTGGTTTAGCCCTATTAGGAAATTCTATCTCTATAGATAATTATGTCTAATACCGACGCTACCTAGCCCTTAGTACTTTCATTGAAAAACTATTTTCAGTGAAGTCCTAATTCGTGTCAAGAAATTTATATTATCTCTAATCAAGAATGTGTCATGCACACAAAGTTTTAGAAATATTACTATGCTCCCACTTACTTTCTTGTAAACACAAGCATCTTTGCTATGCTTAACGAAGTCAAACTCTTTGACTATTTTATCAAAACAAATATTCCAACTACATTTTGCTCGCTTCTGTCCATTACTGAAACTCTGGATCGACAAAATACTTTGGACTGTACCACATACATGTCCTTGGTAGTATTTCCTTCTCATGAAAATCCTTTTGGCATCCATCTATCATATCTCATAATTGAAATATGTATTAATTGTTAGTATAACCTGAACCGATTTTAAGCATCGCCACGGCGAGATAATCTCGTCGTAGTCAACTCGTTGAATTTGTTATAAGCAACAAGTCGAGCTTTATGGATAAAACATTTTTATCTGTATCAGTTTATAGTTCCATTAATATTCGTTAGACTTTAAGTCTTCTAGAGGGTTTATCAAGATCTAATTTTGAATCATTTATATGGATACTATTTCGGATTATTTTGGCATCTAGCCAATTCCGGAGGCAGGGCCCATCAACGCTTCCTTGTATATTGTAGGTATACTATTATCTAACAACAATATCTCGTTTGCGCACCTGAGAGGTTTGCACGAGGTTTGCCTACGTGGTTCAGCTACAAGTTCGACCGAAGTTCATACATCTCACGTATAGGCTTCCGTATTAGTCATAGTAGGAAACTCTGGAATTATTTCCAAGATTTCTTTCCTTTGACCTGATGATGAAAATATTATTATCTCGTCGAGTTGCACTGCCCTCCCACTCACCTTTTTACAAGAACCATTTTCGTCGAAAATCATACCGCTCTATGTGGCAAACATTTTGCCTCGGCATAGTGATAGAGGAATACACAATAATTTAGGATAACCTACAAAATAGTACTTGTCTGATTTGGAATATGTTTGTAAACACTTTACGCAATCCCCATATTCCAAATGTTAAGAAAAGACACAACATGGTTTGGCATAACACACCATGGTGTTATTACAACATATCTGATGGCGCTCTTTTCAGTGTAAAAGCTGCAGTCTCTAAAGCATTGCATTAAAAGTAATGATGGCAAACTGATTTATGTCATCTTTGATTTTACCATGTTATATATGGTTCGATTACATCTTCTTGAACATTCCACTCTCAGCGGTGTTCGTGGGAGGTGCAAGTTCTGAAAAGATAACTCATCAGACATTCGCTAAACTTGTAACTCAAATATTTCTTTCCGCAATCTAATTGCAGAACCATAATTATCTTATTACAATAATTTCTACTTTATTCTGAAAACCTTTTGAATTATTTCAAAGGATCCATACTTATGTCTCATTAAGCAAATATTCACATATCTACTTGAGTCATTACTGAAGATAAATAAATTCACTGCTATCAACAACACTTTTTGGACTACACACATGAAAAATGTAAGATTACCAACAAGTTCGTTGCTTGTTCCTTATGGCCTGTGAATGGTATTTTAATCACTTCATATTTCAGACAAAAGTTGCAAGTGTCTGATGATTCATAATCAAAATGACTTCAAAATCCATCAGTATATAATTTCTCCATGCAGGTTTCTCCAATGTGACCAAAATGCAGTACCACACATATGTGATATTCTTTTAGTCTTGCGACATTTAGCTTCATTGTTATGGATGTATTATATTATTACCAATATTCATAACATACATCCATTCATAATGGGAGTATGGCCCCCTTTTTTTGTTATTCATGACACCGAACAACAATTGTTCTGTTATGAACAACCTTCTTGCATTAAACATTATGCAATGGGGTAGAGTGTATAAAACTCTAAAATGAATTTGTGAAAATAAATACAGAGATAATATATTTGTTGGGGAACGTTGCATGGAAAACAAAAAATTTCTACGCACACGCAAGATCTATCCATGGAGATGCATAGCTACGAGAGGGGGAGTGTGTCTACGTACCCTCGTAAACCGTAAGCGGAAGCGTTAGAACAACGCGGTTGATGTCGTCGAACAACTTCACGATCCAACCGACCGAGCACCGAACGTACGGCACCTCCGCGTTCAGCACACGTTCAGCTCGGTGACGTCCTCGACTTCTTGATCCAGCAAGACAGCGAGGTAGTGGATGAGTTCCAGCAGCACGACGGCATGGTGACGGTGATGGTGATGCTATCTCCGCAGGGCTTCGCCCAAGTACTGCGAAAATATGACCGAGGGACGGAACTGTGGAGGGGGACGCCGCACACGGCTAAGACAATGTTGTGTATTGTTTGGGGCGCCCCCTCTCCTCTATTTATATATGTGTAGGGGCTTGGAGTAGAAGGAATAGTGCCACGTGAACAGTACCACGTGAATAGTACACACGTGGACTTGGACTCCAAAGTCCAATCCTATTCCTACTAGGACTCTCCTTTTTTCCTTCCCTAGCTGCGTGGGCTTTTGAGGACTTGGTGCGCCTGGCCCAATAAGGCCAGGGCGCCTTCCCTTAGCCCATGCCAGCCCTTGGGATGTGGTGGACCCACTTGTGGACCTCCGGACCCCTCCGGAATCCTCCGGAACCTTCTGGAAGCTTCCCGGTACAATACCGAAAAAACTGCACTTTTTTCCGGAACCCAAAATATGACTTCCCATATATAAATCTTTACCTCTCAACCATTCCGAGACTCCTCGTGATGTCCGGGATCTCACCCGGGACTCCGAACAACATTCAGTTACCAATTCACATAACTCATATAACACTATATCGTCAACGAACGTTAAGCGTGCGGACCCTACGGGTTCGGGAATGATGTAGACATGACCGAGACGCCTCTCTGGTCAATAATCAATAGCGGAACCTGGATGCCCATATTGGTTCCTACATATTCCACGAAGATCTTATCGGTCGAACCGCAATGACAACATACGTAATTCCCTTTGTCCGTCGGTATGTTACTTGCCCGAGATTTGATCGTCGGTATCTCCATACCTAGTTCAATCTCGTTACCGGCAAGTCTCTTTACTCGTTCCGTAATACATCATCCCGTAACTAACTCCTTAGTCACTTTCCTTGAAAGCTTCTTATGATGTGCATTACCGAGAGGGCCCAGAGATACCTCTCCGAAACACGGAGTGACAAATCCCAGTCTCGATCCATGCCAACTCAACAGACACCTTCGGAGATAACTGTAGAGCATCTTTATGATCACCCAGTTATGTTGTGACGTTTGATAGCACACAAGGTATTCCTCCGGTATCCGGGAGTTGCATGATCTCATGGTCGGAGGAACATGTATTTGACATTCAAGAAAGCAGTAGCAATAAACAGAACGATCATATGCTAAGCTAACAGATGGGTCTTGTCCATCACATCATTCTCCTAATGATGTGATCCCGTTATCAAATGACAACTCATGTCTATGGTTAGGAAACCTTAACCATCTTTGATCAATGAGCTAGTCTAGTAGAGGCTCACTAAGGACACGGTATTTATTTATGTATTCACACATGTATTTAAGTTTCCGGTCAATACAATTCTAGCATGAATAATAAACCTTTATCATGAACAAGGAAATATAAAATAATAACAACTTTATTATTGCCTCTAGGGCATATTTCCATCAATATTGTCCTCAATATTCATAGCATACATCTCATTTACAATGGGATTATGGCCCTTATGTTATTCATAATACCGAACAACAATTGTTCTTTTATTAACAACCATCCTGCATCAAACGATGTGCAATGAGCTAGAGTGTATAAAAACTCTAAAATGAATTTATGAAACTAAATACAGAGGTAATACGCTGATGAAAGTATAGTGACTTTTACTATGTTCCCAGTGCATATCTCAACCTCACTACTGGCTAGTCCTTATTTTAGACTCTAGTAGTTCTTGCATCGAGTTGTAACAGAATGCAATCGAACGGGCATCTAGTCTTATTTCCTTTTGCCTTTACACTTCTAACAATTTTACATCCAATATTTTTCCTACTCACAGAAGAAATATCTATCTTTAAGAGCGGCATTAACCCCGGATATCCTAGGCGTGTATGTCTCACTAACACCCTTTGGACATGTCCTTTCTTTTTAACTTGTTGTTATGTGCACCATCATGTCATGACTGGTGTTCTTCTGGATCCCATCTTTCATCAGTCTACTTCATACTGAGCACTTCACTAATGCTACAAACAAACATTATTTTGGATATCTCATATCTTTTCGCCTTTGTTTGTGTCTGAAAAATATTTTTTTCAGTTCCATGAATTTCACATAACTATCCCAAACTTTTGAAGTTCGGGTCTCATGGAAGCAAACATATTGCACTTGACCGTAACGGAATTCTAACTTTTGGATTGAAGGACGAGAGTCACATCATCCATTAGCATCAGTGGGAGAATACCGAAAGTATGCAATAGGAGAAAGTCCTTCTCAGCACTCTTGAGGACAATCCTCACATTACGTTACCAATCATAATTTTTTTACCAGATAAATTAGAGCTATTCAATTTCAACAGGAAAGGTGGAAACGCGAGCCAATATTCTACAACTAATATGCAAATAAAACTTAGACTATGTTCAGTAATTAATTACACTTAGTAATTAAACAATTTAATTCTAAAGTGTGCTCCCACTCAAATCAATATCTCTCATAATTGATTGTGAATGTTCCAAGATTCATATTTCAATTCATCGCCATGGAATCATCATCTCATGATGGGAATTTCAATCGGTAGGCCAACTTGCCGATCACATCCCTTTGTGACTCTTGTTCATCTTTCGATGCGCGTGTTCCGAGCTCAGGACTATCCTGCCTGAACATCAAGACAACCAAGTGATCTTGCTGCGAGGTCTGACCTCACCCGCCTTACACTTCTCTAATCGTTCATGCCCATGCAACCATGTGACACCCTGAAAAGATATATGCTGTGACGATGCTACACTTGGGAGAACACTAACTACTTGATATTTTAAGTGAGAGATCACCCTAATAAAAGCGACTACCGCGCAATCAGAAGGGTGCATCAAAAGGGATGAACATCTCAGGCAGTTCATAATAGCATGATATGGTATAGCCCTTTCTAACGGAGAAGTCTTTATATTCTTCGTCTTCGGCATTTGCATCGGTGTCCACCTTTGCAAAACTTGTCACCGCCTTGACGATGCATCAGATAATATTGCTATCACTATAGCTAATAAAATTAATGCATTACAACAAGGTTGACATGCAGGTCATTAAAGTGACAGTCATCTGGCTCCAGCCATCATGCTGAAGCATGACACGCAGGTCATGTTAATTAATTTACATTATATAGCCATATCATACATAATCTCATTAAATATGACGAAGACTATACCACATCACATGCCTTCCTGCAAAACCAAGTTAGACGCCTCTAATAGGTTCGAGCAGATTTTATTTTACGTGGCTTCTAAGGTTTTGAAACAAGCCACAGCTAGCAACGTTCATCATCAAGTATGATTATTCAAGTCGCTAGATTAACTTTGCGGGGCGTATGAAACACGAGATAAAAAAATATCGAGCCCCATACTGAACTTCGTCATTCGCCAGAACCCCGTGCAGATCATATCTGCATTGCCCTTTAGTTTGTGAAATATTCATCTTTCTTAACTATGGTGTAACCCAAAGAACTGAAGCACTTCGTTGATCTGTCAACCAGAATACTCAGGAGCAGCATAGAAGGATTGCGGATTGCCAGAACTTTGTAAGATTCCACCATGCCGTCAAAATCAGGACTACGCAAATTCAAGGGAAGCAATAAGAACATCAGGTAATAGATTTCATCTACTACCCGCACAAATAATTTTCAGCAATAGAACTCATCTACTACAAAATTATATTGTGCAATACCCATACATCTCATGTATTCTAGATCGTAACCTACATCTACGTATAGCATGGCTCATGATGCCACTATAGGGTAACACAGTAGAAAACAAAAAAATTCCGTACTACGTACACGCCCAGGATCACTATGAAGATGCATACAAGGTTTGCTCTGATCATTACCGACTCGTAGCGTAGTGGAAGGAGAGTTGGTGGAGATCGTCGGTGCAGATCCCCGCAGCTAGGATTTACAACCTCCCAACCGCGAGAATGTTCTCCCTCGGACAGTCCCTCGGACAGCCCTTCGGAAGGCCGTCGGACAGAAACTCGATCCGTCACTCGGACAGCCCTCCTGGAGGCACTCGGACAGAAACTCGATCAGTCACTCGGACAGCCCTCTGGGAGTTACACAGACAGAAACTCGATCAGTCACTCGGACAGCCCTTCGGGAGGCACTCGGACAGAAACTAGATCAGTCACTCGGAAAACAGCTCAGCGTATCCCTCTAACTATGATCATAACTACGACCTCTCTACCAGGTTGCACACATCCGATGTTAACTATCCGGCAGGGTTTCGCCGTCCAGAAATAGTCCCTACCGAAGACTAGACAGCCTTTCGGCTCCACAAAACTATTTCATGTGAGGGAGAGAGAGATGGCAGATCATGCATGCCTTGTGTTTGAGAGAGAATGAGTGAGTTTTGAGAGCTCTCTCAACCTCTATTTATAGGGTGAGAGGCTATGGGAAAATACCAAAATGCCCTCATAATAGTGTTTCCATTATTCGTAATAGTGTTTCCACTATTCATGAGATATTTTCTCTTAATAGTGTTTCCACTATTCACTCCACTATTCATGACAACTTTTCATGAAATATTATCAGCATCCGTTTAATCCTAAAAAAAATCCGGAAGATCCAGAACATTTCTGGCACCCCTTAAAATAATTCTGGACGCGTGCCGGAACATTTCCGGTATGAAGTTTTGTCTCTGAAACATTTCTAATTTTCTCTCTGAAACTCTTCTGTTGTATCCGAAACCTTTCCGGCAACAATCTCTCGGACTCCGTGTCTATTACTTAGCAGACAGATGACCCTATAGGTTCGGTGAAGTATAGACATGACCGGAACACTTTCGGATCAATGATTAATAGCGGAACCGTGGACATCCATATTGACCATTATACCCACTCGAATGAATATTCGAGTGAACCTGTAGTTACCGAAAGCTGTTCCTGTTGCTTCACGATATGTTACAAATACCCGAGGTGAGATTTAATAGCATCCATGTGAATCAAGAACTTATTCACTATGCCAGTTTCCTCGTTACCGGTTTTGTTCTCTTTTCTCGTTCCCACGTTCCGGCATCCCCGTGATCAAGTCACGCTGTGTCTGGCCAGACGATGATGGATACCGTAACACCAAGAGGGCCCAAAGAATATCTCTCCATCATGGGAGGAGCACATCCCAATCTTGATCTATCAAGTCCCTTGTCATACTTTTCCATGAATCCGAAAGCCGCCGTAATAGCCACCCTGTTACGGATGACGTTTAACAAACCCCAAAGTTCATGAAGCAAGTATAAAAGAACTCGATACTCTCATGGTTTAAGAAATTATGCAAATGCTAACTTTCTCTGTGTTATAAAACCATTAACTCGTGTCGAATGTATCTCATAGCATAACATCAATCTGGGTCGATTCAACACAAGGGTTCTTCTAACATCGTGTCCTCAAAATTGCCGGCATAGTCATGCCCATGATTAGGAAAATGTGATCATCATGCAACACTTGAGCTAGTCTTAGAAGCACGACTAGGAATACATTTTACCGATTATTATTCCACACGTGCATATGAGTTTCTCGCTGAGAATTTATGGATATACGGACTCAAGGACCAATGCAGTTATAGCACGGAATATAAACTTTAATCACGAAATTGGAGATAAATAATAGCTGTTATTATTGCCTCTAGGGCATATTTCCTACATTCTCGTTATGTCGCGAGATTTGGTGTCAGGTGTTTCAGATCTATTCAAGAGTTCAACGACGACGACTGCGGCTCCAGGGCGCTGGTCCTTAGGGGCACGTGCACGAAGACTTCCCGGCTGTCATCGACAAGGTCAAGCCGTCTCCGGTAGGGGAGTGGCGACAGCAGCGCGTCGGCGGCTCGTTCTGGCGGCGGTAGTGGTCGTTCGGTGGTCCCAGAATTTCGATGTAATTTTTATTATGTTTGAGGTGCTTTGCACTTCCGGTGAACTTTGATAATAGATCTGGATCATTTTCGTAAAAAAAAGAAACATCAAATGTTCTATTTTCTAATGATATAGTTTTTGTGATATAAAATTCATATTATATTAGTAAAATTGGCAACCTAGAGATACACGCATGACCTATAAACTGGAAAGGAGGGAGTAGCACGGCCTAATAAGAACGGACAGGTCCTGGTTGCTCGCTGGCATAATAATCCCGGACGGAGGGATTACTAGCTAATGTATGACCATCTATCACGCACTAATTATGAGCTTAATATAATCCATGAACACTAGCCTGTCTATCGTGGGCCGGACAACCAAATCTTTGTAATATTTCCTCCTGTCTTTTCGGGTGCCTGTTGGAATCATACCCCGAAAAGCGACGCAAAAAATGTATCAAACCGATTACCTTGTGCACCACCAAAGGTAAAGGATTTCAGATGCTTAGTCACTGTTAAGCCACGATCTCACCCCAAGTATACATGTACTCCAGTAGTCACCATCCCGCTTCGCTTTCGCTTCCTCTGCTACAGTAGCGAGGTGGTGGAGAAGGGCCTTCTCAGGGACTATATTGTAATTTTCTTTTCTTGGGGGTCCTTTTCATTTAAGTGGGGACCGGCTGTACAGCAACAAGACGTTTCTCGTCCTGTCTAATGAAAATCTTCGCTCTTCGCAAAAAAAAAAGTATACAAGCACTCCTACATCCCTATGCCGCTATGCGCGTGATTAAGAAATGTACCCACCCTCCAACCACCGGCGCGCTCCTACTTTAATTTGATCCCCATCGACGCACTAATCCCTACTTTAATTAACACCATCAACCTCGAATATACTGTGATACACTTCCTGATACATTCATCAACATGACTATTGGCCATCATTTTATTTATTGTTTGAAGACTCTTGATATATATACTAGCACATATGCCCGTGCGTTGCAACGGGAAAAAAGTTGAAGTGTCCATCAAAACGCCACTTCCTAAATTTTGAGCCCATTTGGGTTTGGTTTAGTTAGACTTTAAATTCAAACAAGTTTGTATTAAATTAAACTTGTTTAAATTTAAAGTTGGTAAAATTCCCCAAAACACTTTATTTTAATTCCTCATATTTCTCCGATCCCATAGAAATAGGTCTAAATCCCTTCTTCCCTCTCTTTTCTTTTCTTCAAGTTTCGTTTAGTTTTTTTTTTTTTGAGACAATCAAGTTTCGTTTATTTGATGAAAAAAGAAAATAAAAGTAAGAACGAGAGGATGCATCAGCCTGCACAGCCCAACTATAGGCCCGTCCACCGAATTTTTCAGGTCAGCCCACGTACCGCCGTTAACCCTACCTACCTAGTAACCAGGGAGATCGATCCCCACCCCATCGATCCCATCTCGTCTCCCCATCCAGCGCCGTCACGCACAGGTAGGAGCCCAATCCCGCCTCGCGGCCGGCACCGCCGCCGTCGACGGCCACCTCCCTCTTGCTCTTCTTCTCCGCCGCCCAAACCTCCCTTGTTCCTCCTGCCTCCTCGCGCCTTACTGCTTGTGTGCGTCTCACTCTTTCTCTGGTTGCTTGTGCCGCCATCCATGGCCGCGCCTTGCCTCCTCCTCTTGGCCGCGCGCCGCTCACTCATGGCGCCGTTGCCGCTGCGCCATCGCCTCCACCTCCACCTCCACCTCCACCTCCACCTGCCTGCAAGGTCTCAGCTGCATCACGCCAGCGCCGCTGCCTTGTCCGGCCTCCTCTGCTCCGGCTCGTCTTCCCTTCCTCTGTCGTGTATTCCTTTGCTCCATCTTCCCTCTTGTGGGATTAATTCCTTCCTCTTGTTGAGATCTGATGGGGCAAAATTGTCTGTGTATATAAATTGATTGGATTATATGCAAAGGAGCGAGGTGGGACTATTTATGAGTCCTAATAATCCTCACACAGAAACTAATTTTCGCTGCTTGATCTCGTCACAGAAATTAATTTTCGCTGCTCGATCTAAAGTAATTTTGGCTGCTCGATCTAGTCCAATCGTGACGACAGTCTGGTGGGCTGATTTTGTGCGCGCGTAGGCCCACGGGGGCGCCAGAAAGGCCCGGGCGATAGCGAGCAGGGGACGTACCAGAGACGGAACGAGGGGAAAAGGCAGCGACGGTCAACGTACGATACACGTAAAAAAAAAAGAACGACGGTGAACCCAACAGAAGCAATGCGTGCTTTATTAGTAATAAGGTAAAGATTTGGCTGTTGGCGAAAATTGCATCGGGTGTATCTTCGTCAACTATAACATTGATTTTTGTTGGCGTGTACAAATGATTGCTTAAATTGGTACGACACTTAAATGAAAAGGACCCCCGAGAAAAAAAAATTACAATATAGTTGATAAGTAGCACAAGGTAGTGCATGTGCATGCACGATATGCCATGTTTAGAAGAAAGACTGGCCAAGAAGGCAGAACGGGAAGGGGGTCTCCACCGAGGTCCCGCCGTCAGTTAGGCCCATGCCACCGCCGCCACCCTCAAACTCCGGCACCTGCTGCACCCCGGAGCTCGCAGACGACTGCTTGAAGGTTGTGAGTTCTATTGGCATCGGCTCCGCCAATTGCCAGACTCGCACTCCTTCCATGGCCGCGTCGCTGAGCGCCAGTAGCAGTGGCGGCGGCAGTGAAGATGCCGGCTGAAGAGGAAGTCCAGTGGGAAAGGAAGTAAAATCACGGGAAGGGAACTGCATGCGCTGGCGCTTCTTCTCGGCTGCCTGTTCGAGAAGGTGGTGGGAGGTTGTGCTGGGAATGGGATCCTCGGCAAGCCTGACGAGGAAGGACATGAACCGCTCCATCGGCTGCAGGCGCCGGTTCATCTGCGCCAGCTGCTCCCCGATGGCCGTCTGCTCCTGCCGCACCCTCTGAACCTCCTCGAGCAGCGCCTCTGCATCCTCTTCCTCTCCTATATTGGGCACAACGTGCGGCTCGCCGCGCTTCTTGCGGCGCACGATGCGCGGCAGCAGTTGCGTCTGGCCACGCAGGAACGACTCGTGCGCGAACTCCCATCTGTACGGGTGCACCTTCCGGAAGCCCTACACACAAGTTCGACGTTAATTAGCGAATCAACAAGCAGCCATTTCTTTCAAGTCCGTATACAGTGCACGTGCGCTCAGAGTTAGAGTACCATTTGTACAAGCATGTAGTACAATTTACAGACTACTCACTCATTAAAGAAATATAAGAGCTTTAGTGATCTAAACGCTCATATATTTCTTTACCGAGGGAGTACTTACCCTTATTACCAAGACAGGAAAAGTGAAAAGACGGCGGCACTAGGTACTCACATATGCGTTGAGCTGGCGGACGAAGCTGGAGAAGTTGCCGTGCTTGAAGAAGCAGGGGAGAAGGAGCTGCGAGAACCCGGCGACGTCGGTGACGAGGAAGCTGTTGTTGTCCCTTCCCCACCGGACGAGCGCGTCCGTCCTGGGGTCGCACACCATCTGGTACGTCTTGGCCACGAACGGTGCCGTCTGGAGCTCGCCGTGGCCGCACCCGATCAGCGCCAGCGCGAGCTCCGTGTGGAGGCCGTCCATCCTACGTACCTTTTGCGTACTTGCTCTCCACCACGACCGCGCGGACCTCAGAGGCTCAGACTATGGACTTCCCTCTGCTCTGACTTACTCCCAGATGCCAAAATCCCTCTCCTCATTTAGGCTGGCAGGCAGGCAGAGAGGGGCCGGGCGCCGGCCAATTAGGGACTTGTCACTGGTGCACGTACGTACGGTGGATTATTATAATTAACTAATCAATCAAAAGCATCCCGAGTGGACAGGATCAAATGAAAACCCGACAGACATGGACTAAGCTAGTAGTATTGTATGGGTCCTCTCCTCCTGCCCTTTACGGGATTGGTCGATTAAACAAGTAGTAGGACGCTATGATGTAGGTGTGCTCCTCGAGGCTTTTTGGGGAGTGGATGGGAATAATTGGGATTAGTCGTGCTGCCTCCTAGCGTTTTTTTAGAATAAGCTGCGTATATTCAATGTAAGGAAAACATACAAATATAGAACCATACGCAGGAACATATGGGAAGGATCCGGCACAATAGCACACAAACCCCCAAAGATAAGAAAATTACATCCAAGCCTCTGGTATCTTCTGTACTGGACCATCACACCACTCGTTGTCGATCCCTTATGCCACAGAAGCGCCGAGAAAGGACGAAGACGAACGCCGCACAAACCTGGATCAAGAGAAGCTTCTTTGCGCCATGCGCGCTTTGTAAACCATTGGAACAGGTCGTTGTTGCACGATGACGCCGATGACGTTCTAGCTCGACGCCAGGGCAGATCCCCGGAACCCCTCCGACCCCAGATCCGCCGAAATCCGCCGCCGAAACGGGGATGCCACTCCGGGTCTGCCTACAGCTGACCTTCTTCCCTGCGCCGGAACCGCATCTCCTCTGACCAAGCCGACTTTGCCACTCCCAGAAGAGAAGGGCCGCACCAGCGAGCTCCCGAAAACAAGCCTCAGTCACTTCCCGTTAGTGACGGAGCACACACCAACGTAGCGGAGCCGAAGTGCGAGGACCAAAACTCCATAGCATTGCCGCCGTCACCGCCTCGCTGGCAACACCCAAGAGACACAACTCCACTGGCTCCTTAGCACTACCTCGAAGGCCGTCGCCAAGATGGGGTTGGAACCCCGGATTGGTTATTGGATGCGCCGCCGCCACCACCATCCAAATGGTAGCACCCTAAACCCTACTCCTACCCATATGAACACGCTAGGAACGAATGAAAGTGCATCTAGGCCCCTAATGATGTTTTGGTATTGATGACACACAATTATAGGGACTAATATGTTTGCTAAGTGAATACTGAGGTTTTAGTCCCTTATGCAAAGAGGTGTGGAGGATCGTGGACCCCCAAAATTACTAGGCTCAAGACATGTGCTTTGACGGAGATAAAGCTTGGCTTTTCTTTTTCGTTCTTGAGTCATAGGGGTCCTACACTCTTAAGAGGGGATCAAGGGTCGCGAAGGATTTGCTCAAATCATCTATCTCACCAGTCCTATCATACCCACCTTGAAGTCGAAAGCCAAAAGCCACAAGAAAACCTAAGTCAAAAGGCAATCAACTGGATGAAATCAAGCGGCCGGACTATCCAGGTCAATTTTGTCTGGATAGTCTAGGTCTGTGTCACTGGCCTTGTAGGGGAACGCGACAGAAAACAAAAAATTTCGGTACAGCGAGCACGCCCAGGATCACTATGGAGACTGCATACAGGGTTTGATCTGATCCGTACCGACTCGTAGCGTAGCGGAAGAAGAGTCGGTGTAGATCGTCGGTGCAGATCCCCGCAGCTAGGATTTACAACCTCCCAACCGCGAGGATGTACTCTCTCGTCGGACAGCCCTTCGGGATGCGGTCGGACAGTCCCTCGGACGATGTCACGGACAGCCCTTCGGGAGGACCCTCGAAACTCGAACGAAAACTCGGACAGCCCTTCAGGAGGACATTCGAACAGCCCCTCGGGCAAAATATGGAAACTACGACCTCTCTACGGGGTTGCACACATACGGTGTCAGCTATCCGGTAGGGCTTCGCCGTCCAGAACTAGTTCCTGCCGGAACCCAGACAGCCTTTCGGCTCTACGAAACTATTTCATGGGAGGGAGAGAGAGAGAGCGAGACGAGCATGGCATGTGTATGAGAGCAAGGATGAGTCTTTAGGCAGCCCCCTCCACCACTATTTATAGGAGGAGCAAGGGGTAGAGACAAGGGGTAAAAAGACCAAAAGGGGCTCAAGATCTTTTCACCCAAATGCCACATAAGGGTGTGTGTAGAACATATCCACCATGAGGTGGAAGGAAACCCCAAGGGCCCACCCCCCACACCACCATGGATGAAATTTGGTGCTGCCCCCTTTGGGGGGGGCCCACCACCTTTCACACCCCTTTATCTCTCACCAAAAGTGATTTTCTTCTAGAAGAAAAACCCAAAAAGCACTTTCACTATTCACGAAGACATTTTTCTGCGTCCGTTAAATCCCAAATTATTTCTGTGTGCCTAGAATAATTCTAGTACCCACTAAAACAATTTTGAACGCATTCCGAAACAATTCCGGAACAATGTTTTTCTTCTGCGAAAAGCTACCAAATCGGTTCCGGCAGCTCCGGAACATTTCCATTTTTTATCCCGGAAAATTCCCAGAAGTTTCCAGAACACTTCTGGCATCCTCCAAGAATTTCCAGGCGTGTGCCGAAACAAATTTGACTTAATGGTATCCCCTGAAACAACTTTTCAGTTTTACCGGAACTATTCCGGTGTCCTCTCCGGAACGTTTCCGTTTCGTCCGAAACTTTTCCGGTGATTTTCTCTCAGACTCCCCGTCTAGTATTCAGCAGATAGATGACCCTTAAGCGTGTGACCCTATAGGTTCGGTGAAGTATATACATGACCCGGAACACTTTCCGATCAATGATCAACATCGGAGCCGTGGACACCCATATTGACCCCTATACCCACACGAATGAATAGTCGAGTGAACCTCCAGTTGCCGTGAGCTATTCCTGTTGCTTCACGATATATTACAAACACCCGAGGTGAGATTTATTGCATCCCCGTGGATCAACAACTTGTCCACGATGCAAGTTACCTCGTTACCGGTTTTGTTCTCTTTTCTCGTTTCCGTGTTCCGGCATCCCAGTGATCAAAGCACAATGTGTCTGGCCAGACGATGATGGATACCGTAACACCGAGAGGGCTCGAGAATATCTCTCCATCATCGGAGGAGCAAATCCCAATCTTGAGCTATCTTGTTTCTTGTCATACTTTTCCGTGAACCCGTAAGCCGCCGTAATAGCCACCCAGTTACGGATGATGTTTAACAAACCCCAAAGTTCACGAAGCAAGTACGAAGGAACTCGATACTCTCATGGTCTAAGGAATTATGCAAACATTAACTATCTCTGTGTTATTAACCATTAACTTGTGATGAATGAATCTCATAGCATAACATCAATTCGGGTCGATTCAACACAAGTGTTCTACTAACATTGTGCCCTCAAAATTGCCGGCATAGCCATGCCCATGATCAGGAAAACAGGATCATCATGCAATACTTGAGCCAATCTTAGAGGCAAGACTAGGAATACATTTTACCGTTTATTATACCACACGTGCATATGAGTTTCCCTCCGAGCCTCGTGGATATTGTAGACTCGAGAACCATTGCAGTTATAGCATGGAACATAAACATTCATTACAAACTCGGAGATACAAAATAACTGTTATTACTGCCTCTAGGGCATATCTCCTACAGACTCCCACTTGCACTAGAGTCATAATCCAGTTACATGGCTTCCCTAACACCAATGGCAATTCGGTGCTGCTCATGCTTTGCTCGTGGTAGAGGCTTTGTCATCGGGTCTGACACGTTCAAATCCGTGTGAACTTTGCGTACTTTCACTAAACCCGCTTCGACATGATGTCGAATGAGTTTATATTTGCGTTCAATATGTCTTGTCTTATGGTGCGAACTTGGCTCCCTTGCCTGAGCCACGGTGCCACTATTATGACAATAGATCTCCACCGTGTCCAGTGCACTCGGAACCACACCAAGGTCTTCAAGAAATTGCTTGGTCCATACCGCCTCCTTGGAGGCTTCTGAAGCAGCAACATATTCCGCTTCCGTCGTT
Source organism: Elymus sibiricus (assembly GCA_039707655.1). Taxonomy (NCBI): domain Eukaryota; kingdom Viridiplantae; phylum Streptophyta; class Magnoliopsida; order Poales; family Poaceae; genus Elymus; species Elymus sibiricus. Next base: position 22,169,911 of record CM077666.1, read on the forward strand.
GAATCCGCCACAGTCTTTTGTTTGGAACTTTTCCAATCAACTGCGCCGCCGTTCAATATGAAAACATAGCCTGATTGAGATTTGAAGTCATCTGGGTCAGTCTTGAAGCCTGCATCAGTGTAACCACTTACAATGAGCTCTTCATCACCTCCGTACACAAGGAGTAAATCCTTGGTCCTTCTGAGGTACTTAAGAATACCCTTGACTGCGGCCCAGTGTTCCAATCCTGGATCACTTTGGTACCGGCTGCTAACACTTAGCGCATAGGAAACGTCCGGTCTTGTACATAGCATGGCATACATAATAGAACCAACTGCCGAGGCATATGGAACATCATTCATCTGTACTCGCTCATCGAGAGTCCGAGGACACTGATTCTTGCAAAGCACTTTGCCAGGTGACATGGGGAGTAAGCCTTTCTTGGAGATCTCCATGTTGAACCTTTTCAACACCTTGTCAATGTACGTGCTTTGGCTAAGCGCTATCAGGCGTTTTGATCTATCTCTATAGATTCTGATGCCCAATACATATGCCGCTTTGCCTAAGTCTTTCATTGAAAAACTTTTCTTCAATGAGTCTTTTATTTCGCTAAGAAACTGCACGTCATTTCCAATCAACAATATGTCATCCACATACAAGATTAGAAATGCTTTTGCGCTCCCACTAAACTTCTTTTAAACACAAGATTCTTCGTCATTCCTGATGAAGCCAAACTCTTTGACAACTTATTCAAAACGAATGCTCCAGCTCCTTGATGCTTGCTTCAGACCATAAATGGCTTTCTGAAGCTTGCATACCTTTCCAGTATTCTTAGGATCGACAAAACCTTCTGGCTGTATCATGTATACAACCTCTTTGAGGTTTCCATTTAGGAAAGCCGTTGTGACATCCATCTGCCATATTTCAAAAACAAAATAAGCAGCAATTGCTGGTAATATCCGAACAGACCTAAGCATAGCTACGGGTGAGAAAGTCTCGTCGTAGTCCACTCCTGGAACTTGCGTGAACCCTTTCGCGACAAGTCTAGCATTGTGGATAGTAATGTTACCATCCGCGTCCGTCTTTCTTTTGAAAATCCATTTACAACCGATGGGTTTTATGCCATCTAAAAGTTCTTCCAAGTTCCAAACTTGGTTTTCGTACATTGATTCCATCTCGGCTTTCATGGCCTTGTGCCATTCCCTTGAGCTAGGCCCCGCCATTGCTTCCTTGTAGTGTGCAGGTTCATCGTCTTCAAGAATGAAGATTTTGTTTTGAAACCACTCAGGTGGCTGGATAGCCCTACCCGATTTGCGCGGTTCAGTTACAACATTGTCTGAAGTCTCTGCATCACATGCGACAACTTCCGGCTCGGTTGTAGGGATAATTTGCGGAATTACTTCCGGTTCCTTAGCCATATCAACGGTTGCCGAAGATTCACTAATCTCATTAAGTTGTACTGTCCTCCCACTTAATTCTTTAGCGAGAAATTCTTTCTCGAGAAAGTGTCCAACTCTTGCGACAAACACTTTGCGTTCGGACTGTTGGTAGAAGGAATACCCAATGGTGTTATTGGGATAACCTACAAAGTAACATTTGTCTGATCTGGGATCGAGTTTGCTTGGTTGTAAACGTTTTACATAAGCTTCACAACCCCAAACTTTGAGATGCGACACATTGGGTTTCTTCCCATACCATAATTCAAATGGCGTCGTCTCAACAGACCTAGACGGTGCTTTGTTTAATGTATAAGCGGCAGTGAGTAGTGGGTGACCCCAAAAAGATATCGGTAGATCTGTAAGAGACATCATCGACCTTACCATGTCTAACAGGGTTCGGTTACATCATTTCGACACTCCGTTTCGCTGTGGAGTTTCGGGAGGCGTAAGCTATGAAACGATTCCACGGTCACTCAGATGGTCGCCAAACTCATGACTAAGGTATTCGCCTCCGCGATCAGACCGTAGAAACTTAATCCTTTTGTTACGATGATTTTCTACCTGATTCTGAAATTCTTTGAACTTTTCAATGGTTTCCGACTTGTGCTTCATCAGGTAGATATATCCATACCTACTTAAATCATCAGTAAAAGTCACGAAGTAGAAATACCCACCCCGTGCGGCTGTGCTCATTGGACCACATACATCACTATGTATTATTTCCAATAATTCACCCGCCCGTTCAGGATGACCCGTGAACATCGTCTTGGTCATTTTTCCCATCAGACAAGCTTCACATGTGTCAAATGAATCAAAATGAAAGGACGGTAAAACTCCATCTTTATGGAGTCTTTGCATGCGTTTCTTTTCGATGTGGCCAAGGCGACAGTGCCACAAGTTAGTGGTGGTGGTATCAGCCTTCTTAAGGCGTTTAGCATTCACGTTAAAGACAACATTTCCACATTCAAGATTTAGTATGAAAAGGCCCCCAACAATGGGTGGAAATCCATAAAACATATCCTTACAATAAAGTGAACAACCATTGTTCTCAGACTTGTACGAATACCCATCGTGTACTAAACATGATCCAGAGATAATGTTTCTACACAACAGTGGAACAAAATAACAGTTATTTAGTTCTAAGATAAATCCTGAAGGGAGACGTAGAGGCATAATGCCGACGGCTTGAGCGGCGATCCCAGCGCCATTCCTGACGCGCATCACGACTTCATTCTTTGCTAGTTTGCGCACCTTCTGAAGCCCCTGTATCGAGTTGCAAATGTGAGCAACCGATCCGGTATCAAATACCCAAGACTTTGAATTTTCGCTAGCAAGCAAAACGTCAATGACATTAACTTGTATAACAATTATACCTTTTCCGGTTTTCCCGGACTTCTTATCTTCCAGATATTTCTTGCAGTTTCTCTTCCAATGTCCTGTGCCCTTGCAGTAGAAGCACTCAGTTTCATTCTTGGCTCCGCCCTTAGAGTTGCTTTGGGAGCCGGTCTTACCGGCGCCCTTGCCCTTGTTTGGCTTGCCTTTCCTTTTGAAACTAGCGGTTTTATTCACAAGCAACACTTGTTTGCGATTTTTCCGCAGTCCTCCTTCCGTAGTTTTCAGCATGGCGAGCACCTCTTCCGGTGTCTTCTCCATCCCACTGATGTTGTAGTTCATGATAAAACCGTCGTAAGACGGGGGGAGTGAAGAAAGCAGCATGTCCATCATATGGTCAGGTGGAAGTGGAAATTCCAGGGTTTTAAGCTTTTCAGCATAGCCAATCATTTTGACTACGTGTTCGCCAACTGAACTACCCTCAGCCATCTTGCATTCCATCAAGGCCTTCATGATATCAAATCGTTCAGACCTTGCGGTTTCCTTGTACAGAGCATCCAATTCCCGGATCATATCACGAGGTTTATGGAATTCAAAACGTTTTTGAAGCCCTGGACGCATGCAAGCTAGTATGAGGCACTGCACTAAGTTGTGATCGTCATCCTTAGTGGCCCAGACATTTTGTTCATCTTCCGGGGCATCTGCCGCCGGTTTAGCTGGAAGAGCAGTTTCAAGCACATACATTTTCCTAGCGCTCCTGAGGACAATCCTCAGGTTACGGACCCAGTCCGCATAGTTGCTTCCATTCGCAGCTAACTTCTCTTTCTCTAACATCAGGCCTAAGTTGAACGCGGTGTTGCGAGCCATTTGATCTACAACGGAAAACACAAGTTTCACTTAGACTTTGTTCATAATGATTTTTGCACTAGTGAATAAACAATTTTATTTTAAAGTGCGCTCCCACTCAAATCAATATCTCTCAAAATTGATTATGAGTGATTCAAGATCCATATTTCCATTCAGCGCCACGGTTCGAGATGAACACAAACGGCGTGAACTTCAATTGGGTAGGCAAACTTGCCGATCACATCTCCATGTGATTCTTGTTCATCTTTCGATGCATGTGTTCCGAGCTCAGGACTGTCCTACCTGAATGTCAAGTCAACCAAGTGATCTTGCTGCGAGGTCTCAACTCACCCGCCTCACACTTCTCTAATCGTTCGCACCCATGGAGATCATGTGATGCCCCAAAGAGATAGGTGCCGTGACGGTGCTACACTTGGGAGAACACTGACTACTTGATATTTTAAGTGAGAGATCACCCTAATAAAAAGTGACTACCGCGCAATCAAAATGGTGCATCATAAGGGATAAACATCTCAGGCAATTCATAATAGCATGATATGGTATAGCCCTTTCTGACGGAGAAGTCAAGTATTTCTTCGTCTTCGGCATTTGCGTCGGTGTTCACCTTCGCGAAGATTGCCACCACCTTGTCGATGCACCAGATAATATTGCTATCACTATAGCTAATAAAATAAGTGCATTACTTAAGGTTGACACGCAGGTCATTAAAGTGACAATCATGTGGCTCCAGCCATCATGCCGAATCATGACATGCATGTCATGTTAATAAATTTACATCATATAGTCATCTCATACATAATCGAATTAATATGAGCACTGCTATACCACATCACATGCACATCCTGCAAAACCAAGTTAGAGCCTCTAATCGGTTTATGCAAAATTTTATTTTACGTGGCTTCTAAGGTTTTGACTTAAACCGCAGCTACCAACGTTTTATCATCAAGTATGATTATTCAAGTCGCTAGATTAACATCGCGGGGTGTATGAAACACGAGATAATAAAATCTCGAGCCCCATACTAAAATTCGTCATACGCATCACCCCCGTGCAGATCATATCTGCATTGCCCTTTCGTCTGCGAATTTCATCTTTCTTTTGACTATGGCGGAACCCAAAGAACTGATAGCACTTCGTTGATCAATCAGGATCGCGGATTGCCAGAACTTTGTCAAATTCCACCATGTTGTCTCGAGATCAGAAATATGCAAATTCTAGGGAAGCAACAAGAACATCGGGTAACAGATTTCATCTGCCACCCGCATAAATAATTTTCAGCAATAGATCTCATCTATTAAAAAATTATATTATGCAATACCCATACATCTCCATGTATTCTAGATCGTAACCTGCATCTACGCATAGCACGGCTCATGATGCCACTGTAGGGGAACGCGACAGAAAACAAAAAAAATCGGTACAGCGAGCATGCCCAGGATCACTATGGAGACTGCATACAGGGTTTGATCTGATCCATACCGACTCGTAGCACAGCGGAAGAAGAGTGGGTGTAGATCGTCGGTGCAGATCCCCGCAGCTAGGATTTACAACCTCCCAACCGCGAGGATGTACTCTCTCGTCGGACAGCCCTTCGGGAGGCGGTCAGACAGTCCCTCGGATGATGTCACGGACAGCCCTTCGGGAGGACCCTTGAAACTCAAACGGAAACTCGGACAGCCCTTCGGGAGGACACTCGAACAACCCATCGGTTAAAAGATCGAAACTACGACCTCTCTATGGGGTTGCACACATACGGTGTCAGCTATCCGGTAGGGCTTAGCCGTCCAGAACTAGTTCCTGCCGGAACCCAGACAGCCTTTCGGCTCTATGAAACTATTTCGTGGGAGGGAGAGAGAGAGAGCCAGACGAGCATGGCATGTGTATGAGAGCAAGGATGAGTCATTAGGCAGCCCCCTCCACCTCTATTTATAGGAGGAGCAAGGCACTACTAGAAAAAGGCTTATCCCCAATATCTCTACTAGTGGCGCACCATGATGGTGGTGCGCCACTGCTATATAGCAATGGCGCACCTGAATCAGGTGCGCCGTTGCTATTTTCTTACTAATGGCGCACCACTTGAGCAGTGCGCCATTGCTATTTTTTGTGTCCATCCCCCCCCACCAGACATAGCAATGGCGCACCACACCTAGGTGCGCCACTGCTATGCTACATAGTAGTGGCGCACCTCGGTGTGGTGCGCCATTGCTATGTCTGGTGGGTGTGTGTTTGTGTGTGTGTGAGGTTAGTAATGGCGCACCCTCCCTGGTGCGCCATTACTAACATCTCACACACACACAAACACACACCCCACCACACACACACAAACACACACCCCCCCCCCCCCCCGTGGATCGCCTTTTCAGTTTAAAAATAAATAAAAGAAAATGATCGCCCGTTATCGATTTTTTAGAATCCTCAAAAACCTAACAGAAAAAAAGTTACGATGCTTTTAAGATCTGGAGGCAAAAAAATAAAAAAATTAAAAAAAGTTAGCAATGGCGCACCAGTGCATAGTGCGCCACTACTATTTTCCCGCCTTCAAAATTCAAAAAAATTTAAAATTAGTAATGGCGCACCACACCTAGGTGCGCCACTGCTATGGTACATAGAAATGGCGCACCACAGCTAGGTGCGCCACTGCTATGTACCATAGCAATGGCGCACCACCCCATGGTGCGCCATTACTAATTTTGAAATGCCACAGCTTATATATTAACCCCTGCCTTCTTCCTCCTCCCCCCTCCTCCATGCCCTCTCTTTTCCCTCTTCTTCCTCCCCTCCCTCTCTGTTCTCTGTACATAGCCGCCATGGAAGCCACCCCCTGCCACGGCTCACCCCTCCTCCCCCCTCCTCCGCCCCCTGCCACGCCTGGAGCCACCACCAGTCGGCGCCGACCAGATCCCCAGCGACCCCAGCGACCCCCTCCTCCGACCCCAGCGAGCAGCAGCGAGAGCAGAGAGGTAAGGAGGGAGAGAGGAGAAGGAGAGCCGGGACGGAGGCGAGCTCGAAGCTCCTGGCGGCGGCGTCCATGGCAGCTCAAGCGGCCTCCTGCGGACAGAGAGGTAAGAAGGGAGAGAGGAGAAGGAGGAAGGAGAGGGAAGGGAGAAGAGGAGGAGGGCGCGAGCGCGAGGAGGTCCAGGAGCTGTGCCGGCTGCGGCCGGAGGCGAGGAGGCGAGATGCAGAACGAAAATTTGCCTAAAAAAATTGCAGAACGAAAATTATTGAAAAAAGAAAAAAAACGCAAAAAATGGTGCCAGATCTAGATCCAGATCCAGATTTCAAAATTTTACCAGTGGCACACCTCAATTTCTACTAGTGGCGCACCTCAGAGAAATAACAGTGGCGCACCCTAAGGGATAGTAATGGCGCAGCAGGGGGTGCGCCACTAGTATTTGGATTAGTAATGGCGCACCAGAGGTGCGCCATTACTAACCATTACTAGTGGCGTGGTAATAGTGGCGCACCCATGGTGCGCCATTAATAGCCATATGGGGTGCGCCACTAATAGCCTTTTTTCTAGTAGTGAGGGGTAGAGGCAAGGGGTAAAAAGACCAAAAGGGGCTCAAGATCTTTTCACCAAAATGCCACATAAGGGTGTGTGTAGAACATATCCACCATGAGGTGGAAGGAAACCCCAAGGGCCCCTCCCCACACCACCATGGACGAAATTTGGTGCTGCCCCCTTTGGTGGGGCCCACCACCTTTCACACACCTTTATCTCTCACCAAAAGTGATTTTCTTCTAGAAGAAAAACCCAAAAAGCACTTTCACTGTTCATGAAGTCATTTTTCTGCGTCCGTTAAATCCCAAATTATTTCTGTGTGCCTAGAATAATTCTAGTACCCACTAAAACAATGTTGAATGCATTTGGAAACAATTCTGGAACAATGTTTTTCTTCAGCGAAAAGCTACCAAATCGGTTCCCGCAGCTCCGGAACATTTCCGGTTTTTATCCCGGAAAATTCCCAGAAGTTTCCAGAACACTTCTGGCATCCTCCAAGAATTTCCAGGTGTGTGCCGAAACCAATTTGACTTAATGGTATCCCCTGAAACAACTTTTCAGTTTTACCGGAACTATTCCGGTGTCCTCTCCGGAACATTTCCGTTTCGTCCGAAACTTTTCCGGTGATTTTCTCTCAGACTCCCCGTCTAGTATTCAACAGATAGATGACACTTAAGTGTGTGACCCTATAGGTTCGGTGAAGTATAGACATGACCCAGAACACTTTCCGATCAATGATCAACATCGGAGCCGTGGACACCCATATTGACCCCTATACCCACACAAATGAATATTCGAGTGAACCTCCAGTTGCCGTGTGCTATTCCTGTTGCTTCACGATATATTACAAACACCCGAGGTGAGATTTATTGCATCCCCGTGGATAAACGACTTGTCCACCATGCAAGTTACCTCGTTACCGGTTTTGTTCTCTTTTCTCGTTTCCGTGTTCCGGCATCCCAGTTATCAAATCACAATGTGTCTGGCCAGACGATACTGGATACCGTAACACCGAGAGGGCCCGAGAATATCTCTCCATCGTCGGAGGAGCAAATCCCAATCTTGAGCTATCTTGTTTCTTGTCATACTTTTCCATGAACCCGTAAGCCGCCGTAATAGCCACCCAGTTACTGATGACGTTTAACAAACCCCAAAGTTCACGAAGCAAGTATGAAGGAACTCGATACTCTCATGGTCTAAGGAATTATGCAAACATTAACCATCTCTGTGTTATTAACCATTAACTTGTGACGAATGAATCTCATAGCATAACATCAATTCAGGTCGATTCAACACAAGTGTTCTACTAACATTGTGCCCTCAAAATTGCCGGCATAGCCATGCCCATGATCAGGAAAACAGGATCATCATGCAATACTTGAGCCAGTCTTAGAGGCAAGACTAGGAATACATTTTGCCGTTCATTATACCACACGTGCATATGAGTTTCCCTCCAAGCCTCGTGGATATTGTAGACTCGAGAATCATTGCAGTTATAGCATGGAACATAAACATTCATTACAAACTCGGAGATACAAAATAACTGTTATTACTGCCTCTAGGGCATATCTCCTACAGGCCTGGCTCAAGGGTGATGCCCGAGCCGGACAGCGGCTGAACTGTCCGGGTGATTGTTCGAGACTGCTCAGTTTGTGCCGGACAGGTGCTGAACTTTCCGGCCCTTGTCCGCCAGATATTAAAGTCATACGAAGTTTTCTTGGTCATGCTACTTTTTATATAAGGTTTATTAAAGATTTCTCAACCTCTTACTAATCTTCTGGAAAAAGACGTCCCGTTTCTTTTCGATGATAATTGTAAGGAAGCTTTTGGAATTCTTAAGAAAGCTTTAATTTCTGCTCCTATAGTTGAACCACCTGATTGGAATTTGCCTTTTGAAATTATGTGTGATGCAAGTGACTATGTTGTTTGTGCTGTGTTAGGACAAAGAGTTGATAAGAAATTGAATGTTATTTATTATCCTAGTAAGAGTTTAGACATAGCTCAAACAAACTATGCCAATACTGAAACATAATTTTTACCTGTTGTCTTTGCTTGTGATAAATTCAGATCTTATATTGTTGCTTCTAAAGTTACTATCCATACTGATCATGCTGCTGTTAAGTACCTTATGGATAAGAAAGATGCTAAGCCTAGGCTTATTAGATGGATTTTATTTTTACAAGAATTTGATTTGCATATTATGGATATGAAGGGATCGATCCACAAAATGAAGAAACTATGCCACTACATTAAACAAGGCGTTTGCCGTCAGTTTTGTCCTTTCCCGACAACTTTTCGTCAGGGCTGACGACAAAGGCAGGGATAAGCCAACAGCGTATAGAAAACTGTCGGAAAGGAAAAGTTGTCAACAAACTAGCGGGAAAACTGATGGCAAAGAAAAGCTGTTGGCAAAGAGAAACGGACGGCAAAGGATGGGCCATGTGTCACCGTTAACGGAGATGAAACGGGCTGCTACATTTGCCGTCAGTTTTTACATGACTATCGGCAATGATGATCCTTTGCCCTCGGTTTATATTTGACTGTTGGCAAAGAGTGTCCTTTGCCGTCTGCCACCCTTCGACTGATGGCAAAGAGATAAAGAAATAATAATTCTACCGGCCCGCGTCCCTTATCCACTTAGCCCTCCTCCTTCTTTGCCGTTTGCCACACGCCGACTGTCGGCGAAGTGTTAACAAAAAAAACCTATCGGCCCGTCCCTTATCCACACAGCCCTATCCACTCCTCTCTCGATCCAGTCCTCTCAACCTCCAGCGCCGCCGCCGGCCACCACCTCCGCCGTGCCCTCCCCCTCCTCCCCCGTGCCCCTACCCTCCTCCACCGTGTCCCCCTCCTCCACTGCCCCACCTCCGCCGGCCCCTCCTCCCGTGCTCCAGCACTGCCGGCGGCCACCACCTCGGCCGCACCCTTCCCCTCCTCACCACGCCCCCTCCTCCTCCACCGCGTCCCCCTCCTCCACTGTCCCCACCTCCGCCGGCCCCTCTTCCCGATCCCCACCTCCGCTGCCCCCACCTCTGCTGCCCCAACCTCCACTGGCCCCAGCAGCAAGGTAGCCCTCCTCCCCCCTTGTTCATATGTATAAAACTTTTTAGTTTTAATTTTGATTGGCCTAGCTAGTAGTAGTGTTTTAGCTATGGTTTTGTAATGTATTGTGTGAACTATGGCAGTGGATTTTATACCTATGAACTATGTGTTTCTAGTGATGAATCATGACTATGGCAGTGGATTTTGTAGCTATGAACTATGTAGTTCAAGTGAATGAGAGAGATATGGATTAGAAAAAACTCCTCCCTATCTAGGATTTTTAGTTTTAGTTTTAGCTAAAATACTACTACTAGCTAGGCTGAAAACACAAAGAAATAGTGCTGGAAATTTGAATAATATGTTATCTAATGAAAATTTGATTATGCACATGGAGGTATCCTCTTTCCAGTATTTTTTTCCGGGGAACGTATAAACACTACTAATATGCTTTCCTTCACCTCCCGCACCACCGCTAGTCCCGTTGCCGCCGTTGTTCGACTACTTCCTCTATGGTCTACATCGAGGGTGAGCTCAAATGTCATCTCCTCCTCCCCATATTTTCTCTGTTCCGGCCGTTTATACGTCCATTTTGCATCATGTTTTCTTACTGTTATTTATTATATTTTGATTCATTATTTCACTTTATGATGCAATTCTTATGCCTTTTCTCTCTTAATTTGCATGAAACTGGGTTTAAGGGTTTTTAGATGCACACGTAGTATTTCTAGTTGGTGCGGATTTTTGGCTAGCAAAAGATATTGAGCAAGCACCACATGTTAGGGGATCCATGACAATATAACTTCTATGTGAATATAAGCAATCATAACTCATTACGTTGTCTTCCTTGTCCAACATCAACTAGTTGACATAGAATATTTTAATGGGGGCTCACAATCACAAAAGATGTCCAACATAGTATATTTATATGTGAGAGCTCTCTTTCTTTATTACTTTTTCATGAATTGCAACAATGACCATTGCTATGTTTGTCAACTTCCAACAAGTTTTATCAATTATACTTCTTTTATGTGAAGTCATCACTCCCCATGGGATTAGCATATGATCTCTTTATTCTCTTTATTCTTTCTAATTGCAACAAGAAAGTAAAATAACTCAACTCAACTCAGACTAATCTTTATTATATAACTCTCACACTCGATTACATAGATAGATAGATCACTAAGCAAGAACTCGAAAATAGATCAAGCTAAAACTTTATTCTTCTAAATCGTGAAATAACTAGGGATCGAACTAAAATAGATAATGATGATAAAAGTGATGGTGATACTATACCGGGGCACCTCCGCCAAGCTTGGCACCAACCAAGGGTGGTGGCCATACCCATGTACTCAAGTCTCCTTCTTTGGTGATGGCGGGGATGGTGTAGTCGGCTTGTCCTTTAGTTTCAATAAGTATTCTAGGTTACTATTGATCCTCCGAAGGGCACGATTCTGTTCTTCCAATAAAATAACTTCATGAGTGAGCGAGGTGTTCTGGGCACATATGGTTTCAAAAACCTTCAATGTATCAATTTCAGATGGGGAGAGATTATAATAGAGAGATTTCAATGTGTCTCCCTTTTCTGTAACTTCTTCTGTGGGCATGGATTTGTACCCTTCTCCTTGGATCTGGCTTCTCTTGACCTCTCCGGCTTCTTGCATGTCGGTGTCTTCATCTCCTGATGACCACCCATAATAGACCTCGCAAAAGGGATGTTTGCCCGGCGAAGGTTACATGATCCGGTGCTTCGTATGGAGCCCTCGGGGAGCCATAAGGAACTTGATCAACCAAACCCTGTCAGGAAATCAGCCCGAAACAAGAACAGAGGAGAAACTTGCGATATGGTGGTCAAAACATCCGAAAGTATATGTAATAATTTTTTTTCGTGCAACACAAGTAATATGGAAAGAAAACGGAGTCAGGAAAGTCCACGAGGGAGCCACAAGCCTGGGAGGCGCGCCCTGGGGGGTAGGGTGCGCCCCCTGGACTTGTCGCTTCTTCGTGCACTTTTGGGACTGTTTATTATTTTTCTAATTTTTTATATATTCCGACACTAACAAAAAGTACTTTGATGGAACTTTTGGAGTCGGTTTACTTACCGTACCACATACCTACTCCTTTTCAGGATTCTGGAGCGTTCTGGAAGGTTTCCTTTATGTGCTCTTCCGGTGTCATAGTTTGAATAATATTGGTTTCAACATTTATGGGGGTACCTGAAATATAATGTTTAGTTCTTTGACCATTAACCACCCTCGGATTAGTGCCCTCAGTGTTGTTGATCTTGATAGCTCCGGAGCGGTAAACTTCTTCAACGATATACGGTCCTTCCCATTTAGAGAGAAGCTTCCCTGCAAAGAATCTTAAACGAGAATTGTATAATAGAACTTGATCACCTACTTTGAATTCCCGTTTCTGAATTATTTTATCATGCCATCTTTTAACTTTTTCTTTAAACAACTTGGCATTTTCATAAGCTTGTGTCCTCCATTCATCTAGAGAGCTAATATCAAATAAACTCTTTTCACCGGCAAGTTTGAAATCATAGTTAAGTTCTTTAATTGTCCAATATGCTTTATGTTCTAACTCAAGAGGTAAATGACATGCTTTCCCATAAACCATTTTATATGGAGACATACCCATAGGATTTTTATAAGCTGTTCTGTAAGCCCACAATGCATCATCAAGTTTCTTAGACCAATTCTTCCTAGATCTATTAACGGTCTTTTGAAAGATCAAATTTATTTCTCTATTACTTAACTCAACTTGACCACTAGATTGAGGATGATAAGGTGATGCAATTCTATGGTTAACATCATATTTAGCAAGAAGTTTACTGAATGCACCATGAATAAAATGTGAGCCACCATCAGTCATTAAATATCTAGGGACTCCAAACCTCGGAAAAATAACTTCTTTAAGCATCTTAATAGAAGTGTTGTGATCAGCACTACTAGTTGGAATAGCTTCTACCCACTTAGTAACATAATCAACAGCAACTAAAATATGTGTGTACCCATTAGAGGAAGGAAAAGGTCCCATATAATCAAATCCCCAAACATCAAATGGTTCAATAACAAGTGAATAATTCATAGGCATATCCTAACTTCTACTAATATTACCAATTCTTTGACATTCATCACAAGAAAGGACAAACTTACGTGCATCCTTGAAGAGAGTAGGCCAATAAAAACCAGACTGTAATACCTTATGTGCAGTTCTGTCTCCAGCATGGTGTCCTCCGTATGCCTCGGAGTGGCCTCTCCTTAGGATTTGTTCCTGTTCATGCTCAGGTACACAACGTCTAATAACACCATCTACTCCTTTATATAGATGTGGGTCATCCCAAAAGTAATGTCTAAAATCAAAGAAGAACTTTTTCTTTTGTTGGTATGTGAAACTAGGTGGTATATATTTAGCAACAATGTAATTAGCATAGTCTGCATACCATGGTGTATTACGAGAAGCATTTATGACAGCTAATTGCTCATCAAGAAAACTATCGTTAATAGGTAGTGGGTCATCAAGAACATTTTCCATTCTAGACAAATTGTCAGCTACGGGATTCTCAGCTCCCTTTCTATCAATAATATGCAAGTCAAATTCTTGTAGAAAAAGAACCCACCTAATAAACCTGGGTTTAGCATCTTTCTTTTCCATAAGATATTTAATAGCAGCATGATCAGTGTGAACAATTACTTTAGAATCGACAATGTAAGATCTAAATTTATCACATGCAAACACAATTGCTAAAAATTCTTTCTCAGTGGTAGCATAATTTCCTTGAGCACTGTCTAGAGTTCTACTAGCATAATGAATAACATTCAATTTCTTATGAACTCTTTGTCCTAGAACAGCACCAACGGCATAATCTCTAGCATCACACATAATTTCAAAGGGTAGGTTCCAATCAGGTGGTTGAACAATAGGTGCAGAAATCAAGGTTTTCTTAAGTATTTCAAAGGCTTCTCCGCAATCATCATCAAAAACAAATGGAGCATATTTTTGCAAGAGATTAGTAAGAGGCCTAGAAATTTTAGAGAAGTCTTTTATAAACCTTCTATAGAAACCAGCATGACCAAGGAAACTTCTTATACCTTTGATATCTTTAGGACATGGCATTTTCTCAATTGCATCAACTTTAGCTTTATCAACTTCAATACCTCTTTCACAAATCTTATGCCCAAGGACAATACCTTCATTTACCATAAAGTGGCACTTCTCCCAATTCAAGACAAGATTTGTTTCTTCACACCTCTGCAAAACTCGATCAAGGTTGCTTAAGCAATCATCAAAGGAAGTTCCATAAACGGAGAAATCATCCATGAAAACCATAACAATCTTTTCACAAAAGTCTGTGAATATAGCAGTCATACATCTTTGAAAGGTAGTAGGTGCATTGCATAAACCAAAAGGCATACGTCTATAACCATAAGTTCCAAAGGGACAGGTAAAGCTGGTTTTCTCTTGATCTTCTTGTGACACAGGTGACGGTGTCCTGGATCAGGGGGTGCTAGCCCAGCCGGCCCATCTCCTCGTATGGGCCGAGGGGCCCTCGTACATGACCAAGATGGGCTCTGGAGGCCGTACACGGGAAGTGTGATCGGGACTGTCTCTACCGAAGACTTGACGTATACTCCAAGATCTCTCCTGCCGCCTCTCCCCTAGATACCGACCATCTAACCCTAGGTACACTCCCTGGCGTATATATAAGCCATAGGGTTTAGCTCGTAGGAGGGAGATCAACGCAATATCGCTCATCTAGCCCTAGAAGTTAGACACATTACGATCTCGAGGTAGATCAACTCTGTATTTGATACATCTGCATTAATATAAACAGAAGCAGGACGTAGGGTTTTACCTCCATCAAGAGGGCCCGAACCTGGGTAAACATCGTCTCCCTTGTCCTTGTTACCACCGATCCGAGATCCACAGTTTGGGACCCTCTCCCCCGAGGTCTGCTAGTTTTTACACCGATACTGGTGCTTTCATTGCGAGTTCCGCTGCGCGATTACCAGAAGGATCGATGGCTCACCTATAGATCAACTGCGCCAATAGCCACAGGGAAATTTATGCCCCTGGCCAACTCTTTGTCTTCGGCAACATGATATTTTGTGCCGACTCGATGGGTCATATGACCTCGGTCGAGAACTACGCCCCAGGTCGGATCGTGACCTTTGGTGGCCTCGAATACACTGCGGATTCCCGTGGTGAACTCATCCTATCGGGATGGACTCCCGGCCGGATTGAGAGCTCGACCGGCTCTAGAGGATCGACTCCGGAGCTGAACTCAGTCACGGTATCCCTTGAGACCCCTGACGCCATCACTCCGGCCAGTCTCCTTCCGATCACCAGTCCGGAGATAGATCTGGCTCCCACTCCTGAAACTATGTCAGTGTTAGAACTGACCTCGGCGCAGAATTCGGAATTATGTCCGGATTCCCGTCGCACCGAGAATGCGTCCGGTTACACGCCGGGCGTACTTTGAGTCAGCCCTGCCTTCGGCGCATCAATGAATGCCGAAGAGTTATCTCACCTCGATGAGATGCTTGACCACATCCGGGGCATGGCCATCTCGGACAGCAAGACTTCGGTTTATAATCAGATCGGACTTAAAGCCGACGATAGGGACATTTACATCCCACTCGCCACCCACCTAGTCGCCATGATCGACGATTTAACCGACGTGCTGGACTATGGCGAGGCCTCAGATATGGACGAGGACGCTGATGGCCCCATCGAGAATACCTTGCCCCCGGTAAACGCGGGCAGGTGGACCGCCACGTCCACCTACGATGTTTACATGGTGGACACCCCCAAATCCCCTCCAAGACATCGGCGAAGACGCCGAAGGGGCCCCAACGGGGAAACCAGTGGTAATGGTGTGACAGCAATAATGGCAACGCGGAGGACGGCGATGCCGGTAACCGTGAGGAGGACGTTCAAGCCTCCCCCGTAAGGAATGGCACACCGGACCGACCTCTCAGGGACTCAGATCCCGATGACCTCTTTGAAGGGGCCGACGACAACTACATGCAAGAATCCGAGGAGGGCGAGAGCCTCGGCACCGAGGACTACATCGTCCCCGAAGACCTTTTCGAGCAAGAGCGCTTCCGGCGGCGCCTTGCTGCGATCGCCAAGAGCATGAAACGCAGGCAGCAGCAGCTGCAGGCTAATACCGATGCACTAAATGAAAAGTGGATCGAAGTGCTCTCAGCCGGGCAAGACTTGGAGAACCGGCACCATAGTGCGCCAAAATCATACCCACGTAGCCGCCTCTTGCCGGAATTCGACGAGGAGCTCGCTGACGACCTCGACCGAACCCCTAGAGGCCGAGATAGGCCAAGACGAGAGGACCTCAGTGAACGGCCACCTCCACGCCGTCATGGCATGGACCCCATGGATTACCTAGATCCTCACGACGCTAGACGTCGCATTGAGGAAAACAGGGCTCCCCCTCGATCCATCTATGGATCAAGGGGACGTGCGCCCGCTGGGCTCAACGGCTACGATGCCTGGGTGGAGAGGAACGGCCGTGCCCGAGATCAAGCCTACTCACGGCTCTCCCCCAACCTCCGATGAGATGCTCCTCGGTTCCGAGGTCCAGCTCACCCAATCTGCTTCACAGACAGGGTGATGGAACATCAATTCCCGGAAGGGTTTAAACCCATCAACATAGAATCATATGATGGCACCACGGATCCAGCAGTTTGGATGGAGGATTTCCTCCTACACATATACATGGCTAACGGAGATGATTTCCACGCCATTAAGTACCTGCCGCTTAAGCTAAAGGGGCCGGCGAGGCATTGGCTTAACAGCCTCCCTCCTCACTCTATCGGCAGTTGGGAGGCCCTAGAAGAGGCTTTTCGAGCAAACTTCCAGGGTACATATGTCTGACCTCCAGATGCTGATGACCTCAGCCGTGTTACCCAGCAGCCAGGCGAATCAGCCCAAAAATTCTGGAACAGGTTCCTCACCAAGAAGAACCAGATCATAGACTGCTCCGAAGCCGAGGCCATCGCCGCATTTAAAAACAATATCCGAGATGAATGGTTGGCTCACCAACTCGGCCAGGATAAGCCGAGGACTATGGCAGCCCTGACCTCACTGATGACTCGCTTTTGTGCGGGAGAGGACAGCTGGCTCGCCCGATGTACTCATAATGGCGAGGCAGGCACCTTGGAAACCCGCGATGCCAATGGAAAACCCAAGCGCACTAAAAATAAGCGCAGGTATAAAAATGGCGGAAGCGACACTGAGGACGCCGTGGTCAACGCAGGGTTCACCGGACCTAAATCTGGGCAGAAAAGAAAACCCTATAAAGGCAACAAGGATGGACCTAGGCAGCTTGATAGGCTCCTGGACCGCCCATGTGGAATTCACGGCACTCAGGAAAAACCAGCAACCCACACTAACAGGAATTGCTGGGTCTTCAAACAAGCCGGCAAGATAGCGGCAGAGGGTCAGAGTAAAACCCAACACCGCAGCGAAGACGAGGATGAACCTCGGCGGCCCAATAATGGAGGCGAAAAGAAGTTTCCTGACGAGGTAACAGAGGTCAATATGATCTATGTCACCCACATCCTAAAAGGGAGAGGAAGCGTGTACTTCAGGACATATACGCGCTGGAGCCAGTCGCCCCGAAGTATAACCCATGGTCGGCTTACCCGATCACGTTCGACAAGCACGATCATCCGACCAGCATAAGGCACGGCGGATCGGCGGCGCTTGTCCTGGACCCTATTGTTGATGGTTATCATCTAACACGCGTCCTGATGGACGGGGGAAGCAGCCTTAACCTCATCTACGAGGACACAGTTCGGAAGATGGGCATCGACTCATCTCGGATCAAGCCGAGCTCTACCACCTTTAAAGGTGTTGTTCCAGGCGTCGAAGCCCGCTGTACCGGAACGGTCACCCTAGAGGTAGTCTTCGGCTTGCTCGAGAACTTCAGAAGCCAGGAGCTAATCTTTGATATTGTCCCATTCCGAAGTGGATACCACGCGCTCCTAGGGCGCACGGCCTTTGCGCGCTTCAACGCAGTCCCGCATTATGCCTACCTCCAGCTCAAAGTGCCAGGACCTAACGGTGTTATCACAGTCAATGGTAACACCGAACGTTCACTTCGGACAGAAGGACAGACCGCGGCTTTCGCAGCCGAGGCACAGGCGTCCGAGGAGGCAGCCCGCAGCGATAAACGCGCCGCCCGCTCTTTAAAGCGCGCCCGGGCTGCACAGATCGACCTCGTCCAGGTACCCCCGCACCGGAAATAGGGATACGGGCTCCTCGCGTGCGCTCTCTGGAGTGGGTACTATGTCCCTAGGGTGCATAATTTCGCATTAAAATTCCCTGGGCCATTGAGGATCCAAAAATATACTCAAACGTCAGCACGCTTTAACCTAGCGTAGACGTGGCTTCGAGCCCCTGCACAGGCAAGTCACAGTAAAAGAAACAGCCCAACATGACTAATGTCCATATGGTTTCAACCACATAACGGACTTCAGCAACGTCTCCTCTAAAGGGGCTCGGTCAATCAAGCGCTTGAAGCGTATAAAGGACCGAAATGGCATCAACCTCCACAAATTCCTCACCATTAATGGAGAGCATCTGGTCAACAACTTGGAAACGCAGACGTGCGGCAGGTAGCAGCCAGGATTCTTCAAAATCCGTTAACAAATATATGCCCTGTTTCTTCCCTTTGTCCTTTACATTTTACATTGTATTCTATCAATTCCTCTCGCCACAGTGAGGGCATGTATAGGCTTAAAGTCATGAAATAAGGAAACTGTGCCCCTTTAAGGTCTCTATCATATTTCTTTATTAGCATGGCCACTGTGGGACGAAGAAATTATCTAAAAAAAGATACAATTGTATAACAAGTCCGAAATACTCGGCGTCTCAGATTTTGGCCTTATATGCATCAGTTTCGAACCTAGATTTCGGTGAATAGTTGGGTTGCCCTGCTCCTATGTGTAACCCTTACGTTTCCGATGAATTCAGCTAAGGGCGTAACGGGAGAACCACTGCGATTGCGCTGCCAGGTCAATTGGCATAGCACCTCAGTGGAGAAAGCCGAAAACTGACTATCTAGGTATGCGTAAACTGGTCCGCCATCCGTAGACCGCGTTAAGCGATGTGACGATAGAGATCACCCGTGTTAAACGAAGGGCTTTTATTCCTAGCCAAAGTGTGCCATGGCCTAGACCTCGGCCGACCTAGCCGAACACTTCCCATACCAGGGGCTGGTCAACAGCCCCCACAGTCAAACTCCTATGACTAAGTGAAAGGTATAAAGCCGCTATAGTTTGATTGCCTCGTTCCTATAAGGCGCCGACCACCTCCGGGTACCGAGACGTCGGCTAAGGGTCAAGTACGCCTTAAGGAACACCCTTTGTATGACCTACACGGCGGCTGAAGCCGACGACTGGCCACTCTCATTTTAATGCAGTCATATCGGAGGAAAAATTAATTATAAAACAACGCACATGGAATTTAAAGCCATCTTCATTCAAGCAAAAGATAAAGTTTCATACATTATACACTTCGGCATTCTGAAGTACTGTCTAAAAATACATAGTGTCCTTTCGACACATGGCTTCTGTGGTCCGAGCCCCCGCCTCCACCTCGGCGAAGAACTGCTATGCAGTGCGTGGTTGTCGGCAGGAGGGCCCGCGACACATGTAACCGCATCAACCTTTCGGAAATGGGTCTTCACGCAGGCGTACGCCCTCCGCGCTACTTCAAAGAACGTGGACCTCTTCCAGCGGTTCACGCAAGGCATGACGTCTTGGAGACGGGTCATCAGGCCGAAGAGGCTCTTCGGCATGGCTTCGGCACACCACAGCGCGAAGCAGAGGTCCTGGAGCGCCGGTCTCGTCATGCGAAACAACTCCACCAGCTGCTTCACTCGTTGATTCAGCAGCTGTGCGGACGGCGACCCCGGGAACTGCCCCCAGAAGGCCTTCTACACCTCGTGGCCCGCTAGCTGGCCGAAGAACGCCGCCGCATCTGCCGCACTTTCCGGAAGATCCACAAAGACCTCTGCGCAACACCATAACTGGGTGAGCTCGACACACCCTTTGCTGCCAAACGAACACTGTAGCAAAAATAGCTTACCCGAGGCGATTTGCTCCACTTGCTGGAGCACCTCGCGGTCAGCTCGGGTCGAGGTCTTGAGCTCGGAGTGGGCAAGTTGAAGCTTCTCGAGCTCCTCCTTTGTTCGTTGCCCCTCCTCCTGAAGCTTGTCGCGTGCTTCAAACACGCCCTTCAGGGTCTCCTCGACATCCAGCACCCGCGCCTGGTGCTTCTCCCCGGCCGCCTATCGGCTGCCCGGGCCTTCTCTGCCGCGACAGCAGCAGCCTTCTGCTGCCGCACCTCCTGCCGAGCCCTTTCGAGCTCGGCCTTGAGCGTCTCCAGCTCCGCTAACGCTGCTGTTGTCAAAACAGTTCGGCCTTAGTTGTTTTCTTTAACAAAACACATCATACCTCTTTCGTCCAAAGTACAGGGCAAGTTTAAACTTGCTTACCTTGAGACTACTCGAGTTTCCGGTTCATCTCCGCCATCTCCTTGGAGACGGAGTCCGGAACCAAGGTCGAAACCTGGCATAAAACAGATCCTTATTACAAAGGGAGCAGTTAAAACCACTAAAAGATTTCGGGATGACTGCCTCAAGCAGCGCCCGGGGGGCTACTCAATGGGCTCCCACTTAATCTAACGATCCCAATGCCGGTTTTTTGAAACCGATTTCGCGCTCGGGGGCTACTCACTCACTAAGCCATTTGGCAGGCTGTATGTACCCGGACAAACTCATAAAACAAACAGCTCCAATAAACAAATTAGACCATATGCGCAGATAAAAAGCATACCTCGTAACCTGCTACGAGGTTCTTGAAAACCTCATGCAGGCTGGCCCTTGTGGACCGGTAGCCCTGTAGCGCTGCGCCTATCAAGGCACGGTGCTCCTCCTTGATGGAGGAGCCCTTTAGGGCGTCCTCCACCTCCTCGGTCCACCCCGCGCCAGCCCGTCCTTGGGCAGTTGGCTGGGGTGGAGGGATGACCTCGGATACATCAACCCGGGCAACCTCCACCTGGGGCGGCAGAGCTGAGGTAGATGTCGGCTGGGCCGATGACTGGCCCAGCCCTTCTTCGATGACCGCGGGGCGCTCCTTCCCCGGGTCTGTTTGGGCCGAGGTATCGACCTCGGCCACGATTGCCACCTTGTCGGCCCCCGTCATATTGACGTCGGGGACCACGGTGGATGTTGCCTCCCCTAGCCCGCCATGCATTGGGGGAGGAACGGCGGGCTCTGGAGTCCCGCTGGCGGATGGCAACCCGCTCGAGGAACCGCTGGGGATTACCCTCGGCGGACTGCATGAGAAAAGTTGGTTCTGTAAGATTTCCCTTGCTGAAAAAATAACTTTTCAGATAAAAGGACGGAAGACAAGGATAAAGGCTTACCCTCGGGGCGCCGGCTTCTTCCTCCCCACAGCGAGGAGGTCTTCTTCTGAGTCACCGGAGAGCTCGGCTCTCTCCGACGACTTGTTGGCAGCCCCGGACGAGGTTCGCCTCGGCCTCTTTGGGCCCTTCGGGGGCATGCCCACGTCGGCATCTTCTAACGCCGACCTATTCCCCTTCGGTAGGGGGACTTCTTCCTCTTCACCCTCCTCCGCGTCGCCGTCTTGGGCAGCGGAGGTGTGGGTCTCTTCGGACCGGGTGACCGAAGTCCCTCGAGTCCGAGCACTTGACCTCCCCCTCTAGGACTTCGTCCCTTTGGGGGCCACCACGTGCGGCTCCTCGGTCAGGAGCGCTGAGAGCAGGGGAGTCTGAGGCTCCTCTGGCAGTGGGGCCGGGCATTGCACTCCTTGCACCCAGGCCAACCACTTCTGCAAAGCATCAAACACAACGATTCGAACAAAATTTTACTCCGCGATACGATGGGCAAAGAACAACGATTGAGGGACAGGACCACTCACCGGGGGGGCGTCGTAGCCGTGCTCGAGGCCGCGGTCCTCCCCTTCCTTGGGGATCTTGTCCTCGGCCAGCTTCATGAGCTTCGTCCACATGGCTGCCAAGGTCGTGTCCATGTCCTCGGGCTTTTGTGCCCACATCGGGGTGGCCCGAAGTTGGAGAGGGAGTATGCGGCGGTTGAGCATGATGTTGATAACGTCGGCAAGCTCAACCTTCCCCACGGTAGACCACCACAAGATCCTATCGATCAGGGTCTCCACCTCTTCTGGGTTCCCCCAGGCGAAGCCCTTCTCCTTCCAGGATTTGAGCTTCCTGGGGGCACGGGTGAGAAAGCCGGGACCTCGGTCTGGCCAGGGGCGAGTGGTTCAGTGATATAAAACCACTCTCTTTGCCACTCCTTCACCGTCTCGATGAAGGTGCCCTTGAACCAGGTGGCCCCCTGGTTTTTGCTGATCATGGCTCCCCCGCACTCCACAAGATCCGAGCCACTGGACTTCGGTTTAATCCAGAAGAGCATCAGCCACAAACCGAAGTGCGGCTCGCAGCGGAGGAAGGCCTCGCAGACTGTGATGAAGGCGGCGAGGTGAAGAACAGAGTTGGGGGCCATGTGGTGGAAGTCCAGCCCGTAGTAGTACATTACCCCGCGCACGAAAGGGTGCAGCGGGAACCCCAGGGCTCGGATGAGGTGGGGGACGAAGACTACCCGCTCCCCGGCGTTGGGAGCGGGCACCAGCTGGCCAGCCGCCGAAGCACGGGCGACGGTGGCGGGGCTCAGGTACCCCGCGCTGCGTAGCTCCGAGATGGTCGCGACCGTCACTACGGAGCCGCCCCAGTGCCCGTTGAGGGTATCGGCCATGGCTGGCGGTGGAGGTTGGGCTCGCTAAAGGAAGGCGCGGGCAGGATGGATCTGGGCGCTGGAGCTAGACGAAGCAGTGGAGGGGAAGAATGAGAGCGTGGTCGATTGCGCTGTCCACCTTTTCGCTCTTATAAGCCTGTGAAAGGCCAAGAGTCCCCCTTGCTGCGCCGATAAACTCGCTATTCCCATCAAAAATGCCATTAAGCATATGGGGGGAAACAAAATCTTGATGATATCCCTAAGAAAACGGGCACGATCTCTGCCTCAAGGGGACGTGCCAGTAAAAGGCTGCCTCAAACCACGATTTAGGGGGGGGGGAGGCAGTAACTGCTCGACCTGTCGTGGGCAAGCCTCTTCGATAAAGTTGTCAGGCCAGATTGGACCGTTCATACCTGAACAACGAGCCTTCGAGGCTAAGGCATCTACTCACTTCGGTCAGGGTGCAAGCTCGGCTGGACCTCGGATGTTAACGCTCCGATTAAGAGAAGATGGAATATGAAGGGGAACTCGTCTGTCAAGCCAAAGACTCCGGATCAGAGGTGGTGTCTGTTGAGAAAGTCGTCCTCGGCATAGAAGACCAGTTCGTGCGCTACTGATGGTGTCCTAGATCAGGGGGTGCTAGCCCAGCCGGCCCGTCTCCTCGGATGGGCCGAGGGGCCCTCGTACGTGACCAAGATGGGCTCTGGAGGCCGTACACGGGAAGCGTGATCGGGACTGTCTCTACCGAACACTTGACGTATACTCCAAGATCTCTCATGCCGCCTCTCTCCTAGATACCGACCATGTAACCCTAGGTACACTCCCTAGTGTATATATAAGCCATAGGGTTTAGCTCGTAGGAGGGAGATCAACGCAATATCGCTCATCTAGCCCTAGAAGTTAGACACATTATGATCTCGAGGTAGATCAACTCTGTATTTGATACATCTCCATTAATATAAGCAGAAGCAGGACGTAGGGTTTTACCTCCATGAAGAGGGCCTGAACCTGGGTAAATATCTTCTCCCTTGTCCTTGTTACCACCGATTCGAGATCCATAGTTCGGGACCCCCTACACCGTGGTCTGCCGGTTTTTACACCGACAAGAGGTATTTGAGAAAAAACAGAATAAACATCTAGAAAACAGAAGTGTGTATGCCTAGACAATCTTTCTAACATTTGATCAATAAAAGGCAAGGGGTAATGATCTTTTCTAGTAGCTTTATTTAATTTCCTGAAATCAATTACCATCCTATAACCAGTTACAATTCTTTGTGGAATAAGTTCATTTTTATCATTAGGAACAACGGTAATGCCTCCTTTCTTAGGGACACAATGGACATGACTTACCCATCTACTATCAGCTATGGGATAGATTATACCTGATTCCAGAAGCTTTAATATTTCCGTTCTTACCACATCTTTCATTTTAGGATTTAAACGATGCTGATGATCGACAACTGGCTTAGCATTGCTGCTTGTAGTCTGCGTAGGTATTTCCCCGAAGAGGAGAGGATGATGTAGTAAAGTAGAGATAAGTATTTCCCTCAGTTAAGAACCAAGGTTATCAATCCAGTAGGAGAACCAAGCAAAATTCCGTTAAGCGCACCTGCACACACAAAAGCAAACACTTGCACCCAACGCAAATAAGAGGGTTGTCAATCCTCTTAGCGGTTGTTTGCAAGGATTAAATCTTATCGAGGTAAATAGATAAACTAGAATACTAATTAAAATAAAAGTAAATAAATTGCAGCAAGGTATTTTTAGGTTTTTTATATGATAAATATAGA
The DNA here is from genome assembly GCA_039707655.1 of Elymus sibiricus. Lineage (NCBI taxonomy): Eukaryota > Viridiplantae > Streptophyta > Magnoliopsida > Poales > Poaceae > Elymus > Elymus sibiricus. Next base: position 22,194,664 of record CM077666.1, read on the forward strand.
CCCGGGGACCATAGTTTTCACTAGAGGCTTCTCTCTTGAGCATAGAAACATACGGTGGGTAAACAAATTACTGTTGGGCAATTGACAGAATAGCAAATAATTATGACGGATTCATGGCAATGATCATGTATATAGGCATGACGTCCGAGACAAGTAGACCGACTCCTGCGTGCATCTACTACTATTACTCCACTCATCAACCGCTATCCAGCATGCATCTAGAGTATTAACTTAATAAAAACAGAGTAACACCTTAAGCAAGATGACATGATGTAGAGAAGCAAATTCAAGTAATATGAATAAACCCCATCTTTTTATCCTTAATGGCAACAATAAAAATACGTGTCATGTCCCCTTTTGTCACTGGGATTGAGCACCGCAAGATTGAACCCATCACAAAGCACCTCTCCCATTGCAAGATAAATCAATCTAGTAGGCCAAACTAAACCGATAGATCGGAGAGAAATACAAAGCTATAACAATCATGCATAAAAGAGTTCAGAGATGACTCAAATATTTCTCATGAATAATCTGATCATAAACTCACAATTCATCGGATCCCAACAAACACACCGCAAAAGAAGATTACATCGGATAGAACTCCAAGAACATCGAGGAGAACATTGTATTGAAGATCAAAGAGAGAGAAGAAGCCATCTAGCTACTAGCTATGGACCTATAGGTCTGTGGTAAACTACTCACACATCATCGGAAGGGCAGCAAGGTTGATGTAGAAGCCCTCCGTGATCGATTCCCCCTCCGACAGAGTACCGGAAAAGGCCTCCAAATGGGATCGCGGAAGAACAGAGGCTTGCGGCGGCAGAAAGGTTTTCTCTTCTGGTTCTCTGGGGGTTTCCCAATATTTGTGAATTTATAGAAGTGGAATTATGTCAAACGGAGTCACGTGGGCCCCACAAGGCAACACGGCGTGCCCCCCTGGGGCGCGCCCTGTTGCCTTGTGAAGCCTCCGTGAGGCTTCTGGTCTCCTCCCGAAGCTTCCAAGGTTTCTTTTGTCCAGAAAAAATCTCCAAAAAGTTTCGTGGCATTTGGACTTCATATGGTACTATTTCTCTGAAAAGCCAAAAACAAGCAGAAAACAACAACTGGAACTGGGCACTAGGTTAATAGGTTAGTCCCAAAAAATGATATATAATTGCATAAAATTGCATATAAAAACATCCAATATTGATACTATAATAGCATGGAACAATCAAAAATTATAGATACGTTGGAGACGTATCAAGCATCGGGCTCCATATTAATCTTGTGTTGACATAAAGTGGGACTAATGCCCTTAAGATCATCGAGAGTATATCCAATAGCAGCATGGTGCTTCCTCGGAGTTTTAAGCAATATCTTTTCTTCATGCTTTGAAAGGTTAGCACTAATAATAATAGGATATATCTTCTTTTCATCAAGATAAGCATATTTAAGTTTATCGGGTAGTTGCTTTAATTCAAACACAGGATCACCCTTAGGTGGAGGAGGATCCCCAAGAGTTTCAACAGGCAAGTTATGCTTTAGAATAGGTGTTTGTTTGAAGAATATATCACATATCTCATTTCTTTCATTCATATGCATATCATTTTCATGGTCTAGCAAATATTGTTCTAAAGGATCAGTAGGAGGAACATCAATAGAAGCAAGACCAATAATTTCATCTTTACTAGATAATTCCTTCTCATGTGGTTGTCTACTAAACTTAGAGAAATGGAATTCATGAGATACATCACCAAACTTAACTCTAACCTTTTGTTTGACACAATCAATTTCAGCATTAACAGTATTCAGGAAAGGTCTACCAAATATAATGGGACAAAAATTATCTTGTTGTGAACCAAGCACTAAGAAATCAGTAGGGTACTTGATCTTACCACACAGGACTTCAACATCTCGAACAATCCCAAGTGGTGAAATAGTATCTCTATTTGCGAGTTTAATAGTGACATCAATGTCTTCAATCTCAACAGGTGCAATATCATTCATAATTTCTTGATATAAAGTAAATGGAATAGCACTCACACTAGCACCCATATCACATAAACCATGATAGCAATGATCTTCAATCTTAACAGAAACAACAGGCATGCCCACTATGGGTTTATTCTTATCTAGCTTATCACGTTCATTTCTAACAGGTTTAGCAATTCTAGAAGCATCATCACAGATGTAAATAACATGCCCATCGATATCGTCAACCAGGAGATCTTTAACCAATGCAATATTAGGTTCAACCTTAATTTGTTCAAAGGGTCTAGGTGCTCTAATATTGCTTTTATTAACCACGGTTGCAGCTTTAGCATGTTCCTTAATCCGTATAGGGAAAGGGGGTTTCTCAATATAAGCAGTTGGCACAACTGGATCAACATTATAAATGATTGTGTCATCTTCAACTTTAACAGGTTCCTCAACTATTTCTTCAATAGGTGGATGATATTTAAACCACCTCTCCTTAGGGAGATCAACATGAGCAGCAAAAGATTCACAGGAAGCAGCTACTATCTCAGAGTCAAGTCCATATTTAGTAGTAAACTTATGAAAGGCATCAGTTTCCATGAAAGATTTAACACGATCAAACTCAAGGTTTATACCTGACTCTTTACCTTTGTTGAACTCCCAATCTTCAGAGTTGCGTTTAATTCTTTCCAAAAGATTCCACTTGAATTCAATAGTTTTCTTCATAAAAGAACCAGTAGAAGAAGAATCGAGCATGGATTGATCATTATGAGAAAGCCAAGCATAAAAGTTCATAATAATAATTTCTCTTGAGAGCTCACGATTGGGGCATGTGTGCATCATATACTTAAGCCTCCCCCAAGATTGAGCGATACTTTCTCCATCACGAGGCCAAAAATTATATATATAATTCAGATCATGATGAACCAGATGCATAGGATAAAACTTCTGATGAAATTCCAATTTCAACCGGTTCCAATCCCACGTTCCAATATCATCACATAGCCTATACCATGTCAATGCCTTTCTGTCCAAAGATAAAGGAAATACCTTCTTCTCAACTCCATCCTTGGATAAACCTGCAAGCTTAAACAGTGCATGTCGGGATGCACCGTTCCATCTCCTGCATAAGGATTAGCTAGCAGTTTCTCTAACATACCCGAGGGAATCTCATAATAAATATTTTCAGTAGGTTTAGTAGGTTGAGGATCAACTCTTATTGCTTCCGGTCGAGGTGAAGATACCCCAAACAAACCCCTCAAAGGATTACTTTCCATAGTGACAAGTGACAGTAAATTTCAGCATGTAATATAAATGTTTCCTTACCAAATTCCACTTACCAAAGGCGCTTCACTCCCCGGCAATGGCGCCAGAAAAGAGTCTTGATGACCCACAAGTATAGGGGATCAATCGTAGTCCTTTCGATAAGTAAGAGTTTCGAACCCAACGAGGAGCAGAAGGAAATGACAAGCGGTCTTCAGCAAGGTATTGTCTGCAAACACTGAAATTATCGGTAACAGATAGTTTGGTAGCAAGGTAATTTTTAACAAGTAACAAGTAGCAATAGTAACAATAGGTGCAGCAAGGTAGCCCAATCCTGCTTATGGCAAAGGACAGACCAAAATGATCTCTTATAGTAAGCAAAGCGTTATCGAGGACACATGGGAATTTCATCTAGTCACTTTCATCATGTTGGTTTGATTCGCGTTCGCTACTTTGATAATTTGATATGTGGGTGGACTGGTGCTCGGGTGCTGTTCTTACTTGAACAAGCCTCCCACTTATGATTACCCCGTCTCGCAAGCATCCGCAACTACGAAAGAAGAATTAAGATAAATCTAACCATAGCATGAAACATATGGATCCAAATCAGCCCCTTACGGAATAGCGCATAAACTAGGGTTTAAGCTTCTATCACTCTAGCAACCCATCATTTAATTACTACTCCACAATGCCTGCCCTTAGGCCCAAAGATGGTGAAGTGTCATGTAGTCGACATTCACATGACACCACTAAAGGAAGCAACAACATATATATCATCAAAGTATCGAACGAATACCAAATTCACATGATTACTTATAACAAGACTTCTCACATGTCCTCAAGAACAAAAGTCACTACTCACAAACCATGTTCATGTTCAAGATTAGAGGGGTATTGAATATCATGAAGGATCTGAACATATAATCTTCCACCAAATAAACCAACTAGCATCAACTACAAGATGTAATCAAGACTACTAGCAACCCACAGGGACCAATATGAGGTTTTGAGACAAAGATTGAATATAAGAGATGAACTAGGGTTTGATATGAGATGGTGCTGGTGAAGATGTTGATGAAGATTGGTCCTCCCACAATGAGAGGATCGTTGGTGATGTCGATGGCTTCGATTTCCCCCTCCCGGAGGGAAGTTTCCCCGGCGGAATCGCTCCGCCGGAGAGCAAAAGTGCTCCTGCCCAGGTTCTGCCTCGAGACGGCGGCGCTTCATCCCGAAACCTTCCTCTTGATTTTTTCTTGGTCAAAACCCTTCATATAGGATAAGATGGGCCCTGGAGGCCTGCCAGCGGTGCCACAAGCTCGGGGGACGCGCCCTGGGGGGTAGGGCGCGCCCCCCAGGCTTGTCGCTGCCTGGTGGGTCCCCTGATGATATTTCTTCCGCCATTATTTTTTATATATTCCAAAATAATTCTCCGTAAATTTTCAGGTCATTTGGAGCTTCGGAGAATTTCCACCTCTTCTGTAGCCTTTTCCGGTCCAGAATTCCAGCTGCCAGCAATCTCCCTCTTCATATGAAACTTGCAAAATAAGAGAGAAAAGGCATAAGAATTGTATCATAAAGTGAAATAACAATCCAAAACACAATAAATAATAGTAGGAAAACATGATGCAAAATGGACGTATCATTGATGGAGCCCTCGAGGTTGTAGATGTCGGCGTATGTGTTGTAGGGCACTTCCTCTTGTACATCTTCTTGGGGCTGCACGTCCTCCTCGTCGGTGGCGAGTTCATCTTCATCAAATTTTCCGGTTCCGGTGCCTCTTGGTCAAACGCTGCATCTCCTTGCTATGGCACATAATGCAAAATGTTGTTCTCTATCGAGAAACGGTTAGGCATGGGAGTGCGTAGCAAGTGCCCCACTCTAGGAATTCGAATGCAATGACGACGATGGCGAACCACTACCATTGTAGCACTAGTAAGAACACTCATATTAACAAGGTTGTTACAGACAATGGGGCGAAGGTTGGTGAAGTCTAGGCCAAGGGTGTTGGCCAACATGGTGATCACTCCGCCACACACGCTATCTCCTTGTGCACAATTTCCTTGGTGTGCAAGGTGGAATAAAAGTATTGCCCCTATATTGGGCAAATAACCGACGTCAAGGTTTGCTGCTTTCCCGAGAATAAGCATGTTTTCTTCATTCACTTTTGAAACTTCTCCTCGTGCATGCAACGAGTTAGTGATAACATAATAGAAATATCAAATAGCAGGACACTCAATGCAACTTGCCCTATGCTAGTAGCCATCGTGACTCATTTGGTTGAACGAATGCCTTGGATGCGGTTCGAGGAAGTCATAGACATAACGAACATCATCATCGTTGTTTGGGAAGCCAAAGTAGTTGCACCACTCCGCGAGAGTGATGTTGAAATCTTGGTTCATAAGACAAAAAGTGATCCGCTCTTCTTCATCTTTTGGATAGTGTCCAATATTGTGCGAGAGAGTACTAAGAAACTAAAGCGTCAACCGATGAAACGTGGCATCTCCCTGATACACAAAATGTTGTAATCCAGCATTAGCACATAATAAATTTAAATCATTACCGATGCCTAGTTTGGCTATTATGGACGGACACGCCCACATGGTAGTCTTCATGTTGCTCTTGTGAAGCGTACGGTATTTGTTCTTGGCTTCACGGTCGGGGAAAACGATCCCCTGCGTGAAAACTTGTTGCTTTAGTGTGGCCTCTGTGGATGAACTCATGGCTTCACCACGAGCGATACGGGCGGACCTCCTCGTGTTCATCTCTACAAAATAAGTTTTTAGTCCAATAGATTGATACAATAGTGATCCTACGGTAACCACAACATCAAAATCCTCTAAGTACATCAACGACTCGAAGCCAAAATCAAAATCAAGATCAGAAGTATGCATACACTAATCATGGCAATGCTAAGCACATATAGCACGGATTCACGAAAATAAGTTGGGGATCGGAGGAGAAACATACCGTAGATTGATCACGCGGAAGGGTTTGAACTGAAATCGAGCGAGTAGAAAGATCTAGCAAAGTTGTGGTAAGGTTTGGAGAAGTTTGGGAGAAAGAGGAAGATGAAAGAAAGAAGGAGGAAAATTACCTACTGCCTCGGCCCCTTTGGTGGTGCTGGAGCACAGTACGAGCGCTGGTACAAGTGTGCGCACTCGTACCAGATGCCGTCTTGCGCTCTGGTGTCTAATTGTGCTGTGAGCATACCTTGTGCGAGCGCTGGTACGAGCGCGACACCGTCTTGGATTTTGAGATTTCTGTTACCTGCATGATGGCACGGTTTGAGTGCTAGTACGACCGCACGTGGTCGTACTAGACGCCGTCTTGGCCACTAGAACTTCTATTGATTTTCGTTGGCTCTTCCCACGCTTGGTACGACTGCCGGTACAACCGTGGTGGTTGTACCAGACACCGTCTTTTCTTCTGTTTTGTCTGGAACTTCTTTTTCTTTGAGAATTCCTATGAGGTTAGTTCCAACATAGCACATAGATATATTTTCCAAGCATTTAGACGTCAGTACGATACATAGCAACTTTGCACATAAATTTGGAATCATCAGCACATCTTTTTCTCAACTTTTCCTCCACAACATAAAACTTTAACACTCTCTTTATTGAAACAGACAAAACTTAAAATAAAACTTACTCTTCTACCTTATTTGTGTGGGTTGCCTCTCACAAAGTGCTTGTTTTCGGTCGGATGGCTTGACTGTAGTGATGATCACTTGGGTACAAATATGCCAAGCCCATAGCTTCGGGCATTGACGACGATGCCTTCTCCTGTGTATGTCTTCATTTTCTTTTTCCTGGGAAAATGTCTCACAACCGGATCTTTCGAAGGGAGATCAAATCTTACATTTCCCTCAAACACATTGATAGTAGCTTTTATGGTTCTAAGAAATGGCCTACCTAGAATAATAGGTGCAATGGGATCTTCACGCATATCAACTATAACAAGATCAGTCATAACAGGGCAATCATTAATTTGAATGATCACACCATGCTTAATCCCCACTGCTTGTGTAAAGGTAGAATTGGCCATGTTCAATTTAATTTCACTAGTAACAAAAGGACTAAGATTGAGACTATCATATATGGACTTAGGGATAGTGGAAACACTAGCACATAGATCACACAATGCATTAAACTTATTTAAACCAACCTCAATCTCAATAGTAGGTTTAAAGATATCCTCTTGTTTAGCGGGTAGCTTATCATATAATTTTTTTCCTTTCATCATCCAAATCACGTACCTTAGTTGCAAAATGATCAACGAAATGATTATACGCTTTGTCATTTGATACTTTAGGTAGTGGGTGTTTCATTGTCAACATCTTCACGAAGTCTGCAACTGGATAATTATATTCTGGTATATGGCTCTTATCTAGCTCTTCTGCATTTTCTTCACTACTTGTCATCATTTTGACATCCTCAACCTGGTTAGGTTCCGGTTCACCTGCAAAATTGGGTTTACCTGCAAACTTGGCTAGAATCAAAGTTTTTCTCTCTACAATTTTAGCAACATGTGCCTCCATGCTCATAGTTCTTCCATTTAAGGCTTGCACAACATCGTTAGTGAGTCCAGCAATCTTAGTGAGTCCATCAATTGACCAAGCAAGCTATCATGATACTTCAAAATATTTTTAAATGTTTCATTTTGCTCACTTTGGCTAGCAATAATTTTTTTAGAGTTTCTTCTAAAGTAGTTCTACTACCATTACTCGTTCCATTAAAATTATTTGGTGCTCCGGTGTTAGTAGGATAAGGTAACCTAGGAGCATACCCATTATTTTTCCAGTTGGGATTATAACTATTGCGAGTAATGAAAATAACATCATTAATTTCTTCTTCGGTAATTGCATTAACATTTACCTCCTCTTTACCTTTCATCATAGCAATGAGTTCATTAAGCTTAGCGATCAACTCTGTATTCTTCTCTTCAATATCATTGACCTGTTGGAAATATGCCCTAGAGGCAATAATCAAAAGGTTATTATCATATTTCCCGTTCATGATAAATGTTTATTATTCATGCTAAAATTGTATTGACAAAAAACTTGAATACATGTGAGAATACATAAACAACACCATGTCCCTAGTGAGCCTCTAATAGACTAGCTCATTGATCAAAGATGGTTATGGTTTCCTAACCATAGACATGAGTTGTCATTTGATAACGGGATCACATCATTAGGAGAATGATGTGATGGACAGACCCAACCGTAAACTTAGCGTCAGATCGTTTAGTTATTTGCTACAGCTTTCTACATGTCAAGTATCAGTTCCTTGGACCATGAGATCATGCCACTCCCAGATACCGGAGAAATACCTTGTGTGCTATCAAACATCACTTCGTAACTAGGTGATCATAAAGGTGCTCTACAGGTATCTCCGAAGGTCTCTGTTGGGTTGCATGGATCGAGACTGGGATTTGTCACTCCGTGTGATGGAGAGATATCTCTGGGCCCTCTCGGTAATACAACATCACAAGAAGCTTCATGTGAATAATGAGTTTAGTCATTGGATCTTGTATTATGGAAACGAGTAAAGAGACTTGCCGGTAACGAGATTGAACTAGGTATGGAGATACCGACGATCGAATCTCGGGCAAGTAACATATCGCTGGACAAAGGGAATTGCATACGGGATTGACAGAATCCTTGACCTCGTGGTTCAACCGATAAATATCTTTGTTGAATATGTAGGAATCAATATGGGCATCCTGGTCCCGCTATTGATCATTGACCGGAGAGGTGTCTCGGTCATGTCTGCATGTTCCCGAAACCGTAGGGTCGCACGCTTAACGTTCGGTAGCGCTAGGGTAGTATTGAGATATTAATAGTGGAAAGTACAAAGGTTGTTTGGAGTCCCGGATGGAATCCGGGATATCACGAGGAGCTCCGGAATGGTTCGGAGGTAAAGATTTATATATGGGAAGTCATATTCTGGGTTCCGGAAAAAGATCGGTTTTTTCCGGTATTGTACCGGGAAGGTTCCGGAAGGTTCCGAGGGTCCACCAGTGAGGCCCACCTACCCCGGAGGATCCACATGGACTCAAGGGCGGTGCACTAGCCCTACATGGGCCAGGCGCAGCATCCCCCTTGGCCCATGCAGCTACCCCCAAGGGATAAGATCAAATCCCTTAAAAATAGGAGATAAGACCGAAGGAGGAGGCTTTACTTGGGAGGGGGTTACTGTTTGCGCACATACTGTTCATGTGGTATTGTTCACATGGTACTATTCCTCCTCCTCTATATAAAGGAGGGGAGGGGCAGCCCTTCAGGGCCGACGGATCCGTAGTCGCTTCTCTCTCCCGTTACTCCTCCTCCACGTTTCCGTCAGCGCTTGGCGAAGCCCTGCCGGAATTCCGCTGCCACCACCACCACCTGGGCATCTTGCTGGTTCCGATCTCATCTACCTCCTCTCCCTCGCTTGCTGGATCAAGAAGGAGAGGACGCCATTGAGCTGAACGTGTCCTAATCTCGGAGGTGCCGTCCATTCGGCACTAGATCGGATTTGATCATGATTGGATCATGAAGAGTACGACTACATCAACCGCGTTACGACGCTAACGCTTTTCGGTCTACGAGGGTTCATAGACACACTCACATCCTCGTTGCTATGCATCTCCTAGATCAGATCTTGGTTGTTTCGTAGGAAATTTTTTGATTTTCATGCAACGATTCTCATCATGACCCTCTTGGTGGTAGACCTCTCAACATGCCATTGGGCATGGTTCTCTTGCATATCATCTAGCAACTTTTTTGCTTCGGCGATGGGTCTTCCCATAATAAGTCCTCCTGCAGCAGTGTCAAGCATAGTTTTGGACGTGGGAGTTTAAAGCATTATAAAACATATGAAGAATTAACCATTCTTCCATTCCATGGCTAGGGCAATTTCTTATTCCCTCCTTCATGCGATCCCACGCAAGCGCTAGTGGCTTGCTACTCTCTGTAGAGTTGTTGGGCTTCCCTGAAGAGGAAGGGTGAAGTAGTATAGTAGCAGATAGTATTTCCCTCAGTAAAGAACCAAGGTTTATCGAACTAGAAGGAGACGGCACACAAACAACGAAGGCAAGGGGGTTGTCAGTCCCTTGTCCTCGCCAATTGCAAGGATTAAATCTGGTAGTGATAGGTAATCAAACTAAATAAAATAAAGGAAATAAAAATAGCAAGCGTTTGTAGGATTTTTAGTAATAATAGAAAATGGACCTAGGGGCCATAGGTTCACTAGAGGTATCTCTCTCATAAGCATAGCATCGGTGGGTAAACAAATTACTATTGGGCAATTGACAGAATTGCACATAGTTATGATTATGATTCTTCATGGCATGATTGATATATAGGCATTACGTCCATGACAAGTGGACCATTAATCCAACTGCATCTACTACTATTACTCCACCCCAAGACCGCTATCCAGCATGCATCTCAAAGCATTAAGTTCGTACAAACGGAGTAACACATTAAGCAAGATGACACAATGTAAACAAAGTAAGACCAAGCAATATGTTTGAACCCCATCGTTTTATCCTTAGTATCAACAATACAATACGTTCCCTGGCTCGTCCTGTCACAGAGTAAGGCTAACCGCAAGATTGAACCCACTACTGTGCACCACTCCCTCTGAAGATCTACTCATCCAATTGGCCAAAGAAGAAATATAGATCAGAAAGCATACATAGCTATAAAATCACACATAGATTAAATCTCAAAAGACTCAAATAGTTTCAATGAATAATCTGATCATAGACCCACAATTAATCGGATCCCAACAAACACACCACGAGAATTACATCGAATAGATCTTAGAGGAGATCCTTGTATTGAAGATCAAAAGAGTGAGAGAAAACCATCTAGCTACTGCTATGGACCCGTAGGTCCTAAAGGAACTACTCAAACATCATCATGGAGACAGCAAGGTCAATGAAGATTGCCTCCCCAATGGTTTCCCCGTCCGACAGTGTACCGAAAAAGGCCTCCAGATGGGTTCACGGAATAACAAAGACTTGCGGTGGCGATAAAATTGTTTTGGGTTTCGCTTCATGGGTTTTGGAATATTAGAGAATTTATCGGCCTGGAATTAGGTCAAGAGGTGGCTCAGGGGCTCACAAGTGCTGATGGCACGCCCCCTACAGGGCATGCCGTGTGAGCTTGTGGGGCCATCGTGGGTCTTCTGGTCTCTCCCTGAAGCTTATAGGATCTCTTGTAGTCCAGAAAAAATCACCGTAAAGTTTCATCGTGTTTGGACTTCGTTTGGTATGGTTTTTCTGCGAAACAAAGAAATAGGCAAAAAATAGGAACTAGCACTGGGCACTACGTTAATACGTTAGTCCATAAAAACAATATAAAATGGCTTATAAAGCATACAAGAATAATAATATAATAGCATGAAATAATAAAAAAATATAGATACGTTGGAGACGTATCAGCATCCCCAAGCTTAATTCCTACTCGTCTTCGAGTAGGTAAATGATAAAAATAGAATTTTTGATGTGAAATACTACCAAGCATGTTATTGATCATGTAATTCATTTGCGGTATGAATATTGGCATACGAATGATTCAAGGCAATAGTCTAAGAATTTGACATCAAAATAATAATATATAAGAATGTTAGTAAATAATTAGTGTCTTTCAAAATATAAATGCTAAAGAACGCTCTCCCTACGAAATTATATAGCACATCATGCTTAGTCTTCCTAACACAAAGATATTAATCCTGAACTACCCCATTGACAAGCCAAGTAATCAAATCATACCTTTTCTCGCTTCAGCTTTTTCGACTCTTACGCAATACTTGAGTGTGAGTCAAGGACTTGTCACTTTGGATGGCAAAGAAAATGATGATGGGGGTTCAAGAGAAGACAAAAAGTATAAGAAAGTATCACATCAATGAGGCTGGATCGTTAGGCAATGGAGAGGCCTTACAATCGATGTTGATGCGCGGATTAGGGATTGCCATGTAACAGATGCACTAGAGGTATAAGTGTATGAAAGCTCTCTATATGAAACTAAGTGGGTGTGCATCCAAATTACTTGCTCATGAAGACCTCAAGCATTTGAGGAAGCTTGTCATCAGAATATGGAAGTCAAGTTCTATAATGTAAAAATCCCACTAGTATATGAAAGTGAAAACCATGGAGACTCTCTATATGAAGTACATGGTGCTACTCTAAAGCACAAGTGTGGCAAAAGTATAGTAGCATTGTCCCTTCTCTCTTTTTCTCTTATTTTTTTTAAGAACAGTCTCATGGACCTCATCCCCACATTTTCGAGGACTGATAAGTCTCCACCATTCTTTTCCTCACTGGGACAATGCTCTAATAATGATGATCATCACACTTTAATTTACTTACAACTCGATAAACTGAAGAATATGACTACACATGAATGCCTCTGGCAGTGTACCTGGATGTGCAATGATCTAGCGTAACATGTATAACAATGATGAATGGTGGCTTTGCCACAAATATCATGTGAGCACTATATGATCATGCAAAGCAATATGACAATGAATGCTCAAGTCATGTATATGATGATGGTGGAAGTTGCATGGCAATATATCTCGAAATGGCTATGGAAATGCCATGATAGGTTGGTATGGTGGCTGTTTTGAGGAAGGATATACGAGGCTTATGTGTGACAGAGCGTATCATATCACGGGGTTTGGATGCACCGGCAGAGTTTACACCAAGTCTCGAGGTGATAGTGGGCAATGCACGGTACCGAAGAGGCTAGCAAATATGGATAGGTGGAAGTGCTCAAGTCCGAGACATCACATTAAACATAAATAACTCAAATACTTATTGCAAAAGTTTTATTAGCCCTGGAAGCAAAGCATGACCTTTCATACCCCTAGTGGGATAGATTGGGGGGAAAAGACCGTTGCTCATCCCCAACTGCCACTCATAAGGTAGTCATTCAATAATAAACCATGCTCCATCTTCATCGCAAAACTAGAGGCTATACATGCATGCTTCGGGAATCACAAACTTTAACACCGATATTATTTACTAGACCATAATTATCCACTAATAAACTCATATATTATCTTCTCAATTTCGCAAAACTATTGCAAGGAATCAAACTCATGATATTCAGTGATCTTCATGCAAGTTTTTATTATACCACCTTTGTATACCTAACATTTTTGGACTAAACATATAACTCAAGCAAATTACCACTACCTATTTAACTCTCAAAAAGATATAAGTGAAGCAAGAGAGTGCAATCAATTTCTATAAAATATATATATATCGCCGTGCTCAAAAGATATAGGTGAAGAACATGAGCAATTGCCTTAACTCAAAAGATATAAGTGAAGCATAATGAGCATTGTGTAACTTGTGATGAATATGTGTCTCTCATAATAGGTGTGATCAGGAAACAATGATTGTGGAAACAAGCAAGCAAACAAAATAAAAACACACGACGCTCCAAGCCAAACACATATCATGTGACAAACAAAAATATAGCTCCAAGTGATATTACCGATAGATTGAAGACGAAAGAGGGGATGCCTTCCGTGGCATCCCCAAGCTTAGATGCTTGGATCTTCCTTGAGTGTTGCCATGGGGTGCCTTGGGCTTCTCCAAGCTTAGGCTCTTGCTACACCTTATTCTTTCTTCCATCGTCATCTCACCCAAAACTTGAAAATTTCAACCACACAAAACTTAACAAAACCTCGCGAGATCCATTAGTGTAATAAAATAAATCACTAACTTGGGTACTGTCTGTGACGCCCCCGACTCAATCGTGCACTAATCATACACGCAAGTGCGCACGATCAAGCCCAGGGACTCACGGGAAGATATCACAACACAACTCTAGACACAAATATAAAATAATAGAAGCTTTATATTACAAGTCAGGGGCCTTGAAGGCTCGAATACATAAGCTCGAGTTACACAAGAGTCAGCGGAAGCATCAGTATCTGAGTACTGACATAGTTAGACAAGGTTGCCTTAAGAAGGCTGAGCAAAATAACCACATCTAGATCAAAAAGGCGCAGGCCTCCTGCCTAGGAGCCTCCTAAACTACTCCTGGTCGTCGTTCGCCACGTAGTAGTAAGCTCCGTCGGGGTAGTAGTAGTCATCGACGGGATCAGCCGTCTCCGGGACTCCGTCATCTGATCGCAGCAATCGGGTATGGGGGAAAAAGAGGTAGCAAAGCAACCGTGAGTACTCATCCAAAGTACTCGCAAGACTTACATCAGAACTATTCTATTTATGCATCGGTATCAAATGAAGGGGCTGTATCTGTGGACTAGACTGCAGAAATGCCAGAATAGAGAGGAAGGCCTAGCCTATCGAGGACTAGCATCTTGCTGCGTCTTGCAGCATTAGAAGAGTGCAGATTAGTAGCATATAATAAAGCAATAAGTATATAATAGCAATGCCCAGAGATTCTTCCTCGACTCCCTGTGAGAAAGTGATCCCGGAGCTAACATATTATGTAAACATCACAGGTATCCAGTTCTAGTTGTAGTAGATCGGGATACTACACTGAGCGTCCTGTTACTGTGGACACAACTATTCGAATAGATAACTTCCCTGCAGGGGTGCACTACAGTTACCCAACACGCTCGATTAACTCTGGCCGGACACACTTTTCTCGGTCATGCCCTGCCTCGGCTGATCGACACAACGTAGTCCTACCTAGGCTCCGCAGAGAGGTCCCCGCCGGTCTACATCCTAAGTGCTCAGGGGTCTAGGGCCCATCGCCCTTTGCACTCTGGGTCGTTGCGTGCAGGGTCAACCTCACCATGTTGTGCCTCTGGGTATCTACTGTCTCCCGACCGCTATGCTGAACTAGACGTCTGACTGAGCTTTCGGAAGAAACATATGACGCCGAGTGCTAACCCGCGTGGTGGTTAGTGCGAAAAAGGCCAGAGGCCTACTCAGATCACATATCCAAACTGTTAGTGTATTGGGAGCTCGCGGAGATGATCAGTGCTCCACGATCTATGGTCCCGTCGCCCCGTCTCGTGGACTTACGACAAGGGCCAGGCCCATCTCTCTCCTGGGGCGGTCTGCCTGCCCGACAGTGCCACGTAATTATCTCGCAGGTACCCTCACGGTCAACCCGACTTCCATAACTCTCGCGGGTACCCCTCAGGGTCGACCTAACTTCGACAGGGGACTGAAGTGAAAGTAGGGTATCCGTGTGTCCATAACATCAAGGGGGAATCCGAGGAATCACCCTCGTTTGAGTCCTACTTCATGTAATCGTCAAGGTGAACTTGGAGGAATCACCCTCGAAGGGTTCACACTTGAGGGGGTGTACGACAGAGGCATCATCGGAGATGATGAAAGAGTAATCACCCTCGATAACCAACGACCGACAAGGTACGCTACAGAGATATCATCAGGAGGGAGGTAGGAGGTATCACCCTCGGCACTCGATAGTAGCTCTGCAGAGTCGTACAACTAAGGGGGTGTGCGGTGATGTGTCGGTCTCTGCACATCGATCACGTTGATCGAAACATCCGGTAGCATAGCATGGCAACATGGACAAGGGTGCGGGGCCACTGATGAATCACTAACCAACCTATACTAAGCATTTAGGATAGCAGGTAAGGTATCAACAGCTGTTACAAAAATAGGCTATGCATCTGAATAGGAGCAACCAATTACAGTAGCAAAATCTAATGCAAGCATGGGAGAGAAAGAATAGGCGATATAGGAATGATCAAGCGGGTTTTGCTTGCTCAGAAGCTTTGCTGAAAAGGAAGAAGGGTCGTCGGTGACGTAGTCGATCACGGGGGCATCGGCAGCAATCGCAGGGTCTACCGGACACGAAAGAGGAGGAAGAAACAAATAAATAATGGGCAAACAAAAGCACACAGATGCATGACATGGCAAAAAGTTTTGGTGATATGTTCTGATGCATTACTAGGCATTTTAATTGAAGATGGAAAATCCCGAATATTTTCCCAGCTCCAGGTGCTTATCGGTATATTGATCCGGAGGGGAAGGTTCCATGTTGCAGAGTTGTGGGCATGTGACAGGTATGTGGATTGCATATTCGGATTCGTTGGATTTTTCTGAACAACTTTCATATAGAAAACTTTTTCATCTGACTTACGGTTAATTTACTATGAATTTTTGAAGTTTTAGCAATATTCAGGAATTTCTGGAATTATTTTTAATTCGAATTATCTAGAATAGTACCAAAACCTTTTTGTACACAGCAGCAGCTAGCCACTGTGTATGACAGGTGGGGCTAGGGGGCCCAGTTGACTTAGTCAACAGCTCAGTCAGCAGTCAACTGAGTTGGCTGTAGACTGGTGAAACTGGCAAGTGGGGCCAGGGTGTCAGTGACTCAGAGGCTAACTAAACTGATTAAACTAATTAAACTAACGGTGGGGCCATACTGTCAGTGTAACTAACAGTAGATTAGCACTAATTAATCAAACTGACACGCGGGACCCACATGACCGAGTCAGCGGTGCACAGTCAGCACGTTGACCACGGTCAACGTGGTCAACGGGACCCATCGGGGCCACTGGCAGCGACCCTGGGTGGACCCCATGTCGAGCCAGGTCAGCGGCTGGCGCCGGAGTTGCGTCGGCGACCTCTCCAACGGCGGTTCTTTGCCGGAGATGCAAGGAAATAGCGCATGGTGGCTCAAAACGCGCGCGGTTGGGTGCTTTCGAACAGGCAGAGCATCGCGCATTCAACGGTAGCATTAGTTCGCGCGGGGGTGGCCGGCAAGGGCGCCGGCGACGAGCCATGGCGGAGGTTGTGTTCGGACCAGAGCGGAAACACAGCTACGGGGCGTTTTCGAACGTGCAAACTAGCTAGGAGGGAGGACCAGCTCACCAGGAGCACGTCGGTGCTACTGGACCGAGCCGAGCGGCCCTCGGAGCACGAGCTGGCTAGCCATGGTGGCGGCCAGAGCTCGGAACGGCGGCGGAGCTGCACGGGCCCGAAGGCGAGCAGGAAAAGGAGGGAGGAGAGGCGGAGCTCACCGAGTGGCTCAAGAAAAGCCGCTGACAGCTTAGTAGCAGCAGACGGCGGCGCAATCCGCCGGAGGTATTGCGGGACCGAGGATGAGGAAGAGCTCGATGCCTCTGTTGCAGTGCGCCCCGGCTCCAACTGAGGGTCGAGGAAGAAGAGGCGGTGGCTGGCGCAGCTCAAAGACAACTTCTCAGGGCGTGAGGGCGCCGGTGGCCGCGGGATCTGAGTGGCGCGGCGACGGCTGCGCTCTTGTGAGGAAGAGAGGAGGCGAGCGAGCGAGGGAGAGAGAGGGAGAGTGACGGAGGGCGTCCAGGGGAAGTGGTTGGGGGCCGCCCTTATCCTCCCGATGGCCTGTGGCGGCAGGTGGCGGGCAGCTGCCGGAGCCACCGTGCTCTGGCCATGGCGGTGTCGACAGCAAGGCGGGAGCAGGTAGGGGAGGCGCTGGTGGGCTGGGCCAGCGCTGGGCCTCAGGCTAGCGCCAGGTAAGTCCTTTCCCTTTTCTGTTTTTCTTCTGTTTTATCTTTCTTTAATTAAAACAGAGACAATTAGGGGAATTTTAGGGCTACCAAAACATTTTATAAAAATGTGGGACTAGGCCACATAATTAATTAGTATTATTTGGCACTGCCACAAAAAGTTTGGAGGCAAGATGAATCCAAATGAATTTTCCACATTTAAAATAGCATTTTAAAATGCTGAAATGGCACTGTTTTATTTGCTATAGTCCATCTTAGCTTAGAGGTGATGTTGTTTTCCTTAACAATCAAATGTTATGGAATTTTTGCTAAGTGATGAACTATTTGGCAACAACTTTTGTGCAACTTCATATTTCACTTGAAAAATGAATTTGAATTTAGGGAAGGAGTTTGAAATGAGATGTGATTTCACTGTGATCATTCCTTGGATAACAAAGTAGCTTAGCACTAATATGATGATCACTGTAGCTCATTTACACATGGGTGTTACACTGTCAAAGCAAGATTCATAATTGTTCTTACATAATACCTACTGTATTCTATCATCAACATGACTTATACCCCCAGATACAATCCATAGAAACTTTAAGATAAGCAAATTATGTAATAAAAACAGAATTTGTGTAAAACAGAACATCACGTAATGATCTAATTAATCATCATACTTTTGTAACTCTAAAAATTCTAAAAAATTAGGACAACGTAAATAATTTTTATAGTAGTACTGTGTAAAAGTTTCAGCAATTAATTACGTTCCAGTACAGAATGATAATTCATATACTAGACATAAAAGTTTCTGTTTTTGCACAGAACCAAATAAACAATCATCCACATCAAACTTAAGGCTTAACTTGGCACAAAATCAAAAGAAAAGATACAAACATAATCATTACAGTAGAAATAATCATGTAGACACACAAAAACAAAAAGGAAATAAAAATGACAACTATTGTGTTGTCTCCCAACAAGCTCTTTCTTTATGGCCATTAAGATAGGCTTGAGATTCTAGTGATGCTCACATGAAAGACAAGAACTGAAGCATAGAGAGAGCATCATATAGCATGTAACAAACACATTTAAGTCTAACATACTTCCTATGCATATCCATTTTATAAATAAACAAACTATCAAAACAACCAATATCTAGCATATGCAAGAAAGAAGAATGCATTAATAGTTTAAACATGAAGAGAGGTAATTTAGTGACATGAAGATTTCCAAAGCCATACTTCCCTCTCTCAAAATAATTACATGTAGAATCATAATCAAATTCAACAATATAGCTATCATATGAAATATTCTCTCCATGATCCACATGCATGCAAGTTTTATAATCTTCCAAGATAGTGGGATTAACATCAACTAAAGTCATGACCTCTCCAAACCCACTTTTATCAAAATTTTCATAAGATTGAAAGTTCTCCAAAGTAGTGCGATTCTTTTTAAAAGTTTACGCTCTTCCAAACCCACTTTCAATAGTATTGCAAATTTTATTATCAATAATAGATTCATTATGAGGCTCAAATAAATTTCCAAGATCAAAAGAAGCATCATAATTATCTCCCCAATCATGATCATTACAATAAGTAGTAGGCATAACAAAATCATCATCAATAGTGCCTACCGACATAGTTTCACAATAAAAAGCAATATTTTCATCAAGTGTATCATCTTCATCACTTGAGTCATAAGGATTATCATATTTTTCTTTTATAACTTCTTCATTAGTAGGGGGGCTAAAAATATCAAGCTCATCAAACTTATCATCCCCAAGCTTGTAGCCTTGCATATCATTAGCATAATTGACATTAATGGAATTCATACTAACATCATTGCAATCATGCTTTTCATTCAAAGTGCTTTTATTAATCACTTTATAAAATCCTTCATAACAATTTTCAGATTCACGATTATCAAGAACTTTATAAAGATAAAGAAGCGCAATCAACTCCATCTTTTCTTTCAAAGAGCTTGTGGCAATAGCATTTTCTTCACTAGCCATTGGTTTATCATAATTAGAATTTTTAAAAAGTCCGGCTAGTGGAGAAGGATCCATATCAATATTTTTTTAGCAAGTGAAGATGCAAGAAATAGAAGGCACATGGCAACACAAGCTGAGATAGTAACACAATTTTTTTTGATATATTTTTTAGAGGAGGAGGAGGAAAAAGAGAAGGCAAATATAAAGGCAAATGGCAAAGAAAGTAAAAACAAGCAAATTGATAAACGTGAGCGAAGGCACCTGGTTTGTTTGGTGAAGCCTCCCCGGCAACGGCGCCAGAAATTCCTCTGCTACTCTCTGTAGAGTTGTTGAGCTTCCCTGAAGAGGAAGGGTGAAGTAGTATAGTAGAAGATAGTATTTCCCTCAGTACCAGAAGGAGACAGCACACAAATAACGTGAACGGTACCTGCACACACGCAAAGCAAATGCTTGCACCCAATGAAGGCAAGGGGGTTGTCAGTCCCCTTGTTCTCGCCAATTGCAAGGATTAAATATGGTAGTGATAGGTAATCAAACAAAATAAAATAAAGGAAATGAAAACAGTGAGCGATTGTAGGATTTTTAGTAATAATGGAAAATGGGCCCGGGTGCCATAGGTTCACTAGAGGCATCTCTCTCATAAGCATAGCGTCGGTGGGTAAACAAATTACTGTTGGACAATTGACAAAATTACACATAATTATGATTATGATTCTTCATGGCATTGATTCATATATAGGCATTACGTCCGTGACAAGTAGACCGTTAATCCAACAGCATCTACTACTATTACTCCACCCCAAGACCGCTATCCAGCATGCATCTCAAAGTATTAAGTTCATACAAATATAGTAACGCATTAAGCAAGATGACATAATGTAAACAAAGTAAGACCAAGCAATATGTTCAAACCCCGTCGTTTTATCCTTAGTAGCAATAATACAATACGTGCCCTGGCTCCTCCTGTCACAGAGTAAGGCTAACCGCAAGATTGAACCCACTACTATGCACCACTACCTCTGAAGATCTATTCATCCAATTGGCCAAAGAAGACTTATAGATCGGAAAGCATACATAGCTATAAAATCACACATAGATTAAATCTTAAAAGACTCAAATAGTTTAAATGAATAATCTGATCATAAACCCACAATTCATCGTATCCCAACAAACACACCGCGAGAATAACATCAAATAGATCTCAGAGGATATCATTGTATTGATGATCAAAAGAGAGAGAGAGAAAACCATCTAGCTAATGCTATCGACCCGTAGGTCCTAAAGGAACTACTCACACATCATCATGGAGGCAGCAAGGTTAATGAAGATTGCCTCCACAATGATTTCCCCCTGCGGCAAAGTACCGGAAAAGGCCTCCAGATGGGATCGCGGAAGAACAGAGGCTGGCGGCGGCGATAAAATTGTTTCGGGTCTCACTTCGGGGTTTTTGGAATATTATAGAATTTATAGGCCAGGAATTAGGTCAAGAGGTGGATCAGGGGGCCCACAAGTGCTGATGGCATGCCCCTCCTGCAGGGCGCGCCGTGTGAGCTTGTGGGGCCCTCATGGGTCTTCTGGTCTCTCCCCGAAGCTTCTAGGGACTCTTGTAGTCCAGAAAAAATCACTGTAAAGTTTCATCGTGTTTGGACTTCATTTGATATGGTTTTTCTGCGAAGCAAAGGAATAGGCAAAAAATAGGAACTAGCACTGGGCACTAAGTTAATAGGTTAGTCCATAAAAATAATATAAAATGGCATATAAATCATACAAGAATAATAATATAATAGCATGAAACAATAAAAAATAATATATACGTTGCAGACGTATCATGGCTCACGATCTTTCTGCTTAAAACTTGTTGTCTGCGAACGCAGTTGCATAATCTTTGCAGGTGGGCAAAACTTAGAAAAAATTTACTACAACATTCAATTCATGAAGTTATACTACCTCTAGGCAAAACTAGAAGCCATTCTTTAGGTTTTCCTCTCAAAGAGAAAGGAAATAGAAGCAACTTCAAAGCGTCAAGATCATAGTCTTTTATACGTGTCATATTACACAACTCAGAAAAATTATGCAAGTGCATACCGGCATCTTCAGAAGCTGAGCCTCCAAATTGGTCTTGTTGAACCATAGATACTAAGTTGGGTTTAATCTCATATTGCTCGGTAGCAACATTAGGTTGTGCTATGGGTTCGCGCATAAAGCTATTGCTTGGAGCAGCGAAGCTTCCAAGGTTACGAGCCATAATTTTTTTTTTGGGTTTTCTAGTGACAACACTTGCAAGAAAAATAAAACTAGAACAAGAACAAAAACTGAAAATAAAAACTGAAATAAAGACTCTAACAAAAACTTTAACACAATGCAAATGATCTTGATGAGTCCCTTTAGTGATCCGGTAAATAGATAGCAACAAGGATTCTCGCCTTTTTCCAGAGAGGTGACCCTGAGTTATTGAACCCACGAGAGGATGTGCACCTTGATGACAAGGGTTTCTAACAAGCTTTCGCAAGAGTATTAAATTCCTGTTTTTAGACCGGATCGTAATCAAGTTGCAACGGAAAATACTTATAATAAAAATAGAAATGGGTATGAGGTCTTAATTCTTACAACCATATACTTACGAACGGGATCATTGTGATATTAATTTATGCCCTGGAAGACACCCGTCAAGATGTGCTTGCAACATATCGAAGTGGGGGATGTGTCCAAATTATGTCTTGACCGGAACGCGCCCTGCATCAAGAGTCAGTTGTCCAACCGAAGGCCCTATCCGTCACGCGGGGTTGCCTCGATAATTAAGATAGAATTAGAGAAAAGCATTGGACGTTTAATGACTAAACCTCTTGTATCCCCATAGATAGGATTCACTCTACCATAGTAAACCTTTATGTCATTGATGTTCAGAATAGCACTTCACTGTCTCCCTGCCTTTAGCCTCCCCGTGGCTTGAACTCCGTGATCCTGGGTACCTGCAGGGTCGAAGAACGTGAGAGAGACAAGAGACAACTACGATGCAATTTTATTTCACACATACGAGACGTTAGTTCAAAGTCATTCCATCTGTCCCTTCAACAAATACATAGGGTTGCAAGGCTATGCCTCAACCCATGACCTTACTGAATTACTCACACATGGCGATCGAATTGCAAGAAGAAATCATTGAAGAACACATCAAGATGAATGCTCTATTGATAATATGTCTTACAATGGTTGCCTGATGCGATACATGATTACAAGGTATGGCTAACTTGGGGATGAATGCTGCGGTTATGGTGATCGTGGTGGCTATGGAGATGGAGATGGGAAATGGCGGTGGCTAGGGTTTGTGGATGCTACTGGTGACGAAGATGGAGGTTTCGGTGATTGCTCTGATCCGATTCTGGTGTTGGCCCTTTAATGAAAGTTGTTGG
This sequence comes from Elymus sibiricus, assembly GCA_039707655.1. Lineage (NCBI taxonomy): Eukaryota > Viridiplantae > Streptophyta > Magnoliopsida > Poales > Poaceae > Elymus > Elymus sibiricus. The sequence goes on from CM077666.1 coordinate 22,217,715, forward strand.
GTTGGATGCCACGGTGCCGTGGGCACCTAGTACGGCACCGTCTTTGGCTCTGGAATGATTCCTGCCTCCTACTTGATCTCTCTTATCTCGTCTTTGCTCCTTTCCATATATTTGCTTGATTTAGTCCAGGGATAGCCCATTTTTCTGTAAAAACAAAATTCAGAGAGGATTTTGGAATTCTTTGCATTCATTAGTCATTAGTACAAATATCGGAGCTGATATCTCGGTTTTTATGAAATAAACCGATTTAAACTCAGGTGTGATGAGCGTAAAAATAACACTCATCAGATGTTTGTTCACATCTCATTCTATTTCTCGACATTCAATGTGGTTCTTATCTCCCCCTAATGCCGGAAAAATGTCCTCATCAAAAGACGACCAGCTTACTGAGCCATAAACAATTCCCCTTCTCGAGACTTTAGGTACTTTATGATTGACGGAGAATTGTACCACACATAGATCCCCATTTCTCTATGAGGGCCCATAAATGTACGCTGCGGTGGTGAAATCGGTACGTATCCAACGCAACCGAATTATCGCAGGTGGGAAATACTTGTTGATTTCCACGGACTACCTACAATGGGGAGACCGTATAATATGTAGTTGGTCAAATTTGTATGAACTATGCAGTATGTCAAAATATCTGTGTATGTACACAAAGTACCAAAATGCTCCACAGCTATGCCTCAACCTAGGCAGCAATCATCAAATGCCCACGAACTAAATTCCCCAGCATTATCCATTCTGATGGATTTTATCCTGTGCTCATGATGATTTGCTCTCAAATTAATGATCTGAACAATCAACATTGCAAATGCATGGTTCCTTATAGAAGTAAGACACACATTGGACCATCTCGCCGATGCATCCAAAAGCACTATGAAATATCTAAATATTCCATATAATAGTTGAATTTGAGCACATATATCTCATGTACAAGGAAATCTATTGACCCATCCTTTATCTTGAGATAAGATGGTCTCGTGATCAATTTCTCATTTTGCACATACGTGCATACATAATCCAATGACTTTGGAAAATTCACATTGTTAGATTGTGTCTAGTGGAACCATCAATAATTTTCTCATCATCCCTATACCAGGATGACCCAGGCGACCATGCCATATCTTGAACTTATCAAGATTCTATAAAATTATTGTATACGCCAAATGTGTATCTGGTTTAATGTATGTATAATATAATCCAGAAGATAGAGAAAACCTTTACTCTAGGATTTCTTTCAAATCCCTTTTGCTGAGTTATGAGTTGGTATTAACCTCACTCACCTCATGAGTTTCAACATAGAAACCATTACGGATATCCTTAAAACTCAGTATGGTACGAGTAGAATCTAGATACATCAATGCATTTAAGATTACCATGTAGTAGCCCTAGGGAGTGCAATTGTGGCTTGACCAGAACCAAAAATTACCCCATCACGAGAGCTTAAGGCACAAATATGTGTGGGTGTTTGTGCTTTACTATGGGCGATATGGAATTGCCGAAATGATTTTGTCTTTAACAGATCCAAACTCCCAAAAAATTTGCAGGTTGTCTTTAGAGCTAAAGGTGGATCCGTATGTAGTCCTCCATGCTACGTGCGGAGGCCCGGATGTCGACGAATTTTGGGTGCAACCGGTGGGAGACGGTCGCACAACATTTGTTCAACCGGTTTAGATGGCGATCCAATAATAGGCTATGTGGTCGAGTCATGTAATCTTGTTATTGTCCGGTTGTTCTGGGGCTTATCAGGCCTTGTACAATGCTAGGTGCCTAGGGAGATGCTTGGAAAAATAAACCGGATTTTTCTGAAGCACTAGTGCCTATTTCTACAGGAAAGACGCCTAATTAAGCGTCTGCCATGTACAAATAAGCACCGGTGCTTAAGGAAAGCCTGGTTTATTTCTCCAAGCATCTCTCTTAAGCACCTTGCATTGTACAAGGCCTCATAAGCCTTGTGTAACTGTGTGGATGCTTGCTACATTTTTCTTTAATAAAGATGACTGTGTCCATCGTCAGATGCAGAGGCCAGGGAAACCCCTACTTTTCGAGGAAAAAAAATCATGGTACTATTCTGCAGGTTGTACCAAAATTTTGCCGGTGAATACACACACGTACTAGGTGAAGTACGATGCTGGAACAATTTCTCAATCATGGCCTGACAACACATCAACATGGAAAGAAATAATAAAATTCCAGGTACTAACCATCATCATTCCTTGTCTCACCCCGAGGGCAAGGGGCATAGATTGAGAAAGATGTGGTCATAATTGCAGAGTACAAAAATAATAATATATGAAGTGGGATGATTGCCAAGATCTGCCAGTTGATCAGAAAAGCCATGATGTAGCAGTGGTGTGCGAGCCAGAGATCGACCGGAGGGTTGGGTTGGGTTGGGTTGGGTCTCTGAGTGGCATCATTGCATGCACGGGGCTAATCAGATTGCACTGGATGCTTGTCCGGTGCTAGCTAAGACCATCTCTAGTGTTACGCCGATTGGAAGAGCAAAAAGCTGCTATGTTCGGTTCAAGCAAATGTAGTGTGTGGTACACATATCTAGGACCCATCACTTCATATTTTAATTTTTCTACCTCCAGCTTTCCCCTTACCAATCTCTCCAACTCTCTCTTTCTTGCGTGACATGTGAAATCGCCATGGGCTGGAACCGAACCAATAAGTTGGTTCGACTCAAAGAGAATCTTAGTTGAGTTCGTCCTTCCCATTGTATTGAATCGATTCAAGGGCATATGAATGAAGGCTTTGAACCGCTTTTCCTGCACACTGGAGATGGTCTACCTAGTTGTGGGTCAATGCTTTCGCAGTGCCTGCCATGATCACCACCCCACATGCATCGATCGATCGATAGATTTACACACGCGGGAACACACTAAACACGCATGTACTATACGTCTGGTTTTCATCTGGACACCGAGAGGAGATATATTGGACTATCATGGCATGCACTAGCTAGAATAAAAAAATTATGAGTCCGATTAACTCAAAGGATTTCTGCTAAAAAATGTATATGTTCTTATAAGTATGTTTTAAAATTAGCCACCTTGTTCTTTTAGATGCAATTGTCCACCTTATTGCATTGCATTATGGCAAAAAAACTAGTCTTTTTATTTTGTTTGTTGCGGCAAAATAGTTGTTGCGATTCACACATGGATGAGTGGACGCGCTATTATATGGTGCAATGGGCATTCGACCTACTTGTAGTTACGATGCGACCCATGGTTGCCCACACAACATGAAATGGACTAGTCGATGGAAGAAAACAAAGAACACGGTTATCATTTGACATGATCTGACCTGATATAGGTAACATGTAAATAAAGAGCTAGCTTAGAATAGCAAGCGTGGCCCAGGAAATTAACAATGGAATAGGAGCATTTTTTGTACCTTTGTGTATGAGTAAGCTATCTTGCTAGATATATATACTTGCTAATTAACTTGTGTCGATAGGAGGTGTAGACAGCAAGGGGACCAGACATAACAAAGTCATCATAGGACCAGCTAGCTTTGCAGACACTTGCTCCGTATCTTTTGTGATTCAATAACTGGAACTTTAGGAATAGTTAACTACTGTAGGAGTGTACGAAGGTTTGTGACAATTGGCTCTGGTTTCCTGCTAGCAGAAGTGCACGAGCTATATAAAGTGAGTTTTTAGTTTCTGCATGTGATAATTCTCTTAGCTTTTCATGTATTATTCTTCATATTATCTTTTCAGTAATATTCACTAAATTATTGACAATTCAAACCGTACCAAAATAATTAATTCAATACACGTTGAATATCATCAAAGAGTGTGGATTTTCTACCCCAGAGGGTAGCTATCCCCGCCCCCCGAGATCCACTGTCAACTGGTATATAGAGATTCGTGCAACATCCTCGTGTGGTTACAATCTGCATGTTAATTATTATTGTCAAATGGTCATTAGCATTATGTGTGGACAAAACAATGTACAAGTCGTCAATCAATCTGACTCAACTGTCACACCACCCTGACCGTGATTGGATGCTATTGTCCGCATGCTACATTATTGTTTGTTTTGAAGACTAGATTCCGTGGTATGGTACGTTTGACAGTCAGCGGGTGCTGAGATGTGGCATTGACTTGGATTCCATGGTATCCCATATTACACAAATATGCACTCATTCAAAGTCTACACATGCATGCATATGTTAAAAATAGGGCACAGAAATTCAAGGTAAATGTTCACAATTCTTGTGGAACTGTTGGTGGTCATTTGTTGTGCCATGAAAGAAGAATCCAAGCCATGCATAATTGTCTAGCATGAATAGCAATCTTTGTATGGTTGTGTAACTTTATTATCAGACTTTGCTAAGGCTTTCGACTCGGTTTGTTGGGACTATCTGCTTGAGGTGCTTAAGGCCTTTGGTTTCTCGTCCAGATGGAGTGTAACACCCCTGTGTAAAGAGCTACAGTGATCACCATCTTAATGCTAATCATCTCTTCCAGATGGAGTGTAACACCCATGTGTAAAGAGCTACAGTGATCACCATCTTATGCTAAGCTATTTTGATTAAGTGAGGAATGATCATAGTGATTTCATATCTCGTTTCAAATTCCTCCACTGAATTCAATTCAAATTCAAAGTGAAATTTGAAGTTGCTCAAAAGTTGCTGGAAAATAGTTCATGTTGTAGCAAAAATTCCAAAACAAATTAATGTTCAGGAAAACAACATCACCTATTTTCCTAAAATGGGCTAGAGCATTAAAACAGTGCAAAAACAGCAACTTTAATACCATTTCCATTTTTGAAAAATTCAAATGGATTCAAAAATTGCCCAAACTTTTTGTCGCAGAGCAGAATAATGCAAAGTATTAATGTGGAGCAATTTCACATTTTACAAAATGCATTTGAGCAGCTCATTTTCTTTTTCTTAACTTCTGTAAAAAGAAAAACAGAAAAAGAAAACAAAAGGCCTAAACCGGCTGGGCCTAAGTGCACAGTGCACTCGGCCCAGCCCAGCCAGCCCTTCTCCCTCCTCCCGCTCTCTCTCCTCGCGCGTGTCGCCGTCGTCGTGGCCGAGAGCGCGCGCACCGGCGAACGGCCGACACGGCGACGCCCCAGGTCGGGCGAGGGGATAAGGACGTTCCCCTCGTCCTCCCCGTCCTCCCTCATCCACTCGTCGCTCTCTCTCGCTCGCTCCCACCGCCACCCGAGCGCATCCGCCGCCGCACGCCGTCGTTCTCGCGGCCACCGTCGTCCCCGAGCCGCGCCGCCTTGTCCATCGCCTCCGCCGTGCTCGACCACGCCGTCCGGTGCCGTCCATTCGAGCAGAGGAGCACCACAGCGCGGATCCAAGTCGCCGTCTTCTTCCTCGGGTCTCCGGCGAGCTTCGCCGATTCCGGTCGCGCTGCAGCTCCTAAGCCGTCACCGGGCCATCTTGTGCCTCCCCGGTGAGCTTCTCCTCCTCTCCCCTCTCTCCTCTGCCCTTCCCCGCGCCCGTATTGGTCGATCTCGCCGTGGCCGTGCTCGCCGCCGCAGACGAGCTCGTCGCCGTGGCCGTCGTAGTCCGAGCTCGCGTACGAGCTCATGGCCGGGCTCCTGGAGCTCGTACAAGTCGAATGCCGCCGCCCGCGTGGCCTGCCATGCCCTGGAACACCGTAGCCGGCTTCGCCCGTTTCCGACCGCCGCCTCCGCCGCTCGCCGTCGCCGTTTCCGGCCAGTTCCGGCCAAGCCACGGCCACCATTCGACGCAGCGCTGAGCGCTCGTTCGAATGGTGCCTCCCGCGTGCCAAATGGCCGCCGGACGATGAGATCCGATGGGCGCCCGTGTTTGGCGTCGCCGGCGGCTAAACGCCGGCAGCCGCCACGCTGGCTGTCACGTGGGTGCCTCTGGGCCACTGACCAGTGGGCCCAGGGGCCCCAGTGGACCTGTTGACTGGTCAACTGTGCTGACGTGGCAGCATAGTGCCACTGACCAGTGGACCCACTGCGCTTATTTAACTAATTAGGTTTTTAAAATTAATCTGATAATTAGTTAGTCACTGACATGTGGGGTCCACTCCCTAATTAACCTGGTTTAGTTTAAATTAACCTCTAATTAGTAATGTGTCTATGACATGTGGGACCCAGCTGTCAGGTTTGACCTGAACAACTGGGGTTGACTGGTGACGTCATGTTGATGTCATCAGCTACTGTTCTGGATAATGCGAATTAAATAATTATATTTAAATTCCAAAATTTCAAAAAAAGGTTTAAATCTTTGAAAATTCGTAGAAATTCAACCGTAGCTCGGATCGAAAAGTTTTCAACATGAAAGTTGATCAGAAAAACGAGACAAATCCGATTATGTGGTCAAAATGCTTGACCATCACTCCTATCTATCTGAACATGGAACCTTTCCCTCCGGTTCAGTATACCGAAATCCGGCTAAACGCCAGATATTTTCCCGCTTCGTCTGCGACATGTAGCACTGCATTAGGTCACCACCAACACTGCATATTGACATGCCATGCATCTGTATTGCTTTGATTGTTTTTATTTATTGTTTCTCCCCCCTCTTCTTATCCGGTAGACCTCGAGACCGATGCAGCTCCGGAGACCGACTACATCCCCGACGACCCCTCCTTTGCCGCAGAGCTTCCAGGCAAGCAACCCCCCCTTGACGCATGCCTATATCACCTATTCCTTCTCCCTCTTGCTTGCATTAGAAATTGCTACTGCTCTGTTTTATCCTATTCTGATGCATAGCCTGTTTTTGTAACTGCTTTTGATACTTTACCTGATATCCAAAATGCTTAGTACAGGTTGGATGGTAAACCATCTGTGGCCCCCTCTCTTGTCTTAGTTTCCCCGCTTAGCTTCTAGTGCCCCGATCGATGTGATCGAACGGGCTGAGTTCAGCACATCGCCGCACAACCCCTTAAGTTGCTCGACTCCGCAGAGCTACCATCGAGTGCCGAGGGTGATACCTCCTAACTCACTCCCGATGTGGACTCTGTGGTACAGCTAGTCGGTGGTGGATTATCGAGGGTGATTCCTCTTTCACCACCTCCGATAAAGCTTCTGTCGTACAACTTCGTCAGTGTGAATACCATCGAGGGTGATTCCTCCGGATTCACCGTGACGGATACATCTAATGGGAATCCAACGAGGGTGATTCCTCGGATTCCTCCTTGATGATTTGGACACACGGTTACCATTTAATTACTTTCAGATACTTGGTAAAGTCGGGTAGGCCCCGAGGGGTGCCCGCGAGTGATGTGGATTCGGGTTGACCGTGAGGGTACCCGAGAGTTGAATACGTGGCACGGCCGGGCATTATGAGCCCTTGCCGTAAGTCCACGAGACGGGCCGACGGGGTCACATGATCGTGAGTCTCTGCTCGTTTCCGCGAGCTTCCAACGCACTAATGGGTTAGGATATGTGATCTGAGTAGGCCTCTGGCCTTTTCGCGCTAACCAGCACATGGGAATAATATGGGTACTCGGCGTCGTATGTATCAGCCGAAGCTCTTCAGACGTCACAGTTGAGCGGCACGCGCCCGGGTTGGACCGTGAAAGCCTGCGCTTGTATTAAGGGGGCTAGGTCTGCTCCCGGCCGTCCTCGCAACACGCAGGAGTGCAAAGGGCGATGGGCCCAAGACCCCTGAGCACTTAGGATGTAGACCGGTGTGCTGGCCTCTCTGTTGAGCCTATGTTGGGCTGTGACGTGTCGATAGGCCGAGGCCGGGCATCGACTGAGCAAGTGTGTCCGGCCAGAGTTAATCGAGCGTGTTGGGTAAGTTGGTGCACCCATGCAGGGAAGTATATCTATTCGAATAGCCGTGTCCACGGTAACAGGATGCTCGGAGAATATCCCGATCTACTACAACTAGAAATGGGTTGAATATGTGGCTCCGTGATCGCTTTCTCGCAGGAAGTCGAGGAAGGATCTCTGGGCGTGGTTACTTGTACTTGTTGCTACTACTATATTTATGTACTAATCTGCACTCTTCTAATGCTGCAAGACGTTGAAGATGCTAGTCTTCGATAGGCTAGGCCCCTCTCTCTATTCTGGCATTGCTGCAGTCCAGTCCACATATACAGCCTTCCTTTGATAATGTTGCATAACTAGACTAGTTCTGATGTAAGTCTTGCTGAGTACTTTGGATGAGTACTCACGGTTGCTTTGCTTCCCCTTTTTCCCATACCCGATTGTTGCGACCAGACGATGGAGCCCCGGAGCCAGCTGCCCCAGCCGGCGACGACTACTACTACCCCTCTGGCTGATACTACTACTATGAGGAGCCCTCCGACGACCGGGAGTAGATAGGAGGCACCCAGGCAGGTGGCCTGCGCCTTTCGATCTTAGTCGTTGTTTTGCCCCGCCTTCTAAAGGCTTATCTATTTTACTTTTATGTCTGTACTCAGATATCTGATGCTTCCGCTGACGCTTGTGTTTGCGAGATTATGTATTCAAGCCCTCGAGGCCCCTGCCTTGTAATATAAAGCTTGTATGACTTTTATTTGTGTTTAGAGTTGTGTTGTGATATCTTCAAGTGAGTCCTTAGGCTTGATCGTGTGCATTTGCGTGTATGATTAGTGCACGATTAAGTCGGGGGCGTCACATGGAGGGACTTGATTGCTTTGATTCTGGGTTCTTCCTCATCTAAGGTTCTTCTCAATGGGCAGCCTGGCAGAAAATTCTCTCATCGGAAAGGGCTTAGGCAGGGGGATCCTCTTGCCCCTATAATTATTCATCCTAGCTCTCGAACCTCTGCAACATCTCTTTGTGATGGCCACTGAGATTGGTCTTCTCTCCCCGGTGATGAATCACGCCGCTAAGATGAGAATGAGTCTTTACGCTGATGACGCTGCTTTATTTTTTAACCCCGTGACTTAAGAGCTTAAATTGGTCAAGGGCATCCTGAATATCTTTGGCGGAGTATCGGGCTTGAACGTGAACCTTCACAAATGTGTGGCTTACCCGATAAGATGTCAAAATCTTAATTTGCAGAACATCCTTGCTCAGTTTGGTGGTAGTCATGGAACCTTGCCTTGCAGGTACCTTGGATTACCACTGAGTTTTAGGAATCCCAAGCGTGTGGAGATGCAGCCGCTGTTGGACAAGTTTGCCGCCCGGCTTAGGCCTTGGAAGGGAAAGTTGATGCCGCGCAAGGGGCGGCTCGAGCTTATTAACTCTATTCTGACCTCTCTTAGAACGTATTGTTTCACTGTTTCCCCCCGTCCAAAATGGCTGATTAAAAAGATTGATCGTCTTCGCCGGGCTTTCCTGTGGTGCGGTGAAGATAAGGCAGCTGGAAGCAAATGCCTGGTTAATTGGGATAAAGTGTGTTCCCCTAAAGAGCAGGGTTAAAAATTTCAACGAAATTTCAGTGAAATTTCTGAAATTTCGCATATTTCAGTGGGGCAAATGCCTGGTTAATTGGGAAAAAGTGTGTTCCCCTAAAGAAAGAGTATGGTGGACTTGGAGTCAAAGATCTTGAAAAATTCAGTTGCGCGCTTCGCCTAAGGTGGATGTGGTTTAAGTGGGACGGGTTGGACAGACCATGGAAGGGACTGCCTGTGCCTTGCAATGAGGCTGACAAGAATTTGTTCGCTGCCTGCACGCAGATCCAACTCGGAAATGGGGAACTAGTTTCATTCTGGCATGATAAATGGCTTCTGTATGCTCCGCTCAAAGTGTTTGCCTCAAGTCTTTTCAAGCTTTCCTACAGCAATAGGCTATCAGTGAAAGAGGGAATTAACAACGATAGATGAATGAGAGGGCTTCATAGCATTCTATCACTCTCAGTGTTGCTGCCGATAACATCTCTTGGGCCCTCAAGGCTGAGAAAATTTACTAGGCCAAAACTGCTTCTGAGGTTCAGTTCTAGGGGAAGATCACAAATCCCATGCTGCAGAAAGTTTGGGACGTCAAAGCGGAGGGCAAAATAAAATTCTTCCTTCGGCTTATTCTGCAAAACAGAGTTTGGACTGCGGACCGGTTGCTTGCGAGAGGATGGCCTCATATCGATTCTTGTTCTCTATGAAATCTGCAGATGGAATCGGCGAATCACCTGTTGCTTAACTGTCCTTATGCAAAGCAGGTGTGGACTTCCTTCGCCTCGACGCACCCTCAAGCGTCACCGATGGCCCTGCGAAGCACCTCTCTAAGTGGATGGTGGAGGAAGGTCTCGACGTGCATTAAGAAGAGGCAGATGAGGAGCAAAATTACGTTTGCTGTCTATGTGGTTTGGCATCTCTGGAAAGAAAGAAACAGGAGGATCTTCGAGAACTCTTCGATCACGCCTGTGGAGCTTGCAAGTTTGATCTGTGATGACCTGTGGCTCGTAGGTCCTATCCTTCGCGAGTAATCTGACCTTGTATTAGGCTTCTTTTTCTTTCTCTGTAACTGGGGCTTTGCCAGCGATTGTACAGTATTTCCCCCTGCTTTAATGATAATTGGCACAGCTCCTGCCTTCCCAGTCAAAAGATGCTAGTGGGACCTTGAGTTATGAAACAACCAACAAATTGAGAGGGACAATTATCCTGAGGCAACCCATCGAATGATAACAAGCCTGTAGGCAGCTATCCTCCTGTGCATGAGACTATTTCCCTATTTTCAAATTCTGCTCCAGTGCACAATTTATACCAACTCAATTGGATCGTAAATGTAGCGCTCATAGAATGCACTTGAATTGATACGGTAAGATAACATGAACCTTATTTATGTTAAGACCATGAGATTTATAAAATACTCATTATATAGAAATTGGATTTCAGCACCTTTATTTTTTGTTATCAACTGATTTACTAGAAAAAAAAGAAACTAATGCAGCAGACACTATAGGAAAAACATTTTAAGCCGAGTGTGCAAACCACTCTTCGAAGGCTGAATACACCTCGGTAACAGCTACGCCGAGTGCGGCACTTGGCGACAAGCCGCACTCGGCGACAAGCACTCGGCGTATATCCTGTCAGCATACGAACATAAGCCGAGTGCCTTTTGTCGGCGCCTCGGCAACACTATAAGCCCAGCCAAAGCCAGTAGCCCGCGGCAAAAAAAAGGCACCTGACCGCCAGCCCACGTTAACGGCACTCAGTTTCCATCTGTGCTAGGGGTCGACCGGGGACAGCCACATGTCCATAAAATACGCCGAGAGCCCACCGGATGCGCACGGCATAGAGGTAAGCCGAGTGTCCACTACAGGAATCAGAAAATTTGCGGTCTGTGGAGATCTTTGCTGTCATCTTTTCGTCAGGGCTGACGGCAAAGAACACTTTTTCCGTCAGCTGCTGACGGCAAAGAATGACTTTTTACAGATGGTAAAGTGAGCTCTTTGCCGTCTGCGAATAAAACACAGACGGCAAAGTATGTCTTTGCCGTCTGCAAAAAAGTAACTGACGGCAAAGACATTGTCGTCTGTGTTTTATTAATAGACGATAAAGTAAGCTCTTTGCCGTCTGCAAAAAAAAAAACACAGACGGCAAAATATGTCTTTGTCGTCTGCGAAAAAATAACAGACAGCAAAGACATACTTTGCCGTCTGTGTTTTTTCACAGACGGCAAAGAAGAAACACATGACGCGGATCGATCCCACAGATCGATGACTTGGCAGAGCCCTCCCCCCTCTCTCTCACCCCACCCACCCCACCCACGCACCTAAACCCCCGGCCCACCCCACCCACGCACATAGTCCACACCACTCCGCCCACGCACGCACTCCCTCTCTCTCATAGCCCCGCCGCCGCCGGCCCTGCCTCGCCCCACCGGCCCTGCATCACCCCGGCCACGCCGCCGGCCCTGCCTCGCCCCGCTGCGCATCTGGCTCCGCGTCTACCCCCTCGTCCTCCCCGGCGGCGCTCGATCCAGAATGGATCGAGGCAACAACATCCTCCCGCGCCATCCGAGCTAGCCGGAGGGAGCACCAGCAACAGCCGTGTAACACCCCAAAAATTTAACCATATTTTTATTAAGTAAAATTTGGCCAGAAATAAAATTTTGAATTATATTAGGTCTTTTATTAATTTCAGAGTATCTTTTCTGTTTTCTGTTTTCCAAAATTCTTCCCTCCATATAGAAATTTTGTAAAATATTGTGGGCTTTGGTAGTTTTCTTAAAACTTTTCATTTATATTTTAAACACCAGTAGGAATTATTTCCATAATAAAATTTGCCCAGAAATAATTCTTTTAATAGCATTTTCAAACCTAGAAATGCTTCTGTTGCACTATAATTATTTCAAATAATTCTTTGAAAATTCCACAAAAATTATGGGAGAACCTCTTGGTCTTATAAATCACTTTTATGCAAAAAACCCATCATGGTCCTTTGAGAATTTTGAGCACAACTTCCATTTTTCCATTCTGGTCCAATTTGAGCATTGAACTACAACCTCAATTTTTCTTGCTACAAAAATTCTGAAATTATTCCACCTTATAGTCCTTCCAACCAAACACTTATGTCCAGAGTATCAGCTCCATTTGCATCTTGTAAGACCTCCAAAGAAATCCTCCAAGTTTCTGTCCAGAACTGAATTCTCTCAAAACTTGCACTAACAAGTTTCCTCTTTTCACAAACCAATCAGGAGACACCAACCTGACAAGTCTCACATCCAAAAGTGATCCCTAACTAGCCCTAGCATTTTATCAAGCACCTCCTGTGCATGGCTGAATATGGTAACCTCATGAACTTGCACTGGGGACTTGCTCTTCTGGACAAACCAACATGCACACCATTCTTACCATCTTAGTAAACACCACCTTGTAAAATTGTAGTTCATTTGGGTCACTTGAGGACACGCTGGCATTCGGTCGAGCATGTGGCGTGCGTGTCCAGATCGTGGCCAGACTGCCTCTATTGCAGCCACTGGCATCGAGTTGCTGCCGCTCTACTGCTGCCTCCCCGGGCCCCGCAACCGCCCAGATGGCGTCGCCATGAACCGACCGACCCCTCCGACACTCCCCAACGCCCTCTAGTGCCGCCCCACCGTCCAGAGCCGCCGTCCAGCACCGCCGTCTCCGTCACGTCTCTGCCCACTTAAATACAAACGACCCGAGCTCATCCACCGCACACCAGGCTCTCCACCGACCAGGTCAACCCCCCCACCGGCCATATCTACCTCGCCGCCGGCCACAACCACCTAAGCGGCACCGTTAATGGCTGCCGCCACCTCGGCCACCTTTTGGAGTTTCCGGAACCGCCATTCCCCGCCAATTTAAGCTCAACCGAGCTCCATCCGCTCAGCGTCGGTCCTCCCTCGCCCTCCCTAAGCTTCCGCGAGCAGCAAACCGATCGGAGCGGTCATCTTCTTCAACTCCAATCGCTTCGGCCGCCGTCACTCTCCGGTTGATTCCGGCGCAACCAGAGCTTCCCCCTCTCCACTCTCTGCACCAGAAGCCTCCTCAAGGTCCCACGAATTCATCCCGCTCGCCAATTCTACCGGAGATACACCGTGGGCGAAACCCCCAATTCGTCACCGTCGGAGCTTCTCGGGAGAGCTCGCCACCGGCGACTCCGTCCACCCTAGAGGCCAAGGAGAATACCCACAGGACCGCCCCGACCCCCTGAGCTCGTGGGTGGCCTCGGTTTCCCGAACGGCACCGCCGTTCGCCGGCGAGCCTCGCCGGAGTGCCGCCTTTGTTTGGCAGGAAAGAGAGAGGGCGCGGGGCGACCATGGTCAAACCTGACCAGTGGGCCAGGTGGGGCCCACTGTCAGCGACCGAGTCCACGCCGACTCGTCTGTAAGTGGAGACGGGCTTCCCCGAGGGCGTTTTCGCGCGCGGGAAACGTATTTCCCGAATACGTCTTCGACGTCGGCAACTCCTCCGCGCGGCTGAGCGACTGGGCATGGCCCAGTGGCGCCAGGCGGCTAAACAGCGCCCAGGGCGCGCTTCTATTCAGCCCATCTGAGTGATGCTCTTTTCTCTTTTTCTTTTTCTGCTAATTTCAAATAGTTCTGAAGTGACCCTTTCACGACCAAATTTGATGATTCAAATTTCTACATACTCCTAAAATCATGCCCTATTAATCTAGCTAGGGTGAACATTTTTCCTAAGCTTAGTTTTTGTTGTATCTATTAAATAATCCATTTAGTCACTTATTTCAGCTTAGAAATCCCCTAGGAAAATCATATGAACTCCAAATCATTTGATTCTTTTTCTGTTATTCCTTATTTTTCATCTAGTTTATTTTAGTATTTATTTCAAAATTTTCCAAACAACTTTATTGTATTGTTTTCAACTTTATTGCAATATTTTTGAAAATAGGAAAAATGGAGGGAAGAGAATTTTCAAAACTTTTGGAGTGCACCCAATCTTTCTGCATGATCAAGGCAAGCATCTTGGACACTTGATATGGTGAATGTTTGGTAGTTTTCTAGCTAGAATATTAGAATCATGATTATGGTAATTTTGAATGAAACTTGCATATTGCTATTTTTGCATGCATGATCCGTTGATATTTCGTTAACCTCACTTAAACATGAAATATGGGTAAGGGTGATTATTCTCACATGCCACAGATGTCTATGTTGGTCCGGAACTAACCTGCCGGAAAGAATCAGTCACGAGAGAAAAGTGACCGTGAAGCAGAAATCTCGTGGTGACGAGAATGATCAGTGAGGGCATGTTGGGACATGCCAGATGGTGACCCTGTTGGGTACTAACGAGGAAATATATTGTGCTAACCACTGCAGGAAAACCAATACCTCCTGAGTCGACCGTAGATCGAGTCTTGTTCCGGTAAACCCCATACTTGTTTCGTGCTGCCACTGGTCCCTGCCACAGGTGGGGTACGGTTCAGTAAGTTGTTAACCCCTTTCCTGCACACACCGTACAGAGGGACCGCGATGAAGGTTTCCAGGATCCAGGTATAATGCCAGTCTTCGGGTCAGGGGGCATGGGTGTATCCGGCTGGGTCGAGAGGGGGGCACCCCTTGTAATCCGCGCGTTATAATAGTGATCCCATGCTATTCGAGACGATGGTCTCCCCGTCTTAGAGTTTTTCTTGAACAATGCTTTGGGTGATTCCTGGCATCCGGAAAGTTAATCTGGTGTGTGCTGGTTAGGTGTGTTTTCAACCCAACGGCCGCAATTGGAACTAATCTGCGTCTCGGTGCTGGCTAAAGAAATCCTTTACTTGTGGGCAAAGAGTACACCCTCTGCAGAGTTTGAAACCTATGCTAATAGCCGTGTCCGCGGTTAAGGACTACAGTCTGGGTTGGTCAAGTGTCGGTCATAGGGTCGGTCTTCGGAGGAAATAGATAAAATAGAGCATGGTTTATTTTGCAGGATATTATTGTCACTACTGATGCTATCATGAATATTATTGTTAACATGAATAATATTGTGGGCTAACCTTTTACTTTTATATGCAACCTTGAGTATCACTTGGGATGGCTAGTCCACCTGGATGCTCAATTTTATTTTCATTTCAGAGTATCACCTGGGATGGCTAGTCCACCTGGATACTCAATTTTCTTTTCTTTTCTGAGTATCACTTGGGATGGTTAATCCACCTGGATACTTAGTTCTTTTGAAGACCTCTCGAGGCATCGCTTTTGGACACCCGTTTGGCATTTCTTTTCAAGAACTCTCGAGGCGTCGCTTTTAGACACCCGTTTGGCATTTCTTTTCAAGACCTCTCGAGGCGTCGCTTTTGGACACCCGTTTGGCATTTCATTTCAAGACCTCTCGAGGCGTCGCTTTTAGACACCCGTTTGGCATTTCTTTTCAAGTCCTCTCGAGACATCGCTTTTAGACACCCGTTTGGCATTTATTTTCAAGACCCCTCGAGCGTCGCTTTTAGACACCCGTTTGGCATTTCTTTTCAAGACCTCTCGAGGCGTCGTTCTTAGACACCCGTTTGGCATTTCTTTTCAAGACCTCTCGAGGCATCGCTTTTAGACACCCGTTTGGCATTTCTTTTCAAGTCCTCTCGAGACATCGCTTTTAGACACCCGTTTGGCATTTATTTTCAAGACCCCTCGAGCGTCGCTTTTAGACACCCGTTTGGCATTTCTTTTCAAGACCTCTCGAGGCGTCGTTCTTAGACACCCGTTTAGCATTTCTTTTCAAGACCTCTCGAGGCATCGCTTTTAGACACCCGTTTGGCATTTCTTTTCAAGACCTCTCGAGGCGTCGCTTTTAGACACCCATTTGGCATTTTTCTTGGAATTCCTCGGGCGGTTCCATCGCCCGATGTTCCATTTAATTGTCTTGATTTATTACTAAAATAGTATATTTACTAAAATAGCATATGCATATAATTTAATTCATCATGATCATATGCATTCGGTATATCTTTTGTTCATAATGTTTGCGAGTACATTCAGAAGTACTCACTGGCTTGTCCCTGGCTATTTAATTGGCCAGGTCAGGATTTCAAAGAAGAATACTACCACGGCGTCCATGAGGACTAGGAGCCTAAGATAGCAGCCACGCGAGATAGGAGTTATTCTGGTCAGCCGTTCCTGTGGGATTGGAGCTTCCACCTTAATTGGAGATCTGCTACCCGCTTCCGCCATCCGCTGTTAGAAACCATTGTTGTATCATTAGACCTTTATGGTCTTGTATTCAATTCTTGTAATTGCTTGGTAATCTGTAACAAGGACGTGTCCACCAGTAACAGTAATCCTGGGGCTGGTGACGACACGAGGGGTTAATTTCTGGGATATTGTGCCCCAGAAATCCGGCCCCGACAGGCTTGGTATTAGAGCCCAGGCTGACCACTGGCTAATCCTATCTTAGCCTGGTCGCTATCCCTAGGTTTCCACACCGTCCAAATCTTTTCCTGTCCATAGATAAGCTCACCCCATCCGACAAGCCTACACAGTGACCAGCCGACATCTATTGACAGTCGGTGCCCAACCTACCAGCCCTGCCCATAGGCCGTGTGCCTGTGGCCGACACCTGAGTTGTGCCATCCACAAGCGTGCGATGGAAGACTCTGCTGGCTTATAAAGGAAGCCTTGCCCCAACTCAGCACATCACAGCCTTAGTCTCAGTTCGATATCCAACCAACAAGATGCCTGGCCCCATCATTCACAACGAGACCACCGCAAACGAGCTTGGAGACTTTGTTGTCATCCTCGCCAATCTCACCCGTCGAGCTTTTGGCACAGAAGAGCCCCCGGAGTATGTCGTGTACCAAGAGCACACGAGTGATGCCATCCACCACGTCTGGGCCACGGTGCACATCTACGAGAGGGGCACTCCGTCAGAACGCCCTACCGGTTCACCGGGAGGACGACCTCCAACGAGCCCCAAGCCATCCAACTTGCAGCCCGAGAGGCTGTAGTTAATCTCCGACATTTGTCGCCGAGGGTTAACATCCGTCCCTTCTACTACTACCCTAGACGTGAAGGCTATGGTAGCCCGACCTAGGTCGCCAACGGAGACCATGAGACGGATCCTGCCCTAGTGCATCTGGTGCGCTACCTGAGAGCGCAAGAGGCACTATTCGATCAGGTCACCCTTGATCTAATTGTGACCCGCAGGACGCTCGCTCTCCTGACCCCGGTGAGAAGTGAAGCTGCACCCGCCACTGACGCCCCGATAGTGCAGCTTGGGAGGCCAGTTGAGCCCCAAAGATCTGCCCCTGTTATCTACCCGGGCAATGCCTTCGCCTCCCCCGAGGAACTCTGTCGTCTCTTTGAGAACTGCTCCAATGGGACGGTGACCTCGACACTCCGCGAAGGGAATCACCGCTACCCTAGCCCTGTAGCTCCCCATCCGACCCCGGTCAATTCCGACACCGAAGCACATGGAGAGGCCTCGACATTTACAAGACGCGCCCGACTAGATGTCAACGAGGTGGACTGAGTCCACCAGAATTATTGTAGAGCCTTAGTGGCCCTGTTGCCCTGTATTTTTGTAGTAGCAGTTGTATGGCGGGGTAAGTTTGTAAATTACTTCTGCGCCAATGTCTTAATAATAGTATGCGTGATCTAGCATAATTTGTTGGCGTGTGGTGACAGAGTAAATTCTAGACGTGACTGCCGCACCCCCCCCTAACCGACACACAGTAATACGACACCTTCCTTTTTGGGGATTGAGGTCTGAGATTTTGACTCAGACAACCCCACGCCGGAACCGATACACAAGTCGTACTGGCGCCGCCTCATGTTTCCTACCCTAGGTACCTTATAAGCGGCCGTATCCCACTCCACACCAGCAACCATCAACCTTGAGCACCGCATCCATCATTCCATCACTCCATGTTTCACTCCGGAGCCTACCTAAGAACTCCAGATGCAAGACCTGGTAGTTTTGCTAAGATTTTGTGGGATTTTACCCGCAATACCCTTGGTTCCATCCACCCACCCCAGTATGAGTTCAAATCGAGGATCACCCCTAGTTCCTCCAAATACTGGGCAGTTGTGCACATCCCACCAGCGGATTTAAACCAAGACCCTCTGTATATTGTCTTCGTCAGGAAATCCATGCCAACTCCAGGCATGGCCATAGAAATTGTTGCATATGAAGCAATTACGCGTCTTCGATTTGCGGTGCCTTGTGCCAGCGAATGGGGGTATTATTACTTTCCAAGCCGCGTAGCACCCGGAGCAGAATCAACATTCCCCTGCAGACAAATAGAGAGCGATCTAGTGCTGGCTAACCTTGTTCAATATGTCATTGCTCAGGAGCGTTTGACTCAGCAACTGATGGATTACCTTCGAATTCCTGCTGTTCTAAATTCTCGGATCGCCATTGGCGGACCACCCTTGCCAACTCAAGAGGGGCATGTTCTTCGCCTACTTCCTCCACTTCCTCCTGAAGAAGAAGAATGTGCTCCAACACCAGGAACCCTTCCACAAGACCCCGTAGATCTTACCTTGGAACCGTAGACGGTCATGAGAATAGTTGTACTATGTCTAGCACTTGTTTGCATAATTTAATCTTTGCGATGTATTTTAGGAGCGTATGTCACAAGTGCATTGCTATGATTGCGTTCTGCATATGTTCGTTTGTTGTATGCATTTAGTTCTTCCGCCCTTAACAAATCTCGAGGACGAGATTTTCATAAGGGGGGTAGAGTTTGTAACACCCCAAAAATTTAACCATATTTTTATTAATTAAAATTTGGCCAGAAATAAAAATTTGAATTATATTAGGTCTTTTATTAATTTCAGGGTATCTTTTCTGTTTTCTGTTTTCCAAAATTCTTCCCTCCATATAGAAATTTTTGTAAAATATTGCGGGTTTTGGTAGTTTTCTTAAAACTTCTCATTTATAATTTAAACAACAGTAGGAATTATTTTCATAATAAAATTTGCCCAGAAATAATTCTTTTAATAGCATTTTCAAACCTAGAAATGCTTCTGTTGCACTATAATTATTTCAAATAATTCTTTCAAAATTCCACAAAAATTATGGGAGAGCCTCTTGGTCCTATAAATCACTTTTATGCAAAAACCCATCATGGTCCTTTGAGAATTTTGAGCACAACTTCCATTTTTCCATTCTGGTCCAATTTGAGCATTGAACTACAACCTCAATTTTTCTTGCTTCAAAAATTCTGAAATTATTCCACCTTATAGTCCTTCCAACCAAACCCTTAAGTCCAGAATATTAGCTCCATTTGCATCTTGTAAGACCTCCAAATAAATCCTCCAAGTTTCTGTCTAGAACTGAATTCTCTCAAAACATGCACTAACAAGTTTCCTCTTTTCACAAACCAACCACACCATCATCTCTATCATCTAAGGAGACACCAACCTGCCAAGTCTCACATCCAAAAATGCTCCCTAACTAGCCCTAGCATTTTATCAAGCACCTCCTGTGCATGGCTGAATATGGCAACCTCATGAACTTGCTCTGGGGACTTGTTCTTCTGGACAAACCAACATGCCCACCATTCTTACCATCTTAGTAAACACCACCTTGTAAAATTGTAGCTCATTTGGGTCACTCTAGGACACGCTGGCATTCGGTCGAGCATGTGGCGTGCGTGTTCAGAGCGTGGCCAGAGAGCGTGTGTTGCAGCCACTGGCATCGAGCTGCTGCCGCTCTACTGCTGCCTCCCCGGCCCCCGCAACCGCCCAGATGGCATCGCCATGAACCCACCAACCCCGCCGCCACTCCCCCGCGTCCTCTAGCGCCGCCCCACCGTCCAGAGTTGTCGTCCAGCACCGCCGTCTCCGCCACGTCTCTGCCCACTTAAATACCAATGACCCAAGCTCATCCACATCACACCAGGCTCTCCACCGACAAAGTCAACCCCCCAAGGGCCATATCTACCTCGTCGCTGACCACAACCACCTAAGTGGCGCTGTTAATGGCTGCCGCCACCTCGGCCACCTTCTGGAGTTTCCGGAACCGCCATTCACCGCCTATTTAAGCTCAACCGAGCTCCATTCGCTCAGCGTCAGTCCTCCCTCTCCCTACCTAAGCCTCCCCGAGCAGCAAACCGATCGGAGCGGTCATCATCTTAAACTCCGATCGCTTCGGCCGCCGTCACTCTCCGATTGATTCCGGCGCAACCAGAGCTTGCCCCTCTCCACTCTCTGCACCAGAAGCCTCCTCGAGGTCCCACGAATCCATCCCGCTCGCCAATTCCAACGGAGATACACCGTGGGCGAAGGCCCCAATTCGTCGCCGCTGGAGCTTTGTTGGGGAACGGAGCATGAATTTCAAAAAATTTCCTACGCTCACGCAAGATCTATCCATGGAGATGCATCGCTACGAGAGGGGAGAGTGTGTCTACGTACCCTCGTAGACCGTAAAGCGGAAGCGTTGATGTAGTCGAACGTCTTCGCGATCCAAATCGCCGAGCGTCCCGCGATCTCATCACGATCCATCTCGCGATCCAATCACGATCACGGTCCTTCCGATGTAGCGCCGAACGGACGGCACCTCCGCATTCAACACACGTACAGCTTGATGACGCCTTCACCTCCTCGATCCAGCGAGCGATGGTGAAGTAGTAGATGAGTTCCGGCAGCACGACGGCGTGGTGACGGTGGTGGTGAAGAACAATCTCCGCAAGGCTTCGCCAAGCACTACGGAAACTATGACGGAGGATGAACTAGAGGGACAGGGTTGCCGGCACACGGCTTGGGGAAATCTTGATCTATATCGGGTGCTAGCCCTGCCCCTCTATTTATATGTTGAGCCCTGGGGTCGAAACTTGGAGAAAAATCCTCCTCAAGGTCGGTTCGGCCCGCAAGGCAAGAGTCCCACTCGGATTCCAGCACGGCAGTACCGCGTACAAGCGGTAGTACCGCCTACGATTACGGTAGTACCGCCTGTAGCGGAAGTACCGCTTACGATAAGCGGTAGTACCGCCTGTAGCGGTAGTACCGCTTAGATAAGCGTTAGTACCGCCCCAGACGCCAGCAAAACTTCCTTTTGCACCTTGCCTAAGCCTTGTGGGCTTTACCCCTTGGCCCAAATAAAGTGTTCTCGTACCCGAACATTTCGGGAAACATCCGGAACCCCTTCCGGTGAATTCCGGAACCCTTCCGGAGACCAAACACTATTATCCCATATATCAATCTTTACCTCCGGACTATTCCGAAGATCCTCGTCATGTCCGGGATCTCATCCGGGACTCCGAACAACCTTCGGTCACCAACATAACAACTCAACTATACTTATATCGCCACCAATCGTTAAGTGTGTAGACCCTGCGGGTTCGAGAACTATGAAGACATGACCGAGACACCTCTACGGCCAATAACCAATAGCGGGACCTGGATGCCCATATTGGTTCCTACATATTCTACGAAGATCTTCATCGGTTGAACCTCTATGTCAAGGATTCAGTTAATCCCGTATACTGTTCCCTTTGTTCTTCAGTATGTTACTTGCCCGAGATTCGATCGTCGGTATCTCTATACCTACTTCAATCTCGTTACCGGCAAGTCTCTTTACTCGTTCCGTAATACAAGATCCTGTGGCTAACTCTTTAGTCACTTTGCTTGCAAGGCTCATTGTGATGTTGTATTACCGAGTGGGCCCTGAGATACCTCTCCGTCACACGGAGTAACAAATCCCAGTCTTGATCCATGCCAACCCAACAGACACCCTCGGAGATACCTGTAGAGCACCTTTATAGTCACCCAGTTACGTTGTGACGTTTGATACACACAAGGTATTCCTCCGGTGTCAGTGAGTTGCATGATCTCATGGTCATAGGAACAGATACTTGACATGCAGAAAACAATAGCAATAAACTGACACGATCATATGCTATGTTCGTAGTTTGGGTCTTGTCCATCACATCATTCTCCTAATGATGTGATCCCGTTATCAAATGACATCTCATGTCTATGGCTAGGAAACCTTAACCATCTTTGATCAACGAGCTAGTTAACTAGAGGCATACTAGGGACACAGTGTTGTCTATGTACCCACACATGTATTTGAGTTTCCAATCAATACAATTATAGCATGGATAATAAAAGATTATCACGAACAAGGAAATATGATAATAACTAAATTATTATTGCCTCTAGGGCATATTTCCAACAGTCTCCCACTTGCACTAGAGTCAATAATCTAGTTCACATCACCATGTGATTTACATTGTTCTAACACCCAATGAGTTCTGGGGTTCGATCATGCTTTGCATGTGAGAGAGGTCTTTAGTCAACGGGTCTGCGACATTCAGATCCGTGTGTACTTTGCAAATCTCTATGTCATACTGTAGACACTGCTACCACACTCCACTTGGAGCTATTCCAAATGGCTGCTCCACTATATGTATCCTGACTGCTACTCAGAGTCGTCCGGATAGGTGTCAAAGCTTGCATCGACGTAACCCTTTACGACGAACTCTTTATCACCTCCATAATCGAGAAATATTTCCTTAGTCCTCTAGTTACTAAGGATAATCTTGACCGCTGTACAGTAATCCACTCCTGGATCACTCTTGTACCCCTTGACAGAATCATGGCAAGGCACACATCAGGTGCGGTACACAACATGGCATACTATACAGAGCCTATGGATAAGGCATAGGGGACGACCTTCGTCCTTTCTGTTTCTTCTGCCGTGGTCGAGTTTTGAGTCTCACTCAACTCCACACCTTACAAATCAGGCAAGAACTATTTCTTTGACTGATCCATTTTGAACTCTTTCAAAATCTTGTCATGGTATGTACTCATTGAAAGTTTTATCAGACGTCTTGATCTATCTCTATAGATCTTGATGCCCAATATTTAAGTTGCTTCATTCCAGGTCTTCCTTTGAAAAACTCCTTTCAAACAACCCTTTATGCTTTCTAGAAATTCTACATCATTTCCGATCAATCAATATGTCAACCACATATACTTATCAGAAATTCTATAGTGCTCCCACTCACTTTATTGTAAATACAAGTTTCACATAAACTTTGTATAGACACATAAACTTTGATCACCTCATCAAAGTGTATATTCCAACTCCGAGATGCTTGCTCCAGTCCATAGAAGGATCGCTGGAGTTTGCATACATTTTAGCATCCTTAGGACTGACAAAACCTTCCGGTTGTATCACATACAACCTTTCCTCACAGATACCATTAAGGAAACGATGTTTTGACATCCATCTGCCAGATTTCATAATCGAAAAATGCAGCAACTGCTAACATAATTCCAACAGACTTTAGCGTCGCTACGGGTGAGAAAATCTCATCGTAGTCAACTCCTTGAACTTGTGAAAAACCCTTTGCCACAAGTCAAGCTTTATAGACGGTGACATTACCGTCCGTGTCCGTCTTCGTTTTAAAGATCCATTTGTTCTGAATGGCCTTTCGCCCTTCAGGTAATACTTCCAAAGCCCATACTTTGTTTTCTTACATGGATCCCATCTCGGATTTCATGGTCTTAACCATTTCTCGGAATCCGGGCCCATCATCGCTTCTCCATAGCTCGTAGGTTCGGCGTTGTCCAACAACATGACCTCTAAGACAGGGTTGCCGTACCACTCAGGAGCAGTACGCATCCTTGTCGACCTACGAGGTTCGATAGTAACTTGATCCAATACTTCATGATCATCATCATTAACTTCCTCTTCAACTGATGTAGGCTCTACAGAAACATCTTTCTGCGCTGCGCTACTCTCAGGTTGAAGTAAAGGTTCAACAACCTCATCAAGTACTATCTTCCTCCCACTCAATCTTTCGAAAGAAACTCTTTCTCGAGAAAGGACCCGTTTTAGCAACAAACACTTTGTGCTTGGATCTGAGATAGAAGGTTTACCCAACTGTTACGTTAGGGTATTCTATGAAGATGCATTTGTCCGCTTTGGGTTCGAGCTCATTAGGTGAAAACCCTTTTTCACATAAGCGTCGCAGCCCCAAACATTAAGTAATGACAGCTTAGGTTTCCACCAAACCAAAATTCATACGGTGTCATCTCAACGGACTTATGGTGCCCCTTTTAAAGTGAATGTGGTTGTCTCTAATGCATAGCTCTAAAACGATAGTGGTAAATCGATAAGAGACATCATAGTTCGCACCATATCCAATAGAGCATGACTACAACATTCAGACACACCATTACACTATGGTTTTCCAGGTGGCGTGAGTTGTGAAACAACTTCCACATTGTCTTAAGTTGTATACCAAACTCGTAACTCAGATATTCACCTCCACGATCATATCGTAGATATTTTATCTTCTTGTCACGATGATCTCAAACTTCACTCTGAATTTGCTTGAACTTTTCAAACGATTCAGACTTGTGTTTCATTAAGTAAATATACCCTATATCTACTCAAATCATCAGTGAAGGTAAGAAAATAACGATATCCACCGCCCGCTACAACATTCATTGGACCGAACACATCAACATGTATCATTTCCAATAAGTCAATTGCCCGCTCCATCATACCGGAAAACGGGATCTTAGTCATCTTGCCCATGAGGCATGGTCCGCATGTCTCAACCGATTCGAAATCGAATGAGTCCAAAGATCCATCAGCATGGAGTTTCTTCATGCGTTTTACACCAATATGACATTTAGCGGCAGTGCCACAAGTATGTGGTACTATCATTATTAACTTTGTATCTTTTGGCATCAATATTATGAACATGTGTATCACTACGATCAAGATTCAATAAACCACTCTTATTGGGTGCATGACCATTGAAGGTATTATTCTCGTAAACAGAATAACCATTATTCTCTAACTTAAATGAATAACCGTTTTGCAATAAACATGATCTAATCACGTTCATGCTTAACGCAAACACCAAATAATGTTTATTTAGGTTCATCACTAATCCCAAAGGTAGAGAGAGCGCGCGATGGTGATCACATCAACCTTGGAAAACACTTCCAACACTCATCGTCACCTCGCCCTTAGCCTCCGTTTCTTCCGTAGCTTTTATTTCGAGTTACTAACATTTAGCAACCGAACCGGTATCTAATACCCAGGTGCTACTAGGAGTACTAGTTAGGTACACATCAATAACACGTATATCAAATATACTTCTGTCGACGTTGCCAACCTTCTTATCTACCAAGTATCTAGGTTTGTTCCACTTCAGCGACCGTTCTCCTCATAATAGAAGCACTTAGTCTCGGGTTTGGGTTCAACCTTGGGTTTCTTCACTGGAGCAGCAACTGACTTGCCATCCATGAAGTTTTCCTCCTTACCCTTGCTCTTCTCGAAACTAGTGGTTTCACTAACCATCAACATTTGATGCTCCTTTTTGATTTCTACCTTCGCAGTGTCAAACATTACGAACAGCTCAGGGATCATTATTTCCATCTCTGGCCTTTTATAGTTCATCACGAAGCTCTAGTAGCTCAGTGACAGTGACTTGAAGAACTATATCAATCACTTTCTTATCTTGAAGATCAACTCCCACTCGATTCAAGCGATTGTAGCACCCAGACAATCTGAGCACATGCTCAACGATTGAGCTATTCTCCATCATCTTGCAGGCAAAGAATCTTGTTGGAGGTCTCATACCTCTCAACACGGGCACGAGTCTGAGATCCCAATTTCAGCTCTTAGAACATCTCATATGTTCCGTGACGTTCAAAACGTTTTGGAGCCTCAATTCTAAGCCGTAATGCATGACGCACTGAACTATTAAGTAGTCATCGGAACGTGTCTGTTAGATGTTCACAACATCTATAGACGACGCTAGAGGGGGTGGCACACCGAGCGGTGCATTAAGGACATAAGCCTTCTGTGCAGCATTGAGAACAATCCTCAGATCACGGACCCAGTCCGCATTATTGCTACCATCATCTTTCAAATCTATTTCTCTAGGAACATATAAAAATTCAAGGGAACTACAGCGTGGGCCATTGATCTACAACATACAATTGCAAAGATTATTTGGACTATGTTCATGATAATTGAAGTTCAATTAATCAAATTATTTAAGAACTCCCACTTAGATTAACATCCCTCAAGTTGTCTAAGTGTAACATGATCCACATCAACTAAACCATGTCCGATCATCACGTGAGGTGGATTAGTTATCAATGGTGAACATCTTTCATGTTGATCATATCCACTATATGACTCATGTTCGACCTTTCGGTCTCTTGTGTTCCGAGGCCATATCTGTATATGCTAGGCTCGTCAAGTTTAACCCAAGTATTCTCCGTGTGTAAAACTGGCTTACACCCGTTGTATGCGAACGAAAGAATCCATCACACCCGATCATCACGTGGTGCTTAGAAGCGTCGAACCTTCGCAACGGTGCATACTAGGGGAGAACACCTATCTTGAAATTTAGTGAAGGGATCATCTTATAATGCTACCGTCGTCCTAAGCAAAATAAGATGCATAAAAGGATTAACATCACATGCAATTCAATATGTGACATGATATGGCCATCATCGTCTTGTGCTTTTGATCTCCATCAGCAAAGCACCGTCATGATCTCCATCGTCACCGGGTTGACACCATGATCTCCATCGTAGCGTCGTGACACCTTGATCTCCATCGCAGCGTCGTGGTCGTCTCGCCGGCTATTGCTACAATTACTACTGCTAACTCAAAGCGGTAAAGTAAAGCAATTACATAGCGTTGGCATTGCATACAATAAAGAGAAAACCATAAGGCTCCTGCCGGTTGCCTGATAACTTACAAAACATGATCATCTCATACAACAACTAATATCACATCATGTTTTGGCCATATCACATCACCAGCATACCCTGCAAAAACAAGTTAGACATCCTCTACTTTGTTGTTGCAAATTTTACGTGGCTGCTACGTGTTTGCAAGAACCGTTCTTACCTACGCAAAACCACAACGTGGTGTAGTGATTGCTTTTTGATCTTCTAAAAGAACCCTCTTCATTGAAACCGATTCAACTAAAGTGAGATATACAGACACCCGCCAGTCACCTTTATACAACGAGTGCACGTGGCGGTGAAACCAGTCTCGCGTAAGCGTACGCGTAATGTCGGTCCGGGCCGCTTCATCTCACAATACCGCCGAATCAAGTATCAACTAGTAACGGCAAGCAATATGTATACACCCACGCCGACAACTCACTTGTGTTCTACTTGTGCAAATCACATCTACGCATAGACCTGGCTCTGATACCACGGTTGGGGAACGGAGCATGAATTTCAAAAAAATTCCTACGCTCACGCAAGATCTATCCATGGAGATGCATCGCTACGAGAGGGGAGAGTGTGTCTACGTACCCTCATAGACCGTTAAGCGGAAGCGTTAAGAAACGCGGTTGATGTAGTCGAACGTCTTCGCGATCCAAATCGCCGAGCGTCCCGCGATCTCATCACGATCCGTCTCGCCATCCAATCACGATCACGGTCCTTCCGATGTAGCGCCGAACGGATGGCACCTCCGTGTTCAACACACGTACAGCTTGATGACACCTTCACCTCCTCGATCCAGCAAGCGATGGTGAAGTATTAGATGAGTTCCAGCAGCACGACGGCGTGGTGACGGTGGTGGTGAAGAACAATCTCCGCAAGGCTTCGCCAAGCACTACGGAAACTATGACGGAGGATGAACTAGAGGGACAGGGTTGCCGGCACACGGCTTGGGGAAATCTTGATCTATATCAGGTGCTAGCCCTGCCCCTCTATTTATATGTTGAGCCCTAGGGTCTAAACTTGGAGAAAAAGCATCCTCAAGGTCGGTTTGGCCCGCAAGGCAAGAGTCCCACTCGGATTCCAGCACGGCAGTACCGCGTACAAGCGGTAGTACCGCTTACGATAAGCGGTAGTACCGCCTGTAGCGGTAGTACCGCTTACGATAAGCGGTAGTACCGCCCCAGACGCCAACAAAACTTCCTTTTGCACCTTGCCTAAGCCTCGTGGGCTTTACCCCTTGGCCCAAATAAAGTGTTCTCGTACCCGAACATTTCGGGAAACATCCGGAACCCCTTCCGGTGAATTCCGAAACCCTTCCGGAGACCAAACACTATTATCCCATATATCAATCTTTACCTCCGGACTATTCCGGAGATCCTCGTCATGTCCGGGATCTCATCTGGGACTCCGAACAACCTTCGGTCACCAACATAACAACTCAACTATACTTATATCGCCACCAAACGTTAAGTGTGTAGACCCTGCGGGTTCGAGAACTATGCAGACATGACCGAGACACCTCTACGGCCAATAACCAATAGCGGGACCTGGATGCCCATATTGGTTCCTACATATTCTACGAAGATCTTCATCGGTTGAACCTCTATGTCAAGTATTCAGTTAATCCCGTATACTGTTCCCTTTGTTCTTCGGTATGTTACTTGCCCGAGATTCGATCGTCGGTATCTCTATACCTAGTTCAATCTCGTTACCGGCAAGTCTCTTTACTCGTTCCGTAATACAAGATCATGTGGCTAACTCTTTAGTCACTTTGCTTGCAAGGCTCATTGTGATGTTGTATTACCGAGTGGGCCCTGAGATACCTCTCCGTCACACGGAAGTACCGCTTACGATAAGCGGTAGTACCGCCTGTAGCGGTAGTACCGCTTAGATAAGCGTTAGTACCGCCCCAGACGCCAGCAAAACTTCCTTTTGCACCTTGCCTAAGCCTTGTGGGCTTTACCCCTTGGCCCAAATAAAGTGTTCTCGTACCCGAACATTTCGGGAAACATCCGGAACCCCTTCCGGTGAATTCCGGAACCCTTCCGGAGACCAAACACTATTATCCCATATATCAATCTTTACCTCCGGACTATTCCGAAGATCCTCGTCATGTCCGGGATCTCATCCGGGACTCCGAACAACCTTCGGTCACCAACATAACAACTCAACTATACTTATATCGCCACCAATCGTTAAGTGTGTAGACCCTGCGGGTTCGAGAACTATGAAGACATGACCGAGACACCTCTACGGCCAATAACCAATAGCGGGACCTGGATGCCCATATTGGTTCCTACATATTCTACGAAGATCTTCATCGGTTGAACCTCTATGTCAAGGATTCAGTTA
This sequence comes from Elymus sibiricus, assembly GCA_039707655.1. Lineage (NCBI taxonomy): Eukaryota > Viridiplantae > Streptophyta > Magnoliopsida > Poales > Poaceae > Elymus > Elymus sibiricus. Next base: position 22,247,045 of record CM077666.1, read on the forward strand.
ATCCCGTATACTGTTCCCTTTGTTCTTCAGTATGTTACTTGCCCGAGATTCGATCGTCGGTATCTCTATACCTACTTCAATCTCGTTACCGGCAAGTCTCTTTACTCGTTCCGTAATACAAGATCCTGTGGCTAACTCTTTAGTCACTTTGCTTGCAAGGCTCATTGTGATGTTGTATTACCGAGTGGGCCCTGAGATACCTCTCCGTCACACGGAGTAACAAATCCCAGTCTTGATCCATGCCAACCCAACAGACACCCTCGGAGATACCTGTAGAGCACCTTTATAGTCACCCAGTTACGTTGTGACGTTTGATACACACAAGGTATTCCTCCGGTGTCAGTGAGTTGCATGATCTCATGGTCATAGGAACAGATACTTGACATGCAGAAAACAATAGCAATAAACTGACACGATCATATGCTATGTTCGTAGTTTGGGTCTTGTCCATCACATCATTCTCCTAATGATGTGATCCCGTTATCAAATGACATCTCATGTCTATGGCTAGGAAACCTTAACCATCTTTGATCAACGAGCTAGTTAACTAGAGGCATACTAGGGACACAGTGTTGTCTATGTACCCACACATGTATTTGAGTTTCCAATCAATACAATTATAGCATGGATAATAAACGATTATCACGAACAAGGAAATATGATAATAACTAAATTATTATTGCCTCTAGGGCATATTTCCAACAAGCTTATCGGGAGAGCTCGCCACCGGCGACTCCGTCCACCCAAGAGGCCAAGGAGAGTACCCACGGGACCACCCCGACCCCCTGAGCTCGTGGGTGGCCTCGGTTTCCCGAACGGCGCCGCCGTTCGCCAGTGAGCCTCGCCGGAGTGCCGCCTCTTTTTGGCAGGAGAGAGAGTGGGCGCGGGGTGACCGCGGTCAAACCTGACCAGTGGGCCATGTGGGGCCCACTGTCAGCGATCGAGTCCATGCCGACTCGTTTGTAAGTGGAGACGGGCTTCCCCGAGGGCATTTTCGCCCGCGGGAAACGTATTTCCCCAATACGTCTTCGACGTCGGCAACTCCTCCGCGCGGCTGAGCGACTGGGCCCGGCCCAGTGGCGCCTGGCGGATAAACAGCGCCCAGGGCGCGCTTCTGCTCAGCCCATCTGAGTGATGCTGTTTTCTCTTTTTCTTTTTCAGCTAATTTCAAATAGTTCTGCAGGGACCATTTCACGACCAAATTTGATGATTCAAATATCTACATACTCCTAAAATCATGCCCTATTAATCCAGCTAGGGTGAACATTTTTCCTACGCTTAGATTTTGTTGTATCTATTAAATAGTCCATTTAGTCATTTATTTCAGCTTAAAAATCCCCTAGGAAAATCATATGAACTCCAAATCATTTGATTCCTTTTCTGTTATTCCTTATTTTTCAGATAGTTTATTTTAGTACTTATTGAAAAAAATTCCAAACAACTTTATTGTACTGTTTTCAAATTATGTAGTAATTGCAATATTTTTGAAAATAAGAAAAACGGAGGGAAGAGAATTTTCAAAACTTTTGGAGTGCACCCAATCTTTCTGCATGATCAAGGCAAGCATCTTGGACACTTGATATGGTGAATGTTTGTAGTTTTCTAGCTAGAATATTAGAATCATGATTATGGTAATTTTGAATGAAACTTGCATATTGCTATTTTTGCATGCATGATCCATTGATATTTCGTTAACCTCACTTAAACATGAAATATGGGTAAGGGTGATTATTCTCACATGCCACGGATGTCTATGTTGGTCCGGAACTAACCTGCAGGAAAGAATCAGTCACGAGAGAAAAGTGACCATGAAACAGAAATCTCGTGGTGACGAGAATGATCAGTGAGGGCATGTTGGGACATGCCAGATGGTGACCCTGTTGGGTACTAACTAGGAAATATATTGTGCTAACCACTGCAGGAAAACTAATACATCCTGAGTCGACCGTAGATCGAGTCTTGTTCCAGTAACCCCCATACTTGTTTCGTGCTGCCACTGGTCCCTGCCACAGGTGGGGTACGGTTCAGTAAGTTGTTAACCCCTTTCCTGCACACACCGTACAGAGGGGCCGCGATGAAGGTTTCCAGGATCCAGGTATAATGCCAGTCATCGGGTCAGGGGGCATGGGTGTATCCGGCTGGGTCGAGAGGGGGACACCCCTTGTAATCCGGGCGTTATAATAGTGATCCCATGCTATTCGAGACGATGGTCTCCCCGTCTTAGAGTTTTTCTTGAACAATGCTTTGGGTGATTCCTGGCATCCGGAAAGTTAATCTGGTGTGTGCTGGTTAGGTGTGTTTTCAACCCAACGGCCGCAATTGGAACTAATCCGCGTCTCGGTGCTGGCTAAAGAAATCCTTTACTTGTGGGCAAAGAGTACACCCTCTGCAGAGTTTGAAACCTATTCTAATAGCCGTGTCCGCGGTTAAGGACTACAGTCTGGGTTGGTCAAGTGTCGGTCTTAGGGTCGGTCTTCGGAGGAAATAGATAAAATAGAGCATGGATTATTTTGCAGGATATTATTGTCACTACTGATGCTTTCATGAATATTATTGTTAACATGAATAATATTGTGGGCTAACCTTTTACTTTTATATGCAACCTTGAGTATCACTTGGGATGGCTAGTCCACCTGGATGCTCAATTTTATTTTCTTTTCTAAGTATCACTTAGGATGGCTAGTCCACCTGGATACTCAATTTTATTTTCTTTTCTGAGTATCACTTGGGATGGTTAATCCACCTGGATACTTAGTTCTTTTCAAGACCTCTTGAGGCGTCGCTTTTAGACACCCGTTTGGCATTTCTTTTCAAGACCTCTCGAGGCGTCGCTTTTAGACACCCATTTAGCATTTCTTTTCAAGACCTCTCGAGGCGTCGCTTTTAGACACCCGTTTGGCATTTCTTTTCAAGACCTCTCGAGGCGTCCCTTTTAGACACCTGTTTGGCATTTCTTTTCAAGACCTCTTGAGGCATCGGTTTTAGACACCCGTTTGGCATTTCTTTTCAAGACTTCTCAAGGCATCCCTTTTAGACACCCATTTGGCATTTCTTTTCAAGACCTATCGAGGCGTCGCTTTTAGACACCCGTTTGGCATTTCTTTTCAAGACCTCTCGAGGTGTCACTTTCAGACACTCGTTTGGCATTTTTCTTGGAATTCCTCGGGCGGTCCAAGCCCGATGTTCCATTTGATTGTCTTGATTTATTACTAAAATAGTATATTTATTCTTCTGCACTGTATTAATATTTATCATATCATGCTTTAATATCGGTCAGCATATGCATATAATTTAATTCAACATGATCATATGCATTCGGTATATCTTTTGTTCATAATGTTTGCGAGTACATTCAAAAGTACTCACTGGCTTGTCCCTGGCTATTTAATTGGCCAGGTCAGGATTTCAACGAGGAATACTACTACGGCGTCCATGCAGACTAGGAGCCCAAGATAGCAGCCACGCGAGATAGGAGTTATCCCGGTCAGCCATTCCTGTGGGATTGGAGCTTCCACCTTAATTGGAGATCCGCTACCCGCTTCCACCATCCGCTGTTAGAAACCATTGTTGTATCATTAGACCTTTATGGTCTTGTATCCAATTCTTGTAATTTCTTGGTAATCTATAACAAGGATGTGTCCACCAGTAACAGTAATCCTAGGGCTGGCGACGACACGTGGGGTTAATTTCTGGGATATTGTTCCCCGGAAAGCCGGACCCGACAAACCGCCATCGTTCGAACGCCTTCCGAGCTCGCCGGAGGGAGCACCAGCCGCCGCCTGCTACTTGTAGCTTGCGTTAGTATTTTCCCTGAAGAGGAAGGGATGATGAGAGTTTATGCAAGGAGATGAGAGTTTATGCAAAGGTACTTGATAGATGTTGGTGATGTCTCCCCGGCAACGACGCGAGAAATTCTTCCTGCTACTTGCAGCTTGCGTTGGTATTTTCCCCGAAGAAGAAGGGATGATGCAGCATAGTAGAGATAAGTATTTCCCTCAGTTATGAAACCAAGGTTATCGAACCAGTAGGAGAATCACGCAACACCTCGTTAGCAGCACCTGCACACAAACAACAAATCCTTGCACCCAACGCAAATGAGGGGTTGTCAATCCCTTGGCGGTAAATTGCAGGATTAAATTGTATGTGATTGATAGATAGATTGAAACAAAAATACAAAAGAAAATAAATAAGATAAAATTGCAGCAAGTATTTTTAGGGTTTTAGTAAATAATAAAGTAGACCCGGGGGCCATAGTTTTCACTAGAGGCTTCTCTCAAGAAAATAGCATATGGTGGGTAGACAAATTACTATTGGGCAATTGATAGAAAAGCAAATAATCATGACGATATCCAAGGCAATGGTCATGTATATAGGCATCATGTCTGAGACAAGTAGACCGACTCCTGCCTGCATCTACTACTATTACTCCACACATCGACCGCTATCTAGCATGCATGTAGTGTATTAAGTCCATAAAGAACGGAGTAACGCCTTAAGAACGATGACATGATGTAGACAAAGTAAACTCACGCATGAATAAACCCCATCTTTTTACCCTTAATAGCAATGATACATACGTGGCATGTCCCTTTCTGTCACTGGGATTGAGCACCGCAAGATCGAACCCATTACAAAGCACCTCTTCCCATGGCAAGATAAATCAATCTAGTTGGCCAAACCAAATCAATAGATCGGAGAAGAAATACGAAGCTATAATAATCATGCATAAAAGAGATCAGAGAAGACTCAAATAATATTCATGGATAATCTGATCATAAACTCATCATTCATCGGATCCCAACAAACACACCGCAAAAAGTGATTACATCGGATAGAACTCCAAGAACATCGAGGAGAACATTGTATTGACGATCAAAAAGAGAGAAGAAGCCATCTAGCTACTAACTATGGACCTGAAGGTCTGTGGTAAACTACTAACGCATCATCGGAAGGGCAGCAAGGTTGATGAAGAGCCCCTCCGTGATCGATTCCCCCTACGGCGGAGTACCGAAGAAGGCCTCGGGATGGGATCTCTCGAGAACAGAAACTTGCGGCGGCGGAAAAAGTATTTCGTGGACTCCCCTGAGGGTTTCTGATTTTTTGGGAATTTATAGTTGTGGAATTAGGTCAAACGGAGCTCTATGGGCCCCATGGGGTACCAGGGCGCGCCTGCCTCCCTAGGCGCGCCCTGGAGGCTTGTGGGCACCCCCTAGGGCTTCTGGCCTCCTCCCGAAGCTTCTAGTGTTGGTATTGTCCAGAAAAAAATCTCCAAAAAGTTTCGTGGCATTTGGACTTCGTTTGGTATTGATATTCTGTAAAACAAAAACTCGGCAGAAAACAACAACTGGCACTGGGCACTAAGATAATAGGTTTGTCTCCAAAAATGATATATAATTGCTGTAATTGCATATAAAAACATCCAAGATTCATAATATAACAGCGTGGAACAATCAAAAATTATAGATACGTTGGAGACGTATCACCGCCGTCTGTCGACTTTTCCCCGTCGCCGACATCCGCTCCAAGTGCCAGCCGCCGCCGCTCTGCTTCTTGGCGAAGGAGGAGGACGAGCACCTTGACCCCCTCTGCTTCCTTGTTTTTTATCTCATTATGCAATCTTCTTGTGAGCAATATTTAGTTATTGCTGTGAAAACTAGCTAGAGCTCTGTGTATTGGTGTGTTCTTGAAAAAAAAGTATTGTTGGTTCATTTATTTTAATTGGCGAGGTGTGAACGGCCATGTAAAGTAAATGAGAAATGCCACCCCCTTCAATACGTTTCCTTGACTGCGTTGACCCTCACATGTGCATTGTTGGTTCTATTTTTTTATTTTTTTAAAAAAAATAGTGTTGCCGTCAGTGGGTTTGAGGCTGACGGCAAAGACGAAGTTGGCTGACGGCAAAGATACTCACTTTGTCGTCTGTTATTAATCGGCTGACAGCAAAGCCGGAATTTGGCTAACGGCAAAGCCTTTTCCGCCTACCCGATCAAAAGCTGACGGCAAAGTTCTCTTTGCCGACAGACTTTGCCGTCAGCTTGCTGACGGCAAAATCATTGTCGTCTGTTTTCAGGTCTTTGCCGTCAGTGCTCCACAGACAGCAAATTACCTAATTCCTGTAGTGGTCGCTACTCATCTTTTAGCTGGGCCCAGGAGCTACACAGAGGCGCCATGTGTCCATATAGTAAACCGAGTGGTTACCGCTAGGCACACAGCGTAGGTTAAGCCGAGCGTGATTTGCAAGCACACGGCGATGTCTCGAAAGACTCGTGTCGCCGGCCACGCATGGCGTAGGTGAAGCCAAGCATCGGCCCTCGGCTTTCGCGAACGCCGTGCCGCAGCATCTGGTGTTAAACTCCCCAGTAGCCGACACGTGTCACCTATAAGCCGAGTGCCTCGCATCGACACTTGGCTTAATCCAAGAGCCCTGCCATTAGGTCACGTGCTCCCAGATCATGACACATGGCTGCTAGGCCGAGTGTGGCACCCGGCATACATCAGTAAGCCGAGTGCGGCACTCAGCGTACTGGACGGCAGGTATTTTTTTGTTTGCTTGCTGGACCGTCCCTGCGTTGCAACACATGTATATATTTCAGGAATCAACAAATGTGCAAATTACAATAACTAGCACATAACAATCTCATGTTCATACTAGCAGCACGTATCCAGAAAGAGTCATATCCATACAATTAAGCATATGACCATACCTCATGTTCATACTAGCACATATCCATACACTACTAGGAAAATGCTTATAGGTAGGACATCAGTAGTAGCGCTGGAAATAAGCAAGCGCTGCTGCTAATTAGCAGTAGCGCTGGCACTGGGCAGCGCTACAAGTAATCATTTATCAGTAGCGTTGGATTCAGAAAGAGCGCTACTACTAAGAGGGACCCAACACTCCCACCGACGCTAGCTGTAGCAGCAGCGCTGTCCAGAAAACAGCGCTACTAATAAGAATTTAGCAGTAGCGCTTTATTTTACAACATCGCTACTGCTAATGGGTCCCACTTAATAGTATCGCTTTTCCTTGAAAGCGCTACTACTAAGTACAATAGCAGCAGCGCTTTCTTAGAAACAGCGCTACTGCTAGTTGCGGCTGGCGCCACCTTTCCACCCACCCACTCCCCTCCTCCCCCTTTGCCCTCTCTCCGCCTACTTTCCCCTCTCCCCTCTCTAATTAAGTTAGTTCTCCACCATTGTTGCCCTTCTTCTCTCTTCCTCCTACGTCTCTTCTCTCCCCATTAATGCCCCCTCCACCATAACTCTCCTCCATAGATGGCCTTCTCATCTCTAGCTAGCTCCATAAATGCCCCCCTACCTCATTTATTTGGCTCTCCCTCCATTCCATTAGATATAGATCTAGCTTGCTCATCTCTCTCCCTCTCCATTAGTTACCTAGCTAGTTCGAGTCATCTCTCCTCCCCAACAACTAGCTAGATCTAGCTAGCAATTTAGCCATCCACACTTTCGATCCCTATAGGTAGCGAAAGGCCTCATCCGGTCGATCGGTCTCTCTCAGGAGATAGGTGAGTAAAAAGTTGTTCATTTCAAGAATGGGAATATGTGTGTGAATCGGAATATGTGTGTTTGGGATAATGGAGAGATTTGTGCGAGTGACAGGCCCCCGAGTTGCTTATGTTTTGCCGAAATGTCGATTTATTTCCGTTTCGGTGAATTTCGAGCAAACTCGATATGTCCTATTTTTAGGCAAGGTCATGCCAAATTTTTATATGACTTTGCATGCATGCATGCATTTTATTTATAACCCTTTTCCTTGTTATACCGTGCAGTCGGTCATGAAGGTGAGTGGATGGAAGGTGGAGCGATACATGCAATCCGCGGTGATGGACATGTATGCAAATAATAGGACTAGGATTAGATGTCCGTGTACAAGATGCAAAGAAGGAGTCCATTTGGACCCTTTTGATGGTGGCAGTTTGAAGGCGCACCTGCAGATGTATGGTTTCATGGATGGCTATACTCGGTGGTTAAGTGAAGATGATGATGATGAGGACGTCCACATGGCAGGGAATAACGACATGGGGCTCGACGAAGAGATGACCGATCGACACGAAGACGATGGCGCCGGACATGGCGGCAGGGAAGAGTCCGAAAATGACGGCGGCGGAGAAGATTACGGACACGGCGAAGAAGAGTCCGGACATGGCGGAGAAGAGGCGGCGGTCACGCCGCAGTCTTCGACGCTACTAAGTGCAGTCGTGCAGGACCCTCATGTTCGAGACCTCCTTCGCAAGAGTACGACTAGCGAGAGAGCTGATTCTTGAGAGGAGGCCAAGCTGGCGCAACTTGAAGTAGTCTCGAAGACTCCATTGTATGACGGTTGCGATCTCGAGGTCACCCGCTTGAGTTTCACGCTCGAACTTGTAAAGACGAAGGCCAAAACCAAATGGACAGACAAAAGCCTCGATGAGCATTTGAAGTATCTACATAATAAAGTTCTTCCCGCAGGGGAACCTGTGTCCTACTAGTGTCGAGGAGGCCAAGAAAATCGTTTGCCCTTTTGATTTGCCGCACTTTAGGTACCACGCATGCATCAACGATTGCATCATTTATCGGGGGACGGTGCACGCGGAAAAAACTAGCTGTCCAGTGTGCAATGCTTCTCGATACAAGAAGGAAGGAAAGAAAGCTCCTCAGAAAGTTGTATGGTACTTTCCGATCACTCCCCGTCTGCAGCGGTATTTCGTAGATCCTAAGGAAGCAAAGCTCATGCGCTGGCACGCGGAGAGGACGAAGCCTGACGATGGAGATGATCCGAAGCTGAGACACCTCGTAGATGGTAGCCAGTGGAGAGCATTCAACGCCGTATATGGATTTTCTGTAGAAGATCCAAGGAACATCATGCTTGGTGCGAGTACCGATGGAATGAATCCGTTTGGAAACCAAAACACCAACCACAACACATGGCCCGTCTTTGTATGGATGTACAACCTCCCCCCATGGAAGTGCATGAAGACAAAGTACATACATATTAACCTGTATCTGGGTCTTCTGAAAGAGGAGCTAGACACGTTATGGAAAACACCGGCATGGACATGGGACGCCAGCAAAGGAGAGTATTTTTATATGAGAGCTGCGTTGATGACGACGGTGCACGACTATCTCGGTTACGGGTATGTCTCAGGCCAGGTGTGCCATGGATACTGCGGATGCACGAGGTGCATGGATGATACAACGTCTCAGCAGCTTACGTCAACGAAAGAAGGCGGGTCCGGGAAAATCGTGTACATGGGGCATCGTAGATGGCTCGAGAAGGATGACCCGTGGAGAAAGCGTGGAGATCTATTCAATGGTAAGGCTGAGCATCGAGGTCCTCCACGTAAGAGGAAAGGTGCCGAAATCAACGAGCTGTTGAAAAACTGGGAACAGTGCCTCGCGCCGGGAAAGATGAAAAAGGCGCCGGAGCCGCTACTGAAGGTATGGAAAACGAGGTCTGTTTTCTGGGACTTGGAGTACTGGCCCAATCACTACGCACCTCATTGCCTTGATCAAATGCATATCACGAAGAATGTCCTCGAGAGCTTGCTTGGCACACTGATGAACATGCCGGAGAAGACCAAGGACGGGGCGAAGGCAAGGAAAGACTTGGAAGATTTGGAGATCAGGGAAGATCTCCACATGCCGCCCCGTAAAAAGTCGACGGAGGATACGGAGACGGAGACGGAGGCGGGGGAAAGGGGCAGAAAAGTGAACAAGAAGGAGGAGAATTATTGCCCCCCTTCTTGCTTCACCTTAAGTGCGAAGGAGATCGATCAATTCATCAAGTGCCTTATGGGAATCAAAGTCAGTTCCGGTTACTGTGGGAAGATAAGCAGATTTCTAGACCCCAAGAAGAAAAGGTTCAGCGGGATGAAGTCTCATGACTGTCACATGATGATGACGCAGATACTCCCGGTTGCCATTAGAGGGATAATGGACAAGCACGTCCGTGACACGCTTACTGGTCTCTGCAACTTCTTCGACGTTATCTCTCGAAAGTCCATAAGTGTGAAGCAGCTCCGAAGGCTACAGGAAGAGATCGTTGTCATACTATGTGAGCTTGAGATGTACTTCCCGCCCGCGTTCTTTGACGTCATGGTGCATCTGTGTGTCCACATCATGGACGTCATCATCGACCTCGGGCCGACATTCCTTCATAGCATGATGCCGTTCGAGAGGATGAATGGGGTCATCAAAGGATTCGCTCATAACATGTCCCGTCCCGATGGGAGCATCGTCCAGAGGTATCTGACGCATGAGTGCATCTCCTTTTGCGAGAATTATATAGGCGTCGGAGACCCTGTTGTTGGTTTGCCCGTCAAGAAGCACGATGGGAGGCTCGGAGGAGAAGGTCACAACAACGGCCAGAGGTAATTGCACGTGGACTACTCGAATCGACGGAATGACTTTGACAGGGCTAACTTAGTAGTGCTACAACACCTAGATGTGGTAGATGATTATGTAGCACAGCACAAAGAAACCATTGCAAATAAGTACCGTGATAAGGGGATGCTCAAGACGGACGACGAAGTTACTATAGAGCACAACGCCACTTTCTTGCGTTGGTTCAAAAAGCAAGTTCTTGAAAATCCGCCGGAAGAGGGCAGTTCGGACGGATTGCTCATACACGCCTTAGCACATGGCCCCGCGCCCAAACTCGCGACCTATCAGTCATACGATATCAACGGGTACACGTTCTACATGGAGGCCAAAGACATGGACAGTGATTACCAGAACTTCGGGGTGACGATTGAATGCGTGACCGACGACGCCGGCATAACTGAAAGATTCTACGGAAGGGTCGAAGAGATCTGGGAGCTTGACTATGCTGGAATGCACAGTGCGACGATGTTCCGTGTCAGATGGGCTAAGGACATCGTAAGAGAAAACAAGTATTTCACTACCATGTCTATACCCGACGCGAAGAGCGCAACCGTGACCGTTAACGTCATCGCCAAAACTGAGCCATGGGTACACGCTAAGCACGTGACACAATTCTTCTTCATAACCGACCCGACCAATCTCAGCCGTGTTGTCGTGAGGAGAGGCAAAAGGAGCATCGTCGGAATGGATGGAGTCGCCAACGAGGAAGACTACGACCAATACGGCAACCCGATGAGGGAAGATGACGATGACGATGAAGCATACGTGAAAAGAAGAATCAATACTACATTACGTAAGAAAGATCGTACTCCATGGTTCCGGAAAAATCACAAGGAGGGGCTCAATTATTCGGCAACGAACAAGAAAGGGAAGAAGCTCAATGTGAAACGTCGTCGACGCAGCTGAGAAACCATCATTTATATATATGTATCTATTTTGTGTACGCACTTAAGTAACCGTTATCGGTCAACTTATATGTTAGCACCACATGCATTGTTCCGGTGATATTCGCGCAGTGTGGGAGGGAGACGCCGTCGTCGGGAGAAAAAAAAAACAAATACAAAAGGGAGAAAGCAATACAAAAGAAAAAGAAAAGTAAACAGAAAAGAAAAGGAAAATAATAAAAAGAAAAAGAAAAGTAAACATAAAAGAAAAGAAAACAGAAAACAAAAGGAAAATAATAAAAAGAAAAGAAAACTTGTCAGTAGCGCTGAATTATTAACCAGCGCTATAGCTAACGTAGTTATAGCGCTGTATCCTAATACAGCGCTACTACTATGTGTAATTTAGAATTAAAAAAACTAAAAACTGAAACAGTTAGCAGTAGCGCTGGATCCTAACCAGCGCTATAGCTAATATAGCTATAGCGCTGGATACTAACCAGCGCTACTACTATGTTGAGCTAACCGCCACCGCGCGGGTTCAAATTTTGCGAAGTCCCAATTTCCCCCCCACTCTCCCACCTCCCCCCCTCCTCTCTGCTGTCGCGCGCCGCCATCGCCCCTGCCCGCCGCCATCGCCCCTGCCCTCCGTCATCGCCCCTCGACGCCGGCCGGCCCGAGCCCCTGACCGCCCTCGGCCTCGACGCCGGCCCGAGCCCTTGCCCGCCCTCGACCTCACCGCCGCCGCCACCCTCGACCTCGCCGCCGCCGCCCTCTCCCGTGCCCGCCCTCGACCTCACCGCCGCTTCCGCCCTCGCCGCCGACCGCCCGAGCCCGTAAGCCTCTCCCTCTCCTCTCCCCTGCCCTCCTCTCTCTCTCTCTGTGATGAACCCTAGCTAGCTACTGTTAGTAAAATTAGGACAGATGAACCCTAGCTACTGTTAGTAAAATTAGGACAGATGAACCCTAGCTAGGCAATTTTTGTAGGTATATAAAATAGCTATAAATTAAAATTAGCTAGGCAATTTTTGTAGGTATATAAAATAGCTATAAATATAAAACAGTAGCAAAAATGCACTAAACTATATGTTAAGTCCTGGAAATTTGTTATATGATGTTGCCTAGGGCAATTTTTGTGAGTATATAAATTAGCTATAAATAAAAAACAGTAGCTCCCTTCCTAGACTTTTTTAGCTATAAATAAAGAACAGTAGCAAATGTTTAGTGAGGTCATTTTGCAAAGGTTTTTTGGTTTTTGAAAAGACCACTATTTTGCAATGTTTAGTGAGGTCATTTCACTATGTGCTCCTGTGATGCTCATATGTCATTGATGTTATATGATATATGTCATTGATGTTATATGATTTTGCAATGTTGGTTGAATGTCGAAGAATATCCGAGTGGCCTATGTTTTGCCGGAATGTTGATTCATTTCCGTTCCGGCAAATTTCAGGCGCTCCATATGTCCACTTTTTAGCAAAGGTCATGCCGAAAATTTCCGTGATTTTCGGCATGACTTGTGCTAGAAACTAGGACATATGGAGTGCCCGGGATTTGCCGGGGGGAATGAATCAACATTCCGACCAAATATAGGCTCCTTTTTTCTCTTCATTATATCTTTTATTTACAATTGTAGAATAGAAAACATGTCTATTCACGAAGAAGCCGGGGGTTCTGCTCGCCTCGACGAAGCCGGGGGTTCTGCACGCCTCGACGAAGAAGACCCCATCAAGGCAGCAAATCACCATTTCGATTACCTGGAAGAACACCAGATGGGGTGCATGGTGGCGGCAGTGGCACCAACCCCGACACCGACACCGGCACCAGCACTGGCACCGGCACCGACACCACCCCCGAGACCGGCAACGATGCTGTCGTAGCCGGTAAAGCACCGAAGCAGAAGAGGACACGAAAACCAAACGAGCTCGGCATCGGACAAATTGTGGTCACGGAGATGCACCCCAAAAAATTAGAGCCAACGGCGCCGGAGGAAGCGCGCAAGAAATGGGGCAATCAACTAGGATGCATCCTCAGGGAAACCGCCAACATCAACGACGCGAAGTTGAAGAAGATACCACATATGGAGCACATGCTCCTAAAGAAGTTGCACAACAGGTTCCTGTTCCCCGGCCGCACATAGAGCAAAGAACCGTGGGACGACGACGCCATGAAAAAGATAAATAGCAAGGCGATGGTGTCGTTCACCAACGACTTGTCCGCCTGGAAAGTTCGGGTGAAAAAAGCGATTATGAATAATGAAATGTGGTCCAAGATTCATGCTGAGAATCCGACACTTACGGAAGAGGACTTTGAAAAATTCAAGGAGACTTGCGCTAAAGATGAAACCAAGGAAAAGTCCGAGAAAATGAAGGCGCTCCAGGCCAGGAACACCCCTCCCCACCGCCTCGGAAGCCGAACGTGAAAGTCACGGAATCCTAGACCCCTTGGCGGAGTTCACCGACCCGCAGGAGCGTGACTGGATCAGGGCCCGGTACAAGTAGGACCCCGTCAAGAAGATCTTTTACGCGGACCCGAACACGAGGGAGTTCATGAGACTTTTGGTAATGGTTATATTACCACATTATCATATTAGCTTCCAATCAATTCGACTACAAGTTTTGTCACATTATTAGTAAACCATCCACGTTCCTTTTGCAGAAAGAGCAGCACCAAAAGGCAGCCGAAAGCGATGAGTCGTCACAATCGTCGGCGAGGCCCAAGTGGGACACCCCATTCAACCGGGCCCTGAACATACTGAAAAAGGTCCCGGAGGCCAAACCGCCATCCGGTGGACGTGTGCACGCCATTGGAGATGGCGCCTCGTGGAAGACGTGCTACAGCGAGGAGCCAGAGGAAAGAAGGAAGAGACGGGCGCTCAACCAGCAGACCATCGACGAGAAGTTCGCGATTGCGGTCAATAAGACCAAAGCTGAGACCAAAGAAGAGTTGCGCGGGGAAGTCCATGCAGCGGTCAATGAAGCGGTGGCTGGCGTCACGGCTAACTTCCAATCTGCAATTATTACCAACTTGATTCCGGCAATTATCGATTGGCATAAGAACAATCCAGAGAAAGGGGCAGAGGACTTTCCCCTTCCCAGCTACGTCGGGAGAAATTCGGTGAACATCACACCACCAGCACCTGCTGAAGCAACCGCAAAAGGTCCCGCTCCTGTTCATAGCAGCCCGACCTCCGTCTCTGGCATGCTCGTCGGGCCTTCGTCTATGGCTGAGCTCGACGCCCTCACGGTAATTACGCGTCATACCCTTTTCACCAGCATGTCTATATAGTCTTCCGTTTCAGTTGCCTTTCGGATGTTTGACGTCGCAGACATGTCTTCGTAGGCCAACGATACCCCGTGCACCCTACTGTACGACATCAAGGGCCAGAAGGTGGCCGTGGGAAAGGCAACGACCGTGACGCCGAAGGACCGCATGTTCCACAACTGAGAGATGCCCGATGGCATCTTCAAGGTTAACGTGGCCAGTGTCTTAGCGGGCTTCAAGGATTTGCCTCCTCCGGTACCAGTCGATGACGAGGAGACCCCTCAACGGATTGGCGCATGCAAGAGCTGGTTCTTGCCTTGGCCGAAGACTCTTCTTCGTGTCGAGGCGCCCAGTATCACACCAACGACAGCTTCTCAAGAAGGTATGAACACCACCCCACCTACCAAATTACATGCACCTGTCGTGGCGGGTGATAGCGGACGACGCGAGGGAGAGCCTGAATTACTTCCAGATGACGTCGCCCCCGTTGTCGAAGAAGCAAATGCTGATGATGACATGGAGGAGGATGATGATGACCCAGACAAGAATTTGATCACCGCCTATGATGATGGAGGATTGATGGCTCGAGATGACGAAGACTCAGGCTATGAGCATGGAGATGATGACTTGATGCTGCCTGATTTGCCGGAGCCAGAACGTCCTAAGGCAGAATGCAAAAAGTCTCTCTTCAAGCGATCCTCGCAGGAGACGCCCCCAGATGCCGCCTCTACCCAGCAACCTGAGGGCCGTCCACTGATGAGCCCGACGACACTGGGGGTGGCGGTTAGGGAAGGTATGGTGGGCTCACTACCGCCACCCGCCAAGAAGCAAAGGAGGAGACCGGACAAGAAAGGCCCTAAAGGCGCCAGAGCTGCTTCAAGCAGCCAGCCGGCGCCTCTGAAGCCCGTGGTGGTAGACAGAATACCTGTCGAAGGTGTGAAGCGTTTCCATGTCACCGGCGACCCGATCCTACCCGCGAAAGCGCTAGCGGCCATATAGAACAATGATCTAAGGAGACTCCATGAAGATGTGCTGGCCAAAGAGAAAAGCCTTCTCATCTCGGAAAAACCAGGATACCCGCTTTATGCGGCTCAGGTGCCGGGTGGGAAGTTGTACGTCCAGGGATGGCCCACGGATAAGTTCATCCTGCGATTTGACTACATCGACGACATGTTCCACATGACCAAGCTGGATTTCTAGTTCATCCACATGTATGCGCTGTATCTCAACTACTTCATCAGGATCGAGAACATAAAATATATCTGCGTCGCGGACCCGTACCATATGCACGAGAGCTTCTTGGCAGTCTGCAAAGAGCACCGTGACTATGCGAGCAAGTACCTAGGCGGCTTCATGATCACTAATAAGGACAAGGAAGCGATTCTCCTACCTTATCATCCCACGTAAGTCATCCGCGCATATCCATTTGTAAGTGTTAATCATTCCTTTGCAAGCATGGAGGTTAATTTGTGGTGTACTTAATTTGCGCAGCGGGGGGGGGGGGTGCCATCCTCATCGTTCTGTACCCACAATACTCCCATGCTATGTACTTGGACTCATCGAAGAACATCAAGAAAAAGGATTACACACACATAAAGAGTGTTCTCGATAGTGCACTATTAACCTTCAGCATGTCTGGTGGATATATCAAGGTGAAAAAGTACAGGAAGAACGGGCTGGCTTTCAGCCATAAGACCGACTTCTGCTGCATCCAGCAACCGCACGCCAGTAAGGCTGATGGATTCTAGCTCATGCATCACCTGCTCGAGTACAGAAGGGATAATCAACGCCTTCGCATGTCACCTACTTCCAACGATGCCGAGATTGTCAGCTGGGCCACAAATATAGGAAGGACACCAGATCATCGAATCCGAGCTGACTTTTATCACGTACAGTGTGAACTTGCCCAAGTGATCATGAAGCAGGTCCTCGGACCAACAGGGTTGTTCTACCATGCGCCAGCAATGACGCGGGATGATGTCCGAGCACTACTAATCGCTCAGCGTCTGGACCTGAAGCCTTTCAAGAAGCTCGGGTGCTTCCTCCCTGACTATGAACATTGGACCGCCCACATGGAGTACTGATTGTCGATGACAATATATGTGTCACTACTGTCTTTCTATCGCAAAACTTTGAATTTATGCACGGCGAAGCTATGTGATGTAATTAAACCGTGGTCCTGAACTAGCGTAGATCGCTCTAGTTAATTAGTTTGGGTAGTTGGAACTTCGTTATTTATGTTTACTATATAGATTGCTTGTATTTTGCTAGCTCTGTCTCTTCGTGTTTCTCAAGTACATTAAGTTGCATATTATCGATGAATTTATCAACTGACGATGCAGGTGCATAGATCAGAGATGGCGAAGGTTCCAGGAGTGCTATGTTGTATTCGTTGGGAAGGTTCCAGGAGTGTACCGCCACTGGCCAGACGCTCAGGCTCAGGTGAACGGGTACTCGGGCGCTAGCCACAGAGG
This sequence comes from Elymus sibiricus, assembly GCA_039707655.1. NCBI lineage: Eukaryota > Viridiplantae > Streptophyta > Magnoliopsida > Poales > Poaceae > Elymus > Elymus sibiricus. The sequence continues at coordinate 22,264,047 of CM077666.1, forward strand.
GTTGGACACCAGAGCCGAAGGGGAGAATGCTTACTTGAGGTGGACGCTCAAGCAAGAGAGGGAGCAGAACCGCCGGTGCCTCAAGTACTACATAGTCGCGGTCTTGCTCATGCTGATTGCTCTTCTCTTCTACATCATGGTTTAGATAGAGATGACAAAACTTGTGTGTGTGCCATGACCATGCAGTTGCACTTATTCGAGACATGACATGACTTTTGTGTATCGCTATTTTCGAGACGTGATGATATTTGTGTTGAATGATGATGATGATGGTATGACGAGACTACTTTATGTGTATGATATGATGAGAATATTGTATGTTTATTGTGATCTAATGAAACTACTGTATAGAGCCTGTACAAATACATCACAAATACGTAGAGGGAGGTATGAATCTGTGAAAGTAGGAATACTAGCAGCAGCGCTAGATTAGCATATAGCAGCAGCGCTGGGTTATCAGCAGCGCCGGCCATCCTGTAGCGCTACAGATAGTTATCAGTAGCGCTGGTCAGTGCAGCGCTACTGCTAACTGTACTTAGCAGTAGCGCTTCTCTAACCAGCGCTACTACTACAACTTAGCTATAGCACGTTAGCAGTAGCGCTGGACCCAGCGCTACTGCTATATGTATTTCCAGCGCTACTAGTAGGCTTTCTCCTAGTAGTGATATAGAGTCATAGAAGCACATATAGATGGTCCTTGCAAGCAACAAGTCATAACCATACAAGCATACAAACAAGCATAAGTAAGATAATGAGTTCATGACCAACAAGCACCACACGCTCTCGGACTTGAAGATGAGCTCCGTGGACATGAGCTCTAGATATGCTTCGTCATAGTGTTCATACTTTGCCGGAGCATCTGAAAAAGCATGGTAGCAAACAATTTCATCAGATAATGGTGTTGGTTATGTATTATTGAAAAGAACTAACATTCACCCCGACGTACTAACCTTGAGCATGATAACAGCAACATCACAATGACGATGAACAAGATGAAGATTATCAAGTTCTTCAGCACACTGAACCCAATACGACCACACCCTTGCCTACTCCAACACTGCTCTTTGCTTTGATGTCGAACTTGGAGTATTCATCCTATGCCTCCTCCCTATTCTTAAACCCTTGAAAGCAGTTGTTCTTCTAACGGTGCACTTGTTGATGGCATGCCTGCAATGAATCGTACACTCCTGGACACCTCCCTATGTACACCACATACCACGTCATCTACCTACATAGAAGAACAAGTTTTCAATAAGCAGGAGAAGCAACAGAAGGTTAGAAGATGATACGTCTCCGTTGTACCTACTTTTCCAAACACTTTTGCTCTCGTTTTGGCCCCTAATTTGCATGATTTGAATGGAACTAACCCGGACTGACGCTGTTTTCCGCAGAATTGCCATGGTGTTGTTTTTTGTGCAGAAAATCAAAGTTCTTGGAATTAGATGAAACTTTCTGGAGATTTTTTATGGAATATATAAAAAATATTGGCACCAAGAACCACTGGAGGGGGGCCACCCAGTGCCCACGAGGCACCAGGGCGCGCCACCCCCACTGGCGCGCCCTGGTACCTCGTGGGGCCCACATGGCTCCGTCTGACCTAATTCCAATACTATAAATTCAGTTTCCAGAAGAAAAAAATAAGAGAGGAAGTTTTATTGCGTTTCACGATACGGAGCCGCCGCCACCTCCTGTTCTTCATCGGGAGGTCAGATCTGGAGTCCGTTTGGGCTCCGGAGAGGGTGATCTTCCGGCATCGTCATCATCAACCATCCTTCATCGCCAATTTCATGATGCTCACCGCCGGGAGTGAGTAATTCCTTCGTAGGCTTGCTGGACGGTGATGAGTTGGATGAGATTTATCATGTAATCGAGTTAGTTTTGTTAGCGCTTGATCCGTAGTATCCACTATGTTCTGAGATTGATGTTGCTGTGACTTTGCTATGCTTAATGCTTTTCACTAGGGCCCGAGTGCCATGATTCCAGATCTGAACCCTTTATGTTTTCATGAATATATTTGTGTTCTTTATCCTATCTTGCAAGTTATATGCACCTGCTATGTGTTATGATCCGCATACCCCAAGGTGACAATAATTGGGATTCTTTCCGGTGATTGCCATAGTTTGAGGAGTTCATGTATTCACCATGTGTTAATGCTTTGTTCCGGTTCTCTATTAAAAGGAGGCCTTAATATCCCTTAGTTTCCTTATGGACCCCGCTGCCACGGGAGGGTAGGACAAAAGATGTCATGCAAGTTCTTATCGCAAGCACGTATGACTATATACGGAATACATGTCTACATTACATTGATGAATTGGAGCTAGTTCTGTGTCGCCCTAGGTTATGAATGTTACCTGATGAATGTTATCCAACGAATATCATCGATCCAATGCCTACGAGCTTTTCACATATTGTTCTTGCTAAGTTACTACTGTTGCTACTGCTGTCACAATTGCTACTACTATTGCTGTTACCGTTATTGTTACCGTTACTATTATTGCTACTGCTACCAAACTATCATACTACTGTGCTATTGATCACTCTGCGGCAGATATTTAGTCTCAGGTGTGGTTGAATTGACAACTCAACTGCTAATACTTGCAAATATTCTTTGGCTCCCCTTGTGTCGAATCAATAAATCTGGGTTGAATACTCTACCCTCAACAAATGTTGCGATCCCCTATACTTGTGGGTTATCAAGACCTTTTTCTGGCGCCGTTGCCGGGGAGCATAGCTTTATTTGCTAAGTCACTTGGGATTTATATCTGTTGATCACTATGAAGAATCTGAAAGACGCTAAGACCAAGATCGTTCCCTCTAAGACGAGGGAAGGTAAGGAACTGCCATCTAGCTCTGCACTTGATTCACCATCTGTTTTTAGTAAACTTGCAACACCACAACATGCTATTAATTCTAATATATCTCAAGTTATTGATGATACCACTTCTTCCATGAATGATACCCATGATGATGCTAGTACTATGCCTGATAATGTTGTGCCACTTGGTGAATTTCTTACAGAACAAATTGCTAAGGCTAAAGAAGCTGAAAATGTTGAAAGTCTTGAGAATTATGATTCACCTATTATGCCTAGCTCTCCTACTAGAGTTGAAACACCTGATGAACAATGGTTTGATAGGGAGACAACTTGAGCCATCCTTGCTTGTAATGATAGACATGAAGTTATAAAACTGGTTGCTGAAATGAAAGAAAGATCTATGCGGGAGAAAATGAAATATGATCCTAAGTTTCCAACCTCCCCCATATTTGTTACTGATAAGGATTATGAATTCTTTATTGACCCTGAGTTGATTAAGTTGGTAGAATCTGATCCTTTCCATGGCTATGAAACTGAAACTGTTGTGGCACATCTTACTAAATTAAATGATATAGCCACCCTATTTGCTCATGAGGAAAAAATTTGCTATTATTATATTCTTAAATTATTTCCTTTCTCATTAAAGGGTGATGCTAAAGAATGGTATAATACTCTTGCTGCTGGATGTGTGCGTAGTCCCTAGGATATGATTTGCTACTTCTCTGAAAAATATTTTCCTGCTCATAAGAAACAAGCCGCCTTATAGGAAATATTTAACTTTGTGCAAATTGAAGAAGAGAATCTCCCTCAAGCTTGGGGGAGGCTTCTCCAATTACTTAATGCTTTGCCTGATCATCCTCTTAAGAAAAATGAAATACTTGATATCTTCTATAATGGACTAACCGATGCTTCTAGGGACTACCTAGATAGTTGTGCGAGTTGTGTTTTCAGAGTAAGAACTGTTGAACAAGCTAAGGAGTTATTGAATAATATATTGAAGAATGATAATGATTGGACACTACCTGAACCACCGCCTAAACCCACTCCGAAGAAGAGGGGTATTTTACATCTCTGTCCTGAAGATATGTAAGAGGCAAAGAAATGTCAGAGGGAAAAAGGTATTAAAGCTGAAGATATTAAGAATTTACCACCTATTGAAGAAATACATGGTCTTGACACACCGCCACAGGTAGTAGAGGTAAATTCTCTTATAAAATTTGATGAAGGTGATATTCCTTACAACAAACCTCCAAATCAATGCTTATATGAATTTGACAATTATATTATGAAGAAAGATCATTTCAATGCAAATGTTATGAAACAATTAAAACGAAATGCCTACATGATTGATCACTTGAGTGACTTGCTATTTAGAATTGCTAATGATGTTAAAGGTGTGAGTAAACATGCATCTATGGTTCAAACTCAATTAGAACAAGTTGCTAAATCTCAAAGTGAATTGCTCAATGAAATGAATAACAATATGAATGATCATGCTGTTAGAGTAATGACTAGAGGAGGTAGAATGACTCAGGAGCCACTTTATCCTGAAGGTCACCCAAAAAGAATTGAACAAGACTCTCAAAGAATTAATGTTGATGCACCTAGTCCATCTAAAAAGAAAAAGAAAAGAAAAAGAAAAATGATAGGACTTTGCAAACTTCTAGTGAACCCGAGGTAGAAAAACCCTTAGAGGATAGTAATGATGTTTCTATTTCTGATTCTGAAACACAATCTGGTAATGAACAACCACCTAATGATAATAATAATGATGATGCTCATGTGGATACCCAACCAGATAATGAAAAAGAATCTGATAATGATGTTGAAATAGAACCTGCTGTTGATCTTGATAACCCACCTCCTAAAAATAAACGTTATGATAAAAAAGACTTCGTTGCTAGAAAACATGGTAAAGAAAGAGAACCATGGGTTCAAAAACCCATGCGCTTTCCTCCTAAACCATCTAAGAAAAAGGATGAGGAAGAATTTGAACGCTTTCCTGAAATGCTTAGGCCAGTCTTTTTGCGTACTCGTTTGACTGATATTATAAAGATGCCTCCCTATGCTAAATATATGAAAGACATTGTCACAAATAAAAGAAAAATTCCCGAAGCTGAAATTTCCACCATGCTTGCAAATTATTCTTTTCAGGATGGAGTACCTAAGAAACTAGGCGAGATCCAGGAATACCATCTATACCATGCTCCATTAAAAGAAATTATGTCAAAACTGCTTTGTGTGATTTAGGAGCCGGTGTTAGTGTTATGCCTTTCTCCTTATACAAAAGACTTGATTTGAATAAACTCACCCCCACTAAAATATCATTGCAAATGGCTGACAAATCAACTGCCATACCTATCGGTGTTTGTGAGGATGTACCTGTTGTAGTTGCAAATGTTACTATTTTAACAGACTTTGTTATACTTGATATGCCCGAGGATGACAACATGTCGATTATCCTTGGTAGACCCTTCTTGAATACTGCAGGGGCAGTTATTGATTGCAACAAAAGCAAGGTCACTTTTCATATCAATGGTAATGAGCATACGGTGCACTTTCCGAAGAAACAATTTCAAGTAAATGGTATTCATATTATTTAAAAGACTCCAACAATTACGATTGGAAGTTTTCAACTCCCTCTTCCTACAGTTAAAATGAAATATGAAACTCTTATTGTTGGGGAGATGCATATCCCCGTTGAGTTAACTTAGTGTTATACGAAAGTTCTTCGGTTTCATGTTACTCGGAAATGGTTTGTTAATAAGACCTGATCAACCTTATTAATGGATTCTTTCAGAAAGGCATGTGGTCGATGAATTTAGTAGGCACAACATTCTGTACCCACTTTTTGTTTTCTGTTATTTTTAGTTAAAAGCAACAAAATACCATGATTATCCTGTTTTCTGATTTATCCGTGCAATAAAAAAGTGCCCAGAAATAAAAGTACTCAAAATGCAATAAAATTTTGATATGAATTTTTATTTATTATTTAAGAATTTTTGGCACTGAACACATACCATGGGGGTGCCCCAGGTGCCCACGAGGCACCAGGGCGCGCCACCCCCCTAGCACGCCCAGGTACCTCGTGGGCCCCACAGGGACCCCCTCACTTATCCCTTTAGCTCACTTCGTCTCTTACCTTTAGCAAAAATTCCTGGTAGCTCTCTCTCTCTCGTGTTCTTGCTCACAAAACTGAAATTTTCGATCTCTTTGCTCGGAGCTCTGTTTCCGAAATTGTTTTAGGAGATTGCTCCTTGGTATGTGAGTCCTCCATTGCTCCAATTAGTTTTTGTTCTAGTGATTATATTTTGCATAATTAGCTACTGTTGGTGCTACAGAAAATGAGCTTGCATGTTGAATTATTTGAGTTCCAAATAGTTTGAATGCTTGATATAGCCTCAAGACATCCATATGAGTAGTTGCTCTCAATTTCGTGAAGTTTTATTGATATCATTTTGTGTCCCAATTTTTTTCAGAAATTTGTTCTTAGGAAAATGAATATCTTCCGGAGAAGTTCTTCGAGGAGGAGGTCCTCGGAAGCGTCATCAAGTGAAAGCTTGGCACGCCAATCATACGAGGAACCAACGGCAAGTTCAGTGTGAGATGCTGAAGCAAAATCATGTCGATGGCCGTGCAACGAGTTCATGCTAGGTGCTGGCATCAAGGAGGAATTTGACCAATATATTCACAGTACCGAGCTCTCAGCCTTTATCGCAGATAAGCCACCACAACATTACAACCTCACTCGTTCCTTTAGTCAGAACTTTGACTTTCACCAGCACACTTCTAGAGTTTTATTTCACCTCTATGACAAATCTTATAATATGCCTCTAGAAGAATTCTGTGATGCATGCAAAATTCCATATTGGGGTTCATTAGATGAGCCCCCAAGATCTGATTATGAGTTGTTTCTCAACAGCCTTTGCAATGGTGAGGATAGGGGAATCACGCAAGCCAGAGTAGTTAGCATCCATTTCCCCGCTATTCGGTATTTTGTGCTTTTTAATGGTAAATGCGTAGTTGGTAAACAAGACTGTAGTGCACTTTGCGCCCCTGATCTGAGTCTTATTCATACAGCTTTGACTAGTAGCAAGCTTTATAACCTTGGGGCTATTGTTGCACGTAGGCTACATCGTAATGCGGGTAGTGGTGATTTGTATGGAGGAGTTTATGCCTCCCGCTTAGCTGTAAAGTTAGGGGTCTCGCCCGAATTCAATGATCCCCTTTTGCCTTATAAATATTGGAATTTCGAAGCAATGCGAGAACATAGATTTTTAAAACGCAACACACAGGTTTATGAATATAACTTAGTTTTTAATAAATATCACTCTGTGTATGTTGCTTTGCCTGCTCCTGCCCTCTTTGATTTTCAGAACAAACAGAGATATTTTCTTCATGAAAGTGAGGTGCACGAGTACAATACGGCTGTCGAGGCTGCTCGACTGGTTGAGGAAGCAGCTCAGAATGCCACTACGAGCTACCATTTCGATTACTATCCAGGACAGCCGTGGCAGTAGACCAAGCTAGGCAAAAGCCTAAGGTTGGGGGAGTATGTATTTCTCACCGACATTACATTCATGTTCACACATTCATTCCAGTTGTCGGTGTTCAAACTTTTTCATTGTATAATCCATGTTAATTTTATTTTCCTCGCTTTCTTCTTGTGTGTTTGAAAAACTAAAAAAAAGATCCAAAAACATTTCTCGATTCTTTTCGGTTTTTCTTTCTAGTTTAATTAGTCGTAGTTTCGTAGTATTAAAAGAAAACCCAAAAAGATTTCTCGTTTCTTCTTTTGCTTGTTGGGAGTTATCCCGTGTAAATATTTTCTTTTCTCGTTTTTCGTTTTCTTCTTTAATTTGCTTTCTTCGAAAAACTAAAAACTCCAAAAATATTTCAGTGTGTTTCTCTGAAATTCTTTTCTTTTGTTTAGTCATTGTAAGGAGAAGACCACGATGAAAATGTTGAGTGGCTCTCATATGCACCACTGTTGATCTAGCAAAGAGCCCATTTTACTTTGTTTTCTCCTTTGAATAAAATGCTTGCAGATTCCAGCTTAGTCCACGACACACTTGCACTATTATTATTTTCACATCATTCGGTTGTGCAAGTGAAAGGCAATAATGACGATGATTTGATGAAGTGACTGTGGCAAGGAAAAGCGGGTATGAACTCAACTTGTTCTTTGTTTTTGTAAATATGTTTAACTCAGTATCCATGATTCAGCATATTATGATTAAACATGTTTATGATGACAATTAGAGATTATAGTTTCTCATGCCATGCTTAAGTAGCTAGGAGTGGATAATGATTTATCTGGAGTGTCAACATGCATTAAAATGATTGTGATGTAGTATGATGATATGGTATCATCCTCTGAATGTTTCGAGTGGCTTGAGTTGGCACATGTTCACGCATGTAGTTGATTCAAAACCAACATAGCCTTCACGATATTTATGTTCATGGTGTTCATATCCTACTCATGCTAGTATTCAATGTTGATTATTCATAATGCATGATTATGACCGTTTTCGCTCTCTAGCTGGTCGCTTCTCAACCTATTTGCTAGCCTTCACCTGTACTAAGCGGGAATGCTGCTTATACATCAAAATCCTTAAACCAAAGTTATTCCAAATGAGTCCACTATATCTACCTATATGCGGTATTACTCTGCCGTTCTAAGTAAATTTGCATGTGCCACCTCTAAATAGTCAAACGAACATCTGTTTTGTGTGCCCGTATCGCTCATGGAGTGACAGGGGGCGTTCAGTATCTTCCGTGCTAAGCAGGTTATTCTCATGATGAGTGTTTATTCACTTGTCCTTGCACGAGAGGGGCTAGTAATTGGGATGCCCAGTCCCACTATTAAAATTGCAAAATAAAAAAACAAACTCCCCCGGAAAGTTGTTGGTATGGAGGGCACCCAAGGATTCGGCTAGCCATGGCTTGTGATTGTTGGTGGAGGGGGAGTAAACTTTACTTTACCGCTTGGGAACCGTCGCTAATGTGTTTAGCATGGAAGATATTGAAAACTCTCGGTCGTGACGTTGAGAGGAAAGGCATACTTCCCAAAACTTTATATATCTCTGATTTAAGCTTCGAGCTCAGGCACCTCTGGAAATCCATGCTTCCCTCTGCGAAGGGCCTATCTATTTACTTTTATGTTATTTTACTTTTATTGTTGAGTCATCACCTTCTCAAACAGGCATCAGACCTGAGAGCACTATTATCATTCTCATGCATTGAGTATAGTTAATGTTGTGTGCATCATGACTGGATCTCTTCTACCATGAATTACAATGTTTAGTCGCTGCTTGAACTTTGGAGGTGCTCTGCATTTATGTTTTGCAGTCTCAGAAAGGGCTAGCGAGATACCATGTTGTCATATTATATCATGATTGTTTTGACAAAGTGTTGGCATTTGAGATATCTTATTATTGCTCGCTAGTTGATTATGCCATAGTTATGAGTGAATATAATTTCTAAGAGTTATCATTTGCATGGTTAATTATAATCTTTGCAGAAAACTTGGGCACTACTTAAGCATATATATAGATACAAGAACAAAAGAGTTTGTAAAAGTTTTTCTTTATCACCTTCAGTTTGTCAACTGAATTGCTTGAGGACAAGCAATGAGTTAAGCATGGGGGAGTTGATACGTCTCCGTTGTATCTACTTTTCCAAACACTTTTGCCCTTGTTTTGGCCCCTAATTTGCATGATTTGAATGGAACTAACCCGGACTGACGCTGTTTTCAGCAGAATTGCCATGGTGTTGTTTTCGTGCAGAAAATCGAAGTTCTTGGAATTGGATGAAACTTTGTGGAGATTTTTTATGGAATATATAAAAAATATTTGCACCAAGAACCACTGGAGGGGGGCCACTCTGTGCCCACGAGGCACAGGGCGCGCCACCCCACCTGGCGCGCCCTGGTACCTCGTGGGGCCCACACCTAATTCCAACGCTATAAATTCAGTTTCCAGAAGAAAAAAATAAGAGAGGAAGTTTTATTGCGTTTCACGATATGGAGCCACCGCCACGTCCTGTTCTTCATCGGGAGGCCAGATCAGGAGTCCGTTTGGGGCTCCGGAGAGGGGGATCTTCGGCATCGTCATCATCAACCATCCTTCATCGCCAATTTCATGATGCTCACCGCTTGGAGTGAGTAATTCCTTCATAGGCTTGCTGGACGGTGATGAGTTGGATGAGATTTATCATGTAATCGAGTTAGTTTTGTTAGGGCTTGATCCCTAGTATCCACTATGTTCCGAGATTGATGTTGCTATGACTTTGCTATGCTTAATGCTTGTCACTAGGGCCCGAGTGCCATGATTCCAGATCTGAACCCTTTATGTTTTCATGAATATATTTGTGTTCTTGATCCGATCTTGCAAGTTATGTGCACCTGCTATGTGTTATGATCCGCATACCCCAAGGTGACAATAATTGGTATTCTTTCCGGTGATTGCCATAGTTTGAGGAGTTCATGCATTCACCATGTGTTAATGCTTTGTTTCGGTTCTCTATTAAAAGGAGGCCTTAATATCCCTTAGTTTCCTTATGGACCCCGCTGCCACGGGAGGGTAGGACAAAAGATGTCATGCAAGTTCTTATCGCAAGCACATATGACTATATACGGAATACATGCCTACATTACATTGATGAATTGGAGCTAGTTCTGTGTCGCCCTAGGTTATGACTGTTACATGATGAATGTTATCCAACGAATATCACCGATCCAATGCCTACGAGCTTTTCACATATTGTTCTTGCTAAGTTACTACTGTTGCTACTGCTGTCACAATTGCTACTACTATTGATGTTACAGTTATTGTTACCGTTACTATTATTGCTACTGCTACCAAACTATCATACTATTGTGCTACTAATCACTTTGCTGCAGATATTTAGTCTCAGGTGTGGTTGAATTGACAACTCAACTGCTAATACTTGCAAATATTCTTTGGCTCCCCTTGCGTCGAATCAATAAATCTGGGTTGAATACTCTACCCTCGAAAACCGTGGCGATCCCCTATACTTGTGGGTTATCAGAAGAACACATAGAAAATAAGCTAAATAAGCATTAATGATTCATATACCTATAAGCATCACAAGTTCTACTCAAGTTCTACTCTGAGTCGACATCAACAGCTACATTCACCGCATAGACATTAAACTATCTAGCTAGGCTACTCAGGGAATGGAGCTCTACTCCGACTAGTAGTCGGTGAAGCCGGAGATCATGGAGTTGGACCAGGTGGGCATCCCCCCTCCCTGGTGGAAGAGCCAGCTATGACACCCTGGTTTTTGGCAACTTTTTCTTTTCAAATCTTTTTGGGCTTTATTTGAATTTGGTTGGTTTTTGAATCTTTTCATTTGACTTTGGACTTGTGAAAACTTCTGAATCTCTCTCAGTGATTCAAAGCCCTCAGCATTTTGCCATAATCTTGCCACACAACTTCTGGATCAAATTCCAATTCTTAATATTTCCCAATAATTCATTTTCTTCCTTTGGGAAAATCTGACATCACTATAGGTTATGAAGCAACCCATAGTTCTGATGCTTAGAAAAATCCCAAATTAATCCCACACCTCCTTGTCATCATCTACTCCCACAATATTCAAAAACATTTCATGGTCCAGTATAAAATTTTGTCTAGAAAACTCCATTTACCTTCTGGACAGTACTGGCCATTTGTGAAGCAACTCATATTTTCCTAACCCAGAAAATTCCCAAATAATTCCCTGAGATACTAGGGAACCTATCTTGCCACAATGTCCAAAAATATCATCTTGTCCAGTACAAATTTTCATCACCAATATTCTGCCAAGTTTCTACTCATTTGCAACCTCTGCGAAGGAAGTACCAGCTAGAGGTACTCAATTGAGCTGAAATTTTTATGACATCTTCTCCTCACCAAATAACTCTCCTACACCAAGTTTCAGCCCCAGCAAATCAACCAGATGAGTGCACCAAGCTCATCTAGGTTTCTGGTTCAGTACAACAGTTGTACATGAACTACCCTCAAATCTTGATGAAATCCTTTCAAATTTGGCCAGTTTGGAGTCATTCCATAGTAGAACACCCTAGACATCTCCACTGGCTCCATCTCCAGCTCACCTCTCCTCTGGATCTCTCTCAAGTTTTCTGTTAGAAACTATAGCTGAAGCTACACTTTGTACCAGAGTGAACCTGGCCAAACCAAGAGTGCAGAGGAGCTAAATAGCCAAAGGACAACACCCAAGACATGGTGCGCTGGACTTGCACGGTCTGTAGACATCAATTCCCGTCGTGAGCACGACAATGGCATGCCATTGCACGCGCTCTGCACCACGCCCGTGTCTGTCAAGGTCATTCCAGAGGGCTCGCGCTGCCATTCCATGTCCTGAGGTGCCGACATCGCCGTTGCCGTCCACGTACCTCGCTCCCGCAGCTTCTCCTTGCCGGAATCGTCCTCGGCGGCCGCCACGACACCCGGGCACTGTGCCACCCGTGCGGGCACAGTGGCTCTACGGCGCGTCTACTTCCTCCGCTAGCAGCCACCGCGCCTTAACTCCTCCCTGCCCTCTCCCATCCCGTCGCCCGCACCTGGCCAACCAGCGCGGCGTACTGGCACCGGCGACGTGGCCCGAGTCCCGGCCGTTCTAGAGAGCTCACCTCTCGCCTATAAAAGGCAATGCCCGGCTCTCCCAGCTCTCCATCGCCACTCACCAGCACCCAATCGTCCTCCCGAGCAGCGAGCCAAGGCCGAGAGGCCCTCTGGCCTCACATCTCGCCGGAGATCCACCGCCACCCAAGCTCTGCCGTCTCGCCGTTCCACTCCTCCCCGGCCTCCAACGACTCCACCATCGAGCTCAGCTGATTCCACTAATCGTGCCCAAGTTCTTGCCCAACTGAATCTCTGCCGGAAAAGCCATCTCCGACGACACCCGAGCACCGCCGCCGCCGGAGAGGAAGGGGACGACGTCGTCTGGCCACCTCTTGTCGATCTACTGAAGGGAATTCTTTTGACTTTGAAGCCCAGGAGTTTGTGGACAACCCAACAGAGCAAGGCAAGCCATGACATCCATTTCATGAAGCATTTCAATAGTGTTGGTTATTTAATTGAATTATATGCATTATTTTAATTTGTGATAAATTCATAGTAAATTATTTTGATGCATAGTTACTGCCATGCTAAGTTAATTATGTTGAATATCTATGTTGGTTAAGTGCTTGATAATATTAAACTTAGTTGGTTGATCAAGAGCCACCTACCCGGACTTATCCGTGCAGCCACATTTGCCGGTATGGGACGGCCTTGACTTGACCTAGCTTGGTGCTCTTTTGTCGGTACCACCAAAGAGGGAGGGTTATGCGTGCGTGCTGCCCTGATCAGGTAGACGACGATAATCCTGTGAGCCCAGTTGAGTTATTTTGTCGGCGTCCCCGTTTGGGACAGTTTAGTTTGGCCACGACGGTGGCAGGTGTCACAGGGTGACACAGGGGCCACCTAGGACATGACCCTGTGAGGGTATGATTGTCGGTGGTACGATAAAGGAGTCACAGGTTAGGCAAGTTTCGTTGGAGCAGCACCGGTCCACCCGAATGGGAGTACGAGGCTAGGAGCTCCATAGTGTGGGTAAAGTGCGCAACCTCTGCAGAGTGTAAAACCTATTCGAATAGCCGCGTCCACGGTATTGGACAGTCCGCTTAGGCCTCTCTAGGATGGTCAACCGTAATAATGATAATAATGATGGAAGAACTTGTCTTATGATCGGAAGTACCGATGGATCATGAGTATCTTGAGGGTTGTGGGACAACCCGGAAGAGAGTAAGTTGGTACTCGGTAACAGTAAGCACTTTAAGCATTTAATGTGATCCTTGCCATGCTATTGTTTGCTGCATTGTTTTGGTTGCCGTGAGCTTGCGAGTACATTCCAGGTATTCACCTGGCGTATCATGCCAGATACAGGAGAAGCCGAGGACGGAGGTCCCGATGGTTCGTGCTACGCTAACTAGGCCGTGTCCCAGCAGTGTCCCTGTGGATGGAGTTTTCCGCGCTATGTTCCGCTACGCCGTAGAATATCCCAGTAGTATCGAGGCCCTGTTATGTTTCATAAGTAATGTAGATATTATCATAGCCCATGGTGTGCTTCTGGCCTCACTATCAATGTAAATTATGAGCTTGTTGTGTGTTTCCAGAAGACATGATCTCTGGGTTGGAAACACTGGTAAACCGGTCCTCTGAGCCGGGGTGCCACAACGCTTGGTATCAGAGCCGCGCTGACTGTAGAACACCCTAGTTAACCCTGCGCTAGAACCGCAACTAGTTAGAGTCTTGGTGTGTCTTACTTGTTGCATCTGTTTGCTGCATGGCATGCATCCGTTGGCCTTGTGAGTGTAGATGGCACCAGTTCCATACCACTACAATCATGAGCCGGCACCGTTCACTTTTCCAGTACTACTTCGTAGCGTCTGGCTTCGGCTGTATCCCAACGGCGAAGACCCAGTGTACCAGGTGTTCCGAGAGAAGCTTGCTAGTTCAGTGTACGAGTATCATGCGGAGGTCTTTCTGACTGCGAGTTCGGATATTGGTTGTTACTCCCGTTCTTCCAAGGGCGGAACTGCTTCTACTCCGGAGCTGGCGATCTAGTTTGCTGCGATGGAGGCTCTCACTGACTTGCGCTTCCACGAGGTCGAGATGCAGACTCATCCAGGTTTCTTTCACTACCCCACCCTGTCGCCTGTGATAGGGCGAGTCCTTTTCACACCTGTTGATCCGGCGAGTGATCGTGCTACTGGTGTTTTATCTCGTTATCTGAACGCCAGTTACCGTACGATCACTTCACTAGCTGAGGAGCTGACTCAGACCCGAGAGGCACTTGCAGCTATTGCAGCAGCACACTTTCCTCATCCACCTTCGTCTTCACCGGTGTATACTCCACCCGTTCCACCTTCTGAAACTCCTTCTATCTCGTTCGGACCGCCAGGCTTTTCGTTGGGTAGTCGACGTGAGACCCCAGCAGAGTGGGCCTCACTCCTAGCTACTCCAGCTGCTCCGATGCTGCGGCGTCGTGCTTCTTCTCCTTCAGAGGTGGAGCCTTCCCGTCAGCGTCGTCGTGTTACTTTTGATCCGGAGACCGAGGTCCACATCATCAGCTCAGATTCCGAGACAGGATCAGACAACGAGGAGTCTTCAGTCTACAAGTGTTCGTGTCACCGACGCCACTAGAGTGGAGGCTTGAGTATCAGTGTATGCATCATAGCATGTCTGCATATGTCAACTGCCGTATGAGCAGTCCAGTCATGATGTTCCCCTAATAGCTTGCCATGTATGATGTTGGGTTGCCTTGTATAATTATGTTATTTGCCTTATTTTTCCTCTTTTTATTTGGTTTTCTTTTTTTGGTGTCATATTACTGTGCTTTCCCTTATGGATGTTGCTCATCGATTCGGTATTTTGCAATGGGAACAAATTTAGGAGGAAGAGGTGTAGTAATCAAGGCGGCGATGGAACTCCCGTTCGTCGATCCGCCAGACAAGCAGGACACGCACCAGAAGATTTACCACCACCGCCACCACAGTCCCCAACTACTGATCAGATTATGAGAATGTTTGAAGAGAAAAGAAATCAAGATCTTATGGAAATTCTGAAAAGTATGCAGACTTTGGTGGGTTAGAACAACAACAATGGGACACACTCTAAATTTTCTGATTTTCAGCGGACCAAACCACCCATTTTTAGTCAAGCTGAGGATCCTATAGAAGCTGATGACTGGCTAAGGACCATGGAAAAGAAGTTGGACATAGCCCGCTGTGATGAGTCAGACAAGGTTCCTTTTGTCACTCACTACCTGGAGGGACCAGCAGCTATATGGTGGGACAATATAAAAATCATGTGGCCTTCTGGCGAAGATATTCCTTGGGAAAAGTTCAAAGAGGCATTTCACAGGTATCTTATTCCTACCGGCATAATGAAGGTGAAGCAGAGGGAATTTATGGCCCTTACTCAAGGGAATATGTCGGTGGGTGAATATCTGAACAAGTTTAATAATCTGGCACGGTATTCTACCCATGACGTGTCCACGGAAGAAAGGAAGATTGACCGATTCTTAGGAGGACTCAATCATACCCTTCGCTGTTAGCTTTGTATGCTTGACTTTCCTGACTTTCAGACTCTGGTGAACAAAGCTTTCAACTGGGAGAAGTTTGTGCAGAAGCCACACCTCTGGCAACCAGGTCCATCTGAATATAAGCCTACCTGGAGCAATGGAAATAATGGCAATAAGCCCGCCAACCAGAACAAGACCTTCGGCAAATAGCCAGTGCTGGAGGACTGCCGTCGCAACAACACATGCTTCAGTTGTGGTCAGAGCGGGCATTATTCCTGGCAGTGCCCTGCAAGAAATGGGAAGCCATCATCTGACTACAAGCCACAAGTCAACAATGTTGGACGCCGCCCCAATCCGAACTTCTATCGGGGCCAAGTCCATCATATCTCCACTGAGGAAGCCCGCGAATCGCCAGATGTGGTCCTTGGTATGTTTTCTGTTAACGACATACCTGCAATAATTTTATTTGATTCTAGGGCTTATCATTCGTTTATTTTGCGGAGTTTTGCCACCTTGCACAAATTTTCTTCTTCTATTTTGGACAAAATCATGGTGGTACCATCCCTGGCTCCATGCTCAGAACAAATGTCATATACAAGGATCTGGAAATTTCGATACATGGTGTTAAGTTTCCAGCTACCCTTGTGGCCATTGAATCCCCTGGACTGGATATAATATTAGGGATGGATTGGTTGGTACCACACCAGGTGTATATCAACTGTGCTACCAGGGCAGTGACATTGGTTAACCCGGCAGGCCAAACAGTGCAATTCACTACTAGTAGAATAATGTCAAAGAAAGGAATGACATTCAAAGCCACGGCTACAGACCTGAATCTGATTCCAGTAGTCAGTGAATTCCCGGACGTATTTCCGGAAGAGATACCAGGAATGCCACCTGATCGGGAACAGGATTCGCTATTGATGTTGTTCCCGGAACCGCTCCAATTTACAAGAAGTACTACTGTATGCCTTCCCTAGAGCTAGTGGAACTAAAGAAACAGTTGGATGAATTATTGCAGAAGGGGTACATTCGTCCAAGTACTTCGCCATGGGGATCACCTGTGCTATTTGTTAAGAAGAAGGATGGCAGCCTACGAATGTGCGTGGACTACCGCCAGTTGAATGAGGTCACCGTCAAAAATAAATATCCGCTTCCCCGCATTGATGATCTATTCGACAAGTTGAACGGGGCCCGGGTATTTTCCAAGATTGACCTCCGAACGGGGTATCATCAATTAAAAATCAGGAAAGAGGATATCCATAGACCGTCTTCACCACTAGATATGGTCTGTATGAATTTACAGTCATGTCATTCGGGCTGACAAATGCTCCAGCTTACTTTATGATCATGATGAACAAGGTCTTCATGGACTTCTTGGACAAATTTGTGGTAGTCTTCATTGATGACATTCTCATCTATTCGAAGGATGAAGAAGAGCAAATGCAACACCTTCGTACCGTCCTGGAAAGACTGAGGACCCATCGCTTGTATGCCAAATTCAGTGACATGTTCTGTCGGAACAAGGTGTAGGTGTCGACCCCAGCAAAGTTACCGCTGTGTTAATCTGGAGAACACCAGCCACAGTAACTGAAGTTCGCAGTTTCCTGGGATTGGCAAGCTACTACCATCGTTTCATTGAAGGCTTCTCAAAAATGGCCAAGCCACAGACAGAGCTGCTGAAAAAGAACCACAAATTTGTTTGGACAGAAGAATGCGAAAGCAGTTTCATGGAGTTAAAGACGAGGCTGACTACGGCCCCTGTCTTAGTTCTTCCAGACATCCACAAGAGCTTTGATATATACTGCGATGCTTCCAGGCGTGGAATCGGCTACGTTCTAATGCAAGAAGGAAAAGTTGTAGCTTATGCATCTAGACAGCTACGACCCCATGAGGAAAATTACCCCACTCATGATTTGGAATTTGCAGCCGTGGTTCATGCATTAAAGATTTGGAGGCATTATCTCATTGGACAGCGATGTGAAATATACACAGACCATAAGAGTCACAAGTATATTTTCACTCAACCTGACCTTAATCTCAATCAAAGGAGATGGCTTGAGTTGGTCAAAGACTATGACATTGGAGTGAATTACCATCCGGGAAAAGCCAATGTGGTCGCCGATGCTCTCAGCAGAAAATAAGGTACCATAAATGCACTAACTGAGGGTATCCATCCAAGGCTACAAGAAGAGTTTGCCAAGCTCAACATGGTGTTATGTGGCCCAATGAACCCGGATACAATGGAAATTACTCCAACACTTATGGGACAGATTAAGGCAGCTCAGAAATCAGATAAAGAAATACAAGAGATCAAGGGGAATATTCCGCAAGGAAAGGCCAAGTCCTTTCATGTGGATGACCAAGGCACCTTATGGTTTGAGCGCCGAATATGTGTGCCTGATCAAGAAAACATGAGACAGCAAATACTCAGAGAAGAACATGAATCTGCATACTCTATCCATCCGGGAGGAACAAAAATGTACCAGGACTTGCGAGAAACTTTTTGGTGGTCAGGAATGCGAAGGGATATTGCATATTATGTATCCTGTTGTGACATCTGCAACAGAGTCAAAGCTGAACACCAAAAACCCGCTGGACTACTGCAACCTTTACCAGTACCCCAGTGGAAGTGGGATGACATATGCATGGACTTCATTGTTGGACTACCCAAGTCGAGAAGAGGCCATGATGCTATCTGGGTCATCGTGGATATCCTTATGAAAGTGGCTCACTTTGTTCCGGTAAAGACCACTTTCAACGCAAATCAGCTCGCACAGCTCTACATGTCCCGGATAGTCAGCCTTCATGGAGTACCCAAGTCTATCACATCGGATAGAGGCTCCTTGTTCACTTCAGCATTCTGGCTGCGATTCCATCAAACCCTGGGAACAGTACTAAGGCATAGTATGGCATATCATCCACAGACAGATGGGCAGACCGAGCGTGTGAACCAGATATTGGAAGATATGCTTCGGTCCTGTGCTCTCACCTATGGACCCAAATGGGAGGATAGTCTGCCTTACGCAGAATTCTCTTAGAATAATAGCTATCAGTCAAGTCTCAAAATGTCACTGTTTGAAGCTTTGTATGGACGAAAGTGCCGCACTCCTTTAAATTGGTCTCAGACAGGAGACAGCCGTATCTTCGGCACAGATTTGATGCTCGAGGCTGAGAAACAAGTCAAGGATATTCAGGAACGTCTGCGAGCAGCCAAGTCCCATCAAAAGAGTTACTATGACCCGAAGCATCGGGAAATAACTTTTGAACCTGGAGAATATGCTTACCTCCGAGTCACACCTATGAAGGGAATAAAGAGGTTTCACACCCGAGGAAAGCTTGCACCGAGATATATCGGTCCCTTTCCAGTAATGGCTTGAAGAGGCAGAGTGGCATATAAACTAGAGTTACCACCAGAGTTGTCTGACGTTCACGATGTTTTCCACATATCCCAGCTGAGAAAGTGCATTGCACCCCCGATCAAACAGGCAGATATGAGTGAACTAGAGTTGACCAAAGACTTGACCTATGAGGAAAGACCAGTCAGGATTTTGGATAAGATGGAAAGAACTACCAGGAGTAAAGTGATCAGATTTTATAAGGTATTGTGGGAGCATCATACTGAGGAAGAAGCTACATGGGAAAGGGGAGATTTTCTGAGATCAGCATACCCACACTTGTTCCCTGAGCAACCGAATCTCGAGGACGAGATTCATTCTAAGGGGGGTAGGTTTGTGACACCCTGGTTTTTGGTAACTTTTTCTTTTCAAATCTTTTAGGGCTTTATTTGAATTTGGTTGGTTTTTGAATCTTTTCAATTGACTATGGACTTGTGAAAACTTCTGAATCTCTCTCAGTGATTCAAAGCATCAACATATTTCCATAATCTTGCCACACAACTTCTGGATCAAATTCCAATTCTCAATATTTCCCAATAATTCATTTTCTTCCTTTGGGAAAATCTGACATCACTATAGGTTATGAAGCAACCCATAGTTCTGATGCTCAGAAAAATCCCAAATTAATCCCACACCTCCTAGTCATCATCTACTCCCACAATCTTCAAAAACATTTCATGGTCCAGTATAAAATTTTGTCTAGAAAACTCCATTTACCTTCTGGACAGTACTGGCCATTTGTGAAGCAACTCATATTTTCCCAACCCAGAAAATACCCAAATAATTCCCTGAGATACTAGGGAACCTTTCTTGCCACAATATCCAAAAATATCATCTTGTCCAGTACAAATTTTCATCACCAATATTCTGCCAAGTTTCTACTCATTTGCAACCTCTGTGAAGGAAGTACCAGCTAGAAGTACTCAATTGAGCTGAAATTTTTATGACATCTTCTCCTCACCAAATAACTCTCCTACACCAAGTTTCAGCCCCAGCAAATCAACCAGATGAGTGCATGAAGCTCTTCTAGGTTTCTGGTTCAGTACAGCAGTTGTACATGAACTACCCTCAAATCTTGATGAAATCCTTTCAAATTTGGCCAGTTTGCAGTCCTTCCATATTAGAACACCCTAGACATCTCCACTGGCTCCATCTCCAGCTCACCTCTCCTCTGGATCTCTCTCAAGTTTTCTGTCAGAAACTGTAGCTGAAGCTACACTTCGTACCAGAGTGAACCTGGCCAAACCAAGAGTGTAGAGGAGCTAAATGGCCAAACGAGAACACCCTAGACATGGTGCGCTGGACTTGCACGGCCTGTAGACATCAATTCCCGTGGTGAGCACGACAATGGCATGCCATTGCACGCGCTCTGCACCGCGCCCGTGTCTGTCAAGGTCATTCCAGAGGCCTCGCGCTGCCATTCCATGTCCTGAGGTGCCGACATCGCCGTTGCCGTCCACGTACCTAGCTCCCGTAGCTTCTCCTCGCCGGAATAGTCCTCGGCGGCCGCGACGACACCCGGGCAATGTGCCGCCCGTGCGGGCACAGTGGCTCTACGGCGCGTCTTCTTCCTCCGCTAGCAGCCACCGCGCCTTAACTCCTCCCTGCCCTCTCCCATCCCGTCGCCCGCACCCGGCCAGCCAGCGCGGCGTACTAGCGCCGGCGACGTGGCCCGAGTCCCGGCCGTTCCAGAGAGCTCGCCTCTCGCCTATGAAAGGCAATGCCTGGCTCTCCCAGCTCTACATCGCCACTCACCAGCACCCAATCATCCTCCCGAGCAACGAGCCAAGGCCGAGAGGCCCTCTGGCCTCACATCTCGCTGGAGATCCACCGCCACCCGAGCTCTGCCGCCTCACCGTTCCACTCCTCCCCGGCCTCCAATGACTCCACCATCGAGCTCAGCTCATTCCACTGATCGCGCCCAAGCTTTTGCCCAACTGAATCTCTGCCGAAAACGCCGTCTTCGATGACACCCGAGCGCCGGTGCCGCCGGAGAGGAAGGGGACGACATCGTCCGGCCACCTCTTGTCGATCTACTGAAGGGAATTCTTTTGACTTTGAAGCCCAGGAGTTTGATGACAACCCAACAGAGCAAGGCAAGCCATGACATCCATTTCATGAAGCATTTCAATAGTGTTGGGTATTTAATTGAATTATATGCATTATTTTAATTTGTGATAAATTCATAGTAAATTATTTTGATGCATAGTTACTGCCATGCTAAGTTAATTATGTTGAATATCTATGTTGGTTAATTGCTTGATAATATTAAACTTAGTTGGTTGATCAAGAGCCACCTACCCGGACTTATCCGTGCAGCCACATTTGCCGGTATGGGACGGCCTTGACTTGACCTAGCTTGGTGCTCTTTTGTCGGTACCACCAAAGAGGGAGGGTTATGCGTGCGTGCTGCCCTGATCAGGTAGATGACGATAATCCTGTGAGCCCAGTTGAGTTATTTTGCCGGCGTCCCCGTTTGGGACAGTTTAGTTTGGCCACGACGGTGGCAGGTGTCACGGGGTGACACAGGGGCCACCCAGGACATGACCCTGGGAGGGTAAGATTGTCGGTGGTATGATGAAGGAGTCACGGGTTAGGCAAGTTTCGTTGGAGCAGCACCGGTCCACCCGAATGGGAGTACGAGGCTAGGAGCTCCATAGTGTGGGTAAAGTGCGCAACCTCTGCAGAGTGTAAAACCTATTCGAATAGCCGCGTCCACGGTATTGGAGAGTCCGCTCAGGCCTCTCTAGGATGGTCAACCATAATAATGATAATAATGATGGAATAACTTGTCTTATGATCGGAAGTTCCGATGGATCATGAGTATCTTGAGGGTTGTGGGACAACCCGGAAGAGAGTAAGTTGGTACTCGGTCACAGTAAGCACTTTAAGCATTTAATGTGATCCTTGCCATGCTATTGTTTGCTGCATTGTTTTGGTTGCCGTGATCTTGCGAGTACATTCCAAGTACTCACCTGGCATATCATGCCAGATGCAGGAGAAGCCGAGGACGGAGGTCCCGATAGTTCGTGCTACGCTAACTAGGCCGTGTCCCAGCAGTGTCCCTGTGGATGGAGTTTTCCGCGCTATGTTCCTCTACGCCATAGAATATCCCAGTAGTATTGAGGCCCTGTTATGTTTCATAAATAATGTAGATATTGTCATAGCCCATGGTGTGCTTCTGGCCTCGCTATCAATGTAAATTATGAGCTTGTACTCGAGCTATATCAATAAAGTTCAGTTATGTTCTGTTCCCAAGTTGTTGTGCGTTTCTAGAAGACATGATCTCTGGGTTGGAAACACTGGTAAACCGGTCCTCTGAGCCGGGGTGCCACACCAGCATCCTCAACATTGGCGTTCGGCGGACTCGGCGGGATCGGGTCATCACTCTCCTCAGGCGGCGCTTCTTTCTTGTCAAGCTTGTCAAAAAACTTTAGCTGCTCGGCACAAAGGTGGTCCATCATCTGGCAAATGCCCTCGACCTTCTGCACGTCCTTGAGGCACTCGTAGACCGCATGGTTCTCGCCGGGGAGCTGCGGGTTCTCCTGAACGAGCGTGGCCAAGAAGTCCTCACTAGCACGCTTGGCCACGACATGCGCCATGTGGTCCACCTCCTCCTTGGCCAGGGAGTCGACCCTAAAGGGAGGGGAATGATCGGGCAATGCCATGTCCTCGAGGTCGGTGCTAACACCTACTAATTCATTAACAAAAAATGTACCACGAAGGAAATATAACCTATGTATCGAACAACAAAGCATAATTTTCTTCTATTCGATTGGCATAAAAAAATGCTGCTCATCCTTGCCCCTAAACCCCTAACCCAGAAGGCTCGCTTAGTCGGCATGTGGGTTGACTTTCAGTCCGCCGAGGTTCCCTTCAACAACTCTCATCTCTCAAGTTGTGGTATATATGGTGGGCGCACCCTCACTGGTATTTCGACTGTCGGTGATGGTCGTTACCCCCACCCCCTCCTATGTTACCAAGGTCTCGCAGTAAGGGGTTGGGAGCAATGACCCCCTGCGACAAGGGTCGGTATCATTCCTCCAAGAACATATCTCATTTCTCAAGTGGTTATATATACGGTGGGCACTCGCTCACTGGTATTTCGACTGTCGGTGATGGTCGATCTGCCGATCCCCTCATGCATTACCAAGGTATCACAGGAGGACATCACACAGATCGACTGCCTATGATAACAGTCGATATCCTTCCTCCAAGAACATCTCTCATCTCAAGTGGTTGTATATATGGTGGGCACTCCCTAACTGGTATTTTGACTATCAGTGATGGTCATTCCACCCCATCTCCTCCTGCATTACCAAGGTTTCATAGGAAGAGATGAGGAGGAATGACCCCCCACGACAACAGTCAGGATCCTTCCTCCCGGAACAACGATCTCTTACAAAGGGAGCCCCATCGGATTGAAAGTTAACACACAGATCGATTAATGATGGTGACCCATGGCCCCTAAACCCTAAACCTAGAAGGCTCACCTTCAATGGCTCGAGACCATTTCACAATTACAGTAAAACTTTGCATATATATATCATCCATCTCGGCATCCTCCTTCTTCCTCTGCTCCTTCTGCTTATTGGCCCAGAACTCAAGCTCCGCCGCCACGAGCAGGGGATTAGCCTCGGCGTACTTAGCCATGGCCACCTCATCGATCATGGCCAGGCGGCGTGCCTTCTCCTCATTGCGGGAATAAATTGAGGTTTGTCGGGCCCCGGCAATACATGCAAGCCACCACTTCGTACGCGCGCGCGGCGAGCTCAGGGGTATTGAACGTGCCGAGCCACAGCCAATCACCATCGCAGGTGATCTCGGTGGCGTAGCAGCGCGACTCCAGGAGTCGAATGCCACGAATCCCACTTGCGGGAGGGCGAAGCGGCGCCATCCTCTAGCCTACAAGGGATGCAGTAAAGACATGTTTGCTAGATTGATCCATCGGAATTTAAAACCAGCTCACAAAGGACTTTTGACAAAAATTGATCTACCTACCTGAGGTAACTACGGATTTAACAAAGCATTAGCTAGTGGTACATCAAACACCCACCAACACTAGTTAATCGACCAACTAAACTAAACTAAAAACTAAACTAACTAGCTACAGATTTAACATTTGTGAAGTGGTATCATTAAACTAGCTACAGATTTAACAAGGCACTAGGAAGTGCTACTTCAAACAGCCACCAACACGAGCTAATCGACCATACTACTAACTACTAACTAATTACTATTTTTCGCACTAAAGTAGCTACTAACTAATAAAATTAGCAAGTGCAGTGCTACTATCAATTAAGCACACAAAGCAGCACTAAACTAGCTAATAAATAATACAAAGTAGCTACAAAACAAAAATTATTTAAAAAAATGTCACCTGGGAGTTTGGCTAGTGGAGGGCATCGCTGGTGGAGGATGTCGCCGGGGCGGGTAGGTGGACAACGTCCCCGGTGGAGGGCGTCGCAGGGGCAGGCAGGTGGACGTCGTCGTCGATGGAGGATGTCACCGGTGGAGGTCAAGGTGGGAGGCGACGGAGATCTCGCGATGGTGGACGGAGAGCTCGAAGCGGCATCGAACGTGGTGGGAGAGCCTGGAGAGCTCACGACGGCGGCTGACGAGCTCGCTCCTGGAGAGCTCGCGGCGGGGGGCTGGAGGTGACCGACGAGCTCGCTCCCGGAGAAACCGTGTCGGGGGTGG
This sequence comes from Elymus sibiricus, assembly GCA_039707655.1. NCBI lineage: Eukaryota > Viridiplantae > Streptophyta > Magnoliopsida > Poales > Poaceae > Elymus > Elymus sibiricus. The sequence goes on from CM077666.1 coordinate 22,289,055, forward strand.
CGGCGGGGGAAGCCGATGGCAGTGGGGGTGTTGGAAATATGCCATAGAGACAATAATATTGTATTATTATATTACCATGTTTATAATTAAGAGTTTACATTTCATGCTATAACTGCTATGATCCTGGAATATGCTATTCAGTGGAAAACTCATATGCACGTGTGGAATGATAAAAGGTAAAATATGATCCCCGGTCTCGCCTCTAAGACTAGCTCAAGTGTTGTTGGTGATCACGTTGTCCGGATCTTAGGATATCGTTAAGTGTAACAATAGCCCTAAAACAACATTGAGAGTATGACGTTAGAAGAATGATCATATTGAATCGACCCAAAACTTGTTTGTTATACTTTGAGATGCAATCATCAAAAGTCAATTGTTATAACACGGAGTGTTAACATGTGATTTAATTCCCTAGACCATGAGAGTATCGCAGTCACTTCTTATCGTACGATGGACTTTGGGGTTGCTCAAATGTCATCTGTAACTAGGTGATCATAACACAACTTACATGTTTATCGGAAAGTTTGACAAGGGACTCGATAGCTCGAGAGTGGAATTGGCTCCTCCGACGATGGAGAGATATTCTTGGGGCCCTCTTGGTGTGACGGCATCCATCATCATCTAGCCAGACACTGGTGACTACGTCACGGTGATGCCGGAACATGTCAACAAGAAAGAAGAACAAAACAGGCAACGAGGGGACCGGTATAGTGAGCATGTGTATGACCCAAGAGGATACCGATACATCTCACCTCGGGTTTTGTAAAGTATCGTGAAGCAAAGGGAACATCACATGATAACCAAAGGTTCACTCGAGTATCATTCATGTAATCATAGGGATCGATATGGACGTCCACGGTTCCGCTATCGGTCATTGAACGAAGGAGTTTCGTTCATATCTATGATTTACCGAACCTACGGGGTCACATGCTTAAGGTAATCACGATCTGCTGATTGTTAGTAGGACGAGAGTATCGAGGATTTATTTATGTAATTGTTTCATTAATATTCAGAATAGTTTCGAGAGGAACCGGAAGCGTTTCGTGGTCACCGGAAGGGTTTCGGAGAGTATTGGGTAATACCGGTATTACCGATAAATAATATATAGGTGGAAAATGTGTCCGGGGATGTTAAATTAATAATAAAAGGCTCTAATATTTATTAGGAGGCTTGCTACTAGTGAGCTGCGTTGGGATTTCCCCGAAAAGGAGGGGATGATGCAGTACAGTAGAGATAAGTATTTCCCTCAGTTATGAAACCAAGGTTATCAATCCAGTAGGAGAATCAGGCAACAACTTGTTAGCAGTACCTGCACACAAAACATCAAATCCTCGCACCCAACGCGAACAAGGGGTTGTCAATCCCTTGGCGGTTAATTGCAATATTAAATTGTATGGTGATAGATAAATAGATCGAACAAAAATACAAAATAAAATAAATAAAGTAAAAGTGCAGCAAGGTATTTTTAGGATTTTCAATATATGATTGAGATAGACCCGGGGGTCATAGTTTTCACTAGAGGCTTCTCTCTTGAAAATAGCATACGATGGGTGAACAAATTATTGTTGGGCAATTGATAGAAAAGCAAATAATCATGACAATATCCAAGGCAATGATCATGTATATAGGCATCACGTCTGAGACAAGTAGACCGACTCCTACCTGCATCTACTACTATTACTCCACACATCGATTGCTATCCAGCATGCATCTAGTGTATTAAGTCCATAAAGAACGGAGTAACGCCTTAAGCAAGATGACATCATGTAGACAAAGTAAACTCATGCATGAATAAACACCATCTTTTTACCCTTAATAGCAATGATACATACGTGTCATGTCCCTTTCTGTCACTGGGATTAAGCACCTCAAGATCGAACCCATTACAAAGCACCTCTCCCATTGCAAGATAAATCAATCTAGTTGGCCAAACCAAATCAATAGATCGGAGAGAAATACGAAACTATAATAATCATGCATAAAAGAGTTCAGAGAAGACTCAAATAATATTCATGGATAATCTGATCATAAACTCACAATTCATTGGATCCCAACAAACACACCGCAAAAAGTGATTACATTGGATAGAACTCCAAGAACATCGAGGAGAACATTGTATTGAAGATCAGAAAGAGAGAAGAAGCCATCTAGCTACTAACTATGGACCCGAAGGTCTATGGTAAACTACTCACGCATCATCAGAATGGCAGCAAGGATGATGTAGAGCCCCTCCGTGATCGATTCCCCCTCCGACGGAGTACCGGAAAAGGCCTCTAGATGGGATCTCTCGAGAACAGGAACTTGCGGTGGCGGAAAAAGTATTTCGTGGACTACTCTATTGGTTTCCCGATGTTAGAGAATTTATAGAGGTGGAGTTAGGTCAAACAGAGCCTTGTGGGCCCCATGAGCCACCAAGGCGCGCCCCCCCTGGGGTGCGCCGTGGTGCCTCGTGGGCCACTGCTTCATCTTCTCGTCTCCTTTCGAAGCTTCTAGTGTCTCTTATGTGCAGAAAAAAATCTCCAAAAAGTTTCGTGGCATTTGGACTTCGTTTGGTATTGATATTCTGGAAAACCAAAAATAGGCAAAAAACAGCAACTCGCACTGGGCACTAAGTTAATAGGTTAGTCCCAAAAAATGATATATAATTGCTTGTAAATGTATATAAAACATCCAAGATTGATAATATAATAGCATGGAACAATCAAAAATTATATATACGTTGGAGACATAGCAAGGCTTTTATTTGTAATTTAATACCAACGGGCCTAAAAAGGCCAAGTGGTGGAAGGCAACTTGGGCCACCAAGGCCCAAGTGGGGGAGGAGCCCCCTTTGCCATGGAAGGAGGCCCTATTGGGGAAAGGGGAGGACTCCTCCTCCCCTCCCTTGGCCGGCGCCCCAAGAAGGGACTTTCCCTCCTTGGTGGCTGCCCCTCCCTCCTCCTCTAACCTATATATACTTGAGGTACTGGCACTTTTGATGACACAAGTTTTGGAGCCTCCTCTAGTTCCTCTAGTTCTAGTTCTAGTTGATCCTAGTTGATAAATTAGAGATTGACCAAGATCCTCTAATCCTCATAAATTAGAGATTGACCTAGATCCTCTAATCCTCATAATTAGAAGCTCACTGTGGTTCTAATCTCTTCCCTCTAATTCTCTGGCGACGATTAGCTCTAGACGGCGAAGCGCTGCCGAATCGTGAAGACCGTATCCTTGCAACCAAGTAGAGAGGCCGTGCTTTCGGTCTTTCATTCGAGGGATCATTCGTGGGCGGTTCACGGGATCGTTCATCTATGGTTCGAGGGACTCCAAGTACAATCTACACCGACTTGTCTACTTTCGCTGCACTCCGGAGTCGGTAACGATCGTTGATCCAAACTTTATATGCATCTTCATATTGTTCCTGGATGATCGTAGGGCGATTTTTTTTGTTTTCTACTACATTTTTCAACAGTGGCATCATGAGTGGTTCTATGAGTAGATGTAGGTTTTGATCTAGATCACATGTTGATGTGAGGGTTTGATGTTCTTGCTATGCTTCCCTCGAGTGTTCCTTCGGTACAGTTTATTGACGGCATGATGTAGTTTTGTATAAAGTTCTGACAATCAATCGGCTCTGGCTGTCGACGATCTGCTAACAGTTCTTTCGGCTACATCATAGTCAAGAATAGTGAACCATCACACGCACAAGAGGGCAATGATGGTAATGAAGATGAACGATCTTCTAGGGGGTCACGTGTATTTGACGAAGTTTAGTGTGGGGGCAGAGATTTTTAATTAAGTCTCTTCTTTCGCACACCCCTAAAGTTAATCTACAACAAGAATTATCGCCTTGATGGTGTGCGTAGGTATCTTTTGTTTTTTGGAAACCCTAGAGCCACGTAATTAAAATTTGCCAAAATCAATTAGAGGACGTCTAACTTGGGTTTGCAGGTTTGCATATGATGTGGTATAGACTTCATCATGATAATGAGTTTATGTATGAGATGGTTATTTGTAGTAATGTTAAGTGGCCTGCGCATCACGGCATGATGGCTGGAGCCATGGGATTGCCACTTTAATGTAATAGATGTAGAGAGAGCCTACAGGTTATATGTGATTGTGGCAAGTGCACACGAAGAACCCGGAGCTTCACCAGGCGCAGGGAGGAGGTGCTGAAATTTTCGTGCCACGACAGCGTTTTCTGAAAGTGGTGCCACGGCAATGTTTTTGAAATGGTCGCCACGGCAACGTTTTCTGAAATTGCCACAACGGCAGCATTTTTGAAATGGCTGCCATGGCAATGATTTTTCTACCACCACGGCGACGTTTCAACTGAAGATTCAAGAAGACCGTGAAGACTTCCCAATGCCCAGGGCTATACCATATCAGGCTATTATGAATTGGCTGAGATGTTTATCCCTTTGTTGTTTGCACCCTTTGATTGCACAGTAGTCAATTATTAGGGTGATCTCTCATAGTAAATTTCAAACTAAAAGGTGCTCTTTCCAGTGTTGCAACCATCTATAACATGTTGCATTCCGCAGTGCGTCATATCCATTTGGGTACAAACGGGTTGTGAAGTGTAAGGCGGGGATGGTCAGACCATGCATGCAAATAGCACTCAGTTGTCTTGAATTTCTGACAGAATCGTTCTGAGCTCGGAGCACGAAGCATCGAAAGATGAACAAGAGTCATATGGAGATATGATTGGCAAAAGTTTGCCTACCGGTCAAAATTCTCGTCCTCAGTGATGTCCACATCAATGGCTGAGAATAAGATCATGGTCTTGAATCACTCACTATCAATTATGAGAGATATTGATTTGAGTCGGAGTGCACATTATGAATTAATTAAGTTTAATCACTATTGCAAGATAATTATGAACAATGTATATGTGTAGTTTGCATTATAGTTGTAGAATTATGGCTCACAGTTCCACCTTTCTTGTTGAAATTGAATAGCTGTTATTTATCTGGTTGAATCTTTACGATTGGAAAACGTAAGGAGACGATTGTCCTCTAAGAGTGCCAAGAAGGATTTTGTCCTACAGCATGCTTACAATACTCTCCTAGTAATGCTATGGATGATGAGACTCACGTCCTTCGATCCAAAAGGCTAGAATTACATTACGGTCTGCTTGCTTCCGAGAAACCCAAACTTCAAAATGTTTAGGATAGTTATATAATATTCTTGGAACTGCAAATTATTTTCATAAACAAACAAAGATATGTGATATCTAAAGAAGTGTTTGGTTTGCAAGTTCTAGTGAAGTGTTCAACACTACTAGGGAAAACCCTATAGGTAGACTCTTAACAGTAGCGTGGGGTAATGACCGGTGCTACTGGTACTTACCAGCAGCGCGGGGCTATACCCACCGCTACAGGTAATCATATAGCAGTAGCGCGTCAAGGCTACCCCGCGCTGCTGCTAATTAGTTCCCACAGTACCCACTGATGCTATCCATAGTAGCAGCACGGCCTATAAACCCCACGCTACTGCTAAATTGATAGCAGTAGCACGGGCCTTGTGCCCGCGCTTCAACTATGGGTACACTATGCCTGCTGGTGGGCCTTCCTGAGTAGCAGCGCGGGCAGTGCACCCATCGCTACAGTTACGGCTCTAAGCAGTAGCGCGCGCCCGTGCCCCGCGCTGCTGCGAGGCGCAGCAGCCACCTTTTTCCCATCCCCCTCCCCCTCCCCCTCCCTCTCCCTCACTTGCTTCTCCCCCCATTGGCTTTGTTCTCTCTTCCTTCTCCTACCTCTCTTCTCTCTCCTTTAATGCCCCGCTCCACCATCTCCATTAATGCCCCGTTCCTCTCTTCCTCACTTTTCTCTCCCTTCTTCCATATATATCTCTTGCCCCCTCCACTCCTAGCTTTGTCTCACTAGCTAGCTCTCTCTCCCTCTCCACTAGTTAGAGCCATCTCCTCCCCAAGTAGATCTACTCATTTAATGAAGTGTAACCTATCTACCTCCCCTGATTAATGAAGTAATCCATCTTTGTCCACTTTCGATCCCTAGCTAGCTAGCGACACCAGCCTCATCACCGTGCTCGCTCTCTCTCAAGATAGGTGAGTAAAAAGTAGTGTTTTGCCAGAATGGAAATATGTGTGTGTGTGCGATATGACCAAATCGGGCGATATGATGGAAATTGTGTGTGTGGCATGAGTTGCCGCCTATGTGTATTTGCCGAATTGTGCGTGACATGAGTTGCTTATGTTTTGCTGAAATGTCGATTTATTTCCGTTTCAGCGAATTTCGGGGAAACTCGATATCTCCTATTTTTAGGGAAGGTCATGCCGAATTTTTGTATGACTTTGATGCATGCATGCATGGGTTTATAATCTTTTTGCTTATTATACCACGCAGGCCATCATGAAGGTCAGTGGAAGGATGGTGGATAGATAATTGCGATCCGTGGTGGACGACATGTAAGCAAATAACCGGAAGGCAATTTTATGTCCGTGTAGAAGATGCAGAGAAGGAGTCTGGCTCGACCCCTTTAAGGATGGCCGTTTGAAGGCACACCTGCTCATGAATGGTTTCATGGATGGCTATACTCGGTGGATAAGTGAAGATGATGTTGAGGATGTCGACGGGGTAGGCAATAATGACATGGGGCCAGACAAAGAGATGACTGATGGACCCGAAGAAGAGGGCGTCAGACATGGCGGCGGAGAAGAGGCCGGACATGGCGGAGAAGAGGCCGGACATGGCGGAGAAGAGGCGGACACGCCACAGTCTTCGTCGGTACTAAGTTCAGTCGTGCAGGACCCTCATGTTCGACACCTGCTTCGCAAGTATACGACTAGTGACAGAGCTGCTTCTAGAGAGGAGGCCAAGCTAGCGCAACTGGAGGTAGACTCGAAGACTCCATTGTATGATGGTTGCGATCCCGAGGTGACCCGCTTGAGTTTCATGCTCAAACTTCTAAAGACGAAGGCGAAAAATAAATGGACCGACGCAAGCCTTGATGAGCATTTGAAGTATCTACATAAAGTTCTTCCTGCGGGGAACCTGTGTCTTACTAGTATCAAGGAGTCCAAGAAAATTGTGTGCCCTCTTGATCTGCCGCACATTAGATACCACGCATGCATCAATTATTGCATCATTTATCGGAAAGAGCATGCAGAAAAAACCAACTATCCAGTGTGCAATGCTTCTCGATACAAGAAGGCTGGAAAGAAAGCTCCTCAGAAAGTTGTATGGTACTTTTCGATCACTCCCTGTCTGCAGTGGTATTTTGTAGATCCTAAGGAAGCAAAGCTCATGCGCTGGCACGCGGAGAGGGTGAAGCCCGACGATGGAGATGATCCGAAGCTGAGACACCTCACATATGCTAGCCAAGGGAGAGCATTCAACGCCGAATATCAATATTTCCTAGATGCTAGCCACTGGAGTGCTTGGCATGAGTACCAATGGCATGAATCCGTTTGGCAACCAGAGAACCAACCATAGCACATGGCCCATGTTTGTATGGATGTACAACCTCCCCCCATGGTAGTGCATGAAGACAAAGTACATACACCTGAGTATGCTGATTCAAGGGCCGAAACAACCGGGAAATGATATTAATATGTTTCTCGGGTTATTGAAAGAGAAGCTACACATGTTATGGACATCATCGGTCAAGACATGGTATGCCAGCGCTAGACAGTATTTCGATATGAGAGCCGCGCTGATGATGACGGTGCACGACTATCTCAGTTACGGATATGTCTCAGGCCAGGTGTGCCACAGATATTGCGGATGCAGGAGGTGCATGGATGATACAACGTCTCAGCAGCTACCGAAAGATGGCGGGTCTGGGAAAATCATGTACATGGGGCATCAAAGATGGCGCGAGAAGGATGACCTGTGGAGAAACCGTGGAGATCTATTCAATTGTGAGGCTGAGCATCGAGGACCTCCACGTAAGAGGAGCGGCGCCAAAATTGATGAGTTGTTGAAAAACTGGGAACAGTGCCCCGCGCCGGGAAAGATGAAAAAGGCGCTAGTGCCGCTGCTAAAGGTATGGAAAACGAGGTCTGTTTTCTGGGACTTGGAGTACTGGCCCAAATTTGACACGCCTCATTGCCTTGATCAAATGCATATCACGAAGAATGTCCTCGAGAGCTTACTTGGCACACTAATGAACATGCCGGAGAAGACCAAGGATGGGCCGAAGGCAAGAAGAGACTTGGAATTTTTGGATATCAGGAAAGATCATCACGTACCCCCTTAGTCGTCGGAGGGGACGAAGACAGAGATGGAAGACAGGGGCAAAAAGTCAACAAGAAGGAAGAAAATTATTGCCCCCCTTCTTGCTTCACCTTAAGTCCGAAGGAGATCGATCAATTCTTCAAGTGCCTTACCGGAATCAAAGTTATTTCTGGTTACTGTGGGAAGATAAGCAGATTTCTAGACACTAAGAAGAAAAGGTTTAGCGGGATGAAGCCTCATGACTGTCATGTGATGATGATGCAGATACTCCCAGTTGCCCTTAGAGGGATAATGGACAAGCACGTCCGTGACACACTTAGTGGTCTCTGCAACTTTTTCGACGATATCTCTCGAAAGTCGATCAGTGTGAAGCAGCTCCGAAGGCTACAGGAAGAGATCGTTATCATACTAAATGAGCTTGAGGTGTACTTCCCACCCATGTTCTTTGACATCATGGTGCATCTATGTGTCCACATTGTGGACGACAACATCGACCTCGGGTCAACATTCCTGCACATCATGGTGCCATTCGAGAGGATGAATGGGCTCATCAAAGGATTCGTATGTAACATGTCCCGTCTAGATGGAAGCATCGTCCATGGCTATCTGACCCAAGAGTGCATCTCCTTCTACGAGAATTATCTAGGCGTCGAAAACCATGTTGTTGGTTTGCCCGTCAACAAGCACCTTGGGAGGCTCGGATGAGAAGGTCACACCAATGGCTAGAGGGAATTGCATGTGGACCACTCAGGTTGACGCAACGACTTTGACAGAGCTAACTTAGTAGTATTACAACACCTAGATGTGCTAGAAGATTTCGTGACACTGCACAAAGAAACCATCGCAAAGAACTATCATGACCGGGTGAGGGTGTCCCGGACTAGGGGGTACTCGGGCTGCCGGCCTATCTCTCGTGGGCCAGACTAGTGGGCCACTCTTTGCTCGTCAAGAAGGCCGGGTTGTAGGCGACCCCGTGCACCAGAAGGAAACCTCCGAAGACTTGGCGTCTCCTCCAAGAAATAATTAGCGTAACCGGCTTGTTTATCCCCTGATGGCAACCGATCATATGTAACCCTAGATCCCTCTGGTGTCTATATAAACCGGAGGGTTTAGTCCGTAGAGGGGGAGAATCATCATAACCTCCTAGGGTTTAGCCCATCTGATTTCGAGGTAGATCAACTCTGTAACCTTCATACAATCACATCAATACAATCTAGCAGGACGTAGGGTTTTACCTCTTCGAGAGGGCCCGAACCTGGGTAATTCGCTGTCTCTACGTTCCCTGTTACTCATTGATTCCTAGATCCATAGTTCGGACCCCCTACCCGAGATCTACCGGTTTTTGTACCGACATTGGTGCTTTCATTGAGAGTTCTGCCGTTGGGTCACCAAGGATCAATGGCTCGCCTCGTCATCAGCGATAGCATCCATAGCGGGGACGTCTTCGTCCCCGGCCAGCTTTTTGCGTTCGGCAGCATCGTGCTACACGCCCACCCGACCGGTCATCTAGACCAGGTCGACAGCTTCTCCCCTGAGCAAGAGATCAGGTTCGGTAGCCTGGAGTATGTCGCCGACTCTCGGGGTGATCTGGTCTTTGCTAGGTTCTCAGTTTTACCTGAGGAGCCTAATAATCCCGGGGCCTTAACCTTGGCCGCTCTCCTTGGCCCCGCCTATGGGTCGGTCCTCTGTTCGGATCTGGCCTCGAGTTCGGATCTAATCCCGACGCCGAAGAGCCAGGGGCCGCCCTTGACCGAACACACACCCAGCACTGGCACACCAGAATTCGACTCCGAAGTAGGTCCAAAGACGGGTCCGGTAGACCTCTCGCTTTTAAGCGAGATGCTAGATCGGATCCAGAAGATAAGTATCGCGGATGGCCCGTCCTCGGCCCTTGAGCAGATTAGACTTGAGGCCGACCACGGGGAATTTTGCGTCCCACCCACCACCCACTTATTAGCCACTATCAAAGATTTAACCGACATACTGGACTACGCCTCCGAGGAGGCTGACGACATGGACGAGGATATCGACGTCCTGTCATATATGGCACCCTCCCTCGCCACTTCCAACACCGGAAAGTGGACTGCCACCTCCACCTACGACATTTACATGGTCGACACCCCCAAGGATGGCGACGCGACCAAGAAGGACGGCGACGGCCCCACCGAGGAACCGCCCAAACGTCGACGAAGGCGATCCAGGGGGCGAGGAAAGGGCAAAGAAAACAACACATACACGAATGGTACCGGAGACAACGAGACTCCGGACAACATGGGGGAGCTCGGCGATAATACTCCCGAATAGCACCATGACGCCCCTGAAGGGCACGAGGACCAGGGCGACCCTGAGGACCCCGAGGATTCTGAGGACAGTAACTACCTCCCTCCGTCCGAAGAGGAGGATAGCCTCAGACCCGAAGATTTTGTTGTCCCAGAGGAACCCCTGGACCAGGAGAGATTCAAGCAGCAACTCATAGCCACCGCCGGAAGCGTGAAGAAGAAGTAGCACCAGCTAAAGGTCGAACAAGACACACTCAACGATAGGTGGACAATGGTCTTAATAGCCGAAGAGGGCTTCGACAATCAGCGCCAGGATCAATACAAAAGCTATCCACGACGGCGGTTGCTACCGTCATTCGAGGATAAGGCCCTTGAGCCCATGCCTCCCAGACAAACTTACACAATCAGCGCCGCACACCCAATTTGTTTCATAGATGAGGTGATGCAGCATCAGTTCCCCGAAGGGTTTAAACCCGTGAATATAGAACAATACGATGGGACAACTGACCCAGCCGTGTGGATCGAAGATTTTTTGCTCCACATTCATATGGCCCGAGGAGATGACCTCCACACCATTTAATATCTACCATTAAGCTCAAAGGACCAGCGAGGCATTGGTTGAACAGCCTACCCGAAAACTCCATCAGGAGCTTGGAAGAGCTCGAGTCTGCATTCCGAGCTAACTTTCAAAGCACCTATGTTCGGCCACCGGACGCCGACGACCTGAGCCATGTGGTTCAACAGACCGGGGAGTCAGCTCGGCAATTTTGGAACCGGTCCTTGACTAAGCAGAACCAAATCGTCGACTATCTGGATGCCGAAGCAATCGCCGCATTCAAGCATAGTATTCGGGACGAGTGGCTCGCCCGCCAGCTCGGCCAGGATAAGCCGAGAAGAATGTCGGCTCTCACCTCCCTAATGACCCGCTTTTGCGCGGGTGAAGATAGTTGGTCAGCTCATCGAAGCGACCATCCCGAAGACCCCGGCACTTCAGAAGTCTGGGACGGGAACGGGAAACCCCGGTGCAACAAGAATACTAAGCACCGCCACACTAACAACGGCAGTGAAGCTGATGATGCAGCGGTAAACGCCGGGTTCAGCGTCTCGAAGTCAGGACTGCGGAAGAAACCTTCTAAAGGAAACCGGGACGGCCCGTCCGCGGTAGACAGAATCTTGGCCAGGCCCTGCCAGATCCATGGTACCTCGGATAAGCCCGCCAACCACACCAACCGCAACTATTGGGTAATTAAACAGGCCGGCAAGATCACAGCCAAGAAGCAGAGCAAGGGTCCCCGTAGTAAGGACGAGGATGAACCTCGCCGGCCGAACAATGGAGGCCAAAAATAGTTCCCTCCTGAGGTAAAGACCATGAACATGATTTACGTCACGCATATACCGAAGAGGGAGTGGTAACGTGCACTCCGAGATGTCTATGCCTTAGAGACGGTGGCCCCAAAGTTCAACCCATGGTCGGCTTGCCCTATCACTTTCGACCATCGAGACCACCTGACCAGTATCCATCATGGAGGAACGGCGGCTCTGGTACTCGACTCCATCGTGGATGGATTTCACCTCACCAGAGTCCTTATGGACGGAGGCAGCAACCTCAACCTGATTTATTCAGATACAGTGAGGAAAATGGGGATCGACCCGTCAAGGATCAAACCCAGCAACAACACCTTCAAAGGTGTAATCCTAGGCGTCGAGGCACACTGCTCGGGATCCGTGACATTGGAGGTAGTCTTCGGTTCGCCCGACAACGTCCGCAGTGAAGACTTAATCTTTGACATCGTTCCCTTCCGCAGCGGTTACCACGCACTCCTTGGCCGGACAGCCTTCGCCCGCTTTAACGCCGTCCCGCATTATGCATATCTAAAGCTCAAGATGCCAGGACCGAAGAGTGTTATTACCGTCAACGGTAACACCGAGCGCTCGCTCCGAACAGAGGAGCACACTGCGGCTTTAGCCGCCGAAGTCCAGGCCGCCGAAGAAGTGTCACAGGCCTAGTCTACCGCCAAGGCACCGGACGCACGCAAACGCGCCCGAGCTACGGCCTCGGCTCCGGAGCAGTCCCGTGCCCACCCTAAATAGGGATACGCGCCGCACAGCACGGCCCACCCAGCCGCGAAATACATGCCTCGAGTGCCCAACTTCGCACTCAAGATCCCATGGGCGGCTGTGGGAACACATGACACAAAGGTTGAGAGCTCGGTTCGACCGAGCCATGGCCAAAAGATGATTCTTGGATTAACATCAATTACAGGCACCACCTAGGGCCTTATCAGCGTTAAGCTGGTACAGTGCGGCGACTTCTCAAAAACCCTTCCCAAAGGGCTCGCCTGCCGAACATTACTACTTCCGCCGAGCATACAGTCGACAACCACACTCATCCGGAAGCTTCATAGAGAGCAAAAGCGCAGACGTGCAGCAGGGCATAGCAGGGACGTCAAACCACTGTGTAAACCTTTCCTCTAATGTATTTATTTCTTAAACTATCTTTCAAATTTACTTCGGCAGTTCGGATTGTACAGTGGGACATCACTAATTCAAAGGAAATAAAGACCAATTTTTCTCTGGCAATTGTGCAGTCATTTGTGTTGCATATTCCTTTCCACTTTTTAGGCCAAAGTAAAATATTATGATACGTTCCTTTTTTTATGTGACCAGCTAATAGACCGGGGGCTCGATCATAAATCTTGCCTCGAACATCATTCTGGCACCAATTTTTATTATATATGCTCGACGTCATGGATATTGCATTATATGAATGAGTTCCGAATTATGTCTTTGGTCAATAGTTGGGTTGCCCGGCTCCTGTGTTTACCCTCTTACGTTCCGCATTGTTTGGCTAGGAGGGTAAAGGGAGAACCACTGCGATTGTACTTCGAGCTCGCCTGGTTAAGTACCTCAGTGGAGAAAGCCAAAAACTGACCGTCATAATAAGCGAGAATTGGTCGGCGATCCGATGACTAGTGTTAAACTAAAAATCGTTGGAGGTTAGCCTGTGTTAAACGAAGGGTTCTCTGTCATAGGAACCACGTGATGATGGTGTCCACCGCGGTTCGTCCGGATATCACAAACACTGGGGGCTAGTCACCAGCCCCCGCAGTTAAGCTCCTATGGCTAAGTGAAAGCACTAAAACCACATACTCTGATTGCCTTGTCTTCCGCACATATAACCGCCTCCGGGCACCGAGACGCCGGCTAAGGGTTAAGGTATTACGAGAAAACACCCCATGCAGTATCTGCAAGGGGGATGAAGTCGACGACTGGTAACTTTCAGTTTAAAAACGGCCGCACAGGAGTCAAAATTAACATAGTAGGCGTTATATTTACAGCCAACAACTTGCATTACAACTAAACAAAAGTTTCAACTCCTCGGGCACAAGGAAAATAAATCTACTCATAAATTACATCTTTCGAGCATTGGGCCTCTATTGCCCGAGCACCATCAATCACGATGGGAAAGTACTGCTCGGGGCGCCTATGCTCCTTCCCTGGCGGCGGAGGTCCGGTGGCCACTTCGGCTGGCTTTATCTTCGGCCAGTGCACCATTGTTTTGCCGAAGGCCATCCGAGCCCTACAGGTAGTCTTCGGTTCGCCCGAGAACTTCAGAAGCGAGGAGTTAATCTTCGACATCGTACCCTTTCGGAGTGGGAACCATGCGCTCCTAGGGCGCACAGCCTTCGCCCGCTTTAATGCAGTTCCGCATTATGCCTATCTCAAGCTCAAAATGCCGGGACCCAAGGGCGTTATCACTGTCAATGGTAACAAAGAACGCTCACTCCGGACAGAGGAACAGACCGCGGCTTTCGCAGCCGAGGTTCAAGCGTCCGAGGAGGTAGCCTGCAGCAGTAAACGCGCTGCCCGCTCTTTAAAGCGCGTCAAGGCTGCACAAATCAACCTCGGCCAATTACCCCCGCACCCGAAATAGGGGTGCGGGCTCCTCAAGTGCCCTCTCTGTGGGCACTACATCCCTAGAGTGCATAATTTCGCACTGAAGATCCCCTGGGACGCCGAGGAGCCAAAACAATTCTGAAGCGTCAGGCGCGGGTTAACCACACAATGGCTAGGCTTAGAGCCCCAGCACAGGCAGGCATCTGTAAAAGAAGTAGCCAAAATATGCATACGTCTAGGTGGCCTTAACCACAGAGTGACTTCGGCCACACCTCCACTCAAGGAGCTCGGTCAATCAAACACTTAGAGTGTATAAAGGGCCAGAAGGGCATCGACCTTCGCAAATTCTTCGTCTTCAATCAGGACGATCTGGTCAACAGTTCAGAAACGCAGACGTGCGGCAGGCTTCAGTCCGGATCCTTTAAAATCCGTTAGTAATTATCCGACCTGTTTTTTCCTCCTCCTTCTTTACCGTCTACATTGTATTCTTTCCTTTACTCTCGTCCATATTGCATGTACATGATTGATATTATGAAATAAAGAAATTGTGCCCTTTCAAGGTCCCTATTGTATTTCTTTATCAGCATAGCTCTGGAACGATGAAGTTCTCTAAAAAAGATGCAATTGTATCACAAAAGTCCGATGTGTTCGGCGTCTCGGATTTTGGCCTTGTATGCATCAGTTTCGAACCTCGATTTTGGTCAATAGTTGGGTTGCTCGGCTCCTATGTGTACCCCTTACATTTCCGATGAATTCGGCTAAAGGCGTAACGGGAGAACCACTGCGATTGCGCCGCCAGGTCAATTGGCGTGGCGCCTCAGTGATCATAAAGATCACCCGTGTTAAACGAAGGGCTTTTATTTTTTAGCCGAAGTGTGCTATGGCTTAGACCTCGGCCAAATAGACCAAACACTTCCCACACTGGGGGCTAGTCATCACCCCCACAGTCAAACTCCTGTGGCTAAGTGAAAGACATCAAGCCACTATAGTCCGATTGCCTAGTTCCTCTAAGTCATCGACCACCCATGGGTACCGAAACGTCGGTTAAGGGTCAAGTATGGCTTAGGGAACACCCTTTGTATGACCTACACTGGGGCTGAAGCCGACGACTGGCCACTCTCATTTTAACAGGTCATAACGGAGGAATAATTGAATCACTAAATCAACACATATGGAACTTCAAGCCATTTTCATTTCAAAAGATAAAGTTTTTTACATCATACACCCCGGCATTCCGGAGTACCTAAAAATACAGGGTGTCCTTAGGGCACATGGCCTCGGTGGTCCGAGCTCCCGCCTACACCTCGGTGAAGAACAACTCGACGGTCCGCGGCTTATCGGCAGGGGGGCCAGTAGCACAAGCCTCCGCATCAACTTTGCGGAAGTGAGTCTTCATGCAAGCGTATGCCCTCCGAGCCCCTTCGAAGCACGCGGACCTCTTCCAGTGGTCAACGCAGGGTATGGCATCTCCTAGACGAGCTGTCAGGCTGAAGAGACTACTCGGCATGGCTTCGACCGACCACAGAGCAACGCAGAGGCCCTGGAGTGCTGGCCTTGTCATGCGAAACAGCTCAACCAGCTGCTTCACTCGATGATTTAGCAGCTGCGCGGATGGGGACCCTGGGAATTTACCCCAGAAGGCTTTCTCCGCCTCATGACCCGCCAGCTGGCCGAAATAGGCCACCGCATCCTCCGCGCTCTGCGGGAGATCCTCGAAGACCTCTGCGGAACGCCATAACTGGGTGAGCTCGACACACCCTTTGCTGCCAAACGCACACTGCAGCAAAAATATGTTACCCGAGGCGATTTGTTCCACTTGCTGGAGCACCTCGCGGTCTGCACGGGCCGAGGTGTTGAGTTCGGAGTGGGCACGTTGAAGCTTCTCGAGTTCCTCTTTCGCGCGCCGCCCCACCTCCTGAAGTTTGTCGCGTGCTTCAAACATGCCCTTCAGGTTCTCCTCGACCTCCAGCACCCGCGCCTGGTGCTTCTCCCCGGCCACCTTCTCGGCGGCCCGCGCCTTCTCGGTTGCGACGGCAGCAGCTTTCTGTTGCCGCACTTCCTTCCGAGCACTTTTAAGCTTGGCCTTGAGCATCTCCAACTCCGCTGTCAACATTTTTAAGTCTTAGTTGTTTCCTTTACATATACAGCATCCAATGCAAGTTTAACCTTGCTTACCTTGGGATCGCTCAAGTCTTCGGTTCATCTCCGCCATCTCTTTGGCAACGGAGTCTGGAACCAAGGTCGAAACCTGTAATAAAACAAACTCCTTGTTAGAGGGAAAATGGTCTAGACCACCAACATGCTCCAGGACAGCCACTTCGGGTAGCGTCCTGTGGGCTACTCAACAGGCTCCTACTTACTCAAGCGACCCCGATGCCGGTTTCTTGAAACCGACTTCGGGCTCGGGGGCTACTCACTCATTACGCCGTTTAGCAGGCTACACTTTTATGTCCTCGGACAAAATTCATAAAACTAAATGCGCAGAAGACGTACCTCGAAACCTGTTATGAGGTTCTTGAAGACCTCGTGCAGGCCGCCCTCTGCGGACCAGTAGCCTTCTAGCGCCGTGCCTATTAAGGCACGGTGCTCCTCCTTGAGGGAGCAGCCCTTTAGGGACTCCTCCACCTCCTCGGCCCACCCCGCGCCGGCCCGTCCCGAGGAGCCTCCGTCTGTGAAGGTGGTGCCGAGGTAGACTTCGGCTGGGCCGATATCTGGCCCAGCCCTTCTTCGATGACCTCGGGGCGTTCTGTCCCTGGGTCTTGTTGGGTCGAGGTTTCAACCTCGGCGATGACCACCACCTCGTCGGCCCCTGCCATGTTGACCTCGGGAGCCAGGGTGGATGTTGCCTCCCCCAGACCAACTTGCATCGGGGGAGAAGCAGCGGGCTCTGGAGTCCCGCTGGAGGACGGCAACCTGCTCAAGGAGCCGCTAGGGATTACCTTCGGCGGACTGTGTATGAAGAGTTGCTTTTGTAAAATTTCCCTTGATGAAACAAAGACTCCAGCAAGGAATACAAGGATAAAGGCTCACCCTTGAGGTGCCGGCTTCTTCCTCCCCGTTGTGAGGGGGTCTTCCTCTGGGTCACCGAAGAGCTCGGCTCTCTCCGACGACCTGTTGGCGGCCTCGGATGAGGCTTGCCTCGGCCTCTTTTGGCCCTTGGGCGGCATGCCCACGTCGGCGTCTTCTGCCACCGACCTCTTCCCCTTCGGGGGGGGGGGGGGGGGGATCTCCTCCTCATCCTCCTCGGCGCCGTCGTCTTGAGCGGCGGATGTGTGGGTCTCTTCTGACCGGGTGACCGAGGTCCCCCGGGTCCGAGCACTGGACTTCCCCGGCTGGGACTTTGTCCCTTTGGAGGCCACTATGTGTGGTTCCTCGGTCAGAAGCGCCGAGAGCAGAGGAGTTTGGGGCTGTTCCGGTAATAGGGCTGGGCATCGTACCCCCTTTACCCATGCCGACCAATTCTGCAAAATGTCAAAACACGACGGCTAAAATAAAGACTTTACTCCTCGGAGCAGTAAGCAAAGAATGAAAGATTGAAGGATGGAACCACTCACCGGGGGGGCCTCATAGCCGTGTTCAAGGCCGCGGTCCTCTCCCTCCTTGGGAATCTTGTCCTTGGCTAGTTTCATGAGCTTTGTCCACATAGTGGCCAGGGTGGAGCCGAAGAAGGTGTTGATGGTGTCCATGTCCTCGAGCTTCTGTGCCCACATCGGGGTGGCCCGAAGTTGGAGAGGAAGGATGCGGCGGTTGAGCATGACGTTGATGACATCGGCTATCTCAGCCTTCCCCGTAGTGGTCCACCACACGATCCTCTCGACTAGGGTCTCTACCTCTTCGGGCTTCCCCCAGGCGACGCCCTTTTCCTTCCAAGATTTGAGTTTCTTGGGCGGCCCGGCCGAGAAGGCCGGGACCTTGTTTGACCAGCGGCAAGGGGTTCGGTGATGTAAAACCACTCCTTTTGCCATTCCTTCACCGTTTCGATGAAGGTGCCCTTGAACGAGGCGGCCCCCTGGTTCTTGCTGATCATTGCCCCTCCACACTCCACGAGTTCGGAGCCGCTTGACTTCGGTTTAATCCCGAAGAGCTTCAGCCATAGGCCGAAGTGTGGCTCACAGCGGAGGAAGGCCTCGCAGACTGTTATGAAAGTCGCGAGGTGGAGAATGGAGTTGGGGGCGAGGTGATGGAAATCTAACCCGTAGTAAAACATGATCCCGCCCACGAAAGGTTGCAGCGGGAATCCCAAGCCTCGGATGAGGTGGGGGACAAAGACCACCTGCTCCCCGGCGTTGGGAGCGGGTACCAGCTCGTCGGCCTCTGGAGCGCGGGCGGCGATGGCAGGGGCTAGATACCCCACGTCGCGCAGCTCGGCGATGGTCACCGCCGTCACGGTGGAGCCGCCACAGTGCCCCTTAAGGGTATCGGCCATGGCTGATGGGGAAATGGAGCTTGCGTACGAGAAAGGCGTAAGGGCTGGATCTGGGCGTTGGAGCTAGACTAAGCGGCAGCAAGGGAGGAATGGGAGCGTAGGCTATCGCGCTGTTCTCCCCATTGCTTTTATAAGCCTATGAAAGGCCAAGAGCCCCCTTTGCTGTGCCG
The DNA here is from genome assembly GCA_039707655.1 of Elymus sibiricus. Lineage (NCBI taxonomy): Eukaryota > Viridiplantae > Streptophyta > Magnoliopsida > Poales > Poaceae > Elymus > Elymus sibiricus. The sequence continues at coordinate 22,308,007 of CM077666.1, forward strand.
ATAAATTCGTGATTACTATCAAAGATGCTGTTGAAACATATGGGGGGACGTGCCAGTAAAGGAGCTGCCTCAAAACGCGATTTGAGGGGAGGCAGTAACTGCTCAACCTGTCATGGGGCGGGCCTCTCCGATAAAGCTGTCAGGCCGGATTAGGATTGTTCATACCGGCACAGCAAGCCTTCGAGGCTAAGATACTTGCTCACCTCGGATAGGGTACAAGGTCGGTTGGACCACGGATGTCGATGCTCTATTAATAGAATTCGAAATATAAGGTGGAACTCGTCTGTCAAGCCGGAGACTCCGGATCCGAAGTGATGGTTCAAAGTCGTCCTCGGCGTAGAAGACCAGTTCGGGGGCTACTGACGGTGTCCTGGATTAGGGGGTGCCAACCTAACCGGCCCATCTCCTCGGATGGGCCGATATGCCCCCGTACATGATCAAGATGGACTCCGGAAGTCGCACATGGGAGACGTGATCAAGACTGCCTCTACCGAAGACTTGCAGTACACTTCAAGATTATTCCAGCTACCTTACTCCAAGATACCGACCTTATAACCCTAGATACCCTCCCTGGCGTGTATATAAGCCATAGGGTTTGGCCCGTAGGGGACGTAAGCACAACATCAAACTCCTAGCTCTCGTAGTTAGATACATATTACGATCTCGAGGTATATCAACTCTGTACTCGATACACCTCCATTAATATAAACAGAAGCAGGACGTAGGGTTTTACCTCCATCAAGAGGGCCCGAACCTGGGTAAAACATCGTCTCCTTTTGTCTCTGTTACCATCGATCCGAGATCCACAGCTCAGGACCCCCTACCCCGAGGTCTGCCGGTTTTTACACCGACACCCCTCAATGCATATGGAGCGCTTCTAGGCATCGATCCGGGGAGTGGTGTCGTACAGGCTATGCACCAAACCGAAGTAGCTGCTCGGCAGCGGCTCCGAAGGCCATAGCTTGATGTAGAGGTCCTTCATCGCCGGCTCCGCCATCTGATGCAGCTCCATCAGCTGCTTCATTTGGTTGTTGACGCGGGGAGGGTATTCGGGCGCTTTAAATTGCACCCAAAATAACCTCTGCTCGGCCCGACCCTCCTGGGCGGCGAAGAACCTAGCCACATCAGCCGCACTCCTCGGGAGGTCCGCAAAGGCGCCTGGGGAATGTCACCCTCGCGTGAGCAAAGTGAACCTGTTACCACCAAAGACACTTTGCAGCAAATGCGGCTGACCATCCACAATGAGCTTCACTTGGCAGAGTTCTTCCTAGTAGCCGCGCGCCTCCGTTCGCGCTTACTTGGCCACCGACCATAATGAGGTTAGCTCGGTGACCTGCTCTTTATTCTTCTGCTCAAGCACCTCACATTTCGTGACGTCATCTTTGAGCTCTTGCTGCACTTCCAGCACTTTGGCCTCGTGCTTCTGACTAGCGGTTCTCGCCGCAGCCAGTTCGGCAGCTGCTTGCTCAGCTGCCGACCTCTTCTCCTCCGCTTCCAGCTAAGCCGTCCTCAGCGCGGCCTTGAGGTTCTCGACCTCCGCGGTGGCAGCTGTAGTCATATCAGTTGACTCCGTTTAGGCTACTTTAAAACTTACTTAACAAAAGATAAAAAGCTGTAATATATACTACTGTTCGGACTTGCCTTGCGCTTCATCGAGCCTCCTATTCACTAGGCTGAGGTCATCCTAAGAGCTCTTGAGCTTCCGATTCAGCTCGGCCAACTCCTCGGCGTTGGAGGCTGCCACCGAAGATGACGCCTGCGCATCACTCTACGCACGTTAGGATCCGACATATCGATTTTCGATCTTCTGACCGGATTTGTTCAAGCCAGTCAGAGTCTCGGGGGCTACTCTTTATGAGGCTATACATTTATACAAAAGAAATTTTCTAAGGGAAAAACATTACTTGGCTCACCTTGAAGCCTGTGAGAAGGCCACTGAAGGCCTCCTTCAGTCCGTTATCCATGGACCGAAGACTTTGCAACACCGTGCCCATAAGGGCACGGTGCTCTTCAGTGATAGAGCAGCTGGTTAAAGCATACTCCATCTCGTCCAGCCACCCAGTCGACGCCCGCTCTGGGGCGGGTGGGGGTGGCGGGGGCACTTCGACTTCTCCCCTCTCGAAGACCGGAGTGCCCCACTCCGGATGCCTTGACGACTCTGGAGCCGCCCTCGGAGAGAGCTCGGATCGTCCGGGCTCCTCCTCTTTGTTTACCAGAGGGGCCCTCCCCTCCTGGTCTTCGGCGGCCGAGGTATTCACCTCGGCCATGACGGTGTCGCCCCTCCCCTTGTGTGCGGCACGGGAGGGGTCCTTCTCGACAGGACCTACTCGACCTCCTCGACGATTGAGGGAGGCGAGGCGCGCGATTCGGTCCCGCTCTCCGCCAGCGCGGCTGGCGGAGAATCCCCCTCCGAGACTCGATCGGTGGGGAGGTCGTGCAGCGGGCTACGATGTTACAAGCAAAAATCCGATCAATATCAAACGCAGTTCGGCTGAAAGCACTTAAGAGGGTATTAGGATGCGTACCTTTGGGCCTGCGGTTTGACCCTGGGGGTCCTCCGAGGAACCTCTTCGGAGGCCTCGGAGTCCTCGGCAGAAGCCGAGCTTTTGTCGGATAGGGCCACCTTGGCCCTGCATGGTCTCTTGGGGGAGGGACGAAGCGGCTCCTCCTCGGCGTCCTCGGACACCGCCCTCTTCTTTGTTTGGGAGGAATCGCTTTCCTCCCCTTATTCTCCCTACTCCTTCTCCTCCTTTTGTGCGGAGGGAGCATGGGTGTCCCCGGATCTAGTGTCCGGGGAACCTCGGGAGCGGAGGCCTTCTCTGGCCTCCCTCTTCTTCTCCTACTTCTTGTCCTTACTCTCTGGCGCCTCGTACGGCTCCTCCGCCAACATGGCCGTTAGCAAGGCCGTCCGGGGACCCTCGGGCAGCGGGGCCGGGCTGTTGATCCGCTCGGCCTTCTTCAGCCAGTTTTGTGGATGAGGAACAAGGGAATTGAGTACCATATCAAAAGGGAATAATCCGGATACAAGAGTAAAACTTAACGTACCTCCCGAGGGGGGTGTGCGGCGTCGAGGCCGATGTCTTCCGCCTCGGCCGGCCAGTCCTTTTGCGGCTTAAACATCACCTTCCATAGTTGAGCGTGGGAAGTGCGGAAGAAGTTCAGCACGGTGGCCGGGTCTTCGGGCTTGTAGGCCCACATGGGGGAAGCCCGGTCTTGGATGGGGAGGATTCGGCGGCAGAGCATTATCTGGATCACGTTGGCCAGTTCGACGCCCCGCTCTATCATCTTGGCAATCCGGCTCTGCAGCAGCGCCACCTCCTTGTTCGACCCCCAGTCGAGGCCTTTCTTGGTCCATGAGACCAGCCTTGTGGGGGGTCCGGATCTGAAGGCGGGGATCGCCCCCCAATCCACTCCACCCGGGGAAGCTTGCTGACCATTGCTCGCCCACAGTCCGCCTGCTAGCCATCGACGATCTTCGGCTTGATGTTGAAGATCTTCAGCCACAGGACGAAGTGTGGTCGGACCCGAAGAAAGGCCTCGCAAATGATGATGAAGGCCGAGATATGCAGAAAGGAATTCGGGGCAAGATCGTGGAAATTGAGCCCATAGAAAAACATGAGGCCCCTGACAAAGGGGTGGAGGGGGAAACCTAAACCTCGGATGAAATGGGGGAGGAACATCACCCTCTCGCCCTGCCGCAGCGTGGGGATGACCTGGCCCGCCTCTGGTGCGCGGTGGGTGACGTTGGCAGGGAGGTAGCCCGCGCTCTTCAACTCCAAGATGGCGCTCTCGGTGATGATGGAAGCCTCCCGCTTGCCCTTGGACCCGAAACCGGCCATTGCTGGATTGAGCGGATGGCTGGGGAGGTTCTTGAAAGGCAGAGGGGATCTAAATACTGTAGCTCGAGAGATGGGGAAGGCAACGGCGGAGCAAGAAGTGCAAGCGTGCAGAGGAAATGGAGGCCGTTCCCCTTTTATGGGCTGTAAAACCTAAGGTCCTTTACTACACCGCGGGCTTCGCCGTTTCCCTGTGTAAATCGGGCCATTATGCGCGCGTGGGATAGAGCAAATTATTGATCATATCCCTTAAAAATAGGGCACGAGCTCCATATCGATGGGACGTGCCAATGAAAGAACCGCCTCGAACCGCGAATCGAGTTTTTCATAAACCAACTCGCGGTCGTGGCGGGTTGTGAGCCTTTGGTAAAAGCTGTCAGATGGAAGTACTATTCACACCGAAGCGACTAGCCTTCGGGGCTAAGTTATCGGTACATCTCGGCGACCGAAGCATAGTTTGGGGCGTATGCGGCAAGGCAACACTTGAGAACTCGATTCAGAGGACATGCATGCCTGTCACCAGTATCACGGAAGGAAAGGAACTGGTCCACAAAGCCGATGGTGTTCGGCGTCTACCCCGGCTTCGAAGACTAGTTCAGGGGCTACTAAGGGTGTCCCGGACTAGGGGGTACTCGGGCTGCCGGCCTATCTCTCATGGGCCGGACTAGTGGGCCACTCTTTGCTCGTCAAGAAGGCCGGGTTGTAGGCGACCCCGTGCACCAGATGGAAACCTCCGAGGACTTGGCGTCTCCTCCAAGAAATAATTAGCGTAACCGGCATGTTTATCGCCTCATGGCAACCGATCATATGTAACCCTAGATCCCTCTGGTGTCTATATAAACTGGAGGGTTTAGTCCATAGAGGGGGAGAATCATCATAACCTCCTAGGGTTTAGCCCATCCGATCTTGTGGTAGATCAACTTTGTAACCTTCATACAATCACATCAATAGAATCTAGCAGGACGTAGGGTTTTACCTCTTTGAGAGGCCCGAAGCTGGGTAAATCGCTGTCTCTACATTCCCTGTTACCCATTGATTCCTCGATCCATAGTTCGAACCCCCTACCCGAGATCTGCCGGTTTTGGTACCGACACCGGGGGCTACACAAGACGGACGCCGAAGTTATTAGAGAGCACAACTCCACTTTCTTGCATTGGTTCAAAGAGCGATTTCTTGCTAATCCCTCGAAAGAGGGTTGTACAGACGGAATGCTCATATACGCCTTAGCATATGGCCCCGCGGTCAACCTCGCGACCTATCAGGCATACGATATCAACGGATACTTGTTCTACATGGAGGCTAAAGATATAAATAGTGATTACCAGAACTCAGGGGTGACGATGGAATGCATGACCGGCGACAACGACGCAACTAAAAGATACTATGGAAGGGTCGAAGAGATCTAGGAGCTTGACTACTCTGGACTGCACAACGTGACGATGTTCTGTGTCAGATGGGCTAAGGCCGTCCAAAGAGAAAACCGGTACTTCACTACCATGTCTATACCCGACGCTACGAGCGCTACTGTGAATGTCACCGCCAAAAATGAGCCATGGGTACGTGCTAAGCACATGACACAATGCTTCTTCATAACCGACCCGAGCAATCCCAGCCGTGTTGTCATGAGGAGAGGCAAAAAGAGGATCATCGGAATGGATGGAGTCGCCAACGAGGAAGACTACGACCAGTACGGCGACCCGATGAGGGAAGATGACGATGACGATGAACCATACGTCAAAAGAAGAAGGAAGATTGCATTACCTAAGAAAGATCGTACTCCATGGAAAAGGAAAAGTCACAACAAGGGGCTCAATTATTCAACAGCGAACAAGAAAGGAAGGAAGATCACTCTGAAATGTGGTCGACGCTGAGAAAACATCATTTATATATATGTATCTATTTTGTATACGGACTTAACCGTTACCGGTCAAATGATGTAATATATATATATATATATATATATATATATATATATATATATATATATATATATATTATGCACTAATATATCGCCTGAGTTATATACATTGTATCACCTTCCCACCATGGTTCCGGCGATATTCGCTCAGTGTGGGAGGAGACGTTCCCGTCGACTGCGTGGCCGGCTCGGTCGTCTTTCGGAGGAGAAAAAGAAAAAGAAAAACAAAAACAAAAAGGAAAGAAAATGAAAATAAAAAGGAAAGGAATAAAAAAGAAAATGAAAAGAAAAAGAAAAGAAAAAAAGGAAAGGAAAAGGAAAAGGAAAAGGAAAGGAATAGAAAAGAAAATGAAAAGAAAAAGAAAAGGAAAAATATTAAAAAGAAAAGAAAAAAATAAAATGAAAAGAAAAGGGAAAAGAAAATAAAAAATAAAAAATAAAAACCTTAGCTGTAGCACGGGTTATACTGCACCACGCTACAGCTATGTGAATTTTAGAATTAAAAAAAAAACCGGAACACTTAGCAGTAGCGCGTGTCTAGGACCCGCGCTATAGCTAACTTAGCAGTAGCACGGGCTGCGCTGGACCGCGCTATAGCTAAGTTAGCTATAGCGCAGGTCATATCTGTTGGAAATATGCCCTAGAGGCAATAATAAATTAGTTATTATTATATTTCCTTGTTCATGATAATCGTTTATTATCCATGCTATAATTGTATTGATTGGAAACTCAAATACATGTGTGGGTACATAGACAACACTGTGTCCCTAGTAAGCCTCTAGTTAACTAGCTCGTTGATCAAAGATGGTTAAGGTTTCCTAGCCATGGACATGAGATGTCATTTGATAACGGGATCACATCATTAGGAGAATGATGTGATGGACAAGACCCAAACTATAAACGTAGAATGTGATCGTGTCAGTTTATTGCTATTGTTTTTCTGCATGTCAAGTATCTGTTCCTATGACCATGAGATCATGCAACTCCCTGACATCGGAGGAGTACCTTGTGTGTATCAAACGTCGCAACGTAACTGGGTGACTATAAAGGTGCTCTACAGGTATCTCCGAGGATGTCTGTTGGGTTGGCATGGATCAAGACTGGGATTTGTTACTCCGTGTGACGGAGAGGTATCTCAGGGCCCACTCGGTAATACAACATCACAATGAGCCTTGCAAGCAATGTGACTAAAGTGTTAGCCACGAGATCTTGTATTACGAAATGAGTAAAGAGACTTGCCAGTAACGAGATTGAACTAGGTATAGAGATACCGACGATCGAATCTCGGGCAAGTAACATACCGAAGAACAAAGGGAACAGCATACGGGATTAACTGAATCCTTGACATAGAGGTTCGACCGATAAAGATCTTCGTAGAATATGTAGGAGCCAATATGGTCATCCAGGTCCCGCTATTGGTTATTGATCGTAGAGGTGTCTCGGTCATGTCTACATAGTTCTCGAACTCGCAGGGTCTACACACTTAACGTTTGGTGACGATTAGTATAGTTGAGTTATTTTGTTGGTGACCGAAGGTTGTTCGGAATCCCGGATAAGATCCCGGACTTGACGAGGATCTCCGGAATAGTCCGGAGGTAAAGATTGATATATGTGATAATAGTGTTTTGATCTCCGGAAGGGTTCCGGAATTCACCGGAAGGGGTTCCGGATGTTTACCGAAGTGTTCGGGTGCAGCAACACTTTATATGAGCCAAAGGGATAAAGCCCACGCGGTATTGGAAAGAGCAAAAGGAAGTTTTGCTGCTGCCTTAAGCTGTACTACCGCTGTAAGGCAGTACTACCGCGTAAGCGGTACTACCGCTTTGTGTGAAGCGGTACTACCGCTCAAGCGGTACTACCGCTCGTGAGCGGTACTACCGCTTGTACGCGATACTGCTGGAATCCGAGTTAGACTCTTTCCGTGCGGGCCAAACCGACCTTGTGCGGGCAAAACCGACCTTGTGGAGGTTTTCTCTCCATGTTTAGACCCCAGGGCTCAACATATAAATAGAGGGGCAGGGCTAGCACACGAGATACATCAATATTTCCCAAGCCGTGTGTCGGCAACACTAACCCTCTAGTTCTCCCGTCATAATCTCCGTAGTGCTTGGCGAAGCCCTGCAGAGATTATTCCTCACCACCATCACCACGCCGTCGTGCTGCCGGAACTCATCTACTAGTTCATCATGGCTCGCTGGATCGAGGAGGTGAAGGCGTCATCAAGCCGTACGTGTGTTGAACGCGGAGGTGCCGTCCGTTCGGCACTAGTTCGTGATTGGGTCGAGGGACGACTTGCGATTTGGATCGTGGAGACGTTCGACTACATCAACCGCGTTTCTTAACGCTTCCGCTTAGCGATCTACAAGGGTATGTAGATTCACTCTCCCTCTCGTAGATGCTCATCACCATGGATAGATCTTGTGTGTGCGTAGGAAATTTATTGTTTCCCATGCAACGTTCCCCAACAATATCCCCGCGCTACCGCTAAATTTGACTTAACCCCCACGCGGGCCTCCCTCCTTCTCCCCCAATTCCCTATTCTCATTTCTCCTCCACGCCGCCGACGCCTTCCGCGAGCTCCTTCCCTGCCTCGCCGTTGCCGGAGCCCGTCCTCGTCACCGTGCCCCCGCACTTCCTCATTCGCGCCCCTGCCAAGGCCGCCGTAGAAGATCCGAGCCCCTCCGCCGCCCGGGCCATCATTATCGCGGTGCTCCTCCTGCTCCTCCATCGACCTCACCGCCGCCTTCTCCGAGCCCGCCATCGTCGCCGCTCCGTAAGCCACTCCTCTCCCCCCCTCTTCCCTCCTCTCCCTCCCCTCTTCTCTCTGCTCCCTCTCTCTCTGCTTTAGGATTTTGAACCCTAGGTGCCATATGAACCCTAGAATTAAGAGTTGGAGTCTTTGTACTGCTAGATTATGAACCCTAGGGTTAGTGCTAGATTATGAACCCTAGAAATATATACTCTACAAAATTGGACTTCGAAATGTAAATGCAGTGCATAATCAATTTGATTGTTATCCTGAATAATTTGTTTAAAAAACAGAATTGTTTCTGTAAACATTATCTTGAATTGTTGCTATTTAAAAAAAAACTTGTTGGTGTAAAGAATATTGTAGGAATCGGTCAATCGAGTACCGTGCTAGATTATTGAACTTGTTCAGATACTCATTCACCTTCATTATGCCAGTAGGAATATGATACTTGCGGAATACCTCTTTGAACTTTTCCCAAGAAATGTCCTCTCCAGAAGGCCATAGCATTTTTGTGTTATCCCACCATATGGCTGCTGGTCCTTCCAGGTAGTGTGTAACAAAAGGAACCTTGTCTGACTCATCACAGCGGGCTATGTCCAACTTCTTTTCCATGGTCCTCAGCCCGTCATCAGCTTCTATCGGATCCGCAGCTTGACTAAAACTGGGTGGCTTTGTCCGCTGAAAATCAGACAGCTTAGAGTGTGTCCCATTGTGGTTGTTCTGACCCACCATACTCTGCATACTTTTCAGAAATTCCATGAGATCTTGGTTTCTTTCTCTTCAAACATCCTCATAATCTGATCAGTGGTCGGTGTCTGTGGGGGTGGAGGTGGTAAATCTTCTGGTGACTGCCCTGCCTGTCTGGCGGATCGACGAACGGGAGTTCCATCGCCGCCTAGAGTACTACCCTTCTTCATCCTAAATTTGTTCCCATTGCAAAATACCGAATCAATGAACAACATCCATAAGGGAAAGCAGGGCAATATGACACCAGAAAAAGCCAAATAAAAGAGCGAATAAAGAAAGCAACATAATTATACAAGGCAACCCAACATCATACATGACAAGCTTCTAGGGGGATGATCATGACTAGACTGCTCATACAGCAGTTGCATATGCAGGGATGCTATGATGCATGCACTGAAACTCAAGCCTCCGCTCTAGTGACGCCGGTGGCATGAACACTGGTACACTGAAGACTCCTCGTCGTCTGACTCTGTCTCGGAATCTGAGCTGATGATGTGCACCTCGGCCTCCAGATCAAAGGAAACATGAGGACGCTGACGGGAAGGTTCTCCCTCTGAAGGAGAAGAAGCACGACGTCGCAGCATCGGAGCAGCTAGAGTTGCTAGGAGTGAGGCCCACTCTGCCGGGGTCTCATGTCAGCTACCAGACGAAAAGCCTGGCGGTCCGAACGAGCTAGAAGGAGTGACGGAAGGTGGAATGGGTGGAGTGTACATAGGTGAAAACGGAGGTGGAGGAGGAGACTGTGCTGCCGCAACAGCAGCAAGTGCCTCGCGGGCAGAAGTCAGCTCCTCGGCTAGAGAAGTGATCATACGGTAACTGGCGTTCAGATAACGAGATAAAACACCAGTAGCACGATCACTCGCCGGATCAACACGTGCGAAAAGGACTCGCCCTGTCGTAGGCGACAGGGTGGGGTAGTGAAAGAAACCTGGATGAGTCTGCATTTCAACCTCGTGGAAGCGCAAGTCAGTGAGAGCCTCCATCGCAGCAAATTGGATCGCCAACTCTAGAGTAGAAGCAGTTCCGCCCTTGGAAGAACGGGAGTAGCTCCCAATATCTGAACTCGTAGTGAGAAAGGCTTCCGCGTGATACTCGAATACTGAACCATCAAGCTTCTCTCGAATCACCTGGAACACTGGGTCTTCGCCATTGGCATACAGCCGAAGCCAGACGTTACGAAGCAGTACTGGAAAAGTGAACGGTGCCGGCTCATGATTGTAGTGGTACGGAACTGGTGCCATCTACACTCATCAAATCAGCGGTTAGCACAATAAAAACTATATGCATGCCATGCGATGCAGCAATCAAATGCAACAATCAGATGCAGCAAGCAAGACACACCAAGACTCTAAACTACTCGCGGTTCTAGCGCCGGGTTAACTAGGGTGTCCTACAGTCAGCGCGGCTCTGATACCAAGCGTTGTGGCACCCCGGCTCAGAGAACTGGTTTACCAGTGTTTCCAACCCAGAGATCATGTCTTCTGGAAACACACAACAACTTGGAACAGAACTGATCTGAACTTTATTAAAATATCTCGAGTACACGCTCATAACTTACATCGATAGCGAGGCCAGAAGCACTGCAGGTGCTGAGAACAATATCTACATTATTTTTGGAACATAACAGGGCCTCGATACTACTGGGTAGTCTACGGCGTAGCGAAACATAGCGCGGGAAACTCCATCCACAGGGACACTGCTGTGGACACGGGCTAGTTAGCGTAGCACGAACCTTCGGGACCTCCGTCCTCGGCTTCTCCTACATCTGGCATGATATGCTAGGTGAGTACTTTGAATGTACTCGCAAGCTCATGGCAACCAAAACAATGCAGCAAACAATAGCATGGCAAATAACAAGTTAAGTGATTAAGTTGCTCACTTACTGGTACCCAGTACCAACTTACTCTCATCTGGGTTGTCCCACAACCCTCGGAATGCCCACAATCCACAGAGCACTTCTGATCATAAGACAAGTTCTTCCATCATTATTATCATTATGGTTGACCATCCTAGAGAGGCCTAAACGGACTGTCCAATACCGTGGACGCGGCTATTCGAATAGGTTTTACACTCTACAGAGGTTGCGCACTTTACCCACACCATGGAGTACCTGGCCTCGTGATCCCATTCGGGTGGACCGGTGGTGCTCCAACGAAACCTGCCTGACCCGTGACCCCTCTATCGTACCACCGACAATCATACCCTCCCAGGGTCATGTCCTGGGTTGCCCCTGTGTCACCCCGTGACACCTGCCACCGTCGTGGCCACTAACTGTCCCAAACGGGGACGCCGGCAAAATAACTCAACTGGGCTCACAGGATTATCGTCGTCTACCTGATCAGGGCAGCACGCACGCATAACCCTCCCTAGTTTGGTGGTACCGATAAAAGAGCACAAAGCCAGACCAAGTCAAGGCCGTCCCATACTGGCAAATGTGGCTGCACGGAAAAGTCCGGGTAGGTGGCTCTTGTTCAACCAACTAGGTTTAGTGTTGTCAAGAATTTAACCAGTATGAATATTTATCAGGAATAATTTAATATGGTAGCAGCTAAGCAATTAAATAATTTACTAGGAATTTAGCACATATTAAAATAATGCATGAAATTCAATTAAATAACCAACACTATTGAAATGCTTCATGCAATGGATGACATGGCTTGCCTTGCTCTGTTGGGTTGTCCACAACTCATGGGCTTCAAATCCAAAAGTATTCCCTTCTGAAAATATTTTTAAGATGCAATTGAAAATGTCACATACTACTTTTTTGTGCACCAGAAAATAAAGGAGCTCAAGACAAACCAGATGCAAAAAGAATCAATTGATTTGGACTTATGGTTTAAAAGTTATGAACGGTCAATGTTTTGGTCAAAATCTGGATTAAACAGAAAAATCAGAAAATTCAACAGCGGGCCACGTCGAAGGCGTAAAGTGGAGAGGTGCCACCACCTACCGCTTCGGCGCACGCGGCTGAGCCGCTGACGAGCGGGCGCCACGGTCAGGTTTAAATGGGAGGGAGAGAGGGAACAGAGAGGAGCGGGACTCCGACGACGCTCGCCGACGATGCGGACGGCGGCGAGGTCCGGCGACTGCGGGAATCGAACGAGCACTTCGAGATGAACACGCACGTACCCGTGGTTTGGCGAATGGTGGCCAGACGGCGTCGTCCCCTTCCTGTCCGACGGCGGCGGCGCTCGGGCGTCGTCGGAGACGGCGGTTCCGGCAGCGATTCGCTCGGGCAAGAGGTCGGGCGTGACCAGGAGGATGAGATGAGCTCGATGGAGGAGTCGGTTGAGCTCGGGGAAAAGTGGAACGGCGAGGTGGCTTGGCTCGGGTGGCGGCGGATCTCCGGCGAGGTTTGAGGCTAGAGGGTCTCTCGGCCGTGGCTCGCTGCTCGGGAGGACGTTTGGGAGGAGGAGGAGTGGGGTGAGGAGCTCTGGAGAGGCCGGGGAGGGCTAATTATAGGAGGAGGCGAGCTTGGGCGAGCTCTCTGGAAGCGGCGGGATCCGGGACACATCGCCGGCGCGAGGACGATGCGCTGGCTGGCTGGGAGCGGCGACGGGACGGAGGAGGGCAGGGGGAGTAATGGCGGGCAGTGGCTGGTAGCGGAGAAAGACGACGCGCCGCACAGCCACTGTGCCCGCACGGGCGGCACAGTGCACGTGTGCCGTGGCGGCCGGCGAGGGCGATCCTAGCAAGTGGAAGGATCGGGAGAGGGTTACGTGGACGTCATCGATGAAGTCGGCACCCCAGGACATGGAATGGCAGCGCGAGGGCTCTGGAACTACCTTGACAGAGGCAGGCGAGGTGCAGAGCACGCGGGCTGCAATGCCATTGTCGTGCTCACCACGGGAGTTGATGTCTGCAGGCCATCCAAGTCCAGCGCACCATGTCTTGGGTGTTCTCCCTTGGTCATTTAGCTCCTCTGTGCACTTGGTTTGGCTAGATACAGACTGAGTTGAAGTGTAGCTTCAGCTACAGTTCCTGACAGGAAACTTGAGAGAGGTCTAGAGAAGACGTGAGCTGGAGATGGAGTCAGTGGAGATGTCTGGGATGATCTATGTTGGAAGGACTCCAATCTGGCCAAGTTTGAAAGGATTTCATCAAGAATTGAATATAGTTCATGTACAAGTGCTGTACTGAACCAGAAACAGAGATGAGCTTGTAGCACTCATCTGGTTGATCTTCTGGAGCTGAATTTTGGTGTGGCAGGGTTATTTGGTGAGGAGAAGATGCCATAAAAATTTCAGCTCAATTGGATACCACTAGCTGGTACTTCCTTCACAGAGGTTCCAACTGAACAGAAACTTGGCAGAATATTGGTGCTGAAAATTTGTACTGGACAAGATGATATTTTTGGATATTGTGGAAAGATAGGTTCCCTAATATCTCAGGGAATTTTCTGGGAATTAACTGAGTAAGGAAAATAGGAGTTGCTTCACAAATGACCAGTACTGTCCAGAGAGCAAATGGAGTTTTCTCGACTAAACTTTGTACTGGACCATGAAATGTTTTTGAAGATTGTGGGAGTAGATGATGACAAGAAGGTCTGGGATTAATTTGGGATTTTTATGATCACCAGAACTATAGGTTGCTTTGGAACCCATAGTGATGACAGATTTTCCCAAAAGAAAAAAATGAATTTTTGGGAAGGATAAAGAATTGGAAATCGATCCAGAGGGTGAGTGACAAGATTTTGGCAAGGTGCTCAGGGCTTTGGATCACTCAGAGGAATTCATAAGTCCAAAGTCAACTGAAAAGGTTCAAAATCCATCCAAATTGCAAATAAAGCCAGAAAGATTTCGAAAACAAAATGTTGCCAAAAACCAAGGTGTCACAGGTTGATTGCAAGAAATCTCTCTTCATGCAATCCTCGCAGGACACGCCTCCAGATGCCGCCACAACCCAGGGTCAACAAGGCGAGGGTCGTGCAGTACTGAGCCTGACAACACTGGGGGCGGTGGTCAGGGAGGGTCTGGTAGGCTCACTACCTGTACCCAAGAAGAAGCAGAGGAAGAGACCGCCGAGGAAAGGCTCTGCTACTGCCAAAGCTGCCAAAGCTGCTTCTAGCAGCCAGTCACCTCCGCAGACCCGGGTTGCAGACAGTGTACCGATGAGAGGTGCGCCGGTACTCCATGTCGCGGGCCAGCCGATCCTACCGGCAAAAGCGCTAGAAGCCATAACAGGGGATCTCAAGAGGCTGCATGACGATGCGCTATCGAGAGAGAAAATCCTTCTCGCCTCAGAGGCTCCAGGATACTCGCTGTATGCGGTTCATGTGCCAGCTGGCAGGTTGTACGTTGATACCTCTCCCGCGGACCTCTTCTTCCTGTGATTTGATTACATCTTCGAGATGTTTCACATAAGGCGGCTCGATTCTACCATCGTCCGCCTTTATGCGCTTCATATGAACTACATAATCAGGAAGGAGAAAATCCCTCTAATCGCGGTCGCGAACCCGTACTACATGTGTGAGGGCTTCTTGGCAGTCAACCCAGTGAACCGTGAATATGCAAGGAACTACATCGCAGACTTCATGGTCGCCAATAAGGACAAGGAAACGATTCTCCTGCCTTATCATCCCATGTAAGTCATCCACGGATAGCCACTGTAACACATACATCCTTTTGCAATCATTCCTTTGCACGTATGGAGGCTAACTTGAGGTGTACTTATTTTGCGTAGTGAGGGGCGCGTCATCCTCATCGTTCTTTACCCGCAAGTCTCCCATGCTCTGTATTTGGACTCGTCGAATAACATACAGAAGAAAGATTTCACACACATAAAGAATGTTCTCGATAGTGCTCTCCCGACCTTTGGCATGCGGGGTGGCCACATAAGGGTCAAAAAAACTAGGAACGGCGCTCCGTGTTTCGGTCATAAGACTGACTTCTGGTGTGTCCAGCAACCGGCACATAGTAATAAGGATGGAATATACGTCATCCATCACATTGTGGAGTACAGAAGGGATCGCCAAGCACTTCGCATGACATCTTCATCCGGCGATGCCCATATCTACACATGGGCCGAAGCCTTAGGAGCCGTACCAGATCATCAACTCCAAAATGAGTTCTATCACATCCAGCAGGAAATTGCGATGGTCATCATGATAGACATCCTCGAAGAGAATGGGATGTTCTACGGTGGCCCAATATCGCGGGCTAACGTCCGAACTCGCATAGCCCTACAGCGTCTGGACATGACGCCTTTCACGAAGCTAGGGTGCATCCTCCCGGATATGGACGGATGGAACATGGAGAGACTAACGATGACAATGTGTCCGTTTAGTTAGTACTTTCTCTAGGATGAAACTTTGAATTTCTGTATGACGAAACTTTGTGATGTAAATGGTCCTCCTCAACTTGCATACATCCACTAGTACAAAACAGGGCATTGGTCCAGGCCAGATCAGAGCATTAGTCCTGGTTCTATTACGAACCGGGACTAATGGGTTCATTAGTCCCGGTTCGAGCGGCGCAGGCATCAGTCCCGGTTCGAACGGGGCCTTTAGTCCCGGTTGGAGAGACCAACCGGGAATAAAGGGGCTTCGAACGGTGCCAGCCCCTTTAGTACCGGGACTAAAGGCCCCCCCCTTTAGTCCCGGTTGGTGTTACCAACCGGGATTAAAGGGGTTGAGGCTTTAGTCCCGGTTGGTGTTACCAACCGGGACTAAAGGTAGTTTTCCTGTTTTTACATTTGTTTTCTGTTTTTAGTTTCTGTTTTAAATTGCTTATATCTTTTAAGATATTTGATGTTTTTGAGTGATTCTTTTTGCATTAGATTCAAAATTTTGTCTAGTTTCTCTTTCTGCCATTAGTTTTCAAATTTGAATGGTTTAAATTTGAATTTGTTCAAATTTGCTTCAAACCCTAGATTGTGAATAACTTGAGTTTACAAATAGTTTTTAATTTAATTATTTTTGCTCCTAGTCACGTGTTAGATTGTTGTCACAGTAAGATTTATTTGGTTATTTTTAGAATAATTTAAATTAGGATTTTAATTAAAAAATGAAATGCATTTGTAACAGACGAGTTTTCGTCCGAAACCTTGATACTTCGAATGAGATGGTTCAGTTTGTACACGAAGTGCATCCAGTTTTTGCCGTAACCCTCTCAACTTTTTAGCAGAAGCTATGTGGGTGAAATGATGATACCATGCCAAGTTTCAACCTTTTCAGAGTTCATTTGTAGTGTTTTTCAATTTCAGGGTCATTTAGCTCAAAAAAAACCATTAAATGCATGAAAAATAGCAAATGAAGTTACAAAGGGTTGAAATTTGAGGATGTGGCTTTGAATGGTGCATATTGAATGCACAAAAAGTGTGGAGTTGAAATAAGTTAAAAAAAATGAAATGCCTTTGTAATAGATGGGTTTTCGTCCGAAACCTTGATACTTCGAATGAGATGGTCCAGTTTGTACACGAAGTGCATCAAGTTTTTGCCGTAACCCTCTCAACTTTTTAGCAGAAGCTATGTGGGTGAAATGATGATACCATGCCAAGTTTCAACCTTTTCAGAGTTCATTTGTAGTGCTTTTCAATTTCAGGGTCATTTAGCTCAAAAAAACCATTAAATGCATGAAAAATAGCAAATGAAGTTACAAAGGGTTGAAATTTGAGGATGTGGCTTTGAATGGTGCATATTGAATGCACAAAAAGTGTGGAGTTGAAATAAGTTAAAAAAATGAAATGCCTTTGTAATAGATGGGTTTTCATCCGAAACCTTAATACTTCGAAGGAGATGGTCCAGTTTGTACACGAAGTGCATCCAGTTTTTGTCGTAACCCTCTCAACTTTTTATCACATGCTATGTGGGTGAAATGATGATACCATTCCAAGTTTCAACATTTTCAGAGTTCATTTGTAGTGCTTTTCAATTTCAGGGTCATTTAGCTCAAAAAAATCATTAAATGCATAAAAAATAGCAAATGAAGTTAGAAAGGGTTGACTCTGGCTTGGTTAACCTTAGTTGTGACTCTGGCTGGGACGGTGCTAGCAGATGTGTAGTCGACGGTATGATTGGATGGACACCAACCCGGACTAAAGGGGTTCTGAAATTTTCAACCTCTACCCCCCCCCCCCCCCCCCCGTGGAGCGCCTTTTTTAGTTTTGTAGAAAATAAACAAAAATGATAAAATCTTCAAAAAATAAAATCCTTTGAGATGTAGTTAAGTTTTAGTGTCTAGTTGGTATAGATATTTTGAAATATGAATTTTGACCTTTTTTGCAAAAAAACGAAAAAAATGTAAAACGGCCATAACTTTTGCATACGATGTCGAAAAAAAAAGTTTAATATATAAAAAAAAACTAGAGAAAAATTGGGACTCGATTTCACCGGGATTTACCCGGTGAAGTTTTCTCAGATTCTCAAATATCCAAAAGGAAAAAAAGTTATTTCAAATCAAAAAAATAATTTTAAAAAAATAAATGATGTCATATTTGGATTCCTCACATTTTTCTGATAATAATGGATATATTATTTGTCGAATTTCGATTTACAGATTTAAAGATATTAATTATGTCATATTAAATGAATAAATGGCAAAAAAATTAATAAAATAATATTATTACTTATTTTATTTTCATTGAAATTCAATATTATTAGTACTTATTTTGTTTATTTTAATAATTGTTTATAATTCAAAAAATTAAATCATGTGACATCAAGACCTAAGGGTTAACAGGATTGATAGCTTAAGATTGTCAGGAAAACAACAAGTGCAGTCTTGGAAACTAGGGGAGATAGAACCTGAAAGTTAAGCGTGCTGGGGCTGGAGTAGTGAGAGGATGGGTGACCGGCCGGGAAGTTAGACGATTTGGAATGAGTGCTGATTAGAGACTAGAGATTAAATTCTGAAGCAGTGAGGAGGGGTGATTAGAGATTAAATTGTGAAAATTAGAAAGAAATTAAAAACAAATCAAAAAAATTTGAAAAAAAAAATTTGAATTTTTTTTTCCTTTAGTCCCGGTTGGTGTTACCAACCGGGACTAAAGGCTCCACCTTTAGTCCCGGTTGGTAACACCAACCGGGACTAAAGGTCCTCCAGCCCACGCACAGAGAGCGGCCACGTGGAGGGCCTTTGGTCCCGGTTCGTAAGCCAACCGGGAAAAAAGGTCTTGGTCATTAGTCCCGACCCTTTAGTCCCGGTTCTAGAACCGGGACTAAAGGGGGTTTTTCTACTAGTGATCATTCTAGTTAATTAGTTTGGGTACGCTGAACTTCGTTATTTATGTTTACTATATGTTGCTTGTATTTGCTAACTCTTTCTCTTCGTGTTGCTCAAGTATATTATGTTGCATATTATCGATGAATTCGCCTCATGACGATGCATCTCTGTCAGGGATATAGATCATCGATGGCGAAGAAGTGCTATGCCGTGTACATAGGAAGGGTTCCAAGAGTGTATGACGAGTGGCCAGAGTGTCAGGCCCAAGAGTACCGGTTCTCAGGCGGCAGCCAAAGAGGGTTTGAAAGCAGAAGCGAAGTGGAAGCTAGTTACTTGAGGTTCACGCTAGCACGAGAGAGGATTCAGAACCGGTGCCTCAAGAACTATTACATAATCCCGCTCTTGCTCATAGTTATTGCTCTTCTCTTGTATATCATAGTTTAGATAGATGATGAAACATGTGTATGTGATGACCATGTAGTTGCATGTATTCGAGACATGTGATAACTTGTATCGGTATTTCGAGATGATGATGAGACATCATTTGTGTTGGATCATGATGATGATGATGATATCATGAGACTATGTTGTACCACTTCGATGATCATGATGACGACGATTAGACATTCTTGTGTCATATATTTTCAATGTATGTGTAAGATATGATGAGACTATTGTATAAAACCTGTACAAATACAGCAGAAATACATAGAAGAAAAAAATACAAAAAATATTAGCAGTAGCGTGGGGAAGGGAGTAGCAGCAGTGCGGGATTATCAGTAGCGCGTGCTCCATAGGCGTGCTGCAGTTAGTTAGCAGTAGCGCTGGCTGGACCCGCACTGCTGATACGTATGTGTATCAGTAGCATGGGGTCAGACTCGCGCTGCTGCTAAAAGTTAGCTGTAGCTCCCTAGCAGTAGCGCGGGGGGCCGCGCTACTGTTAGGCCTTTACCCCACGCTACAGCTAGGGTTTTCCCTAGTAGTGCAACTATGTTTAAGACTAAAATATGTAAGAACCAGAAGAACGCCAGTCATGAGTTGATGGTGAGAACTTAAAGAGAAAGAACATAAGCGAAGGATGTAATAAGACTTACATGCCTAGGGAAGTTCGGGGCCCACGTCACTCTTAAAAGTTGGATGCTTCTTCTGTGAGTAGGAGAAATATTGGAAGTAAAGCTATAAGAAGTAAAGGGCAGAAAGAAATGAAGACTAGAATGTCCAGCTCGGGTATGAATGTCATACAAGTTATAAGATGTAAAGAAAGTTGGTCAAGTGTAGTTCTTATAAATTATGATTAAATTGTTGATCGTTAATTCTTTGGTATTGTGGTTAAAACCTGAGCAAAAGGATATTTACTTGATTGCAGATTGTTATGAATCATTGCAAGAAACTACAACGGCCTAAATGACCAACAAATAATGAGGTTAAGATATCCGATGGAAACTTTGTAAAAGTTACAGGACTTCCCATCAGCTTATTACCTCTGTGTTTATTGTTATAATTCATTTTAGAGTTTTGTACACTCTAGCCCATTGCATAGAAGTTGCAAGGAGCTTGTTCATAAGAGAACAATAGTTGTTCAATGTTATGAACAAAAGGCCATACTCCTATAGTGAATAGGATGAATGTTATGAATATTGATGATAAAATTGAACATCCATAACACTAACGCTAAAAGTTGTAAGACTAAAAGAATACCATATATGTGTGGCACTGCATTTAGTCACATTGGAGAAACCAGCATGGAGAAATTCCATAGTGATGGGTTTTGAAGTCATCTGGTTATGAATCATCTGACACTTGCAACTTTCATCCAAATAGTGAAGTAAACTAAAATACCGTTCATAGGCCATAAAGAACGAGCAACAGAATAATTGGAACATGAATATTGATGTGTGTAGTCCAATAAGTGTTGTTGCAAGCGGTCGATTTATCTACCTTCAAGGTTGATTCAACTAGATTTTTATATTTACTGAGACATAAATCTGGATCTTTTGAAATGTTTTGAAAGGTTTTTTCAGAATGAAGTAGAACTCATTGTAACAAAAAATTATGTTTCTACAATTGGATTGGAGAAAGAAATATTTGAGTTACAAGTTTAGCTAATGTCTGATGTGCTATGAAAAGAATTTTATAGCTTGCACTTCCTAGAACATCACTAAGAGTAGAATGTTTTGAGTAGATGTAATCAAACTATGCGTGACATGGTGAGATCAAAGATGACATTAATCAATTTGACAATATAACTTTTTAATATGATGCTTTAGAGACTGTGGCTTTTACACTGAAAAAGGAGCGCCATCAAATCTGTTAAAATGACACCATATAAGATATGGAATGGTATGAGTACTACTTTGTTAGTTATCCCAAATAGTTGGGTATTCCTCTATCACTACGCCTAGGCAAAGTGTTTTGCCACAGAGTGCAGTAAGTTTTGAAGAAAAATATTTTCTACAAAATAGCGAGTGGGAGGACAGTGCAACTCGATGAGATTACATAATCTTCGTAATCAGGTCAAAGAAAAGAAACACTAGAATTGGTTCTAGAATTTCATACAGTGACTGCTACGGAAGCCTCTACATAAGATGTAGTGATTTCGGTCGAACTTGCAGATGAACTATATAGGTTGGACAAATTCGTGCAGAACTACGTGGTGTGCAGACGAAATTTTGTTGAACAAACAATGAACCTATAATTCACAGAGAAGCGTTGATGGGCCCTCACTCCGGAATTGGCTATATGCCAAAATAATCTGAGATAATATCCATATACATAATTCAAGTTTAGAACTTGATGGATGCTCTGAAATACTTAGAGTCTAAAGTATAGTAATGGATCTATAGACTGACAAAGATAAAAATGTTTTATAAACCTTGACTTGTTACAAATAGTTTATGACATGATCAAGGAGTTGATTATGACGAGATTGTCTCATCATAGCAATACTTAAAGTCAGTTCCGGTTAAACTAGCAATTACTAAATATTTATATTATGAGATACAATAGATGGATGTCAAAATTATTCCCATGATATGGAACTAAAAGCAAGGTTGTATATTTTGTACAGTCCAAGGGTAATTTTGTCAATCCAGAGGATGCTAGTAAATGTGCAAACTTCAAGAGATCCTATAATGGATTGAAGCAAGCATAGTGGAGTTGAAATCTTCGTTCTGATGAAATAGTCAAATAATTTGACTTCATCAAGAAATGCAAAAATGCTTGTATTTTCAAGAAAGTAAGTGGGAGCAACATAATATTTGTAAACACTATGTGTGCATGACACAATGTTGATTGGAAATCATATAAATTTCTTGACACTGATTAAGACTTTATTGAAACTAGTTTTTCAGTAAAGTACTTAGGCAATATAGTTCTTATATTAGGCATAATAATCTATGGGGATAGTATTGTCTAATTAGGCTTAGCAAAAATACATATTGACAAAATACTAAAACAGTTTAGTATTAAAAACGCCAAGAAGAGTTTTCTTGTCAAAGTCACATGGAAGAAGTTCTTAGCAAGAATCGGTATCTTGAAATACTGATGAGTGAAATACATGATTTCAATCACACTTGTGTTAAGTCCATGGTATGTTAATAACCAGATATGTCCAGTACTCCAAGTAAGTTGCGAGTAAAGTTACCAGAATAGTGAAATTGTTGATCATGGGATAACAGCGAAAAAGTCGTTAAGTACTGACAACATGTTTCTCGCATACGAAGAAAATAAAGAGATTTTTGTAAGGAGTTACATCAATATATGCTCGTTGTAAGTATTATATCAACAAAAATCTTCGTCGGTGCTCCAAGCGACTCTCGATTTAGTTTAAATGATTTATGGTGGCACAGTAAGTTGGAATTGATCCAAGAAAGTTACTATGGCGAATTCTATAACAGAAGACTGAGTATATTGTCCCTTTAAGAAGCAACAATAGAGGATGAATCAAAAATTCATGAGATTGGTATGGTTTCTAGATGATTGTGCCAATGGAACACTGTTATCAATAGTGGTTCCATAGCTCAGTCTAAGGAATCAAAGGTTCTACCAATGATTCAATATATACAAAGTCAATTTCACACAAATTATGAATTCTTGTGAAAGCATTATAGATGCAAAGAAATGCAAATGATACACGCAGATCTGAAGTTGTCAAGATCTGATAGGATGAAGGCTATACCACAAGCAAAGCATAAGAAAACACCGGATTGCCATTGGTGTAATAGAAAATATGCTAACTAGATTATTGACTCCAGTGCAAGTGGGAGTCTGTTGGAAATAGGCTCTAGAGGCAATAATATTGTATTATTATATTTCCATGTTTATAATTAAGAGTTTATATTTCATCCTATAACTGCTATGATCCTGGAATATGCGATTCAGTGGAAAACTCATATGCACGTGTGGAATGATAAAAGGTAAAATATGATTCCTGGTCTCACCTCTAAGACTAGCACAAGTGTTGTTGGTGACCACATTTTCTAGATCTTAGGATATCGTTAAGTGTAACAATAGTCCTAAAACACCATTGTGAGTATGACATTAGAAGAACCATCATATTGAATCGACCCAAAACATGTTTGTTATACTTTGAGATGCAATAATCAAAAGTCAATTGTTATAACATGGAGTGTTAACTTGTGATTTAGTTCCTTAGATCATGAGAGTATCGCAGTCACTTCTTACCGTACGATGGACTTTGGGGTTGCACAAACGTCATCTGTAACTAGGTGATCATAACGACAACTTACATGTTCATCGGAAAGTTTGACAAGGGACTCGATAGCTCGAGAGTGGAATTTGCTCCTCCAACGATGGAGAGATAATCTTAGGGCCCTCTCGGTGTGACCGCATCCATCATCATCTAGCCAGACACTGGTGACAACGTCACGGGGATGCCGGAACATGTCAACGAGAAAGAAGAACAAAACCGACAACAAGGAGACCGGTATAGTTAGCATGTGTATGACTCAAGAGGATACCGACACATCTCACCTTGGGTTTTGTAAAGTATCACACAGCAAAGGGAACATCATATCATAACCAAAGGTCTACTCGAATATCATTCGTGTAATCATAGGGATCCATATGGACGTCCACGGTTCTGCTATCGGTCATTGAACGGAGGGGTTCTGTTCATGTCTATGATTTCCTGAACCTATGGGGTCACAAGCTTAAGGTAATCATGATTTGCTAAGTGTTAGTAGGATAAGAGTATCGAGGATTTATTTATGGAATTGTTTCATTAATATTCGGAATAGTTTCGAGAGGAACCGGAAGCGTTTCAGGGTCACTGGAAGGGTTTCGGAGAGTAAAGGGTAATATCGGGTATTACCGATAAATAATATATAGGTGGAAAATGTTTCTGGGGCTGCTAAATTAATAATAAAAGGCTCTAATTTTTATTAGGAGGCTTTTATATTTAATTTAATAGCAACGGGCCTAAAAAGGCCAAGTGGTGGAAGGCAACTTGGGCCACTGATGACCCACAAGTATAGGGAATCAATCGTAGTCCTTTCGATAAGTAAGAGTCTCGAACCCAACGAGGAGCAGAAGGAAATGACAAGCTGTTTTCAGCAAGCACTGAAATTATCGGTAACGAGTAGTTTGATAGCAAGATAATTTGTAACAAGTGACAAGTAGCAATAGTAACAACGAGTGCAGCAAGTTGGCCCAATCCTTTTTGTAGCGAAGGACAAGCCGGAACGATCTCTTATAGTAAGTAAAACGTTCTCGAGGACACATGGGAATTTCATCTAGTCACTTTCATCATGTTTGTTTGATTCGCGTTCGCTACTTTGATAATTTGATATGTGGGTGGACCGGTGCTTGGGTGCTGTTCTTACTTGAACAAGTGTCCCACTTATGATTACCCCCTCTCGTAAGCAACCGCAACTATGAAAGAAGAATTAAGATAACTCTAACCATAGCATTAAACATATGGATCCAAATCATTCCCTTACAGAATAGTGCATAAACTACGGTTTAAGCTTCTGTCACTCTAGCAACCCATCATCTAATTACTACTCCACAATGCGTTCCCTTAGGCCCAAAGATGGTGAAGTGTCATGTAGTTGACGTTCACACGACACCACTAAGGGAATCAACAAGATACACATCATCAAAATATCGAACGAATACCAAATTAACATGATTAATTATGACAAGACTTCTCCCATGTCCCCAAGAACAAAAGTAACAACTCACAAATCATTATCATGTCCAAGATCAAAGGGGTATTGAATAGCATAATAGATCTGAACATATAATCTTCAACCAAATAAACCAACTAGCATCAACTACAAGATGTAATCAACACTACTAGAAACCCACAGGTACCAATATGAGGTTTTGAGACAAAGATTGAATATAAGCGATGAACTAGGGTTTGAGATGGGATGGTGCTGGTGAAGATGTTGATGAAGATTAGTCCTCCCACGATGAGAGGATCGCTGGTGAAGTCAATGGCGACGATTTCCCCCTCCCGGAGGGAAGTATTCCCGGCAGAATCTCTCCACCGGAGAGCAAAAGTGCTCCTGCCCAAGTTCCGCCTCGAGACGGCGGCGCACCATCCCAAAAGTCTTCTCTATATTTTTTCTAGGTCAAAATGACTTATATACCAGAAAATGGGGGCCAGAGGACTGCCAGGGGCCCCATGAGGTACCAGGGCGCGCCTAGGGGGGGTGGCGCGCCCTGGTGCCTCGTGGGCACCTGGGTGGCCCCCTCTGGTATTTCTTGATTCCAGTATTTTTTATTTATTCCAAAATAATTCTCCGTGAAATTTCAGCTCATTTGGAGATGTGCAGAATAGGTATCTCTGACATAGCTTTTTCAGGTCCAGAATTCCAGCTGTCGGCATTCTCCCTCTTTGTGTGAATCTTGCATATTAAGAGAGAAAAGGCATTAGAATTGCTCCACAAAGCGTTATATTAATCAAAAACACTATAAATAACAGTAGGAAAACATGATGCAAAATGGACGTATCAACTCCCCCAAGCTTAGACCTCGCTTGTCCTCAAGCGAAAGCCGATATCGATAATCATGTCCACATGTTTAGAGAGAGAGGTGTCGATAAAAACAAAATACGAACATAGTAGCATCATGATCATTATTATAACAGCAATATTTATTATCATAAACTTCTCATGAGCAAGTAACAATTCATCACAACAATGGAGTATAAGGCATAAACTTTCTTGAAAACTAACAAACTATATTCTCAGTCAACAATGCAATTGCAATTCATCATATTTTCAGGAAGGGTCTCATGTAGGTGCTATTTTGCAAGTCCACATACTCAACCATCATTTAGTATTCTATGATTGCTAACACTCACGACATATATATGGAGCAAAAAGTTTCAGCCAGACACATAGAAAGATAGAGGCTTGTGATTTCGCCTCCCAACTTATTCACCTCAAGGGTGATGTCAACAATAATAACTCATGATCACTCATATCCAACTGGATATGTGTGCTTAGATCTTTCCCCACCACACGATGCTTGCAAAATAGAAAAATAAAAAGAAGGTAGAGGAGAACACTATTGACTCTTGCATAAAAAGTAAATACATAAAAGTAAAGGATAGGCCCTTAGCAGAGGGAAGCAGAGGTTGTCATGCGCTTTTTGTTGTTGGATGCACAAGCTCTTAATGCAAAGGAACGTCACTTTATATTGCCCCTTGTGATAACAACCTTTATTATGCAGTCTGTCGCTTTTATTTCTTTACCATCACAAGTTCATACAAAGCTTATTTCCCTTACAATAAA
Source organism: Elymus sibiricus (assembly GCA_039707655.1). Taxonomy (NCBI): domain Eukaryota; kingdom Viridiplantae; phylum Streptophyta; class Magnoliopsida; order Poales; family Poaceae; genus Elymus; species Elymus sibiricus. The sequence continues at coordinate 22,334,187 of CM077666.1, forward strand.
AGTTCAGACATATTTAGAGGCAATTTTTATTGCTTTTTGCACCGATGACAACTTACTTGAAGGATCTTATTCAATCCATAGGTAGATATAGTGGACTCTCATGACATGAAACTAGGTTTAAAGGTTTTGGATGCACAAGTAGTATCTCTACTTGGTGCGAATTTTTGGCCAGCAAAGATATTGGGCAAGCACCACATGTTGGAGGATCTAGAACAATATAACTTCTACGTGAATATGAACAAACATAATTCATTGCGCTGTCTTCCTTGTCCAACGTCAACAATTTGACATAAAATACTTAATGGGGACTCACAATCATAAAACATGTCCAAGATAGAATATTTACATGTGAATCTTCTCTTCCCTTATTAACTCTTTCATGAATTGCATCATTGACTAATGCTATGTTTGTTAACTTCCAATAAATTTTACCACTTATACTTTCCTTTATGTAATGTGATTACTTTCCATAAGATTAGCATATGATCTTTTTCATTATTTTCATTGCTAGAATTGAAACATGAAAGTAAAGAAGCAAAAACTCAAACTACTCTTTATTGTATAACTCTCAACTCGATTACATAGATAGATAGATCACGAAGCTAACACTCGAAAATAGATCATACTAAACTTTTATTCAACTAGATCACGAAATAACTAAGGATCGAACTAAAAATAGGTAAAGATAATGCAAGTGATGGTGATACAATACCGGGGCACCTCCCCCAAGCTTGGCACAAGCCAAGGGGAGTGCCCATACCCATGTACTCAAGTCTCCTTCTTCGGAGATGGTGGTGGTGATGAAGTGATGGGCTTGTCCTCCGGCTTCCATGGCATAGGTTCCCCATCATAAAAAGACGATCGAGTCTCCGGAGTCCTGAAACTTGCAGCTAAACTCATACCTTTGAATCTTTCCTGATACTCATAATTTTGGTTTTGAAGATCGTAGATTTAGCCATGGAGATAGTCGATTCGTTCATTGAGCTTGAAGATGATGTTCCCCATTTATCAGTCATCCACCTTGCGATCACGGGTGAATTCCATGATCATGGAGTGGTTGGCGCTGAGTCCACGTTCCACCATCCCTTGGCACTTGAAGATCTCCTGCTCCACCGCTTCGAGCCTGGACTCCACGCTCCCGGTCTTCTTGGGTCCTTGCACGTCCCGGATGTGAAGCACCCCCTCACGCATCTCAATGGCTTGAGGGTGTTTCATCACCTCCGGTAGGTAGGGATTGATGACCTTCTCATAGAACTTGTCCTTGGAAGAGCTTGGTGGAGCCATAGCGATCTAGATCTGTCAGAAAAATAGCACGAACAAGAACAGAGGAGATTTCTGCGATACGGTGGTCAAAACGTCTAGGAGCATATATAAAGATTTTTTATCTTTTATAACATGTAATCCAGAAGAAAAACAGAGTCAGGAAGGCTCATGTGGGGCCCACGAGGTACCAGGGCGCGCCTGGGAGGGTGGCGCGCCCTGGTGCCTCGTGGGCACTAGGTGGGTCCCCCCGGCTGTTTCTTATTTTTGTATTTTTCTAAATATTCCAAAACTGACAGAAAATATTTTTATGGAATTTTTGGAGTCGGTTTACTTACCGTATCACATACCTCTTCCTTTTCAGGGTTCTGGAGTGTTCCGGAAGGTCTCTCTTATATATTCCTCCGGGTAATTGTTTCAATAATATTAATTTCAACATTAATGGGGGTACCTGAAATATAGTGCTTAATTCTTTACCCATTCACCACTCTCGGATTAGTGCCTTCGGAGTTATTTATTTTGATTGCTCCGGAGCGATAAAATTCTTCGATGATATACGATCTTTCCCATTTAAACAGAAGTTTTCCTGCAAAGAATCTCAAACGAGAATTGTACAATAGAACTTGCTGACCCACTTTAAATTCCCGTTTTTGAATTCTTTTATCATGCCATCTTTTAACTTTTTCTTTAAACAACTTGGCATTTTCATAAGCTTGGGTTCTCCATTCATCTAATGAGCTAATGTCAAATAACCTCTTTTCACCGGCATGTTTAAAATCATAATTCAATTATTTAATTGCCCAATATGCTTTATGTTCTAACTCAAGAGGTAAATGACATGCTTTTCCATAAACCATTTTGTAAGGAGACATACCCATAGGATTTTTATAAGCAGTCGTCAAGTTTCTTAGACCAATTCTTTCTAGATCTATTAACGGTTTTCTGCAGAATTAATTTTATTTCTCTATTGCTCAATTCAACTTGACCACTAGTTTGAGGGTGATAGGGAGATGCAATTTGATGGTTGACATCATATTTAGCGAGCAATTTACGGAATGCACCATGAATAAAATGTGAACCACCATCAGTCATTAAATATCTAGGGACTCCAAACCTCGGGAAAATAACTTCTTTAAGCATTTTAATAGATGTGTTATGATCAGCACTACTAGTTGGAATAGCTTCTACCCACTTAGTAACGTAATCAACAGCAACTAAAATATGAGTATACCCATTGGATTTAGGAAAAGGTCCCATATAGTCAAATCCCCAAACATCAAATGGTTCAACAGCAAGTGAATAATTCATAGGCATTTCCTGACGTCTACCAACATTACCAATTCTTTGACATTCATCACAAGATAAGACAAACTTACGAGCATCCTTGAAAAGGGTAGGCCAATAAAAACCAGATTGTAATACCTTGTGTGCAGTTCTGTCTCCCGCATGGTGTGCTCCGTAAGCCTCGAAATGACACTTCCATAGGATTTGTTCCTGTTCATCCTTAGTTATACAATGTCTAATAATACCATCTACTCCTTCTTTACAAAGATGTGGGTCATCCCAGAAGTAATGTCTTAAATCAAAGAAGAACTTTTTCTTTTGTTGGTATGTGAAACTAGGTGGTATGTATTTAGCAACAATGTAATTAGCATAGTGTGCATACCAAGGAGTACTACGATAAGCATTTATGACAGCTAATTGTTCATCAGGAAAATCATCATTAATAGGTAGTGGGTCATCAAGAACATTTTCCATTCTAGACAAATTATCTGCTACGGGATTCTCAGCTCCCTTGCAATCAGTAATATGCAAGTCAAATTCTTGTACCAATAAAACCCACCTAATGAGTCTAGGTTTAGCATCTTTCTTTTCCATAAGATATTTGATAGCAGCATGATCGGTGTGCATAGTTACTTTAGAATCAACTATGTAAGATCTAAATTTATCATATGCGAACACAACTGCTAGAAATTATTTTTCAGTGGTAGCATAATTTCTTTGGGCACTGTCTAGAGTTTTACTAGCATAATGGATAACATTTAATTTTTTAGCAACTCTTTGTCCTAGAACAACACCAATAGCATAATCACTAGCATCACACATAATTTCAAAAGGCAAGTTCCAATCAGGAGGTTGGACAATAGGTGCAGTGGTTAAGGCTTTCTTAAGTGTTTCAAAGGCTTCTAGACAATCATCATCAAAAATAAATGGAACATCTTTTGGCAAAAGATTGGTAAGAGGCCTAGAAATTTTAGAGAAGTCTTTAATAAATCTCCTATAGACACCAGCATGACCAAGGAAACTTCTTATACCTTTTATATCTTTAGGACATGGCATTTTCTCAATAGCATCAACCTTAGCTTTATCAACTTCAATACCTCTTTCAGAAATTTTATGCCCCAAGACAATGCTTTCATTCACCATAAAGTGGCACTTCTCCCAATTCAAGACAAGATTAGTTTCTTCACATCTCTGCAAAACTCGATCAAGGTTGCTTAAGCAATCATCAAAAGAAGTTCCGTAAACGAAAAAATCATCCATGAAAACCTCAACAATCTTTTCACAAAAGTCAGAGAATATAGCAGCCATACATCTTTGAAAGGTAGCAGGTGCATTGCATAAACCAAAAGGCATACGTCTATAAGCATAAGTTCCAAATGGACAAGTGAAGGTGGTTTTCTCTTGATCGGGTTGTGATACGGGTATTTGAGAAAAAACCAGAATAACCATCCAGAAAACAAAAGTGTGTATGCTTAGACAATCTTTCTAACATTTGATCAATAAAAGGTAAAGGGTAATGATCTTTTCTAGTAGCTTTGTTTAATTTTCTAGAATCAATTACCATCCTATAACCAGTTACAATTCTTTGTGGAATGAGTTCATTTTTATCATTGGGAACGACGGTAATACCTCCTTTCTTAGGGACACAGTGAACGGGACTTACCCATCTACCATCAGCTATGGGATAGATTATACCTGCTTCCAGAATCTTTAATATTTCAGTTCTTACCACCTCTTTCATCTTAGGATTTAATCGTCGTTGGTGGTCGAAACTGGTTTAGCATCCGGCTCCATATTAATTTTGTGCTGACATGAAGTGGGACTAATGCCCTTAAGATCATCAAGAGTATATCCAATAGCAGCACGGTGCTTCCTCAGAGTTTTTAGTAATCTCTTTTCTTCATGAGCTGAAAGGTTAGCACTGATAATAACAGGATATATCTTCTTTTCATCAAGATCAGCATATTTTAATGTATCAGGTAATTGCTTCAATTCGAATACAGGATCACCCTTAGGTGGAGGAGGGCCTCCAAGAGTTTCAATAGGCAAATTATGTTTAAGGATAGGTGGTTGATCAAAGAACATCTTATCTATTTCGTTTCTTTCATTCATATGCATATCGTTTTCATGGTCTAGCAAGTATTGTTCTAACGGATTAGTAGGAGGTACGGCAATAGAAGCAAGACCTATAATTTCATCTTTACTAGGCAATTCTTTATCATGAGGTTGTCTATGAAACTTGGAGAAATTAAACTCATGAGATGTACCACCGAAATCAACACTGACAGTTTCTTTAGCGCAATCAATCTTAGCATTAACAGTGTTCAAGAAAGGTCTACCAAATATAATGGGACAAAAGTCATCTTGTGGAGAACCTAGGACTAGAAAATCAGTAGGATATTTTATTTTTCCACACAAGACTTCAACATCTCTAACGATCCCAAGTGGTGTAATGGTATCTCTGTTTGCAAGCTTAATAGTGACATCAATGTCCTCTATTTCAACAGGTGCAATATCATTCATAATTTCTTGATATAAAGTAAACGGAATAGCACTAACACTAGCACCCAAATCACATAAGCCATGATAACAATGATCTCCTATTTTAACAGAGACAACATGCATGCCTACTACGGGTCTGTTTTTATCTTTAGGATCTGGTTTAGCAATTCTAGCTGCTTCATTACAGAAGTAAATAACATGCCCATCTATATTATCGACCAAGAGATCTTTAACCATAGCAACATTAGGTTCAACTTTAATTTGTTCAAAAGGTTTAGGTGCTCTAATATTACTTTTGTTAACCACAGTTAAAACTTTAGCATGTTCCTTAATCCTATTAGGAAAAGGTGGTTTCTCAATATAAGCAGTGGGCACAACTGGATCAACATGGTAAATAATTGTTTCTTCTTTAACACTAACGGGTTCCTCAATCTTTTCTTTAACAGGGGGATGATATTTAAACCAATTCTCCTTAGGGAGATCAACATGAGTAGCAAATGAGTCACAAAAGGAAGCTACTATCTCAGAGTCAAGTCCATATTTAGTGCTAAACTTATGAAAAGCATCGGTGGCCATAAAAGATTTAACACAATCGAACTTAAGTATTATACCTGACTCATTACCTTTGTCAAGTTCCAAATCTTCAAAGTTGCATTTAATTCTCTCCAGAAGATCCCATCTGAATTCAATAGTTTTCTTCATAAAGGAGCCAGTCGAAGAAGAATCGAGCGTAGTTCGATTATCATGAGAAAGCCGAGCATAAAAATTCTGTAAGATAATTTCTTTTGAGAGCTCATGGTTGGGGCATGTGTACAACATGTACTTAAGCCTCCCCCAAGCTTGAGTGATGCTTTCTCCTTCATGAGGCCAAAAGTTATATATATAATTCCGATCACGATGAACCAAATGCATAGGATAAAATTTCTGATAGAATTCTAGTTTCAATCGGTTCCAGTCCCATGTACCAGTATCATCACATAGCCTATACCACATTAATGCCTTTCCCTCCAAAGATAAAGGGAATACTTTCTTCTTAACTCCATCTCCGGATAAACCTGCGAGCTTAAACATCATCCACATAGATCAAGTGCATATCAGGATGTACCGTTCCATCTCCTGCTTAAGGATTAGCTAGCAGTTTCTCTATCATACCCAGAGGGATCTCATAATAAATATTTTCAGTAGGTGCAGTAGGTTGAGGAGCAACTATTTTTGTTTCCGGTCGAGGTGAAGATACCCCGAACAAACCCCTCAAAGGATTCCTTTCCATAGTGACAAGTGACAGTAAATTTCAGCACGTAATATAAATGTTTCCTTACCAAATTCCACTCACCAAAGCCGCTTCATTCCCCGGCAATGGCGCCAGAAAAGAGTCTTGATGACCCACAAGTATAGGGGATCAATCGGAGTCCTTTCAATAAGTAAGAGTGTCAAACCCAACGAGGAGCAGAAGGAAATGACAAGCGGTTTTCAGCAAGGTGTTTTCTGCAAGCACTGAAATTATCGGTAACGAGTAGTTTGATAGCAAGATAATTTGTAACAAGTGACAAGTAGCAATAGTAACAAAGAGTGCAGCAAGTTGGCCCAATCCTTTTTGTAGAAAAGGACAAGCCGGAACGATCTCTTATAGTAAGTAAAACGTTCTCGAGGACACATGGGAATTTCATCTAGTCACTTTCATCATGTTTGTTTGATTCGCGTTCGCTACTTTGATAATTTGATATGTGGGTGGACCGGTGCTTGGGTGCTGTTCTTACTTGAACAAGCCTCCCACTTATGATTACCCCCTCTTGCAAGCATCCGCAACAACGAAAGAAGAATTAAGATAACTCTAACGACAGCATTAAACATATGGATCCAAATCAGTCGACGTTCACACGACACCACTAAGGGAATCAACACCATACACATCATCAAAATATCGAACGAATACCAAATTCACATGATTACTTATGACAAGACTTCTCCCATGTCCCCAAGAACAAAAGTAACTACTCACAAATCATAATCATGTCCAAGATCAGAGGGGTATTGAATAGCATAGTAGATCTGAACATATAATCTTCCACCAAATAAACCAACTAGCATCAACTACAAGATGTAATCAACACTACTAGCAACCCACAGGTACCAATCTGAGGTTTTGAGACAAAGATTGAATACAGGAGATGATTTAGGGTTTGAGATGAGATGGTGCTGGTGAAGATGTTGATGAAGATTAGTCCTCCCACGATGAGACGATCACTGGTGATGTCAATGGCGACGATTTCCCCCTCTCGGAGGGAAGTATCCCCGGCAGAATCTCTCCACCAGAGAGCAAAAGTGCTCCTGCCCAAGTTCCGCCTCGAGACGGCGGCGCACCGTCCCAAAAGTCTTCTCTATATTTTTTCTAGGTCAAAATGAATTATACACCAGAAAATGGGGGCCAGAGGATTGCCAGGGGCCCCACGAGGTACCAGGGCGCGCCTGTGGGGGGGGGGGGGGTGACGCGCCCTGGTGCCTCGTGGGCACCTGGGTGGCCCCCTCTGGTATTTCTTGATTCCAGTATTTTGTATTTATTCCAAAATAATTCTCCATGAAATTTCAGCTCATTTGGAGATGTGCAGAATTGGTATCTCTGATATAGCTTTTTCAGGTCCAGAATTCCAGCTGCCGGCATTCTCCCTCTTTGTGTGAATCTTGCATATTAAGAGAGAAAAGGCATTAGAATTGCTCCACAAAGTGTTATATTAATCAAAAACACTATAAATAACTGTAGCAAAACATGATGCAAAATGGAGGCGCCCCCTTTGCCATGGAAGGAGGCCGAATTGGGAAAAGGGGAGCACTCCTCCTCCCCTCCCTTTGCCATGGAAGGAGGCGAAACATTTTATTGAATTCTTCTTCTATCAATTGAGCACAATTTTCCAATCCATCATTTTCAAGAAAGACATTATAAAGATGAATAATATGAGGCAACCTCAATTCCATTTTTTTTGTAGTTTTCTTTTATAAACCAAACTAGTGATAAAACAAGAAAATAAAAGATTCAATTGCAAGATCTAAAGATATACCTTCAAGCACTCACCTCCCCGGCAACGGCGCCAGAAAAGAGCTTGATATCTACTACGCAACTTTATTCTTGTAGACTCGTGTTGGGCCACCAAGCGCAGAGTTTTGTAGGACAGTAGCAATTTTCCCTCAAGTGGATGACCTAAGGTTTATCAATCCACGGGAGGTGTAGGATGAACATGGTCTCTCTCAAACAACCCTGCAATCAAATACAAGAAATCTCTTGTGTCCCCAACACACCCAATACAATGGCAAATTGTATAGGCGCACTAGTTCGGTGAAGAGATGGTGATACAAGTGTAGTATGGATAGTAGATATAGGTTATTGTAATCTAAAAATATAAAAACAGCAAGGTAGCAAGTGACAAAACGGAGCACAAACGGTATTGCAATGCTTAGAAACAAGGCCTAGGGTTCACACTTTCACTAGTGCAATCTCTCAACAATGCTAACATAATTGGATCATATAACAATCCCTCAACATCCGATAAAGAATCACTCCAAAGTTCCTATTCACGGAAAACATAAGATAGAAATTGTTGTAGGGTACGAAACCACCACAAAGTTATTCTTTCCGATCGATCTATTGAGCCATCCCTATAAGTGTCACGAACAGCCCTAGAGTTCGTATTAAAATAACACCATGTGATACGCATCAACCAACTCTAATGTCACCTAGATACTCCAATGTCACCACAAGTATCCGTGAGTTGATTATTCGATATGCATCAAACAACTTTAGATTCATAATATTCAATCAAACACAAAGAACTTCAAAGAGTTCCCCATGATTTCTACCGGAGAAAGTAGGACGAAAACGTGCATCAACCCCTATGCATAGATTACCCCAATGTCACGTCAGGAATCCGCCAGTTGAGTGCCAAAAAATATATCAAGTGCATCAATATAATACCCCATTGTCACCACGGGTATTCATATGCAAGACATACATAAAGTGTTCACAAATCTGAAATATTCAATCCGACAATAACAAAACCTCAAAGGGAAAAGATTCGATTCATCACAACAATGATAGAGAGGGAAGAAACACCATATGATCCAACTATATTAACAAAGCTCGCGGTACATCAAGATCGTGTTAAATCAAGAACACGAGAGAGAAAGAGATCAAACACATAGCTACTAATACATACCCTCAGCCCCGAGGGTGAACTACTCCCTCCTCGTCATGGAGACCACCGGGATGATGAAGATGGCCTCCGGTGATGATTTCCCCCTCTAGCAGGGTGCCGGAACGGAGCTCCAGATGAGATCGCTTCGGAACAGAGGCTTGCGGGGTGTAAAAACTCATCTAGGTTAACTTTCGGGGGTTTCTGAATATATATGATTTTTCAGCGTTGGAATCTCGCAAAGAGGTGCCACAGGGGGCCCACGAGGCACTAGGGCACGCCTGGGGGGGCAGGCGCGCCCAAGTTGCTCGTGGGGGCCATGTGGCTCTTCTGCTGCTCCTCCGAAGCTTCCTGGGTCTGTTTCCTTCCAGAAAAAATCATCAAAAAGTTTCGCTGCATTTGGACTTCATTTGATATGGATTTTCTGGAAAACCAAAAACAAGCAGAAAACAGCAACTGGCACTGGGGCACTAGGTCAATATGTTAGTCCATAAAAATCATATAAAAGCCATATAAAAGTGCACCAAGATCATACAAAACTATAATAAACATGGCATGAATACTTCATAAATTATAGATACGTTGGAGACGTATCAGCATCCCCAAGCTTAATTCCTGCTCGTCCTCGAGTAGGTAAATGATAAGAGAAATAATTTATGAAGTGTGAATGCTAGCATAGTGCATAAGTTTGATCAATGATAATTGCAATCACTTTTCCTAGCATCATAACAGCAACTTTTTCTCATAAAAGTCATCATGATAAAGTAGCAAATAAAAACAGAAATTTTGATGTGGAATGCTACCTATCATAATCATCATATAATCTTTTCTTTTGTTGCATGGACACTTGGACTTTAATGATTCAAAGCAATAGTCTATAATTTGACATGAAGACATAAACACTCAAGCATACTAACAAGCAACCATGTCTTTCAAAATATCAACGCTAAAGAAAGTTATCCCTAGCCCATTATGCTCAGTCATTGATCCATTCATGAAACACACTCAATATTAGCTACACACAATGCACAAGTATGACAATAGTGCTCTCTAGTTGGTGCTTTGTAAGAGAAGATGGAGACTCAAAATAAAAATAAAAATTGCATAAAAGTAAATAGATAGGCCCTTCGCAGAGGGAAGCAGAGATTTGCAAATGTGCTAGAGCTCAAAGCTTAAATTAGAGAGATAAAATTATTTTGAGAGGTATGCTTTTCCTGTCAACGAAAACGACCCAGAATTCCCAATATCTTCCATGCTAGACACATCATAGGCAGAAAATAAAGTTTATTTCCTTTCCACCATTCTTTCACAATCCATGGCTAGCCGTATCCACGTGTGCCCTCCATACCAACACTTTCCAAGGAATTTTGTTGTTATTAATTTTTGATTCATTGTGGGACTGGGCATCCCTATTACCAGCCACTCTCTCGTGCAATGACAAGTGAATAAACTCATCGTGAGAATAACACACCTAGCATGGAAAATATTGGCCACCCCCTGCTGCTTCATGAGCGGTACAGGCACACAAAACGGAAAATTATTTTGAAAAAATTAGAGTTGGCACATGCAAATTTACTTGGAACGGCATTGAAATACCGCATATAGGTAGATATGGTGGACTCATTTGGCACAACTTGGGTTTAAGGAGTTTGGATGCACAAGAAGTATTCCCACTTAGTACAAATGAAGGCTAGCAAATAGAATGAGAAGCAACCAACCAAAAAGCAAAAACGGTCATAAACATGCATTGAACATAACTAACACCGAATAATGCACCATAAGTAGGATATAACTTCGTTGCATAACTATTGACTTTACGTGGACGCATAGGGAATCACAAACCTTAACACCAATATTCTTACTAAATCACAATTACTCACTAACATGACTCACATATTATCACCTTCGTATCGCAAAACTATTGCAAGGGATCACACTTATCATATTCAGTGGTCTACATAAAAGTTTTTATTATATCCTTCTTAAATATCCATCACATTAGGACCAAATTCAGATCTTAAGCATATTGCCATTACTTTTGTCAACTCTCAAAATAATATAAGTGAAGCATGGGAGTGTATGACAAACTACTCCAAAAGATATAAGTGAAGATCATTGAGTAGTTAAACAATTAAGTAGCTATGTGAAGACTCTATCCAAATAAAGATTTCAGATATTGATAATTTTATTAAAACAGCAAAGAAAACAAAATAAAATGACATTCCAAGAATAGTACACATCATGTGAAGAAGCAAAAACTTAGGCTCAACCAAGACTAACCGATAATTGTTGATGAAGAAAGATGGGATGCCTACCGGAGCATCCCCAAGATTAGTTGCTTGAGACTTCTTGGAATGTTATCTTGGGGAGCCTTGGGCATCCACAAGCTTGAGCTCTTGCATCTCCTTAATTCCTCTCATATCATGGCTTCTCCTAAATCTTAAAAACTTCATCCACACAAAACTCAACAAGAACTTGTGAGATAAATTAGTATAAATCAACTCAAAACCTTGACATTCTCTACTGTAGCAAATCACTAAAATTATAATTAAACATTTCATACTAAATCCCTCTGCATATTTAATACTCCTATCCACAAATAGAAACATTAAACAAGCAACATATGCAAACAATGCAACTATAACCGAAATCTGGCAAAACAGAACAGTCTGTAAAAGGGGAATAAGAATCCAAACTTCCCTAAATCCAAAAATTCTGAAAAATTACCACGTGACAGTGAACTCATGCATTCTTACTGTGTAAAAATTTCAGATTTTTATCATGTTCTGACTACTCAGGAATATTCTGGACATAACAGAAAACTTTCTGTTTTCAAACAGCAACACATAAACTTGCAAACTGAGCATGGTAAAGGCTATACATGGCATTTTATTGAAATCAAAGATACAAAACATTATTCTAAATACCAGAAAGCAAATCCAACTAAAAGAAAATGATGCTCCAAGCAAAACACATATCATGTGACGAATAAAATATAGCTCCAAGTAAGGTCACCGATAATGTTGAAGACGAAAGAGGGGATGCCTTCCGGGGCATCCCCAAGCTTAGTTGCTTGGATCTTCCTTGAATATTACCTTGGGGTGCCTTGGGCATCCCCAATCTTAGGGTCTTGCCACTCCTTATTCTCCTCATATCGATATCTCACCCAAAACTTGAAAACTTCAATCACACAAAACTTAACGGAACTTGTGAGATAGGTTAGTATGATAAAAATAAATCATCCACTTAGGTACTGTCAAGACAAGATTCATAATTGTTCTCACATAATTCCTACTATAGTATATCATTTCCACAATTTATATAGCTCAATATAAGCTATGGAAACACTTAAACAAGCAAACTATGCGTCGAAAACAGAATCTATCAAAAACATACTTCTGTACCTCTAAAAATTCTGAAAAATGAGGAAACGTAAAACATTTGTAACCCAATGCTCTGTAAAAATTTCATAATTTTCTCACGCTCCAGTACAGAATAGAAATTCCAGCACTGGACGCAGAAGTTTCTGTTTTTGCATAGAATCAAATCAACAAGTATCCACACTATCCCAAAGGCTTTACTTGGCACATTGTTGAAAGAAAACATATAAAACATTATTAATACAGTAGCTTAATCATGTGAACACACAAAAACAGAAGGTATAAATATTGGGTTATCTCCCAACAAGCGCTTTTCTTTAATGCCTTTTTAGCTAGGCATGATGATTTCAATACTCACATAAAAGTAAAGAATTGAAACACAAAGAGAGCATCATGAAGCATATGACTAGCACATTTAAGCCTAACCCACTTCCTATGCGTAGGGATTTTGTGAGCAAACAATTTATGGGAGCAAGAGTCAACTAGCATTGGAAGGCAAAACAAGCATAACTTCAATACTTTCAAGACATAGAGACGAAACTTGATATTATTGCAACACCTACAAGCATATGATCCTCTCTCATAATAATTTTCAGTAGCATCATGAATGAATTCAAAAATATAGCTATCACATAAAGCATTCTTTTCATGATCCACAAGCATAGAATTTTTATTACTCTCCACACAAGCAAATTTGTTCTCATTCATAATAGTGGGCGTATCATATGATACTTGAATACTAAAAATTGTTTCCACATTAAAAGAGTAATGTTCAGTAAAAGGGTATTCATAATTATGACAAGTATTATAATGTTAATCATCACTCTTTTTCATAACATAAGTATCATCACAATAATCATCATAAGTAGCAATTTTGTTCTCATCATAATCAATTGAAACCTCTTCCAAAGTAGTGGATTCAACATTAAATAAAGTCATGACCTCTCCAAATCCACTTTTATCATTATTAAAATAAGATTGAACACCCTCCAAAATAGTGGGATAATTATTATCTAGAGTTGACACTCTTCCAAACCCACTTTCATAAATATTGCAATCATCATAAATAGGAGGCATGCAATCATCATAACAAATTTGATCATTCAAAGTAGGGGGACTAAAAAGATCATCTTCATTAAGCATAGCATCCCCAAGCTTGGGACAAACATTAATTGTAGCAACTAAATTCTCAAACATGTCATTCTCATCAAACATAGCATCCCCAAGCTTGTGACTTGGCATATCATTAGCATAATCACTATTATCATCAATAGTATGAATAGCACCAATAGTACAACAATTATTATCATCACAATTTTCTAAGTTGGTGCCAAAAAGATTTTCAAGATTATAAGAAGTGTCATTATTTTCCCAATCATAATCATCATAATGAGTAATAGGCATAATAAAATCATCCTCAATAGTTCCTTCGGACATTGTACCATAAGACAAAGAATCAATATCATCATCAAGTATATCATCTTCCACAATTATTTTTGATTCACTCTCATGAGGCACAACAATAATAGGAGCAACATTACTTGGGAGGTGTTAGGACCGAGAGTATATTGACCAGAGGGGGGTGAATGGGAGATTCAAAAATTCTTGCGAATGTTTTGAAATGATCCCAAACACTGCAGCGAAAATAAGGATTGGTAGACAAGCACTTAAGCAAGCATGCTGAAAAGGAACAAATCTATCGAAGTAGGTAGCAGTAATTGATCGAGTGAAGAATATCACAGGTTTGACAGGTATGATGATAATGCAATATATGAACAGGTGCAATAGCACGAGGGAGAAGTAGATATGAACTGTGATGGAAATGCACTGGAAATGGTAACAAGGTGAATGGATTCGGTATAGAATGAAATCACGATGACATGCAGAAGTACGAAAATAAATTAACGGGGATGACCGAAATGGATGATGAGAATGCGAAAGATAAGTAATGAGCTATGATTGATCAGATAAACTATCAACACAGAGCACGAAAGTAAACTGCTGAAGGAAATGCAGTAAAATAGACTGAACCAGTGGTGCTCGATGGCGACAGATGAATTTGGTAGACCAGTTCGCCCTTCTGCCAAAGGACTATGACTGGTTGGAGGGGTTGTGATTTAACACAGAAGATAAACTCTCTTCGCCCTATTCTCCTTCAACTCGGAGCTGATCAGACTCCAGTTGATTTCACTCGTGGTAGATACTTGTCGGCGATCTCCAAACCTTTGACAGACTTCTTCACAAACCACAATGAATCTTGGTTGCTGAAGATCTTGCTCCGTGAAGACAATTACTCTTCAACACTCGAGCCGACACCTATAAGTCTAGAGAGTGCGCAGCTCTCAAGAGTAATAGGTACACGAACTCTAACTCAGAACTACTGTGATGCTCAACCACTGCCTAAGTTTTAGGCTCTTGATTTTTCTCTCGGTGGATCTTAAACACAAATCACTCGGAGAGGGGATGCTCAAAAAATCTTCTTAGAAATCTTAAGCGGAGCAGCCAACGGGCAACGTTGGAGACGGGTGGCTATTTATAGCCGCAGCCTTCCCTGAAGGGAAAAGACCAAATTGGACATGAAGAGCAGCCAATGGCCGAACGACACGAGTCCAACGGTCGGAAATTGAGCACAACGGTAACATTACTTGCGGTTCGAAAAGATATCTCCTGCAGCACCGAAGAACAACGTCTTCTATTGGCAGGTAATCATTCGAATCATAAAGAGATTTCTCTTAGTCTCGCATAGGTTTGGGCTAAGCATCACAGCGGATCTAAGCTTTGAGAATCTATACCCCTCTTAATAGGTCCTATGACTCAAATGAATGAAAGAAGAACAACGAAAAGAATGCTACGTCTTCACTTCGTCTTCGTCTTCCATCGCTGCAGTCAATTTTCTTCGGACACAATCACCGAACCAATTGCTTCGCGTCAGCAATAAATTTTTGAGGGGTTAACTCCTTCATATCAATCTTCTCGTCTACAAGACTTCTTTGGATGTAGCTCATTTCTCTCTACTGTGTAGATATTCTTCGGTGAAATTCTTCGATCTTGACACCGGAGACAGCATTTTCTTCGGCACTACATGGACTATTTCTCTCTGTGTGCACTAGCAAAGAAATCGGTCCATGCCTGTTACTGTCAACAATCGTAGTAACTTAGCAAGAACAATATGTGAAAAGCTCATAGGCATTGGATCGGTGATATTCGTTGGATAACATTCATCATGTAATAGTCATAACCTAGGGCGACACAGAACTAGCTCCCATTCATCAATGTAATGTAGGCATGTATTCCGTATATAGTCATACGTGCTTGCGATAAGAACTTGCATGACATCTTTTGTCCTACCCTCCTGTGACAGCGGGGTCCATAAGGAAACTAAGGGATCTTAAGGCCTCCTTTTAATAGAGAACCGGAACAAAGCATTAACACATGGTGAATACATGAACTGCTCAAACTATGGCAATCACCGGAAAGAATCCCAATTATTGTCACCTTGGGGTACGCGGATCATAACACATAGCAGGTGCATATAACTTGCAAGATCGGATCAAGAACACAAATATATTCATGAAAACATAAAGGGTTCGGATATGGAATCATGGAACTTGGGCCCTAGTGACAAGCATTAAGCATAGCAAAGTCATAGCAACATCAGTCTCAGAACATAGTGGATACTAGGGATCACGACCTAACAAAACTAACTCGATTACATGATAAATCTCATCCAACTCATCACCGTCCAGCAAGCCTACGAAGGAATTACTCACTCCCGGTGGTGAGCATCATGAAATTGGTGATGAAGGATGGTTGATGATGACGATGCCGGAAGATCCCCCTCTCCGGAGCCCCAAACGGACTCCAGATCTGGCCTCCCAATGAAGAACAGGAGGTGGCAGCGGCTCCGTATCGTGAAAAGCAATAAAACTTCCTCTCCTATTTTTTTCTTCTAGAAACTGAATTTATAGCGTTGGAATTAGGTCAGACGGAGCCACGTGGGCCCCATGAGGTACTAGGGCGCGCCAAGGGCGGTGGCGCGCCCTGGTGCCTCGTGGGCACTGGGTGGCCCCCCTCCATTGGGTCTTGGTGCCAGTATTTTTTATATATTCCATAAAAATTCTCCCAAAAGTTTCATCTAATTCCAAGAACTTTGATTTTCTGCACAAAAACAACACCATGGCAATTCTGCTGAAAAAAGCGTCAGTCCGGGTTAGTTCCATTCAAATCATGCAAAGTAGGGGCCAAAAGAAGAGCAAAAGTGTTTGGAAAAGTAGATACGACGGAGACGTATCACTTATCCACTGAGTATAACCATCCATGAAACCAGTCATGAGCAGGTGCGCCTTCAAACGACCATCCTTATAGGGGTCGAGCCAGACTCCTCCTTTGCATCTTCGGCACGGACATAAAATCTCTGTCCGGTTATTTTCATACATGTCCTGCACCGCCGATCACAACCACCTTTCCACCATCGTTCCACTCACCATCATGATCGCCTGCGCGGTAATAATAAGCAAAATGATTATAAAAACGCATGCATGCATCAAAGTCATACAAAAATTCGGCACGACCTTCCGTAAAAATAGGACATATAGAGTTTGCCCAAAATTAGCCGAAACGGAAATAAATCGACATTTCGGCAAAACATAGGAAGCTCACGCACAATTAAATGGATAGATCTAGTTGGGGACAAAGAAAGGTCACTTCATTAAATGGGTAGATCTACAAAGCTAGTTGGGGAAGGAGATGGCTCTAACTAGTGGAGGGGTGGAAAAGTGAGGAAAAGAAAAAGGGGTTGCATTAATGGAGGTGTGGTGTAGTTAGGGGCATTAAAGAGAGAGAAAGAGAGGTAGGAGAAGAAAGAGAGTAATGGTGGGAGAAGCAAGGTGAGGAATAAGCAAAGTGAGGGAGAGAGGAGGGGAGGGCAAAGTGAAGGGAGAGAGGAAGGGGGAGGTGGGAGAGGGTTCAAAAGGTGGCTGCTGCGCCTTAGCAGCAGCGCGGGCCAGAAAACGGCGCTACTACTAAAGCGTTAGCAGTAGCGCGGTCCTACAGGCCGCGCTGCTGCTAAGCGGGGCCCACCATGTGGCACAGTACAACATTAGTTGCAGCGGTGGGTCTGCAACACGCGCTACTGCTAAAGTTTTAGCACTAGCGCGCTTAAGGCGGGCCGCGCTACTACTATACATAGCCTGGTGGCTAAGGGGGGAGGGCTCACATAGCAGTAGCGCCTTTTGTCTCGGCCGCGCTACTGCTAAATGGATATCAGTAGCGCCTAAGCATTAGCCGCGCTACTGTAAATTAGCAGTAGCGCGTTCCACAAAACCGCGCTACTGATAAGCCTCCACCTATAAGGTTTTCCCTAGTAGTGTGTTATCCTCGGAGATCAATCCGATGTAATCTTCTTTTGTGGTGTGTTTGTTGGGATCCGATGAATTGTGGGTTTATGATCAGATTATTCATTGAAAGTAATTGAGTCTTTTCTGAACTTTATTATGCATGCTTATTATAGCTTCGTATTTCTCTCCGATCTACCCATTTGGTTTGGCCAACAAGATTGATTTATCTTCAGTGGGAGAGGCGCTTTGTAGTGGGTTCAATATTGCGGTGTCCTCACCTCGTGACAGAAGGGGTAGCGAGGCACGTATTTGTATTCTTACCACTAAGGGTAAAACGACGGGGTTCAATCATATTGCTTGGTTTTATTCTGTCTACATTATGTCATCATACTTCATGCATTACTCTGTTTGTTATGAACTTAATACGTAGAGAGGCAAGCATAGAAGCGCTCTCGAAGTGGAGTAATAGTAGTAGATGCAGAATCGTTTCAGTCTACTTGTCACGGACATAATGACTATATACATGATCATTGCCATGAATAACATCATAACTATGAGCTTTTCTATCAATTCCCCTACAGTAATTTGTCTACCCACCGTATGCTATTATTATGAGAGAGAAGCCTCTAGTGAAAACTATGGCCCCCGGGTCTACTTTTATCATATTACAAAAACGAAAATTACCTTCCTGCAATTTTACTTCTTTTATTTTACTTTTCAATTTATCTATCTACCATTATCAGATTTCATCCTTGCAAGTAACGAGTTCAAGGGAATTGACAACCCTCTTGCCCGTGTTGGGTGCAAGTATTTGCTCTTGTGTGTGTAGGTGCTGTTCACTAGGCATTTGTGTGGTTCTCCTATTGGTTCGATAACCTTGGTTCTCACTAAAGGAAATACTATCCTCTACTATATTGCTTCACCCTTCCTCTTCGGGGAAAATCCCAACGCAGCTCACAAGTAGCAAAAAGAATTTCTGGCGCCGTTGCCGGGGAGACATCATCAAATACCTACAGGTTTCTTCACACAAATTATCATTTACTTGCTCTACTTTTTATTTGCCTTTATTTGCTTTTATTAGTCTTGTTATAAAAAAATCAAAAAAACAAAAATATTTTATTTTGCTAGTTTGCTATCTTGTTTGCTTTGCCACTATGTCTCAAGAAAATACTAAGCTGTGTGACTTCTCGAATACTAATAACAATGATTTTATTAGTACTCCAATTGCTCCTTCCGCCACTAGTGCGGAGTCATAAGATATTAATGCTGCATTGCTAAATCTTATTATGAAAGAACAATTTGCTGGAACTCCTAATGAAGATGATGTATCCCATCTTAATAGCTTCGCTGAATTATGTGATATGCAAAAGAAAAAAGATGTGGATAATGATATTGTTAAGTTGGAATTATTTCCTTTCTCGCTAAGAGTCTAGTAGGTTCCATCAACGTTGAGTTTTCTTTCGAAACCCAATCCTTCCTTTCGAGGATTTTTGTGCAATATTGACTTCTTGAGCACATCACAGAGTGTTTGATGCCCTTTGAGGATCTTTAGCATTCCTGTCTCAAGCAAGTTCTTTAGCCTGCAATTTTCATCAGATATAGTAACAAATTCCTCGGAAGAGGGGTTAGAAGTATCAATCGTAGTGGTTGCAATATTCTCGATCACAGCATTGGATGTTTCAGCATATGAATCAGCATTGCTACGTTCTAGGCATTTTGAGCAAGGAGGCACAAAATCATCTGGAAGGTTGTTAGATTGCTCAGCGAAGAGAGAGGCTTTTTCTTTCGCAAGCACGTTATAAGACTCTTTCAGTGACTCGAGTTCTTGATTCCTGCTAAGGAATTCATCTGATAGACTCTTGTAGTCGACTGCAAGAGAATCATACCGTTTGGAAAGATCACCAATCGTTGAAGAAAAAGCATCATGCTTTTCAGTCAACTCTTGATTCTTCTCCATCTCTTCGACCAGTAATCCTTCGGTTTTCCTGAGATTCATCTCAAGTTTCTCAAGCTCATCTTGTTGAGATTTTGCAATCTTAACAAGTTTAGCAAAGGCAATGTATTCAGAGGAATATTCAGTAATAGATTTTTGGTGCTTTGCCGATACCTGATCCTTTGAGGTTTTTTCCATGAGACAGAGTGCGATAGGTTCATCATCACTTGAAGCATTATCATCAGCATCTGATTCGAGAGATTTCTCGGATGATTCATCAGCGACGAATGCATTGCCTCTTCCTTGTCTTTGGTAAAGCTCTTCGTCTTCGGATTCGGATTCGGATGTTTCATCTTTAGATTCCATATTCATTTCAGCACACACTCTAGTCAGCTGTGATATTTTCTTCATATTAGATTCAATGGTCGCTCTGGTTTGCACGTCAGTGACTGGTCTCGTCGAAGAAGATGCGACAGATTCATTTGTCTTCGAGAGCTTAGTGTGACGATCGACTCGAGTGAATCCAGAGCAGGGAAGATAAATCCATCTGCTGCTAGGTTTTTCATCTTGCTCCCAGCAAGGAGAGTCTGTGATGTAGTGACCGAATTGTTTACACTTGAAGCATTTTATTTCTTTCGGAGGTAATCTTCTTGAAGATTCAGGCAAGTCTACTTCGTCATCATTTGTGAGACACAGATTTTGTCTTCTGAGATCACCAAGTCTTTCAGTGAGCATTTCGAGTTCTCGTGTGATAGAGTGCTGATTCTCAACATCTTCTTCCTGTGAACTGCCATAGTGTGAAAGAATTTCCCCTTCGCTTTCCGAAGAAGATTCTTGATGCCCATTTTCAAGTTCCATCTTTTCTTCGTGAATAGACAACAGCGTCATGACCTCGACGTAGTGAAGTTCTTGATAGTCTGGTCTTTGCTTGATTTCAGCCACGATTGGATCGAAGGTTGCATCAAGAGCACTCAGCAGCTTATTGACCACATCTCTATCGGTGATATCTGTTACTTCTCGTTGATGAAGTCTTTCAACAATATTTGTCAACCGATCGGTGAGTTCCATAGCACTTTCCTTACGAAGACTCCTGAAACCAGCAAACATGGCTCAAAGCATATCTGTGTGTTGATCTGTTCTGGCAATGAATTCTCCATGAACATCCTTGATGGCATCCCAGAGTCAAGCTTTCGGAACTGAATGAAAATGTCTTTCAAGATACTGTCACAGATAATATCTTTTGCTTGAGCATTCAATCGCATTCTAGCTTTGTCATCAAAAGTAGGAGCATCAGGGTGCTGAACAGTGTACCCATTTTCCACAATCTGCCAAAGTTCAATGTTGATGGCTTGAAGTCTGATTGTCATTCGCTCTTTCCAGTAGACATAATCATTTCCATCGTAGATAGGAAACCTTTCAGAGTGCGAGGATCTACCTGCAAACGACATACTCAAAATTCCAAGGTTGTTAGACCTTTAATAAACAGAGACAGGGAGAAATTAGCTCTGATACCAATTGTTAGAACCGAGAGTATATCGACCAGAGGGGGGGAGAATGGGAGATTCAAAAATTCTTGCGAATGTTTTGAAATGATCCCAAACAGAGCGGCGGAAATAAGGATTGGTAGACAAGCACTTAAGCAAGCACGCTGAAAAGGAACAAATCTATCGAAGTAGGTAGCAGTAATTGATCGAGCGAAGAATATCACAGGTTTGACAGGTATGATGATAATGCAATATATGAACAGATGCAGTAGCACGAGGGAGAACTAGATATGAACTATGATGGAAATGCACTGGAAATGGTAACAAGGTGAATGGATTCGGTATAGAATGAAATCACGCTGAGATGCAGAAGTACGAAAATAAATTAACGGGGACGACCGAAATGGATGATGTGAATGCGAAAGATAAGTAACAAGCTATGATTGATCAGATAAACTATTGACACAGAGCACAAAAGTAAACTGCTGAAGGAAATGCAGTAAAATAGATTGAACCAGTGGTGCTCGATGGCGAAAGATGAATTTGGTAGACCAGTTCGCCCTTCTGCCAAAGGACTACATCTGGTTGGAGGGGTTGTGATTTAACACAAAAGATAAACTCTCTTTGCCCTATTCTCCTTCAACTCGGAGCTGATCAGACTCCAGTTGATTTCACTCGTGGTAGATACTTGTCGGCGATCTCCAAACCTTCGATAGACTTCTTCGCAAACCACAATGACTCTTGGTTGCTGAAGATCTTGCTCGGTGAAGACAATTACTCTTCGACACTCGAGCCGACACCTATCCGTCTAGAGAGTGTGCAACTCTCAAGAGTAATAGGTACAAGAACTCTAACTCAGAACTACTGTGATGCTCAACCACTGTCTAAGTTTTAGGCTCTTGATTTTTCTCTCGGTGGATCTTAAACTCAAATTACTCGGAGAGGGGATGCTCAAACAATCTTCTCAGAAATCTTAAGCGGAGCAGCCAACGGGCAACATTGGAGCGGGGTGGCTATTTATAGCCGCAGCCTTCCCTGAAGGGAAAAGACCAAATTGGACATGTAGAGCAGCCAACGGCCGAACGACACGAGTCCAACGGTCGGAAATTGAGCACAACGGTAACATTACTTGCGGAGCAAGTAATGCTAACTCCTCAGTTCGAAAAGATATCTCCTGCAGCACCGAAGAACAACGTCTTCTACTGGCAGGTAATCATTCGAATCATAAAGAGATTTCTCTCAGTCTCGCATAGGTTTGGGCTAAGCATCATAGTGGATCTAAGCTTCGAGAACCTATACCCCTCTTAATAGTACGGAGGTCCTATGACTCAAATGAATGAAAGAAGAACAACGAAAAGAATGCTACGTCTTCACTTCGTCTTTGTCTTCCATCGCTGCAGTCAATTTTCTTCGGACACAATCACCGAACCAATTGCTTTGCGTCAGCAATAAATTTTCGAGGGGTTAACTCCTTCATATGAATCTTCTCGTCTACAAGACTTCTTTGGATGTAGCTCATTTCTCTCTACTGTGCAGATATTCTTCGGTGAAGTTCTTCGATCTTGACACCGGAGACAACATTTTCTTCGGCACTACATGGACTATTTCTCTCTGTGTGCACTAGCAAACAAATCAGTCCATGCCTGTTACTGTCAACAATCTCCAAAACACAATGGGGGCAAATATTGCACCAACAGGAGGGACACCTTTTTACCTCTACTCTTTCTTCTTTTCTTCTTCTTCACCACATCATGTGTGAGTTTAATCAATTTTTCCGAGCTTCTTATTGATGAGATTGGTTGAATAGGAAGCTCCTCCTCATCACCTATTTCATCACGAGAGAAAATAGGAGGGAAAGTGGAAATATTTACCCTTGCATTAGTGTTCCTTTTATATTCTATTGGTTTTCCCGTCTTTCTATAGTTGGCAATATAAGAATTCTCATTGCAATTTACCATACAAAACATATAGATTTCCTTTAGATTAGTTTCAATGTTGTCTGTGAGAATGAATACTTCAAACCAACTATTTTTATGTGTCAATTCTTCACACCCCAAAAATAGATAATGCTCATTATATAGTTCAAGGGCGGTCAAGTCATTACAATATTTAGCCATGATTCGATCATGAAAGAGTATGCATTGGAAATTAAGGTGACCAACTTTATTGCAAAGTTCACAAGTAATAGGATAAAGAGAACATAATTTTGTAGCAAATTCATCTATCACTTTGAGCAAGAAATTGGTTCTATCATGTTTATGCTTCTTACAAAATCTATCATCCTTATAAGGCATGTCTTCACAAACTTTATGCACTCCACAAAAATTGACATGCTTATAAGAAACATTTTTGTCATGACTAGTGCAATCATCATTAGTATTTTGGATATTCATAGAATTCATACTAACAACATTGCAATCATGCTCATCATTCAAAGATTTTATGCCAAACATTGTATTGAATTCTTCTTCTATCAATTGAGCACAATTTTCCGATCCATCATTTTCAAGAAAGACATTATAAAGATGAATAATATGAGGCAACCTCAATTCCATTTTTTTTGTAGTTTTCTTTTATAAACCAAACAAGTGATAAAAGAAGAAAATAAAAGATTCAATTGCAAGATCTAAAGATATACCTTCAAGCACTCACCTCCCCGGCAACGGCGCCAGAAAAGAGCTTGATATCTACTACGCATCTTTATTCTTGTAGACTCGTGTAGGGCCTCCAAGCGCAGAGTTTTGTAGGCAGTAGCAATTTTCCCTCAAGTGGATGACCTAAGGTTTATCAATCCGTGGGATGTGTAGGATGAAGATGGTCTCTCTCAAACAACCCTGCAATCAAATACAAGAAATCTCTTGTGTCCCCAAGACACCCAATACAATGGCAAATTGTATAGGTGCACTAGTTCGGCGAAGAGATGGTGATACAAGTGTAGTATGGATAGTAGATATAGGTTTTTGTAATCTGAAAATATAAAAACAGCAAGGTAGCAAGTGACAAAACGGAGCACAAATGTATTGCAATGCTTAGAAACAAGTCCTAGGATTCATACTTTCACTAGTGCAATCTCTCTACAATGCTAACATAATTGGATCATATAACAATCCCTCAACGTGCGATAAAGAATCACTCCAAAGTTCCTATTCGTGGAGAACATAAGATAGAAATTGTTGTAGGGTATGAAACCACCTCAAAGTTATTCTTTCCGATCGATCTATTATGCCCTCCCTATAAGTGTCACGAACAGCCCTAGAGTTCGTACTAAAATAACAACATATGATACGCATCAACCAACTCTAATGTCACCTAGATACTACAATGTCACCACAAGTATCCGTGAGTTGATTATTCGATATGCATCAAACAACTTCAGATTCATAATATTCAATCCAACACAAATAACTTCAAAGAGTGCCCCAAGATTTCTACCAGAGAAAGTAGGACGAAAACGTGCATCAACCCCTATGCAGAGATTACCCCAATGTCACCTCAGGAATCCGCGAGTTGAGTGCCAAAACATATATCAAGTGAATCAATATAATACCCCATTGTCACCACGGGTATTCATATGCAAGACATACATCAAGTGTTCTCAAATCTGAAATATTCAATCCGACAATAATGAAACCTCATAGGGAAAAGATTCGATTCATCACAACAAGGATAGAGATTGAAGAAACACCATATGATCCAACTATATTGTTAGGACCGAGAATATATCGACCAGAGGGGGGTGAATGGGAGATTCAAAAATTCTTGCGAATGTTTTGAATCGATCCCAAACACAGCAGCGGAAATAAGGTTCGGTAGAAATGTACTTAATCAAGCACGCTATTGAGGAACATATCTATCGATGTAGGAAGCAATAATAGTTCGAGCATAGAATATCGCAGGTTTGACAATTATGATGGTAATGCAATATATGAACAGATGCAGTAGCATGAGGGAAAACTAGGTATGAATTGCAAAGGAATTGCAAGAAAGGATAGAGACGAGGTGAATGGATACGGTACTGATTGAAATCACGCAAACATGTAGAAGTGCGAGGAAATATAAATTAGACTGAGATGACAGAAATGAATGATGAGAATGCGAAAGATAAGTAACGAACTATGATAGATCAGATAAGACTATCGACACAGAGCACGAAAGTAAACTGCTGAAGGAAATGCAGTAATGTAGAATGAACCAGTGGTGCTCGATGGCGACAGATGGATTTGGTAGACCAGTTCGCCCTTCTGTCGAAGGACTACGTCTGGCTGGAGGGGATGTGATTTAACACAGAAGATAAACTCTCTTCACCCTATTCTCCTTCAACTCGAAGCTGATCAGACTCCAGTTGATTTCCCTCATGGTAGATACTTGTCGGCGATCTCCAAACCTTCGACAGACTTCTTCGCAAACCACTCTGACTCTTGGTTGCTGAAGATCTTGCTCGGTGAAGACGACAACTCTTCAACACTCGAGCCGACACCTATCCGTCTAGAGAGTGCGCAGCTCTCAAGAGTAATAGGTAGAAGAACTCTAACTCAGAACTACTGTGATGCTCAACCACTGTCTAAGTTTTGTCTCTTGATTTTCTCTTGGTGGATCTTAAACACAAAACACTCGGAGAGGGGATGCTCAATCAATCTTCTCAGAAATCTTAAGCGGAGCAGCCAACGGGCAACGTTGGAGCGGGGTGGCTATTTATAGCCGCAGCCTTCCCTGATGGGAAAAGACCAAATTGGACATGTGGGGCAGCCAATGGTCGAACGACACGAGTCCAACGGTCGGAAATTGAGCACAACGGTAACATTCCTCGCGGAGCAAGTAATGCTAACTCCTCAGTTCGAAAGATATCTCCTGCAGCACCGAAGAACAACGTCTTCTGCTGGTAGGTAATCATTCGAAGCATAAAGAGATTTCTCTCAGTCTTGCATAGGTTTGGGCGAAGCATCATAGCGGATCTAAGCTTCGAGAACCTATACCCCTCTTAATAGTACGGAGGTCCTATGACTCAAATGAATGAAAGAAGAACAACGAGATGAATGCTACGTCTTCACTTCGTCTTCGACTTCCATCGATGTAGTCAATTTTCTTCGGACAGTATCATCTAACCAATTGCTTCGCGTTAGCAATAAATTTTGAGGGGTTAACTCCTTCACATCAATCTTCTTGTGTACATGACTTCTATGGATGTAGCTCATTCTTCTCTGCTATGCAGATATTCTTCGGGGTAGTTCCTCGAACTGGAGACTGGAGACAGCATTCTCTTCGGTACTGCATGGACTATTTCTGTCAACAATCTCCAAAACACACGAGGGCAAATATTGCATCAACATATATTAACAAAGCTCGCTGTACATCAAGATCGTGTCAAATCAAGAACCCAAGAGAGAGAGAGATCAAACACATAGCTACTAGTACATACCCACAGCACCGAGGGTGAACTACTCCCTCCTCGTCATCGAGACCGCCGGGATGATGAAGATGGCCTCCGGTGATGATTTCCCCCTCCGGCAAGGTGCCAGAACAGAGCTCCAGATGGCATCGCTTAGGAACAGAGGCTTGCGGTGGTGTAAAAACTCATCTAGGTTAACTTTTGGAGGTTTCTGAATATATATGATTTTTCAGCATTGGAATCACGCAAAGAGGTGCCACAGGTGGCCCACGAGGCACCAGGGCGCGCCTGGGGGGGGGCAGGCGCGCCCAGGTGGCTCATGGGGCCCATGTGGCTCTTCTGCTTCTCCTACGAAGCTTCCTGGGTCTGTTTCCTTCCAGAAAAAATGTCAAAAAGCTTCGCAGCATTTGGACTTCGTTTGATATGGATTTTCTAAAAAACCAAAAACAGGCAGAAAACAGCAACTGGCACTGGGCACTAGGTCAATATGTTAGTCCATAAAAATCATATAAAAGCCATATAAAAGTGCACCAAAATCATACAAAACTATAATAAACATGGCATTAATACTTCACAAATTATAGATACGTTGGAGACGGATCACCCCTCCGTCCTCCTCTAACCTAGATATACTTGAGGTATTGGCACTTTTGATGACACAAGTTTTGGAGCCTCCTCTAGTTCCTCTAGTTCTAGTTCTAGTTGATCCTAGTTGATCAATTAGAGCTTGACGTAGATCCTCTAATCCTCATAATTAGAAGCCCAGTCTGGTTCTAATCTCCTCCCTCTAATTCTCCAGTGACGATTAGCTCTGGACGGCAAAGCGCTGTCGGATCATGAAGACCGTATGCTTGCAACCAAGTACAGAGGCCGTGCTTTCGGTCTTCCGTTCGAGGGATCGTTCATGCGCGGTTCACGGGATTGTTCATCTATGTTTCGAGGGACTCCATTTACGATATACACTGACTCGTCTAATTCCGCTACACTCCGGAGTCGGTAATGATCGTTGATCCAAACCTTATATGCATCTTAATATTGTTCCTGGGTGATCGTAGGGCAATTTTTTTTGTTTTCTACTACGTTTCCCTACAGGGGGTGGCGTGGTGCGGTGGCTGGGGTGGAGGCAAGGTGCGGCCGCGGCAGTATGGGATTTGGGGATTTCGGCAGAGTGTGGCAGGAGGCGGTGGTTGATTTTGGTGGGAAATGGGAAGGAGGCCGCGTGGGGGGGGGGGCGAAACTTTACAAAGTGCCCACCATAGTGTACGCCGAGTGCCTTTCCTCAGGCCCATGGCTTACACCTGTGTGCAGAGTGCCCTTTTTTGGGCACACCGCTTACACTATGCCGAGTGCCCTTTTTTGGGCACACAGCTTACACAATTTTTCTTTAACCTTTACTTTTTTTTTGCTTCTCAATTTGTTTATTTTTATTTATTAATTTATTCTTTACTTTCTCTATGACATACCCTAACATAAACAAAGAGAAAAGGGCCATGGTCTACTCCCTTTCGAAGCCGGTCAAAGGGCAAGACCAAGCAGGGCCCACGGATCAGTGTTTCGTCCAATACCGCGCGAGGGAGGTGTCAGTACTAAAACTAGCTAATCTCGGGTAGGGGGTCCCGAGCTGTGGATGTGGGATCAATGGGTAATAGGAGACAAGGGAGACGATGTTTACCCAGGTTCGGGCCCTCTCGAAGAGGTAAAACCCTACGTCCTGCTTTGATTATTTTGATGTGATGGAGTATCCAGTATAAGATGATCTACCTCGAGATCATATGATTGTGTTCTAAGCCCTAAGGCTTGTGATTGTGCCCCTACGGACTAAACCCCTCGGCTTATATAGGAACCGGGGGTACCTAGGTTTACACATATGGTCGGTTGCCATCTAGGAATAAACATGCCAACTATCAGAATTTTCCTTTAAGTATACACCAAGTATTCGGTGGTTGCCATCTTGCTCACGACAAGGTTTGCAACTTCGGCTATCCTCCAGGTGGTGGCTGGCGGGCCTCTAGTTCGGCCTATAGACAACATGTTGTATGGGTTAATACCCCCTAGTCCGGGACACCCTTAGTAGCCATTGAACTGGTCTCCAACGCCGAGGACGACTGCTCTCTCATCGGATTAACTTCATACACTTAACGTCTTTGGCTTGGCAGGCAAGTTCCTCCATAGATGATTTATATTCTGATCCGAAGTCTTCTGGACATTCTCCTGTGACAGTCCGGGCATCCATATACTTCGGACTACTGAGCTATATAGGGGCCCACCACTTGCGGTCCCCATTATAATTTATGGTTTTCCTGGACTTTCATGCGGCTCGGGAGACAAGCGGTCTGACGGCCAGTTGTGAAGGCGTCGTTCATTAACCAGTGGAGGTTATTTAACAGGCTAGGGGTACATCAATTTGCGTACCCCCGCATTTCCCCATCTCGCTCCAACTCAGAGCCATTCTCCCCAGGCCAACTGAAAAAAGCTCGAGCAATGGCGAGTGCCCCGGGTTCATCATCGCGTCCCCACGGGCCTCTTAAAGGTGACTGGGCAAGCTGTTCCGTTTCCCGCCTCCGATTGAATCGACTGGTGGTCCAAGGTTATCTGCCCGTGTCAGATCTTACGTCGACCTGTCCTGGCTTGGCTTCCACCGACGGTCAAGCGCTTGCAGAAAATCACCCAACCCCTCACAGGGAGGAGAGGGTTTTGTTGGAAATATGCCCTAGAGGCAATAATAAATTAGTTATTATCATATTTGCCCGTTCATGATAATAGTTTATTATTCATGCTAGAATTGTATTGACCGGAAACTAAATACATGTGTGAATAGATAAACAAATATTGTGTCCCTAGTAAGCCTCTACTAGACTAGCTCGTTGATCAAAAGATGGTCAAGATTTCCTGACCATGGACATGAGTTGTCATTTGATAATGGGATCACATCATTAGGAGAATGATGTGATGGACTTGACCCAACCGTTAGCATAGCAAATGATCGTTCAGTTTATTGCTATTGCTTTCACTATGTCAAATACACGTTCCTCTGACCATGAGATCATGCAACTCCCGGATACCGTAGGAATACTTTGGGTGTATCAAACGTCACAACGTAACTGGGAGATTATAAAGGTGCACTACAGGTATCTCCGAAAGTGTTTGTTGAGTTGGCATGGATCGAGATTGGAATTTGTCACTCCGACTATCGGAGAGGTATCTCTGGGCCCTCTCGGTAATACAGCATCACAGAAGCCTTGCAAGCACCATGACTAAAGAGTTAGTTACAAGATGACGTATTACGGAATGAGTAAAGAGACTTGCCGGTAACGATATTGAACTAGGTATTGGATACCGACGATCGAATCTCGGGCAAGTAACATACTGCCCGACAAAGGGAACAACGTATGTTGACATATGAGGTTCACCGATAAAGATCTTCGTGGAATATGTAGGAACCAATATGAGCATCCAGGTTCCGCTGTTGGTTATTGACCGGAGAGTCGTCTCGGTCATGTCTACATCATTCCCGAACCCGTAGGGTCCGCACACTTAAGGTTCGATGACGATTTAGTATTATATGAGTTATGTGATTGGTGGCCGAAGTTTGTTCGGAGTCCCGGATGAGATCACGGACATGACGAGGAGTCTCGAAATGGTTGAGAGGTAAAGATTCATATATTGGAAGGCTATATTCGGACGTCGGAAAGGTTCCGAGTGATTCGGGTATTTTTCGGACTACCGAGGAGTTACGGGAATTCACCGGGAGAAGTAATGGGCCTTATTGGGCCATACGGGAAAAGGAGAGGCAGGCCACGTGAGGAGGTTCGCGCCCCCCCTTGCCCAAACCGAATTGGACTAGGGGAGGGGGCCCCCTCTTTCCTTTCCCTCTCTCTTCCCTCTTTCCTACTCCGTATGGGAGGTGGAATCCTAGTAGGACTCCCCACACTTGGCACACCCCTAAGGGGCCGGCCTCCTCCCTCTCATCCTTTATATACGGGGGCAAGGGGGCACCCCAAAGTACACAATTGTCCCATAGCCGTGTGCGGTGCCCCGATCTCCGTTTTCCACCTCGGTCATATTTTCGGAGAGCTTAGGCGAAGCCCTGCCGGAATCACTTCACCGTCACCGTCGCCACGCCGTCGTGCTGACGGAACTCATCTACTACCTCGACGTCTTGCTGGATCAAGAAGGCGAGGAACGTCACCGAGCTGCACGTGTGTAGAACTCGGAGGTGCCATACGTTCGGTACTCGATCGGTGGAGCTCGAAGGATTGTTCGACTACATCAACCGCGTTGTGAGACGCTTCCGCTAACGGTCTACGAGGGTACATAGACACACTCTCCCCTCTCGTAGCGATACATCTCCATGGATAGATCTTGCGTGAGCGTAGGAAATTTTTTGAAATTCATGCTCCGTTCCCCAACAGTGGCATCCGAGCCAGGTCTATGCGTAGATGTGTTTTGCACGAGTAGAACACAAGTGAGTTGTGGGCGTGGGTGTATACATATTGCTTGCCGTTACTAGTTGTTACTTGATTCGGCGGTATTGTGAGATGAAGCGGCCCGGACCGACATTACGCGTACGCTTACCCGAGACAGGTTTCACCGCTACGTGCACTCGTTGCATAAAGGTGACTAGAGGGTGTCTGTCTCTCTCACTTTAGTTGAATCGGTTTCAATGAAGAGGGTTCTTTTAGAAGATCAAAAAGGAATCACTACACCACGTTGTGGTTTTGCGTAGGTAAGAACGGTTCTTGCAAACCCGTAGCAGCCACGTAAAACTTGCAACAACAAAGTAGAGGACGTCTAACTTGTTTTTGCAGGGTATGTTGGTGATGTGATATGGCCAAGACATGATGTGATATAAGATGTTGTATGAGATGATCATGTTTTGTAAGTTATCAGGCAACCCGGCAGGAGCCTTATGGTTGTCTCTTTATTGTATGCAATGCCAACGCTATGTAATTGCTTTACTTTACCGCTATTAGTTAGCAGTAGTAGTAGTAGCAATAGCCGGCGAGACGACCACGATGCTACGATGGAGATCATGGTGTCACGACGCTACGATGGAGATCAAGGTGTCAACCCGGTGACGATGGAGATCATGACGGTGCTTTGCTGATGGAGATCAAAAGCACAAGACGATGATGGCCATATCATGTCACATATATTGAATTGCATGTGATGTTAATCCTTTTATGCATCTTATTTTGCTTAGGACGACGGTAGCATTATAAGATGATCCCTTCACTAAATTTCAAGATAAGTGTTCTCCCCTAGTATGCACCGTTGCGAAGGTTCGACGCTTCTAAGCACCACGTGATGATCGGGTGTGATGGATTCTTTCGTTCGCATACAACGGGTGTAAGCCAGTTTTACACACGCAGAATACTTGGGTTAAACTTGACGAGCCTAGCATGTACAGACATGGCCTCAGAACACAAGAGACCGAAAGGTCGAACATGAGTCATATAGTAGATATGATCAACATGAAAGATGTTCACCATTGATAACTAATCCACCTCACGTGATGATCGGACGTGGTTTAGTTGATGTGGATCATGTTACACTTAGACAACTTGAGGGATGTTAATCTAAGTGGGAGTTCTTAAGTAATTTGATTAATTGAACTTCAATTGTCATGAACATAGTCTTACTTGTCTTAGCAAATTTATGTTGTAGATCCATAGACCGCGCTGTAGTTCCCCTGTTTTTTATTATGTTCCTAGAGAAAACGAAGTTGAAAGTTGATGGAAGCAACTATGCGGACTAGGTCCATGATCTGAGGATTGTCCTCACTGCTGCACAGAAGGCTTATGTCCTTAATGCACCGCTCAGTGAAATACCCCTACGGCTTCGTCTGAGGACGTTATGAACGTCTGGCAGACAAGAAAAGATGACTACTCGATAGTTCAGTGCGCCATACTTTACGGCTTAGAACCGGAGCTCCAAATATGTTTTGAGCAACACGGAGCATATGAGATGTTCCAAGAGCTGAAAATTTGTTTTTCAAGACTCACACCCGGGTCGAGAGGGATGACACCTTCGACAAGTTCTATAGCTACAAGATGGAGGAGAACAGCTCCGTTAGTGAGCATGTACTCAGAATGTCTGAGTACTTCAAACACTTGAATCAAGTGGGAGTTAGACTTACGAATAAAGTGGTGATTGATAGAGTTCTCTAGTCACTATCACTAAGCTACTGGATCTTCGTGATGAACTATAAACATGCAAGGGATAGAAGATCCTTAGGCTATTCGCGATGCTACAATCTGCGGATGTAGAAATCAAAAAAAGGGAGCATCAAGTGTTGATGGTTAATAAGACCACTAGTTTCAAGAAGGGCAAGGGAAAGAAAAGGGAACTTCAAGAAGAACGGTGAAACAGTTGCCGCTCACGCGAAGAAACCCAAGGCTGAACCAAACCCGAGACTTAGTGCTCCCATTGCAAAGGGAAATGTCACAGGGAGCGGAACTTCCCCAAAGTAACTGGCAGATAATAAGACTGGCAATGTCAACAAAGATATTTGATATACATGTTATTGATATGTACCTTACTAGTACTCGTAGGAGCACCTGGGTATTTGATACTTGTTCAGTTGCTTACAACTTGAAACATGGAGCTTCGGAATAAACGAGGGCTAGCTAAGAACGAGGTGACGATGTGCATTGGAAGTGTCTCCAAGGATGATGTGATCACCATCGCCACGCTCTCTCTACCTTCAGGATTAGTGATGAACCTAAATAATTGTTATTTGGTGCTTGCGTTAAGCATGAACATTATATCTGATAGTGTTTATTGCAAGACGGTTATTCAATTTCAGAGAATAATTGTTATTCTATTTGGATAATATCATTGATGATCATGCACTTAAAATGAAAGGTTTATAGAATCTTGATCGTAGTAATACATATGTTCATAACACGAATGCCAAAAGATAATGATAGTACCACATATTTGTGGCACTGCCGCTTAGGTCATATCAGTGTTAAACACATGAAGAAACTCCATGCAGATGGGTTTTTGGAATCTCTTGATTATGAATCATTTGAGACATGTGAACCGTGCCTTATTGGCAAGATGACTAAAACTCCGTTCTCCGGAACAATGGAGCGAGCAACCAACTTATTGGAAATAATACATACCGATGTATGCGGTCCGATGAGTGTTGAGGCGCGCGGTGGATATCGTTATATTCTCACGTTCACTGATGATTTGAGTAGATATGGTTATGTCTACTTGATGAAGCATAAATCTAAAACATTTGAAAAGTTCAAAGAATTTCAGAGTGAAGTAGAGAACCATCGTAACAAGAAAATAAAGTTCTTACGATCTGATCGTGGAGGAGAATATTTGAGTTATGAGTTTGGCAATGACTTAAGACAATGTGGAATTGTTTCACAGCTCACGCCACATGGAACACCACAGCGTAATGGTGTGTCCGAACGTCGTAATCGTACTCTATTGGATATGGTGCATGTCTCTTACCGATTTGCCACTATCATTTTGGGGTTATGCATTAGAGACAGCTGCATTCACTTTAAACAAGGGCACCGTCTAAATCCGTTGAGATGACACCGTATGAACTATGGTTTGCAAGAAACCTAAGATGTTGTTTCTGAAAGTTTGGGGATGCAATGCTTATGTCAAAAGGCTTCAGCCAGATAAGCTCGAACCCAAAGCGGATAAGTGCGTCTTCATAGGATACCCAAAGGAGACCGTTGGGTACACCTTCTACCACAGATCCGAAGGCAAAGTATTCGTTGCTAAGAATGGATCCTTTCTAGAGAAGGAGTTTCTCTCGAAAGAAGTGAGTGGGAGGAAAGTAGAACTTGATGAGATAATTGTACCTCCTCTGGATAGTAGTACGCCACAGAAAGAAATTTCCGTGACACCAACACAGACCAGAGAAGAAGTTGATGATGATGATCATGAGGCTTCGGATCAAGTTGCTACAGAACCTCGTAGGTCAACCAGGACACGCTCCGCACCAGATTGGTACGGCAATCCTGTCTTGGAGGTCATGTTGTTAGACAACGGTGAACCTACGAACTATGAAGAAGCGATGGCAAGCTCGGATTCCGACAAATGGCTTGAGGCCATGAAATCCGAGATTAGATCCATGTATGAGAACAAAGTGTGGACTTTGGTAGACTTGCCCGATGAAACGGCGAGCTATTAAAAATAAATGGATCTTTAAGAAGAAGACGGACGCTGATGGTAATGTCACCGTCTATAAAGCTCGACTTGTTGCTAAAGGTTATCGACAAGTTCAAGGAGTTGACTATGATGAGACTTTCTCACCCGTAGCGATGCTAAAGTATGTCAGAATTATGTTAGCAATTGCCGCGTTTTATGATTATGAAATCTGGCAAATGGACGTCAAAACGGCATTCCTTAATGGATTCCTTAAGGAAGAATTGTATATGATACAACCGGAAGGTTTTGTCGATCCTAAAGGTGCTAACAAAGTATGCAAGCTCCAGCAATCCATCTATGGACTGGTGCAAGCATCTCGGAGCTGGAATACTCACTTTGATGAAGTGATCAAAGCGTTTGGGTTTATGCAAGTTTATGGAGAAACTTGTATTTACAACAAAGTGAGTGGGAGCTCTATAACATTTCTAATAAGTATATGTGATTGGAAATGATGTAGAATTTCTGGAAAGCATAAAGAATTATTTGAAAGGAGTTTTTCAATAAAAACCTGTTTTTTTGAGTTATCCACGGTTTGGGCATCGAGATCTATAGAGATAGATCAAGACACCTGCTAAAATATATTCACACACCTTGATTAGATTTTGAAGAAGTTCAAAATGGATCAAGTCAAAAGAAATAAGTTCTTGGCTGGTGTGAAGTGGAGTAAGACTTGAAGATCTAGGTAAAGGTTGTTTACATGTTAGGCATCAAAATCTATAGAGATAGATTGAGACGCCTCATATGACTTTCACAAAACATATACCTTGACAAGATTTTGAAGAAGTTCAAAATGGATCAGTCAAAGAAGGAGTTCTTGACTGTGGTGAAAGGTGTGAAGTTGAGTAAGACTCAAATCTCGACCACGGCAAAATAAATAGAATGGATGAAGGTTATCCCCTATGCCTCGGCCATAGGTTCTATAAAGTATGCCAAGCTGTGTGCCTTGCCATGTGTCTGGCAAAAGAGGTACCAAAGTGATCCAGGAGTAGATCACTGGACAGCGGTCAAATTATCCTTAAGATGACTAAGGAAGAATTTCTCGGGAATAGAGATGATAAAGAGTTCGTCGTAAGGGGTTACTATGAAAGACTATGAGTCTCACACCGGATAAGTATAGTGGGGAATTTTTTTGGAGTAGCTCCAAACAGAGTGTGGTAGCAGCATCTACATAGAGATTTGCCAAGAACACACGGATCTGAATATTGCAGACCCGTTGACTAAAACCTCTCTCACAAGCAAAACATGATCAGCTTTAGAACTGATTAAGTGTTAATTACATGGAGATGTAATCTAGATTATTGACTCTAGTGCAAGTGGGAGACTGTTAGAAATATGCCCTAGAGGCAATAATAAATTAGTTATTATCATATTTCCCCGTTCATGATACTAGTTTATTATTCATGCTAGAATTGTATTGACCGGAAACTAAATACATGTGTGAATAGATAAACAAATACTGTGTCCCTAGTAAGCCTCTACTAGACTAGCTCGTTGATCAAAAGATGGTCAAGATTTCCTGACCATGGACATGAGTTGTCATTTGATAATGGGATCACATCATTAGAAGAATGATGTGATGGACTTGACCCAACCGTTAGCATAGCAAATGATCGTTCAGTTTATTGCTATTGCTTTCACTATGTCAAATACACGTTCCTCTGACCATGAGATCATGCAACTTCCGGATACCGTAGGAATACTTTGGGTGTATCAAACGTCACAACGTAACTGGGTGATTATAAAGGTGCACTACAGGTATCTCCGAAAGTGTTTGTTGAGTTGGCATGGATCGAGATTGGAATTTGTCACTCCGACTATCGGAGAGGTATCTCTGGGCCCTCTCGGTAATACAGCATCACAGAAGCCTTGCAAGCACCGTGACTAAAGAGTTAGTTACAAGATGACGTATTACGGAACGAGTAAAGAGACTTGCCGGTAACGAGATTGAACTAGGTATTGGATACCGACGATTGAATCTCGGGCAAGTAACATACCGCCAGACAAAGGGAACAACGTATGTTGACATATGAGGTTCACCGATAAAGATCTTCGTGGAATATGTAGGAACCAATATGAGCATCCAGGTTCCGCTGTTGGTTATTGACCGGAGAGTCGTCTCGGTCATGTCTACATCATTCCCGAACCCGTAGGGTCCGCACACTTAAGGTTCGATGACGATTTAGTATTATATGAGTTATGTGATTGGTGGCCGAAGTTTGTTCGGAGTCCCGGATGAGATCACGGACATGACGAGGAGTCTCGAAATGGTCGAGAGGTAAAGATTCATATATTGGAAGGCTATATTCGGACGTCGGAAAGGTTCCGAGTGATTCGGGTATTTTTCGGAGTACCGGGGAGTTACGGGAATTCACCGGGAGAAGTAATGGGCCTTATTGGGCCATACGGGAAAAGGAGAGGCAGGCCACGTGAGGAGGCTCGCGCCCCCCCTTGCCCAAACCGAATTGGACTAGGGGAGGGGGCGCAACCCCCTCTTTCCTTTCCCTCTCTCTTCCCTCTTTCCTACTCCGTATGGGAGGTGGAATCCTACTAGGACTAAGGAGTCCTAGTAGGACTCCCCACACTTGGCGCACCCCTAGGGGGCCGGCCTCCTCCCTCTCATCCTTTATATACGGGGGCAAGGGGGCACCCCAAAGTACACAATTGTCCCATAGCCGTGTGCGGTGCCCCGATCTCCGTTTTCCACCTCGGTCATATTTTCGGAGAGCTTAGGCGAAGCCCTGCCGGAATCACTTCACCGTCACCGTCGCCACGCCATCGTGCTGACGGAACTCATCTACTACCTCGACGTCTTGCTGGATCAAGAAGGCGAGGAACGTCACCGAGCTGCACGTGTGTAGAACTCGGAGGTGCCGTATGTTCGGTACTCGATCGGTGGAGCTCGAAGGATTGTTCGACTACATCAACCGCGTTGTGAGACGCTTCCGCTAATGGTCTACGAGGGTACGTAGACACACTCTCCCCTCTCGTAGCGATACATCTCCATGGATAGATCTTGCGTGAGCGTAGGAAATTTTTTGAAATTCATGCTCCGTTCCCCAACAGGTTTGCTTTGTTCCCTTCCTCTTACGAGGTCCAGGTTTCCCTATTCACCCCTTCCTCAGGGGCTTATTAGAGTTTTACGGGATCCAACTCCACCATCTCACTCCCAATTCAATCTTGCACATATCGGGGTTCGTTGCCCTCTGCCAGATGTTCCTCGGGTGTGAGGCTCACTTCGGGCTATGGCAAAAATATTTTTGCCTCGTCCCACGCTCCCAAGGAGTAATTTATGAAGTCGGAGGGGCCGAGGTATGCCGAATCGCTGGGACCGGCTACCTTCCAGGCACTCCCAAGGAAGACACCAAGAATTGGACCTCAGAATGCATTTACAGAGCTGACGTTCTGCTCTACGACCCAGCTCGCAGAGGATTGCCCGAGTTCTCCCCTATTTCTCCGAAGAAACGATTCAATTGGCGGCCGAGGAGTCCATCTCAAGAGAAGGATGCCGAAGTCAAGTGTCAAGCCGCTCAAGTGTCATGCTTGGCTCACAATAAGCTGACTATCATTGATGTGATAGCAACGACTATCCTCCGAGGTGTCCAACCTCTTCAGCAACGAGTACATCCTTTATGCAGATACAATGGAACGGATGATGCTACTTGATCCGTGAAGGAAGATTTTGCGAACCCGACAGCTTTAGCAGCCGTGCTAGCTGGTATCTTCAAAGGGGAAGAAGATTTTCCCGGCGAAAGTTTATGGACGGCTTCTAGTACCACAAGCCCGTTGAAGCGGTGAGTACTTTTTACCTGTGTATCTAGTCTTATCCGAGCAGCGTATTAATTCTTCTGAATAGTTGTTCAACATCCCTAAGTAGAGTCCTACCCCCGCGACGACGACCCCGGCTTTCACGAAGATCCCGAGATATCCATCATCTTTAAAGATGAGATTTTTTTACCAAGAGAGCATTGATAGCTCCGAGGTGGCTCTTCTTCCTGATTCACCAGGAACTCTTCCGTCCTCTACTGTAAGTGCTCGTCAAGCCCTTTGTCGAGAAAGATGTACTGCACCTACGGCCCCGAGTACCCTGACTTCTCTCCCCAAGGGTCGCCGCTCAAAGCGCCGAACATCTAAGGGATCGGTTCCAGCAAACCAGCCGAGGAGCGCCCGTAGTGCATCTAAACGGCGAGCTATCATGCAGACAACATCGGCTGCTCCTTCTTCCAAAAGGTAGGTGTTAACTGTAGCAGCGTTCTTATCAACTGCTGCATTATATGCTTCTAACAGCCAAAGTTTATGACATGAAGGCAATTTGTTCAAATACCTCCGTCCGAGGACACAGGTGTCTCGAACAGAAATGACTCTGCCCCGAGGACAGGTGCGGTGCCAATGCCCCCTCCCGCGGTATCATCCCCCAAGGTCCCTCCCGAGAATCCTCAACCAAAAACTTTGAGAGCTTTCTCAGCCACCAACTCCGAAGTGGAAAGCATAATGCATCATTGACGGAGGCAAACGTCCCTAAGGCATCCCATCTTTTCCGATCAAGAGTTTAATGCTCTTAATTCAATGGATGCATACCTCGGAGCCGCTCGAGTAGGCCTTGAAGATGGAGCGGGTGTACTGTCTAACAGTCTGCAAGTAAGTTGGTATTATGATACGTTCTCAACAACGAAGCTCTGAATGAGCCTAGTAGCCATCCAGAAGAACAAGTGCTTGTTCTTCCATAGATGGAAAAACGATAATTTGATCCTCTTTAAGAAAGGGGTTTTATTAACCAAAAATATCCCCGCGAGGGACAGTAGCCCCCGAGACACTAGTCAGATAACCAGGCCGACCAGGGGATCAATAAATTTCCCTTATAAAAGAAAGCGCGAAACCCAGTAGCCCCCGAGCCTTAATTTGGGCAGGTATGGCCAATTTAAGGGTCCGATATCACTTTAACTTTAATGTTTGTTATGGATACAGACTGCTCAGGAGAAGAACAAAAAGCTCTCCGAGGAGCTGGAACTGACTAAAGTGAAGCTAGATGCCGCTCAGTCAGAAGTAGACGGTATCAAGAAATTTACCCGAGAAGCACATGGTAAGTGTATTTTAAATGTTTGTCCCAAGAACTTTAAGCTTTCCTTAATGGGCCTTATGTTTATAGCAGCGGAAAGGATTGGTCAACTGGAAAAGGACCTGAAGCAGGCGCGAGAGGACCTGTGATATGCCGAGTCTCGAAAACAGGCTGGCCACCGCGTGCTTTCCCGAAGTAGGGACGACAACAATAAGTTGAAGGCCGAAAAGGAGCAACAGGCACGTGAGATCGAGAGTCTAAAAGCTCAATTAGCAGCAGCCGAGGAGAAAAACCAAAGGACAAATGAGACTATATCTGGTAAGCATGCACAACCTTTAAATGGCTGGAATGACCCGTACTACCAGCTTAAGACTGACTGCTATTCCTTGCAGTTCTCCTGACTGGTCGGCCTCAAGAAACCACAAATTCTTCCTCACAAGATGCCTTGAAGGAATTGAGCGAGGTCCATGAATGATCTCGAAGATCCATGAAGAGTGTTTTTAACGCTTTATGGCCTAATGAAATTGTTCCCAAAGGAATGTCCGAGCTTGCCGATTGCCTGAAGGGAGCTCGGCGCCGCTTACAGGTGTGGAAGATATAAGCCTATCGGGAGGGAGCTCGAGAGGCATGGGCTATGATAAAAACCCATTTCACTGGTGAGGACACAGAGTACCTTGCCGAAGTCGGCCCTAGAGGGGCTGACGGGAAGGAAGTACCCACTCATCTAGTGTACGATAACATTATGCCGGCTGCTCGGCTCTCAACACGAGACTGTGCCCTTGATTCTATAATAGATGAGCTTGATGAAATGTAATGACACATTTGTGTGTAATGACTCTATGTATCTAAGTACTTTACATCATTATGCTCGGATCTGCAATACAAATTTTGTTAACCGGCCATCGGCTTCCGCCTCCTCGTCCAGTGGCCGAGGAGTGTTTCCAACTCGTAGCCCGAACACTCAGGCCAGATTCATCGGAGAACAAGGATATCCGGCCATACGGTTCGAAAAACAAAAGTGAAGCAGAGAGTTATGTTATATTACTATTTAATGTAAGAAACATCTTCTGAGAAAAATAGTTCCTCTATCAGTTCCTTTCCTTAGGATATCATGTTAACCATGATCTCATAACCTAATATCCGAACTATGCGGAAGAAAGGTCACTTTGGGCTAGAAGCCCCTGCACATAGTATTTAGGAACCAAATATTTTCACTTCCAACGTGGCCGACCGATTATTTTCTTAAGAACGCTAGCTTTCGGCTTCACTCGTCTGAGGTAGTAACCCGGATGACCCGGAAATAACAATCGTAGAGGTGCTCCCTTTACCCCTTAGCCGAACAATCAGGAACGTAAGCGGTAAGCACAGGAGCCAGGCAACCCAGCTTGGCCAAATCTTAAGTCAAATCGAGGCATATTATGGCTTTAAGACGATTATATTGGAAGGTAGCATACATATAATAGATATGAGTGCGCAGAAAGTTTTGGGCTTTTTATGTAAAGCCCCTAAGGCAGTATATGTTGTACACTTAAAAATGCTTCCGAAGTAACTTGACATACCTCGGCTTTACCGAGCACTACCTAAGTTTTGACAACCTCGAAGAAGAAATGACGAGAAGGCAAGAGTTGCTTTATGCAAACTAATTTATAACTAAAAAAGGAGACGGTGCTTCTATTAACCATAAAAACGTCGAAGCCGTGCAGCGTTCCATGGGTTTTGCTCCACTCGGTTGTCCTTGGGACCTCGGATGTGATATGCACCTCCGGTGAGTACCTGGTCGATTATAAATGGTTCCTCCCATTTGATTGATAGTTTATACTTCTGCTTCTCCGGATGGTGCCGCAAGACAAGGTCTCCTACATTAAATGCCTTTGCCCGGACCTCCCTGCTTTGATAGTGCCTCGCCTGCTGCTGGTAAAAGGTAGAACATGCCCGAGCCACATCACGCTCCTCTTCAAGGGCGTCCAAGTCGTCCTGTCTATCGAGCCCGGCCTCCCGTTCCTCATACATGCATACTCGAGGTGCATCATGAATGAGATCTCTTGGGAGGACAGCCTCTGCTCCATAGACCATAAAGAAAGGTGTGTAGCCCGTGGATCGGTTGGGCGTGGTGCGCAAGCCCCATAGTACGGAATCAAGTTCCTCTACCCATTGACAGTCCGCCTCCTTAAAAGACCGAACCAACCGTGGCTTAATGCCACTCAAAATTAGTCCATTGACATGTTCAACCTGTCCGTTGGACTGGGGGTGATAGATTGAGGCATAATCAAGTTTAATGCCCATTTTTGCACACCATGCCTTTACTTCCTTCGTCGTGAAGTTGGATCCATTGTCCGTTATTATACTATGGGGGACACCGTAATGGTAAACTACTCCGGAGAAGAAATCGATCACCGGCCCCACTTTGGCCGAGGTCACTGGTTTGCCTTGATCCACTTTGTGAATTTATCTACCATGACGAGTAGATACTTCTTTTTCTTGGACCCTCCTCGAAGTGGGCCGACCATGTCGAGCCCCCAGACCGCAAAAGGCTAAGTGATCAGAATAGTCCAAAGAGCTGTGGGAGGCATGTGACTTTGGTTAGCGAAAACCTGACATCCAATACATTGTTGGACTAGTGTTTTTGCATCTGCTCTGGCCATTGGCCAATAAAACCCAGCTCTAAAGGCCTTGCTTACCAAGGCCCGAGCTGCGGCGTGATGGCCGCCCATGCCGGAGTGGATCTCCGCAAGGAGCTGTCTTCCTTCCTCCTCGGATATACATCGTTGGAGGACACCCGTGACGCCCTTTTTGTAGAATTAGCCTTCATGGACCTTATAAGCCTTCGATCTACGGATGATC
This sequence comes from Elymus sibiricus, assembly GCA_039707655.1. Taxonomy (NCBI): domain Eukaryota; kingdom Viridiplantae; phylum Streptophyta; class Magnoliopsida; order Poales; family Poaceae; genus Elymus; species Elymus sibiricus. The sequence goes on from CM077666.1 coordinate 22,377,011, forward strand.
CGTCATGCCTTAGTTTGGTCCTCGGGCAGCTCTTTGTGGAGTAGATATGTGAGGAGGGGTTCAGTCCACGGCATGATAACTGCCATGATCTCGTGAGCCGAGGATGTTTCCTCAACAGTCGGGCCCCGAATTATCCCTTCGTCTTGTTCAATGGATGGAGAGGTGGCCTTTCCAGAATATTTTGATTCGGATGCCATATCCCCCTCTTGCCAGACCACGGATGGCTTAAAGAGCCATTCCAGGAAAGTATTTTCAGGGACGGGGTCGCGTTTAGCGCCCATTCTGGCAAGAATATCTACAGCATGATTGCTGTCCCTTGAGATATGGTGAAACTCTAACCCTTCGAACTGGGCTGAGATTGTTAAGACGGCATTTCGGTGTGCTGTCATGTTCGGGTCCTTGGCATCGAATTCGCCGTTAACTTGAGAGATGGCGAGGTTAGAATCTCCCCAGACCTCAAGACGCCGGACTCCCATTAAGACTGCTATCCGAAGTCCATGCAGCAGAGCCTCATATTTGGCTTTGTTGTTAGAATCGGTGTACATAATTTGTAGTACATACCGAATGTTGTCGCCGGTTGGCGATGTGAGAACCACTCCAGCCGCTAATTCAGCGAGCATTTTGGAACCGTCAAAGTGCATCGTCCAATGCGAATATGTACTGTGCTCTCTAGGGAGCTTGGCTTCCGTCCACTCTGCCACAAAATCCGCTAACACCTGAGATTTAATAGCTCGGTGTGGTCGGTATATGATTTCGAAAGGGAGGAGCTCAATTGCCCACTTAGCAACTCGTCCCGTAGCATCCCTATTGTTGATTATATCATTGAGGGGTACTTTGGATGCCACCGTGATTGTGCATTCTTGAAAATAATGCCGTAATTTCTAAGATACCATAATGACTGCGTAAGCTATCTTCTGGTAGTGAGGATACCTAGTTTTACACGGGGTAAGTACTTCGGAAACGTAGTAGACATGCCTTTGAACCTGGAGCTTATGACCTTCAACGTCAAGCTCGACAACAAGAACTGCGTTGATGACTTGGTTCGTGTCCGAGATGTATAATAACATCAGCTCACCTGCTCCAGGTGCTGCCAGTATAGGATTAGTAGCAAGGAGTGTTTTGATTTTCTCCAAAGCGGCTCCAGCCTCGCTAGTTCATTTGAAATTCTTGGTCTGTTTTAGCAATCTATAGAGGGGTAAGGCCTTTTCTCCGAGACGAGAGATGAATCGACTCAGTGTGGCCACGCAGCCTGCCAGGTTTTGGACGTGCTTAAGTTCGGTGGGCACCTCCAACCGGGCCAGGGCTCTGATTTTATTGGGATTAGCCTCTATTCCTCGATGGGAAATGATAAATCTGAGCATCTTGCCTGTCGGTACCTCAAAGACACACTTCTCTGGATTGAGCTTTATGTGATATGCTCAGAGGTTTGTGAACGTTTCACGGAGGTCGTCGACTAGCTGGCTGACATTTTTGGTTTTTACAACCACGTCATCTACATATGCTTCCATAGTTTTTCCAATTTGTTTCTCCAGGCACATTTGAATCATGCGCTGGTATGTTGCACCTGCATTTTTTAATCCGAATGGCATCGTGTTAAAACAGAATGGCCCATAGGGAGTTATGAAGGCTGTAGCTACTTGATCAGACTCCTTCATTTTTATCTGATGATATCCCGAATAGGCATCTAGAAAAGACAATGAGTCATGTCCTGTTGTGGCATCCACAATCTGGTTGATTCCGGCAAGGGGAAGGGATCCTTTGGGCAGGCCTTGTTAACGTCCTTAAAGTCGACACAAAGGTGCCATGTATTATCCTTTTTGGGTATCATGACCAGATTAGCCAGCCAATCGGGGTGTTTAATATCTCGGATGAATCCGGCCTCAAGTAACTTGGCCAGTTCCTCGCCCATAGCTTGACGCTTAGGCTCAAAAAATTGGCGGAGCGCCTGTTTAACAGGTTTAGATCCTTTAATTATATTCAGGCTATGCTCGGCTAGATTTCGTGGGATTCCTGGCATATCCGAGGGATGCCAGGCAAAAATATCCCAATTTTCCTGAAGGAAATTGCGCAGAGCTTTGTCAACTTCTGGGTCCAGCTGTCGACCGATGGACGCCGTTCTATTCGGGTGCATTGGGTGCACCTGAAACTTGATGATTTCATCAGCTGGATTGAATGAAGTAGATTTAGATCTTTTATCAAGGATGATGTCATCTTTGTCGACCGTAGCATGAAGTGCGGTTAACTCCTCGGCCGCGAGGGCTTCAGCCAATGATTCGAGGGCGAGCGACGCCAATTTATTTTCAGCTCTAAGTGCTCTATCAGGGTTACTTGCTACGGTGATTACACCATTAGGACCCGGCATCTGGAGTTTCATGTACCCATAATGCGGGATGGCATGGAATTTTGTAAATGCATCACGTCCTAATAAGGCGTGGTAACCACTTCGGAAGGGCACAACATGGAAGGTTAACTCCTCGCATCGGTAGTTGTCGGGAGTTCCGAATACTACATCGAGGGTGATTTTTCAGCTGCATCGTGCCTCTCTTCCAGGGATGATCCCCTTAAAAGTGGTATAACTCTGTTCGATGCGCGACTTGTTGAATTGCAGCTTATCTAGAGTATCCTCATAGATGAGGTTTAGGCTGCTGCCACCGTCCATCAACACCTTCCGCAGTCGACATCCGTCCACTATAGGGTCGAGGACTAGGGCTGCCGCGGCTCGGCTTGGGCCGGTCTTTGGCTGATCCTGTTGTCCAAAGGTGATCGGCATGCCCACTGTTGTCCAAAGGTGATCGGCATGCCCAACCATGTATCCAAAGTCGTAACGTGCTGGACGTGGCTTAGCTCTCGAAGTGCTCTTTTTCATTGATTTCTTAATGTGTAAGTTTCGTAGATCATCAGGATGTCACATTCATCCGAGGATGTTGCTGGGCGCTTGTGCGCTTTCGTGCTTCCGAGGAGGGCTTCACTGCCCTTGGCCACCTGTTTGACCACCCACCAAGCTCGAAGGCTATGAGTTGGGTTTGCATTTAATAAGACATAGTGGATTGGGCACGGTTTATCCAGCAGACCGTCAAGAGTGGTTTTGGGTCCTGTTACAGGTTTCTTTCTTTTTCGTGATGGCTCGTCTGGCGTGGAGCACCGAGATTGCTCCTTCGGGCGCTTCTGCCTGTCCCGTCTCGCTTCTTTGGCACAGATCAAATCTGTTTGCTCCTTTTGAGCCAGCCAGGCATCTTCCTTGGCGCATAAATTTGACACCAGATCTGATTGTTAAGAAAAAGTTTGAACTCGATGTCGTGCGAGGGCATTAAGAATGCCTTCGTCTCGGCAATTATGCCAAAAAGCCGCCAAGACCTCTATATCACAGCAATTTGGTATTTTGTTCTTGACGAATAGGAATCTTGTCCAGAATTGCCGGACTGTCTCGCCAGATTGATGTTTTACGTAAATTCAATCCCAGACATCGGGTGGCCCTGAATTACTTGGGCAATATTCGATGTGGGGGTGGGTGGGATCAAAAATTTGATCCTAGCCGGATGCGGGCTCCAAGCTCCGAAGTGTTTATTCCGAGAACGATGTGCTGATGTGGAGCTAGCCGAGTTGGTTTTAAGATCAGAGCCCCCAGCTCCTTCCAATTGACTGGTCTTATGATCATCCGTCAACTGGCACTTCGGCCCTTGATTCTGCTCTATACGGAGATTTTTGGCTGAGTCTGGAGAAAGTGCATAAGGCTCAGGAGTAAGTTTGGGATCATCACGCTTTGACTCTTGAAGGAGGAGGTGCGATCCGTGGTGTTTCGACTCTTCGGTTGATCCGATGATGGGAGATTTCAGTGTAGGGGGTACGCCGTGGGGGTTTTGATCGTTGACCGATGCTTCCATTGCTCCGGAGTGACCGCACAGCGGGACCTGCATGGGCCACCAATGTCGGTACTAAAACCGGCTTATCTCGGGTAGGGGGTCCCGAGCTGTGGATCTGGGATCAATGGGTAACAGGAGACAAGGGAGACGATGTTTACCCAGGTTCGGGCCCTCTCAAAGAGGTAAAACCCTACGTCCTGCTTTGATTATATTGATGTGATGGAGTATCGAGTACAAGATGATCTACCTCGAGATCATATGATTGTATTCTAAACCCTAAAGCTTGTTATTGTGCCCCTACGGACTAAACCCCTCGCCTTATATAGGCACCAGGGGTACCTAGGTTTACACATATGGTCGGTTGCCAACTAGGAATAAACATGCTGACTATCAGAATTGTGCTTGAAGTATACGCCAAGTCTTCGGTGGTTGCCATCTTGCTCACGACGAGGTTTGCAGCTTCAGCTATCCTCCAGGCGGTGGATGGCTGGCCTCTAGTTTGGCCCATAGACAACAGGCCATATGTGTTAATACCCCCTAGTCCGGGACACCCTCAGGAGGGTCGAAAAATCCTCCCCACTTGCATGTGGCCCTAATATATGTATACAAGGGTGGTGTAAGGTGGAAAGATCCAATACACATCTTTGATGTGGCACTTGCTTCACAAGCAGGACAATTCCGCACGAAGGTTTTGGACTTATAGTGCGAAAGCCCCACTTTGAGGCAACGAGAGGGAATCTTGTGAAAACTTTGGCTCGTTTTGGTTTTACATGTTGCTATGACCTAACCTAACACAAACATAGAAAAAGGCCCATGGTCTACCCCCTTTCGAAGCCGGTCAAAGGGCATGACCAAGTTGAGCCCACGGGTCAGCGTTTCATCCGATACCTCCTGAGGGAGGGTCGAAAAACCTCCCCCACTTGCATGTGGCCCTAATATATGTATATAATGGTGGTCTAAGGTGGAAAAATCCAATACACATCCTTGATGTGGCACTTCTTTCACAAACAGGACTATCCGGCACGAAGGTTCCAGACTTATAGTGTGAAACCCCCACTTCGAGGCAATGGGAGGGAATCTTGTGAAAACTTGGGCTCAATTTTGCTTTTCGAAGTTACCATGACTTACCCTAACACAAACAAAGAGAAAATCCCTATGGTCTACCCCTTTCGAAGCCGGTCAAAGGGCAGGACCAAGCTGGGTTAAATTTGAGTTAAATTTGAATTATTACAGATGAGTATGTATGCATTGGGTTAACATGCATGAATATGTCATATTCAGATTGTTTATGTTTTTCTGATAAAAAATCATACATTACTTGTTCAAATTGAAGTTATAGAACTCAAGTTATGAATTTTCAACTTTTAAAATGCTTTTCAAACAATTTCATATTTGAATTTGAAAATTAAGGATCAATTTTGAAAACTTGTGAGAGTTCAGATTTCCTCTCATTTTTCTAATCAAAATGGATATAAGGTTTGACAAATTTGAAAACATTAACCAATAAATATGACTATTTAAAATTTGAATGAATATAGTATTTGAAATTTCAAGTAATTTAAAATTTGAAATGTCAATAAAAAAAACACGAGGAATTTTTCTTACTAAGGTTGGCTAGCCTCTTTTCGAATTTAAAATAATTAAATCAAACATAAATAAAACTATAATTTAAAAAATGGAAAAGAAAAAAAAGCCTCTGGGCAATAAACGGGCCGGCCCAACTGCGCGCACAATGGCCGGGAGGATCGGCGGGCGATAAACGGGATGGCCCAACCGAGCGCGTCACGGCTCCATGGTCGCGCGCAACACGGGCATGGCGGGGACGAAGTTTAATCCAACCTCGCCGCGCGAGGAGCGCCGTGACCAGCTTAAATAGGCAGTCGCGACAGAGTCGTCAAGCTCCTCTCAAACAAACGAACTTGATGATCGGCCGACTCTACCCAGTGTGGCTCGGGTTGCTCGGCCGTCGTACACAGAAAGGCATGTCCCATGTCGCCCCTTGTGGGCTTGATTTCGTGATGGGCCGATTACGCTACGGGCCTGTGTGACCCGGGCGGGTTTCTTTTCCGTGATTTTTTCAGCACTTATGGACTGTTTGGATAGGCGCCCTTGCCCGCCCACTGCAATTTGGAACACGGCGATGCCAAGCGCCATTCATTCGAATATCATTCAAACATCTCAAATTTCATTCAATTTTTAGGATTTTTACAATATTTTAAACAAAATTTGAAATCTAAACCCTAATCTACTCATCGTCCTGGTCGTCCACATCGTTGTCGCAGATGGAGTAGCCATCGTCGTCCTCGGTGTCCAGGTCGATGGTGGTGTCGTCCGCCGACGCATGAATGGCAGCGTGGAGCCCCGGCACGTCCGCCGGGTGGTCGGGGTGGCGCGGCGGTGGAAGCGGTGTCACCGCCGATACGCGGAGCGCGCGGAGGAGCCCTGGCTCATTCGTCGGGTCGCCGGGCTCGGCCTCCACCTTGTAGTCCGCCAAAAGGGGCGGCTGGTGCGGCTCCTGCTTCACCAACGCACCACCCAACTCCGGCTCCGGCTTCAGGACGAGGAGGCCGCCTCCCGCCGGCAGCGAGGACGGCTCTGCCGTGACGCGGACACCGCCTGATGCCACGGGGCACGGCCGCACGCCCTGGCGCATGCCGGCCTGCACACCGTGCGTGCCGTGGTGCATGCGGTCCTGCCCGCCATGCGTGTCCAACACGCTCCGGAGGTTGCGCCCTGCCCAGAATGCGTGCCGCGCAGCGGCGTTGTGGCGGCGCGGCACGACGTAGCCGTCTTACCGGGTGAGCAGCTCCTGCCGCTCCTCGGCGAGGATGCCGTCCCAATGCGTGCTGTCAGGGGCGTACGCCGGTAGTGCCCTCGCCTTCGGCGTCATGCGTGCTCGGAACGCGGCAATGGCCCACTGCTTGGCGGGGGTGCCGACGGTGGGGACCAGCGCAACCGAAACGCTGCCGAGGCTTAGCTGCCGGCTTCTCAGTATGCGCATGTTGGGCGGCGCCATGAGGTCGGCACGCGCGAGCTCCTTCGCCTCCATGACGGTTAGGTTGCACGACCTCCACTGGCTCCTTTCAGCCTCGTCGTCGTGGAGGTGGAGGACTACGACTAGCGTTTGGAGGTGAAGGTGGCGGCGGCGGCTGTGAAGATGAACGCGGCGGCGGAGAGAGGTGTGCGATGGCGGGTGTGGAAGCACTAGTAGAAAACGGGCCTTCTGTCCCGGTTCGGGAGGGCCTTTAGTCCCGGTTGCCCTACCGGGACTGCGCAATCGGGACTAAAGGACCCCCCCTTTAGTCCCAGTTGCATTACGAACCGGGACTAAAGGCCCTCCACGTGGCCGCTGTCTGGGGCGGGGGATGGAGGACCTTTAATCCCGATTGGTGTTACCAACCGGGACTAAAGGCTCCACACTAAAGGAATTTTTTTGAAAAAAAAAATTTCAAATTTTTTTTTTCAAATTTTTTTTTGAATTTTTTTTTGATTTGTTTTTAAATTTTATTCCGATTTTCAAATCTTTGAATTATTTGACAATTTAATCTCTAATCACCCCTCCTCACTGCTCTCCGGCCGGTCACCCATCCTCTCACTGCTCCAGCCCCAGCACGCTTAACTTCCTGATTCTATCGCCCCTAGTTTCCAAATCTGCACTTGTTGTTTTCCTGACAATAGTAAGGTATCAATCCTATTAACCCTTAGGTCTTGATGTCACATGATTTAATTTTTTGAATTCCAAACAATTATTAAAATAAACAAAATAAGTAATAATGATATTGAATTTCAATGAAAATAAAATAAGTAATAATATTATTTTATTCATTTTTTTTGCCATTTATTCATTTAGTATGGCATAATTAATATCTTTAAATCTGTAAATCGAAATTCGACAAATAATATATCCATTATTATCAGAAAAATGTGAGGAATCCAAATATGACAATCTTATTATTATCAGAAGTTATACCTTAGTGTTATATGTATCATATCAATCCTATTAAGCCCTTCAGCATGATGTCACACGTTTCACCGTTTGAGTTTGAAACTATTATTCTAAAAAACAATAATTATTTAGTAACACTAATATTTATTGAATAAGTAGTTTGACCACTGTTTGATCATAGTTTGACCAGAGTTTGACCAAAAAATCGAAAAAACTTAAATTTGAGGATAACTTTTTTTCCTTTCGGAATTTGAGGATTCTAAAAATTTGCAAAACGGCCTACGGCGGTTGAAATCGAAACCGGCTTCTCGTGCTGAACATTTTGATATATTATACGTTTTTTTCGACATCGTATGCAAAAGTTATATCCGTTTTACTTTTTCATAACACTTTTTTGCAAAACATGTCGAAATTTATGTTTTTTAATTTTCCTAACTAGTAGATGTAGTAACATAACTCCATCTCGAAGGATTTTAATTTTTGAAGTTTTTATCATTTTCTTTTGTTTTTTTCAAACTGGAATGGCGATACGGGGAGGGGGGAGGGGGTAGAGTTTGAAAATTTTAGAACCTCTTTAGTCCGGGTTGGTGTCCATGCAATCCTACCGTCAACTACATCTGCTAGCACCGTCCCAACCAGAGTCACAACTAAGGTTAACGAAGCCAGAGTCAACCCTTTCTAACTTCATTTGCTATTTTTCATGCATTTAATGATTTTTTGGAGCTAAATGACCCTGAAATTGAAAAGCACTATAAATGAACTTTGAAAAGGTTGAAACTTGGCATGGTATCATCATTTCACCCACATAGCTTGTGCTAAAAAGTTGAGAGGGTTACGGCAAAAACTGGATGCACTTCGTGTACAAACTGGACCATCTCCTTCGAAGTATCAAGGTTTCGGACGAAAACTCATCTGTTACACAAGCATTTCATTTTTTTAAACTTATTTCAACTCCAGACTTTTTGTGCATTCAATATGCACCATTCAAAGCCACATCCTCAAATTTCAACCCTTTCTAACTTCATTTGCTATTTTTCATGCATTTAATGATTTTTTTGAGCTAAATGACCCTGAAATTGAAAAGCACTACAAATGAACTCTGAAAATGTTGAAACTTGGAATGGTATCATCATTTCACCCACATAGCATGTGATAAAAAGTTGAGAGGGTTACGACAAAAACTGGATGCACTTCGTGTACAAACTGGACCATCTCCTTCGAAGTATTAAGGTTTCGGACGAAAACTCATCTGTTACAAAGGCATTTCATTTTTTTAAACTTATTTCAACTGCAGACTTTTTGTGCATTCAATATGCACCATACTACAACATGTTAAAATCTACAGAAAGAACTAACTAAAAATTAAAAAAAACAACAATTAAATGACTAAAATAACTATATAAGCAAAACAATACTGTTTTAATTAAACTCCTAAATTAAATTATTCTAAAAATAACCAAATAAATCTTACTGTGACAACAATCTAACATGTGACTAGGAGCAAAAAGAATTAAATTAAAAACTATTTTTAAACTCAAGTTATTCACAATCTATGGTTTGAAGCAAATTTGAGCAAATTCAAATGTAAACCATCAAATTTGAAAACTAATGGCACAAACAGAAACTAGATAAAATTTTGAATCTAATGCAAAAAGAATCACTCAAAAACATCAAATATTCTAAAAGATATAAGCAAGTTAAAACAAAAAATAAAAACAGAAAACAAATGAAAAAACAGAAAAGAAACTTTCAGAACCCCTTTAGTCCCGGTTGGTGTCTCCAACCGGGACTAAAGGCCTCAACCCCTTTAGTCCCGGTTGGTATCTCCAACCGGTACTAATGGTCTAACCTTTAAAGGGTATCGGCCCCTTTAGTCCCGGTTGGTGTCTCCAACCGGGACTAAAGGTCCCATTTGAACCGGGACTGATGCCTGCCGAGCCCCGACCGGCGCCCTAGTCGCTCGAACCGGGACTAATGCTCACATTAGTCCCGGTTCGTAATGCAACCGGGACTAATGTGTAGATCGAGGTTGGACCAAAGCCCTGTTTTCTACTAGTGAAGGAGGGGGTATTTATAGGGGAGAGAGGGCGGGGAGGTTGGTGGTCATCGGTGGCCGTCATTATGCCGCCATTAATGGCGGCCTCGGAATTCCCACGGCCACGCGGGCGACGGATGTGGACAGACGACGTGTTGCCGTGTGGGCAAGCGCTTGAGGTCAAAGTGGTCTGACTGCCGTACGTACGCCGTGTGTACCATTAGAGACACTCGGCTTACACGGCCCTACCGTCACGGAGCCGTTAAGCGCGGCGAGCACAGTCACATGGCATGCATGGCTGTTCGCCATGTGTGTCGTAAAGCCAAGCGCTTAGGTCACAATATTCCGAGGGATTTTTTATAAGCCGAGTGCACTTCGGGCGTTTGTCGGCGTACTACGTGGTAAGCCGATGGCTCTTCCTTCACCGTGTGCCTTGGCATTAACACTCGGCTTACACAGTTGTAAGCCGAATGGCCGATAAACTACACTTGGCTTACGTAGAAACACAAGGCAACATATGTTTTTCTTGTAGTGAGATAAAACCATACACAACTTTCGATATATCTATATGTGTGTGGTATTTTTGTAGTCAGATCAAAAGATGCATTTACCATAAATTTTAGGCCAATGATAGGCGCCGGTCGGCTGGCGCAAATTTGGGCCGGTCGGCTGCCAACCGTACCATACAACTTTTTTAAACCATCTGATTGCTTCGTCCCAAATAGTCAAACAGAGGAAAAAAGGAGTAGCATGCGCACATGCCGAGTCCCGCTCGCTCGCGGACCGCCCGCGCTTGTCCGTCATCGGCTTCCCGAGCTTGCTTGCACCCAAGCCACCGCGCCCGCAACCCTCGCTCGCCGGCGTCTCATGCGAATGCGCTCGCCTTGACTGCCTCCGCTCGCCATGGTTGTAGCTCGAACACAAACGGGTTCCAGCGCGCGGTCATCATGGTTGCAGCATCCCCGGCGTCCCCCATCTCCGGCTCGCTGCCGCCGTTGACTTGCATCCCCCGTCTCCAGCTCGGCGCCGTCGACGCCTTGCACCACCATGTCCAGCAAAAAAAAAATTCTAAAACAACAAAAAACCTCTGGTACTCGGTTGAAGCAAAAATATTCAACGGTTCCAGCAAAAAATATTGATGGTTCCAGCAAAAATCTCAGCAGCCGAAAAACTCCCATACTCTATTTGTAGCAAACGAATTAGCCAGTTCCAGCAAAAATTATTGATGGTTCCAGCAAAAATCTCAGCAGCGGAAAAACTCCCATACTCGATTTGTAGCAAATGAATTAGCTAGTTCCAGCAAAAATTATCGATGGTTCCAGCAAAAAATCTCAGCAGCCAAAAAACTCCCATACTCGATTTGTAGCAAATGAATTAGTGAGTTCCAGCAAAAAAAACCGCTGCATCCAGCAAATCAATCTCAGAAGCAAAAAATACCGGTGGTGACCGTAGCCTTCACCATAGCAGGTTACAGCAAAGAAGGGTGCATGATCCAGCATCCAGACATCGAGGTTGCAGCTCACGGCCGAGCCGGTTCCAGCATCTGGCGCCACCCATTGCAGCACGACATCGCCGTCGTTCCAGCACCGCCCCACGCCGGATGCAGCTCTGGCCGAGCCGTGTTGGCCGGAATAAGCCGCGGCGACGGGTCGGGCACGTCGGGCGCGTGTATGGGCGCGCGCCGGGTGTGTCGGGCGCGTCGGGTCCGCGGCGGGGTCGTGTGCGTGTGTTTCCGCGCGTACGAACGCGTGGGCCGTTGTCTGTTGGCGAGAAGCGTGGAGGAGTGACCACATCGGGCGCGGGACTCGGGCCGCGGCGACTGCGTACGTGCGCGTCGGGTACGTGGCCAGGGAGCGCGGGACGTGGGGGTGTGTGTGCACATGTGTGTAGGAGGCAGGCTCGTGGGGGCCACGGTAGACTAGCTAGGTCATTGACGAACTGCATGGAGCGGCCGCGTCGTGCGCGTTGAGTGCGTCGTAGGCGCGCATGGCCAGCCATGCAGATCGTGGACGCAACGGCCGGGAGTGGTGGGCTGCGTTGTGTGCTAGCCTGGGTATAAGAAGCCCTCCGCTGTACTGCTCGGGTGTGTGTGTGGCTCGAGTTGTTGCTCGAGGAAAAGGCCGTCGTAGCGGCAGGCGTATGGGCGCCGGAAAAACACCACCGTGTCCTGTGTCTCCTCTTTCTTCTATCTTCGTTCGTGCGAGAGAGAGAGAGCGAGAGGGAGCTGGGCACCAGCGCAAAGAGCAAGCTAGGGCTCGGCGCCAACAATTGGTATCAGAGCTATCGGGTTCAGGGCGGCCATGGCGTGCGGCGGCGTCCGCGGCGCGCCCGGCGAGCGCGGCGGACATGGAGGCATCGGCGGCGGTGCGTAGCGAGTCGAGCGGCGGTGGTCGCGGAGGCGAGGTGGTCGCGGAGGACCTGCGTCGTGGCGCAGAGGCCGCGGCGGCTCGTCGTGATGGCCGTGGAGGCGCAGCGGCGCGTGGCACGGAGACGCGGCACGGCGGCGCACGGAGCTGCGGGCTTCGGCAGCGGCAGCGAGCGGCGGCGGCTCGTGCCGGAGGCGCAGCAGAGGTGTCCATGGCGCCGAGACGACGACGACGAAGCAGGGCGGCACAGTGGCAGGCGCGGCAGTGACGTCAGGGCGGTGGCGGCTACAACGACCACGACGACGACGGCGCGGCGGAGCGCGCGCTGCTGGCGGACGGCGGCGTCGAGGACGTCGGCCTCCTCTGAGCTGCGGCTTAGGGGGTGAGTGTTGGCCGGAATAAGCCGCGGCGATGGGTCGGGCACGTCGGGCGCGTGTATAGGCGCGCGCCGGGCGTGTCGGGCGCGTCGGGTCCGCGGCGGGGTCGTGTGCGTGTGTGTCCATGCGTACGAGCGCGTGGGCCGTTGTCTGTTGGCGAGAAGCATGGAGCAGTGACCACGTCGGGCGCGGGACTCGGGCCGCGGCAACTGCGTACGTGCGCGTCGGGTACGTGGCCAGGGAGCGCGGGACGTGGGGGTGTGTGTGCACATGTGTGTAGGAGGCAGGCTCGTGGCGGCCACGGTAGACTAGCTAGGTCGTTGGCGAACTGCATGGAGCGGCCGCGTCGTGCGCGTTGAGTGCGTCGTAGGCGCGCATGGCCAGCCATGCAGATCGTGGACGCAACGGCCGGGAGTGGTGGGCCGCGTTGTGTGCTAGCCTGGGTATAAGAAGCCCTCCGCTGTACTGCTCGGGTGTGTGTGTGGCTCGAGTTGTTGCTCGAGGAAAAGGCCGTCGTAGCGGCAGGCGTATGGGCGCCGGAAAAACACCACCGTGTCCTGTGTCTCCTCTTTCTTCTATCTTCGTTCGTGCGAGAGAGAGAGAGCGAAAGGGAGCTGGGCACCGGCGCAAAGAGCAAGCTAGGGCTCGGCGCCAACAATTGGTATCAGAGCTATCGGGTTCAGGGCGGCCGTGGCGTGCGGCGGCGTCCGCGGCGCGCCCGGCGAGCGCGGCGGACATGGAGGCATCGGCTGCGGTGCGTAGCGAGTCGAGCAGCGGTGGTCGCGGAGGCGAGGTGGTCGCGGAGGACCTGCGTCGTGGCGCAGAGGCCGCGGCGGCTCGTCGCGATGGCCGTGGAGGCGCAGCGGCGCGTGGCACGGAGACGCGGCACGGCGGCGCACGGAGCTGCGCGCTTCGACAGCGGCAGCGAGCGGCGGCGGCTCGTGCCGGAGGCGCAGCGGAGGCTTCCATGGCGCCGAGACGACGACGATGAAGCAGGGCGGCACAGTGGCAGGCGCGGCAGCGACGTCAGGGCGGTGGCGGCTACAACGACCACGACGACGACGGCGCGGCGGAGCGCGCGCTGCTGGCGGACGGCGGCGTCGAGGACGTTGGCCTCCTCTGAGCCGCGGCTTAGGGGGTGAGTGTTGGCCGGAATAAGCCGCGGCGATGGGTCGGGCACGTCGGGCGCGTGTATAGGCGCGCGCCGGGCGTGTCGGGCGCGTCGGGTCCGCGGCGGGGTCGTGTGCGTGTGTGTCCACGCGTACGAGCGCGTGGGCCGTTGTCTGTTGGCGAGAAGCATGTAGGAGTGACCACGTCGGGCGCGGGACTCGGGCCGCGGCGACTGCATACGTGCGCGTCGGGTACGTGGCCAGGGAGTGCGAGACGTGGGGGTGTGTGTGCACATGTGTGTAGGAGGCAGGCTCGTGGCGGCCACGGTAGACTAGCTAGGTCGTTGGCGAACTGCATGGAGCGGCCGCGTCGTGCGCGTTGAGCGCGTCGTAGGCGCGCATGGCCAGCCATGCAGATCGTGGACGCAACGGCCGGGAGTGGTGGGCTGCGTTGTGTGCTAGCCTGGGTATAAGCCGTCCGCTGTACTGCTCGGGTGTGTGTGTGGCTCGAGTTGTTGCTCGAGGAAAAGGCCGTCGTAGCGGGAGGCGTATGGACGCCGGAAAAACACCATCGTGTCCTGTGTCTCCTCTTTCTTCAATCTTCGTTCGTGCGAGAGAGAGAGAGCGAGAGGGAGCTGGGCACCGGCGCAAAGAGCAAGCTAGGGCTCGGCGCCAACAAGCCGGTTCCAACATCTTGCACTGGTCACAGCATCTTGGGCACCATGCGTCCCCGCCGTCCACCGTTGAAGCTTCCCCGGCGCCACGGCGGTGAAGAAGGGGAGGAGCGCGGCCATGGCTACGGATCCGGCGCCATGGCAGAAGAGGAGGTTGGGGCTGAGCGCTGCAACAAAAAAACGTCGGCGGTGACCCGTGGGGGCGAACGGCACCACGACGGCAGAGGAGATTGGAGCCGAGCACGGGAAGAAAATCGTCGGCGGCGAACACTGGAAACGAGCAAGAGAAAGAGAGGTTGGAGATAAAATGGCGCGCGCTAGGCGCCATCCGGCTGTTCCCTCGCGCGGAGCAGCCGGGTTGGTAGCCGTTGGATTATCCCAGCTCTGTCCATTGGATCCGCAGCCCCGTTGCTTCTTTTAGCACAGGTCACGTTGTCCAAGTAGAACCCGTCCACATGGGTGGAGCCCAGCACTGCTCAACTGATCGTTTTTTTTCCTTCCTCAGCGTCGAATTCAGGCATTCTGCTCTGGCTCTCTTGTTGGCTCATGGCTGCCCATGCGCGGCACGTCTCTCGCACTGCAAATTGCCAGGCCGTTGACTAAGCAAATCTTGCAACATGGTAAGTATATTTCTGAAAAAGATAAAGTTTGCTGCAATATGATGCAGCAACCTAATTCGTTGAGACAAAAATTGCTCAAAATATAATTATTGCAACATATGCAAACATAATAAGTCGCCTCTGAAGCCGTCCAATGCGACACGCATAGCCATGATCTCTTTCTCTGGCCCCGCTCTCATGCGACCACGTCAAGCAAACGCCAAGTCTCCCTTCTTGCAGTGTTACTCGCTTCTGACTCACAGCAGCCATCCCATCACCCCTGCTCATAGCACCATACTGCCTCTGCCTCCCCTGCAGCAGCAGTGCCGCTCCATCTCAGCATCGGTGGCCGGTTCATCACAGCGTCCTCGACACTCGTTACAGCATTACGCCACTTACGACAAAACATTGGCTTCACCTGCCACCGACTTTTGCAGCAGGTCGTTGTAGCACTGCTCCTACCCTCGCAGTAGCGATTGCAGCATGGGCGACTGCGTCGCAGCATGCTTCATTGTCGTGGTCGTCGAAGAATGCCGAAGCATAGCAACATGCATCATCGCCTCGTCCGTTTAAGCACGCGTCGATGAATCGCTGCGGTCGTCCATGTTGTCGTAGTCTTCGAAGCATTGGCATAGCCATTGAAAGCACACCTCACAACATGGTCGCGGCCGTCGCGGCACGCCTCGTCGCTACGGCGATGCGTCGTGGTCATCGAAGCATTGTCACAACCATTGAAGCACGCATGGCCGCGGCCGTCTACTTCGTCGCGGCACACCTCGTCGTTACGGTGATGCGTCGTGGTCGTCGAAGCATCGCCACAACCATTATATTGAAGCACGCCTCGGAGCATGGCTGCGGCTGTCAACGCCGCATGGCTGCGGCTGTCAACGCCGTTGAGACACGCCTCGTCGTTGTGGTCGCTGAAGCATGCCTCAAAGAATTGCAATGGCCGTCGACGCCGTCGGAACACGCCTTGTTGTGGTTGTTGAAGCATCACCGCGGTCCTTGAAATAATGCACCCCCACAACATCCCACCCCTCCTAACAGCATCGCCGGTCCCGTCGCAGCGTCATTGCAGCATACCAGCATCTGGCGCTACGGTGAGGAGCCACGTCGCAGCCGTCGAACACGCCTTGTCATGGTCGTCGAAACATCCCGGCGATGGCCGAGCTCGCAGCATGGCATCAGGCCAGCTCCGCGGGCGGCGGCTTCCGTCGGCCTCGTGCCATTAGTTGTGGGTGCGCCTCCATGGCTCACGTGGTTGCAAGAGATGCAAAAAAAACGTCTTGTGTAGAGAGCCACGGAACGTGTGCTGCTCGGTATAAGGATCAGAAGATGTGACGTATGCGGGGAGCCCCACATGACGCGTGTCGCACATTGGTGGCGGATGACGCGGGGCTGTTTACATCCGGATGGAGCGAAGGAGTTTCCAAATGATAAGGTGAGCGAGAGGGCAGCACAGCTCGCTCTTATCTGTTCCTTCCGTCACGCGTGTGTGATGGGCCCCATGGCACGTGGGCCAGCAAAGGACAAGCCTCGCGTGGCTGTGTGGTCTGTTCGATCAGGTCGATCGAACAGCTAGGGTGCGTCTGGCGCAATTCTCGGCCGGCCTGCCGATTAGCAACGTTTCCCTAAATTTTATGCCTAGATGAGAATAGTAAACACTATTGATCTATATATATATCGCCATAAATTAGCTGAAGAGAAAAATTTACGATCCAATTGACGGATCGCGAACTTATGGTACAGATCAGATCAGAGGTGGGAATCCCACCAGCCACAGTTTTCCCGACAACCCTCTACTAACAATAATTACCTGAAGAGAAAAATTTGGGAATTATCCCCTTCCTAGTTGTTCTCCAGCCGCGAGGGCGACCTGAAGGCCGCGGCGATTCAACGGCGACTGACAGGGCTCCCCTAGCGACGGCGACTCGGGGGCCGCGGCAGCACCCCGACGCGACCGTGACCCGGCACTGACCACACGCGTTGGCGGTGCGGCGCTCGTCCCATGCAACGACGACCCGACGTCCATGGTGATGTCCCCGGCCCCCGGGCGGCAGCGACCTCCGCGACCCGGCGCTGCCCCCACACACGAGGGCGGCCGCGGCGCTGCATCCATGCGACGGCGACCCGGCGCTGCCCCACGCGAGGGAGACCGAACGACCGTGGGGCTGCATCCATGCGACGGCGACCCGGCGGCTTGCTTGTCCTTCAAAACTGCTATTTTGATATACATAGAAATTGCTGAACGTTTTGCTGTAACTGAATGAATGTGGATGTACAGATAAATCCTAGTAGTTCTTTTGCTGCACGTGAATCATTGTGAATGTACAGAAAATACTTGAATGAATGTGGATGTACAAGAAATCTTTTCAGTCATTTCAGTGACATGGATAACACAAAAGGATTCTGCTTCTACTTCCATGCCATGTATGTACTGGTGATTAACATCTTCAGTATTGCTAAATTCAGAGTTGATTAAGCCATCTGCTACAATCAACAGGAATCGGCATTAACCAGTTAACCTCTTGTAGTCTTGTGGCTTACTATCCTGTCTAAGTCTAATTCCAGCTAGTAAAAAGAAACAGTTTGCTGGGAGAAACAATATTCTTGCACAACTATTCAGAGATACAAGGTCATCTAGAATTCATCCAACACGTGAGCTTCAGTACAAATATTCAGAGATACTAGATCATGTAAAATTCATCCAACACATGAGCTTCAGTACAAATATTCAGGGATACAAATATTCAGAGATAAAATGATAATCTCCTAGCAGAATATCGGCACAAGTAGCCATGAGCTTCAGTACAAATATTCAAATATACAAGGGCATCTTAAATTCATCCAACACATGAGCTTCAACACCAAGTTGTCATTCAAGACCGCGTCATAAGATTTCAGAAACTGAGAAGATTTGTGGAGCTTGAACAAGACCTGCAGTTTGACAAAAACATATTAAGTTTTGTGTGTGAATATACATTTTTGAAAGAAAAATAAATTGTATGGTTATGACAAGTACCCGTAGTTTTCTTAGTTGTTGTTAGGGCAATTACGCCTATCATGGAAGCCAACCTGCTTACACTTCTTGCTCGTTCTCGGCACTTTCTTGTTTTGTCCACTTACATTTTTCTTCCCCTCTCCATTCTTATTTTGCTTCCCTTCTCCATCCTTATTTTGATTCCCACCCTTGTCTAAGTGCCCCTTAATTCTTTTGCATCTTCCTTTTGTATGGACATCAGTTGGTGGATGAATTTCAACTTGATTAGGCATAGTACAACTAATATATGCCTCGAACTCATCTTGTCTAATAGGATGATTGGCAACAACCCTTCCAGACACATTTCTTTTCATGTCAATGAGAATGTTTCTTAATGCTTCCAATTCTTCAAGAGAGTGTTCAGCCAACCTGATAGTGCCATCCAATGTTTGGAGTATCTCGAAAACTATTTTCCGCTTTGCCAATTCTAAGGAACTACTTTCATTTTCTTCAAGCAAGTTGCCGTAGCTATCAGATATTACCCTCCTGTTAACCGTTTTCTTCCACCTATCTAGAATAAAATGGCTAGGTAGCTCATTGATCTTTGCACCTCTCAAAACCATGATGATATGTCGCCATGGAATTCCGCGTGTCTCAAATAACATGCAAGAGCAGTGAGCAATCATGGATGCATGTTGTGTTGAATTGAACTTCTCGAGACTTGAAAGAGCGGTCACTGATACATCTCCTACGTAGCTATAATTTATGAAATATTCATGCCATATTTATATGAGTTCTACATGGTTTTGGTGCACTTTTATATGATTTTCATGAACTAACCTATTGACCTAGTGCCCAGTGCCAGTTGCTGTTTCTTGCATGTTTTTGGTTTTTCAGAAAATCCATGCCAAACGACACTACTAGGGAAAACCCTAGCAGTAGCGCGGGTTTATGGCCTAGCAGTAGCGCGGGTACAGGTGCTACTGCTACGGCGCTACAGCTAAACTTTAGCAGTAGCGCTGGTTGTTCCACCGCTACAGCTAAACTTTAGCAGTAGCGTGGTCTGAACCTGCGCTACTGCTATCCTACCTAGCAGTAGCGTGGGTATCACCAGCGCTACTGCTACAATTTCCTGTATTTTTATTTTCTTCTACGTATTTACACTATATTTGTACAGGTTTTATAAAGTAGTCTCATCATATGATTTTATGATCATGATGAGTTATTTTATCATTGGGTGAAAGAAACGCGGATTAGATTCAAGTGGATGGATCCAAAGTGACCAAGTTGGATTAGTATGATCATAATAACAACTCATCATCATCATCATAATATATAACTCATCATCATCATCATCATAATATATAACTCATCATCATCATCATAGTCATAACAACTCATCATCATAACAACTCCTCATGATCATCATCTATGAGTCATATAACAACTCATCATTCTAGCTAACACATTGTAGAACATAACTCATCATCATCATAATAACTAATCATCATCATCATAGTCATATCAACACTAGCTAATTGTTCTTACTACCTAGGACCTAGTCCTCCCTCCTAGGTAAAATAGCATAAAACAGGTAAACCGGTCCATCTCCAAAATGGAGAATGGAGGTCCACCTGTCGCCAACTTCTGGCTTGCGCACACGCATGTTGTCTCCAATCGGTTGCGTGCGCGCCTTCATTACTTTGCTCCATTCTTTGATATTGAGCCTTCCATCTTTCAAAGAAATAGAGTATGCACTTTGGTAGGCCGTCGATGGAAACGGTCATAAGCTAACCATGTACATACTCCCTTCGGTAAGCATCATGTGAGGCACAACCTCGCTAGGGAGCTTCTGTTGAACAATATAGTAACATATATAGTTAGCAATGTAATTTACTTAAGAAGAATGTATGCAATGAAGTTACCATCATTAACAAAACCATACCAAGTTTTTGGCATTGAGGTTACCATCAAGCAACTGATGGACTAGTGTCACGTATCCAGTATAATTTGGGCTGATAAACACATTGGACTTAAAAGTCTCAACATCATCTATAAATGAGACAAGATATCCTTTCTCCTCACAATTAAGCTCGGAGCCATAACTGTAGTACGTCATGTCCACAACTTTCTGAGTATTTTTTGAAGATAAGAAATAAGCTGATAATTATAAATAAACAAGTTTAGTAGCAATGAACACCAAATATTTTTAAATAAAAAATATAAAGTACTTAACAAATTAGTTTGAAAAACTCACATTTAGGCAAAACAGGAGGCATATCCACATCGACCCAAATGTCGATATTATCTTCAATATCTTCATCTTCGGGACGAATATCAAAAGTTATTTGCATATTCTCCTCAAATCCATAGGCCTTGCAGAAAGCTTCCCAATTACAGCAGCCGAAATGTGAGTGATTAAGCACATTGTAGAGCTTAACCCGAAAAGCATAACCATGTTTAGTCCTGAGGATAGCCCTCCTCGTCTCCATATTCTCAAGGTCTTGGAGACCGAGCTTCTGCAAGACATACGGTCTTGCATGGCACGGGATGTACTAGTCGAATTGAAAAAAAACGAAAATTACACGTTGAAGCAAGGAATCACAAGTCATGATTAATTACGATGAAATACTTGTCGATGCGTACCGTACAAACATCGAAGGTCTCTTCCAGCTTCGCGGTGAAGAACCTACCATTTTGTAGGTGAGGCTCCCTGTCGCACAAACCCCGGTCATCGCAGCAGTAGTCGCACTCCGGGATCTTATCATCGTCGGACATTTCCTGTGTTCAAAATTCAAAGATTATAAATCGACGGCAACTAACAGGAACTCAACACAAAGATCATTATTATTCATCACGGGTTGACTGTCGGTCTGTCGAGTCTTTGCTTGAAAACTCTCATCTCACGTGGTGTATATGGTGGGCACTCCCTCTCTGACATTTTCGACCATCGGTGATGGTCGCTACTCCTCCTTCCCCTAGTGCATAACAAAGGTGTAGCACAAGGAGAAGAAGGAGAAACGACCCCCACGACAACAGTCGGCATTCTGCTTCTCTCATATATAGTGGACACTCTCCCTCACTGATTTTTTGACTGTCATGTATGGAGCCCCGACAGACTTAAAGTTAACCCGAAATGTCATTTAATTCTCTTTCCGGCAAATCCAGGGCACTCGATATTTCCTATATATTCTAGCACAAGTCATGCTAAAATTCACGGAAAAATCCGGCATGACCTTAGCTAAAATAGGACATATCGAGCGCCTGAAATTTGCCGGAACGGAAATGAATCAACACTCCGGCAAAACATAGGCCACTCGGATTTTCCCTGCGATACAAAGATGTCCATAGACATACAAAGATGTTTAAACTAGCTTCACATTGTCACAGCTACTCATCTACTACTACTACATCTATAACCCGAACATTTCATTTGGACAAGAAGCATAAATAAATACCCTAGTTCTTCAAGAAAGTAGGTCTCTCTCTCTCTCTCTCTCTCTAAATTTGGCAATGTGAGATTGACATAACTAAATACCCTCGTTCTACTCTATTCAATTTCGAGGAGAAAAGAAGGAGGAGGTGGACTTTTAGTTCACCGACTCGGGTGTAGAGGAAGTAAAGGTAGCTCCGACGACGATCACTCCACAGGGAGACACGACACTGCAAAGCCTGCATATTCCACCGAGTGAAAATTTTAGATCATCAAATCTCATATAGCATTCTTTGATGACAAAGTGATAATGACATAAAAATAATTAAATTGTCCAATACATTTCTATATTGCAAAAGAAAATTACTAAAAATTTCTATACCTAAATTTTCTTACTAAACATTTTTATTACTAAATTTGATACCAAAAAATTTCTGAAATAGCATTCCAATACATTTCTATTACTAAAACTTTTTTATATTCAAAAAACCTATTCACTAGCTTTCTATTCTATTCAAAAGACCATTCTACGTACCTATCTACATTCTACAGGAAAATTCTACCTATCTATTATATTAAAAAAACCTCCATTCTACCTATATTTTCTATTTTATTCTATTCAAAATACCTACATTCTATTCATATAACCTATATGTTCTATTTTATTAAAAAAACATACATGGGGGAAGGAGGAAGAGAGGAGGGAGGAAAGGGAGGGAGGGAGGAAGGAGGGAGGAAGGGAGGGAGCAGGAGAGAGGGAGGGAGGAGAGAGGGAGTAGGCCGGGATGGGGGAGGGAGGGAGGAGCGAGGGAGAGAGGAGAGAGGAAGGGAGGATGACGGCGAGCGACGAGGAGGAGGGAGGAGCGTGGCGAGAGGAGGAGGAGGGAGGAGGGAGTGGACGGCAGGCGGCAAGAGGAGGGAGGAGGGAGGAGGGCGGCGAGAGAAGGAGGAAGGGAGATACCTCGGGAGGGACGATGGGCGACGGCGACGGCAGAGAGAGCGAGCGAGAGAGTGTGAGGGGAGAGTGAGGGAGAGGTAGTGGAACGGGATGGGGGAGGAAGAAGAGATAGGGCTAGCTTAGCAGTAGCGCGGGGTACGGGCCCGCGCTACTGCTAAGGCTATTAGCTGTAGCGCGGGGTCACATCCCACGCTGCTGCTAAGTGGGCCGGGGAGCTGGGCCCGGACTGGCCACAGTAGCAGCGGGGGTTACAGCACCGTGCTACTGCTAATGGGCTTAGCAGTAGCGCGGTCGGGCCACCCACGCTGCTACTGTGGCCAGCCCGTGGGGGCACTGCGGAGCCCACTTAGCAGCAGCGCTTGTTGGGGCGCCCCGCGCTACTGTTACAGAATACCTGTAGCGCTTGTTCTAGCCCCGCGCTACTGCTACTTAACAGTAGCGTGGGGTGCTCACCCCACGCTACTACTAAGCATCTACCTATAGCCCTTTTCCTAGTAGTGCGAAGTCCAAATGCCACGAAAATTTATGGAGATTTTTTGTGAATAAGGCGAGACCCAGGAGGCTTCGGAGAAGGACCAGACGAGGTCCAGGGGGGCCACAAGCCTGGGTGGCGCCCCACCCCACTAGAGCGCGCCACATGAGCTTGTGGGACCGTCGGGACTCCCCCTGGCATGAATCCAATGCTGAAAAATCCTATAAATCCCAAAACCTTCGAAAGTTAACCTAGATGAGTTTTTCCGCCGCCGCAAGCCTTTGTCCCGAAGCGATCTCAATCAGAGCCCTGTTTCGGCACCCTGCCGGAGGGGGAAAGCCATCACCGAAGGCCATCTTCATTTTCCCCGCTGCCTCCATGACGAGGAGGGAGTAGTTCATCCCCGGGGCTGAGGGTATGTACCAGTATAGCTATGTGTTTGATCTCTCTCTCTCGTGATCTTGATAGGGCACGATCTTAATGTACCATGAGCTTTGTTAATATAGATGAATCATATGGAGTTGTTCCCTCTATCTTTATGTGATGAATTGAGTCTTGCTCTTTGAGGTTTCATTGTTATCGAATTGAATATTGGATTGCAGATCACTTGATATATGTCTTGCATGTGGATACCCGTGGTGACAATGGGGTATTCTATTGAGTCACTTGATATATGTTTTGGTAATCAACTTGCGGATTCCCGAGATGACATTGGGGTAATCTAGGCACATAGCTTGATACACGTTTTCATCGTACTTTCTCCGATAGAAATTTTGGGGTGATCTTTGAAGTTCTTTGTGTTGGATTGAATATTACGAATCTGAAATTGTTTGATACATATCGACTAATTAACTCACGGATACTTGTGGTGACATTGGAGTATCAAGGTGACATTAGAGTTGATTGATGCGTATCATATGGTGTTATTGTAGTACGATCTCTAGGGTTGTTTGTGACACTTATAGGGATGGCTCAATAGATTGATCGGAAAGATAACTTTGAGGTGGTTTGCTACCTACAACAATTTCATCTTATGTTCTCCGCTATTGATAAGAACTTTGGAGTGATTCTTTGTCGCACATTGAGGGATTGTTATATGATTCAATTATGTTAGCACTGTTGAGATTTTGCACTAGTGAAAGTACGAACCCTAGGCCTTATTTCTAAGCATTGCAATATCATTTGTGCTCACTTTTGTCACTTGCTACCTTGCTGTTTTTATTATTTCAGATTACAAAAACCTATATCTACTATCCATACTACAATTGTATCACCATCTCTTCGCCGAACTAGTGCACCTATACAATTTACCATTGTATTGGGTGTGTTGGGGACACAAGAGATTGCTTATATTTGATTGCAGGGTTGTTTGAGAGGGACCATCTTCATCCTACACCTCCCACGAATTGATAATCCTTAGGTCATCCACTTGAGGGAAATTTGCTGCTGTCCTACAAAACTCTGCGCTTGGAGGCCCAACGGAGTCTACAAGAATAAAGTTGTGTAGTAGACATCAAGCTAGTTCTGGCGCCGTTGCCGGGGAGGTGAGTGCTTGAAGGTATATCTTTAAATCTTGCAATTGAATCTTTTAGTTTCATGTTTTTCACTAGTTTGGTTGATAAACCAAAACTACAAAAACAATGGAAATGAAGTACAATCAAATGCTTTACCTTTATGATGTTTTTTTTGAAAATATGGATTCCGATAATTGTACTCAATTGTTAGAAAAAGAATTCAATAAAATGTTTGGCATAAAATCCTTGAATGATAAGCATGATTGCAAGGTTGTTAGTATGCTTTCTATGAATATCTATAATACTAATGATGATTGCACTAGTCGTGATAAAAAGGTTTCTTATAAGCATGTCAATTTTTGTGGAGTGCATAAACTTTGTGAAGACATGCCATTTAGGGATGATATATTTTGTAAGAAGCATAAACATGATAAAACCAATTGTTGGCTTAAAGTGATAGATGATTTTGCTAAAAAGTTATGTTCTCTTCATCGCATTACTTGTGAACATTGCAATAAAGTTAGTCATCTTAATTTCCAATGCAGGCTTTTTCATGATCGAATCGTGGCCAAATATTGCAATAACTTGATCACCCTTGAACTTTATAATGAACTTTGTCTATTTTTGGGGTGTGAAGAATTGTCAGATAAAAATAGTTGGTTTGAAGCATTCATATTCACGGACCATACTGAAATTAATCTATAGAAAATCTATATGTTTTGTGTGGTAAATTTCAATGAGAATGCTTATATAGCCAACTATAGAAAGATGGGAAAACCAATAGAATATAATAGGAATGCTAATGGAAGGGTAAAGATTCCTCCTTTCCCTCCTATTGTCTCTTGTGATGAAACAGGTGACGAGGAGGAGCTTCCTATCCAACCAATCTCTTGAATAAGAAGCTCGGAAAAATTGATTAAAACCACACATAATGTGGTGAAGAAGAAGAAAAGAACGAAAAGTAGAGGTAAATAGTTATCTCTCCCAAATAATGTTACTCCTATTATTGTTGTGCCTCATGAGAATGAATCAAAAATAATTGTGGAAGATGATGCACTAGAGGATGATTTTGTTATGCCTATTACTTGTTGTGGTAATTATGATTGGGAAGATAATGATACTTCTTATAATCTTGAAAATATTTTTGGCACCAACTTGGGAAATTATGATGATAGTAATTGTTATACTATTGGTGCTATTCATACTATTGATGATAAGAGTGATTATGCTAATGATATGCAAAACCACAAGCTTGGGGATGCAATGTTTGATGAGAATGACATGTTTGAGAATTTATTTGCTGCAAATAATGTTTATCCTAAGCTTGGGGATGCTATGCTTAATGAAGATTATCTTTTTAGTCCCCCTACTTTTAATGATCAAATTTATTATGATGATCGCATGCCTCCTATTTATGACCGCAATGATAATGAAAGTGGGTTTGGAAGAGTGTCAACTTTAGGTAATAATGATCCCACTATTTTGGAGGGTGTTGAATCTTATTGTAATAATGATAAAAGTGAATTTGGAGAGTTCATGACTTTATTTAATGTTGAATCCACTATTTCGGAAGAGGTTTCAATCGATTATGATGAGTACAAAGTTGCTACATATGATGATTATTGTGATGATACTTATGTTATAAAAATTAGAGATAAATATTCTTATAAATCTTGTCATAATTATGAATACCCTTTTACTGAACATTACTCTTTTAATGTGGAATCAATTTATAGTGTTCAAGTTCTATACGATACTCCCACTATTATGAATGAGAAGAAATTTGCTTATGTGGAGAGTAATAAATTTTCTATGCTTGGGGATCATGAAAATAATGCTTTATGTGATAGTTATATTGTTGAATTTGTTCATGATGCCAATAAAAGTTAATATGAGAGGGGAATATATGCTTATATATATTTCAATAACATCAAGTTTCCTCTCTTTATGTAGAAAGTTTTGAAGTCATGCTTGTTTTGCCTTCCTTTGCTAGTTGATTCTTGCTATAATAAATTGTTTGCTTATAAAATCCCTATGCATAGGAAGTGGGTCAGGATTAAATGTGCTTGTCATATGCTGCATGATGCTCCATTTATGTTTCAATTCTTTACTTTTATGTGAGCATCATTAAAATCATCATGCCTAGCTAAAAAGGCATTAAAGAAAAGCGCTTGTTGGGAGGCAACCCAATATTTACCCCTACTGTTTTTATGTGTTCACATGATTAAGTTGCTGTAGTAACCATGTTTTGTTTCTTTTATTTCAATAATGTGCCAAGTAAAGCCTTTGGGATAGTGTGGATATTTGTTTATTTGATTCTGTGCAAAAACAGAAACTTTTGCGTCTAGTGTATCAATACCAAACGAAGTCCAAACACAATGAAACTTTACAGTGATTTTTTCTGGACCAGAAGGGACCCTAGAAGCTTTGGGGAGAGGCCAGAAGATCTACAGGAGAGTCACTAGCTCACACGGGGCACCCCTAGGGGGGCATGCCACCTGAGCTTGTGGGTCCCATGCAGCTCCGTTTGACCTAATTCCACCTCTATAAATTCCTATAAATCCCAAAACTAACAGAGAGCCACCCAAAACAATTTTTCCACTGCCGCAAGTCTCTGTTCTTCCGTAATCCCATCTAGAGGCCTTTTCCGGTACTCTGCCGGAGGGGGAATTGATCACGGAGGGCTTGTACATCAACCTTGCTGCCCTTCTGATGATGTGTGAGTAGTCTACCATAGACCTACGGGTCCATAGTGATTAGCTAGATGGCTTCTTCTTTCTCTCCGATCTTCAATACAATGTTCTCCTCGGAGATCAACCCGATGTAATCTTCTTCTGCGGTGTGTTTGTTGGGATCTGATGAATTGTGGTTTTATGATCAGATTATTCATTGAAAGTAATTGAGTCTTTTCTGAACTTTATTATGCATGATTATTATAGCTTTGTATTTCTCTCCAATCTATCCATTTGGTTTGGCCAACTAGATTGATTTATCTTCAGTGGGAGAGGTACTTTGTAGTGGGCTCAATCTTGCGGTGTCCTCACCTCATGACAGAAGGGGTAGCGAGGCACGTATTTGTATTGTTGCCACTAAGGGTCAAACGACGGGGTTCAATCATATTGCTTGGTTTTATTCTGTCTACATTATATCATCATGTTGGGGAACGCGACAGAAAACAAAAATTTCCGGTATAGCGAGCACGCCCAGGACCACTATGGAGACTGCATACAAGGTTTGATCTGATCCGTACCGACTCGAAGCGCAGCGGAAGAAGAGTCGGTGGAGATCGTTGGTGCAGATCCCCGCAGCTAGGATTTTACAACCTCCCAACCGCGAGGATGTACTCCCTCGTCGGACAGCCCTTCGGGAGGCGGTCGGACAGTCCCTCGGACGATGTCACGGACAGCCCTTCGGGAGGACCTTCGAAACTCGGACGGTCATTCAGACAGCCCTTCGGGAGGACCTCTCAAACTAAGACCGAAACTACGATCTCTCTACAGAGTTGCACACATACGGTGTCATCTATCTGGCAGGGCTTCGCCGTCCAGAACTAGTTCCTGCCGGAACCCAGACAGCCTTTCGGCTCTACGAAACTATTTCGCTGGGAGGGAGAGAGAAGCCAGACAAGTCAAATGGCATGTCTATGAGAGAAGGATGAGATTTGTGGGCAGCCCACTCACCTCTATTTATAGGAAAGCCAAGGGGTAACGTTGGCATTCACAAATACCAAAAGTACCCCCACTTTATGTCATTTACATAAAGAATAATGCAAAATAGGGTGCCATGTAGAGCTCCAAGGAGCTCCACCTTGCTTGGCCGGCCACCCCTTGGGGGGCCCCCATGAGGGGTTTGCTTAGCCCCAAAGCTCTTCTAGAAGCCTTTTGGAAATATCCCAAAAGGTGACTTTCCATAAATATCCCAAAAAGTACTTTCACTATTCACGACGACATTTTTCAGCGTCCGGTCAAACTGAAAATATTTATGTGGGCTCTGAACATTTCCAGTACCCACTAAAATAATTCTCAATGCGATCCGGAACAATTCCGGATTAGTGATTTTCATCTGCGAAAAGCATCCGAAGCGGTTCCGGCAGCTCCGGAACATTTCCGGTTTTTCTTCCGGAAAATTCCCAGAAGTTTCCAGAATGATTCTGGCACCCTCCAAGAATTATCAGGCATGTGCCGAAACCAATTTGACTTAATGGTATCCCATGAAACAACTTTTCAGTTTTACCAAAACTGTTCCGGTGTTCTCTCTGCGGAACTTTTCCGCTGTCCGAAACTTTTCCGATGTCCGAAACTTTTTTGGTGATTTTCTCTCAGACTCCCTGTCTAGTATTCAGCAGATAGATGACCCTTAAGCGTGTGACCCTATAGGTTCGGTGAAGCATAGACATGACCCGGAACCCCTTCCGATAAATGATCAACATCGGAGCCGTGGACACCCATATTGACCCCTATACCCACACGAATGAATATTCGAGTGAACCTCCAGTTGCCGTGAGCTATTCCTGTTGCTTCGCGATATGTCACAAACACCCGAGGTGAGATTTTCTGCATCCCCGTGGATCAACAACTTGTCCACTATGCAAGTTACCTCGTTACCGGTTTTGTTCTCTTTTCTCATTTTCGTGTTCCGGCATCCCTGTGATCAAATCACAATGTGTCTGGCCAGACGATGATGGATACCGTAACACCAAGAGGGCCCGAGAATATCTCTTCATCGTTGGAGGAGCAAATCCCAATCTTGAGCTATCAAGTTACTTGCCATACTTTTCCGTGAACCCGTAAGCCGCCGTAATAGCCACCCAGTAACGGATGACGTTTAACAAACCCCAAAGTTCACGAAGCAAGCACGAAGGAACTCGATACTCTCATGGTCTAAGGAATTATGCAAACATTAACTATCTCTGTGTTATTAATCATTAACTTGTGACGAATGAATCTCATAGCATAACATCAATTTGGGTCGATTCAACACAAGTGTTCTACCAACATCGTGCCCTCAAAATTGCCGGAATAGCCATGCCCATGATCAAGAAAACAGGATCATCCTGCAATACTTGAGCTAGTCTTAGAGGCAAGACTAGGAATACAATTTACCGTTTATTATACCACACGTGCAAATGAGTTTCCCTCCGGGCCTCGTGGATATTGCAGACTCGAGAATCATTGCAGTTATAGCATGGATCATAAACATTCATTACAAACTCGGAGATACAAAATAACTGTTATTACTGCCTCTAGGGCATATCTCCTACAGTCTCCCACTTGCACTAGAGTCATAATCCAGTTACATGGCTTCCCTAACACCAATCGCTATCCGGTGTTGCTCATGCTTTGCTCGTGGTAGAGGCTTTGTCATCTGGTCTGACACATTCAGATCCGTGTGAACTTTGCGTACTTTCACTAAACCTTCTTCGACATGATGTCGAATGAGTTTATATTTGCGTTGAATATGCATTGTCTTATGGTGCGAACATGGCTCCCTTGCCTGAGCCACGGCGCCACTATTATCACAATAGATCTCCACCGGGTCCAGAGCACTTGGAACCACACCAAGGTCTTCAAGAAATTGCTTGATCCCGACAGCCTGCTTGGAGGCTTCTGAAGCAGCAACATATTCCGCCTCCGTTGTAGAATCCACCATAGTCTTTTGTTTGGAACTTTTCCAATCAACTGCGCCGCCGTTCAATATGAAAACATAGCCAGATTGAGATTTAAAGTCATCTGGGTCAGTCATGAAGCCTGCATCAGTGTAACAACTTACAATGAGCTCTTCATCACCTCCGTACACAAGGAGTAAATCCTTGGTCCTTCTGAGGTACTTAAGAATACCCTTGACTGCGGCCCAGTGTTCCAATCCTGGATCACCTTGGTACCGGCTGCTAACACTTAACGCATAGGAAACATCCGGTCTTGTACATAGCATGGCATACATAATAGAACCAACTCCCGAAGCATATGGAATATCATTCATTTGTACTCGCTCATCGAGGGTCCGAGGACACTGATTCTTGCAAAGCACTGTGCCAGGTGACATGGGGAGTAGGCCTTTCTTGGAGTTCTCCATGTTGAACCTTTTCAACACCTTGTCAATGTACGTGCTTTGGCTAAGCGCTATCAGGCGTCTTGATCTATCTCTATAGATTCTGATGCCCAATACATATGCCGCTTCGCCTAAGTCTTTCATTGAAAAACTCTTCTTCAATGAGTCTTTTATTTCGCTAAGAAAATTCACGTCATTTCCAATCAACAATATGTCGTCCACATACAAGATTAGAAATGCTTTTGCGCTCCCACTAAACTTCTTGTAAACACAAGATTCTTCATCGTTCCTGATGAAGCCAAACTCTTTGACCACTTCATCAAAACGAATGTTCCAGCTCCTTGATGCTTGCTTCAGACCATAAATGGCTTTCTGAAGCTTACATACCTTTCCAGCATTCTTAGGATCGACAAAACCTTCTGGCTGTATCATGTATACATCCTTTTCAAGGTTTCCATTTAGGAAAGCCGTTTTGACATCCATCTGCCATATTTCATAATCGAAATAAGCAGCAATTGCTAGTAATATCTGAACAGACCTAAGCGTAGCTACGGGCGAGAAAGTCTCGTCGTAGTCTACCCCTAGAACTTGCATGAACCCTTTCGTGACAAGTCTAGCTTTGTGGATAGTAATGTTACCATCCGCGTCCGTCTTTCTTTTGAAAATCCATTTACAACCAATGGGTTTTACGCCATCTGGAAGTTCTTCCAAGTTCCAAACTTGGTTTTCGTACATGGATTTCATGGCCTTGTGCCATTCCCTTGAGCTTCCTTGTAGTGCGCAGGTTCATCGTCTTCAAGAATGAAGATTTCGTTATGAAACCATTCAGGTGGCTGGATAGCCCTACCTGATATGCGCGGTTCAGTTACAATATTGTCTGAAGTTTCCGCATCACATGCGACAACTTCCGGCTCGGTTGTAAGGATAATTTGCGGAATTACTTCCGGTTCCTTAGCCATATCAACGGTTGCCAAAGATTCACTAATCTCATCAAGCTGTACTGTCCTCCCACTCAATTCTTTAGCGAGAAATTCTTTCTCAAGAAAGACTCCGCTTTTAGCGACAAACACTTTGTGCTCGGAGGCTAGGTAGAAGGAATACCCAACTGTTTCTTTTGGATAACCTACAAAGTTACATTTGTCTGATCTGGGATCGAGTTTGGTAGGTTGTAAACGTTTTACATGTACCTCACATCCCCAAATTTTAAGATGCGACAAACTGGGTTTCCTCCCATTCCACATTTCATGTGGTGTCGTCTTAACAGACTTAGACGGTGCTCTGTTTAGTGTGTGAGCGGCAGTTTCTAGTGCGTGACCCCAAAAAGATATCGGCAGATCTGTAAGAGACATCATCGACCTTACCATGTCCAACAGGGTTCGGTTACGTCTTTCCGATACTCCGTTTCTCTATGGAGTTCCGGGAGGCGTAAGCTGTGAAACGATTCCACGGTCACTCAGATGTTGGCCAAACTCATGACTAAGATATTCGCCTCCGCGATCAGACCGCAGAAACTTCGTCTTTTTGTTACGATGATTTTCTACCTCATTCTGAAATTCTTTGAACTTTTCAAAGGTTTCTGACTTATGCTTCATTAAGTAGATATAGCCATACCGACTTAAATCATCAGTAAAAGTCACGAAGTAGAAATACCCACCCCGTGCGGCTGTGCTCATTGGACCACATACATCACTATGTATTATTTCCAATAATTCACCCGCCCGTTCAGGATGACCCGTGAACGACGTCTTGGTCATTTTCCCCATCAGACAAGCTTCACATGTGTCAAATGGTTCAAAATCAAAGGACGGTAAAACTCCATCTCTCTGGAGTCTTTGCATGCGTTTCTTTCCGATGTGGCCAAGCCGATAGTGCCACAAGTAAGTGGTGGTGGTATCAGCCTTCTTAAGGCGTTTAGCATTCACGTTAAAGACACCATTTTCACATTCAAGATTTAGTATGAACAGGCCCCCAACAATGGGTGCAAATCCATAAAACGTATCCTTACAATAAAGTGAACAACCATTGTTCTCAGACTTGTAGGAGTACCCATCGTGCACTAAACATGATCCAGAGATAATGTTTCTACTCAACAACGGAACAAAATAACAGTTAGTTCCAAAATAAATCCTGAAGGGAAACGTAGAGGCATAATGCCGACGGCTTGAGCGGCGATCCTAGTGCCGTTCCCGACACGCATCACGACTTCATTCTTTGCCAGCTTGCGCACCTTCTGAAGCCCCTGTATCGAGTTGCAAATGTGTGCAACCGATCCGGTATCAAATACCCAAGACTTAGAATTTTCGCTAGCAAGCAAAACGTCAATGACATTAACTTCTATAACAATTATACCTTTTCCGGTTTTCCCGGACTTCTTATCTTCCAGATACTTCTTGCAGTTTCGCTTCCAGTGTCCTGTGCCCTTGCAGTAGAAGCACTCAGTTTCATTCTTGGCTTTGCCCTTAGATTTGCTTTGGAAGCCGGTCTTACCGGCGCCCTTGCCCTTCTTTGGCTTGCCCTTTTTGAAACTGGCAGTTTTATTCACAAGCAACACTTGCTTGCGATTTTTCCGCAGTCCTCCTTCAGCAGTTTTCAGCATGGCAAGCACCTCATTAGGTGTTTTGTCCATCCCATTCATGTTGTAGTTCATGACAAAACCTCCGTAAGAAGGGGGGAGTGAACCGAGCAACATGTCCATAACATGTTCTTCTGGAAGTGGAAATTCCAGGGTTTTAAGCCTCTCAGCGTGGCCAATCATATTGACCACGTGTTCGCCAACTGAACTCCCCTCAGCCATCTTGGTCTCCGACATGGTCTTGACGATATCAAAACGTTCAAACCGTGCATTAAACTTGTACAGAGCATCCAGTTCCTTGATCATATCAAAGGAGTCATGGAATTCAAAACGTTTTTGAAGCTCTGAACTCATGCAAGACAGCATGAGGCACTGCACTAAGTTGAAGTCATCATCCTTAGTTGCCCAGACATTTTGTATATCTGCCGCGGCTGTTGCCGCCGGCTTAGGTGGAAGAGGTCCGTCAAGCACGTACACTTTCTTAGCACTCCTGAGGACAATCCTCAGGGTACGGACCCAGTCCGCATAGTTGTTTCCATTCGCAGCTAACTTCTCTTTCTCTAACATCGGGCCTAAGTTGAACGTGCTATTGCGAGCCATTTGATCTACAACGGAAAACACAAGTTCACTTAGACTTTGTTCATAATGATTTTTGCACTAGTGAATAAACAATTTTATTCTAAAGTGCGCTCCCACTCAAATCAATATCTCTCAAAATTGATTATGAGTGATTCAAGATCCAAATATCAATTCAACATCATAGAATCATCATCTCATGACGAGGATTTCAATTGGTAGGCCAACTTGCCGATCATATCTCTATATGACTCTTGTTCATCTTTCGATGCGTGTGTTCCGAGCTCAGGACGATCCTGCCATGAACGTCAAGACAACCAAGTGATCTTGCTGCGAGGTCTGACCTCACCCGGCTTACATTTATCCAATCGTTCGTAGCCATGCATCCATGGCGCACCCCGAAAGGATAGATGCTGTGACGGTGCTACACTTGGGAGAACACTAACTACTTGATATTTTTAGTGAGAGATCACCCTAATAAAAAGCGACTACCGCGCAATCAAGAAGGGTGCATCAAGAGGGATAAACATCTCAGGCAATTCATAATAGCATGATATGGTATAGCCCCTTCTGACGGAGAAGTCAAGTATTTCTTCGTCTTCGGCATTCGCATCGGTGTTCACCTTTGCGAAGATTGCCACCACCTTGTCGATGCACTAGATAATATTGCTATCTCCATAGCTAATAAAATAAGTGCATTACATAAGGTTGACACGCAGGTCATTAAAGTGCAATCATATGGCTCCAGCCATCATGCCGAATCATGACACGCAGGTCATGTTAATTACATCATATAGTCATCTCATACATAATCAAATTAATATGAGACTTGCTATACCACATCACACACAAACCATCCTGCAAAACCAAGTTAGACGCCTCTAATCGGTTTATGCAAAATTTTATTTTACGTGGCTTCTAAGGTTTTGACTCAAACCGCAGCTACCAACGCTCATCATCAATTATGATAACTCAAGTTGCTAGATTAACTTTCCAGGGTGTATGAAACACGAGATAATAAAATCTCGAGCCCCATACTAAACTTCGTCATACGCGTGACCCCCGTGCAGATCATATCTGCATTGCCCTTTCGTCTGCGAAACATCCATCTTTCTTTAACTATGGTGGAACCCAAAGAACTGTTAGCACTTCGTTGATCTGTCAATCAGCATACTCAGGAGCAGCATGAAAGGATCGCGGATTGCCAGAACTTTGTGAGATTCCACCATGCCGTCAAGATCAGGACTACGCATATTCACGGGAAGCAACAGGAACATCGGGTAACAGATTTCATCTGCTACCCGCACAAATAATTTTCAGTAATAGATCTCATCTACTACAAAATTATACTATGAAATACCCATACATCTCATGTACTCTAGATCATAACATGCATCTACGCATAGCCTGGCTCTTGATGCCACTGTTGGGGAACGCGACAGAAAACAAAAATTTCCGGTATAGCGAGCACGCCCAGGACCACTATGGAGACTGCAAACAAGGTTTGATCTGATCCGTACTGACTCGAAGCGCAGCGGAAGAAGAGTCGGTGGAGATCGTTGGTGCAGATCCCCGCAGCTAGGATTTTACAACCTCCCAACCGCGAGGATGTACTCCCTCGTCGGACAGCCCTTCGGGAGGCGGTCGGACAGTCCCTCGGACGATGTCACGGACAGCCCTTCGGGAGGACCTTCGAAACTCGAACGGTGACTCGGACAGCCGTTTGGGAGGACCTCTCAAACTAAGACCGAAACTACGATCTCTCTATAGAGTTGCACACATACGGTGTCATCTATCCGGCAGGGCTTCGCCGTCCAGAACTAGTTCCTGCCAGAACCCAGACAGCCTTTCGGCTCTACGAAACTATTTCGCTAGGAGGGAGAGAGAAGCCAGACAAGTCAAATGGCATGTGTATGAGAGAAGGATGAGGTTTGTGGGCAGCCCACTCAGCCCTATTTATAGGAAAGCCAAGGGGTAAAGTTGGCATTCACAAATACCAAAAGTACCCCCAGTTTATATCATTTACATAAAGAATAAAGCAAAATAGGGTGCCATGTGGAGCTCCAAGGAGCTCCACCTTGCTTGGCCGGCCACCCCTTGGGGGGCCCCCCATGAGGGGTTTGCTTAGTCCCAAAGGTCTTCTAGAAGCCTTTTAGAAATATCCCAAAAGGTGACTTTCCATAAATATCCCAAAAAGCACTTTCACTATTCACGACGACATTTTTCAGCGTCCGGTCAAACTGAAAATATTTATGTGGGCTTAGAACATTTCCAGTACCCATTAAAATAATTCTCAATGCGATCCGGAACAATTCCGGATTAGTGATTTTCATCTGCGAAAAGCATCCGAAGCGGTTCCGGCAGCTCCGGAACATTTCCGATTTTTCTTCCGGAAAATTCCTAGAAGTTTCCAGAATGATTCTCGCACCCTCCAAGAATTATCAGGCATGTGCTGAAACCAATTTGACTTAATGGTATCCCCTGAAACAACTTTTCAGTTTTACCGAAACTGTTCCGGTGTTCTCTCTGCGGAACTTTTCCGCTGTCCGAAACTTTTCCGGTGTCCGAAACTTTTTCGGTGATTTTCTCTAAGACACCCTGTCTAGTATTCAGCAGATAGATGACCCTTAAGCGTGTGCCCTATAGGTTCGGTGAAGCATAGACATGACCCGGAACCCCTTCCAATCAATGATCAACATCGGTGCCGTGGACACCCATATTGACCCCTATACCCACACGAATGAATATTCGAGTGAACCTCCAGTTGCCGTGAGCTATTCCTGTTGCTTCGAGATATGTCACAAACACCCGAGGTGAGATTTTCTGCATCCCCGTGGATCAACAACTTGTCCACTATGCAAGTTACCTCGTTACCGGTTTTGTTCTCTTTTCTCGTTTTCGTGTTCCGGCATCCCTGTGATCAAATCACAATGTGTCTGGCTAGACGATGATGGATACCGTAACACCGAGAGGGCCCGAGAATATCTCTCCATCGTCGGAGGAGCAAATCCCAATCTTGAGCTATCAAGTTACTAGCTATACTTTTCCGTGAACCCATAAGCCGCCGTAATAGCCACCCAGTAACGGATGACGTTTAACAAACCCCAAAGTTCACGAAGCAAGCACGAAGGAACTCGATACTCTCATGGTCTAAGGAATTATACAAACATTAACTATCTCTGTGTTATTAACCATTAACTTGTGACGAATGAATCTCATAGCATAACATCAATTTGGGTCGATTCAACACAAGTGTTCTACCAACATCGTGCCCTCAAAATTGCCGGCATAGCCATGCCCATGATCAGGAAAACAGGATCATCCTGCAATACTTGAGCCAGTCTTAGAGGCAAGACTAGGAATACAATTTACCGTTTATTATACCACACATGCAAATGAGTTTCCCTCCGGGCCTCGTGGATATTGCAGACTCGAGAATCATTGCAGTTATAGCATGGATCATAAACATTCATTACGAACTCGGAGATACAAAATAACTGTTATTACTGCCTCTAGGGCATATCTCCTACACATCATACTTCATGCATTACGCTGTTTGTTATGAACTTAATACGTAGAGAGGCAAGCATAGAAGCGCTCTCGAAGTGGAGTAATAGTAGTAGATGCAGAATCGTTTCGGTCTACTTGTCATGGACGTAATGCCTATATACATGATCATTGCCATGAATAACATCATAATTATGTGCTTTTCTATCAATTGCCCAACAGTAACTTGTCTACCCACAGTATGCTATTATTATGAGAGAGAAGCCTCTAGTGAAAACTATGGCCCCTTGTGCTTGTGTTATTATTATGCGAGTAGTACGTTGCTTCGAGGGCTAATAAACTTTCACAATAAGTATATGAGTTCTTTATGACAAATATGAGTTCATGGACAATTACGCCCTCCCACCTTTCCGTATATTGCTAGCCTCTTTGGTACAGTGCATTGCCCTTTCTCACCTCGAGAATTGGCACAAACTTCGCCGGTGCATCCGAATCCCGTGATATGATACGCTCTATCACACATAAGCCTCCTTATATCTTCCTCAAAACAGCCACCATATCTACCTATCATGGCAATTCCATAGCCATTCCGAGATATATTGCCATGCAACTTCCACCGTTCCGTCTCATGACATGTGTGTTCATCGCCATATTGCTTTGCATGATCATATAGAGCTGACATGATATTTGTGGCAAAGCCACCATTCATCATTATTATACATGTTACGGTAGATCATTGCACATCCTGGTACACTGCCAGAGGCATTCATATAGAGTCATATTGTTCCAGTTATCGAGTTGTAAGTAAATAAAAGTGTGATGATCATCATTATTAGAGCATTGTCCCAGTGAGGTAAACGATGATGGAGACTAATGAGTCCTTGCAAAAGTGGGGATGAGGTTCATGATATTGTTCTTAAAAAATAGAAAAAGAAGAGGCCAAAAGGGCCCACAAAAAATGAGAGAAAAAGAGAGAAGGGGCAATGCTACTATCCTTTTACCACACTTGTGGTTACAAGTAGCACCATCTTCTTCATATAGAGAGTCTCCTGAGTTATCACTTTCATATACTAGTGGGAATTTTTCATTATATAACTTGGCTTGTATATTCCACTTAGTTTCAGTTGAGCTTTCATACACTTATAGCTCTATTGCATCCATTGCATGGCAATCCCTACTCCTCACTTTGATATCGATTGATGGGCCTCTCCATTGCCTATTGATCCGCCGAGTTGATGCGAGACTTTCTTCCTTTGTGACTTCTCCTATATATCTCTACGACCGCATTCTATTCCACACATAGTGCTAATGTGCATGACTCACGCTCATGAATTGAGTGGAGTTGAAAATGCTGAAGCGCGTTAAAAAGTATGATCCAGTAGCCTGGTTTGACACCGTGGTGCTCATGATTTATATTTATGTGGTGAAGGCGGAGTCATGCCTTGCTTACACAATTCAATGAGTAGGGATAACATTCGTTGAACATCGTATATTTTGAAAAAGTAATGATTATGTTCTTGTATTCATGGATATTATTATGTTGGTATCAATTACTTCATCGTTTCTCCATATTTATACCATAAAAGAGATTACATGATAAACATGCTAGGTAGCATTCAACATCAAAAATTCTGTTTTTATCATTTACCTACTCGAGGACGAGCAGGAATTAAACTTTGGGATGCTGATACATCTCCAACGTATCTATAATTTTTTATTCTTCCATGCTATTATATTATCAATCTTCGATACTTTATATGCAATTTTATATAATTTTTGTGGACTAACCTATTAACCTATTGCCCAGTGCCAGTTGCTGTTTTTAGCATGTTTTTTGTTTTTCAGAAAATCAATACCAAACGAAGCCCAAACACGATGAAACTTTACGGTGATTTTTTCTGGACCAGAATGGACCATAGAAGCTTTGGGGGGAGGCCAGAAGATCTACAGGAGAGTCCCAATCTCACACGGCGCGCCCCTAGGGGGGCGCGCCACCTGAGCTTGTGGGTCCCACGCAGCTCCGTTTGACCTAATTCCACAACTATAAATTCCCACAAATCCCAAAACCAACAGAGCGCCACCCGAAACAATTTTTCCGCCGCCGCAAGTCTCTATTCTTCCGCGATCCCATCTGGAGGCCTTTTCCGGTACTCTACCGGAGGGGGAATCGATCATGGAGGGCTTCTACATGAACCTTGCTGCCTTTCCGGTGATGTGTGAGTAGTCTACCATAGACCTACGGGTCCATAGTGATTAGCTAGATGGCTTCTTCTTTCTCTCCGATCTTCAATACAATGTTCTCCTTGGAGATTAATCCGATGTAATCTTCTTTTGTGGTGTGTTTGTTGGGATCCAACGAATTGTGGGTTTATGATCAGATTATTCATTGAAAGTAATTGAGTATTTTCTGAACATTATTATGCATGATTATTATAGCTTCGTATTTCTCTCCGATCTACCCGTTTCGTTTGGCCAACTAGATTGATTAATCTTCAGTGGGAGATGCGCTTTGTAGCGGGTTCAATCTTGTGATGTCCTCACCTCGTGACAGAAGGGGTAGCGAGGCACGTATTTGTATTGTTGCCACTAAGGGTAAAACGACGGGGTTCAATCATATTGCTTGGTTTCATTCTGTCTACATTATGTCATCATACTTCATTCATTACTCTGTTTGTTATGAACTTAATACATAGAGAGCAAAGCATAGAAGCACTCTCGAAGTGGAGTAATAGTAGTAGATGCAGAATCATTTCGGTCTACTTGTCCCGGACATAATGCCTATATACATGATCATTGCCATGAATAACATCATAACTATGTGCTTTTCTATCAATTGCCCAACAGTAATTTGTCTACCCACCGTATGCTATTATTATGAGAGAGAAGCCTCTAGTGAAAACTATGGCCCCTTGTGCTCGTGCTATTATTATGCGAGTAGTACTTTGCCTCGAGGGCTAATAAACTTTCACAATAAGTATATGAGTTCTTTATGACTAATATGAGTTCATGGACAATTACGCATGCACTCCCACCTTTTCATATATTGCTAGCCTCTTCGGTACTATGAATTACCCTTTCTCACCTCGAGAGTTGGCGCAAACTTCACCGATGCATCCAAACCCCGTGATATGATACGCTCTATCACACATAAGCCTCCTTATATCTTCCTCAAAACAGCCACCATATCTACCTATCATGGCATTTCCATAGCCATTCCGAGATATATTGCCATGCAACTTCCACCGTTTCGTATCATGACATGTGTGTTCATCGCCATATTGCTTTGCATGATCATATAGAGCTGACATGATATTTGTGGCAAAGCCACCATTCATCATTATTATACATGTTACACTAGATCATTGCACATCCTGGTACACTGCCAGAGGCATTCATCATTATTATACATGTTACGCTAGATCATTACACATCCTGGTACAGTGCCAGAGGCATTCGTATAGAGTCATATTATTCCAGTTAGTGAGTTGTGAGTAAATAAAAGTGTGATGATCATCTTTATTAGAGCATTGACCAAGTTAGGTAAACGATGATGGAGACTAAAGAGTCCTTGCAAAAGCGGGGATGAGGTTCATGATATTGTTCTTAAAAAACATAGAAAAAAAGAGGCCAAAAGAGCCCAACAAAAAAATAAGAGAAAAAGAGAGAAGGGGAATGCTACTATCCTTTTACTACACCTGTGCTTCAAAGTAGCACCATGTTCTTCATATAGAGAGTCTCCTGAGTTATCACTTTCATATACTAGTGGGAATTTTTCATTATAGAACTTGGCTTGTAAATTCCGATGATGGGCTTCCTCAAATGCCCGAGGTCTTCATGAGCAAGCAAGTTGGATGCACACCCACTTAGTTTCAGTTGAGCTTTCATACACTTACAGCTCTAGTGCATCCAATGCATGGCAATCCCTACTCCTCGCTTTGATATCGATTGATGGGCCTCTCCATTGCCTATTGATCCACCGAGTTGATGCGAGACTTTCTTCCTTTGTGACTTCTCCTATATATTGCTACTTGTAAGCTGCGTTGGTAATTCCTTGAAGAGGAGAGGATGATGCAGTACAGTAGAGATAAGTATTTCCCTCAGTTAAGAACCAAGGTTATCAATCCAGTAAGAGAATCACACAGAACCTTTTTGACAGCACCTACACACACGAAAAGCAAATACTTGCACCCAACGCAAAACAAGGGGTTGTCAATCCCTTGGCGGTTAATTGCAAGGATCAAATCTCGTAGTGATAGATAAATAAAGTAAAAAAGCAAAAGTAAAATAACGGTAAATAAATTGCAGCAAGGTATGTTTGGTTTTATATATGATGGAAGATAGACCCGGGGGCTGATACGTCTCCAACGTATCTATAATTTTTGATTGTTCCATGCTATTATAATATCAATCTTGGATGTTTTTATAATCATTTACAGCAATTTATATCATTTTTGGAGACTAACCTATTAACTTAGTGCCCAGTGCCAGTTGCTGTTTTCTGCCCTGTTTTTGTTTTACAGAAAATCAATACCAAACGAAGTCCAAATGCAACGAAACTTTTTGGACCAGAAGAACACTAGAAGCTTCGGGAGGAGGCCAGAAGACCCTGGTGGGCCCCACGAGCCACCAGGGCGCGCCTGGGGGGCAGGCGCGCCCTGGTGCCTCGTGGGGCCCACCAAGCTCCGTTTAACCTAATTCCAGCTCTATAAATTCCAGAAAAATCAGATACCCTTAGGAGAGTCCACGAAATACTTTTTACGCTGCCGCAAGCTTCTGTTCCAGAGAGATCCCATCTGGGGCCCTTCTCCGGTAATCTGCCGGAGGGGGAATCGATCATGGAGGGGCTCTACATCAACCTTGCTGCCTCTCCGATGATGCGTGAGTAGTTTACCACAGACCTTCGGGTCCATAGTTAGTAGCTAGATGGCTTCTTCTCTCTTTTTGATCTTCAATACAATGTTCTCCTTGATGTTCTTGGAGATCTATCCGATGTAATCTCTTTTTGCGGTGTGTTTGTTGGGATCCGATGAATTGTGAGTTTATGATCAGATTATCCATGAAATTATTTGAGTCTTTGCTGCACTCTTTTATGCATGATTATTATAGCCTCGTATTTATTCTCCGGTCTATTGATTTGGTTTGGCCACCTGAGTTGATTTATCTTGCCATGGGAAGAGGTGCTTTGTAGTGGGTTCGATCTTGCGGTGCTCAATCCCAGTGACAGAAAGGGACATGACACGTATGTATCGTTGCTACTAAGGATAACAAGATGGGATCTATTCATTGGGTTTATTTATTCGTGAGTTTATCTTGTCTATTTCATGTGATCGTTCTTAAGGCATTACTCCGTTCTTATGGACTTAATACACTAGATGCATGCTGGATAGCGGTCGATGTGTGGAGTAATAGTAGTAGATGCAGGCAGGAGTCGGTCTACTAATCTTGGACATGATGCCTATATACATGATCATTGCCTTGGATATCGTCATGATTATTTGCTTTTCTATCAATTGCCCAACAGTAATTTGTCTACCCACCGTATGCTATTTTCTCGAGAGAAGCCTCTAGTGAAAACTATGGCCCCCGGGTCTATCAAAATCATATTACTAAAACCCTAAAAATATTGCTGCCATCTCTTTTTATTTATTTTATTTTGTATTTTTGTTTCAATCTATCAATCTAGCACATACAATTTAATCTTGCAATTTACCGCCGAGAGATTGACAACCTCTCGTTTGCGTTGGGTGCAAGGGTTTGTTGTTTGTGTGCAGGTACTGCTAACGAGGTGTTGTGTGATTCTCCTAGTGGTTCGATAACCTTGGTTTCATAACTGAGGGAAATACTTATCTCTACTGTGCTGCATCATCCCTTCCTCTTTGGGGAAATACCAACGCAAGCTACAAGTAGCAGGAAGAATTTCTGGTGCCGTTGCCGGGGAGACATCATCAACATCTATCAAGTACCTTTGCACAAACTCTCATCTCTTTGCATTTACTTTATTTGCCATTTGCCTCTCGTTTTCATCTCCCCCACTTCTAAAACATTTATACAAAAATACAAAAATATTTTTCATTTGCCTTTTTCTTGTTGCTTGTTTGCTTGCCTGCTTGAAATTGCTATCATGGCTGATTTTGGTATGGAAAAAGGTGAGGATGGTAAAACTCCTAAAATCGAAATTCCTACCAATTTAGATACTAAAAATTTTGTGATGGGACATGGGAATATTATAGGAAAAAATGTTATCCAAGAATTCTTTAATTGCATTGGAATTTGGCTTGTGATGACACTCCTATTCTTAGTAGAACCAAGAATTATGCCGAAGCTATTTCTGCTCTTGTTCTTAAACTAGAAAAAAGATTTATTCGTACCCATACTACTTTGCAAAGATTGTTTTATGAGTTGCCGGTTATAAAAAAATCCTAAGGCTAAAAAGATAGCAACTCTTATCCTCATGAATGAATTTGATTACATAGTTCGAGAAGCTAGAGAAATCTTTGATTTTTATGGTATGAATCATGAAAAACCGGCGATAGATGAGATCTTATACAATGATGATTACTTGTTAAGATATTTATTTCGTGATGATTGCACCTTTGATGAGAATACCAAAAAGGAGGTCCCTCCTTTAAATATAATCCAACAAGTTTTCAATGCTATTAATAAACAGTATTCTTGGATTGTGAAAGCGAATCAAGAGGGATTCGAGGATGGCCAACTTGGTAATGCTAAAATTTCCATGGATGATGTGTTTCAAATTATCTTTGAAAAGCCTCCTGATAAGAAAGTATCTCTAGATAAGAAGAAGAAAGATGACAATACTTGAAATTATGCATTATGCCTAGCTAGGGGCATAAAACAATAGCGCTTGTTGGGAGGCAACCCAATGAATAAAATAAATTTTTGTTATAAGTTTTTGTTATGGTGTGTTTTTACTGTCATGCTACTGGTATGATGGTGTTTTTGTGTTTTTAATTAGTGTTTGTGCCAAGTAAAGCCTTTAGGATGATTTGGAAGATAGTATAATTGCTATTGTTTGAAAACAGAAAGTTTTGTTTCCAGTGCTGGAATTTTGTTTTTTCTCTAGAACGTCAGAACCTTATGAATTTTTTACACAGTATTGGTATATGAATTGTCCACGTTGCCCTAATTTTTCCTAATTTGTGGAGTTACAGAAGTATGACCATAATTCAGATTTCTACAGACTGTTCTGTTTTTGACAGATTCTGTTTTTGATGCACTACTTGCTTGTTTTGATGAATTTATGGATTGTATCAGGGGGTATAAGCCATGGTGAAGTTAGAGTACAATAGGTATAATGCAAAAATAAAATATGAATGGGTTTGCAACAGTACTTATAGTAGTGATTTGTTTTGTTTTACTAACGGATCTCACGAAGGTTTTGTTAAGTTTTGTGTGATTGAAGTTTTCAAGTTTTGGGTGAGATCACGATGGATGAAGG
The DNA here is from genome assembly GCA_039707655.1 of Elymus sibiricus. Classification (NCBI taxonomy): domain Eukaryota; kingdom Viridiplantae; phylum Streptophyta; class Magnoliopsida; order Poales; family Poaceae; genus Elymus; species Elymus sibiricus. The sequence goes on from CM077666.1 coordinate 22,421,496, forward strand.
AATAAGAAGTAGCAAAAGCCTAAGCTTGGGGATGCCCGAGGCACCCCAAGGAAATATTCTAGGAAGACTCAAGCGTCTAAGCTTGGGGATGCCCCGAAAGGCATCCCCTCTTTCTTCTACCAACCATCGGTAATTTTACTTGGAGCTATATTTTTATTTGTCACATGATATGAGTTTTGCTTGGAGTGTCTTGTATTATATGAGTCTTTGATTTGTTTGTTTTTTAGTTTGTCACAATCATCTTTGCTGAACACACCAATCTTGGGAGAGCCACACGTTTATCATCATGATTTGTTAGAATACTCCATGTGCTTCACTTAAATTTTTTGAGCTAGGCAGTTGCTCTAGTGCTTCACTTAAATCTTTTTGAGCACGGTGGTGGCTATATTTTGAAGAAACAAACTCTCATGCTTCACTTATATTATTTTGAGAGTTGATTAAAATTTTGAAGAAATAAACTCTCATGCTTCACTTATATTATTTTGAGAGTTGATTAAAATTTTGAAGAAATGAATTCTCATGCTTCACTTATATTATTTTGAGAATTGACAAGGTTAAAATTTTGAAGAAATGAATTCTCATGCTTCACTTATATTATTTTGAGAATTGCTAAGATTGAAATTTTGAAGAAATATTTGCACTCTCATGCTTCACTTAATTTTTTTTGAGAGTTGATCAATAGTAATGGTAATTTGCACAAGATATGAATTTGGTCCCAAAGTGATGAATATTCAAGAGGGATATAGATAAAAACTTTCATATAGATCATTAGATAAGATAAGTGTGATTCCTTGCAATAGTTCTGCGATATGGAGATGATGATATGTGAGTCATGTTAGTGAGTAATTGTGCTTTACTAAGAATATTAGTGTTAAGGTTTGTGATTCCCTATGCAAGCACGTTAAGTCAATAGTTATGCAATGAAATTATATCCTACTTATGTTGCATTATTCGGTGTTAGTTATGTTCAATGCATGTTTATGACCGTTTTCGTTTTTTGGTTGGTTGCTTCTCAATCTTTTGCTAGCCATCATTTGTACTAAGCGGAAATACTGCTTGTGCATTCAAAATCCTTAAACCCAGTTTTGCCATATGAGTCCACTATATCTACCTATATGCGGTATTTCAATGCCGTTCCAAGTAAATTTGTGTGTGCCAACTCTAATTTTCAAAATAATTTTTCTATTTTGTGTGCCCATACCGCTCATGAAGCGGCAGGGGGTGGCCAATATTTTCCATGTTAGCTGTGTTATTCTCACGATGAGTGTTTATTCACTTGTCATTGCACGAGAGTATGGTTGGTAATAGGGATGCCCAGACCTGCATGAAATGAAATTAATAACAACAAAATTCCTTGGAAAGTGATGGTATGGAGGGCACCCGTGGATACCGCTAGCCATGGATTGTGAAAGAAATGGTGGAAAGGAAATAAACTTTACTTTCTGTTTGGGAACCACCTATGATGTGTCTAGCATGGAAAATATTGGGAATTCTCAGTCGTTTTCGTTGACTGGAAAAGCATGCGTCTCAAAATATTTTTATCTCTTTAATTTCAGCTTTGAGCTTTGGCACATTTGACAAATCTCTACTTCCCTCTGCGAAGGGCCTATCTATTTACTTTTATGCAATTTTTATTTTTATTTGAGTCTCCATCTTCTCTTACAAAAGCACCAACTAGAGAGCACTATTGTCATACTTGTGCATTGGATGTAGCTAATATTCGAGTGTGTTTCATGAATGGATCAATGATTGAGCATAATGGGCTAGGGATAACTTTCTTTAGCTTTGATATTTTGAAAGACATGGTTGCTTGTTATTATGCTTGAGTATCTATGTTTTCATGTCAAATTATAGACTATTGCTTTGAATCATACAAGTCCAATGTCCGTGCTACAAAAGAAAAGAATATGTGATGAATATGTTAGGCAGCATTCCACATCAAAAATTCTGTTTTTATCATTTACCTACTCGAGGACGAGCAGGAATTAAACTTGGGGATGCTGATACGTCTCCAACGTATCTATAATTTTTGATTGTTCCATGCTGTTATAATATCAATCTTGGATGTTTTTATAATCATTTACAACAATTTTATATCATTTTTGGAGACTAACCTATTAACTTAGAGCCCAGTGCCAGTTGTTGTTTTCTGCCCTGTTTTTGTTTTACAGAAAATCAATACCAAACAAAGTCCAAATGCAACGAAACTTTTTGGAGATTTTTTCTTGGACCAGAAGAACACTAGAAGCTTTGGGAGGAGGCCAGAAGACCCTGGTGGGGCCCACGAGCGCGCCCTGGTGCCTCATGGGGCCCACCAAGCTCCGTTTGACATAATTCTAGCACTATAAATTCCAGAAAAATCAGAAACCCTCAGGAGAGTCCACGAAATACTTTTTATGCCGTCGCAACGTTCTGTTCCAGAGAGATCCCATCTGGGGTCCTTCTCCAGTAATCTGTCGGAGGGGGAATCGATCACGGAGGGGCTCTACATCAACCTTGCTGCCTCTTCGATGATGCGTGAGTAGTTTACCACAGACCTTCGGGTCCATAGTTAGTAGCTAGATGGCTTCTTCTCTCTTTTTGATCTTCAATACAATGTTCTCCTTGATGTTCTTGGAGATCTATCCGATGTAATCTCTTTTTGTGGTGTGTTTGTTGGGATCCAATGAATTGTGAGTTTATGATGAAATTATCCATGAAATTATTTGAGTCTTTGCTGCACTCTTTTATGCATGATTATTATCGCCTCGTATTTCTTCTCCGATCTATTGATTTGGTTTGGCCAACTGAGTTGATTTATCTTGCCATGGGAAGAGGTGCTTTGTAGTGGGTTCGATCTTGCGGTGCTCAATCCCGGTGACAGAAAGGGACATGACACGTATGTATCGTTGCTACTAAGGATATTCGAGTGTGAGTTTATCTTATCTACTTCATGTCATCGTTCTTAAGGCATTACTCCGTTCTTATGGACTTAATACACTAGATGCATGCTGGATAGCGGTCGATGTGTGGAGTAATAGTAGTAGATGCAGGCAGGAGTCGGTCTACTAATCTTGGACGTGATGCCTATATACATGATCATTGCCTTGGATATCGTCATGAGTATTTGCTTTTCTATCAATCGCCCAACAGTAATTTGTCTACCCACCGTATGCTATTTTCTCGAGAGAAGCCTCTAGTGAAAACTATGGCCCCCGGGTCTATCAAAATCATATTACTAAAACCCTAAAAATATTGCTGCCATCTCTTTTTATTTATTTTATTTTGTATTTTTGTTTCAATCTATCAATCTATCACATACAATTTAATCTTGCAATTTACCACCGAGAGATTGACAACCTCTCGTTTGCGTTGGGTGCAAGGGTTTGTTGTTTGTGTGCAGGTACTGCTAACGAGGTGTTGTGTGATTCTCCTACTGGTTCGATAACCTTGGTTTCATAACTGAGGGAAATACTTATCTCTACTGTGCTGCATCATCCGTTCCTCCTCGGGGAAATACCAACGCAAGCTACAAGTAGCAGGGGCCATAGTTTTCACTAGAGGCTTCTCTCTTGAAGATAGCATACGGTGGGTAAACAAATTACTGTTGGGCAATTGATAGAAAAGCACATAGTTATAAAGATATTCAAGGCAATGATAATGTATATAGGCATCACGTCCGAGACAAGTAGACCGACTCCTGCCTGCATCTACTACTATTACTCCACCCATCGACCGCTATCCAGCATGCATCTAAAGTATTAAGTTCATAAAGAATGGAGTAACGCCTTAGGCAAGATGCCATGATGTAGACAAAGTAAATCCAATCAATATGAATAAACCCCATCGTTTTACCCTTAATGGCAATGATACAATACGTGTCATGTCCCTTTCTGTCACTGGGATTGAGCAACGCAAGACCGAACCCATCACAAAGCACCTCTCCCATTGCAAGATAAACCAATCTAGTTGGCCAAACCAAATCAATAGATCGGAGAGAAATACAAAGCTATAACAATCATGCATATAAGAATTCAGAGAAGACTCAAATAATATTCATGAATAATCTGATCATAAACCCATAATTCATCGGACCCCAACAAACACACCGCAAAAAGGATTACATTGAATAGATCTCCGAGAAGATCGAGGAGAACATTGTATTGAAGATGAACGAGAGAGAGAGAGGAAGCCATCTAGCTACTAGCTATGGACCCGTAGGTCTGTGGTAAACTACTCACGCATCATCGGAAGGGCAGCAAGGTTGATGTAGATGCCCTCCATGATTGAAACCCCCTCCGGCAGATCACCGGAAAAGGCCTCCAGATGGGATCTTGAAGGAACAGAAACTTGTGGCGGTGGAAAAAGTATTTCGGGTGGCTCTCTGTTGGTTTGGGAATATTTGAGAATTTATAGTGCAAGAATTAGGTTAAGATGTGCCACGAGGGGCCCACAATCCTATTTGGCGCCCCCCAGGGCGCGCCTGGCAGGCTTGTCGCCTCCTCGTGGCACCTCAGGTCTTCTCCCGAAGCTTCTGGTGTTTCTTCTGGTCCAAGAAAAATTAATCCAAATTTTTTTCTCTGTTTGGACTTCGTTTGGTACTATTTCCCTAAAAAGCCAAAAACATGCAGAAAATAGCAACTGGCACTGGGCACTGAGTTAATAGGTTAGTCCCAGAAAATGATATATAATTGCATAATAAACATCCAAGATTGATACTATAATAGGATGGAACAATAAAAAATTATAGATACGTTGGAGACGTATCAGCATCCCCAAGCTTAATTCCTGCTCGTCCTCGAGTAGGTAAATGATAAAAATAGAATTTTTGATGTGGAATGGTACCTATCATATTCATCATGTAATCTCTTTTGTGGCATGAATATTAAAGATCCGAATGATTCAAAGGAATATTCTATAGTTATACCAACAAACAATCATGCGTTTCAAAATAATCATGCGTTTCAAAGATATCAATACTCAGGCATACCAACAAACAATCATGCGTTTCAAAATAAAAATGCTAAAGAAAGTTATCCCTATAAAATCATATAATCCTCTCATGCTCCGTCTTCTTAACACAAAATATTTATCATGAACAACCCTGGTTTTAGCGAAGCAATTGGTTCATACTTTTTAACGCGCTTCAACTTTTTCAACCCTCACGCAATACATGAGCGCAAGCCATGGATATAGCACTATGGGTCAAATAGAATATGGTAATAGAGATTGATAAGGGGAAGTCAAAAAGGAAGATAGTCTCACACCGACGAGGCTAATCAACAGGCTATGGAGATGCCCATCAATTGATGTTAATGCAAGGAGTAGGGATTGCCATGCAACGGATGCACTAAGAGCTATAAGTGTATGAAAGCTCAACAATGAAAACTAAGTGGGTGTGCATCCAACTTGCTTGCTCATGAAGACCTCGGGCATTTCAGGAAGCCCATCATCGGAATATACAAGCCAAGTTCTATAATGAAAAATTCCCACTAGTATATGAAAATGAAAGCATAAGAGACTCTATATGAAAAGCACGGTGCTACTTTGAAGGACAAGTGAGGAAAAAGGATAGTAACATTGCCCCTTCTCTCTTTTTCTCTCATTTTTTTTCTTTTTTTCTCTTTTTTTTGTTGGGTTCTTTTTGGCCTCTTTTTTTATTTTTTTTATTTTTTGTCCAGAGTCTCATCCTGACTTGTGGGGGAATCATAGTCTTGTGACATCCCCATGTAATAAGCACAGTGATTACCTCTTAATCTTGCCTAGTCATCATGATTAACTATGCTTGATCATCATTGCATCTTATCTCATTTCAAAATTCCAAATCAAATTGAAATTCAAATTTAAAGTGAAAACAAAAGTTGCTCCAATCTGAAAACTAAAATGTTCGTTAAATAGCAAATAATCCAGAGGCATTTATAAAAATATAATCAACATTTATTGAATTAGATAAGTAAACCCATCATCCACAAATCAGCACCAAACAGAAGTATTTAATACCTTTTTAATTAAATAAAATTCTAAGGAAAACATGTGGACCCCAAACCATTTTCTGGTTTTACTAAATATTGCACTATGTTTAATTAGCTAAGTCACCTATTTTACAAAAGTCTGATTGGGGCTAATCATTTTACAGAATAGAAATGAAAATACAAAAACAGAAAAGATAAAAATAAAAACAAAAAGCCCCTGGCCCAACTGGGCCTCGGCCCAGCCAGGCCGGCCCAGCCGCCCCATATATGGCCTCCTCGCCAGCCACACCGAAACCCTAAATCCACAATCCCCCCCTCGCTCCCCTCTCTCCTCGTCCCCGTCGCCGCCCGCCGTCGCTCGACCCGTCGTCGTCGTCGCCGCCCCCTCGTCGCTCGTCGCCATCCCCGACCTCTTCCCCGAGCCGCTACTTCGAGCCTCGCTGACCCCGTTCCCTTGCAAACGGGGTGAGCCCCGTCGCCCTTTTCCCCTCTCTGTCGTCGACGCCGTTCACCGCCGGCGCCCGCACCATCGCCTGCCCGTGCCTCGCCGCCTGAGCTCGCCTCTGCCTCGCCCGCTCGCGCGGCACGCCGCGCTTGCCCGCCTGCGCCCGTGGACTCACCCGCGCCCGCGCGGTAGCTCTGCCCTCACCGTCGCGCCTCGCCGCTGCCCGTGCTCGCGCGCTCTGCCGCTGCCGTCCTCGCCGCCGCTGCTGCGGCTGCCACTCCGCCGCCTGCCGCGTAGCCGCGCTCGCCGCCCCTGGCCGCCGCCCATTTGCCGCGGCCCCGCCCCGCCGTGGCCGTCGCCGGCCTCCTCTGTGAGGCCGTGCGTACGTGCGTGCGTGCGTGGCCTGTGCCCCAGACCAGTGGGGCCGCCCCTGTATTAAACGAAATAAAAAAAAGAGATAAAACAAAATAAATAAATAGTTAATAATTAATTAATTAATTAACTTAATTAATTCTGTTTAATTAAACTAATTATTAATTAACCTAATTAATCTGTAATTAGGCTAATCAAACCCTAATTAACCTAAACAGTCATTGACAGGTGGGTCCCACCTGTCAGGTTGACCAGTCAACAGGTCCTGTTGACCGCTGATGTCACTGTGACGTCATGCTGACGTCAGTAAATACTGTTTCGGAGAATTCTAATTTAAATAATTAAATAAATTCCAGAAAATTCAGAATAATGATTAAAACTTTGAAAATTAATATTAAATAAACCGTAACTCGGATTAAAATAATTTATATATGAAAAACGATCAGAAAAATATGACGATTCCGAATATGCACTCCGTTCTTCTGTCACATGCCCCTAGCATGCTGAACATGGAACCGTCCCCCTCTGTTTCATCTGTCCGAAATGCCAAACGCTGGGAAAACATTCCCGGATGTTTTCCCCCTTTGCCGGTAACGTGTAGTACTGCGATAGGTCACCCCTAGCTCTGCGTGTTGTCATGGCATGCATCTGTGTTACATCTGTGTGCTTTATATTTACTGTTTCTTCCCTCTCTTCTCTCCAGTAGACCCCGAGACCGACGCTGCCGAGGAGACCGAGTACATCCCCGACGATCCCTCCTTTGCCGCAGAGCAACCAGGCAAGCAAAACCCCCTTGATCATTCCTATATCGCCTATTCCTTCTCCCTCATGCTTGCATTAGATTTTGCTGCTGTAATTGATTGTTCCTATTCTAATGCATAGCCTGATTTTGTAACCTGCTATTGTTACTTTACCTGTCATCCTAAACTGCTTAGTATATGTTGGTTAGCGATCCATCAACGACCCCACACCCTTGTCCTTGTTGCCATGCTTCACCACCGATGCTCGATCAAGGTGATCGAAGTGCAGAGACCGACACAGCACCGCACATAAACACCCCTTAGTTGTACGACTCTGCAGGGCTACTATCGAGTGCCAAGGATGATACCTCGTACTTCACTTCTGATGATGGCTCTGTAGCATAGCTAATCGATTGCGATTATCGAGGGTGATTCCTCTTTCACCACCTCCATTGACGACTCTGTCGTACAAACTCTCAAGTGGAAATCCATCGACAGTGATTCCTCAGATTTCCCCTTGATGACAAGAACACACGGATACTTTTAGATGTTGCCCACATGTATTGTTACTACAGGACTGAAGGGACTGGCGGTACCACCCCGGTAGAGGTGGACCTGAGTTCCCGACAGTCTCCTGGGAAGACGTGTTGACCAGGGAGGCACCCGCGAGATAATTACGAGGCGCGACCGGGTAGGCAGAGACCGCCCTAGAGAGGGATGGGCCTGGCCCTTGCTGCACTTCCTCGAGACGGGACGACAGGAGTACTGATCGTCACCGCGAGCTCCTAATAGTGGGATAACGGATTTGGGTATTGATATGAGTTGGCCACTGGCCTATACGCACTACCACCACGTGTGATAATGGTTTAGTGGGGCCCTCTACGCCGTATGTATCAGCCGAAAGCTCTGTCAGACGTCCAGTTCAGCATTGCGGCGCGTTCGGGCAGGTGCCATCCAGGACAGAGGTGGTGCTTGTTCCGTTCACCCACGCAACGACCCGGAGTGCACAGGGCGATGGCCGAAGACCCCTGAGCACTTAGGATGTAGACCGGCGGGGACCTCTCTGCTGAGATCTAGGTAGGGCTACGGTGTATCGATCAGCCGAGGCCGGGCATGACCCGATAAAAGTGTGTCCGGCCAGAGTTAATCGTGCGTGTTGGGTAACAGTAGTGCACCCCTGCACGGAAGTTATCTATTCGAATAGCCGTGTCCACGGTAACAGGACGCTCAGTGTTGTATCCCGATCTATTACTACTTGAACTGGATACATGTTAATTAATTGTAAGCTCCGGGATCGCTTTCTCGCAGGCAGTCGAGGAAGGATCTCTGGGCTTTGCTTCTACATGCTTGTTACTTTATATTATGCTAATCTGCACTCTTCTAATGCTGCAAGACCGCTGAAGATGCTAGTCTTCGATAGGCTAGGCCTCTCCCTCTATCCTGGCTTTCTGCAGTCAAGACCACATATACAGCCTTCCTTGAAAATGTTGCATATCTAGATTAGTTCTGATGTCAGTCTTGCGAGTACTTTGGATGAGTACTCACGGTTGCTTTGCTACTCTTTTCTCCATACCCGATTGCTGCGACGAGATGACGGATCCTAGGAGTCATCTGCGACCGTCGACGACTGCTACTACACTTCCGGTGGAGCCTACTACTACGTGGAGACCGACGACCAGGAGTAGATTCGGAGGCTCCCAGGCAGGAGGCCTTGCCTCTTTCGATCAGAGTCGCCGTTTGTTTTCGCCTTCTTAAGGCATCTTATTTAACTTTGTGTCTGTACTCAGATACTTTTTCTTCCGCTGATGCTTGTATGACTCGAGCTTATGTATTCGAGCCCTCGAGGCCCCTGGCTTGTAATATAAAGCTTGTATTATTTTAATTTGTGTCTAGAGTTGTGTTGTGATATCTTCAAGTGAGTACCTAGGCTTGATCGTGTGCATTTGCGTGTATGATTAGCGCACGATTAAGTTGGGGGTGTCACAAGTTGGTATCAGAGCCGACTGCCTGTAGGTAACCCCCTTTCCAACTCCTTGGCCGAAGTTGAGTCTAGACATGAAAACTGTTTTACTAACATGGCTGTGTGGCTTATGGGCCCACATCGCCAATGGGTGGTATTTGGATCTTTTATTCCTCTTCCTTACTCTGGGATTCTACTCTCTCTTCTATTCGGGTTAAAATTTTACTAACTCTGACTCTAGGTTCTCGTGATCACGTCCATCCGGAGCTTCGATTGTCTGCAAATTACTTTCTTGAATGCACGATGCAAGAATTCACTCACTGTCGTTTGACAATATTAAAAATTTCCTATGTTACAGATGGATCGCTTGTTTCCGCCGCGTCCCATGACACAGCTTGTACTTCGGACTTGTGCTCGTGATGCGACTGGTTTTCCAGCTATCCTGATCGCCCTCCTGACCAGATTGGGCTACCGCTGGTACCCCGAGTACATGGTTTACGAGGATTTCCGCGAGTTCAACCAGGAGTAGTACCATGCCGACGTTCGTATCTTTGATCAGCAGGACGACTCCGACACAGAGTTGCACATTTTTCACGGTATCGGCGTGACGATTGATATGGCAGTCCATGATGCTGCCCATTCTGCTGTCGCACGTCTCCGTGGTGAGCTTAGTCGCTTGGATGACTCCGAGTTCAGATACATCCCGTATGCCCCTGCTGGAGAGGATACCGGATACTACACAGCTGTTTGTGCCCCCTACGAGCGACGTCGATACGACCCATAGGTTTTGATTCAGTGCACTCAGGCTCTGGATCGCACTGCCCGGGCTCTTGCCGTCGAGTTGTTTGCCACTCGCGCACATCTCTACGAGGCTATGACACGGTTGCTGCCAGCTGTTCGGGCCGGGACACAGCCAGAGTACATCCTGTACCCGCACAGGACTCAGATGCCTGCAGGTATTGATTGGCCTGTTGTTGGAGGTCGCATCCCCACACGTGGACCTCTCCTTTCAGCTCGAGATCGGGTTTTGCATCAGAGTAACCATGGAGCGCAGGACCTTTCTTCTCTGGACACTCATCGTCCGCACCTACAGTTACGTGGTTTCGGTGGTATTCCCCGACGTTGATGTAGCTTTTGCTATGTCCCGTTGTTGTAATTCCCTATCGCGTGCCTGCGCGCCGCCTAGTATGTCTAGCTGTTTTATTTCTCGGACTTATGCTGTCCGCATGTAACCGACTCAGTGTATGGATCTGTATGTCTTAATTGACTACTGTTATGTATGTATTGCACTACTTAATCGTTGTCGTGTTACATCATGTTGTTTACTAAACATTTGCAGTTGCTTTTACTAAAATACCCCCTGTTAAATTTTAGCAGGATGGTTAGACCCGGTGCTCGTGGCCGTGGTCGTGCCAACGATCCACCACCACCGCCAAACTATATGGCAGCTATGATGCAGCAGTTTGAAGTGAACCGTCAATTCATACAAGGCATCATGGCTCAGTTTCCACACCAGAACCAGAATGCTCAGAACCAGCAACCTGCCGCAATAACTCTGCAGGAGTTTGTCCGTCTTAACCCTACCACTTACCGCAACTCTGAACAGCCACTGGATGCTGATGACTGACTTCGCGACATCGCCTATGAGATGGAATCTGCCAGTGTCGCCCCTGACAACCTTGTCACCTTTGCGACCTACTTTCTGAAAGGCCCTGCTGCTCAATGGTGGTCCACCCACAGGCGTTTGCTACCTGAGGGGACAGTCATCACCTAGGTCGAATTTCAGACTGCCTTCCGCGCTCGCTACATTCCTCAGGGAATCATGGACCGGAAGAAGACAAAGTTTCGCAACCTCAGTCAGGGCAATAGGTCTGTCGAAACTTATCAGCGGGAGTTTCTTAACTTATCCCGCTATGCTGAAGAAGACATAGCCACTGATGCTTGTAGACAGGAGAAGTTCCGTAATGGACTCCACCCCGACCTCAAGCTTGCGCTTGCTGTTCAAGACTTCACCAATTTCGCCACCCTTGTGAACAAGGCTATCCAGGTCGAGACCGCTCATATAGAACATAGGAATGCCATCAAGCGACACCATGACGTTGGCTCATCTTCGGGCTCGTCATCGCAAAAGCGTCGTATCTGGATTCCCAATAGCATGTACCATCCAGCTGCACCTCCTCCACCGCCGGGACAGCCAAGATCTCAGGCTCCACTACTTCGAGCTCCTGCTCCCCGTCCCAATGATGGGCTCTGCTTCAAGTGTGGCCGTCCAGGTCACCGTTCTAGAGAATGCTCTCAGAACCAGAATCAGCTTGCACATCCCTCTACTGGCCGTGGTAACAATCAGCCTCGCAACAACAATGCCAGACCTTCCTACGGTCGTGGACAAGCCTACCACGTTGATCTGAATGAAGCTCAGGATCAGCTTGCTACTGTGAACGGTAATATCCTTGTTCACTCAGTACCACCTCCTACTTCAATTGATTCAGGAGCTTCGCATTCGTTTTACGCTTGTATCCTTTGCATTCACGCATGACATTCGATGTGAACCATTACGCAATTCGTTAATGGAAAATTCTTCCGCAGACCCATGCCAAGCTTCCTTGGTATGAATACCCCGACATTCTCCTTTCTACCTCTTAATTCTCGGGACGAGAATTTCTTTTAGAGGAGGAGAATTGTGACATCCCCATGTAATAAGCACAGTGATCACCTCTTAATCTTGCCTAATCATCATGATTAACTATGTTTGATCATCATTGCATCTTATCTCATTTCAAAATTCCAAATCAAATTGAAATTCAAATTTGAAGTGAAAACAAAAGTTGCTCCACTCTGAAAACTAAAATGTTCATTAAATAGCAAATTATCCAGAGGCATTTATAAAAATATAATCAACATTTATTGAATTAGATAAGTGACCCCATCATCCACAAAATAGCACCAAACAAAAGTATTTAATACCTTTTTAATTAAATAAAATTCTAAGGAAAACATGTGGACCCCAAACCATTTTCTGGTTGTACTAAATATTGCACCATGTTTAATTAGCTAAGTCACCTATTTTACAAAAGTCTGATTGGGGCTAATCATTTTACAAAATAGAAATGAAAATAGAAAAACAGAAAAGTTAAAAATAAAAACAAAAAGCCCCTGGCCCAAGTGGGCCTCGGCCCTGCCAGGCCGGCCCAGCCGCCCCCTATATGGCCTCCTCGCCAGCCACCCCGAAACCCTAAATCCCCAATCCCCCCCTCGCTCCCCTCTCTTCTCGTCCCCGTCGCCGCCCGTCGTCGCCCGACCCGTCGTCGTCGTCGCCGCCGCCTCGTCGCTCGTCGCCGTCCCCGACCTCTTCCCCGAGCCGCTACCTCGAGCCTCGCCGACCCCGTTCCCCTACAAACGGGGTGAGCCCCGTCGCCCTTTTCCCCTCTCTGTCGTCGCCTTCATCGACGCCGGTCGCCGCCGCCGCCCGCACCGTCGCCTGCCCGTGCCTCGCCACCTGAGCTCGCCTCTGCCTCGCCCGCTCGCACGCCGCGCCACGCTCGCCCGCCTGCGCCCGTGGCCTCGCCCACGCCTGCGCAGTAGCTCTGCACGCACCCGCGCGCCTCGCCTCTGCCCGTGCTCGCGCGCGCTGCCGCTGCCGTCCTCGTCGCCGCTGCTGCTGCTGCCCCTCCGCCGCCTGCCGCGCAGCCGCGCTCGTAGCCGCTGGCCGCCGCCCCTTTGCCGCGGCACCGTCCCGCCGTGGCCGTCGCCGGCCTCCTCTGTGAGGCCGTGCGTGCGCGCGTGGCCTGTGCCCCTGACCAGTGGGGCCCGCCCCTGTATTAAACAAAATTAAAAAAAAGAGATAAAAGAAAATAAATAAATAGTTAATAATTAATTAATTAATTAACTAATTAATTAATTAACTTAATTAATTCTGTTTAATTAAACTAAATATTAATTAACCTAATTAATCTGTAATTAGGCTAATCAAACCCTAATTAACCTAAACAGTCACTGACAGGTGGGTCCTGTTGACCGCTGATGTCACTCTGACGTCATGCTGACGTCAGCAAATACTGTTTCGGATAATTCTAATTTAAATAATCTATCTATTATATTATTAAAACGATAGAAAACGAACGGCTAAGATTAACCATTATAAATTTCAGATATTGAACGGTTGAGATTTGTCAAATATTAGCTTAGGACTTGGCTGGGTCCCATGTATCCAGATAGGAGTCCTAACTAAATCACCTACTCTTAATTAACGGTTAGAAGAAGACCTAGGCAGACACGTCTCTGCACAAAAAAAAAAAGATACGAACTAGATGGCATATACGTATGGGGTACATACTCTTTTCTTTCTACACGGACGACTCGACGGAAGAATTCAGGAGGAATACCTATTCCTCTCACGCCAGCGGAATCCATGCATGATATGTTAAGCACCATGCTTGAATGGCATGCATGCATGCATGACGTTACAAAATTATGTCAGCAATTACTAAACATGCTCCTGCTTCTTCCTTTGTATGACAATTTCTGGAGCATCGGCTTCATATAGCTTACAGAAATAGGGAAACTTATATAGTACGTATCTGAATTTATCTCTCTCGAGCTCCATGGAGCCCCGTTTTTTAAAAACTCAAAAATCATATTTTTCCAGATTCCAAAAATTCAAAAAACAATACACATGAACATTGAGATGTATATTACATCGATAAAATACTATTTGGTGTGAGCTATATAAAAAAATCAATTTTTTTATTATGAATAGTGCATGTGCTAGAAAGACAAGTTTTTTCTTTTTGTGTGTAGCTTCAACCACAACGTATTTCATGATGAAAATTTAAGTAGAATAGTATACATTCCTAGGTTCATGTGTAAGTTTTTTCAGATTCTTTTCAAACTTCAAAAATATGATATCTGTATTTTTCAAAAAGCCGGGGCCCATGCACCCGGGATCCAAAAGTAATTTCCTATATTCTCACATGCAATATACGCTAAATACAATATTTTTGTTAATTAAGTAGATTAGATGAAAATTATGAATCTATTTTAATAAATAAAATATAGCAAACTGACTTTTATATTCACACCCTGTCAAATATAAGAATAACTTTTGTACGCAAAGCTATTTGATTTACATATAGCAGTCAACCTATACTGAAATGTGGAATAAAAGTAAAATGATAGTTTTGAAGTATATAGTGATGGAAGTCTGGTGTCGGTTGCCAGCTGTGGATAGGTATTAAATTCAGAAGAATCAAATAGTGTATGAATCTATAAGAGTCTCATACGAGACTGACCCGTAAAAAGAGTATCACGCCACGCAAAAAAAAGAGTATCACTCAGGATGGCCAACTACAAGCGATGGATAAGTATTAGATTCAGGAGAATTAAATAGTGTATGAATGTATCCTAATCCCATACAAGACATTCACAATGTTGAAGAAGAATAGTGATATATAAGTGGCAGCGTATTTTATGAACAAAAAGAAAATGATGTTGCGACTTCAACAATAAGGTCTGAAGCAACAAGTCATTTCAATGTGTAGAAAGATAGTATATGTTAATGGACAAATTGGAAATAAAAGAAAAAATTGTGACGAGAGTGGATTAGTGACCAAGAGGTAAATGCTTGGTGACCTTTTATGGACAAGCGAACTATATGTGAAAAACTGGAAGAATGGCTTTGCAAAAATAAAAGAAAATTATATTAGCACCAACGATAACACAGATGGTAAAACATGAACTTATTTGCAAAACTGATGAAAATATAAACAACACGAAGAGTTGAAGAATGGAAGGGAGACAACAATATATTAGTACAGAAGCTATAATTCTGCATGGCCGGCCACTAGCCATAGACCTTTAGTTGTCATGCATCAAAGTTTACGATATATAACCGAATTTACTTTTCTTTTGAGAAACCAATCAGCAGGAGAGGCTCCTATTGCATTCCCATTAAAAGAATAAATTGTACACTATACAGGCAGACTACATCTAAAACAAGAAGAGGAAAAAAACAAGAGGAGTAAAATACAATCGTGTAGAAGTAAATTAAGGTGAATGACACTTCACCCATGGGCAAAATAACTTCGGTATCATGCAATTTTGGTCTATTTTCTATTCTTTCAAATGTGTGTCTAATACCAAGCCAACAACTGCACATTATACGATAAATACATAAAACTTAAATAGCACAATACACAGTAAATCTAGCCGCGCAAATGTGCGGGTGACCCTGCTAGTTAAATAAATTCCAGAAAATTCAGAAAAATGATTAAAACTTTGAAAATTAATATTAAATAAACCGTAACTCGGATTAAAATAATTTATATATGAAAAACGATCAGAAAAATATGACGATTCCGAATACGCACTCCGATCATCTATCACATACCCCTAGCATGCTGAACATGGAACCGTCCCCCTCTGTTTCATCTATCCGAAATGCCAAACGCTAGGAAAACATTCCCGGATGTTTTCCCCCTTCACCGGTAACGTGTAGTACTGCGATAGGTCACCCCTAGCTCTGCGTGTTGTCAGGGCGTGCATCTGTGTTACATCTGTGTGCTTTATATTTACTGTTTCTTCCCCCTCTTCTCTCCGGTAGACCCCGAGACCGACGCTGCCCAGGAGACCGACTACATCCCCGACGATCCCTCCTTTGCCGCAGAGCAACCAGGCAAGCAAAACCCCCTTGATCATTCCTATATCGCCTATTCCTTCTCCCTCATGCTTGCATTAGATTTTGCTACTGTAATTGATTGTTCCTATTCTAATGAATAGCCTGATTTTGTAACCTGCTATTGTTACTTTACCTGTCATCCTAAACTGCTTAGTATAAGTTGGTTAGTGATCCATCAATGGCCCCACACCCTTGTCCTTGTTGCCATGCTTCACCATCGATGCTCGATGAAGGTGATCGAAGTGCAGAGACCGACACAGCACCGCACATAAACCCCCCCTTAGTTGTACGACTCTGCAGGGCTACTATCGAGTGCCGAGGGTGATACCTCGTACTTCACTTCTGATGATGGCTCAGTAACATATCTAATCGGTTGCGGTTATCGAGGGTGATTCCTCTTTCACCACCTCCGTTGACGACTCTGTCGTACAAACTCTCAAGTGGAAATCCATCGAGGGTGATTCCTCGGATTTCCCCTTGATGACAAGAACACACGGATACTTTTAGATGTTGCCCACATGTACTGTTACTGCGGGACTGAAGGGACTGGCGGTACCACCCCGGTAGAGGTGGACCTGAGTTCCCGACAGTCTCCCATGAAGACGGGTTGACCAGGGAGGCACCCGCAAGATAATTACGAGACACGGCCGGGTAGGCAGAGACCGCCCTAGAGAGGGATGGGCCTGGCCCTTGCTGCACTTCCTCGAGACGGGACGACAGGAGTACTGATCGTCACCGCGAGCTCCTAATAATGCGAAAACGGATTTGGGTATTGATCTGAGTTGGCCACTGGCCTATACGCACTACCAGCACGTGGGATAATGGTTTAATGGGGCCCTCTACGCCGTATGTATCAGCCGAAAGCTCTGTCAGACGTCCAGTTCAGCATTGCGATGCGTTCGGACAGGTGCCATCCAGGACAGAGGTGGTGCTTGTTCCGTTCACCCACGCAATGACCCGTAGTGCATAGGGCGATGGTCCAAGACCCCTGAGCACTTAGGATGTAGACCGGCGGGGAACTCTCTGCTGAGCTCTAGGTAGGGCTACGGTGTGTCGATCAGGTGAGGCCGGGCATGACCCGATAAAAGTGTGTCCGGCCAGAGTTAATCGAGCGTGTTAGGTAACAGTAGTGCACCCCTGCACGGAAGTTATCTATTCGAATAGCCGTGTCCACGGTAACAGGACGCTCAGTGTTGTATCCCGATCTATTACTACTTGAACTGGATACATGTTAATTAATTGTAAGCTCCGGGATCGCTTTCTCGCACGGAGCTGAGGAAGGATCTCTGGGCTTTGCTTCTACATGCTTGTTACTTTATATTATGCTAATCTGCACTCTTCTAATGCTGCAAGACCGCTGAAGATGCTAGTCTTCGATAGGCTAGGCCTCTCCCTCTATCCTAGCTTTCTGCAGTCATGACCACATATACAGCCTTCCTTGAAACTGTTGCATATCTAGATTAGTTCTGATGTCAGTCTTGCGAGTACTTTGGATGAGTACTCACGGTTGCTTTGCTACTCTTTCTCCATACCCGATTGCTGCGACCAAATGACGGATCCCAGGAGTCAGCTGCGACCGTCGACGACTGCTACTACACTTCCGATGGAGCCTACTACTACATGGAGACCGACGACCAGGAGTAGATTCGGAGGCTCCCAGGCAGGAGGCCTTGCCTCTTTCGATCAGAGTCGCCGTTTGTTTTCGCCTTCTTAAGGCATCTTGTTTAAGTTTGTGTCTGTACTCAGATACTTTTGCTTCCGCTGATGCTTGTATGACTCGAGCTTATGTATTCGAGCCCTCGAGGCCCCTGGCTTGTAATATAAAGCTTGTATTATTTTAATTTGTGTCTAGAGTTGTGTTGTGATATCTTCAAGTGAGTCCCTAGGCTTGATCGTGTGCATTTGCATGTATGATTAGCGCATGATTAAGGCGGGGGCGTCACAAGTCTCCATCATCCTTTCCTCACTGGGACAATGCTCTAATAATGATGATCATCACACCTCTATTTACTTACAACTCAAAAATTACAACTCGATAATAGAACAAAATATGACTCTATATGAATTCCTCTGGCAGTGTACCAGGATGTGCAATGATACTAGCGTAACATGTATAAAAAATGATGAACGGTGGCTGAGCCACAAATACTATGTCAGCTATATGATCATGCAAAGCAATATGACAATGATAATGTGCGTCATATAAATGAAACGGTGGAAGTTGCATGGCAATATATCTCGGAATGGCTATGGAAATGCCATAATAGGTAGGTATGGTGGCTGTTTTGAGGAAGATATAAGGAGGTTTATGTGTGATAGAGCGTATCATATCACGGGGTTTGGATGGACCTGCGAAGTTTGCACCAACTCTCAATGTGAGAAAGGGCAATGCACTGTACCGGAGAGGCTAGCAAATTGCGGAAAGGTGAGAGTGCGTATAATCCATGGACTCACATTAGTCATAAAGAACTAACATATTTATAGCAAAATTCTATTAGCCCTTTAAGCAAAGTACTACTACGCATGCCCCTAGGGGGGGAGGTTGGTAGGAGTTAACCATCGCGCGCCCCCGACCGCCACACAAAGGAAGACAATCAATAATAAAACATGCTCCAGCTTCATAGCATAACGACAGACCATACGTGCATACTTTGGGAATCACAAACCTTAACACCAATATTCTTACTAAACCACAATCATTCACTAGTACCTCCCACATATTACTGCCTTAATATCGCAAAATTATTGCAAGGAATCAAACTTATCATATTCAGTGATCTACATGAAAGTTTTTATTATATCCTTCGGGAATACCTATCATATTAGGACCAATTTCATAACCCGTGCAAATTGCCATTACTATTTATGAGACTCTCAAAAAGATATAAGTTAAGCATGAGAGTGCAACTATTTGTTTAAAATATAACCACCGCCGTGCTCTAAAAGATATAAGTTGTGACGCCCCCGGCCCGACCGTGCACTAATCATACACGCAAATGCGCACGATCAAGCCCAGGGACTCACGGGAAGATATCACAACACAACTCTAGACACAAAATAAAATAATGTAAGCTTTATATTACAAGGCAGGGGCCTCGAGGGCTCGAATACATCAGCTTGAGCACAAGCGTTAGCGGAAGCAAAACAATTTTTTAGTACAGACACAAAGGTTAAACAAGCCTGCCTTAAAAAGGCTGAGCAAAACAACGACAACTGATCGAAAGAGGCAAGGGCCTCCTTCCTGGGAGCCTCCTATCTACTCCTGGTCGTCGGCCTCCACGTAGCAGTAGGCTCCGTCGGGGTAGTAGAGGTCGTCGGCGGAAACAGCTGGCTCCGGGGCTCCCCCATCTGATTGCAGCAAACGGGTATGGAGAAAAAGGGTAGCAAAGCAACCGTGAGTACTCATCCAAAGTACTCGCAAGACTTACATCAGAACTATTCTATTTATGCATCGGTATCAAATGAAAGGGCTGTATCTGCGGACTGGACTGCAGAATTGCCAGAATATAGAGAAGGCCTAGCCTATCGAAGACTAGCATCTTGCAGTGTCTTGCAGCATTAGAAGAGTGCAGATTAGGAGCATAACATAAAGTAACAAGCATGTAGTAGCAAAGCCTAGGGATCCTTCCTCGACTCCCTGTGAGAAAGCAATCCCGGAGCTTACAATTAGTTAACATGTATCCAGTTCAAGTTGTAGTAGATCGGGATACAACACTGAGCGTCCTGTTACTGTGGACACGGCTATTCGAATAGATAACTTCCCTGCAGCGGTGCACTACTGTTACCCAACACGCTCGATTAACTCTGGCCGGACACATTTTTCTCGGTCATGCCCGGCCTCGGCTGATCGACACGACGTAGTCCTACCTAGGCTCAGCAGAGAGGTCCCCGCCGGTCTATATCCTAAGTGCTTAGGGGTCTTGGGCCCATCGCCCTTTGCACTTCGGGTCGTTGCGAGCAGGGTGAATACCAGCGCCATCCCTCTCCTGGATGGCACGATCCGACCGTGCCACAATGCTGAACTGGACATCTGACAGAGCTTTCGGCTGATACATATGGCGCCGAGGGCCCCATTAAACCATTATCCCACGTGGTGGTAGCGCGTATAGGCCAGTGGCCAACTCAGAACAAATACCCAAATCCATTAGTGTGTTGGGAGCTCGCGGTGACGATCAGTACTCCTGTCGCCCCATCTCGAGGAAGTGCAACAAGGGTCAGGCCCATCCCTCTCTAGGGCGGTCTCTACCTACCCGGCCGCGCCTCGTAATTATCTCGCGGTGACGATCAGAGACTGTCGGGAACTCAGGTCCACCTCTACCGGGATGGCATCGCATGTCCCTTCAGTGCTGCAGTAACAGTACATGAGGGCAACAGTTAAAGGTAACCGTGTGTCCGTAACATCAAGAGGGAAATCCGAGGAATCACCCTCGATGGATTCCCACTTGAGAGGTTATACGACAGAGTCGTCATCGGAGGTGGTGAAAGAGGAATCACCCTCGATAGCCGCAACCGATTAGCTATGCTACAGAGCCAACATCAGAAGTGAAGTACGAGGTATCGCCCTTAGCACTCGATAGTGGCTCTGCAGAGTCGTACAACTAAGGGGTGTGCGGTGCTGTGTCGGTCTCTGCACCTCGATCATGTTGATCGAAGCATCGGTAGTAAAGCATGGCAGCATGGACAAGGGTGTAGGGCCACTGATGGATCGCTAACCAGCCTATACTAAGCATATAGGACAACATGTAAAGTATCAATAGCAGGTTACAACAACAGGCTATGCATCAGAATAGGAGCAATCAATTACAGTAGTAAATTCTAATGCAAGCATGGGGGAGAAGGAATGGGTGATATAGGAATGATCAAGGGGGTTTTGCTTGCCTTGAAGCTCTGCTGAAAAGGAAGAAGGGTCGTCGACGACGTAGTCGTGCTCAGGAGCAGCGTCCGGTACGTAGTCTACCGGAGAGAAGAGGGGGAGGAAACAGATAAAGACATAGCAAACAAATGCACTCACATAGCATGACATGGCAATATGCAATTCAGGGGTGACCTAATACATCCCTAAACCATTTTAGTTAATTTAGGAATTAATTTGGAATTATCTACCGGAGGTCAGGCACTATTCATCTATCAGAAATAGGCAAAAAGTTCCATGTTCATCTACTTAGAGGGTTCTAACATGAGTGCAGATGACATATTCGGATTCGCTATATTTTTCTGATCATTTTTCATATATAAATTATTTTCATCCGAGTTACGGTTTATTTTCTATGATTTTTCAAAGTTTTAATCATTTTCTGGATTTTCTGGAATTTATTTAATTCGAAATATTTTAATATTAAATTGCTACGGGTACCCGAAAAGGTACCCAGCAGAGTGCAACAGTGGCTGACCAGTGGGTCTCAGTTGACTGCCCAGTCAGCAATCAACTGTGACCATTGACTGGTCAACTGGGCCCAGGGGGTCCCACCTGTCATTGACTGGGACTGCCCAGTCAACAGGTTTGACTGGTCAGCGGGTCCAGTGGGACCCACGTGTCAGTGTCACTTTTCTAAATAACAGATTCTTTTTATTAAGCGAATGGATTAATTAAGCGGTGGGTCCCACAGTCAGTCTCACTGGGTTAAACTAAGCGTGCGATTAGTGGCTAATTACCCCGGCCACGTCAGCAGGCCGGAGATTAGCCGCCGGCGACCTACTGATGCAGCGGAGTTCGCTCGGGAGGCCAGGGCAGCGGTAGCTAAGACCACCAGCGCGTAGCCCGCGCCCGTGCGCGTCCAGAGGTGGTCTCGAGGGTCGCTGGAATTGCCTGAAACAGCAACAGCGAAGGTACGGGCTTCGACGGAGAAGGTACGGGAAGGCTCGGGGGAGCTCGTCAAGGGGCTCATCGACATCCTGGGATCCCCAGGAGCTCGGCCGTGTGTTGCTTTTGGACAAGGAGAGGCCATGGCGACGTCGGTCACTCGGCCAGCGCCGGCGAGTCCGCGGCCATGGCGGGAGGTGCGGCTAGTGAGCGCGGCGAGAGGGCAAAACAGGGGGGGGGGCAAGAGGAGCTCACTTTGGGGCTCCAGAGGAGGTCAGTGGGCTCGGGGAAGCAGCGGAGACGGCGAATCGAAGACGGTGGCCGTCGGGATGCAGCGGCGGAGACGAGCTTGTTGTCGACGAGTGGGGACCTCCTGGCTTGCTAGGGTGGAGGTGGTCGATGAAGACGAGCACGAGGAGGCTGTTAGACATCCTGGCACGGTCCGGCGACGTCCATGGCCACGACGACGGCGAGGGCACGACGATGGTGAGCTCGGGCGAGCTCCTGATTGAGTGGGAGAGAGCGAGGGGGAGAAAGAGAGGCGGCTATGGGGGTCGAGGGGGGCAAGGGCCGTCCTGGGAGGGCCTTATTCCCCTGGGTGAGCCCCTGTAGAGACTGTTGTAGAGCGTAGCGCAGGGGGCCATGGCGTGCACGCGCTGGGCTGCCGACACGGAGGCAGGAGGTAGAAGGAGAGGTGCGGGTGGGCTGGGCCGCACTGTAGATATTGGGCTAGAGTGCACAGTGAGGGTTTTTCCATTTTCCCTTTTTGTTTTTCTGCTAAACATTTCAGCCACTGTTTTGCATTAAGTAGAGCCACCAAATGATTTTTGTAAATAGTGAACATTGTCACATAAATACAAAGTAATATTTTGGGCTACCACAAAAAGTTTGGGGTATATTTGTATTCATTTGAAATTTACATAAATAGAAATGGGTTTAATAGTGGTGTTTTGTCACTGTTTTTGGAGGTTATGGTCAATTTGGGAATTTTTATAATGTTGATTTTATTTTTATAATTGCTTTGGGAATTTTTGCAATATTATGAACTATTTTTTTTAATTATTTAAAGAAGTAATAATTTGACTTTTATTTTGTATTTGAATTTGAGTTGGATTATTTATTAGATGCAATTTATTTAGGATGATCATGATGACATGGCTAATTAATTAGCTTAATGTCAGGGTTGAGATCTGGGGATGTTACATAAGTGAAGCACTAGAGCAGCTACCTAGCTCAAAAGATATAAGTGAAGCACAAAGAGTATTCTAACAAATCATGAATAAATGCGTGTCTCTCTAAAAAGGTGTGTCCAGCAAGGGATGATTGTGGCAACTAAAAAGCAAACAAGCAAAAGAACACTATAATACACGACGCTCCAAGCAAAACTCATATCATGTGATGAATAAAAATATAGCTCCAAGTAAGTTACCGATGGTTGGTAGAAGAAAGAGGGGATGCCACTCGGGGGCTTCCCCAAGCTTAGATGCTTGTGTCTCTTTCAATATTATCTTGGGGTGCCTCAGGCATCCCCAAGCTTAGGCTCTTGCCACTCCTTATTCCTTCATCCATCATGATCTCACTCAAAACTTGAAAACTTCAGCACACAAAACTCAACAAAAACCTTCGTGAGATCCGTTAGTATAATAATCAAATAACAAACTCTAGGTACTGTTATGAACCCATTCATATTTTATTATTGCATAATAACTACTGTATTCCAACTTTTCCATGATTTATACCCCTGATACAATCCATATATTCATCAAAACAAGCAAACTATGCAACAAAAACAGAATCTGTCTAAAACAGAACAGTCTGTAGCAATCTGAATAAAAACCATACTTCTGAACCTCTAAAAATTCTGAAAAATTAGGAAAACGTGGACAATTTGTATATCAATCATGTGCAACAAATTCAGAGCAACAACACGTTCCTGTGATTTTTAGATTTTTCTGGACTGAGCGTAAAAGTTTCTGTTTTTCACAGAATCAAAGCAACTTATTATCCCGCGTCATCCTAAAGACTTTACTTGGCACAAACACTAATTTAAACATAAAAACACAATCAAAACAGTAGCATAATTGTGCACAAAATCAAAAAACAGAAATTAAAACAAAACCTTATTTTATTCATTGGGTTGCCTCCCAACAAGCGCTATTGTTTTACGCCCCTAGCTAGGCGTAATGCATAGTTTCAAGTATTCTAATCTTTCAAATGAATTCCATAGGTGGCCCTCATAATAGATTCATATGGTGGATTAATTTTCTTTTGAGGAAAATGTTCCATCCCTTTCTTTAGTGGAAACTGAAATCTTATATTACCTTCTTTCAGATAAATAATAGCACCTATGGTACGCAAGAACAGTCTACCAAGTATTATAGGACAAAACGGATTGCAATCAATATCAAGCACAATGAAATCAATGGGCACATAATTTCTATTTGCAATAATAAGCATATCATTTATTCTACCCAAAGGTTTCTTAATAGTAGAATCCGCCAAGTGCAAATTAAGAGAGCATTCATCAATATTGGTAAAACCTAGCACATCACATAAAATTTTCGGTATGGTGGAAACACTAGCACCCAAATCACATAAAGCATTGCACTCATAATCTTTAATTCTAACTTTAATAGTTGGTTCCCACTCATCATATAATTTTCTAGGTATAGAAACCTCCATCTCCAATTTTTCTTCATATGCTTTCATCATAGCTTCTACAATATGTTTAGTAAATGCTTTATTTTGTTCATAAGCATTGGGTGAATTAATCATGGATTGCAACAAGGAAACACATTCAACCAAAGAGCAACTATCATAATTAAAGTCCTTGTAATCCAAAGTAGTGGGTGAATCACTAGCTAAAGTTTTGACCTCTCCAAACCCACTTTTGCAAAAAAAATCTTTAAGATCACCACCCTCCGAACAATTGGGACGCCTTCTAGCTAAAGTTGACTCATCTCCAGTCCCATATCATCAAGCTTTATATTACTAAACAAAGATTCAATAGGAGAAACACCAATCATTTTAATTTCTTCATCATGATTATCAAAAGATTCCGGCTTGGCTGCCATTTTATTCACTAGGGTAGTTTGTTTATCCAAAAAAATTCCGTGAAAGCAAATTGAGTTTAAAGACTTGCAACTTCTTTACTAACATCATCAAGTTGTTCTCCAATAGCGTCTAATAGGGTGGAATGTTCTTTAAGCTCTTCAATAAAAAAATTATTATGCTCAAATTGTGTAAGCATGAAATCTTTAGTATCCTTCTCAATCTCGGCCAACTTCTTATGATAAAAGGTTCCATAGTAATTTTCTCGAGACATAGTGACGAAGCAAACGAGCAAACAGGAAAACAAGCAAACAATCAAAAAGGCAAATGAAAATATTTTTGTAAAATTGTTTTAGAAGTGGGGGAGATGGAAACGAGAGGCAAATGGCAAATAAAGTAAATGCATGTAGATGATAGTTTGCGTGTACGTACCTGATAGATTTTGGTGATGTCTCCCCGGGAAAGGCGCCAGAAATTCTTCCTGCTACTTGTAAGCTGCGTTGGTAATTCCCCGAAGAGGAGAGGATGATGCAGTACAGTAGAGATAAGTATTTCCCTCAGTTAAGAACCAAGGTTATCAATCCAGTAGGAGAATCACACAGAACCTCGTTGACAGCACCTACACACACGAAAAGCAAATACTTGCACCCAATGCAAAACAAGGGGTTGTCAGTCCCTTGGCGGTTAATTGCAAGGATCAAATCTCGTAGTGATAGATAAATAAAGCAAAACACAAAAGTAAAATAATGGTAAATAAATTGCAGCAAGGTATTTTTGGTTTTATATATGATGGAAGATAGACCCGGGAGCCATACTTTCCACTAGAGGCTTCTCTCTTGAAGAGAGCATACGGTGGGTCAACAAATTACTGTTGGGCAATTGATAGAAAAGCGCATAGTTATGACAATATTCAAGGCAATGATCATGTATATAGGCATCACGTCCGAGACAAGTAGACCGACTCCTGCCTGCATCTACTACTATTACTCCACCCATCGACCGCTATCCAGCATGCATCTAGAGTATTCAGTTCATAAAGAACGGAGTAATGCCTTAAGCAAGATGACATGATGTAGACAAAGTAAATCCAATCAATATGAATAAACCCCATCATTTTACCCTTAATGGCAACAATACAATACGTGTGATGTCCTTTTCTGTCACTGGGATTGAGCAACGCAAGACCGAACCCATCACAAAGCACCTCTCCCATTGCAAGATAAACCAATCTAGTTGGCCAAACCAAATTGATAGATCGGAGAGAAATACAAAGCTATAACAATCATGCATATAAGAATTCAGAGAAGACTCAAATAATATTCATGAATAATCTGATCATAAACCCACAATTCATCGGATCCCAACAAACACACCACAAAAAGGATTACATCGAATAGATCTCCAAGAAGATCAAGGAGAACATTGTATTGAAGATGAAAGAGAGAGAGGAAGCCATCTAGCTACTAGCTATGGACCCATAGGTCTGTGGTAAACTACTCACGCATCATCGGAAGGGCAGCAAGGTTGATGTAGAAGCCCTCCATGATTGAATCCCCCTCCGGCAGATCACCGGAAAAGGCCTCCAGGTGGGATCTTGATGGAACAGAAACTTGCAGTGGCGGAAAAAGTATTTCAGGTGGCTCTCTGTTGGTTTGGGAATATTTGAGAATTTATTGTGGAAGAATTAGGTCAAGATGTGCCACGAGGGGCCCACAAGCCTGGGGGACGCCCCACCCAGGGCGCGCCTGGCAGGCTGGTCGCCTCCTCGTGGCACCTCAGGTCTTCTCCCGAAGCTTCTGGTGTTTCTTCTGGTCCAAGAAAAATTAATCCAAAGTTTTTTCTCCGTTTGGACTTCGTTTGGTACTGTTTCCCTAAAAAGCCAAAAAATGCAGAAAATAACAACTAGCACTGGGCACTAAGTTAATAGGTTAGTCCCAGAAAATGATATTTAATTGCATAATAAACATCCAAGATTGATACTATAATAGCATGGAATCAAAAATTATAGATACGTTGGAGACGTATCATATATCTCTACCACCGCATTCTATTCCAGCCATAGTGCTAATGTCCATGACTCACGCTCATGAATTGATTGGAGTTGAAAATGCTGAAGCGCGTTAAAAAGTATGATCCAGTTGCCTGGATTGACACCATGGTGCTCATGATTTATATTTATGTGGTGAAGGCGGAGTCATGCCATGCTTAATTAATTCAATGAGTAGGGATAACATTCGTTGAGCATCGTATATTTTGAAAAAGTAATGATTATGTTCTTGTATTCATTGATATTATTATGTTGGTATCAATTACTTCATCCTTTCTCAATATTTATACCGTAAAAGAGATTACATGATAAACATGCTAGGTAGCATTCAACATCAAAAATTCTGTTTTTATCATTTACCAACACGAGGACGAGCATGAATTAAACTTGGGGATGCTCATACGTCTCTAACGTATCTATAATTTTTGATTGTTTCATGCTATTATATTATCAATCTTAGATACTTTATATGCAATTTTATATCATTTTAAGGACTAAACTATTAACCTAGTGCCCAGTGCCAGTTGTTGTTTTCTGCATGTTTTTTGTTTTTCAGAAACTCAATACCAAACGAAGTCCAAACATGATGAAACTTTACGGTGATTTTTTCTGGACCAGAAGGGACCCTAGAAGCTTCGGGGGGAGCCCAGAAGATCTACATGAGAGTCACAAGCTCACACGGCGCGCCCCTAGGGGGGCGCGCCACATGAGCTTGTGGGTCCCACGCAGCTCCATTTGACCTAATTCCACAACTATAAATTCTCAAAAATCCCAAAACCAACAGAGAGCCACCCGAACCAATTTTTCCGCCGCTGCAAGTTCCTGTTCTTCCCTAATCCCATCTGGAGGCCTTTTCCGGTACACTACCAGAGGGGGAATCGATCATGGAGGGTTCTAAATCAACCTTGCTGCCCTTCCGATGATGTGTGAGTAGTCTACCACAGACCTATGGGTCCATTGTGATTAGCTAGGTGGCTTCTTCTTTCTCTCCGATCTTCAATACAATGTCACTACTAGGGAAAACCCTACCAGTAGCGCGGGGTTTTGTCATATCAGTAGTGCGGGTGGGCGCGCTACTGCTATGGCGCTACAGCTAACTCTTAGCAGTAGCGCTGTTCCACCCGCGCTACTACTACCGGAGTTTAGCAGTAGCGCGTTTACGTGAACCTCGTTACTGCTAAAAGCTGCAGCGCGCCTGTTTACCACGCGCTACTGCTAAGCCACCGCTACAGCTACACACATACCCCGCGCTACTGTTACTATTGTCTGGAAAAAAAATTCTGCAGCGTTTTTACTCTGTTTTTTAATAGGTTTTATACAATAGCCTGTCATATCATACACACAATAGTCTCAACATATCATACACATGCAAATAGTCTCATCAAATCATGTCATCATCATCCAACACAAATGATGTGTCTCATCATCATCGATCTCGAAATAGCGATACAAGTTATGATATGTCTCGAATACATGCAACTACATCGTCATCCCATACACATGTTTCATCATCCATCTAAACGATGATATAGAAGAGAAGAGCTATCACTATGAGTAAGAGCGGAATTATGCAGTACATGAGGCGCCGGTTGTGATTCCTCTCTCGCGCTAGCGTGAACCTCAAGTAACTAGCTTCTGCTTCTTGTCTGCTATCGAACCCTTTATGGCTGCCGCCCGAGAACCGTGACACTTGGGCCTGACACTCGGGCCACTCATCGTACACTCCCGGAACCCTCCCTATGTACACGGCATAGCACTTCTTCGCCATCAAGGACCTATGTACCTGTTAGAGATTCATCTTCATCAAGCGAATTCAACAATAATATGCAACATAATATATTTGAGCAACACGAAAAGAAAGAGTTAGCTAATAGATGCAACATATAGTAAACATAATTAATCAACGCAGGTTCATCGTACCCAAACTAATTAACTAGATGTACGCAGGTCATCGTACCCAAACTAACAAACTAGCGTTATGCAAGTTCAGCAGGACCGTTGACATCACAAAGTTTCATCGCTATAGAAACTACAAGTTGAACCGACATATCATCATCGGCATCGTCAATCACTGGAAGTTCCATCCATCCATATCCGGGAGGATGCACCCTAGCTTCGTGAACAGCGTCAAGTCCTGACGTTGCATGCCTATGCGAGTTCTGACGTCAGCTCACGATATAGGGCCGTGGTGGAACATCCCCTTCTCTTCGACGACTTCTTTCATGATGATCGTTGCAATGTCCTTCTGGATGCGAAAGAAGTCATCTCTGAGTTTATAATCCGGTTCGTCTCCTAAGGATTTTGCCCATTTGCGGATATGTTCATCATTTCTTGTTGTCATGCGAAGCTGTTGGTGATCCCTTCTGAACTCCATCATGAGATGGAGGAGGTAGAATCCATTGTTCTTGCTTGTTGTCGGTTGATGGATGGAGCAGAAGGTAGTTTTATGCGGGAAACCCGGCTTGTTCTTCCTTTGTTTCCTGATCTCCATGTGGCCACCCCTCATGCTGAAGCCGTGGAGAGCATCATCCAGAATATCCATTATGTGGGTGTAGTCCTTCTTCTCGAAGTTTCTGGACGAGTTGAAATACACGGCGTGGGAGACTCGCGGGAAAAGAACGATAAGGACGGCGCGCCCGTTGCTGCGGAAAATAAAGACACCTCAAATTAGTCTCCATATGAGCGAAGGAATGATTGAAACGTGCGAAAGGGTTGTCCGACAATGACTTACATTGGATGATAAGGCAGGAGCATCGTTTCCTTGTCCTTATTCGTTATCATGAAGTATTCGATGTAGTCCCTAGCAGCTTTACGTTCAAAGTCACCGAGACTCAAGAAGGACTCATGCATGTAGTATGGATCCACCACCGAGATTTGCGAGATTTGTTCTCTCCTAATGACGAAGTTCATATGTAGCGCAAAAAGGTGGACGATCGTAAAATCGAGCCGCCTCATGAGAAACATCACAAAGATGTGATCTAACCATAGGAAGAACACCTCTGCGGGCAGTGTGTCGACGTAGCACTTGGCCTGAGGCACACGAACCGCGTTTAGCGGATATCCTAGATCCTCCGAGGCGAGAAGGCTTTTCTCAGTCGACAGCACATGGTCATGCAGTCTCCTGAGATCCCATGATATGCCCTCTAGCGGTTTCGGCGGTAGGATCGGCTCGCCCGCGCCATGGTACATCGCCGCACCTTTGACCGGTACACGGTCTGCAAAATCGGTTGGCTGGCTGCTAGAAGCTTTGGCAGCTTTGGCGGCAGCAGTGCCTCTCTTCGGCAGTCTCTTCCTCTCCTTTTTCTTGGGTTGACCATCCAGACCCTTCCTTACCCCCGCCACCAGTGTCGTCGGGCTAAGCACTTTACGACCCTCGGCTAGATGACCCTGAGTTGAGGCGGCATCTAGAGGCGTGTCCTGTGAGGATTGCATGAAGAGAGACTTCTTGCAATCAATCCTAGGACGTTCCTGCCCGGGAACATCATCCATCTCCTCATCCGCATGCTCATAGCCCGACTCATACGGCTGACTCATCATTTGTCCGTCGTCATAGGCGGCGCCGGTATTGAGGAACCGGAGAGGGTCCTCCTCCTCCATCTCATCATCCATTCCTTGTTCCACGGGGGCGACTACATCATCCACTATTGAACCCCCTTCCTCGCGTCGTCCGCCGCTCTCACCCGGCACGAGAGGTGCTGGTAATTGCGTAGGCGGGGTGGTGGTGTTCATACCTTGCTGATGTGTGGTCATTGGTGTGCTCTCGGCCGCCTCCAGACGAAGAAGATTCTTCGGCCATTGCAGCATCCAACCCTTGCATTCTCCAAGCCGCATCGGGGTCTCATCCTCCTCTCCCCCGAGCCATACTGGAGGAGTCAAATCCTCATGGCCCGCTTTCACACTCGACAAGGTAACCCTGAAGGTGCCAACGGGGATCGGCTAGGCGTTGAACGTGAGTTCCAAGGGCTTCGTTATCACTGCCTTTCCCATGTCCACCTTCTGGCCGTTGATCATGTAGAGTATGGTGCACGGGGTTTCGTCGGCCTACGAAGACATGTCTGCGGCGTAAGACATCCGAAAGGCAACGAAAAACCGAAGATTATATATATGTTGGTGCGATGTGTAATTACCGTGAGGGTGTTGAGGTCAGCCAAAGACGAAGGCCCGCCTAGCACGCCAGAGACAGAGGACGGGCTGCTATGAGCGGGTGCGGGAGCAGGCGCGGGTGGGGGACCTTGTGCGGTAGGGGCAGCAGGTGGTGGTGGTGCGATGTTCACCGAGTTGCTCCCGACAAAGCTGGGCATGGGAAAATCCTGTGCTATCTTGTCTGGATTTTGCTTCGTCCAGTCGATAATAGCTGGAATCAAGTTAGTAGCAAAATCATTTCTGCAGGCAGATACAGCAGCATTGACTGCCTGCTGGACCAACTCATTTTTGGTCGCTTTTGTGGCCTCAGCTGCTTTTTTCTCGGCCTCAGCTGCATTTTTCTCGACTGCAAGCTTCACCCTCTCGTCGATGTTCAACTGACTGAACTTCTTTTTCTGCTTTTTGGCCTCCGGGCCCTCGTTGTAGTAGTACTTCCACGTGGCGCCGTCTCCGACGCCGTGCACACGTCCATATTGCGGCCGCTGGTCCAAAGGGAATCCCTTCAGTTGGTTCAAGGCCCGGTTAAGAGGGGTGTCCCAGTTGGGCCTCATCGACGACTGAGACAACGAGTCGCTTTCGGCCGCAAGCCTGTGTTGCTCCTTCTGCAAAAGGAACGTGAACCGTTTACGAATGTTACTACAATGTGTAGTCGGCTTGATCAGAAGCTAAATGTAAGGTGGTAAAAGAATAATTACCAGTAATCTAATCAATTTCCTCGTGACCGGGTCCGTGTACCAAACCTTCTTTTCCTTGTCCCACTTGTACCGGGCCTGATGAAGTCACGCTCCTGCGGGTCGGTGAACTCCGCATAGGGGTCTGTGATCCCCGCGGCTTCACGTTCCGCATCCTCCTTATCCCATATGGGCCTCTTGCCAATGTAGCCACGGCTTCCGAGGCATTGGTTCCCCGTGTTCCTTTGCTGAAGCCCCTTGTTTTTCTCAGACTTAATCTTGGCTGCCTCGGTACCGGAAGTGTCCTTGAACTTTTTGAACTCCTCTGCCGTAAGTGTCGAATTGTCCGCCAAAATCTTGGACAAGGGTTCATTAGCATCAATCGCTCGTTTCACTCTCCCTTTCTAGGCGGCCAAATCGTTGCTGAACATGCCCATGGCGTGGTTATTGATATCTTTCATGGTAGCATCATCCCACGGGTTTTCTATGCGGTCATCCCGGCCGGGGAACTGGAATCTCTTGTGCAGCTTCGTTAGGAGCAAGTGCTCCATATGTGGTTTCTTCCTTAAGTCATTGTCGTTGATGCTCGCGGTTTCCCGTAGGATGCATCCGACTTGGTTGTCGTAGCACTTGCGAGCTTCATCCGGCGCTATTGGCTCAAATTTGCCGTGGTGCATCTCTGTGAACAGGATTCTTCCGATGCCGAGTTTGTTAGGGCGTCATGTCCTCTGCTTCTTCTGCTTCTTCTTTTCCTTACCGGCTTCGGCGCTGGTACCTTCGGCGCCGGTCTCGGCGCCGCCATCGGTGCCATCGGTGTCCATGTCGGCGGTAGTACCATCGTCCGCTATGACCAGGTCACCCTGCAAACCTTCTGTTTGCTGACTAGACAAAAAGTCCAGGTAATCATGTTCAACGTCATATTGTATGTCGTCGGCAGCGTGGTCAGAAGCCCCGGTTTCGTCGTTGTTCGACATGTTCCCTACGATTAAGTCTGCTAGTTTAATTCTTAAACTATAATAAAATGAGTAATGACATAAAAAAAAGGCCTATGGTTTGCCGGAATGCCATTTCATTCCCGTCCCCGCAAATCCCGGGCACTCGATATGCCTACTTTCTAGCACAAGTCATGCCGAAATTCACGGGAAATTTCGGCATGACCTTTGCTAAAAAGTGGACATATCGAGCGCCTGAAATTCGCCGGAACGGAAATGAATAAACATTCCGGCAAAACATAGGCCACTCGGATCATTTTCCCTGCAAACAATATAAGACAAGACAAAACTTGGCTACATGATCATCCACGTCATGACATGATCTTGTGCATGATCATCAAAATACACATGACATCGCCGGAACATGATCGTATTAATGCAAACAAGGAACTTCTGTTTTTTCTTTAAATAGCAACAATTGATTGAACTATGTTTTTTAAAATAGAAACAATTCTGTTTTTTCTTTAAACTAGCAGGGTGACCCGCGCATTTGCGCGGCTAGATTTACTGTGTATTGTGCTATTTAAGTTTTTATGTATTTATCGTATAATTTTGCAGTTGTTGGCTTGGTATTAGACAAACATTTGAAAGAATAGAAAATAGGATACCAGCATTGCAAGATACCGAAATTATTTTGCCCATGGGTGAACTGTCGTTCACCTTAATTTACTTTTTTGAGACATCCTTAATTTACTTTTACATGATTGTATTTTGGAAAAATATTGTATTTTACTCCTCTAATTTTCTTCTTTTTTCCTCTTTTGGTTTTAGATGTAGTCTGCCTGTATAGTGTAAAATTTATTCTTTTAATGGAAATGTAGAAGGCGCCTCTCCTACTGATTGGTTGCTCAAAAGAAAAGTAAAACCGGTAATATATCGTAAGCTTTGATGGTCTATGCTTAGTGGCCCGCCATACAGATTGTTGTCTCCCTTGCATTCTTTCACTCTGTATTGTTTATATTTCACCATTTTTGCAAATAACTTCTCATTTTATCATCCATGTCATTGTTGGTGGTACTACAATTTCTTTTATTTTTGCAAAGCCATTCATCCGGTCTATCACATATAGTTCGCTTGTTCACGAAAGGTCACCAAGCATCTAACTCTTGGTCACTAAGCCACTCTCATCATAATCTGTTCTTTTATTTCCAATTTTTCCATTAACTTATATCTTTCTCCACATTGAAATGACTTGTTGCTTCATACCATATTGTTGAAGTCACAACATCATTTTCTTTTTGTTCATAAAATACGCTAAACACTTATATATCACTATTATTCTTCAAAATTGTGAATGTCTTGTATGGGATTATGATACGTTCATACACTATTTAATTCTTCTGAATCTAATACTTATCCATCGCTTGTAGTTGGCCATCCTAAGTGATACTCTTTTATTTTTTGCATGGCGTGATACTCTTTTTAAGGGTCAATCTCGTATGGGACTCTTATAGATTCATACACTATTTGATTCTTCTGAATTTAATACTTATGCACTGCTGGCAGTCGACACCAGACTTCCATCACTATATACTTTAAAATTATCATTTTAATTTTCATTCCACAGTTCAGTATAGGTTGACTGGTATATGTAAATCAAATAACTTTGCATGCAAAAGTTATTCTTGTATTTGACAGGGTGTGAGTTTAAAAGTCAGTTTGCTATATTTTCTTTATTAAAATAGATTCATAATTTTCATCTAATCTACTTAATTAACAAAAAATATTGTATTTAGCATATATTGCATGTGAGAATATAGGAAATTGCTTTTGGATCCCGGATCCATGGAGCCCGGTTTTTTGAAGAATACAGATATAGTATTTTTAAGTTTGAAAAGAATTTGAAACAACTTACACATGAACCTAGGAACGTATACTATTCTCCTGAAATTTTCATGATGAAATACGCTGTGGTTCAAGCTACACACACAAAACAAAATCTTGTCTTTCTAGCACATGTGCTATTCACTATTAAAAATTAATTTTTTATACAACTCACACCAAATGGTATTTTATCGATGTAATATATTTTTCCGCGTGAGTTGTATATTTTAATATAGAACTCACACCAAATAAATTCACACTCCAAAATTGATACGTACAGTTTCTCAAAAAAAAAAAAATTGATACGTACTTGTAACGTCATGCATGCATGCATGCGATTCAAGCATGGTGCTTAAGATATCATGCATGGATTCGTCTGGCGTGAGAGAATAAGTATTCCTCCTGGATTCTTCCGTCGAGTCGTACATGTACAGAAAGAAAAGAGTATGTAGGCCATACGTATATGCCATCTAGTTCGTGTCTTTTCCTTTTTTATTGTGCGGAGACGTGTCTGCCTAGGTCTTCTAACCATTAGTTAAGTGGAGTAGTTGGTTTAGTTAGGACTCCTACCCGGGTACATGGGACTCAGCCGTGTCCTAAGCTAATATTTGACAAATCTCAACCGTTCAATCTTTGGAATTTATAATGGTTAATCTTAGCTGTTCATTTTCTATCGTTTTAATAATATAACTAGCAGGGTCACCCGCACATTTGCGCGGCTAGATTTACTGTGTATTGTGCTATTTAAGTTTTATGTATTTATCGTATAATGTGCAGTTGTTGGCTTGGTATTAGACACACATTTGAAAGAATAGAAAATAGACCAAAATTGCATGATACCGAAGTTATTTTGCCCATGGGTGAAGTGTCATTCATCTTAATTTACTTCTACACGATTGTATTTTACTCCTCTTGTTTTTTTCCTCTTCTTGTTTTAGATGTAGTCTGCCAGTATAGTGTACAATTTATTCTTTTAATGGGAATGCAATAGGAGCCTCTCCTGCTGATTGGTTTCTCAAAAGAAAAGTAAATTCGGTTATATATCGTAAACTTTGATGCATGACAACTAAAGGTCTATGGCTAGTGGCCGGCCATGCAGAATTATAGCTTCTGTACTAATATATTGTTGTCTCCCTTCCATTCTTCAACTCTTCGTGTTGTTTATATTTTCATCAGTTTTGCAAATAAGTTCATGTTTTACCATCTGTGTTATCGTTGGTGCTAATATAATTTTCTTTTATTTTTGCAAAGCCATTCTTCCAGTCTTTCACATATAGTTCGCTTGTCCATAAAAGGTCACCAAGCATTTACCTCTTGGTCACTAATCCACTCTCGTCACAATTTGTTCTTTTATTTCCAATTTGTCCATTAACATATACTATCTTTCTACACATTGAAATGACTTGTTGCTTCAGACCTTATTGTTGAAGTCGCAACATCATTTTCTTTTTGTTCATAAAATACGCTGCCACTTATATATCACTATTCTTCTTCAACATTGTGAATGTCTTGTATGGGATTAGGATACATTCATACACTATTTAATTCTCCTGAATCTAATACTTATCCATCGCTTGTAGTTGGCCATCCTGAGTGATACTCTTTTTTTTGCGTGGCGTGATACTCTTTTTACGGGTCAGTCTCGTATGAGACTCTTATAGATTCATAC
Organism: Elymus sibiricus; assembly: GCA_039707655.1. Taxonomy (NCBI): domain Eukaryota; kingdom Viridiplantae; phylum Streptophyta; class Magnoliopsida; order Poales; family Poaceae; genus Elymus; species Elymus sibiricus. Next base: position 22,457,834 of record CM077666.1, read on the forward strand.
ACTATTTGATTCTTCTGAATTTAATACCTGTCCACAGCTGGCAACCGACACCAGACTTCCATCACTATATACTTCAAAACTATCATTTTACTTTTATTCCACATTTCAGTATAGGTTGACTGCTATATGTAAATCAAATAGCTTTGCGTACAAAAGTTATTCTTATATTTGACAGGGTGTGAATATAAAAGTCAGTTTGCTATATTTTATTTATTAAAATAGATTCATAATTTTCATCTAATCTACTTAATTAACAAAAATATTGTATTTAGCGTATATTGCATGTGAGAATATAGGAAATTACTTTTGGATCCCGGGTGCATGGGCCCCGGCTTTTTGAAAAATACAGATATCATATTTTTGAAGTTTGAAAAGAATCTGAAAAAACTTACACATGAACCTAGGAATGTATACTATTCTACTTAAATTTTCATCATGAAATACGTTGTGGTTCAAGCTACACACAAAAAGAAAAAACTTGTCTTTCTAGCACATGCACTATTCATAATAAAAAAATTGATTTTTTTATATAGCTCACACCAAATAGTATTTTATCGATGTAATATACATCTCAATGTTCATGTGTATTGTTTTTTGAATTTTTGGAATCTGGAAAAATATGATTTTTGAGTTTTTAAAAAACGGGGCTCCATGGAGCTCGAGAGAGATAAATTCAGATACGTACTATATAAGTTTCCCTATTTCTGTAAGCTATATGAAGCCGATGCTCCAGAAATTGTCATACAAAGGAAGAAGCAGGAGCATGTTTAGTAATTGCTGACATAATTTTGTAACGTCATGCATGCATGCATGCCATTCAAGCATGGTGCTTAACATATCATGCATGGATTCCGCTGGCGTGAGAGGAATAGGTATTCCTCCTGAATTCTTCCGTCGAGTCGTCCGTGTAGAAAGAAAAGAGTATGTACCCCATACGTATATGCCATCTAGTTCGTATCTTTTTTTTTTGGAATAGATAAGTGCCGAACGTTCCGGTTTGAGGCAAGTCGCGCCGAACGTGCTCGTAGCCGCTGCACGAATCTTGATGGTCTCCCGTTGCCATGTCATCCCAGGCACTCGTTCGGGGAAAACAGAAATCGTCGCGAACGACCCACACGCACCACTCACATTCTTCTCTCTCCCGTCGCTATCCCCTCCCTTATCCTCTTCCTTCCCCACACACACAACCCGCGGCGGCGAGGCGGCCAGCAGCGAGGCTGTCTGTGCCGTACCCAAGGCGGTCAGCGGCGGAAACGAGGCTGGGTGCGGCGTGCGGGAGCTCCACCGACCCCAACATCGGGGGCGTCACGACTCGTGCGGCGGGACGGGGTGGGCTTCGCTGTCCTCACCGGCTTCGTGGCTTGGGGGCCTGGGGGAGGGAGCCGCGAATCCGGCGATTACCTGCGTGCACTGCGGTGGAGAGTAGCGATTCCGCATATTTCGGTGGAGAGCGGAGGTGGGGGGCCGGCGATGAGTTCCCTGGGACATCGCCATGGACGCACCCGCGGCGGGGGCGACGGGATGGAGTCCTCGCCGACGGCGTCCATCCTCAGAAGGGAGCGCGGTGGGGAGGTGCTCATCAAGCTCAGCCAGCTCGAGCTGTACCGCGGCGAGGGGGATCTGGCGGGTCGATGCGCCGCCGCTCCCCTTCTGCTAAGCCCGGAGGGCCCCTGCGCGTCGTGCTCACCTCCAGCACCGTCTACTGCCTCCTCTCGCATGAAGGCTCCATCATCACCACCGGGTCCGTCGTGTTCACCGTCAGCGCCGACGACGCTTCTACTCTTCAGCGTGTCTTGATCACCATCAGCGGGGTGAGAAATTTTGCCATGGTGCGGAACTTTTTGAACAGAAGTTGCCATGTCCCTGTGAAACAGTCCTTTAAGCTTGCCATGCTACACTAAAATCTGAGTAGCACACGATTTTCCCGTGACTTTTTTAGTTACTAAATTTGACATGTGAGTACAGAATTTTAGCATTATTTGATCCTACAATACATGGCAGTTCCTAATCACGATGTTTAGCAAAGCATGGCAATTTCTTAGATTATTACAAATTCTCAGGCCATGGCAACTTTACAAATTGTTAGTTCATTCACATGACATTATTTTTGATAGTTTTTGCCCTAACATCATGGCCCAACTCAGATTATTTGTTTCTAATGGTCATATGGCAAATGTAGGCTTTTTTTAGTAACTATGTGTCATACGGTCATATGGCAATGAGGTGATCATTGCATTTTAGTAACCATTTGTCATCATTTCATCAACGTGGGGGATCATTTCTGAAAGTTTCTAAAACATGGCAATATGTGAAAGTTTTCTAAAACATGGCAAACTTGCTGTCCTTCAAATAGTTTGCCGCCATTTTTTCTCAAAATGTATTTTTTAAATTTCTCTAACATCACAAACTTACTATACGAACCATGGCAAACTTAGTTAATGGATCATGGCAAGTTTAATTCAAATACCATGGCAAAATTTGTCTTATCATTTGCCAAATTTACATAAATGACATTTCTTCTTTAAAGATTTGACATGGCAAGTTTAACTCAAGTCCCATGTATAAATTTGCCATGTTTTTAGACATCTCCAAATTTGCCATGTCAAACGATCACAAAAACATGGCAAATTATGAAAGTGTCTAAAACATGGCAAACTTGCCATCCTTCAAATAGTTTTGCCACCGTTTTCTTTGAATGTATTTTTTATTTCTCTAACATTTGCAAACTTACTATATGGACGATGGCAAAATTAGTTTATGGATCATGGCAAGTTTAATTCAAGTACAATGGCAAAATTCTTTTTTGTTTTACCATTTGTGAATTTTTTTTACGTAAATGACATTTTCTTTTAAAGATTTTACATGGCAAGTTCAACTCAAGTCCCATGCATAAATTTGCCATGTTTTTTAGACATCTTGTAAATTGCCATGACAAATCGATCACTAAATCATGACAAATTCTGAAAGTTTCTAAAACATGGCAAACTTGCCATCCTTCAAATAGTTTGCCACCCATTTTCTTCAATTATATATAATTTTTTATTTCATTAACATGGCAAATTACTATGTGGACCATGGCAAAATTAGTTTATGGACCATGGCAAATTGCTTTTCATTCTTTAACATATCATTCTTGCCATGTCAATCCACTATATTGTATATACTTGCCATGTAAACAGAAATCTTTTAATTTAGATATCTCTGAAAATTGCGATGACAAATGATCTATAATTCATATACCTTTTTTTTTCTTTTCTCTTCCACACGGCAACAATTACTTTCTATGAGATCATGGCTTATTAATTTCATGGAGCATGGCATTTGTAGTTTATGCATCATGGCAAATTATCTCTCTTTTAGCAACAATGGTAAAAGAATTAGTTTCTAATGGTACATGGCAACCTAAGTTCATGGAGGTTGGCAAATGTAGTTTACGGTGCACGGCATTTTTTTATGTATTAACATGGCAAATTTACCCAAATCCCCATGGCAATATTTAACTTTTATTGCCATGGCAAGTTTTATCTTTTATTTGCCATGGCTAATTTTCCCTTATTAACATGGAAAATTTGCCTAAATTTCCATGGCAATTTTTAACTTTTATTGCCATGGCAAGTTTTACTTTTTATTTGCCATGGCTAATTTACCTTTATTAACATGGCAAATTTACCTAAATTCCCATGGCAATTTTTAACTTTTATTGCCATGACAAGTTTTACTTTTTATTTGCCATGGCTAATTTACCTTTATTAACATGGCAAATTTACCTAAATTCCCATGCCAATTTTTAACTTTTATTGACATGGCAAGTTTTACTTTTTATTTGACCTTTATTAACATGGCTGATTTTACTTTTTTTGCCATGTCAAATATATGCAAATTTTAATATGATTTTGGTTATGATCGTGGCAATTTTAACTATATGCACCATGACCAATTTTTCTTCCTTTTTGCAACATGGCAAATTTCTTTTGCATGGGACCATGGCAAATATAGTCTATGCATCATGGAAATTTTAGCGTATGGATCATGGCATTTTGTAGTCTACATTTTTATTCTATGGATCATGCCATGAGATTATAGCCTATGCATTTCTGTCATAAGATCATGGCAACATTCCGTAGGTTTTTTCATTTAGTTTTTAATACGCAATTTTTTGCCATGTACAGTGCGAAATTTACAAGTACTTTTTTTAATTCACATTCCCCCCCAAACTTGCCATGTCTTTTTTTAGAGAATAAAATTTGTAAAACTTGCCATGTGTAATTTTTTTGCATTTGTTCATATTCATCATCACAATTTTGTACTAATTTTTCTTTTTTTATCATGCATGTTTTATTTTTGTAACGTACTGGACGTACTCATTGTAAATCCTAATGTAGTATCATTTTCTGAATTTTCTGTATTGTATAGTTTTTTCTCTACTAGTTTTACATCTGTATACATTTTTCCCTATATTTTTGGTGCAATGGGATTTTTGTTTGGGCCAGGAAGCTAGTATTGGGCCTGTCTGGTCAGGCGTTCGTGCTGAGAGGTGTTCGTATCGAACAAAACAGTTCGGACGATCGCTACTCACCTGTCGAACGAAACGTTCGGTCTGGTGCCTCCCCAGACCGAACGTTCGGCCGTTATCGGCGTCCTTTTTTTTGTGTGCAGAGACGTGTCTGCCTAGGTCTTCTTCTAACCGTTAATTAAGAGTAGGTGATTTAGTTAGGACTCCTATCTGGATACATGGGACCCAGCCAAGTCCTAAGCTAATATTTGACAAATCTCAACCGTTCAATATCTGAAATTTATAATGGTTAATCTTAGCCGTTCGTTTTCTATCGTTTTAATAATATAATAGATAGATAGCAACAAATGCTTTAACTAAGTTTTTTTAAATAGCAACAATTCTGTTTTTTCTTTAAATGGCAACAAATGCTTTAACTAAGTTTTTTTAAATAACAACAATTATGTTTTTTCTTTAAATAGGAACAAATGCTTTAACTAAGTTTTTTTAAATAGCAACAATTCTGTTTTTTCTTTAAATAGCGAGAATTGCTTTAACTAAAAAAAATAGCAACAATTCTGTTTTAACTAGGGTTCATAATCTAGCACTAACCTAGCAATAATTCCGTTTTAACTAGCTAGGCTTCATAATCTAGCACTAACCTAGCACTAATTCTGTTTTAACTAGCTAGGGTTCATAATCTAGCACAATTGCTTTAACTAAATTTTTTTAAATAGCAACAATTCTGTTTGAACTAAAAAAACGTAAATAGCAACAATTTTTTTTACTAGGGTTCATAACACTAACCTAGGGTTCAAATGGCACCTAGGTTTCATAGTCTAGCACTAACCCTAGGGTATACATGGCACTAATCTAGCACTAATTAACCTAGGGTTCATATGGAACTAATCTAGCACTAAATAACCTAGGGTTCATACATATGGCAGAGAGAGAGAGCAGAGAGAGACAAGAGGGGAGGGGAGAGGAGGGGCTTACAGGGCGGCGAGGTCGATGGAGGAGGAGGAGGTTGGACTTGCGGCGACGTCGAGGAGGAGGAGGCAGGCGCGCGGCGACGTAGAGGAGGAGGCAGGCGTGGCTAGGTCGAGGAGGAGGAGGCAGGCGCGCGGCGACATCAAGGAGGAGGCAGGTGCAGCGAGGACGGGCTCCGGCGACGGTGCGAGGAGGCAAGGGTGACGAGGGCTCCGGCGACGGCGTGGAGGAGGGGAAGGGGATGGAATGGGGGGAATTGGGAAGAAAGGCCCGCGCGGTGCGGTTAACTCAAACATAGCAGTAGAACCCGCGCTACTGCTATAGCTAACTTATCAGTAGCGCCGGTTTGGGTAGCCCGCGTTACAGCTAAGTTAGCTATAGCGCGGGTCCATAAACGCGCTACTGCTATTCCTTTGATTTTTCTTTTCATTTTATCCTTTTGCTTTTTCTTTTCATTTTATTTTTCTTATTTCCTTTCTCCTTTTTCTTTTTCTTTTCATTTCCATTTCTAATCCTTTCATTTTCTTCTTTCCTTTCTCATTTTTCTATTTCTTTTCATTTTCTTTTCTTTTCCGAAAGACGACCGCGCCGGGAAGAAGGGGATTGGATACAATGTATATAACTCAGGCGACGATATATATTACACATCATTTGACCGATAACGACTAAGTGCGTACACAAAATAAATACATATATATAAATGATGGTTTCTCAGCGTCGACGTTTTCATTTCTGAGTGAGCTTCTTTCCCTTCTTGTTCACTGTCGAATAATTGAGCCCCTCGTTGTGACTTTTCCTTTTCCATGGAGTACGATCTTTCTTAGGTAATGTAGTATTGATTCTTCTTTTGACATATGCTTCATCGTCATCGTCATCTTCCCTCATCGGGTTGCCGTACTGGTCGTAGTCTTCCTCGTTGGCGACTCCATCCATTCCGATGATGTTCCTTTTGCCTCTCCTCACGACAACACGGCTGGGATTGCTCGGGTCGGTTATGAATAAGCATTGTGTCACGTGCTTAGCATGTACCCATGGCTCATTTTTTGCGATGGCGCTCACGGTAGCGCTCTTGGCGTCGGGTATAGACATGGTAGTGAAATACCGGTTTTCTCTTTCGACGTTCTTAGCCCATCTGACACGGAACATCGTCGCATCATGCAGTCCAGAGTAGTCAAGCTCCCAGATCTCTTCGACCCTTCCGTAGAATCTTTCAGTTGCGGCGTTGTCGCCGGTCATGCATTCCATCGTCACCCCTGAGTTCTGAAAATCACTGTTTATATCTTTGGCCTCCGTATAGAACGTGTATCCATTGATATCGTATACCTGATAGGTCGCAAGGTTGGCCGTGGGGCCATGTGCTAAGGCGTATATGAGCAATCCGTCCATAGAGCCCCCTTCTGGGGGATTAGCAAGAACATGCTCTTTGAACCAAGGCAGGAAAGTGGAGTTGTGCTCTCTAATAACTTTGGCGTTCGTCTTGCATATCCCCCGGTCACGGTTCTTCTTTGCGATGGTTTCTTTGTGTAGTGCCGCGAAAGGATCAACCACATCTAGGTGCTGTAGCACTACTAAGTTTGCTCTGTCAAAGTCATTGCGTCGACCCGAGTGGTCCACATGCAGTTCCCTCCGGCCGTTGGTGTGACCTTCTCCTCCGAGCCTCCCAAGGTGCTTGTTAACGGGCAAACCAACAAAAGGGTATCCGCCATATAGATAATTCTCGCAGAAAGAGGTGCACTCTTGGGTCAGATAGCCCTAGATGATGCTTCCATCCAGACGGGACATGTTACGAACGAATCCTTTGATGACCCCAGTCATTCTCTCGAACGGCATCATGTTGTGCAGGAATGTCGGCCCGAGGTCTATGATGTCGTCCACAATGTGGACACATAGATGCACCATGACGTCAAAGAACGCGGGCAGGAAGTACATCTCAAGCTCATTTAGTATCACAACGATCTCTTCCTGTAGCCTTCGGAGCTGCTTCACACTGATCGACTTTCGAGAGATAACGTCGAAGTTGCAGAGACCAATAAGCGTGTCATGGACGTGCTTCTCCATTATCCCTCTAAGGGCAACAGGAAGTATCTGCATCATCATCACATGACAGTCATGAGACTTCATCCCGCTGAACCTTTTCCTCTTGGTGTCTAGAAATCTGCTTATCTTCCCACGGTAACCGGAACTAACTTTGATTCCGGTGAGGCACTTGAAGAATTGATCGATCTCCTTCGGACTTAAGGTAAAGCAAGAAGGGGGAAATAATTCTCTTCCTTCTTGTTGACTTTCTTGCCCTTGTCCCGCGCCTCCGTCTCCGTCTCCTCCCACTTTTTACGGGGTGGCATGTGGAGATCTGCCCTGATGTTCAAATCTTCCAAGTCTCTTCTTGCCTTCGGCCCATCTTTGGTCTTATCCGGCATGTTCATTAGTGTTGCAAGCAAGCTCTCAAGGACATTCTTCGTGATATGCATTTGATCAAGGCAATGAGGCATGTCGAGTTTGGGCCAGTACTCCAAGTCCCAGAAAACAGACCTCATTTTCCATACCTTCAGCAGCGGCTCCAGCACCTTTTTCATCTTTCCCGGTGCGGGGCACTATTCCCAGTTTTTCAACAGCTCATCGATTTCAGCGCCGCTCCTCTTACGTGGAGGTCCTCAATGCTCAGCCTCACCATTGAATAGATCTCCACGGTTTCTCCACGGGTCATCCTTCGCGAGCCATCTTCGATGCCCCATGTACACGATTTTCCCAGGCCCGCCATCTTTCGTTAGCTGCTGAGACGTTGTATCATCCATGCACCGTGTGCATCCGCAATATCCGTGCCACACCTGGCCTACGACATATCGGTAACCGAGATAGTCGTGCACCATCATCATCAGCGCGGCTCTCATATAGAATAATTGCCTTTGCTGGCGTCCCATGTCTTGGCCGGTGTTTTCCATAACGTGTCTAACTCCTCTTGAAGTAGCCCCAGATACAGATTAATATTACTTCCCGGTTGTTTCAGCCCTTGAATCAGCATGCTCATGTGTATGTACTTTGACTTCATGCACAACCAGGGGGGAGGTTGTACATCCATACAAACACGGGCCATGTGCTATGGTTGGTGTTCTGGTTGCCAAATGGATTCATGCCATCGGTACTCGCACCAAGCACGATGTTCCTTGCATCACCTGCGAAATATCGATATTCGGCGTTGAATGCTCTCCACTGGCTTGCATCCGCGAGGTGTCTCAGCTTCGGATCATCTCCATCGTCGGGCTTCACCCTCTCCGCGTGCCAGCGCAGGAGCTTTGTTTCCTTAGGATCTACGAAATAACGCTGCAGACGGGGAGTGATCGGTAGGTACCATACAACTTTCTGGGGAGATTTCTTTCCGGCCTTCTTGTATCGAGAAGCATTGCACACCGGACAGTTGGTTTTTTTTGCGTGCTCCTTCTGATAAATGATGCAATCGTTGATGCATGCATGGTATCTAATGTGCGGCAGATCAAGAGGGCACACGAACTTCTTGGCCTCATCGACACTAGTAGGACACAGGTTCCCGCGGGAAGAACCTTCTTTAGATACTTGAGAAGCTCATCGAGGCTTCTGTCGGTCCATTTGTTTTTAGCCTTCGTCTTTAGAAGTTTGAGCGTGAAACTCAAGCGGGTCACCTCGGGATCGCAACCATCATACAATGGAGTCTTCGAGTCTACCTCCAGTTACTCCAGCTTGGCCTCCTCTCTAGAAGCAGCTCTGTCGCTACTCGTCTTCTTGCGAAGCAGGTCTCGAACATGAGGGTCCCGCACAATTGAACTTAGTAGCAACGAAGGCTGCGGCATGTCCGCGTCATCTCTGGCACCATTTCCGGCCTCTTCTCCGCCACCACCATGTCCGGCCCCTTCTCCGCCGCCATGTCCGGCCTCTTCTCCACCGCCATTATCGGTCATCTCTTTGTCTGGCCCCATGTCGTCATTGGCTGCCCCATCGGTGTCCTCATCCTCATCATCTTCACTTATTGATAACCCACAAGTATAGGGGATCGCAACAGTTTTCGAGGGTAGAGTATTCAACCCAAATTTATTGATTCGACACAAGAGGAGCCAAAGAATATTTGCAAGTATTAGCAGTTGAGTTGTCAATTCGACCACACCTGAGACTAAATATCTGCAGCAGAGTGATCAGTACCACAGTAGTATGATAGTTTGGTAGCAGTAGCAATAATAGTAACGGTAACAGCAATAATAGTAGCAATTGTGACAGAGGTAGCAACAGTAGTAACTTAGCAAGAACAATATGTGAAAAGCTCGTAGGCATTCGATCGGTGATATTCGTTGGATAACATTCATCATGTAACAGTCATAACCTAGGGCGACACAGAACTAGCTCCCATTCATAAATGTAATGTAGGCATGTATTCTGTATATAGTCATATGTGCTTGCGATAAGAACTTGCATGACATCTTTTGTCCTACCCTCCCGTGGCAACGGGGTCCATAAGGAAACTAAGGGATATTAAGGCCTCCTTTTAATAAAGAACCGGAACAAAGCATTAACACATGGTGAATACATGAACTCCTCAAACTATGGCAATCACCGGAAAGAATCCCAATTATTGTCACCTTGGGGTATGCGGATCATAACACATAGCAGGTTCATATAAATTGCAAGATTGGATCAAGAACACAAATATATTCATGAAAACATAAATGGTTGAGATCTGGAATTATGGCACTCGGGGCCTAGTGACAAGCATTAAGCATAGCAAAGTCATAGCAACATCAGTCTCAGAACATAGTGGATTCTAGGGATCAAGCCCTAACAAAACTAACTCGATTACATGATAAATCTCATCCAACTCATTACCGTCCAGCAAGCCTACGAAGGAATTACTCACACCCGGCGGTGAGCATCATGAAATTGGTGATGAAGGATGGTTGATGGTGACGATGCCGGAAGATCCCACTCTCCGGAGCCACAAACGGACTCCAGATCTGGCCTCCCGATGAAGAACAGGAGGTGGCGGCGGCTCCTTATCGTGAAACGCAATAAAACTTCCTATCCTATTATTTTCTTCTGGAAACTGAATTTATAGCGTTGGAAATAGGTCAGACGAAGCCACGTGGGCCCCACAAGGTACCAGGGCACGCCAGGGGGGGGGGGGTGGCGTGCCCTGGTGCCTCGTGGGCACTGGGTGTCCCCCCTCCAGTGGGTCTTGGTGCCAGTATTTTTTATATATTCCATAAAAAATCACCAAAAAGTTTCATCTAATTCCAAGAACTTTGATTTTCTGCACAAAAACAACACCATGGCAATTCTGCTGAAAACAGCGTCATTCCGGGTTAGTTCTATTCAAATCATGCAAATTAGGGGCCAAAACAAGAGCAAAAGTATTTGGAAAAGTAGATACGACGGAGACGTATCAACTCCCCCAAGCTTAACTCATTGCTTGTCCTCAAGCAATTCAGTTGACAAACTGAAAGTGATAAAGAAAAACTTTTACAAACTCTTTTGTTCTTGTATCTATATATATGCTTAAGTAGTGCCCAAGTTTTCAGCAAAGATTATAACTAACCATGCAAATGATAACTTTTAGAAATTATATTCACTCATATCTATGGCATAATCAACTAGCGAGCAATAATAAGATATCTCAAATGCCAACACTTTGTCAAAACAATCATGATATAATATGACAACATGGTATCTTGCTAGCCCTTTCTGAGACCACAAAACATAAATGCAGAGCACCTCCAAAGTTCAAGTAGCGACTAAACATTGTAATTCAAGGTAGAAGAGATCAAGTCATGATGCACACAACATTAACTATACTCAATGCACGAGAATGACAATAGTGCTCTCAGGTCTGGTGATTGTTTGAGAAGGTGATGACTCAACAATAAAAGTAAAATAACATAAAAGTAAATAGATAGGCCCTTCGCAGAGGGAAGCATGGATTTGCAGAGGTGCCAGAGCTAGAAGCTTAAATCAGAGATAAATAAAGTTTTGGGAGGTATGCCTTTCCTGTCAACGTCACGACCGAGAGTTTCCAATATCTTCCATGCTAAACACATTAGCGGTGGTTCCCAAGTGGTAAAGTAAAGTTTACTCCCCCTCCACCAACAATCACAAGCCATGGCTAGCCGAATCCTCGGGGGCCCTCCATACCAACAACTTTCCGGGGGAGTTTGTTTTATTATTTTGCAATTTTAATTATGGGACTGGGCATCCCAATTACCAGCCCCTCTCGTCCAATGACAAGTCAGTAAACACTCATCATGAGAATAACCCGCTTATCATGGAAGATACTGACCGCCCCTTGTCGCTCCAAGAGCGGTATGGGCACACAAAACAGATGTTCATTTGAATATTTAGAGGTGGCACATGCAAATTTACTTAGAACGGCAGGGTAATACCGCATATGGGTAGATATAGTGGACTCATCTGGAATAACTTTGGTTTAGGGGTTTTGATGCACAAGCAGTATTCCCGCTTAGTACAGGTGAAGGCTAGCAAATAGGTTGAGAAGCGACCAGCTAGAGAGCGAAAATGGTCATAAACATGCATTATGAATAATCAACATTGAATACTAGCATGAGTAGGATATAAGCACCATGAACATAAATATCATAGAGGCTATGTTGGTTTTGAATCAACTACATGCGTGAACATGTGCCAAGTCTAGCCACTTGAAACATTCAAAGGAGGATACCATATCATCATACTATATCACAATCATTTTAATGCATGTTGACACTCAAGATAAATCACTATCCACTCCTAGCTACTTAAGCATGGCATGAGCAACTATAATCTCTAATTGTCATCATAAACATGTTTAATCATAATATGCTGAATCATGGATACTGAGTTAAACATATTTACAAAAACAAAGAACAAGTTGAGTTCATACCCGCTTTTCCTTGCCACAGTCACTTCATCAAATCATCGTCATTATTGCCTTTCACTTGCACGAACGAATCATATGAAAATAATAATAGTGCAAGAGTGATGTTGACTAAGCTGGAATCTGCAAGCATTCTATTCAAAAGGGGAAGACAAGGTAAAATGGGCTCTTTGTTAGATTAATAATAATGCATATGAAAGACACTCAACATTTTCATCGTGGTCTTCTCCTCACAACGACTCAACAAAAGAAAAGAATTTTAGAGAAACACACCGAAATATTTTTGGAGTTTTTAGTTTTCTGAAGAAAGCTAATTAAAGAAGAAAACGAAAAGCGAGAAAAGAAAGCTATTTACACGGGAGAACTCCCAACAAGCAAAAAAAGAAACGGGAAATCTTTTTGGGTTTTCTTTTAATATTACGAAACTACGACTAATTAAACTAGAAAGAAAAACCGAAAAGAATCGAGAAATGTTTTTGGATTTTCTCAAAGTTTTCAAACACACAAAATGAAAGCGAGAAAATAAAACTAGCATGGATTATATAATGAAAAAGTATGAACACCGACAAGTAGAATGAATGTGTATGAACATGAATGTAATGTCGGTGAGAGATACGTACTCCCCCAAGCTTAGGCTTTTGCCTAGCTTGGTCTATGGCCATCCGTAGTAGCCATCCGGTCCCATGTGAAAGTCCTGAGGCGGCGGCACCCGAGCGTCCCAATCTCGGGGCTCCTCCTCTGCCGTTGCCAACGCATTCCGGTAAGCAATGATGTCCAGTGGCATCACAGTATATCCGTTCCTGGCATGAGAATCAAACAAAGCAGGTGCAGGCAACGGAATAATATCACGAGTATCCTCACTAAAAACCAAGTTATAACGAATGTTGTGAGGAGGCTCAGGAGTATCAGTAAAGTGCTGGTCCCTCATGAACTGGTGATCTAAGTAAACTCTAGGCAACGGGTAATCATGAGGGCGTATGTTAACATTAAAACGTCTCGCCAAGCGAGTAGCATAAATACCACCATGAATTTTACCCCTAGTTCTATTAGTGTGTAAGCGGCGTGCAATGATAGCTCCCAGGTTATAAGTGTTGTCATTATGCAGTGCGCGGCGTAAAATGGCAAAGTCAGGTGCAGCAAGCGCACTACCTTGCTCCCTAGCAATCATGCATTTCCATAAGAATAAAGCGAAGTAATGAACAGAGGGAAACTGCAAGCTAGTGGCTCGGGCTTTCGACACGCCCCTTTCCTCTCCCACAGTCAAAGTGTGGAGGAAACCCTCACACTTTTCCGGTCGAGGTTCTCTAATTTCCCCGTCAAAGGGAATCAAACATATCTCACAAAATTCAGCCAGAGGTATCTGATAATGTTCAGCATATAAATCAAAGTGCACCTCAGGGGGGTCGAGCCTACTCAGAAAATCAAAGTTTTGCACAAAGGAATTTGTAAGGATGTGGTGCTGGTCACACTCATCTGCGAGGAAGTCGGTCAATCCGGCATTAGCAACGAATTGTGCGAACTCTTGGTAGAATCCGGCTTCGTTCATGAAGGCATTGTGCGGCCATTCGCACGGCCGGACCTCCGTCCTACGCGGAATGTTGAGGTCACTATCCGAGGACTCCCCAAGGACTCCCTTGGCATTCCGCTTCGAGGAACTCCTCCGGAAGATATTTATTTTCCTAAGAACAATTTTCTGAAAAAATTTGGGTCACAAAAATGATATCAATAGAACTTCACGAAATTGATAGCAACTACTCATATGGATGTCTTGAGGCTATATCAAGCATTCAAACTATTTGGAACTCAAAGAATTCAACATGCAAGCTCATTTTCTGTAGCACCAATAGTAGCTAATTATGCTAAATATAATCCACTAGAACAAAAACAAATTGGAGTAATGGAGGAGTCACATACCAAGGAGCAATCCCCCAAAACAGTTTCGGAAACGGAGCTCCGAGCAAAGAGATCAAAAATTTCAGTTTTGTGAGCGAGAACACGAGAGAGAGAGCTACCAGGAATTTTTGCTAGAGGTAAGAGATGAAGTGAGCTGAAGGAATAAGTGAGGGGGTCCCTATGGGACCCACGAGGTACCTAGGCGCGCCAGGGGGGGTGGCGCGCCCTGGTGCCTCGTGGGCACCTGGGGCACCCCCCTGGTATGTGTTCAGTGCCAAAAATTATAAAATATTACACAAAAATTCAAATCAAAATTTTATTGCATTTTGAGCACTTTTATTTCTGGGCACTTTTTTATTGCACGGATAAATCAGAAAACAGGATAATCATGGTATTTTATTGCATTTAACCAAAAATAAAAGAAAATAAAAAAAATGGGTACAGAAAGTTGTGCTTACTAAATTCATCGACCACATGCCTCTCAAAAAGAATCCGTTAATAAGGTTGATCAAGTCTTATTAACAAACCATTTCTGAGTAACATGAAACCGAAGAACTTTCGGATAACACTAAGTTACCTCAACGGGGATATGCATCTCCCCGACGATAAGAGTTTCATATTTCTTTTTAATAGTAGGAAGAGGGATTTGGAAACTTCCGATGGTAATTGTCGGAGTCTTTTCAATAATATGAATACCATTCACTTGAAATTGTTTCTTCGAAAAGTGCTCCGTATGTTCATTACCATTGATATGAAAAGTGACCTTGCTTTTGTTGCAATCAATAACAGCCCCTGCAGTATTCAAGAAGGGTCTACCAAGGATAATCGACATATTATCATCCTCAGCCATATCAAGTATAACAAAGTCTGTCAGGATAGTAACATTTGCAACTACAACGGGCACATCCTCACAAACACCGATAGGTATGGCAGTTGATTTGTCAGCCATTTGCAATGATATTTCAGTGGGAGTGAGTTTATTCAAATAAAGTCTTTTGTATAAGGAGAAAGGCATAACACTAACACCGGCTCCTAAATCACACAAAGCAGTTTTGACATAATTTCTTTTAATAGAGCATGGTATAGTTGGTATTCCTGGATCTCCTAGTTTCTTAGGTACTCCATCCTTAAAAGAATAATTTGCAAGCATGGTGGAAATTTCAGCCTGAGGTATCTTTCTTTTATTTGTGACAATGTCTTTCATATATTTAGCATAAGGAGGCATCTTTATAATATCAGTCAAACGAGTACGCTAAAAGACTGGCCTAAGCATTTCAGCAAAGCGTTCAAATTCTTCCTCATCCTTTTTCTTAGATGGTTTAGGAGGAAAGGGCATGGGTTTTTGAACCCATGGTTCTCTTTCTTTACCATGTTTTCTAGCAATGAAGTCTTTTTTATCATAACGTTTATTTTTAGGAGGTGGGTTATCAAGATCAACAGCAGGTTCTATTTCAACATCATTATCAGGTTCTTTATCGTTATCTGGTTGGATGTCCACATGAGCATCATCATTATTATTATCATCAGGTGGTTGTTTATTACCAGATTGCGTTTCAGCATCAGAAATAGAAACATCATTACTATCTTCCAAGGGTTTTTCTACCTCAGGTTCACTAGAAGTATGCAAAGTCCTATCATTTTTCTTTTTCTTTTTCTTTTTAGATGGACTAGGTGCATCAACATTAATTCTTTCAGAATCTTGTTCAATTCTTTTTGGGTGACCTTCAGGATAAAGTGGCTCCTGAGTCATTCTACCTCCTCTAGTCATAACCCTAACAACATGATCATTCATATTGTTATTCATTTCATTAAGCAATTCACTTTGAGATTTAGCAACTTGTTCTAATTGGGTTTGAACCATAGATGCATGTTTACTCACTCCTTTAACATCATTAGCAATTCTAAATAACAAGTCACTCAAGCGATCAATCATGTAGGCATTTCGTTTCAGTTGTTTCATAACATTTGCATTAAAATGATCTTGCTTAATAATATAATTGTCAAATTCATATAAGCATTAACTTGGAGGTTTGTTGTAAGAAATATCACCTTCATCAAATTTTATAAGAGAATTTACCTCTACTACCTGTGGCGGTGTGTCAAGACCATGTAGTTCTTCAATAGGTGGCAGATTCTTAATATCCTCAGCTTTAATACCTTTTTCCTTCATACATTTCTTTGCTTCTTGCATATCTTCAGGACTGAGATGTAAAATACCCCTCTTCTTCGGAGTGGGTTTGGGCGGTGGTTCAGGAAGTGTCCAATCATTATCATTCTTCAATATATTATTCAATAATTCTTCAGCTTGTTCAATAGTATTTTGCCTGAAAACACAACTAGCACAACTATCTAGGTAGTCCGTAGAAGCATCGGTTAGTCCATTATAGAAGATATCAAATATTTCATTTTTCTTAAGAGGATGATCAGGCAAAGCATTAAGTAATTGAGAAGCCTCCCCCAAGCTTGAGGGAGATTCTCTTCTTCAATTTGCACAAAGTTAAATATTTCCTGTAAGGCAGCGTGTTTCTTATGAGCAGGAAAATATTTTTCAGAGAAGTAGCAAATCATATCCTGGGGACTACGCACACATCCATGAGCAAGAGTATTATACCATTCTTTAGCATCACCCTTTAATGCGAAAGGAAATAATTTAAGAATATAATAATAGCGAATTTTTTCCTCATGAGCAAATAGGGTGGCTATATCATTTAATTTAGTAAGATGTGCCACAACAGTTTCAGTTTCATAGCCATGGAAAGGATCAGATTCTACCAACTTAATCAACTCAGGGTGAATAGAGAATTCATAATCCTTATCAGTAACAAATATGGGGGAGGTTGCAAACTTAGGATCATATTTCATTTTCTCCCGCATAGATTTTTCTTTCATTTCAGCAACCAGTTTTATGACTTCATGTCTATCGTTACAAGCAAGAATGGCTCTAACTGTCTCCCTATCAAAGCATTGTTCATCAGGTGTTTCAACTCTAGTAGGAGAGCTAGGCATAATAGGTGAATCATAATTCTCAAGAGTTTCAGCATCTTCAATTTCTTTAGCCTTAGCAATTTGTTCAGTAAGAAATTCACCAACTGGCACATCATTATCAAACATAGTGCTAGCATCATCATGAGTGTCATTCATGGCAGAAGTGGTATCATCAATAACTTGCGACATATCAGAATTAATAGCATGTGGTGGTGTTGCAAGTTTACTCAAAACAGATGGTGAATCAAGTGCAGAGCTAGATGGCAGTTCCTTACCTCCCATCGTCTTAGAGGGAACGATCTTGGTCTTAGCGTCTTTCAGATTCTTCATAGTGATCAACAGATATAAATCCCAAGTGACTTAGCAAATAAAGCTATGCTCCCCGGCAACGGCGCCAGAAAAAGGACTTGATAACCCACAAGTATAGGGGATCGCAACAGTTTTCGAGGGTAGAGTATTCAACCCAAATTTATTGATTCAACACAAGGGGAGCCAAAGAATATTTGCAAGTATTAGCAGTTGAGTTGTCAATTCAACCACACCTGAGACTAAATATCTGCAGCAGAGTGATCAGTAGCACAGTAGTATGATAGTTTGGTAGCAGTAGTAATAATAGTAACAGTAACAATAACGGTAACAGCAATAGTAGTAGCAATTGTGACAGCAGTAGCAATAGTAGTAACTTAGCAAGAACAATATGTGAAAAGCTCATAGGCATTGGATCGGTGATATTCGTTGGATAACATTCATCATGTAATAGTCATAACCTAGGGCGACACAGAACTAGCTCCCATTCATCAATGTAATGTAGGCATGTATTCCGTATATAGTCATACGTGCTTGCGATAAGAACTTGCATGACATCTTTTGTCCTACCCTCCTGTGACAGCGGGGTCCATAAGGAAACTAAGGGATCTTAAGGCCTCCTTTTAATAGAGAACCGGAACAAAGCATTAACACATGGTGAATACATGAACTGCTCAAACTATGGCAATCACCGGAAAGAATCCCAATTATTGTCACCTTGGGGTACGCGGATCATAACACATAGCAGGTGCATATAACTTGCAAGATCGGATCAAGAACACAAATATATTCATGAAAACATAAAGGGTTCGGATATGGAATCATGGAACTTGGGCCCTAGTGACAAGCATTAAGCATAGCAAAGTCATAGCAACATCAGTCTCAGAACATAGTGGATCTAGGGATCACGACCTAACAAAACTAACTCGATTACATGATAAATCTCATCCAACTCATCACCGTCCAGCAAGCCTACGAAGGAATTACTCACTCCCGGTGGTGAGCATCATGAAATTGGTGATGAAGGATGGTTGATGATGACGATGCCGGAAGATCCACCTCTCCGGAGCCCCAAACGGACTCCAGATCTGGCCTCCCAATGAAGAACAGGAGGTGGCAGCGGCTCCGTATCGTGAAAAGCAATAAAACTTCCTCTCCTATTTTTTTCTTCTAGAAACTGAATTTATAGCGTTGGAATTAGGTCAGACGGAGCCACGTGGGCCCCATGAGGTACTAGGGCGCGCCAAGGGCGGTGGCGCGCCCTGGTGCCTCGTGGGCACTGGGTGGCCCCCCTCCATTGGGTCTTGGTGCCAGTATTTTTTATATATTCCATAAAAATTCTCCCAAAAGTTTCATCTAATTCCAAGAACTTTGATTTTCTGCACAAAAACAACACCATGGCAATTCTGCTGAAAAAAGCGTCAGTCCGGGTTAGTTCCATTCAAATCATGCAAAGTAGGGGCCAAAAGAAGAGCAAAAGTGTTTGGAAAAGTAGATACGACGGAGACGTATCACTTATCCACTGAGTATAACCATCCATGAAACCAGTCATGAGCAGGTGCGCCTTCAAACGACCATCCTTATAGGGGTCGAGCCAGACTCCTCCTTTGCATCTTCGGCACGGACATAAAATCTCTGTCCGGTTATTTTCATACATGTCCTGCACCGCCGATCACAACCACCTTTCCACCATCGTTCCACTCACCATCATGATCGCCTGCGCGGTAATAATAAGCAAAATGATTATAAAAACGCATGCATGCATCAAAGTCATACAAAAATTCGGCACGACCTTCCGTAAAAATAGGACATATAGAGTTTGCCCAAAATTAGCCGAAACGGAAATAAATCGACATTTCGGCAAAACATAGGAAGCTCACGCACAATTAAATGGATAAATCTAGTTGGGGACATAGAAAGGTCACTTCATTAAATGGGTAGATCTACAAAGCTAGTTGGGGAAGGAGATGGCTCTAACTAGTGGAGGGGTGGAAAAGTGAGGAAAAGAAAAAGGGGTTGCATTAATGGAGGTGTGGTGTAGTTAGGGGCATTAAAGAGAGAGAAAGAGAGGTAGGAGAAGAAAGAGAGTAATGGTGGGAGAAGCAAGGTGAGGAATAAGCAAAGTGAGGGAGAGAGGAGGGGAGGGCAAAGTGAAGGGAGAGAGGAAGGGGGAGGTGGGAGAGGGTTCAAAAGGTGGCTGCTGCGCCTTAGCAGCAGCGCGGGCCAGAAAACGGCGCTACTACTAAAGCGTTAGCAGTAGCGCGGTCCTACAGGCCGCGCTGCTGCTAAGCGGGGCCCACCATGTGGCACAGTACAACATTAGTTGCAGCGGTGGGTCTGCAACACGCGCTACTGCTAAAGTTTTAGCACTAGCGCGCTTAAGGCGGGCCGCGCTACTACTATACATAGCCTGGTGGCTAAGGGGGGAGGGCTCACATAGCAGTAGCGCCTTTTGTCTCGGCCGCGCTACTGCTAAATGGATATCAGTAGCGCCTAAGCATTAGCCGCGCTACTGTAAATTAGCAGTAGCGCGTTCCACAAAACCGCGCTACTGATAAGCCTCCACCTATAAGGTTTTCCCTAGTAGTGTGTTATCCTCGGAGATCAATCCGATGTAATCTTCTTTTGTGGTGTGTTTGTTGGGATCCGATGAATTGTGGGTTTATGATCAGATTATTCATTGAAAGTAATTGAGTCTTTTCTGAACTTTATTATGCATGCTTATTATAGCTTCGTATTTCTCTCCGATCTACCCATTTGGTTTGGCCAACAAGATTGATTTATCTTCAGTGGGAGAGGCGCTTTGTAGTGGGTTCAATATTGCGGTGTCCTCACCTCGTGACAGAAGGGGTAGCGAGGCACGTATTTGTATTCTTACCACTAAGGGTAAAACGACGGGGTTCAATCATATTGCTTGGTTTTATTCTGTCTACATTATGTCATCATACTTCATGCATTACTCTGTTTGTTATGAACTTAATACGTAGAGAGGCAAGCATAGAAGCGCTCTCGAAGTGGAGTAATAGTAGTAGATGCAGAATCGTTTCAGTCTACTTGTCACGGACATAATGACTATATACATGATCATTGCCATGAATAACATCATAACTATGAGCTTTTCTATCAATTCCCCTACAGTAATTTGTCTACCCACCGTATGCTATTATTATGAGAGAGAAGCCTCTAGTGAAAACTATGGCCCCCGGGTCTACTTTTATCATATTACAAAAACGAAAATTACCTTCCTGCAATTTTACTTCTTTTATTTTACTTTTCAATTTATCTATCTACCATTATCAGATTTCATCCTTGCAAGTAACGAGTTCAAGGGAATTGACAACCCTCTTGCCCGTGTTGGGTGCAAGTATTTGCTCTTGTGTGTGTAGGTGCTGTTCACTAGGCATTTGTGTGGTTCTCCTATTGGTTCGATAACCTTGGTTCTCACTAAAGGAAATACTATCCTCTACTATATTGCTTCACCCTTCCTCTTCGGGGAAAATCCCAACGCAGCTCACAAGTAGCAAAAAGAATTTCTGGCGCCGTTGCCGGGGAGACATCATCAAATACCTACAGGTTTCTTCACACAAATTATCATTTACTTGCTCTACTTTTTATTTGCCTTTATTTGCTTTTATTAGTCTTGTTATAAAAAAATCAAAAAAACAAAAATATTTTATTTTGCTAGTTTGCTATCTTGTTTGCTTTGCCACTATGTCTCAAGAAAATACTAAGCTGTGTGACTTCTCGAATACTAATAACAATGATTTTATTAGTACTCCAATTGCTCCTTCCGCCACTAGTGCGGAGTCATAAGATATTAATGCTGCATTGCTAAATCTTATTATGAAAGAACAATTTGCTGGAACTCCTAATGAAGATGATGTATCCCATCTTAATAGCTTCGCTGAATTATGTGATATGCAAAAGAAAAAAGATGTGGATAATGATATTGTTAAGTTGGAATTATTTCCTTTCTCGCTAAGAGTCTAGTAGGTTCCATCAACGTTGAGTTTTCTTTCGAAACCCAATCCTTCCTTTCGAGGATTTTTGTGCAATATTGACTTCTTGAGCACATCACAGAGTGTTTGATGCCCTTTGAGGATCTTTAGCATTCCTGTCTCAAGCAAGTTCTTTAGCCTGCAATTTTCATCAGATATAGTAACAAATTCCTCGGAAGAGGGGTTAGAAGTATCAATCGTAGTGGTTGCAATATTCTCGATCACAGCATTGGATGTTTCAGCATATGAATCAGCATTGCTACGTTCTAGGCATTTTGAGCAAGGAGGCACAAAATCATCTGGAAGGTTGTTAGATTGCTCAGCGAAGAGAGAGGCTTTTTCTTTCGCAAGCACGTTATAAGACTCTTTCAGTGACTCGAGTTCTTGATTCCTGCTAAGGAATTCATCTGATAGACTCTTGTAGTCGACTGCAAGAGAATCATACCGTTTGGAAAGATCACCAATCGTTGAAGAAAAAGCATCATGCTTTTCAGTCAACTCTTGATTCTTCTCCATCTCTTCGACCAGTAATCCTTCGGTTTTCCTGAGATTCATCTCAAGTTTCTCAAGCTCATCTTGTTGAGATTTTGCAATCTTAACAAGTTTAGCAAAGGCAATGTATTCAGAGGAATATTCAGTAATAGATTTTTGGTGCTTTGCCGATACCTGATCCTTTGAGGTTTTTTCCATGAGACAGAGTGCGATAGGTTCATCATCACTTGAAGCATTATCATCAGCATCTGATTCGAGAGATTTCTCGGATGATTCATCAGCGACGAATGCATTGCCTCTTCCTTGTCTTTGGTAAAGCTCTTCGTCTTCGGATTCGGATTCGGATGTTTCATCTTTAGATTCCATATTCATTTCAGCACACACTCTAGTCAGCTGTGATATTTTCTTCATATTAGATTCAATGGTCGCTCTGGTTTGCACGTCAGTGACTGGTCTCGTCGAAGAAGATGCGACAGATTCATTTGTCTTCGAGAGCTTAGTGTGACGATCCACTCGAGTGAATCCAGAGCAGGGAAGATAAATCCATCTGCTGCTAGGTTTTTCATCTTGCTCCCAGCAAGGAGAGTCTGTGATGTAGTGACCGAATTGTTTACACTTGAAGCATTTTATTTCTTTCGGAGGTAATCTTCTTGAAGATTCAGGCAAGTCTACTTCGTCATCATTTGTGAGACACAGATTTTGTCTTCTGAGATCACCAAGTCTTTCAGTGAGCATTTCGAGTTCTCGTGTGATAGAGTGCTGATTCTCAACATCTTCTTCCTGTGAACTGCCATAGTGTGAAAGAATTTCCCCTTCGCTTTCCGAAGAAGATTCTTGATGCCCATTTTCAAGTTCCATCTTTTCTTCGTGAATAGACAACAGCGTCATGACCTCGACGTAGTGAAGTTCTTGATAGTCTGGTCTTTGCTTGATTTCAGCCACGATTGGATCGAAGGTTGCATCAAGAGCACTCAGCAGCTTATTGACCACATCTCTATCGGTGATATCTGTTACTTCTCGTTGATGAAGTCTTTCAACAATATTTGTCAACCGATCGGTGAGTTCCATAGCACTTTCCTTACGAAGACTCCTGAAACCAGCAAACATGGCTCAAAGCATATCTGTGTGTTGATCTGTTCTGGCAATGAATTCTCCATGAACATCCTTGATGGCATCCCAGAGTCAAGCTTTCGGAACTGAATGAAAATGTCTTTCAAGATACTGTCACAGATAATATCTTTTGCTTGAGCATTCAATCGCATTCTAGCTTTGTCATCAAAAGTAGGAGCATCAGGGTGCTGAACAGTGTACCCATTTTCCACAATCTGCCAAAGTTCAATGTTGATGGCTTGAAGTCTGATTGTCATTCGCTCTTTCCAGTAGACATAATCATTTCCATCGTAGATAGGAAACCTTTCAGAGTGCGAGGATCTACCTGCAAACGACATACTCAAAATTCCAAGGTTGTTAGACCTTTAATAAACAGAGACAGGGAGAAATTGGCTCTGATACCAATTGTTAGAACCGAGAGTATATCGACCAGAGGGGGGGAGAATGGGAGATTCAAAAATTCTTGCGAATGTTTTGAAATGATCCCAAACACAGCAGCGGAAATAAGGATTGGTAGACAAGCACTTAAGCAAGCACGCTGAAAAGGAACAAATCTATCGAAGTAGGTAGCAGTAATTGATCGAGCGAAGAATATCACAGGTTTGACAGGTATGATGATAATGCAATATATGAACAGATGCAGTAGCACGAGGGAGAACTAGATATGAACTATGATGGAAATGCACTGGAAATGGTAACAAGGTGAATGGATTCGGTATAGAATGAAATCACGCTGAGATGCAGAAGTACGAAAATAAATTAACGGGGACGACCGAAATGGATGATGAGAATGCGAAAGATAAGTAACAAGCTATGATTGATCAGATAAACTATTGACACAGAGCACAAAAGTAAACTGCTGAAGGAAATGCAGTAAAATAGATTGAACCAGTGGTGCTCGATGGCGAAAGATGAATTTGGTAGACCAGTTCGCCCTTCTGCCAAAGGACTACATCTGGTTGGAGGGGTTGTGATTTAACACAAAAGATAAACTCTCTTTGCCCTATTCTCCTTCAACTCGGAGCTGATCAGACTCCAGTTGATTTCACTCGTGGTAGATACTTGTCGGCGATCTCCAAACCTTCGATAGACTTCTTCGCAAACCACAATGACTCTTGGTTGCTGAAGATCTTGCTCGGTGAAGACAATTACTCTTCGACACTCGAGCCGACACCTATCCGTCTAGAGAGTGTGCAACTCTCAAGAGTAATAGGTACAAGAACTCTAACTCAGAACTACTGTGATGCTCAACCACTGTCTAAGTTTTAGGCTCTTGATTTTTCTCTCGGTGGATCTTAAACTCAAATTACTCGGAGAGGGGATGCTCAAACAATCTTCTCAGAAATCTTAAGCGGAGCAGCCAACGGGCAACATTGGAGCGGGGTGGCTATTTATAGCCGCAGCCTTCCCTGAAGGGAAAAGACCAAATTGGACATGTAGAGCAGCCAACGGCCGAACGACACGAGTCCAACGGTCGGAAATTGAGCACAACGGTAACATTACTTGCGGAGCAAGTAATGCTAACTCCTCAGTTCGAAAAGATATCTCCTGCAGCACCGAAGAACAACGTCTTCTACTGGCAGGTAATCATTCGAATCATAAAGAGATTTCTCTCAGTCTCGCATAGGTTTGGGCTAAGCATCATAGTGGATCTAAGCTTCGAGAACCTATACCCCTCTTAATAGTACGGAGGTCCTATGACTCAAATGAATGAAAGAAGAACAACGAAAAGAATGCTACGTCTTCACTTCGTCTTTGTCTTCCATCGCTGCAGTCAATTTTCTTCGGACACAATCACCGAACCAATTGCTTTGCGTCAGCAATAAATTTTCGAGGGGTTAACTCCTTCATATCAATCTTCTCGTCTACAAGACTTCTTTGGATGTAGCTCATTTCTCTCTACTGTGCAGATATTCTTCGGTGAAGTTCTTCGATCTTGACACCGGAGACAACATTTTCTTCGGCACTGCATGGACTATTTCTCTCTGTGTGCACTAGCAAACAAATCAGTCCATGCCTGTTACTGTCAACAATCTCCAAAACACAATGGGGGCAAATATTGCACCAACAGGAGGGACACCTTTTTACCTCTACTCTTTCTTCTTTTCTTCTTCTTCACCACATCATGTGTGAGTTTAATCAATTTTTCCGAGCTTCTTATTGATGAGATTGGTTGAATAGGAAGCTCCTCCTCGTCACCTATTTCATCACGAGAGAAAATAGGAGGGAAAGTGGAAATATTTACCCTTGCATTAGTGTTCCTTTTATATTCTATTGGTTTTCCCGTCTTTCTATAGTTGGCAATATAAGAATTCTCATTGCAATTTACCATACAAAACATATAGATTTCCTTTAGATTAGTTTCAATGTTGTCTGTGAGAATGAATACTTCAAACCAACTATTTTTATGTGTCAATTCTTCACACCCCAAAAATAGATAATGCTCATTATATAGTTCAAGGGCGGTCAAGTCATTACAATATTTAGCCATGATTCGATCATGAAAGAGTATGCATTGGAAATTAAGGTGACCAACTTTATTGCAAAGTTCACAAGTAATAGGATAAAGAGAACATAATTTTGTAGCAAATTCATCTATCACTTTGAGCAAGAAATTGGTTCTATCATGTTTATGCTTCTTACAAAATCTATCATCCTTATAAGGCATGTCTTCACAAACTTTATGCACTCCACAAAAATTGACATGCTTATAAGAAACATTTTTGTCATGACTAGTGCAATCATCATTAGTATTTTGGATATTCATAGAATTCATACTAACAACATTGCAATCATGCTCATCATTCAAAGATTTTATGCCAAACATTGTATTGAATTCTTCTTCTATCAATTGAGCACAATTTTCCGATCCATCATTTTCAAGAAAGACATTATAAAGATGAATAATATGAGGCAACCTCAATTCCATTTTTTTTGTAGTTTTCTTTTATAAACCAAACAAGTGATAAAAGAAGAAAATAAAAGATTCAATTGCAAGATCTAAAGATATACCTTCAAGCACTCACCTCCCCGGCAACGGCGCCAGAAAAGAGCTTGATATCTACTACGCATCTTTATTCTTGTAGACTCGTGTAGGGCCTCCAAGCGCAGAGTTTTGTAGGCAGTAGCAATTTTCCCTCAAGTGGATGACCTAAGGTTTATCAATCCGTGGGATGTGTAGGATGAAGATGGTCTCTCTCAAACAACCCTGCAATCAAATACAAGAAATCTCTTGTGTCCCCAAGACACCCAATACAATGGCAAATTGTATAGGTGCACTAGTTCGGCGAAGAGATGGTGATACAAGTGTAGTATGGATAGTAGATATAGGTTTTTGTAATCTGAAAATATAAAAACAGCAAGGTAGCAAGTGACAAAACGGAGCACAAATGTATTGCAATGCTTAGAAACAAGTCCTAGGATTCATACTTTCACTAGTGCAATCTCTCTACAATGCTAACATAATTGGATCATATAACAATCCCTCAACGTGCGATAAAGAATCACTCCAAAGTTCCTATTCGTGGAGAACATAAGATAGAAATTGTTGTAGGGTATGAAACCACCTCAAAGTTATTCTTTCCGATCGATCTATTATGCCCTCCCTATAAGTGTCACGAACAGCCCTAGAGTTCGTACTAAAATAACAACATATGATACGCATCAACCAACTCTAATGTCACCTAGATACTACAATGTCACCACAAGTATCCGTGAGTTGATTATTCGATATGCATCAAACAACTTCAGATTCATAATATTCAATCCAACACAAATAACTTCAAAGAGTGCCCCAAGATTTCTACCAGAGAAAGTAGGACGAAAACGTGCATCAACCCCTATGCAGAGATTACCCCAATGTCACCTCAGGAATCCGCGAGTTGAGTGCCAAAACATATATCAAGTGAATCAATATAATACCCCATTGTCACCACGGGTATTCATATGCAAGACATACATCAAGTGTTCTCAAATCTGAAATATTCAATCCGACAATAATGAAACCTCATAGGGAAAAGATTCGATTCATCACAACAAGGATAGAGATTGAAGAAACACCATATGATCCAACTATATTGTTAGGACCGAGAATATATCGACCAGAGGGGGGTGAATGGGAGATTCAAAAATTCTTGCGAATGTTTTGAATCGATCCCAAACACAGCAGCGGAAATAAGGTTCGGTAGAAATGTACTTAATCAAGCACGCTATTGAGGAACATATCTATCGATGTAGGAAGCAATAATAGTTCGAGCATAGAATATCGCAGGTTTGACAATTATGATGGTAATGCAATATATGAACAGATGCAGTAGCATGAGGGAAAACTAGGTATGAATTGCAAAGGAATTGCAAGAAAGGATAGAGACGAGGTGAATGGATACGGTACTGATTGAAATCACGCAAACATGTAGAAGTGCGAGGAAATATAAATTAGACTGAGATGACAGAAATGAATGATGAGAATGCGAAAGATAAGTAACGAACTATGATAGATCAGATAAGACTATCGACACAGAGCACGAAAGTAAACTGCTGAAGGAAATGCAGTAATGTAGAATGAACCAGTGGTGCTCGATGGCGACAGATGGATTTGGTAGACCAGTTCGCCCTTCTGTCGAAGGACTACGTCTGGCTGGAGGGGATGTGATTTAACACAGAAGATAAACTCTCTTCACCCTATTCTCCTTCAACTCGAAGCTGATCAGACTCCAGTTGATTTCCCTCATGGTAGATACTTGTCGGCGATCTCCAAACCTTCGACAGACTTCTTCGCAAACCACTCTGACTCTTGGTTGCTGAAGATCTTGCTCGGTGAAGACGACAACTCTTCAACACTCGAGCAGACACCTATCCGTCTAGAGAGTGCGCAGCTCTCAAGAGTAATAGGTAGAAGAACTCTAACTCAGAACTACTGTGATGCTCAACCACTGTCTAAGTTTTGTCTCTTGATTTTCTCTTGGTGGATCTTAAACACAAAACACTCGGAGAGGGGATGCTCAATCAATCTTCTCAGAAATCTTAAGCGGAGCAGCCAACGGGCAACGTTGGAGCGGGGTGGCTATTTATAGCCGCAGCCTTCCCTGATGGGAAAAGACCAAATTGGACATGTGGGGCAGCCAATGGTCGAACGACACGAGTCCAACGGTCGGAAATTGAGCACAACGGTAACATTCCTCGCGGAGCAAGTAATGCTAACTCCTCAGTTTGAAAGATATCTCCTGCAGCACCGAAGAACAACGTCTTCTGCTGGTAGGTAATCATTCGAAGCATAAAGAGATTTCTCTCAGTCTTGCATAGGTTTGGGCGAAGCATCATAGCGGATCTAAGCTTCGAGAACCTATACCCCTCTTAATAGTACGGAGGTCCTATGACTCAAATGAATGAAAGAAGAACAACGAGATGAATGCTACGTCTTCACTTCGTCTTCGACTTCCATCGCTGTAGTCAATTTTTTTCGGACAGTATCATCTAACCAATTGCTTCGCGTTAGCAATAAATTTTGAGGGGTTAACTCCTTCACATCAATCTTCTTGTGTACATGACTTCTATGGATGTAGCTCATTCTTCTCTGCTATGCAGATATTCTTCGGTGTAGTTCCTCGAACTGGAGACTGGAGACAGCATTCTCTTCGGTACTGCATGGACTATTTCTGTCAACAATCTCCAAAACACACGAGGGCAAATATTGCATCAACATATATTAACAAATCTCGCTGTACATCAAGATCGTGTCAAATCAAGAACCCAAGAGAGAGAGAGATCAAACACATAGCTACTAGTACATACCCACAGCACCGAGGGTGAACTACTCCCTCCTCGTCATCGAGACCGCCGGGATGATGAAGATGGCCTCCGGTGATGATTTCCCCCTCCGGCAAGGTGCCAGAACAGAGCTCCAGATGGCATCGCTTAGGAACAGAGGCTTGCGGTGGTGTAAAAACTCATCTAGGTTAACTTTTGGAGGTTTCTGAATATATATGATTTTTCAGCATTGGAATCACGCAAAGAGGTGCCACAGGTGGCCCACGAGGCACCAGGGCGCGCCTGGGGGGGGGCAGGCGCGCCCAGGTGGCTCATGGGGCCCCTGTGGCTCTTCTGCTTCTCCTACGAAGCTTCCTGGGTCTGTTTCCTTCCAGAAAAAACGTCAAAAAGCTTCGCAGCATTTGGACTTCGTTTGATATGGATTTTCTGAAAAACCAAAAACAAGCAGAAAACAGCAACTGGCACTGGGCACTAGGTCAATATGTTAGTCCATAAAAATCATATAAAAGCCATATAAAAGTGCACCAAAATCATACAAAACTATAATAAACATGGCATTAATACTTCACAAATTATAGATACGTTGGAGACGGATCACCCCTCCGTCCTCCTCTAACCTAGATATACTTGAGGTATTGGCACTTTTGATGACACAAGTTTTGGAGCCTCCTCTAGTTCCTCTAGTTCTAGTTCTAGTTGATCCTAGTTGATCAATTAGAGCTTGACGTAGATCCTCTAATCCTCATAATTAGAAGCCCAGTCTGGTTCTAATCTCCTCCCTCTAATTCTCCAGTGACGATTAGCTCTGGACGGCAAAGCGCTGTCGGATCATGAAGACCGTATGCTTGCAACCAAGTACAGAGGCCGTGCTTTCGGTCTTCCGTTCGAGGGATCGTTCATGCGCGGTTCACGGGATTGTTCATCTATGTTTCGAGGGACTCCATTTACGATATACACTGACTCGTCTAATTCCGCTACACTCCGGAGTCGGTAATGATCGTTGATCCAAACCTTATATGCATCTTAATATTGTTCCTGGGTGATCGTAGGGCAATTTTTTTTGTTTTCTACTACGTTTCCCTACAGGGGGTGGCGTGGTGCGGTGGCTGGGGTGGAGGCAAGGTGCGGCCGCGGCAGTATGGGATTTGGGGATTTCGGCAGAGTGTGGCAGGAGGCGGTGGTTGATTTTGGTGGGAAATGGGAAGGAGGCCGCGTGGGGGGGGGGGGGCGAAACTTTACAAAGTGCCCACCATAGTGTACGCCGAGTGCCTTTCCTCAGGCCCATGGCTTACACCTGTGTGCAGAGTGCCCTTTTTTGGGCACACCGCTTACACTATGCCGAGTGCCCTTTTTTGGGCACACAGCTTACACAATTTTTCTTTAACCTTTACTTTTTTTTGCTTCTCAATTTGTTTATTTTTATTTATTAATTTATTCTTTACTTTCTCTATGACATACCCTAACATAAACAAAGAGAAAAGGGCCATGGTCTACTCCCTTTCGAAGCCGGTCAAAGGGCAAGACCAAGCAGGGCCCACGGATCAGTGTTTCGTCCAATACCGCGCGAGGGAGGTGTCAGTACTAAAACTAGCTGATCTCGGGTAGGGGGTTCCGAGCTGTGGATGTGGGATCAATGGGTAATAGGAGACAAGGGAGACGATGTTTACCCAGGTTCGGGCCCTCTCGAAGAGGTAAAACCCTACGTCCTGCTTTGATTATTTTGATGTGATGGAGTATCCAGTATAAGATGATCTACCTCGAGATCATATGATTGTGTTCTAAGCCCTAAGGCTTGTGATTGTGCCCCTACGGACTAAACCCCTCGGCTTATATAGGAACCGGGGGTACCTAGGTTTACACATATGGTCGGTTGCCATCTAGGAATAAACATGCCAACTATCAGAATTTTCCTTTAAGTATACACCAAGTATTCGGTGGTTGCCATCTTGCTCACGACAAGGTTTGCAACTTCGGCTATCCTCCAGGTGGTGGCTGGCGGGCCTCTAGTTCGGCCTATAGACAACATGTTGTATGGGTTAATACCCCCTAGTCCGGGACACCCTTAGTAGCCATTGAACTGGTCTCCAACGCCGAGGACGACTGCTCTCTCATCGGATTAACTTCATACACTTAACGTCTTTGGCTTGGCAGGCAAGTTCCTCCATAGATGATTTATATTCTGATCCGAAGTCTTCTGGACATTCTCCTGTGACAGTCCGGGCATCCATATACTTCGGACTACTGAGCTATATAGGGGCCCACCACTTGCGGTCCCCATTATAATTTATGGTTTTCCTGGAATTTCATGCGGCTCGGGAGACAAGCGGTCTGACGGCCAGTTGTGAAGGCGTCGTTCATTAACCAGTGGAGGTTATTTAACAGGCTAGGGGTACATCAATTTGCGTACCCCCGCATTTCCCCATCTCGCTCCAACTCAGAGCCATTCTCCCCAGGCCAACTGAAAAAAGCTCGAGCAATGGCGAGTGCCCCGGGTTCATCATCGCGTCCCCACGGGCCTCTTAAAGGTGACTGGGCAAGCTGTTCCGTTTCCCGCCTCCGATTGAATCGACTGGTGGTCCAAGGTTATCTGCCCGTGTCAGATCTTACGTCGACCTGTCCTGGCTTGGCTTCCACCGACGGTCAAGCGCTTGCAGAAAATCACCCAACCCCTCACAGGGAGGAGAGGGTTTTGTTGGAAATATGCCCTAGAGGCAATAATAAATTAGTTATTATCATATTTCCCCGTTCATGATAATAGTTTATTATTCATGCTAGAATTGTATTGACCGGAAACTAAATACATGTGTGAATAGATAAACAAATATTGTGTCCCTAGTAAGCCTCTACTAGACTAGCTCGTTGATCAAAAGATGGTCAAGATTTCCTGACCATGGACATGAGTTGTCATTTGATAATGGGATCACATCATTAGGAGAATGATGTGATGGACTTGACCCAACCGTTAGCATAGCAAATGATCGTTCAGTTTATTGCTATTGCTTTCACTATGTCAAATACACGTTCCTCTGACCATGAGATCATGCAACTCCCGGATACCGTAGGAATACTTTGGGTGTATCAAACGTCACAACGTAACTGGGAGATTATAAAGGTGCACTACAGGTATCTCCGAAAGTGTTTGTTGAGTTGGCATGGATCGAGATTGGAATTTGTCACTCCGACTATCGGAGAGGTATCTCTGGGCCCTCTCGGTAATACAGCATCACAGAAGCCTTGCAAGCACCATGACTAAAGAGTTAGTTACAAGATGACGTATTACGGAATGAGTAAAGAGACTTGCCGGTAACGATATTGAACTAGGTATTGGATACCGACGATCGAATCTCGGGCAAGTAACATACTGCCCGACAAAGGGAACAACGTATGTTGACATATGTGGTTCACCGATAAAGATCTTCGTGGAATATGTAGGAACCAATATGAGCATCCAGGTTCCGCTGTTGGTTATTGACCGGAGAGTCGTCTCGGTCATGTCTACATCATTCCCGAACCCGTAGGGTCCGCACACTTAAGGTTCGATGACGATTTAGTATTATATGAGTTATGTGATTGGTGGCCGAAGTTTGTTCGGAGTCCCGGATGAGATCACGGACATGACGAGGAGTCTCGAAATGGTTGAGAGGTAAAGATTCATATATTGGAAGGCTATATTCGGACGTCGGAAAGGTTCCGAGTGATTCGGGTATTTTTCGGACTACCGAGGAGTTACGGGAATTCACCGGGAGAAGTAATGGGCCTTATTGGGCCATACGGGAAAAGGAGAGGCAGGCCACGTGAGGAGGTTCGCGCCCCCCCTTGCCCAAACCGAATTGGACTAGGGGAGGGGGCCCCCTCTTTCCTTTCCCTCTCTCTTCCCTCTTTCCTACTCCGTATGGGAGGTGGAATCCTAGTAGGACTCCCCACACTTGGCACACCCCTAAGGGGCCGGCCTCCTCCCTCTCATCCTTTATATACGGGGGCAAGGGGGCACCCCAAAGTACACAATTGTCCCATAGCCGTGTGCGGTGCCCCGATCTCCGTTTTCCACCTCGGTCATATTTTCGGAGAGCTTAGGCGAAGCCCTGCCGGAATCACTTCACCGTCACCGTCGCCACGCCGTCGTGCTGACGGAACTCATCTACTACCTCGACGTCTTGCTGGATCAAGAAGGCGAGGAACGTCACCGAGCTGCACGTGTGTAGAACTCGGAGGTGCCATACGTTCGGTACTCGATCGGTGGAGCTCGAAGGATTGTTCGACTACATCAACCGCGTTGTGAGACGCTTCCGCTAACGGTCTACGAGGGTACATAGACACACTCTCCCCTCTCGTAGCGATACATCTCCATGGATAGATCTTGCGTGAGCGTAGGAAATTTTTTGAAATTCATGCTCCGTTCCCCAACAGTGGCATCCGAGCCAGGTCTATGCGTAGATGTGTTTTGCACGAGTAGAACACAAGTGAGTTGTGGGCGTGGGTGTATACATATTGCTTGCCGTTACTAGTTGTTACTTGATTCGGCGGTATTGTGAGATGAAGCGGCCCGGACCGACATTACGCGTACGCTTACCCGAGACAGGTTTCACCGCTACGTGCACTCGTTGCATAAAGGTGACTAGAGGGTGTCTGTCTCTCTCACTTTAGTTGAATCGGTTTCAATGAAGAGGGTTCTTTTAGAAGATCAAAAAGGAATCACTACACCACGTTGTGGTTTTGCGTAGGTAAGAACGGTTCTTGCAAACCCGTAGCAGCCACGTAAAACTTGCAACAACAAAGTAGAGGACGTCTAACTTGTTTTTGCAGGGTATGTTGGTGATGTGATATGGCCAAGACATGATGTGATATAAGATGTTGTATGAGATGATCATGTTTTGTAAGTTATCAGGCAACCGGCAGGAGCCTTATGGTTGTCTCTTTATTGTATGCAATGCCAACGCTATGTAATTGCTTTACTTTACCGCTATTAGTTAGCAGTAGTAGTAGTAGCAATAGCCGGCGAGACGACCACGATGCTACGATGGAGATCATGGTGTCACGACGCTACGATGGAGATCAAGGTGTCAACCCGGTGACGATGGAGATCATGACGGTGCTTTGCTGATGGAGATCAAAAGCACAAGACGATGATGGCCATATCATGTCACATATATTGAATTGCATGTGATGTTAATCCTTTTATGCATCTTATTTTGCTTAGGACGACGGTAGCATTATAAGATGATCCCTTCACTAAATTTCAAGATAAGTGTTCTCCCCTAGTATGCACCGTTGCGAAGGTTCGACGCTTCTAAGCACCACGTGATGATCGGGTGTGATGGATTCTTTCGTTCGCATACAACGGGTGTAAGCCAGTTTTACACACGCAGAATACTTGGGTTAAACTTGACGAGCCTAGCATGTACAGACATGGCCTCAGAACACAAGAGACCGAAAGGTCGAACATGAGTCATATAGTAGATATGATCAACATGAAAGATGTTCACCATTGATAACTAATCCACCTCACGTGATGATCGGACGTGGTTTAGTTGATGTGGATCATGTTACACTTAGACAACTTGAGGGATGTTAATCTAAGTGGGAGTTCTTAAGTAATTTGATTAATTGAACTTCAATTGTCATGAACATAGTCTTACTTGTCTTAGCAAATTTATGTTGTAGATCCATAGACCGCGCTGTAGTTCCCCTGTTTTTATTATGTTCCTAGAGAAAACGAAGTTGAAAGTTGATGGAAGCAACTATGCGGACTAGGTCCATGATCTGAGGATTGTCCTCACTGCTGCACAGAAGGCTTATGTCCTTAATGCACCGCTCAGTGAAATACCCCTACGGCTTCGTCTGAGGACGTTATGAACGTCTGGCAGACAAGAAAAGATGACTACTCGATAGTTCAGTGCGCCATACTTTACGGCTTAGAACCGGAGCTCCAAATATGTTTTGAGCAACACGGAGCATATGAGATGTTCCAAGAGCTGAAAATTTGTTTTTCAAGACTCACACCCGGGTCGAGAGGGATGACACCTTCGACAAGTTCTATAGCTACAAGATGGAGGAGAACAGCTCCGTTAGTGAGCATGTACTCAGAATGTCTGAGTACTTCAAACACTTGAATCAAGTGGGAGTTAGACTTACGAATAAAGTGGTGATTGATAGAGTTCTCTAGTCACTATCACTAAGCTACTGGATCTTCGTGATGAACTATAAACATGCAAGGGATAGAAGATCCTTAGGCTATTCGCGATGCTACAATCTGCGGATGTAGAAATCAAAAAAAGGGAGCATCAAGTGTTGATGGTTAATAAGACCACTAGTTTCAAGAAGGGCAAGGGAAAGAAAAGGGAACTTCAAGAAGAACGGTGAAACAGTTGCCGCTCACGCGAAGAAACCCAAGGCTGAACCAAACCCGAGACTTAGTGCTCCCATTGCAAAGAGAAATGTCACAGGGAGCGGAACTTCCCCAAAGTAACTGGCAGATAATAAGACTGGCAATGTCAACAAAGATATTTGATATACATGTTATTGATATGTACCTTACTAGTACTCGTAGGAGCACCTGGGTATTTGATACTTGTTCAGTTGCTTACAACTTGAAACATGGAGCTTCGGAATAAACGAGGGCTAGCTAAGAACGAGGTGACGATGTGCATTGGAAGTGTCTCCAAGGATGATGTGATCACCATCGCCACGCTCTCTCTACCTTCAGGATTAGTGATGAACCTAAATAATTGTTATTTGGTGCTTGCGTTAAGCATGAACATTATATCTGATAGTGTTTATTGCAAGACGGTTATTCAATTTCAGAGAATAATTGTTATTCTATTTGGATAATATCATTGATGATCATGCACTTAAAATGAAAGGTTTATAGAATCTTGATCGTAGTAATACATATGTTCATAACACGAATGCCAAAAGATAATGATAGTACCACATATTTGTGGCACTGCCGCTTAGGTCATATCAGTGTTAAACACATGAAGAAACTCCATGCAGATGGGTTTTTGGAATCTCTTGATTATGAATCATTTGAGACATGTGAACCGTGCCTTATTGGCAAGATGACTAAAACTCCGTTCTCCGGAACAATGGAGCGAGCAACCAACTTATTGGAAATAATACATACCGATGTATGCGGTCCGATGAGTGTTGAGGCGCGCGGTGGATATCGTTATATTCTCACGTTCACTGATGATTTGAGTAGATATGGTTATGTCTACTTGATGAAGCATAAATCTAAAACATTTGAAAAGTTCAAAGAATTTCAGAGTGAAGTAGAGAACCATCGTAACAAGAAAATAAAGTTCTTACGATCTGATCGTGGAGGAGAATATTTGAGTTATGAGTTTGGCAATCACTTAAGACAATGTGGAATTGTTTCACAGCTCACGCCACATGGAACACCACAGCGTAATGGTGTGTCCGAACGTCGTAATCGTACTCTATTGGATATGGTGCATGTCTCTTACCGATTTGCCACTATCATTTTGGGGTTATGCATTAGAGACAGCTGCATTCACTTTAAACAAGGGCACCGTCTAAATCCGTTGAGATGACACCGTATGAACTATGGTTTGCAAGAAACCTAAGATGTTGTTTCTGAAAGTTTGGGGATGCAATGCTTATGTCAAAAGGCTTCAGCCAGATAAGCTCGAACCCAAAGCGGATAAGTGCGTCTTCATAGGATACCCAAAGGAGACCGTTGGGTACACCTTCTACCACAGATCCGAAGGCAACGTATTCGTTGCTAAGAATGAATCCTTTCTAGAGAAGGAGTTTCTCTCGAAAGAAGTGAGTGGGAGGAAAGTAGAACTTGATGAGGTAATTGTACCTCCTCTGGATAGTAGTACGCCACAGAAAGAAATTTCTGTGACACCAACACAGACCAGAGAAGAAGATAATGATGATGATCATGAAACTTCAGAGCAAGTTGCTACTGAACCTCGAAGGTCAACCAGGACACGTTCCGCACCAGAGTGGTACGGAAATTCAGTCTTGGAGGTTATGTTGTTAGACAACGGTGAACCTTCGAATTATGAAGAAGCTATGGCGAGCTCGGATTCCGACAAATGGCTTGAGGCCATGAAATCCAAGATTAGATCCATGTATGAGAACAAAGTGTGGACTTTGGTAGACTTGCCCGATGAAACGGCGAGCTATTAAAAATAAATGGATCTTTAAGAAGAAGACGGACGCTGATGGTAATGTCACCGTCTATAAAGCTCTACTTGTTGCTAAAGGTTATCGACAAGTTCAAGGAGTTGACTATGATGAGACTTTCTCACCCGTAGCGATGCTAAAGTATGTCAGAATTATGTTAGCAATTGCCGCGTTTTATGATTATGAAATCTGGCAAATGGACGTCAAAACGGCATTCCTTAATGGATTCCTTAAGGAAGAATTGTATATGATACAACCGGAAGGTTTTGTCGATCCTAAAGGTGCTAACAAAGTATGCAAGCTCCAGCAATCCATCTATGGACTGGTGCAAGCATCTCGGAGCTGGAATACTCACTTTGATGAAGTGATCAAAGCGTTTGGGTTTATGCAAGTTTATGGAGAAACTTGTATTTACAACAAAGTGAGTGGGAGCTCTATAACATTTCTAATAAGTATATGTGATTGGAAATGATGTAGAATTTCTGGAAAGCATAAAGAATTATTTGAAAGGAGTTTTTCAATAAAAACCTGTTTTTTTGAGTTATCCACGGTTTGGGCATCGAGATCTATAGAGATAGATCAAGACACCTGCTAAAATATATTCACACACCTTGATTAGATTTTGAAGAAGTTCAAAATGGATCAAGTCAAAAGAAATAAGTTCTTGGCTGGTGTGAAGTGGAGTAAGACTTGAAGATCTAGGTAAAGGTTGTTTACATGTTAGGCATCAAAATCTATAGAGATAGATTGAGACGCCTCATATGACTTTCACAAAACATATACCTTGACAAGATTTTGAAGAAGTTCAAAATGGATCAGTCAAAGAAGGAGTTCTTGACTGTGGTGAAAGGTGTGAAGTTGAGTAAGACTCAAATCTCGACCACGGCAAAATAAATAGAATGGATGAAGGTTATCCCCTATGCCTCGGCCATAGGTTCTATAAAGTATGCCAAGCTGTGTGCCTTGCCATGTGTCTGGCAAAAGAGGTACCAAAGTGATCCAGGAGTAGATCACTGGACAGCGGTCAAATTATCCTTAAGATGACTAAGGAAGAATTTCTCGGGAATAGAGATGATAAAGAGTTCGTCGTAAGGGGTTACTATGAAAGACTATGAGTCTCACACCGGATAAGTATAGTGGGGAAATTTTTTGGAGTAGCTCCAAACAGAGTGTGGTAGCAGCATCTACATAGAGATTTGCCAAGAACACACGGATCTGAATATTGCAGACCCGTTGACTAAAACCTCTCTCACAAGCAAAACATGATCAGCTTTAGAACTGATTAAGTGTTAATTACATGGAGATGTAATCTAGATTATTGACTCTAGTGCAAGTGGGAGACTGTTAGAAATATGCCCTAGAGGCAATAATAAATTAGTTATTATCATATTTCCCCGTTCATGATACTAGTTTATTATTCATGCTAGAATTGTATTGACCGGAAACTAAATACATGTGTGAATAGATAAACAAATACTGTGTCCCTAGTAAGCCTCTACTAGACTAGCTCGTTGATCAAAAGATGGTCAAGATTTCCTGACCATGGACATGAGTTGTCATTTGATAATGGGATCACATCATTAGAAGAATGATGTGATGGACTTGACCCAACCGTTAGCATAGCAAATGATCGTTCAGTTTATTGCTATTGCTTTCACTATGTCAAATACATGTTCCTCTGACCATGAGATCATGCAACTTCCGGATACCGTAGGAATACTTTGGGTGTATCAAACGTCACAACGTAACTGGGTGATTATAAAGGTGCACTACAGGTATCTCCGAAAGTGTTTGTTGAGTTGGCATGGATCGAGATTGGAATTTGTCACTCCGACTATCGGAGAGGTATCTCTGGGCCCTCTCGGTAATACAGCATCACAGAAGCCTTGCAAGCACCGTGACTAAAGAGTTAGTTACAAGATGACGTATTACGGAACGAGTAAAGAGACTTGCCGGTAACGAGATTGAACTAGGTATTGGATACCGACGATTGAATCTCGGGCAAGTAACATACCGCCAGACAAAGGGAACAACGTATGTTGACATATGAGGTTCACCGATAAAGATCTTCGTGGAATATGTAGGAACCAATATGAGCATCCAGGTTCCGCTGTTGGTTATTGACCGGAGAGTCGTCTCGGTCATGTCTACATCATTCCCGAACCCGTAGGGTCCGCACACTTAAGGTTCGATGACGATTTAGTATTATATGAGTTATGTGATTGGTGGCCGAAGTTTGTTCGGAGTCCCGGATGAGATCACGGACATGACGAGGAGTCTCGAAATGGTCGAGAGGTAAAGATTCATATATTGGAAGGCTATATTCGGACGTCGGAAAGGTTCCGAGTGATTCGGGTATTTTTCGGAGTACCGGGGAGTTACGGGAATTCACCGGGAGAAGTAATGGGCCTTATTGGGCCATACGGGAAAAGGAGAGGCAGGCCACGTGAGGAGGCTCGCGCCCCCCCTTGCCCAAACCGAATTGGACTAGGGGAGGGGGCGCAACCCCCTCTTTCCTTTCCCTCTCTCTTCCCTCTTTCCTACTCCGTATGGGAGGTGGAATCCTACTAGGACTAAGGAGTCCTAGTAGGACTCCCCACACTTGGCGCACCCCTAGGGGGCCGGCCTCCTCCCTCTCATCCTTTATATACGGGGGCAAGGGGGCACCCCAAAGTACACAATTGTCCCATAGCCGTGTGCGGTGCCCCGATCTCCGTTTTCCACCTCGGTCATATTTTCGGAGAGCTTAGGCGAAGCCCTGCCGGAATCACTTCACCGTCACCGTCGCCACGCCATCGTGCTGACGGAACTCATCTACTACCTCGACGTCTTGCTGGATCAAGAAGGCGAGGAACGTCACCGAGCTGCACGTGTGTAGAACTCGGAGGTGCCGTACGTTCGGTACTCGATCGGTGGAGCTCGAACGATTGTTCGACTACATCAACCGCGTTGTGAGACGCTTCCGCTAATGGTCTACGAGGGTACGTAGACACACTCTCCCCTCTCGTAGCGATACATCTCCATGGATAGATCTTGCGTGAGCGTAGGAAATTTTTTGAAATTCATGCTCCGTTCCCCAACAGGTTTGCTTTGTTCCCTTCCTCTTACGAGGTCCAGGTTTCCCTATTCACCCCTTCCTCAGGGGCTTATTAGAGTTTTACGGGATCCAACTCCACCATCTCACTCCCAAT
The DNA here is from genome assembly GCA_039707655.1 of Elymus sibiricus. Taxonomy (NCBI): domain Eukaryota; kingdom Viridiplantae; phylum Streptophyta; class Magnoliopsida; order Poales; family Poaceae; genus Elymus; species Elymus sibiricus. Next base: position 22,498,100 of record CM077666.1, read on the forward strand.
TCAATCTTGCACATATCGGGGTTCGTTGCCCTCTGCCAGATGTTCCTCGGGTGTGAGGCTCACTTCGGGCTATGGCAAAAATATTTTTGCCTCGTCCCACGCTCCCAAGGAGTAATTTATGAAGTCGGAGGGGCCGAGGTATGCCGAATCGCTGGGACCGGCTACCTTCCAGGCACTCCCAAGGAAGACACCAAGAATTGGACCTCAGAATGCATTTACAGAGCTGACGTTCTGCTCTACGACCCAACTCGCAGAGGATTGCCCGAGTTCTCCCCTATTTCTCCGAAGAAACGATTCAATTGGCGGCCGAGGAGTCCATCTCAAGAGAAGGATGCCGAAGTCAAGTGTCAAGCCGCTCAAGTGTCATGCTTGGCTCACAATAAGCTGACTATCATTGATGTGATAGCAACGACTATCCTCCGAGGTGTCCAACCTCTTCAGCAACGAGTACATCCTTTATGCAGATACAATGGAACGGATGATGCTACTTGATCCGTGAAGGAAGATTTTGCGAACCCGACAGCTTTAGCAGCCGTGCTAGCTGGTATCTTCAAAGGGGAAGAAGATTTTCCCGGCGAAAGTTTATGGACGGCTTCTAGTACCACAAGCCCGTTGAAGCGGTGAGTACTTTTTACCTGTGTATCTAGTCTTATCCGAGCAGCGTATTAATTCTTCTGAATAGTTGTTCAACATCCCTAAGTAGAGTCCTACCCCCGCGACGACGACCCCGGCTTTCACGAAGATCCCGAGATATCCATCATCTTTAAAGATGAGATTTTTTTACCAAGAGAGCATTGATAGCTCCGAGGTGGCTCTTCTTCCTGATTCACCAGGAACTCTTCCGTCCTCTACTGTAAGTGCTCGTCAAGCCCTTTGTCGAGAAAGATGTACTGCACCTACGGCCCCGAGTACCCTGACTTCTCTCCCCAAGGGTCGCCGCTCAAAGCGCCGAACATCTAAGGGATCGGTTCCAGCAAACCAGTCGAGGAGCGCCCGTAGTGCATCTAAACGGCGAGCTATCATGCAGACAACATCGGCTGCTCCTTCTTCCAAAAGGTAGGTGTTAACTGTAGCAGCGTTCTTATCAACTGCTGCATTATATGCTTCTAACAGCCAAAGTTTATGACATGAAGGCAATTTGTTCAAATACCTCCGTCCGAGGACACAGGGGTCTCGAACAGAAATTACTCTGCCCCGAGGACAGGTGCGGTGCCAATGCCCCCTCCCGCGGTATCATCCCCCAAGGTCCCTCCCGAGAATCCTCAACCAAAAACTTTGAGAGCTTTCTCAGCCACCAACTCCGAAGTGGAAAGCATAATGCATCATTGACGGAGGCAAACGTCCCTAAGGCATCCCATCTTTTCCGATCAAGAGTTTAATGCTCTTAATTCAATGGATGCATACCTCGGAGCCGCTCGAGTAGGCCTTGAAGACGGAGCGGGTGTACTGTCTAACAGTCTGCAAGTAAGTTGGTATTATGATACGTTCTCAACAACGAAGCTCTGAATGAGCCTAGTAGCCATCCAGAAGAACAAGTGCTTGTTCTTCCATAGATGGAAAAACGATAATTTGATCCTCTTTAAGAAAGGGGTTTTATTAACCAAAAATATCCCCGCGAGGGACAGTAGCCCCCGAGACACTAGTCAGATAACCAGGCCGACCAGGGGATCAATAAATTTCCCTTATAAAAGAAAGCGCGAAACCCAGTAGCCCCCGAGCCTTAATTTGGGCAGGTATGGCCAATTTAAGGGTCCGATATCACTTTAACTTTAATGTTTGTTATGGATACAGACTGCTCAGGAGAAGAACAAAAAGCTCTCCGAGGAGCTGGAACTGACTAAAGTGAAGCTAGATGCCGCTCAGTCAGAAGTAGACGGTATCAAGAAATTTACCCGAGAAGCACATGGTAAGTGTATTTTAAATGTTTGTCCCAAGAACTTTAAGCTTTCCTTAATGGGCCTTATGTTTATAGCAGCGGAAAGGATTGGTCAACTGGAAAAGGACCTGAAGCAGGCGCGAGAGGACCTGTGATATGCCGAGTCTCGAAAACAGGCTGGCCACCGCGTGCTTTCCCGAAGTAGGGACGACAACAATAAGTTGAAGGCCGAAAAGGAGCAACAGGCACGTGAGATCGAGAGTCTAAAAGCTCAATTAGCAGCAGCCGAGGAGAAAAACCAAAGGACAAATGAGACTATATCTGGTAAGCATGCACAACCTTTAAATGGCTGGAATGACCCGTACTACCAGCTTAAGACTGACTGCTATTCCTTGCAGTTCTCCTGACTGGTCGGCCTCAAGAAACCACAAATTCTTCCTCACAAGATGCCTTGAAGGAATTGAGCGAGGTCCATGAATGATCTCGAAGATCCATGAAGAGTGTTTTTAACGCTTTATGGCCTAATGAAATTGTTCCCAAAGGAATGTCCGAGCTTGCCGATTGCCTGAAGGGAGCTCGGCGCCGCTTACAGGTGTGGAAGATATAAGCCTATCGGGAGGGAGCTCGAGAGGCATGGGCTATGATAAAAACCCATTTCACTGGTGAGGACACAGAGTACCTTGCCGAAGTCGGCCCTAGAGGGGCTGACGGGAAGGAAGTACCCACTCATCTAGTGTACGATAACATTATGCCGGCTGCTCGGCTCTCAACACGAGACTGTGCCCTTGATTCTATAATAGATGAGCTTGATGAAATGTAATGACACATTTGTGTGTAATGACTCTATGTATCTAAGTACTTTACATCATTATGCTCGGATCTGCAATACAAATTTTGTTAACCGGCCATCGGCTTCCGCCTCCTCGTCCAGTGGCCGAGGAGTGTTTCCAACTCGTAGCCCGAACACTCAGGCCAGATTCATCGGAGAACAAGGATATCCGGCCATACGGTTCGAAACACAAAAGTGAAGCAGAGAGTTATGTTATATTACTATTTAATGTAAGAAACATCTTCTGAGAAAAATAGTTCCTCTATCAGTTCCTTTCCTTAGGATATCATGTTAACCATGATCTCATAACCTAATATCCGAACTATGCGGAAGAAAGGTCACTTTGGGCTAGAAGCCCCTGCACATAGTATTTAGGAACCGAATATTTTCACTTCCAACGTGGCCGACCGATTATTTTCTTAAGAACGCTAGCTTTCGGCTTCACTCGTCTGAGGTAGTAACCCGGATGACCCGGAAATAACAATCGTAGAGGTGCTCCCTTTACCCCTTAGCCGAACAATCAGGAACGTAAGCGGTAAGCACAGGAGCCAGGCAACCCAGCTTGGCCAAATCTTAAGTCAAATCGAGGCATATTATGGCTTTAAGACGATTATATTGGAAGGTAGCATACATATAATAGATATGAGTGCGCAGAAAGTTTTGGGCTTTTTATGTAAAGCCCCTAAGGCAGTATATGTTGTACACTTAAAAATGCTTCCGAAGTAACTTGACATACCTCGGCTTTACCGAGCACTACCTAAGTTTTGACAACCTCGAAGAAGAAATGACGAGAAGGCAAGAGTTGCTTTATGCAAACTAATTTATAACTAAAAAAGGAGACGGTGCTTCTATTAACCATAAAAACGTCGAAGCCGTGCAGCGTTCCATGGGTTTTGCTCCACTCGGTTGTCCTTGGGACCTCGGATGTGATATGCACCTCCGGTGAGTACCTGGTCGATTATAAATGGTTCCTCCCATTTGATTGATAGTTTATACTTCTGCTTCTCCGGATGGTGCCGCAAGACAAGGTCTCCTACATTAAATGCCTTTGCCCGGACCTCCCTGCTTTGATAGTGCCTCGCCTGCTGCTGGTAAAAGGTAGAACATGCCCGAGCCACATCACGCTCCTCTTCAAGGGCGTCCAAGTCGTCCTGTCTATCGAGCCCGGCCTCCCGTTCCTCATACATGCATACTCGAGGTGCATCATGAATGAGATCTCTTGGGAGGACAGCCTCTGCTCCATAGACCATAAAGAAAGGTGTGTAGCCCGTGGATCGGTTGGGCGTGGTGCGCAAGCCCCATAGTACGGAATCAAGTTCCTCTACCCATTGACAGTCCGCCTCCTTAAAAGACCGAACCAACCGTGGCTTAATGCCACTCAAAATTAGTCCATTGACATGTTCAACCTGTCCGTTGGACTGGGGGTGATAGATTGAGGCATAATCAAGTTTAATGCCCATTTTTGCACACCATGCCTTTACTTCCTTCGTCGTGAAGTTGGATCCATTGTCCGTTATTATACTATGGGGGACACCGTAATGGTAAACTACTCCGGAGAAGAAATCGATCACCGGCCCCACTTTGGCCGAGGTCACTGGTTTGCCTTGATCCACTTTGTGAATTTATCTACCATGACGAGTAGATACTTCTTTTTCTTGGACCCTCCTCGAAGTGGGCCGACCATGTCGAGCCCCCAGACCGCAAAAGGCTAAGTGATCAGAATAGTCCAAAGAGCTGTGGGAGGCATGTGACTTTGGTTAGCGAAAACCTGACATCCAATACATTGTTGGACTAGTGTTTTTGCATCTGCTCTGGCCATTGGCCAATAAAACCCAGCTCTAAAGGCCTTGCTTACCAAGGCCCGAGCTGCGGCGTGATGGCCGCCCATGCCGGAGTGGATCTCCGCAAGGAGCTGTCTTCCTTCCTCCTCGGATATACATCGTTGGAGGACACCCGTGACGCCCTTTTTGTAGAATTAGCCTTCATGGACCTTATAAGCCTTCGATCTACGGATGATCCGTCATGCCTTAGTTTGGTCCTCGGGCAGCTCTTTGTGGAGTAGATATGTGAGGAGGGGTTCAGTCCACGGCATGATAACTGCCATGATCTCGTGAGCCGAGGATGTTTCCTCAACAGTCGGGCCCCGAATTATCCCTTCGTCTTGTTCAATGGATGGAGAGGTGGCCTTTCCAGAATATTTTGATTCGGATGCCATATCCCCTTCTTGCCAGACCACGGATGGCTTAAAGAGCCATTCCAGGAAAGTATTTTCAGGGACGGGGTCGCGTTTAGCGCCCATTCTGGCAAGAATATCTACAGCATGATTGCTGTCCCTTGAGATATGGTGAAACTCTAACCCTTCGAACCGGGCTGAGATTGTTAAGACGGCATTTCGGTGTGCTGTCATGTTCGGGTCCTTGGCATCGAATTCGCCGTTAACTTGAGAGATGGCGAGGTTAGAATCTCCCCAGACCTCAAGACGCCGGACTCCCATTAAGACTGCTATCCGAAGTCCATGCAGCAGAGCCTCATATTTGGCTTTGTTGTTAGAATCGGTGTACATAATTTGTAGTACATACCGAATGTTGTCGCCGGTTGGCGATGTGAGAACCACTCCAGCCGCTAATTCAGCGAGCATTTTGGAACCGTCAAAGTGCATCGTCCAATGCGAATATGTACTGTGCTCTCTAGGGAGCTTGGCTTCCGTCCACTCTGCCACAAAATCCGCTAACACCTGAGATTTAATAGCTCGGTGTGGTCGGTATATGATTTCGAAAGGGAGGAGCTCAATTGCCCACTTAGCAACTCGTCCCGTAGCATCCCTATTGTTGATTATATCATTGAGGGGTACTTTGGATGCCACCGTGATTGTGCATTCTTGAAAATAATGCCGTAATTTCTAAGATACCATAATGACTGCGTAAGCTATCTTCTGGTAGTGAGGATACCTAGTTTTACACGGGGTAAGTACTTCGGAAACGTAGTAGACATGCCTTTGAACCTGGAGCTTATGACCTTCAACGTCAAGCTCGACAACAAGAACTGCGTTGATGACTTGGTTCGTGGCCGAGATGTATAATAACATCAGCTCACCTGCTCCAGGTGCTGCCAGTATAGGATTAGTAGCAAGGAGTGTTTTGATTTTCTCCAAAGCGGCTCCAGCCTCGCTAGTTCATTTGAAATTCTTGGTCTGTTTTAGCAATCTATAGAGGGGTAAGGCCTTTTCTCCGAGACGAGAGATGAATCGACTCAGTGTGGCCACGCAGCCTGCCAGGTTTTGGACGTGCTTAAGTTTGGTGGGCACCTCCAACCGGGCCAGGGCTCTGATTTTATTGGGATTAGCCTCTATTCCTCGATGGGAAATGATAAATCTGAGCATCTTGCCTGTCGGTACCTCAAAGACACACTTCTCTGGATTGAGCTTTATGTGATATGCTCAGAGGTTAGTGAACGTTTCACGGAGGTCGTCGACTAGCTGGCTGACATTTTTGGTTTTTACAACCACGTCATCTACATATGCTTCCATAGTTTTTCCAATTTGTTTCTCCAGGCACATTTGAATCATGCGCTGGTATGTTGCACCTGCATTTTTTAATCCGAATGGCATCGTGTTAAAACAGAATGGCCCATAGGGAGTTATGAAGGCTGTAGCTACTTGATCAGACTCCTTCATTTTTATCTGATGATATCCCGAATAGGCATCTAGAAAAGACAATGAGTCATGTCCTGTTGTGGCATCCACAATCTGGTTGATTCCGGCAAGGGGAAGGGATCCTTTGGGCAGGCCTTGTTAACGTCCTTAAAGTCGACACAAAGGTGCCATGTATTATCCTTTTTGGGTATCATGACCAGATTAGCCAGCCAATCGGGGTGTTTAATATCTCGGATGAATCCGGCCTCAAGTAACTTGGCCAGTTCCTCGCCCATAGCTTGACGCTTAGGCTCAAAAAATTGGCGGAGCGCCTGTTTAACAGGTTTAGATCCTTTAATTATATTCAGGCTATGCTCGGCTAGATTTCGTGGGATTCCTGGCATATCCGAGGGATGCCAGGCAAAAATATCCCAATTTTCCTGAAGGAAATTGCGCAGAGCTTTGTCAACTTCTGGGTCCAGCTGTCGACCGATGGACGCCGTTCTATTCGGGTCCATTGGGTGCACCTGAAACTTGATGATTTCATCAGCTGGATTGAATGAAGTAGATTTAGATCTTTTATCAAGGATGATGTCATCTTTGTCGACCGTAGCATGAAGTGCGGTTAACTCCTCGGCCGCGAGGGCTTCAGCCAATGATTCGAGGGCGAGCGACGCCAATTTATTTTCAGCTCTAAGTGCTCTATCAGGGTTACTTGCTACGGTGATTACACCATTAGGACCCGGCATCTGGAGTTTCATGTACCCATAATGCGGGATGGCATGGAATTTTGTAAATGCATCACGTCCTAATAAGGCGTGGTAACCACTTCGGAAGGGCACAACATGGAAGGTTAACTCCTCGCATCGGTAGTTGTCGGGAGTTCCGAATACTACATCGAGGGTGATTTTTCAGCTGCATCGTGCCTCTCTTCCAGGGATGATCCCCTTAAAAGTGGTATAACTCTGTTCGATGCGCGACTTGTTGAATTGCAGCTTATCTAGAGTATCCTCATAGATGAGGTTTAGGCTGCTGCCACCGTCCATCAACACCTTCCGTAGTCGACATCCGTCCACTATAGGGTCGAGGACTAGGGCTGCCGCGGCTCGGCTTGGGCCGGTCTTTGGCTGATCCTGTTGTCCAAAGGTGATCGGCATGCCCACTGTTGTCCAAAGGTGATCGGCATGCCCAACCATGTATCCAAAGTCGTAACGTGCTGGACGTGGCTTAGCTCTCGAAGTGCTCTTTTTCATTGATTTCTTAATGTGTAAGTTTCGTAGATCATCAGGATGTCACATTCATCCGAGGATGTTGCTGGGCGCTTGTGCGCTTTCGTGCTTCCGAGGAGGGCTTCACTGCCCTTGGCCACCTGTTTGACCACCCACCAAGCTCGAAGGCTATGAGTTGGGTTTGCATTTAATAAGACATAGTGGATTGGGCACGGTTTATCCAGCAGACCGTCAAGAGTGGTTTTGGGTCCTGTTACAGGTTTCTTTCTTTTTCGTGATGGCTCGTCTGGCGTGGAGCACCGAGATTGCTCCTTCGGGCGCTTCTGCCTGTCCCGTCTCGCTTCTTTGGCACAGATCAAATCTGTTTGCTCCTTTTGAGCCAGCCAGGCATCTTCCTTGGCGCATAAATTTGACACCAGATCTGATTGTTAAGAAAAAGTTTGAACTCGATGTCGTGCGAGGGCATTAAGAATGCCTTCGTCTCGGCAATTATGCCAAAAAGCCGCCAAGACCTCTATATCACAGCAATTTGGTATTTTGTTCTTGACGAATAGGAATCTTGTCCAGAATTGCCGGACTGTCTCGCCAGATTGATGTTTTACGTAAATTCAATCCCAGACATCGGGTGGCCCTGAATTACTTGGGCAATATTCGATGTGGGGGTGGGTGGGATCAAAAATTTGATCCTAGCCGGATGCGGGCTCCAAGCTCCGAAGTGTTTATTCCGAGAACGATGTGCTGATGTGGAGCTAGCCGAGTTGGTTTTAAGATCAGAGCCCCCAGCTCCTTCCAATTGACTGGTCTTATGATCATCCGTCAACTGGCACTTCGGCCCTTGATTCTGCTCTATACGGAGATTTTTGGCTGAGTCTGGAGAAAGTGCATAAGGCTCAGGAGTAAGTTTGGGATCATCACGCTTTGACTCTTGAAGGAGGAGGTGCGATCCGTGGTGTTTCGACTCTTCGGTTGATCCGATGATGGGAGATTTCGGTGTAGGGGGTACGCCGTGGGGGTTTTGATCGTTGACCGATGCTTCCATTGCTCCGGAGTGACCGCACAGCGGGACCTGCATGGGCCACCAATGTCGGTACTAAAACCGGCTTATCTCGGGTAGGGGGTCCCGAGCTGTGGATCTGGGATCAATGGGTAACAGGAGACAAGGGAGACGATGTTTACCCAGGTTCGGGCCCTCTCAAAGAGGTAAAACCCTACGTCCTGCTTTGATTATATTGATGTGATGGAGTATCGAGTACAAGATGATCTACCTCGAGATCATATGATTGTATTCTAAACCCTAAAGCTTGTTATTGTGCCCCTACGTACTAAACCCCTCGCCTTATATAGGCACCAGGGGTACCTAGGTTTACACATATGGTCGGTTGCCAACTAGGAATAAACATGCTGACTATCAGAATTGTGCTTGAAGTATACGCCAAGTCTTCGGTGGTTGCCATCTTGCTCACGACGAGGTTTGCAGCTTCAGCTATCCTCCAGGCGGTGGATGGCTGGCCTCTAGTTTGGCCCATAGACAACAGGCCATATGGGTTAATACCCCCTAGTCCGGGACACCCTCAGGAGGGTCGAAAAATCCTCCCCACTTGCATGTGGCCCTAATATATGTATACAAGGGTGGTGTAAGGTGGAAAGATCCAATACACATCTTTGATGTGGCACTTGCTTCACAAGCAGGACAATTCCGCACGAAGGTTTTGGACTTATAGTGCGAAAGCCCCACTTTGAGGCAACGAGAGGGAATCTTGTGAAAACTTTGGCTCGTTTTGGTTTTACATGTTGCTATGACCTAACCTAACACAAACATAGAAAAAGGACCATGGTCTACCCCTTTCGAAGCCGGTCAAAGGGCATGACCAAGTTGAGCCCACGGGTCAGCGTTTCATCCGATACCTCCTGAGGGAGGGTCGAAAAACCTCCCCCACTTGCATGTGGCCCTAATATATGTATATAATGGTGGTCTAAGGTGGAAAAATCCAATACACATCCTTGATGTGGCACTTCTTTCACAAACAGGACTATCCGGCACGAAGGTTCCAGACTTATAGTGTGAAACCCCCACTTCGAGGCAATGGGAGGGAATCTTGTGAAAACTTGGGCTCAATTTTGCTTTTCGAAGTTACCATGACTTACCCTAACACAAACAAAGAGAAAATCCCTATGGTCTACCCCTTTCGAAGCCGGTCAAAGGGCAGGACCAAGCTGGGTTAAATTTGAGTTAAATTTGAATTATTACAGATGAGTATGTATGCATTGGGTTAACATGCATGAATATGTCATATTCAGATTGCTTATGTTTTTCTGATAAAAAATCATACATTACTTGTTCAAATTGAAGTTATAGAACTCAAGTTATGAATTTTCAACTTTTAAAATGCTTTTCAAACAATTTCATATTTGAATTTGAAAATTAAGGATCAATTTTGAAAACTTGTGAGAGTTCAGATTTCCTCTCATTTTTCTAATGAAAATGGATATAAGGTTTGACAAATTTGAAAACATTAACCAATAAATATGACTATTTAAAATTTGAATGAATATAGTATTTGAAATTTCAAGTAATTTAAAATTTGAAATGTCAATAAAAAAAACACGAGGAATTTTTCTTACTAAGGTTGGCTAGCCTCTTTTCGAATTTAAAATAATTAAATCAAACATAAATAAAACTATAATTTAAAAAATGGAAAAGAAAAAAAAGCCTCTGGGCAATAAACGGGCCGGCCCAACTGCGCGCACAATGGCCGGGAGGATCGGCGGGCGATAAACGGGATGGCCCAACCGAAAGCGTCACGGCTCCATGGTCGCGCGCAGCACGGGCATGGCGGGGACGAAGTTTAATCCAACCTCGCCGCGCGAGGAGCGCCGTGACCAGCTTAAATAGGCAGTCGCGACAGAGTCGTCAAGCTCCTCTCAAACAAACGAACTTGATGATCGGCCGACTCTACCCAGTGTGGCTCGGGTTGCTCGGCCGTCGTACACAGAAAGGCATGTCCCATGTCGCCCCTTGTGGGCTTGATTTCGTGATGGGCCGATTACGCTACGGGCCTGTGTGACCCGGGCGGGTTTCTTTTCCGTGATTTTTTCAGCACTTATGGACTGTTTGGATAGGCGCCCTTGCCCGCCCACTGCAATTTGGAACACGGCGATGCCAAGCGCCATTCATTCGAATATCATTCAAACATCTCAAATTTCATTCAATTTTTAGGATTTTTACAATATTTTAAACAAAATTTGAAATCTAAACCCTAATCTACTCATCGTCCTGGTCGTCCACATCGTTGTCGCAGATGGAGTAGCCATCGTCGTCCTCGGTGTCCAGGTCGATGGTGGTGTCGTCCGCCGACGCATGAATGGCAGCGTGGAGCCCCGGCACGTCCGCCGGGTGGTCGGGGTGGCGCGGCGGTGGAAGCGGTGTCACCGCCGATACGCGGAGCGCGCGGAGGAGCCCTGGCTCATTCGTCGGGTCGCCGGGCTCGGCCTCCACCTTGTAGTCCGCCAAAAGGGGCGGCTGGTGCGGCTCCTGCTTCACCAACGCACCACCCAACTCCGGCTCCGGCTTCAGGACGAGGAGGCCGCCTCCCGCCGGCAGCGAGGACGGCTCTGCCGTGACGCGGACACCGCCTGATGCCACGGGGCACGGCCGCACGCCCTGGCGCATGCCGGCCTGCGCACCGTGCGTGCCGTGGTGCATGCGGTCCTGCCCGCCATGCGTGTCCAACACGCTCCGGAGGTTGCGCCCTGCCCAGAATGCGTGCCGCGCAGCGGCGTTGTGGTGGACTACGACTAGCGTTTGGAGGTGAAGGTGGCGGCGGCGGCTGTGAAGATGAACGCGGCGGCGGAGAGAGGTGTGCGATGGCGGGTGTGGAAGCACTAGTAGAAAACGGGCCTTCTGTCCCGGTTCGGGAGGGCCTTTAGTCCCGGTTGCCCTACCGGGACTGCGCAATCGGGACTAAAGGACCCCCCCTTTAGTCCCAGTTGCATTACGAACCGGGACTAAAGGCCCTCCACGTGGCCGCTGTCTGGGGCGGGGGATGGAGGACCTTTAATCCCGATTGGTGTTACCAACCGGGACTAAAGGCTCCACACTAAAGGAATTTTTTTGAAAAAAAAAATTTCAAATTTTTTTTTTCAAATTTTTTTTTGAATTTTTTTTTGATTTGTTTTTAAGTTTTATTCCGATTTTCAAATCTTTGAATTATTTGACAATTTAATCTCTAATCACCCCTCCTCACTGCTCTCCGGCCGGTCACCCATCCTCTCACTGCTCCAGCCCCAGCACGCTTAACTTCCTGATTCTATCGCCCCTAGTTTCCAAATCTGCACTTGTTGTTTTCCTGACAATAGTAAGGTATCAATCCTATTAACCCTTAGGTCTTGATGTCACATGATTTAATTTTTTGAATTCCAAACAATTATTAAAATAAACAAAATAAGTAATAATGATATTGAATTTCAATGAAAATAAAATAAGTAATAATATTATTTTATTCATTTTTTTTTGCCATTTATTCATTTAGTATGGCATAATTAATATCTTTAAATCTGTAAATCGAAATTCGACAAATAATATATCCATTATTATCAGAAAAATGTGAGGAATCCAAATATGACAATCTTATTATTATCAGAAGTTATACCTTAGTGTTATATGTATCATATCAATCCTATTAAGCCCTTCAGCATGATGTCACACGTTTCACCGTTTGAGTTTGAAACTATTATTCTAAAAAACAATAATTATTTAGTAACACTAATATTTATTGAATAAGTAGTTTGACCACTGTTTGATCATAGTTTGACCAGAGTTTGACCAAAAAATCGAAAAAACTTAAATTTGAGGATAACTTTTTTTCCTTTCGGAATTTGAGGATTCTAAAAATTTGCAAAACGGCCTACGGCGGTTGAAATCGAAACCGGCTTCTCGTGCTGAACATTTTGATATATTATACGTTTTTTTCGACATCGTATGCAAAAGTTATATCCGTTTTACTTTTTCATAACACTTTTTTGCAAAACATGTCGAAATTTATGTTTTTTAATTTTCCTAACTAGTAGATGTAGTAACATAACTCCATCTCGAAGGATTTTAATTTTTGAAGTTTTTATCATTTTCTTTTGTTTTTTTCAAACTGGAATGGCGATACGGGGAGGGGGGAGGGGGTAGAGTTTGAAAATTTTAGAACCTCTTTAGTCCGGGTTGGTGTCCATGCAATCCTACCGTCAACTACATCTGCTAGCACCGTCCCAACCAGAGTCACAACTAAGGTTAACGAAGCCAGAGTCAACCCTTTCTAACTTCATTTGCTATTTTTCATGCATTTAATGATTTTTTGGAGCTAAATGACCCTGAAATTGAAAAGCACTATAAATGAACTTTGAAAAGGTTGAAACTTGGCATGGTATCATCATTTCACCCACATAGCTTGTGCTAAAAAGTTGAGAGGGTTACGGCAAAAACTGGATGCACTTCGTGTACAAACTGGACCATCTCCTTCGAAGTATCAAGGTTTCGGACGAAAACTCATCTGTTACACAAGCATTTCATTTTTTTAAACTTATTTCAACTCCAGACTTTTTGTGCATTCAATATGCACCATTCAAAGCCACATCCTCAAATTTCAACCCTTTCTAACTTTATTTGCTATTTTTCATGCATTTAATGATTTTTTTGAGCTAAATGACCCTGAAATTGAAAAGCACTACAAATGAACTCTGAAAATGTTGAAACTTGGAATGGTATCATCATTTCACCCACATAGCATGTGATAAAAAGTTGAGAGGGTTACGACAAAAACTGGATGCACTTCGTGTACAAACTGGACCATCTCCTTCGAAGTATTAAGGTTTCGGACGAAAACTCATCTGTTACAAAGGCATTTCATTTTTTTAAACTTATTTCAACTGCAGACTTTTTGTGCATTCAATATGCACCATACTACAACATGTTAAAATCTACAGAAAGAACTAACTAAAAATTAAAAAAAACAACAATTAAATGACTAAAATAACTATATAAGCAAAACAATACTGTTTTAATTAAACTCCTAAATTAAATTATTCTAAAAATAACCAAATAAATCTTACTGTGACAACAATCTAACATGTGACTAGGAGCAAAAAGAATTAAATTAAAAACTATTTTTAAACTCAAGTTATTCACAATCTATGGTTTGAAGCAAATTTGAGCAAATTCAAATGTAAACCATCAAATTTGAAAACTAATGGCACAAACAGAAACTAGATAAAATTTTGAATCTAATGCAAAAAGAATCACTCAAAAACATCAAATATTCTAAAAGATATAAGCAAGTTAAAACAAAAAATAAAAACAGAAAACAAATGAAAAAACAGAAAAGAAACTTTCAGAACCCCTTTAGTCCCGGTTGGTGTCTCCAACCGGGACTAAAGGCCTCAACCCCTTTAGTCCCGGTTGGTATCTCCAACCGGTACTAATGGTCTAACCTTTAAAGGGTATCGGCCCCTTTAGTCCCGGTTGGTGTCTCCAACCGGGACTAAAGGTCCCATTTGAACCGGGACTGATGCCTGCCGAGCCCCGACCGGCGCCCTAGTCGCTCGAACCGGGACTAATGCTCACATTAGTCCCGGTTCGTAATGCAACCGGGACTAATGTGTAGATCGAGGTTGGACCAAAGCCCTGTTTTCTACTAGTGAAGGAGGGGGTATTTATAGGGGAGAGAGGGCGGGGAGGTTGGTGGTCATCGGTGGCCGTCATTATGCCGCCATTAATGGCGGCCTCGGAATTCCCACGGCCACGCGGGCGACGGATGTGGACAGACGACGTGTTGCCGTGTGGGCAAGCGCTTGAGGTCAAAGTGGTCTGACTGCCGTACGTACGCCGTGTGTACCATTAGAGACACTCGGCTTACACGGCCCTACCGTCACGGAGCCGTTAAGCGCGGCGAGCACAGTCACATGGCATGCATGGCTGTTCGCCATGTGTGTCGTAAAGCCAAGCGCTTAGGTCACAATATTCCGAGGGATTTTTTATAAGCCGAGTGCACTTCGGGCGTTTGTCGGCGTACTACGTGGTAAGCCGATGGCTCTTCCTTCACCGTGTGCCTTGGCATTAACACTCGGCTTACACAGTTGTAAGCCGAGTGGCCGATAAACTACACTTGGCTTACGTAGAAACACAAGGCAACATATGTTTTTCTTGTAGTGAGATAAAACCATACACAACTTTCGATATATCTATATGTGTGTGGTATTTTTGTAGTCAGATCAAAAGATGCATTTACCATAAATTTTAGGCCAATGATAGGCGCCGGCCGGCTGGCGCAAATTTGGGCCGGTCGGCTGCCAACCGTACCATACAACTTTTTTAAACCATCTGATTGCTTCGTCCCAAATAGTCAAACAGAGGAAAAAAGGAGTAGCATGCGCACATGCCGAGTCCCGCTCGCTCGCGGACCGCCCGCGCTTGTCCGTCATCGGCTTCCCGAGCTTGCTTGCACCCAAGCCACCGCGCCCGCAACCCTCGCTCGCCGGCGTCTCATGCGAATGCGCTCGCCTTGACTGCCTCCGCTCGCCATGGTTGTAGCTCGAACACAAACGGGTTCCAGCGCGCGGTCATCATGGTTGCAGCATCCCCGGCGTCCCCCATCTCCGGCTCGCTGCCGCCGTTGACTTGCATCCCCCGTCTCCAGCTCGGCGCCGTCGACGCCTTGCACCACCATGTCCAGCAAAAAAAAAATTCTAAAACAACAAAAAACCTCTGGTACTCGGTTGAAGCAAAAATATTCAACGGTTCCAGCAAAAAATATTGATGGTTCCAGCAAAAATCTCAGCAGCCGAAAAACTCCCATACTCTATTTGTAGCAAACGAATTAGCCAGTTCCAGCAAAAATTATTGATGGTTCCAGCAAAAATCTCAGCAGCGGAAAAACTCCCATACTCGATTTGTAGCAAATGAATTAGCTAGTTCCAGCAAAAATTATCGATGGTTCCAGCAAAAAATCTCAGCAGCCAAAAAACTCCCATACTCGATTTGTAGCAAATGAATTAGTGAGTTCCAGCAAAAAAAAACGCTGCATCCAGCAAATCAATCTCAGAAGCAAAAAATACCGGTGGTGACCGTAGCCTTCACCATAGCAGGTTACAGCAAAGAAGGGTGCATGATCCAGCATCCAGACATCGAGGTTGCAGCTCACGGCCGAGCCGGTTCCAGCATCTGGCGCCACCCATTGCAGCACGACATCGCCGTCGTTCCAGCACCGCCCCACGCCGGATGCAGCTCTGGCCGAGCCGTGTTGGCCGGAATAAGCCGCGGCGACGGGTCGGGCACGTCGGGCGCGTGTATGGGCGCGCGCCGGGTGTGTCGGGCGCGTCGGGTCCGCGGCGGGGTCGTGTGCGTGTGTTTCCGCGCGTACGAACGCGTGGGCCGTTGTCTGTTGGCGAGAAGCGTGGAGGAGTGACCACATCGGGCGCGGGACTCGGGCCGCGGCGACTGCGTACGTGCGCGTCGGGTACGTGGCCAGGGAGCGCGGGACGTGGGGGTGTGTGTGCACATGTGTGTAGGAGGCAGGCTCGTGGCGGCCACGGTAGACTAGCTAGGTCATTGACGAACTGCATGGAGCGGCCGCGTCGTGCGCGTTGAGTGCGTCGTAGGCGCGCATGGCCAGCCATGCAGATCGTGGACGCAACGGCCGGGAGTGGTGGGCTGCGTTGTGTGCTAGCCTGGGTATAAGAAGCCCTCCGCTGTACTGCTCGGGTGTGTGTGTGGCTCGAGTTGTTGCTCGAGGAAAAGGCCGTCGTAGCGGCAGGCGTATGGGCGCCGGAAAAACACCACCGTGTCCTGTGTCTCCTCTTTCTTCTATCTTCGTTCGTGCGAGAGAGAGAGAGCGAGAGGGAGCTGGGCACCAGCGCAAAGAGCAAGCTAGGGCTCGGCGCCAACAATTGGTATCAGAGCTATCGGGTTCAGGGCGGCCATGGCGTGCGGCGGCGTCCGCGGCGCGCCCGGCGAGCGCGGCGGACATGGAGGCATCGGCTGCGGTGCGTAGCGAGTCGAGCGGCGGTGGTCGCGGAGGCGAGGTGGTCGCGGAGGACCTGCGTCGTGGCGCAGAGGCCGCGGCGGCTCGTCGCGATGGCCGTGGAGGCGCAGCGGCGCGTGGCACGGAGACGCGGCACGGCGGCGCACGAGGCTGCGGGCTTCAGCAGCGGCAGCGAGCGGCGGCGGCTCGTGCCGGAGGCGCAGCAGAGGTGTCCATGGCGCCGAGACGACGACGACGAAGCAGGGCGGCACAGTGGCAGGCGCGGCAGTGACGTCAGGGCGGTGGCGGCTACAACGACCACGACGACGACGGCGCGGCGGAGCGCGCGCTGCTGGCGGACGGCGGCGTCGAGGACGTCGGCCTCCTCTGAGCCGCGGCTTAGGGGGTGAGTGTTGGCCGGAATAAGCCGCGGCGATGGGTCGGGCACGTCGGGCGCGTGTATAGGCGCGCGCCGGGCGTGTCGGGCGCGTCGGGTCCGCGGCGGGGTCGTGTGCGTGTGTGTCCATGCGTACGAGCGCGTGGGCCGTTGTCTGTTGGCGAGAAGCATGGAGCAGTGACCACGTCGGGCGCGGGACTCGGGCCGCGGCGACTGCGTACGTGCGCGTCGGGTACGTGGCCAGGGAGCGCGGGACGTGGGGGTGTGTGTGCACATGTGTGTAGGAGGCAGGCTCGTGGCGGCCACGGTAGACTAGCTAGGTCGTTGGCGAACTGCATGGAGCGGCCGCGTCGTGCGCGTTGAGTGCGTCGTAGGCGCGCATGGCCAGCCATGCAGATCGTGGACGCAACGGCCGGGAGTGGTGGGCCGCGTTGTGTGCTAGCCTGGGTATAAGAAGCCCTCCGCTGTACTGCTCGGGTGTGTGTGTGGCTCGAGTTGTTGCTCGAGGAAAAGGCCGTCGTAGCGGCAGGCGTATGGGCGCCGGAAAAACACCACCGTGTCCTGTGTCTCCTCTTTCTTCTATCTTCGTTCGTGCGAGAGAGAGAGAGCGAAAGGGAGCTGGGCACCGGCGCAAAGAGCAAGCTAGGGCTCGGCGCCAACAATTGGTATCAGAGCTATCGGGTTCAGGGCGGCCGTGGCGTGCGGCGGCGTCCGCGGCGCGCCCGGCGAGCGCGGCGGACATGGAGGCATCGGCTGCGGTGCGTAGCGAGTCGAGCAGCGGTGGTCGCGGAGGCGAGGTGGTCGCGGAGGACCTGCGTCGTGGCGCAGAGGCCGCGGCGGCTCGTCGCGATGGCCGTGGAGGCGCAGCGGCGCGTGGCACGGAGACGCGGCACGGCGGCGCACGGAGCTGCGCGCTTCGACAGCGGCAGCGAGCGGCGGCGGCTCGTGCCGGAGGCGCAGCGGAGGCTTCCATGGCGCCGAGACGACGACGACGAAGCAGGGCGGCACAGTGGCAGGCGCGGCAGCGACGTCCGGGCGGTGGCGGCTACAACGACCATGACGACGACGGCGCGGCGGAGCGCGCGCTGCTGGCGGACGGCGGCGTCGAGGACGTTGGCCTCCTCTGAGCCGCGGCTTAGGGGGTGAGTGTTGGCCGGAATAAGCCGCGGCGATGGGTCGGGCATGTCGGGCGCGTGTATAGGCGCGCGCCGGGCGTGTCGGGCGCGTCGGGTCCGCGGCGGGGTCGTGTGCGTGTGTGTCCACGCGTACGAGCGCGTGGGCCGTTGTCTGTTGGCGAGAAGCATGTAGGAGTGACCACGTCGGGCGCGGGACTCGGGCCGCGGCGACTGCATACGTGCGCGTCGGGTACGTGGCCAGGGAGTGCGAGACGTGGGGGTGTGTGTGCACATGTGTGTAGGAGGCAGGCTCGTGGCGCCCACGGTAGACTAGCTAGGTCGTTGGCGAACTGCATGGAGCGGCCGCGTCGTGCGCGTTGAGCGCGTCGTAGGCGCGCATGGCCAGCCATGCAGATCGTGGATGCAACGGCCGGGAGTGGTGGGCTGCGTTGTGTGCTAGCCTGGGTATAAGCCGTCCGCTGTACTGCTCGGGTGTGTGTGTGGCTCGAGTTGTTGCTCGAGGAAAAGGCCGTCGTAGCGGGAGGCGTATGGACGCCGGAAAAACACCATCGTGTCCTGTGTCTCCTCTTTCTTCAATCTTCGTTCGTGCGAGAGGGAGCTGGGCACCGGCGCAAAGAGCAAGCTAGGGCTCGGCGCCAACAAGCCGGTTCCAACATCTTGCACTGGTCACAGCATCTTGGGCACCATGCGTCCCCGCCGTCCACCGTTGAAGCTTCCCCGGCGCCACGGCGGTGAAGAAGGGGAGGAGCGCGGCCATGGCTACGGATCCGGCGCCATGGCAGAAGAGGAGGTTGGGGCTGAGCGCTGCAACAAAAAAACGTCGGCGGTGACCCGTGGGGGCGAACGGCACCACGACGGCAGAGGAGATTGGAGCCGAGCACGGGAAGAAAATCGTCGGCGGCGAACACTGGAAACGAGCAAGAGAAAGAGAGGTTGGAGATAAAATGGCGCGCGCTAGGCGCCATCCGGCTGTTCCCTCGCGCGGAGCAGCCGGGTTGGTAGCCGTTGGATTATCCCAGCTCTGTCCATTGGATCCGCAGCCCCGTTGCTTCTTTTAGCACAGGTCACGTTGTCCAAGTAGAACCCGTCCACATGGGTGGAGCCCAGCACTGCTCAACTGATCGTTTTTTTTCCTTCCTCAGCGTCGAATTCAGGCATTCTGCTCTGGCTCTCTTGTTGGCTCATGGCTGCCCATGCGCGGCACGTCTCTCGCACTGCAAATTGCCAGGCCGTTGACTAAGCAAATCTTGCAACATGGTAAGTATATTTCTGAAAAAGATAAAGTTTGCTGCAATATGATGCAGCAACCTAATTCGTTGAGACAAAAATTGCTCAAAATATAATTATTGCAACATATGCAAACATAATAAGTCGCCTCTGAAGCCGTCCAATGCGACACGCATAGCCATGATCTCTTTCTCTGGCCCCGCTCTCATGCGACCACGTCAAGCAAACGCCGAGTCTCCCTTCTTGCAGTGTTACTCGCTTCTGACTCACAGCAGCCATCCCATCACCCCTGCTCATAGCACCATACTGCCTCTGCCTCCCCTGCAGCAGCAGTGCCGCTCCATCTCAGCATCGGTGGCCGGTTCATCACAGCGTCCTCGACACTCGTTACAGCATTACGCCACTTACGACAAAACATTGGCTTCACCTGCCACCGACTTTTGCAGCAGGTCGTTGTAGCACTGCTCCTACCCTCGCAGTAGCGATTGCAGCATGGGCGACTGCGTCGCAGCATGCTTCATTGTCGTGGTCGTCGAAGAATGCCGAAGCATAGCAACATGCATCATCGCCTCGTCCGTTTAAGCACGCGTCGATGAATCGCTGCGGTCGTCCATGTCGTCGTAGTCTTCGAAGCATTGGCATAGCCATTGAAAGCACACCTCACAACATGGTCGCGGCCGTCGCGGCACGCCTCGTCGCTACGGCGATGCGTCGTGGTCATCGAAGCATTGTCACAACCATTGAAGCACGCATGGCCGCGGCCGTCTACTTCGTCGCGGCACACCTCGTCGTTACGGTGATGCGTCGTGGTCGTCGAAGCATCGCCACAACCATTATATTGAAGCACGCCTCGGAGCATGGCTGCGGCTGTCAACGCCGCATGGCTGCGGCTGTCAACGCCGTTGAGACACGCCTCGTCGTTGTGGTCGCTGAAGCATGCCTCAAAGAATTGCAATGGCCGTCGACGCCGTCGGAACACGCCTTGTTGTGGTTGTTGAAGCATCACCGCGGTCCTTGAAATAATGCACCCCCACAACATCCCACCCCTCCTAACAGCATCGCCGGTCCCGTCGCAGCGTCATTGCAGCATACCAGCATCTGGCGCTACGGTGAGGAGCCACGTCGCAGCCGTCGAACACGCCTTGTCATGGTCGTCGAAACATCCCGGCGATGGCCGAGCTCGCAGCATGGCATCAGGCCAGCTCCGCGGGCGGCGGCTTCCGTCGGCCTCGTGCCATTAGTTGTGGGTGCGCCTCCATGGCTCACGTGGTTGCAAGAGATGCAAAAAAAACGTCTTGTGTAGAGAGCCACGGAACGTGTGCTGCTCGGTATAAGGATCAGAAGATGTGACGTATGCGGGGAGCCCCACATGACGCGTGTCGCACATTGGTGGCGGATGACGCGGGGCTGTTTACATCCGGATGGAGCGAAGGAGTTTCCAAATGATAAGGTGAGCGAGAGGGCAGCACAGCTCGCTCTTATCTGTTCCTTCCGTCACGCGTGTGTGATGGGCCCCATGGCACGTGGGCCAGCAAAGGACAAGCCTCGCGTGGCTGTGTGGTCTGTTCGATCAGGTCGATCGAACAGCTAGGGTGCGTCTGGCGCAATTCTCGGCCGGCCTGCCGATTAGCAACGTTTCCCTAAATTTTATGCCTAGATGAGAATAGTAAACACTATTGATCTATATATATATCGCCATAAATTAGCTGAAGAGAAAAATTTACGATCCAATTGACGGATCGCGAACTTATGGTACAGATCAGATCAGAGGTGGGAATCCCACCAGCCACAGTTTTCCCGACAACCCTCTACTAACAATAATTACCTGAAGAGAAAAATTTGGGAATTATCCCCTTCCTAGTTGTTCTCCAGCCGCGAGGGCGACCTGAAGGCCGCGGCGATTCAACGGCGACTGACAGGGCTCCCCTAGCGACGGCGACTCGGGGGCCGCGGCAGCACCCCGACGCGACCGTGACCCGGCACTGACCACACGCGTTGGCGGTGCGGCGCTCGTCCCATGCAACGACGACCCGACGTCCATGGTGATGTCCCCGGCCCCCGGGCGGCAGCGACCTCCGCGACCCGGCGCTGCCCCCACACACGAGGGCGGCCGCGGCGCTGCATCCATGCGACGGCGACCCGGCGCTGCCCCACGCGAGGGAGACCGAACGACCGTGGGGCTGCATCCATGCGACGGCGACCCGGCGGCTTGCTTGTCCTTCAAAACTGCTATTTTGATATACATAGAAATTGCTGAACGTTTTGCTGTAACTGAATGAATGTGGATGTACAGATAAATCCTAGTAGTTCTTTTGCTGCACGTGAATCATTGTGAATGTACAGAAAATACTTGAATGAATGTGGATGTACAAGAAATCTTTTCAGTCATTTCAGTGACATGGATAACACAAAAGGATTCTGCTTCTACTTCCATGCCATGTATGTACTGGTGATTAACATCTTCAGTATTGCTAAATTCAGAGTTGATTAAGCCATCTGCTACAATCAACAGGAATCGGCATTAACCAGTTAACCTCTTGTAGTCTTGTGGCTTACTATCCTGTCTAAGTCTAATTCCAGCTAGTAAAAAGAAACAGTTTGCTGGGAGAAACAATATTCTTGCACAACTATTCAGAGATACAAGGTCATCTAGAATTCATCCAACACGTGAGCTTCAGTACAAATATTCAGAGATACTAGATCATGTAAAATTCATCCAACACATGAGCTTCAGTACAAATATTCAGGGATACAAATATTCAGAGATAAAATGATAATCTCCTAGCAGAATATCGGCACAAGTAGCCATGAGCTTCAGTACAAATATTCAAATATACAAGGGCATCTTAAATTCATCCAACACATGAGCTTCAACACCAAGTTGTCATTCAAGACCGCGTCATAAGATTTCAGAAACTGAGAAGATTTGTGGAGCTTGAACAAGACCTGCAGTTTGACAAAAACATATTAAGTTTTGTGTGTGAATATACATTTTTGAAAGAAAAATAAATTGTATGGTTATGACAAGTACCCGTAGTTTTCTTAGTTGTTGTTAGGGCAATTACGCCTATCATGGAAGCCAACCTGCTTACACTTCTTGCTCGTTCTCGGCACTTTCTTGTTTTGTCCACTTACATTTTTCTTCCCCTCTCCATTCTTATTTTGCTTCCCTTCTCCATCCTTATTTTGATTCCCACCCTTGTCTAAGTGCCCCTTAATTCTTTTGCATCTTCCTTTTGTATGGACATCAGTTGGTGGATGAATTTCAACTTGATTAGGCATAGTACAACTAATATATGCCTCGAACTCATCTTGTCTAATAGGATGATTGGCAACAACCCTTCCAGACACATTTCTTTTCATGTCAATGAGAATGTTTCTTAATGCTTCCAATTCTTCAAGAGAGTGTTCAGCCAACCTGATAGTGCCATCCAATGTTTGGAGTATCTCGAAAACTATTTTCCGCTTTGCCAATTCTAAGGAACTACTTTCATTTTCTTCAAGCAAGTTGCCGTAGCTATCAGATATTACCCTCCTGTTAACCGTTTTCTTCCACCTATCTAGAATAAAATGGCTAGGTAGCTCATTGATCTTTGCACCTCTCAAAACCATGATGATATGTCGCCATGGAATTCCGCGTGTCTCAAATAACATGCAAGAGCAGTGAGCAATCATGGATGCATGTTGTGTTGAATTGAACTTCTCGAGACTTGAAAGAGCGGTCACTGATACATCTCCTACGTAGCTATAATTTATGAAATATTCATGCCATATTTATATGAGTTCTACATGGTTTTGGTGCACTTTTATATGATTTTCATGAACTAACCTATTGACCTAGTGCCCAGTGCCAGTTGCTGTTTCTTGCATGTTTTTGTTTTTTCAGAAAATCCATGCCAAACGACACTACTAGGGAAAACCCTAGCAGTAGCGCGGGTTTATGGCCTAGCAGTAGCGCGGGTACAGGTGCTACTGCTACGGCGCTACAGCTAAACTTTAGCAGTAGCACTGGTTGTTCCACCGCTACAGCTAAACTTTAGCAGTAGCGTGGTCTGAACCTGCGCTACTGCTATCCTACCTAGCAGTAGCGTGGGTATCACCAGCGCTACTGCTACAATTTCCTGTATTTTTATTTTCTTCTACGTATTTACACTATATTTGTACAGGTTTTATAAAGTAGTCTCATCATATGATTTTATGATCATGATGAGTTATTTTATCATTGGGTGAAAGAAACGCGGATTAGATTCAAGTGGATGGATCCAAAGTGACCAAGTTGGATTAGTATGATCATAATAACAACTCATCATCATCATCATAATATATAACTCATCATCATCATCATCATAATATATAACTCATCATCATCATCATAGTCATAACAACTCATCATCATAACAACTCCTCATGATCATCATCTATGAGTCATATAACAACTCATCATTCTAGCTAACACATTGTAGAACATAACTCATCATCATCATAATAACTAATCATCATCATCATAGTCATATCAACACTAGCTAATTGTTCTTACTACCTAGGACCTAGTCCTCCCTCCTAGGTAAAATAGCATAAAACAGGTAAACCGGTCCATCTCCAAAATGGAGAATGGAGGTCCACCTGTCGCCAACTTCTGGCTTGCGCACACGCATGTTGTCTCCAATCGGTTGCGTGCGCGCCTTCATTACTTTGCTCCATTCTTTGATATTGAGCCTTCCATCTTTCAAAGAAATAGAGTATGCACTTTGGTAGGCCGTCGATGGAAACGGTCATAAGCTAACCATGTACATACTCCCTTCGGTAAGCATCATGTGAGGCACAACCTCGCTAGGGAGCTTCTGTTGAACAATATAGTAACATATATAGTTAGCAATGTAATTTACTTAAGAAGAATGTATGCAATGAAGTTACCATCATTAACAAAACCATACCAAGTTTTTGGCATTGAGGTTACCATCAAACAACTGATGGACTAGTGTCACGTATCCAGTATAATTTGGGCTGATAAACACATTGGACTTAAAAGTCTCAACATCATCTATAAATGAGACAAGATATCCTTTCTCCTCACAATTAAGCTCGGAGCCATAACTGTAGTACGTCATGTCCACAACTTTCTGAGTATTTTTTGAAGATAAGAAATAAGCTGATAATTATAAATAAACAAGTTTAGTAGCAATGAACACCAAATATTTTTAAATAAAAAATATAAAGTACTTAACAAATTAGTTTGAAAAACTCACATTTAGGCAAAACAGGAGGCATATCCACATCGACCCAAATGTCGATATTATCTTCAATATCTTCATCTTCGGGACGAATATCAAAAGTTATTTGCATACTCTCCTCAAATCCATAGGCCTTGCAGAAAGCTTCCCAATTACAGCAGCCGAAATGTGAGTGATTAAGCACATTGTAGAGCTTAACCCGAAAAGCATAACCATGTTTAGTCCTGAGGATAGCCCTCCTCGTCTCCATATTCTCAAGGTCTTGGAGACCGAGCTTCTGCAAGACATACGGTCTTGCATGGCACGGGATGTACTAGTCGAATTGAAAAAAAACGAAAATTACACGTTGAAGCAAGGAATCACAAGTCATGATTAATTACGATGAAATACTTGTCGATGCGTACCGTACAAACATCGAAGGTCTCTTCCAGCTTCGCGGTGAAGAACCTACCATTTTGTAGGTGAGGCTCCCTGTCGCACAAACCCCGGTCATCGCAGCAGTAGTCGCACTCCGGGATCTTATCATCGTCGGACATTTCCTGTGTTCAAAATTCAAAGATTATAAATCGACGGCAACTAACAGGAACTCAACACAAAGATCATTATTATTCATCACGGGTTGACTGTCGGTCTGTCGAGTCTTTGCTTGAAAACTCTCATCTCACGTGGTGTATATGGTGGGCACTCCCTCTCTGACATTTTCGACCATCGGTGATGGTCGCTACTCCTCCTTCCCCTAGTGCATAACAAAGGTGTAGCACAAGGAGAAGAAGGAGAAACGACCCCCACGACAACAGTCGGCATTCTGCTTCTCTCATATATAGTGGACACTCTCCCTCACTGATTTTTTGACTGTCATGTATGGAGCCCCGACAGACTTAAAGTTAACCCGAAATGTCATTTAATTCTCTTTCCGGCAAATCCAGGGCACTCGATATTTCCTATATATTCTAGCACAAGTCATGCTAAAATTCACGGAAAAATCCGGCATGACCTTAGCTAAAATAGGACATATCGAGCGCCTGAAATTTGTCGGAACGGAAATGAATCAACACTCCGGCAAAACATAGGCCACTCGGATTTTCCCTGCGATACAAAGATGTCCATAGACATACAAAGATGTTTAAACTAGCTTCACATTGTCACAGCTACTCATCTACTACTACTACATCTATAACCCGAACATTTCATTTGGACAAGAAGCATAAATAAATACCCTAGTTCTTCAAGAAAGTAGGTCTCTCTCTCTCTCTCTCTCTCTAAATTTGGCAATGTGAGATTGACATAACTAAATACCCTCGTTCTACTCTATTCAATTTCGAGGAGAAAAGAAGGAGGAGGTGGACTTTTAGTTCACCGACTCGGGTGTAGAGGAAGTAAAGGTAGCTCCGACGACGATCACTCCACAGGGAGACACGACACTGCAAAGCCTGCATATTCCACCGAGTGAAAATTTTAGATCATCAAATCTCATATAGCATTCTTTGATGACAAAGTGATAATGACATAAAAATAATTAAATTGTCCAATACATTTCTATATTGCAAAAGAAAATTACTAAAAATTTCTATACCTAAATTTTCTTACTAAACATTTTTATTACTAAATTTGATACCAAAAAATTTCTGAAATAGCATTCCAATACATTTCTATTACTAAAACTTTTTTATATTCAAAAAACCTATTCACTAGCTTTCTATTCTATTCAAAAGACCATTCTACGTACCTATCTACATTCTACAGGAAAATTCTACCTATCTATTATATTCAAAAAACCTCCATTCTACCTATATTTTCTATTTTATTCTATTCAAAATACCTACATTCTATTCATATAACCTATATGTTCTATTTTATTAAAAAAACATACATGGGGGAAGGAGGAAGAGAGGAGGGAGGAAAGGGAGGGAGGGAGGAAGGAGGGAGGAAGGGAGGGAGCAGGAGAGAGGGAGGGAGGAGAGAGGGAGTAGGCCGGGATGGGGGAGGGAGGGAGGAGCGAGGGAGAGAGGAGAGAGGAAGGGAGGATGACGGCGAGCGACGAGGAGGAGGGAGGAGCGTGGCGAGAGGAGGAGGAGGGAGGAGGGAGTGGACGGCAGGCGGCAAGAGGAGGGAGGAGGGAGGAGGGCGGCGAGAGAAGGAGGAAGGGAGATACCTCGGGAGGGACGATGGGCGACGGCGACGGCAGAGAGAGCGAGCGAGAGAGTGTGAGGGGAGAGTGAGGGAGAGGTAGTGGAACGGGATGGGGGAGGAAGAAGAGATAGGGCTAGCTTAGCAGTAGCGCGGGGTACGGGCCCGCGCTACTGCTAAGGCTATTAGCTGTAGCGCGGGGTCACATCCCACGCTGCTGCTAAGTGGGCCGGGGAGCTGGGCCCGGACTGGCCACAGTAGCAGCGGGGGTTACAGCACCGTGCTACTGCTAATGGGCTTAGCAGTAGCGCGGTCGGGCCACCCACGCTGCTACTGTGGCCAGCCCGTGGGGGCACTGCGGAGCCCACTTAGCAGCAGCGCTTGTTGGGGCGCCCCGCGCTACTGTTACAGAATACCTGTAGCGCTTGTTCTAGCCCCGCGCTACTGCTACTTAACAGTAGCGTGGGGTGCTCACCCCACGCTACTACTAAGCATCTACCTATAGCCCTTTTCCTAGTAGTGCGAAGTCCAAATGCCACGAAAATTTATGGAGATTTTTTGTGAATAAGGCGAGACCCAGGAGGCTTCGGAGAAGGACCAGACGAGGTCCAGGGGGGCCACAAGCCTGGGTGGCGCCCCACCCCACTAGAGCGTGCCACATGAGCTTGTGGGACCGTCGGGACTCCCCCTGGCATGAATCCAATGCTGAAAAATCCTATAAATCCCAAAACCTTCGAAAGTTAACCTAGATGAGTTTTTCCGCCGCCGCAAGCCTTTGTCCCGAAGCGATCTCAATCAGAGCCCTGTTTCGGCACCCTGCCGGAGGGGGAAAGCCATCACCGAAGGCCATCTTCATTTTCCCCGCTGCCTCCATGACGAGGAGGGAGTAGTTCATCCCCGGGGCTGAGGGTATGTACCAGTATAGCTATGTGTTTGATCTCTCTCTCTCGTGATCTTGATAGGGCACGATCTTAATGTACCATGAGCTTTGTTAATATAGATGAATCATATGGAGTTGTTCCCTCTATCTTTATGTGATGAATTGAGTCTTGCTCTTTGAGGTTTCATTGTTATCGAATTGAATATTGGATTGCAGATCACTTGATATATGTCTTGCATGTGGATACCCGTGGTGACAATGGGGTATTCTATTGAGTCACTTGATATATGTTTTGGTAATCAACTTGCGGATTCCCGAGATGACATTGGGGTAATCTAGGCACATAGCTTGATACACGTTTTCATCGTACTTTCTCCGATAGAAATTTTGGGGTGATCTTTGAAGTTCTTTGTGTTGGATTGAATATTACGAATCTGAAATTGTTTGATACATATCGACTAATTAACTCACGGATACTTGTGGTGACATTGGAGTATCAAGGTGACATTAGAGTTGATTGATGCGTATCATATGGTGTTATTGTAGTACGATCTCTAGGGTTGTTTGTGACACTTATAGGGATGGCTCAATAGATTGATCGGAAAGATAACTTTGAGGTGGTTTGCTACCTACAACAATTTCATCTTATGTTCTCCGCTATTGATAAGAACTTTGGAGTGATTCTTTGTCGCACATTGAGGGATTGTTATATGATTCAATTATGTTAGCACTGTTGAGATTTTGCACTAGTGAAAGTACGAACCCTAGGCCTTATTTCTAAGCATTGCAATATCATTTGTGCTCACTTTTGTCACTTGCTACCTTGCTGTTTTTATTATTTCAGATTACAAAAACCTATATCTACTATCCATACTACAATTGTATCACCATCTCTTCGCCGAACTAGTGCACCTATACAATTTACCATTGTATTGGGTGTGTTGGGGACACAAGAGATTGCTTATATTTGATTGCAGGGTTGTTTGAGAGGGACCATCTTCATCCTACACCTCCCATGAATTGATAATCCTTAGGTCATCCACTTGAGGGAAATTTGCTGCTGTCCTACAAAACTCTGCGCTTGGAGGCCCAACGGAGTCTACAAGAATAAAGTTGTGTAGTAGACATCAAGCTAGTTCTGGCGCCGTTGCCGGGGAGGTGAGTGCTTGAAGGTATATCTTTAAATCTTGCAATTGAATCTTTTAGTTTCATGTTTTTCACTAGTTTGGTTGATAAACCAAAACTACAAAAACAATGGAAATGAAGTACAATCAAATGCTTTACCTTTATGATGTTTTTTTTGAAAATATGGATTCCGATAATTGTACTCAATTGTTAGAAAAAGAATTCAATAAAATGTTTGGCATAAAATCCTTGAATGATAAGCATGATTGCAAGGTTGTTAGTATGCTTTCTATGAATATCTATAATACTAATGATGATTGCACTAGTCGTGATAAAAAGGTTTCTTATAAGCATGTCAATTTTTGTGGAGTGCATAAACTTTGTGAAGACATGCCATTTAGGGATGATATATTTTGTAAGAAGCATAAACATGATAAAACCAATTGTTGGCTTAAAGTGATAGATGATTTTGCTAAAAAGTTATGTTCTCTTCATCGCATTACTTGTGAACATTGCAATAAAGTTAGTCATCTTAATTTCCAATGCAGGCTTTTTCATGATCGAATCGTGGCCAAATATTGCAATAACTTGATCACCCTTGAACTTTATAATGAACTTTGTCTATTTTTGGGGTGTGAAGAATTGTCAGATAAAAATAGTTGGTTTGAAGCATTCATATTCACGGACCATACTGAAATTAATCTATAGAAAATCTATATGTTTTGTGTGGTAAATTTCAATGAGAATGCTTATATAGCCAACTATAGAAAGATGGGAAAACCAATAGAATATAATAGGAATGCTAATGGAATGGTAAAGATTCCTCCTTTCCCTCCTATTGTCTCTTGTGATGAAACAGGTGACGAGGAGGAGCTTCCTATCCAACCAATCTCTTGAATAAGAAGCTCGGAAAAATTGATTAAAACCACACATAATGTGGTGAAGAAGAAGAAAAGAACGAAAAGTAGAGGTAAATAGTTATCTCTCCCAAATAATGTTACTCCTATTATTGTTGTGCCTCATGAGAATGAATCAAAAATAATTGTGGAAGATGATGCACTAGAGGATGATTTTGTTATGCCTATTACTTGTTGTGGTAATTATGATTGGGAAGATAATGATACTTCTTATAATCTTGAAAATATTTTTGGCACCAACTTGGGAAATTATGATGATAGTAATTGTTATACTATTGGTGCTATTCATACTATTGATGATAAGAGTGATTATGCTAATGATATGCAAAACCACAAGCTTGGGGATGCAATGTTTGATGAGAATGACATGTTTGAGAATTTATTTGCTGCAAATAATGTTTATCCTAAGCTTGGGGATGCTATGCTTAATGAAGATTATCTTTTTAGTCCCCCTACTTTTAATGATCAAATTTATTATGATGATCGCATGCCTCCTATTTATGACCGCAATGATAATGAAAGTGGGTTTGGAAGAGTGTCAACTTTAGGTAATAATGATCCCACTATTTTGGAGGGTGTTGAATCTTATTGTAATAATGATAAAAGTGAATTTGGAGAGTTCATGACTTTATTTAATGTTGAATCCACTATTTCGGAAGAGGTTTCAATCGATTATGATGAGTACAAAGTTGCTACATATGATGATTATTGTGATGATACTTATGTTATAAAAATTAGAGATAAATATTCTTATAAATCTTGTCATAATTATGAATACCCTTTTACTGAACATTACTCTTTTAATGTGGAATCAATTTATAGTGTTCAAGTTCTATACGATACTCCCACTATTATGAATGAGAAGAAATTTGCTTATGTGGAGAGTAATAAATTTTCTATGCTTGGGGATCATGAAAATAATGCTTTATGTGATAGTTATATTGTTGAATTTGTTCATGATGCCAATAAAAGTTAATATGAGAGGGGAATATATGCTTATATATATTTCAATAACATCAAGTTTCCTCTCTTTATGTAGAAAGTTTTGAAGTCATGCTTGTTTTGCCTTCCTTTGCTAGTTGATTCTTGCTATAATAAATTGTTTGCTTATAAAATCCCTATGCATAGGAAGTGGGTCAGGCTTAAATGTGCTTGTCATATGCTGCATGATGCTCCATTTATGTTTCAATTCTTTACTTTTATGTGAGCATCATTAAAATCATCATGCCTAGCTAAAAAGGCATTAAAGAAAAGCGCTTGTTGGGAGGCAACCCAATATTTACCCCTACTGTTTTTATGTGTTCACATGATTAAGTTGCTGTAGTAACCATGTTTTGTTTCTTTTATTTCAATAATGTGCCAAGTAAAGCCTTTGGGATAGTGTGGATATTTGTTTATTTGATTCTGTGCAAAAACAGAAACTTTTGCGTCTAGTGTATCAATACCAAACGAAGTCCAAACACAATGAAACTTTACAGTGATTTTTTCTGGACCAGAAGGGACCCTAGAAGCTTCGGGGAGAGGCCAGAAGATCTACAGGAGAGTCACTAGCTCACACGGGGCACCCCTAGGGGGGCATGCCACCTGAGCTTGTGGGTCCCATGCAGCTCCGTTTGACCTAATTCCACCTCTATAAATTCCTATAAATCCCAAAACTAACAGAGAGCCACCCAAAACAATTTTTCCACTGCCGCAAGTCTCTGTTCTTCCGTAATCCCATCTAGAGGCCTTTTCCGGTACTCTGCCGGAGGGGGAATTGATCACGGAGGGCTTGTACATCAACCTTGCTGCCCTTCTGATGATGTGTGAGTAGTCTACCATAGACCTACGGGTCCATAGTGATTAGCTAGATGGCTTCTTCTTTCTCTCCGATCTTCAATACAATGTTCTCCTCGGAGATCAACCCGATGTAATCTTCTTCTGCGGTGTGTTTGTTGGGATCTGATGAATTGTGGTTTTATGATCAGATTATTCATTGAAAGTAATTGAGTCTTTTCTGAACTTTATTATGCATGATTATTATAGCTTTGTATTTCTCTCCAATCTATCCATTTGGTTTGGCCAACTAGATTGATTTATCTTCAGTGGGAGAGGTACTTTGTAGTGGGCTCAATCTTGCGGTGTCCTCACCTCATGACAGAAGGGGTAGCGAGGCACGTATTTGTATTGTTGCCACTAAGGGTAAAACGACGGGGTTCAATCATATTGCTTGGTTTTATTCTGTCTACATTATATCATCATGTTGGGGAACGCGACAGAAAACAAAAATTTCCGGTATAGCGAGCACGCCCAGGACCACTATGGAGACTGCATACAAGGTTTGATCTGATCCGTACCGACTCGAAGCGCAGCGGAAGAAGAGTCAGTGGAGATCGTTGGTGCAGATCCCCGCAGCTAGGATTTTACAACCTCCCAACCGCGAGGATGTACTCCCTCGTCGGACAGCCCTTCGGGAGGCGGTCGGACAGTCCCTCGGACGATGTCACGGACAGCCCTTCGGGAGGACCTTCGAAACTCGGACGGTCACTCGGACAGCCCTTCGGGAGGACCTCTCAAACTAAGACCGAAACTACGATCTCTCTACAGAGTTGCACACATACGGTGTCATCTATCTGGCAGGGCTTCGCCGTCCAGAACTAGTTCCTGCCGGAACCCAGACAGCCTTTCGGCTCTACGAAACTATTTCGCTGGGAGGGAGAGAGAAGCCAGACAAGTCAAATGGCATGTCTATGAGAGAAGGATGAGGTTTGTGGGCAGCCCACTCACCTCTATTTATAGGAAAGCCAAGGGGTAACGTTGGCATTCACAAATACCAAAAGTACCCCCACTTTATGTCATTTACATAAAGAATAATGCAAAATAGGGTGCCATGTAGAGCTCCAAGGAGCTCCACCTTGCTTGGCCGGCCACCCCTTGGGGGGCCCCCATGAGGGGTTTGCTTAGCCCCAAAGCTCTTCTAGAAGCCTTTTGGAAATATCCCAAAAGGTGACTTTCCATAAATATCCCAAAAAGTACTTTCACTATTCACGACGACATTTTTCAGCGTCCGGTCAAACTGAAAATATTTATGTGGGCTCTGAACATTTCCAGTACCCACTAAAATAATTCTCAATGCGATCCGGAACAATTCCGGATTAGTGATTTTCATCTGCGAAAAGCATCCGAAGCGGTTCCGGCAGCTCCGGAACATTTCCGGTTTTTCTTCCGGAAAATTCCCAGAAGTTTCCAGAATGATTCTGGCACCATCCAAGAATTATCAGGCATGTGCCGAAACCAATTTGACTTAATGGTATCCCATGAAACAACTTTTCAGTTTTACCGAAACTGTTCCGGTGTTCTCTCTGCGGAACTTTTCCGCTGTCCGAAACTTTTCCGATGTCCGAAACTTTTTCGGTGATTTTCTCTCAGACTCCCTGTCTAGTATTCAGCAGATAGATGACCCTTAAGCGTGTGACCCTATAGGTTCGGTGAAGCATAGACATGACCCGGAACCCCTTCCGATCAATGATCAACATCGGAGCCGTGGACACCCATATTGACCCCTATACCCACACGAATGAATATTCGAGTGAACCTCCAGTTGCCGTGAGCTATTCCTGTTGCTTCGCGATATGTCACAAACACCCGAGGTGAGATTTTCTGCATCCCCGTGGATCAACAACTTGTCCACTATGCAAGTTACCTCGTTACCGGTTTTGTTCTCTTTTCTCATTTTCGTGTTCCGGCATCCCTGTGATCAAATCACAATGTGTCTGGCCAGACGATGATGGATACCGTAACACCAAGAGGGCCCGAGAATATCTCTTCATCGTCGGAGGAGCAAATCCCAATCTTGAGCTATCAAGTTACTTGCCATACTTTTCCGTGAACCCGTAAGCCGCCGTAATAGCCACCCAGTAACGGATGACGTTTAACAAACCCCAAAGTTCACGAAGCAAGCACGAAGGAACTCGATACTCTCATGGTCTAAGGAATTATGCAAACATTAACTATCTCTGTGTTATTAATCATTAACTTGTGACGAATGAATCTCATAGCATAACATCAATTTGGGTCGATTCAACACAAGTGTTCTACCAACATCGTGCCCTCAAAATTGCCGGCATAGCCATGCCCATGATCAGGAAAACAGGATCATCCTGCAATACTTGAGCTAGTCTTAGAGGCAAGACTAGGAATACAATTTACCGTTTATTATACCACACGTGCAAATGAGTTTCCCTCCGGGCCTCGTGGATATTGCAGACTCGAGAATCATTGCAGTTATAGCATGGATCATAAACATTCATTACAAACTCGGAGATACAAAATAACTGTTATTACTGCCTCTAGGGCATATCTCCTACAGTCTCCCACTTGCACTAGAGTCATAATCCAGTTACATGGCTTCCCTAACACCAATCGCTATCCGGTGTTGCTCATGCTTTGCTCGTGGTAGAGGCTTTGTCATCTGGTCTGACACATTCAGATCCGTGTGAACTTTGCGTACTTTCACTAAACCTTCTTCGACATGATGTCGAATGAGTTTATATTTGCGTTGAATATGCATTGTCTTATGGTGCGAACATGGCTCCCTTGCCTGAGCCACGGCGCCACTATTATCACAATAGATCTCCACCGGGTCCAGAGCACTTGGAACCACACCAAGGTCTTCAAGAAATTGCTTGATCCCGACAGCCTGCTTGGAGGCTTCTGAAGCAGCAACATATTCCGCCTCCGTTGTAGAATCCACCATAGTCTTTTGTTTGGAACTTTTCCAATCAACTGCGCCGCCGTTCAATATGAAAACATAGCCAGATTGAGATTTAAAGTCATCTGGGTCAGTCATGAAGCCTGCATCAGTGTAACAACTTACAATGAGCTCTTCATCACCTCCGTACACAAGGAGTAAATCCTTGGTCCTTCTGAGGTACTTAAGAATACCCTTGACTGCGGCCCAGTGTTCCAATCCTGGATCACCTTGGTACCGGCTGCTAACACTTAACGCATAGGAAACATCCGGTCTTGTACATAGCATGGCATACATAATAGAACCAACTCCCGAAGCATATGGAATATCATTCATTTGTACTCGCTCATCGAGGGTCCGAGGACACTGATTCTTGCAAAGCACTGTGCCAGGTGACATGGGGAGTAGGCCTTTCTTGGAGTTCTCCATGTTGAACCTTTTCAACACCTTGTCAATGTACGTGCTTTGGCTAAGCGCTATCAGGCGTCTTGATCTATCTCTATAGATTCTGATGCCCAATACATATGCCGCTTCGCCTAAGTCTTTCATTGAAAAACTCTTCTTCAATGAGTCTTTTATTTCGCTAAGAAAATTCACGTCATTTCCAATCAACAATATGTCGTCCACATACAAGATTAGAAATGCTTTTGCGCTCCCACTAAACTTCTTGTAAACACAAGATTCTTCATCGTTCCTGATGAAGCCAAACTCTTTGACCACTTCATCAAAACGAATGTTCCAGCTCCTTGATGCTTGCTTCAGACCATAAATGGCTTTCTGAAGCTTACATACCTTTCCAGCATTCTTAGGATCGACAAAACCTTCTGGCTGTATCATGTATACATCCTTTTCAAGGTTTCCATTTAGGAAAGCCGTTTTGACATCCATCTGCCATATTTCATAATCGAAATAAGCAGCAATTGCTAGTAATATCTGAACAGACCTAAGCGTAGCTACGGGCGAGAAAGTCTCGTCGTAGTCTACCCCTAGAACTTGCATGAACCCTTTCGTGACAAGTCTAGCTTTGTGGATAGTAATGTTACCATCCGCGTCCGTCTTTCTTTTGAAAATCCATTTACAACCAATGGGTTTTACGCCATCTGGAAGTTCTTCCAAGTTCCAAACTTGGTTTTCGTACATGGATTTCATGGCCTTGTGCCATTCCCTTGAGCTTCCTTGTAGTGCGCAGGTTCATCGTCTTCAAGAATGAAGATTTCGTTATGAAACCATTCAGGTGGCTGGATAGCCCTACCTGATATGCGCGGTTCAGTTACAATATTGTCTGAAGTTTCCGCATCACATGCGACAACTTCCGGCTCGGTTGTAAGGATAATTTGCGGAATTACTTCCGGTTCCTTAGCCATATCAACGGTTGCCAAAGATTCACTAATCTCATCAAGCTGTACTGTCCTCCCACTCAATTCTTTAGCGAGAAATTCTTTCTCAAGAAAGACTCCGCTTTTAGCGACAAACACTTTGTGCTCGGAGGGTAGGTAGAAGGAATACCCAACTGTTTCTTTTGGATAACCTACAAAGTTACATTTGTCTGATCTGGGATCGAGTTTGGTAGGTTGTAAACGTTTTACATGTACCTCACATCCCCAAATTTTAAGATGCGACAAACTGGGTTTCCTCCCATTCCACATTTCATGTGGTGTCGTCTTAACAGACTTAGACGGTGCTCTGTTTAGTGTGTGAGCGGCAGTTTCTAGTGCGTGACCCCAAAAAGATATCGGCAGATCTGTAAGAGACATCATCGACCTTACCATGTCCAACAGGGTTCGGTTACGTCTTTCCGATACTCCGTTTCTCTATGGAGTTCCGGGAGGCGTAAGCTGTGAAACGATTCCACGGTCACTCAGATGTTGGCCAAACTCATGACTAAGATATTCGCCTCCGCGATCAGACCGCAGAAACTTCGTCTTTTTGTTACGATGATTTTCTACCTCATTCTGAAATTCTTTGAACTTTTCAAAGGTTTCTGACTTATGCTTCATTAAGTAGATATAGCCATACCGACTTAAATCATCAGTAAAAGTCACGAAGTAGAAATACCCACCCCGTGCGGCTGTGCTCATTGGACCACATACATCACTATGTATTATTTCCAATAATTCACCCGCCCGTTCAGGATGACCCGTGAACGACGTCTTGGTCATTTTCCCCATCAGACAAGCTTCACATGTGTCAAATGGTTCAAAATCAAAGGACGGTAAAACTCCATCTCTCTGGAGTCTTTGCATGCGTTTCTTTCCGATGTGGCCAAGCCGATAGTGCCACAAGTAAGTGGTGGTGGTATCAGCCTTCTTAAGGCGTTTAGCATTCACGTTAAAGACACCATTTTCACATTCAAGATTTAGTATGAACAGGCCCCCAACAATGGGTGCAAATCCATAAAACGTATCCTTACAATAAAGTGAACAACCATTGTTCTCAGACTTGTAGGAGTACCCATCGTGCACTAAACATGATCCAGAGATAATGTTTCTACTCAACAACGGAACAAAATAACAGTTAGTTCCAAAATAAATCCTGAAGGGAAACGTAGAGGCATAATGCCGACGGCTTGAGCGGCGATCCTAGTGCCGTTCCCGACACGCATCACGACTTCATTCTTTGCCAGCTTGCGCACCTTCTGAAGCCCCTGTATCGAGTTGCAAATGTGTGCAACCGATCCGGTATCAAATACCCAAGACTTAGAATTTTCGCTAGCAAGCAAAACGTCAATGACATTAACTTCTATAACAATTATACCTTTTCCGGTTTTCCCGGACTTCTTATCTTCCAGATACTTCTTGCAGTTTCGCTTCCAGTGTCCTGTGCCCTTGCAGTAGAAGCACTCAGTTTCATTCTTGGCTTTGCCCTTAGATTTGCTTTGGAAGCCGGTCTTACCGGCGCCCTTGCCCTTCTTTGGCTTGCCCTTTTTGAAACTGGCAGTTTTATTCACAAGCAACACTTGCTTGCGATTTTTCCGCAGTCCTCCTTCAGCAGTTTTCAGCATGGCAAGCACCTCATTAGGTGTTTTGTCCATCCCATTCATGTTGTAGTTCATGACAAAACCTCCGTAAGAAGGGGGGAGTGAACCGAGCAACATGTCCATAACATGTTCTTCTGGAAGTGGAAATTCCAGGGTTTTAAGCCTCTCAGCGTGGCCAATCATATTGACCACGTGTTCGCCAACTGAACTGCCCTCAGCCATCTTGGTCTCCGACATGGTCTTGACGATATCAAAACGTTCAAACCGTGCATTAAACTTGTACAGAGCATCCAGTTCCTTGATCATATCAAAGGAGTCATGGAATTCAAAACGTTTTTGAAGCTCTGAACTCATGCAAGACAGCATGAGGCACTGCACTAAGTTGAAGTCATCATCCTTAGTTGCCCAGACATTTTGTATATCTGCCGCGGCTGTTGCCGCCGGCTTAGGTGGAAGAGGTCCGTCAAGCACGTACACTTTCTTAGCACTCCTGAGGACAATCCTCAGGGTACGGACCCAGTCCGCATAGTTGTTTCCATTCGCAGCTAACTTCTCTTTCTCTAACATCGGGCCTAAGTTGAACGTGCTATTGCGAGCCATTTGATCTACAACGGAAAACACAAGTTCACTTAGACTTTGTTCATAATGATTTTTGCACTAGTGAATAAACAATTTTATTCTAAAGTGCGCTCCCACTCAAATCAATATCTCTCAAAATTGATTATGAGTGATTCAAGATCCAAATATCAATTCAACATCATAGAATCATCATCTCATGACGAGGATTTCAATTGGTAGGCCAACTTGCCGATCATATCTCTATATGACTCTTGTTCATCTTTCGATGCGTGTGTTCCGAGCTCAGGACGATCCTGCCATGAACGTCAAGACAACCAAGTGATCTTGCTGCGAGGTCTGACCTCACCCGGCTTACATTTATCCAATCGTTCGTAGCCATGCATCCATGGCGCACCCCGAAAGGATAGATGCTGTGACGGTGCTACACTTGGGAGAACACTAACTACTTGATATTTTTAGTGAGAGATCACCCTAATAAAAAGCGACTACCGCGCAATCAAGAAGGGTGCATCAAGAGGGATAAACATCTCAGGCAATTCATAATAGCATGATATGGTATAGCCCCTTCTGACGGAGAAGTCAAGTATTTCTTCGTCTTCGGCATTCGCATCGGTGTTCACCTTTGCGAAGATTGCCACCACCTTGTCGATGCACCAGATAATATTGCTATCTCCATAGCTAATAAAATAAGTGCATTACATAAGGTTGACACGCAGGTCATTAAAGTGCAATCATATGGCTCCAGCCATCATGCCGAATCATGACACGCAGGTCATGTTAATTACATCATATAGTCATCTCATACATAATCAAATTAATATGAGACTTGCTATACCACATCACACACAAACCATCCTGCAAAACCAAGTTAGACGCCTCTAATCGGTTTATGCAAAATTTTATTTTACGTGGCTTCTAAGGTTTTGACTCAAACCGCAGCTACCAACGCTCATCATCAATTATGATAACTCAAGTTGCTAGATTAACTTTCCAGGGTGTATGAAACACGAGATAATAAAATCTCGAGCCCCATACTAAACTTCGTCATACGCGTGACCCCCGTGCAGATCATATCTGCATTGCCCTTTCGTCTGCGAAACATCCATCTTTCTTTAACTATGGTGGAACCCAAAGAACTGTTAGCACTTCGTTGATCTGTCAATCAGCATACTCAGGAGCAGCATGAAAGGATCGCGGATTGCCAGAACTTTGTGAGATTCCACCATGCCGTCAAGATCAGGACTACGCATATTCACGGGAAGCAACAGGAACATCGGGTAACAGATTTCATCTGCTACCCGCACAAATAATTGTCAGTAATAGATCTCATCTACTACAAAATTATACTATGAAATACCCATACATCTCATGTACTCTAGATCATAACATGCATCTACGCATAGCCTGGCTCTTGATGCCACTGTTGGGGAACGCGACAGAAAACAAAAATTTCCGGTATAGCGAGCACGCCCAGGACCACTATGGAGACTGCAAACAAGGTTTGATCTGATCCGTACTGACTCGAAGCGCAGCGGAAGAAGAGTCGGTGGAGATCGTTGGTGCAGATCCCCGCAGCTAGGATTTTACAACCTCCCAACCGCGAGGATGTACTCCCTCGTCGGACAGCCCTTCGGGAGGCGGTCGGACAGTCCCTCGGACGATGTCACGGACAGCCCTTCGGGAGGACCTTCGAAACTCGAACGGTGACTCGGACAGCCGTTTGGGAGGACCTCTCAAACTAAGACCGAAACTACGATCTCTCTATAGAGTTGCACACATACGGTGTCATCTATCCGGCAGGGCTTCGCCGTCCAGAACTAGTTCCTGCCAGAACCCAGACAGCCTTTCGGCTCTACGAAACTATTTCGCTAGGAGGGAGAGAGAAGCCAGACAAGTCAAATGGCATGTGTATGAGAGAAGGATGAGGTTTGTGGGCAGCCCACTCAGCCCTATTTATAGGAAAGCCAAGGGGTAAAGTTGGCATTCACAAATACCAAAAGTACCCCCAGTTTATATCATTTACATAAAGAATAAAGCAAAATAGGGTGCCATGTGGAGCTCCAAGGAGCTCCACCTTGCTTGGCCGGCCACCCCTTGGGGGGCCCCCCATGAGGGGTTTGCTTAGTCCCAAAGGTCTTCTAGAAGCCTTTTAGAAATATCCCAAAAGGTGACTTTCCATAAATATCCCAAAAAGCACTTTCACTATTCACGACGACATTTTTCAGCGTCCGGTCAAACTGAAAATATTTATGTGGGCTTAGAACATTTCCAGTACCCATTAAAATAATTCTCAATGCGATCCGGAACAATTCCGGATTAGTGATTTTCATCTGCGAAAAGCATCCGAAGCGGTTCCGGCAGCTCCGGAACATTTCCGATTTTTCTTCCGGAAAATTCCTAGAAGTTTCCAGAATGATTCTCGCACCCTCCAAGAATTATCAGGCATGTGCCGAAACCAATTTGACTTAATGGTATCCCCTGAAACAACTTTTCAGTTTTACCGAAACTGTTCCGGTGTTCTCTCTGCGGAACTTTTCCGCTGTCCGAAACTTTTCCGGTGTCCGAAACTTTTTCGGTGATTTTCTCTAAGACACCCTGTCTAGTATTCAGCAGATAGATGACCCTTAAGCGTGTGCCCTATAGGTTCGGTGAAGCATAGACATGACCCGGAACCCCTTCCAATCAATGATCAACATCGGTGCCGTGGACACCCATATTGACCCCTATACCCACACGAATGAATATTCGAGTGAACCTCCAGTTGCCGTGAGCTATTCCTGTTGCTTCGAGATATGTCACAAACACCCGAGGTGAGATTTTCTGCATCCCCGTGGATCAACAACTTGTCCACTATGCAAGTTACCTCGTTACCGGTTTTGTTCTCTTTTCTCATTTTCGTGTTCCGGCATCCGTGTGATCAAATCACAATGTGTCTGGCCAGACGATGATGGATACCGTAACACCGAGAGGGCCCGAGAATATCTTTCCATCGTCGGAGGAGCAAATCCCAATCTTGAGCTATCAAGTTACTAGCTATACTTTTCCGTGAACCCATAAGCCGCCGTAATAGCCACCCAGTAACGGATGACGTTTAACAAACCCCAAAGTTCACGAAGCAAGCACGAAGGAACTCGATACTCTCATGGTCTAAGGAATTATACAAACATTAACTATCTCTGTGTTATTAACCATTAACTTGTGACGAATGAATCTCATAGCATAACATCAATTTGGGTCGATTCAACACAAGTGTTCTACCAACATCGTGCCCTCAAAATTGCCGGCATAGCCATGCCCATGATCAGGAAAACAGGATCATCCTGCAATACTTGAGCCAGTCTTAGAGGCAAGACTAGGAATACAATTTACCGTTTATTATACCACACATGCAAATGAGTTTCCCTCCGGGCCTCGTGGATATTGCAGACTCGAGAATCATTGCAGTTATAGCATGGATCATAAACATTCATTACGAACTCGGAGATACAAAATAACTGTTATTACTGCCTCTAGGGCATATCTCCTACACATCATACTTCATGCATTACGCTGTTTGTTATGAACTTAATACGTAGAGAGGCAAGCATAGAAGCGCTCTCGAAGTGGAGTAATAGTAGTAGATGCAGAATCGTTTCGGTCTACTTGTCATGGACGTAATGCCTATATACATGATCATTGCCATGAATAACATCATAATTATGTGCTTTTCTATCAATTGCCCAACAGTAACTTGTCTACCCACAGTATGCTATTATTATGAGAGAGAAGCCTCTAGTGAAAACTATGGCCCCTTGTGCTTGTGTTATTATTATGCGAGTAGTACGTTGCTTCGAGGGCTAATAAACTTTCACAATAAGTATATGAGTTCTTTATGACAAATATGAGTTCATGGACAATTACGCCCTCCCACCTTTCCGTATATTGCTAGCCTCTTTGGTACAGTGCATTGCCCTTTCTCACCTCGAGAATTGGCACAAACTTCGCCGGTGCATCCGAATCCCGTGATATGATACGCTCTATCACACATAAGCCTCCTTATATCTTCCTCAAAACAGCCACCATATCTACCTATCATGGCAATTCCATAGCCATTCCGAGATATATTGCCATGCAACTTCCATCGTTCCGTCTCATGACATGTGTGTTCATCGCCATATTGCT
The DNA here is from genome assembly GCA_039707655.1 of Elymus sibiricus. Classification (NCBI taxonomy): domain Eukaryota; kingdom Viridiplantae; phylum Streptophyta; class Magnoliopsida; order Poales; family Poaceae; genus Elymus; species Elymus sibiricus. The sequence continues at coordinate 22,540,153 of CM077666.1, forward strand.
TTGCATGATCATATAGAGCTGACATGATATTTGTGGCAAAGTCACCATTCATCATTATTATACATGTTACGGTAGATCATTGCACATCCTGGTACACTGCCAGAGGCATTCATATAGAGTCATATTGTTCCAGTTATCGAGTTGTAAGTAAATAAAAGTGTGATGATCATCATTATTATAGCATTGTCCCAGTGAGGTAAACGATGATGGAGACTAATGAGTCCTTGCAAAAGTGGGGATGAGGTTCATGATATTGTTCTTAAAAAATAGAAAAAGAAGAGGCCAAAAGGGCCCACAAAAAATGAGAGAAAAAGAGAGAAGGGGCAATGCTACTATCCTTTTACCACACTTGTGGTTACAAGTAGCACCATCTTCTTCATATAGAGAGTCTCCTGAGTTATCACTTTCATATACTAGTGGGAATTTTTCATTATATAACTTGGCTTGTATATTCCACTTAGTTTCAGTTGAGCTTTCATACACTTATAGCTCTATTGCATCCATTGCATGGCAATCCCTACTCCTCACTTTGATATCGATTGATGGGCCTCTCCATTGCCTATTGATCCGCCGAGTTGATGCGAGACTTTCTTCCTTTGTGACTTCTCCTATATATCTCTACGACCGCATTCTATTCCACACATAGTGCTAATGTGCATGACTCACGCTCATGAATTGAGTGGAGTTGAAAATGCTGAAGCGCGTTAAAAAGTATGATCCAGTAGCCTGGTTTGACACCGTGGTGCTCATGATTTATATTTATGTGGTGAAGGCGGAGTCATGCCTTGCTTACACAATTCAATGAGTAGGGATAACATTCGTTGAACATCGTATATTTTGAAAAAGTAATGATTATGTTCTTGTATTCATGGATATTATTATGTTGGTATCAATTACTTCATCGTTTCTCCATATTTATACCATAAAAGAGATTACATGATAAACATGCTAGGTAGCATTCAACATCAAAAATTCTGTTTTTATCATTTACCTACTCGAGGACGAGCAGGAATTAAACTTTGGGATGCTGATACATCTCCAACGTATCTATAATTTTTTATTCTTCCATGCTATTATATTATCAATCTTCGATACTTTATATGCAATTTTATATAATTTTTGTGGACTAACCTATTAACCTATTGCCCAGTGCCAGTTGCTGTTTTTAGCATGTTTTTTGTTTTTCAGAAAATCAATACCAAACGAAGCCCAAACACGATGAAACTTTACGGTGATTTTTTCTGGACCAGAATGGACCATAGAAGCTTTGGGGGGAGGCCAGAAGATCTACAGGAGAGTCCCAATCTCACACGGCGCGCCCCTAGGGGGGCGCGCCACCTGAGCTTGTGGGTCCCACGCAGCTCCGTTTGACCTAATTCCACAACTATAAATTCCCACAAATCCCAAAACCAACAGAGCGCCACCCGAAACAATTTTTCCGCCGCCGCAAGTCTCTATTCTTCCGCGATCCCATCTGGAGGCCTTTTCCGGTACTCTACCGGAGGGGGAATCGATCATGGAGGGCTTCTACATGAACCTTGCTGCCTTTCCGGTGATGTGTGAGTAGTCTACCATAGACCTACGGGTCCATAGTGATTAGCTAGATGGCTTCTTCTTTCTCTCCGATCTTCAATACAATGTTCTCCTTGGAGATTAATCCGATGTAATCTTCTTTTGTGGTGTGTTTGTTGGGATCCAACGAATTGTGGGTTTATGATCAGATTATTCATTGAAAGTAATTGAGTATTTTCTGAACATTATTATGCATGATTATTATAGCTTCGTATTTCTCTCCGATCTACCCGTTTCGTTTGGCCAACTAGATTGATTAATCTTCAGTGGGAGATGCGCTTTGTAGCGGGTTCAATCTTGTGATGTCCTCACCTCGTGACAGAAGGGGTAGCGAGGCACGTATTTGTATTGTTGCCACTAAGGGTAAAACGACGGGGTTCAATCATATTGCTTGGTTTCATTCTGTCTACATTATGTCATCATACTTCATTCATTACTCTGTTTGTTATGAACTTAATACATAGAGAGCAAAGCATAGAAGCACTCTCGAAGTGGAGTAATAGTAGTAGATGCAGAATCATTTCGGTCTACTTGTCCCGGACATAATGCCTATATACATGATCATTGCCATGAATAACATCATAACTATGTGCTTTTCTATCAATTGCCCAACAGTAATTTGTCTACCCACCGTATGCTATTATTATGAGAGAGAAGCCTCTAGTGAAAACTATGGCCCCTTGTGCTCGTGCTATTATTATGCGAGTAGTACTTTGCCTCGAGGGCTAATAAACTTTCACAATAAGTATATGAGTTCTTTATGACTAATATGAGTTCATGGACAATTACGCATGCACTCCCACCTTTTCATATATTGCTAGCCTCTTCGGTACTATGAATTACCCTTTCTCACCTCGAGAGTTGGCGCAAACTTCACCGATGCATCCAAACCCCGTGATATGATACGCTCTATCACACATAAGCCTCCTTATATCTTCCTCAAAACAGCCACCATATCTACCTATCATGGCATTTCCATAGCCATTCCGAGATATATTGCCATGCAACTTCCACCGTTTCGTATCATGACATGTGTGTTCATCGCCATATTGCTTTGCATGATCATATAGAGCTGACATGATATTTGTGGCAAAGCCACCATTCATCATTATTATACATGTTACACTAGATCATTGCACATCCTGGTACACTGCCAGAGGCATTCATCATTATTATACATGTTACGCTAGATCATTACACATCCTGGTACAGTGCCAGAGGCATTCGTATAGAGTCATATTATTCCAGTTAGTGAGTTGTGAGTAAATAAAAGTGTGATGATCATCTTTATTAGAGCATTGACCAAGTTAGGTAAACGATGATGGAGACTAAAGAGTCCTTGCAAAAGCGGGGATGAGGTTCATGATATTGTTCTTAAAAAACATAGAAAAAAAGAGGCCAAAAGAGCCCAACAAAAAAATAAGAGAAAAAGAGAGAAGGGGAATGCTACTATCCTTTTACTACACCTGTGCTTCAAAGTAGCACCATGTTCTTCATATAGAGAGTCTCCTGAGTTATCACTTTCATATACTAGTGGGAATTTTTCATTATAGAACTTGGCTTGTAAATTCCGATGATGGGCTTCCTCAAATGCCCGAGGTCTTCATGAGCAAGCAAGTTGGATGCACACCCACTTAGTTTCAGTTGAGCTTTCATACACTTACAGCTCTAGTGCATCCAATGCATGGCAATCCCTACTCCTCGCTTTGATATCGATTGATGGGCCTCTCCATTGCCTATTGATCCACCGAGTTGATGCGAGACTTTCTTCCTTTGTGACTTCTCCTATATATTGCTACTTGTAAGCTGCGTTGGTAATTCCTTGAAGAGGAGAGGATGATGCAGTACAGTAGAGATAAGTATTTCCCTCAGTTAAGAACCAAGGTTATCAATCCAGTAAGAGAATCACACAGAACCTTTTTGACAGCAGCTACACACACGAAAAGCAAATACTTGCACCCAACGCAAAACAAGGGGTTGTCAATCCCTTGGCGGTTAATTGCAAGGATCAAATCTCGTAGTGATAGATAAATAAAGTAAAAAAGCAAAAGTAAAATAACGGTAAATAAATTGCAGCAAGGTATGTTTGGTTTTATATATGATGGAAGATAGACCCGGGGGCTGATACGTCTCCAACGTATCTATAATTTTTGATTGTTCCATGCTATTATAATATCAATCTTGGATGTTTTTATAATCATTTACAGCAATTTATATCATTTTTGGAGACTAACCTATTAACTTAGTGCCCAGTGCCAGTTGCTGTTTTCTGCCCTGTTTTTGTTTTACAGAAAATCAATACCAAACGAAGTCCAAATGCAACGAAACTTTTTGGACCAGAAGAACACTAGAAGCTTCGGGAGGAGGCCAGAAGACCCTGGTGGGCCCCACGAGCCACCAGGGCGCGCCTGGGGGGCAGGCGCGCCCTGGTGCCTCGTGGGGCCCACCAAGCTCCGTTTAACCTAATTCTAGCTCTATAAATTCCAGAAAAATCAGATACCCTCAGGAGAGTCCACGAAATACTTTTTACGCTGCCGCAAGCTTCTGTTCCCGAGAGATCCCATCTGGGGCCCTTCTCCGGTAATCTGCCGGAGGGGGAATCGATCATGGAGGGGCTCTACATCAACCTTGCTGCCTCTCCGATGATGCGTGAGTAGTTTACCACAGACCTTCGGGTCCATAGTTAGTAGCTAGATGGCTTCTTCTCTCTTTTTGATCTTCAATACAATGTTCTCCTTGATGTTCTTGGAGATCTATCCGATGTAATCTCTTTTTGCGGTGTGTTTGTTGGGATCCGATGAATTGTGAGTTTATGATCAGATTATCCATGAAATTATTTGAGTCTTTGCTGCACTCTTTTATGCATGATTATTATAGCCTCGTATTTATTCTCCGGTCTATTGATTTGGTTTGGCCACCTGAGTTGATTTATCTTGCCATGGGAAGAGGTGCTTTGTAGTGGGTTCGATCTTGCGGTGCTCAATCCCAGTGACAGAAAGGGACATGACACGTATGTATCGTTGCTACTAAGGATAACAAGATGGGATCTATTCATTGGGTTTATTTATTCGTGAGTTTATCTTGTCTATTTCATGTGATCGTTCTTATGGCATTACTCCGTTCTTATGGACTTAATACACTAGATGCATGCTGGATAGCGGTCGATGTGTGGAGTAATAGTAGTAGATGCAGGCAGGAGTCGGTCTACTAATCTTGGACATGATGCCTATATACATGATCATTGCCTTGGATATCGTCATGATTATTTGCTTTTCTATCAATTGCCCAACAGTAATTTGTCTACCCACCGTATGCTATTTTCTCGAGAGAAGCCTCTAGTGAAAACTATGGCCCCCGGGTCTATCAAAATCATATTACTAAAACCCTAAAAATATTGCTGCCATCTCTTTTTATTTATTTTATTTTGTATTTTTGTTTCAATCTATCAATCTAGCACATACAATTTAATCTTGCAATTTACCGCCGAGAGATTGACAACCTCTCGTTTGCGTTGGGTGCAAGGGTTTGTTGTTTGTGTGCAGGTACTGCTAACGAGGTGTTGTGTGATTCTCCTAGTGGTTCGATAACCTTGGTTTCATAACTGAGGGAAATACTTATCTCTACTGTGCTGCATCATCCCTTCCTCTTTGGGGAAATACCAACGCAAGCTACAAGTAGCAGGAAGAATTTCTGGTGCCGTTGCCGGGGAGACATCATCAACATCTATCAAGTACCTTTGCACAAACTCTCATCTCTTTGCATTTACTTTATTTTCCATTTGCCTCTCGTTTTCATCTCCCCCACTTCTAAAACATTTATACAAAAATACAAAAATATTTTTCATTTGCCTTTTTCTTGTTGCTTGTTTGCTTGCCTGCTTGAAATTGCTATCATGGCTGATTTTGGTATGGAAAAAGGTGAGGATGGTAAAACTCCTAAAATCAAAATTCCTACCAATTTAGATACTAAAAATTTTGTGATGGGACATGGGAATATTATAGGAAAAAATGTTATCCAAGAATTCTTTAATTGCATTGGAATTTGGCTTGTGATGACACTCCTATTCTTAGTAGAACCAAGAATTATGCCGAAGCTATTTCTGCTCTTGTTCTTAAACTAGAAAAAAGATTTATTCGTACCCATACTACTTTGCAAAGATTGTTTTATGAGTTGCCGGTTATAAAAAAATCCTAAGGCTAAAAAGATAGCAACTCTTATCCTCATGAATGAATTTGATTACATAGTTCGAGAAGCTAGAGAAATCTTTGATTTTTATGGTATGAATCATGAAAAACCGGCGATAGATGAGATCTTATACAATGATGATTACTTGTTAAGATATTTATTTCGTGATGATTGCACCTTTGATGAGAATACCAAAAAGGAGGTCCCTCCTTTAAATATAATCCAACAAGTTTTCAATGCTATTAATAAACAGTATTCTTGGATTGTGAAAGCGAATCAAGAGGGATTCGAGGATGGCCAACTTGGTAATGCTAAAATTTCCATGGATGATGTGTTTCAAATTATCTTTGAAAAGCCTCCTGATAAGAAAGTATCTCTAGATAAGAAGAAGAAAGATGACAATACTTGAAATTATGCATTATGCCTAGCTAGGGGCATAAAACAATAGCGCTTGTTGGGAGGCAACCCAATGAATAAAATAAATTTTTGTTATAAGTTTTTGTTATGGTGTGTTTTTACTGTCATGCTACTGGTATGATGGTGTTTTTGTGTTTTTAATTAGTGTTTGTGCCAAGTAAAGCCTTTAGGATGATTTGGAAGATAGTATAATTGCTATTGTTTGAAAACAGAAAGTTTTGTTTCCAGTGCTGGAATTTTGTTTTTTCTCTAGAACGTCAGAACCTTATGAATTTTTTACACAGTATTGGTATATGAATTGTCCACGTTGCCCTAATTTTTCCTAATTTGTGGAGTTACAGAAGTATGACCATAATTCAGATTTCTACAGACTGTTCTGTTTTTGACAGATTCTGTTTTTGATGCACTACTTGCTTGTTTTGATGAATTTATGGATTGTATCAGGGGGTATAAGCCATGGTGAAGTTATAGTACAATAGGTATAATGCAAAAATAAAATATGAATGGGTTTGCAACAGTACTTATAGTAGTGATTTGTTTTGTTTTACTAACGGATCTCACGAAGGTTTTGTTAAGTTTTGTGTGATTGAAGTTTTCAAGTTTTGGGTGAGATCACGATGGATGAAGGAATAAGAAGTAGCAAAAGCCTAAGCTTGGGGATGCCCGAGGCACCCCAAGGAAATATTCTAGGAAGACTCAAGCGTCTAAGCTTGGGGATGCCCCGAAAGGCATCCCCTCTTTCTTCTACCAACCATCGGTAATTTTACTTGGAGCTATATTTTTATTTGTCACATGATATGAGTTTTGCTTGGAGTGTCTTGTATTATATGAGTCTTTGATTTGTTTGTTTTTTAGTTTGTCACAATCATCTTTGCTGAACACACCAATCTTGGGAGAGCCACACGTTTATCATCATGATTTGTTAGAATACTCCATGTGCTTCACTTAAATTTTTTGAGCTAGGCAGTTGCTCTAGTGCTTCACTTAAATCTTTTTGAGCACGGTGGTGGCTATATTTTGAAGAAACAAACTCTCATGCTTCACTTATATTATTTTGAGAGTTGATTAAAATTTTGAAGAAATAAACTCTCATGCTTCACTTATATTATTTTGAGAGTTGATTAAAATTTTGAAGAAATGAATTCTCATGCTTCACTTATATTATTTTGAGAATTGACAAGGTTAAAATTTTGAAGAAATGAATTCTCATGCTTCACTTATATTATTTTGAGAATTGCTAAGATTGAAATTTTGAAGAAATATTTGCACTCTCATGCTTCACTTAATTTTTTTTGAGAGTTGATCAATAGTAATGGTAATTTGCACAAGATATGAATTTGGTCCCAAAGTGATGAATATTCAAGAGGGATATAGATAAAAACTTTCATATAGATCATTAGATAAGATAAGTGTGATTCCTTGCAATAGTTCTGCGATATGGAGATGATGATATGTGAGTCATGTTAGTGAGTAATTGTGCTTTACTAAGAATATTAGTGTTAAGGTTTGTGATTCCCTATGCAAGCACGTTAAGTCAATAGTTATGCAATGAAATTATATCCTACTTATGTTGCATTATTCGGTGTTAATTATGTTCAATGCATGTTTATGACCGTTTTCGTTTTTTGGTTGGTTGCTTCTCAATCTTTTGCTAGCCATCATTTGTACTAAGCGGAAATACTGCTTGTGCATTCAAAATCCTTAAACCCAGTTTTGCCATATGAGTCCACTATATCTACCTATATGCGGTATTTCAATGCCGTTCCAAGTAAATTTGTGTGTGCCAACTCTAATTTTCAAAATAATTTTTCTATTTTGTGTGCCCATACCGCTCATGAAGCGGCAGGGGGTGGCCAATATTTTCCATGTTAGCTGTGTTATTCTCACGATGAGTGTTTATTCACTTGTCATTGCACGAGAGTATGGTTGGTAATAGGGATGCCCAGACCTGCATGAAATGAAATTAATAACAACAAAATTCCTTGGAAAGTGATGGTATGGAGGGCACCCGTGGATACCGCTAGCCATGGATTGTGAAAGAAATGGTGGAAAGGAAATAAACTTTACTTTCTGTTTGGGAACCACCTATGATGTGTCTAGCATGGAAAATATTGGGAATTCTCAGTCGTTTTCGTTGACAGGAAAAGCATGCGTCTCAAAATATTTTTATCTCTTTAATTTCAGCTTTGAGCTTTGGCACATTTGACAAATCTCTACTTCCCTCTGCGAAGGGCCTATCTATTTACTTTTATGCAATTTTTATTTTTATTTGAGTCTCCATCTTCTCTTACAAAAGCACCAACTAGAGAGCACTATTGTCATACTTGTGCATTGGATGTAGCTAATATTCGAGTGTGTTTCATGAATGGATCAATGATTGAGCATAATGGGCTAGGGATAACTTTCTTTAGCTTTGATATTTTGAAAGACATGGTTGCTTGTTATTATGCTTGAGTATCTATGTTTTCATGTCAAATTATAGACTATTGCTTTGAATCATACAAGTCCAATGTCCGTGCTACAAAAGAAAAGAATATGTGATGAATATGTTAGGCAGCATTCCACATCAAAAATTCTGTTTTTATCATTTACCTACTCGAGGACGAGCAGGAATTAAACTTGGGGATGCTGATACGTCTCCAACGTATCTATAATTTTTGATTGTTCCATGCTGTTATAATATCAATCTTGGATGTTTTTATAATCATTTACAACAATTTTATATCATTTTTGGAGACTAACCTATTAACTTAGAGCCCAGTGCCAGTTGTTGTTTTCTGCCCTGTTTTTGTTTTACAGAAAATCAATACCAAACAAAGTCCAAATGCAACGAAACTTTTTGGAGATTTTTTCTTGGACCAGAAGAACACTAGAAGCTTTGGGAGGAGGCCAGAAGACCCTGGTGGGGCCCACGAGCGCGCCCTGGTGCCTCATGGGGCCCACCAAGCTCCGTTTGACATAATTCTAGCACTATAAATTCCAGAAAAATCAGAAACCCACAGGAGAGTCCACGAAATACTTTTTATGCCGTCGCAACGTTCTGTTCCAGAGAGATCCCATCTGGGGTCCTTCTCCAGTAATCTGTCGGAGGGGGAATCGATCACGGAGGGGCTCTACATCAACCTTGCTGCCTCTTCGATGATGCGTGAGTAGTTTACCACAGACCTTCGGGTCCATAGTTAGTAGCTAGATGGCTTCTTCTCTCTTTTTGATCTTCAATACAATGTTCTCCTTGATGTTCTTGGAGATCTATCCGATGTAATCTCTTTTTGTGGTGTGTTTGTTGGGATCCAATGAATTGTGAGTTTATGATGAAATTATCCATGAAATTATTTGAGTCTTTGCTGCACTCTTTTATGCATGATTATTATCGCCTCGTATTTCTTCTCCGATCTATTGATTTGGTTTGGCCAACTGAGTTGATTTATCTTGCCATGGGAAGAGGTGCTTTGTAGTGGGTTCGATCTTGCGGTGCTCAATCCCGGTGACAGAAAGGGACATGACACGTATGTATCGTTGCTACTAAGGATATTCGAGTGTGAGTTTATCTTGTCTACTTCATGTCATCGTTCTTAAGGCATTACTCCGTTCTTATGGACTTAATACACTAGATGCATGCTGGATAGCGGTCGATGTGTGGAGTAATAGTAGTAGATGCAGGCAGGAGTCGGTCTACTAATCTTGGACGTGATGCCTATATACATGATCATTGCCTTGGATATCGTCATGAGTATTTGCTTTTCTATCAATCGCCCAACAGTAATTTGTCTACCCACCGTATGCTATTTTCTCGAGAGAAGCCTCTAGTGAAAACTATGGCCCCCGGGTCTATCAAAATCATATTACTAAAACCCTAAAAATATTGCTGCCATCTCTTTTTATTTATTTTATTTTGTATTTTTGTTTCAATCTATCAATCTATCACATACAATTTAATCTTGCAATTTACCGCCGAGAGATTGACAACCTCTCGTTTGCGTTGGGTGCAAGGGTTTGTTGTTTGTGTGCAGGTACTGCTAACGAGGTGTTGTGTGATTCTCCTACTGGTTCGATAACCTTGGTTTCATAACTGAGGGAAATACTTATCTCTACTGTGCTGCATCATCCGTTCCTCCTCGGGGAAATACCAACGCAAGCTACAAGTAGCAGGGGCCATAGTTTTCACTAGAGGCTTCTCTCTTGAAGATAGCATACGGTGGGTAAACAAATTACTGTTGGGCAATTGATAGAAAAGCACATAGTTATATCGATATTCAAGGCAATGATAATGTATATAGGCATCACGTCCGAGACAAGTAGACCGACTCCTGCCTGCATCTACTACTATTACTCCACCCATCGACCGCTATCCAGCATGCATCTAAAGTATTAAGTTCATAAAGAATGGAGTAACGCCTTAGGCAAGATGCCATGATGTAGACAAAGTAAATCCAATCAATATGAATAAACCCCATCGTTTTACCCTTAATGGCAATGATACAATACGTGTCATGTCCCTTTCTGTCACTGGGATTGAGCAACGCAAGACCGAACCCATCACAAAGCACCTCTCCCATTGCAAGATAAACCAATCTAGTTGGCCAAACCAAATCAATAGATCGGAGAGAAATACAAAGCTATAACAATCATGCATATAAGAATTCAGAGAAGACTCAAATAATATTCATGAATAATCTGATCATAAACCCATAATTCATCGGACCCCAACAAACACACCGCAAAAAGGATTACATTGAATAGATCTCCGAGAAGATCGAGGAGAACATTGTATTGAAGATGAAAGAGAGAGAGAGAGGAAGCCATCTAGCTACTAGCTATGGACCCGTAGGTCTGTGGTAAACTACTCACGCATCATCGGAAGGGCAGCAAGGTTGATGTAGATGCCCTCCATGATTGAAACCCCCTCCGGCAGATCACCGGAAAAGGCCTCCAGATGGGATCTTGAAGGAACAGAAACTTGTGGCGGTGGAAAAAGTATTTCGGGTGGCTCTCTGTTGGTTTGGGAATATTTGAGAATTTATAGTGCAAGAATTAGGTTAAGATGTGCCACGAGGGGCCCACAATCCTATTTGGCGCCCCCCAGGGCGCGCCTGGCAGGCTTGTCGCCTCCTCGTGGCACCTCAGGTCTTCTCCCGAAGCTTCTGGTGTTTCTTCTGGTCCAAGAAAAATTAATCCAAATTTTTTTCTCTGTTTGGACTTCGTTTGGTACTATTTCCCTAAAAAGCCAAAAACATGCAGAAAATAGCAACTGGCACTGGGCACTGAGTTAATAGGTTAGTCCCAGAAAATGATATATAATTGCATAATAAACATCCAAGATTGATACTATAATAGGATGGAACAATAAAAAATTATAGATACGTTGGAGACGTATCAGCATCCCCAAGCTTAATTCCTGCTCGTCCTCGAGTAGGTAAATGATAAAAATAGAATTTTTGATGTGGAATGGTACCTATCATATTCATCATGTAATCTCTTTTGTGGCATGAATATTAAAGATCCGAATGATTCAAAGGAATATTCTATAGTTATACCAACAAACAATCATGCGTTTCAAAATAATCATGCGTTTCAAAGATATCAATACTCAGGCATACCAACAAACAATCATGCGTTTCAAAATAAAAATGCTAAAGAAAGTTATCCCTATAAAATCATATAATCCTCTCATGCTCCGTCTTCTTAACACAAAATATTTATCATGAACAACCCTGGTTTTAGCCAAGCAATTGGTTCATACTTTTTAACGCGCTTCAACTTTTTCAACCCTCACGCAATACATGAGCGCAAGCCATGGATATAGCACTATGGGTCAAATAGAATATGGTAATAGAGATTGATAAGGGGAAGTCAAAAAGGAAGATAGTCTCACACCGACGAGGCTAATCAACAGGCTATGGAGATGCCCATCAATTGATGTTAATGCAAGGAGTAGGGATTGCCATGCAACGGATGCACTAAGAGCTATAAGTGTATGAAAGCTCAACAATGAAAACTAAGTGGGTGTGCATCCAACTTGCTTGCTCATGAAGACCTCGGGCATTTCAGGAAGCCCATCATCGGAATATACAAGCCAAGTTCTATAATGAAAAATTCCCACTAGTATATGAAAATGAAAGCATAAGAGACTCTATATGAAAAGCACGGTGCTACTTTGAAGGACAAGTGAGGAAAAAGGATAGTAACATTGCCCCTTCTCTCTTTTTCTCTCATTTTTTTTCTTTTTTTCTCTTTTTTTTTGTTGGGTTCTTTTTGGCCTCTTTTTTTATTTTTTTTATTTTTTGTCCAGAGTCTCATCCTGACTTGTGGGGGAATCATAGTCTTGTGACATCCCCATGTAATAAGCACAGTGATTACCTCTTAATCTTGCCTAGTCATCATGATTAACTATGCTTGATCATCATTGCATCTTATCTCATTTCAAAATTCCAAATCAAATTGAAATTCAAATTTAAAGTGAAAACAAAAGTTGCTCCAATCTGAAAACTAAAATGTTCGTTAAATAGCAAATAATCCAGAGGCATTTATAAAAATATAATCAACATTTATTGAATTAGATAAGTAAACCCATCATCCACAAATCAGCACCAAACAGAAGTATTTAATACCTTTTTAATTAAATAAAATTCTAAGGAAAACATGTGGACCCCAAACCATTTTCTGGTTTTACTAAATATTGCACCATGTTTAATTAGCTAAGTCACCTATTTTACAAAAGTCTGATTGGGGCTAATCATTTTACAAAATAGAAATGAAAATACAAAAACAGAAAAGATAAAAATAAAAACAAAAAGCCCCTGGCCCAACTGGGCCTCGGCCCAGCCAGGCCGGCCCAGCCGCCCCATATATGGCCTCCTCGCCAGCCACACCGAAACCCTAAATCCACAATCCCCCCCTCGCTCCCCTTTCTCCTCGTCCCCGTCGCCGCCCGCCGTCGCTCGACCCGTCGTCGTCGTCGCCGCCCCCTCGTCGCTCGTCGCCATCCCCGACCTCTTCCCCGAGCCGCTACTTCGAGCCTCGCTGACCCCGTTCCCTTGCAAACGGGGTGAGCCCCGTCGCCCTTTTCCCCTCTCTGTCGTCGACGCCGTTCACCGCCGGCGCCCGCACCATCGCCTGCCTGTGCCTCGCCGCCTGAGCTCGCCTCTGCCTCGCCCGCTCGCGCGGCACGCCGCACTTGCCCGCCTGCGCCCGTGGACTCACCCGCGCCCGCGCGGTAGCTCTGCCCTCACCGTCGCGCCTCGCCGCTGCCCGTGCTCGCGCGCTCTGCCGCTGCCGTCCTCGCCGCCGCTGCTGCGGCTACCACTCCGCCGCCTGCCGCGTAGCCGCGCTCGCCGCCCCTGGCCGCCGCCCATTTGCCGCGGCCCCGCCCCGCAGTGGCCGTCGCCGGCCTCCTCTGTGAGGCCGTGCGTACGTGCGTGCGTGCGTGGCCTGTGCCCCAGACCAGTGGGGCCGCCCCTGTATTAAACGAAATAAAAAAAAGAGATAAAACAAAATAAATAAATAGTTAATAATTAATTAATTAATTAACTTAATTAATTCTGTTTAATTAAACTAATTATTAATTAACCTAATTAATCTGTAATTAGGCTAATCAAACCCTAATTAACCTAAACAGTCATTGACAGGTGGGTCCCACCTGTCAGGTTGACCAGTCAACAGGTCCTGTTGACCGCTGATGTCACTGTGACGTCATGCTGACGTCAGTAAATACTGTTTCGGAGAATTCTAATTTAAATAATTAAATAAATTCCAGAAAATTCAGAATAATGATTAAAACTTTGAAAATTAATATTAAATAAACCGTAACTCGGATTAAAATAATTTATATATGAAAACCGATCAGAAAAATATGACGATTCCGAATATGCACTCCGTTCTTCTGTCACATGCCCCTAGCATGCTGAACATGGAACCGTCCCCCTCTGTTTCATCTGTCCGAAATGCCAAACGCTGGGAAAACATTCCCGGATGTTTTCCCCCTTTGCCGGTAACGTGTAGTACTGCGATAGGTCACCCCTAGCTCTGCGTGTTGTCATGGCATGCATCTGTGTTACATCTGTGTGCTTTATATTTACTGTTTCTTCCCTCTCTTCTCTCCAGTAGACCCCGAGACCGACGCTGCCGAGGAGACCGAGTACATCCCCGACGATCCCTCCTTTGCCGCAGAGCAACCAGGCAAGCAAAACCCCCTTGATCATTCCTATATCGCCTATTCCTTCTCCCTCATGCTTGCATTAGATTTTGCTGCTGTAATTGATTGTTCCTATTCTAATGCATAGCCTGATTTTGTAACCTGCTATTGTTACTTTACCTGTCATCCTAAACTGCTTAGTATATGTTGGTTAGCGATCCATCAACGACCCCACACCCTTGTCCTTGTTGCCATGCTTCACCACCGATGCTCGATCAAGGTGATCGAAGTGCAGAGACCGACACAGCACCGCACATAAACACCCCTTAGTTGTACGACTCTGCAGGGCTACTATCGAGTGCCAAGGATGATACCTCGTACTTCACTTCTGATGATGGCTCTGTAGCATAGCTAATCGATTGCGATTATCGAGGGTGATTCCTCTTTCACCACCTCCATTGACGACTCTGTCGTACAAACTCTCAAGTGGAAATACATCGACAGTGATTCCTCAGATTTCCCCTTGATGACAAGAACACACGGATACTTTTAGATGTTGCCCACATGTATTGTTACTACAGGACTGAAGGGACTGGCGGTACCACCCCGGTAGAGGTGGACCTGAGTTCCCGACAGTCTCCTGGGAAGACGTGTTGACCAGGGAGGCACCCGCGAGATAATTACGAGGCGCGACCGGGTAGGCAGAGACCGCCCTAGAGAGGGATGGGCCTGGCCCTTGCTGCACTTCCTCGAGACGGGACGACAGGAGTACTGATCGTCACCGCGAGCTCCTAATAGTGGGATAACGGATTTGGGTATTGATATGAGTTGGCCACTGGCCTATACGCACTACCACCACGTGTGATAATGGTTTAGTGGGGCCCTCTACGCCGTATGTATCAGCCGAAAGCTCTGTCAGACGTCCAGTTCAGCATTGCGGCGCGTTCGGGCAGGTGCCATCCAGGACAGAGGTGGTGCTTGTTCCGTTCACCCACGCAACGACCCGGAGTGCACAGGGCGATGGCCGAAGACCCCTGAGCACTTAGGATGTAGACCGGCGGGGACCTCTCTGCTGAGATCTAGGTAGGGCTACGGTGTGTCGATCAGCCGAGGCCGGGCATGACCCGATAAAAGTGTGTCCGGCCAGAGTTAATCGTGCGTGTTGGGTAACAGTAGTGCACCCCTGCACGGAAGTTATCTATTCGAATAGCCGTGTCCACGGTAACAGGACGCTCAGTGTTGTATCCCGATCTATTACTACTTGAACTGGATACATGTTAATTAATTGTAAGCTCCGGGATCGCTTTCTCGCAGGCAGTCGAGGAAGGATCTCTGGGCTTTGCTTCTACATGCTTGTTACTTTATATTATGCTAATCTGCACTCTTCTAATGCTGCAAGACCGCTGAAGATGCTAGTCTTCGATAGGCTAGGCCTCTCCCTCTATCCTGGCTTTCTGCAGTCAAGACCACATATACAGCCTTCCTTGAAAATGTTGCATATCTAGATTAGTTCTGATGTCAGTCTTGCGAGTACTTTGGATGAGTACTCACGGTTGCTTTGCTACTCTTTTCTCCATACCCGATTGCTGCGACGAGATGACGGATCCTAGGAGTCATCTGCGACCGTCGACGACTGCTACTACACTTCCGGTGGAGCCTACTACTACGTGGAGACCGACGACCAGGAGTAGATTCGGAGGCTCCCAGGCAGGAGGCCTTGCCTCTTTCGATCAGAGTCGCCGTTTGTTTTCGCCTTCTTAAGGCATCTTATTTAACTTTGTGTCTGTACTCAGATACTTTTTCTTCCGCTGATGCTTGTATGACTCGAGCTTATGTATTCGAGCCCTCGAGGCCCCTGGCTTGTAATATAAAGCTTGTATTATTTTAATTTGTGTCTAGAGTTGTGTTGTGATATCTTCAAGTGAGTACCTAGGCTTGATCGTGTGCATTTGCGTGTATGATTAGCGCACGATTAAGTTGGGGGTGTCACAAGTTGGTATCAGAGCCGACTGCCTGTAGGTAACCCCCTTTCCAACTCCTTGGCCGAAGTTGAGTCTAGACATGAAAACTGTTTTACTAACATGGCTGTGTGGCTTATGGGCCCACATCGCCAATGGGTGGTATTTGGATCTTTTATTCCTCTTCCTTACTCTGGGATTCTACTCTCTCTTCTATTCGGGTTAAAATTTTACTAACTCTGACTCTAGGTTCTCGTGATCACGTCCATCCGGAGCTTCGATTGTCTGCAAATTACTTTCTTGAATGCACGATGCAAGAATTCACTCACTGTCGTTTGACAATATTAAAAATTTCCTATGTTACAGATGGATCGCTTGTTTCCGCCGCGTCCCATGACACAGCTTGTACTTCGGACTTGTGCTCGTGATGCGACTGGTTTTCCAGCTATCCTGATCGCCCTCCTGACCAGATTGGGCTACCGCTGGTACCCCGAGTACATGGTTTACGAGGATTTCCGCGAGTTCAACCAGGAGTAGTACCATGCCGACGTTCGTATCTTTGATCAGCAGGACGACTCCGACACAGAGTTGCACATTTTTCACGGTATCGGCGTGACGATTGATATGGCAGTCCATGATGCTGCCCATTCTGCTGTCGCACGTCTCCGTGGTGAGCTTAGTCGCTTGGATGACTCCGAGTTCAGATACATCCCGTATGCCCCTGCTGGAGAGGATACCGGATACTACACAGCTGTTTGTGCCCCCTACGAGCGACGTCGATACGACCCATAGGTTTTGATTCAGTGCACTCAGGCTCTGGATCGCACTGCCCGGGCTCTTGCCGTCGAGTTGTTTGCCACTCGCGCACATCTCTACGAGGCTATGACACGGTTGCTGCCAGCTGTTCGGGCCGGGACACAGCCAGAGTACATCCTGTACCCGCACAGGACTCAGATGCCTGCAGGTATTGATTGACCTGTTGTTGGAGGTCGCATCCCCACACGTGGACCTCTCCTTTCAGCTCGAGATCGGGTTTTGCATCAGAGTAACCATGGAGCGCAGGACCTTTCTTCTCTGGACACTCATCGTCCGCACCTACAGTTACGTGGTTTCGGTGGTATTCCCCGACGTTGATGTAGCTTTTGCTATGTCCCGTTGTTGTAATTCCCTATCGCGTGCCTGCGCGCCGCCTAGTATGTCTAGCTGTTTTATTTCTCGGACTTATGCTGTCCGCATGTAACCGACTCAGTGTATGGATCTGTATGTCTTAATTGACTACTGTTATGTATGTATTGCACTACTTAATCGTTGTCGTGTTACATCATGTTGTTTACTAAACATTTGCAGTTGCTTTTACTAAAATACCCCCTGTTAAATTTTAGCAGGATGGTTAGACCCGGTGCTCGTGGCCGTGGTCGTGCCAACGATCCACCACCACCGCCAAACTATATGGCAGCTATGATGCAGCAGTTTGAAGTGAACCGTCAATTCATACAAGGCATCATGGCTCAGTTTCCACACCAGAACCAGAATGCTCAGAACCAGCAACCTGCCGCAATAACTCTGCAGGAGTTTGTCCGTCTTAACCCTACCACTTACCGCAACTCTGAACAGCCACTGGATGCTGATGACTGACTTCGCGACATCGCCTATGAGATGGAATCTGCCAGTGTCGCCCCTGACAACCTTGTCACCTTTGCGACCTACTTTCTGAAAGGCCCTGCTGCTCAATGGTGGTCCACCCACAGGCGTTTGCTACCTGAGGGGACAGTCATCACCTAGGTCGAATTTCAGACTGCCTTCCGCGCTCGCTACATTCCTCAGGGAATCATGGACCGGAAGAAGACAAAGTTTCGCAACCTCAGTCAGGGCAATAGGTCTGTCGAAACTTATCAGCGGGAGTTTCTTAACTTATCCCGCTATGCTGAAGAAGACATAGCCACTGATGCTTGTAGACAGGAGAAGTTCCGTAATGGACTCCACCCCGACCTCAAGCTTGCGCTTGCTGTTCAAGACTTCACCAATTTCGCCACCCTTGTGAACAAGGCTATCCAGGTCGAGACCGCTCATATAGAACATAGGAATGCCATCAAGCGACACCATGACGTTGGCTCATCTTCGGGCTCGTCATCGCAAAAGCGTCGTATCTGGATTCCCAATAGCATGTACCATCCAGCTGCACCTCCTCCACCGCCGGGACAGCCAAGATCTAAGGCTCCACTACTTCGAGCTCCTGCTCCCCGTCCCAATGATGGGCTCTGCTTCAAGTGTGGCCGTCCAGGTCACCGTTCTAGAGAATGCTCTCAGAACCAGAATCAGCTTGCACATCCCTCTACTGGCCGTGGTAACAATCAGCCTCGCAACAACAATGCCAGACCTTCCTACGGTCGTGGACAAGCCTACCACGTTGATCTGAATGAAGCTCAGGATCAGCTAGCTACTGTGAACGGTAATATCCTTGTTCACTCAGTACCACCTCCTACTTCAATTGATTCAGGAGCTTCGCATTCGTTTTACGCTTGTATCCTTTGCATTCACGCATGACATTCGATGTGAACCATTACGCAATTCGTTAATGGAAAATTCTTCCGCAGACCCATGCCAAGCTTCCTTGGTATGAATACCCCGACATTCTCCTTTCTACCTCTTAATTCTCGGGACGAGAATTTCTTTTAGAGGAGGAGAATTGTGACATCCCCATGTAATAAGCACAGTGATCACCTCTTAATCTTGCCTAATCATCATGATTAACTATGTTTGATCATCATTGCATCTTATCTCATTTCAAAATTCCAAATCAAATTGAAATTCAAATTTGAAGTGAAAACAAAAGTTGCTCCACTCTGAAAACTAAAATGTTCATTAAATAGCAAATTATCCAGAGGCATTTATAAAAATATAATCAACATTTATTGAATTAGATAAGTGACCCCATCATCCACAAAACAGCACCAAACAAAAGTATTTAATACCTTTTTAATTAAATAAAATTCTAAGGAAAACATGTGGACCCCAAACCATTTTCTGGTTGTACTAAATATTGCACCATGTTTAATTAGCTAAGTCACCTATTTTACAAAAGTCTGATTGGGGCTAATCATTTTACAAAATAGAAATGAAAATAGAAAAACAGAAAAGTTAAAAATAAAAACAAAAAGCCCCTGGCCCAAGTGGGCCTCGGCCCTGCCAGGCCGGCCCAGCCGCCCCCTATATGGCCTCCTCGCCAGCCACCCCGAAACCCTAAATCCCCAATCCCCCCCTTCGCTCCCCTCTCTTCTCGTCCCCGTCGCCGCCCGTCGTCGCCCGACCCGTCGTCGTCGTCGCCGCCGCCTCGTCGCTCGTCGCCGTCCCCGACCTCTTCCCCGAGCCGCTACCTCGAGCCTCGCCGACCCCGTTCCCCTACAAACGGGGTGAGCCCCGTCGCCCTTTTCCCCTCTCTGTCGTCGCCGTCATCGACGCCGGTCGCCGCCGCCGCCCGCACCGTCGCCTGCCCGTGCCTCGCCGCCTGAGCTCGCCTCTGCCTCGCCCGCTCGCACGCCGCGCCACGCTCGCCCGCCTGCGCCCGTGGCCTCGCCCACGCCTGCGCGGTAGCTCTGCACGCACCCGCGCGCCTCGCCTCTGCCCGTGCTCGCGCGCGCTGCCGCTGCCGTCCTCGTCGCCGCTGCTGCTGCTGCCCCTCCGCCGCCTGCCGCGCAGCCGCGCTCGCAGCCGCTGGCCGCCGCCCCTTTGCCGCGGCACCGTCCCGCCGTGGCCGTCGCCGGCCTCCTCTGTGAGGCCGTGCGTGCGTGCGTGCGCGCGTGGCCTGTGCCCCTGACCAGTGGGGCCCGCCCCTGTATTAAACAAAATTAAAAAAAAGAGATAAAAGAAAATAAATAAATAGTTAATAATTAATTAATTAATTAACTAATTAATTAATTAACTTAATTAATTCTGTTTAATTAAACTAAATATTAATTAACCTAATTAATCTGTAATTAGGCTAATCAAACCCTAATTAACCTAAACAGTCACTGACAGGTGGGTCCTGTTGACCGCTGATGTCACTCTGACGTCATGCTGACGTCAGCAAATACTGTTTCGGATAATTCTAATTTAAATAATCTATCTATTATATTATTAAAACGATAGAAAACGAACGGCTAAGATTAACCATTATAAATTTCAGATATTGAACGGTTGAGATTTGTCAAATATTAGCTTAGGACTTGGCTGGGTCCCATGTATCCAGATAGGAGTCCTAACTAAATCACCTACTCTTAATTAACGGTTAGAAGAAGACCTAGGCAGACACGTCTCTGCACAAAAAAAAAAAAGATACGAACTAGATGGCATATACGTATGGGGTACATACTCTTTTCTTTCTACACGGACGACTCGACGGAAGAATTCAGGAGGAATACCTATTCCTCTCACGCCAGCGGAATCCATGCATGATATGTTAAGCACCATGCTTGAATGGCATGCATGCATGCATGACGTTACAAAATTATGTCAGCAATTACTAAACATGCTCCTGCTTCTTCCTTTGTATGACAATTTCTGGAGCATCGGCTTCATATAGCTTACAGAAATAGGGAAACTTATATAGTACGTATCTGAATTTATCTCTCTCGAGCTCCATGGAGCCCCGTTTTTTAAAAACTCAAAAATCATATTTTTCCAGATTCCAAAAATTCAAAAAACAATACACATGAACATTGAGATGTATATTACATCGATAAAATACTATTTGGTGTGAGCTATATAAAAAAATCAATTTTTTTATTATGAATAGTGCATGTGCTAGAAAGACAAGTTTTTTCTTTTTGTGTGTAGCTTCAACCACAACGTATTTCATGATGAAAATTTAAGTAGAATAGTATACATTCCTAGGTTCATGTGTAAGTTTTTTCAGATTCTTTTCAAACTTCAAAAATATGATATCTGTATTTTTCAAAAAGCCGGGGCCCATGCACCCGGGATCCAAAAGTAATTTCCTATATTCTCACATGCAATATACGCTAAATACAATATTTTTGTTAATTAAGTAGATTAGATGAAAATTATGAATCTATTTTAATAAATAAAATATAGCAAACTGACTTTTATATTCACACCCTGTCAAATATAAGAATAACTTTTGTACGCAAAGCTATTTGATTTACATATAGCAGTCAACCTATACTGAAATGTGGAATAAAAGTAAAATGATAGTTTTGAAGTATATAGTGATGGAAGTCTGGTGTCGGTTGCCAGCTGTGGATAGGTATTAAATTCAGAAGAATCAAATAGTGTATGAATCTATAAGAGTCTCATACGAGACTGACCCGTAAAAAGAGTATCACGCCACGCAAAAAAAAGAGTATCACTCAGGATGGCCAACTACAAGCGATGGATAAGTATTAGATTCAGGAGAATTAAATAGTGTATGAATGTATCCTAATCCCATACAAGACATTCACAATGTTGAAGAAGAATAGTGATATATAAGTGGCAGCGTATTTTATGAACAAAAAGAAAATGATGTTGCGACTTCAACAATAAGGTCTGAAGCAACAAGTCATTTCATTGTGTAGAAAGATAGTATATGTTAATGGACAAATTGGAAATAAAAGAAAAAATTGTGACGAGAGTGGATTAGTGACCAAGAGGTAAATGCTTGGTGACCTTTTATGGACAAGCGAACTATATGTGAAAAACTGGAAGAATGGCTTTGCAAAAATAAAAGAAAATTATATTAGCACCAACGATAACACAGATGGTAAAACATGAACTTATTTGCAAAACTGATGAAAATATAAACAACACGAAGAGTTGAAGAATGGAAGGGAGACAACAATATATTAGTACAGAAGCTATAATTCTGCATGGCCGGCCACTAGCCATAGACCTTTAGTTGTCATGCATCAAAGTTTACGATATATAACCGAATTTACTTTTCTTTTGAGAAACCAATCAGCAGGAGAGGCTCCTATTGCATTCCCATTAAAAGAATAAATTGTACACTATACAGGCAGACTACATCTAAAACAAGAAGAGGAAAAAAACAAGAGGAGTAAAATACAATCGTGTAGAAGTAAATTAAGGTGAATGACACTTCACCCATGGGCAAAATAACTTCGGTATCATGCAATTTTGGTCTATTTTCTATTCTTTCAAATGTGTGTCTAATACCAAGCCAACAACTGCACATTATACGATAAATACATAAAACTTAAATAGCACAATACACAGTAAATCTAGCCGCGCAAATGTGCGGGTGACCCTGCTAGTTAAATAAATTCCAGAAAATTCAGAAAAATGATTAAAACTTTGAAAATTAATATTAAATAAACCGTAACTCGGATTAAAATAATTTATATATGAAAAACGATCAGAAAAATATGACGATTCCGAATACGCACTCCGTTCATCTATCACATACCCCTAGCATGCTGAACATGGAACCGTCCCCCTCTGTTTCATCTATCCGAAATGCCAAACGCTAGGAAAACATTCCCGGATGTTTTCCCCCTTCACCGGTAACGTGTAGTACTGCGATAGGTCACCCCTAGCTCTGCGTGTTGTCAGGGCGTGCATCTGTGTTACATCTGTGTGCTTTATATTTACTGTTTCTTCCCCCTCTTCTCTCCGGTAGACCCCGAGACCGACGCTGCCCAGGAGACCGACTACATCCCCGACGATCCCTCCTTTGCCGCAGAGCAACCAGGCAAGCAAAACCCCCTTGATCATTCCTTATCGCCTATTCCTTCTCCCTCATGCTTGCATTAGATTTTGCTACTGTAATTGATTGTTCCTATTCTAATGAATAGCCTGATTTTGTAACCTGCTATTGTTACTTTACCTGTCATCCTAAACTGCTTAGTATAAGTTGGTTAGTGATCCATCAACGGCCCCACACCCTTGTCCTTGTTGCCATGCTTCACCATCGATGCTCGATGAAGGTGATCGAAGTGCAGAGACCGACACAGCACCGCACATAAACCCCCCCTTAGTTGTACGACTCTGCAGGGCTACTATCGAGTGCCGAGGGTGATACCTCGTACTTCACTTCTGATGATGGCTCAGTAACATATCTAATCGGTTGCGGTTATCGAGGGTGATTCCTCTTTCACCACCTCCGTTGACGACTCTGTCGTACAAACTCTCAAGTGGAAATCCATCGAGGGTGATTCCTCGGATTTCCCCTTGATGACAAGAACACACGGATACTTTTAGATGTTGCCCACATGTACTGTTACTGCGGGACTGAAGGGACAGGCGGTACCACCCCGGTAGAGGTGGACCTGAGTTCCCGACAGTCTCCCATGAAGACGGGTTGACCAGGGAGGCACCCGCAAGATAATTACGAGACACGGCCGGGTAGGCAGAGACCGCCCTAGAGAGGGATGGGCCTGGCCCTTGCTGCACTTCCTCGAGACGGGACGACAGGAGTACTGATCGTCACCGCGAGCTCCTAATAATGCGAAAACGGATTTGGGTATTGATCTGAGTTGGCCACTGGCCTATACGTACTACCACCACGTGGGATAATGGTTTAATGGGGCCCTCTACGCCGTATGTATCAGCCGAAAGCTCTGTCAGACGTCCAGTTCAGCATTGCGATGCGTTCGGACAGGTGCCATCCAGGACAGAGGTGGTGCTTGTTCCGTTCACCCACGCAATGACCCGTAGTGCATAGGGCGATGGTCCAAGACCCCTGAGCACTTAGGATGTAGACCGGCGGGGAACTCTCTGCTGAGCTCTAGGTAGGGCTACGGTGTGTCGATCAGGTGAGGCCGGGCATGACCCGATAAAAGTGTGTCCGGCCAGAGTTAATCGAGCGTGTTAGGTAACAGTAGTGCACCCCTGCACGGAAGTTATCTATTCGAATAGCCGTGTCCACGGTAACAGGACGCTCAGTGTTGTATCCCGATCTATTACTACTTGAACTGGATACATGTTAATTAATTGTAAGCTCCGGGATCGCTTTCTCGCACGAAGCTGAGGAAGGATCTCTGGGCTTTGCTTCTACATGCTTGTTACTTTATATTATGCTAATCTGCACTCTTCTAATGCTGCAAGACCGCTGAAGATGCTAGTCTTCGATAGGCTAGGCCTCTCCCTCTATCCTAGCTTTCTGCAGTCATGACCACATATACAGCCTTCCTTGAAACTGTTGCATATCTAGATTAGTTCTGATGTCAGTCTTGCGAGTACTTTGGATGAGTACTCACGGTTGCTTTGCTACTCTTTCTCCATACCCGATTGCTGCGACCAAATGACGGATCCCAGGAGTCAGCTGCGACCGTCGACGACTGCTACTACACTTCCGATGGAGCCTACTACTACATGGAGACCGACGACCAGGAGTAGATTCGGAGGCTCCCAGGCAGGAGGCCTTGCCTCTTTCGATCAGAGTCGCCGTTTGTTTTCGCCTTCTTAAGGCATCTTGTTTAAGTTTGTGTCTGTACTCAGATACTTTTGCTTCCGCTGATGCTTGTATGACTCGAGCTTATGTATTCGAGCCCTCGAGGCCCCTGGCTTGTAATATAAAGCTTGTATTATTTTAATTTGTGTCTAGAGTTGTGTTGTGATATCTTCAAGTGAGTCCCTAGGCTTGATCGTGTGCATTTGCGTGTATGATTAGCGCATGATTAAGGCGGGGGCGTCACAAGTCTCCATCATCCTTTCCTCACTGGGACAATGCTCTAATAATGATGATCATCACACCTCTATTTACTTACAACTCAAAAATTACAACTCGATAATAGAACAAAATATGACTCTATATGAATTCCTCTGGCAGTGTACCAGGATGTGCAATGATACTAGCGTAACATGTATAAAAAATGATGAACGGTGGCTGAGCCACAAATACTATGTCAGCTATATGATCATGCAAAGCAATATGACAATGATAATGTGCGTCATATAAATGAAACGGTGGAAGTTGCATGGCAATATATCTCGGAATGGCTATGGAAATGCCATAATAGGTAGGTATGGTGGCTGTTTTGAGGAAGATATAAGGAGGTTTATGTGTGATAGAGCGTATCATATCACGGGGTTTGGATGGACCTGCGAAGTTTGCACCAACTCTCAATGTGAGAAAGGGCAATGCACTATACCGGAGAGGCTAGCAAATTGCGGAAAGGTGAGAGTGCGTATAATCCATGGACTCACATTAGTCATAAAGAACTAACATACTTATAGCAAAATTCTATTAGCCCTTTAAGCAAAGTACTACTACGCATGCCCCTAGGGGGGGAGGTTGGTAGGAGTTAACCATCGCGCGCCCCCGACCGCCACACAAAGGAAGACAATCAATAATAAAACATGCTCCAGCTTCATAGCATAACGACAGACCATACGTGCATACTTTGGGAATCACAAACCTTAACACCAATATTCTTACTAAACCACAATCATTCACTAGTACCTCCCACATATTACTGCCTTAATATCGCAAAATTATTGCAAGGAATCAAACTTATCATATTCAGTGATCTACATGAAAGTTTTTATTATATCCTTCGGGAATACCTATCATATTAGGACCAATTTCATAACCCGTGCAAATTGCCATTACTATTTATGAGACTCTCAAAAAGATATAAGTTAAGCATGAGAGTGCAACTATTTGTTTAAAATATAACCACCGCCGTGCTCTAAAAGATATAAGTTGTGACGCCCCCGGCCCGACCGTGCACTAATCATACACGCAAATGCGCACGATCAAGCCCAGGGACTCACGGGAAGATATCACAACACAACTCTAGACACAAAATAAAATAATGTAAGCTTTATATTACAAGGCAGGGGCCTCGAGGGCTCGAATACATCAGCTTGAGCACAAGCGTTAGCGGAAGCAAAACAATTTTTTAGTACAGACACAAAGGTTAAACAAGCCTGCCTTAAAAAGGCTGAGCAAAACAACGACAACTGATCGAAAGAGGCAAGGGCCTCCTTCCTGGGAGCCTCCTATCTACTCCTGGTCGTCGGCCTCCACGTAGCAGTAGGCTCCGTCGGGGTAGTAGAGGTCGTCGGCGGAAACAGCTGGCTCCGGGGCTCCCCCATCTGATTGCAGCAAACGGGTATGGAGAAAAAGGGTAGCAAAGCAACCGTGAGTACTCATCCAAAGTACTCGCAAGACTTACATCAGAACTATTCTATTTATGCATCGGTATCAAATGAAAGGGCTGTATCTGCGGACTGGACTGCAGAATTGCCAGAATATAGAGAAGGCCTAGCCTATCGAAGACTAGCATCTTGCAGTGTCTTGCAGCATTAGAAGAGTGCAGATTAGGAGCATAACATAAAGTAACAAGCATGTAGTAGCAAAGCCTAGGGATCCTTCCTCGACTCCCTGTGAGAAAGCAATCCCGGAGCTTACAATTAGTTAACATGTATCCAGTTCAAGTTGTAGTAGATCGGGATACAACACTGAGCGTCCTGTTACTGTGGACACGGCTATTCGAATAGATAACTTCCCTGCAGCGGTGCACTACTGTTACCCAACACGCTCGATTAACTCTGGCCGGACACATTTTTCTCGGTCATGCCCGGCCTCGGCTGATCGACACGACGTAGTCCTACCTAGGCTCAGCAGAGAGGTCCCCGCCGGTCTATATCCTAAGTGCTTAGGGGTCTTGGGCCCATCGCCCTTTGCACTTCGGGTCGTTGTGAGCAGGGTGAATACCAGCGCCATCCCTCTCCTGGATGGCACGATCCGACCGTGCCACAATGCTGAACTGGACATCTGACAGAGCTTTCGGCTGATACATATGGCGCCGAGGGCCCCATTAAACCATTATCCCACGTGGTGGTAGTGCGTATAGGCCAGTGGCCAACTCAGAACAAATACCCAAATCCATTAGTGTGTTGGGAGCTCGCGGTGACGATCAGTACTCCTGTCGCCCCATCTCGAGGAAGTGCAACAAGGGTCAGGCCCATCCCTCTCTAGGGCGGTCTCTACCTACCCGGCCGCGCCTCGTAATTATCTCGCGGTGACGATCAGAGACTGTCGGGAACTCAGGTCCACCTCTACCGGGATGGCATCGCATGTCCCTTCAGTGCTGCAGTAACAGTACATGAGGGCAACAGTTAAAGGTAACCGTGTGTCCGTAACATCAAGAGGGAAATCCGAGGAATCACCCTCGATGGATTCCCACTTGAGAGGTTATACGACAGAGTCGTCATCGGAGGTGGTGAAAGAGGAATCACCCTCGATAGCCGCAACCGATTATCTATGCTACAGAGCCAACATCAGAAGTGAAGTACGAGGTATCGCCCTTAGCACTCGATAGTGGCTCTGCAGAGTCGTACAACTAAGGGGTGTGCGGTGCTGTGTCGGTCTCTGCACCTCGATCATGTTGATCGAAGCATCGGTAGTAAAGCATGGCAGCATGGACAAGGGTGTAGGGCCACTGATGGATCGCTAACCAGCCTATACTAAGCATATAGGACAACATGTAAAGTATCAATAGCAGGTTACAACAACAGGCTATGCATCAGAATAGGAGCAATCAATTACAGTAGTAAATTCTAATGCAAGCATGGGGGAGAAGGAATGGGTGATATAGGAATGATCAAGGGGGTTTTGCTTGCCTTGAAGCTCTGCTGAAAAGGAAGAAGGGTCGTCGACGACGTAGTCGTGCTCAGGAGCAGCGTCCGGTACGTAGTCTACCGGAGAGAAGAGGGGGAGGAAACAGATAAAGACATAGCAAACAAATGCACTCACATAGCATGACATGGCAATATGCAATTCAGGGGTGACCTAATACATCCCTAAACCATTTTAGTTAATTTAGGAATTAATTTGGAATTATCTACCGGAGGTCAGGCACTATTCATCTATCAGAAATAGGCAAAAAGTTCCATGTTCATCTACTTAGAGGGTTCTAACATGAGTGCAGATGACATATTCGGATTCGCTATATTTTTCTGATCATTTTTCATATATAAATTATTTTCATCCGAGTTACGGTTTATTTTCTATGATTTTTCAAAGTTTTAATCATTTTCTGGATTTTCTGGAATTTATTTAATTCGAAATATTTTAATATTAAATTGCTACGGGTACCCGAAAAGGTACCCAGCAGAGTGCAACAGTGGCTGACCAGTGGGTCTCAGTTGACTGCCCAGTCAGCAATCAACTGTGACCATTGACTGGTCAACTGGGCCCAGGGGGTCCCACCTGTCATTGACTGGGACTGCCCAGTCAACAGGTTTGACTGGTCAGCGGGTCCAGTGGGACCCACGTGTCAGTGTCACTTTTCTAAATAACAGATTCTTTTTATTAAGCGAATGGATTAATTAAGCGGTGGGTCCCACAGTCAGTCTCACTGGGTTAAACTAAGCGTGCGATTAGTGGCTAATTACCCCGGCCACGTCAGCAGGCCGGAGATTAGCCGCCGGCGACCTACTGATGCAGCGGAGTTCGCTCGGGAGGCCAGGGCAGCGGTAGCTAAGACCACCAGCGCGTAGCCCGCGCCCGTGCGCGTCCAGAGGTGGTCTCGAGGGTCGCTGGAATTGCCTGAAACAGCAACAACGAAGGTACGGGCTTCGACGGAGAAGGTACGGGAAGGCTCGGGGGAGCTCGTCAAGGGGCTCATCGACATCCTGGGATCCCCAGGAGCTCGGCCGTGTGTTGCTTTTGGACAAGGAGAGGCCATGGCGACGTCGGCCACTCGGCCAGCGCCGGCGAGTCCGCGGCCATGGCGGGAGGTGCGGCTAGTGAGCGCGGCGAGAGGGCAAAACAGGGGGGGGGGGCAAGAGGAGCTCACTTTGGGGCTCCAGAGGAGGTCAGTGGGCTCGGGGAAGCAGCGGAGACGGCGAATCGAAGACGGTGGCCGTCGGGATGCAGCGGCGGAGACGAGCTTGTTGTCGACGAGTGGGGACCTCCTGGCTTGCTAGGGTGGAGGTGGTCGATGAAGACGAGCACGAGGAGGCTGTTAGACATCCTGGCACGGTCCGGCGACGTCCATGGCCACGACGACGGCGAGGGCACGACGATGGTGAGCTCGGGCGAGCTCCTGATTGAGTGGGAGAGAGCGAGGGGGAGAAAGAGAGGCGGCTATGGGGGTCGAGGGGGGCAAGGGCCGTCCTGGGAGGGCCTTATTCCCCTGGGTGAGCCCCTGTAGAGACTGTTGTAGAGCGTAGCGCAGGGGGCCATGGCGTGCACGCGCTGGGCTGCCGACACGGAGGCAGGAGGTAGAAGGAGAGGTGCGGGTGGGCTGGGCCGCACTGTAGATATTGGGCTAGAGTGCACAGTGAGGGTTTTTCCATTTTCCCTTTTTGTTTTTCTGCTAAACATTTCAGCCACTGTTTTGCATTAAGTAGAGCCACCAAATGATTTTTGTAAATAGTGAACATTGTCACATAAATACAAAGTAATATTTTGGGCTACCACAAAAAGTTTGGGGTATATTTGTATTCATTTGAAATTTACATAAATAGAAATGGGTTTAATAGTGGTGTTTTGTCACTGTTTTTGGAGGTTATGGTCAATTTGGGAATTT
Organism: Elymus sibiricus; assembly: GCA_039707655.1. NCBI lineage: Eukaryota > Viridiplantae > Streptophyta > Magnoliopsida > Poales > Poaceae > Elymus > Elymus sibiricus. The sequence continues at coordinate 22,569,897 of CM077666.1, forward strand.
TTATAATGTTGATTTTATTTTTATAATTGCTTTGGGAATTTTTGCAATATTATGAACTATTTTTTTTAATTATTTAAAGAAGTAATAATTTGACTTTTATTTTGTATTTGAATTTGAGTTGGATTATTTATTAGATGCAATTTATTTAGGATGATCATGATGACATGGCTAATTAATTAGCTTAATGTCAGGGTTGAGATCTGGGGATGTTACATAAGTGAAGCACTAGAGCAGCTACCTAGCTCAAAAGATATAAGTGAAGCACAAAGAGTATTCTAACAAATCATGAATAAATGCGTGTCTCTCTAAAAAGGTGTGTCCAGCAAGGGATGATTGTGGCAACTAAAAAGCAAACAAGCAAAAGAACACTATAATACACGACGCTCCAAGCAAAACTCATATCATGTGATGAATAAAAATATAGCTCCAAGTAAGTTACCGATGGTTGGTAGAAGAAAGAGGGGATGCCACTCGGGGGCTTCCCCAAGCTTAGATGCTTGTGTCTCTTTCAATATTATCTTGGGGTGCCTCAGGCATCCCCAAGCTTAGGCTCTTGCCACTCCTTATTCCTTCATCCATCATGATCTCACTCAAAACTTGAAAACTTCAGCACACAAAACTCAACAAAAACCTTCGTGAGATCCGTTAGTATAATAATCAAATAACAAACTCTAGGTACTGTTATGAACCCATTCATATTTTATTATTGCATAATAACTACTGTATTCCAACTTTTCCATGATTTATACCCCTGATACAATCCATATATTCATCAAAACAAGCAAACTATGCAACAAAAACAGAATCTGTCTAAAACAGAACAGTCTGTAGCAATCTGAATAAAAACCATACTTCTGAACCTCTACAAATTCTGAAAAATTAGGAAAACGTGGACAATTTGTATATCAATCATGTGTAACAAATTCAGAGCAACAACACGTTCCAGTGATTTTTAGATTTTTCTGGACTGAGCGTAAAAGTTTCTGTTTTTCACAGAATCAAAGCAACTTATTATCCCGCGTCATCCTAAAGACTTTACTTGGCACAAACACTAATTTAAACATAAAAACACAATCAAAACAGTAGCATAATTGTGCACAAAATCAAAAAACAGAAAGTAAAACAAAACCTTATTTTATTCATTGGGTTGCCTCCCAACAAGCGCTATTGTTTTACGCCCCTAGCTAGGCGTAATGCATAGTTTCAAGTATTCTAATCTTTCAAATGAATTCCATAGGTGGCCCTCATAATAGATTCATATGGTGGATTAATTTTCTTTTGAGGAAAATGTTCCATCCCTTTCTTTAGTGGAAACTGAAATCTTATATTACCTTCTTTCAGATAAATAATAGCACCTATGGTACGCAAGAACAGTCTACCAAGTATTATAGGACAAAACGGATTGCAATCAATATCAAGCACAATGAAATCAATGGGCACATAATTTCTATTTGCAAGAATAAGCATATCATTTATTCTACCCAAAGGTTTCTTAATAGTAGAATCCGCCAAGTGCAAATTAAGAGAGCATTCATCAATATTGGTAAAACCTAGCACATCACATAAAATTTTCGGTATGGTGGAAACACTAGCACCCAAATCACATAAAGCATTGCACTCATAATCTTTAATTCTAACTTTAATAGTTGGTTCCCACTCATCATATAATTTTCTAGGTATAGAAACCTCCATCTCCAATTTTTCTTCATATGCTTTCATCATAGCTTCTACAATATGTTTAGTAAATGCTTTATTTTGTTCATAAGCATTGGGTGAATTAATCATGGATTGCAACAAGGAAACACATTCAACCAAAGAGCAACTATCATAATTAAAGTCCTTGTAATCCAAAGTAGTGGGTGAATCACTGGCTAAAGTTTTGACCTCTCCAAACCCACTTTTGCAAAAAAAATCTTTAAGATCACCACCCTCCGAACAATTGGGACGCCTTCTAGCTAAAGTTGACTCATCTCCAGTCCCATATCATCAAGCTTTATATTACTAAACAAAGATTCAATAGGAGAAACACCAATCATTTTAATTTCTTCATCATGATTATCAAAAGATTCCGGCTTGGCTGCCATTTTATTCACTAGGGTAGTTTGTTTATCCAAAAAAATTCCGTGAAAGCAAATTGAGTTTAAAGACTTGCAACTTCTTTACTAACATCATCAAGTTGTTCTCCAATAGCGTCTAATAGGGTGGAATGTTCTTTAAGCTCTTCAATAAAAAAATTATTATGCTCAAATTGTGTAAGCATGAAATCTTTAGTATCCTTCTCAATCTCGGCCAACTTCTTATGATAAAAGGTTCCATAGTAATTTTCTCGAGACATAGTGACGAAGCAAACGAGCAAACAGGAAAACAAGCAAACAATCAAAAAGGCAAATGAAAATATTTTTGTAAAATTGTTTTAGAAGTGGGGGAGATGGAAACGAGAGGCAAATGGCAAATAAAGTAAATGCATGTAGATGATAGTTTGCGTGTACGTACCTGATAGATTTTGGTGATGTCTCCCCGGGAAAGGCGCCAGAAATTCTTCCTGCTACTTGTAAGCTGCGTTGGTAATTCCCCGAAGAGGAGAGGATGATGCAGTACAGTAGAGATAAGTATTTCCCTCAGTTAAGAACCAAGGTTATCAATCCAGTAGGAGAATCACACAGAACCTCGTTGACAGCACCTACACACACGAAAAGCAAATACTTGCACCCAATGCAAAACAAGGGGTTGTCAGTCCCTTGGCGGTTAATTGCAAGGATCAAATCTCATAGTGATAGATAAATAAAGCAAAACACAAAAGTAAAATAATGGTAAATAAATTGCAGCAAGGTATTTTTGGTTTTATATATGATGGAAGATAGACCCGGGAGCCATACTTTCCACTAGAGGCTTCTCTCTTGAAGAGAGCATACGGTGGGTCAACAAATTACTGTTGGGCAATTGATAGAAAAGCGCATAGTTATGACAATATTCAAGGCAATGATCATGTATATAGGCATCACGTCCGAGACAAGTAGACCGACTCCTGCCTGCATCTACTACTATTACTCCACCCATCGACCGCTATCCAGCATGCATCTAGAGTATTCAGTTCATAAAGAACGGAGTAATGCCTTAAGCAAGATGACATGATGTAGACAAAGTAAATCCAATCAATATGAATAAACCCCATCATTTTACCCTTAATGGCAACAATACAATACGTGTGATGTCCTTTTCTGTCACTGGGATTGAGCAACGCAAGACCGAACCCATCACAAAGCACCTCTCCCATTGCAAGATAAACCAATCTAGTTGGCCAAACCAAATTGATAGATCGGAGAGAAATACAAAGCTATAACAATCATGCATATAAGAATTCAGAGAAGACTCAAATAATATTCATGAATAATCTGATCATAAACCCACAATTCATCGGATCCCAACAAACACACCACAAAAAGGATTACATCGAATAGATCTCCAAGAAGATCAAGGAGAACATTGTATTGAAGATGAAAGAGAGAGAGGAAGCCATCTAGCTACTAGCTATGGACCCATAGGTCTGTGGTAAACTACTCACGCATCATCGGAAGGGCAGCAAGGTTGATGTAGAAGCCCTCCATGATTGAATCCCCCTCCGGCAGATCACCGGAAAAGGCCTCCAGGTGGGATCTTGATGGAACAGAAACTTGCAGCGGCGGAAAAAGTATTTCAGGTGGCTCTCTGTTGGTTTGGGAATATTTGAGAATTTATTGTGGAAGAATTAGGTCAAGATGTGCCACGAGGGGCCCACAAGCCTGGGGGACGCCCCACCCAGGGCGCGCCTGGCAGGCTGGTCGCCTCCTCGTGGCACCTCAGGTCTTCTCCCGAAGCTTCTGGTGTTTCTTCTGGTCCAAGAAAAATTAATCCAAAGTTTTTTCTCCGTTTGGACTTCGTTTGGTACTGTTTCCCTAAAAAGCCAAAAAATGCAGAAAATAACAACTAGCACTGGGCACTAAGTTAATAGGTTAGTCCCAGAAAATGATATTTAATTGCATAATAAACATCCAAGATTGATACTATAATAGCATGGAATCAAAAATTATAGATACGTTGGAGACGTATCATATATCTCTACCACCGCATTCTATTCCAGCCATAGTGCTAATGTCCATGACTCACGCTCATGAATTGATTGGAGTTGAAAATGCTGAAGCGCGTTAAAAAGTATGATCCAGTTGCCTGGATTGACACCATGGTGCTCATGATTTATATTTATGTGGTGAAGGCGGAGTCATGCCATGCTTAATTAATTCAATGAGTAGGGATAACATTCGTTGAGCATCGTATATTTTGAAAAAGTAATGATTATGTTCTTGTATTCATTGATATTATTATGTTGGTATCAATTACTTCATCCTTTCTCAATATTTATACCGTAAAAGAGATTACATGATAAACATGCTAGGTAGCATTCAACATCAAAAATTCTGTTTTTATCATTTACCAACACGAGGACGAGCATGAATTAAACTTGGGGATGCTCATACGTCTCCAACGTATCTATAATTTTTGATTGTTTCATGCTATTATATTATCAATCTTAGATACTTTATATGCAATTTTATATCATTTTAAGGACTAAACTATTAACCTAGTGCCCAGTGCCAGTTGTTGTTTTCTGCATGTTTTTTGTTTTTCAGAAACTCAATACCAAACGAAGTCCAAACATGATGAAACTTTACGGTGATTTTTTCTGGACCAGAAGGGACCCTAGAAGCTTCGGGGGGAGCCCAGAAGATCTACATGAGAGTCACAAGCTCACACGGCGCGCCCCTAGGGGGGCGCGCCACATGAGCTTGTGGGTCCCACGCAGCTCCATTTGACCTAATTCCACAACTATAAATTCTCAAAAATCCCAAAACCAACAGAGAGCCACCCGAACCAATTTTTCCACCGCTGCAAGTTCCTGTTCTTCCCTAATCCCATCTGGAGGCCTTTTCCGGTACACTACCAGAGGGGGAATCGATCATGGAGGGTTCTAAATCAACCTTGCTGCCCTTCCGATGATGTGTGAGTAGTCTACCACAGACCTATGGGTCCATTGTGATTAGCTAGGTGGCTTCTTCTTTCTCTCCGATCTTCAATACAATGTCACTACTAGGGAAAACCCTAGCAGTAGCGCGGGGTTTTGTCACATCAGTAGTGCGGGTGGGCGCGCTACTGCTATGGCGCTACAGCTAACTCTTAGCAGTAGCGCTGTTCCACCCGCGCTACTACTACCGGAGTTTAGCAGTAGCGCGTTTACGTGAACCTCGTTACTGCTAAAAGCTGCAGCGCGCCTGTTTACCACGCGCTACTGCTAAGCCACCGCTACAGCTACACACATACCCCGCGCTACTGTTACTATTGTCTGGAAAAAAAATTCTGCAGCGTTTTTACTCTGTTTTTTAATAGGTTTTATACAATAGCCTGTCATATCATACACACAATAGTCTCAACATATCATACACATGCAAATAGTCTCATCAAATCATGTCATCATCATCCAACACAAATGATGTGTCTCATCATCATCGATCTCGAAATAGCGATACAAGTTATGATATGTCTCGAATACATGCAACTACATCGTCATCCCATACACATGTTTCATCATCCATCTAAACGATGATATAGAAGAGAAGAGCTATCACTATGAGTAAGAGCGGAATTATGCAGTACATGAGGCGCCGGTTGTGATTCCTCTCTCGCGCTAGCGTGAACCTCAAGTAACTAGCTTCTGCTTCTTGTCTGCTATCGAACCCTTTATGGCTGCCGCCCGAGAACCGTGACACTTGGGCCTGACACTCGGGCCACTCATCGTACACTCCCGGAACCCTCCCTATGTACACGGCATAGCACTTCTTCGCCATCAAGGACCTATGTACCTGTTAGAGATTCATCTTCATCAAGCGAATTCAACAATAATATGCAACATAATATATTTGAGCAACACGAAAAGAAAGAGTTAGCTAATAGATGCAACATATAGTAAACATAATTAATCAACGCAGGTTCATCGTACCCAAACTAATTAACTAGATGTACGCAGGTCATCGTACCCAAACTAACAAACTAGCGTTATGCAAGTTCAGCAGGACCGTTGACATCACAAAGTTTCATCGCTATAGAAACTACAAGTTGAACCGACATATCATCATCGGCATCGTCAATCACTGGAAGTTCCATCCATCCATATCCGGGAGGATGCACCCTAGCTTCGTGAACAGCGTCAAGTCCTGACGTTGCATGCCTATGCGAGTTCTGACGTCAGCTCACGATATAGGGCCGTGGTGGAACATCCCCTTCTCTTCGACGACTTCTTTCATGATGATCGTTGCAATGTCCTTCTGGATGCGAAAGAAGTCATCTCTGAGTTTATAATCCGGTTCGTCTCCTAAGGATTTTGCCCATTTGCGGATATGTTCATCATTTCTTGTTGTCATGCGAAGCTGTTGGTGATCCCTTCTGAACTCCATCATGAGATGGAGGAGGTAGAATCCATTGTTCTTGCTTGTTGTCGGTTGATGGATGGAGCAGAAGGTAGTTTTATGCGGGAAACCCGGCTTGTTCTTCCTTTGTTTCCTGATCTCCATGTGGCCACCCCTCATGCTGAAGCCGTGGAGAGCATCATCCAGAATATCCATTATGTGGGTGTAGTCCTTCTTCTCGAAGTTTCTGGACGAGTTGAAATACACGGCGTGGGAGACTCGCGGGAAAAGAACGATAAGGACGGCGCGCCCGTTGCTGCGGAAAATAAAGACACCTCAAATTAGTCTCAATATGAGCGAAGGAATGATTGAAACGTGCGAAAGGGTTGTCCGACAATGACTTACATTGGATGATAAGGCAGGAGCATCGTTTCCTTGTCCTTATTCGTTATCATGAAGTATTCGATGTAGTCCCTAGCAGCTTTACGTTCAAAGTCACCGAGACTCAAGAAGGACTCATGCATGTAGTATGGATCCACCACCGAGATTTGCGAGATTTGTTCTCTCCTAATGACGAAGTTCATATGTAGCGCAAAAAGGTGGACGATCGTAAAATCGAGCCGCCTCATGAGAAACATCACAAAGATGTGATCTAACCATAGGAAGAACACCTCTGCGGGCAGTGTGTCGACGTAGCACTTGGCCTGAGGCACACGAACCGCGTTTAGCGGATATCCTAGATCCTCCGAGGCGAGAAGGCTTTTCTCAGTCGACAGCACATGGTCGTGCAGTCTCCTGAGATCCCATGATATGCCCTCTAGCGGTTTCGGCGGTAGGATCGGCTCGCCCGCGCCATGGTACATCGCCGCACCTTTGACCGGTACACGGTCTGCAAAATCGGTCGGCTGGCTGCTAGAAGCTTTGGCAGCTTTGGCGGCAGCAGTGCCTCTCTTCGGCAGTCTCTTCCTCTCCTTTTTCTTGGGTTGACCATCCAGACCCTTCCTTACCCCCGCCACCAGTGTCGTCGGGCTAAGCACTTTACGACCCTCGGCTAGATGACCCTGAGTTGAGGCGGCATCTAGAGGCGTGTCCTGTGAGGATTGCATGAAGAGAGACTTCTTGCAATCAATCCTAGGACGTTCCTGCCCGGGAACATCATCCATCTCCTCATCCGCATGCTCATAGCCCGACTCATACGGCTGACTCATCATTTGTCCGTCGTCATAGGCGGCGCCGGTATTGAGGAACCGGAGAGGGTCCTCCTCCTCCATCTCATCATCCATTCCTTGTTCCACGGGGGCGACTACATCATCCACTATTGAACCCCCTTCCTCGCGTCGTCCGCCGCTCTCACCCGGCACGAGAGGTGCTGGTAATTGCGTAGGCGGGGTGGTGGTGTTCATACCTTGCTGATGTGTGGTCATTGGTGTGCTCTCGGCCGCCTCCAGACGGAGAAGATTCTTCGGCCATTGCAGCATCCAACCCTTGCATTCTCCAAGCCGCATCGGGGTCTCATCCTCCTCTCCCCCGAGCCATACTGGAGGAGTCAAATCCTCATGGCCCGCTTTCACACTCGACAAGGTAACCCTGAAGGTGCCAACGGGGATCGGCTAGGCGTTGAACGTGAGTTCCAAGGGCTTCGTTATCACTGCCTTTCCCATGTCCACCTTCTGGCCGTTGATCATGTAGAGTATGGTGCACGGGGTTTCGTCGGCCTACGAAGACATGTCTGCGGCGTAAGACATCCGAAAGGCAACGAAAAACCGAAGATTATATATATGTTGGTGCGATGTGTAATTACCGTGAGGGTGTTGAGGTCAGCCAAAGACGAAGGCCCGCCTAGCACGCCAGAGACAGAGGACGGGCTGCTATGAGCGGGTGCGGGAGCAGGCGCGGGTGGGGGACCTTGTGCGGTAGGGGCAGCAGGTGGTGGTGGTGCGATGTTCACCGAGTTGCTCCCGACAAAGCTGGGCATGGGAAAATCCTGTGCTATCTTGTCTGGATTTTGCTTCGTCCAGTCGATAATAGCTGGAATCAAGTTAGTAGCAAAATCATTTCTGCAGGCAGATACAGCAGCATTGACTGCCTGCTGGACCAACTCATTTTTGGTCGCTTTTGTGGCCTCAGCTGCTTTTTTCTCGGCCTCAGCTGCATTTTTCTCGACTGCAAGCTTCACCCTCTCGTCGATGTTCAACTGACTGAACTTCTTTTTCTGCTTTTTGGCCTCCGGGCCCTCGTTGTAGTAGTACTTCCACGTGGCGCCGTCTCCGACGCCGTGCACACGTCCATATTGCGGCCGCTGGTCCAAAGGGAATCCCTTCAGTTGGTTCAAGGCCCGGTTAAGAGGGGTGTCCCAGTTGGGCCTCATCGACGACTGAGACAACGAGTCGCTTTCGGCCGCAAGCCTGTGTTGCTCCTTCTGCAAAAGGAACGTGAACCGTTTACGAATGTTACTACAATGTGTAGTCGGCTTGATCAGAAGCTAAATGTAAGGTGGTAAAAGAATAATTACCAGTAATCTAATCAATTTCCTCGTGACCGGGTCCGTGTACCAAACCTTCTTTTCCTTGTCCCACTTGTACCGGGCCTGATGAAGTCACGCTCCTGCGGGTCGGTGAACTCCGCATAGGGGTCTGTGATCCCCGCGGCTTCACGTTCCGCATCCTCCTTATCCCATATGGGCCTCTTGCCAATGTAGCCACGGCTTCCGAGGCGTTGGTTCCCCGTGTTCCTTTGCTGAAGCCCCTTGTTTTTCTCAGACTTAATCTTGGCTGCCTCGGTACCGGAAGTGTCCTTGAACTTTTTGAACTCCTCTGCCGTAAGTGTCGAATTGTCCGCCAAAATCTTGGACAAGGGTTCATTAGCATCAATCGCTCGTTTCACTCTCCCTTTCTAGGCGGCCAAATCGTTGCTGAACATGCCCATGGCGTGGTTATTGATATCTTTCATGGTAGCATCATCCCACGGGTTTTCTATGCGGTCATCCCGGCCGGGGAACTGGAATCTCTTGTGCAGCTTCGTTAGGAGCAAGTGCTCCATATGTGGTTTCTTCCTTAAGTCATTGTCGTTGATGCTCGCGGTTTCCCGTAGGATGCATCCGACTTGGTTGTCGTAGCACTTGCGAGCTTCATCCGGCGCTATTGGCTCAAATTTGCCGTGGTGCATCTCTGTGAACAGGATTCTTCCGATGCCGAGTTTGTTAGGGCGTCATGTCCTCTGCTTCTTCTGCTTCTTCTTTTCCTTACCGGCTTCGGCGCTGGTACCTTCGGCGCCGGTCTCGGCGCCGCCATCGGTGCCATCGGTGTCCATGTCGGCGGTAGTACCATCGTCCGCTATGACCAGGTCACCCTGCAAACCTTCTGTTTGCTGACTAGACAAAAAGTCCAGGTAATCATGTTCAACGTCATATTGTATGTCGTCGGCAGCGTGGTCAGAAGCCCCGGTTTCGTCGTTGTTCGACATGTTTCCTACGATTAAGTCTGCTAGTTTAATTCTTAAACTATAATAAAATGAGTAATGACATAAAAAAAAGGCCTATGGTTTGCCGGAATGCCATTTCATTCCCGTCCCCGCAAATCCCGGGCACTCGATATGCCTACTTTCTAGCACAAGTCATGCCGAAATTCACGGGAAATTTCGGCATGACCTTTGCTAAAAAGTGGACATATCGAGCGCCTGAAATTCGCCGGAACGGAAATGAATAAACATTCCGGCAAAACATAGGCCACTCGGATCATTTTCCCTGCAAACAATATAAGACAAGACAAAACTTGGCTACATGATCATCCACGTCATGACATGATCTTGTGCATGATCATCAAAATACACATGACATCGCCGGAACATGATCGTATTAATGCAAACAAGGAACTTCTGTTTTTTCTTTAAATAGCAACAATTGATTGAACTATGTTTTTTAAAATAGAAACAATTCTGTTTTTTCTTTAAACTAGCAGGGTGACCCGCGCATTTGCGCGGCTAGATTTACTGTGTATTGTGCTATTTAAGTTTTTATGTATTAATCGTATAATTTTGCAGTTGTTGGCTTGGTATTAGACAAACATTTGAAAGAATAGAAAATAGGATACCAGCATTGCAAGATACCGAAATTATTTTGCCCATGGGTGAACTGTCGTTCACCTTAATTTACTTTTTTGAGACATCCTTAATTTACTTTTACATGATTGTATTTTGGAAAAATATTGTATTTTACTCCTCTAATTTTCTTCTTTTTTCCTCTTTTGGTTTTAGATGTAGTCTGCCTGTATAGTGTAAAATTTATTCTTTTAATGGAAATGTAGAAGGCGCCTCTCCTACTGATTGGTTGCTCAAAAGAAAAGTAAAACCGGTAATATATCGTAAGCTTTGATGGTCTATGCTTAGTGGCCCGCCATACAGATTGTTGTCTCCCTTGCATTCTTTCACTCTGTATTGTTTATATTTCACCATTTTTGCAAATAACTTCTCATTTTATCATCCATGTCATTGTTGGTGGTACTACAATTTCTTTTATTTTTGCAAAGCCATTCATCCGGTCTATCACATATAGTTCGCTTGTTCACGAAAGGTCACCAAGCATCTAACTCTTGGTCACTAAGCCACTCTCATCATAATCTGTTCTTTTATTTCCAATTTTTCCATTAACTTATATCTTTCTCCACATTGAAATGACTTGTTGCTTCATACCATATTGTTGAAGTCACAACATCATTTTCTTTTTGTTCATAAAATACGCTAAACACTTATATATCACTATTATTCTTCAAAATTGTGAATGTCTTGTATGGGATTATGATACGTTCATACACTATTTAATTCTTCTGAATCTAATACTTATCCATCGCTTGTAGTTGGCCATCCTAAGTGATACTCTTTTATTTTTTGCATGGCGTGATACTCTTTTTAAGGGTCAATCTCGTATGGGACTCTTATAGATTCATACACTATTTGATTCTTCTGAATTTAATACTTATGCACTGCTGGCAGTCGACACCAGACTTCCATCACTATATACTTTAAAATTATCATTTTAATTTTCATTCCACAGTTCAGTATAGGTTGACTGGTATATGTAAATCAAATAACTTTGCATGCAAAAGTTATTCTTGTATTTGACAGGGTGTGAGTTTAAAAGTCAGTTTGCTATATTTTCTTTATTAAAATAGATTCATAATTTTCATCTAATCTACTTAATTAACAAAAAATATTGTATTTAGCATATATTGCATGTGAGAATATAGGAAATTGCTTTTGGATCCCGGATCCATGGAGCCCGGTTTTTTGAAGAATACAGATATAGTATTTTTAAGTTTGAAAAGAATTTGAAACAACTTACACATGAACCTAGGAACGTATACTATTCTCCTGAAATTTTCATGATGAAATACGCTGTGGTTCAAGCTACACACACAAAACAAAATCTTGTCTTTCTAGCACATGTGCTATTCACTATTAAAAATTAATTTTTTATACAACTCACACCAAATGGTATTTTATCGATGTAATATATTTTTCCGCGTGAGTTGTATATTTTAATATAGAACTCACACCAAATAAATTCACACTCCAAAATTGATACGTACAGTTTCTCAAAAAAAAAAAAAATTGATACGTACTTGTAACGTCATGCATGCATGCATGCGATTCAAGCATGGTGCTTAAGATATCATGCATGGATTCGTCTGGCGTGAGAGAATAAGTATTCCTCCTGGATTCTTCCGTCGAGTCGTACATGTACAGAAAGAAAAGAGTATGTAGGCCATACGTATATGCCATCTAGTTCGTGTCTTTTCCTTTTTTATTGTGCGGAGACGTGTCTGCCTAGGTCTTCTAACCATTAGTTAAGTGGAGTAGTTGGTTTAGTTAGGACTCCTACCCGGGTACATGGGACTCAGCCGTGTCCTAAGCTAATATTTGACAAATCTCAACCGTTCAATCTTTGGAATTTATAATGGTTAATCTTAGCTGTTCATTTTCTATCGTTTTAATAATATAACTAGCAGGGTCACCCGCACATTTGCGCGGCTAGATTTACTGTGTATTGTGCTATTTAAGTTTTATGTATTTATCGTATAATGTGCAGTTGTTGGCTTGGTATTAGACACACATTTGAAAGAATAGAAAATAGACCAAAATTGCATGATACCGAAGTTATTTTGCCCATGGGTGAAGTGTCATTCATCTTAATTTACTTCTACACGATTGTATTTTACTCCTCTTGTTTTTTTCCTCTTCTTGTTTTAGATGTAGTCTGCCAGTATAGTGTACAATTTATTCTTTTAATGGGAATGCAATAGGAGCCTCTCCTGCTGATTGGTTTCTCAAAAGAAAAGTAAATTCGGTTATATATCGTAAACTTTGATGCATGACAACTAAAGGTCTATGGCTAGTGGCCGGCCATGCAGAATTATAGCTTCTGTACTAATATATTGTTGTCTCCCTTCCATTCTTCAACTCTTCGTGTTGTTTATATTTTCATCAGTTTTGCAAATAAGTTCATGTTTTACCATCTGTGTTATCGTTGGTGCTAATATAATTTTCTTTTATTTTTGCAAAGCCATTCTTCCAGTCTTTCACATATAGTTCGCTTGTCCATAAAAGGTCACCAAGCATTTACCTCTTGGTCACTAATCCACTCTCGTCACAATTTTTTCTTTTATTTCCAATTTGTCCATTAACATATACTATCTTTCTACACATTGAAATGACTTGTTGCTTCAGACCTTATTGTTGAAGTCGCAACATCATTTTCTTTTTGTTCATAAAATACGCTGCCACTTATATATCACTATTCTTCTTCAACATTGTGAATGTCTTGTATGGGATTAGGATACATTCATACACTATTTAATTCTCCTGAATCTAATACTTATCCATCGCTTGTAGTTGGCCATCCTGAGTGATACTCTTTTTTTTGCGTGGCGTGATACTCTTTTTACGGGTCAGTCTCGTATGAGACTCTTATAGATTCATACACTATTTGATTCTTCTGAATTTAATACCTATCCACAGCTGGCAACCGACACCAGACTTCCATCACTATATACTTCAAAACTATCATTTTACTTTTATTCCACATTTCAGTATAGGTTGACTGCTATATGTAAATCAAATAGCTTTGCGTACAAAAGTTATTCTTATATTTGACAGGGTGTGAATATAAAAGTCAGTTTGCTATATTTTATTTATTAAAATAGATTCATAATTTTCATCTAATCTACTTAATTAACAAAAATATTGTATTTAGCGTATATTGCATGTGAGAATATAGGAAATTACTTTTGGATCCCGGGTGCATGGGCCCCGGCTTTTTGAAAAATACAGATATCATATTTTTGAAGTTTGAAAAGAATCTGAAAAAACTTACACATGAACCTAGGAATGTATACTATTCTACTTAAATTTTCATCATGAAATACGTTGTGGTTCAAGCTACACACAAAAAGAAAAAACTTGTCTTTCTAGCACATGCACTATTCATAATAAAAAAATTGATTTTTTTATATAGCTCACACCAAATAGTATTTTATCGATGTAATATACATCTCAATGTTCATGTGTATTGTTTTTTGAATTTTTGGAATCTGGAAAAATATGATTTTTGAGTTTTTAAAAAACGGGGCTCCATGGAGCTCGAGAGAGATAAATTCAGATACGTACTATATAAGTTTCCCTATTTCTGTAAGCTATATGAAGCCGATGCTCCAGAAATTGTCATACAAAGGAAGAAGCAGGAGCATGTTTAGTAATTGCTGACATAATTTTGTAACGTCATGCATGCATGCATGCCATTCAAGCATGGTGCTTAACATATCATGCATGGATTCCGCTGGCGTGAGAGGAATAGGTATTCCTCCTGAATTCTTCCGTCGAGTCGTCCGTGTAGAAAGAAAAGAGTATGTACCCCATACGTATATGCCATCTAGTTCGTATCTTTTTTTTTTGGAATAGATAAGTGCCGAACGTTCCGGTTTGAGGCAAGTCGCGCCGAACGTGCTCGTAGCCGCTGCACGAATCTTGATGGTCTCCCGTTGCCATGTCATCCCAGGCACTCGTTCGGGGAAAACAGAAATCGTCGCGAACGACCCACACGCACCACTCACATTCTTCTCTCTCCCGTCGCTATCCCCTCCCTTATCCTCTTCCTTCCCCACACACACAACCCGCGGCGGCGAGGCGGCCAGCAGCGAGGCTGTCTGTGCCGTACCCAAGGCGGTCAGCGGCGGAAACGAGGCTGGGTGCGGCGTGCGGGAGCTCCACCGACCCCAACATCGGGGGCGTCACGACTCGTGCGGCGGGACGGGGTGGGCTTCGCTGTCCTCACCGGCTTCGTGGCTTGGGGGCCTGGGGGAGGGAGCCGCGAATCCGGCGATTACCTGCGTGCACTGCGGTGGAGAGTAGCGATTCCGCATATTTCGGTGGAGAGCGGAGGTGGGGGGCCGGCGATGAGTTCCCTGGGACATCGCCATGGACGCACCCGCGGCGGGGGCGACGGGATGGAGTCCTCGCCGACGGCGTCCATCCTCAGAAGGGAGCGCGGTGGGGAGGTGCTCATCAAGCTCAGCCAGCTCGAGCTGTACCGCGGCGAGGGGGATCTGGCGGGTCGATGCGCCGCCGCTCCCCTTCTGCTAAGCCCGGAGGGCCCCTGCGCGTCGTGCTCACCTCCAGCACCGTCTACTGCCTCCTCTCGCATGAAGGCTCCATCATCACCACCGGGTCCGTCGTGTTCACCGTCAGCGCCGACGACGCTTCTACTCTTCAGCGTGTCTTGATCACCATCAGCGGGGTGAGAAATTTTGCCATGGTGCGGAACTTTTTGAACAGAAGTTGCCATGTCCCTGTGAAACAGTCCTTTAAGCTTGCCATGCTACACTAAAATCTGAGTAGCACACGATTTTCCCGTGACTTTTTTAGTTACTAAATTTGACATGTGAGTACAGAATTTTAGCATTATTTGATCCTACAATACATGGCAGTTCCTAATCACGATGTTTAGCAAAGCATGGCAATTTCTTAGATTATTACAAATTCTCAGGCCATGGCAACTTTACAAATTGTTAGTTCATTCACATGACATTATTTTTGATAGTTTTTGCCCTAACATCATGGCCCAACTCAGATTATTTGTTTCTAATGGTCATATGGCAAATGTAGGCTTTTTTTAGTAACTATGTGTCATACGGTCATATGGCAATGAGGTGATCATTGCATTTTAGTAACCATTTGTCATCATTTCATCAACGTGGGGGATCATTTCTGAAAGTTTCTAAAACATGGCAATATGTGAAAGTTTTCTAAAACATGGCAAACTTGTTGTCCTTCAAATAGTTTGCCGCCATTTTTTCTCAAAATGTATTTTTTAAATTTCTCTAACATCACAAACTTACTATACGAACCATGGCAAACTTAGTTAATGGATCATGGCAAGTTTAATTCAAATACCATGGCAAAATTTGTCTTATCATTTGCCAAATTTACATAAATGACATTTCTTCTTTAAAGATTTGACATGGCAAGTTTAACTCAAGTCCCATGTATAAATTTGCCATGTTTTTAGACATCTCCAAATTTGCCATGTCAAACGATCACAAAAACATGGCAAATTATGAAAGTGTCTAAAACATGGCAAACTTGCCATCCTTCAAATAGTTTTGCCACCGTTTTCTTTGAATGTATTTTTTATTTCTCTAACATTTGCAAACTTACTATATGGACGATGGCAAAATTAGTTTATGGATCATGGCAAGTTTAATTCAAGTACAATGGCAAAATTCTTTTTTGTTTTACCATTTGTGAATTTTTTTTACGTAAATGACATTTTCTTTTAAAGATTTTACATGGCAAGTTCAACTCAAGTCCCATGCATAAATTTGCCATGTTTTTTAGACATCTTGTAAATTGCCATGACAAATCGATCACTAAATCATGACAAATTCTGAAAGTTTCTAAAACATGGCAAACTTGCCATCCTTCAAATAGTTTGCCACCCATTTTCTTCAATTATATATAATTTTTTATTTCATTAACATGGCAAATTACTATGTGGACCATGGCAAAATTAGTTTATGGACCATGGCAAATTGCTTTTCATTCTTTAACATATCATTCTTGCCATGTCAATCCACTATATTGTATATACTTGCCATGTAAACAGAAATCTTTTAATTTAGATATCTCTGAAAATTGCGATGACAAATGATCTATAATTCATATACCTTTTTTTTTCTTTTCTCTTCCACACGGCAACAATTACTTTCTATGAGATCATGGCTTATTAATTTCATGGAGCATGGCATTTGTAGTTTATGCATCATGGCAAATTATCTCTCTTTTAGCAACAATGGTAAAAGAATTAGTTTCTAATGGTACATGGCAACCTAAGTTCATGGAGGTTGGCAAATGTAGTTTACGGTGCACGGCATTTTTTTATGTATTAACATGGCAAATTTACCCAAATCCCCATGGCAATATTTAACTTTTATTGCCATGGCAAGTTTTATCTTTTATTTGCCATGGCTAATTTTCCCTTATTAACATGGAAAATTTGCCTAAATTTCCATGGCAATTTTTAACTTTTATTGCCATGGCAAGTTTTACTTTTTATTTGCCATGGCTAATTTACCTTTATTAACATGGCAAATTTACCTAAATTCCCATGGCAATTTTTAACTTTTATTGCCATGACAAGTTTTACTTTTTATTTGCCATGGCTAATTTACCTTTATTAACATGGCAAATTTACCTAAATTCCCATGGCAATTTTTAACTTTTATTGACATGGCAAGTTTTACTTTTTATTTGACCTTTATTAACATGGCTGATTTTACTTTTTTTGCCATGTCAAATATATGCAAATTTTAATATGATTTTGGTTATGATCGTGGCAATTTTAACTATATGCACCATGACCAATTTTTCTTCCTTTTTGCAACATGGCAAATTTCTTTTGCATGGGACCATGGCAAATATAGTCTATGCATCATGGAAATTTTAGCGTATGGATCATGGCATTTTGTAGTCTACATTTTTATTCTATGGATCATGCCATGAGATTATAGCCTATGCATTTCTGTCATAAGATCATGGCAACATTCCGTAGGTTTTTTCATTTAGTTTTTAATACGCAATTTTTTGCCATGTACAGTGCGAAATTTACAAGTACTTTTTTTAATTCACATTCCCCCCCAAACTTGCCATGTCTTTTTTTAGAGAATAAAATTTGTAAAACTTGCCATGTGTAATTTTTTTGCATTTGTTCATATTCATCATCACAATTTTGTACTAATTTTTCTTTTTTTATCATGCATGTTTTATTTTTGTAACGTACTGGACGTACTCATTGTAAATCCTAATGTAGTATCATTTTCTGAATTTTCTGTATTGTATAGTTTTTTCTCTACTAGTTTTACATCTGTATACATTTTTCCCTATATTTTTGGTGCAATGGGATTTTTGTTTGGGCCAGGAAGCTAGTATTGGGCCTGTCTGGTCAGGCGTTCGTGCTGAGAGGTGTTCGTATCGAACAAAACAGTTCGGACGATCGCTACTCACCTGCCGAACGAAACGTTCGGTCTGGTGCCTCCCCAGACCGAACGTTCGGCCGTTATCGGCGTCCTTTTTTTTGTGTGCAGAGACGTGTCTGCCTAGGTCTTCTTCTAACCGTTAATTAAGAGTAGGTGATTTAGTTAGGACTCCTATCTGGATACATGGGACCCAGCCAAGTCCTAAGCTAATATTTGACAAATCTCAACCGTTCAATATCTGAAATTTATAATGGTTAATCTTAGCCGTTCGTTTTCTATCGTTTTAATAATATAATAGATAGATAGCAACAAATGCTTTAACTAAGTTTTTTTAAATAGCAACAATTCTGTTTTTTCTTTAAATAGCAACAAATGCTTTAACTAAGTTTTTTTAAATAACAACAATTATGTTTTTTCTTTAAATAGGAACAAATGCTTTAACTAAGTTTTTTTAAATAGCAACAATTCTGTTTTTTCTTTAAATAGCGAGAATTGCTTTAACTAAAAAAAATAGCAACAATTCTGTTTTAACTAGGGTTCATAATCTAGCACTAACCTAGCAATAATTCCGTTTTAACTAGCTAGGCTTCATAATCTAGCACTAACCTAGCACTAATTCTGTTTTAACTAGCTAGGGTTCATAATCTAGCACAATTGCTTTAACTAAATTTTTTTAAATAGCAACAATTCTGTTTGAACTAAAAAAACGTAAATAGCAACAATTTTTTTTACTAGGGTTCATAACACTAACCTAGGGTTCAAATGGCACCTAGGTTTCATAGTCTAGCACTAACCCTAGGGTATACATGGCACTAATCTAGCACTAATTAACCTAGGGTTCATATGGAACTAATCTAGCACTAAATAACCTAGGGTTCATACATATGGCAGAGAGAGAGAGCAGAGAGAGACAAGAGGGGAGGGGAGAGGAGGGGCTTACAGGGCGGCGAGGTCGATGGAGGAGGAGGAGGTTGGACTTGCGGCGACGTCGAGGAGGAGGAGGCAGGCGCGCGGCGACGTAGAGGAGGAGGCAGGCGTGGCTAGGTCGAGGAGGAGGAGGCAGGCGCGCGGCGACATCAAGGAGGAGGCAGGTGCAGCGAGGACGGGCTCCGGCGACGGTGCGAGGAGGCAAGGGTGACGAGGGCTCCGGCGACGGCGTGGAGGAGGGGAAGGGGATGGAATGGGGGGAATTGGGAAGAAAGGCCCGCGCGGTGCGGTTAACTCAAACATAGCAGTAGAACCCGCGCTACTGCTATAGCTAACTTATCAGTAGCGCCGGTTTGGGTAGCCCGCGTTACTGCTAAGTTAGCTATAGCGCGGGTCCATAAACGCGCTACTGCTATTCCTTTGATTTTTCTTTTCATTTTATCCTTTTGCTTTTTCTTTTCATTTTATTTTTCTTATTTCCTTTCTCCTTTTTCTTTTTCTTTTCATTTCCATTTCTAATCCTTTCATTTTCTTCTTTCCTTTCTCATTTTTCTATTTCTTTTCATTTTCTTTTCTTTTCCGAAAGACGACCGCGCCGGGAAGAAGGGGATTGGATACAATGTATATAACTCAGGCGACGATATATATTACACATCATTTGACCGATAACGACTAAGTGCGTACACAAAATAAATACATATATATAAATGATGGTTTCTCAGCGTCGACGTTTTCATTTCTGAGTGAGCTTCTTTCCCTTCTTGTTCACTGTCGAATAATTGAGCCCCTCGTTGTGACTTTTCCTTTTCCATGGAGTACGATCTTTCTTAGGTAATGTAGTATTGATTCTTCTTTTGACATATGCTTCATCGTCATCGTCATCTTCCCTCATCGGGTTGCCGTACTGGTCGTAGTCTTCCTCGTTGGCGACTCCATCCATTCCGATGATGTTCCTTTTGCCTCTCCTCACGACAACACGGCTGGGATTGCTCGGGTCGGTTATGAAGAAGCATTGTGTCACGTGCTTAGCATGTACCCATGGCTCATTTTTTGCGATGGCGCTCACGGTAGCGCTCTTGGCGTCGGGTATAGACATGGTAGTGAAATACCGGTTTTCTCTTTCGACGTTCTTAGCCCATCTGACACGGAACATCGTCGCATCATGCAGTCCAGAGTAGTCAAGCTCCCAGATCTCTTCGACCCTTCCGTAGAATCTTTCAGTTGCGGCGTTGTCGCCGGTCATGCATTCCATCGTCACCCCTGAGTTCTGAAAATCACTGTTTATATCTTTGGCCTCCGTATAGAACGTGTATCCATTGATATCGTATACCTGATAGGTCGCAAGGTTGGCCGTGGGGCCATGTGCTAAGGCGTATATGAGCAATCCGTCCATAGAGCCCCCTTCTGGGGGATTAGCAAGAACATGCTCTTTGAACCAAGGCAGGAAAGTGGAGTTGTGCTCTCTAATAACTTTGGCGTTCGTCTTGCATATCCCCCGGTCACGGTTCTTCTTTGCGATGGTTTCTTTGTGTAGTGCCGCGAAAGGATCAACCACATCTAGGTGCTGTAGCACTACTAAGTTTGCTCTGTCAAAGTCATTGCGTCGACCCGAGTGGTCCACATGCAGTTCCCTCCGGCCGTTGGTGTGACCTTCTCCTCCGAGCCTCCCAAGGTGCTTGTTAACGGGCAAACCAACAAAAGGGTATCCGCCATATAGATAATTCTCGCAGAAAGAGGTGCACTCTTGGGTCAGATAGCCCTAGATGATGCTTCCATCCAGACGGGACATGTTACGAACGAATCCTTTGATGACCCCAGTCATTCTCTCGAACGGCATCATGTTGTGCAGGAATGTCGGCCCGAGGTCTATGATGTCGTCCACAATGTGGACACATAGATGCACCATGACGTCAAAGAACGCGGGCAGGAAGTACATCTCAAGCTCATTTAGTATCACAACGATCTCTTCCTGTAGCCTTCGGAGCTGCTTCACACTGATCGACTTTCGAGAGATAACGTCGAAGTTGCAGAGACCAATAAGCGTGTCATGGACGTGCTTCTCCATTATCCCTCTAAGGGCAACAGGAAGTATCTGCATCATCATCACATGACAGTCATGAGACTTCATCCCGCTGAACCTTTTCCTCTTGGTGTCTAGAAATCTGCTTATCTTCCCACGGTAACCGGAACTAACTTTGATTCCGGTGAGGCACTTGAAGAATTGATCGATCTCCTACGGACTTAAGGTAAAGCAAGAAGGGGGAAATAATTCTCTTCCTTCTTGTTGACTTTCTTGCCCTTGTCCCGCGCCTCCGTCTCCGTCTCCTCCCACTTTTTACGGGGTGGCATGTGGAGATCTGCCCTGATGTTCAAATCTTCCAAGTCTCTTCTTGCCTTCGGCCCATCTTTGGTCTTATCCGGCATGTTCATTAGTGTTGCAAGCAAGCTCTCAAGGACATTCTTCGTGATATGCATTTGATCAAGGCAATGAGGCATGTCGAGTTTGGGCCAGTACTCCAAGTCCCAGAAAACAGACCTCATTTTCCATACCTTCAGCAGCGGCTCCAGCACCTTTTTCATCTTTCCCGGTGCGGGGCACTATTCCCAGTTTTTCAACAGCTCATCGATTTCAGCGCCGCTCCTCTTACGTGGAGGTCCTCAATGCTCAGCCTCACCATTGAATAGATCTCCACGGTTTCTCCACGGGTCATCCTTCGCGAGCCATCTTCGATGCCCCATGTACACGATTTTCCCAGGCCCGCCATCTTTCGTTAGCTGCTGAGACGTTGTATCATCCATGCACCGTGTGCATCCGCAATATCCGTGCCACACCTGGCCTACGACATATCGGTAACCGAGATAGTCGTGCACCATCATCATCAGCGCGGCTCTCATATAGAATAATTGCCTTTGCTGGCGTCCCATGTCTTGGCCGGTGTTTTCCATAACGTGTCTAACTCCTCTTGAAGTAGCCCCAGATACAGATTAATATTACTTCCCGGTTGTTTCAGCCCTTGAATCAGCATGCTCATGTGTATGTACTTTGACTTCATGCACAACCAGGGGGGAGGTTGTACATCCATACAAACACGGGCCATGTGCTATGGTTGGTGTTCTGGTTGCCAAACGGATTCATGCCATCGGTACTCGCACCAAGCACGATGTTCCTTGCATCACCTGCGAAATATCGATATTCGGCGTTGAATGCTCTCCACTGGCTTGCATCCGCGAGGTGTCTCAGCTTCGGATCATCTCCATCGTCGGGCTTCACCCTCTCCGCGTGCCAGCGCAGGAGCTTTGTTTCCTTAGGATCTACGAAATAACGCTGCAGACGGGGAGTGATCGGTAGGTACCATACAACTTTCTGGGGAGATTTCTTTCCGGCCTTCTTGTATCGAGAAGCATTGCACACCGGACAGTTGGTTTTTTTTGCGTGCTCCTTCTGATAAATGATGCAATCGTTGATGCATGCATGGTATCTAATGTGCGGCAGATCAAGAGGGCACACGAACTTCTTGGCCTCATCGACACTAGTAGGACACAGGTTCCCGCGGGAAGAACCTTCTTTAGATACTTGAGAAGCTCATCGAGGCTTCTGTCGGTCCATTTGTTTTTAGCCTTCGTCTTTAGAAGTTTGAGCGTGAAACTCAAGCGGGTCACCTCGGGATCGCAACCATCATACAATGGAGTCTTCGAGTCTACCTCCAGTTACTCCAGCTTGGCCTCCTCTCTAGAAGCAGCTCTGTCGCTACTCGTCTTCTTGCGAAGCAGGTCTCGAACATGAGGGTCCCGCACAATTGAACTTAGTAGCGACGAAGGCTGCGGCATGTCCGCGTCATCTCTGGCACCATTTCCGGCCTCTTCTCCGCCACCACCATGTCCGGCCCCTTCTCCGCCGCCATGTCCGGCCTCTTCTCCACCGCCATTATCGGTCATCTCTTTGTCTGGCCCCATGTCGTCATTGGCTGCCCCATCGGTGTCCTTATCCTCATCATCTTCACTTATTGATAACCCACAAGTATAGGGGATCGCAACAGTTTTCGAGGGTAGAGTATTCAACCCAAATTTATTGATTCGACACAAGAGGAGCCAAAGAATATTTGCAAGTATTAGCAGTTGAGTTGTCAATTCGACCACACCTGAGACTAAATATCTGCAGCAGAGTGATCAGTACCACAGTAGTATGATAGTTTGGTAGCAGTAGCAATAATAGTAACGGTAACAGCAATAATAGTAGCAATTGTGACAGAGGTAGCAACAGTAGTAACTTAGCAAGAACAATATGTGAAAAGCTCGTAGGCATTCGATCGGTGATATTCGTTGGATAACATTCATCATGTAACAGTCATAACCTAGGGCGACACAGAACTAGCTCCCATTCATAAATGTAATGTAGGCATGTATTCTGTATATAGTCATATGTGCTTGCGATAAGAACTTGCATGACATCTTTTGTCCTACCCTCCCGTGGCAACGGGGTCCATAAGGAAACTAAGGGATATTAAGGCCTCCTTTTAATAAAGAACCGGAACAAAGCATTAACACATGGTGAATACATGAACTCCTCAAACTATGGCAATCACCGGAAAGAATCCCAATTATTGTCACCTTGGGGTATGCGGATCATAACACATAGCAGGTTCATATAAATTGCAAGATTGGATCAAGAACACAAATATATTCATGAAAACATAAATGGTTGAGATCTGGAATTATGGCACTCGGGGCCTAGTGACAAGCATTAAGCATAGCAAAGTCATAGCAACATCAGTCTCAGAACATAGTGGATTCTAGGGATCAAGCCCTAACAAAACTAACTCGATTACATGATAAATCTCATCCAACTCATTACCGTCCAGCAAGCCTACGAAGGAATTACTCACACCCGGCGGTGAGCATCATGAAATTGGTGATGAAGGATGGTTGATGATGACGATGCCGGAAGATCCCCCTCTCCGGAGCCACAAACGGACTCCAGATCTGGCCTCCCGATGAAGAACAGGAGGTGGCGGCGGCTCCTTATCGTGAAACGCAATAAAACTTCCTATCCTATTATTTTCTTCTGGAAACTGAATTTATAGCGTTGGAAATAGGTCAGACGAAGCCACGTGGGCCCCACAAGGTACCAGGGCACGCCGGGGGGGGGGGGGGTGGCGTGCCCTGGTGCCTCGTGGGCACTGGGTGTCCCCCCTCCAGTGGGTCTTGGTGCCAGTATTTTTTATATATTCCATAAAAAATCACCAAAAAGTTTCATCTAATTCCAAGAACTTTGATTTTCTGCACAAAAACAACACCATGGCAATTCTGCTGAAAACAGCGTCATTCCGGGTTAGTTCTATTCAAATCATGCAAATTAGGGGCCAAAACAAGAGCAAAAGTATTTGGAAAAGTAGATACGACGGAGACGTATCAACTCCCCCAAGCTTAACTCATTGCTTGTCCTCAAGCAATTCAGTTGACAAACTGAAAGTGATAAAGAAAAACTTTTACAAACTCTTTTGTTCTTGTATCTATATATATGCTTAAGTAGTGCCCAAGTTTTCAGCAAAGATTATAACTAACCATGCAAATGATAACTTTTAGAAATTATATTCACTCATATCTATGGCATAATCAACTAGCGAGCAATAATAAGATATCTCAAATGCCAACACTTTGTCAAAACAATCATGATATAATATGACAACATGGTATCTTGCTAGCCCTTTCTGAGACCACAAAACATAAATGCAGAGCACCTCCAAAGTTCAAGTAGCGACTAAACATTGTAATTCAAGGTAGAAGAGATCAAGTCATGATGCACACAACATTAACTATACTCAATGCACGAGAATGACAATAGTGCTCTCAGGTCTGGTGCTTGTTTGAGAAGGTGATGACTCAACAATAAAAGTAAAATAACATAAAAGTAAATAGATAGGCCCTTCGCAGAGGGAAGCATGGATTTGCAGAGGTGCCAGAGCTAGAAGCTTAAATCAGAGATAAATAAAGTTTTGGGAGGTATGCCTTTCCTGTCAACGTCACGACCGAGAGTTTCCAATATCTTCCATGCTAAACACATTAGCGGTGGTTCCCAAGTGGTAAAGTAAAGTTTACTCCCCCTCCACCAACAATCACAAGCCATGGCTAGCCGAATCCTCGGGGGCCCTCCATACCAACAACTTTCCGGGGGAGTTTGTTTTATTATTTTGCAATTTTAATTATGGGACTGGGCATCCCAATTACCAGCCCTTCTCGTCCAATGACAAGTCAGTAAACACTCATCATGAGAATAACCCGCTTATCATGGAAGATACTGACCGCCCCTTGTCGCTCCAAGAGCGGTATGGGCACACAAAACAGATGTTCATTTGAATATTTAGAGGTGGCACATGCAAATTTACTTAGAACGGCAGGGTAATACCGCATATGGGTAGATATAGTGGACTCATCTGGAATAACTTTGGTTTAGGGGTTTTGATGCACAAGCAGTATTCCCGCTTAGTACAGGTGAAGGCTAGCAAATAGGTTGAGAAGCGACCAGCTAGAGAGCGAAAATGGTCATAAACATGCATTATGAATAATCAACATTGAATACTAGCATGAGTAGGATATAAGCACCATGAACATAAATATCATAGAGGCTATGTTGGTTTTGAATCAACTACATGCGTGAACATGTGCCAAGTCTAGCCACTTGAAACATTCAAAGGAGGATACCATATCATCATACTATATCACAATCATTTTAATGCATGTTGACACTCAAGATAAATCACTATCCACTCCTAGCTACTTAAGCATGGCATGAGCAACTATAATCTCTAATTGTCATCATAAACATGTTTAATCATAATATGCTGAATCATGGATACTGAGTTAAACATATTTACAAAAACAAAGAACAAGTTGAGTTCATACCCGCTTTTCCTTGCCACAGTCACTTCATCAAATCATCGTCATTATTGCCTTTCACTTGCACGACCGAATCATATGAAAATAATAATAGTGCAAGAGTGATGTTGACTAAGCTGGAATCTGCAAGCATTCTATTCAAAAGGGGAAGACAAGGTAAAATGGGCACTTTGTTAGATTAATAATAATGCATATGAAAGACACTCAACATTTTCATCGTGGTCTTCTCCTCACAACGACTCAACAAAAGAAAAGAATTTTAGAGAAACACACCGAAATATTTTTGGAGTTTTTAGTTTTCTGAAGAAAGCTAATTAAAGAAGAAAACGAAAAGCGAGAAAAGAAAGCTATTTACACGGGAGAACTCCCAACAAGCAAAAAAAGAAACGGGAAATCTTTTTGGGTTTTCTTTTAATATTACGAAACTACGACTAATTAAACTAGAAAGAAAAACCGAAAAGAATCGAGAAATGTTTTTGGATTTTCTCAAAGTTTTCAAACACACAAAATGAAAGCGAGAAAATAAAACTAGCATGGATTATATAATGAAAAAGTATGAACACCGACAAGTAGAATGAATGTGTATGAACATGAATGTAATGTCGGTGAGAGATACGTACTCCCCCAAGCTTAGGCTTTTGCCTAGCTTGGTCTATGGCCATCCGTAGTAGCCATCCGGTCCCATGTGAAAGTCCTGAGGCGGCGGCACCCGAGCGTCCCAATCTCGGGGCTCCTCCTCTGCCGTTGCCAACGCATTCCGGTAAGCAATGATGTCCAGTGGCATCACAGTATATCCGTTCCTGGCATGAGAATCAAACAAAGCAGGTGCAGGCAACGGAATAATATCACGAGTATCCTCACTAAAAACCAAGTTATAACGAATGTTGTGAGGAGGCTCAGGAGTATCAGTAAAGTGCTGGTCCCTCATGAACTGGTGATCTAAGTAAACTCTAGGCAACGGGTAATCATGAGGGCGTATGTTAACATTAAAATGTCTCGCCAAGCGAGTAGCATAAATACCACCATGAATTTTACCCCTAGTTCTATTAGTGTGTAAGCGGCGTGCAATGATAGCTCCCAGGTTATAAGTGTTGTCATTATGCAGTGCGCGGCGTAAAATGGCAAAGTCAGGTGCAGCAAGCGCACTACCTTGCTCCCTAGCAATCATGCATTTCCATAAGAATAAAGCGAAGTAATGAACAGAGGGAAACTGCAAGCTAGTGGCTCGGGCTTTCGACACGCCCCTTTCCTCTCCCACAGTCAAAGTGTGGAGGAAACCCTCACACTTTTCCGGTCGAGGTTCTCTAATTTCCCCGTCAAAGGGAATCAAACATATCTCACAAAATTCAGCCAGAGGTATCTGATAATGTTCAGCATATAAATCAAAGTGCACCTCAGGGGGGTCGAGCCTACTCAGAAAATCAAAGTTTTGCACAAAGGAATTTGTAAGGATGTGGTGCTGGTCACACTCATCTGCGAGGAAGTCGGTCAATCCGGCATTAGCAACGAATTGTGCGAACTCTTGGTAGAATCCGGCTTCGTTCATGAAGGCATTGTGCGGCCATTCGCACGGCCGGACCTCCGTCCTACGCGGAATGTTGAGGTCACTATCCGAGGACTCCCCAAGGACTCCCTTGGCATTCCGCTTCGAGGAACTCCTCCGGAAGATATTTATTTTCCTAAGAACAATTTTCTGAAAAAATTTGGGTCACAAAAATGATATCAATAGAACTTCACGAAATTGATAGCAACTACTCATATGGATGTCTTGAGGCTATATCAAGCATTCAAACTATTTGGAACTCAAAGAATTCAACATGCAAGCTCATTTTCTGTAGCACCAATAGTAGCTAATTATGCTAAATATAATCCACTAGAACAAAAACAAATTGGAGTAATGGAGGAGTCACATACCAAGGAGCAATCCCCCAAAACAGTTTCGGAAACGGAGCTCCGAGCAAAGAGATCAAAAATTTCAGTTTTGTGAGCGAGAACACGAGAGAGAGAGCTACCAGGAATTTTTGCTAGAGGTAAGAGATGAAGTGAGCTGAAGGAATAAGTGAGGGGGTCCCTATGGGACCCACGAGGTACCTAGGCGCGCCAGGGGGGGTGGCGCGCCCTGGTGCCTCGTGGGCACCTGGGGCACCCCCCTGGTATGTGTTCAGTGCCAAAAATTATAAAATATTACACAAAAATTCAAATCAAAATTTTATTGCATTTTGAGCACTTTTATTTCTGGGCACTTTTTTATTGCACGGATAAATCAGAAAACAGGATAATCATGGTATTTTATTGCATTTAACCAAAAATAAAAGAAAATAAAAAAAATGGGTACAGAAAGTTGTGCTTACTAAATTCATCGACCACATGCCTCTCAAAAAGAATCCGTTAATAAGGTTGATCAAGTCTTATTAACAAACCATTTCCGAGTAACATGAAACCGAAGAACTTTCGGATAACACTAAGTTACCTCAACGGGGATATGCATCTCCCCGACGATAAGAGTTTCATATTTCTTTTTAATAGTAGGAAGAGGGATTTGGAAACTTCCGATGGTAATTGTCGGAGTCTTTTCAATAATATGAATACCATTCACTTGAAATTGTTTCTTCGAAAAGTGCTCCGTATGTTCATTACCATTGATATGAAAAGTGACCTTGCTTTTGTTGCAATCAATAACAGCCCCTGCAGTATTCAAGAAGGGTCTACCAAGGATAATCGACATATTATCATCCTCAGCCATATCAAGTATAACAAAGTCTGTCAGGATAGTAACATTTGCAACTACAACGGGCACATCCTCACAAACACCGATAGGTATGGCAGTTGATTTGTCAGCCATTTGCAATGATATTTCAGTGGGAGTGAGTTTATTCAAATAAAGTCTTTTGTATAAGGAGAAAGGCATAACACTAACACCGGCTCCTAAATCACACAAAGCAGTTTTGACATAATTTCTTTTAATAGAGCATGGTATAGTTGGTATTCCTGGATCTCCTAGTTTCTTAGGTACTCCATCCTTAAAAGAATAATTTGCAAGCATGGTGGAAATTTCAGCCTGAGGTATCTTTCTTTTATTTGTGACAATGTCTTTCATATATTTAGCATAAGGAGGCATCTTTATAATATCAGTCAAACGAGTACGCTAAAAGACTGGCCTAAGCATTTCAGCAAAGCGTTCAAATTCTTCCTCATCCTTTTTCTTAGATGGTTTAGGAGGAAAGGGCATGGGTTTTTGAACCCATCGTTCTCTTTCTTTACCATGTTTTCTAGCAATGAAGTCTTTTTTATCATAACGTTTATTTTTAGGAGGTGGGTTATCAAGATCAACAGCAGGTTCTATTTCAACATCATTATCAGGTTCTTTATCGTTATCTGGTTGGATGTCCACATGAGCATCATCATTATTATTATCATCAGGTGGTTGTTTATTACCAGATTGCGTTTCAGCATCAGAAATAGAAACATCATTACTATCTTCCAAGGGTTTTTCTACCTCAGGTTCACTAGAAGTATGCAAAGTCCTATCATTTTTCTTTTTCTTTTTCTTTTTAGATGGACTAGGTGCATCAACATTAATTCTTTCAGAATCTTGTTCAATTCTTTTTGGGTGACCTTCAGGATAAAGTGGCTCCTGAGTCATTCTACCTCCTCTAGTCATAACCCTAACAACATGATCATTCATATTGTTATTCATTTCATTAAGCAATTCACTTTGAGATTTAGCAACTTGTTCTAATTGGGTTTGAACCATAGATGCATGTTTACTCACTCCTTTAACATCATTAGCAATTCTAAATAACAAGTCACTCAAGCGATCAATCATGTAGGCATTTCGTTTCAGTTGTTTCATAACATTTGCATTAAAATGATCTTGCTTAATAATATAATTGTCAAATTCATATAAGCATTAACTTGGAGGTTTGTTGTAAGAAATATCACCTTCATCAAATTTTATAAGAGAATTTACCTCTACTACCTGTGGCGGTGTGTCAAGACCATGTAGTTCTTCAATAGGTGGCAGATTCTTAATATCCTCAGCTTTAATACCTTTTTCCTTCATACATTTCTTTGCTTCTTGCATATCTTCAGGACTGAGATGTAAAATACCCCTCTTCTTCGGAGTGGGTTTGGGCGGTGGTTCAGGAAGTGTCCAATCATTATCATTCTTCAATATATTATTCAATAATTCTTCAGCTTGTTCAATAGTATTTTGCCTGAAAACACAACTAGCACAACTATCTAGGTAGTCCGTAGAAGCATCGGTTAGTCCATTATAGAAGATATCAAATATTTCATTTTTCTTAAGAGGATGATCAGGCAAAGCATTAAGTAATTAAGAAGCCTCCCCCAAGCTTGAGGGAGATTCTCTTCTTCAATTTGCACAAAGTTAAATATTTCCTGTAAGGCAGCGTGTTTCTTATGAGCAGGAAAATATTTTTCAGAGAAGTAGCAAATCATATCCTGGGGACTACGCACACATCCATGAGCAAGAGTATTATACCATTCTTTAGCATCACCCTTTAATGCGAAAGGAAATAATTTAAGAATATAATAATAGCGAATTTTTTCCTCATGAGCAAATAGGGTGGCTATATCATTTAATTTAGTAAGATGTGCCACAACAGTTTCAGTTTCATAGCCATGGAAAGGATCAGATTCTACCAACTTAATCAACTCAGGGTGAATAGAGAATTCATAATCCTTATCAGTAACAAATATGGGGGAGGTTGCAAACTTAGGATCATATTTCATTTTCTCCCGCATAGATTTTTCTTTCATTTCAGCAACCAGTTTTATGACTTCATGTCTATCGTTACAAGCAAGAATGGCTCTAGCTGTCTCCCTATCAAAGCATTGTTCATCAGGTGTTTCAACTCTAGTAGGAGAGCTAGGCATAATAGGTGAATCATAATTCTCAAGAGTTTCAGCATCTTCAATTTCTTTAGCCTTAGCAATTTGTTCAGTAAGAAATTCACCAACTGGCACATCATTATCAAACATAGTGCTAGCATCATCATGAGTGTCATTCATGGCAGAAGTGGTATCATCAATAACTTGCGACATATCAGAATTAATAACATGTGGTGGTGTTGCAAGTTTACTCAAAACAGATGGTGAATCAAGTGCAGAGCTAGATGGCAGTTCCTTACCTCCCCTCGTCTTAGAGGGAACGATCTTGGTCTTAGCGTCTTTCAGATTCTTCATAGTGATCAACAGATATAAATCCCAAGTGACTTAGCAAATAAAGCTATGCTCCCCGGCAACGGCGCCAGAAAAAGGACTTGATAACCCACAAGTATAGGGGATCGCAACAGTTTTCGAGGGTAGAGTATTCAACCCAAATTTATTGATTCAACACAAGGGGAGCCAAAGAATATTTGCAAGTATTAGCAGTTGAGTTGTCAATTCAACCACACCTGAGACTAAATATCTGCAGCAGAGTGATCAGTAGCACAGTAGTATGATAGTTTGGTAGCAGTAGTAATAATAGTAACAGTAACAATAACGGTAACAGCAATAGTAGTAGCAATTGTGACAGCAGTAGCAACAGTAGTAACTTAGCAAGAACAATATGTGAAAAGCTCATAGGCATTGGATCGGTGATATTCGTTGGATAACATTCATCATGTAATAGTCATAACCTAGGGCGACACAGAACTAGCTCCCATTCATCAATGTAATGTAGGCATGTATTCCGTATATAGTCATACGTGCTTGCGATAAGAACTTGCATGACATCTTTTGTCCTACCCTCCTGTGACAGCGGGGTCCATAAGGAAACTAAGGGATCTTAAGGCCTCCTTTTAATAGAAAACCGGAACAAAGCATTAACACATGGTGAATACATGAACTGCTCAAACTATGGCAATCACCGGAAAGAATCCCAATTATTGTCACCTTGGGGTACGCGGATCATAACACATAGCAGGTGCATATAACTTGCAAGATCGGATCAAGAACACAAATATATTCATGAAAACATAAAGGGTTCGGATATGGAATCATGGAACTTGGGCCCTAGTGACAAGCATTAAGCATAGCAAAGTCATAGCAACATCAGTCTCAGAACATAGTGGATACTAGGGATCACGACCTAACAAAACTAACTCGATTACATGATAAATCTCATCCAACTCATCACCGTCCAGCAAGCCTACGAAGGAATTACTCACTCCCGGTGGTGAGCATCATGAAATTGGTGATGAAGGATGGTTGATGATGACGATGCCGGAAGATCCCCCTCTCCGGAGCCCCAAACGGACTCCAGATCTGGCCTCCCAATGAAGAACAGGAGGTGGCAGCGGCTCCGTATCGTGAAAAGCAATAAAACTTCCTCTCCTATTTTTTTCTTCTAGAAACTGAATTTATAGCGTTGGAATTAGGTCAGACGGAGCCACGTGGGCCCCATGAGGTACTAGGGCGCGCCAAGGGCGGTGGCGCGCCCTGGTGCCTCGTGGGCACTGGGTGGCCCCCCTCCATTGGGTCTTGGTGCCAGTATTTTTTATATATTCCATAAAAATTCTCCCAAAAGTTTCATCTAATTCCAAGAACTTTGATTTTCTGCACAAAAACAACACCATGGCAATTCTGCTGAAAAAAGCGTCAGTCCGGGTTAGTTCCATTCAAATCATGCAAAGTAGGGGCCAAAAGAAGAGCAAAAGTGTTTGGAAAAGTAGATACGACGGAGACGTATCACTTATCCACTGAGTATAACCATCCATGAAACCAGTCATGAGCAGGTGCGCCTTCAAACGACCATCCTTATAGGGGTCGAGCCAGACTCCTCCTTTGCATCTTCGGCACGGACATAAAATCTCTGTCCGGTTATTTTCATACATGTCCTGCACCGCCGATCACAACCACCTTTCCACCATCGTTCCACTCACCATCATGATCGCCTGCGCGGTAATAATAAGCAAAATGATTATAAAAACGCATGCATGCATCAAAGTCATACAAAAATTCGGCACGACCTTCCGTAAAAATAGGACATATAGAGTTTGCCCAAAATTAGCCGAAACGGAAATAAATCGACATTTCGGCAAAACATAGGAAGCTCACGCACAATTAAATGGATAGATCTAGTTGGGGACATAGAAAGGTCACTTCATTAAATGGGTAGATCTACAAAGCTAGTTGGGGAAGGAGATGGCTCTAACTAGTGGAGGGGTGGAAAAGTGAGGAAAAGAAAAAGGGGTTGCATTAATGGAGGTGTGGTGTAGTTAGGGGCATTAAAGAGAGAGAAAGAGAGGTAGGAGAAGAAAGAGAGTAATGGTGGGAGAATCAAGGTGAGGAAGAAGCAAAGTGAGGGAGAGAGGAGGGGAGGGCAAAGTGAAGGGAGAGAGGAAGGGGGAGGTGGGAGAGGGTTCAAAAGGTGGCTGCTGCGCCTTAGCAGCAGCGCGGGCCAGAAAACGGCGCTACTACTAAAGCGTTAGCAGTAGCGCGGTCCTACAGGCCGCGCTGCTGCTAAGCGGGGCCCACCATGTGGCACAGTACAACATTAGTTGCAGCGGTGGGTCTGCAACACGCGCTACTGCTAAAGTTTTAGCACTAGCGCGCTTAAGGCGGGCCGCGCTACTACTATACATAGCCTGGTGGCTAAGGGGGGAGGGCTCACATAGCAGTAGCGCCTTTTGTCTCGGCCGCGCTACTGCTAAATGGATATCAGTAGCGCCTAAGCATTAGCCGCGCTACTGTAAATTAGCAGTAGCGTGTTCCACAAAACCGCGCTACTGATAAGCCTCCACCTATAAGGTTTTCCCTAGTAGTGTGTTATCCTCGGAGATCAATCCGATGTAATCTTCTTTTGTGGTGTGTTTGTTGGGATCCGATGAATTGTGGGTTTATGATCAGATTATTCATTGAAAGTAATTGAGTCTTTTCTGAACTTTATTATGCATGCTTATTATAACTTCGTATTTCTCTCCGATCTACCCATTTGGTTTGGCCAACAAATTTGATTTATCTTCAGTGGGAGAGGCGCTTTGTAGTGGGTTCAATATTGCGGTGTCCTCACCTCGTGACAGAAGGGGTAGCGAGGCACGTATTTGTATTCTTACCACTAAGGGTAAAACGACGGGGTTCAATCATATTGCTTGGTTTTATTCTGTCTACATTATGTCATCATACTTCATGCATTACTCTGTTTGTTATGAACTTAATACGTAGAGAGGCAAGCATAGAAGCGCTCTCGAAGTGGAGTAATAGTAGTAGATGCAGAATCGTTTCAGTCTACTTGTCACGGACATAATGACTATATACATGATCATTGCCATGAATAACATCATAACTATGAGCTTTTCTATCAATTCCCCTACAGTAATTTGTCTACCCACCGTATGCTATTATTATGAGAGAGAAGCCTCTAGTGAAAACTATGGCCCCCGGGTCTACTTTTATCATATTACAAAAACGAAAATTACCTTCCTGCAATTTTACTTCTTTTATTTTACTTTTCAATTTATCTATCTACCATTATCAGATTTCATCCTTGCAAGTAACGAGTTCAAGGGGATTGACAACCCTCTTGCCCGTGTTGGGTGCAAGTATTTGCTCTTGTGTGTGTAGGTGCTGTTCACTAGGCATTTGTGTGGTTCTCCTATTGGTTCGATAACCTTGGTTCTCACTAAAGGAAATACTATCCTCTACTATATTGCTTCACCCTTCCTCTTCGGGGAAAATCCCAACACAGCTCACAAGTAGCAAAAAGAATTTCTGGCGCCGTTGCCGGGGAGACATCATCAAATACCTACAGGTTTCTTCACACAAATTATCATTTACTTGCTCTACTTTTTATTTGCCTTTATTTGCTTTTATTAGTCTTGTTATAAAAAAATCAAAAAAACAAAAATATTTTATTTTGCTAGTTTGCTATCTTGTTTGCTTTGCCACTATGTCTCAAGAAAATACTAAGCTGTGTGACTTCTCGAATACTAATAACAATGATTTTATTAGTACTCCAATTGCTCCTTCCGCCACTAGTGCGGAGTCATAAGATATTAATGCTGCATTGCTAAATCTTATTATGAAAGAACAATTTGCTGGAACTCCTAATGAAGATGATGTATCCCATCTTAATAGCTTCGCTGAATTATGTGATATGCAAAAGAAAAAAGATGTGGATAATGATATTGTTAAGTTGGAATTATTTCCTTTCTCGCTAAGAGATCGTGCTAAAACTTGGTTTTCATCCTTACCTCGCAATAGTATTGATTCATGGATTAAGTGTAAGGATGCTTTTATTGCCAAGTATTTTCCTCCCGCTAAGATTATTTCTCTTAGAAATCAAATTATGAACTTTAAGCAACTTGAGCAAGAACATGTTGCACAATCTTGGGAGAGAATGAAATAAATGATTAAAAATTGTCCCACTCATGGATTAAGCTTATGGATGATAATACAAAAAATTTAGGCGGGACTAAACTTTGTGTCAAGAAATATTCTAGACTTTGTTGCAGGTGGTACCTTTATGGGAATTATTTTGGGAGAGGCCATGAAGCTTCTCGATAATATGCAATGTTGGGGAGATCACTTATCGTTAGCGTCTCGTTCGGCTGGGAATTAGAGATTAATCGGAAATCGAACGATTAATCGATTTTATTGGTTGACTATTAATCGGCCATTTTTTTACAAATCCCAGGTTTCCAGCACTAAAATATGCTATATTCAAAAACAACAAAAATATTGGATAGAAGTGTTACCATGATTCCTTGCCTTTGAATCCTTGTACAATGACAAACAAAACAAGACATCTGCACATATTACATAACAAGGTCCACCAAATACAAATAAACATAGTTCTTGCACACATAGTGCTAGACATAGGCCCGATTTATCGGTATATTCCCGATAAATCACTTGTCAGAGCGATATATCGGTGCAAAGGATAAATAGTGATGATATGGTATACTTATCGGTCACCCATCGATTAGCGATAAATCGGACGATAAATCATTGAATCGACTGATTTTTTGAACATCGATAATATGATGACAAATTATTCTAAATGGCACACCGATCGAGCTCCAACTGGTAAGAAGGTAAATTCTGTCGAAGAAGTTGCTACTTTGAACGATAAAATGGGTGCTCTTATGAATATGCTTGATAGTAAAAATGCTCATGTTGATCCAAATGATGTTCCACTATCTACTTTGATTGAGCAAAATAATGAGGCTATTGATGTGAATTTTATCGCTAGAAATAATTTCAACAACAATGCTTATAGAGTGAATTTCAATCCTAGACTGTACCCTGGTAATCCCTTTAATAATTATGGTAATTCCTATGGTAATTCATATAATAATAATAATGGGATACCTACTGAACTTGAGAACAACATTAAAGAATTTATTAGTTCTCAAAAGATTTTTAATGCCATGGTAGAAGAAAAACTACATAAATTTGATGATATGGTTAGAAACATGGATAAAATTGCTCATGATGTGGAAACTCTTAAAATTAAAATTATGCCACATAAAAATGATATTACTGAATCTCTAAAGTCTATCGAAGTTTCCATGAATGAAATTAGAGAAAGAATCACTAGGATAAGAGCTAAGCAAGAATTCCTAGAAAAAGCGATTCCACCTGGTTTTTATCGTAATTATGATGACGATATTAAAATAATAGGTGTGACACCTATTGAAACTTTGTTTAGAAATATAAAACTTGATGAAAAGGGGACTGGAGATGAGTCAACTTTAGCTAGAAGGCGTCCCAATTGTTCGGAGGGTGATGATCTTAATGATAAAAATAATAAAAGTGGGTTTGAAGAGGTCAAGACTTTAGATAGCAATGCACCCACTACTTTGGATTACAAGGACTTTAATTATGATAATTGCTCTTTGATTGAATGTATTTCCTTGTTGCAATCCATTATGAATTCATCTAATGCTTACGAGCAAAATAAAGCTTTTACTAAACATATTGTTGTAGCCATGATTAAACCTCATGAATAAAAGCTAGAATGAGAGGTTTCAATACCTAAAAAATTACAAAATGAATGGGGGCCTACTAAAGTGAAGATCAAATGTTATGAATGTAATGATTTGTGTGATCTAGGTGCCAGCATCTCTACTATACCAAAATCTTTATGTGACATGCTAGGTCTCACCAATATGAATGAATGTTCACTTAACTTGCATTTAGCGGATTCAACTATTAAGAAACCATTGGGTAGAATTAATGATGGTCTTATAATTGCAAATATAAATTATGTGCCCGTGGATTTCATTGTGCTAGATATTGAATGCAATCCATCTTGCCATATAATACTTGGTAGGCCTTTCCTATGAACCATAGGTGCGATTGTTGATATGAAAGAAGGAAATATAAGGTTCCAATTTCCATTAAAGAAAGGGATGGAACACTTACCAAGTAAGAGAATTAAACCACCATATGATTTTATTATGAGGGCCACCTATAGAATTAATTTGAAGGATGACAATACTTGAAATAATGCATTGTGCCTAGCTAGGGGCATAAAACAATAGCGCTTGTTGTCGTGGGAACGAGTCTGACAGTAGAAGGTAGGGGTATGTAAGGAGAGGGCAGAGTCCTAGCTACGGCGAGGGTGTACACACAGATGTATGAGTTCAGGCCCCTCTCGTGGAGGTAATAGCCCTACGTCTCAGGTGCTCGGGAGCTCTTTGTCGAGTGTAATTGGAGTATTGCTACAGGGGGTGCGAACCAACCAACCCTTATGCCGGAGGGGAGGGGTGGCTTATATAGAGTGCGCTGCCCCTCATAAGTGACCGGCGTTTAAGGGTCAGATCGTGGTTATAAAGATGTACGTTACTGGTAACGTACAACATAAATGCTATTAATGGTCTTGATGAATGCCTGCCCGTTAGCCTCCCTGCGTTACTTCTGGGCTTCTGTGGTCGACTGTCTTCTGGTCCTTCCGAGTGAAAGGTAAGCGTCGAATGAAAGGTACCTCCGAGTGTATATTGTCGAGTGACTTGTATGACTTGGTGATTTCAGTCGGAGACTTCCTTGTAGCTCTTAAGCTTTCTGGGGTAGTGTCCTTAGGTAGGGCATGTAGGTCAGGCCTATGACCCTACCCTAGGTACATATCCCCATCATTAGCCCCCGAATGGATCGGGGTTCGAATGTAAAAAGTGTCAATGCAGGTTCTGACAAGACACAAAAATTCCGAGTGCATTTTGAGGCTTCTTAGAAATCTGTGTCGATTGGAACCTTTATCGTTCGCCCTGATCGATTATGTCTTGAAGTATATCTGAGTGAAACTGAGCTCGAAATCAGGTCCGAGTGAAATTGAGCTCGAAATCAGGTTCGAGTTGTCTGCAGAGTCTTCTGATGTGACGGTTCGCTCCGTCGGGTCCGGATTTTACGGGATTCGAAAATTGGATACACGCGCGCCGAGCGGGGATGACGCAACCGCAAAGGCAAGTGAGGGCTCGATGCCTCGATTACCGCGTCGCCAAAATTGCCACGTACCGCGCCTCCTCTGGATTCGGGATACCCAGAGATCTGACGGGCCCGCTGGTCAGTGACCCACACGGGCGGATATAAGGGGCGACGACGCCGGTGCTTGGTACAATATTCTTCCCCCAAATCTGCTCTTCTCCTCCTCTTCCTCTGCTCAGCTCCGCTCCGACGACCGCCGCCGCCATGACGAAGGGCAAGACGGAGAAGCTCGAGCGCGCCAAGAAGGGAGGAGCCAAGGCAAAGAAGCCGTCGGGCGCCCGGTCGACGGTGCCGCCGGGGTGGATCCAGGGGGATTTCCTCCAATCGACGGTCACGGCGGAGGATGTGCAAAATCTCGTCGTTGACG
Source organism: Elymus sibiricus (assembly GCA_039707655.1). NCBI lineage: Eukaryota > Viridiplantae > Streptophyta > Magnoliopsida > Poales > Poaceae > Elymus > Elymus sibiricus. The sequence goes on from CM077666.1 coordinate 22,608,473, forward strand.
GGTTGATAGCTACGGAGTCCTGGAGATTGCCGAAGGGGGAGACCGAACCAGAGCCATGCGACGGCGAGCGAGTTCTGCTCCTCACTCACATCGAACGAGGTTTCTCCATGCCACCCCACCCGTTCATCCGCAGTTTCCTGAACTATTTCGGGGCGCAGCTCCACCATTTTCCTCCGAATGCGATTGCCTATCTTTCCTGTTTCATAACCCTGTGCGAATGCTTCTTGGGCTGTCCTCCGCATTGGGGTTTGTTTAAACACATATTCTCTGTTAGATCTCAATCCGTCAAGAAAGCCAATCCCAGTGATAGCAAAACCAATGTAATCCAACTGTGTGGTGGCTTAGGGATCCAAAAGAGAGGTAGGAGTGCATTTCCCTCTATGACCTTTCCTGATTCTGTCCGGGGTTGGCAGTCGACATGGTTCTATTGCAAGGATGTTGCATCACCAAATATGTCGACTGGACTTCCTCCTTTCACCTTGGATCGACCTACCACTCCCAAACCACTGTATGTGACAAAGGTAGAGAAAATCCAGGTAGGGATCCTAGTGAACGCTGTATCTGATCTCATCCGCGGCGGAGTGACTGGCTTAGATCTCCTTGAAACGTTTCTCAGTCGACGGATCCAACCTCTCCAGGCCCGGGATCACACCATGTGGCATTACTCAGGCCCTGAGGATACCACTCGGACTCATCCTGAAGAAGTTTCCGACGAGACCGTCTCCCAGTGGCTCAGGAGCATCACCGGAGCCTGTGACAATCCCGAGGGAGCGAAGCGAATTCCGCCCTTTTCTGCTTTGAACCCACCAAAGAATCTTGTGAGTTATACCTCCGTCGATTGTTTTAATATCTGTCGATTAACTGGATCTTCAGTCGACTGACTTTGAAGCTTGTATCTTGCAGGAATTTACAAACATGTACTCGCCCGTGCCAAACGGAGAACAGTCTGACGAAGAAGAAGTGAGCGTAGATGACAGCGCAGACGGCGATTATGCCAATGACAGCGAGAGCAGCGATGGCGACCTGGAGGAAGGCGAGGTGGAAGCTCAGGTCCCTCTGCGCCCTGGGCGTCGCACCAAGCAGCAGGAAGACCCAAAGGTTGCCCCGAGCAAAACTGTGGCGTCGAGCACAAGGAACCCAAAACGCGATCGCACCGCAACACCGGGGTCGACTGAAAAAGCTGCGAAACAACTCAAGCCGGACGCGCCAAAACCTCGGAAGGCCCTGCCTCGCATCAAGATTGCTGTGCCTGTTGCCTCAACGTAAGTGTTTATTTCCCGCAATTGTGATTGTGGCACTTCATGTCTCTGCTGACCGAGTGGAGTTTATCCGCCAGAGCTGCTACCTCTGTGACATCGCCCCAGCGAAATGATGGGGACCATATGGAAGTGGACACTCCTGATGCGGCCACCTCCCAACGAGTTATAACAAACCCACACTCTACTCTGTTTTTTGAAGAATAATCGTCGAGTGACTTGGTTAAAATTGCCGATTGATAGCTGACGAAGTCATCGAACTGGAAGATGACGAGGAGCTGCAGCGAGGAACGCAAGATGAAGCTATGCCTCTGGAGGCTCCACACGTACACACTCGGAGAACATCGTCAGGACAGACGCCCCATGGGCCGACTGCTGCGACGCCTCCAGCCCTTGTGGCCCCGCTGTCGAGTGCTCCGCCAGCCACTTCAATTCTGGTGGCTTCAGCACCTATTGGACAACCTGAAGCACCACCTGCTGCCTCAGTTACAGCACCAACTCATTCGACGCCCGCATACCCTTTGTATCACGTCCCGGAGGACCAAACTGGAGCTGCCAAGGAAGCTATGATTCAGGCTGGGCAGATGATGCTGCGAACAAAGGAGGCGTATGAAGCCAGCAAGTTAGCCTATGATGCCAGCTCAGCGCTTCAAGACAACGTCCGAGTAAGTGCTATTGTAAGTTCATTTCCGATTGAATTCCTGTCCATCTTGATTTTACACCCAGTGGGTGTTTTCTTCGCAAGTAGATCAGGTAGTCTCTGGTCCAGTGGGGGCACGCTGAGTGCACCCACTGGGTGTAGTCCCCGAGACCGTGGTCGAGTGCGTGCATCGGCGGGGGTCTGATAGAAACAATGTTCGCTTGCTTGCTTCTTTTATACTCTGACAGGCCAGACCTAGTCGAGTGTTTTTGTATCCAGTGGAGGCACGCTGAGTGCACCCACTAGGTGTAGTCCCCGAGACTACTGTCGATCGTTGACGATGGGCAGTAGTCTTAAGAACCATTCTGTAGGTTTCATGGACATCATTTCCATCAACCATGATATGACGCTGTATAGGGTTGTGGGGTGGAGCGGCGGGCCGCCTTTCAGTTGACTGCACTTGTACTTTTCCACTCGGGAGTAGAGAAATATCCATGTCGACTGAGCCCCTTCTTTGCTGATTTCAGAAAGCCTGTGGGCTCGGGACCAAGTACGTCGAGCTGGAGAAGGAAAAGAATCGACTTCTGCTGGATCTGGAGCTGACGAACAACAACCTGGACCGTGCACATACCGAATTGAAGACTTTTGGAGGTAATCTTTGTCGATCAATTGCATTATCACTTTCATCTTCCATCCTTTGAACCGAGTGAATCCACTCGAACAGACGTACGTGATGAGAACCGTCGTCTCCGAGCGCGACTCAACAATGTTATTTCTTTAGATACCATGAAGAAGGCGCTCGAGGACAAGGACAAATCAGTTGCTGATGCTCAGAAGGAAGCGAAGGAGAAAACCGAAGCTGCTGAGAAGAAACTTGCTGCAGCCAGTAAACTGGAAGAAGAGAACGCCAAACTCAAGCAGGAACGATCCGACTGGATCAAGAAACTTGAAGTGCAGACCAAGGGAAAGAGTGCTCTGGAAAAACACTTAGGAGACTTTGCGAAGAAAATGTTCAACATGCTTGAAGGTGACTTTCTTCTGTCGAATGAATTTCTTTGATTTCCTCAGAACGGCATTGTGATCACCTTTTCTCTTTCTCTTCACGTAGAATTCTGTCAAGACTTTGAGAAGGAAACCGAAGAAATCGAGCCCAATCTGGACCCCACGGAGTCACTCGTCGGAGACGCCGTGGCCATGTATATGTTTCGACTCGAAGCTCGTCTTAAGAGTGTCCAAGGATATGTCACTCGGCTGAAGGCTGCATTCGAGAAGGTCGACAAGGAGTTGTGGCCTGAAGATTCTCTCCAGGCTAACCTCGAGTCTATGATGACTCGCCTCAACGAAATTCCCAGTCGAGTACAGGCGTGGAAGAAATCGGCTGCTCGTTGTGGTGCTGATGTGGCACTTTCACTCGTCAGGGTTCATTGCAAGGAGGCCAGGGAGGACAAACTGAAGGCTCTCCGAGTGATCAACACAAAGAAACTGCAGTTTGAAGATTTCATGGAGACTTTCATCGAAGCAGCCACTCGGATCGCCGACGGAATTGACCTGGATACTTTTGTCGAGCCTTCAAGCCCTACCGGAGCTTGAAGAAGTATGTTGCTTTCAGTTAAAACTTTATTCGCCTCGGTATGCCGAGTGATGGTGTAACCGATTAAAACTTCTTTCAGGCCTTAAGCCTGAGAACTTCCCTTTGCGCGAACAAGTTTTTGCTGCGCTAGAGATTCTAGTCTTACTCGCATTTTGCTTTCCGACATTTTGCTTGGTTGAATTTAGGACTTAGGCGAAGACTGGTTCGCAGCTAAGTTCCGAGTGTTAGGAATACCTTACACTCGGCAGGATTTTTTAACTTAGGTGAAAACTGGTTCACAGCTAAGCCCCCGAGCAAGAGGATTGCTCTTCACTCGGAGAAGTTTTCTGAACTTAGGCGAAGATTGGTTCGCGGCTAAGTCCCCGAGTGTACTGAATGTTATACACTCGGAAGGGTTTTTCACTTAGGCGAAACGGATTCGCAACTAAGCCCCCGAGAGAGAGGGTTGCTCTTCACTCGGAGAAGTTTTTTGAACTTAGGCGAAGACTGGTTCGCGGCAAAGTCCCCGAGTGTATTGAATGTTATACACTCGGAAGGGTTTTTCACTTAGGCGAAACAGATTCGCAGCTAAGCCCCCGAGAGAGAGGGTTGCTCTTCACTCGGAGAAGTTTTTGAACTTAGGCGAAGACTGGTTCGCGGCTAAGTCTCCGAGTGTATTGAATGTTATACACTCGGAAGGGTTTTTCACTTAGGCGAAACGGATTCGCAGCTAAGCCCCTGAGAGAGAGGGTTGCTCTTCACTCGGAGAAGTTTTTGAACTTAGGCGAAGACTGGTTCGCGGCTAAGTCTCCGAGTGTATTGAATGTTATACACTCGGAAGGGTTTTTCACTTAGGCGAAACGGATTCGCAGCTAAGCCCCCGAGAGAGAGGGTTGCTCTTCACTCGGAGAAGTTTTTGAACTTAGGCGAAGACTGGTTCGTGGCTAAGTCTCCGAGTGTATTGAATGTTATACACTCGGAAGGGTTTTTCACTTAGGCGAAACGGATTCGCAGCTAAGCCCCCGAGAGAGAGGGTTGCTCTTCACTCGGAGAAGTTTTTGAACTTAGGCGAAGACTGGTTCGCGGCTAAGTCTCCGAGTGTATTGAATGTTATACACTCGGAAGGGTTTTTCACTTAGGCGAAACGGATTCGCAGCTAAGCCCCCGAGAGAGAGGGTTGCTCTTCACTCGGAGAAGTTTTTGAACTTAGGCGAAGACTGGTTCGCGGCTAAGTCTCCGAGTGTATTGAATGTTATACACTCGGAAGGGTTTTTCACTTAGGCGAAACGGATTCGCAGCTAAGCCCCCGAGAGAGAGGGTTGCTCTTCACTCGGAGAAGTTTTTGAACTTAGGCGAAGACTAGTTCGCGGCTAAGTCTCCGAGTGTATTGAATGTTATACACTCGGAAGGGTTTTTCACTTAGGCGAAACGGATTCGCAGCTAAGCCCCCGAGAGAGAGGGTTGCTCTTCACTCGGAGAAGTTTTTGAACTTAGGCGAAGACTGGTTCGCGGCTAAGTCTCCGAGTGTATTGAATGTTATACACTCGGAAGGGTTTTTCACTTAGGCGAAACGGATTCGCAGCTAAGCCCCCGAGAGAGAGGGTTGCTCTTCACTCGGAGAAGTTTTTGAACTTAGGCGAAGACTGGTTCGTGGCTAAGTCTCCGAGTGTATTGAATGTTATACACTCGGAAGGGTTTTTCACTTAGGCGAAATGGATTCGCAGCTAAGCCCCCGAGAGAGAAGGTTGCTCTTCACTCGGAGAAGTTTTTGAACTTAGGCGAAGACTGGTTCGCGGCTAATTCTCCGAATGTTTTGAGTGTTATACACTCGGAAGGGTTTTTCACTTAGGCGAAACGGATTCGTAGCTAAGCCCCCGAGAGAGAGGGTTGCTCTTCACTCGGAGAAGTTTTTGAACTTAGGCGAAGACTGGTTCGCGGCTAAGTCTCCGAATGTATTGAATGTTATACACTCGGAAGGGTTTTTCACTTAGGCGAAACGGATTCGCAGCTAAGCCCCCGAGAGAGAGGGTTGCTCTTCACTCGGAGAAGTCTTTGAATGTGAAATTGTGCAATCGGAATCGACAATAGACTGCGGAAGTCATAACTTAACAAACGACATTGTCTGGAGCACTCTTATTACATCAAAACAACTCAGTCGTCAAGTAAAAAAGCGTCGAAGCAAATCCGCGTTCCAGGCGCGTGGCTCATCAATATTCTTCTTCAAGTTGAAAAGATGGTACGCCCCATTGTTCAGCACCTTGGTTATGACGAATGGGCCTTCCCACGCTGGGGCCAACTTGTGGGGCCGCTGCTGATCCACTCGGAGCACCAGATCACCTTCATGGAATGAACGGCTTTTGACGTGTCTCGCATGGAAGCGGCGAAGGTCTTGTTGATATACAGTCGACCGGATCAGGGCCATCTCTCGTTCTTCCTCTAGGAGATCCACACCATCTTGTCTAGCTTGCTCAGCTTCGTCTTCAGAGTATAGATCCACTCGGGGGGAATTGTGAAGGACGTCATTGGCAGAACGGCTTCAGCTCCATACACAAGGAAGAAAGGAGTGCGTCCAGTCGACCGGTTAGGAGTCGTCCTCAAGCCCCACAGAACAGACGGCAATTCAGTGACCCAAGCTCCAGCAGCATGATCAAGATCTCGCATGAGCTGAGGCTTCAGTCCTTGGAGTATAAGGCCATTCGCTCGCTCAGCTTGACCGTTAGACTGGAGGTGCGCAACGGATGCGTAGTCCACCCGAGTGCCTTGAGAGGAGCAAAAGTGTCTGAACTCTTCCGAGTAAAAGTTAGAGCCATTGTCTGTAATGATACTGTGGGGGACTCCATATCTGAAGGTTATTTCTTTCATGAATTTGATAGCAGTGCGGGCGTTCAGCTTCTTGATGGGTTTAGCTTCAATCCACTTAGTGAACTTGTCGACTGCAACCAGTAAGTGAGTGAATCCACTCTGGCCTGTTCTAAGGGGTCCAACCATATCCAAGCCCCATACAGCAAACGGCCAGACGAGTGGAATAGTCTTCAAGGCAGACGCAGGTTTGTGTGACAGGTTCGAATAAAACTGGCATCCTTCGCAGTGATCGACTATATCTTTGGCCATCTCATTGGCGCGTGGCCAAAAGAAACCCGCTCGGTAAGCTTTGGCAACAATTGTCCTAGAGGACGCATGATGACCACAAGTTCCCGAGTGAATCTCCTCCAAAATCAGTCGACCTTCTTCAGGAGAAATACACCGCTGAATCACGCCAGACACACTTTTTCTGTAGAGTTGTCCATCCATAACAGTAAAAGCCTTGGATCTGTGGACTATCTATCGAGCTTCATCTTCATCATCTGGGAGTTCTCGCCTCAGAATATATGCAATATAAGGAACAGTCCAGTCGGGGATGATCACTAAAACCTCCATAACCAAATCAATAACTGCTGGGATGTCGACTTCAGTCGGATCTAAGGCGCTCTTTGCTTGCGGGGGCTCTTCAGTGAAAGGATCTTCCTGTACCGAAGGAGAATGAAGGTGTTCGAGAAATACATTGCTGGGGACAGGTTTTCGAGTGGATCCAATCTTTGCCCGCTCATCAGCTGCTTGATTCTTCACTCGGGGAACATGATGGAGTTCCAAGCCTTCGAATTTCTTCTCAAGTTTCCTTACTGCATTGCAGTATCCTGTCATAGCGGGGTTCCTGACATCCCACTCTTTCATCACTTGATTGACCACCAAATCAGAGTCGCCATATACCATCAGGCGCCGGACGCCGAGTGAAATGGCCATACGCAACCCATACAAGAGTGCTTCATATTCAGCTTCATTGTTGGAGGAATCAAAGTGAATCTGCAAGACATAACTGAGTTTGTCGCCTTTTGGGGACACCAGAACTACGCCAGCACCAGACCCATTCAACATCTTCGAGCCATCAAAGAACATGGTCCAGTGTGTCGAGTAAACTTGGATCGGTTGCTGCTGTTCAGTCCACTCGGCCAAGAAATCAGCGAGGGCTTGAGACTTGATTGCTTTCTTTGCTTCAAACTTGATGTCAAAATAGAGGAGCTCAATAGCCCACTTGGCCACTCGACCAGACGCATCTCGATTGTGGAGAATTTCAGACAATGGAGCATCACTGACGACTGAAATTGAGTGATCTTGAAAATAATGTGCCACCTTCTTAGCTGACAGATATATACCGTACACAAGCTTCTGGTAATGTGGATATCTTTGTTTTGAAGGAGTCAACACTTCAGAGACGTAATAAACAGGACGCTGGACTTTGTAAGCTTTACCTTCCTCTTCCCTCTCAACAGTGAGAACTGTACTGACGACCTGATTAGTAGCCGCTATGTACAATAGCAATGGCTCCTTACTGCGCGGAGCAGCAAGCACCGGCTGGGTGGAAAGCAGAGCTTTGAGCTCGACAAACGCTGCTTCAGCTTCAGAAGTCCACTCGAATGTATCAGACTTCTTCATCAGTCGGTATAAAGGCAATGCCTTTTCACCGAGACGAGAAATGAATCGACTCAATGCTGCCAAGCAACCTGTGAGCTTCTGGACATCGTGCACACGCTCAGGGCTTTTCATTCGGGTGATGGCACCGATCTTTTCAGGATTAACATCGATTCCCTTTTCAGAAATGAGAAAACCAAGTAATTTGCCGCCAGGAACACCGAAAGTGCACTTAGTCGGATTTAGCTTGATATCATATCTCCTCGATTGGCAAATGTTTCAGCTAAGTCAGACAGTAGGTCGGAACCTTTGTGAGACTTGACGACAATGTCATCCATGTAGGCTTCAACATTCCGAGAAATCTGATCGAGTAAACATTTTTGAATCATGCGCATGAAAGTAGCGCCGGCGTTCTTCAAACCAAAAGGCATGGTGATATAACAGAAACACCCGAAAGGGGTGACGAAGGCTGTCTTTATTTCATCCGGACCAAACAGACGGATCTGATGGTAACCAGAGTAAGCATCCAGAAAAGATAGACGCTCACACCCCGCAGTTGAGTCGACAATCTGATCAATGCGGGGGAGTGGAAAATGATCTTTCGGGCAGACCCAATTGATATGTTTGAAATCAATACACATGCGGAGTGACTTGTCCTTCTTAGGGACCATAACGACGTTCGATAACCACTCGGAGTGGTAAATCTCACGTATGAACTTAGCCGCCAAGAGACGAGCCATCTCCTCGCCGATTGCTTTTCGCTTCTCCGTTGCCGACCGACGCAAATGTTCCTTCACAGGCTTGGCCTTCGGGTCAACTCTCAACCGGTGCTCAGCCAGTTCCCTGGGTACACCAGGCATGTCAGCGGGCTTCCATGCGAAGATGTCCCAGTTCTCACGGAGGAACTGGATGAGCTCGGCTTCCTATTTGCTGTCGAGTGTCGTCGAGATGTTGGTCGGGGCAGCTGTTGGATCTGTTGGGTGAATGTTCACTTTCTTCACTTCTCCTGCCGACTGAAAAGCTGACTCAGAAGCGGGCTTCTTAGCGCGCAACAGGTCGGAAGGATCAGCGTTTTTCTTGTATTCTTCCAATTCGACCATGGCCATCTGATGATCGGCGATCTTGGAGCCCTGCTGAAGGCACTCCTCAGCCCTCTGTCGATTGCCAGTGACTGTGATCACACCCTTGGGTCCGGGCATCTTCAGCTTGAGATACACGTAACATGGACGGGCCATGAAACGGGCATAAGCCGGACGACCAAGGATGGCGTGGTATGCACTCTGGAAGTCCACCACTTCAAATGTCAATTTTTCCTTGCGAAAATGCTTATTGTCACGAAACACAACATCCAACGCTATTTGACCGAGTGAATGGGCCTTTTTCCCAGGGATGACGCCATGGAACTGCATGTTGCTTTCACTAAGTCGGGACATCGGAATGCCCATCCCCTTGAGGGTATCTGCATATAGGATGTTCAGACCGCTTCCACCGTCCATCAAAACCTTGCGGAGTCGAGTGCCCCCCACAACTGGGTCCACCACCAACGCTTGCCGCCCGGGGGTAGCAATATGCACAGGGTGATCTGACTGTTCAAACGTGATAGCAGTCTGAGACCACTTGAGATATGTGGGGGTAGAGGGAACCGCCATGTTAACCTCCCTGTTGATAACTTTCAGTCGACTCTTGCTCTCAACATCAGCAAAAATCAACAGAGTGGCATTGATCTCAGGAAACTCTTCTTTATCTTCTTCATCTCCCTTTTCAGGGTCTTTTTCACTCGACTGGCTCTCTTTGAACTGTTCGATCAGCAAACGGCACTGTCGGGTGGTATGCTTTGGCAATATTAAATTGCCCTCTTCATCTTTCCTCGTGTGGATTGCACACGGTAAATCCATAACATCTGTACCCGACTGATTCTTTGACTTCTTGGGGGTGAACTTAGCTTTGGACTTTCCTTTATTTTTGGCCTGAGCCGCCAGAGCGGCCGCTTCTGCCAGAGCGGGGGGATCAGCCTTGCGCTTCTGCTTTCGATTGGAATTTCCGCCTGCATCATTGTCGACTGCTTTTCCTTTACCGCTTCGGAGGCGGTCCTCTTCTTCCCCATTGGCGTACCGAGTGGCAATCTCCATCATCTTGCTCAGAGAAATATCACCAGTGCGACCAAATTTCAGATAGAGCTCTCTGTATCTAACACCAGCCTTGAAAGCACAAACAGCCTGGTGTTCGGAAACATTCTCCACCGTGTGATGCAGGGTGGACCAGCGCTGAATGTAGTCTCGCAAGGTCTCATTGGGTTTCTGAACACAGTGCTGCAAATCAATCAAACCAGCCAGACGTTTACAGGTGCCCTCAAAGGTTCTGATAAACACTCGGGCCAAGTCCTCCCAGCAATAAATGCTAGAGGGAGCTAAACGATTCAACCAAGCTCTGGCCGAACCATCTAACATCAGGGACAAATGCTTCATGGCTATGTTGTCGTTTCCTCCACCAATCTGCACGGCCACTCGGTAATCATCTAACCATGTCTCGGGATTCGTCTCGCCAGAAAACTTGCCAATTCCAGCCGCCAACCGGAAGTTGGGGGGAATCTCCGCAGAGCGAATGGCTCTGCTAAAACAGTCGGGACCAGACACAACAGCTCCACTTCCACTCGGATAGTCTCCGTTATAACCATCTCTATGGGCTCTGCCTCTGTCGACCCGTCTTTGAGCGAGAACATCCCTTGCGTCAAATCCAGGATTCCACTCATCACCGAACGGGCGCCTATCATCATTGTGCCGGGGCACATAGGAACCACTCCGCGGAGGAGAAATCACTCGACGGCAGTCATCACGGTGATAACGGGGAGCAAACTGATCTCGCCCCTGATCTCTGTACCGATCTTCACGGAAGTCTCCGCCTCTGTGGCGCAGGGGCGACCCAGGACTGTGGGCCAATTGAACTGTTTCCGCCCTGGGTGAATTGCTATGTAATCTGTTCTGCGACTGAGAAACAGCCGCATTCTGCTGCTGCGCTGCTTCGAGCAGCGTTCTGATCTGTTGCAAACCTCTACCAGCTTCGGACCGCGATGGCTGTATAGAATATGCAATCCTAGCAGCAGCCGCAACATTCAACACTGGAGTACGGAATACCTCGACGTTATTCCGCGATCCACTCGGAAACAACTGTCGTTGATGTCGATTGGGACGCGGCGGACGCTGTCGAGCACGCTCGTCGAGTGCCTTCTGCATCTCTTTGATTCGAAGGCGAGTCGCCTCCATGGCCTGGGCCTCAGCAGTCGTGCCGACGATGGGAGTACGGAGAACATCCTCATCCCGGTGCTGCTGTTCATTCGACGTTCCACCAATCTCGCGCCTGGCGTGGATGAAGCCAGGCGGCGGACTCTGATGAGAGCCAGCCATAAAAACCCCAGCCGCAGGATCGCAGCTCTCGCACTCGGAGGGAACGCCCGACCGATCTGACGCCGAGTCGAACACGCCGAGAAGTGACTCGACGGGCTCGATGGCCGCAATCTGCGGGGACGAAGCCTGGCGGGCCGCCGCATGTCGCACCTGACGCTGTAGCCGCGAACGACCGGATCGCTTGCGACGATGAATAGCATGGAGGGCCGACACGTACGGAGTCGACGGCAGAAGGAGAAGAACACCGCAGGAGCTTGCGCAAAAGTGCGTCGCCCCACGACTCGGGAGCGCCTCAATGTCCAGAGGCGCCTCCCGGAGCCATGCCGAATCGTCAGTGATGAAGGTGAGCGCTCCGAGACGGATCTCGCGGCCCAGGAACAAATCACCGCCGGATGACATGACGAAGGAAAACAAATGCAACCTCGCCGGCAGTCGCTTAGACGCCTGCCCCACGGTGGGCGCCAACTGTCGTGGGAACGAGTCTGACAGTAGAAGGTAGGGGTACGTAAGGAGAGGGCAGAGTCCTAGCTACGGCGAGGGTGTACACACAGATGTATGAGTTCAGGCCCCTCTCATGGAGGTAATAGCCCTACGTCTCAGGTGCTCGGGAGCTCTTTGTCGAGTGTAATTGGAGTATTGCTATAGGGGGTGCGAACCAACCAACCCTTATGCCAGAGGGGAGGGGTGGCTTATATAGAGTGCGCTGCCCCTCATAAGTGACCGGCGTTTAAGGGTCAGATCGTGGTTATAAATATGTACGTTACTGGTAACGTACAACATAAATGCTATTAATGGTCTTGATGAATGCCTACCCGTTAGCCTCCCTGGGGTGACTTCTGGGCTTCTGTGGTCGACTGTCTTCTGGTCCTTCCGAGTGAAAGGTAAGCGTCGAGTGAAAGGTACCTCCGAGTGTATATTGTCGAGTGACTTGTATGACTTGGTGATTTCAGTCGGAGACTTCCTTGTAGCTCTTAAGCTTTCTGGGGTAGTGTCCTTAGGTAGGGCATGTAGGTCAGGCCTATGACCCTACCCTAGGTACATATCCCCATCACTTGTCGAGAGGCAACCCAATAGTTATCTTAATTTTTTTTTATTTCTGTTTTGTGTGATGAAATAATTATTGCTAGTGTAATGATTGTGTTTTTATCTTTTAATTAGTGTTTGTGCCAAGTAAAGCTTTTGGGATGATTTGGATGATAGTTGACTTGATTCTGTGCAAAAACAGAAACTTTTGCACCCAGTACAGAATTTCCTGTATTTTACTAGAATGTGCTTTTGATCTGAACTTTTTACACATGATTTACATGCAAATTTTCCACGTTTTCCTAATTTTCTAGAATTTTTTGTGTTACAGAATTATAATTTTTATTCAGATCACTACAGACTATTCTTTTTTAGACAGATTCTGTTTTTTAATGCATAGTGTGCTTATTTTAATGATGCTATGGATTATATCGGGGGGTATAAATCATGGAGAAGTTAGAATACAGTAGGTATTATGCAAGAATAATTATGAATGAGTTTACAACAGTACCTAAAGTTTATGATTTGTCTATTATACTAACGGATCTCATGAAGTTTCTGTTGAGTTTTGTGTGCTGAAGTTTTAATGTTTTGGGTGAGATCACGATGGATGAAGAAATAAGGAGTGGAAAGACCCTAAGCTTGGGGATGCCCAAGGCACCCCAAGGTAATATTCAAGGAAGACCCAAGCGTCTAAGCTTGGGGATGCCCCGGATGGCCTCCCCTTTTTCGTCCACAATTCATCAGTATGTTACTTGGAGTTATATTTTTATTCATCACATGATATGAGTTTTACTTGGAGTGTTTTATGCCATAGTTTTATTTTGTTTGCTTGTTAGTTTGGCACAATCATTGTTTGCTGGACACACCTTTCGAGAGAGAGACACATTCATTATGATTTGTTAGAATACTCTATGTGCTTCATTTATATCTTTTGAGCTATGCAGTTGCTCTTGTGCTTCACTTATGTTTGTTAGAGCATAGCGGTGGTTATATTTTATAAAAATAATTGCACTCTCATTCTTCACTTAAATCTTTTTGAGAGTCTTAAATAGGAAGTGGTAATGTGCACGTGTTATGAGACTAGTCTAAAAATGATAGGTATTTAAGAGTGATATAATAAAAACTTTCATGTAGATCACTAAATATGAAACTTATGTTTTAATTATATTGATGTTGTAATATGAAAGGGTATTGGTTCATAATCACTGGTTAGTATAAATATCGATATTAAAGCTTGTTATTAACTACTCATTTAAGTGTCCAACATGGCATGACGGGGATGCGTGAGCATTTTTATGTCTGATTGAAATCCTTTGTGCTGTTTGAATCGGGGGTGCGCAATGGTTAACTCCTACCAACCTCCTCCCTAGGGGCATGTGAGTAGTACTTTGCTTCGAGGGCTAATAAACTTTCACAATAAGTATATGAGTTCTTTATGACTAATGTGAGTTCATGGACAATTACGCACTCCCACCTTTCCGTATATTGCTAGCCTCTTCGGTACCGTGCATTGCCCTTTCTCACCTCGAGAGTTGGCACAAACTTCGCCGGTGCATCCAAACCCCGTGATATGATACACTCTATCACACACAAGCCTCCTTATATCTTCCTCAAAACAACCACCATACCCACCTATCATGGCATTTCCATAGCCATTCCGAGATATATTGCCATGCAACTTCCACTGTTCCGTCTCATGACATGTGTGTTCATCGTCATATTTCTTTGCATGATCATATAGAGCTGACATGATATTTGTGGCAAAGCCACCATTCATCATTATTATACATGTTACGCTAGATCATTACACATCCTGGTACACTGCCAGAGTCATTCATATAGAGTCATATTGTTCCAGTTATCGAGTTGTAAGTAAATAAAAGTGTGATGATCTTCATTATTAGAGCATTGTCCCAGTGAGGTCAAGGAAGATGGAGACTAATGAGTCCTTGCAAAAGCGGGGATGAGGTTCATGATATTTTTCTTAAAAAAAAGAGAAAAAAATAGGCCAAAAGAGCCTAACAAAAAAATGAGAGAAAAAGAGAGAAGGGGCAATGCTACTATCCTTTTACCACACTTGTGCTTCAAAGTAGCACCATGTTCTTCATATAGAGAGTCTCCTGAGTTATCACTTTCATATACTAGTGGGAATTTTTCATTATAGAACTTGGCTTGTATATTCCGATGATGGGCTTCCTCAAATCCCCGAGGTCTTCATGAGCAAGCAAATTGGATGCACACCCACCTAGTTTTAGTCGAGCTTTCATACACTTATAGCTCTAGTTCATCCATTGCATGGCAATCCCTACTCCTTGCATTGATATCGATTGATGGGCCTCTCCATTGCCTATTGATCCGCCGAGTTGATGCGAGACTTTCTTCCTTTTTGACTTCTCCTATATATCTCTACCACCGCATTCTATTCTACCCATAGTGCTAATGTCCATGACTCACGCTCATGTATTGAGTGGAGTTGAAAATGCTGAAGCGCGTTAAAAAGTATGATCCAATTTCCTGGTTTGACTCCGTGGTGCTCATGATTTATATTTATGTGGTGAAGGTGGAGTCATGCCATGCTTACATAATTCAATGAGTAGGGATAACATTCGTTGAGCATCGTATATTTTGAAAAAGTAATGATTATGTTCTTGTATTCATGGATATTATTATGTTGATATCAATTACTTCATCATTTCTCAATATTTATACTATAAAAGAGATTATGCTAGGTAGCATTCAACATCAAAAATTCTGTTTTTATCATTTACCTACTCGAGGACGAGCAGAAATTAAGCTTGGGGATGCTGATACGTCTCCAACGTGTCTATAATTTTTGATTGTTTCATGCTATTATATTATCATTCTTAGATACTTTAGATGCAATTTTATATCATTTTTGTGGACTAACCTATTAACGTGGTGCCTAGTGCCAGTTGCTGTTTTCTGTATGCTTTTTGTTTTTCAAAAAATCAATACCAAACGAAGTCCAAACACGATGAAACTTTACGGTGCTTTTTTCTGAACCAGAAGGGACCCAGAAGCTTCAGGGGGAGGCCAGAAGATCTACAGGAGAGTCACAAGCTCACACGGTGCGCCCCTAGGGGGGGCACGCCACCTGAGCTTGTGGGTCCCACACAGCTCTGTTTGACCTAATTCCACTTCTATAAATTCCCATAAATCCCAAAACCAACAGAGAGCCACCTGAAACAATTTTTCCGCCACTGCAAGTCTCTGTTCTTCCGTGATCCCATCTGCAGGCCTTTTTCGGTACTCTGCCGGAGGGGCAATCGATCGCGGAGGGCTTCTACATCAACCTTGCTGCCCTTCCGATTATGTGTGAGTAGTCTACCACAGACCTACGGGTCCATAGTGATTATCTAGATGGCTTCTTTTTTCTCTCCGATCTTTAATACAATGTTCTCATCGGAGAACTATCCGATGTAATCTTCTTTTGCGGTGTGTTTGTTGGGATCCGATGAATTGTGGGTTTATGATCAGATTATTCATTGAAAGCAATTGAGCCTTTTCTGAATTTTATTATGCATGATTATTATAGCTTTGTATTTCTCTCCGATCTATCCGTTTGGTTTGTCCAACTCGAGTGATTTATCTTCAGTGGGAGAGGTGCTTTGTAGTGGGTTCAATCTTGCGGTGTCCTCACCTCATGATAGAATGGGTAGCGAGGCACGTATTTGTATTATTGCCACTAAGGGTAAATCGACGGGGTGCAATCATATTGCTTGGTTTTATTCTGTCTACATTATGTCATCATACTTCATGCATTACTCTGTTTGTTATGAACTTAATACATAGAGAGACAAGCATAGAAGTGCTCTCGAAGTGGAGTAATAGTAGTAGATACAGAATCATTTTGGTCTACTTGTCACGGATGTAATGCCTATATAACATGATCATTGCCATGAATAACATCATAACTACGCGCTTTTCTATCAATTGCCCAACAGTAATTTGTCTACCCACCGTATGCTATTATTATGAGAAAGAAGCCTCTAGTGAAAACTATGGCCCCCGGGTCTACTTTTATCATATTACAAAAACCAAAATTACCTTGCTGCAATTTTACTTCTTTTATTTTACTTTTCAATTTATCTATCTACAATTATCAGATTTAATCCTTGCAAGTAACGAGTTCAAGGGGATTGACAACCCTCTTGCCCGCGTTGGGTGCAAGTATTTGCTCTTGTGTGTGTAGGTGCTGTTCACAAGGCATTTGCGTGGTTCTCCTATTGGTTCAATAACCATGGTTCTCACTGAGGGAAATCCGCTACTATATTGCTTCACCCTTCCTCTTCGGGGAAAATCCCAACTCAGCTCACAAGTAGCATAGACATCAGTCACCACCTATAACTGTGGTTCGCACTTCACCTTCATCTGATATGCTTTCAATCAAGCAATGATCTCTAGATACACGCACCTCCTTTTGAAAATATTGGAAAACCTCATGGGTGAAGAACAGGCTAGCATGCTTCTCGATCCCCCAGGATGTAATCAATGGAGGCGTAGAAGTGAGGCATTCATGGTCAGCCTTGAGTTTATTCTGTCATTGTTCTTCTAGGGCCGTACCAATCCTAATCCAAAACTCCACCAAAGCATGTTTGTAAACAATAAAGTGGTTGAAAAATGAGTTAGCACTCTCTGACCTTGAAGGGGTTCTTAGAATCTCACCTAAAAAAACACCTCTAAAGTAGGCCGGTATCCGTGATTCACGAAGTTCGAATAGCCTGGCAAACCATGTGATTTCCTCAAGACCAAATTCAGAAATCACAGAAGACCATTTTGCCTCAAATTCAGCTGGTTTTTAGAGCCCTATACACATGAGTTAATTCTACTATAGAAATGTTCATCCTCTCTCAACGGAGGGCCAACCTTTTCTGGAAACTTTCTCATTATGTGCCACATGCATAACCTATGGATAGTGTTAGGCATAATTTGTTCAATTGCAATCTTCATGCTTTGGTCTTCATCAGTTACTATGAGCATTGGTGCTACCCCATCCATTGCTTTCAAGAATGTTTTAAATACCCATTTATATGACTCTATCTTCTCATCTACAATCAAGGCGGCACCATAAAAAAACAGATCCCATGTGCTTGTTTATTCCTTTGAATGGGCAAAAAATCCTGTTGTACTAGTTGGTGCTATATGTAGAGTCGAAAAACACCATTTCTCCAAACAAAGCATAATTCTTTCTACAAAAATATCAGCCCAAAATACATGCGTCAGCCGGTTTTCATCATCAAGAACATACTAAAAGAAGAACCCTGGGTTGATTTTCTTCCTCTTCCTAAGGTTGTCAATGAACATTTGAGCATCTTAATCCTTGAAAGTACTTCTCATATCACGATGATAATTCTATAGGTCTCTCTTTCGGCACCCCACAAACTCAAATCCACCCTCACCAACAAGAAGCAACTGAAATGCCCCAGATGGCACGTGAATAGTGTGCCCTTGGCCTTCTCATTGACTTGTCTGTTAGGCTTGATTAAATGATGCTTCCTAGGTGTGACAAATTCATGGGCATGTTCTTCGTGAAAATATGATACTAAGTATTTGCCATCCTTCATTTGCTTCACAGTTATCATCGCTTCACAGACACATCTAGTGATCTTTCTTGCATGTGTTATTTTCTTCTCTCCATTCAAATCCATCTTGGATTCATCCTCCTTCTTTGTTCAAAAACCTGATTTTCCACAAAGAAACGCCTCCAGACTACCACATTGTTTACAGTCTTCTTCTGTCCAATTCGAACTGAAAATCCAACATTGTGTGCATAAGCCGTGTAAAACTCCTCGACTGCTTCCATACTGTCGAATGTCATTCCTACAACTGAGTTTAAGTTGTCATTGCATTCGGTCTTACATGATGAACCCTAAAAGATACAACACCCATTAGTCATACAAGTTAGTAATTGTTAGCGAAATTTCAGCTAAGTTGTGGTGATAATGAAACTCACACAAACTAGGCCGTTCATAGCTCTTATCTTTGGTGTACAGAAGCTATCCAAATTGATCGGGGGAGGACATATACTACAACAGGACAGAGCTTTGGTAACACGGTGTTGTGTTACTATAGGCCCAAAAGAGTGTTACTGGGCCATATAGTAACATGTTTTGAAACGCGTTTCATTAGACCATGTTAATAAGTGGTGTCCACTATCACATATAGTAATTGTTACCATAGATTAAAAATTGTGTTACAATTATGTTATAGTAACATGCATATTATGTGTTACCTAACGCACTGGTAACACATTTTCGTAATTATAGTAACATATTTTCATAGACATAGAACATTGGTCGTAACATGTTTTTGTAACTATAGTAACACAACTGGTAACACATTTTTTAGCATCAGAACACAATTAGTAACATAATGTCCTAATATTGTAACACTATAATTTAGAGTTGTGAACTACCCTAGTAACACTTTCTGTAACTATATGAACACCATTAGTAAGACTAATATATTAGAATGTGGACACCATAGTTAAATTTATGCTTAATGGGCCTAGAAAATATGGACACCATAGTTACATTTATGCGAAATTTTCATCAGAATGTTTTCTTTTATACTGAGATGACATCAATACAGAGTATTTTTAAAATTCAACACATGACTCGCATTTAAATAAAACTTGCTCTAAAATTACAGTCCATATATGTATTGAATTTAATTTCACTCTTCTGATTTGTAATGAACTTCTGCTCATGCGCTTCAGTGAATCTTATTTTTCAGAAAATTTTGCAAGGGGAGATTAGAAGGATTGTTCTAAACTGACAGATGAAGCTATGCGTTCTTTTAGCGAACTTTAATACGTTTGCATAGTTTTTGCTCTTCGAACATGAAGCTTGGAAATTTTTGAAAAATTGTTACTAAGTTAAGCTTCATGTATGACATATTGTCATTGGGAATAATACACTTTTGTCAAACAAGTATTATGTCAGATTTACTATATTATGAACTAAACTTACGTCTTTTTGAAATTGACGTTTTGATTTATGTGGGATGTTTGTTTGGTGTCAAAACCTGGACATTCGTTTCAATGTTTGCTTCTTTGTTGTTGTGAACCAGCCTTTGCGTGTGTGACTTCTGTTGCTTGCACCACAGCTGGGTGCTAGCCGTTGTGCATGTGTGACTTCCATTGCTTGCACTTGCAGCTGGGCCTGGCGTCTTGCCGCACAGTCAGTTAGGCCATGTACGATGCACACGTGCTTGTTTGCTTGTTGCCGCTTTTGTTGTAATGTTGTTGTTGTTCACTTTGGTTATTGCTACGAACGATTCTTGTGATGTACTGGTTGTAGTGTGTGGTTATTCTTCTGGAAAAATTAATACAGTACTAGCGAACAACTTTCTTTTCTAGGTTTCATACTAGTAACAACACTAGTGTAGTGGACTGCCGATTAGTGCTTGATTGATGCTATAGTTGTATGACTGTACCATTCAAAAGTTAAGCTCTCGTTTGTTGTTAGTCTTCTGCTCATTCATCGGTATTGACGTCAAATACTTAATTTTATGTAAAATATGGTTAATATGATATTCACTGCAACATACCCAAATTGTTAAGTATTTACAAACCAAATTGTATTGTGTTTTCATACCATATTGATCAAAAAATGAGAACCATATTTACCACAAAGAAGTATTTACAAAGAAATCATGTTGACATGTGGGCCCTATGTGTCAAGGTATTCGTGATCTATGTATGTGGTTGATTTTAGTTTTTCTATCCCCCCCTATAATACAACTTGTAACACTATGATCAACACATGATTATGTGTTACTCACTAAAGTTCGTAACACATTCCCACCACCTCATATTTATATGTTACTATGTCAATATAAAAATGTAACACATTCCATCCAACACATATTTATATGTTACAATTACAATATCCTTGTAACACATTTTGTGGCCATATATAGTATATGTTACTGTCTGTCATTCAACACAAATGATGTGTTACTGCAGTTTTACTTGTCACATATTTTTCTATGTATTACATGATTGTGTTACTTAAAGTATGTTTTGTTGTAGTGATATTTCCGTATCATGGCGTCCTCCCTCATTGCAATTATGGGTTTGCAAAACCAGATCACAACCAAGCCAAGAAAAACAACCATGGCGTTGGCTTCATCAGTTCATACCAATGGAGGAAGGAAAACAACCATGAAAAAATTCCATTGCTTACATGTGTGGCGGGGGACAAAGGATCAGCAATATCATTGTTTATTATGAGCGGTAGTGATGCATGATCCGAAGGGCGACTCACGCCCAGCGTAGGGCAATGGCTCACGGTCAGGGACGACGGAGGGCGGGCGATCACGGCCGGCGAAAGGCGATCCCCCCTGGACGGAGCCGTTGGAGGGCGAGGAAGAGGGCTCAAGGATGGAAACGTCGGAGAGCTAGGGCACACGTCCGCCGGAGGGTCAACGCACATGGTGATAGGTGCGGGACAAGGCTCCATGGCGGCACAGATTGAACACGATTTGGTTTTCCTTCCTTTTTTCCTGAACCCTTACCAAGATAGCACCTAAGGGCAGGGCATTTTCGGGAAAACTGTGGTTAAGTGGCTGGTGGGATTCCCACCTCTTTCTGTACCATACATTTGCGATCTGATGGCCCATGAGGATACAACCACTGGGATGCATGTTAAGAAGAAAGAGGTGAAAATTAGCATATATGATGAACCACCTTTTTTCTTCAAAAATCCTATGATATACTTGTCTAGACACCCTAGAGTTTGTAACTTTGTGCAAACCAGAAAGTATATTGAAAAAATTAGATAGGAACTTCAGCAACTCATTTAGGCTTTCATCTCACAAATGAGGGCTATATTTCCCCGCATAAAAATGAGGGGAGATAGTAAACATGATGATAGAAGATTCACAAAAAAGGATGATAGAGCATTCAATACATTTTGTATTTAAGCATCTCAAATCAAGTTTTCACTAATGATGATAGAGTATTTAAAACTAATTAGCTACAATAAAATGATCCCGATATGCTCCAAAAAATCAAGTTAAAATAGTGTTGGTTAGTTTGTTATGACTTTAATTAGGATGCACATAGTACTCTTCTAGTAAAGTATACATGCATACCTTCAAATTAAGAAGAAGTTCATTGTTTGTAAGATGAACAAGGGCAAGATTAGCATGCAACAATACAAGAATTAATGCCTATAACAACAACACAATGATTCATGAAGAAAGGCTAGTTCATAACTTCATACTATGCATTAGAGTAGTAGCAACAGAAAGAAAAGCGGAGGACATAGTTTTTTCCCTGTATATTTTTAACATTTCACTGCATGTTAGTGTCCTTTGATCTAACTCTGATATCTGAAATAGTCATACATAAAATCTTCTAAAAACAGTTTTAAAAGGTGCTTTATTGACACTGTTTGTACATTATGTGTGTTTTAAAGTTTAGAAACAACCAAGAATTTTACTTCCAAAAAATTAGTTCACATATATAATGTGTGGCCACTAAATCTATTTATGATTGAAATATTACATTCTGGACAAATTACACTGGAATCTAGAGTTTTGCAAGCGGAATTAACAAAAACAATAATCCCTGTTTATGGAATTGGAAACAAAATCCATACTATATACTTCTATCCAGCAGTAAGCAACTAAACATACGCATTTTCAATTCTTATTAACTGATAACCGTAGTTTTTTAGAAAAGGAAACCCCAGCTAAGCAAGATGTGACTTGTGATGAGTTCATCACCAAATTGGACATTAATGTTCCCTTCACAAGCAACATCCCCAATTCTTCGTGTTGTAGCGTATATATGCATGAATCACGAGGATTGTAGCTAGATGTATATTATGTACCATGGGTGCTGCATGTTCTTGACGATCTTCTGGCCATACTTGTGCCACTTGTAGCCGTTGTCAAGCACATCGACGTCGCTCATCATCTTGATGCAGAACCTCGGCACCTGCACCTTTCACCATGCCTTCCCACCTTCTCCTCCCCCTCCCCCTTCTTCATCCTCAGAGTGCCGACCCCCATCCCCACACTACTATAGAATAGGCTAGCAGTGGCAGGCACAAAAGGCCAGGACCAAGAAAACACGCTGCCGTGGCAGTGTTTTTTACTGCAACGGCAGCGTTTTGCACATTCTATTATATCAAAAGTTGCATATGAATTGGATTACATTCAAACATGCATCCATATATAGATTCAAATTGCAATATATGCATGCATCACATTACAAGTCACATAGCAACATCACAAGTAGTCACATATATGGCACCACATAATCATAGCCTCCTTGCTGAATCCCATTGTGGTCATTGCATGTTACATATGATCACATGATAACAACAACACCACAATGATGATGAACTGGATGAAGATTATCAAGTTCTTCAGCCACTCAACCTGATCTGACCTGCAGCCTTACGTACTTCATGATTGATCTTCTCTTCGAGCACGAACTTCGAGTAATCATCCTCTGCCTCTTCCCTAGTCTTAAACCCGTTATAGGAGCTGTTGTTATAACTGTCCACTTGTTCATGGCATGTCCGTCATGAACCATAGACTCGTGGATACCTCCCTAAGTACACCACATACCATTTCATCTACCAAGACAGAAGAACAAGATTTCAACAAGCAGGACAAGCAACACAAGTTGAGAAGAACACATATGGAACATAAGCTACCAACAAGTCAATTATCATAGCAATCACATATAGTCCACATCAACAAGTCACATAACAATATTTATAGCAACATAGAAAGTTCACAAGCATCATACAAGTCACATAAAGGAAGTTCACAAGTAGTTCAGTAGCAAAAGATCTGCTCTGTCGACATGAGCTCACGGCCTCCTCCATCTCCAGCTCGCGCTCGTCAATCTCATGTAGAATGGGCCACCACGATCTAGCCTGAGGAGGCCGCCATGATCTAGGCATAGGCGGCCAGAATCTGGGCTAGGACAGCTATCGCAATATTGGCGCATGCTCGAGAGCTCTCGGTGGATGCAGCCACCCTCTCAGCTGCTACTGCCGCCCTGTCGGCAGATGAGGCCGCGCTCAAGGCGGATGCGGCCGCGAGCTCGGCGGAGCCAGCCACGCTCTAGGCTAAGATGGCCTCGCTCTCGGCAGAGGTGGCCGCGCTCAGCGTCTCCACGTCCCCATCTAACACACAGACTAAACCTAACATGAAGAAAAAACACATTTTCAAAGCTAGCAGCATTTATGAGCAACAAAGAATAATTTTCTTCTATTCGATTGGCATCAAAACATGCCGCTTGTACATACGACAAGATTGTTCTGTTCCTATTCGAAAAGTCCAACATCATATACATTACCATTAAGAGCATGTAGCTTGACGGTTACCGAGATATTTCGTCGATGTTGGTTCACAAACCACCTTGGTTTCATAGATATAGGGAACAATCAAACTAGAGACCCCTGATGGTAACATATATCACGTTGGACTTATGAATAGAACAATCCTACAGTCTGGGTTGAAAGCATATGTTGATGCAAATCAAATAGAAAATAATAGTCCTTCATGTTGTGCCCCTAACCCTAGCTCCCCTAAATGTCGAAGTCAAACATTCTGCATTCCTGCCACACGGGGGTTTTGCTACGATGGAAGAGTCCGACAGCTAGTTGTTAGGTTTCGAGTTCTTCATGATCCTACTCCCAAATTCATTGAAGAAACTGGTAATGATATACATCTTAGACGAACAATCTCTCACTTTGTAAGTAGGATGTTTCAACTAGGATTCATTTCTATATCAGTTTTTTCAAGGAATTTGGGAGTAGGATTACTAATAACTCAAAGCCTGACAAGTAGCTATCGGACTCTTCCATCATAGCAAAACCGCTATGTGTTAGGGATGGAGAATGTTTGCCCTTCAACAACACTCACCTTTTAAGTCGGCATCCTTCCTCCGGGAACATCTTTGACAAAGGGAGCCTTGTCAGAATGAAAGTCAACACACATCAACAAATGTCTGTCATCCCGACTTTGTGATTGCTCTGTCCATATTCTCAAAAAGTCAAACATCGATATATATATACAATGTTTGACTTTTCTGAGAATAGGAACAGAACAATCCTTAAGCCGAGAGAAGAGTGACATTTGTTGATGTGAACCCAAATGAAAGATAATTAGTCCTTCTAAGGTTTATCAAGTCTATAAAGGCTCATCGATGCTAACGAAACAGTACAACGATAAAACTAGCATAGTTTAAACAGTACTACGACCATAGTTTAAACATCTCTACTACACAGTGTGTTAAAACTAGCTAGGTGGTGGGAAACTCCTTGTCGAAGTCAAAGTCAGAGCTACTGCCATCGGAGGACTCTGAAGGGGGAAACTCCTTCTCGAAGTCAAAGTCGGAGTCGGAGCCATCGGAGGACTTAGCCCCTCCCCCACGGGAGGGGCCGGCCTCGTGGTCGTGGGTGGTCGACTGACCCAACGGCAAGGCCTCCTCCTTGTCGGAGGACTTTCTGAGGAGGAGGGCCGAGTCTACGCCGTCATCCTCAGCGTCGTCCTGCTGGTGCTCCTCCTTCTTCTTACGTGTAGGAGATATGCCCTAGAGGCAATAATAAATGTTATTATTTATCCCCATGTTCCTAATTAAGTTTATATTCCATGCTATAACTGATGTGGTTCCCGAGCCCGTATATCCATAAAGGCTCTGACAAAAACCCATGTGCACGTGTGGAATAATAAACGGTAAAATGTATTCCTAGTCAAGCCTCTAAGACTGTTTCAAGTGTTGCATCATGATTATGTTTTCCTGATCATGGGCATGTCTATGCCGGCAACTTTGAGGGCACAATGTTAGAAGAACATTTGTGTTGAATTGACCCGAATTGATGTTATGCTATGAGATACATTTGTCACAAGTTAATGGTTAATAACATAGAGAAAGTTAACGTTTGCATCATTCCTTAGACCATGAGAGTATCGAGTTTCTTCATGCTTGCTTCATGAACTTTGGGGTTTGTTAAACGTCATCCGTAATTGGGTGGCTATTACGGCGGCTTACGGGTTCATGGAAAAGTATGACAAGGGACTTGATAACTCAAGATTGGGATTTGCTCCTCCGACGATGGAGAGATATTCTTAGGGCCCTCTCGGTGTTACGGTATCCACCATCGTCTGGCCAGACACAATGTGATTTGATCACTGGGATGCCGGAACGCGGAAATGAGAAAAGAGAACAAAACCGGTAACGAGGTAACTGGCATAGTGCACAAGTTGTTGATCCACGGGGATGCCGATAAATCTCACCTCGGGTGTTTGTAACATATCGCGAAGTAAAAGGAATAGCACATGGCAACTAAAAGGTTCACTCGAATATTCATTCGTGTGGGTATAGGGATGAATATGGGTGTCCACGGTTCCGCTATTATTCATTGATCAGAAAGTGTTCCGGTCATGTATATACTTCACCGAACCTACAGGGTCACACGCTTAAGGTTCATCTATCTGCTGAATACTAGACAGGGAGTCTGAGAGAAAGTCACCAGAAAAGTTTCGGAGACAACGGAAGGGTTCCGGAGAGAGAACACCGGAATAGTTTCGGTAAAACCGAAAAGTTGTTTCGGAGTATACCATTAAGTCAAAACGGTTTTGGCACACGCCTGGAAATTCTTGGAGGGTGCTAGAATTGTTCTGGGAACTTCTGGAATTTTTCCGGAGAAAAAACCCGGAAATGTTCCGGAGCTGCCGGAACCGCTTTGGTTGCTTTTGGCTGATGAAAATCACTGATCTGGAATTGTTTCGAAACGCGTCCAAAATTATTTTAGTGGGTACTGGAAATGTTCTAAGACCTACAGAAATTTTTCAGATTTAACAGTCGTGGAATTTTTTTTTCGTGAATAGTGAAAAGCACTTTATGGTTACTTTTTGGAAAGCCATTTTTTTGGGCTTTGCTCAAAAGATCTAGGGGATGACATGGATAGATGGGAACCCCTTTTGGGGGGACCCACAAGGGGGTGGCCGGCCAAGGTGTGGCTCCTCCATGGAGCCCCACTTGCCCACTTGGCTTCCCCTTTATGCCCTTGTGAAGGACTCTTTTCATGTGCATTTTTGTATTTTCAAGTGCCACCCTACCCCTTGGGTTTTCCTATAAATAGAGGTGGAGAGGCACTCTCCACACTCACCCTTTCTCACATACACATGCCATGCATGATCTGGCTTTCTCTCTCCCTTCTAGCGAAATAGTTTCGTAGAGCCGAAAGGTTGTCTGGGTTCCCGTGGGAACTAGTTCTGGACGACGAAGCCCTACTGGATAGCTGACACCGTATGTGTGCAACCCCATAGAGGGGTCGTAGGTTCGATCTTTTGCCCGTGGGGCTGTTCGAGGGTCCTCCCGAAGGGCTGTCCGAGATACCGTTCGAGTTTCGAGGGTCCTCCCGAAGGGCTGTACGTGACATTGTCCGGGGGAATGTCCGACCGCCTCCCGAAGGGCTGTCTGAGGGACTGTCCGAGGGGCAGACGAGGGAGTACGTCCTCACGGCTGGGAGGTTGTAAATCCTAGCTGCGGGGATATGCACCGACGATCAACATCGACTCTACTTCCGCTGCGCTACGAGTCGATAACGATCAGATCAAACCTTGTATGCATCTCCATAGTGATCCTGGGCGTGCTTGTTGTACCGATTTTTTTTTCTGTCGCGTTCCCTTACATTACACGCGAACTCTAGCAACACGTTGTTCAAGGCAAGAAGCTATTGATCCTCCTTGAAGAAACACACCACCAAGAGATCAATACCTTGCCCACGTAGAGCAGCGCGAAAGCCTTGAGGTGCTCTGTCTCCTCAGCCCTGGAGGCTGCCCACATATTGTTAGGCGCGAGGGAACGCGCGCGCCAGGTGTCGCCGGGGAAGTGGACCTGCGCCCTTGGTCCCTGGTACTCAAGCGCCATGACATCGTACACGCTCGCCATCTCCTCGGTGGTGGTGAACGTGCCGAGCCATTGTTTTTTGCCATGTACGGGTTGTTGATCCGCGCTGCCCACATGCCCCATGGCCGTTGGAAAACACCGCGGTACCTCATGTGCGGCGGCAGCCCCGACATGCCCTATGGCAGAGAACTCTAAAATAATCATAAAAGGTTAAAAATCAACAGAAAAAAATCGGCATGACCTTTGCTAAAAATTGGACATACTGAGTGCCAGAAATTTGACGAAACATAAATTAATCAATGTTTCGCCAAAATGTTGGCACTCATTTTAAATCCCTGCAAAATTTTGAAGACATGCACAACACAATTGATTTTAAGCATTCTCAATCTATATACCAGATACATATCAATGCACATTTTCATAGCACATAATCTCAACTCACCCATGCTTGAGAATATGTGTGCACTAGTAGAAAAAGGGCCTTTAGTCCCGGTTCCAGAGGGCCTTTAGTCCCGGTTTTGGAACCGGGACTAAAGGGTCGGGACTAAAGCCCAAAACCTTTAGTCCCGGTTCGCTTACGAACCGGGACCAAAGGGGCTCCACGTGGCCGCTGCGGGAAGCCCAGGCAGGAGGACCTTTAGTCCCGGTTGGTAACACCAACCGGGACCAAAAGGCATCCATGTGGCCGCTGCAGGGAGCCCAGGCAGGAGAACCTTTAGTCCCGGTTGGTCACACCAACCGGGACCAAAGGTCATCCACGCGTGAGCATCTGGCAGTAGCTGGGGTTTTTTTTTAAGGGGGGGGGGGTTGGGGGGTTTTCGAGGGTTAATTTAGGGGTTTCATATTGTGTTAGCTAGCTAATAGGGAGAAGTGTCCTCTCTTTCTCCGTGCTCGGTCGACGGTAGCTACTATACATATAGAGATAACTCGATGGTAGCTAATAAGAAAATGAAGAAAACCATTAATTACACAAGATCGTCATGCTGAACATATATAGAGAGAAGTGACATCTCTTTCTCCGTGCTTGGTCGAACAACAAGTTTTCGTATATCTATCCGACGGTACTACATATATACAATATAACATCTTTTACAATCCCTAACATCATCTACCTAAGATCCAATCACAAATCCGCATGGTATTCCCCGTCTTTAGGTATGACGTGGTCAAGAAAGAATCCCGCCAATTCCTCTTGAATTGCTCGTATGCGATCATGTGGTAGGAGTTCATCCCGCATCTGCCAGATCTAATTTAAAGAAGGGGGTCAATACATGCATATATATGAATAACACTCAACAAAATTGATGGTAATATATAAAATAAAATTGTGAATATTATTTACATACTTCAAATTGTTTGTCAGAGAAGCCCCACTCAGAGGTCGAGTGGCGAATGAACTCGCATACGTAGTATGCACATAAAACAGTCCCTTCTTTCTGGTACAAGCACTTTACGAGAATATTCAATCAAACTGATAAGCAAGCATGGTAATGATATATTGATGAAAATTTGAATCAATTAGAGATGCGCGGAACTAGCTAGTACTACTTACTTTGGGGTGCGTAAATCGCAACTCTTTGTTTAGACCGGGAACCTTTCGGGTGAACTTCTTCCAAACCCTGCCAGGCAAAGAAAATGATTACTTGATATCAGGAAATTAACGAAAGTTGCATGCCGATATGGTCCCGGTATTGACTGAACTTACTTCTTGAGCATTGCAGTCATGTCCGCATAATTCTCGGGATCCTTACGTCTCGAGTCTAAGACAGTTACTAATGCCCCGTCAAGCTTAATGGATAGCAGAATAAAGTGGAAACTGCGCACGCATATATAACTCATCAATTACATTACTTAACCTCGAGTAAGCAAAACTGAGTATACAGAGAAGACAGCAATACTCACTTGAAGTTGTAAGGAAAGAGTATTTCCCTTTTGTTTTGATGTATAAGGAACGACTGTAGCAAGTTCTCCTCGGTCTCTTTGATTGAGTTTTGTACCGTCCATTCATTTACGGCATCTGGGCTAATGAACCCAACATCGAAGATTCCTATTTTTTTGCATTCGAAGATCTTCCATCTGCATAATATAGTGAGGATAATTATATATACATGCAATGAACGAGCTGAGCTAGAGACTTAACTATAGAAGTAATACTTACAGACAGTAGGAAGTCATGAGTTGTTTGTCGAGGGCCAGTTGATTGTATAACTGAAATAACTCCACAAATTCAATAGGCATCACGGGAAGTCCAATGAATTCGTGCTCTGGTTTCAGTGCCATATACATAGTGTCTCTCCCAGACTCCCTGCAGGTTTTCATGTACCACTCATGCAATTTGTACATCATCGTTGTTAGAGGAGGATGATCAGGTTTGACGAGAGGCTTCCCGTGCACGTATTTATATTCTTCTTTTGTTACCTCAGTCGTTTGAAAAATTACATCATCCCCCAAGTAATCACCAGGATTGGTACCAGGCACCATCCCCGGATGATTAGCGACGATATCGCTAGACACCTTGAGCGGGGGGCACGATTTCTTCTCCTGTTCGCCGAGCTGGGGAATTGTTTTCCCACTTCTTCGTTCTGCTAACCTTGCATCACTGGAAGTACTTCCCGACCGCCGCGCTTCTTCATATGTCTTTTTAAGAATGCAGACATAGTTGGAATCCGGCGGAGGCGGTGGTGGTCGCTTCAGGGCATCGATAGTGCGCTTCACTTTCACCGGATCTAGCTTCTCCTTCGGAGGTGGAGTTTTCTTTGCAAAATGGTCCCTCACTTGGGCACGACATATGTCCTCGTTTTCCTGCTCGGTCCTCTCATATGGTAACTTTTCCACAGGCTTGAGAGATGGACCATATCTGAATTGCCTCCCGCCTCTGCTTGTACTGCTAGCCGCCGGAGCGGCGGCGTCTCTCTTCCGTCGTTGCTGACGAGGCGGATAAGGAGGCGGAGTGCTCCGACGCGCCGGAGTAGGCGAAGGAGGAGGCGGAGTGCCCTCACGCGTCGGAGGAGCCGGAGAAGGAGGCGGAGTGCCCTGATCACTCGCCGGAGGAGGAGGAGGAGGAGGAGGCGGAGTGCCCTGACTCGCCGGAGGAGGAGGAGGAGGCGGAGGCGTCCAGTTTGGAAGCTTGATGTACTCCTTCTGCCATAGACATGTACTCCTCAGAGCACGAACCAGCTGATTCTCCCCTTCACCTGTAGAGTGGTAAAGCTCGAGCTCCTCAAATCCCTCCATTACTTCATCCACCATCACAACAGCATAGCCATGTGGAATCGGAAGGCAGTGAAAAGTTTCGTTGGGTTGAGGAGGTGCAACAGAGCCGGGAGTCGCCTTGAAAGTGAGGTTATGGCATTTCGTCATAAGCTCGCTATTTTGAGCCTCCGTGATAGTATCCACGGGGTAGATAGGCTCCGTGAAGTCAGTCTGAACGGGCTCCATGGAAGCCACGCTGCTTCTCCGCTGAGATGGCGGGGTAGCTTCTGGGGTAGCTTCGTGCCGCTGAGATAGTTGGCCGGCAGCTCGCTAGCTCTCAGCTTCCTCTAGCTTTTGTAGTCTTGCACTCATCTTCTGCATGTCGCTCAGCTCCGCTTTCCTCTTTCTCTCCCGGCTTCTGTAACCGCCTGCGTCGGGAAACCCAAACTTCCACGGAACGGAGCCTGGTGTGCCTCGTGTTCGTCCAGGGTGCTCAGCATTCCCTAGGGCCTCAGTCAGCTCGTCCTTCTCTCTGTCGGGAATGAACGTCCCTTCCTGCGCTGCGGTGATATACTTCTGAAGCTTCGTGATGGGTATTGCAAGTTGCTCGTCCGTCCAACGGCACTTCCCTGTTTCAGGGTCCAAAGTTCCCCCAACCCCGAAGAACCAAGTCCTTGAACGGTCTGGCCAGTTCAATGTCTCTGGTTCGACCCCTTTAGCAATCAGGTCATTCTCAGCTTTGTCCCACAACGGCCGGGCTTTGAGGTAGCCACCTGACCCCGTGTGATGGTGATACTGCTTCTTTGCAGCGTTGTTCTTGTTTGTCTCTGACATTTTCTTACTCTTGTCTGATGTCTTGTAGGCCACAAATGCGGGCCAGTGATCTCTTATCTTCTCAAATCGGCCGATGAATTCTGGAGTCTCACCTTTGTCGACAAACTTTGATTTCAACTCCTTCTTCCACCTCCTGAATAGATCTGCCATCTTCTTAAGAGCACACGCCTTGACCAGTGGCTCTATAACGGGCTTATTCGGATCCTCCTCTGGCGGTAGGGTGAAATTTGCCTTCAGCAAGGTCCAAAGATCATCTTTCTGTCTATCGGTGACATAATCACCTTCAGGGGCGTCGTCCTTAGGCTTATTCCATTGCTTGATGCTGATCGGGATGTTGTCCCTAACAATAGCTCCGCA
Organism: Elymus sibiricus; assembly: GCA_039707655.1. Lineage (NCBI taxonomy): Eukaryota > Viridiplantae > Streptophyta > Magnoliopsida > Poales > Poaceae > Elymus > Elymus sibiricus. The sequence goes on from CM077666.1 coordinate 22,640,103, forward strand.
CTGAGCAGAAAATGCGTCCTTGGTCCGCTTGGGTTCAATCGGTAGGCCATCTTCCGCGAGTGATGTGATCGTGAACCTTTCATCCTTGCGCAACCTCTTCTTCGGGCCTCGTCTCGTTACCGAAGTTTGGCTCGATTCGGAGGGCTATAAAAGAAGAAAGAAGAGTTAATATATGTACATACCAAAACAATTAATGCATCAATTAGCTAGTCAGCACCTCCGGAGCCATCATGATCATGTCACCGGAGCCATCATGATCATGTCCTTCCTCCTCCATTGTTCCATCGGTGTCGTTGAGAAACGACAAGACAGCGTCACCTCCGGCGAGGATTATCTCCCCCAACAACTATTCTTGTTCCAAGTCTCTTTGATCCATAGTTTCTGCAAATATTACAACATGGCAATTAATATACAAACATGAATGTCCGACGTCCGGACTGCCTCTCTCATGAATGTCCCACGTCCGGACCGCCTCTCTCATGAATGTCAAACAAGGGATTCTCTTAACCTTTAAGGGATTTAACAAAATGGCGCCATTCTGAATGTGCAGAAAATGGTCCATATTTTTCCTGATCTGATCTACCCTTCAATATGTCACGTTGTCTAGTGTCAAAGGATTCAAGAAAACCAAGGCTTCATCATTAGCCGGAAGTAACAGGCGCATAATGGTACGAAGCTCTCCAAAATTGTTTTGGAACGGAGTCCCGGATAGGATAATTAATTAGCTTTTTGGTACGATGAAGCCAAGGCTTCATCATTAGCCGGAAGTTCAGCAAGAGCCTTCCGAATATCGCTATTTGGAAGGACTTTGCTGAAATTCGTACCAAAAAGCAAATTATTCTATCCGGAACTCCGTTCCAAAACAACTTTGAAGAGCTTCATAGCATCATACGCATGTTACTTCCGGCTAATGATGAAGCCATGGATTTCTTCAATACTTTGACAGACGACGTGACATATAAAGAATATATATAGATGAGATCAAAAAAAAATTGGATCAACTTGTGCACATCCATAATGGGGGCATTCTTGATAAATCTATGTTACCGGAGTTATCTATGTTACCGGAGGGGGTAGACGACAACGACGCTCACCCCTCATTTCATGTCCGACGTCCCCCCTCATGTCGAAGTTATCGGGGAGGGGGCAGACGACAACGACGGTCACCCCTCATGTCATGTCCGACGTCCCCCCTCATGTCGAAGTTATCGGGGAGGGGGTAGACGACAACGACGCTCACCCCTCATGGTCGGGCGAGAGGGGGTTGATCGACGTCCCCCCTCATGTCGAAGTTACCGGAGTTTTCTTCTAGGGGTTTGGCTGACCTCGAGAGTTTGTCAGGTAGGGGAGGGGGGGGTAGGAGATCGACAACGCTTTTTTTCTAGGGTTTGCGTGGCCTCGAGAGTTGGTCGCCCGATATATCCGACGTCCCCCCTCATGTCGAATTTACCGGAGTTTTCTTCTAGGGGTTTGGGTGGCCTCGAGAGTTTGTCGGGTAGGGGCGGGAGGGGGTAGGAGATCGAGGGCGACGGCGACATACATACATATAGCCACATACATACATGGAAAAAAATGCTATGAACAAAAAAATGCAATGAACAAAAAAATACATATAGCCACATATATGAAAAAAATACATATATGAACAAAAAAATGCTATGAACAAAGAAACATCATATATACATCCATCCATACATACATATAGCCACATACATATATACATTATATATGAACAAAAACATTCATCATATAAAAAAAATCAACATATATATATAAAAAAAATTGCACAGAGCAGGGGCGGCGGCGGCTCACAGCGGGGGCGGCCGGCGAAGGTGACGGCGATGGCGGGGGCGGCGAGGGCGCCGGCGACGGCGACGGCGGGGGCGGGCCGGGGCAGGGGTGCGGCCGGGCGCGCTCGGGGGCGGGGCAGGGGCGTGGGCTCGGGGCGGGGCAGGGCCGCGGGCTCGGGGACGACAACGGCGACGGCGACGGCGACGACGGGGCAGGGGCGTGGGCTCGGGGGCGGGGCAGGGCCGCGGGCTCGGGGACGACGACGGCGACGACGGGGCAGTGGCGTGGGCTCCGGGGCGGGGCAGGGCCACGGGCTCGGGGACGACGACGGCGACGGCGACGGCGACGACGGGGCAGGGGCCTGGCGATGGCGACGGCGTGGGCGGTGGACGGCGTCGGGGCAGCCTGGCGGCGTCGAGGAGGTCGGCGTCGTAGGGCGAAGTGGCGATGAAAACTGTGAAATTTCACAAGTGCTGGTTATATACACTCAGCATTGGTCCCGGTTGGTGGCACCAACCGGGACCAATGACAACCTTTAGTCCCGGTTGGTGCCACCAACCGGGACCAAAGGTCTCTTTTCGTCAGCCCAAAGGGCGGGAAGCAGAGACCTTTGGTCCCGGTTGGTGGCACCAACCGGGACTAAAGGGTGGCATTGGTCCCGGTTGGTGCCACCAACCAGGACCAAATGTGGGCATTGGTCCCGGTTGGTGCCACCAACCGGGACTAAAGGGTGGTGCTGCCCGGGGCCAAAAGTTTAGTCCCACCTCGCTAGCTGAGAGGGCTCGAGAGTGGTTTATAAGCGCTGCTGCGCCAGCCCTCTCGAGCTCCTCTCAACAGCAGGCTTACGGGCCTAATCGCACACACCTCTGCCTGTGGACCTTCTGGGCCTTCTGCGGGCCTGAATCCTGGCCCAACTAGATGGTTGGGTTTCTAGTCGTATTCAGGCCGTGGTGGCCCACTAGGCGGCATTTTTTTTAATTTTTTTCTACTTTTTTTGTTTTCTTTTTTGCTTTATTTATTTTCTTTTGTTTCTACTTACAGTTTTTCAGTGATTCTTTTTGCTTTTAGGTCACAAAAATTATAAACTTTCTGTTAGTGCCATTAGTTTCCAAATTTGAATAGTTTAAATTTGAATTCTTTTAAATTGGTGTGAATCACTAGTTTGTGAATAACTTTACTACAAAAATAGATTTTTGAGTGATTCTTTTTCCTGCTATTTAATATTACTGTGTTTTATCATTATATTCAATTTGGTAATTTTTAGGTAATTTTAAATGTCTGTTTTAACCAAAAACAGATTTTGTTATTTTAGTTTGCTATTAAAGTTTCTGAGTAATTCTTTTTGCTATTAATGTTTTGAACAAAAAATACTTTGATAACTTTAGTTGCATAAATTTTATATAATTTTAGTTTCATAAATACTAGAGGTTTATAAAATATTTTTAGTTGATTCCTTTTGCTATTAGAGTTTTATAAAAGCTTTTTAGCTGATTCTTTTTGCTATTGAAGAATATTATAGTTTTATTTTAGTTGATCATAACAGAATTTTTTAATTAATTATTTTTAGTTCATTAGTTTTTCTATTAGAGTTTCATAAAGGTTTTCTAGTTCATTCTTTTTGCTATTAGTTCATTCTTTGAGCTAAATGACCCTGAAATTGAAAAGCACTTCAAATGAACTCTGAAAAGATTGAAAGTTGGCATGGTATCATCATTACACCCACATAGCATGTTCTAAAAAGTTGAGAGGGTTACGGCAAAAACTGGATGCACTTCATGTACAAAATGGACAATCTCTTTCGAAGTATTAGGGTTTCGGACGAAAACTCATCTGTTAGAAAGGGATTTCATTTTTTTGAACTTATTTGAACTCCAGACTTTTTGTGTGTTCAAAATGCACCATTCAAAGCCACATCATCAATTTTCAACCCTTTCTGACTTCATTTCCTATTTTCATGCATTTACTGATTTTTTTAAGCTAAATGACCCTGAAATTGAAAAGCACTACAAATGAACTCTGAACAGGTTGAAAGTTGGCATGGTATCATCATTTCACCTACATAGCATGTGATAAAAAGTTGAGAGGGTTACGGCAAAAACTGGATGCACTTCGTGTACGAAACGGATAATCTCTTTCGAAGTATCAGTGTTTCGGACGAAAACTCATCTTTTACAAAAGGCATTTAATTTCTTCACATGTAACTGCAATGATATAGTTGTGGAGAGAAAGTCTTCACTTTTTCTTCGCTTGTGTCCTTTGCTTATTGCGCCGTAACCATGGATAATCTTCATCGTTTAACAGGGTGCTTGGGTTAGCCTTGACTTTGAAGGGAGGAATTTCATGAAACTTTTCATAATCTTCAGACATGTCTGTCTTGCCCTCCAATCCCACGATGTCTCTTTTTCCTGAAAGAACTATGTGGCGCTTTGGCTCATCGTATGATGTATTCGTTTCCTTATCTTTTCTTTTTCTCGGTTTGGTAGACATGTCCTTCACATAGAAAACCTGCGCCACATCATTGGCTAGGACGAATGGTTCGTCTGTGTACCCAAGATTGTTGAGATCCACTGTTGTCATTCCGTACTGTGGGTCTACCTGTACCCCGCCTCCTGACAGATTGACCCATTTGCACTGAAACAAAGGGACCTTGAAATCATGTCCATAGTCAAGTTCCCATATGTCCACTATGTAACCATAATATGTGTCCTTTCCCCTCTTGGTTGCTGAATCAAAGCGGACACCGCTGTTTTGGTTGGTGCTCTTTTGATCTTGGGCGATCGTGTAAAATGTATTCCCATTTATCTCGTACCCTTTGTAAGTCAATACAGTCGAAGATGGTCCCCTGGCCAACGAGTACAGCTCATTAGAAACAGTGTTGTCACCCATGAGACGTGTTTGCAACCAACTGCCGAAAGTCCTGATGTGTTCATATGTAATCCAGTCGTCACACTGCTCCGGGTGTTTGGAGCGCAGAATATTCTTGTGTTCATCGACATACGGGGTCACCAAGGTAGAATTCTGTAGAACTGTGTATTGTGCTTGAGACCAAGAATGCCCGTCCCTACATATTATTGAGTCCGCTCCTAGCGTGCCTTTTCCAGTCAGTCTCCCCTCATACCGCGATTGAGGGAGACCAATCTTCTTAAGGTCAGGAATGAAGTCAACACAAAACCCAATGACATCCTCTGTTTGATGGCCCATGGAGATGCTTGCTTCTGGCCTAGCGCGGTTACGAACATATTTCTTTAAGACTCCCATGAACCTCTCAAAGGGGAACATATTGTGTAGAAATACAGGGCCCAGAACGACAATCTCGTCGACTAGATGAACTAGGACGTGCGTCATGATATTGAAGAAAGATGGTGGGAACACCAGCTCGAAACTAACAAGACATTGCACCAAATCACTCCTTAACCTTGACAGGATTTCTGGATCGATCACCTTCTGAGAGATTGCATTGAGGAATGCACATAGCTTCACAATGGCTAATCGAACGTTTTCCGGTAGAAGCCCCCTCAATGCAACCGGAAGCAGTTGCGTCATAATCACGTGGCAGTCATGAGACTTTAGGTTCTGGAACTTTTTCTCTGCCATATTTATTATTCCCTTTATATTCGACGAGAAGCCAGACGGGACCTTCATACTGAGCAGGCATTCAAAGAAGATTTCCTTCTCTTCTTTGGTAAGAGCGTAGCTGGCAGGACCTTCATACTGCTTTGGATGCATGCCGTCTTTTTCATGCACACGTTGCTGTTCCTCCCGTGCCTCCGGTGTATCTTTTGTCTTCCCATACACTCCCAAGAAGCCTAGAAGGTTCACGCAAAGATTCTTCGTCACGTGCATCACGTCGATTGCAGAGCGGACCTCTAGGTCTTTCCAATAGGGTAGGTCCCAAAATATAGATTTCTTCTTCCACATGGGTGCGCGTCCCGCATCGTCAGTCGGAACAGATAGTCCGCCAGGACCCTTTCCAAAGATTACTTGTAAATCATTGACCATATCAAGTATGTGATCACCAGCACGGAGGGCGGGCTTCTTCCGGTGATCTGCCTCACCTTTGAAATGCTTTTATTTCTTTCGACATTGATGGTTGGTCGGAAGAAATCGACGATGCCCCAGGTACACATTCTTCCTGCATTTGTCCAAATATATACTGTCGGTGTCATCTAAACAGTGTGTGCATGCGTGGTATCCCTTGTTTGTCTGTCCTGAAAGGTTACTGAGAGCAGGCCAATCGTTGATGGTTACAAACAGCAACGCATGTAGGTCAAATTCCTCCTGTTTGTGCTCATCCCACACACGTACACCTTCTCCATTCCACAGCTGTAAAAGTTCTTCAACTAATGGCCTTAGGTACACATCAATGTCATTGCCGGGTTGCTTAGGGCCTTGGATGAGCACTGGCATCATAATGAACTTCCGCTTCATGCACAACCAAGGAGGAAGGTTATAGATACATAGAGTCACGGGCCAGGTGCTATGATTGCTGCTCTGCTCCCCAAAAGGATTAATGCCATCTGCACTTAAACCAAACCATACGTTCCTTGCGTCACCTGCAAAGTCCCCCCACCTTCTCTCGATTTTTCTCCACTGCGACCCGTCAGCGGGTGCTCTCAACTTCCCATCTTTCTTACGGTCTTCTTTGTGCCATCGCATCAACTTGGCATGCTCTTTGTTTCTGAACAGACGTTTCAGCCGTGGTATTATAGGAGCATACCACATCACCTTGGCAGGAACCCTCTTCCTGGGGCGCTCGCCCTCAACATCACCAGGGTCATCTCGTATGATCTTATACCGCAATGCACCGCATACCGGGCATGCGTTCAAATCCTCGTACTCACCGCGGTAGAGGATGCAGTCATTAGGGCATGCATGTATCTTCTGCACCTCCAATCCTAGAGGGCATAGAACCTTCTTTGCTTCGTACGTACTGCCGGGCGATTCGTTATCCTTTGGAAGCTTCTTCTTCATTATTTTCAGCAGCGAACTAAATCCCTTGTCAGATACACCATTGTCTGCCTTCCATTGCAGCAATTCCAGTGTGGTACCGAGCTTTCTGTTGTCATCTTCGCAATTTGGGTACAACCCTTTTTTGTGATCCTCTAACATGCGATCGAACTTCAACTTCTCCCTTTCACTTTCGCATTCTCTCTGTGCATCAACAATGACCCGGCGAAGATCATCATCGGGCAAATCGTCTGGTTCCTCTTGATCATCAGCTTCCCCCATTGCAGCACCACCGTATTCAGGGGGCGGGTAGTTGTCATCATCCTCTTCTTCTTCGTTGTCTTCCATCATAACCCCTCTTTCTCCGTGCTTGGTCCAAACATTATAGTGTGGCATAAAACCCTTCTCAAGCAGGTGGAAGTGAAGGGTTTTAGAGTTGGAGAAAGCCTTCGTATTCTCACAGACATTACATGGACAATGCATAAAACCATTCTGCTTGTTTGCCTCGGCCGCTTCGAGAAAATTATGCAGGCCCTTAATATACTCGGAGGTGCGTCGGTCACCGTACATCCATTGCCGGTTCATCTGCGTGCGTTATATAGTTCTTATTATTGAACAACATATAACTCTCTAGAGCATCTAATTAAAACACACAAGTAAGAACTTTTTTCTTTTAGAAAGAAGATAAGAAGAAGAGGCTAACCACGGTGTTGCCGGCGCCGAGATGGGCGCGGGCGATCGACGGCGGTGAGGACGGGGACGGGACATGACGGACCGCCAAACCTAGACAAATCTTGAGGAAAATGGAGCTTGGACAAGGAGCTTCGAGAGGAGAAAGCTTAAGTGTGGCTCGGGCATTTCATCGAACACCTCATGTGCATAGGAGGTGAGCTAGAGCACCACAAAAGCTCTCCCACGGCCGGGCAAAAAAACAGAGCAATGCATTGCTCTGCTCGCGGGCGGGGGCTATATATAGGCCAACCATTGGTCCCGGAGCGAGGCTGGAACAGGGACAAAAGGGGTCACCTTTAGTCCCGGTTCCAGCCACAAACCGGGACCAATGGTTGTGGGCCAGGAGCGAGGCGCATTGGTCCCGGTTCGTGGCTGGAACCGGGACAAAAGGGGTCACCTTTAGTCCCGGTTCCAGCCACAAACCGGGACCAATGGTTGTGGGCCAGGAGCGAGGCGCATTGGTCCCGGTTCGTGTCTAGAACCGGGACAAAAGGGGTCAGACGAACCGGGACCAATGGCCCACGAGGCCCGGCCGGCGCCCTGGCCTCACGAACCGGGACCGATGCCCCCATGGGTCCCGGTTCGTGAGTGAACCGGGACTAATGGGCTTCTCAGGGGTGGACCGATGCCCTGTTTTGTACTAGTGGTGGCTGTCATAGTTTGAGAATATACTATATGCATAGAAGCATGGAAGAAAAACCTAGGAAGCATGGATGCTATGAAGAAATGACATTTACACCTAGGAAGCATGTCAAGAGACTGAAGTCGATTTGTCACATTACTTTATCAATCTTCATTTCGAGCCTACCCTTCATTTTAATCCAAGATTCGCCACTGGACTAGGGTGCATGCAGCCGCCCACAGAGGAGAAAGGAGGGGAGGGGAGAGGGACAGATGGCTTACCGACGGGCGCGAGGGAACGACGGCGGTTTCGGCAATGGGTGCGACGGCGGACGGCGAGGATGGCCTCCCGTGATGGTAACGACGATGACTCCGGCGACGAGCGCGACGGTGATGGTGGATGGCGAGGATGGCCTACCGTGACGGCAACGACGACGTCTCCGGAGATGGTGGGTGCGAGGTAGGGATTTGGGGAAGGGGAGAAAGGGGATCGAGGCCGCACGCTAGGGATTTGGGAACTGGGTAACTCCTCGCACGGGCGAGGGGGTATACGGGCCTGGCCCTGCCATTGGCGGGCGCAACGCAGGGCCCGCCACTGGTAACAAAGATACCATTGGCGGGTGCAACAGACAACCCCGCCATTTAAGTGCCTTACCAGTGGCGGGTGGTTTTGGGTGCCCGCCACTGGTGTTTTTTTTGCATTTTGTTTGTAATCTTATGGTTTTAGTGTTTTAGGGGTAGATTTTTGTTTCCATTTTTTTGTGGGGTTGAAGTTACTCCATAAGAAGAGTCATATGAAGCGTTTGCTAATTTTTGGTTGGTTTGCTACTTTTAGGGCATTAAATGAATTGCTAGCTATTAAAATAAGCAAAATAGTTTTTGATTTAAAAAAAAGATGTAAATGAAGTCTGAAAAAGATAAAACTAGGCATGGTGCAATTATATGACCCCTAGAGGGTGTGGTAAAAATTGGAGAGAGTTACGGAAAAAATCTGATGCACTTCGCGTAGAAATTGAAGAGTCTGCGGGGAAGAATCTGGGTTTCGAAGGGTAATTGTCGGGCTTGAAGAGGAACTCAATTTTTTTCCATCATTTGCCCTTGAAATAATTTCTATGTTTAATATACACCATTGCAAGTTCCATGGTCAAATTTGGGACTATTCTGGGTTAATATGACATATTTAGGGCATTTAATGGACATAAATAAAAATTGAACAACATGTACATTAAAAAATACCAAATATTGGTGAAAACATACCATTTAAGTTCTTGAGTATGTATTTAAGTCATATATGCAAGCAACAACTATGCGTTCATTAATTGGATATGCGACGCGCATGCCTCGAGGCCGTCTTCAGTTTCAAAACAACCTACATCATAGTATTTTCAAATATTATTAAAATTTTAACCACATACTCTACATGTCATGCAATGACACCATGCAAAGTTTCATAGGTTTCTTACAACATTCAAATTTTCTGAAAATTCAAAAACAATTTTACATAATTATAATTAAGTTCATGTGTTTGAATTTTCACATATACCTTATTTATGATTTTTCTTCCAATCTTTCGAAAATTTTAAAAGTACTTACAGTTCAAATTTGAATTATATCCAATTAAAATAAAATTTATTAATAAAATGTCTAAAATATAGCAAATAATAAAACCTACAAAGTTCAAACCATTATTCATACAATACCATGGTCATAAAAAAATAGCACACTAAAATCTTTAAAAAAATGTAGAAAACAAAACTACCTACATATTTAAGCAGTGGCGGGCCACACTAGGTGCTCGCAACTAGTATACCTTCCCCCACGGCTATGTTGGGCAAAATCGGTAGTCAAATTATCAGTGGCGGGTGTCTAGTAGTACCGGCCTGTGCCGCCATAACAAGCAGTGGCGGGCTCGTGTGGCGCGCCCGCCAATGGAATTTTTGGCCCATGGCTAACCTAGGCCTAGATTACCAGTGGCGGGTCCCTGATCCCGCCGGCCACTAATTTGACCCATCCATAAGCAGTTTCCTAGTAGTGCCACCGTGGTGGCCGGCAACCCATTCAACCGTCTGCCGCCGCCGATGCGCTGTTTACCCCCATGGCCACCCCCGCGCCTTCCCCTTCTGCCTTTCTCGATCACCTTCCTCACCAGACGTAACAAAAGAAGAAGAAGAAGGATATATCTATCAAACAGTTAGAGAGAGAGAGAGAGGAAGATAGAGAGAGAGCAAAAGATAGAGGGATCAGGTCACTACCATGGATGTGGAGGGGATGACCTTGGAGGATGGAAGACCGCCGGTGCTTGGAGATGGTGAAGGGTGGGAGCGTCGAGGATAGTGGAGGAGGCAGATGTGGTTGTAGGGTGGTCGAGGACGAGGGAGTTGTAACCTAGGAGCCCATGGCGATGGTGGTGGGAGAGACCAACACTAGAAGGAGGATCAGAGGGTTGGAAGCTGAAGGTTTTGGCGGTCGGGGTGGAGGCAGCCACCATGCCGCCAGCGGTCGTTGCGGCCGTGCAGGCTGCTTGCCCGTAGGCCATCGCCGTAGCCGCCCTCCCTGGTGATGGGTAAAATAGATTCACGAGTAAAATCTGTGTCAAACGAACACCTTTGCATCCGGGCCATGTTAGGATAATCATGACTAGATTTTGTTTTGAATCAGTTGTATTAGTGCGTGCGGCCGGAGCCAGCTGGATGCATGCAAGTCTGTTAGCCCGCATGACCAGGCTGTGGCCGTTGAGAGCCTAACGCTGCGTGGTGGATGTGGCCGTGCATGTAGCTGGCTTAGGGCGCGTGTGTCGCATGAGGTTAGCTAGTTAATCGGGTCTTGCATGCATGCGTGAAGTTAGTTGCCGGGTGTGCCGGTCAGGTCATGTGTGTGTGCATCGGGTATAAAACCCCTTCCCCTGTACTGATTCGTTGCGGTGTGTTGCCGAGCCGAGTTTGAGCTCGAAATAAAAAAAAAACGCCGTTCGTGCGGCGAGGCATTCGTCGCCGGAAAATCTTGTGTCCAGTGCTCCTCATCTTCATCCACCTCCGTACATCCGAGTGTGTGTGAGAGAGAGAGCGCTAGCTAGGGTTCGTCCGGGTGTGTCCCAACAATGGGCATCAGAGCTAAGTTGTCTTGGGCGTCGTTCCCCTTGCCGGAGGCGTGCCGGCGGTGGCGGCGTTCGCTGGCGGCTGCGCGGTGAAGCTCCGGGCCGTGTGTAGGCCTGTGGAGGTGCGCGGCGCTGCGGCTGTCTTGGTGACGTGGAGGCGGAGGTTCGGTTCCGTTACCAGGCGTGATGCGATCAACGGCATGTGTTGCCGGAGCCGGAGAAGATGGCGTATGTAGCCGCAACCGGAGACGAGGAAGACGGCGTTGTGTCACCGGAGACGAAGAAGAAGATGGTCTTGTTCGCGCGGAGATGAGGCATGCAGTGGTGTTCGCGTCCAGGAGGCCGTAGCGGCGGCCATGGCAACGACAACGACGGGGCTGCAACAACTCCGCTGATGGCAAGTCAAGATTAGGGGCAGATTGTTAGGATAATCGTGACTTGATTTTGTTTTGAGTCAGTTGTATTAGTGCGTCCGGCCGGAGCGAGCTGGATGCATGCAAGTCTGTTAACCCGCATGACCAGGCTGTGGCCGTTGAGAGCCTAACGCTGCGTGGTGGATGTGGCCGTGCATGTATAGCTGGCTTAGGGCGTGTGTGTCGCATGAGGTTAGCTAGTTAGTCGGGTCTTGCATGCGTGGGAGTTAGTTGCCGGGTGTGCCGGCCAGGTCATGTGTGTGTGCATCGGGTATAAAACCCCTCCCCCTGTACTGATTCGCTGTGGTGTGTTGCCGAGATGAGTTTGAGCTCGAAAGAAAAAAACGTCGTTCGTGCGGCGAGGCGTTCGTCGCTGGAGAATCTTGTGTCCAGTGCTCCTCATCTTCATCCACCTCTTTACGTCCGAGTGTGAGAGAGAGAGGGAGAGCTGGCTAGGGTTCGTCCGGGTTTGTCCCAACAGGCCAGCCATCATCGATCATCGCAACCTTTGAACCCAAAGCTCTGGCTGGTCCTTGGTGATCCCAAATAACTCTATTTTTCCCCTTTCGTGTCAAAAACCTCACCTACTTCTCGGCTTGGCAATCGATGGCAAAGTTTCTGCTGACTTGATGTAAAAGGCTCCGCTTTTGTAAAGCCAAACATTATTCTTGGTCTTTTGGACACATGTGATCGATTCACCTCTATTTGGTATCATGAATCAATGCATGGCCGGCAGCATCGTGTACGTACTTACATACATCTGTGTTTCAACTGTGTGACAGCAGGAATTATCCGGGGAAAAAGACGCTTCCAGACTCTCTTGTGTTTCAACTGTGCCTGTATGTAGTTTTCTTTTACATGGAGACAAAATATTTGTCTCATCTTATTATTAAGAAGAGTTTGTTGTCCAGTTTTTTTTAAACTCACCTTCATTTAATTGTTGTCCAGTTAGTTTGAGGAAAACCGGAAGAAAACCAAATGTGGAGGTAGTGTTGAAAAGAGAAGGAGATGAAAGTTTATATGGGAAGCTAGTGTCCTAGCTTGTTTGGCTTGTACCCCCCAATATGAATGCCTTGATGGTTTATGAGAGATCGATGTTGGACTGTATGATCATAAGATAGCTAGGCCACATACATGAGTAGTCAATAATGGAGGCGGGAGAGAATGAGATCGAGAGGGCATATATGCCAAAAAAATGTAATATGCAACAAGAGAGGAGGATATACAGACGACCAGACATGTGCATGTGTAGGGTTGGAATTCGAGACAAGCCACTCGTTAGAGCTCATTAAGATAAGGAGTTAGCTCATGTGTGCGTGAGTTTGTTGGGGATTGAAGAGACACCAAGAGAGAGCTGGCTCGTGTCTAGGTTAGGACAGGTGGGCCTTTTATGGGCTGGACTGCATAGAATAGAATAGGCAGGCAATTGAAAATGTGATAATTCCAAATTAGTCAGGTCGGATAATCGGACAATCCAGTGTCCGCGGGATAATGTCTGTTTTTCACCCATAGTCTCAACTTTGCCTCAAAAAAAAAACCCATAGTCTCAACTACACCATTTATTAGTTAAGAAACTGGTAGATGTTTACCCTTTAGTGGTGCCCACTAAAATTTGGTCGTATTTTAAGATAGTTTTTACGGTACCCTAGTACTCCCGTATAGTAGGTGGGCAGTGGCGGAGCCAAGGACTAGAGTTAGAAGGGGCCAAATGAATCAAACTCTTGAAAAGAGGGGCCAAACCAGGTACTACTAAATTTTTTTGTTCACTTTCAAAGATTATTAAGGCCATAAGCAAGCACTTAGTAGATCATGGGGCTAGCCGTGGCCCCTGCCAGTCCACCTGTCTCCAGGTGAGAGTAGCAAACGGATCTGGCCGTCTGTTTTCAAGGGTAACTTGGATTTTTTGTCTTAGCTAACTTCTGACTTTTAACGTGGATAAGAGAGTCCTTGCCATCAGCTTCTTCAGTTGATTCTTCTTGTTCAACTTCAGATGAGGAATCGGCTTTCTTCGCCTTCACCGTAGTGCTTCTTCAAGAGTATGATCTCATGGAGTGAAGCTCTCTCTTTTCTTCAATGATCATCTCATGAGTGTTCAGTCTTCCGAGGGCTTGTGATGGAGTCAAAGACTTGAAATCAGCCCTATCGACTTTTACCCGGTGTCCCTGACAAAACGGCACAATCTGAAAACAAATACCACCGTCTTCCCGTTGACCATTAAGACCTCGTCCCCGGGTGTCAAAAGTTTCCTGAGTGTTGCTAGCACACTCGGTAAAGTTTATCTTTACCCAGTGTCGACGACTCGGTAAACTTGTTTTCCCCCGACGAGTAGTACCCCGAGTGTACTTTACCGCTCGGTAAAGTGTTTACCGAGTGTTTTATGGGCTTTACCGAGTGTTTTGGACACTTGGTAAAAAAAGTGGGACGTATATATATATAAAGAAAGAGTGGGACGTATATAAAAAAAATTGGACGAAAGAGAGGTAAAATGGGAACCTTACGTTCTTTTTAAATAGTAGAGATTTAAATAGTAGAGATGAGAATTAGTAAAGTCACATCTAACTCTAAAACCGTACGATACATGCTCCAAGATTCGTATGTTTTGACTCGTGCGGCGTGGTCATGCCCGCTCGGGCGTTTCGCTTCTGTTTGTTTGTCCATGTGGGCTTTTCCATTTTTCACGTCTGTTGGGCTTCCGTGCGTGCTGCGGTTTCACCTTTGCATGGCCTGCAGGTCCGTGTTGTTTTTTGGGGCTGTCGTGTTGTTTTCTTTCCTTTTTATCCATAGAGGGAAGCAGTTGGGAGCACACGAGGCCTTCTCCTTTATCGGGTTCTCCATTCCCTAATTTTTCTTCACCCTCTGCGTTGTTTGTAGTATGCTTTTTCAAGTACTTTTTTTGCGGGGACTTTTCCAAGTACTTGTACAAAATATACATCCTTATTTTATTTTTATTTTTAATACTTGTACGAAATATACATCCTCATTTCCGAGTTTAAAAGTCCTTGTTTCCGAGTTTAAAAGTCCTTGTTTCCAAAAAAATAAGGATGCTTTAACAAACAAAAGCCCTTGTTTATGATACTTGTACGATATATACACCCTTTTTTTAAAGTCCTTGTTCCCGAGTTTTTTCGAAAAACCCACGTGTTGCCCAATTGCATTTCCACAATCAGGCTTGCTAATTCTCATCTCGATAAGAGTTAACAATGTCTCATCTAACTCATATACCGTTAGATACACGTGTGAAGATTCGTGCTTCTGAGTCGCTCGTTGTTGTTATATCATGCTTTTTGAGTCGCTCGCTGTCGTTATCTCGTGAAGCAGTCAGGCCCGATAGAACTTTTTCTAGTGACCCGTTGTATTTTGGGTTTTATTTTGTGGGTTGTAGCTTTTTTTGGATGGCCACGTTCCCTTTTGTTTGTTTGTTTTGGTTTGACTGGCTAGAATAGACTGTAACTATATTTATTTATTTTGCATACGGACACCATCAGTTTGGGGTATTGGGCTGTTTGGTGAACATTGTTCAAATTTGTGTCGACAATTATTCAAATTTCAGAATATTTTTCAAAATTTATGAAGAGTTTTAATTCTTGAGCATTTATTCAAATTTATTTTTAAAATTTGGCATTTTTTTCAGTTGCAACTTCACCCACAACTTGCAATTGGGACCAATCATTATTTTTTACGTCTCAGGTGCAAGTCTACTATTAACTTGCAACTGGGTCTAACCTTTTAATCTTCTCTAGTTTCAAATTCACCCTCGACTCGCAACTGGGGTTCGGTGTTTCTTTTGTATCGCAACTGGGGCTCGTATTTCTTTTGTATCGCAACTGGGAATGACTCTTTTCTTTTTCATTAGTTGCAAGTCCACTATCAACTTGCAACTGGGCCCGATTTTTTTTTGACTCAGTTGCATGTCCACCATCAACACGCAAATAGGGGCTGACTTTTTTTTGTCCTATTTGCAAGTCAACAATCGACTCGCAATTGGGCCTGACCATTTTTTGCGTCCCAGTTATAAGTTCACCATTCACATGCAACTGGGCTTTTAATCCTTTTTTTTACCCCAGATGCAAGTGCACCCTTAACTCGCAACTAGGCCCATCCTTTTTTGACACAATTGCAAGTCCACAATGGACTCGGAACTGGGCTCGACTTTTTTTTATCCCAGTTGCAAATCCACCACCGAGTCGCAAGTAGGCCGATTTTTTTTGTCTCAGTTGCATGTCTACTATTGACATGCAACTGGGCTCTTTGATCCTTTTTGGCCCCAGTTTGCAAGTCCACCCTTTGACTCACAACTGTGCCCGACTTTCTTTTCATCTCAGTTGCAAGTCAATCGTCGTCTCGCAACTAGGGCTTTTTTTGTCTCAGTTGTAAGTCCATCCTTAACATGCAATTGGTCTCATTTTTTTCCGCCTTAGTTGCAAGTCCATCATCGACTCGCAATTGGGCCCGACCCTTCTTTCATCCCAGTTACAAGTCCACCATTGACATGCAACTGGAACCTTGATCCCTTTTTTGCCCCAGTTGCTAGTACACCCTTTGACTCCCAACTGGGCCTGACTTTTTTTTTCTGCCTCAGTTGCAAGTCCACAATCGACTCGCAACTAGGGCTGATTTTTGTTGTCCCTGTTGCAAGTCAACCATCAACTCACAACCGGGCCCTTGATCCTTTTTTTGTCGCAGTTACAAGTCAACCATCGACTCGCAACTCAGCCCGACTATTTTTTTCGTCCCAGTTGTAAGGCCACCATTGACATGAAACTGGACCCTTTATCCTTTTTTTTGCCCCAGTTGCAAGTCCACTCTTGACTCGTACCTGGGCCCGACATTTTTTTTACCTAATTGCATGTCCACCATCGACTCACAACTTGGCTCGACCCTTTTTTATTCTAGTTGTAAATCCACCATCGGCACGCAATTAGGTCGACCCTTTTTTTGCCCCAGTTTGCAAGACCCCCCCCCCCCCTCGACGAACAACTGGGCCCAACTTTTTTTTCTTCCTCAGTTGCAAGTCCACCATCGACTCACAAATATGGTTGACATTTTTCCAGGTTGCAAGTCAACCATTGACTCGCAACAGGTTGACTTGCAACTAGGCCCGACTATTGTTTTGTCTCAATTGCAAGTCCATCATCGACATGCAACTGTGCTCCTAATCCTTTTTTTCGCCCAACTTCACCCTTGACTCGTAATTTGGTCCGACTTTTTTTCTGCCTTTTTTGAATTTCACGAACAATTTATTGAACTTGTGAACATTTTTTTTCATATTTTGGATCTTTTTTTAATCCGTGAACATTTTTGGAACCCCTGACCATTTGGAACTTGTGATTTTTTTTGTAATCGCCAAATATTGTTTTTAACGCTTAAACATTTTTTAAATTTGTGGACATTTTTTGAAACCATGATCATTTTTCTAAACTCGTGATTTCTTTATATCTGTGAACTTTTTTGAATTTGTGATTTTTTTTGGAACTCGTGAGCATGTTTTCATATTCACGAGCATTTTTTTGAATTTGCGAACAATTGTTGAACTCGTAAACATTTTTTCATATTCTTGACCATTTTCTTACCCCTCGACCATATTTTTAATACTCAAACATTTTGTGGAACCCGCGAACATTTTTTGAACACCTGAACCCTTTTTCATATTCGCCAATATTTTTTGAACTCGTGAACATTTTTTCTCATTAACAGACATTTTTTAACCCGTGAACATTTTTTCATATTATCGACCATTTTTTTAATCCACGAATAACTTTTGAAGTTGTGAACATTGTTTCATATTTGCGAACAATTTTGGAACTTGTGACCATTTTTTGAACTCGTGAACATTATTTCAAGTTCACGACCATTTTTTGCATCCACAAGGAATCACAAATATTTTGGGAACTTGTGAACATTTTTTCAACTCGCAAATATTTTTTGTACTTGCCAAATTCACGGACATTTTTAAATTTAGGGCATAATATTTAAATTCATCAACTTTTATTAAAATATTTACTTGAAAAATACTAGCTTTTTACCCCAAATGCACTTTCATGTTTTGAAAAGAAAAATATATTTAGTGCCCGCGTAGACGCTTTTTTTTTGGGGGACGTACACGTTCTGCGCTTTTTTCTTGAGGTTAGTGCGATATAAAAAACGATCGTGGTTCTTTCATTCGACACAGACACGAGCGCTAGGTATACTAGGGCCTGCCCAGCTAGAACGGCGCTAGTTAAGAGACGTGAGTGACGTTAGCAATCAATAACAACTTAACACTAATGTTAAAAAAAAAATTAGTTGACCACAACACGAGTTGGCTCGTGTGTTGGGCGTGCCTGCATTTAGAGACGTTAGCGATCAAAAACAATAAAGAGGACAACTAGTGCGGGTTGGGCAGTGCTATTTTGTGCTGGACTGGACTAACGACCTAACAAACAAAGGGGCTACAAACAGTTCCTGATGTCATCTTAGATGTGACATAGTTATATCACATTTAGATGAGTCCTATACACACCCTATTTTATAGGATTGTAGGTAGCTGATGAGATGTGGTACTGCATCCGTACAAACTGTATGGTCCAATCTAATCAATCGATTTGTTTACATTTGGTTCTTTAGTTTAGATGTTGTAGCGTACTTGATTATGCCGACGAAGGACAGATGTTAAACCGAAATATTTAATGCTGCAGCAAAAGGACATATAATCTTGCCCACACTGAAAAATCTGGATTAAATTTAACTAATATTTATATACAGTATCAAGTACAAGGGATGTAACCTGGTGCTCAAAAGTTTGGCTATGCCAATGGAGGAGGCTGAAGATTCTGATGTGAGCTTTGTTACAAATTAGCCGCTGAGCAATTCCACAGTTTTTGCTGAAAGAAACTACCTCATTGCCTTCCCTGAGAAAGAGAAGGCAGCCCCTGTTGCCAAAATCAAAGTGGTGGTATGTTTCTTTGTCTTGCTCCATGATTGAATATTTCTCAACAGCTCATACGAAATTATGATGACTGCCTACTTTTTATAGATTTTTTTTAAAGATCACTTTTTATAGCTTTGATGTGCAATGTTAAATGCAGCACTAGTAGAAAACATGCCTTTCGTCCGGAGCATTAGTCCCGGTTGGGTTTTGGACCGGGACTAATATGACCACTAGTCCCGGTTCCAACGGCTAGGCTTTAGTCCCGGTTCATTTGGGCCACCCCTTTAGTCCCGGTTGGTATCACCAACCGGGACTAGAGATGGACCTTTAGTCCCGGTTGGTATCACCAACCGGGACTAAAGATATCACTATATATAGTGCTTCGTCCAGCCAGAGCCCAAGCTCTCCTTTCTCTGTTTTCTCCTTTCTCTCCTCTGTTCTCTTCCCCTTGCTTGAGCTCATCCTCCATTTTTGCCAAGATTTGTCAAGATTTGAGGCACCCCATCTATCCAAGTGTTCACAAAGGTTAGCAACATTGTCCTTTAATCTCTCATTGCTAGATTAGCTCGTGCAATGCTCTATAAGTATAGTGATTTGTGGGTTTTAGTTTGGGAGTAATTATGTGGGAGTTTATTTGATTTATATGCAATTTGAGCTCAAATTAACTTCTTAGTTTGCATATGTGTAGGTGTGGTTTACTTAGTGCCTTCCCGTCCCCGTCCTAACCACCGTCGATCGCCCGCACCGTGCCGTCGCCGGCACCACCTTGGTGAGCCTCTTGTTCTTATCCTTTTTATAAAAAAAATCTTATTTGTATGATTTAGATAGTTACTTGTATAATTTTCTTACTTGTATGATTGTTTGTTATACATAGTGCCATGGTTTTGATATCCGTCCCCGTCAGCCCTTGTCCGGTTTATGATTCGGATGTGGTATATTCTCTTTTATAACTATTTGTTGCATTTCGTGTTTATGACAATTATGCCCATCAAGTTGACATAGATATTTTTATCTAGGA
The DNA here is from genome assembly GCA_039707655.1 of Elymus sibiricus. Lineage (NCBI taxonomy): Eukaryota > Viridiplantae > Streptophyta > Magnoliopsida > Poales > Poaceae > Elymus > Elymus sibiricus. Next base: position 22,659,626 of record CM077666.1, read on the forward strand.
GGTATGTGAACCGGAAATTGCAACCGACCCTCTTGTCGAGAAGTTAAATTTAGTTGAAAAAGAAAACGAGTATTTGAAAGAAAAATTGAAAAGAATTGAAGAACAGAAGATGAAATTGGAGTTGTATGTTGCCGATGTCGTCGATGATCACAAGATCAAGATGGATGCAATGCGCTTGAAGATTAGAAAGATTAGAAAATATGTCGTTAATAAAGAGGCTTGGTATCATTATGTTGTTGGATCAATTATTACCTTAGTTGCGATTTTGATCGCATTTGTTGTTGCATTTAAATGCTTTAGCTAGATAGTTTTATGTTGTTTTATGAGAATAAGTGTGTATGAACTTTATGTATGAACTTGTATTAATTTGGTCTTTTCGGTGTTGTGTAATGAAGATGAGTCGGCAATGGATGTACGATGACCGACGCTCTCCCCAGTTCATTAATGGCGTGCATAGTTTTCTGCGTCCAGCTGAGGCAAACAAGCGGAATGGTTTTATGTGTTGTCCATGTGGTGTCTGTAAGAATGATAGGAATTACTCTAGCTCAAAAGTCATTCACGTCCACCTGTTTACGTCCGGTTTCATGTCCGGCTATAACTGTTGGACCAAGCACGGAGAAAGAGGGGTTCTAATGGAAGAGAATGAAGAAGAAGATGATGATGACAACTATCCTGGGTTCACTGAATACGATGGTACTACAATGGGGGGAAGAGAATGAAGAAGAAGAAGCTGAAGAAGAGGCATCAGATGAGCCCGCTGATGATCTTGGTCGGGCCATTGCTGATGCAAAGAGAAACTGCGAAAGTGAAAAGGAGAAGTTGAAGTTGCAGCGCATGTTAGAGGATCATAAAAAATTGTTGTACCCAAATTGCGAAGATAACAAGAAAAAGCTGGGTACCACACTGGAATTGCTGCAATGGAAGGTAGAGAATGGTGTATCTGACAAGGGATTTGAAAAGTTGCTGAAAATGTTAAAGAAGATGCTTCCAAAGGACAACGAATTGCCCGACAGTACGTACGAAGCAAAGAAGGCTGTCTGCCCTATAGGATTAGAGGTGCAGAAGATACATGCATGCCCTAATGACTGCATCCTCTACCGCGGTGAGGAGTACGAGAATTTGAATGCATGCCCGGTATGCGGTGCATTGCGCTATAAGATCAGCCGCGATGTCCCTGGTGATGGTGTTGAGGGCGAGCGCCCCAGGAAGAGGATTCCTGCCAAGGCGATGTGGTGTGCTCCTATAATACCACGGTTGAAACGTTTGTTCCAAAACAAAGAGCATGCCAAGTTGTTGCGATGGCACAAAGAAGACCGTAAGAAAGACGGGAAGTTGAGAGTACCCGCTGATGGGTCGCAGTGGAGAAAAATCGAGAGAAAGTGGCCGGAGTTTGCAGCTGACGCAAGGAACTTATGGTTTGGTGTAAGTACATATGGCATTAATCCTTTTGGGGAGCAGAGCAGCAATCATAGCACCTGGCCTGTGACTCTATGTATCTATAACCTTCCTCCTTGGTTGTGCATGAAGCGGAAGTTCATTATGATGCCAGTGCTCATCCAAGGCCCTAAGCAACCCGGCAACGACATTGATGTGTACCTAAGGCCATTAGTTGAAGAACTTTTACAGCTGTGGGACATAAAAGGTGTACGTGTGTGGGATGAGCACAAACAGCAGGAATTTGACCTACGAGCGTTGCTGTTTGTAACCATCAATGATTGGCCTGCTCTTAGTAACCTTTCAGGACAGACAAACAAGGGATACCACGCATGCACGCACTGTTTAGATGAGACCGAAAGTATATATTTGGATAAATGTAAGAAGAATGTGTACCTGGGACATCGTCGATTTCTTCCGATCAAGCATCTCTTAAGAAAGAAAGGCAAGCATTTCAAAGGTGAGACAGATCACCGGAAGAAGCCTGACCACCGTACTGGTGATCATATACTTGAAATGGTCAAGGATTTAAAAGTAATCTTTGGAAAGGGTCCTAGCGGACAATCTGTTCTGAATGACGCTGACGGACACGCACCCATGTGGAAGAAGAAATCTATATTTTGGGACCTACCCTATTGGAAAGTTCTAGAGGTCCGCTCTGCAATTGACGTGATGCACATGACGAAGAATCTTTGCGTGAACCTGCTAGGTTTCTTGGGCGTGTATGGGAAGACAAAAGATACACCGAAGGCACGGGAGGACCAGCAACGTATGCACGAAAAAGACGGCATGCATCCAAAGTAGTATCAAGGTCCTGCCAGCTACGCTCTTACCAAAGAAGAGAAGGAAATCTTCTTTGAATGCCTGCTCAGTATGAAGGTCCCGTCTGGCTTCTCGTTGAATATAAAGGGAATAATAAATATGGCAGAGAAAAAAATTCCAAAACCTAAAGTCTCATGACTGCCACGTGATTATGACGCAATTACTTCCGGTTGCATTGAGGGGGCTTCTACCGGAAAATGTTCGATTAGCCATTGTGAAGCTATGTGCATTCCTCAATGCAATTTCCCAGAAGGTAATCGATCCAGAAATCCTACCAAGGTTACAGAATGATTTGGTGCAATGTCTTGTCCGTTTCGAGTTGATGTTCCCATCATCCTTCTTCAATATCATGACGCACGTCCTAGTTCACCTAGTCGAAGAGATTGCCATTCTGGGTCCTGTATTTCTACACAATATGTTCCCCTTTGAGAGATTCATGGGAGTGTTAAAGAAATATGTTCATAACCGTGCTAGGCCAGAAGGAAGCATCTCAGAGGGCCATGAAACAGAGGAGGTTATTGAGTTTTGTGTTGACTTTATTCCTGAACTTAAGCCGATTGGTGTTCCTGAATCGCGGCATCAGGGGAGACTGAGTGGAAAAGGCACGCTAGGAAAGGATTCAGTAATATGTAGGTTCGGGCATTCTTGGGCCTAAGCACACTACACAGTTCTACAAAATTCCACCTTGGTGGCTCCGTATATCGAGGAACACATGGATATTGTACACTCCAAGAACCCGGAGCTGTCTGTCCCCTGGATTAAACGTACACACATGGCGACTTTCGGCGGTTAAACACATCTCATGAATGACGACAGTGTTGGAGATGAGCTGTACTTGTTGGCCAAGTCACCATCTTCGACTATGTTGACTTTCAAAGGGTACGAGATTAATGGGAATACATTTTACACGATTGCCCAAGATAAAAAGAGCACCAACCAAAACAGTGGTGTCTGCTTTGATGCAACAAACACCAATAGGGAAAAGGACACATATTATGGTTACATAGAGGAGATATGGGAACTTGACTATGGACGTGAGTTTAAGGTTCCTTTGTTTCGGTGCAAATGGGTCAATCTGACAGGAGGCGGGGTAAAGGTAGACCCGCAGTACGGAATGACAACAGTGGATCTCAACAATCTTGGGTACACAGACGAACCATTCGTCCTAGCCAATGATGTGGCACAGGTTTTCTATGTGAAGGACATGTCTACCAAACCGAGAAAAAAGAAAGATAAGGAAGCGAATACATCATACGATGAGCCAAAGCACCACATAGTTCTTTCAGGGAAAAGAAACATCGTGGGAGTGGAGGACAAGAAAGACATGTCAGAAGATTATGAAAAGTTTCATGAAATTCCTCCCTTCACAGCGAAGACTGACCCAAGCATCCTGTTAAATGATGAAGATTGTCCATGGTTACGGCGCAAAGGGACACACGCGAAGAAAAAGTTTTATACCCCAAGATCCCACTCTGGGATGTGATCGGCTTCACCGTCATCACTTTCTTCTCAAGTGAGTAGCCGAGATAGGCCAGTTTGTACACGAAGTGCATCCAGTTTTTGCCGTAACCCTCTCAACTTTTTAGCACATGCTATGTGGGTGAAATGATGATACCATGCCAAGTTTCAACCTTTTTAGAGTTCATTTGTAGTGCTTTTCAATTTCATGGTCATTTAGCTCAAAAAAAATCATTAAATGCATGAAAAATAGCAAATGAAGTTAGAAAGGGTTGAAATTTGAGGATGTGGCTTTGAATGGTGCATATTGAATGCACAAAAAGTCTGGAGTTGAAATAAGTTTAAACAAAATGAAATGCCTTTGTAACAGATGAGTTTTCGTCCGAAACCTTGATACTTCGAAGGAGATGGTCCAGTTTGTACGCGGAGTGCATCCAGTTTTTGCCGTAACCCTCTCAACTTTTTAGCACATGCTATGTGGGTGAAATGATGATACCATGCCAAGTTTCAACCTTTTCAGAGTTCATTTGTAGTGCTTTTCAATTTCAAGGTCATTTAGCTCAAAAAAATCATTAAATGCATGAAACATATTAAATGAAGTTAGAAAGGGTTGAAATTTGAGGATGTGGCTTTGAATAGTGCATATTGAATGCACAAAAAGTCTAGAGCTGAAATAATTTTAAAAAATGAAATGCCTTTGTAACAGATGAGTTTTCGTCTGAAACCTTGATACTTCGAAGGAGATGGTCCAGTTTGTACACGAAGTGCATCCAGTTTTTGCCGTAACCCTCTCAACTTTTTAGCACATGCTATGTGGCTGAAATAATTATACCATGCCAAGTTTCAACCTTTTCAGAGTTCATTTGTAGTGCTTTTCAATTTCAGGGTCATTTAGCTCAAAAAAATCATTAAATGCATGAAAAATAGCAAATGAAGTTAGAAAGGGTTGAAATTTGAGGATGTGGCTTTGAATGGTGCATATTGAATGCACAAAAAGTATGGAGTTGAAATAAGTTTAAAAAAATGAAATGCCTTTGTAACAGATGAGTTTTCGTCCGAAACCTTGATACTTCGAAGGAGATGGTCCAGTTTGTACACGAAGTGCATCTAGTTTTTGCCGTAACCCTCTCAACTTTTTAGCACATGCTATGTGGGTGAAATGATGATACCATGCCAAGTTTCAACCTTTTCAGAGTTCATTTGTAGTGCTTTTCAATTTCATGGTCATTTAGCTCAAAAAAATCATTAAATGCATGAAAAATAGCAAATGAAGTTAGAAAGGGTTGAAATTTGAGGATGTGGCTTTGAATGGTGCATATTGAATGCACAAAAAGTCTGGAGTTGAAATAAGTTTAAACAAATTGAAATGCCTTTGTAACAGATGAGTTTTCGTCCGAAACCTTGATACTTCGAAGGAGATGGTCCAGTTTGTACGCGGAGTGCATCCAGTTTTTGCCGTAACCCTCTCAACTTTTTAGCACATTCTATGTGGGTGAAATGATGATACCATGCCAAGTTTCAACCTTTTCAGAGTTCATTTGTAGTGCTTTTCAATTTCAAGGTCATTTAGCTCAAAAAATCATTAAATGCATGAAACATATTAAATGAAGTTAGAAAGGGTTGAAATTTGAGGATGTGGCTTTGAATAGTGCATATTGAATGCACAATAAGTCTAGATCTGAAATAAGTTTAAAAAATGAAATGCCTTTGTAACAGATGAGTTTTCGTCCGAAACCTTGATACTTCGAAGGAGATGGTCCAGTTTGTACACGAAGTGCATCCAGTTTTTGCCGTAACCCTCTCAACTTTTTAGCACATGCTATGTGGCTGAAATAAGGATACCATGCCAAGTTTCAACCTTTTCAGAGTTCATTTGTAGTGCTTTTCAATTTCAGGGTCATTTAGCTCAAAAATATCATTAAATGCATGAAAAATAGCAAATGAAGTTAGAAAGGGTTGAAATTTGAGGATGTGGCTTTGAATGGTGCATATTGAATGCACAAAAAGTATGGAGTTGAAATAAGTTTAAAAAAATGAAATGCCTTTGTAACAGATGAGTTTTCGTCCGAAACCTTGATACTTCGAAGGAGATGGTCCAGTTTGTACGCGGAGTGCATCCAGTTTTTGCCGTAACCCTCTCAACTTTTTAGCACATGCTATGTGGGTGAAATGATGATACCATGCCAAGTTTCAACCTTTTCAGAGTTCATTTGTAGTGCTTTTCAATTTCAAGGTCATTTAGCTCAAAAAATCATTAAATGCATGAAACATATTAAATGAAGTTAGAAAGGGTTGAAATTTGAGGATGTGGCTTTGAATAGTGCATATTGAATGCACAATAAGTCTAGATATGAAATAAGTTTAAAAAATGAAATGCCTTTCTAACAGATGAGTTTTCGTCCGAAACCTTGATACTTCGAAGGAGATGGTCCAGTTTGTACACGAAGTGCATCCAGTTTTTGCCGTAACCCTCTCAACTTTTTAGCACGTGCTATGTGGCTGAAATAAGGATACCATGCCAAGTTTCAACCTTTTCAGAGTTCATTTGTAGTGCTTTTCAATTTCAGGGTCATTTAGCTCAAAAATATCATTAAATGCATGAAAAATAGCAAATGAAGTTAGAAAGGGTTGAAATTTGAGGATGTGGCTTTGAATGGTGCATATTGAATGCACAAAAAGTATGGAGTTGAAATAAGTTTAAAAAAATGAAATGCCTTTGTAACAGATGAGTTTTCGTCCGAAACCTTGATACTTCGAAGGAGATGGTCCAGTTTGTACACGAAGTGCATCTAGTTTTTGCCGTAACCCTCTCAACTTTTTAGCACATGCTATGTGGGTGAAATGTTGATACCATGCCAAGTTACAACCTTTTCAGAGTTCATTTGTAGTGCTTTTCAATTTCATGGTCATTTAGCTCAAAAAAATCATTAAATGCATGAAAAATAGCAAATGAAGTTAGAAAGGGTTGAAATTTGAGTATGTGGCTTTGAATGGTGCATATTGAATGCACAAAAAGTCTGGAGTTGAAATAAGTTTAAACAAAATGAAATGCCTTTGTAACAGATGAGTTTTCGTCCGAAACCTTGATACTTCGAAGGAGATGGTCCAGTTTGTACGCGGAGTGCATCCAGTTTTTGCCGTAACCCTCTCAACTTTTTAGCACATGCTATGTGGGTGAAATGATGATACCATGCCAAGTTTCAACCTTTTCAGAGTTCATTTGTAGTGCTTTTCAATTTCAAGGTCATTTAGCTCAAAAATATCATTAAATGCATGAAACATATTAAATGAAGTTAGAAAGGGTTGAAATTTGAGGATGTGGCTTTGAATAGTGCATATTGAATGCACAAAAAGTCTAGAGCTGAAATAAGTTTAAAAAATGAAATGCCTTTGTAACAGATGAGTTTTCGTCCGAAACCTTGATACTTCGAAGGAGATGGTCCAGTTTGTACACGAAGTGCATCCAGTTTTTGCCGTAACCCTCTCAACTTTTTAGCACATGCTATGTGGCTGAAATAATGATACCATGCCAAGTTTCAACCTTTTCAGAGTTCATTTCTAGTGCTTTTCAATTTCAGGGTCATTTAGCTCAAAAAAATCATTAAATGCATGAAAAATAGCAAATGAAGTTAGAAAGGGTTGAAATTTGAGGATGTGGCTTTGAATGGTGCATATTGAATGCACAAAAAGTATGGAGTTGAAATAAGTTTAAAAAAATGAAATGCCTTTGTAACAGATGACTTTTCGTCCGAAACCTTGATACTTCGAAGGAGATGGTCCAGTTTGTACACGAAGTGCATCTAGTTTTTGCCGTAACCCTCTCAACTTTTTAGCACATGCTATGTGGGTGAAATGATGATACCATGCCAAGTGTCAACCTTTTCAGAGTTCATTTGTAGTGCTTTTCAATTTCATGGTCATTTAGCTCAAAAAAATCATTAAATGCATGAAAAATAGCAAATGAAGTTAGAAAGGGTTGAAATTTGAGGATGTGGCTTTGAATGGTGCATATTGAATGCACAAAAAGTCTGGAGTTGAAATAAGTTTAAACAAAATGAAATGCCTTTGTAACAGATGAGTTTTCGTCCGAAACCTTGATACTTCGAAGGAGATGGTCCAGTTTGTACACGAAGTGCATCCAGTTTTTGCCGTAACCCTCTCAACTTTTTAGCACATGCTATGTGGCTGAAATAATTATACCATGCCAAGTTTCAACCTTTTCAGAGTTCATTTGTAGTGCTTTTCAATTTCAGGGTCATTTAGCTCAAAAAAATCATTAAATGCATGAAAAATAGCAAATGAAGTTAGAAAGGGTTGAAATTTGAGGATGTGGCTTTGAATGGTGCATATTGAATGCACAAAAAGTCTGGAGTTGAAATAAGTTTAAACAAAATGAAATGCCTTTGTAACAGATGAGTTTTCGTCCGAAACCTTGATACTTCGAAGGAGATGGTCCAGTTTGTACGCGGAGTGCATCCAGTTTTTGCCGTAACCCTCTCAACTTTTTAGCACATGCTATGTGGGTGAAATGATGATACCATGCCAAGTTTCAACCTTTTCAGAGTTCATTTGTAGTGCTTTTCAATTTCATGGTCATTTAGCTCAAAAAAATCATTAAATGCATGAAAAATAGCAAATGAAGTTAGAAAGGGTTGAAATTTGAGGATGTGGCTTTGAATGGTGCATATTGAATGCACAAAAAGTCTGGAGTTGAAATAAGTTTAAACAAAATGAAATGCCTTTGTAACAGATGAGTTTTCGTCCGAAACCTTGATACTTCGAAGGAGATGGTCCAGTTTGTACGCGGAGTGCATCCAGTTTTTGCCGTAACCCTCTCAACTTTTTAGCACATGCTATGTGGGTGAAATGATGATACCATGCCAAGTTTCAACCTTTTCAGAGTTCATTTGTAGTGCTTTTCAATTTCAAGGTCATTTAGCTCAAAAAAATCATTAAATGCATGAAACATATTAAATGAAGTTAGAAAGGGTTGAAATTTGAGGATGTGGCTTTGAATAGTGCATATTGAATGCACAAAAAGTCTAGAGCTGAAATAATTTTAAAAAATGAAATGCCTTTGTAACAGATGAGTTTTCGTCTGAAACCTTGATACTTCGAAGGAGATGGTCCAGTTTGTACACGAAGTGCATCCAGTTTTTGCCGTAACCCTCTCAACTTTTTAGCACATGCTATGTGGCTGAAATAATTATACCATGCCAAGTTTCAACCTTTTCAGAGTTCATTTGTAGTGCTTTTCAATTTCAGGGTCATTTAGCTCAAAAAAATCATTAAATGCATGAAAAATAGCAAATGAAGTTAGAAAGGGTTGAAATTTGAGGATGTGGCTTTGAATGGTGCATATTGAATGCACAAAAAGTCTGGAGTTGAAATAAGTTTAAACAAAATGAAATGCCTTTGTAACAGATGAGTTTTCGTCCGAAACCTTGATACTTCGAAGGAGATGGTCCAGTTTGTACGCGGAGTGCATCCAGTTTTTGCCGTAACCCTCTCAACTTTTTAGCACATGCTATGTGGGTGAAATGATGATACCATGCCAAGTTTCAACCTTTTCAGAGTTCATTTGTAGTGCTTTTCAATTTCAAGGTCATTTAGCTCAAAAATATCATTAAATGCATGAAACATATTAAATGAAGTTAGAAAGGGTTGAAATTTGAGGATGTGGCTTTGAATAGTGCATATTGAATGCACAAAAAGTCTAGAGCTGAAATAAGTTTAAAAAATGAAATGCCTTTGTAACAGATGAGTTTTCGTCCGAAACCTTGATACTTCGAAGGAGATGGTCCAGTTTGTACACGAAGTGCATCCAGTTTTTGCCGTAACCCTCTCAACTTTTTAGCACATGCTATGTGGCTGAAATAATGATACCATGCCAAGTTTCAACCTTTTCAGAGTTCATTTCTAGTGCTTTTCAATTTCAGGGTCATTTAGCTCAAAAAAATCATTAAATGCATGAAAAATAGCAAATGAAGTTAGAAAGGGTTGAAATTTGAGGATGTGGCTTTGAATGGTGCATATTGAATGCACAAAAAGTATGGAGTTGAAATAAGTTTAAAAAAATGAAATGCCTTTGTAACAGATGACTTTTCGTCCGAAACCTTGATACTTCGAAGGAGATGGTCCAGTTTGTACACGAAGTGCATCTAGTTTTTGCCGTAACCCTCTCAAATTTTTAGCACATGCTATGTGGGTGAAATGATGATACCATGCCAAGTGTCAACCTTTTCAGAGTTCATTTGTAGTGCTTTTCAATTTCATGGTCATTTAGCTCAAAAAAATCATTAAATGCATGAAAAATAGCAAATGAAGTTAGAAAGGGTTGAAATTTGAGGATGTGGCTTTGAATGGTGCATATTGAATGCACAAAAAGTCTGGAGTTGAAATAAGTTTAAACAAAATGAAATGCCTTTGTAACAGATGAGTTTTCGTCCGAAACCTTGATACTTCGAAGGAGATGGTCCAGTTTGTACACGAAGTGCATCCAGTTTTTGCCGTAACCCTCTCAACTTTTTAGCACATGCTATGTGGCTGAAATAATTATACCATGCCAAGTTTCAACCTTTTCAGAGTTCATTTGTAGTGCTTTTCAATTTCAGGGTCATTTAGCTCAAAAAAATCATTAAATGCATGAAAAATAGCAAATGAAGTTAGAAAGGGTTGAAATTTGAGGATGTGGCTTTGAATGGTGCATATTGAATGCACAAAAAGTCTGGAGTTGAAATAAGTTTAAACAAAATGAAATGCCTTTGTAACAGATGAGTTTTCGTCCGAAACCTTGATACTTCGAAGGAGATGGTCCAGTTTGTACGCGGAGTGCATCCAGTTTTTGCCGTAACCCTCTCAACTTTTTAGCACATGCTATGTGGGTGAAATGATGATACCATGCCAAGTTTCAACCTTTTCAGAGTTCATTTGTAGTGCTTTTCAATTTCATGGTCATTTAGCTCAAAAAAATCATTAAATGCATGAAAAATAGCAAATGAAGTTAGAAAGGGTTGAAATTTGAGGATGTGGCTTTGAATGGTGCATATTGAATGCACAAAAAGTCTGGAGTTGAAATAAGTTTAAACAAAATGAAATGCCTTTGTAACAGATGAGTTTTCGTCCGAAACCTTGATACTTCGAAGGAGATGGTCCAGTTTGTACGCGGAGTGCATCCAGTTTTTGCCGTAACCCTCTCAACTTTTTAGCACATGCTATGTGGGTGAAATGATGATACCATGCCAAGTTTCAACCTTTTCAGAGTTCATTTGTAGTGCTTTTCAATTTCAAGGTCATTTAGCTCAAAAAAATCATTAAATGCATGAAACATATTAAATGAAGTTAGAAAGGGTTGAAATTTGAGGATGTGGCTTTGAATAGTGCATATTGAATGCACAAAAAGTCTAGAGCTGAAATAATTTTAAAAAATGAAATGCCTTTGTAACAGATGAGTTTTCGTCTGAAACCTTGATACTTCGAAGGAGATGGTCCAGTTTGTACACGAAGTGCATCCAGTTTTTGCCGTAACCCTCTCAACTTTTTAGCACATGCTATGTGGCTGAAATAATTATACCATGCCAAGTTTCAACCTTTTCAGAGTTCATTTGTAGTGCTTTTCAATTTCAGGGTCATTTAGCTCAAAAAAATCATTAAATGCATGAAAAATAGCAAATGAAGTTAGAAAGGGTTGAAATTTGAGGATGTGGCTTTGAATGGTGCATATTGAATGCACAAAAAGTATGGAGTTGAAATAAGTTTAAAAAAATGAAATGCCTTTGTAACAGATGAGTTTTCGTCCGAAACCTTGATACGTCGAAGGAGATGGTCCAGTTTGTACACGAAGTGCATCTAGTTTTTGCCGTAACCCTCTCAACTTTTTAGCACATGCTATGTGGGTGAAATGATGATACCATGCCAAGTTTCAACCTTTTCAGAGTTCATTTGTAGTGCTTTTCAATTTCATGGTCATTTAGCTCAAAAAAATCATTAAATGCATGAAAAATAGCAAATGAAGTTAGAAAGGGTTGAAATTTGAGGATGTGGCTTTGAATGGTGCATATTGAATGCACAAAAAGTCTGGAGTTGAAATAAGTTTAAACAAAATGAAATGCCTTTGTAACAGATGAGTTTTCGTCCGAAACCTTGATACTTCGAAGGAGATGGTCCAATTTGTACGCTGAGTGCATCCAGTTTTTGCCGTAACCCTCTCAACTTTTTAGCACATGCTATGTGGGTGAAATGATGATACCATGCCAAGTTTCAACCTTTTCAGAGTTCATTTGTAGTGCTTTTCAATTTCAAGGTCATTTAGCTCAAAAAATCATTAAATGCATGAAACATATTAAATGAAGTTAGAAAGGGTTGAAATTTGAGGATGTGGCTTTGAATAGTGCATATTGAATGCACAATAAGTCTAGATCTGAAATAAGTTTAAAAAATGAAATGCCTTTGTAACAGATGAGTTTTCGTCCGAAACCTTGATACTTCGAAGGAGATGGTCCAGTTTGTACACGAAGTGCATCTAGTTTTTGCCGTAACCCTCTCAACTTTTTAGCACATGCTATGTGGGTGAAATGTTGATACCATGCCAAGTTACAACCTTTTCAGAGTTCATTTGTAGTGCTTTTCAATTTCATGGTCATTTAGCTCAAAAAAATCATTAAATGCATGAAAAATAGCAAATGAAGTTAGAAAGGGTTGAAATTTGAGTATGTGGCTTTGAATGGTGCATATTGAATGCACAAAAAGTCTGGAGTTGAAATAAGTTTAAACAAAATGAAATGCCTTTGTAACAGATGAGTTTTCGTCCGAAACCTTGATACTTCGAAGGAGATGGTCCAGTTTGTACGCGGAGTGCATCCAGTTTTTGCCGTAACCCTCTCAACTTTTTAGCACATGCTATGTGGGTGAAATTATGATACCATGCCAAGTTTCAACCTTTTCAGAGTTCATTTGTAGTGCTTTTCAATTTCAAGGTCATTTAGCTCAAAAATATCATTAAATGCATGAAACATATTAAATGAAGTTAGAAAGGGTTGAAATTTGAGGATGTGGCTTTGAATAGTGCATATTGAATGCACAAAAAGTCTAGAGCTGAAATAAGTTTAAAAAATGAAATGCCTTTGTAACAGATGAGTTTTCGTCCGAAACCTTGATACTTCGAAGGAGATGGTCCAGTTTGTACACGAAGTGCATCCAGTTTTTGCCGTAACCCTCTCAACTTTTTAGCACATGCTATGTGGCTGAAATAATGATACCATGCCAAGTTTCAACCTTTTCAGAGTTCATTTCTAGTGCTTTTCAATTTCAGGGTCATTTAGCTCAAAAAAATCATTAAATGCATGAAAAATAGCAAATGAAGTTAGAAAGGGTTGAAATTTGAGGATGTGGCTTTGAATGGTGCATATTGAATGCACAAAAAGTATGGAGTTGAAATAAGTTTAAAAAAATGAAATGCCTTTGTAACAGATGACTTTTCGTCCGAAACCTTGATACTTCGAAGGAGATGGTCCAGTTTGTACACGAAGTGCATCTAGTTTTTGCCGTAACCCTCTCAACTTTTTAGCACATGCTATGTGGGTGAAATGATGATACCATGCCAAGTTTCAACCTTTTCAGAGTTCATTTGTAGTGCTTTTCAATTTCATGGTCATTTAGCTCAAAAAAATCATTAAATGCATGAAAAATAGCAAATGAAGTTAGAAAGGGTTGAAATTTGAGGATGTGGCTTTGAATGGTGCATATTGAATGCACAAAAAGTCTGGAGTTGAAATAAGTTTAAACAAAATGAAATGCCTTTGTAACAGATGAGTTTTCGTCCGAAACCTTGATACTTCGAAGGAGATGGTCCAGTTTGTACGCGGAGTGCATCCAGTTTTTGCCGTAACCCTCTCAACTTTTTAGCACATGCTATGTGGGTGAAATGATGATACCATGCCAAGTTTCAACCTTTTCAGAGTTCATTTGTAGTGCTTTTCAATTTCAAGGTCATTTAGCTCAAAAAAATCATTAAATGCATGAAACATATTAAATGAAGTTAGAAAGGGTTGAAATTTGAGGATGTGGCTTTGAATAGTGCATATTGAATGCACAAAAAGTCTAGAGCTGAAATAATTTTAAAAAATGAAATGCCTTTGTAACAGATGAGTTTTCGTCTGAAACCTTGATACTTCGAAGGAGATGGTCCAGTTTGTACACGAAGTGCATCCAGTTTTTGCCGTAACCCTCTCAACTTTTTAGCACATGCTATGTGGCTGAAATAATTATACCATGCCAAGTTTCAACCTTTTCAGAGTTCATTTGTAGTGCTTTTCAATTTCAGGGTCATTTAGCTCAAAAAAATCATTAAATGCATGAAAAATAGCAAATGAAGTTAGAAAGGGTTGAAATTTGAGGATGTGGCTTTGAATGGTGCATATTGAATGCACAAAAAGTATGGAGTTGAAATAAGTTTAAAAAAATGAAATGCCTTTGTAACAGATGAGTTTTCGTCCGAAACCTTGATACGTCGAAGGAGATGGTCCAGTTTGTACACGAAGTGCATCTAGTTTTTGCCGTAACCCTCTCAACTTTTTAGCACATGCTATGTGGGTGAAATGATGATACCATGCCAAGTTTCAACCTTTTCAGAGTTCATTTGTAGTGCTTTTCAATTTCATGGTCATTTAGCTCAAAAAAATCATTAAATGCATGAAAAATAGCAAATGAAGTTAGAAAGGGTTGAAATTTGAGGATGTGGCTTTGAATGGTGCATATTGAATGCACAAAAAGTCTGGAGTTGAAATAAGTTTAAACAAAATGAAATGCCTTTGTAACAGATGAGTTTTCGTCCGAAACCTTGATACTTCGAAGGAGATGGTCCAATTTGTACGCTGAGTGCATCCAGTTTTTGCCGTAACCCTCTCAACTTTTTAGCACATGCTATGTGGGTGAAATGATGATACCATGCCAAGTTTCAACCTTTTCAGAGTTCATTTGTAGTGCTTTTCAATTTCAAGGTCATTTAGCTCAAAAAATCATTAAATGCATGAAACATATTAAATGAAGTTAGAAAGGGTTGAAATTTGAGGATGTGGCTTTGAATAGTGCATATTGAATGCACAATAAGTCTAGATCTGAAATAAGTTTAAAAAATGAAATGCCTTTGTAACAGATGAGTTTTCGTCCGAAACCTTGATACTTCGAAGGAGATGGTCCAGTTTGTACACGAAGTGCATCTAGTTTTTGCCGTAACCCTCTCAACTTTTTAGCACATGCTATGTGGGTGAAATGTTGATACCATGCCAAGTTACAACCTTTTCAGAGTTCATTTGTAGTGCTTTTCAATTTCATGGTCATTTAGCTCAAAAAAATCATTAAATGCATGAAAAATAGCAAATGAAGTTAGAAAGGGTTGAAATTTGAGTATGTGGCTTTGAATGGTGCATATTGAATGCACAAAAAGTCTGGAGTTGAAATAAGTTTAAACAAAATGAAATGCCTTTGTAACAGATGAGTTTTCGTCCGAAACCTTGATACTTCGAAGGAGATGGTCCAGTTTGTACGCGGAGTGCATCCAGTTTTTGCCGTAACCCTCTCAACTTTTTAGCACATGCTATGTGGGTGAAATTATGATACCATGCCAAGTTTCAACCTTTTCAGAGTTCATTTGTAGTGCTTTTCAATTTCAAGGTCATTTAGCTCAAAAATATCATTAAATGCATGAAACATATTAAATGAAGTTAGAAAGGGTTGAAATTTGAGGATGTGGCTTTGAATAGTGCATATTGAATGCACAAAAAGTCTAGAGCTGAAATAAGTTTAAAAAATGAAATGCCTTTGTAACAGATGAGTTTTCGTCCGAAACCTTGATACTTCGAAGGAGATGGTCCAGTTTGTACACGAAGTGCATCCAGTTTTTGCCGTAACCCTCTCAACTTTTTAGCACATGCTATGTGGCTGAAATAATGATACCATGCCAAGTTTCAACCTTTTCAGAGTTCATTTCTAGTGCTTTTCAATTTCAGGGTCATTTAGCTCAAAAAAATCATTAAATGCATGAAAAATAGCAAATGAAGTTAGAAAGGGTTGAAATTTGAGGATGTGGCTTTGAATGGTGCATATTGAATGCACAAAAAGTATGGAGTTGAAATAAGTTTAAAAAAATGAAATGCCTTTGTAACAGATGACTTTTCGTCCGAAACCTTGATACTTCGAAGGAGATGGTCCAGTTTGTACACGAAGTGCATCTAGTTTTTGCCGTAACCCTCTCAACTTTTTAGCACATGCTATGTGGGTGAAATGATGATACCATGCCAAGTTTCAACCTTTTCAGAGTTCATTTGTAGTGCTTTTCAATTTCATGGTCATTTAGCTCAAAAAAATCATTAAATGCATGAAAAATAGCAAATGAAGTTAGAAAGGGTTGAAATTTGAGGATGTGGCTTTGAATGGTGCATATTGAATGCACAAAAAGTCTGGAGTTGAAATAAGTTTAAACAAAATGAAATGCCTTTGTAACAGATGAGTTTTCGTCCGAAACCTTGATACTTCGAAGGAGATGGTCCAGTTTGTACACGAAGAGCATCCAGTTTTTGCCGTAACCCTCTCAACTTTTTAGCACATGCTATGTGGATGAAATAATTATACCATGCCAAGTTTCAACCTTTTCAGAGTTCATTTGTAGTGCTTTTCAATTTCAGGGTCATTTAGCTCAAAAAAATCATTAAATGCATGAAAAATAGCAAATGAAGTTAGAAAGGGTTGAAATTTGAGGATGTGGCTTTGAATGGTGCATATTGAATGGACAAAAAGTATGGAGTTGAAATAAGTTTAAAAAAATGAAATGCCTTTGTAACAGATGAGTTTTCGTCCGAAACCTTGATACTTCGAAGGAGATGGTCCAGTTTGTACACGAAGTGCATCTAGTTTTTGCCGTAACCCTCTCAACTTTTGAGCACATGCTATGTGGGTGAAATGATGATACCATGCCAAGTTTCAACCTTTTCAGAGTTCATTTGTAGTGCTTTTCAATTTCATGGTCATTTAGCTCAAAAAAATCATTAAATGCATGAAAAATAGCAAATGAAGTTAGAAAGGGTTGAAATTTGAGGATGTGGCTTTGAATGGTGCATATTGAATGCACAAAAAGTCTGGAGTTGAAATAAGTTTAAACAAAATGAAATGCCTTTGTAGCAGATGAGTTTTCGTCCGAAACCTTGATACTTCGAAGGAGATGGTCCAGTTTGTACGCGGAGTGCATCCAGTTTTTGCCGTAACCCTCTCAACTTTTTAGCACATGCTATGTGGGTGAAATGATGATACCATGCCAAGTTTCAACCTTTTCAGAGTTCATTTGTAGTGCTTTTCAATTTCAAGGTCATTTAGCTCAAAAAATCATTAAATGCATGAAACATATTAAATGAAGTTAGAAAGGGTTGAAATTTGAGGATGTGGCTTTGAATAGTGCATATTGAATGCACAATAAGTCTAGATCTGAAATAAGTTTAAAAAATGAAATGCCTTTGTAACAGATGAGTTTTCGTCCGAAACCTTGATACTTCGAAGGAGATGGTCCAGTTTGTACACGAAGTGCAACCAGTTTTTGCCGTAACCCTCTCAACTTTTTAGCACATGCTATGTGGCTGAAATAATTATACCATGCCAAGTTTCAACCTTTTCAGAGTTCATTTGTAGTGCTTTTCAATTTCAGGGTCATTTAGCTCAAAAAAATCATTAAATGCATGAAAAATAGCAAATGAAGTTAGAAAGGGTTGAAATATGAGGATGTGGCTTTGAATGGTGCATATTGAATGCACAAAAAGTATGGAGTTGAAATAAGTTTAAAAAAATGAAATGCCTTTGTAACAGATGAGTTTTCGTCCGAAACCTTGATACTTCGAAGGAGATGGTCCAGTTTGTACACGAAGTGCATCTAGTTTTTGCCGTAACCCTCTCAACTTTTTAGCACATGCTATGTGGGTGAAATGATGATACCATGCCAAGTTTCAACCTTTTCAGAGTTCATTTGTAGTGCTTTTCAATTTCATGGTCATTTAGCTCAAAAAAATCATTAAATGCATGAAAAATAGCAAATGAAGTTAGAAAGGGTTGAAATTTGAGGATGTGGCTTTGAATGGTGCATATTGAATGCACAAAAAGTCTGGAGTTGAAATAAGTTTAAACAAAATGAAATGCCTTTGTAACAGATGAGTTTTCGTCCGAAACCTTAATACTTCGAAGGAGATGGTCCAGTTTGTACGCGGAGTGCATCCAGTTTTTGCCGTAACCCTCTCAACTTTTTAGCACATGCTATGTGGGTGAAATGATGATACCATGCCAAGTTTCAACCTTTTCAGAGTTCATTTGTAGTGCTTTTCAATTTCAAGGTCATTTAGCTCAAAAAAATCATTAAATGCATGAAACATATTAAATGAAGTTAGAAAGGGTTGAAATTTGAGGATGTGGCATTGAATAGTGCATATTGAATGCACAAAAAGTCTAGAGCTGAAATAATTTAAAAAAATGAAATGCCTTTGTAACAGATGAGTTTTCGTCTGAAACCTTGATACTTCGAAGGAGATGGTCCAGTTTGTACACGAAGTGCATCCAGTTTTTGCCGTAACCCTCTCAACTTTTTAGCACATGCTATGTGGCTGAAATAATTATACCATGCCAAGTTTCAACCTTTTCAGAGTTCATTTGTAGTGCTTTTCAATTTCAGGGTCATTTAGCTCAAAAAAATCATTAAATGCATGAAAAATAGCAAATGAAGTTAGAAAGGGTTGAAATTTGAGGATGTGGCTTTGAATGGTGCATATTGAATGCACAAAAAGTATGGAGTTGAAATAAGTTTAAAAAAATGAAATGCCTTTGTAACAGATGAGTTTTCGTCCGAAACCTTGATACTTCGAAGGAGATGGTCCAGTTTGTACACGAAATGCATCTAGTTTTTGCCGTAACCCTCTCAACTTTTTAGCACATGCTATGTGGGTGAAATGATGATACCATGCCAAGTTTCAACCTTTTCAGAGTTCATTTGTAGTGCTTTTCAATTTCATGGTCATTTAGCTCAAAAAAATCATTAAATGCATGAAAAATAGCAAATGAAGTTAGAAAGGGTTGAAATTTGAGGATGTGGCTTTGAATGGTGCATATTGAATGCACAAAAAGTCTGGAGTTGAAATAAGTTTAAACAAAATGAAATGCCTTTGTAACAGATGAGTTTTCGTCCGAAACCTTGATACTTCGAAGGAGATGGTCCAGTTTGTACGCGGAGTGCATCCAGTTTTTGCCGTAACCCTCTCAACTTTTTAGCACATGCTATGTGGGTGAAATGATGATACCATGCCAAGTTTCAACCTTTTCAGAGTTCATTTGTAGTGCTTTTCAATTTCAAGGTCATTTAGCTCAAAAAATCATTAAATGCATGAAACATATTAAATGAAGTTAGAAAGGGTTGAAATTTGAGGATGTGGCTTTGAATAGTGCATATTGAATGCACAATAAGTCTAGATTTGAAATAAGTTTAAAAAATGAAATGCCTTTGTAACAGATGAGTTTTCGTCCGAAACCTTGATACTTCGAAGGAGATGGTCCAGTTTGTACACGAAGTGCATCCAGTTTTTGCCGTAACCCTCTCAACTTTTTAGCACATGCTATGTGGCTGAAATAAGGATACCATGCCAAGTTTCAACCTTTTCAGAGTTCATTTGTAGTGCTTTTCAATTTCAGGGTCATTTAGCTCAAAAATATCATTAAATGCATGAAAAATAGCAAATGAAGTTAGAAAGGGTTGAAATTTGAGGATGTGGCTTTGAATGGTGCATATTGAATGCACAAAAAGTATGGAGTTGAAATAAGTTTAAAAAAATGAAATGCCTTTGTAACAGATGAGTTTTCGTCCGAAACCTTGATACTTCGAAGGAGATGGTCCAGTTTGTACACGAAGTGCATCTAGTTTTTGCCGTAACCCTCTCAACTTTTTAGCACATGCTATGTGGGTGAAATGTTGATACCATGCCAAGTTACAACCTTTTCAGAGTTCATTTGTAGTGCTTTTCAATTTCATGGTCATTTAGCTCAAAAAAATCATTAAATGCATGAAAAATAGCAAATGAAGTTAGAAAGGGTTGAAATTTGAGTATGTGGCTTTGAATGGTGCATATTGAATGCACAAAAAGTCTGGAGTTGAAATAAGTTTAAACAAAATGAAATGCCTTTGTAACAGATGAGTTTTCGTCCGAAACCTTGATACTTCGAAGGAGATGGTCCAGTTTGTACGCGGAGTGCATCCAGTTTTTGCCGTAACCCTCTCAACTTTTTAGCACATGCTATGTGGGTGAAATGATGATACCATGCCAAGTTTCAACCTTTTCAGAGTTCATTTGTAGTGCTTTTCAATTTCAAGGTCATTTAGCACACAAATATCATTAAATGCATGAAACATATTAAATGAAGTTAGAAAGGGTTGAAATTTGAGGATGTGGCTTTGAATAGTGCATATTGAATGCACAAAAAGTCTAGAGCTGAAATAAGTTTAAAAAATGAAATGCCTTTGTAACAGATGAGTTTTCGTCCGAAACCTTGATACTTCGAAGGAGATGGTCCAGTTTGTACACGAAGTGCATCCAGTTTTTGCCGTAACCCTCTCAACTTTTTAGCACATGCTATGTGGCTGAAATAATGATACCATGCCAAGTTTCAACCTTTTCAGAGTTCATTTCTAGTGCTTTTCAATTTCAGGGTCATTTAGCTCAAAAAAATCATTAAATGCATGAAAAATAGCAAATGAAGTTAGAAAGGGTTGAAATTTGAGGATGTGGCTTTGAATGGTGCATATTGAATGCACAAAAAGTATGGAGTTGAAATAAGTTTAAAAAAATGAAATGCCTTTGTAACAGATGACTTTTCGTCCGAAACCTTGATACTTCGAAGGAGATGGTCCAGTTTGTACACGAAGTGCATCTAGTTTTTGCCGTAACCCTCTCAACTTTTTAGCACATGCTATGTGGGTGAAATGATGATACCATGCCAAGTTTCAACCTTTTCAGAGTTCATTTGTAGTGCTTTTCAATTTCATGGTCATTTAGCTCAAAAAAATCATTAAATGCATGAAAAATAGCAAATGAAGTTAGAAAGGATTGAAATTTGAGGATGTGGCTTTGAATGGTGCATATTGAATGCACAAAAAGTCTGGAGTTGAAATAAGTTTAAACAAAATGAAATGCCTTTGTAACAGATGAGTTTTCGTCCGAAACCTTGATACTTCGAAGGAGATGGTCCAGTTTGTACACGAAGTGCATCCAGTTTTTGCCGTAACCCTCTCAACTTTTTAGCACATGCTATGTGGATGAAATAATTATACCATGCCAAGTTTCAACCTTTTCAGAGTTCATTTGTAGTGCTTTTCAATTTCAGGGTCATTTAGCTCAAAAAAATCATTAAATGCATGAAAAATAGCAAATGAAGTTAGAAAGGGTTGAAATTTGAGGATGTGGCTTTGAATGGTGCATATTGAATGGACAAAAAGTATGGAGTTGAAATAAGTTTAAAAAAATGAAATGCCTTTGTAACAGATGAGTTTTCGTCCGAAACCTTGATACTTCGAAGGAGATGGTCCAGTTTGTACACGAAGTGCATCTAGTTTTTGCCGTAACCCTCTCAACTTTTGAGCACATGCTATGTGGGTGAAATTATGATACCATGCCAAGTTTCAACCTTTTCAGAGTTCATTTGTAGTGCTTTTCAATTTCATGGTCATTTAGCTCAAAAAAATCATTAAATGCATGAAAAATAGCAAATGAAGTTAGAAAGGGTTGAAATTTGAGGATGTGGCTTTGACTGGTGCATATTGAATGCACAAAAAGTCTGGAGTTGAAATAAATTTAAACAAAATGAAATGCCTTTGTAGCAGATGAGTTTTCGTCCGAAACCTTGATACTTCGAAGGAGATGGTCCAGTTTGTACGCGGAGTGCATCCAGTTTTTGCCGTAACCCTCTCAACTTTTTAGCACATGCTATGTGGGTGAAATGATGATACCATGCCAAGTTTCAACCTTTTCAGAGTTCATTTGTAGTGCTTTTCAATTTCAAGGTCATTTAGCTCAAAAAATCATTAAATGCATGAAACATATTAAATGAAGTTAGAAAGGGTTGAAATTTGAGGATGTGGCTTTGAATAGTGCATATTGAATGCACAATAAGTCTAGATCTGAAATAAGTTTAAAAAATGAAATGCCTTTGTAACAGATGAGTTTTCGTCCGAAACCTTGATACTTCGAAGGAGATGGTCCAGTTTGTACACGAAGTGCAACCAGTTTTTGCCGTAACCCTCTCAACTTTTTAGCACATGCTATGTGGCTGAAATAATTATACCATGCCAAGTTTCAACCTTTTCAGAGTTCATTTGTAGTGCTTTTCAATTTCAGGGTCATTTAGCTCAAAAAAATCATTAAATGCATGAAAAATAGCAAATGAAGTTAGAAAGGGTTGAAATTTGAGGATGTGGCTTTGAATGGTGCATATTGAATGCACAAAAAGTATGGAGTTGAAATAAGTTTAAAAAAATGAAATGCCTTTGTAACAGATGAGTTTTCGTCCGAAACCTTGATACTTCGAAGGAGATGGTCCAGTTTCTACACGAAGTGCATCTAGTTTTTGCCGTAACCCTCTCAACTTTTTAGCACATGCTATGTGGGTGAAATGATGATACCATGCCAAGTTTCAACCTTTTCAGAGTTCATTTGTAGTGCTTTTCAATTTCATGGTCATTTAGCTCAAAAAAATCATTAAATGCATGAAAAATAGCAAATGAAGTTAGAAAGGGTTGAAATTTGAGGATGTGGCTTTGAATGGTGCATATTGAATGCACAAAAAGTCTGGAGTTGAAATAAGTTTAAACAAAATGAAATGCCTTTGTAACAGATGAGTTTTCGTCCGAAACCTTAATACTTCGAAGGAGATGGTCCAGTTTGTACGCGGAGTGCATCCAGTTTTTGCCGTAACCCTCTCAACTTTTTAGCACATGCTATGTGGGTGAAATGATGATACCATGCCAAGTTTCAACCTTTTCAGAGTTCATTTGTAGTGCTTTTCAATTTCAAGGTCATTTAGCTCAAAAAAATCATTAAATGCATGAAACATATTAAATGAAGTTAGAAAGGGTTGAAATTTGAGGATATGGCATTGAATAGTGCATATTGAATGCACAAAAAGTCTAGAGCTGAAATAATTTTAAAAAATGAAATGCCTTTGTAACAGATGAGTTTTCGTCTGAAACCTTGATACTTCGAAGGAGATGGTCCAGTTTGTACACGAAGTGCATCCAGTTTTTGCCGTAACCCTCTCAACTTTTTAGCACATGCTATGTGGCTGAAATAATTATACCATGCCAAGTTTCAACCTTTTCAGAGTTCATTTGTAGTGCTTTTCAATTTCAGGGTCATTTAGCTCAAAAAAATCATTAAATGCATGAAAAATAGCAAATGAAGTTAGAAAGGGTTGAAATTTGAGGATGTGGCTTTGAATGGTGCATATTGAATGCACAAAAAGTATGGAGTTGAAATAAGTTTAAAAAAATGAAATGCCTTTGTAACAGATGAGTTTTCGTCCGAAACCTTGATACTTCGAAGGAGATGGTCCAGTTTGTACACGAAGTGCATCTAGTTTTTGCCGTAACCCTCTCAACTTTTTAGCACATGCTATGTGGGTGAAATGATGATACCATGCCAAGTTTCAACCTTTTCAGAGTTCATTTGTAGTGCTTTTCAATTTCATGGTCATTTAGCTCAAAAAAATCATTAAATGCATGAAAAATAGCAAATGAAGTTAGAAAGGGTTGAAATTTGAGGATGTGGCTTTGAATGGTGCATATTGAATGCACAAAAAGTCTGGAGTTGAAATAAGTTTAAACAAAATGAAATGCCTTTGTAACAGATGAGTTTTCGTCCGAAACCTTGATACTTCGAAGGAGATGGTCCAGTTTGTACGCGGAGTGCATCCAGTTTTTGCCGTAACCCTCTCAACTTTTTAGCACATGCTATGTGGGTGAAATGATGATACCATGCCAAGTTTCAACCTTTTCAGAGTTCATTTGTAGTGCTTTTCAATTTCAAGGTCATTTAGCTCAAAAAATCATTAAATGCATGAAACATATTAAATGAAGTTAGAAAGGGTTGAAATTTGAGGATGTGGCTTTGAATAGTGCATATTGAATGCACAATAAGTCTAGATCTGAAATAAGTTTAAAAAATGAAATGCCTTTGTAACAGATGAGTTTTCGTCCGAAACCTTGATACTTCGAAGGAGATGGTCCAGTTTGTACACGAAGTGCATCCAGTTTTTGCCGTAACCCTCTCAACTTTTTAGCACATGCTATGTGGCTGAAATAAGGATACCATGCCAAGTTTCAACCTTTTCAGAGTTCATTTGTAGTGCTTTTCAGTTTCAGGGTCATTTAGCTCAAAAATATCATTAAATGCATGAAAAATAGCAAATGAAGTTAGAAAGGGTTGAAATTTGAGGATGTGGCTTTGAATGGTGCATATTGAATGCACAAAAAGTATGGAGTTGAAATAAGTTTAAAAAAATGAAATGCCTTTGTAACAGATGAGTTTTCGTCCGAAACCTTGATACTTCGAAGGAGATGGTCCAGTTTGTACACGAAGTGCATCTAGTTTTTGCCGTAACCCTCTCAACTTTTTAGCACATGCTATGTGGGTGAAATGTTGATACCATGCCAAGTTACAACCTTTTCAGACTTCATTTGTAGTGCTTTTCAATTTCATGGTCATTTAGCTCAAAAAAATCATTAAATGCATGAAAAATAGCAAATGAAGTTAGAAAGGGTTGAAATTTGAGTATGTGGCTTTGAATGGTGCATATTGAATGCACAAAAAGTCTGGAGTTGAAATAAGTTTAAACAAAATGAAATGCCTTTGTAACAGATGAGTTTTCGTCCGAAACCTTGATACTTCGAAGGAGATGGTCCAGTTTGTACGCGGAGTGCATCCAGTTTTTGCCGTAACCCTCTCAACTTTTTAGCACATGCTATGTGGGTGAAATGATGATACCATGCCAAGTTTCAACCTTTTCAGAGTTCATTTGTAGTGCTTTTCAATTTCAAGGTCATTTAGCTCAAAAATATCATTAAATGCATGAAACATATTAAATGAAGTTAGAAAGGGTTGAAATTTGAGGATGTGGCTTTGAATAGTGCATATTGAATGCACAAAAAGTCTAGAGCTGAAATAAGTTTAAAAAATGAAATGCCTTTGTAACAGATGAGTTTTCGTCCGAAACCTTGATACTTCGAAGGAGATGGTCCAGTTTGTACACGAAGTGCATCCAGTTTTTGCCGTAACCCTCTCAACTTTTTAGCACATGCTATGTGGCTGAAATAATGATACCATGCCAAGTTTCAACCTTTTCAGAGTTCATTTCTAGTGCTTTTCAATTTCAGGGTCATTTAGCTCAAAAAAATCATTAAATGCATGAAAAATAGCAAATGAAGTTAGAAAGGGTTGAAATTTGAGGATGTGGCTTTGAATGGTGCATATTGAATGCACAAAAAGTATGGAGTTGAAATAAGTTTAAAAAAATGAAATGCCTTTGTAACAGATGACTTTTCGTCCGAAACCTTGATACTTCGAAGGAGATGGTCCAGTTTGTACACGAAGTGCATCTAGTTTTTGCCGTAACCCTCTCAACTTTTTAGCACATGCTATGTGGGTGAAATGATGATACCATGCCAAGTTTCAACCTTTTCAGAGTTCATTTGTAGTGCTTTTCAATTTCATGGTCATTTAGCTCAAAAAAATCATTAAATGCATGAAAAATAGCAAATGAAGTTAGAAAGGGTTGAAATTTGAGGATGTGGCTTTGAATGGTGCATATTGAATGCACAAAAAGTCTGGAGTTGAAATAAGTTTAAACAAAATGAAATGCCTTTGTAACAGATGAGTTTTCGTCCGAAACCTTGATACTTCGAAGGAGATGGTCCAGTTTGTACACGAAGTGCATCCAGTTTTTGCCGTAACCCTCTCAACTTTTTAGCACATGCTATGTGGCTGAAATAATTATACCATGCCAAGTTTCAACCTTTTCAGAGTTCATTTGTAGTGCTTTTCAATTTCAGGGTCATTTAGCTCAAAAAAATCATTAAATGCATGAAAAATAGCAAATGAAGTTAGAAAGGGTTGAAATTTGAGGATGTGGCTTTGAATGGTGCATATTGAATGGACAAAAAGTATGGAGTTGAAATAAGTTTAAAAAAATGAAATGCCTTTGTAACAGATGAGTTTTCGTCCGAAACCTTGATACTTCGAAGGAGATGGTCCAGTTTGTACACGAAGTGCATCTAGTTTTTGCCGTAACCCTCTCAACTTTTTAGCACATGCTATGTGGGTGAAATGATGATACCATGCCAAGTTTCAACCTTTTCAGAGTTCATTTGTAGTGCTTTTCAATTTCATGGTCATTTAGCTCAAAAAAATCATTAAATGCATGAAAAATAGCAAATGAAGTTAGAAAGGGTTGAAATTTGAGGATGTGGCTTTGAATGGTGCATATTGAATGCACAAAAAGTCTGGAGTTGAAATAAGTTTAAACAAAATGAAATGCCTTTGTAGCAGATGAGTTTTCGTCCGAAACCTTGATACTTCGAAGGAGATGGTCCAGTTTGTACGCGGAGTGCATCCAGTTTTTGCCGTAACCCTCTCAACTTTTTAGCACATGCTATGTGGGTGAAATGATGATACCATGCCAAGTTTCAACCTTTTCAGAGTTCATTTGTAGTGCTTTTCAATTTCAAGGTCATTTAGCTCAAAAATATCATTAAATGCATGAAACATATTAAATGAAGTTAGAAAGGGTTGAAATTTGAGGATGTGGCTTTGAATAGTGCATATTGAATGCACAAAAAGTCTAGAGCTGAAATAAGTTTAAAAAATGAAATGCCTTTGTAACAGATGAGTTTTCGTCCGAAACCTTGATACTTCGAAGGAGATGGTCCAGTTTGTACACGAAGTGCATCCAGTTTTTGCCGTAACCCTCTCAACTTTTTAGCACATGCTATGTGGCTGAAATAATGATACCATGCCAAGTTTCAACCTTTTCAGAGTTCATTTGTAGTGCTTTTCAATTTCAGGGTCATTTAGCTCAAAAAAATCATTAAATGCATGAAAAATAGCAAATGAAGTTAGAAAGGGTTGAAATCTGAGGATGTGGCTTTGAATGGTGCATATTGAATGCACAAAAAGTATGGAGTTGAAATAAGTGTAAAAAAATGAAATGCCTTTGTAACACATGAGTTTTCGTCCGAAACCTTGATACTTCGAAGGAGATGGTCCAGTTTGTACACGAAGTGCATCTAGTTTTTGCTGTAACCCTCTCAACTTTTTAGCACATGCTATGTGGGTGAAATGATGATACCATGCCAAGTTTCAACCTTTTCAGAGTTCATTTGTAGTGCTTTTCAATTTCATGGTCATTTAGCTCAAAAAAATCATTAAATGCATGAAAAATAGCAAATGAAGTTAGAAAGGGTTGAAATTTGAGGATGTGGCTTTGAATGGTGCATATTGAATGCACAAAAAGTCTGGAGTTGAAATAAGTTTAAACAAAATGAAATGCCTTTGTAGCAGATGAGTTTTCGTCCGAAACCTTGATACTTCGAAGGAGATGGTCCAGTTTGTACGCGGAGTGCATCCAGTTTTTGCCGTAACCCTCTCAACTTTTTAGCACATGCTATGTGGGTGAAATGATGATACCATGCCAAGTTTCAACCTTTTCAGAGTTCATTTGTAGTGCTTTTCAATTTCAAGGTCATTTAGCTCAAAAATATCATTAAATGCATGAAACATATTAAATGAAGTTAGAAAGGGTTGAAATTTGAGGATGTGGCTTTGAATAGTGCATATTGAATGCACAAAAAGTCTAGAGCTGAAATAAGTTTAAAAAATGAAATGCCTTTGTAACAGATGAGTTTTCGTCCGAAACCTTGATACTTCGAAGGAGATGGTCCAGTTTGTACACGAAGTGCATCCAGTTTTTGCCGTAACCCTCTCAACTTTTTAGCACATGCTATGTGGCTGAAATAATGATACCATGCCAAGTTTCAACCTTTTCAGAGTTCATTTGTAGTGCTTTTCAATTTCAGGGTAATTTAGCTCAAAAAATCATTAAATGCATGAAAAATAGCAAATGAAGTTAGAAAGGGTTGAAATCTGAGGATGTGGCTTTGAATGGTGCATATTGAATGCACAAAAAGTATGGAGTTGAAATAAGTTTAAAAAAATGAAATGCCTTTGTAACAGATGAGTTTTCGTCCGAAACCTTGATACTTCGAAGGAGATGGTCCAGTTTGTACACGAAGTGCATCTAGTTTTTGCCGTAACCCTCTCAACTTTTTAGCACATGCTATGTGGGTGAAATGATGATACCATGCCAAGTTTCAACCTTTTCAGAGTTCATTTGTAGTGCTTTTCAATTTCATGGTCATTTAGCTCAAAAAAATCATTAAATGCATGAAAAATAGCAAATGAAGTTAGAAAGGGTTGAAATTTGAGGATGTGGCTTTGAATGGTGCATATTGAATGCACAAAAAGTCTGGAGTTGAAATAAGTTTAAACAAAATGAAATGCCTTTGTAGCAGATGAGTTTTCGTCCGAAACCTTGATACTTCGAAGGAGATGGTCCAGTTTGTACGCGGAGTGCATCCAGTTTTTGCCGTAACCCTCTCAACTTTTTAGCACATGCTATGTGGGTGAAATGATGATACCATGCCAAGTTTCAACCTTTTCAGAGTTCATTTGTAGTGCTTTTCAATTTCAAGGTCATTTAGCTCAAAAATATCATTAAATGCATGAAACATATTAAATGAAGTTAGAAAGGGTTGAAATTTGAGGATGTGGCTTTGAATAGTGCATATTGAATGCACAAAAAGTCTAGAGCTGAAATAAGTTTAAAAAATGAAATGCCTTTGTAACAGATGAGTTTTCGTCCGAAACCTTGATACTTCGAAGGAGATGGTCCAGTTTGTACACGAAGTGCATCCAGTTTTTGCCGTAACCCTCTCAACTTTTTAGCACATGCTATGTGGCTGAAATAATGATACCATGCCAAGTTTCAACCTTTTCAGAGTTCATTTGTAGTGCTTTTCAATTTCAGGGTCATTTAGCTCAAAAAAATCATTAAATGCATGAAAAATAGCAAATGAAGTTAGAAAGGGTTGAAATTTGAGGATGTGGCTTTGAATGGTGCATATTGAATGCACAAAAAGTATGGAGTTGAAATAAGTTTAAGAAAATGAAATGCCTTTGTAACAGATGACTTTTCGTCCGAAACCTTGATACTTCGAAGGAGATGGTCCAGTTTGTACACGAAGTGCATCTAGTTTTTGCCGTAACCCTCTCAACTTTTTAGCACATGCTATGTGGGTGAAATGATGATACCATGCCAAGTTTCAACCTTTTCAGAGTTCATTTGTAGTGCTTTTCAATTTCATGGTCATTTAGCTCAAAAAAATCATTAAATGCATGAAAAATAGCAAATGAAGTTAGAAAGGGTTGAAATTTGAGGATGTGGCTTTGAATGGTGCATATTGAATGCACAAAAAGTCTGGAGTTGAAATAAGTTTAAACAAAATGAAATGCCTTTGTAACAGATGAGTTTTCGTCCGAAACCTTGATACTTCGAAGGAGATGGTCCAGTTTGTACACGAAGTGCATCCAGTTTTTGCCGTAACCCTCTCAACTTTTTAGCACATGCTATGTGGCTGAAATAATTATACCATGCCAAGTTTCAACCTTTTCAGAGTTCATTTGTAGTGCTTTTCAATTTCAGGGTCATTTAGCTCAAAAAAATCATTAAATGCATGAAAAATAGCAAATGAAGTTAGAAAGGGTTGAAATTTGAGGATGTGGCTTTGAATGGTGCATATTGAATGCACAAAAAGTCTGGAGTTGAAATAAGTTTAAACAAAATGAAATGCCTTTGTAGCAGATGAGTTTTCGTCCGAAACCTTGATACTTCGAAGGAGATGGTCCAGTTTGTACGCGGAGTGCATCCAGTTTTTGCCGTAACCCTCTCAACTTTTTAGCACATGCTATGTGGGTGAAATGATGATACCATGCCAAGTTTCAACCTTTTCAGAGTTCATTTGTAGTGCTTTTCAATTTCAAGGTCATTTAGCTCAAAAAATCATTAAATGCATGAAACATATTAAATGAAGTTAGAAAGGGTTGAAATTTGAGGATGTGGCTTTGAATAGTGCATATTGAATGCACAATAAGTCTAGATCTGAAATAAGTTTAAAATATGAAATGCCTTTGTAACAGATGAGTTTTCGTCCGAAACCTTGATACTTCGAAGGAGATGGTCCAGTTTGTACACGAAGTGCATCCAGTTTTTGCCGTAACCCTCTCAACTTTTTAGCACATGCTATGTGGCTGAAATAATGATACCATGCCAAATTTCACCCTTTTCAGAGTTCATTTGTAGTGCTTTTCAATTTCAGGGTCATTTAGCTCAAAAATATCATTAAATGCATGAAAAATAGCAAATGAAGTTAGAAAGGGTTGAAATTTGAGGATGTGGCTTTGAATGGTGCATATTGAATGCAGAAAAAGTATGGAGTTGAAATAAGTTTAAAAAAATGAAATGCCTTTGTAACAGATGAGTTTTCGTCTGAAACCTTGATACTTCGAAGGAGATGGTCCAGTTTGTACACGAAGTGCATCTAGTTTTTGCCGTAACCCTCTCAACTTTTTAGCACATGCTATGTGGGTGAAATGTTGATACCATGCCAAGTTACAACCTTTTCAGAGTTCATTTGTAGTGCTTTTCAATTTCATGGTCATTTAGCTCAAAAAAATCATTAAATGCATGAAAAATAGCAAATGAAGTTAGAAAGGGTTGAAATTTGAGTATGTGGCTTTGAATGGTGCATATTGAATGCACAAAAAGTCTGGAGTTGAAATAAGTTTAAACAAAATGAAATGCCTTTGTAACAGATGAGTTTTCGTCCGAAACCTTGATACTTCGAAGGAGATGGTACAGTTTGTACGCGGAGTGCATCCAGTTTTTTCCGTAACCCTCTCAACTTTTTAGCACATGCTATGTGGGTGAAATGATGATACCATGCCAAGTTTCAACCTTTTCAGAGTTCATTTGTAGTGCTTTTCAATTTCAAGGTCATTTAGCTCAAAAATATCATTAAATGCATGAAACATATTAAATGAAGTTAGAAAGGGTTGAAATTTGAGGATGTGGCTTTGAATAGTGCATATTGAATGCACAAAAAGTCTAGAGCTGAAATAAGTTTAAAAAAAGAAATGCCTTTGTAACAGATGAGTTTTCGTCCGAAACCTTGATACTTCGAAGGAGATGGTCCAGTTTGTACACGAAGTGCATCTAGTTTTTGCCATAACCCTCTCAACTTTTTAGCACATGCTATGTGGGTGAAATGATGATACCATGCCAAGTTTCAACCTTTTCAGAGTTCATTTGTAGTGCTTTTCAATTTCATGGTCATTTAGCTCAAAAAAATCATTAAATGCATGAAAAATAGCAAATGAAGTTAGAAAGGGTTGAAATTTGAGGATGTGGCTTTGAATGGTGCATATTGAATGCACAAAAAGTCTGGAGTTGAAATAAGTTTAAACAAAATGAAATGCCTTTGTAGCAGATGAGTTTTCGTCCGAAACCTTGATACTTCGAAGGAGATGGTCCAGTTTGTACGCGGAGTGCATCCAGTTTTTGCCGTAACCCTCTCAACTTTTAAGCACATGCTATATGGGTGAAATGATGATACCATGCCAAGTTTCAACCTTTTCAGAGTTCATTTGTAGTGCTTTTCAATTTCAAGGTCATTTAGCTCAAAAAATCATTAAATGCATGAAACATATTAAATGAAGTTAGAAAGGGTTGAAATTTGAGGATGTGGCTTTGAATAGTGCATATTGAATGCACAAAAAGTCTAGAGCTGAAATAAGTTTAAAAAATGAAATGCCTTTGTAACAGATGAGTTTTCGTCCGAAACCTTGATACTTCGAAGGAGATGGTCCAGTTTGTACACGAAGTGCATCTAGTTTTTGCCATAACCCTCTCAACTTTTTAGCACATGCTATGTGGGTGAAATGATGATACCATGCCAAGTTTCAACCTTTTCAGAGTTCATTTGTAGTGCTTTTCAATTTCATGGTCATTTAGCTCAAAAAAATCATTAAATGCATGAAAAATAGCAAATGAAGTTAGAAAGGGTTGAAATTTGAGGATGTGGCTTTGAATGGTGCATATTGAATGCACAAAAAGTCTGGAGTTGAAATAAGTTTAAACAAAATGAAATGCCTTTGTAGCAGATGAGTTTTCGTCCGAAACCTTGATACTTCGAAGGAGATGGTCCAGTTTGTACGCGGAGTGCATCCAGTTTTTGCCGTAACCCTCTCAACTTTTAAGCACATGCTATATGGGTGAAATGATGATACCATGCCAAGTTTCAACCTTTTCAGAGTTCATTTGTAGTGCTTTTCAATTTCAAGGTCATTTAGCTCAAAAAATCATTAAATGCATGAAACATATTAAATGAAGTTAGAAAGGGTTGAAATTTGAGGATGTGGCTTTGAATAGTGCATATTGAATGCACAATAAGTCTAGATCTGAA
This sequence comes from Elymus sibiricus, assembly GCA_039707655.1. Taxonomy (NCBI): domain Eukaryota; kingdom Viridiplantae; phylum Streptophyta; class Magnoliopsida; order Poales; family Poaceae; genus Elymus; species Elymus sibiricus. Next base: position 22,691,979 of record CM077666.1, read on the forward strand.
ATAAGTTTAAAAAATGAAATGCCTTTGTAACAGATGAGTTTTCGTCCGAAACCTTGATACTTCGAAGGAGATGGTCCAGTTTGTACACGAAGTGCATCCAGTTTTTGCCGTAACCCTCTCAACTTTTTAGCACATGCTATGTGGCTGAAATAATGATACCATGCCAAGTTTCAACCTTTTCAGAGTTCATTTGTAGTGCTTTTCAATTTCAGGGTCATTTAGCTCAAAAATATCATTAAATGCATGAAAAATAGCAAATGAAGTTAGAAAGGGTTGAAATTTGAGGATGTGGCTTTGAATGGTGCATATTGAATGCACAAAAAGTATGGAGTTGAAATAAGTTTAAAAAAGTGAAATGCCTTTGTAACAGATGAGTTTTCGTCCGAAACCTTGATACTTCGAAGGAGATGGTCCAGTTTGTACAAGAAGTGCATCCAGTTTTTGCCGTAACCCTCTCAACTTTTTAGCACATGCTATGTGGGTGAAATGATGATACCATGCCAAGTTTCAACCTTTTCAGAGTTCATTTGTAGTGCTTTTCAATTTCAAGGTCATTTAGCTCAAAAAATCATTAAATGCATGAAACATATTAAATGAAGTTAGAAAGGGTTGAAATTTGAGGATGTGGCTTTGAATAGTGCATATTGAATGCACAATAAGTCTAGATCTGAAATAAGTTTAAAAAATGAAATGCCTTTGTAACAGATGAGTTTTCGTCCGAAACCTTGATACTTCGAAGGAGATGGTCCAGTTTGTACACGAAGTGCATCCAGTTTTTGCTGTAACCCTCTCATCTTTTTAGCACATGCTATGTGGCTGAAATAATGATACCATGCCAAGTTTCAACCTTTTCAGAGTTCATTTGTAGTGCTTTTCAATTTCAGGGTCATTTAGCTCAAAAATATCATTAAATGCATGAAAAATAGCAAATGAAGTTAGAAAGGGTTGAAATTTGAGGATGTGGCTTTGAATGGTGCATATTGAATGCACAAAAAGTATGGAGTTGAAATAAGTTTAAAAAAATGAAATGCCTTTGTAACAGATGAGTTTTCGTCCGAAACCTTGATACTTCGAAGGAGATGGTCCAGTTTGTACACGAAATGCATCTAGTTTTTGCTGTAATCCTCTCAACTTTTTAGCACATGCTATGTGGGTGAAATGTTGATACCATGCCAAGTTACAACCTTTTCAGAGTTCATTTGTAGTGCTTTTCAATTTCATGGTCATTTAGCTCAAAAAAATCATTAAATGCATGAAAAATAGCAAATGAGGTTAGAAAGGGTTGAAATTTGAGTATGTGGCTTTGAATGGTGCATGTTGAATGCACAAAAAGTCTGGAGTTGAAATAAGTTTAAACAAAATGAAATGCCTTTGTAACAGATGAGTTTTCGTCCGAAACCTTGATACTTCGAAGGAGATGGTCCAGTTTGTACGCGGAGTGCATCCAGTTTTTGCCGTAACCCTCTCAACTTTTTAGCACATGCTATGTGGGTGAAATGATGATACCATGCCAAGTTTCAACCTTTTCAGAGTTCATTTGTAGTGCTTTTCAATTTCAAGGTCATTTAGCTCAAAAAATCATTAAATGCATGAAACATATTAAATGAAGTTAGAAAGGGTTGAAATTTGAGGATGTGGCTTTGAATAGTGCATATTGAATGCACAAAAAGTCTAGAGCTGAAATAAGTTTAAAAAATGAAATGCCTTTGTAACAGATGAGTTTTCGTCCGAAACCTTGATACTTCGAAGGAGATGGTCCAGTTTGTACACGAAGTGCATCCAGTTTTTGCCGTAACCCTCTCAACTTTTTAGCACATGCTATGTGGCTGAAATAATGATACCATGCCAAGTTTCAACCTTTTCAGAGTTCATTTGTAGTGCTTTTCAATTTCAGGGTCATTTAGCTCAAAAAAATCATTAAATGCATGAAAAATAGCAAATGAAGTTAGAAAGGGTTCAAATTTGAGGATGTGGCTTTGAATGGTGCATATTGAATGCACAAAATTATGGAGTTGAAATAAGTTTAAAAAAATGAAATGCCTTTATAACAGATGACTTTTCGTCCGAAACCTTGATACTTCGAAGGAGATGGTCCAGTTTGTACCCGAAGTGCATCTAGTTTTTGCCGTAACCCTCTCAACTTTTTAGCACATGCTATGTGGGTGAAATGATGATACCATGCCAAGTTTCAACCTTTTCAGAGTTCATTTGTAGTGCTTTTCAATTTCATGGTCATTTAGCTCAAAAAAATCATTAAATGCATGAAAAATAGCAAATGAAGTTAGAAAGGGTTGAAATTTGAGGATGTGGCTTTGAATGGTGCATATTGAATGCACAAAAATTCTGGAGTTGAAATAAGTTTAAACAAAATGAAATGCCTTTGTAGCAGATGAGTTTTCGTCCGAAACCTTGATACTTCGAAGGAGATGGTCAAGTTTGTACGCGGAGTGCATCCAGTTTTTGCCGTAACCCTCTCAACTTTTTAGCACATGCTATGTGGGTGAAATGATGATACCATGCCAAGTTTCAACCTTTTCAGAGTTCATTTGTAGTGCTTTTCAATTTCAAGGTCATTTAGCTCAAAAAATCATTAAATGCATGAAACATATTAAATGAAGTTAGAAAGGGTTGAAATTTGAGGATGTGGCTTTGAATAGTGCATATTGAATGCACAATAAGTCTAGATCTGAAATAAGTTTAAAAAATGAAATGCCTTTGTAACAGATGAGTTTTCGTCCGAAACCTTGATACTTCGAAGGAGATGGTCCAGTTTGTACACGAAGTGCATCCAGTTTTTGCTGTAACCCTCTCATCTTTTTAGCACATGCTATGTGGCTGAAATAATGATACCATGCCAAGTTTCAACCTTTTCAGAGTTCATTTGTAGTGCTTTTCAATTTCAGGGTCATTTAGCTCAAAAATATCATTAAATGCATGAAGAATAGCAAATGAAGTTAGAAAGGGTTGAAATTTGAGGATGTGGCTTTGAATGGTGCATATTGAATGCACAAAAAGTATGGAGTTGAAATAAGTTTAAAAAAATGAAATGCCTTTGTAACAGATGAGTTTTCGTCCGAAACCATGATACTTCGAAGGAGATGGTCCAGTTTGTACACGAAGTGCATCTAGTTTTTGCTGTAATCCTCTCAACTTTTTAGCACATGCTATGTGGGTGAAATGTTGATAACATGCCAAGTGACAACCTTTTCAGAGTTCATTTGTAGTGCTTTTCAATTTCATGGTCATTTAGCTCAAAAAAATCATTAAATGCATGAAAAATAGCAAATGAGGTTAGAAAGGGTTGAAATTTGAGTATGTGGCTTTGAATGGTGCATATTGAATGCACAAAAAGTCTGGAGTTGAAATAAGTTTAAACAAAATGAAATGCCTTTGTAACAGATGAGTTTTCGTCCGAAACCTTGATACTTCGAAGGAGATGGTCCAGTTTGTACGCGGTGTGCATCCAGTTTTTGCCGTAACCCTCTCAACTTTTTAGCACATGCTATGTGGGTGAAATGATGATACCATGCCAAGTTTCAACCTTTTCAGAGTTCATTTGTAGTGCTTTTCAATTTCAAGGTCATTTAGCTCAAAAAATCATTAAATGCATGAAACATATTAAATGAAGTTAGAAAGGGTTGAAATTTGAGGATGTGGCTTTGAATAGTGCATATTGAATGCACAAAAAGTCTAGAGCTGAAATAAGTTTAAAAAATGAAATGCCTTTGTAACAGATGAGTTTTCGTCCGAAACCTTGATACTTCGAAGGAGATGGTCCAGTTTGTACACGAAGTGCATCTAGTTTTTGCCATAACCCTCTCAACTTTTTAGCACATGCTATGTGGGTGAAATGATGATACCATGCCAAGTTTCAACCTTTTCAGAGTTCATTTGTAGTGCTTTTCAATTTCATGGTCATTTAGCTCAAAAAAATCATTAAATGCATGAAAAATAGCAAATGAAGTTAGAAAGGGTTGAAATTTGAGGATGTGGCTTTGAATGGTGCATATTGAATGCACAAAAAGTCTGGAGTTGAAATAAGTTTAAACAAAATGAAATGCCTTTGTAGCAGATGAGTTTTCATCCGAAACCTTGATACTTCGAAGGAGATGGTCCAGTTTGTACGCGGAGTGCATCCAGTTTTTGCCGTAACCCTCTCAACTTTTAAGCACATGCTATATGGGTGAAATGATGATACCATGCCAAGTTTCAACCTTTTCAGAGTTCATTTGTAGTGCTTTTCAATTTCAAGGTCATTTAGCTCAAAAAATCATTAAATGCATGAAACATATTAAATGAAGTTAGAAAGGGTTGAAATTTGAGGATGTGGCTTTGAATAGTGCATATTGAATGCACAAAAAGTCTAGAGCTGAAATAAGTTTAAAAAATGAAATGCCTTTGTAACAGATGAGTTTTCGTCCGAAACCTTGATACTTCGAAGGAGATGGTCCAGTTTGTACACGAAGTGCATCTAGTTTTTGCCATAACCCTCTCAACTTTTTAGCACATGCTATGTGGGTGAAATGATGATACCATGCCAAGTTTCAACCTTTTCAGAGTTCATTTGTAGTGCTTTTCAATTTCATGGTCATTTAGCTCAAAAAAATCATTAAATGCATGAAAAATAGCAAATGAAGTTAGAAAGGGTTGAAATTTGAGGATGTGGCTTTGAATGGTGCATATTGAATGCACAAAAAGTCTGGAGTTGAAATAAGTTTAAACAAAATGAAATGCCTTTGTAGCAGATGAGTTTTCGTCCGAAACCTTGATACTTCGAAGGAGATGGTCCAGTTTGTACGCGGAGTGCATCCAGTTTTTGCCGTAACCCTCTCAACTTTTAAGCACATGCTATATGGGTGAAATGATGATACCATGCCAAGTTTCAACCTTTTCAGAGTTCATTTGTAGTGCTTTTCAATTTCAAGGTCATTTAGCTCAAAAAATCATTAAATGCATGAAACATATTAAATAAGGTTAGAAAGGGTTGAAATTTGAGGATGTGGCTTTGAATAGTGCATATTGAATGCACAATAAGTCTAGATCTGAAATAAGTTTAAAAAATGAAATGCCTTTGTAACAGATGAGTTTTCGTCCGAAACCTTGATACTTCGAAGGAGATGGTCCAGTTTGTACACGAAGTGCATCCAGTTTTTGCCGTAACCCTCTCAACTTTTTAGCACATGCTATGTGGCTGAAATAATGATACCATGCCAAGTTTCAACCTTTTCAGAGTTCATTTGTAGTGCTTTTCAATTTCAGGGTCATTTAGCTCAAAAATATCATTAAATGCATGAAAAATAGCAAATGAAGTTAGAAAGGGTTGAAATTTGAGGATGTGGCTTTGAATGGTGCATATTGAATGCACAAAAAGTATGGAGTTGAAATAAGTTTAAAAAAGTGAAATGCCTTTGTAACAGATGAGTTTTCGTCCGAAACCTTGATACTTCGAAGGAGATGGTCCAGTTTGTACAAGAAGTGCATCCAGTTTTTGCCGTAACCCTCTCAACTTTTTAGCACATGCTATGTGGGTGAAATGATGATACCATGCCAAGTTTCAACCTTTTCAGAGTTCATTTGTAGTGCTTTTCAATTTCAAGGTCATTTAGCTCAAAAAATCATTAAATGCATGAAACATATTAAATGAAGTTAGAAAGGGTTGAAATTTGAGGATGTGGCTTTGAATAGTGCATATTGAATGCACAATAAGTCTAGATCTGAAATAAGTTTAAAAAATGAAATGCCTTTGTAACAGATGAGTTTTCGTCCGAAACCTTGATACTTCGAAGGAGATGGTCCAGTTTGTACACGAAGTGCATCCAGTTTTTGCTGTAACCCTCTCATCTTTTTAGCACATGCTATGTGGCTGAAATAATGATACCATGCCAAGTTTCAACCTTTTCAGAGTTCATTTGTAGTGCTTTTCAATTTCAAGGTCATTTAGCTCAAAAAATCATTAAATGCATGAAACATATTAAATGAAGTTAGAAAGGGTTGAAATTTGAGGATGTGGCTTTGAATAGTGCATATTGAATGCACAAAAAGTCTAGAGCTGAAATAAGTTTAAAAAATGAAATGCCTTTGTAACAGATGAGTTTTCGTCCGAAACCTTGATACTTCGAAGGAGATGGTCCAGTTTGTACACGAAGTGCATCCAGTTTTTGCCGTAACCCTCTCAACTTTTTAGCACATGCTATGTGGCTGAAATAATGATACCATGCCAAGTTTCAACCTTTTCAGAGTTCATTTGTAGTGCTTTTCAATTTCAGGGTCATTTAGCTCAAAAAAATCATTAAATGCATGAAAAATAGCAAATGAAGTTAGAAAGGGTTCAAATTTGAGGATGTGGCTTTGAATGGTGCATATTGAATGCACAAAATTATGGAGTTGAAATAAGTTTAAAAAAATGAAATGCCTTTATAACAGATGACTTTTCGTCCGAAACCTTGATACTTCGAAGGAGATGGTCCAGTTTGTACCCGAAGTGCATCTAGTTTTTGCCGTAACCCTCTCAACTTTTTAGCACATGCTATGTGGGTGAAATGATGATACCATGCCAAGTTTCAACCTTTTCAGAGTTCATTTGTAGTGCTTTTCAATTTCATGGTCATTTAGCTCAAAAAAATCATTAAATGCATGAAAAATAGCAAATGAAGTTAGAAAGGGTTGAAATTTGAGGATGTGGCTTTGAATGGTGCATATTGAATGCACAAAAATTCTGGAGTTGAAATAAGTTTAAACAAAATGAAATGCCTTTGTAGCAGATGAGTTTTCGTCCGAAACCTTGATACTTCGAAGGAGATGGTCAAGTTTGTACGCGGAGTGCATCCAGTTTTTGCCGTAACCCTCTCAACTTTTTAGCACATGCTATGTGGGTGAAATGATGATACCATGCCAAGTTTCAACCTTTTCAGAGTTCATTTGTAGTGCTTTTCAATTTCAAGGTCATTTAGCTCAAAAAATCATTAAATGCATGAAACATATTAAATGAAGTTAGAAAGGGTTGAAATTTGAGGATGTGGCTTTGAATAGTGCATATTGAATGCACAATAAGTCTAGATCTGAAATAAGTTTAAAAAATGAAATGCCTTTGTAACAGATGAGTTTTCGTCCGAAACCTTGATACTTCGAAGGAGATGGTCCAGTTTGTACACGAAGTGCATCCAGTTTTTGCTGTAACCCTCTCATCTTTTTAGCACATGCTATGTGGCTGAAATAATGATACCATGCCAAGTTTCAACCTTTTCAGAGTTCATTTGTAGTGCTTTTCAATTTCAGGGTCATTTAGCTCAAAAATATCATTAAATGCATGAAGAATAGCAAATGAAGTTAGAAAGGGTTGAAATTTGAGGATGTGGCTTTGAATGGTGCATATTGAATGCACAAAAAGTATGGAGTTGAAATAAGTTTAAAAAAATGAAATGCCTTTGTAACAGATGAGTTTTCGTCCGAAACCATGATACTTCGAAGGAGATGGTCCAGTTTGTACACGAAGTGCATCTAGTTTTTGCTGTAATCCTCTCAACTTTTTAGCACATGCTATGTGGGTGAAATGTTGATACCATGCCAAGTTACAACCTTTTCAGAGTTCATTTGTAGTGCTTTTCAATTTCATGGTCATTTAGCTCAAAAAAATCATTAAATGCATGAAAAATAGCAAATGAGGTTAGAAAGGGTTGAAATTTGAGTATGTGGCTTTGAATGGTGCATGTTGAATGCACAAAAAGTCTGGAGTTGAAATAAGTTTAAACAAAATGAAATGCCTTTGTAACAGATGAGTTTTCGTCCGAAACCTTGATACTTCGAAGGAGATGGTCCAGTTTGTACGCGGAGTGCATCCAGTTTTTGCCGTAACCCTCTCAACTTTTTAGCACATGCTATGTGGGTGAAATGATGATACCATGCCAAGTTTCAACCTTTTCAGAGTTCATTTGTAGTGCTTTTCAATTTCAAGGTCATTTAGCTCAAAAAATCATTAAATGCATGAAACATATTAAATGAAGTTAGAAAGGGTTGAAATTTGAGGATGTGGCTTTGAATAGTGCATATTGAATGCACAAAAAGTCTAGAGCTGAAATAAGTTTAAAAAATGAAATGCCTTTGTAACAGATGAGTTTTCGTCCGAAACCTTGATACTTCGAAGGAGATGGTCCAGTTTGTACACGAAGTGCATCCAGTTTTTGCCGTAACCCTCTCAACTTTTTAGCACATGCTATGTGGCTGAAATAATGATACCATGCCAAGTTTCAACCTTTTCAGAGTTCATTTGTAGTGCTTTTCAATTTCAGGGTCATTTAGCTCAAAAAAATCATTAAATGCATGAAAAATAGCAAATGAAGTTAGAAAGGGTTCAAATTTGAGGATGTGGCTTTGAATGGTGCATATTGAATGCACAAAATTATGGAGTTGAAATAAGTTTAAAAAAATGAAATGCCTTTATAACAGATGACTTTTCGTCCGAAACCTTGATACTTCGAAGGAGATGGTCCAGTTTGTACCCGAAGTGCATCTAGTTTTTGCCGTAACCCTCTCAACTTTTTAGCACATGCTATGTGGGTGAAATGATGATACCATGCCAAGTTTCAACCTTTTCAGAGTTCATTTGTAGTGCTTTTCAATTTCATGGTCATTTAGCTCAAAAAAATCATTAAATGCATGAAAAATAGCAAATGAAGTTAGAAAGGGTTGAAATTTGAGGATGTGGCTTTGAATGGTGCATATTGAATGCACAAAAATTCTGGAGTTGAAATAAGTTTAAACAAAATGAAATGCCTTTGTAGCAGATGAGTTTTCGTCCGAAACCTTGATACTTCGAAGGAGATGGTCAAGTTTGTACGCGGAGTGCATCCAGTTTTTGCCGTAACCCTCTCAACTTTTTAGCACATGCTATGTGGGTGAAATGATGATACCATGCCAAGTTTCAACCTTTTCAGAGTTCATTTGTAGTGCTTTTCAATTTCAAGGTCATTTAGCTCAAAAAATCATTAAATGCATGAAACATATTAAATGAAGTTAGAAAGGGTTGAAATTTGAGGATGTGGCTTTGAATAGTGCATATTGAATGCACAATAAGTCTAGATCTGAAATAAGTTTAAAAAATGAAATGCCTTTGTAACAGATGAGTTTTCGTCCGAAACCTTGATACTTCGAAGGAGATGGTCCAGTTTGTACACGAAATGCATCTAGTTTTTGCTGTAATCCTCTCAACTTTTTAGCACATGCTATGTGGGTGAAATGTTGATACCATGCCAAGTTACAACCTTTTCAGAGTTCATTTGTAGTGCTTTTCAATTTCATGGTCATTTAGCTCAAAAAAATCATTAAATGCATGAAAAATAGCAAATGAGGTTAGAAAGGGTTGAAATTTGAGTATGTGGCTTTGAATGGTGCATGTTGAATGCACAAAAAGTCTGGAGTTGAAATAAGTTTAAACAAAATGAAATGCCTTTGTAACAGATGAGTTTTCGTCCGAAACCTTGATACTTCGAAGGAGATGGTCCAGTTTGTACGCGGAGTGCATCCAGTTTTTGCCGTAACCCTCTCAACTTTTTAGCACATGCTATGTGGGTGAAATGATGATACCATGCCAAGTTTCAACCTTTTCAGAGTTCATTTGTAGTGCTTTTCAATTTCAAGGTCATTTAGCTCAAAAAATCATTAAATGCATGAAACATATTAAATGAAGTTAGAAAGGGTTGAAATTTGAGGATGTGGCTTTGAATAGTGCATATTGAATGCACAAAAAGTCTAGAGCTGAAATAAGTTTAAAAAATGAAATGCCTTTGTAACAGATGAGTTTTCGTCCGAAACCTTGATACTTCGAAGGAGATGGTCCAGTTTGTACACGAAGTGCATCCAGTTTTTGCCGTAACCCTCTCAACTTTTTAGCACATGCTATGTGGCTGAAATAATGATACCATGCCAAGTTTCAACCTTTTCAGAGTTCATTTGTAGTGCTTTTCAATTTCAGGGTCATTTAGCTCAAAAAAATCATTAAATGCATGAAAAATAGCAAATGAAGTTAGAAAGGGTTCAAATTTGAGGATGTGGCTTTGAATGGTGCATATTGAATGCACAAAATTATGGAGTTGAAATAAGTTTAAAAAAATGAAATGCCTTTATAACAGATGACTTTTCGTCCGAAACCTTGATACTTCGAAGGAGATGGTCCAGTTTGTACCCGAAGTGCATCTAGTTTTTGCCGTAACCCTCTCAACTTTTTAGCACATGCTATGTGGGTGAAATGATGATACCATGCCAAGTTTCAACCTTTTCAGAGTTCATTTGTAGTGCTTTTCAATTTCATGGTCATTTAGCTCAAAAAAATCATTAAATGCATGAAAAATAGCAAATGAAGTTAGAAAGGGTTGAAATTTGAGGATGTGGCTTTGAATGGTGCATATTGAATGCACAAAAATTCTGGAGTTGAAATAAGTTTAAACAAAATGAAATGCCTTTGTAGCAGATGAGTTTTCGTCCGAAACCTTGATACTTCGAAGGAGATGGTCAAGTTTGTACGCGGAGTGCATCCAGTTTTTGCCGTAACCCTCTCAACTTTTTAGCACATGCTATGTGGGTGAAATGATGATACCATGCCAAGTTTCAACCTTTTCAGAGTTCATTTGTAGTGCTTTTCAATTTCAAGGTCATTTAGCTCAAAAAATCATTAAATGCATGAAACATATTAAATGAAGTTAGAAAGGGTTGAAATTTGAGGATGTGGCTTTGAATAGTGCATATTGAATGCACAATAAGTCTAGATCTGAAATAAGTTTAAAAAATGAAATGCCTTTGTAACAGATGAGTTTTCGTCCGAAACCTTGATACTTCGAAGGAGATGGTCCAGTTTGTACACGAAGTGCATCCAGTTTTTGCTGTAACCCTCTCATCTTTTTAGCACATGCTATGTGGCTGAAATAATGATACCATGCCAAGTTTCAACCTTTTCAGAGTTCATTTGTAGTGCTTTTCAATTTCAGGGTCATTTAGCTCAAAAATATCATTAAATGCATGAAGAATAGCAAATGAAGTTAGAAAGGGTTGAAATTTGAGGATGTGGCTTTGAATGGTGCATATTGAATGCACAAAAAGTATGGAGTTGAAATAAGTTTAAAAAAATGAAATGCCTTTGTAACAGATGAGTTTTCGTCCGAAACCATGATACTTCGAAGGAGATGGTCCAGTTTGTACACGAAGTGCATCTAGTTTTTGCTGTAATCCTCTCAACTTTTTAGCACATGCTATGTGGGTGAAATGTTGATAACATGCCAAGTGACAACCTTTTCAGAGTTCATTTGTAGTGCTTTTCAATTTCATGGTCATTTAGCTCAAAAAAATCATTAAATGCATGAAAAATAGCAAATGAGGTTAGAAAGGGTTGAAATTTGAGTATGTGGCTTTGAATGGTGCATATTGAATGCACAAAAAGTCTGGAGTTGAAATAAGTTTAAACAAAATGAAATGCCTTTGTAACAGATGAGTTTTCGTCCGAAACCTTGATACTTCGAAGGAGATGGTCCAGTTTGTACGCGGAGTGCATCCAGTTTTTGCCGTAACCCTCTCAACTTTTTAGCACATGCTATGTGGGTGAAATGATGATACCATGCCAAGTTTCAACCTTTTCAGAGTTCATTTGTAGTGCTTTTCAATTTCAAGGTCATTTAGCTCAAAAAATCATTAAATGCATGAAACATATTAAATGAAGTTAGAAAGGGTTGAAATTTGAGGATGTGGCTTTGAATAGTGCATATTGAATGCACAAAAAGTCTAGAGCTGAAATAAGTTTAAAAAATGAAATGCCTTTGTAACAGATGAGTTTTCGTCCGAAACCTTGATACTTCGAAGGAGATGGTCCAGTTTGTACACGAAGTGCATCCAGTTTTTGCCGTAACCCTCTCAACTTTTTAGCACATGCTATGTGGCTGAAATAATGATACCATGCCAAGTTTCAACCTTTTCAGAGTTCATTTGTAGTGCTTTTCAATTTCAGGGTCATTTAGCTCAAAAAAATCATTAAATGCATGAAAAATAGCAAATGAAGTTAGAAAGGGTTCAAATTTGAGGATGTGGCTTTGAATGGTGCATATTGAATGCACAAAATTATGGAGTTGAAATAAGTTTAAACAAAATGAAATGCCTTTGTAGCAGATGAGTTTTCGTCCGAAACCTTGATACTTCGAAGGAGATGGTCAAGTTTGTACGCGGAGTGCATCCAGTTTTTGCCGTAACCCTCTCAACTTTTTAGCACATGCTATGTGGGTGAAATGATGATACCATGCCAAGTTTCAACCTTTTCAGAGTTCATTTGTAGTGCTTTTCAATTTCAAGGTCATTTAGCTCAAAAAATCATTAAATGCATGAAACATATTAAATGAAGTTAGAAAGGGTTGAAATTTGAGGATGTGGCTTTGAATAGTGCATATTGAATGCACAATAAGTCTAGATCTGAAATAAGTTTAAAAAATGAAATGCCTTTGTAACAGATCAGTTTTCGTCCGAAACCTTGATACTTCGAAGGAGATGGTCCAGTTTGTACACGAAGTGCATCCAGTTTTTGCCGTAACCCTCTCAACTTTTTAGCACATGCTATGTGGCTGAAATAATGATACCATGCCAAGTTTCAACCTTTTCAGAGTTCATTTGTAGTGCTTTTCAATTTCAGGGTCATTTAGCTCAAAAATATCATTAAATGCATGAAAAATAGCAAATGAAGTTAGAAAGGGTTGAAATTTGAGGATGTGGCTTTGAATGGTGCATATTGAATGCACAAAAAGTCTGGAGTTGAAATAAGTTTAAACAAAATGAAATGCCTTTGTAACAGATGAGTTTTCGTCCGAAACCTTGATACTTCGAAGGAGATGGTCCAGTTTGTACGCGGAGTGCATCCAGTTTTTGCCGTAACCCTCTCAACTTTTTAGCACATGCTATGTGGGTGAAATGATGATACCATGCCAAGTTTCAACCTTTTCAGAGTTCATTTGTAGTGCTTTTCAATTTCAGGGTCATTTAGCTTAAAAAAATCATTAAATGCATGAAACATAGCAAATGAAGTTAGAAAGGGTTGAAATTTGAGGATGTGGCTTTGAATAGTGCATATTGAATGCACAAAAAGACTGGAGTTTAAATAAGTTTAAAAAATGAAATGCCTTTGTAACAGATGAGTTTTCGTCCGAAACCTTGATACTTCGAAGGAGATGGTCCAGTTTGTACACGAAGTGCATCCAGTTTTTGCCGTAACCCTCTCAACTATTTAGCACATGCTATGTGGGTGAAATAATGATACCATGCCAAGTTTCAACCTTTTCAGAGTTCATTTGTAGTGCTTTTCCATTTCAGGGTCATTTAGCTCAAAAAAAATCATTAAATGCATGAAAAATAGCAAATGAAGTTAGAAAGGGTTGAAATTTGAGGATGTGGCTTTGAATGGTGCATATTGAATGCACAAAAAGTATGGAGTTGAAATAAGTTTAAAAAAATGAAATGCCTTTGTAACAGATGAGTTTTCGTCCGAAACCTTGATACTTCGAAGGAGATGGTCCAGTTTGTACACGAAGTGCATCCAGTTTTTGCCGTAACCCTCTCAACTTTTTAGCACATGCTATGTGGGTGAAATGATGATACCATGCCAAGTTTCAACCTTTTCAGAGTTCATTTGTAGTGCTTTTCAATTTCAGGGTCATTTAGCTCAAAAAAATCATTAAATGCATGAAAAATAGCAAATGAAATTAGAAAGGGTTAAAATTTGAGGATGTGGCTTTGAATGGTGCATATTGAATGCACAAAAAGTCTGGAGTTGAAATAAGTTTAAAAAAATGAAATGCCTTTGTAACAGATGTGTTTTCGTCCGAAACCTTGATACATCGAAGGAGATGGTCCAGTTTGTACACGAAGTGCATCCAGGTTTTTGCCGTAACCCTCTCAACTTTTTAGCACATGCTATGTGGGTGTAATGATGATACCATGCGAAGTTTCAACCTTTTCAGAGTTCATTTGTAGTGCTTTTCAATTTCAAGGTCATTTAGCTCAAAAAAATCATTAAATGAAGTTAGAAAGTGTTGAAATTTGAGGATGTGGCTTTGAATGATGCATATTGAATGCGCAAAAAGTCTGGAGTTGAAATAAGTTTAAACTAAAGTTATTCACAAACTAGTGATTCACACAAATTTCAAAGAATTCAAATTTAAACTATTCAAATTTGAAAACTACTGGCACTAGCGAATAGTTTATATTTTTTGTGACGTACAGCAAAAAGATTCACTCAAAAACTTTAAATATTGCCTGTTAATTAGTAGAAACAAAAACAGAAAACATGAAAAACACCTTTAGTCCCGGTTGCCACCACCAACCGGGACTAAAGGTCCTTCTCCCGCCCGTAATTTGGACCGCCAAAAACAGACCTTTAGTCCCGGTTGGTGGTGGCAACCCGGACTAAAGGGTAGGACTTTAGTCCCGGTGCGTGGCACCAACCGGGACTAAAGGGTCTTTAGTCCCGGTTGGTGCCACGCACTGGGACTAAAGGCCTCTGGTGTAGGGTAACGCAGCAGAAAACAAAAATTTTCTGACCTACGTACCAGCCCAGGATCACTATGGAGACTACATACAAGGTTTGATCTGTTTCGTTACCGACTCGTAGCGCAGCGGAAGTAGAGTCGATGACGATCGGCGGTGCAGATCCCCGCAGCTAGGATTTACAACCTCCCAACCGCAAGGATGTATACACTCATCCGCCCCCGGACAGCCCTCCGGGAGGCGGTCGGACAGTCCCTCGGACGGTGTCACGGACAGCCCTCCGGGAGGACCATCGAAACTCGGACAGTCACTCGGACAGCCCTTCGGGAGGACCATCGAAACTCAGACAGTCACTCGGACAGCCCTTCGGGAGGACCATCGAAACTCGGACAGTCACTCGGACAGCCCTTCGGGAGGCGCTCTCGAACTAAGACCGAAACTACGATCTCTCTATAGAGTTGCACACATACGGTGTCATCTATCCGGCAGGGCTTCGCCGTCCAGAACTAGTTCCCACCGGAACCCAGACAGCCTTTCGGCTCTACGAAACTATTTCGCTGGGAGGGAGAGAGAAGCCAGAAATGTCATGGCACTTGTATGTGAGAAGGAGTGAGTGTGGAGGCAGCCCCTCCACCTCTATTTATAGGAAATCCAAGGGGTAGGGTTGCTTGGCCTCCAAGCCTTCTAGAAACCTTTTGGGAAAATATCCCAAAAGGTGACTTTTCCATAAATATCCCAAAAAGCACTTTCACTATTCACGACGACATTTTTCAGCGTCTGATCGAACTGAAAATATTCATGTGGGCTTAGAACATTTCCAGTACCCACCAAAATAATTTTCAACGCGAGCCGGAACAATTCCGGTTTAGTGATTTTCATCTGCGAAAAGCATCTGAAGCGGTTTCGGCAGCTCCGGAACATTTCCGGTTTTCATTCCGGAAAATTCCAGAAAGTTTCCAGAATGATTCTGGCACCCTCCAAGAATTATCAGGCATGTGCCGAAACCATTTTGACTTTATGGTGCACTCCGAAACAACTTTTCGGTTTTAGTGATTTTCATCTGTGAAAAGCAACTAAAGCGGTTCCGGCAGTCCGGAACATTTCCGGTTTTTGTCTCTGAAAAATCTCAGAAGTTACCGGAACAATTCTGGTACCTTCCAATAATTTCCAGGCATGTGCCGAAACCAATTTGACTTTATGGAATACCCTGAAACAACTTTTCAGTTTCACCGGAACTATTCCGATATCCTCTCCGGAACATTTCCGTTTCGCCCGAAACTTTTCCGGTGTCCGAAACTTTTTCGGTGATTTTCTCTCAGACTCCCTGTCTAGTATTCAGCAGATAGATGACCCTTAAGCGTGTGACCCTATAGGTTCGGTGAAGCATAGACATGACCCGGAACCCCTTCCGATCAATGATCAACATCGGAGCCGTGGACACCCATATTGACCCCTATACCCACACGAATGAATATTCGAGTGAACCTCCAGTTGCCGTGTGCTATTCCTGTTGCTTCGCGATATGTTACAAATACCCGAGGTGAGACATGTAGGCATCCCCGTGGATCAACAACTTGTCCACTATGCCAGTTACCTCGTTACCGGTATTGTTCTCTTTTCTCGTTCCCGTGTTCCGGCATCCCCGTGATCAAATCACAAAGTGTCTGGCCAGACGATGATGGATACCGTAACACCGAGAGGGCCCAGAGATATCTCTCCATCGTCGGAGGAGCAAATCCCAATCTTGAGCTATCAAGTTACTTGACATACTTTTCCATGAACCCGTAAGCCGCCGTAATAGCCACCCATTTACGGATGACGTTTAACAAACCCCAAAGTTCATGAAGCAAGCATGAAGAAACTCGATACTCTCATGGTCTAAGGAATCATGCAAACATTAACCATCTCTGTGTTATTAACCATTAACTAATGACGAATGTATCTCATAGCATAACATCAATTCGGGTCGATTCAACACAAGTGTTCTACCAACAATTGTGCCCTCAAAATTGCCGGCATAGTCATGCCCATGATCAGGAAAACAGGATCATCATGCAATACTTGAGCCAGTCATAGAGGCTTCACTAGGAATACTTTTTACCGTTTATTATCCCACACGTGCACATGAGTTTCCCTCCAAGCCTCGTTTTATTTGCAGACTCGAGAATCATTGCAGTTATAGCATGGAACATAAACATAATAATGAACAGGGAGATAATCAATAACATTTATTATTGCCTCTAGGGCATATCTCCTACAGACTCCCACTTGCACTAGAGTAAATAATCTAGTCAATGCTAATGCACTTTACACCTATGGCATACTGGTGTAAAATATGCTTCGCATGTGGTATAGCCTGATGTCCAACGGATCTGACGACTTCAGCTCCGTGTGTAACTTTGCATATCCCCGCGTTTTCACGCTTTCACAAAATTCATATTTTGTGTGGACTTGGCTTTGCATATGTGTGAATCATTGGTCGAAACCTGATTCCTCAGACTGAGCTATGGAGCAACTATCTGCAATAGTGTCCCATAGACCAAAGCCATCTTGGAACCATACTAAGTTCATGAATGAACTATATGATTCAACAACTTCTTTGTCACTTCTTAAGCGTCAACATACTTAGCCTTTGTTATAGAATTCGCCACAGTATCTTGTTTGGAACAATTTCCAACTACCGTGCCACCATATTGTGTATTACACAAAACCCTTAACTTAAATCGAAAATCGCATGGAGCATTGATGAAGACTGTATCGATGTAATTACTTACAACGAGTACTTCATAATCTCTGCTTGCGAGAAAACATGTCATCACTACTACTCTAGTACTCAATGACATCTTTCACTGTTGTCCTATGATCAGTACTTTGATCACTTTGGTATCTATACTCGCAACAACTTTGGAGTATTGGACATATCTGGTTGTTTTTACAAACCATGGAATACATGATTAATCCAAACACAAGAGTGTGTGGAATCACCATCATGTATTTTGCTCATCAGTGTTTTGGGACACCGAGTCTTGCAAAAACTCTTTCCATGTAACTTCGGCAAGAATCACTCCTTGACGGTTTTCAATGCTAAAAGGTTTTAGCATCTTGTCAATATGTATTCATAGCTTAGCCCCATTAGGTAAATCTATCTCCATAGATCATCATGCCTAATATTGAGGCTATTTAGCCTAAGCACTTCATCGAAAAACTATTTTCAAATGAAGTCCTAATTCGTGTCAAGAAATATATTTCCAATTAACAATGTGTCAAGTACACAAGGTTTCTAGAAATATTATTATGCTCCCACTTACTTTCTTGAATCACAAGCATCTTCGATACCCATTTGATGAAGTCAAACCCCATTGACCATTCCATCAAAAACGAAGATTCCAACTCCACTTTGCTCTCTTCTGTCCATCGCTGGAACTCTGAAGTTTGCATACTTACTAGCATCCTCTGGATCGACAAATTACTTTGGACTGTATCACATACAAGTCCTAGGTTTCATTTCCATCAGATGGAAATCCTTTTGTCATCCATGTTTCATATCTCATGATTGAAATATGTATTAATTGCAAGTTCAACCCGAACCGACTTCAAGCATCGCTATGGTGAGACAATCACATCGTAGTCAACTCCTTGAACTTGTTATTGCAACAAGTCGAGCTTCATGGATAAAACATTTTATCCGTATCAGTTTTTAGTTCCATAAATATTTGTTAGACTCTAAGTCTTCCGAAAGGTGTATCAAGATTTTAATCTCGAATCACATATATGGGAACTATCTCGGATTGTATTGGCATTTAGCCAATTCCGGAGTCAGGGCCCATCAACGCTTCCTTGTGTATCGTAGGTATACTGTTGTCTAACAACAATATCTCGTATGCGCACCTGAGAGGTTTGCACGAGTTTTTCCTACGCGGTTCAGCTGCAAGTTCGATTGAAGTCCATACATTTTATTGTAGAGACTTCCGTATCAGTCGCAGTAGGAAACTCCGGAATCACTTCCAAGGTTTCTTTCCTTTGACCTGATGACGAAGATACTGGTTATCTCGTCGAGTTGCACTGTCCTCCCACTCACCTTTTGTAAGAACTATTCTCTTTAAAAGCATACCGTTTCGTGGCAAAATCCTTTGCCTCGGTATAGTGGTGGGGGAATACCCAATGACTTGGGATAACCTACAAAGTAGCACTTGTCTGATTTGGAATAGGTTTGTAACCTTTTACACAAGCCCCATATTCCAAATGTTAAGAAAAGATATAACATGGTTGGGCGTACCATACCATGGCGTCATTTCAACAGACCCGATGGAGCTCTTTTCAGTGTAAAAGCCGCAGTCTCTAAAGCATCACTTTAAAAGGGATAATGGCAAATTTATTTATGTCATCTTTGATCTTACCATGTCATGAATGGTTCGATTACATCTTCACGGACTTTCCACTTGCAATGGTGTTCCGGGAGGTGCAAGTTATGAAACCCCTTTCACAACTCATCAGACATTCGCTAAACTTGTAACTCAAATATTCCTTTCTGCAATCGAATTGTAGAAACATAATTTTCTTGTTACAACAACTTCTACTTCATTTTTGAAAACCTTATGAATGAATTCAAAAGATCCAAACTTACGTCTCAACAAGTATATATCCATATATCTACTTGAGTCATTTTTCTGAAGATAGATGAAACCACTACTTGCAACAACATTTATTGGACTACACACATCATAATGTATGATCACCAATATGTTCTTTGCTCGTTCCTTACGGCCTGTGGACGGTATTTCAGTCACTTCACTTTTCAGAGGAAAGTTGCAAGTGTCAGATGATTCAAAATCAAACGACTTCAAAATCCATCATAATGGAATTTTCCATGCGGGTTTCTCCAATATGACCAAATGCAGTGCCACACTTGTGTGGTATTCTTTTAGTCTTGCGACATTTAGCGTCAGTGTTATGGATGTATCATATTTCCATCAATATTCATAACATACATCCCATCTTGGATGGAAGCATGGCCCTTCATGTTATTCATAATACTGAACAACAATTGTTCTTTTATGAACAACCTTTTTGCAACAAACATTGTGCACTGGGTTAGAGTGTATGAAACTCTAAAATGAATTATGAAAGTAAACCCAGAGGTAATGTATTATTATCAATATTCATAACATACGTCTCATTCATAATGAAAGTATGGCCCTTATGTTATTCACAACACCGAACATCAGAAGTTCTCTTATGAACAACCTTCATGCAAGATACCTTATGCAAAGGGCTAGAGTGTGAAACTCTAAAATGAATTATGAAAGTAAATACATAGGGAATACACCGATGGAAGGCATAGTAACATTTACTATGTTCCCTGCGTGTATCTAAATCTCATTCCTGGCTAGTCTTTCAGGCCATAGTAGTTCTTACATCGAGTTGCAACAGAATGCAATCGAGCGGGTATCTTTGTGATTAACTCACAATACCCAAGAATTAGTGATTAACATGTTTAACCATAATTCCCAAGAACTATATCTCTGACCAGCCTTCTATACATCAAAAAACTTGTATGACATTCATACATGAGCTGGATATTCCAGTCTTCTTTCCTTTTGCCTTTATACTTCTAACAGTTCAACTTCTAGTATTTCTCCTACTCTCAGAAGAAGCATCCAACTTAAGAGTGGCGTTAGCCCCGGACTTCCTAGGCGTGAAAGTTTCACTAACACCCTTCCGGAAACTTCCTTTCTCTTTAAGTTGTTGTTTTATTCACCATCATCATACGACAGGCGTTCTTCTGGATCCCTCTCTTATCAGTCTAATGCATAGTAAACTCCTTTACTAACAGTTTGCAAACAAACATTGCTTTGGATATCTCATATCTTTTAGCCTTTGTCTGTCTCTGAAAATGATTTTCAGATTCCATGAATATCACATAACTATCCAAACTTTCGAAGTTTGGGTCTCATGAAAGCAAACGTATTGCACTTGACTGAAACCGAATTCTAGCTTTTGGATCGAAGGACGAGAGTCACATGATCCATAGCATTAGCGGGAGAATACCGAAAGTATGCGATAGGACAAAGTCCTTCTCGGCACTATTGAGGACAATCCTCACATTACGTTACCAACCGTAAAGTTTTAACCAGATATTTAACAGCTATTCAATTTTAATAGGGAAGGTGGAAACGCGAGCCATTATTCTACAACTATTATGCAAACCACACTTACACAGTGTTCAAAATTAATTGCACTGAGAATTAAACAAGTTAATTCAACAGTGCGCTCCCACTCAAATCAATATCTCTCATAATTGATTATGAATGATTCAAGACACGAATTTCAATTCAACGCCATTGATGGTGAGCATCACTGATGACGAGAACTTCAATCGTTAGGCAAACTTGCCGATCACGTCTCTATGTGACTCTTGTTCATCTTTCGATGCGTGTGTTCCGAGCTCATGACTTTCATGCCTGAACGTCAAGACAACCAAGTGATCTCGCTACGAGGTCTTAACTCACCCGCCTCACACATCCCTAATCGTTCGTACCCATGTCAGCATGGCGCACCCCGAAAAGTTAGGTGACGTGACGGTGCTACACTTGGGAGAACACTAACTACTTGATATTTTTGTGAGAGATCACCCTAATAAAAAGCGACTACCGCGCAATCAAGAAGGGTGCATCATAAGGGATAAACATCTCAGGCAATTCATAATAGCAAGATATGGTATAGCCCTTTCTGACGGAGAAGTCTTTCATTTCTTCGTCTTCGGCATTCGCGTCGGTGTTCACCTTCGCGAAGATTGCCACCACCTAGTCGATGCACCAGATAATATTGCTATCTCTATAGCTAATAAAATAAGTGCATTACATAAGGTTGACACGCAGGTCATTAAAGTGCAATCATATGGCTCCAGCCATCATGCCGAATCATGACACGCAGGTCATGTTAATCAATTTACATCATATAGCCATCTCATACATAATCAAATTATTATGAACCCTGCTATACCACATCACATGCATATGCAAACCATCCTGCAAAACTAAGTTAGACGCCTCTAATCGGTTCATGCAAAATTTTATTTTACGTGGCTTCTAAGGTTTCGACACAAACCGAAGCTACCAACGTCCATCATCAAGCATGATAATCCAAGTCGCTAGATTAACATTGCGGGGTGTATGAAACACGAGATAATAAAATCTCGAGCCCCATACTAAACTTCGTCATACGCGTGACCCCCGTGCAGATCATATCTGCATTGCCCTTTCATCTGCGAAATTTCATCTTTCTTTTTAACTACGGTGGAATTCAAAGAACTGTTAGCACTTCGTTGATCAATCAGGATCGCGGATTGCCAGAACTTTGAAACTCCACCATACCGTTATCAAGATCAGAAATATGCAAATTCCAGGGAAGCAACAAGAACATCGGGTAACAGATTTCATCTGCTACCCGCACAAATAATTTTCAGCAATAGAACACATCTACTACCTAATTATATTGTGCAACACCCATACATCTCTATGTATTCTAGATCGCAACCTGCATCTACGCATAGCACGGCTCTTGATGCCACTGTAGGGTAACGCGGCAGAAAACAAAAATTGTCCGACCTACGTACCAGCCCAGGATCACTATGGAGACTGCATACAAGGTTTGATCTGTTTCGTTACCGACTCGTAGCGCAGCGGAAGTAGAGTCGATGACGATCGGCGGTGCAGATCCCCGCAGCTAGGATTTACAACCTCCCAACCGCGAGGATGTATACCCTCATCCGCCCCCGGACAGCCCTCCGGGAGGCGGTCGGACAGTCCCTCGGACGGTGTCACGGACAGCCCTCCGGGAGGACCATCAAAACTCGGACAGTCACTCGGACAGCCCTTCGGGGGGACCATCGAAACTCGGACAGTCACTCGGACAGCCCTTCGGGAGGACCATCGAAACTCGGACAGTCACTCGGACAGCCCTTCGGGAGGCGCTCTCGAACTAAGACCGAAACTACGATCTCTCTACAGAGTTGCACACATACGGTGTCATCTATCCGGCAGGGCTTCGCCGTCCAGAACTAGTTCCCACCGGAACCCAGACAGCCTTTCGGCTCTACGAAACTATTTCACTGGGAGGGAGAGAGAAGCCAGAAATGTCATGGCACTTGTATGTGAGAAGGAGTGAGTGTGGAGGCAGCCCCTCCACCTCTATTTATAGGAAATCCAAGGGGTAGGGTTGCTTGGCCCCCAAGCCTTCTAGAAACCTTTTGGGAAAATATCCCAAAAGGTGACTTTTCCACAAATATCCCAAAAAGCACTTTCACTATTCACGACGACATTTTTCAGCGTCTGATCAAACTGAAAATATTCATGTGGGCTTAGACCATTTCCAGTACCCACCAAAATAATTTTCAACGCGAGCCGGAACAATTCCGGTTTAGTGATTTTCATCTGCGAAAAGCATCTGAAGCGGTTTCGGCAGCTCCGGAACATTTCCGGTTTTCATTACGGAAAATTCCAGAGAGTTTCCAGAATGATTCTGGCACCCTCCAAGAATTATCAGGCATGTGCCGAAACCATTTTGACTTTATGGTGCACTCCGAAACAACTTTTCGGTTTTAGTGATTTTCATCTGTGAAAAGCAACTAAAGCGGTTCCGGCAGTCCGGAACATTTCCGGTTTTTGTCTCTGAAAAATCTCAGAAGTTACCGGAACAATTCTGGTACCTTCCAATAATTTCTAGGCATGTGCCGAAACCAATTTGACTTTATGGAATACCCTGAAACAACTTTTCAGTTTCACCGGAACTATTCCGATATCCTCTCCGGAACGTTTCCGTTTCGCCGAAACTTTTCCGGTGTCCGAAACTTTTTCGGTGATTTTCTCTCAGACTCCCTGTCTAGTATTCAGCAGATAGATGACCCTTAAGCGTGTGACCCTATAGGTTCGGTGAAGCATAGACATGACCCGGAACCCCTTCCGATCAATGATCAACATCGGAGCCGTGGACACCCATATTGACCCCTATACCCACACGAATGAATATTCGAGTGAACCTCCAGTTGCCGTGTGCTATTCCTGTTGCTTCGCGATATGTTACAAATACCCGAGGTGAGACATGTAGGCATCCCCGTGGATCAACAACTTGTCCACTATGCCAGTTACCTCGTTACCGGTATTGTTCTCTTTTCTCGTTCCCGTGTTCCGGCATCCCCGTGATCAAATCACAAAGTGTCTGGCCAGACGATGATGGATACCGTAACACCGAGAGGGCCCAGAGATATCTCTCCATCGTCGGAGGAGCAAATCCCAATCTTGAGCTATCAAGTTACTTGACATACTTTTCCATGAACCCGTAAGCCGCCGTAATAGCCACCCATTTACGGATGACGTTTAACAAACCCCAAAGTTCATGAAGCAAGCATGAAGAAACTCGATACTCTCATGGTCTAAGGAATCATGCAAACATTAACCATCTCTGTGTTATTAACCATTAACTAATGACGAATGTATCTCATAGCATAACATCAATTCGGGTCGATTCAACACAAGTGTTCTACCAACAATTGTGCCCTCAAAATTGCCGGCATAGTCATGCCCATGATCAGGAAAACAGGATCATCATGCAATACTTGAGCCAGTCATAGAGGCTTCACTAGGAATACTTTTTACCGTTTATTATCCCACACGTGCACATGAGTTTCCCTCCAAGCCTCGTTTTATTTGCAGACTCGAGAATCATTGCAGTTGTAGCATGGAACATAAACATAATTATGAACAGGGAGATAATCAATAACATTTATTATTGCCTCTAGGGCATATCTCCTACATCTGGGTATTTAAACTCTTCTCCCCCAAATCTTCCTCTCCCTCGCCCGATCGACCAACTGCTCCTCGACGCGTCCGCTCCCGCTGCCGGCCTCCACACAATGCCGTCAGGCTGCCCGACCGCGCCCTCGACGCGTCCGCCTCCACGCGCCGCCCGAGCCCGCCGGCGCCGCTCTCCTCCTTGCGCCGCGCGCTCTTCCCTCCACGCGCCCCGGCCGGCCTCACCTCGCCGACGTGCGCCTCCGCCCCCTCTGCCGCCTCTGCCCGACGCCGGAGCGCGCCTCTCACGGCAGGCCGCCCCCTCTGCCCGACGCCGGCCGCGCCGCCGTCTTCTGCCCGACGTCGCCGCTCCTCCACGCGCCACCGCGGCCCGATCCGGCGCCGCTCCTCCATGCGCCTCCCTCCGTCTCCGGCGTCCTCCCCGCCTCCCTCCGCCCCGACGATCCCGCTTGGTGAGCCTCTCATCCTCCTTTTGTTCATCTTTTTTTTCATTTTTTTAATTTGTTCATATTTTTTTGTGTGTAGATGAATGTTAATTAGATGGATTTATTATGTATTTTGGTGTGTAGATGAATGTTCGATGGATATGTAGATGGATAGATGTTATATTTTGGTATGTTAGAATGATGGATGAATAGAAATGTTAGATAGATGGATGTTAAATGGATGAATAGAAATGTTGTTCAAGTGTGGGTTCTCTATAAAAAGAATGGTTGGATCAATGCTATAAAATGTTGTTCAAATTTGCCCATCTACTATAGTTGTAAAAGTTTATTAAATATGAGTAGCATAATAAAATGATAATTATTGCATAGGAATTTGTTTTCATAAGAATTTGTTCTCGACGTTGACGATGCCCGGCCCGCATCCTCGTCGTCGACTCGGCGGCGACAACCCGCTTGAGAGGCGCCTTGTCCGGGACTGGGCTCCGCCGGGCTGGCACTGGGAGGTGCTACCTTCCGGGGCGCGCAGCTTGGTGAGGAATCGGGCTCCCGTTGTCGACCCAGAGCTTCTTTGGTGGCGGTCGCGTGGGCCACTATCGGTGCGCAGGCAGCCGGCCCCCGAGGAGGTGGTACGTCACCGTGTCAGGGAGGAGGACGAGCACGTCCGTCGCTACATGGTTGCGTTGGACGTCAGGTTCTCCAATACCTGGCAGGTTCTTCAGGGATCTCACCCGAGCTATGATCCTGTGATGGTTCCTTCTCTTTGGGTGTCCACCGCCCGCGCCTTAGGAACCGCGAGTCAACTGGATTATTCGATAATATTCGAGCTGTATTAGTGATGTTATATGATAATATTCGAGATGTATTAGTGATAATATTCGATAATATTCGATGATGCATTAACTGGATTATTTGAGAGATGTATTAGTTTTTGCTTATTGAATGCATTCTAATTTGAATACTAAATTGTTTTATCTTTCTTCTGTATTAGTTAAGCTATGGACTATAGCGGCAGAGACGACCATGATCAAAAGAATATCATGTTCGACATGATACGCTCCCAAAACCCAGAGATTGAACCAGATGACGGCTCAAAATATCAGAACAAGTCCGGTGAGGGAATTGAGGAAGAACCAATTGACGAAGGGCACACAAACAATGATGGTGAAGGAAATGTTCTTCGATTAACAAAGTTCGGCGAGGTATATATATATATATATATATATATATATATATATATATATATATATATATAGGAAAATGATTGTGTACTCCTGGGAGTACGTACTCCCAGGACTCATATACCACATAGATGAATCATTTATACCTCTTTATCATTTTTAATATACTTCATTAATAATTACTATATACCCCAAAGTGAGTTTCATGAAAAAAATCATGTGAGTCTACATATTTTTAAAGGTTTACGTATATACTGATTTATTCGTACGTGAAAAAGGTATATTACAAAAAGTACGTCACAAATGATATTTTTTGGCAAAACTCGTATTGGGGTATCTTAAAATATTTAATGAAGTATATTTAGAATGATAAAGAGATATAATAATGCATATATGAGGTATATTGAACATGGGAGTACATACACCCAGGAGTACAGAATAGGAGTCCTATATATATATATATATATATATATATATATATATATATATATATATATATATATATATATATATATATATATATACAAATCAATTAATACATGTAATATATATATTAACGAATCTTTCTTCTTTTAGCCCTCCGGATCGAGCAAATCTTCTACAAGGGTAGTACGAGGCCCGGCCAAAAAGTTCCCCGATGGCATAAAGTACAACATCGATGAAATCAAAGAAGATGGCGAACCGATTGCTACTAAAAAGAATGCAGACAAATTTATACGTCAATGCGGAGTTATTGTTAGGGACCAAATCCCGATCACCGTTCAAGAATGGAATAAGCCAAAGGAAGATCGAGGAGTTAGTTTTGTCGACGAAAGAGCAAAAAATCTGCTTTGGGATATGCTCATGTCACATTTCACCCTATCAGAGGGTTTCACAGATCTCCAACGGGAGAAAGTCAAGAAGTGTGCTCTTAAGAAGATGACCACACAATTCCAGACTTGGAAGAAAAGATTATGGGCCAACTACGTCAACGCAGAAAAGAAGACTCCAGAATTCACTAGACGACTAGAGAAGGTAAAAGATAACTGGGACTTATTTGTGGAGTTCAAGGAATCGGAAGAAGCTAAGGAACGGTAGAGGAAAAACAAGATAAATGCTGAGAAAAAAAAGTTCCACCATGTTCTGGGGCCAGGTGGCTACAAGACTGGGTTGCCTAAGTGGGATTAATCTGAGGAAAATATGATTGCTACAGGGGTCACTCCAAAAACAGTGGGTTGGCCCGACAGGTGCAGGACTTGGTTTTATGCGCATGGGGAAAAGTTGGACCCAAAGATAGGGGAGATTATTGAACAGGCAAGTCTTAAAGAAGCCTATGACGCTTTACTTGAAGCAATAAAAGAGGCTCGAACGGGGGCGTTCCAGCCCGAGAGAGAGAACGACGACCTTACACGTGCCCTCAAGAATCCTGAACACCCGAGAAGAACACGAGGCAAAGGCGTTATTCCATGGGTTGAGTGGTTTGCGGAGTGGAACGACACTTACAGAAGCCGTGCGAGAAAGAAGAAGCAGGATGCAGACCGGCTTCAAAAGGTAGAATCAAAGAACGCGGAGTTGGAACGCACTTTCATGCGGCAGCAGGAGCAGATCGACACAATTAGCCAGCAAAGGGCGTCTCAGCGGCAGGAGCAACGAGATCCAGCATTGGATAGTACCATCCCATCTATGCCAAAAAGCAGCGTGGGTTCCACGGGGGTCCCGGCCGATGATGCACTGCTGGCTCGCTACCCCATGGATGATATCCAAGAGACGACAACTTGTGAGCTACACATGAAAATGAAGAACATATCCATGAAGGTGGCGGACAGCTTTGCTTTACCGAATGCACCTGAAGCAACCATCCACGGCAATCTGATTCCACCTGGCTATGCTCGTGTCGGGTGGATGAAGTTCTGTCGGGATATGACTCACTAGAGCTTGACTTTCCTGGAGGTCAAGGGGAGCAGACACTGGGAGAAGCCATACGTGGTCTCATTGTATGGAGAAAGGAATGCATCGTGTTTCCAAACTCGGTGCCAAGCCCACCGACTCCTCCTTCAAGTCCGCCGCGTCAGCCGACTCCAACCCACCTCGAGACGGAGCGCAGCGCGAGTCCGCCATATCGATCTCCGCCACGTCAGCCGAATCCACCCCACCTCGAGACGGAGCCCAGCGCGAGTACGCGATATCGATCTCTGCCGCGTGAGCCGACTCCAAAGCGGAAGAGAGCACCAAAGAAGAAACCCGAGCCTCCTGCCAAAAAGAAGTTAGCTTACGAGATGACTGAGGAGGAAAAAAAGGGGTCGTGGATGCCCAAGTGAAGGCCCATTTTGCACCGAAACCGCCCCCGCCGCCGAAGGAGAAAATACCTGAGAAAGTCGTACAACACTTTGTGGATCTTGCTAAACCGGCTGTGGAGAAAAGGCGATCAGACTATGAACGCTCTATTAGCAAGTCATATTATCAACAAAAAAATCAGCTGTCGAGCCTTACAGGTAGTAATAAAAGTGGGAAAACTGTTCCCCTGCTCGGAGAACAGGCAGTGCAATCGATCCCCCCGCCCAAGGTGAGTACCGATAAGGCGGTAACCGACGCTGATAGAGAGATGGCTAGAGAGATGGGTATCACTGTTGAACAACTCCTGGGCATCGAGGAAGTCCCCACGATGGATCCGAAGGAACTAGCATGGAAATATGTCCCCGGGAACCCTCTGGTCAGGCCTGACGAGGAGGAGCTTCTATCAACGCAAATGCGCAGATTGCATGACTGGTACCAGAGAGAAATAAAGGCCGGGCGAGAGAGCCTCATGGTGAAAGTCAAGCCAGAGCATTACTTCCATGGAAAAGATGTGTGGATTGAATTTCCAGAAATTTTTCAGTTATTCAATCAAGACGCACTCGACAAATCTCTCGTCAGTTGCTATTGTCTGTAAGTGATTTCTTTCTGTAATTTAAGTCTCTAGCTCAGCTCGTTCATTGCCTGTAATTATCCTCACTATATTCTTTTGTGTGGTATTATGCGGAATGAAGATTTTTGAATTGAAAAGAGATAGAGTCTATGGCATTGGGTTCATTGACCCAAATACCGTTAATGAAAATGTGTTAAATAAGCACAAACAAGACACAGAGAATAGCTTGCTAAAGTTTTTGAAGGAACTAAATACCAGACCCGGAATACTTTTTCCTTACAACTTCAGGTGAGTGTTACTGTCTTGTACTACAAATTCTATTTTTGCTTACTCGATGTTAAGTGTAGTTGATGAGTTATGCATGCCCGCTTATACAAACGTGTGCGCAGATTCCACTGGATCCTGCTAATCATTAGAGTTGACGAGGGAACTGTTGAAGTACTGGACTCACTAGGTAAAGACCATGAAGAATACATCAGCCTGTTTTTGATGCTCGACAGGTAATTTCAATCATTATCGCACTATGTCGGCCTCTTTAGTTCATTTCCTGATATCATGATATCAAGTAATTAATAACTCCTTTATTCATTTTCTTTGCCGGGCAGGGTTTGGAAAAAAGTTCATCAAAGAGGTTGTCGGTGAATGGAAACCACAGCTGAAATGGCGACGGTCCAAGGTAATTCAGTAGTACTAGCTACGTCCGCGCATCTCTTTAATTCTTGTTTCAATACCATTATCATGCTTGATTATTATCTGATTGAATTCTATTCTCGTAAAGTGTATGAGGCAGGAAAAGGGGACTAATTTATGTGCATACTACGTTTGCGAGAACATTCGCTTTATGACCGAAAGGAGCGGAGATGCAAGACATCTTTGGGTACGTAAACACTATTCACAATTTTTTTTACATGATCTAATATATATACACACAACTAATATATTTATATTGATCTCCTTCTTTAAAGATGGTGGAGATGCGGGATAGGCTCCTACCAAAGGACCGCATACGAGCACTTCAAGAGGAAATGGCGGGATTTTTGCTTGAGCAGGTCATATCTCCCGACGGAGAATACCATTTCACCTAATGCCTGCATGTAATGATCTGTAAATTGTAGGAGAAATTGGTTCTACGAGAAATTCTATTATACATGCATAATGTGTACAGTATGTAGTAGCGTAAAATATATTTGAAATTAAAAATAATTAAATTGAAAACACAAAATGAAAAGGAAAAATAAACAATAAACCCTAAACCCCTAAACCCCTAAACCTTTAGTCCCGGTTGGTGTCACCAACCGGGACTAAAGGTCCGCAGCCCCCGGCGCGTGCTGCCAGCCACGTGGCAGGGATTTAGTCCCGGTTGATGTCACCAACCGGGACTAAAGGTCCCCAGCCCCCGGCGCGCGCTGCCGGCCACGTGGCAGGGATTTAGTCCCGGGTCGTGGCCAACCGGGACTAAAGGGTGGGGGCCTTTAGTCCCGATTTATTAGTCCCGGTTGGTGAACCGGGACTAAAGGCCCTTCCCAACCGGGACTAAAGGCCGTTTCTCCACTAGTGCAGGTGCGCTAAAGACCACTGAACAAGAAGGAAATATCGAAGAAAGAAGAAGATGCCATAGGCATTGAACAAAATTCAAACTCTTTGAGGAAATAAAAACAGTAACGGCTAGGGTAACAACATAGGTAAGCCCAAAGCGAAAGAAAGAGGAAGCAAAAGGGGGCGCGGCAATGAACTATCAGGTCGACAATGCGAGACGCCTGGCTACCTCCTGTAGCACCACGATGAAAACAGCAGGCTCGTCCTTGTCGGCACGTCTAGCGAGCCGCCGCCATTGCTGGAGGAAAGCAATACAAATAAAGACTGGGCCAGACGCTTTACGCAGGTGAATACCCTCAATGACATGCTTATTGCGCATAGTCCATAGGGTCCAAGCCAAGGCGCCGAAGGCCACCAAAAAGAGACGCCTCTTCTTTCTAGGTAGCGGATCATGGATGGTAAAGAGGTCGGCAAGGCCGATAAGGCACCAGATCACTCCTCACGCCTCGCGGAAGCAACTCCAGAGGAATTGCGCCGCCACGCATGCGAAGAAAATGTGTGGGCTATCCTCGTCAACCGCGCATAAAGGGCATCGGCCGTCTCCTAGTCCATTTATGCTTTTGGACCTCAGTGCCAGAGGGAAGGCGGCCCCTGGCCATCTGCCAGGAGATTTTTATTTTATTTTAAGCAGAAGTTGTGCCTTAAAAAAAGCCAACTGCGGAGATTCCGATCCTGTTTCCATCATGTGGTGGATGGAGCCTAAGGAGAAGGTGCGCGACACCTTCAAACTCCAGGAGACGTAATCCCGAGCTGTGGAAAGTTGCCGAGGGAACGTTCGTCAGAGAGATTGCCAGTCGCCAGCTTCCCCTGCCCCGAATGTTCTTCGGAACGAGATGGTCGAAAGATCATTACGGAAGGCCGAGGCAACCGAGACCGACGGCTCCGCACAGATGGCGAACAAACCAGGGAACTGCTCCTTGAGTGGGAGGAGGCCAAGCCAGCAATCAAGCTAAATGCATGGCTAGGCCCATTGCCAATGGAGAACCGGGTCCCCTCCCGGATCTATGGCTTGATGAGCTGAATGGTGCTCCAGAATTGGGAGCCCTCCTTACGGTGGCAAGACAACAATGGTTGGCCTTTAAGGTATTTTGGCTTGATGAGTTGAAGCCAAAGGCCTCCAGACCCATTTCAGGAGCAGAGCCACATTCATCCTACGCACGCCGAGCCCACCTTGCTCCTTGGGCTTGCAAATGTGGGCCCATTTCATCATGTGGTACTTTGTTTGTCTTTGGCCCCAAAGAACCAGGAGAACTCCTTATCCACGGAGGAGGAATGAATGCCCTCGGAAAGGAGGTAGAGTCCCATAGTGAACATGGGGAGACTGGACAGGCAGGCGTTGATGAGGACCGTGCGGCTAGCTTTGGATAAAAACCTGGACCTCCAGGGTTCGGCTTTGGCCTGGACCCACTGTACTAGCTTGTGGGCAATGTCCATATGGCTATATTTATAGCCAAGCTAGCGTGAGCGAGGTTTCCTGGAATGATGCGTGGACTCTCTCCAGCAATCGCCAATTTTGCATTTTGAATACCCAATTTTTTATACACGTATCGGACAAAAAATACTGATTTTTTTAATTTTTTTGAATTTAAACACTTGCGTTGTTGACAAATAGAGCATCATCTCTATTTAAGGAGAATATCAGGCATGGTCTAACGGTAAGGCAGGGCCCTCCGTACCGAAAACACCGCATTTTGAGTCCCAACCACGCATAGTTTTTTTTTAAGTACAATAATGTGAAAAATAAGCAGCCAGTGGGGTTCGAACCAACGACCTTGAACACAGGTTTAACTGATAGGAGACACGAATGGGCTAGCGGCACAACTTTGTATGCTGAAGGTTGAACACATATCTATAACAAGCTAAAAAAATTTGAATTCAAAATTTGTTTGAAATATTTCAACCGAGATATGTCCGGAATTTCACGGTTACCATGCTTACTGGGAATCCCGCTCCGCCTCGAGAACAAAGTGGGATCCGGTAGCCAAAATCTTGGCGACAAGTCGTTCTATCGCTGTCCATTTCAACGTACTTCTAGGAGTGGAATATTTTCCCATGCCAATTATATGTGCTAAGCCATCTGTATCATGTGATCTCTGAATTCTGATGCACATGGCAAAAGTGGTCGCTGTGGTCCTAGCCCCATGCCAATTATATGAAGCTTGTGATATGAGGTCCTCACGTACGTACAGTGTTGTTGCCGTAGCCTCGCCTTGCCTCTCACCGGAGCTCTCTCTCTCTCTCTCGCACGAACGTAGAAGAAAGAAGGAGGAGGAGGAACGAGGCAGTGGACAACAAGATATGCCCGGCGCACGAACGCCGCCGGCCGCACGAACAGCCGATTCTTTTACTCAAGCACGAACTCAAGTACACCCCTCAGCGATACACAGAGACCAGCGAGGCTTTATACGCGCGCTCGTACGCACGCACTCGCCCACGCCCCGCGCCCCACGCCGTACCTGGCTCGCGCTCCCGTCGCGCCCGCACGCGGACGACACGGCCACCAACAGCCCTGGACGCGGTCATTCCTCCGGCTCCATCGCCAACAGACCAACGCACGCACGCACACTCCCTCGGGCACACACACACGCACCCGAGCCCGCCACGGGCCAGTCCCGACGCGTCCGGCGCACACACGCGCACGCGTTCAAGCCCGCCGCGGCTTATTCCTATCATTCACCCCCCTAAGCCGCAGCCTAGAAGTGCCCGGCGTCCTCAACGCCGACGTCCGCCACCAGAGCTTGCTCCGCCGCCGGCTCCCTCGGCAGCTTGGGGCAGTCCCTCTTGAAGTGGCCGCGCTCGCCGCGCTTGTAGCAGCGCCCGCGCCGGTTCCCGCCGCTGCTTGACGCCACGCTCTTGCCGTCGTCGTCGTCGTCCCGAGCACCGCCGTGTCGACGCTCCCGCGCTGCCCACTGCGCCGCCGACATGAGCAGCTGCTCACCGCCGCGCTCGCTGCCATCTTGACCACGGCGCCGCACCCGCTCGTCGAACGCTCGCAGCCGCCCGAGCGCCTCGTCGAACGCCATGGTCGCCGTGTCGCAGAACTGCTCGATGCCGGCGACGACGGGGAACAGCCGATCCGGGACGGTATCCAGCAGCTTCTTCACGAGCGCCGCGTCGCCCAGCGTCTCCCCTAGGCTCGCGAACCGCGCCGTCATCCCTGCCAGCCTCCCGGCGTACGCGTCCAGCGCCTCGCCGTCCGCCATCTTCAGGCGGTCAAAGTCCCCGCGCAGCGTCGCCGGCCTCGCCGCGCGGACCCGATCAGCGCCGACGAACCTCACCTTCAGGGAGTCCCATACCTCCCTGGCGGTGAGCTTCGTCGCCACCTGCAGCAACACATCCTCCGGCAGCGCTCCGAGGAGCATCGCGCGCGCCGCCTTGTCCTTCTTGGCGTTCACTGCCGCGTCGCCCGGCGCCACCGCCTCCCATACGATGTAGACGTCGAGGATCGCCTGTGCCTTGATCGCCCACACGGTGTAGTTGTCCGGCGTGAGCATTGGCATCGCCATCGACACCGATCCGCCCGCGCCGCCGCCGTGTGGCACGATCGCCATTCCCGCTGGCGAGCTCCCGAACCGAGGCTCTGATGCCAATTGTTGTTGCCGTAGCCTCGCCTTGCCTCTCACCGGAGCTCTCTCTCTCTCGCACGAACGTAGAAGAAAGAAGGAGGAGGAACGAGGCAGTGGACAACAAGATATGCCCGCCCGGCGCACGAACGCCGCCGGCCGCACGAACAGCCGATTCTTTTACTCAAGCACAAACTCAAGTACACCCCTCAGCGATACACAGAGACCAGCGAGGCTTTCTACGCGCGCTCGTACGCACGCACTCACCCACGCCCCGCGCCCCACGCCGTACCTGGCTCGCGCTCCCGTCGCGCCCGCACGCGGACGACGCGGCCACCAACAGCCCTGGACGCGGTCATTCCTCCGGCTCCATCGCCAACAGACCAACGCACGCACGCACACTCCCTCGGGCACACACACGCACCCGAGCCCGCCACAGGCCAGTCCCGACGCGTCCGGTGTACACACGCGCACGCGTTCAAGCCCGCCGCGGCTTATTCCTATCATACAGTCACTTTATTTGCTCTGATCTTGAAATTGAAAGCCTGGCATCCGTCGCAGCCAGCGAATGCCCAGAACACTTCGCTCGGTTGGGCCCCCCCCCCAAAAAAAATAACCTTTATTAAAGCTAATTCGAACAAGTGGCTTTCGTTCAAAACTGTATTGCCCTTCTCGCCCCTAGGGATTCGCGCCCACAGCATCGCCGTCTCTGTAGGGTGTAGGCGGGACTAACATTGGCGCTTCCACGGTCGGCGCCATCCTTGTTGGCGAATTTGCAAGCCGCCGTCATCTGCCTAGCTAACAGTGCTGCAAGCTGTGGGCACCATCGAGGTTGGTGAATTGGCTATAGCGCCCAGGCATGATATATATTTACTATGGTACTTCATTATGTACAGAAGTTGTGGCTAGCGTAGATGGTTGTCCAACGTTAGGTGAAACCATAGGCCTCGGGTTCAAGCCTTTTTACCTTTTTTTTTCTTATCCTTTTTTTGATAATCTTATCTCACATATTGGTTTGTTGATTAAATGTTATTTTCTTTTTTTTGATAATTTTATCTCATGTAATGGTTTGTTGATTAAATGTTTATTTTCTTTTCTTTGATATCTTATCTCATATATAGATTTACTGATTAAATGGTCGCATAAATGATTGAACTGGATTATTTCTACATTCTGATTTTCTTGTCTTATCTGATTATTTTATCTTGTTCCTATATATTTATTGGTTGGACCTACACAATATGCATGCGTATATGAGCACAAACATTTAGATGTATGCACGGCCTAATACTCCATTGTTTGTCCCTTGAAACTAATTCTTTTTGCTTGTTTTAGAGCAGCCTTCAAACACTTCTTTTGCCTTTTTTTTTCCTTTCCTTTGATTCATATATTGGTTTGTTGATTAAATGATTTTTTTTTGATAATCTTATCTCATGTATTGGTTTGTTGATTAAATGCTTCTTATCTTTTTTATAATCTTATCTCATATATTGATTTACTGATTAAATGGTTGTGTATATTATTGGATTGGATTATATTTCTCCTCCGATTTTCTTGCATTATCTTATTCTTTTCTCTAGTCTATATATATTTAATGGTTGGACCTACACGACATGCATACGAATATGAGCGTAAACATATAGCTGTATGCACAGCCTAATACTCCATTGTTTGTCCCATGAAACACATTATTTTTGCTTGTTCTAGATCAGCCTTCAATTACTTTTCTGCCTTTTTACTTTATTTTTTTGTCGTTCATTTTTTTCTTTTCTTTGATTATCTTATCTCATATATTTGTTTGTTCATTAAATGGTTAATTTTTTTTATAATCTTATCTCATATATTGGTTTGTTGATTAAATGGTTCTTTTCTTTTGTTTGATAATCTTATCTCATATATTGGTTTGTTTATTAAATGGTTATTTACATTTCTTATATAATCTGATCTCATATATTGATTTGCTGATTAAATGGTTGTGTAAATTATTGGATTGGATTATATTTATCTTCTGATTTTCTTGCCTTATCTGATTATTTTCTCTCACCTCTATATATTTAATGGTTGGACCTACACGACATGCATGCGCATATGAGCATAAACATTTAGATGTATGCACGGTCTAATACTCCATTTTGCTGTTCTAGATCAGCCTTCAAGCCCTTATTTTGACTTTTTTGTTTTTTCCTTTTCTTTAATAATATTTTCTCATATATTAATTTTTGATTAAATTGTTGGATTGGATTATATCTAGCTTCCAATTTTCTTGCCTTATTTGATTAATTTCTCTCCTAGCCAAGCATCTCTCTGGCAAGATAATTTGTACATTTCAAATTTGTATTCCATGTATATGCTTCATGTCTTCATTTTAAATAGAAGTTAATATACTCCATGCTCCAATTATAGGTATATATATACTCCATACAATGTACTCTAATAAAAAGTACATATATACTCCATTCTACAACTCTAAACATTGTTTCCTTTCTTACTTTTATTTGCGGAACTATATATAATTTGTAATTAGATAATGACTATAACTCTAAAGATATTTCCTAGAAAAGACAGCTCCAGAGATAAGCATATACTCCATATATACTACTCCCTCCTTTTGCGTTTAGAAGGCTCCTCACAAAAATCAGATATTTTGCTAACACAACTCCCACTACCCATACCATCTTATCCCCACATGAATCATTAGACCATTTTCCCCTTGATCAAGTATGCAGGTTTATTTGTCTGATGTACCACCTAGGCACACGTAGAATCTTACTACTAATTTATGCAAGCTATGGCCGAGCAGCTGTAGCTCCATTGTTTCAGATGGTGCCACTGTTTAGAGGAACTGTTATAATGTACATAACAAGAAATTGTGAGGGTCACGTGAATATCGGAAACAAATCTATAATAAAAGCCTCATTTAGTGTAAAAATGTTTATTTTAAAGTATTCCATATACAATGGACTATATTACCCTTTACAATAAAACAATAAGTTCTAATCGCAACCATTGATCTACATTGAAAGTCATAAAGCTTTCTAGGGGGTACCAAAAGCAAGGCCTTTATGCCTCTGTATTTTAGATCGTAAGTGGCTACAATAGTTCTGAAGTTACAATATAAGTTATAACACAACCTTCTAGAGTTCATCATGGTTTACATTCTTCCATAAAGTGCTTGTTGTTTCTTACTTCTCAGTTGGCAACTGATAAAATTTAGTACAAACTTGTGACCCCTGCGTCGCTCGCTCGGGGGAACTCTAGCGCTCTACCGCTAGGAACCCCCTCAATGCCATCCTCGCCGCCACAGCCGCCGGACTTGCCGCAGGGGCTGCAGATGGAAATATGCCCTAGAGGCAATAATAAAGTTGTTATTACTTTATATTTCCTTGTTCATGATAAAGGTTTATTATTCATGCTAGAATTGTATTGACCGGAAACTTAAATACATGTGTGAATACATAAACAAATACCGTGTCCCTAGTGAGCCTCTACTAGACTAGCTCGTTGATCAAAGATGGTTAAGGTTTCCTAACCATAGACATGAGTTGTCATTTGATAACGGGATCACATCATTAGGAGAATGATGTGATGGACAAGACCCATCCGTTAGCTTAGCATATGATCGTTCTGTTTATTGCTACTGCTTTCTTGAATGTCAAATACATGTTCCTCAGACCATGAGATCATGCAACTTCCGGATACCGGAGGAATACCTTGTGTGCTATCAAACGTCACAACGTAACTGGGTGATCATAAAGATGCTCTACAGGTATCTCCGAAGGTGTCCGTTGAGTTGGCATGGATCGAGACTGGGATTTGTCAATCCGTGTTTCGGAGAGGTATCTCTGGGCCCTCTCGGTAATGCACATCATAAGAAGCTTGCAAGCAAAGTGACTAAGGAGTTAATTACAGGATGATGTATTACGGAACGAGTAAAGAGACTTGCCGGTAACGAGATTGAACTAGGTATGGAGATACCGACGATCGAATCTCGGGCAAGAAACATACCGACGGACAACGGGAATTACGTATGTTGTCATTGTGGTTCGACCGATAAGATCTTCGTGGAATATGTAGGAACCAATATGAGCATCTAGGTTCCGCTATTGGTTATTGACCGGAGAGGCGTCTCAGTCATGTCTACATCATTCCCGAACCCGTAGGGTCCGCACGCTTAATGTTCGTTGACGATATAGTGTTATATGAGTTATGTGAATTGGTAACCGAATTTTGTTCGGAGTCCCGGATGAGATCCCGGACATCACGAGGAGTCTCGGAATGGTCAAGAGGTAAAGATTTATATATGGAAAGTCATATTTTGTGTTCCGGAAAAAGGTGCAGTTTTTTCGGTATTGTACCGGGAAGCTTCCAGAAGGTTCCGGAGGATTCCGGAGGGGTCCGGAAGTCCACAAGTGGGTCCACCACGTCCCAAGGGCTGGTATGGGCTAAGGGGAGGCGCTCTGGCCTTATTGGGCCAGGCGCACCAAGTCCTCAAAAGCCCACGCAGCTAGGGAAGGAATAAAGGGAGAGTCCTAGTAGGAATAGGATTGGACTTTAGAGTCCAAGTCCAGGTGTGTACTATTCACGGTTAATGATCACGTGGCACTATTCCTTCTACTCCAAGCCCCTACACATATATAAATAGAGGAGAGGGGGCGCCCCAAATAGGACACAACATTGTCTTAGCCGTGTGCGGCGCCCCCCTCCACAGTTCCGTCCCTCCGTCATATTTTCGCAGTGCTTGGGCGAAGCCCTGCGGAGATAGCATCACCATCACCGTCACCACGCCGTCGTGCTGCCAGAACTCATCCACTACCTCGCCGTCTTGCTGGATCAAGAAGTCGAGGACGTCACCGAGCTGAACGTGTGCTGAACGCGGAGGTGCCGTACGTTCGGTGCTCGGTCGGTTGGATCGTGAAGTTGTTCGACGACATCAACCGCGTTGTTCTAACGCTTCCGCTTACGGTCTACGAGGGTACGTAGACATACTCCCCCTCTCGTAGCTATGCATCTCCATGGATAGATCTTGCGTGTGCGTAGAAATTTTTTTGTTTTCCATGCAACGTTCCCCAACAGTGGCATCAGAGCCAGGTCTATGCGTAGATGATATGCACGAGTAGAACACAAAGAGTTGTGGGCGGTGATCGTCATACTGCTTACCACCAACGTCTTATTTTGATTCGGCGGTATTGTAAGATGAAGCGGCCCGGACCAATCTTACATGTCCACGTACATGAGACCGGTTCCACCGACAGACATGCAACTTGTTTTGCATAAAGGTGGCTTGCGGGTGTCTGTTTCTCCTACTTTAGTTGAATCGAATTTGACTACGGCCGGTCCTTGTTGAAGGTTAAAAAAGCAAACTTGATAAATCACCGTTGTGGTTTTGTGCCGTAGGTAAGAACAGTTCTTGCTAGAAGCCCGTAGCAGCCACGTAAAACTTGCAACAACAAAGTAGAGGACGTCTAACTTGTTTTTGCAGGGTATGCTGTGATGTGATATGGTCAAGACATGATGTGATATACGTTATTGTATGAGATGATCATGTTTTGTAATTTATCGGCAACCGGCAGGAGCCTTATGGTTGTCTCTTTATTGTATGAAATGCAAGCGTCATGTAATTGCTTTACTTTATCGCTATGCGTTAGCAATAGTTGTAGAAGCAATAGTTGGTGAGACGACCACGACACAACGATGGAGATCAAGGTGTCGAGCCGGTGACGATGGAGATCATGACGATGCTTTGGAGATGGAGATCAAAAGGACAAGATGATGGCCATATCATGTCACATATTTTGATTGCATGTGATGTTTATCCTTTATGCATCTTATTTTGCTTAGAACGACGGTAGCATTATAAGATGATCCCTTCACTAAATTTCAAGATAAAAGTGTTCTCCCCGAGTATGCACCATTGCTAAAGTTCGTCGTTTCGAAGCACCTCGTGATGATCGGGTGTGATAGATTCTACGTTCACATACAACGGGTGTAAGCCAGTTTTACACAAGCAGAATACTTGGGTTAAACTTGACGAGCCTAGCATGTACAGACATGGTCTCGGAACACTAGAGACCGAAAGGTCGAACATGAGTCATATAGTAGATATGATCAACATGGAGATGTTCACCATTGATGACTATCCCATCTCACGTGATGATCGGACATGGGCTAGTTGATTTGGATCATGTATCACTTAGTTAACTTAAGGGATGTTAATTTAAGTGGGAGTTCATTAGTAATTTGATTAATTGAACTTAATTTATCATGAACTTAGTCTTGATAGTTTCTTTGCATATCTATGTTGTAGATAAATGGCCCGTGCTACTGTTCCGTTGAATTTTAATGCGTTCCTAGAGAAAGCTAAGTTGAAAGATGATGGTAGCAACTACACGGACTGGGTCCGTAACTTGAGGATTATCCTCATTGCTGCACAGAAGAATTATGTCCTTGATGCACCGCTAGGTGATGGACCTGCTGCAGGAGCTGCTGCAGACGTTGTGAACGCCTGGCAGGCTCGATCTGATGACTACTCGATAGTTCAGTGTGCCATGCTCTACGGCTTAGAACCGGGACTGCAAAAGCGTTTTGAACGCCACGGAGCATATGAGATGTTCCAAGAGCTGAAATTGATATTTCAAGCTAATGCCCGGGTTGAGAGATATGAAGTCTCCAACAAGTTCTTTAGCTGTAAGATGGAGGAGAACAGTTCTGTCAATGAACACATACTCAGAATGTCTGGGTACCACAACCACATGACTCAGCTGGGAATTGATCTTCCGGTTGAGAGTGTTATTGACAGAGTTCTTCAGTCACTGCCACCAAGCTATAAAGGCTTCGTGATGAACTATAATATGTAAGGGATGAAGAAGACAATTCCCGAGCTCTTCGCGATGCCGAAATCAGCGGAGGTAGAAATCAAGAAGGAGCATCAAGTGTTGATGGTGAACAAAACCACTAGTTTCAAGAAAAAGGGCAAGGGAAAGAAGGGGAACTTCAAGAAGAACGGCAAGCAAGTTGCCGCTCCCACGAAGAAACCCAAAGCTGGACCCAGGCCTGAAACAGAGTGCTTCTACTGCAAAGGGACTGGTCACTGGAAGCGGAACTGCCCAAAGTATTTGGCGAATAAGAAGGATGGCAAAGTGAGCAAAGGTATATTTGATATACATGTTATTGATGTGTTCCTCACTAATGCTCGCAGTAGCGTCTGGGTATTTGATACTGGTTCGGTTGCTCATATTTGTAACTCAAAACAGGAGCTACGGAATAAGCGAAGATTGGCTAAGGACGAGGTGACGATGCGCGTCGGGAATGGTTCCAAGGTTGATGTGATCGCCGTCGGCACACTACCTCTACATCTACCTTCGGGATTAGTTTTAGACCTCAATAATTGTTATTTGGTGCCAGCGTTGAGCATGAACATTATATCTAGATCTTGTTTATTGCGAGATGGTTATTCATTTAAATCAGAGAATAATGGTTGTTCTATTTATATGAGTAACATCTTTTATGGTCACGCACCTTTTGTGAATGGTCTATTCTTGTTGAATCTCGATCGTAGTGATACACATATTCATAATATTGATGCCAAAAGATGCAAAGTTGATAATGATAGTGCAACATACTTGTGGCACTACCGTTTAGGTCATATTGATGTAAAGCGCATGAAGAAACTCCATGCGGATGGACTTTTGGAATCTCTTGATTATGAATCATTTGATACTTGCGAACCATGCCTCATGGGCAAGATGACTAAAACTCCGTTCTCCGGAACAATGGAGCAAGCTACTGATTTGTTGGAAATAATACATACCGATGTATGCGGTCCGATGAATGTTGAAGCACGCGGCGGGTATCGTTATTTTCTAACCTTCACAGATGATTTGAGTAGATATGGGTATATCTACTTGATGAAACACAAGTTTGAAACATTTGAAAAGTTCAAAGAATTTCAGAGCGAAGTAGAGAATCATCGTAACAAGAAAATAAAGTTTCTACGATCTGATCGCGGAGGCGAATATTTGTGTTATGAGTTTGGCCTTCATTTAAGAAAATGTGGAATTGTTTCACAACTCACGCCACCTGGAACACCACAGCATAATGGTGTGTCCGAACTGTTGGAAATATGCCCTAGAGGCAATAATAAATTGGTTATTATTATATTTCCTTGTTCATGATAATCGTTTATTATCCATGCTATAATTGTATTGATTGGAAACTCAAATACATGTGTGGGTACATAGACAACACTGTGTCCCTAGTAAGCCTCTAGTTAACTAGCTCGTTGATCAAAAGATGGTGAAGGTTTCCTAGCCATGGACATGAGATGTCATTTGATAACGGGATCACATCATTAGGAGAATGATGTGATGCACAAGACCCAAACTATAAACGTAGCATATGATCGTGTCAGTTTATTGCTATTGTTTTCTGCATGTCAAGTATCTGTTCCTATGACCATGAGATCATGCAACTCACTGACACCAGAGGAATACCTTGTGTGTATCAAACGTCACAACGTAACTGGGTGACTATAAAGGTGCTCTACAGGTATCTCCGAGGGTGTCTGTTGGGTTGGCATGGATCAAGACTGGGATTTGTTACTCCGTGTGACGGAGAGGTATCTCAGGGCCCACTCGGTAATACAACATCACAATGAGCCTTGCAAGCAAAGTGACTAAAGAGTTAGCCACAGGATCTTGTATTACGGAACGAGTAAAGAGACTTGCCGGTAACGAGATTGAACTAGGTATAGAGATACCGACGATCGAATCTCGGGCAAGTAACATACCGAAGAACAAAGGGAACAGTATACGTGATTAACTGAATCCTTGACATAGAGGTTCAACCGATGAAGATCTTCGTAGAATATGTAGGAACCGATATGGGCATCCAGGTCCCGCTATTGGTTATTGGCCGTAGAGGTGTCTCGGTCATGTCTGCATAGTTCTCGAACCCGCAGGGTCTACACACTTAATGTTTGGTGGCGATATAAGTATAGTTGAGTTGTTATGTTGGTGACCGAAGGTTGTTCGGAGTCCCGGATAAGATCCCGGACATGACAAGGATCTCCGGAAGAGTCCGGAGGTAAAGATTGATATATGTGATAATAGTGTTTTGATCTCCGGAAGGGTTCCGGAATTCACCGGAAGGGGTTCCGGGTGTTTACCGAAGTGTTCGGGTGCAGCAACACTTTATATGGGCCAAAGGGGTAAAGCCCACGAGGTATTGGAAAATGCAAAAGGAAGTTTTGTTGCTGCCTTAAGAGGTACTACCGCTGGTAAGGCAGTACTACCGCGTAAGCGGTACTACC
This sequence comes from Elymus sibiricus, assembly GCA_039707655.1. Taxonomy (NCBI): domain Eukaryota; kingdom Viridiplantae; phylum Streptophyta; class Magnoliopsida; order Poales; family Poaceae; genus Elymus; species Elymus sibiricus. Next base: position 22,735,267 of record CM077666.1, read on the forward strand.
GCTTGTGTGAAGCGGTACTACCGCTCAAGCGGTACTACCGCTCGTGAGCGGTACTACCGCTTGTACGCGGTACTGCTGGAATCCGAGTGAGACTCTTTCCGTGCGGGCCAAACCGACCTTGTGCGGGCAAAACCGACCTTGTGGAGGCTTTCTCTCCAAGTTTAGACCCCAGGGCTCAACATATAAATAGAGGGGCTGGGCTAGCACACGGGACACATCAAGATTTCCCAAGCCGTGTGTCGGCAACCCTAACCCTCTAGTTCCTCCCGTCATAATGTCCGTAGTGCTTGGCGAAGCCCTGCAGAGATTGTTCCTCACCACCATCACCACGCCGTCGTGCTGCCGGAACTCATCCACTACTTCACCATCGCTCGCTGGATCGAGGAGGTGAAGGCGTCATCAAGCCGTACGTGTGTTGAACGCGGAGGTGCCGTCCGTTCGGCGCTAGATCGTGTTTGGATCGAGGGACGACTTGCGATTTGGATCGCGAAGACGTTCGACTACATCAACCGCGTTTCTTAACGCTTCCGCTCAGCGATCTACAAGGGTATGTAGATTCACTCTCCCTCTCGTAGATGCTGATCACCATGGATAGATCTTGCGTGTGCGTAGGAATTTTTTTTGTTTCCCATGCGACGTTCCCCAACAGTGGTATCAGAGCTAGGTCTATGCGTAGATGAGATCTCGAGTAGAACACAAAGGAGTTTGTGGGCGTTGATATTCAGATTGCTTCCTCCCTTGGTCTTTTCTTGTTTCGGCGGTATTGTGGGATGAAGCGGCTCGGACCCACATTACTCGTACGCTTACGAGTGACCGGTTCCTTCAACTGACATGTAACATCGTTGCATAAAGATGGCTAGCGGGTGTCTGTTTCTCCCACTTTAGTCGGATCGGATTTGACAAAGGCGGTCCTTGAGAAGGTTGAAAAGAAATTTTTATATCACTGTTGTGGTTTTTGCGTAGGTAAGAATCGTTCTTGCTAGATACCCGTAGCAGCCACGTAAAACTTGCAACAACAATTAGAGGACGTCTAACTTGTTTTTGCAGAGTATGTTGTGATGTGATATGGCCAATTACATGATGAGATATATGAGATGTATGAGATGATCATGTATTGTATAGAATATCACGACTTGCATGTCGATGAGTACGGCAACTGGCAGGAGCCATAGAGTTGTCTTTAATTATTTTCGCCGTTTTTTGCTTTACTTTATCGCTATGAGTTAGCTATAGTCGTGGAAGCAACAGTCGGCGCGACAACCTCATGGCGACACGTTGATGGAGATCAAGATGATGGAGATCATGGTGTCATGCCGGTGACGATGGAGATCATGCCGGTGCTTTGGAGATGGAGATCAAAAGCACGAGTTCATGGCCATATCATGTCACTTATGATTTGCATGTGATGTTAATCCTTTTATGCATCTTGTTTTGCTTAGGACGACGGTAGCATTATAAGGTGATCCCTCACTTAAATTTCAAGATAAATTGTGTTCTCCCCGAGTGTGCACCGTTGCGAAAGTTCGTCGTTTTGAGACACCACGTGATGATCGGGTGTGATAGACTCTACGTTCACATACAACGGGTGCAAGCCAGTGTTGCACATGCGGAACACTCGGGTTAAACTTGACGAGCCTAGCATGTACAGACATGGCCTCGGAACACAAGAGACCGAAAGGTCGAACATGAGTCATATAGTAGATATGATCAACATGAAGATGTTCACCATTGAAACCACCTCAACTCACGTGATGATCGGACTTGAGTTGGTGGATTTGGATCATGTTACACTCGAATGACCGGAGGGATGTCAATCTGAGTGGGAGTTTTTAAGTAATATGATTAACTAAACTCATTATCTTGAACAATAGTCTAAGTTGTCTTTGCAATATTTATGTTGTAGATCATGGCTCGCGCAGTAGCACCCCTGAATTTTAATGCGTTCCTAGAGAAAGCTAAGTTGAAAGATGATGGAAGTAACTTTGTGGACTGGGCCCGTAATCTAAGGATTATCCTTACGGCTTCCCAGAAGGCTTATGTCCTTGATGCACCGCTTGGTGATCCACCCGCTCCAGTTGAGTCTCCAGACGTTGTGAACGCCTGGCAGGCTCGTTCTGATGATTACTCAATAGTTCAATGTGCAATGTTGTATGGCTTTGAACCGGGACTTCAAAGACGTTTTGAACGTCATGGAGCATATGAGATGTTCCAGGAGTTGAGGTTTATCTTTCAGAAGAATGCCCGGATCGAGAGGTATGAGACCTCCGATAAGTTCTATGCTTGCAAGATGGAGGAGAACGGGTCTGTCAGTGATCACATACTCAGAATGTCTGGGTACTCCACCCGTTTGGCTGAATTGGGGATGCCCCTTCCGCCAGAGGCTATCACTGACAGAGTTCTTCAATCATTGCCACCTAGCTACAAGAGCTTCGTGTTGAACTATAACATGCACGGGATGAACAAGTCAGTCGCCGAGCAGTTTGCGATGTTGAAAGTCGCTGAGTCTGAGATTCAGAAGGAGCATCAAGTGTTGATGGTCAATAAAACCACTAGTTTCAAGAAGAATGGCAAGGGTAAGAAGGGTAACTCCAAGAAAAGTGGCAAAGCAGTTGCTCCTACCGTGAAGAAACCCAAGGCTGGACCCAAACCAGAAACTGTGTGCTTTCATTGCAAGGGAACTGGACACTGGAAGCGGAACTGCCCCAAGTATTTGGCTGACAAGAAGGCGGCCAACAACAAACAAGGTATATATGATATACATGTTATTGATGTGTACCTTACCAACTCTCGTTGTAGTGCCTGGGTATTTGATACCGGTGCAGTTGCTCACATTTGCAACTCTAAACAGGAACTGCAGAATAGACGGAGGCTGGCAAAGGATGAAGTGACGATGCGCGTGGGAAATGGTTCCAAGGTTGATGTGATCGCCGTCGGCACGCTCGCTCTTCAATTACCATCGGGATTAGTGATGAACCTGAATAATTGTTATTTCGTGCCTGCGTTAAGCATGAACATTATATCTGGATCTTGTTTAGTGCGAGACGGTTACTCATTTAAATCAGAGAATAATGGTTGTTCTATTTATATGAATAATATCTTTTATGGTCATGCACCCGAAGTGAGGGGTTTATTCTTATTGAATCTCGATAGTAATGATACACATGTTCATAACATTGATGCCAAAAGATGTAGAATTGATAATGATAATACCACTTTCTTGTGGCACTGCCGTTTAGGTCATATTGGCGTAAAACGCATGAAGAAGCTCCATACTGATGGACTTTTGGAGTCACTTGATTTTGAATCACTTGACACATGTGAGCCATGCCTCATGGGCAAGATGACTAAGACGCCGTTCTCTGGAACAATGGAACGGGCAAGTGACTTGTTGGAAATCATACATACTGATGTGTGCGGCCCGATGAGCATTGAGGCGCGCGGTGGTTATCGTTACTTTCTCACCTTCACTGATGACTTAAGTAGATATGGGTATATTTACTTAATGAAACACAAGTCTGAAACGTTTGAAAAGTTCAAACAATTTCAGAGTGAAGTTGAGAATCATCGTAACAAGAAGATTAAATTCCTACGATCTGATCGAGGAGGAGAATATTTGAGTTATGAGTTTGGCAGTGACTTAAGACAGTGTGGAGTTGTTTCACAATTGACACCGCCTGGAATACCACAGCGTAATGGTGTGTCCGAACGTCGTAATCGAACCTTATTGGATATGGTGCGATCTATGATGTCTCTTGCCGATTTGCCACTATCGTTTTGGGGTTATGCATTAGAGACAACTGCATTCACTTTAAATAGGGCACCATCGAAATCCGTTGAGACGACGCCATATGAACTTTGGTTTGGCAAGAAGCCAAAGCTGTCGTTTCTTAAAGTTTGGGGATGTGATGCTTATGTCAAAAAGCTTCAGCCTAAAAAGCTGGAACCCAAAGCGGAGAAATGCGTCTTCATAGGATACCCAAAAGAGACAGTTGGGTATACCTTCTACCTCAGATCCGAAGGCAGAGTGTTTGTCGCTAAAAACGGAACATTTCTTGAGAAAGAGTTTCTCTTGAAAGAATTGAGTGGAAGGAAGATAGAACTTGATGAGGTTGTTGAACCTTTACTTCAACCTGAGAGTAGCGCAGCGCAGAAAGATGTTTCTGTAGAGCCTACATCGGTTGAAGAGGAAGTTAATGATGATGATCATGAACCTTTGGATCAAGTTGCTATCGAACCTCGTAGGTCGACAAGGACGCGTACTGCTCCTGAGTGGTACGGCAACCCTGTCTTAGAGGTCATGTTGTTGGACAACGATGAACCTACGAGCTATGGAGAAGCGATGATGGGCCCGGATTCCGAGAAATGGTTAGAGGCCATGAAGTCCGAGATGGGATCCATGTATGAAAACAAAGTATGGACTTTGGAAGTATTACCTGAAGGGCGTAAGGCCATTCAGAACAAATGGATCTTTAAGAGGAAGACGGACGCGGACGGTAATGTCACCGTCTATAAAGCTCGACTTGTGGCAAAGGGTTTTTCACAAGTTCAAGGAGTTGACTACGATGAGACCTTCTCACCCGTAGCGATGCTTAAGTCCGTCAGAATCATGTTAGCAATAGCTGCCTTTTTCGATTATGAAATTTGGCAGATGGATGTCAAAACAGCGTTCCTTAACGGTTTCCTTAAGGAAGAGTTGTATATGATGCAACCAGAAGGTTTTTTCGATCCAGAGAATGCTGACAAAGTTTGCAAACTCCAGCGATCCATTTATGGACTGGTGCAAGCATCTCGGAGTTGGAATCTTCGCTTTGATGAGGTGATCAAAGCTTTCGAGTTTATACAAGTTTACGGAGAAGCTTGTATTTACAAGAAAGTGAGTGGGAGCTCTATAGCATTTCTAATATTATATGTGGATGACATATTACTGATTGGAAACAATATAGAAATGTTGGAAAGCGTGAAGGAATATTTGAACAAGAGTTTTTCAATGAAGGACCTAGGAGAAGCTGCTTTCATATTAGGCATCAAGATCTATAGAGATAGATCAAGACGTTTAATAGGACTTTCACAAAGCACATACCTTGATAAGATTTTGAAGAAGTTCAAAATGGATCAGTCCAAGAAGGGGTTCTTGCCTGTTTTGCAAGGTGTGAAGTTGAGTAAGACTCAATGCCCAGTGACTGCAGAAGATAGAGAAAAGATGAGTGTCATCCCCTATGCTTCAGCCATAGGCTCTATCATGTATGCAATGCTGTGCACAAGACCCGATGTCAGCCTTGCCATAAGTATGGTCGGAAGGTTTCAAAGTGATCCAGGAATGGAACACTGGACGGCGGTCAAGAATATCCTGAAGTACCTGAAAAGGACTAAGGACATGTTTCTCGTTTATGGAGGTGATCAAGAGCTCGTCGTAAAGGGTTACGTCGATGCAAGCTTTGACACTGATCCGGATGACTCTAAGTCGCAAACCGGATACGTATTTATTCTTAATGGGGGTACGGTTAGCTGGTGCAGTTCCAAGCAAAGCGTGGTAGCTGATTCTACATGCAAAGCGGAGTACATCGCTGCCTCGGAGGCGGTGAAGGAAGGTGTCTGGATGAAGGAGTTCATGACAGATCATGGAGTAGTGCCTAGTGCGCTTAACCCAATGACTCTGTTTTGTGATAATACTAGTGCCATTGCTCTAGCCAAGGAACCAAGATTTCACAAGAGGACCAGACACATAAAGCGACGTTTCAATTCCATCCGCGATTACATCAAGGAGGACGGCATAAATATTTGCAAAGTACACACGGATCTGAATGTTGCAGATCCGATGACTAAACCTCTTCCAAGGGCTAAACATGAACAACACCAGAACTGCATGGGTGTTCGATTCATTACAATGTAAATCACATAGTGATGTGAACTAGATTATTGACTCTAGTGCAAGTGGGAGACTGTTGGAAATATGCCCTAGAGGCAATAATAAATTGGTTATTATTATATTTCCTTGTTCATGATAATCGTTTATTATCCATGCTATAATTGTATTGATTGGAAACTCAAATACATGTGTGGGTACATAGACAACACTGTGTCCCTAGTAAGCCTCTAGTTAACTAGCTCGTTGATCAAAAGATGGTGAAGGTTTCCTAGCCATGGACATGAGATGTCATTTGATAACGGGATCACATCATTAGGAGAATGATGTGATGGACAAGACCCAAACTATAAACGTAGCATATGATCGTGTCAGTTTATTGCTATTGTTTTCTGCATGTCAAGTATCTGTTCCTATGACCATGAGATCATGCAACTCACTGACACCGGAGGAATACCTTGTGTGTATCAAACGTCACAAAGTAACTGGGTGACTATAAAGGTGCTCTACAGGTATCTCCGAGGGTGTCTGTTGGGTTGGCATGGATCAAGACTGGGATTTGTTACTCCATGTGACGGAGAGGTATCTCAGGGCCCACTCGGTAATACAACATCACAATGCGCCTTGCAATCAAAGTGACTAAAGAGTTAGCCACAGGATCTTGTCTTACGGAACGAGTAAATAGACTTGCCGGTAACGAGATTGAACTAGGTATAGAGATACCGACGATCGAATCTCGGAAAAGTAACATACCGAAGTACAAAGGGAACAGTATACGGGATTAACTGAATCCTTGACATAGAGGTTCAACCGATGAAGATCTTCGTAGAATATGTAGGAACCGATATGGGCATCCAGGTCCCGCTATTGGTTATTGGCCGTAGAGGTGTCTCGGTCATGTCTGCATAGTTCTCGAACCCGCAGGGTCTACACACTTAACGTTTGGTGGCGATATAAGTATAGTTGAGTTGTTATGTTGGTGACCGAAGGTTGTTCGGAGTCCCGGCTAAGATCCCGGACATGACAAGGATCTCCGGAAGAGTCCGGAGGTAAAGATTGATATATGTGATAATAGTGTTTTGATCTCCGGAAGGGGTTCCGGGTGTTTACCGAAGTGTTCGGGTGCAGCAACACTTTATATGGGCCAAAGTGGTAAAGCAAAAGGCAGTACTACCGCTGGTAAGGCAGTACTACCGCGTAAGCGGTACTACCGCTTGTGTGAAGCGGTACTACCGCTTGTACGCGGTACTGCTGGAATCCGAGTGAGCCTCTTTCCGTGCGGGCCAAACCGACCTTGTGCGGGCAAAACCGACCTTGTGGAGGCTTTCTCTCCAAGTTTAGACCCCAGGGCTCAACATATAAATAGAGGGGCAGGGCTTGCACACGAGACACATCAAGATTTCCCAAGCCGTGTGTCGGCAACCCTAACCCTCTAGTTCCTCCCGTCATAATCTCCGTAGTGCTTGGCGAAGCCCTGCAGAGATTGTTCCTCACCACCATCACCACGCCGTCGTGCTGCCGGAACTCATCCACTACTTCACCATCGCTCGCTGGATCGAGGAGGTGAAGGCGTCATCAAGCCGTACATGTGTTGAACGCGGAGGTGCCGTCCGTTCGGCGCTAGATTGTGTTTGGATCGAGGGACGACTTGCGATTTGGATCACGAAGACGTTTGACTACATCAACCGCGTTTCTTAACGCTTCCGCTTAGCGATCTACAAGGGTATGTAGATTCACTCTCCCTCTCGTAGATGCTCATCATCATGGATAGATCTTGCGTGTGCGTAGGAAGATTTTTTGTTTCCCATGCGACGTTCCCCAACACGAATGTCGTAACCGTACTTTATTGGATATGGTGCGTTCTATGATGTCTCTTACTGATTTGCCACTATCGTTTTGGGGTTATGCATTAGAGACAGCTGCATTCACGTTAAATATGGCACCGTCTAAATCTGTTGAGACGACACCATATGAACTATGGTTTGGCAAGAACCTTAAGCTGTCGTTTCTTAAAGTTTGGGGATGCGATACTTATGTGAAAAAGCTTCAAGCTGATAAGCTCGAACCCAAAGCGGAGAAATGTGTCTTCATCGGATACCCTAAAGAAACAATTAGGTACACGTTCTACCACAGATCCGAAGGCAAGGTCTTTGTTGCCAAGAATGGGTCGTTTCTAGAGAAGGAGTTTCTCTCGAAAGAAGTGAGTGGGAGGAAAGTAGAACTTGATGAGGTAATTGTACCTTCTCTCGAATTGGAAAGTAGCTCATCAGAGAAAACCGTTCCCGTGATGCCTACACCAATAAGAGAGGAAGATAATGATAAAGATCATGAAACTTCAGATCAAGTTACTACTGTACTTCGTAGGTCAACCAGAGTACGTTCCGCACCAGAGTGGTACGGTAATCCTGTTCTGGAAGTTATGTTGTTAGACATCAGCGAACCTACGAACTATGAAGAAGCTATGATAAGCCTGGATTCCGACGAATGGCTTGAGGCCATGAAATCTGAGATAGGATCCATGTATGAGAACAAAGTATGGACTTTGGTGGACTTGCCCGATGATCGGCAAGCCATTGAGAATAAATGGATTTTTAAGAGGAAGACAGATGCTGATGGTAATATCACTGTCTACAAAGCTCGACTTGTCGCGAAAGGTTTTCGACAAGTTCAAGGGGTTGACTACGATGAGACTTTCTCACCCGTAGCGATGCTTAAGTCTGTCCGAATCATGTTAGCAATTGCCGCATTTTATGATTAGGAAATCTGGCAAATGGATGTCGAAACTGCATTCCTTAATGGTTTTCTCAAAGAAGAGTTGTATATGATGCAACCAGAAGGTTTTGTCGATCCTAAGGGTGCTAATAAAGTGTGCAAGCTCTAGCGATCCATCTATGGATTGGTGCAAGCATCTCGGAGTTGGAATATACGCTTTTATGAGGTGATCAAAGCATATGGTTTTGTACAGACTTACGGTGAAGCCTGTATTTACAACAAAGTGAGTGGGAGCTCTGTTGCATTTCTAATATTATATGTGGATGACATATTATTGATTGGAAATGATATAGAATTTCTGTATGGCATAAAGGGATACTTGAATAAGAATTTTTCAATGAAAGACCTTGGTGAAGCTGCTTATATATTGGGCATCAAGATCCATAGGGATAGATCAAAACGCTTGATAGGACTTTCACAAAGCACATACCTTGACAAAGTTTTGAAGAAGTTCAAAATGGATCAGTCAAAGAAAGGGTTCTTGCCTGTCTTGCAAGGTGTGAAGTTGAGTCAGACTCAATGCCCGACCACGGCAGAAGATATAGAGAAAATGAAAGTCATTCCCTATGCCTCAGCCATAGGTTCTATTATGTATGCCATGCTGTGTACCAGACCTGATGTGTGCCTTGCCATAAGTTTGGCAGGGAGGTACCAGAGTAATCCAGGAGTGGATCACTGGACAGCGGTCAAGAATATCCTGAAGTACCTGAAAAGGACCAAGGACATGTTTCTCATTTATGGAGATGACGAAGAGCTCGTCGTAAAGGGTTACGTCGATGCAAGCTTCGACACTGATCCGGATGACTCTAAGTCACAAACCGGATATGTATTTATATTAAATGGTGGAGCTATCAGTTGGTGCAGTTCCAAGCAGAGCGTCGTGGCGGGATCTACGTGTGAAGCGGAATACATAGCTGCTTCGGAAGCAGCACATGAAGGAGTCTGGATGAAGGAGTTCATATCCGATCTAGGTGTAATACCTAGTGCATCGGGTCCAATGACAATCTTTTGTGACAACACTGGAGCAATTGCCATAGCCAAGGAGCCCAGGTTTCACAAGAAGACCAAACACATCAAGAGACGCTTCAACTCCATTCGTGAATATGTCAACGATGGAGACATAGAAATTTGCAAAGTACACATGGATCTGAATATGGCAGACCCGTTGACTAAGCCTCTTCCACGAGCAAAACATGATCAGCACCAAGACTACATGGGTGTTAGATTAATTACTATGTAATCTAGATTATTGACTCTAGTGCAAGTGGGAGACTGATGGAAATATGCCCTAGAGGCAATAATAAAGTTGTTATTATTTTATATTTCCTTATTCATGATAAAGGTTTATTATTCATGCTAGAATTGTATTGACCGGAAACTTAAATACATGTGTGAATACATAAACAAATATCGTGTCCCTAGTGAGCCTCTACTAGACTAGCTCGTTGATCAAAGATGGTTAAGGTTTCCTAACCATAGACATGAGTTGTCATTTGATAACGGGATCACATCATTAGGAGAATGATGTGATGGACAAGACCCATCCGTTAGCTTAGCATATGATCGTTCTGTTTATTGCTACTGCTTTCTTGAATGTCAAATACATGTTCCTCAGACCATGAGATCATGCAACTCCCGGATACCGGAGGAATACCTTGTGTGCTATCAAACATCACAACATAACTGGGTGATCATAAAGATGCTCTACAGGTATCTCCGAAGGTGTCCGTTGAGTTGGCATGGATCGAGACTGGGATTTGTCACTCCGTGTTTCGGAGAGGTATCTCTGGGCCCTCTCGGTAATGCACATCATAAGAAGCTTGCAAGCAAAGTGACTAAGGAGTTAGTTACGGGATGATGTATTACGGAACGAGTAAAGACACTTGCCGGTAACGAGATTGAACTAGGTATGGAAATACCGACGATCGAATCTCGGGCAAGTAACATACCGACGGACAAAGAGAATTACGTATGTTGTCATTGCGGTTCGACCAATAAGATCTTCGTGGAATATGTAGGAACCAATATGAGCATCCAGGTTCCGCTATTTGTTATTGACTGGAGAGGCGTCTCAGTCATGTCTACATCATTCCCGAACCCGTAGGGTCCGCACGCTTAACGTTCGTTGACGATATAGTGTTATATGAGTTATGTGAATTGGTAACCGAATATTGTTCGGAGTCCCGGATGAGATCCCGGACGTCACGAGGAGTCTCGGAATGGTCGAGAGGTAAAGATTTATATATGGGAAGTCATATTTTGGGTTCCGGAAAAAGGTGCAGTTTTTCGGTATTGTACCGGGAAGCTTCCAGAAGGTTCCGAAGGATTCCGGAGGGGTCCGGAAGTCCACAAGTGGGTCCACCACGTCCCAAGGACTGGCATGGGCTAAGGGGAGGCGCCCTGGCCTTATTGGGCCAGGCAGACCAAGTCCTCAAAAGCCCACGCAGCTAGGGAAGGAAAAAAGGGAGAGTCCTAGTAGGAATAGGATTGGACTTTAGAGTCCAAGTCCACGTGTGTACTATTCATGGTTACTGTTCACGTGGCACTATTCCTTCTACTCCAAGCCCCTACACATATATAAATAGAGGAGAGGGGGCGCCCCAAATAGGACACAACATTGTCTTAGCCGTGTGCGGCGCCCCCCTCCAAAGTTCCGTCCCTCGATCATATTTTGGCAGTGCTTGGGCGAAGCCCTGCGGAGATAGCATCACCATCACCGTCACCACGCCGTTGTGCTGCCGGAACTCATCCACTACCTCGCCGTCTTGCTGGATCAAGAAGTCGAGGACGTCACCGAGCTGAACGTGTGCTGAATGCGGAGGTGCCGTACGTTCGGTGCTCGGTCGGTTGGATCGTGAAGTTGTTCGACGACATCAACCGCGTTGTTCTAACGCTTCCGCTTACGGTCTACGAGGGTACGTAGACATACTCCCCCTCTCGTAGCTATGCATCTCCATGGATAGATCTTGCGTGTGCGTAGATTTTTTTTTGTTTTCCATGCAACGTTCCCCAACAGCAGCGACCCCTACCTTCGAAGGCGCTCAAGCGGCGGCAGTCGTCAATGGCGGGCGCGCGAACTACGTTAGCGGCAGGGCTGCGATGGCTTCGAGCACGCAGTGGCGGTGCTAGGAGATGCGGTGGTAGCATCTGGCTGCTGGGCGGAGCCGCAGGGGCCAGATCTAGTCGGATCTGGCCCGTGCAGGCTGGGGCCGCTCCCCGACAGGTGCGGCGGCGGCCTTCCTGACGTTATTGGTGGCAGATGGCTAAGGAGGTGCTTTGGAAGGAGGCTGTTGTGGTTTCGAGCATGCAGTGGCCGTGCCAGGAGATGTGGTGGTAGCGTCATTCTGCTAGGCGGAGGCATGGTTGCTTGATCCGGCCTGTGTAGGCCGACGGAGCGTAGATTTGCTCCTGGGCAGGTGCGGCGGCGGCTTTCCTGGCGCCGTTGGTGATGGGCGGCTGAGGGGGCATTCCAGGTTGGCTGTGTCAGGGTCGTGGTGCTCTGGAAAGAGGCCCGATGTTTGAAGGGTGCTGTTGTGTGGCCAATGCGGCGGCGAAGCACCGCGGTGATGCGTCGTGACTGTTGTGGTATGACGGCGATATGTAGGGTGAGGGAGGGCGTTGATGCAGGGGAGTGGTTCGGAGATGGTGAGGCACATGCCTTGGTGTCGCGTTTGGCGTTACAGTGAAGTCGGAGCTGCTGCGAGGACTGGTGGTAACGATGGCACTCAACTTGCATCGTCGGTCGCAGTGTCTATCTGTTGTTCGTTGTTGCAAGTGTGACAGGCGGCGACGATGACAAGCCAGTGGCGTGTTGGAGGACGTTCGGCCGGCTTCGTTGGTGGTGGTGGGAAAGGGCTTAGCGCGGCCGTTGTGTTGTTTCTACGCATCATTGTTTTTCTGCAGTGAAGTCGTAGTTGCGAGTTCGTGGTTGTGAGGGTGATCACGATGACGTTTGCAGGAGGCGTTGATGTGTGGGACTCTGCAGTGGTGTGTGTTTAGTTTGGGTTCGCTTTGGTGCCATGGGGTTTCTGTGGTTGTTGTAATCTTGGTTTTAACCCGATTTTTCTGCAATTAACCGGGCAACACTCTTCTTAATTATTGTGATGAGACAAAGCTTTTGCCTCCGTTTTGAAAAACTTCTTAGTTGACAACTTCAGGTTCCTATGAGGCAAAAATTATAAAACACACGTTGTTTTTCCCAGGATAAGTTACAGAGGCTGCTCGAGTTGGGATCTTTTCGCGGCTCTCCCATTTATTTAAGATTTTTCTAACTACCACCGAAAAAAAAAGATTTTTCTAACTAGCTATTAGAATACGTGTGGTAGATGGACACATGTGATGGTTGTTGCCGGGCTAAACCATTTGAACTCGTTATCTAGTAGAATTGATGTATTGAGTATTCCCTCCGTTTCAAAATAATTGAGATTTTTGGTTTGTCCTAAGTTAAACTTAATTATTATTATTTTTGCGAAAAGGCCTAAGGCCATATATTAAGTATTACATGTCCTTACAAACACACCCTTACAGAAAAATAAAAATATACAAAGATGTACAATATCAACTATATATAATATGATACTAATACATTTCATAACGAATCTAATGAAGCAGATTTGGTGTTGTAGATGTTGATATATTTAATATTTTTATATATAGTTGGTCAAACTTAATGAAGTTTGACAGGATCACTAGTGAAAAACGAGGCTTTAGTCCCGGTTGGAGACGGCCTTTAGTCTCGGGCCACCAACCGGGACAACAAAATTGGGACTAAAGGCCCCCACCCTTTAGTCCCGGTTGGCCACAACCCGGCACTAAGACCTTTAGTCCCGGAAGGTGTCACCAACCGGGACTAAGGTCCCTCCATGTGGCCGCGAGCTAGCGCCGTGGGCTGGAGGACCTTTAGTCCCGGTTGGTGACACCAACCGGGACTAAGGATTTTGTGTCGGGGTTTAGGGTTTTAGGGTTTAGGGTTTATGATTTATTTTTCCTTTTCATTTTGTGCTTTCCATTCAATTCTTTTTCATTTCAAACATATTTTACGCTACTACATGCTGTACACGTTATGCATATATAATATAATTTCTCGTACGACCATATATATATAATATAATTTCTCGTACGACCATACATATATATATGTATATATATATATACAATTTGGTATATACAATTTCTCCTACAATTTGGAGATCATTACATGCAGGCATTAGCGGCAATGGTATTCTCCGCTTTCAGATATGACATCCGTAAGCAAAAATCCCGCAATTTCCTCTTGAATTGCTCGTATGCGATTCTTTAGTAGTAGCTTCTCCCGCCTCTCTTCCATCTTTAAAGAAGGAGATCAATATGAATATATTAGTTGTGTGTATATATATTAGATCATCATAAAAAAATTGTGAATAGTGTTTACGTACCTGGAGTTGTCTTACATCTCTGCGCCATTCGGTCGTCATGCGAATGTTCTCGCAAACGTAGTATGCACATAAATTAGTCCCCTGTTTCTGCCTCATGCACTTTGCGAGAATAGAATTCAATCAGATAATGGTATTGAAACTAGAATTAAAGAGATGCGCGGACCTAGCTAGTACTACTTAATTACCTTGGGCCGTCGCCAACGCAGCTCCGGTTTCCATTCACTGACAACATCATTGATGAACCGTTTCCAAACCCTGCCCGGCAAAGAAAATGAATAAAGGAGTTATTAATTACTTGATATCAGGAAATGAACGAAAGAGACCGATATAGTGCGATAATGATTGAAATTACCTGTCGAACATCAAAACCACGCTGGTGTATTCTCGAGGGTCTTTATCTAGTGAGTCCAGGGTTTCAACAGTTCCTTCGTCAACTCTAATGATAGCAGGATCCAGTGGAACCTGCGCACATTTATATAAGCAGGCATGCATAACTCATCAACTACGCTTAACATCGAGTAAGCAAAATTGAATTTGTAGTACAAGACAGTAACACTCATTTGAAGTTGTAAGCAAATAGTATTTCTGTTCTGGTATTTAGTGCCTTCATAAACCTTAGCAAGTTTTCCTCTGTGTCTTTGGCGTGGTCTTGTATCATAATTTCATTAATGATATATGGGTTAACGAACCCAATGTCATAGATTCCATCTCTTTTGCATTCGAGAATCTTCATTCTGCATAATAGCGTACAAAAGAATACAGTGAGGATAATTACAGGCAATGAACGAGCCGAGCTAGAGACTTAAATTACAGAAAGAAATCACTTATAGACAATAGCAACTGACGATAGATTTGTCGAGTGCGTCTTGATTGTATAACTGAAAAATTTCTGGAAGCTCAATGCATAGATCGTTTTCATAGAAGTAATGCTCTTCCTTGACTTTCACCATGAGCATCTCTCGCCCGTTCTTTACTTCTTCCATGTACCACTCATGCAATCTTCGCATTTATGTTGGTAGAAGCGGGACCTGCTCAGGTCTGACCAGTGGGTTCCCGGGGACATATCGCCATGCTACATCAGCCACGGGGACTTTCTCGGTGCCTAGGAGTTGATCAACACTGATACCAAACTCTCTAGCAGTGTCGGTTACCTTATCGGTAATCACCTTGAGCGGGGGGATCGATTGAATTGCCTGTTCTCCGAGCTGGGGAACTGTTTTCCCGCTTTTATTACTACTTGTACGTCTCGACTGCTGCATTTGTTCCTCATATGACTTCCTAATAGAGCGGTCATAGTCTGATGGCCTATTCTGCACATGTGCCGAGGGTCGCTCAAGAAGTTCCACAAAGTGCTTTACAGTTTTCATAGGTATTATCTCCTTTGGCGGCGGGGGCGGTTTCGGTGCAAAATGGGACTTCACTTCGGAAACCACGACCGCTCTGGTTTCCTCATCAGTCATATCGTAAGCTAACTTCTTTTTGGCAGGAGGCTCGTCGTTGGCTTTCTTCTTTGGTGCTTTCTTCCGCTTTTGGCCCTACTGGGACATAGGGGGTGGAGTCGGCTGACGCGGCGGAGATCGATATGGTGGACTCGCGCTGGGCTCCCTCCCAAAGTGGGGTGGACTTAGAGGTGTATTGCTACTTGGAGGAGTTGGTGGCCTTGGCGCCGAGTTTGGAAACACGATGCATTCCTTTCTCCATACAATGACACCATGTATGACTTCTCCCAGTGTCTGCTCCCGTTCACCTCCTGGAATATCAAGCTCTAGTGAGTCATATCCCGGCAGAACTTCATCCACCCCGACACGAGCATAGCCAGCTGGAATCGGATTGCCATGGATGGCTGCTTCAGGTGCATTCGGTAAAGCAAAGCCGACCGCCACCTTCATGGATATGTTCTTCATTTTCTGGTGTAGCTCACAAATTGTCCTCTCTTTCATATCATCCACGGGGTAGCGAGCCAGCAGTGCATCATCGGCCCGGACCCTCGTGGAACCCACGCTGCTTTTCCGCATAGATGGGACGGTACTATCCAATGTTGGATCTGCTTGCTCCTGCCGCGGAGACGCCCTTTGCTGATCAATTTTATCCAGTTGCTCTTGCTGCCTCTTTAACATGCGTTCCAACTCCTCGTTCTTTGTATCTACCTTCTGAAGCCGGTCTGCATCCTGCTTCTTTTTTCTCTGACGACTTCTATAAGTGTCGTTCCACTCCGAAAAACCCTGAACCCACGGAACAATGCCTTTGCTTCGTGTTCGTCCTCCGTGTTCAGGATTCTTGAGGGCGCGTGTAAGCTCGTCGTTCTCTCTCTCGGGCTGGAACAACTCCTTTCGAGCAGCTTCTATTGCTTCAAGTAAAGCATCCGAGGCTGTTTTAAGATCTGCCTTTTCAATAATCTCCCCTGTCGCTGGGTCCAACTTTCCCCCATGCGCATAAAACCAATTCTTGGACCTCTGGGGCCAATCCAATGTTTTTGGAATGACCCCTTCATCAAGCATCTTGGCCTCAGCTGCTTCCCACTTAGGCACGCCTCTCTTGTAGCCACCTGTCCCCAGAATATGGTGATACTCTTTTTTCTCAGCACTTATCTTATTTCTTCTCAACCTTTCCAGAGCTTCATCCGATTCCTTGTACTCCACAAATGCGTCCCAGTGATCTTTTATCTTCTCTAGTGCTCCAGTGAATTCTGGAGTCTTGTTTTTTGCCTTGATGTAGTCACTGTATAATCTTTTCTTCTAGCTCTGGAATTGTGTGGCCATCTTCTTAAGAGCAAACTGCTTGACTTTCAACCGTTTATCATCTGTGAGACCCTCTGGTAGGTTGAAATGTGACATGAGCGTATCCCAAAGCAAATTTTTCGATCTTTCGTCGACATAACTAACTCCTCGATCTTCCTTTGGCTTATTCCATTCTCGATCAGTGATCGGGATGTTGTCCCTAACAATAACTCCGCATTGACTTATAAATTTACGGGCATTCTGTTCAGGAGCAATCGGTTCGCCATCTTCTGCGACTTCATCGATGTTGAACTTTATGTCATCGCCCAACTTTTTGGCCCGGCCTCGTACCCTTCTAGGAGATTTGCTCGATCCGGGGGGCTAAAAGAAGAAAGATTCGTTAATATATATATACACAAATCAATTAATACATCTAATGATCACCAGAGGCCTAATATATATATACCTCGCCGGACTTTGTTAATTGTCTAGCATTTTCTTCGCCATCATTGTTTGTTTGCCCTTCGTCTCTTGGTTCTTCCTCAAGTCCCTCACCGGAGTCGTTCATAAATTGTGAGCCGTCATCTGGTTCATTCTCTTGGTTTTGGGAGGAGCGTATGATTTCGAAGACATCCTCTTCATGGTATCTGCCGCTATCGTCCATAGCTTAACTAATCCAGAAGAAAGATAAAACAATTTAGTATTTAAATTAGAATGCATTCAATAAGCAAAAACTGAATCATAGTATCAAGAAGAACAATACCGGAGATGCAATCAATACATAGCAAACAGATGCATCACTAAGCATGACATGACGATATGCAGAGCTAGGGGTGTCTAACGCAGTACTACACGTTGCAGACCGAGAGGGAAAACATCCGGAGGTGTTTTCCCGGTGTTTGGCATTTTTCGGATAGACGAAAGAGAGGGGATGGTTCTATGTTTGCAGAGCTAGAGAAGTGTGACAGATGAACGGGTTGCATATTCGGATTCGTTGGTATTTTCTGAGCAATTTTCATATATAAATTATTTTCATCCGAGTTACGTTTTATTTTATATTAATTTTCAAAGTTTTAAACATATTCTGAAATTATTATTAATTCTAAGTAAAAGGCTAAATGCTATGGGTACCCAGCAGAGTGCACACAGCAGTGCACACTGTGGCTGACAGTGGGTCCCAGTTGACTGGAGACTGGACACTTTGACTGGTCAAAGGGGTCCTCTGGACCCACATGTCATTGAGAGGGGCAGCCCAGTCAGCATTTTGACTGGGTCAACTGAGCCAGCCGGGCCCCTAGGGCCACTGGTCAGTGACCCAGGGGGTGGCCCCGGTCGGCCACGTCGGCGGGCCGGCGTCGGAGCTGCTCCGACGACCAAAAACAGGGCGGTGCCTCGCCGGAGTTGGCCGGAATCGCGCTACAGGGCTCGGATGGGCGCACGGCTTGCGGCGTTCGAACGCGGAGAGCCTGCCGCGCCGTTTGGGACGGAGCAGCAGCGGCAAGAGGAGCAGCAGGCAGGCATGCAGCAGCAGCAGCCGCGGCAGTCAGCGCGGGCGGCGGGGCAGCACGGCCGTGGCGGGGGCGAGTGGCGGAGCGCGATGGGGATAGAGGGAGGGGGAGGCCTAGGCCTTACCGGCGTTGCCGAGGAGAGGGGCGGCGAGGCTCGGAGGAGACCGGCGACGAGGAGGTCGGAGACGAGGAGCGGCGACGGCGACGAGCGGTTCGGCGTCGGGGTCGGGCGGCTCGGCGCCAGGCGAGGCCGAGATCGAGCTCAGGGAAAGGGGGGCGGGGGCGCGAGGGAAAGGGGGACGGTCCTCGGGGACACGTCGGAGGGGCGAGGGAGGCGCGGAGGCTACGCGAGCGGCGGTGCGGATCGCTGGAGAAATTGGGCAGCCTGGCGGCGTCGATCTGATCCTTCTCCCGGGCGGTGGCTGGCACCGGGACACCGGGCGGAGTTATATACACAAGACCTTTAGTTCCGGCTCCAGCCACGAACCGGGACTAAAGGTCCTTTAGTCCCGGCTCTAGCCACGAACCGGGACTAAAGGCCAACCTTTTCGACGGCCAAAATTCCGCGCGGGAGCTGAAACCTTTAGTCCCGGCTTGTGGATGCAACCGGTACCAAAGGTGTCTTTCAATTAATTTTCATTTTGAAGAAATTATTTGACAGATTCAATTTTACATATAGAAATTAATTCTTGTAAAATGCATAACAATTTGAAGAATAAACCAAATGAGTTGATTCAAATTTCTGTGGATTCATCTTGAAGATTTCTATCAACTAGTATCATTTTGACAGGAAGTTGCATAATTAATTTTGCACTTATTAATTAAATACAGTAATTGAAGACATTATTTTAAACTTTAAAAATTCATATCTTGAGTTCTGTTAAGCCAAATGGAGCAAATAAGATGTCAAATTGTTTGTCTTAACATAACCTACACATTCATATTTTGTTTGGACATAATTGCATTGATTAACTCCTCTGTATAATTAAAATACTAAAAGGACATGAATAATTGAAAATTCATAACTTAATAAATAATTATTCAAAAATCATGTTTCAAATGCCAAAATGCCTTAGCTTTTTGGTTGGAGTCCGACGCTCCGGAGTCCACCTAGGAACACCCAAAACACATATATACCCTAACTCTTATAAAGATTCCCTCCGGTTTGTCCGAAGTGGGACTTTCCAGCTATAAGTCCGGAAACTCACTAGAGAGAAAGTGATGACGGTGAAGCCGGTCACATCCCAAAGTGGGATCTTGGGGTATAAAACTTTTTCTTCGCGTATGTCCCTTGCTTATGATTGCGCCATAACCATGGAGAATCTTCATCATTTAATAGGATGCTTGGGTCAGTCTTCACTGTGAAGGGAGGAATGTCATCAAACTTATTATAATCTTCTGACATGTCTGTCTTGTCCTCAACTCCCACGATGTTTATTTTAGCTGAAAGAACTATGTGGCGCTTTGACTCATCGTATGTGTTGGAAATATGCCCTAGAGGCAATAATAAATTAGTTATTATCATATTTCCCCGTTCATGATAATAGTTTATTATTCATCCTAGAATTGTATTGACCGGAAACTAAATACATGTGTGGATAATAGACAAATACTATGTCCCTAGTATGCCTCTACTAGACTAGCTCGTTGATCAAAAGATGGTCAAGGTTTCCTGACCATGGACATGAGTTGTCATTTGATAACGGGATCACATCATTAGGAGAATGATGTGATGGACATGACCCAACCGTTAGCATAGCAAATGATCGTTCAGTTTATTGCTATTGCTTTCACTATGTCAAATACACGTTCCTTTGACCATGAGATCATGCAACTCCCGGATACCGTAGGAATACTTTGGGTGCATCAAACGTCACAACGTAACTGGGTGATTATAAAGGTGCACTACAGGTATCTCCGAAAGTGTTTGTTGAGTTGGCATGGATCAAGATTGGGATTTGTCACTCCGACTATCGGAGAGATATCTCTGGGCCCTCTCGGTAATACAGCATCACAGAAGCCTTGCAAGCACCGTGACTAAAGAGTTAGTTGCAAGATGATGTATTACGGAACGAGTAAAGAGACTTGCCAGTAACGAGATTGAACTAGGTATTGGATACCGACGATCGAATCTTGGGCAAGTAACATACTGCCGGACAAAGGGAACAACGTATGTTGTCATATGAGGTTCACCGATAAAGATCTTCGTGGAATATGTAGGAACCAATATGAGCATCCAGGTTCCGCTGTTGGTTATTGACCGGAGAGTCGTCTCGGTCATGTCTACATCATTCCCGAACCCGTAGGGTCCGCACACTTAAGGTTCGATGACGATATAGTATTATATGAGTTATGTGATTGGTGACCGAAGTTTGTTCGGAGTCCCAGATGAGATCACGGACATGACGAGGAGTCTCAAAATGGTCGAGAGGTAAAGATTCATATATTGGAAGGCTATATTCGGACGTCGGAAAGGTTCCGAGTGATTCTGGTATTTTTCGGAGTACCGGGGAGTTACGGGAATTCACCGGGAGAAGTAATGGGCCTTATTGGGCCATACGGGAAAAGGAGAGGCAGGCCACGTGAGGAGGCGCGCGCCCCCCCTTGCCCAAACCGAATTGGACTAGGGGAGGGGGCGCAGCCCCCTCTTTCCTTTCCCTCTCCCTTCCCCCTTTCCTACTCCGTATGGGAGGTGGCATCCTACTAGGACTAAGGAGTCCTAGCAGGACTCCCCACACTTAGCGCACCCCTAGGGGGCCGGCCTCCTCCCTCCCTCCTTTATATACGGAGGAGGGGCACCCCTTGGAGACACACAATTGTCCCATAGCCGTGTGCGGTGCCCCGATCTCCGTTTTCCACCTCGGTCATATTTTCGGAGAGCTTAGGCGAAGCCCTGCCGGAATCACTTCACCGTCACCGTCGCCACGCTGTCGTGCTGACAGAACTCATCTACTTCCTCGACGTCTTGCTGGATCAAGAAGGCGAGTATCGTCACCGAGCTGCACGTGTGTAGAACTCGGAGGTGCCGTACGTTCGGTACTCGATCGGTGGAGCTTCCGCTAAACGGTCTACGAGGGTACGTAGACACACTCTCCCCTCTCGTAGCGATGCATCTCCATGGATAGATCTTGCGTGAGCGTAGGAATTTTTTTGAAATTCATGCTCCGTTCCCCAACAGTGGCATTCGAGCCAGGTCTATGCGTAGATGTGATTTGCATGAGTAGAACACAAGTGAGTTGTGGGCGTGGGTGTATACATATTGCTTGCCGTTACTAGTTGTTACTTGATTCGACGGTATTGTGAGATGAAGCGGCCCGGACCGACATTACGCGTACGCTTACGCAAGACAGGTTTCACCGCTACGTGCACTCGTTGCATAAAGGTGACTGGCGGGTGTCTGTCTCTCTCACTTTAGTTGAATCGGTTTCAATGAAGAGGGTTCTTTTAGAAGATCAAAAAGCAATCACTACACCACGTTGTGGTTTTGCGTAGGTAAGAACAGTTCTTGCAAACCCGTAGCAGCCACGTAAAACTTGCAACGACAAAGTTGAGGACGTCTAACTTGTTTTTGCAGGGTATGCTGGTGATGTGATATGGCCAAGACATGATGTGATATAAGTTGTTGTATGAGATGATCATGTTTTGTAAGTTATCAGGCAACCGGCAGGAGCCTTATGGTTGTCTCTTTATTGTATGCAATGCCAACGCTATGTAATTGCTTTACTTTACCGCTATAAGTTAGCAGTAGTAGTAGTAGCAATAGCCGGCGAGACGACCACGACGCTACGATGGAGATCAAGGTGTCACGACGCTACGATGGAGATCAAGGTGTCAACTCGGTGACGATGGAGATCATGACAGTGCTTTGCTGATGGAGATCAAAAGCACAAGACGATGATGGCCATATCATGTCACATATATTGAATTGCATGTGATGTTAATCCTTTTATGCATCTTATTTTGCTTAGGACGACGGTAGCATTATAAGATGATCCCTTCACTAAATTTCAAGATAAGTGTTCTCCCCTAGTATGCACCGTTGCGAAGGTTCGACGCTTCTAAGCACCACGTGATGATCGGGTGTGATGGATTCTTCCGTTCGCATACAACGGGTGTAAGCCAGTTTTACACATGCAGAATACTTGGGTTAAACTTGACGAGCCTAGCATGTACAGACATGGCCTCGGAACACAAGAGACCGAAAGGTCGAACATGAGTCACATAGTAGATATGATCAACATGAAAGATGTTCACCATTGATAACTAATCCACCTCACGTGATGATCAGACGTGGTTTAGTTGATGTGGATCATGTTACACTTAGACAACTTGAGGGATGTTAATCTAAGTGGGAGTTCTTAAGTAATATGATTAATTGAACTTCAATTATCATGAACATAGTCTAAATAAATCTTTGCAATTTTATGTTGTAGATCAATAGACCGCGCTGTAGTTCCCCTATTTTTATTATGTTCCTAGAGAAAACGAAGTTGAAAGTTGATGGAAGCAACTATGCGGACTAGGTCCGTGATCTGAAGATTGTCCTCACTGCTGCATAGAAGGCTTATGTCCTTAATGCACCGCTCAGTGAAATACCCCTACGGCTTCGTCTGAGAACGTTATGAACGTCTGGCACACAAGAAAAGATGACTACTCGATAGTTCAGTGCGCCATACTTTACGGCGTAGAACCGGAGCTCCAAATATGTTTTGAGCAACACGGAGCATATGAGATGTTCCAAAAGCTGAAAATTTGTTTTTCAAGCTCACACCCGGGTCGAGAGGTATGACACCTTCGACAAGTTCTATAGCTACAAGATGGAGGAGAACAGCTCCGTTAGTGAGCATGTACTCAGAATGTCTGAGTACTTCAAACACTTGAATCAAGTGGGAGTTAGACTTCCGAATAAAGTGGTGATTGATAGAGTTCTCTAGTCACTATCACTAAGCTACTGGATCTTCATGATGAACTATAAACATGCAAGGGATAGAAGATCCTTAAGCTATTCGCGATGCTACAAGCTGCGGATGTAGAAATCAAAAAGGGAGCATCAAGTGTTGATGGTTAATAAGACCACTAGTTTCAAGAAGGGCAAGGGAAAGAAAAGGGAACTTCAAGAAGAACGGAAAAATAGTTGCCGCTCACGCGAAGAAACCCAAGGCTGAACCAAACCCGAGACTTAGTGCTCCCATTGCAAAGGGAAATGTCACAAGGAGCGGAACTTCCCCATAGTAACTGGCAGATAATAAGACTGGCAATGTCAACAAAGATATTTGATATACATGTTATTGATGTGTACCTTACTAGTACTCGTAGGAGCACCTGGGTATTTGATACTTGTTCAGTTGCTTGCAACTTGAAACATGGAGCTTCGGAATAAACGAGGGCTAGCTAAAGAACGAGGTGACGATGTGCATTGGAAGTGTCTCCAAGGTTGATGTGATCACCATCGCCACGCTCTCTCTACCTTCAGGACTAGTGATGAACCTAAATAATTGTTATTTGGTGCTTGCGTTAAGCATGAACATTATATCTGATAGTGTTTATTGCAAGACGGTTATTCAATTTCAGAGAATAATTGTTATTCTATTTGGATAATATCATTGATGATCATGCACTTAAAATGAAAGGTTTATTGAATCTTGATCGTAGTAATACATATGTTCATAACACGAATGCCAAAAGATAATGATAGTACCACATATTTGTGGCACTACCGCTTAGGTCATATCAGTGTTAAACACATGAAGAAACTCCATGCAGATGGGTTTTTGGAATCTCTTGATTATGAATCATTTGTGACATGTGAACCGTGCCTTATTGGCTAGATGACTAAAACTCCGTCCTTCGGAACAATGGAGCGAGCAACCAACTTATTGGAAATAATACATACCGATGGATGCGGTCCGATGAGTGTTGAGGCGCGCGGTGGATATCGTTATGTTCTCACGTTCACAGATGATTTGAGTAGATATGGCTATGTCTACTTGATGAAGCATAAATCTGAAACATTTGAAAAGTTCAAACAATTTCAGAGTGAAGTAGAGAACCATCGTAACAAGAAAATAAAGTTCTTACGATCTGATCGTGGAGGAGAATATTTGAGTTACGAGTTTGGCAATCACTTAAGACAATGTGGAATTGTTTCACAGCTCACGCCACCTGGAACACCACAGCGTAATGGTGTGTCCGAACGTCGTAATCGTACTCTATTAGATATGGTGCGTTCTATGATGTCTCTTACCGATTTGCCACCATCATTTTGGGGTTATGCATTAGAGACAGCTGCATTCACTTTTAACAGGGCACCGTCTAAATCCGTTGAGACGACATCGTATGAACTGTGGTTTGGTAAGAAACCTAAGCTGTTGTTTCTGAAAGTTTGGGGCTGCGATGCTTATGTCAAAAGGCTTCAGCCTGATAAGCTTGAACCCAAAGCGGATAAGTGCGTCTTCATAGGATACCCAAAAGAAACTATTGGGTACACCTTCTACCACAGATCCGAAGGCAAAGTTTTCGTTGCTAAGAATGGATCCTTTCTAGAGAAGGAGTTTCTCTCGAAAGAAGTGAGTGGGAGGAAAGTAGAACTTGATGAGGTAATTGTACCTCCTCTGGATAGTAGTACGCCACAGAAAGAAATTTCTGTGACACCAACACAGACCAGAGAAGAAGATAATGATGATGATCATGAAACTTCAGAGCAAGTTGCTACTGAACCTCGAAGGTCAACCAGGACACGTTCCGCACCAGAGTGGTACGGAAATTCAGTCTTGGAGGTTATGTTGTTAGACAACGGTGAACCTTCGAATTATGAAGAAGCTATGGCGAGCCCGGATTCCGAGAAATGGCTTGAGGCCATGAAATCCGAGATAGGATCCATGTATGAGAACAAAGTGTGGACTGTGGTAGACTTGCCCGATGAACGGCGAGCTATTAAAAATAAATGGATCTTTAAGAAGAAGACGGACGCTGTGTTGGGGAACGTCGCATGGGAAACAAAAATTTTCCCACGCACACGCAAGATCTATCCATGGTGATGAGCATCTACGAGAGGGAGAGTCAATCTACATACCCTTGTAGATCGCTAAGCGGAAGCGTTAAGAAACGCGGTTGATGTAGTCGAACGTTTCCACGATCCAAATCGCAAGTCGTCCCTCGATCCGATCACGAACTAGTGCCGAACGGACGGCACCTCCGCGTTCAACACACGTACGGCTTGATGACGCCTTCACCTCCTTGATCCAGCGAGCGATGATGAAGTAGTAGATGAGTTCCGGCAGCACGACGGCGTGGTGATGGTGGTGAGGAACAATCTCTACAGGGCTTCGCCAAGCACTACGGAGATTATGACGGGAGGAACTAGAGGGTTAGGGTTGCCGGCACACGGCTTGGGAAATCTTGATGTGTCCCGTGTGCTAGCCCTTCCCCTCTATTTATATGTTGAGCCTTGGGGTCCAAACTTGGAGTAAAAGCCTCCTCCAGGTCGGTTTTGCCCGCACAAGGTCGGTTTGGCCCGCAGGGAAAGAGTCCAACTCGGATCCCAGCAGTCCCGCGCACAAGCGGTAGTACCGCTCACGAGCGGTAGTACCGCTTGAGCGGTAGTACCGCTTACGCGGTAGTACTGCCTTACCAGCGGTAGTACCGCTTAAGGCAGCAGCAAACCTTCCTTTCGCACTTTCCAATACCTCGTGGGTTTTACCCCTTTGGCCTATATAAAGTGTTGCTGCACCCGAACACTTCGGTAAACATCCGGAACCCCTTCCGGTGAATTCCGGAACCCTTCCGGAGATCAAAACACTATTATCACATATATCAATCTTTATCTCCGGACTCTTCCCGAGACCCTCGTCATGTCCGGGATCTTATCCGGTACTCCGAACAACCTTCGGTCACCAACACAATAACTCAACTATACTAACCATCACCAAACATTAAGTGTGTAGACCCTGCGGGTTCGAGAACTATGTAGACATGACCGAGACACCTCTACGGCCAATAACCAATAGCGGGACCTGGATGCCCATATTGTTTCCTACATATTCTACGAAGATCTATATCGATCGAACCTCTATGTCAAGGATTCAGTTAATCCCGTATGACGTTCCCTTTGTTCTTCGGTATGTTACTTGCCCGAGATTCGATCGTCGGTATCTCTATACTTAGTTCAATCTCGTTACCGGCAAGTCTCTTTACTCGTTCCGTAATACAAGATCTCGTGGCTAACACTTTAGTCACATTGCTTGCAAGGCTCATTGTGATGTTGTATTACCGAGTGGGCCCTGAGATACCTCTCCGTCACACGGAGTAACAAATCCCAGTCTTGATCCATGCCAACCCAACAGACACCCTCGGAGATACCTGTAGAGCATCTTTATAGTCACCCAGTTACGTTGTGACGTTTGATACACACAAGGTATTCCTCCGGTGTCAGTGAGTTGCATGATCTCATGGTCATAGGAACAGATACTTGACATGCAGAAAACAATAGCAATAAACTGACACGATCATATGCTACGTTTATAGTTTGGGTCTTGTCCATCACATCATTCTCCTAATGATGTGATCCCGTTATCAAATGACATCTCATGTCCATGGCTAGGAAACCTTCACCATCTTTTGATCAACGAGCTAGTTAACTAGAGGCTTACTAGGGACACAGTGTTGTCTATGTACCCACACATGTATTTGAGTTTCCAATCAATACAATTATAGCATGGATAATAAACGATCATCATGAACAAGGAAATATAATAATAACCAATTTATTATTGCCTCTAGGGCATATTTCCAACACGCTGATGGTAATGTCACCGTCTATAAAGCACGACTTGTTGCTAAAGGTTATCGACAAGTTCAAGGAGTTGACTACGATGAGACTTTCGCACCCGTAGCGATGCTAAAGTCTGTCAGAATTATGTTAGCAATTGCCGCATTTTATGATTATGAAATCTGGCAAATGGACGTCAAAACGGCATTCCTTAATGGATTCCTTAAGGAAGAATTGTATATGATGCAACCGGAAGGTTTTGTCGATCCTAATGGTGCTAACAAAGTATGCAAGCTCCAGCGATCCATCTATGGACTGGTGCAAGCATCTCGGAGCTGGAATACTCGCTTTGATGAAGTGATCAAAGCGTTTGGGTTTATGCAAGTTTATGGAGAAACTTGTATTTACAACAAAGTGAGTGGGAGCTCTATAACATTTCTAATAAGTATATGTGATTGGAAATGATGTAGAATTTCTGGAAAGCATAAAGAATTAATTGAAAGGAGTTTTTCAATAAAAACCTGTTTTTGAGTTATCCACGGTTTGGGCATCGAGATCTATAGAGATAGATCAAGACACCTGATAAAAGATTTTCACACACCTTGATGAGATTTTGAAGAAGTTCAAAATGGATCAAGTCAAAAGAAATAAGTTCTTGGCTGGTGTGAAGTGGACTAAGACTTGAAGATCTAGGTAAAGGTTGTTTACATGTTAAGCATCAAAATCTATAGAGATAGATTGAGACGCCTCATATGACTTTCACAAAACATATACCTTGACAAGATTTTGAAGAAGTTCAAAATGGATCAGTCAAAGAAGGAGTTCTTGACTGTGGTGAAAGGTGTGAAGTTGAGTAAAACTCAAATCTCGACCACGGCAAAATAAATAGAATGGATGAAGGTTATCCCCTATGCCTCGGCCATAGGTTCTATAAAGTATGCCAAGCTGTGTGCCTTGCCATGTGTCTGGCAAAAGAGGTACCAAAGTGATCCAGGAGTAGATCACTGGACAGCGGTCAAATTATCCTTAAGATGACTAAGGAAGAAATTCTCAGGAATAGAGATGATAAAGAGTTCGTCGTAAGGGGTTACGTCGATGCAAGCTTTAAACACTGATCCGAAAGACTATGAGTCTCAGACCGGATAAGTATAGTGGGGAAATCTTTTGGAGTAGCACCAAACAGAGTGTGGTAGCAGCATCTACATATAACATAGAGATTTGCCAAGAACACACGGATCTGAATATTGCAGACCCGTTGACTAAAACCTCTCTCACAAGAAAAACATGATCAGCTTTAGAATTGATTAAGTGTTAATTACATGGAGATGTAATCTAGATTATTGACTCTAGTGCAAGTGGGAGACTCTTGGAAATATGCCCTAGAGGCAATAATAAATTAGTTATTATCATATTTCCCCGTTCATGATAATAGTTTATTATTCATGCTAGAATTGTATTAACCGGAAACTAAATACATGTGTGGATAATAGACAAATACTATGTCCCTAGTATGCCTCTACTAGACTAGCTCGTTGATCAAAAGATGGTCAAGGTTTCCTGACCATGGACATGAGTTGTCATTTGATAACGGGATCACATCATTAGGAGAATGATGTGATGGACATGACCCAACCGTTAGCATAGCAAATGATCGTTCAGTTTATTGCTATTGCTTTCACTATGTCAAATACACGTTCCTCTGACCATGAGATCATGCAACTCCCGGATACCTTAGGAATACTTTGGGTGTATCAAACGTCACAACGTAACTGGGTGATTATAAAGGTGCACTACAGGTATCTCCGAAAGTGTTTGTTGAGTTGGCATGGATCAAGATTGGGATTTTTCACTCCGACTATCGGAGAGGTATCTCTGGGCCCTCTCGGTAATATAGCATTACAGAAGCCTTGCAAGCACCGTGACTAAAGAGTTAGTTGCAAGATGATGTATTACGGAACGAGTAAAGAGACTTGCCAGTAACGAAATTGAACTAGGTATTGGATACCGACGATCGAATCTCGGGCAAGTAACATACCGCCGGACAAAGGGAACAACGTATGTTGTCATATGAGGTTCACCGATAAAGATCTTCATGAAATATGTAGGAACCAATATGAGCATCCAGGTTCCGCTGTTGGTTATTGACCGGAGAGTCGTCTCGGTCATGTCTACATCATTCCCGAACCCGTAGGGTCCGCACACTTAAGGTTCGATGACGATATAGTATTATATGAGTTATGTGATTGGTGACCGAAGTTTGTTCGGAGTCCCGGATGAGATCACGGACATGACGAGGAGTCTCGAAATGGTCGAGAGGTAAAGATTCATATATTGGAAGGCTATATTCGGATATCGGAAAGGTTCCGAGTGATTCGGGTATTTTTCGGAGTACCGGGGAGTTACGGGAATTCACCGGGAGAAGTAATGGGCCTTATTGGGCCATACGGGAAAAGGAGAGGCAGGCCACGTGAGGAGGCGCGCCCCCCCCCCCCCCCCCTTGCCCAAACCGAATTGGACTAGGGGAGGGGGCGCAGCCCCCTCTTTCCTTTCCCTCTCCCTTCCCCCTTTCCTACTCCGTATGGGAGGTGGAATCCTACTAGGACTAAGGAGTCCTAGCAGGACTCCCCACACTTGGCGCACCCCTAGGGGGCCGGCCTCCTCCCTCCCTCCTTTATATACGGAGGAGGGGTACCCCTGGGAGACACACAATTGTCCCATAGCCGTGTGCGGTGCCCCGATCTCCGTTTTCCACCTCGGTCATATTTTCGGAGAGCTTAGGCGAAGCCCTGCCGGAATCACTTCACCGTCACCGTCGCCACGCCGTCGTGCTGACGGAACTCATCTACTTCCTCGACGTCTTGCTGGATCAAGAAGGCGAGGATCGTCACCGAGCTGCACGTGTGTAGAACTCGGAGGTGCCGTACGTTCGGTACTCGATCGGTGGAGCTCGAAGGATTGTTCAACTACATCAACCGCGTTGTGAGACGCTTCCGCTAAACAGTCTACGAGGGTACGTAGACACACTCTCCCCTCTCGTAGCGATGCATCTCCATGGATAGATCTTGCGTGAGCGTAGGAAAATTTTTGAAATTCATGCTCCGTTCCCCAACAGCATGATGTATTCACTTCCTTATCTTTTCTTTTTCTCGGTTTGGTAGACATGTCCTTCACATAGAAAACCTGAGCCACATCATTGGCTAGGACGAATGGTTCGTCTGTGTACCCAAGATTGTTGAGATCCACTGTTGTCATTCAGTACTGCGGGTCTACCTTTACCCCGCCTCCTGTCAGATTGACCTATTTGCACCGAAACAAAGGGACCTTAAAAGAAGATCCATAGTCAAGTTCCCATATCTCCTCTATGTAACCATAATATGTGTCCTTTTTCCTATTGTTGTTTGTTGCGTCAAAGCGGACACCACTGTTTTGGTTGGTGCTCTTTTTATCTTGGGCGATCGTGTAAAATGTATTCCCATTTATCTCGTTCCCTTTGAAAGTCAATATAGTCGAAGATGGTGACTTGAACAACAAGTACAGCTCATCTCCAACAATGGTGTTATTCATGAGATGTGTTTGCAACCAACCGCCGAAAGTCGCCATGTGTGTACGTTTAATCCAGGGGTCAGACTGCTCCGGGTTCTTGGAGCGTACAATATCCATGTGTTCCTCGATATACGGAGCCACCAAGGTGGAATTTTGTAGAACTGTGTAGTGTGCTTGAGTGAAAGAATGCCCGTCCATACTTATTACTGAATTCTTTCCTAGCGTGCCTTTTCCACTCAGTCTCTCCTCATGCCGCGATTGAGGAACACCAATCGGCTTAAGGTCAGGAATAACGTCAACACAAAACTCAATAACCTCCTCTGTTTCATGGCCCTAGGAGATGCTTCCTTCTGGCCTAGCACGGTTATGAACATATTTCTTTAAGACTCCCATGAACCTCTCAAAGGGGAACATATTGTGTAGAAATACAGGACCCAGAATGGTAATCTCTTCGACTAGATGAACTAGGACGTGCGTCATAATATTGAAAAAGGATGGTGGGAACACCAACTCGAAACTGACAAGACATTGGACCAAATCATTCTGTAACCTTGGTAGGATTTCTGGATCGATTACCTTCTAAGAACTTGCATTGAGGAATGCACATAGCTTCACAATGGCTAATCGAACATTTTCCGATAGAAGCCCCCTCAATGCAACCAGAAGTAATTGCCTCATAATCACGTGGCAGTCATGAGACTTTAGGTTTTGGAATTTTTTCTCTGCCATATTTATTATTCCCTTTATATTCGACGAGAAGCCAGACGGGACCTTCATACTGCTCAGACATTCAAAAAAGATTTCCTTCTCTTCTTTGGTAAGAGCGTAGCTGGCAGGACCTTGATACTGCTTTGGATGCATGCCGTCTTTTTCGTTCATACGTTGCTGGTCCTCCCGTGCCTCCGGTGTATCTTTTGTCTTCCCAGACACGCCCAAGAAGCCTAGTAGGTTCACGCAAAGATTCTTCGTCACGTGCATCACGTTGATTGCAGAGCGGACCTCTAGGACTTTCCAATAGGGTACCTCCCGAAATATAGATTTCTTCTTCCACATGGGTGCGTGTCCATTAGCGTCATTCGAAACAGATTGTCCGCCAGGACCCTTTCCAAAGATTACATTTAAATCCTTAACCATATCAAATATATCATCACCAGTACGGTGGCCAGGCTTCTTCCGGTGATCTGCCTCACCTTTGAAATGCTTGCCTTTCTTTCTTAAGGGATGCCTGATCGGAAGAAATCGACGATGTCCCGGGTACACATTCTTCTTACATTTATCCAAATATATACTTTCAGTCTCATCTAAACAGTGCGTGCATGCATTGTATCCCTTGTTTGTCTGTCCTGAAAGGTTACTAAGAGCAGGCCAATCATTGATGGTTACAAACAGCAACGCTCGTTGGTCAAATTCCTCCTGTTTGTGCTCATCCTACACACGTACACCTTTTATATCCCACAACTATAAAAGTTCTTCAACTAATGGCCTTAGGTACACATCAATGTCGTTGCCGGGTTGCTTAGGGCCTTGGATGAGAACTGGCATCATAATGAACTTCTGCTTCATGCACAACCAAGGAGGAAGGTTATAGATACATAGAGTCACAGGCCAGGTGCTATGACTGCTGCTCTGCTCCCCAAAAGGATTAATGCCATATGTACTTATACCAAACCATAAGTTCCTTGCGTCATCTGTAAACTCCGGCCACTTTCTCTCGATTTTTCTCCACTACGACCCATCAGCGGGTACTCTCAACATCGCGTCTTTCTTACGGTCTTCTTTGTGCCATCGCAACAACTTGGCATGCTATTTGTTTTGGAACAAACGTTTCAACCGTGGTATTATAGGAGCATACCACATCACCTTGGCAGGAACCCTCTTCCTAGGGTGCTCGCCCTCAACATCACCAAGGTCACCGCGGCTGATCTTATAGCGCAATGCACCGCATACCGGGCATGCATTCACATTCTCGTACTCCTAACCGCGGTAGAGGATGCAGTCATTAGGGCATGCATGTATCTTCCGCACCTCTAATCCTAGAGGGCAGACAGCCTTCTTTGCTTCGTATGTACTGTCGGGCAATTCGTTATCCTTTGGAAACATCTTCTTTATCATTTTCAGCAACTTTTCAAATCCCTTGTCAGATACACCATTCTCTGCATTTCATTACAGCAATTCCAGTGTGGTACCCAGCTTTTTCTTGTCATCTTCGCAATTTGGGTACAACAATTTTTTGTGATCCTCTAACATGCGCTCCAACTTCAACCTCTCCTTTTCACTTTTGCAATTTCTCTTTGCATCAGCAATGGCCCGACCAAGATCATCAGCGGGCTCATCTGATGCCTCTTCTTCAGCTTCCCCCATTGTAGTACCATCGTATTCAGGGAATCTAGGATAGTTGTCATCATCCTCTTCTTCTTCATTGTCTTCCATTATAACCCCTCTTTCTTCGTGCTTGGTCCAACAGTTCTAGCCGGGCATGAAACCGGACTGAAGCAGGTGGCTGTGAAGGATTTTTGAGGTAGAGTAATCCTTATCATTCTTACAGACACCACATGGACAACACATAAAACCATTCCGCTTGTTTGCCTCAGCCACACGCAGAAAATTATGCACGCCATTAATGAACTCGGGAGAGCGTCGGTCATCGTACATCCATTGCCGGCTCATCTTCATTACACAACATCGAAGTGACCAAATTAATACAAGTTCATACATAAAGTTCATACATACTTCTCATAAAACAAAATACAACTATCTAGCTAAAGCATTTAAATGCAACAACAAATGCGATCAAAATCGCAACTAAGGTAATAATTGATCCAACAGCATAATGACACCAAGCCTCTTTATTAATGGCATATTTTGTAATATTTCTAATCTTCAAGCACATTGCATCCATCTTGATCCTGTGATCATCGACGACATCGGCAACATACAACTCCAATTTCATCTTCTCTTATTCAATTCTTTTCAATTTTTCTTTTAAATAATCGTTTTCTTTTTCAACTATATTTAACTTCTCGACAAGAGGGTCGGTTGCAATTTCTGGTTGACATACCTCCTAGATAAAAATATCTATGTCAACTTGATGGGCATCATTGTCATAAACACGAAATGAAACAAATAGTTATAAAAGATAATATATCACATCCATCTTGATCATAACAAGAGGATAATAACAAGAGGCTCACCAAGGTGGTGCCGGCGACGGGACGGCGCGGGCGATCGACGGCGGTGAGGACGGGGACGGGAAGGGCACTAAGTAAACCACACCTACACATATGCAAACTAAGAATTTAATTTGAGCTCAAATTGCATATAAATCAAATAAACTCCCACATAATTACTCCCAAACTAAAACCCACAAATCACTATACTTATAGAGCATGAAACGAGCTAAACTAGCAATGAGAGATGAAAGGATGAAGTTGCTAACCATTTAGAACCCTTGGATAGATGGGGTGCCTCCAATCTTGACAAATCTTGGCAAAAATGGAGTATGAACTCGAGCTTGGGGAAGGAAATAGAGAGGAGAAAAAGCTTTTACTCGGGCTGGACGAAGCAGCTTTATATAGGAAAGACTTTAGTCCCGGTTGGTGATACCAACCGGAACTAAAGGTCTATCTTTAGTCCCGGTGGGTGATACCAACCGGGACTAAAGGGGCTCGCATGGGCCCCAGCCTGCCGCAACCCCTTCACCAACCGGGACTAGAGGTCCCATTTGAAACGGGACTAATCCTGGCCGTTGGAACCGGGACTAATGCTCACATTAGTCCAGGCCCAAACCCGACCGGGACTAGTGCTCCGGATGAAAGGTCGTTTTCCACTAGTGGATAAACCTATAACTTCAATTATTTTCTAACGGAGGAAGTAGCTCGTATTATTTCAGCAATGAACCGTTTTTTGTCGTGTATACTGCTATTGCAAGTTTGCAACTAGATCGTTGGATGCAGACATGCGGAGGACAGACAAGGTATTAAAATATCAATCTATTGAGCGTTGGAACCCTACAAAGCAGGCCGTGTATGAACGGCGACGACGTCGATCTCAGGACCAGGATTTTGTTCCCGGTCACTCATTTAGGCCCCTGAGATATCTTTTTTTCGGATTCTCCTCGATCTTAATTAAGCTGTAGAATCTGATTATTACGCAACAACACACACCACAAGCACACACCCCCCTAGTGCGTAAGTTTAGACAGTACAAACTATACCTATCACGCGTAACTAAACAACTCAAGAGCCCTGTGGCAGTGAGTAGTGCTGCAACTTTATTGCGAGACAACCCTGAAAATTCGACCCGAGGGAACCAACCCGGGCGGGCGGGGCGCCAACCGGCTGCTCCCACTGCTGGGCTACGCGCACTCCTCGAGCCCCGCTGAGATCGGATCACATGCCTACAACTGTGCTTGAAAAACGGCAGCATGCGCTTCAGTACTCCATGTCACTAACAGTGCTTAACAGAGCTCAGGCAGACCTAAATCATCATCCTACAGCAATCAGCAGGCCTCATACGCCGGCCGTACATGGTACAGAGCAGACTAGATCCAAAGCTGAGGTCCCCGGCCGGTACATTATCCCCGTGGATGTTCGTTGAACCTTGCCGTCTCGGCTCAAGGTTCGTCGTACCTGGATAATTTTTATTTTTTTGCCTGATCTTGATCGGCTTTCATGATTATTAATTTTTCTGATGAGACATGAAACTATTTATCAAACATAAAATATTAATACCCACACAATGTTTGTTATATATCTAAATGCAAATTAATTTATTATATATCTTGCAATTAATATTAAACTTAATCGTATTTGCGAGACACAGACTTCTTTACACTCTAGTTATATCCAGATCCAGGAATATCATTTTCATTTATGAATTTTATACATCATTTAAGCTTGCTACTTTTAGGGCATTAAATGAATTGCTAGCTATTAAAAGAAGCAAAATAGTTTTTATTTAAAAAAAGATGTAAATGAAGTCTGAAAAAGATAAAACTTGGCATGGTGCAATTATATGATCCCTAAAGGGTGTGGTAAAAATTGGAGAGAGTTACGGAAAAAATCAGATGCACTTCGCGTAGAAATTGAAGAGTCTGCGGGGAAGAATCTGGGTTTCGAAGGGTAACTGTCGGGTTTGAAGAGGAACTCAAATTTTTTCCATCATTTCCCCTTGAAATATTTTCTATGTTTAATATACACCATTGCAAGTTCCATGGTCAAATTTGGGACTATTCTGGGTTAATATGACATATTTAGGGCATTTAATGGACATAAATAAAAATTGAACAACATGTACATTAAAAAATACCAAATATTGGTGAAAACATACCATTTAAGTTCTTGAGTATGTATTTAAGTCATATATGCAAGCAACAACTACGCGTTCATTAATTGGATATGCGACGCGCATGCCTCGTGGCCGTCTTCAGTTTCAAAACAACCTACATCATAGTATTTTCAAATATTATTAAAATTTTAACCACATACTCTACATGTCATGCAATGACACCATGCAAAGTTTCATAGGTTTCTTACAACATTCAAATTTTCTGAAAATTCAAAAACAATTTTACATAATTATAATTAAGTTCATGTGTTTGAATTTTCACATATACCTTATTTATGATTTTTCTTCCAATCTTTCGAAAATTTTAAAAGTACTTACAGTTCAAATTTGAATTATATCCAATTAAAATAAAATTTATTAATAAAATGCCTAAAATATAGCAAATAATAAAACCTACAAAGTTCAAACCATTATTCATACAATACCATGGTCATAAAAAAATAGCACACTAAAATCTTTAAAAAAATGTAGAAAACAAAACTACCTACATATTTAAGCAGTGGCGGGCCACACTAGGTGCCCGCAACTGGTATACCTTCCCCCACGGCTATGTTGGGCAAAATCGGTAGTCAAATTATCAGTGGCGGGTGTCTAGTAGTACCCGCCTTTGCCGCCATAACAAGCAGTGGAGGGCTCGTGTGGCGCGCCCGCCACTGGAATTTTTGGCCCATGGCTAACCTAGGCCTAGATTACCAGTGGCGGGTCCTTGATCCCGCCCGCCACTAATTTGACCCCATTCATAAGCAGTTTCCTAGTAGTGCCGGTTCCGTTACCGGGCGTGAAGCGATCAACGGCATGTGTTGCCGGAGCCGGAGAAAATGGCGTATGTAGCCGCAACCGGAGACGAGTAAGACGGCGTTGTGTCGCCGGAGACGAAGAAGAAGATGGTCTTGTTCGCGCGGAGATCAGGCATGCAGTGGTGTTCGCGTCCAGGAGGCCGTAGCGGCGGCCATGGCAACGACAACGACGGGGCTGCAACAACTCCGGTGACGGCAAGTCAAGATTAGGGGGAGATTGTTAGGATAATCATGACTTGATTTTGTTTTGAGTCAGTTGTATTAGTGCGTCCGGCCGGAGCGAGCTGGATGCATGCAAGTCTGTTAACCCGCATGACCAGGCTGTGGCCGTTGAGAGCCTAACGCTGCGTGGTGGATGTGGCCGTGCATGTATAGCTGGCTTAGGGCGTGTGTGTCGCATGAGGTTAGATAGTTAGTCGGGTCTTGCATGCGTGGGAGTTAGTTGCCGGGTGTGCCGGCCAGGTCATGTGTGTGTGCATCGGGTATAAAACCCCTCCCCCTGTACTGATTCGCTGTGGTGTGTTGCCGAGATGAGTTTGAGCTCGAAAGAAAAAAACGTCGTTCGTGCGGCGAGGCGTTCGTCGCCGGAGAATCTTGTGTCCAGTGCTCCTCATCTTCATCCACCTCCTTACGTCCGAGTGTGAGAGAGAGAGGGAGAGCTAGCTAGGGTTCGTCCGGGTTTGTCCCAACAGGCCAGCCATCATCGACCATTGCAACCTTTGAACCCAAAGCTCTGGCTGGTCCTTGGTGATCCCAAATAACTCTATTTTTCCCCTTTCGTGTCAAAAACCTCACCTACTTCTCGGCTTGGCAATCGATGGCAAAGTTTCTGCTGACTTGATGTAAAAGGCTCCGCTTTTGTAAAGCCAAACATTATTCTTGGTCTTTTGGACACATGTGATCGATTCACCTCTATTTGGTATCATGAATCAATGCATGGCCGGCAGTATCGTGTACGTACTTACATACATCTGTGTTTCAACTGTGTGACAGCAGGAATTATCCGGGGAAAAAGACGCTTCCAGACTCTCTTGTGTTTCAACTGTGCCTGTATGTAGTTTTCTTTTACATGGAGACAAAATATTTGTCTCATCTTATTATTAAGAAGAGTTTGTTGTCCAGTTTTTTTTAAACTCACCTTCATTTAATTGTTGTCCAGTTAGTTTGAGGAAAACTGGAAGAAAACCAAATGTGGAGGTAGTGTTGAAAAGAGAAGGAGATGAAAGTATATAAGGGAAGCTAGTGTCCTAGCTTGTTTGGCTTGTACCCCCCAATATGAATGCCTTGATGGTTTATGAGAGATCGATGTTGGACTGTATGATCATAAGATAGCTAGGCCACATACTTGAGTAGTCAATAATGGAGGCGGGAGAGAATGAGATCGAGAGGGCATATATGCAAAAAAAATGTAATATGCAACAAGAGAGGAAGATATACAGACGACCAGACATGTGCATGTGTAGGGTTGGAATTCGAGACAAGCCACTCGTTAGAGCTCATTAAGATAAGGAGTTAGCTCATGTGTGCGTGAGTTTGTTGGGGATTGAAGAGACACCAAGAGAGAGCTGGCTCTCGTGTCTAGGTTAGGACAGGTGGGCCTTTTATGGGCTGGACTGCATAGAATAGAATAGGCAGGCAATTGAAAATGTGATAATTCCAAATTAGTCAGGTCGGATAATCAGATCTTAAGATCGGACAATCCGGTGTCCGCGGGATAATGTCTGTTTTTCACCCATAGTCTCAACTACACCATTTACTAGTTAAAGAAACTGGTAGATGTTTACCCTGGAGTCGTGCCCACTAGAATTTGGTCGTATTTTAAGATAGTTTTTACGGTACCCTAGTACTCCCGTAGAGTAGGTGAGCAGTGGCGGAGCCAAGGACTAGAGTTAGAAGGGGCCAAATGAATCAAACTCTTGATAAGAGGGGCCAAACCAGGTACTACTAAATTT
The DNA here is from genome assembly GCA_039707655.1 of Elymus sibiricus. Taxonomy (NCBI): domain Eukaryota; kingdom Viridiplantae; phylum Streptophyta; class Magnoliopsida; order Poales; family Poaceae; genus Elymus; species Elymus sibiricus. The sequence continues at coordinate 22,773,946 of CM077666.1, forward strand.
TTTTGTTCACTTTCAAATATTATTAAGGCCATAAGCAAGCACTTAGTAGATCATGGGGCTAGCCGTGGCCCCTGCCAGTCCACCTGTCTCCAGGTGAGAGTACCAAACGGATCTGGCCGTCTGTTTTCAAGGGTAACTTGGATTTTTTGTCTTAGCTAACTTCTGACTTTTAACGTGGATAAGAGAGTCCTTGTCATCAGCTTCTTCAGTTGATTCTTCTTGTTCAACTTCAGATGAGGAATCGGCTTTCTTCGCCTTCACCGTAGTGCTTCTTCAAGAGTCTGATCTCATGGAGTGAAACTCTCTCTTTTCTTCAATGATCATCTCATGAGTGTTCAGTCTTCCGAGGGCTTGTGATGGAGTCAAAGACTTGAAATCAGCCCTATCGACTTTTACCGGGTGTCCCTGACAAAACGGCACAATCTGAAAACAAATACCACCGTCTTCCCATTGACCATTAAGACCTCGTTCCGGGTGTCAAAAGTTTTCTGAGTGTTGCTAGCACACTAGGTAAAGTTTATCTTTACCCAGTGTCGACGACTCGGTAAACTTGTTTTCCCCGACGAGTAGTACCCCGAGTGTACTTTACCGCTCGGTAAAGTGTTTACCGAGAGTTTTATGGGCTTTACCGAGTGTTTTGGACACTCGGTAAAAAAGTCGATTCCGGTACCCGCTTATATTTTGCTCAATTGGAAATAACTTCTACCTACAATTTAGATATTAAGGACTTCATATGTTGTTCTTAGGAAAACTAATTTCTAATTTATTTTATGAATGGTTGTAATATTTTTCGTGTAGTAAGAGTTCTATCTATGGTTTCAAAAATAGACTCAGAGCTCCATCAAACTAAAAAAGATGTATCTACAGTTTTTTTTTACATAGTTCGATTCTTCTGTACTGTTATAACCTGGATTCACCATGAAAGGCATTGAAGACATTAATTTTCGTTTGGGAGGATGAATTAGATGGCGTACTGACATGTTTTTATGGCCGGACGCCATGCCCACGTCTTCGATGTCGAGCGTTGATGCATGAGTGTATCGTATATTTCGATGACCGTGCTGGCATCTGGTTTGTTTGTTTTTCGTCACGTGTGTGTTTTTTCGTTTCTATTACCAGCCTTGCCGAGTCTGAACAAGCGGAGTCACGTACGTATTCCTCCTTGAGTTAGATGCATGCATGCAAACGTGATCTGCTATGGTTCCTGTATCCTTCATGTACACGCGCATGATAGCTAGTGCCCTTTGTAGATTTCATTTGTGTATCTTGTATGCACGTGAAGATTTCTAAGCATATTTTCTTGTATTCACGTGATTATGCACGTTATTATGGTTATTATACACGTCCGACAGACTTGTATTATGTACGTGACGTCGGGAGTGCGTCGAGCGCAGGTGTTTGTGCACTGCGTCAACGATGGGCATACGTCAAGGGCAAGTCCGGCGTGGAGGGTGCGTCATCGCCAAGGCTACGCGCTGCGTGAGGAGGGTTCGTCGTTGCCAAGAACTGTTCGGTTTTTGTTTTGGCACTGGCCTTGTTTTAGGCGTGGTTTGTTCAATTACTTTCTGGAATTGCAATGTCGAAGTGTAAAACACATAGTAATATTTTGTACGGATTTGCTAATTCTTATCTAGATGAGAATTAGTAAAGTCACATCTAACTCTAAAACCGTACGATACATGCTCCAAGATTCGTATGTTTTGACTCGTGCGGCGTGGTCATGCCCGCTCGGGCGTTTCGCGTCTGTTTGTTTGTCCATGTGGGCTTTTCCATTTTTCACGTCTGTTGGGCTTCCGTGCGTGCTGCGGTTTCACCTTTGCATGGCCTGCAGGTCCGTGTTGTTTTTTGGGGCTGTGGTGTTGTTTTCTTTCCTTTTTATCCATAGAGGGAAGCAGTTGGGAGCACACGAGGCCTTCTCCTTTATCGGGTTCTCCATTCCCTAATTTTTCTTCACCCTCTGCGTTGTTTGTAGTATGCTTTTTCAAGTACTTTTTTTCCGGGGACTTTTCCAAGTACTTGTACAAAATATACATCCTTATTTTAATTTTATTTTTAATACTTGTACGAAATATACATCCTCATTTCCGAGTTTCCGAGTCTAAAAGTCCTTGTTTCCGAGTTTAAAAGTCCTTGTTTCCAAAAAAATAAGGATGCTTTAACAAACAAAAGCCCTTGTTTCCGAGTTTTTTCAAAAAACCCACGTGTTGCCCAATTGCATTTCCACAATCAGGTTTGCTAATTATCATCTCGATAAGAGTTAACAATGTCTCATCTAACTCATATACCGTTAGATACACGTGTGAAGATTCGTGCTTCTAAGTCCCTCGTTGTCGTTATATCATGCTTTTTGAGTCGCTCGTTGTCGTTATCTTGTGAAGCAGCCAGGCCCGATAGGACTTTTTCTAGTGACCCGTTGTATTTTCGGTTTTATTTTGTGGGTTGTAGCTTTTTTTGGATGGCCATGTTCCCTTTTTTTTGTTTGTTTTGGGTTGACTGGCTTGAATAGACGGTAACTATATTTATTTATTTTGCATACGGACACCATCAGTTTGGGGTATTGGGGTGTTTGGTGAACATAAGTTCAAATTTGTGTCGACAATTATTCAAATTTCTGAATATTTTTAAAATTTATGAAGAGTTTTAATTCTTGAGCATTTATTCAAATTTATTTTTAAAATTTGGCATTTTTTTCAGTTGCAACTTCACCCTGTGCAATTGGGACCAATCATTATTTTTTACGTCTCAGGTGCAAGTCTACTATTAACTTGCAACTAGGTCTAACCTTTTAATTTTCTCTAGTTGCAAATTCACCCTCGACTCACAACTGGGGCTCGGTGTTTCTTTTGTATAGCAACTGGGGCTCGTATTTCTTTTGTATCGCAACTGGGACCGACTCTTTTCTTTTTCATTAGTTGCAAGTCCACTATCAACTTGCAACTGGGCCCGATTTTTTTCCGACTCAGTTGCAAGTCTACCATCAACACGCAACTAGGGGCTGAATTTTTCTTTGTCCCATTTGCAAGTCAACCATCGACTCACAATTGGGCCCGACCAGTTTTTGCGTCCCAGTTATAAGTTCACCATTCACATGCAACTGGGCTTTTAATCCTTTTTTTACCCAGATGCAAGTGCACCCTTAACTCGCAACTGGGCCCATCCTTTTTTGACCCAATTGCAAGTCCACAATGGACTCGGAACTGGGCTCGACTTTTTTTTATCCCAGTTGCAAATCCACCACCGACTCGCAACTAGGCCAATTTTTTTTCTCAGTTGCATGTCTACCATTGACATGCAACTGGGCTCTTTGATCCTTTTTGGCCCCAGTTTGCAAGTCCACCCTTTGACTCACAACTGGGCCCGACTTTCTTTTCATCTCAGTTGCAAGTCAATCGTCGTCTCACAACTAGGGCTTTTTTTGCCTCAGTTGTAAGTCCATCCTTAGTTGGTCTCACAACATGCAATTGGTCTCATTTTTTTCCCGCCTTAGTTGCAAGTCCATCATCGACTCGCAATTGGGCCCAACCCTTCTTTCATCCCAGTTACAAGTCCACCATTGACATGCAACTGGAACCTTGATCCCTTTTTTGCCCCAGTTGCTAGTACACCCTTTGACTCCCAACTGGGCCTGACTTTTTTTTTCTGCCTCAGTTGCAAGTCCACAATCGACTCGCAACTAGGCCTGATTTTTGCTGTCCTTGTTGCAAGTCAACCATCTACTCACAACTCAGCTCGACTATTTTTTTCGTCCCAGCTGTAAGGCCACCATTGACATGAAACTAGACCCTTTATCCTTTTTTTTGCCCCAGTTGCAAGTCCACTCTTGACTCGTACCTGGGCTTGACATTTTTTTTACCCAATTGCAAGTCCACCATCGACTCACAACTTGGCTCGACCCTTTTTTATCCTAGTTGTAAATCCACCATCGGCACGCAATTAGGTCGACCCTTTTTTTGCCCCAGTTTGCAAGACCTCCCCCCCCCCCTTCGACTAACAACTGGGCCCAACTTTGTTTTTCTTCCTCAGTTGCAAGTCCACCATCGACTCACAAATATGGTTGACTTTTTTCTCAATTGCAAGTCAACCAATGACTCGCAACTGGTTGACTTGCAACTGGGCCCGACTATTGTTTTGTCTCAATTGCAAGTCCATCATCGACATGCAACTGGGCTCTTAATCCTTTTTTTGCCCAACTTCACCCTTGACTCGTAATTGGGTCCGACTTTTTTTCTGCCTTTTTTGAATTTCACAAACAATTTATTGAACTTGTGAACATTTGTTTTCATATTTTGGATCTTTTTTTAATCCGTGAACATTTTTGGAACCCCCGACCATTTGGAACTTGTGATTTTTTTTTGTATTCGCCAAATATTGTTTTTAACACTTAAACATTTTTTAAATTTGTGGACATTTTTTGAAACCATGATCATTTTTCTAAACTCGTGATTTCTTTATATTTGTGAACTTTTTTGAATTTGTGATTTCTTTTGGATCTCGTGAGCATGTTTTCATATTCACGAGCATTTTTTTTGAATTCGCGAACAATTATTGAACTCGTGAACATTTTTTCATATTCTTGACCATTTTCTTACCCCTCGACCATATTTTTAATACTCAAACATTTTGTGGAACCCGCGAACATTTTTTGAACACGTGAACCCTTTTTCATATTCGCCAATATTTTTTGAACTCGTGAACATTTTTTCTCATTCGCGGACATTTTTTTAACCCGTGAACATTTTTTCTTGTTATCGACCATTTTTTTAATCCACGAATAACTTTTGAACTTGTAAACATTGTTTCATATTTGCGAACAATTTTGGAACTCATGACCATTTTTTGAACTCGTGAACATTATTTCAAGTTCACGACCATTTTTTGCATCCACAAGGAATCACAAATATTTTGGGAACTTGTGAACATTTTTTCAACTCGCAAATATTTTTTGTACTTCCCAAATTCACGAACATTTTTAAAATGAGGGCATAATATTTAAATTCATCAACTTTTATTAAAATATTTATTTACTTGAAAAATACTAGCTTTTTACCCCAAATGCACTTTCATGTTTTGAAAAGAAAAATATATTTAGTGCCCGCGTAGACGCTTTTTTTTTTTGGGACGTACACGTTCTGCGCTTTTTTCTTGAGGTGAGGTTAGTGTGATAAAGAACTATCGTGGTTCTTTCATTCGACACAGACACGAGCGCTAGGTATACTAGGGCCTGCCCAGCTAGAACGGTGCTAGTTAGAGACGTGAGTGACGTTAGCAATCAATAACAACTTAACACTAATGTTAATTTTTTGTTTGAGTTGACCACAACACGAGTTGGCTCGTGTGTTGGGTGTGCCAGCTGCATTTAGAGACGTTAGCGATCAAAAACAATAAAGAGGACAACTAGCGCGGGTTGGGCAGTGCTATTTTGTGCTGGGCTGGACTAACGACCTAACAAACAAAGGGGCTACAAACAGTTCCTGATGTCATCTTAGATGTGACATATTTATATCACATTTAGATGAGTCCTAAAGACACCCTATTTTATAGGATTGTAGGTAGCTGATGAGATGTGGTACTGCATCCGTACAAATGTATGGTCCAATCTAATCAATCGATTTGTTTACATTTGGTTCTTTAGTTTAGATGTTGTAGCGTACTTGATTATGCCGACGAAGGACAGATGTTAAACCGAAATATTTAATGCTGCAGCAAAAGGACATATAATCTTTCCCACACTGAAAAATCTGGATTAAATGGAACTAATATTTATATACAGTATCAAGTACAAGGGATGTAACATGGTGCTCAAAAGTTTGGTCATGCCAATGGAGGAGGCTTTGAAGATTCTGATGTGAGCTTCGCTACAAATTAGCCGCTGAGCAATTCCACTGTTTTTGCTGAAAGAAACTACCTCATTGCCTTCCCTGAGAAAGAGAAAGCAGCCCCTGTTGCCAAAATCAAAGTGGTGGTATGTTTCTTTGTCTTGCTCCATGATTGAATATTTCTCAACAGCTCATACGAAATTATGATGACTGTCTACTTTTTATAGATTTTTTTTAAAGATCACTTTTTATAGCTTTGATGTGTAATGTTAAATGCAGGTGCGCTAAAGACCACTGAACAAGAAGGAAATATCGAAGAAAGAAGAAGATTTTTTTTTGAAAGAAGAAGAAAGAAGAAGATGTCATAGGCATTGAACAAAATTCAAACTCTTTGACTGTCCATGAGACTAAACTTAAGGTTCATGCCAAGCTACTTATTTTGATCTCAGGAAACAGGCTTTCACCCCGCTTTATAGATAAAGCCACAATACCGAGCACAACAGAGCACAAGTACCAGGTACAAGTACAGGAAATAAAAACAGTAACGGCTAGGGCAACAACATAGGTAAGCCCAAAGCGAAAGAAAGAGAAAGCAAAAGTGGGTGCGGCAATGAACTATCAGGTCGACAACGCGAGACGCCTGGCTACCTCCTGTAGCGCCACGATGAAAACAGCAAGCTCGTCCTTGACGGCACATCTAGCGAGCCGCCGCCATTGCTGGAGGAAAGCAATACAAATAAAGACCGGGCCAGACGCTTTACGCAGGTGAATACCCTCAATGACAAGCTTATTGCGTATAGTCCATAGGGTCCAAGCCAAGGCGCCGAAGGCCACCAAAAAGAGACGCCTCCTCTTTCTAGGTAGCGGATCATGGATGGTAAAGAGGTCGGCAAGGCCAATAGGGCACCACATCACTCCTCACGCCCCGCGGAAGCAACTCCAGAGGAATTGCGCCGCCACGCATGCGAAGAAAATGTGTGGGCTATCCTCGTCAACCGCGCATAAAGGGCATCGGCCGTCTCCTAGTCCATTTACGCTTTTGGACCTCAGTGCCAGAGGGAAGGCGGCCCCTGGCCATCTGTCAGCAGTTTTATTTTATTTTAAGTAGAAGTTGTGCCTTAAAAAAAGCCAACTGCGGAGATTCCGATCCTGTTTCCATCCTGTGGTGGATGGAGCCCGAGGAGAAGGTGCGCGACACCTTCAAACTCCAGGAGACGTAATCCCGAGCTGTGGAAAGTTGCCGAGGGAACGTTCCTCGGAGAGATTGCCAGTCGCCAGCTTCCCCGGCCCCAAATGTTCTTCGGAACGAGATGGTCGAAAGATCATTACGGAAGGCCGAGGCAACTGAGATCGACGGCTCCGCATAGATGGCGAACAAACCAGGGAACTGCTCCTTGAGTGGGAGGGGGCCAAGCCAGCAATCAAGCTAAATGCATGGCTAGGCCCATTGCCAATGGAGAACCGGGTCCCCTCCCGGATCTATGGCTTGATGAGCTGAATGGTGCTCCAGAATTGGGAGCCCTCCTTACGGTGGCAAGACAACAATGGTTGGCCTTTAAGGTATTTTGGCTTGATGAGTTGAAGCCAAAGGCCTCCAGACCCATTTCAGGAGTAGTGCCACATTCATCCTACGCACGCCGAGCCCACCTTGCTCCTTGGGCTTGCAAATGTGGGCCCATTTCATCATGTGGTACTTTGTTTGTCTTTGGCCCCGAAGAACCAGGAGAACTCCTTATCCACGGAGGAGGAATGAATGCCCTCGGAAAGGAGGTAGAGTCCCATAGTGAACATGGGGAGACTGGACAGGCAGGCGTTGATGAGGACCGTGCGGCTAGCTTTGGATAAAAACCTGGACCTCCAGGGTTCGGCTTTGGCCTGGACCCGCTATACTAGCTTGTGGGCAATGTCGATATGGCTATAGTTATAGCCAAGCTAGCGCGAGCGAGGTTTCCTGGAATGATGCGTGGACTCTCTCCAGCAATCGCCAATTTTGCATTTTGAATACCCAATTTTTTATACACGTATCGGACAAAAAATACCATTTTTCTAATTTTTTTGAATTTAAACACTTGCATTGTTGACAAATAGAGCATCATCTCTATTTAAACAGAATATCAGGCATGGTCTAACGGTAAGGCAGGGCCCTCCGTACCGAAAACACCGAAATTTTGAGTCCCGACCACGCATAGTTTTTTTTTAAGTACAATAATGTGAAAAATAAGCAGCCAGTGGGGTTCGAACCGACAACCTTGAACACAGGTTTAACATATAGGTGACACGAATGGGCTAGCGTCACAACTTTGTATGCTGAAGGTTCAACACATATCTATAACAAGCTAAAAAAATTTGAATTCAAAATTTGTTTGAAATATTTCAACCGAGATATGTCCGGAATTTCACGGTTACCATGGTAACTGGGAATCCCGCTCACCCTCGAGAAAAAAGTCGGATCCGGTAGCCAAAATCTTGGCGACAAGTCGTTCTGTCGCTGTCCATTTCCACGTACTTCTAGGAGTGGAATATTTTCCCATGCCAATTATATGTGCTAAGCCATCTGTATCATGTGATCTCTGAATTCTGGTGCACATGGCAAAAGTGGTCGCTGTGGTCCTATCTCCATGCCAATTATATGCTGCTTGTGATATGAGGTCCTCACGTACGTGCAGCCACTTTATTTACTCTGATCTTGCAATTGAAAGCCTGGCATCCGTCCCAGTCAGCGAATGCCTAGAACACTTCGCTCGGTTGGGCGAGTATGTAAGTTCATCAACTTTATGTTTCCTGGAGGTCGAATTACACACACCACGCAGGTGCCATGGGTCCCCCCCCCCCCCCCCCCACCACAAATAACCTTTATTAAAGCTAATTCGAACATGTGGCTTTCGTTCAAAACTTTATTGCACTTCTCGCCCCTAGGGATTGGCGCCCACTGCGTCGCTGTCTCTATAGGGTGTAGACGCCACTAACATTGGCGCTTCCACGGTCGGCGCCATTCTTGTTGGCGAATTTGCAAGCCGCCGTCATCTACCTAGCTAATAGTGCTGCAAGCTGTTGGCACCATCGAGGTTGGTGAATTGGCTATAGCGCCCAGGTATGATATATATTTACTATGGTACTTCATTATGTACAGAAGTTGTGGCTAGCGTAGATGGTTGTCCTTCGTTAGGTGAAACCATAGGCCTCGCGTTCAAGCCATTTTACCTTTTTTAGATGTATGCACGGCCTAATACTCCATTGTTTGTCCCTTGAAACTATTTCTTTTTGCTTGTTCTAGAGCAGCCTTCAAACACTTCTTTTGCTTTTTTTTTCCTTTCCTTTGATTCATATATTGGTTTGTTGATTAAATGATTTTTTTTGATAATCTTATCTCATGTATTGGTTTGTTGATTAAATGGTTCTTATCTTTTTTTATTATCTTATCTCATATATTGATTTACTGATTAAATGGTTGTGTATATTATTGGATTGGATTATATTTCTCTTTCGATTTTCTTGCATTATCTTATTCTTTTCTCTCATCTATATATATTTAATGGTTGGACCTACACGACATGCATGCGAATATGAGCGTAAACATCTAGCTGTATGCACAGCCTAATACTCCATTGTTTGTCCCTTGAAACACATTATTTTTGCTTGTTCTAGATCAGCCTTCAATTACTTTTCTGCCTTTTTACTTTATTTTTTTGTCTTTCATTTTTTTTTCTTTGATAATCTTATATCATATATTTGTTTGTTCATTAAATGGTTAACTTTTTTATAATCTTATCTCATATATTGGTTTGTTGATTAAATGGTTCTTTTCTTTTCTTTTCTTTGATAATCTTATCTCATATATTGTTTTGTTTATTAAATGATTATTTACATTTTTTCTATAATCTGATCTCATATATTGATTTGCTAATTAAATGGTTGTGTAAATTATTGGATTGGATTATATTTATCTTCTAATTTTCTTGCCTTATCTGATTATTTTCCCTCACCTCTATATATTTAATGGTTGGACCTACACGACATGCATGCGCATATGAGCATAAACATTTAGATGTATGCACGGTCTAATACTCCATTTTGCTGTTCTAGATCAGCCTTCAAGCCCTTATTTTGCCTTTTTTGTTTTTTCCTTTTCTTTAATAATCTTTTCTCATATATTAACTTTTGATTAAATTGTTGGATTGGATTATATCTAGCTTCCAATTTTCTTGCCTTATTTGATTAATTTCTCTCGTAGCCAAGCTTCTCTCTGGCAAGATAATTTGTACATTTCAAATTTGTATTCCATGTATATGCTTCATGTCTTCATTTTCAAAAGAAGTTTATATACTCCATGCTCCAATTATAGGTATATATATACTCCATACAATGTACTCTAATAAAAAGTACATATATACTCCATTCTACAACTCTAAACATTGTTTCCTTTCTTACTTTTATTTGCGGAACTATATATAATTTGTAATTAGATAATGACTATAACTCTAAAGATATTTCCTAGAAAAGACAGCTCCAGAGATAAGCATATACTCCATATATACTACTCTCTCTTTTGCGTTTAGAAGGCTCCTCACAAAAATCAGATATTTTGCTAATACAACTCCCACTACCCATACCATCTTATCCCCACATGAATCATAAGACCATTTTCCCCTTGATCTAGTATGCAGGTTTATTTGTCTGATGTACCACCTAGGCACACGTAGAATCTTACTACTAATTTATGCAAGCTATGGCCGAGCAGCTGTAGCTCCATTGTTGCAGATGGTGCCACTGTTTAGAGGAACTGTTATAATGTACTCCCTCCATCCCAAAATAAGTGTCTTAACTTTATACTAACTTTAATACATAGTTGTACTAAGGTTGAGACACTTATTATGGGACGGAGGGAGTACATAACAAGAAATTGTGAGGGTCACGTGAATATCGGAAACAAATCTATAATAAAAGCCTCATTTAGTGTAAAAAGGTTTATTTTAAAGTATTCCATATACAATGGACTATATTACCCTTTACAATAAAACAATAAGTTCTAATCGCAACCATTGATCTACATTGAAAGTCATAAAGCTTTCTAGGGGGTGTACCAAAAGCAAGGCCTTTATGCCTCTGTATTTTAGATTGTAAGTGGCTGCAATAGTTCTGAAGTTGCAATATAAGTTATAACACAACCTTCTAGAGTTCATCATGGTTTACATTCTTCCATAAAGTGCTTGTTGGTTCTTACTTCTCAGTTGGCAACTGATAAAATTTGGTACAAACTTGGGACCCTCGCGTCGCTCGCTCGGGGGAACTCTAGCGCTCTACCGCTGGGAACCCCCTCAATGCCCTCCTCGCCACCACAGCCGCCGGATTTGCCGCAGGGGCAGTGACCCCTACCTTCGAAGGCGGTCAAGCGGCGGCAGTTGTCAATGGCGGGCGCGCGAGCTACGTTAGCGGCAGGGCTGCGATGGCTTCGAGCATGCAGTGCCAGTGCTAGGAGATGCGGTGGTAGCATCTGGCTGCTGGGCGGAGCCGCAGGGGCCAAATCCAGCCGGATCTGGCCCGTGGAGGCTGGGGCCGCTCCTCGACAGGTGTGGCGGCGGCCTTCCTGACGTTATTGGTGGCAGATGGCTAAGGAGGTGCTCTGGAAGGAGGCTGTTGTGGTTTCGAGCGTGCAGTGGCGGTGCCAGGAGATGCGGTGGTAGCGTCATTCTGCTAGGCGGAGGCATGGGTGCCTGATCTGGCTTGTGTAGGCCGAGGGAGCGTAGATTTGCTCCCGGGCAGGTGCGGCGGCGGCTTTCCTAGCACCGTTGGTGATGGGCGGCTGAGGGGGCATTCTAGGTTGGCTGTGTCTAGGTCGTGGTGCTCTGGAAAGAGGCCCGATGTTTGTAGGGTGCTGTTGTGGCACCCCGGCTCAGAGAACCGGTTTACCAGTGTTTCCAGCCCAGAGATCATGTCTTCTGGAAACACACAACAACTTGGAACAGAACTGAACTGAACTTTATTAAAATATCTCGAGTACAAGCTAATAATTTACAGGATAGCGAGGCCAAAGCACTGCACATGCTGAGAACAATATCTACATTATTTATGGAACATAGCAGGGCCTCTACACTACTGGGTAGACTACGGCGTAGTGGAACATAGCGCGGGAAACTCCATCCACAGGGACACTGCTGTGGACACGGCCTAGTTAGCATAGCACGAACCTTCGGGACCTCCGTCCTCGGCTTCTCCTGCATCTAGCATGATACGCCAGGTGAGTACTTGGAATGTACTCGCAAGCTCATGGCAACCAAAACAATGCAGCAAACAATAGCATGGCAATTAACAAGTTAAGTGATTAAGTTGCTCACTTACTGGTACCCAGTACCAACTTACTCTCATCTGGGATGTCCGACAACCCTCGGAATGCTCACAATCCACCGAGCACTCCCGAATATAAGACAAGTTCTTCCATCATTATTATCATTATGGTTGACCATCCTAGAGAGGCCTAAACGGACTGTCCAATACCGTGGACGCGGCTATTCGAATAGGTTTTACACTCTGCAGAGGTTGCGCACTTTACCCACACCATGGAGTACCTGGCCTCGTGATCCCATTCGGGTGGACCGGTGGTGCTCCAACGAAACCTGCCTGACCCGTGACCCCTCTATCGTAACACCGACAATCATACCCTCCCAGGGTCATGTCCTGGGTGGCCCCTGTGTCACCTCGTGACACCTGCCACCGTCGTGGCCACTAACTGTCCCAAACGGGGACGCCGGCAAAATAACTCAACTGGGCTCACAGGATTATCGTCGTCTACCTGATCCGGGCAGCACGCACGCATAACCCTCCCTAGTTTGGTGGTACCGATAAAAGAGCACAAAGCCAGACCAAGTCAAGGCCGTCCCATACTGGCAAATGTGGCTGCACGGAAAAGTCCGGGTAGGTGGCTCTTGATCAACTAACTAAGTTTAGTGTTGCCAAGTATTTAACCAGTATGAATATTTATCAAGAATAATTTAATATGGCAGTAGCTAAGCAATTAAATAATTTAGTAGGAATTTAGCACATATTAAAATAATGCATGAAATTCAATTAAACAACCAACACTATTGAAATGCTTCATGCAATGGATGACATGGCTTGCCTTGCTCTGTTGGGTTGTCCACAAACTCCTGGGCTTCAAATCCAAAGTTATTTCCCTCTGAAAATATTTTTAAAAAGCAATTGAAAATGTCACATGCTACTGTTTTGAGCACCAGAAATTCTGTGAACATGGGAAAAATACCAAATTTGGCCAGAAAATAGAGGAGCTCAAGACAAACCAGATGCAAAAAGAATCAATTGATTTGGACTTATGGTTTAAAAGTTATGGCTGGTCAAAGTTCTGGTCAAAATCTGGAAATAAACAGAAATAGAAAAATCCTCAGGGGGCCAGGTCGAAGGCGTAAACCGCCCGGGCGTCTCCACTTACCGCTTCGGTAAGCCGCTGACGGGCGGGCCCCAGCGTCAGGTTTAAACGGGGGAGGAGGGAACAGCGAGGGATCGGAGCTCCGGCGACGCTCGCCGGCGACACAGACGGCGGCGAGGTCCGGTGAGTAGCGGAATGGATCGAGCGCTTCGAGATGAACACGCACGTACCCGAGGCTTGGCGAACGGTGGCCGGACGGCGTCGTCCACTTTCCTCTCCGGCGGCGGCGGGTTTCGGGTGGCGTCGGAGACGGCGGTTCCGGCGAGGATTCGGTCGGGCAAGCGGTCGAGCAGAGTCAGGGGAGCGAGCTGAGCTCGATGGTGCAGTCGGTGGAGGCTGGGAGGGAGTGAATTGGCGGGGAGGCAGAGCTCGGGTGGCGGCGGTGCTCCGGCGAGATTCGAGGCCAGAGGGCCTCTCGGCCTTGGCTCGGGCTCGGGGAGGTCGATTAGGAGGTGAAGGAGGTGGATGAGGAGCTCGGGAGAGGCCGGGGAGGGGTATTTATAGTAGGGGAGGAGTTCTTTGGAACGGCCGGGACTCGGGCCACGTCGCCGGCGATGGTACGCCGCGCTGGCTGGCGGCTTGCGGGCGACGCGATGGGAGAGGGCAGAGGAGAGCCAGAGGAGTTAATGCGGCAGCGGCGGTTGGCGGGAGGAAGACGACACGCCGCACGCCACAGTGCAGCCACGGGTGGCACAGTGCCCGGGTGCGTGGCGGCCGGCGAGCTCGATTCCGGCGAGGGGAAGGATTGGGAGAGGGCTACGTGGACTGCATCGACGAAGTCGGCACCTCAGGACATCAAATGGCAGCACGAGGCCTCTGGAATGACCTCGGCCGTCGCCGGCGAGATGCAGAGCACGCGTACTGGCATGCCAGTACCATGCTCACCACGGGAAGTGATGTCTCGAGGCCGTCCAAGTCTAGCGCACCGTGTCTAGGGCCTTCTCCTTTGATCATCTAGTGCCTCTGCATGCTTGGTTTGGCTAGGTTCACTCTGCTGTGAAGTGTAGCTTCAGCTACAGGTTGTGACAACAATCTTGAGAGAGATCTAGAGGAGTGGTGAGATGGGGATGGAGCCAGTGGAGATGTCTGGGAGGATCTATGTTGGAAGGACTATGAACTGGCCAAGTTTGAAAGAATTTCATTAAGAATTGAATATAGTTCATGTACAACTGCTGTACTGAACCAGAAACAGAGATGAGCTTGATGCACTCATCTGGTTGATCGGCTGGGGCTGAAATTTGGTGTGGCAGGGTTATTTGGTGAGGAGAAGATGCCATAAAAATTTCAGCTCAATTGGATACCTCTAGCTGGTACTTCCTTCACAGAGGTTCCACTGAACAGAAACTTAGCAGAATATTGGTGGTGAAAATTTATACTGGACAGGATGATATTTTTGAATATTGTGGAAAGATAGGTTCCCTAATATCTCAGGGAATTTTTTGGGAATTAATTGAGTAGGGAAAATATGAGCTCCTTCACAAATGGTCAGTACTGTCCAGAGAGCAAATGGAGTTTTCTGGAATAAACTTTGTACTGGACCATGAGATGTTTTTGAAGATTGTGGGAGTAGATGATGTCAAGAAGGTTTGGGATTAATTTGAGATATTTATGATCACCAGAACTATAGGTTGCTTTGTAACCCATAGTGATGACAGATTTTCCCAAAGGAAGAAAATGAATAATTGGGAAGGATAAAGAATTGGAAATTGATCCAGATGGTGAGTGGCAAGATTTTGGCAAGATGGTGAGGGCTTTGGATCACTGAGAGGAATTCATAAGTCCAAAGTCAATTGAAAAGGTTCAAAATCCAGCCAAATTGCAAATAAAGCCAGAAAGATTTCGAAAAGAAAAAGTTGCCAAAAACCAGGGTGTCACAAACCTACCCCCCTTAGAATGAATCTCGTCCTCGAGATTCGGTTGCTCAGGGAACAAGTGTGGATATGCAGATCTCAGAAAATCCTCTCTTTCCCAGGTAGCCTCTTCCTCAGTATGATGATCCCACAATACCTTATAAAACTTAATTGTCTTACTCCTGGTAGTTCTTTCCATCTCATCCAATATTCTGACAGGTCTTTCCTCGTATGTCAAATCCTTGGTCAGCTGTAGCTCACTCATATCTGTCTGTTTGATCGGAGGTGCAATGCACTTTCTCAATTGTGATATATGAAAGACATCGTGAACGTCTGCCAACTCTGGTGGTAACTCTAGCTGATATGCCACTCTGCCTCTTTTAGCCATGACTGGAAAGGGACCGATGTATCTCGGTGCAAGTTTTCCTCGGGTGTGAAACCTTTTTATTCCTTTCATAGGGGTAACTCGGAGATATGCATAGTCTCCTGGTTCAAAAGTTACTTCCCGATGCTTCGGGTCATAGTAGCTCTTTTGTCTGGACTTGGCTGCTCGAAGACGCTCCTGAATATCCTTGACTTGTTTCTCAGCCTCGAGCATCAAATCTGTGCCGAAGATACGGCTGTCTCCTGTCTGAGACCAATTTAAAGGAGTGCAGCATTTCCGTCCGTACAGAGCTTCAAATGGTGACATTTTGAGACTTGACTGATATCTGTTATTGTAGGAGAATTCTGCATAAGGTAGGCTATCCTCCCATTTGGGTCCATGGGTGAGAGCATAGGACCGAAGCATATCTTCCACTATCTGATTCACGTGTTCGATCTGTCCATCTGTCTGTGGGTGATATGCCGTACTATGCTTTAGTACGGTTCCCAGGGCTTGGTGCAGTCGCAGCTAAAATGCTAAGGTGAACAGGGAGCCTCTATCCGACGTGATAGACTTGGGTACTCCATGAAGGCTGACTATCCGGGACATATAGAGCTGTGCGAGCTGATTCGCATTGAAAGTGGTCTTTACCGGAAGGAAGTGGGCCACTTTCGTAAGTATATCCACGATGACCCAGATAGCATCATGTCCTCTTGTGGACTTGGGTAATCCAACAATGAAGTCCATGCATATGTCATTCCATTTCCACTGGGGAACTGGTAAAGGTTGCAGTAGCCCAGCGGGTTTCTGATGTTCAGCCTTGACTCTGTTGCAGATGTCACAACATGCGACATAGTATGCTATGTCTCTTCTCATTCCTGGCCACCAAAAGGTTTCTCGCGAGTCCTGGTACATTTTTGTTCCTCCCGGATGGATAGAGTATGCGGATTCATGTGCCTCTCTGAGTATTTGCTGTCTCAAGCTGTCTTGATCAGGCACACATATTCGGTGTTCAAACCATACAGTGTCCTGGTCATCAATTCAGAAGGACTTGGCCTTTCCTAACGGAATGCGCTCTCTGATTTCTTGTATTTCTTGGTCTGATTTCTGAGCTGCCTTAATTTCTTCCATAAGTGTTGGAATAATTTCCATCGTATCCGGGCTAGTTGGGCCGCATAACACCATATCCAGCTTGACAAATTCTTCTCGCAGCCTTGGATGCATTCCCTCCATGAGTGCATTCAGGGTTCCTTGTTTTATGCTGAGGGCATCGGCGACCACATTAGCTTTTCCCGGATGATAATTAATCCCAAGGTCATAATCCTTGACCAATTCAAGCCATCTTCTCTGCCTGAGATTCAGGTCAGGCTGAGTGAAAATATACTTAAGACTCTTGTTGTCTGTGTATATGTCACATCACTGTCCAATGAGATAATGCCTCCAAATTTTTAATGCATGAACCACGGCTGCCAATTCCAACTCATGAGTGGGATAGTTCTCTTCATGAGGTCGTAGCTGTCTGGATGCATAGGCTACAACCTTTCCATCTTGCATTAGGACGCAGCCGATTCCACGCCTGGAAGCATCACAATATATGTCGAAGCTCTTGTGAATGTCTGGAAGAACTAAGACAGGGGCTGTAGTTAGCCTCGTCTTTAGCTCCATAAAGCTGCTGTCACATTCTTCTGTCCAGGCAAATTTGTGGTTCTTCTTCAGTAATTCTGTCAATGGCTTGGCTATTTTTGTGAAGCCTTCGATGAAGCGACGGTAGTAGCCTGCCAATCCCAGAAAGCTACGAACTTCCGTTACTGTGGCTGGGGTCTTCCATTTTAATACAACAGTCACTTTGCTGGGGTCGACAGCCACACCTTGTTCTGACAGAATATGTCCCAGAAATCCCACCTCTCTTAGCCAAAATTCGCATTTACTGAATTTGGCATACAAGCGATGGGTCCTTAATCTTTCCAGGACAGTACGGAGGTGTTGGGTGTGC
Organism: Elymus sibiricus; assembly: GCA_039707655.1. Lineage (NCBI taxonomy): Eukaryota > Viridiplantae > Streptophyta > Magnoliopsida > Poales > Poaceae > Elymus > Elymus sibiricus. Next base: position 22,791,407 of record CM077666.1, read on the forward strand.
TCCTCTTCATCTCTGGAGTAGATGAGAATATCATCGATGAATACTACCACAAATTTGTCCAGAAAGTCCATGAAGACTTTATTCATCATGCTCATGAAATATGCCGGAGCATTTGTCAGCCCAAATGACATGACTGTAAATTCATACAGACCATATCTGGTAGTAAAGGCTGTTTTGGGGATATCCTCTTTTCTGATTTTTAGCTGATGATACCCCGTTCGAAGGTCAATCTTGGAAAATACCCGGGCTCCGTTCAACTGGTCGAACAAGTCATCAATGCGGGGGAGCGGATATTTATTTTTGATGGTGACCTCATTCAGTTGGCGGTAGTCTACGCACATTCGTAGGCTGCCATCCTTCTTCTTGACAAACAACACGGGTGATCCCCACGGTGAAGTGCTTGGACGAATATACCCTTTCTATAATAATTCATCCAACTATTTCTTCAATTCCACCAGCTCTGGGGAAGGCATGCGGTAGTACTTCTTGTAGATTGGAGCAGTTCCGGGAACAACATCAATAGCAAACTCTAGTTCCCGATCAGGTGGCATTCCCGATATCTCTTCTGGAAATACGTCCGGAAATTCACTGACTACCGGAATCAGACTTATGTCTGTAGCTGTGGCTTTGAATGCCATTCCCTTCTTTGACATCACTCTGCTAGCAATGAATTGCACTGTTTGGCCTGCCGGGTTAACCAATGTCACCTTCCTGGTGGCACAGTTGATACACACCTGGTGTGGTACCAACCAATCCATTCCCAGTATTATATCTAGTCCAGGGGATTCAATGGCAACGAGAGTGGCTGGAAACTTCACATCGTGTATCAAAATTTCCAGATTCTTGTATATCACATTTGTTCTGAGCATGGAGCCAGGGGATTGTACCACCATGATTTTGTCCAAAAGAGAAGGAGAAAATTTGTGCAAGGTGGAAAAACTCCGCGAAATAAATGAATGAGAAGCCCCAGAGTCAAATAAAATTATTGCGGGTATGTTGTTAACAGAAAACATACCAAGGACCACATCTGGTGCTTCGCGGGCTTCCTCAGCGGAGGATGGTGGCTTCCCATTTCTTGCGGGGCATTGCTTGGAGTAGTGCCCGCTCTGGCCGCAAGTAAAGCATGTGTTATGGCGGCGGCAATCCTCCAGCACTGGCTGTTTGCCGAAGGTCTTGTCCTGGCTGATAGGCTTATTGTTGTTGTTGGCATTGTTCCATGCAGGCTTGTACTCAGATGAACTTGGCTGCCAGATACGTGGCTTCTGCACAAACTGCTCACGGTTGTCCTTCTTGGGTTTAAACTTCCGCTTGTGATCATTATATCCTGACTTATGCTCTCGTTCAGCTATGAAGGCCTTGTTTACCAGAGTCTGAAAGTCAGGAAAGTCCAGCATACAGAGCTGACAGCGGAGGGTATGATTCAGCCCTCCGAGGAATCGGTCAATATTCCTTTCTTCGGTGGACACGTCATGAGTAGAGTACCGTGCCAGATTATTGAACTTGTTCAGATATTCACCCACTGACATATTCCCTTGAGTAAGAGCAAGAAATTACGTCTGCTTCACCTTCATTATGCCCGTAGGAATATGATACTTGCGAAATGCCTCTTTGATTTTTTTCCCAAGAAATATCTTCTCCCGAAGGCCATAACATTTTTGTATTGTCCCACCATATGGCTGCTGGTCCTTCCAGGTAGTGTGTAACAAAAGGAACCTTGTCTGACTCATCACAGCGGGCTATGTCCAGTTTCTTCTCCATGGTCCTCAGCCAGTCATCAGCTTCCATCGGATCCACAGCTTGACCAAAACTAGGTGGCTTTGTCCGCTGAAAATCCGACAGCTTAGAGTGTGTCCCATTGTGGTTGTTCTGACCCACCATAGTCTGCATACTTTTCAGAAATTCCATGAGATCTTGGTTTCTTTTCTCTTCAAACATTCTCATAATCTGATCAGTGGTCGGTGTCTGTGGGGGTGGAGGTGGTAAATCTTCTGGTGACTGTCCTGCCTGTCTGGCGGATCGACGAACAGGAGTTCCATCGCCGCCTTGGTTACTACACCTCTTCATCCTAAATTTGTTCCCATTGCAAAATACCGAATCGATGAGGAATAGCAGGGTAGTATGACACCAGAGAAGAAGACAAATAAAAAGAGCGAATGAAGAAAGCAACATAATTATACAAGGCAACCCAACATCATACATGACAAGCTAGTAGGGGATGATCATGGCTAGACTGCTCAGACGGCAGTTGACATATGCAGGGATGCTATGATGCATGCACTGAGACTCAAGCCTCCGCTCTAGTGATGCCGGTGGCACGAACACTGGTACACTGAAGACTCCTCGTCGTCTGACTCTGACTCAGAATCTGAGCTAATGATGTGAACCTCGGCCTCTGAATCAAAGGAAACACGACGACGCTGATGGGAAGGTTCTCCCTCTGAAGGACAAGAAGCACGACGCCGCAGCATCGGAGCTGCTGGAGTAGCTAGGAGTGAGGCCCACTCTGACGGGGTCTCACGTCGGCTACCAGACGAAAAGCCTGGCGGTCCGAACGAGCTAGAAGGAGTGTCAGAAGGTGGAACAGGTGGAGTGTATATAGGTGAAAACGGAGGGGGAGGAGGAGACTGTGCTGCCGCAACAGCCGCAAGTGCCTCGCGAGCAGAAGTTAGCTCCTCGGCTAAAGAAGTGATCATACAGTAACTGGCGTGCAGATAACGAGATAAAACACCAGTAGCACGATCACTCGCCGGATCAACGGGTGCGAAAAGGACTCGCCCTGTCGTAGGTGACAGGGTGGGATAGTGAAAGAAACCTGGATGAGTCTGCATCTCGACCTCGTGGAAGCGCAAGTCAGTGAGAGCCTCCATCGCAGCAAACTGGATCGCCAACTCCGGAGTAGAAGCAGTTCCGCCCTTGGAAGAACGGGAGTAGCTTCCAATATCTGAACTCGTAGTGAGAAAGCCTTCCGCGCGATACTCGAATACTGAACCAACAAGCTGCTCTCGGAACACCTGGAATACTGGGTCTTCGCCGTTGGGGTACAGCCGAAGCCAGATGTTACGAAGCAGTACTGGAAAAGTGAACGGTGCCGGCTCATGATTGTAGTGGTACGAAACTGGTGCCATCTACACTCATCAAACCAGCGGTTAGCACAATAAAAACTATGTGCATGCCATGCAATGCAGCCATCAAATGCAACAATCAGATGCAGCAAGCAAGACATACCAAGACTCTAAACTACTCGCGATTCTAGCGCCGGGTTAAATAGGGTGTCCTACAGTCAGCGCGGCTCTGATACCAAGCGTTGTGGCACCCCGGCTCAGAGAACCGGTTTACCAGTGTTTCCAGCCCAGAGATCATGTCTTCTGGAAACACACAATAACTTGGAACAGAACTTAACTGAACTTTATTAAAATATCTCGAGTACAAGCTCATAATTTACAGGATAGCGAGGCCAAAGCACTGCACGTGCTGAGAACAATATCTACATTATTTATGGAACATAGCAGGGCCTCGATACTACTGGGTAGACTACGGCGTAGTGGAACATAGCGCGGGAAACTCCATGCACAGGGACACTGCTGTGGACAGGGCCTAGTTAGCGTAGCACGAACCTTCGGGACCTCCGTCCTCGGCTTCTCCTGCATCTGGCATGATACGCCAGGTGAGTACTTGGAATGTACTCGCAAGCTCATGGCAACCAAAACAATGCAGCAAACAATAGCATGGCAATTAACGAGTTAAGTGATTAAGTTGCTCACTTACTGGTACCCAGTACCAACTTACTCTCATCTGGCACTACTAGAAAAATGGCTATAGCCAATATCCCTATTAGTGGCGCATCATGGTGGTGGTGCGCCACTGCTATATAGCAATGGCGCACCAGAAACAGGTGCGCCATCCCCCCACCCCACCAGACATAGCAATGGTGCACCACACCTAGGTGTGCCATTACTATGTAGCATAGTAATGGCGCACTTAGGTGTGGTGCGCCATTGCTATGTCTGGTGGGGGTGGGGCCTGCATGTGTGTGAGCAATAGTAATGGCGCACCCTCCCTGGTGCGCCATTGCTAACCTTAGCAATGGCGCACCAGGGAGGGTGCGCCATTACTATTGCTCACACACACGCAGGCCCCTACCCCCACCAGACATACCTTAGCAATGGCGCACCAGGGAGGGTGCGCCATTACTATTGCTCACACACACAGACACACCACACCCCACCACACACACACAAACACCCCCCCCCCCTCGTGGATCGCCTTTTCGGTTTAAAAAAAATAAAAGAAAATGATAAAAGATTCAAAAAAAATCAAAAAACTAGATGCCCATGTGTTATGTGTTCTAGTTGTTACGAAAATTAACAAACATGAATTTTGATTTTTTTGCAAAAAAAAAACCGTCGTGTTTCGGTAAAATGGCCGTAACTTTTGCATACGACCTCCGATGAAAAAGTTTTTTATATGAAAAAGATACTACTCGAAAAGTTACATCCGAATTTGAGTAGCTATGCCCGTTATCGATTTTTTAGAATCCTCAAAAACCTAACAGAAAAAAAGTTACGATGCTTTTAAGATCTGGAGAAAATTCGAAAAATTTCAAACTTAGTAATGGCGCACCAAACCTAGGTGCGCCATTGCTATGCTAGCAATGGCGCACCTAGGTTTGGTGCGCCATTACTAAGTCTGGGCACTTTGAAATTTCAAAACTAGTAATGGCGCACCACCCATGGTGCGCCATTACTAGTTGAAACGCCACAGCTTATATTAACCCGGCCCGGCCTTATCCCCTTCTCCTCCTCCCCCCACCCACCCACCCACGACTGCGCGCTTCCTCCTCCTCCCCAGATCCTCCTCCGGCACGCCAGCCACGGGCGCCGCCGCAATGGAAGCCACCCCCTGCAGCAGCGAGCAGCAGAAGGCCGTCGCGCCTCCCCTTCCCCTTCTTCCTCCCTTCCCCTTCCCCTTCTTCCCCCCTTCCCCTTCCTCCTCCCTTCTCCTTCCCCTTCTCTCTTTCCTCATGGACATGGCCGCCGCAATGGAAGCAGCAGAAGGCCGTCGCGCCTCCCCTTCCCCTTCCCCTTCTTCCTCCCTTCCCCTTCCCCTTCCTCCTCCCTTCTCCTTCCCCTTCTCTCTTTCCTCATGGACATGGCCGCCGCCCGGAAGCTTCCTTTATCGCACGTGCCTCGTCGTCGCCCTGCAGAGCCGCCCCGAGCCACGGCCATGGGAGAGCCGCCCCGAACCCCTCCACAGCAGCCCGCCCCGAGAACGAAAATTATTGGAAAAAAAAGAAAAAAAATGCAAAAAATGGTGCCAGATTTAGATCCAGATCCAGATTTAAAAAAATTACCAGTGGCGCACCTACATTCCTACTAATGGCGCACCTCACAGGAATAACAGTGGCGCACCCTAAGGCATAGTAATGGCGCACCTCACAGAAATAACAGTGGCGCACCCTAAGGGATAGTAATGGCGCACCGGGGGTGCGCCACTGCTATTTGGATTAGTAATGGCGCACCAGAGGTGCGCCATTACTAACCATTACTAGTGGCGTGGTAATAGTGGCGCACCCATGGTGCGCCATTAATAGCCATATGGGGTGCGCCACTAACAGCCTTTTTTCTAGTAGTGTGGGTTGTCCCACAACCCTCGGAATGCTCACAATCCACCGAGCACTCCCGAATATAAGACAAGTTCTTCCATCATTATTATCATTATGGTTGACCATCCTAGAGAGGCCTAAACGGACTGTCCAATACCGTGGACGCGGCTATTCGAATAGGTTTTACACTCTGCAGAGGTTGCGCACTTTACCCACACCATGGAGTACCTGGCCTCGTGATCCCATTGGGGTGGACCGGTGGTGCTCCAACGAAACCTGCCTGACCCGTGACCCCTCTATCGTACCACCGACAATCATACCCTCCCAGGGTCATGTCCTGGGTGGCCCCTGTGTCACCCGGTGACACCTGCCACCATCGTGGCCACTAACTATCCCAAACGGGGACGCCGGCAAAATAACTCAACTGGGCTCACAGGATTATCGTCGTCTACCTGATCAGGGCAGCACGCACGCATAACCCTCCCTAGTTTGGTGGTACCGATAAAAGAGCACAAAGCCAGACCAAGTCAAGGCCGTCCCATACCGGCAAATGTGGCTGCACGGAAAAGTTCGGGTAGGTGGCTCTTGATCAACCAACTAAGTTTAGTGTTGCCAAGCATTTAACCAGTATGAATATTTATCAAGAATAATTTAATATGGCAGTAGCTAAGCAATTAAATAATTTACTTGGAATTTAGCACATATTAAAATAATGCATGAAATTCAATTAAACAACCAACACTATTGAAATGCTTCATGCAATGGATGACATGGCTTGCCTTGCTCTGTTAGGTTGTCCACAAACTCCTGGGCTTCAAATCCAAAGTTATTTCCCTCTGAAAATATTTTTAAAAAGCAATTGAAAATGTCACATGCTACTGTTTTGAGCACCAGAAATTCTGTGAACATGGGGAAAATACCAAATTTGGCCAGAAAATAGAGGAGCTCAAGACAAACCAGATGCAAAAAGAATCAATTGATTTGACTTATGGTTTAAAAGTTATGGCTGCTCAAAGTTCTCGTCAAAATCTGGAAATAAACAGAAAATAGAAAAATCCTCAGGGGGCCACGTCGAAGGCGTAAACCGCCCGGGCGTCTCCACTTACCGCTTCGGTAAGCCGCTGACGGGCGGGCCCCAGCGTCAGGTTTAAACGGGGGAGGAGGGAACAGAGTGGTAGCGGAGCTCCGACGACGCTCGCCGGCGACACAGACGGCGGCAAGGTCCGGTGAGTAGCGGAATGGATCAAGCGCTTCGAGATGAACACGCACGTACCCGAGGCTTGGCGAACGGTGGCCGGACGACGTCGTCCCCTTCCTCTCCGGCAGCGGCGGGTTTCGGGTGGCGTCGGAGACGGCGGTTCCGGCGAGGATTCGGTCGGGCAAGCGGTCGAGCAGAGTCAGGGGAGCGAGCTGAGCTCGATGGTGCAGTCGGTCGAGGCTGGGAGGGAGTGAATCGGCGGGGAGGCAGAGCTCAGGTGGCGGCGGTGCTCCGGCGAGATTCGAGGCCAGAGGGCCTCTCGGCCTTGGCTTGGGCTCGGGAAGGTCGATTAGGAGGTGGAGGAGGTGGATGAGGAGCTCGGGAGAGGCCGGGGAGGGGTATTTATAGGAGGGGGAGGAGTTCTCTGGAATGGCTGGGACTCGGGCCACGTCGCCGGCGATGGTACGCCGCGCTGGCTGGCGGCTTGCGGGCGACGCGATGGGAGAGGGCAGAGGAGAGCTCAGAGGAGTTAATGCGGCAGCGGCGGTTTGCGGGAGGAAGACGACGCGCCGCACGCCACAGTGCAGCCACGGGTGGCACAGTGCCCGGGTGCGTGGCGGCCGGCGAGCTCGATTCCGGCGAGGGGAAGGATCGGGAGAGGGCTATGTGGACGGCATCGACGAAGTCGGCACCTCAGGACATCAAATGGCAGCACGAGGCCTCTGGAATGACCTCGGCCGTCGCCGGCGAGATGCAGAGCACGCGTACTGGCATGCCAGTACCGTGCTCACCATGGGAAGTGATGTCTCGAGGCCGTCCAAGTCCAGCGCACCGTGTCTAGGGCCTTCTCCTTTGATCATCTAGTGCCTATGCATGCTTGGTTTGGCTAGGTTCACTCTGCTGTGAAGTGTAGCTTCAGCTATAGGTTCTGACAGCAATCTTGAGAGAGATCTAGAGGAGTGGTGAGATGGGGATGGAGCCAGTGGAGATGTCTGGGAGGATCTATGTTGGAAGGACTATGAACTGGCCAAGTTTGAAAGAATTTCATCAAGAATTGAATATAGTTCATGTACAACTGCTGTAGTGAACCAGAAACAGAGATGAGCTTGATGCACTCATCTGGTTGATCGGCTGGGGCTGAAATTTGGTGTGGCGGGGTTATTTGGTGAGGAGAAGATGCCATAAAAATTTCAGCTCAATTGGATACCTCTAGCTGGCACTTCCTTCACAGAAGTTCCACTGAACAGAAACTTAGCAGAATATTGGTGGTGAAAATTTATACTGGACAGGATGATATTTTTGAATATTGTGGAAAGATAGGTTCCCTAATATCTCAGGGAATTTTCTGGGAATTAATTGAGTAGGGAAAATATGAGCTCCTTCACAAATGGTCAGTACTGTCCAAAGAGCAAATGGAGTTTTCTGGAATAAACTTTGTACTGGACCATGAGATGTTTTTGAAGATTGTGGGAGTAGATGATGTCAAGAAGGTCTGGGATTAATTTGGGATTTTTATGATCACCAGAACTATAGGTTGCTTTGTAACCCATAGTGATGACAGATTTTCCCAAAGGAAGAAAATGAATAATTGGGAAGGATAAAGGATTGGAAATTGATCCAGATGGTGAGTGGCAAGATTTTGGCAAGATGGTGAGGGCTTTGGATCACTGAGAGGAATTCATAAGTCCAAAGTCAACTGAAAAGATTCAAAATCCAGCCAAATTGCAAATAAAGCCAGAAAGATTTCGAAAAGAAAAAGTTGCCAAAAACCGGGGTGTCACAGCTGTCGTGTGGCCATTGCGGCGGCGAAGCACCGCGGTGATGCGTCGTGACTGCTGTGGTACGACGGCGATATCTAGGGTGAGGGAGGGCGTTGATGCAGGGGAGTGGTTCGGAGATGGTGAGGCACATGCCTTGGTGTCGCGTTTGGCGTGACAGTGAAGTCGGAGCTGCTGCGAGGTCTGGTGGTAACGATGGCACTCAACTTGCATCGTCGGTCGCAGTGTCTATCCGTTGTTCTAGGCAGACTTTTGCACCTGCAAGGCGTGTGATCGTGAAGTCGGAGCTTTGATGTTGCAAGTGTGACAGGCGGCGACGATGACAAGCGAGTGGCGTGTTGGAGGACGTTCGGCCGGCTTCGTTGGTGGTGGCGGGCATGGGCTTAGCGCGGCCGTTGTGTTGTTTCTATGCTTCATTGTTTTTCTGCAGTGAAGTCGTAGTTGCGAGTTCGTGGTTGTGAGGGTGATGACGATGACGTTTGGAGGAGGCGTTGATGTGTGGGACTCTGCAGTGGTGTGTGTTTAGTTTGGGTTTGCTTTGGTGCCATGGGGTTCCTGTGGTTGTTGTAATCTTGGTTTTAACTCGATTTTTCTGTGATTAACCGGGCAACACTCTTGTTAATTATTGTGATGAGACAAAGCTTTTGCCTCTGTTTTGAAAAACTTCTTAGTTGACAACTTCAGGTTCGTATGAGGCAAAAATTATAAAACACACGTTGTTTTTCCCAGGATAAGTTTGCAGAGGCTACTCGAGTTGGGTTCTTTTCGCGGCTCTCTCGTTGATTAAAGATTTTTCTAACTACCACCGAAAAAAAAGATTTTTCTAACTAGCTATTAGAATACGTGTGGTAGATGGACACATGTGATGGTTGTTGCCGGGCTAAACCATTTGAACTCGTTATCTAGTAGAATTGATGTATTGAGTACTCCCTCTGTTTCAAAATAATTGAGATTTTTGGTTTGTCCTAAGTCAAACTTAATTATTATTATTTTTGCGAAAAGGCCTAAGGCCATATATTAAGTATTACATGTCCTTACAAACACACCCTTACAGAAAAATAAAAATATACAAAGATGTACAATATCAACTATATATAATATGATACTAATACATTTCATAACGAATCGAATGAAGCAGATTTTGTGTTGTAGATGTTGATATATTTAATATTTTTATATATAGTTGGTCAAACTTAATGAAGTTTGACAGGATAAACGTATAACTTCAATTATTTTCTAACGGAGGAAGTAGCTCGTATTATTTCAGCAACGAACCGTTCTTTTGTCGTGTATACTGCTATTGCAAGTTTGCAACTAGATCGTTGGATGCAGACATGCGGAGGACAGACAAGGTATTAAAATATCAATCTATTGAGCGTTGGAACCCTACAAAGCAGGGCGTGTATGAACGGCGACGACGTTGGTCTCAGCACCAGGATTTTGTTCCCGGTCACTCATTTAGGCCCCTGAGATATCTTTTTTTCGGATTCTCCTCGATCTTAATTAAGCTGTAGAATCTGATTATTACGCAACAACACACACCACAAGCACACACACCCCTAGTGCGTAAGTTTAGACAGTACAACTGTACGTATCACGCGTAACTAAACAACTCAAGAGCCCTGTGGCAGTGAGTAGTGCTGCAACTTTATTGCGAGACAACCCTGAAAATTCGTCCCGAGGGAACGAACCCGGGCGGGCGGGGCGCCAACTGGCTGCTCCCACTGCTGGGCTACGCGCACTCCTCGAGGCCCGCTGAGATCGGATCACATGCCTACAACTGTGCTTGAAAAACGGCAGCATGCGCCTCAGTACTCCATGTCACTAACAGTGCTTAACAGAGCTCAGGCAGACCTAAATCATCATCCTACAGCAATCAGCAGGCCTCATACGCCGGCCGTACATGGTACAGAGCAGACTAGATCCAAAGCTGAGGTCCCCGGCCGGTACATTATCCCCGTGGATGTTCGTTGAACCTTGCCGTCTCGGCAAGAGGTTCGTCGTACCTGGATAATTTTTATTTTTTTGCCTGATCTTGATCGGCTTTCATGATTATTAATTTTTCTGATGAGACATCAAACTATTTATCAAACATAAAGTATTAATACCCACACAATGTTTGTTATATATCTTAAAGCAAATTAATTTATTATATACCATGCAATTAATATTAAACTTAATCGTATTTGCGAGACACAAACTTCTTAACACTCTAGTTATATCCAGATCCAGGAATGTCATTTTCATTTATGAATTCCATACATCATTTAAGATTGTTACAAAAATGCCAAAAAAAGGGCAACAAGATTCAAACTCGATGCGGACATCACCTGCATTGAAAACCATTTCAACCCTTCAATTCACATCGTACCAAAATTCCACCGCGTGAAAAAGCACTTGTTGCATTAACAAATATAATCACGTCACAACAAATTAATTGATCGAAAAAAGTTGCGTTGCATGCATGGTTGGCATATACAACAATTTTGTTTACATATTACTGATTGGTAATTTCCAAGTCTATTGTTTTCTTTTAAGGTAAATATCCAAATATGGAAATCTATATGCCTATTTGAATGTCATGGTGACCTATTAACTACCAGAAGGTAATAGGTCACCGTTTAAAATCCAGACCCGTGGATCAAAAAAAATGGACGGTCTGAAACAACTGGGGGCATCTTAAAATTTCTCTTTTTCCTCTGCAAATTTTGTTCCACCATTGTTTGATTGATCTCGAAGAGGAAGAAATGCTAGCAACTCTGGGTTGCCATGAGCTAGCTTTGCACACAATCTCTTTAGAAAAGGCAGACAAAAGAGTGACATGAGCACTCGATTCAAGCTCTTGATCAGAAAACACACAAGCCTCATTATGAGGCCAGTTCCTCACCCCCAGTCTATCAGAAGTCCACGGTCTCTTTTGCAGCAGCGCCGAAATACGAAAGTTAACTTTGTCTTCAGCATTACTCTTCCAAACTCTTTCAAGCTGCGGTTGCGGAATGCGGCCAAAGAATTGAATGTCATGAGAAGACCTTGCTGAATACTTCTCATTAGCATTAAAATTCCACTTTATCGAATCTGGGGCAGGGGATGCCTGCCCGCCCTGAACTTTTTCCCAAAGCAACAAAAATTGATCGAATTCAGCCTCTGAAGAAATTCTGGGCAGTCCTTTCATCTAGTTGCCATTCGACATCACTAAGCCGACCGAGAATTTCTTCCTTCTGGCAAAACCGAAAAGATCAGGGGCGATTTTGGCTGGCTAGCTTACCTCCAATCACTTGTTCTTCCAAAACAGAGCAAATTTTCCATCTCCAACAGATAAAGTCGTACATGCCGCAAAAAATCCAAATCGACCGAGTCACAAGGAGTGGGAGTGCCCTTCCATGGTCGCTCCCGCTACTCCCATTCGAACCACAGCCACCTCAACCGCAAGGCGCTGCCGAAACATTGAATATCTTTCATGCTGAGCACCCATACCTCTTACGCATGCAGATATGCTTCCATTTGAATAAACATTTGCCGCTGACAATGGGTTGTTGTACTACCATATGCATGTATTGTATATGTTGTATATGGGCTATACGGGCCCAGGTATGTGTAGGCCCTAGGGGCCCACACGGAGGTCACCAACTTAGTTGGTACACGTTCCGGGTTACTAGAACGAAGCCTTGTGGGTACTTGGAAAGAGACCACGAGTCCTACTCATACGCGGTCTGGAGTTCAACTCATACACAACGGGGACACCTACTCGGAGGAGAGAAGGCCTCCGCCATACCCCGGGTATATAAAGGATTCCAAGACCCACAAGGACAAAGCCCAGTAGGACATGCCTTTTGGAGAGATAGAAGACCAAGCGATCAAGAGCACATCGCGTAGTTCATCTATAGTAGCCATTTAGTTGTTAGCAAACGTAGTAGAAAACAAAACTTTCGCCCTACGATAACGATCCCAGGAACACTATGAAGATGCATTAGAGGTTTAGATCGGATCGTTACCAACTTCGAGTTGCAGCGGAAGAAGAGTTGGTGTAGATCATTGATGAAGTCCCTCAAACCGTTCACGAATGATCCCGCGAACCAAAGACCGAAAGCACGGCCTCTCTACGGATTGCAGGTGTACATGCTTCACGATTCGGCAGCCCTTCGCCGTCCAGAGCTAATCGTCGCCGGAGAATTAGAGGGAGAAGAGGAGAACCACACGGGGCTTCTCTATTATGAGGATTAGAGAGATCTAGGTCTAGTTCTAATTAGATCAACTCTAAATTAGAACTAGAACTAGAGAACTAGAGGAAGCTCTAAAAACTTGTGTGCTCCAAGGGGCAAAATCCTCTAGTATATATAGGTTTAGGGAGAGGGGAGGAGGCGCCACAAGGGGGTAGGACTCCTCCCCCTTGCGCCGGCCATCGGAGGAGGAGGAATCCTCCCCTCCCAATTCGGACTCCCCTAGGCCTCCAAAGAGGGTAAGGGGGGGGGGCACCTTTGTTATTGGGCCCTAGGGCCTAATGACTCTCCACCACTAGGCCTTTTCTTATTTTCTTAAGCCCAATGACTATGAATAAATTCTAGGGGCATGCTAATCATATTAGAACCCTTTATAATTTCTATTTAAGTCCCTGGAAACAATTTCCACCTATATATCAATTCCCGGTATTACCCGGTGAACCCCGAAACTCTTCCGGTAACTCTGAAACGCTTCCGGTTTCTCTCGAAACTATTTCTCATGTTCCCGAAACTATTCCGAGAATATTTTCTCATAACTCTCACTCCACTAACACTCAAGAAATTGTGATTCCCTTAAGCGTGTGACCCTGTAGGTTCGGTAAAACATAGACATGAACGAAGCTGCATTTCGTTCAATGAGCAATAGAGGAACCGTGGACATCGATATTGACCCGTATGAATACATGAATGATATTTGAGTGAACCTTTGGTTATCATATGCTATTCCCTTTGCTTCACGATAATTTACAAAACCTGAGGTGAGATATATCGGTATCCGCTTGAGTCATTCTCATGCTCATTATACCGGTCTCCTCGTTTCTGGTTTTGTTCTTATTTCTCGTTTTACATGTTCCGGCATCCCTGTGACTTAGTCACCTGTGTCTGGCCAGACGATGATGGATGTTGTCACACCGAGAGGGCCCTAAGAATATCTCTCCATCGTCGGAGGATCAAATCCCACTCTTGAGCTATCTTGCCGCTTGTCACACTTTTCGATGAACCTGAAAGTTGTCTTTATGATCACCGTGTTACAGATGACGTTTAAGCAACCCCAAAGTCCATCGTTCAGTATGAAGTGACTACAATACTCTCATGGTCCAAGGAACTAAAGCATACATTAACTCTCCATGTTATATCAATAGACTTGTGACGATAACATCTCAAAGTATAACAGACTAGTTGGGTCAATTCAATATGATCATTCTTCTAACATCACACTCTCAATGTTGTTTGGCATCCTCGTTACACTTAACCAAATACCCATGTTCAGGAAAACATGATCATCACACAACACTTGACCTAGTCCTAGAGGCAAGACTAGGAATCAGGTTTTACCGTTTATCATTCTACACGTGCATATGAGTTTTCCTCCGAATCACATATTCAAGAATCACAACAGTTATAGCATAGAATATAAACTGTTAATTATAAATGTGGAAATAAATAATACAAATATTATTTCCTCAAGGGCATATTTCCAACAGACTACCACTTGCACTCGAGTCAGTAATCTAGTTACATAGCTTCTCTAACACCAATGGCTATTCGGTGTTGCTCATGTTTTGCTCGAGGTAGAGGCTTCCTCATCACATCTGACACATTCAAATCCGTGTGAATCTTGAGCACTTTCACAAAACCTTTTTCGACATGCTGTCGAGTGATGTGATACTTGCGTTCGATATGTCTGTTCTTCATGTGGGACCTTGGTTCCTTTGCTTGAGCAACGGCGCCACTATTATCACAATAGAGCTCCACTGGATTCAATGCACTTGGAACCACACCAATCTCTTCAAGAAACTTCTTGATCCAGACTGCCTCCTTCGAAGCTTCTGAAGCTGTAATATACTCTGCTTCCGCCGTAGAATCCGCAATAGTGTTCTGCTTGAAACTTTTCCAAACCACCGCACCACCATTAAGAGTGAAAACATAGCCCGATTGAGATTTATAGTCATCTATATCAGTCATGAAGCAAGCATCGGTGTAACCACTTACAGCCAGCTCTTCATCCCCTCCATAGACAAGGAGCATGTCCTTTGTCCTTCTGAGTTACTTAAGAATATTTTTAACAGCTGCCCAGTGAGCCAATCCTGGATCACTTTGGTACCTGCTACTAACACTTAGCGCATAAGAAACATCTGGTCTTTACATATCATGGCATACATGATAGGCCCAATTGCCGAGGCATATGGGACTCCACTCATTTGCACTCGCTCATCAACTGTCTTGGGACATTGATTCTTGCTGAGCCTTGTGCCATGTGACATTGGGAGAAAAACTTTCCTAGCATTCTCCATTTTAAATCTCTTTAAAACCTTGTCCATGTACGTGCTCTGGCTTAGCACAATTAAACGTCTTGATCTATCTCTATAGATCTTAATGCCCAATATATAAGCTGCTTCGCCTAAGTCTTCCATCGAAAACATACTTTTCAATGAATCTTTTATGGTGCTAAGAAACTTTACATCATTCCCAATCAATAATATGTCATCCACATACAAGATTAGAAATGCTATAAAGCTCCCATTAAACTTCTTGTGTACACAAGCTTCTTCATCGTTCTTAATGAAGCCAAACTCTTTAACCACTTCATCAAAATGTTGATTCCAGCTCCTCGATGCTTGCTTCAAACCATAAATTGTTTTTTGAAGCTTGCACACCTTACCGACATACTTAGGATCGACAAAACCTTCTGGTTGCATCATGTACACTTCCTCTTTGAGATTTCCATGTAGGAAAGCCGTTTTGACGGCCATCTGCCATATCTCGTCATCGAAATATGCAGCAATTGCCATCATAATCCGCACAGACTTTAACATGGCTACGGTGAGAAAGTCTCGTCATTATCGACTCCCTCGATTTGCGAAAAACCTTTCGCAACTAGCCTTGCCTTATAGATAGTATGATTACCATCCGCGTCCCTTTTTCTTTTGAAGATCCATTTACATTGTATTGGCTTTACACCCTCTGGAGGCTGTACCAAGTTCCAAACTTGATTCCCGTACATGGAGTCCATTTCAGATTTCATGGCTTTAAGCCATTCTTTTGAGCTGGCCGCCGCCATCGCTTCTTTGTAGTGTGCAGGTTCATCTTCTGCTAAGATGAATATTTCATTATGAAACTATTTAGGAGGTTTGCTCACTCTTCCTGACCTACGCAGTTCACTTTCAGGCTTAACTAGAGTTTCTACACAAGGTGTAGTAACTTCCGGTTCTGTTGTGTGGACAACTTCTGGAACAATTTCCGGTTCATTAGTCCAGCTTACTTTCACTGGATATTCAGTAATCTCATCAAGCTGTACTGTCCTTCCACTTACTTCTTTAGCGAGAAACTCTTTCTCAAGAAAGTGCCCATTTCTTTTAACAAACACTTGGTTTTCAGACGGTTGGTAGAACGAATACTGCTACTTGTAGCTTGTGTTGGTATTTCCCCGAAGAGGAACGGATGATGCAGCACAGTAGAGATAAGTATTTCCCTCAGCTATGAAACCAAGGTTATCGAACCAGTAGGAGAATCACACAACACGTCGTTAGCAGTACCTGCACACAAACAACAAACCCTTGCACCCAACGCAAACGAGAGGTTGTCAATCTCTCGGCGGTAAATTGCAAGATTAAATTGTATGTGATAGATTGATAGATTGAAACAAAAATACAAAATAAAATAAATAAAAATATATGGCAGCAATATTTCTAGGGTTTTAGTAATATGATTTTGATAGGCCCGGGGGCCATAGTTTTCACTAGAGGCTTATCTTGAGAAAATAGCATACGATGGGTAGACAAATTACTGTTGGGCAATTGATAGAAAAGCAAATAATCATGATGATATCCAAGGCAATGATCATGTATATAGGCATCACGTCCAAGATTAGTAGACCGACTCCTGCCTGCATCTACTACTATTACTCCACACATCGACCGCTATCCAGCATGCATCTAGTGTATTAAGTCCATAATAACGGAGTAATGCCTTAAGAACGATGACATGAAGTAGACAAGATAAACTCACAAATTAATAAACCCAATGAATAGATCCCATCTTGTTATCCTTAGTAGCAACGATACATACGTGTCATGTCCCTTTCTGTCACTGGGATTGAGCACTGCAAGATCGAACCCACTACAAAGCACCTCTTCCCATGGCAAGATAAATCAACTCAGTTGGCCAAACCAAATCAATAGATCGGAGAAGAAATATGAGGCTATAATAATCATGCATAAAAGAGTGCAGCAAAGACTCAAATAATTTCATGGATAATCTGATCATAAACTCACAATTCATCGGATCCCAACAAACACACCGCAAAAAGAGATTACATCGGATAGATCTCCAAGAACATCAAGGAGAACATTGTATTGAAGATCAAAAAGAGAGAAGAAGCCATCTAGCTACTAACTATGGACCCGAAGGTCTGGGGTAAACTACTCACGCATCATCGGAGTGGCAGCAAGGTTGATGTAGAGTCCCTCCGTGATCGATTCCCCCTCCGGCAGATTACCGGAGAAGGACCCCAGATGGGATCTCTTTGGAACAGAAGCTTGCGGCGGCATAAAAAGTATTTCATGGACTCTCCTGAGGGTTTCTAATTTTTCTGGAATTTATAGTGCTGGAATTAGGTCAAACGGAGCTTGGTGGGCCCCACGAGGCACTAGGGCGCCTGCCCCCCCCCCAGGCGCGCCCTAGTGGCTCGTGGGCCCCACCAGGGTCTTCTGGCCTCCTCCCGAAGCTTCTAGTGTTCTTCTGGTCCAAGAAAAAATCTCCAAAAAGTTTCGTTGCATTTGGACTTCGTTTGGTATTGATTTTCTGTAAAACAAAAACAGGGCAGAAAACAGCAACTGGCACTGGGCACTAAGTTAATAGGTTAGTCGCCAAAAATGATATAAAATTGCCGTAAATGATTATAAAAACATCCAAGATTGATATTATAACAGCATGGAATAATAAAAAATTATAGATACGTTGGAGACGTATCAGCATCCCCAAGCTTAATTCCTGCTCGTCCTCGAGTAGGTAAATGATAAAAACAGAATTTTTGATGTGGAATGCTGCCTAACATATTCATCACATATTCTTTTCTTTTGTAGCATGGACATTGGACTTCTATGATTCAAAGCAATAGTCTATAATTTGACATGAAAACATAGATACTCAAGCATATTAACAAGCAACCATGTCTTTCAAAATATCAACGCTAAAGAAAGTTATCCCTAGCCCATTATGCTCAATCATTGACCCATTCATGAAACTCACTTGAATATTAGCTACATCCAATGCACAAGTATGACAATAGTGCTCTCTAGTTGGTGCTTTTGTAAGAAAAGATGGAGACTCAAATAAAAATAAAAATTGCATAAAAGTAAATAGATAGGCCCTTCGCAGAGGGAAGCAGAGATTTGTCAAATGTGCCAGAGCTCAAAGCTAAAATTAAAGAGATAAAAATATTTTGAGAGGTATGCTTTTCCTGTCAACGAAAACGACCGAGAATTCCCAATATTTTCCATGCTAGACACATCATAGGTGGTTCCCAAACAGAAAGTAAAGTTTATTTCCTTTCCACCATTTCTTTCACAATCCATGGCTAGCCATATCCACGGGTGCCCTCCATACCATCACTTTCCAAGGAATTTTGTTGTTATTAATTTCATTTCATGCGGGACTGGGCATCCCTATTACCAACCATACTCTCGTGCAATGACAAGTGAATAAACACTCATCGTGAGAATAACACACCTAACATGGAAAATATTGGCCACCCCCTGCCGCTTCATGAGCAGGACGGGCACACAAAACAGAAAAATTATTTTGAAAATTAGAGTTGGCACACACAAATTTACTTGGAACGGCATTGAAATACCGCATATAGGTAGATATAGTGGACTCATATGGCAAAACTGGGTTTAGGGATTTTGGATGCAAAAGCAGTATTTCCGCTTAGTACAAATGAAGGCTAGCAAAAGATTGAGAAGCAACCAACCAAAAAACGAAAACGGTCATAAACATGCATTGAACATAACTAACACCGAATAATGCACCATAAGTAGGATATAATTTCATTGCATAACTATTGACTTAACGTGATTGCATAGGGAATCAAAAACCTTAACACCAATATTCTTACTAAAGCACAATTACTCACTAACATGACTCACATATCATCATCTCCATATCGCAAAACTATTGCAAGGAATCACACTTATCATATCCAATGATCTATATGAAAGTTTTTATCTATATCCCTCTTGAATATTCATCACTTTGGGACCAAATTCATATCTTGTGCAAATTACCGTTACTATTGATCAACTCTCAAAAAGATTTAAGTCAAGCATGGGAGTGCAAATATTTCTTCAAAATTTCAATCTTAAGAATTCTCAAAATAATATAAGTGAAGCATGAGAATTCATTTCTTCAAAATTTTAATCTTGTCAATTCTCAAAATAATATAAGTGAAGCATGAGAATTCATTTCTTCAAAATTTTAATCAACTCTCAAAATAATATAAGTGAAGCATGAGAGTTTATTTCTTCAAAATTTAGTCACCACCGTGCTCAAAAAGATTTAAGTGAAGCACTAGAGCAACTGCTTAGCTCAAAAAATTTAAGTGAAGCACATGGAGCATTCTAATAAATCATGATGATAAACGTGTGGCTCTCCGAAGATAGGTGTGTTCAGCAAAGATGATTGTGACAAACTAAAAAGCAAACAAATCAAAGACTCATATAATACAAGAGGCTCCAAGCAAAACTCATATCATGTGACGAATAAAAATATAGCTCCAAGTAAAATTACGGATGGTTGGTAGAAGAAAGAGGGGATGCCTTCCGGGGCATCCCCAAGCTTAGACGCATGAGTCTTCCTAGAATATTACCTTGGGGAGCCTCGGGCATCCCCAAGCTTAGGCTTTTGCTACTCCTTATTCCTTCATCCATCGTGATCTCACCCAAAACTTGAAAACTTCAATCACACAAAACTTAACAAAACCTTCGTGAGATCCGTTAGTATAACAAAACAAATCACTACTATAAGTACTGTTGCAAACCCATTCATATTTTATTTTTGAATTATACCTACTGTACTCTAACTTCACCATGGCTTATACCCCCCGATACAATCCATAGATTCATCAAAACAAGCAAGTAGTGCATAAAAAACAGAATCTGTCAAAAACAGAACAGTCTGTAGAAATCTGAATTATGGTCATACTTCTGTAACTCCAAAAATTCTGAAAAATTAGGGAAACGTGGAAAATTCATATACCAATACTGTGTTAAAAATTCAGAAGGTTCTGACGTTCTAGAGAAAAAACAAAATTCCAGCACTGGACGCAAAACTTTCTGTTTTCAAACAATACCAATTATACTATCTTCCAAATCATCCTAAAGGCTTTACTTGGCACAAACACTAATTAAAAACACAAAAACACCATCATACCAGTAGCATGACAGTAAAAACACACCATAACAGAAACTTATAACAAAAATTTATTTTATTCATTGGGTTGCCTCCCAACAAGCGCTATTGTTTTATGCCCCTAGCTAGGCATAATGCATAATTTCAAGTATTGTGATCCTTCTTCTTCTTATCAAAAGATGTACTTTCATCAACAGGATTTTCAAAGGTAATATGAAACACATCATTCATAGAAACTTTAGCACTAGCAAGTTGCCCATCCGCAAATCCCTCTTGATTATCGGCTACAACCAAGAGTATTGACTATTAACAGTATTGAAAACTTGTTGGATTATATTTAGAGGAGGAACTTCTTTTTTAGTATTCTCATCAAAGATGTTGTCGTTGCGGAACAAATATCTCAACAAGCAATCTCTATCATAAAGGATCTCATCTATTACCGGTTTTTCACGGCTCATACCATAAAAATCAAAGATCTCCCTAGCTTCTCGCACTATGTGATCAAATTCATTCATGAGGACAAGGATAGCTATTTTCTTAGATCTAGGGTTTTTTATTACCGGCAACTCATAAAACAATCTTTGTAAGGTAGGATGGGTGCGAATAAATCTTCTTTCAAGTTTAAGAACAAGTGCAGAAATAGCATCGGCATAACTCTTAGTTTCTTTAAGTATAGGTGCATCATCAAAAGCCAAAGTCCCAACGCAATTAAAGAATTCTTGGATGACACTTTTTCCTATAACATTCCCCTATCCCAACACAAAAGTTTTAGCATCAAGATTGGTAGAACTTTCAATTTTAGGAGTCTTACCATCCTCACTTTTTTCCATACCAAAATCAGCCATGATAACAACTTCAAGCAAGCAAACAAGCAAACGAGAAAAAGACAAACAAAAAATATTTTTGTATTTTTGTAAAAACATTTTAGAAGTGGGGGAGATGAAAACGAGAGGCAAATGGCAAATAAAGTAAATGCAAGGAGATGAGAGTTTGTGCAAAGGTATTTGATAGATGTTGATGATGTCTCCCCGGCAACGGCGCCAGAAATTCTTCCTGCTACTTGTAGCTTGCGTTGGTATTTCCCCGAAGAGGAAGGGATGATGCAGCACAGTAGAGATAAGTATTTCCCTCAGCTATGAAACCAAGGTTATTGAACCAGTAGGAGAATCACACAACACCTCGTTAGCAGTACCTGCACACAAACAACAAACCCTTGCACCCAACGCAAACGAGAGGTTGTCAATCTCTCGGCGGTAAATTGCAAGATTAAATTGTATGTGATAGATTGATAGATTGAAACAAAAATACAAAATAAAATAAATAAAAATATATGGCAGCAATATTTCTAGGGTTTTAGTAATATGATTTTGATAGACCCGGGGGCCATAGTTTTCACTAGAGGCTTCTCTCGAGAAAATAGCATACGGTGGGTAGACAAATTACTGTTGGGCAATTGATAGAAAAGCAAATAATCATGAAGATATCCAAGGCAATGATCATGTATATAGGCATCACGTCCAAGATTAGTAGACCGACTCCTGCCTGCATCTACTACTATTACTCCACACATCGACCGCTATCCAGCATGCATCTAGTGTATTAAGTCCATAATAACGGAGTAATGCCTTAAGAACGATGACATGAAGTAGACAAGATAAACTCACAAATTAATAAACCCAATGAATAGATCCCATCTTGTTATCCTTAGTAGCAACGATACATACGTGTCATGTCCCTTTCTGTCACTGGGATTGAGCACCGCAAGATCGAACCCACTACAAAGCACCTCTTCCCATGGCAAGATAAATCAACTCAGTTGGCCAAACCAAATCAATAGATCGGAGAAGAAATACGAGGCTATTATAATCATGCATAAAAGAGTGCAGCAAAGACTCAAATAATTTCATGGATAATCTGATCATAAACTCACAATTCATCGGATCCCAACAAACACACCGCAAAAAGAGATTACATCGGATAGATCTCCAAGAACATCAAGGAGAACATTGTATTGAAGATCAAAAAGAGAGAAGAAGCCATCTAGCTACAAACTATGGACCCGAAGGTCTGGGGTAAACTACTCAAGCATCATCGGAGAAGCAGCAAGGTTGATGTAGAGCCCCTCCGTGATTGATTCCCCCTCCGGCAGATTACCGGAGAAGGACCCCAGATGGGATCTCTCTGGAACAGAAGCTTGCGGCGGCGTAAAAAGTATTTCATGGACTCTTCTGAGGGTTTCTAATTTTTCTGGAATTTATAGTGCTGGAATTAGGTCAAACGGAGCTTGGTGGGCCCCACGAGGCACCAGGGCGCGCCTGCCCCCCCCCCCCCCAGGCGTGCCCTAGTGGCTCGTGCGCCCCACCAGGGTCTTCTGGCCTCCTCCCGAAGCTTCTAGTGTTCTTCTGGTCCAAGAAAAAATCTCCAAAAAGTTTCGTTGCATTTGGACTTCGTTTGGTATTGATTTTCTGTAAAACAAAAACAGGGCAGAAAACAGCAACTGGCACTGGGCACTAAGTTAATAGGTTAGTCTCCAAAAATGATATAAAATTGCTGTAAATGATTATAAAAACATCCAAGATTGATATTATAACAGCATGGAACAATCAAAAATTATAGATACGTTGGAGATGTATCGAATACCCAATAGTTTCTTTGGCTTAACCTACAAAGTAACATTTGTCTGATTTGGGATCGAGTTTATTTGGTTGTAAATGCTTGACATAAGTTTCACAACCCCAAATCTTGAGATGCGATAAATTGGGTTTCTTCCCATTCCATAACTCATATGATGTCGACTTAACAGACTTCGACGGTGCTCCGTCTAGTGTGTATGTTGTTGTTTTGAGTGCATATCCCCAAAATGATAAAGGCAGATATGTAAGAGACATCATTGACCTCACCATGTCCAACAAGGTTCGGTTATGCCTCTCAGATACTCCATTTCTTTGTGGAGTCCCGGGAGGAGTAAGTTGCAAAACAATTCCACGATCACTTAGATGTTGGCTAAACTCATGACTTAGATATTTGCTTCTACGATCCCATCGTAGAAACTTTATCTTCTTGTCACGATGATTCTCAACTTCATTCTAAAATTCTTTGAACTATTCAAAGGTCTCGGACTTATGTTTCATGAAGTAAATATAACCATATCTACTCAAATCATCAGTGAAGGATATGAAGTATAAGTACCCACCGCGTGCCGGTGTGCTCATCGGACCGCATACATCACTATGTATTATCTCCAATAATTCACCCGCCCGTTCAGGGTGACCTGTGAATGGCATCTTAGCCATTTTACCCATCAGGCAAGCTTCGCATGTGTCGAATGATTCAAAATCAAAAGACGTTAATACTCCATCTTTATGAAGCTTTTGCATACGTTTCTTCCCGATGTGACCAAGACGGCAGTGCCACATGTAAGTGGTATTATCAGTCTTCTTAAGTTGTTTAGCTTCTATGTTATAGATATCATTCTCATATTCATGATTCAAAATGAATAAACCACCGATAATATGTGCAAATTCATAAAACATATTCTTATAATAAATTGAACAACCATTGTTATCAGACTTGTAAGAATAACCGTCGTTTACTAAGCATGACCTAGAGATAATGTTCTTACACAACTTCGGAACGAAATAACAATTACTAAGTTCTAAGATAAATCCTGAAGGTAGACTTAAAGGCATGACTCCGACGGCTTGAGCAGCAATCCCGCCACCATTCCCAACACGCATCACGACTTCATTCCTTTCTGGCTTGCGAACTTTCTGCAGTCCCTGCATCGTGTTGCAAATGTGAGCAACCGATCCGGTATCAAATAGCCATGACTTATAGGAATTATTAGCAAGTAGAATATCAATAACATTAACTTGTATAACTTTTATATCTTTACCGGAAGAACCGTTCTTCTTCTTATCTGCCAAGTACTTCTTGCAATTGCGTTTCCAGTGTCCCTTTCCTTTGAAGTAGAAACACTCAGTCTCCTTAGTGGCTCCACCCTTGTTCCTCTTCTAGGAGACGGTCACACCGGCGCCAGTAGACTTCTTCTTGGACTTGCCCTTCTTCTTGAAACTGACAGTCTTATTGACTAGCAACACTTGCTTGTTCTTCTACATTCCAGTTTCCACAATTTTTAGCATAGCAAACAACTCGGTTGCAATTTTCTCCATCCCATTCATGTTGTAATTCATGATAAAACCGTAGTAAGATGAGGGGAGTGAAGCAAGTACAATATTTGTACCGAGTGTTGGAGGAATTCCAAATTCCAGAGCAGCAAGTCTATCAACATAGCCAAGAAATTTTACTATATGCTCACTCATTGAGGAACCTTCTGCCATCTTGCATTCAATCAAGGCCTTAGTTATTTCAAAACATTCGGTCCTTCCCTGCTTCTTGTATAGAGCATTTAGTGACCCAATTATAAATTGTGTACTGGATCGTACAAAACATTTCTGCAACTCAGGATCCATGCAATTCAACATGAGGCACTGGACTGACTCATAGTCATCACTACGAGCAGTATAAGCATTTGCAATTTCCTGTGATACACCTGGCATAGGAGGATCACCTAGGGGCTGATCCAGAACAAACTCCTTAGCACTCCTGAGAACAAATCTCAGGTTCCGGATCCAATCCGCGTAGTTTTCACCATTTGCAGCTAACTTTTCTTTCTCTAACATAGGGGCTAAGTTGAAAGTGGTGTTGCAAGCTGCGACGACTGATAAAGGAAGACAACATGTCGATTCCATCCAAACCACCCGCTTTTCGTCCGACCAATGCAGTGACCAGAATCTCCACCTAAGTTTTTTCTGTCTTGGAAACCCTAAGGCCATTCGGACGAGGAGCCACGACTCTCTCTGATGTATAGGGGGGGAAGACCTACGGTGGATCCAGAGCATGGCACGTCCCTAAAGTAAAACAAAGTGTTCTGCCACCATTTGATGGTCTCTGGGAATTTTATTGAAGACGTTCCGGTTTTCCTAACTTGGATACCTAATCCACCACATAGCTAGACCAAATTCATCTTTATGCTACTCGGAGAGGGTTTATTGACATTCTGAGGGCAGCAGGAGAAAATGTGTTTGAAAAGACCCCAATGGGGAGCACAGCCGAGGAAATTCTCGCAGAGCGAGACAAAACTAGCAAGGTAAACCATGGCATCAGGGGGAATGTGGTGAAGCTTCGCACCGAAATAATTCAGAAAATCCTGAAAGAAGGGATGTGGCGGCATGGAAAAACCACTGTCTATGTGAGGTACATGGAGTACCCGTTCGTCCGGGCGCGGCACTGGCTCAATCTCGTCGGCATCGGGCAGCCTCCATCTGTCTTCAGGCACGAGACCGTCAGCGACCAAGTCCCGCACTTCCTTCTCAGACACCCTCGACGGCAGCCAGTCACCCTGAATCCAGCCAGCCGGTGGATCATAGGAGGCAGACGAGCCGTCCTTTGCTCGTTTCTTCTTCTCCTTTTTCTCGAGTGCCAAGGTCCTATCCTTGACCATGGCGGGCGATAACGATGGTGGCCAAGAGGAATGGGGAAGAAGGTGGCGGCAATTTCGGTGGCGGATGAAGAAATGAGGAAGGGTAATTTTTTATTTACCCCATGCCTATCCTATTTATAACCGCGGACCATCTTGCAGGTACAGATCGCAGTCGTCAATCCATCGATCCAATGGCTCCCGTCGGCTCCGCGCCGTAGTAACTAGCGCGACATGTGGCATAGTGGGGTGCAGGAATCGGGGCACCCACGACGCCCTTCGCTTTAACTGCCATAGTAAAACACAAACATGCCAGAGATTTTTGCAGATTCATTGCGAATTTAAACCCAAAGACTTGTTGATTCCATCGCGGGCAGTCTGAAACACACGATCTCAGTTGATCACAGGCATGCAGAGAAGGAGGCACTTACTCGGTCGACCCTCTGCTACCAAAGAATACATCACTCAGAAAAATCGCAATAGGGTGTATTTTGCGCTCCTCCGAGGGCCTGCTTAGACCTTCTTCTAGGAACCAAAGCATGAAACTCACAAGTTTGGATCTAAAGCTACCAAGAATTGATGTTCCTCAGGGATAAAGAATGGCATCTCTCCGAGAGAATCAGCCCATACGTCAAACTTGTCACTCATATTTAATGGTACAACCATACTCGGATCACTAGTCAGCCTCTTCCAATAGATGAACGAGTACCACCAAACTTCTCCTCGCGATTAACTCCTATCCTCGAACAATCGGGAGATGAGCTCTAAGAATCTGTCAGAATCATATTTGAAGCAAGTTCGATCAAAGGCTTGACGACGGCCTATAATTATTCCCGAAATCACTCGGACCGAGTCATGGCTTCGGCAAGCTCACTTCACAAAATCCTGACGGATTCAGGGGCTAATGACGGGGTTACCTATTAAGGGTAGCCCCATGAGGGTCCAAAGTATTACAAACCATAGGGTCCATACATGAGATCAAACTCAACAATCTAGGAAGTTACTCGAATGGCATTAGAAGTTTTTGTTACTCGGACGCGCTTGTACATCGGGTACTCGGACAGATGAAGTCACTCAGAAATGTAAGTCACTCGGATAGATGAAGATGAACAGTCAACAAAGATATCTGAAGCGTCAAGGCGTTTAATGAAACGTACGTTGTTTGTATTATTCCATCAGTTACTACTTGTAGTGGATTTAATCAATGTAACTCCTTAACTCCCCTGTAACGGCAAATGCTAAGGGCTCGGCGCACACTATATAAGCCACCCCTTAGCTCGTGGACAGGGGTTCGAATCCATTGTAATCAACATCAAACACAGAGAGAACTAGCTCCCAGAGCTCGAGACGTAGGGTTGTTACCTCTTCTGAGAGGGGCCTGAACTCGTAAATGTTCCCATGTCACCCTTGTGCCTAGCTAGATTCAGCTTCATCCTTACCCCCCCCCCTCTCTACTGTAAGAATCATTCCCACGACAGCCGAACCAGAGGAGGTCTCCTTCCCCTAGTCGGAGCCCCTTTTTCCCTTTTCCACCTATAAATATATGGTGAGGGTTCCCTCTAGAGCACATCAAATCTTTGGAGGAGCCCTCCTGCATAGCTATGTTCTAATATCTCCCAGTCAAATTGGTCTAAATGAATTAGACTCCTAATTATACGGGGTCATCGCTAGGCTAATCTCTCTCTCTAGTTTTCTCGGAGCTCTTCTTCCCGGACATCGAAGTGCTACCGTATTACTACTTCGGAACGCGTCAATACCTCAGAGGGGTCGTCTACTTCGACTCTAGATCGGTGGATCATCTCGGAGAAATTCTCGTGGCTGGGAGGTATAACGTCGCCATGGGGATCATCGCGCTTTGCTAACTTCTTCACTGCTTCCGCTACTCTAGTTCGTGAGTTTGACATTACCTACACCTTCGTAGTGTTCCTAGGTGTGATCGTGTAGCATAATTTTTTTGTTGGGTAACACGTTCCCCTACAAAAATGTTGGTCCCAGGGAGAGCATATCGTAGGTTGACCTCAAAACATCAGTCTATACACAAGTTAAACACCATTGAGCAAGAATCAATAAAACATTGACCTCAAGAAACATAATGGACCACATGTCATACCCAAGACGTATGCCTAGATTTTGAAGCATGAGTTAAGGATTTGAACTTATTCCTGAACACCCTTCCATCAAAAGATAGGACACGTTTAGTAGGTCACGAAGGTCTATAGTACTATATATTGGTCTTGTTCATATGTACAACATAGATGGGCAATTCTAACTCCATTAACTATACTTTTGGTAACACTTTTATCTCAGCACCAGCGTTTGACATACTCCACTTGCAAGCATGAAAATCCCTCATAATCATATGGGACTCCTGGTTCTTCTAAACATGAATAACAAGGAACAAGTCTATGCTCTTCATATTTTGAAGAACGAGGAGCTGCTTATGATTCATGTGAAAGCTTTGGAGCCACTTCATGTGTACAGGGAGAGCAAATCGAATGCGGGCACTTGAGATAAAAGTCTTACAATTTTTTAAGAAAATTGAGTCAGAGCTGCCCATCTATGTTGTACAGATGAAGAAGAACAATGTATAGCGCTACTACTTATCACATTTTCATCATCGTTCTAAGGCAAGTCCAGCACCATTGAATAAATCCATAAAATGTTGACCTCAGGAAATATAATGGACCTTATGTCATACCCAAAATGTGTGCCTAGCTATGTTGTACAGATGGCACTTATTCGTTCACACACTTGCATCGAAAGATAGGCAAACGTTTAGTCTTTCAAAAAGGCCTAAAGTAGTGCTACACATTGGTCTTCTTATCTGTACAACATAGATGGGAATTCATATTTGCTTTAGAAAACTGAGCAAGAACTGCCCATTTGCTTGTTTTACAGGTGAAGAAGACCGGGATATAGCATTATTGGTTACCAAGTTTTCATCATTGGTCTATAGGCAAGTCAAACACCATTAAATAAAATTAATAAAAATCCATAAAACGTTGACCTCAGGAAACATAATGGACCTTATATCATACCCAAAGCGTGTGCCTAGCTTTCGATGAAGAGTTAAGGATTTGAACTTATTCCTGAACACACTTGCATCAAAAGATAGGCAAATGTTTAGTAGGTCAAAAAGGTCTAAAGTAGTGCTACACATTGGACTTCTTATCTATACAACATAGATGGGCAATTCTTCCCCACTCTAGAAAACTAGGCAAGAACTGCCCATCTGTTTGTTGTATAGATGAAGCAGACCAACTTATAGAGCTACTGGTTATCAAGTTGGAATCATCGGTCTATAGGCAAGTCCAACACCATTGAATAAAATCCCAATTTTGTTTGCAAAAACAACTATCTTCTAGTTTCTAAATCTAAAAATTCATTTAGAAAAGGCATGACCTTAGCTAAATATGACACAAATTGAGTCCTAGAAATTTGATCATTTTGTCAAAACATTGGCTCTCAATTTTTGATCCCGAAAAAAAATTGACTCGTCTCGATGGCCGGTACCACAATACACGTCTCTATCCACATATATAGACATATCCATGACATATATGCATCACATAAAGATCATATCCATCACATATGCAAAATATAGCAAGTAATCATCCATACGAAGTATAGCAAAATATAGCAAGTATTTATCCATAGCAAAATATATAGCAAGCATGCATCCATAACAAAAACAGTGGAGTGAGGGGTGTAACCTACAAGCTCGGCATGGGGGAGAGGGCGTCATCGGCCGGTGGCAAGAGGGCATCACCGGCTGGGAGGGAGGCGTCGCTGGCACGGAGGGAGACAACGTCGTCGGGAGGGAGAGTAGGCGAGGCATGGGGAAACTCGGGAGGGAGAGGGGCGCGGCCGGCCACCGGTGGTGTCATCGATCAAGGTCGCGCACCAGCAGGGGAGGAAGAAAGGCGTTGTTGATCAGGGGCGTCGCCGGCAGGATAGGACAGGGCGGCCGCGGAGGCGAGATGCGGTGCCAGCAACAGCGAGTGGGATTGATTTGGGAGGTGTGCGGACAGAGTGTGGTACTTGGGGGAATTTTTCCCCAAGTCCCGCGCGAGGGGGTGGGGGTGATATAGTGAGGGTTACTAGTGGCGTGCGGCCACGAGGGTCATATTTGGGTATTTTTAGGGTTTTAGTGTTATGGTCCAAACTTTTGGCCTTCAATTTTTTTTTCCTACATTGAATATACGTCATTACAAGTTACATTAAAAATTTGGCACTTTTTAGGGTTATTTAGCTATATTTAAGGCATTAAATCTATTTCTAGGTGTTTAATGGATATAATTCAAATTTGAACTACAGGTACATTACAAATTACCCCAAAATTGATAAAAAATCATATTTAAGTTCTTGAGTATATATTTAGGTCTTATGCAAGATTTTTTTTGAAAACTCAAACATCCATGTTGGAAAATTCAAGAACTAACTTGGAGGTCATGGTTTTTGAATTTTTGAAAAATGTTAATGAAGTCTGCAAAATATGAAACTTGCCTTGGTGTCTTGATATGACGTTTAGAGGTTCTGGTAAAAATTTGAGAAAGCTATACAAAAGTTGTGATGTACGTTGCTTACAAATTGAAGAACCTCCGAGGAAGAATCATAGTTTCGGAGGGAAAGTTCGATCTTTGAAGTCGAACTCATAGCTTTCTTCATCATTTGGAGTTGAAACTTTTTCTACATTGTAGATACAACATTAGGATTGCCATGTAAAAACCGGGCAATTCATAGGCTTCATTTGCTATTTTTAGTGCATTAAATTGATTTCTAGGTATTTAATGAATATAATTACAAACCCCTCCCCATGCCATAAAATAGGCAAACATCTCACTCGCGTCGCTCACCCTCTCTCTGTCTCACTCGCGTTGCCCCTCTCCCTCTCTCTCTAAAAACCCCAAATCCACCGTACACCGGTAAACCACCCCACCAATGGCCAGCTGGCGCATCTCCAGTCAACGTCGCCGCATCCGGAGGTGCCGGCCCCTCTCGCCACGCACCACGGGGCGACCATGGTACTGGCCCATCCCATCCACGACCCTGATCTGCACAGGGGGAAGGCGAGGAGCAAGCTTGCCATTCTCGCCGCCTTGAGCTTGAGCTAGCACTCCGCCCCCGTCGTCACTCCTCCTCGTGACGATGGCCAAATCTTAGAAGAGGGCTTCAGCGGCAGCGAGTAGGGCAAGCTCGCACTAGTGGAGGCGATGCCCCACTGAAACTCTCGCCTCCACCGGCGTCGTTCCCCAAATAGCGCACCGAGGAAGAGGACGCGGCCATGCTCTCGGAGGGGCTTGCCCGCTCTGACTTGGAGAACGCGCCGCCAGTCCCACGACCGGCGCCGGGCGTGGCCGAATTCTTGTAGGCCCGGTCCGACAAGGAAGATGTGGCCATGTTCGAAGCGGGCTATGCCTAGTCCGAGCTCGTGGCTACTGCGGATGGTGCCATGTAGGCCGCGGATGACGCGTCATTGGCCACGCGGGTCTTCCGACCTCCATCGCCGACCAGGGCCCCGTACTGTAGGTGCTTGTGCCTGCCAGTGCGGAAAGAGACAATGAGGAGCGGCGCGTGGCGGGCCGGTCGACGAGGTGTTGCACGCGCAACTGCGGTTTCATTTTGCGCTAGAGCTCCTAGCTAATTGTAGGGTTTTAGCTATGTATTTTGGAGCCGCGACGATGAAATTCTACGTATTGTAGCTTAATTTTGACTCGCGAAATTTGTATTTTGGCGGCCGATCGATGTAACGAACAAGATTCTGTCTATATAATGTAGTTACATTCTGTTTCGTACGTGTGCATGTGTGTCGATCAACTAATTGCAGGGTGCATGTGAATTTTGGCAAATTTGGTGTATAATCTAACCGTGGCGTGCCGCCAGATGCGCACGCCATCGGTAAGGTGCCGATTACCTGTGGCATTCGACTTACGACGCTCACCATAGGTACTTAGCATATTAGTGGCGCACCCCTCTGCTAGCACGCCACTGGTATTTTGCAAATTACTAGTGGCGTGTGTTCGACTTATGGCGCTCGCCACAAGTATTTGGCATATCAGTGGCACGCCCTCTGCTGGCACACCACTGGTATTTTCAGATTACTAGTGGTGTGCGCCGAGTAAGGCACACCACTAGTAAGTCATTACCAGTGGTGTGCCCGTCCCGGCGAACCCCACTAGTATTTTGACTAGTTGCAAGTGGCGTGTGCTATCTGGAGCACGCCACTAGTAAGCTAAACCTATAAGGGCTTCTATCGTAGTGCCTGGGCGAAAATCCATGATCCTGAGGGCTCTCATGGAAGAAGTTTTGGGAAACTTGCATGCGATCTTGTGGGCTATATTAAACGTATGACCCCGAGGGCTCTCATAGGTGGGCTAGTTGGAAGATTGAACCTTCTAGCCATATATATTTTCTTATTGGGTATTTGAAAACTATCAATGGTAAGTTTTCCAAGAAATCTACCATGATATTTCAAGCACAAAACTGACTTACCTCTATGCATGTAGCTGCATTTCTGATAACCTCACAGTGTAACTTGCGAGTATTTTCAATGTACTCACATGCTACATATTATGTGTAGAGTATAACGTCTACAATGAGGAGTGATTGCCGAGGTCCGCGAGGCCCTGCTAATTGCATGTGGCATTGATGGGACTCCATTTGTTTTATTTGAACTTTCATTGTGTTTGAACTGGCCTTTTTTTGAACAATCAACAGGGGCGATCGCCCACCTGAACATTGTATAAATAATAATAATGAAGCATTCATAAATATCACATAAACACTCCGCAGAGTGCTAATGGGAGGGAGGGAGGGAGGGAGGGGTGCGTCAGCTACAAATATCCATGCACCATTGATGCAACGGCGTATAGTCTACGCGGGAGGGGGCCCGAACTATCCACAAGAGAAGATGCTCTTGGATCGAATGTCGCAAGTCAACATCCGGGCCCGAACTATCCACAAGAGAAGATGCTCTTGGATTGAATGTCGCAAGTCAACATCCGAGGTACGGATGTTATTGAACACCATCCGGCTCCTGGACTTCCAGACCACCTAGAGGATAGATCACATTGCCGTGCTGAGAAAAGGACAGCCTCAGGAGGGGTGATAGGCAGAGAATGCGCACCAAACTTTTTCCACCGTGCAATCAACAGGCAAGTGACGACGGCCGAGGATACGCGCCCACATCAGACGCAAACGGGGGCACTCCAAGAAGAGGTGCATGATCATTTCCGACTCCCCTGGGCAGAAAGGGCAATCATCATAGTCGAGGAACCCGATTCGACGAAGGAAGGCCCTCGTACGAGTGTTGCCATGTCCCAATTGAAACCATGAAGGGGGAGCCCGCAACCAGAGCTTTTGATCATATGGTACACCGCACCTGCCTTGAACTGAAGACAACCCCCCCAAGCGAGGGTCCGCTCGTCACCTGTTGCAGAGAGCCGCACGCGGTCAAGTGCAGACCAAAGTAGGCAGAGCTCCAACTCAGCAGCCCTATATAGATGGTCATGCACAGGAATTGCATCAGGACCAAGCCGACCGAAGTCCCCCAGGGTCGCGCTGGGGTGGAGACAATTGGAGTATGCGGCGGGAAGAGCGGCCGCGAGGGGCCCGAGTGAGGTCCAATTGTCGCGCCAAAGGGATGTGCCCACGGTGTCGCCAACCCTTATTGATGTCAGCGAACGATAGAGAGGGACCAGGGAGGCGAACGCCTTCCATGAGGGGGTCAAAGCAGCGGGACGGTCACCCAAGTACCAACGGCGCACCCAGATAGTCCAGGGGGCACGGACGCCACGGAAGATTTTATGGACCATCTTCAACAGGAGAGATGTGTTCTGGACCTCAATGTCGACCAGGCCAAGCCACCCCCCCAGCAGAGACAACAAGCCTCATGCCATGCAACCTGGCAGCCCCCCCCCCACGGAGCACTCACTTGCCCCTTGCCAGAACACGGCCCTGCTGCGGCGGTCCATCTTGGCCACATTGCCTTTAGGGAGGGGTAAAACTGACATGGCATGAGTGGGGATCGCAGCCAGAACTGCAGAAGTAAGTGTCAAGCGGGCCCCCTGGTCAAGTGTGTGTGTGCGCCACCCAGGTATGCGCCGCTCAATTTTGATCAGCAAGAAATCCAGGGCACTAGCAGGCAATTTTGCATCAGAGAGAGGCCGGCCAAGATATGTCCGGGGGAATGTCGACAGCGGGCAGCCAAGTTCCGCAGCCAGCAAGGTAACACGTGTGGGGTCGACACATATGGGGACGAAGGTGCTTTTGTGGAAGTTGATAGTTAGCCCCGTGGCAGCAGAAAAGGCATCCAAAATAGACTGTAGCTGAGAAAGCTTCCCCTGATCAGCACGGACCAATAGGAGGGTATCATCGGTATACTGAACAACAGGACAGGGCAGGTCGTCGACAAGCGGATGCCGTAACCGGTGGGTGGAGTCATCCTTGACAATCAGTTGGTGGAGAAGGTCTGCCATTATCAAGAAGAGGTAGGGCGACAAAGGGTCCCCGTGTCGCAGTCCCTTTTTACACTGAATCCATCTGCCGGGGACCCCGTTCAACAACACTGCCGTTTTGCCGGTGGTAAGGATATTATGGATCCAAGAGAACCATCGATCAAAAAACCCGCGCGCCTGCATGATTACACCCAGAGCATCCCAGCTAACTGAATCAAAGGCTTTCTTGAAATCCAATTTAAGGGCAATCGCGGGTGTCTTTCGAAGACGACAACTCTGGACCAAAACCCGCTGCGTACAAGAAATTATCTGTGATGCATCTCCCGGCAATAAACCCAAATTATTCAAAGGACACCAAGAGCTTAATAAATTTCTGCAGCCGTGTGGTCAAGATCCGGGAGATCATTTTCATGATGCAATTTTCGAGGGAAATGGGTCGGAATCCATCCGCCGAGAGCACCACGTCATACTTCGGCAGCAGGGAAATAAAAGCACGGTTAACACCATCCAGGTCCGCCTCACCGGAGTAGAAATCATTCAAGAAGTCCAACAGGTCCAGAGAAACTGTGTCCCAAAAGTTTTTGAAGAAGGCAGGGCCGAACCGTCCGGACCGGGGCTGCTGTTGGACCGCATAGCCCAGACCGCCACTTTGAGCTCCTCCATGGTGAAGGGCCTCTCAAGGTCATATAGGCCAGGCACGCGTGCCAAGTACTCACTCCCTCCCAAAATAAGTGTCTCAACTTTGTACTAATTTTAGTACAAAGTTGTATTAATATTGAGACACTTATTTTGGGACGGAGGGAGTGCATGCGAGGGTCGACGCTCCACCAAGAGGGGGCGGCAGTGCCCAGGACAGACGAATAAAAGTCCGACAAAAGTCCAGCCTTGTCGCCATGATTAAAGTGAGCGACCCCGTCCGCATGTAGGGGGCGGCAGTGTCTGAACTGGCCTTCGGGATGTATGATATATTAATAAGTACTCTATATGGATGTTTTAAACGCTGTAATAATGGATATGTTCCTATGATATTTCATCTTGGAGCTGTGTCTACTAGCACTAGTAGAAAAACCCCCTTTAGTCCCGGTTCGTAAGGGCCTTTAGTCCCGGTTCTGGAACCGGGACTAAAGGGTCGGGACTAATGACCAAGACCTTTAGTCCCGGTTGGCTTACGAACCGGGACCAAAGGCCCTCCACGTGGCCGCTCTCTGTGCGTGGGCTGGAGGACCTTTAGTCCCGGTTGGTGTTACCAACCGGGAATAAAGGCTCCACCTTTAGTCCCGGTTGGTAACACCAACCGGGACTAAAGGAAAAAAAAATTCAAAATTTTTTTTTCAAATTTTTTTGATTTGTTTTTAATTTTTTTCTGATTTTCACAATTTAATCTCTAATCACCCCTCCTCACTGCTTCAGAATTTAATCTCTAGTCTCTAATCAGCACTCAGCACGCTTAACTTTCAGGTTCTATCTTCCCTAGTTTCCAAGACTGCACTTGTTGTTTTCCTGACAATCTTAAGCTATCAATCCTGTTAACCCATAGGTCTTGATGTCACATGATTTAATTTTTTGAATTCTAAACAATTAGTAAAATAAACAAAATAAGTACTAATAATATTGAATTTCAATGAAAATAAAATAAGTAATAATATTATTTTATTAATTTTTTTGCCATTTATTCATTTAATATGACATAATTAATATCTTTAAATCTGTGAATCGAAATTCGACAAATAATATATCCATTATTATCAGAAAAATGTGAGGAATCCAAATATGACATCATTTATTTTTTTTAAATTATTTTTTAAAAATTTTAAAATTATTTTTTTGATTTGAAATAACTTTTTTTCCTTTTGGATATTTGAGAATCTGAGAAAACTTCACCGGGTAAACCCGGGTGAAATCGAGTCCCAATTTTTCTCTAGTTTTTTTTATATATTAAACTTTTTTTTTCGACATCGTATGCAAAAGTTATGGCCATTTTACATTTTTTTTTCGTTTTTTTGCAAAAAAGGTCGAAATTCATATTTCAAAATTTCTATACCAACTAGACACTAAAACCTAACTACATCTCAAAGGATTTTATTTTTTGAAGATTTTATCATTTTTGTTTATTTTCTACAAAACTAAAAAAGGCGCTCCACGGGGGGGTAGAGTTTGAAAATTTCAGAACCCCTTTAGTCCGGGTTGGTGTCCATCCAATCATACCGTCGACTACACATCTGCTAGCACCGTCCCAGCCAGAGTCACAACTAAGGTTAACCAAGCCAGAGTCAACCCTTTCTAACTTCATTTGCTATTTTTTATGCATTTAATGATTTTTTTTGAGCTAAATGACCCTAAAATTGAAAAACACTACAAATGAACTCTGAAAAGGTTGAAAGTTGGCATGGTATCATCATTTCACCCACATAGCTTCTGCTAAAAAGTTGAGAGGGTTACGGCAAAAACTTAATGCACTTCGTGTACAAATTGGACCATCTGATTCGAAGTATCAAGGTTTCGGACGAAAACCCATCTGTTACAAAGGCATTTCATTTTTTAAAACTTATTTCAACTCCACACTTTTTGTGCATTCAATATGCACCATTCAAAGCCACATCCTCAAATTTCAACCCTTTGTAACTTCATTTGCTATTTTTCATGCATTTAATGGTTTTTTTGAGCTAAATGACCCTGAAATTGAAAAGCACTACAAATGAACTCTGAAAAGGTTGAAACTTGGCATGGTATCATCATTTCACCCACATAGCTTCTGCTAAAAAGTTGAGAGGGTTACGGCAAAAACTAAAAAGTTGAACCATCTCATTCGAAGTATCAAGGTTTCGGACGAAAACTCGTCTGTTACAAATGCATTTTATTTTTTTAATTAAAATCCTAATTTAAATTATTCTAAAAATAACCAAATAAATCTTACTGTGACAACAATCTAACACGTGACTAGGAGCAAAAAGAATTAAATTAAAAACTATTTGTAAACTCAAGTTATTCACAATCTAGGGTTTGAAGCAAATTTGAACAAATTCAAATTTAAACCATTCAAATTTGAAAACTAATGGCACAAACAGAAACTAGACAAAATTTTGAATCTAATGCAAACAGAATCACTCAAAAACATCAAATATCTTAAAAGATATAAGCAATTTAAAATAGAAACTAAAAACAGAAAACAAATGTAAAAACAGGAAAACTACCACACCAACCGGGACTAAAGCCTCAACCCCTTTAGTCCCGGTTGGTCTAAAGGGGTTGAGGCTTTAGTCCCGGTTGGTGTTACCAACCGGGACTAAAGGGGCTGGCACCGTTCGAAGCCCCTTTAGTCCCGGTTGGTCTCTCCAACCGGGACTAAAGGCCCCGTTCAAACCGGGACTGATGCCTGCGCCGCTCGAACCGGGACTAATGCACCCATTAGTCCCGGTTCGTAACAGAACCGGAACTAATGCTCTGATCTGGCCTGGACCAATGCCCTGTTTTGTACTAGTGTAGCGTTGATCCAGGGACTAATACATTATACACACAGACTCTCCGGATTCTATGGTATTCGGGTCGCCACACTGATAATTACACGCACCAACCAAATTTTTACCCTACACCTTACACATGGCTAACGTCCCCAGATTCTACCGCCACTTGCTATGTCTTTAACCCGTCTCACTTGAAGCTTCACACTCAAAGGCACGGCTCGAGAATATAAACCAAAAACCAGTGCCCGGAAACCACACTCCTCTCTTTCTCTCTCTCCCCCTCCTCGCTTGATTTCCAACTCCCGAGATCAATCATACACAATGCAGACACCGTACATGGACAAAACCCCCCACCACCGCACCGGCGTTGGCGCCGGAGTCCGGCTGAAGAAGTGGCTCGCACAGCTCCTTGTGCGTTCTTCTTGCACCACGAACGCCACCAAGACCGCAACCACCTCGGCGACGTCCTTCGCCAGCCTCAATAAGGCCAACGCCAACGCCAACCCCCACGAAGAGCCACGACATTCCCCTTACTTCTGCACCCGCTGCACCTGCACCTACCAGAGGCCCAACCTTGAGGAAGGCGGCGGCGGCTCACGCCGCCCCCGACACCGCAGTGCGTCAGTCGTCCACGACTCCATCGACTACACATACACAGGCGAGGGCTTCGGTCGCCGCTCTGTTCACTCCAACGTTGCTTTCCTGTCGTCATCGCTGCCGACAAATGACGCAAAGAAACACAGCAACAAGATTAGGGGCAAGCCACGCTCTCCGTCGGTGTCGAGGCGCAATCGCTCATACTCCTTTTGTCAGCGTGTGCGGCAGCCACGGAGGAACTCCGTGCTGTACAGCTGCTCGTCATCCACCGTGACCGACGAGAGCAGCGAGGATGCTGAGATGACCGGAGTCGTCGGCGCGGGCATGGCGGTGGTGAAGCGATCGAGCAACCCATACGCGGACTTCTGGAGCTCGATGGTGGAGATGGTCGTGGAGCGTGGCATCGCCAGCGTGGGGAAGATGGAGGAGCTCCTGGAGTCGTACCTCTCACTCAACTCGCCGGAGCACCACCCGGCAATCATCGCCGCCTTCGAGGACGTCTGGGAGACTGTCTTGGGCGAGGCGTGAGAGTGAGCCAAGCTAAAGATGTTCGTTGTAGCTTGTTAGTTCAGGATCTATGGTGCGTAGGTAGATGCAGCGATCGCACGCGCTGTGTTGATCTGGTTTTCAGTTGGTCGTACTTTGCACCAAAATGTTGGGGTGCTCACTGCTCATATTACTAGCTCGCCTCTAGTTGAGCACATTAGTCTTTGAGTTGTATGAATATTTTGAGTTAATTTTTGTGTCAGCCAGCGTTGTATGTTGATGATGCTCGGATTTGAATGCGTTGAAAGACAAGCGTGCCATCGCTCCTTGTTGGCTGACGTTTTCCTGTGAACTATGACATCACCACATTCTCGAGAAAAACGCCCCGTGTCGCTCTGCCCCGGGCGACTTAGGCACGACACCGAAACCTGCGCGCCGCCGCTCTTCCTGCCTCCTCCTCTCGCCGTGCCGCCGCCGGAGGATGCCGCAGGGCAAAGCCGGTTAGTGCTCCCGGCTCGCCGTTGGGCGGCTTGGTGCCACCACCGGGTTAGATGGTGTGCGTTGGTGCGAGATCAGGGCACATCATCAAGATTATAGGTGTAGCGACAGAGGTCGCCAGGAAGGTTGTTTTGGTTTGATTCATGTATTTGTTTTCTCAGGATTTGTTGAATAATATAATAAGTATGGCTACGTGCATACTTGGGATGCAGAGGCGGGGGTTGCAACCTCCATTTCGAAATAAGAAAAAGAAAAAAAAAACCACGTTCTCTGTGTTTCAACTAGCTGTTAGACAACTATAGTAGATGTCATCATAGAGCAAATTTACTTAGTAGCTTCATTAGATTTACTTAACTGGGAACTCACACAGGTGAACTGTGCATCACGCGATGTGTGCTACTATATAGGATACTGTGCTGCACGCCCAGATCTCACTTTTTACTTTCTGCCACGTGACAAACGCAAGCGAACAAAGGATACGATACAAATTGTTAGTTGTCCAGTGCCCCCAAAACACTGAAAAAAAAATGAGAGACAGTGAAAAACACCGGGAATTGTTGGTTGTCCAGTGCCCCCAAAACACTAGAAAAAAATGAGAGACTGAAAAACATTGGGAAAACACACGAACAAAACTTGAATATTTATTCCACACTTTTAAGAGTTATTTGGTACGTAAAACAGAGCCCCTGCTCAAATCATCTGCCCCTTTGTGGCAGTAGTGCCTCTCCCGCGCTTGCCGTCTAATGACTGTAGTGCAACGTGCCCGTAGCGTTGTAGTTATATTATGCGCGTAGTAAGGTATAGTACTACAGCTGTACGTACTGTAGATGAGTGATAGGCCTCAAAAACACTTAACAGTACCGTGTAGCCCAGCACCCATTCAAATTTCCTAGAGAGCTTGTAGCCTCCATTGCACAGCACCAGGAAAATCCTTTCCGAGTGCCGTGTGGAGATGGAACATGAGTTGAAGAGAGGGGCAGCATGCGGCACAGTGCCGTTCCATGAGATGGCATGAATTTGTCCGGTTCTTTGTCTCTGGTACACATTGCACTCTACGGGCCGCTCAGTTCCTATGACCTGGTAGGTGTATCACATATGCTTTTGATGATAAACTGAACAACTCAGGTTAATGAGCCATATAATGAACTTTGAGCACGTGCAGACTATGCGGATCCCTAAAAATATCAGGGGCATGGATAACGCGGTACCGACGCATACGCATACCGTATCTTTCCCGATCAACAAGTACTAACAAGTGCGCTAGCTGAGCACTGTATAAGTTGGGTTCATCCGACGAAATCATCACATACAAAAATATTGACCAAGCGTGCGTTACCAGCTGAAGTGTGAACGATGACCAGACAAGACATTTCCTCCTGAATTCA
This sequence comes from Elymus sibiricus, assembly GCA_039707655.1. Lineage (NCBI taxonomy): Eukaryota > Viridiplantae > Streptophyta > Magnoliopsida > Poales > Poaceae > Elymus > Elymus sibiricus. Next base: position 22,831,974 of record CM077666.1, read on the forward strand.
TTTTTTTGACTCGATCGATACGCACAAATTGTGTACTCACTCCGTTCCTAAATATAAGTCTTTTTAGAGATTTCAATATGGACTACATACGGAGCAAAATGAGTAAATCTACACTCTAAAATACGTTTATATACAACCGTATGTAGTCCAGATTGAAATCTCTAAAAACACTTATATTTAGGAACGGAGGGAGTAGTATATATGGATGTTAGTTTGCTTCCCTACGGTGGCACTAATGCATGGACCCCATAGCCCTCTCCCCCCATATGACTGGCATGGTGTTATCCCAAGCCCTCTCTCCCCATAGTCTCACTTTGATGTACAGCTTGTCCTCGATGCTGGTAGCCTTGATGGCTGGACAATACTGTCAGGGTGGACTGCTAGCGTTGGAGTAACGCTAGTGTTAGAATCAACAGTTGTCGCTGCTGCGATATTCAATGGAGTCACACCGCTTCCGGAAGCTGCCGCAAAGGAGGAATCACTGATGGTTAACATCCGCAAAGAACAGCGGGTGGGGGACTGCAGCAAACAAATGATTTACCATGTGATGACCCTGGAGCAGCCGAAGGAGCATGTATGCCAATCATGTAATTAGTGTTTTGATGTTAGATTAATCTTTCCCTAATAATAAAGCACGGATTGACTCCGTGGGTTCACCGTCACAATACGCTTCTTCCCGTGAGTTTACGCCTTCAGTTTGAATTTAAAACATATACGTGAGGTGGTACTAAAGCACGCATTGGTTCTGAGACTATTAGAGTCCGTAACGTTTTGGTGGTTGGAAAAACCGATTCATCTACGATTTCGTATTGTGATGGTGTTTGCACGTTCATATGCTGTGTGTATATATGCATCAATCAGGATCACGTTTCTGTTATCAAATCGTGAGATCGTGGGAAGAATCGCAACGCGGCAGACGTGAAGGGATCAATGTCGTCGCCGCCGCTGCCTTTGCTCTGGACGGAGAGGACGGCTACCTCCGCTGGAAGAATTAACTCAGTGCTGCTCCGCCTCCACATCCTCAGCGTTGGCGCACGTGCTGACCGACGCGCGCCGCCGGCAAGCCTGTTGCCATCAACTAGCATCTCGTCGTGTGTGCGTCTGTTGCCGGCGAAATCCATCAGCTCAACTTATACTTTCTAGCCAGAGGAAAGCGTTGGCTAGCTAGCCTTGGCCGTGTACGTGGATATCTCCAAAAAGCATCGTTCAAGCGTGGCGTTTGTACTCGGCGTCTCACCGGAAGGCAGTCGTCGAGCCGCATACCTGAGCCAGCATTCTACAAGAGCGTGTCTTGCAGCTTCTCCGGCTCAACTCCTCCGTCTGCGGCCTAGCCGCTGCCGCCGACAAGGACCATCCTCACCGAGTCCCTCTTATGCAGGTGACGCAGTTAAGACGAACTCGTCGAGAACGCACGTCTCAATCACAGTCAGAAAAGGATTCGTGCCCAACTTTGAGGTCGCACGGGACATACATTTCGTCTTTCGATCACGTTCTGTTGCGCGATACAATAGCAGCAGGAGTAGAGCAGCAAAATTCATCAGATAAGAAAGCGGCGGAGGCTGAAGGACCGAGTGCTGTCGATGTAGCTTTACAGCCATGCATGCATCCAAATCACCGGCGTTGTGACCTTGACCTGGGATTGCTCCAAGCTAATTGAACCAGCACGCCACGACCACTACCAAGCTTCAATCACGTGGACATGTACCCTTATCTTTCTTTTCCATCGCCATATTTGTGTAGAATTACCAAGTGCAGTCGGCTAATGGTGCACAATTAAAGGAGGACTTGAACTGGGTTGAAGTTGGATTAAGTCCATCATGCACCGATGGTGGGCTAGCAAAAGCATAATTCAACAATGTAGAGGATCACTACTAGAAAAAGCCCTATTAGTGGCGCACTTGTTTTCGTTAGTAATGGCGCACTATAGATGCGCCACTATTAATACGCCACTAGTAACAGATAGTAATGGCGCACCTCTGGTGCGCCACTACTAACCCTTAGGTGCTCCACTGGTATTCCCTCTAGGTGCGCCACTAAGAGCCTTATAGGTGCGCCACTAGTAATAAAGGAAGGTGCGCCACTAATAAGGGCTGAAATGCGCCACTAGTAATGTATTTGGAAAACAAAAAAAAATCCAAATTTACAGAAAACAACCTATAAGGAAAAATAATTTAAAACCAAAAAATGAAATAGAATCATATTTTTTATTATAGTAAGAATATTACAATGTCTTTACAAGTATCCAATAAAAGGAAAATTGCAAGGAAATAAAAGAAAATCCTAAAACTAATCTTCTAGTAATCTTTTCTTCTTTTTCTTCACTTTATCCCTGCAAAGTGTAACAAAATAAACAGAAAGACAAACATGTGAGCATTATGTATAAACCATTGAATGGCAGTGTAAGCACCTTGTACTGTAGGCCTGATTCTGTTTCAGTGTAATCTGGATAACTCATTTTCGTCTTTCCATAATCCTTGCCGCGAAGTGCTGGCACTATAATTGCAACATCAAAGAGTAAGGCGTGATTGCAAGTTTTACTTATGAACATATTGCTGGCACTATTATGTACACAATGGTGACCATAATAAACTGAAGTACACATAGAAACAGTGGATGCAATCATCACAGAACCACACAATTTACATCTTAACACAACAGAAGAAACAAAATGGCATGTATTAAATATTTGATGCCTTGTTGAGTGAGTCATTGACTATGGGTAGAGACATTCCTGATGCTGACATGTGGTTCCTCAGACAATGGAAGAAGAAAGAGAGTAGACAGTTCCCACTCGATGAAGAAAAATTGAAACATTCTCAGTTTATAAACTGGATTTTTTTCTGTCAGTTTATACTGCTAATTAGTAATAAAAACAGATCATTATAGTTCTCTAGAAGTCATGCTCTTGTTCATGGCCTGAATGAATAATCTAGTAGTTCCTCTTCCTCATGGTGGACTGAGGTCTCCTCATATCTGTGTACTTTCTAAAACATATTCAAAAGCTCAATTGAAGGAAGCCTGCTGAACATGTTCAAAACAAAAAATTACAAAAAGCTGGACCATTGAAAATGTTGTATATGCCCACAAGGAATTAATACATTTTGTATTCAGTCCAAGTCTGGACTCTAATATGTCATACTCTAATATTTCAAAACAAAAAATATTACAGAAAGATGGACCATTAAAAATCCCCTCGAGTCTGAAATCTAATATTTCATACTCACTTGGCACTCCCAGATCCCTATTATGAACTCTCTGTATTTATCTCAAAATATAAGGAAGCAGCAGGGTGCAGTCTTAGGTTCTAACTTGACATCAGCTGTCAATAATATGCAAGATTGAACAACCTTGAAGCAGAGTATATGAATGATTCAAATTACTCACAGCATAATTTGAACAATGAAAGTAAGATTAATATGAGAAGAAAGTGGCAGGTCATTATCATTCATCATAAACACAAACACTGCAATCTACTACAGAATTTACAGAACTTGTTCATAGATTCTTAATTCATATCAGGCAATGTTTTCCAGAGCCAAATAGGCATGCATCTTTCTAAATCAAATAGGAATGCTAAACAGAGCCGTGCATCTCATTTTAGTGGCTCCTGTACTAAACAGAGCCGCGCAGCCTATTTGAACTGACACATCTTAAACTAAACTGAACAAATCCATTTTCGTTTAACTAACACATCTTTAAACTAAACTGAACAAATCCATTTTAGTTCGTCTATTGCTGAATTTATGTTTCTTTGGTGTCATGGGTTCAGTCTGTGTTGCACATTTATGTGTCAACGACGGCTATCAAACAAGAAAATTGCTTGCGAGCTATAGCCTACCCCTGACCTCCATGTTTATCTTTTCATGGTCATGGAAAATGAAATACTCATGAACGACCGCTTTAATCAACAAGCGCACACGAAAAGCGCGCACGGCACAACAGGGGCTAACCCCGAGCGGCAGTACCAACGAGACTGGACACCAAAAACAGAGTAAACTGAACAAGCATGCATGTGAATGAAAACAGAGATTAGCACGAACCCAACCGAAGAGAGCGAGGCGAAACGGACGAAAAAAGAGCCTGTCGATGGGGAAAAACAAGAAACAAGGGTACATCAGCTCACACGCATTCGAACACAAAGTGAGCAAAGAGAAAGGTACCTCCCAAAGCAAGGACTCGCAGACGGCGACGGGATTGACTGATCTGCAGTAAGAAGCAAACGAAGAGCGTATAAGCAGCGGAACACAGTACATCAGAAGACAAAGAGGAAATGGCAAAGCAAAGGAACTGCAGGTGTGTTGAGCAGAAGAAGGTATGCCTAACCTCAAGCGTACGCAGCAGGCGCGGGCACCTAGGTGTAATCCAGTCGGCCCAAGAAGAAGCAAACCACACCACACGGAGGCTCCTCTCTGGGCGCACGACGACTGTGGAGAAGGAGCAGACCTCGAGGACCCTTTCAAGTCCTTGCATTTTGATTTTCAACACACATCATCGGCCCGGCGAACCACCGTAGTAAATAGAAAGAAACGTCATGAGTAATCGTTCAAACTGCGTAACAGAGAGGATGGTGATGGTGTGCAGAGCCTACAGGAGGTAACAGAGAGGATGGTGATGGTGTGCATTTCCATGAGCCTGCTTGATTCATCAATCAACCAGAGTAGTACCAAGCAAACATCTTCAATATATATACAACCTGAGAATAAGAATTTGCAGCAAAAGGTTCAACATTTTAATTCTTCAAGGAAATGAATGCAACCTCAGAATTTATTTAGCAGGAAAGGAAATATACATCACGGTGGTTCTCCTGTCAGTATATGCACGTATCAATCAAATGGAAGCAGTGGTTACCTAGAGTACAGAGACAAGATGGGGTGGGAGAGGGAGAGCGAGAGATGGCTTACCTCTGTCTCCATTCACACAAGCGGAGCAGAGCATACCACACCAGATCGGAGCGAGCAAACTGCACAGACCAAACCGCACGCACGAATCAGATGCGGGAATGAAGGAAACCGGAAGAAGAAGAAGAGAAAGGGATTCATGCCTACCATAACCTCTCCATGTGGACGTTGTGTTGCTGTTGTTGGTCTTGGAGGGGAGGGTGCTGCGGATCCTGAGCTCGGTCGCCATGGCTGCCCGACCGCGGGCTAGGGTTTGAGGCGCGAGGAGGGGGGGGAGGGAGGGCTGTGGAGGTGGAAGGAGGAGGGCGTGGTGGCGGTGGGAGGAGGAAGGCTCCTCTGCCGCTGTGTGGTCGTGGAGGAGGATGGTGGCGCGGATGCGGAAACGCCGGAGCGGATCTGGCGGCGGCCTGAGCAGGTAGAGCTGGTCTGGGCCCTCCCTAGGCGAGGGAGAGGGAGAGGGAGAGGGAGAGTAGGAGGAGGTCACCGGCTGAGAGGGAAAGGAGGAGGAGGAAGAGGTCGCCGGTGGGGTTGGGCGGCGGCTGGTTTGGGAATCGGGGAAGAGGAAGACGGCGAGCGGCGGCTGGTTTGTTTTCTTTTTCATTTTTCCGGAGCGAACTGGACCCGCCTGGTGTGCGGCACAGACTTAGTAATGGCGCACCACACCTAGGTGCGCCGCTGCTACCTAAAATAGTAGTGGCGCACCTGGATGTGGTGCGCCATTGGTAAGCCTGGGGAGGGGGGTGGACTCAGAAAAAAATAGCAATGGCGCACCGTGTGTGTGGTTCGCCATTAGTAATATAGAGATTAGTGGCGCACCCATGTGTGGTGCGCCACTAATGTCTATATTAGCTATAGCCCTTTTTCTAGTAGTGGGAGGTCTTTGATGCTTCTAAATTTGCTAAACACAATGCAGTTTCAAGACTTATTTTAGCAGTTTAACCTTTTGGTCATTGGTGGTACCCGGACGACATCCACAACCCGTCAAGGACGTGACTAAGTACATGACAATGGTTGGGCTACATAGATTACCTTCTAGGTTGCTGTCATAGGATTGTGGCGATCTCACCATGGTTAAATTCTTATTCCAAATAAGGAACCGTCGACAATTATCCAAAAACATATGGCATATATATGGTAAACCGATGAGGCATTTTAGGAGACGAGGACCAGCTCGCAGTTTCCACAATCGGCATGCCCGACTAGCTTGACGCCACACTCACGAAACACAGATGCATGGGTGAAGACATGCCAGGGTGTCTGTCAAGCCCGTGCCTCTACGGAGAAGCCCGACTAGCTGGACCCACTTGCATTCGTCAGCAACGAACAAGAAGGACTCTGGTTCTGGTGTTTGCTCTGTGGTGAAGCATGGGCGTTGTGCCAGGGATTTTTTTTATTTTTTGCAATTAATTTTGGTGATAAAGACTGTTTTTTTCTCCCGTTGCAACGCACGGGCATTTTTGCTAGTGGTCCCTAATAATAGTTATTTCTCTACATACTAGCCAATGTATGACCATCTAGCACGCACTAATTACGAGCTTAATAATCCATGAACAATAGCACTTCTATCGTCGGCCGGACAACCAAATCCTTGTAAATATTTCCTCCCTTCTTTTCGGGCATCTGTTGGAATCATACCCTGGAAAGCGACGCAATTTTTTTAATCAAATCGATCACCTTGCGCACCACCGAAAGTAACAAGGATTTCAGATGCTTAGTCAAAATTAAGCCACGATCTCACCCCAAGTATATAAGTACTCCTACACCCATGTGCGTGTGATTAGGAAATGTACCCACTCTCCAGCCACCGGCGCGCTCGGGCGGGTGATGGAGAGGCCGAAAGAAAATCACGTCGAAATCGGTCGATCGCGCCCTCTCGCGCCCTCTCGTTTGCTTCCCATTGACGTCCAAATCCCTACTTTAATTAACACCATCACACTCGAATTTACTGTACGAGTATAATGGAGCTACGCAACACCTGGACCATTAATAGCTCAGCATACATGTCATCGCTTCCTACTGGCTGGGCGTGCAGTGGGCCCATAAAAAGCATCCGAAACCATGAACCAGTTTCACTAACCTATGTACATGAAATATTTCGTTTTCAAACGTGCGCAAAATGTTACACCGTAGTCTGTAGTACAAATAAAGCAACAACCATTACAAAGTATCCATTCAAACACACCAACACCAACCCTGCTGGGGATACCAGCTATACAAGAGAAGCTCACACAGCCGAACCTGGAACAAAACAGGGACAAAGCAAAGCTAAATGAAACCCTAAACTAAAGGAGCTTGCTTGATCCTAGCAATGAGCAGAAGACTTCCGGGATCACCTCGGCACCACTCAACAAACAGGCCACCGCACCCACGGCATGCACACTCCAAATGTTGGGCCAGACGATCGAGGAAGAAACCATCAGTTTGAAGGAGGAGGGGTCCAAAGAACGACGCTTCCAGGAAAAGAACGGCGTCCGCGGACATCGACATCGTCCGCCTGACCAAGATCAAGCACGACATTTGCCAGCACCCCACCAGCCAAACCCAGAGCCCATCAATGGCAACCAACAATCACCGCACTGCACCTTGGCTAAAGGAATCCTCCGGCAGCCTGCCGGCATGACGCTGATCTCGGCAACCCCCTGGTCCCGTGATGACCTCGCACGCCAAGAAAACTGCCATCTAAGAGAGACCAAGGACACAGCGAGGTAAATCACCGGTGACAAGAAGGGCCGCGAGCAACCTTGGAACTACCAAACACCGACGGACACCACCAAAGGAGACTCCGAGTGCGGTGGTCTGAGCAGCCCACCACCTTGCATCACTGCCGGTCGACATGGGTATGCCCGAGGAGAAGTCACACCGCGAGCACCGCCGTTGTCCCCCACTCATCATCAACAAGAACAAGTCAGGGACACACTGCCGATGAGCACACTTGCGATGGGAGGAAGACGATGGCCATGTCCCCCCTGGCCACGACCACCCCACCAACTCACCAGCCCCCACCCTGCCCCAGATCCGGGGAGGGGTGGGCACCCTGGGCAGCACGCCCCCGGCCCAAGGCCGGACGAGGTGGCCACCGGCGCACCAGGACGTGGCCACGTCACGAGGAGCACGGCGGCCACAGCCCCCTGGCTATGGCTCCGCATCGGGCCGGCGAGCCCCATCAAGCCCCAGATCTGGGCCGCCCGGACCACCTGCAGCATGAACCCAGGCCACAGCGGGCGGTGAACGCTAGCGCTCCTAGCCGCGTGCACCGCCGCCCGAGGTGGCCACCCTCCAGGAGCAGCTCTGAAGTCCCACCGACGGCTGCACGCATGCTCGCAGCAACCGGCGCCTGGATCTGGCCAGACAAGGCCCTCCGACGCCATGGGCAGTCACACCACGGAGCACACCGCGCACAGATCCGACGCCCGCGACCCCGCCGCCAACGCCAGCCACCACGCCGCCGTGCCCCCCCCCCCCCCCCCCCCCCGCGAGCGCGCCGCTGCCGCCCGACGCCTGTAGTCGCCCCTACTGATACCGAGCAGGGGGAGAAAGGAACCGTCGGCAGACTCAGGTGGCGACGAGGAGAGGGGGAGGGTACGAGGAGCCGAGAGTCGGCGGCGCTAGGGCGTGCCCCCCGGTCGTTCGTGGGAGGGAGACGCGGGGGGGCGGGGGGGGGGGGGGGGGGGAGGGATTGGCCGTCTGTAGTATATATACCTGTAAGAATAATCAAAACACCTACGATGTTGGTATTACTGCATAACAATGATTTTTGTAGGCGTGTACACAAATGATTGCTAAAATTAGTAAGAAGGTGGTGCATGTGCATGCACGATGCGCCATGTTTAAAAGATGATTGAATTCTGGTTTTTACCTCCTATTTTGACATTTCAGACACTAATTACCCCATTTAGCGAGATCTCATCCGTTTTACCCCATTTAGCAAAAGTTTTGCCACAATTTACCTTGTTTAATATTTTGTCAGCGTTCTGACTGGTGGGTCACAATTGTCAGGTCCAGCTGGCATGCCACGTCGGTGGGTTTTTTTTTAACTATTTTTCTCACTGCTAAACCAGGCCGCACTGCTTCTCCCGGCCGGACCGGACCGATGGAGGTTGATCGCGTCGCGTCCAACACACAATGCCCGAGTCGGCCGGGCGCCACGCTCGCCTCCAGTCGCTTCTCCCATGCGTTGCTCGTCCCCAATCTATTGCAGCGCCCGTCCTTCTGACCGCACGCACCCGTCCTTCTGACCGCACGCACCCGTCAGGTTCGCTCGAACCTAGGGTTAGGGATTGTTAGGCGACAACGACGCCAACGCCGACGGCGGCGGTGGCGGGTGCTGAGGGGCCGGCCGTGCAATTTCGTACATCCACGAGCAGGGCCGTATAATCCGCGACATCAAGGCAGGAAACGAACCATGGACTCCGACGGCTCCATCAAGCTCGCCGACCTTGGCGTGGGCGCGTCCATGTACGTGACCGGTGACCCCATCAGGCTGTGCTTAGTTCTTCTTCCTACTTTGGCGACATAGCAGGGACCTCATCAGGTCATGCTAAGTTGATGGCGGGTCTATGACGATGGCTAGTCCAACAAATCAGTGAGGTTGGTGAACAAACAAGTCCACTCAGTCCGTACATACCCCATTCCACATGGTTTTAACCATCTCTATCATAGCAATTTGTGTATTCTGAAAATTTTCTGACTCATGCATTGGCCGATGAGGCGTTTGATTCCGGCAGTCAGCCGCCATGCCTCTTGACCGTTGCCTGCTCCAACGATCGCCAGCCGTCACACCTCTTGCCTGCCGCTCGTCGCCTATGTCATCCTACCCCCTCCAAACGAAGTAGGCAGTGGTTTGGGGCAGGATCGTACGTGAGATTGGAAGAAATGCGAGCGATTTGTGCCATGAATATTGAAGGCCAGCATGGTGCGGCCCGACTCGGGCATTGTGCGTTGGACGCGAGCGACCTGGTGCAATCACATTGTGTCAGGCCGGTCGGGAGAAGCTGGAAGGACTGGTTCAGCAGGGAGAAAAATAGGCAGGAAAAAACCGTCGATGTGGCATGCCAGTTGGACTTGACAGTTAGGACCCACCGGTCAGAATGCACACAAAATTTTAAACAAGATAAATTATCGCCACACTTTTGCTAAATGGGGTAAAACGTATGAAATACCGCTAAATGGGGTAATTAGTGTCAAAAATGTCAAAATATGGGGTAAAAACCGGAATTCACTCTCTTAAAAAAAACACTGGCCAGGTAGGAAGAACGGGAAGGGGGTCTCCACCGTGGTCCCACCGTCACCACCCTCGAACTCCGGCGTCACCCAGAGATTTGGATTTCGTCCGGAATTTCCAATTTTCGTCCAAAATTCGCCCATTTCGTCCAGGCCCGGTATAAATATAAGCCGGCCAAATATTTCGGCCCTTTTTGAATTTCTGGCTCGGCCCATGATACAGCTAGCGTAGGTTGCAGATGTGCCCCGATGGTATAAAACTCGCTACTGAAGCCTCCAAACCCTAATTCCAACCTTGCGTCCTCCACATCTCTTCAGAGAGCGGCGGCGGCTGCGCCGACGCAGCCGAGGGAGGCTTGTCAGCGTCGTCTCCTTCCATCCTTCTCCACCGGCCGACTGTCCACATCCCGCTCCTCGTGCTCCTACTTCGCATCCACTTCTTCCATGGCAGCGCTAGAGAACCAGATGCAGGCGCCGGTGATAGAGCTGCAGCAGCACTACGTGCTTGGGAGGGCCAGCTTTTTCTCCTGCTTTTCGGATTGTTGATTCTGGAATTCATTGATTCTGCTTTGGTTTTCCTCCATTTGAATGTAACTCTGCTGTACGTTTTGGTTCTGATTGATTCAAACCTTTTTGAGAAAATTTTGGTCATTTTCATTCTAAAATTAGAAATTTTAGTTTGATATTTTCGTCCGAGTTTTTCCGATTTTTTTCCAAAATAGCGAATTTCGCCCATTTCGTTCGGCCCGGTAAAAAACCAAAAACGAAATCCAAAACCTTGGCGTCACCTGCTGCACCACGGAACTCATGGAGGGCTGCTCGAAGGTTGTGAGTTTCAGTGGGGTCGGCTCCGCCCATTGCCAGACTCTGACTCCGTCCATGGTCGGGTCACCAAGCGCCAGTAGCGATGGCGGCGGCGGTGAAGGTGTCGGATGAAGAGGAAGTGCAATGGGAAAGGAAGTAAAATCACGGGAAGAGAACTGCATGCGCTGGCGCTTCTTCTCGGCTGCCTGTTCGAGAAGGTGGTGGGAGGTTGTGCTGGGATCCTCGGCAAGCCTGGCGAGGAAGGACATGACCCGGTCAGGCCGCCGCTCCATCGGCTGCAGGCGCCGGTTCATCTGCGCCAGTTGCTCCCCGATGCCCGTCTGCTCCTGCCGCAGCCTCTGAACCTCCTCGAGCAGCGCCTCTTCATCGGCTTCCTCTCCTATAATGGGCACAACGTGCGGCTCGCCGCGCTTCTTGCGGCGCACGATGCGCGGCAGCAGGTGCGTCTGGCCACGCAGGAACGACTCGTGCGCGAACTCCCATCTATACGGGTACACCTTCCGGAAGCCCTACACACAAGTTCGACGTTAATTAGCAAATCAAGCAGCCATTTCTTTCAAGTCAGTATACAGTGCACGTGCGCTTAGAGTTAGAGTACCATTTGTACAAGCATGTAGTACCATTTACAGACTACTTACCAGTATTACCAAGACAAGAAAAGTGAAAAGACGGCGGCACTAGGTACTCACATATGCGTTGAGCTGGCGGGCGAAGCTGGAGAAGTTGCCGTGCTTGAAGAAGCAGGGGAGAAGGAGCTGCGAGAACCCGGCGACGTCGGTGACGAGGAAGCTGTTGTTCCTCCCCCACCGGACGAGCGCGTCCGTCCTGGGGTCGCACACCATCTGGTACGTCTTCGCCACGAACGGCGCCGTCTGAAGCTCTACGTGGCCGCACACTAGTGCAGAATCAGCCTTTAGTCCCGGTTCGTAAGGGCCTTTAGTCCCGACCCTTTAGTGCCGGTTGTTGAACCGGGACTAAAGGCCCCACCCTTTAGTCCCGGTTCGTCACGGCCTGGGACCAAAGGCCCACCACGTGGCACGAGCCCGCGCCGGGGGCTGGGGGGCCTTTAGTCCCGGTTGGTAACACCAACCGGGACTAAAAGGTCCACGTGGGACGAGCCCGCGCCGGGGGCTAGGGGGCCTTTAGTCTCGGTTGGTAACACCAACCGAGACTAAAAGGTATAGGGGTTTAGGGTTTTATGTTTTATTTTTCCTTTTAATTTTGTGTTTTCCATTTAAAATTTTTTTTGCGAGAAATTATTTTTCATTTCAAACATATTTTACGCTACTACATACATACTGTACACGTAATGCATAACCTGGTCAACCAAAAATCCCGCAATTTGTAGACAAAAAATCCCGCAATTTATTCAGCCGTGTAATGGTATGCTCCTTTGGGATGTATGACCTGGTCAACCAAAAATCCCGCAATTTCCTCTTGAAGTGCTCGTATGCGGTCCGTTGGTAGGAGCTTTGCCTGCATCTTCCTCAGCTTTAAAGAAGGAGATCAAGATGAATATATTAGTTATGTGTATATATATTAGATCATGATAAAAAAATTGTGGATAGTGTTCTGGCAAACGTACCCAAAGTTGTCTTTCAGATCTGCTCCATTCGGACGTCATAATGCGAATGTTCTCGCAAACGTAGTATGCACATAAATTATTCCCCGACGCCTGACTCATGCACTTTACGAGAATAGAATTCAATCAGATAATAATTAATCAAGCATGATAATGGTATTGAAACTAGAATTAAAGAGATGCGTGGACACGTAGCTAGTACTACTTAATTACGTACCCTGGGTCGCACCCATTTCAGCTCTTGTTTCCATGCGCCTGGGACCTATTTGATGAAGCTTTGTCAAACCCTGCCCGGCAAAGAAAATGAATAAAGGAGTTATTAATTAGTTGATATCAGGAAATGAAATAAAGAGCTGGCTGACATAGTGCAATAATGATTGAAATTACCTGTCGACCATCCCCTTCACGATTAAGTACTCTTTAGGTTCTTTAAGTAGTGAGTCCAGTAATTTAACTTTTCCCTCGTCAACTTCACTGATTAGCAGGATCCAGTGGAAACTACATGCGCACACGTTTGTATAATTAAGCGGGCATGTGCATAACTCATCAACAACACTTATTAACATGTAGTAAGCAAAATAGAATTTGTAGTACAAGACAGTAACACTCACCCGAAGTTGTAAGGAAATACTATTTCTGGTTGGGTATTTAGTTGCTTCAAAAACTCTAGCAAGTACTTCTCTGTCTCTTTTGGGTGACGTGAACAGACCTCTTCATTAATGGTATTTGGGTCAATGAACCCAATGCCATAGCGTCCATCTCTTTTCATTTCATAAATCTTCATCCTGCATAATACCACAGAAAAGAATATAGTGAGGATAATTACAGGCAACGAACGAGCACAACTAGAGACTTAAATTACAGAAAGAAATCACTTACAGACAATAGCAACTGACGAGAGATTTGTCGAGTGCGTCTTGATTGAATAACTGAAACAATTCTTGAAACTCAACCCAAAAATCTTTTGCATGGAAGTAATGCTCTTCCTTGACTTTCACCATGAGGGAATCTCGCCCCTTGTTGACTTCTCTCAGGCACCAGTCATGCAAATGGCGCATTCTCGTTGATATATTCTCGACCTCCCTGACCAGATCTTGGCCGGGGACATATTTCCATGCTACTTCGTGATCTTGAATCTTGGGGAGTTCCTCGATGCCTAGGAGTTGTTCAACAGTGACACCGGCGTCTCTAGCCATCTGTCTATGAGCGTCGATTGCACTGCCTGTTCTCCCAGCTGGGGAACACTTTTCCCGCATTTACTACTCCTTGCTTGGCTCGAGCTCGACTCCTTATCTTTTTGTGCCACATATAACTTCTTAATACAACGCTCATAGTCTGAGTCTGTCCTCTTCACAGCCGGTTGAGCATTATCAATAAAGTGTTGTATGACTTCATCAGGTATTTTCTCCTTCGGCGGGGGTTGTTTCCGTGCAAAATGGGCCTTCACTTGGGCAGCCACTTCGGCCTTGTTTTCCTCGATAGTCATCTCGTAAGCCAACTTCTTTTTGGAAGGAGGAGAGGCTTTCTTGCTTGGCGCTCTCTTTCGCTTTGGAGAAGGCTGACGCGCCCGAGATCGATATGGCGGACTCGCACTGATGGGCTCCGTCTCGGGGTGGGGTGGTGGAGACGGCTGACGCGGTGGCGGACTAGCGCCGCGCTGCGTCTCGGGCAGGGTTGGAGTCGGCTGACGCGGTGGCGGACTTGGAGGAGGAGTCGGTGGCCTTGGAAAGACGATGCAATCATTTCTCCATAGAATGATACGATGTATGGCCTCTCCCAGTGTGCGCGCCTCGTCACCTCCAGGAATATCAAGCAGTAGCTCGTAATATCCTGACATCACTTCATCAACCCCGACACGAGCATAGCTAGCTGGAATCGGATTGCAATGGAAGTTTGCTTCAGGGGGATTTGTTAAAGCATAGCCGTCCGCCACCTTCATGGATATGTTCTTCACTTTCATGTGTAGCTCACAAGGTGTCGTATGTTTGATATCATCCACAGGGTATCTATCCAGCAGTGCATCATCGGCCGGGGTGGAACCCACGCTGCTTTTCGGCATAGATGGGACGGTTGTATCCTATGCTGGATCTGCTTGCTGCTGCCGCTGAGACGCCCTTTCCTGGCTAAGTGAGTCGATCTGCTCCTGCTGCCTTAGGTAAGCGCGTTCCAACTTCGCGTGCTTTGATTCCATCAGTTGAAGGCGGTCTGCTGCCTGCTTCCTCTGCTCCTCCTCCTGCTGCTTCTTTCTCGCACGGCTTCTGTAAGTGGCGTTCCAATCCGTAAACCCCTCAAACCACGGAACAACGCCTTTGCCTCGTGTTCATCCCGGGTGTTCAGGATTGTTCAGGGCGCGCGTAAGCTTGTCATTCTCTCTATCGGGCTTGTACTTTCCCGTTCGAGCATCTTGTATTGCAACAAGTAAAGCGTCGGAGGCTTCTTTAAGACTTGCCCGCTCCATAACCAGCCCTGTCTCTGGGTCCAACTTCCCCCCATGCGCATAAAACCAAGTCCTGCACCTGGGGGGCCAACTCAATGTAACTGGAGTGACCCCTGCAGCAATCATCTGTTCCTCAGCGAGATCCCACTTAGGCCGGCCGACCTGGTAGCCACCTGGCCCCAGAGTATGGTGCCACTTTTTTTTCGCAGCATTAATCTTGTTTATTCTCGACAGTTCCTTAGCTTCTTCCGATTCCTTGAACTGCACGAAAGCGTCCAAGTGATCTTTTGCCTTCTCCAGTGTTCCCTTGAATGCTGGAGTCTTCTTTCCGTCTGCTTGGTACTTGGCCCATATTCTTTTCTTGTGGTTGTTGAATGCTATCGCCATCTTCTTAAGAGCACTCTTCTTGACTTTCTCCCGTTCTTCATCTGTCAAATGATCTGGTAGGCTGAAATGTGCCATGAGCGATTCCCAAAGTAGATCTTTTGCTCTTCCGTCGACAAAAGTAACTCCTTGATCTCCCTTTGCTGTCTTATTCCATTCTTGAACGGAGATCGGGATTTGATCCCTGACAATAACTCTGCATTGACGAGTAAATTTTTCCGCATTCTTTTTAGGAGCAAGCGGTTCGCCATTTTCTTTGATGGCATCGATGTTGTACTTTATGCCAGCCTGCAATCTTCTGGCCGGGCCTCGTACTGCCCTGCTTGTAGAAGATTTGCTCGATGTGGAGGGCTAAAAGAAGAAAGATCGATTCGTTAATATATATAAATCAATTAATACATGTGATGATCACCAGAGGCCTTATATATATATACCTTGCCGGTCTTTGTTATTTGAAGAACATTTCCTTCGTCATCATTGTTGTGGCCGTCTCTTCGTTCGTCTTCATCAAATATTAATACTCCATCACCGGAATTATTAATGTTCAGATATTGCGAGCCGTCATCTTCGGGTTCATTCTCATCTGGGCTCGGGGAGCGTATAATGTCGAACATGGTCTCTTCTCCGTCTCTGCCGGTATTGTCCATAGCTTATATGAACTAATCCAGAAGAAAGACAAAACAATTTAGTATTCAAATTAGAATGCAATCAATAAGGAAAAACTGAATCATAGTAGATAATATGCATCTCGAATAATATCACTAATACATCTCGAATAATCCAGATAATATGCATCATCGAATATAATCTCGAATACATCGTCTCGAATATTATCGAATATAATCTCGAATACATCTTGAGTATTAATTATCACTAATACATCTCGAATATTATCATATAACATCACTAGCTAATACATATCGAATATTATCGAAGAATCTAGTTCACTCGTGGTTCCTGAGGCGCGGGCGGTGGACAACCAAAGAGAAGGAACCATCACAGGATCATAGCTCGGGTGAGATCCCTGAAGAACCTGCCAGGTATTGGAGAACCTGACGTCAAACGCAACCATGTAGCGACGGACGTGCTCGTCCTCCTCCCTGACACGGTGACGTACCACCTCCGCGGGGGCCGGCTGCCTCCGCACCGAAAGTGGCCCACGCGACCGCCACCAAAGAATCTCCGGGGTTAACGACGGGAGCCCGGTTCCTCACCAAGCTGCGCGCCCCGGAAGGTAGCACCTCCCAGTGCCAGCCCGGCGGAGCCCAGTCCCGGACATGGCGCCTCTCAAGCAGGTTCTCGCCACCGAGTCGACGACGAGGATGCGGGCCGGGCATCATAGACGTCGAGAACAAATTCTATGCAAATTTAACATTTTTTAAATGATTGATTGTGATTTTTGTAATTATTTTTCACTTGATTTTGCAAATACATGACAAACTTTTGCAAATACAACATTAAGATATATATTAACATTAAAATATTATTAATACATGGTCAACTTTTTCTATGCAACTTTTTTCTATAAGTATAAAAAACTAAAAAGAGAAAATCTATGCAAATTCCACCGTTCATCTACATATACATATATACATACATTGTATAAAAAAAACTAGTGAAAAAAAAATAAAACATACATACATATAGGGAAAAAATAATCATCTAAAACATCTAAAACATCAAAACATACATACATATATACATATATACATACATTGTATACTAGTTAATAATAATCTAAAACATATCTAGTGAAAAAAAAATCGCCGGAGGGGGTGGCGCGAGCTCACAGCGGGCGAGGTCGAGGCCGGCGACGGCGAGGTCGATCGAGGCCGGCGACGGCGAGGTCGATCGAGGCCGGCGACGGCGAGGTCGAGGCCGGCGGGCGCGGGCGGCGTCGGAGAGGAGAGGCGCGGGTGGTGTCGATCGGGGAAGAGGCGTGGGCGGCGTCGGGGAGGAGGCGCGGGCGGCCGGCGTCAGGGGCGGCGTCGGAGAGGAGAGGCGCGGGCGGCGTCGAGGAGGAGGCGCGGGCGGCTGGCGTCGGGGCAGGCGGCGGCGTCTCTTTGTTTGGCGTCGAGAGAATGGAGAGGATGGATTCGTAAGTGCCGCTTATATATGAAAGCCTTTAGTCCTGGTTGGTGGCTCCAACCGCGACTAAAGGCCCCCCTTTAGTCGCGGTTGGAGCCACCAACCGGGACTAAAGGTGAAATTCACCCAGGCCAAGCGGCGGGAAGCCAGGCCTTTAGTCCCGGTTGGTGGCTCCAACCGGGACTAAAGGGGGCCTTAAGTCGCGGTTGGAGCCACCAACCGGGACTAAAGGCCTGGCTTCCCATGTCGAATGTTTAGTCCCACCTTGCTAGTTGAGAGGAGCTCACAGCGGTTTATAAGCCCTGCCGCGGCTACCGTGTCGAGCTCCTCTCTAAGCAGGCCTTTGTGGGCCTACCAAACTTGTGCTGCCCTGTGGGGCCTATTGGGCCATGCGGGCCTGCATCCTGGCCCAACTAGAGGTTGGGTTTCTAGTCGTATGTAGGCCGTGGCGGCCCAGTAGGCGGGATTTTTTTTCCATTTTTTTTGTTTTATTTATTTTCTTTTGTTTCTACTTACAGCCAAATATTTAGAGTTTCTGAGTGAATCTTTTTTCTTTAGGTCAAAAAATTTATAAAATTTCTGTTAGTGCCAGTACTTTTCAAATTTGAATAGTTTAAATTTGAATTATTTGAAATTTGTGTGAATCACTAGTTTGTGAATAACTTTACTTTAAAAATAGATTTACCAGTGATTCTTTTTTCTGCTGTTAATATTAGTGTGTTTTATCATTATATTCAATTTGGTAATTCTTAGGTTATTTAAAAAAATGAAAATGCCTTTGTAACAGATGAGTTTTCGTTCGAAACCCTGATACTTCGAAAGAGATTGTCCATTTTGTACACGAAGTGCATCCAGTTTTTTCTGTAACCCTCTCAACTTTTTAGCACATGCTATGTGGGTGAAATGATGATACCATGCCAACTTTCAACCTTTTCAGAGTTCATTTGTAGTGCTTTTCAATTTCAGGGTCATTTAGCTCAAAAAATTCATTAAATGCATGAAAAATAGCGAATGAAGTCAGAAAGGGTTGAAAATTGATGATGTGGCTTTGAATGGTGCATGTTGAACTCACAAAATGTCTGGAGTTGAAATAAGTTAAAAAAAATGAAATGCCTTTGTAACAGATGAGTTTTCGTCCGAAACCCTGATACTTCGAAAGAGATTGTCCATTTTGTACTCGAAGTGCATCCAGTTTTTGCCGTAACCCTCTCAAATTTTTAGCACATGCTATGTGGGTGAAATGATGATACCATGCCAACTTTCAACCTTTTCAGAGTTTATTTGTAGTGTTTTTCAATTTCAGGGTCATTTAGCTCCAAAAATTCATTAAATGCATGAAAAATAGCGAATGAAGTCAGAAAGGGTTGAAAATTGCATCCAGTCCTTAAAGATATATTTCTTCACCTTTCAAATGCCAAAACACACATATATACCCTAACTATTACAAAGATTCCATCCGGTTTGTCCGAAGTGGGACTTTCGAGATAAGTCCGGAAACTCACTAGAGAAGAAAGTGATGACGGTGAAGCCGGTCACATCCCAGAGTGGGATCTTTGGGTATAAATTTTTTTCTTCGCGTGTGTCCCTTTGTGCCGTAACCATGGACAATCTTCATCATTTAACAGGATGCTTGGGTCAATCTTCACTGTGAAGGGAGCAATTTCATGAAACTTTTCATAATCTTCTGACATGTCTGTCTTGTCCTCCACTCCCACGATATTTATTTTCCCTGAAAGAACTATGTGGCGCTTTGGATCATCGTATGATGTATTCGCTTCCTTATCTTTTCTTTTTCTCGGCTTAGTAGACATGTCCTTCACATAGAAAACCCGCGCCACATCATTGGCTAGGACGAATGGTTCGTCTGCGTACCCAAGATTATTGAGATCCACTGTTGTCATTCCGTACCGTGGGTCTTCCTTTACGCCGCCTCCTAACAGATTGACCCATTTGCAGCGAAACAAAGGGACCTTCAATTCACGTCCATAGTCAAGTTCCCATATCTCCTCTATGTAACCATAATATGTGTCCTTTGGCCTATTGGTGTTTGCTGCATCAAAGCGGACACCACTGTTTTGGTTGGTGCTCTTTTTATCTTGGACGATCGTGTAAAATGTATTCCCATTTATCTCGTACCCTTTGAAAGTCAATATAGTCGAAGATGGTAACTTGGACAGCAAGTACAGCTCATCTCCAACACTGTCGTCATGCATGAGACGTGTCTGCAACCAACCGCCGAAAGTCCCCGTGTGTTCACGTGTAATCCAGTCGTCAGACTACTCCGGGTGTTTGGAGCGTAGAATATTCTTGTGTTCGTCGATATACGGACCCACCAAACTGGAATTTTGTAGAACTGTGTAGTGTGCTTGCGCCCAAGAATGCCCGTCCATACATATTACTTGGTCTTTTCCTAGCGTGCCTTTTCCACCAAGTCTGCCCTCATGCCGCGATTCGGGAACACCAATCGGCTTAAGGTCAGGAATAAAGTCAACACAAAACTCAATGACCTCCTCTGTTTCATGGCCCTTGGAGATGCTTCCTTCTGGCCTAGCACGGTTATGAACATATTTCTTTAAGACTCCCATGAACCTCTCAAAGGGGAACATATTGTGTAGAAATACAGGACCCAGAATGGCAATCTCTTCGACTAGGTGAACTAGGACGTGCGTCATGATATTGAAGAAGGATGGTGGGAACACCAACTCGAAACTGACAAGACATTGCACCAAATCATTCTGTAACCTTGGTAGGATTTCTGGATCGATTACCTTCTGAGAGATTGCATTGAGGAATGCACATAGCTTCACAATGGCTAATCGAACGTTGTCCGGTAGAAGCCCCCTCAATGCAACCGGAAGCAGTTGCGTCATAATCACGTGGCAGTCATGGGACTTTAGGTTCTGGAACTTTTTCTCTGCCATATTTATTATTCCCTTTATATTCGAAGAGAAGCCAGACAGGACCTTCATACTGAGCAGGCATTCAAAGAAGATTTCCTTCTCTTCTTTGGTAAGAGCGTAGCTGGCAGGACCCTGATACTGCTTTGGATGCATGCCGTCTTTTTCGTGCATACGTTGCTGGTCCTCTCGTGCCTCCGGTGTATCTTTTGTCTTCCCATACACGCCCAAGAAGCCTAGAAGGTTCACGCAAAGATTCTTCGTCACATGCATCACGTCGATTGCAGAGCGGACCTCTAGTTCTTTCCAATATGGTAGGTCCCAAAATATAGATTTCTTCTTCCACATGGGTGCGTGTCCGTCAGCGTCATTCGGAACAGATTGTCCGCCAGGACCCTTTCCAAAGATTAATTTTAAATCCTTGACCATATCAAGTATATCATGACCAGTACGGTGGCGAGACTTCTTCCGGTGATCTGCCTCCCCTTCGAAATGCTTGCCTTTCTTACTTAAGACATGATTGATCTGAAGAAATCGACGATGTCCCAGGTACACATTCTTCTTACATTTATCCAAATATATACTGTCGGTATCATCTAAACAGTGCGTGCATGCGTGGTATCCCTTGTTTGTCTGTCCTGAAAGGTTACTAAGAGCAGGCCAATCATTGATGGTCACAAACAGCAACGCTCGCAGGTCAAATTCCTGATGTTTGTGCTCATCCCACACACGTATACCTTCTATACTCCACAGCTGTAAAAGTTCATCAACCAATGGCCTTAGGTACACATCAATGTCGTTACCGGGTTGCTTGGGGCCTTGGATGAGCACTGGCATCATAATGAACTTCCGCTTCATGCACAACCAAGGAGGAAGGTTATAGATACATAGAGTCACAGGCCAGGTGCTATGATTGCTGCTCTGCTCCCCGAAAGGATTAATGCCATCTGCACTTAAACCAAACCATACGTTCCTTGCGTCATCTGCAAAGTCCTTCCACTTTCTCTCGATTTTTCTCCACTGCGATCCGTCAGCGGGTACTCTCAACTTCCCGTCTTTCTTACGGTCTTCTTTGTGCCATCGCATCAACTTGGCATGCTCTTTGTTTTGGAACAAATGTTTCAACCGTGGTATTATAGGAGCATACCAAATCACCTTGGCAGGAATCTTCTTTCTGGGGCGCTCGCCATCAACATCACCTGGGTCATCGTGGCTGATCTTATAGCGCAATGCACCGCATACCGGGCATGCATTCAAATCCTCGTACCCACCGCGGTAGAGGATGCAGTCATTAGGGCATGCATGTATCTTCTGCACCTCTAATCCTAGAGGGCAGACAGCCTTCTTTGCTTCGTACGTACTGTCGGCCAATTCATTGTGCTTTGGAAGCTTCTTCTTTAACATTATCAGCAACTTTTCAAATCCCTTGTCAGATACACCATTCTCTGCCTTCCATTGCAGCAATTCCAGTGTGGTACCCAGCTTTTTCTTGTCATCTTCGTAATTTGGGTACAACAATTTCTTGTGATCCTCTAACATGCGCTGCAACTTCAGCTTCTCCTTTTCACTTGCGCAGTTTCTCTTTGCATCGGCAATGGCCCGACCAAGATCATCAGCGGGCTTATCTGATGCCTCTTCTTCAGCTTCTTCCCCCATTGCCGGCTCAACTTCTTCCCCCACTGTTGTACCATCGTATTCAGGGAACCCATGGCCAGGATAGCTGTCATCATCCTCTTCTTCTGCATTCTCTTCCATTAGGACCCCTCTTTCTCCGTCCTTGGTCCAACAGTTATAGCCGGACATGAAACCGGACGTAAACAGGTGGACGTGAATGGTTCTTGAGTTAGAGTAATTGTGATCATTCTTACAGACAGCACATGGACAACACATAAAACCATCCGCCCGCTTGTTTGTCTCAGCCGCAACCAGAAAAGTACGCCCGCCATTAATGAACTGGGGAGAGCATCGGTCATCGTACATCCATTGCCGGCTCATCTTCATTACACAACACCGAAAATACCAAATTAATACAAGTTCATACATAGAGTTCATGCACACTTATTCTCATAAAACAACATACAAACTCTCAAGCTAAAGCATTTAAATGCAACAACAAATGCGATCAAGATCGCAACTAAGTTAACAATTGATCCAACAGCATAGTGATACCAAGCCTCTTGATTAACGGCATATTTTTTAAATTTTCTAATCTTCAAGCGCATTGCATCCATCTTGATCGTGTGATCATCGACGACATCGGCAACATACAACTCCAGTTTCATCTTCTCTTCTTCAATTCTTTTCAATTTTTCTTTCAAATACTCGTTTCCTTTTTCAACTAAATTTAACTTCTCGACAAGAGGGTCGGTTGCAATTTCCGGTTCACATACCTCCTAGATAAAAATATCTATGTCAACTTGATGGGCATAATTGTCATAAACGCAAAATGCAACAAATAGTTATAAAAGAGAATATATATACCACATCCGAATCATAAACCGGACGAGGGCCGACGGGGACGGATATCAAAGTCATGGCACTATGTATAACAAAGAATCATACATGTAAGAAAATTATACAATTAACTATCTAAATCATACAAATAAGATTTTTTTTATAAAAATGATAAGAACAAGAGGCTCACCAAGGTGTGGTGTCGGCAACGGGACGGTGCGGGCAATCGACGGTGGTTAGGACGGGGACGGGAAGGCACTAAGTAAACCACACCTACACATATGCAAACTAAGAAGTTAATTTGAGCTCAAATTGCATATAAATCAAATAAACTCCCACATAATTACTCCCAAACTAGAGCCCATAAATCACTATACTTATAGAGCATTGCACGAGCTAATCTAGCAATGAGAGATGAAAGGACAAAGTTGCTAACCTTTGTGAACACTTGGATTGATGGGGTGCCTTCAAATCTTGACAAATTTTTGCAAAAATGGAGGATGAGCTCGAGCAAGAGGGGAAGAACAGAGAGGAGAGGAAAGGGGAAAAACAGAGAGCTTCGGCTCGGGCTGGATGAAGGGTTTATATAGTGACACCTTTAGTCCCAGTTCATGTAACAAACCGGGACTAAAGGTTAACCTCTAGTCCTGGTTTGTGACACGAACCGGGACTAAAGGTGATCGTGGGGCCCCAGCCTGACACCAGCCTGCCACCACACCTTTAGTCTCGGTTTGTGTCACAAACCGGGACTAAAAGTTCAACACGAACCGGTACTAATGATTCCCCTGCCCCTAGCCGTTGGAACCAGGACTAATGGTCACATTAATCCCGGGCCGTAGTCAAACCGGGACTAATGATGCAAACGTAAAGTCGTTTTTCTACTAGTGGCACCTGATCAGCGCCAGCGCAAGCTCCGTGTGGAGGCCGTCCATCCTACATACCTTTTGCGTACTTGCTCTCCACCACGACCGCGCGGACCTCAGAGGCTCAGACTATGGGAGTTCCCTCTGCTCTGACTCACTCCCAGATGTCAAAATCCCTCTCCTCATTTAGGCTGGCAGGCAGGCAGAGAGGGGCCGGGCGCCGGCCAATTAGGGACTTGTCACTGGTGCACGTACGTACGGTAGATTATAATTAACTAATCAATTAAAAGCATCCCGAGTGGACAGGATCAAATGAAAACTCGACAGACATGGACTAAGCTAGTAGTATTGTACTCACAAACTGTATGGGTCTCTCCTCCTGCCCTTTACGGGATTGGTCGATTAAACAAGTAGTAGGACGCTATGATGTAGGTAGGTGTGCTCCTCGAAGGCTTTTGGGGGAGTGGATGGGAATAATTGGGATTAGTCGTGCTGCCTCCTAGCGTTTTTTTAAATAAGCTGCGTATATTCAATGTAAGGAAAACATACAAATATACTCCCTCCGTTCCTAAATATAAGACCTTGTAGAGATTCCACTATAGACTACATACGAAGCAAAATGAGTGAATCTACACTCTAAACTATGACTACATACATCTGTATGTAGTTCATAGTGGAATCTTTAAAAGGTCTTATATTTAGAAACGGAGGGAGTAGAACCATACGCATTAGCATACGGGAAGGATCCGGCACAATAGCAAACAAACGCCCAAAGATAAGAAAATTACATCCAAGCCTCTGATATCTTCTGTGCTGGACCACCGCACCACTCAATGTCGATCTCTTATGCCACCGAAGCGCTGAGAAAGGAGGAAGACGAACGCCACAAAAACCTTGATCAAGAGAAGCTTCTTCGCGCCATGTGCGCTTTGTAGACCATTGGAACAGGTAGCCGTTGCACGGCGACGCCGATGACGTTCTAGCTCGACGCCCGGGAAGATCCCCGGAACCCCTCCGACCCCAGATCCGCCGAAATCTGCCGCCGAAACGGGGATGCCACTCCGGGTCTGCCTACCGCTGACCTTCTTCCCTGTGCCAGAACCGCATCTCCTCTGACCAAGCCGACTTCACCACTCCCAGAAGAGAAGGGCCGCATCAGCGAGCTCCCGAAAACAAGATTTAGTCACTTCCCGTTGGTGACGGAGCAGACACCAACGAAGCGGAGCCGAAGTGCGAGGACCAAAAATCCAGAGCATTGCCGCCGCCACCGCCTCGCTGGCAACACCCAAGAGACACAACTACATGGGCTCCTCAGCACCGCCTCCAAGGCCGTCGCCGAGATGGGGTTGGAACCCCAGACTGGTTATTGGATGCGCCGCCGCCACCACCATCCAAATTGTAGCACCCTAAACCCTACTCCTACCCATATCTACACGCTAGGAACGAATGAAAGTGCATCTAGGCCCCTAATGATGTTTTGGTATTGACACACAATTATAGGGACTAATATGTTTGCTAAGTGAATACTGAGGTTTTAGTCCCTTATGCAAAGAGGTGTCGAGGATCGTGGACCCCCCCAAAATTACTAGGCTCAAGACATGTGCTTCAACGGAGATAAAGCTTGGCTTTTCTTTTTCGTTCTACATTCATAGGGGTCCTTACACTATGAAGAGGGGATCAAGGGTCGTGAAGGATTTTCTCAAATCATCTATCTCACCATTCCTATCATACCCACCTTGAAGTCGAAAGCCAAAAGCCACAAGAAAACCTAAGTCAAAAGGCAGTCAACTGGCTGAAATCAGGCGGCCGGACTATCCAGGTCAATTTTGTCCGGATAGTCCGGGTCTGTGTCACTGGCCTGGCTCTAGGGTGATGCCCAGGCCGGACAACTGCCGGACTGTCCGAGCGATTGTTCAAGCCCGCTCAGTTTGTGCCGGACAGGTGCCGAATTGTCCGGCCCTTGTCCGCCAGATATTAAAGGCATACAAAGTTTTCTTGGTCATGCTAGTTTTTTATAGAAGGTTTATTAAAGATTTCTCAAAAAATTCTCAACCTCTTACTAATCTTCTGGAAAACGACGTTCCGTTTCTTTTTGACGATAATTGTAAGGAAGCTTTTGGAATTCTTAAGAAAGCTTTAATTTCTGCTCCTATAGTTCAACCACCTGATTGGAATTTGCCTTTTGAAATTATGTGTGATGCAAGTGATTATGTTGTTTGTGCTGTGTTAGGACAAAGAGTTGATAAGAAATTGAACGTTATTTATTATCCTAGTAAGAGTTTAGACACTGCTCAAAGAAACTATGCCACTACTGAAAAATAATTTTTAGCTGTTGTCTTTGCTTGTGATAAATTCAGATCTTATATTGTTGATTCTAAGGTTACTATCCATACTGATCATGCTGCTATTAAGTACCTTATGGATAAGAAACATGCGAAGCCTAGGCTTATTAGATGGGTTTTACTTTTACAAGAATTTGATTTGCATATTGTGGATATGAAGGGATCGATCCACAAAATGAAGAAACTATGCCACTTCAGGAAACAGGGCGTTTGCCCTCAGTTTTGTCCTTTGCTGACAACTTTTCATCAGGGCTGACGGCAAAGGCAGGGTTAAGCCGACAACGTATAGAAAACTGTCAGCAAAGGAAAAGTTGTCAGCAAACTAGCAGGAAAACTGACGGCAAAGAAAAGCTGTTGGCAAAGACAAAAAAAACTGACCGCAAAGAGAAACGGACGACATAGGATGGGCCACGTGTCACCGTTAACGGAGATGAAACGGCCAGCTCCGTTTGCCGTCAGTTTTTACATGAGTATCGGCAAAGATGGTCCTTTGCCGTCGGTTTATATTTGACTGTCGGCAAAGAGTGTCCTTTGCCATCTGCCACCCTCCGACTGACGGCAAAGAGATAAAGAAAAAATAAATCTACCGTCCCGCGTCCCTTAAACACTTAGCCGTCCTCCTTCTTTGCCGTCTGCGACACGCTGACTGACAGCGAAGTGTTAACAAAAAAAACCTACCGGCCCTTCCCTTATCCACACCGCCCTATCCACTCCACTCTCGATCCACTCCTCTCAACCTCCAGCGCCGCCGCCGGCCACCACCTCCGCCGCGCCCTCTCACTCCTCCCCCGCGCCCCCAACCTCCTCCACCGCGTCCGTCTCCTCCACTGCCCCCACCTCCGCCAGCCCCTCGTCCCGTGCTCCAGCGCTGCCGGCGGCCACCACCTCCACCGCACCCTCCCCCTCCTCCACCATGCCCCCTCCTCCTCCACCGCGTCCCCCTCCTCCACTGCCCCCACCTGCGCCGGCCCCTCTTCCCGATCCCCACCTCCGCCGCCCCCACCTTCGCTGCCCCAACATCCACCGGCCCCAGCAGCAAGGTAGCCCTCCTCCTCCCTTGTTCATATGTATAAAACATTTTAGTTTTAGTTTTAGTTTTGATAGGCCTAGCTAGTAGTAGTGTTTTAGCTAGGGTTTAGCAATGTATTGTGTGAACTATGGCAGTGGATTTTGTACCTATGAACTATGTGTTTCTAGTGAATGAATCATGACTATGTGAATGAATCATGACTATGGTACTGGATTTTGTAGCTATGAACTATGTAGTTCAAGTGAATGAGAGAGATATGGATTAGAAAAAACTCCTCCCTGTCTAGGCTTTTTCGTTTTAGTTTTAGCTAAAACACTACTACTGTAGGAGATATGCCCTAGAGGCAATAATAAATGTTATTATTTATCTCCAAGTTCATAATTAATCTTTATGTTCCATGCTATAACTGCAATGATTCTCGAGTCTGCAATATCCACGAGGCTCGGA
Source organism: Elymus sibiricus (assembly GCA_039707655.1). Taxonomy (NCBI): domain Eukaryota; kingdom Viridiplantae; phylum Streptophyta; class Magnoliopsida; order Poales; family Poaceae; genus Elymus; species Elymus sibiricus. Next base: position 22,859,441 of record CM077666.1, read on the forward strand.
GGTAAACTCATGTGCACGTGTGGAATAATAAACACAAAAATGTATTCCTAGTCATACCTCTAAGACTAGCTCAAGTGTCGCATGATGGTCCTATTTTCCTGATCATATGCATGTCTATGCCGGCAATTTTGAGGACACATTGTTAGGAGAACACTTTTGTTGAATCGACCCAATTTGATGTTATGGTATGAGATACATTCGTCACAAGTTAATGGTTAATAACACAGAGAAAGTTAATGTTCGCATAATTCCTTAGACCACGAGAGTATCGAGTTCCTTCATGCTTGATTCTTGAACTTTGGGGTTTGTTAAACGTCATACGTAAAAGGGTGGCTATTACGGCGGCTTACGGGTTCATGGGAAAGTATGACAAGGAACTTGATAGCTCTATTGGGATTTGCTCCTCCGACGATGGAGAGATATTCTTAGGGCCCTCTCGGTGATACGGTATCCACCATCGTCTGGCCAGACACAATGTGATTTGATCACTGGGATGCCGGAACGTGGAAACGAGAAAAGAGACCAAAACCGGTAACGAGGTAACTGGCATAGTGGACAAGTGTTGATCCACGAGGATGCCGATAAGTCTCACCTCGGGTGTTTGTATCTTATCACGAAGCAATAGGAATAGCAGACGGCAACTAACAGGTTCACTCGAATATTCATTCGTGTGGATATAGGGATCAATATGGGTGTCCACGGTTTCGCTATTGATCATTGATCGGAAAGTGTTCCGGTCATCTCTATACTTTACCGAACCTACAGGGTCACATGCTTAAGGGTCATCTATCTGCTGAATTCTAGACAGGGAGTCTGAGAGAAAGCAACCGGAAAAGTTTCGGAGACAACGGAAGAGTTCTGGAGAGAACACCGGAATAGTTTCAGTAAAACCGAAAAGTTGTTTCGGAGTATACCATTAAGTCAAAATGGTTTCGGCACACGCCTGGAACTTATTGGAGGGTGCCAGAATTGTTCTGGGAACTTCTGAAATTTTTCCGGAGAAGAAAAACCCGGAAATGTTCCGGAGCAGCCGGAACCGCTTTGGTTGCTTTTCGCTGATGAAACTCATTGATCTGAAAAAGTTTCGCAAGACGTCCAGAATTATTTTAGTGGGTACTGTAATTATTCTAAGACCTACAGAAATATTTTTGGATTTAACGATCGCGGAAAAATGTTTTCGTGAATAGTGAAAAGCACTTTATGGTTGCTTTTTGGAAAGCCACTTTGTTGGGCTTTGCCCCAAAATATCTAGGGATGACATGGAAGGATAAGGGCCCCTTTGGAAGGGGCCCTACAAGGGGGTGGCCGGCCAAGAGGGGGCTCCTCCATGGAGCCCCACTTGTCCACTTGGCTCCCCATTATGCCCTTTATTTGTGACATAAAACATGGGCATTTTGGGATTTTCATGTGCCACCGTACCCCTTGGTTTTTCCTATAAATAGAGGTGGAGAGGCACTCTCCACACTCACTCTTTCTCACATACAAATGCCATGCATGATCTGGCTTTCTCTCTCCCTCCCAGCGAAATAGTTTCGTAGAGCCGAAAGGCTGTCTGGGTTCCGGTGGGAACTAGTTCTGGACGGCGAAGCCTGATACGTCCATTTTGCATCATGTTTTGCTACTGTTATTTAGAGTGTTTTTAATCACTATAACACTTTTTGGAGTAATTCTAATGCCTTTTCTCTCTTAATATGCAAGATTCACACAAGGAGGGAGAATGCCGACAGCTGGAATTCTGGACCTGAAAAAGCTATGTCAGAGATACCTATTCTGCACATCTCCCAATGAGCTGAAATTTTCTGGAGATTTATTTTGGAATATATAAAAAATATTGGAAGCAAAAAGTACCAGAGGGGGCCACCCAGGTGCCCACAAGGTACCAGGGCGCGCCACCCCACCCCCCCCAGGCGCGCCCTGGTACCTCGTGGGGCCCCTGACCCATTTCTGGCCCCTATTTTCTGGTATATAAGTGCATTTGACCTAAAAAAATTAGAGAGAAGAATTTTGGGATGGTGCACCGCCATCTTGAGCCGGATCTTGGGCAGGAGCACTTTTGCTCTCCGGCGGAGAGATTCCGCCGGGGGTACTTCTCTCCAGGAGGGGGAAATCGTCGCCATCGACATCACCAGCGACCCTCTCATCGTGGGAGGGCCAATCTTCATCAACATCTTCACCAGCACCATCTCATCTCGAACCCTAGTTCATCTCTTGTATTCAATCTTTGTCTCAAAACCTCAGATTGGTACCTGTGGGTTGCTAGTAGTGTTGATTACATCTTGTAGTTGATGCTTGTTGGTTTATTTGGTGGAAGATTATATGTTCAGATCTATTATGTTATTCAATACCCTACTGATCATGGGCATGTTGATGATTTGTGAGTAGTTACTTTTGTTCTTGAGTACATGGGAGAAGTCTTGTCATAAGTAATCATGTGAATTTGGTATTCGTTCGATATTTTGATGATATGTATGTTGTTGATTCTCTTAGTGGTGTCGTGTGAACGTCGACTACATGACACTTCACCATATTTGGGCCTAAGGGAATGCATTGTGGAGTAGTAATTAGATGATGGGTTGCTAGAGTGACAGAAGCTTAAACCCTAGTTTATGCGCTATTCCGTAAGGGGCTGATTTGCATCCAAATGTTTAATGCTATGGTTAGACTTATCTTAATTATTCTTTTGTAGTTGCGGATGCTTGCGAGAGGGGGTAATCATAAGTGGGAGGTTTGTTCAAGTAATAACAGCACCCAAGCACCGGTCCACCCATGTATCAAATTATCAAAGTAGCGAACGCGAATCAAACAAACATGATGAAAGTGACTAGACGAAATTCCCATGTGTCCTCGAGAACGTGTTGCTTATTATAAGAGATCGTTCCGGCTTGTCCTTTGCTATAAAAAGGATTGGGCCAACTTGCTGCACTCTTTGTTACTATTTCTATTTGTCATTTGATACAAATTATCTTGCTATAAAACTACTCATTACCGATAATTTCAGTGCTTGCAGAAAACGCCTTGCTAAAAACCGCTTGTCATTTCCTTCTGCTCCTCGTTGGGTTCGACACTCTTACTTATCGAAAGGACTACGATTGATCCCCTATACTTGTGGGTCATCAAGACTCTTTTCTGGCGCCGTTGCCGGGGAGTGAAGCGTCTTTGGTGAGTGGAATTTGGTAAGGAAACATTTGTATTACGTGCTGAAATTTACTGTCACTTGTCACTATGGAAAGTAATCCTTTGAGGGGTTTGTTCGGGGTATCTTCACCTCGACCGGAAACACCAAAAGGTGCTCCTCAACCTACGGCACCTACTGAAAATATTGAATATGAAATTCCTTCGGGTATGATAGAGAAACTACTAGCTAATCCTTATGCAGGAGATGGAACAATACATCCTGATATGCACTTGATCTATGTGGATGAAATTTGTGGATTGTTTAAGCTTGCAGGTTTATCCGGAGATGGAGTTAAGAAGAAAGTATTCCCTTTATCTTTGGGGGGAAAAGCATTGACATGGTATAGGCTATGTGATGATACCGATACATGGGACTGGAACCGATTGAAATTGGAATTCCATCAGAAATTTTATCCTATGCATTTGGTTCATCGTGATCGGAATTATATATATAATTTTTGTCCTCATGAAGGAGAAAGCGTCGCTCAAGCTTGGGGCAGTCTTAAGTACATGATGTACACATGCACCAATCATAAGCTCGCAAAGGAAATTATCTTACAGAATTTTTATGCTCGGCTTTCTCATGATAATCAAAATACTCTCGATTCTTCTTCAACTGGCTCCTTTATGAAGAAAACTATTGAATTCAGATGGGATCTTCTGGATTGAATTAAACGCAACTCTGAAGATTGGGAACTCGACAAAGGTAATGAGTCAGGTATAATACTTGAGTTCGATTGTGTTAAATCTTTTATGACTAGCGATGCCTTTCATAAGTTTAGCACTAAATATGGACTTGACTCTGAGATAGTAGCTACCTTTTGTGAATCATTTGCTACTCATGTTGATCTCCCTAAGGAGAAGTGGTTTAAATATCATCCCCCTATTAAAGAAAATATTGAGGAACCCGTTAGTGTTATAGAAGAAACAATTGTTTACCATGTTGATCCTGTTGTGCCTACCGCTTATATTGAGAAGCCACCTTTTCCTGTTAGGATTAAGGAACAAGCTAAAGTTTCAACTGTGGTTAACAAAAGTCACATTAGAGCACCTAGACCCTCTGAACAAATTAAAGTTGAACCTAATGTTGCTATGGTTAAAGATCTCTTGGTTGATAATATAGATGGGCATGTTATTTACTTCTGTGATGAAGCAGCTAGAATTGCTAAACCTGATTCTAAAGATAAAAACAGACCCGTTGTGGGCATGCCTGTTGTCTCAGTTAAAATAGGAGATCATTGTTATCATGGCTTATGTGATTTGGGTGCTAGTGTGAGTGCTATTCCGTTTACCTTATATCAAGAAATTATGAATGATATTGCACCTGCTGAAATTGAGGACATTGATGTTACTATTAAACTTGCAAACAGAGATACCATTACACCGCTTGGGATTGTTAGAGATGTTGAAGTCTTGTGTGGAAAAATCAAATACCCTACTGATTTTCTAGTCATTGGTTCTCCACAAGATGATTTTTGTCCCATTATATTTGGTAGACCTTTCTTGAACACTGTTAATGCCAAGATTGATTGCGCTAAAGAAATTGTTAGTGTTGATTTTGGTGGTATGTCTCATGAGTTTAATTTCTCTAAATTTCGTAGACAACCTCATGATAAAGAATTGCCTAGTAAAGATGAAATTATTGGTCTTGCTTCTATTGCCGTAACTCCTACTGATCCATTAGAATAATATTTGCTAGACCCCGAAAATGATATGCATATGAATGAAATAAATGAAATAGATATAATATTCTTTGATCAGCCACCCATCCTTAAACATAATTTGCCTGTTGAAACTCTTGGAGGTCCTCCTCTACCTAAGGGTGATCCTGTATTTGAATTGAAGCAATTGCCTGATACATTGAAATATGCTTATCTTGATGAAAAGAAGATATATCCTGTTATTATTAGTGCTAACCTTTCAGCGCATGAAGAAAAGTGATTACTAAAAACTCTGAGGAAGCACCGAGCTGCTATTGGATATACTCTTGATGATCTTAAGGGCATTAGTCCCACTCTATGTCAGCACAAAATTAATATGGAGCCTGATGCTAAACCGGTTGTCGACCACCAACGACGATTAAATCCTAAGATGAAGGAGGTGGTAAGAACTGAAATATTAAAACTTCTGGAAGCAGGTATAATCTATCCCATAGCTGATAGTAGATGGGTAAGTCCTTTTCATTGTGTCCCTAAGAAAGGAGGTATTACCGTTGTCCCCAATGATAAAAATGAACTCATTCCACAAAGAATTGTAACTGGTTATGGATGGTAATTGATTTTAGAAAATTAAACAAAGCTACTAGAAAAGATCATTACCCCTTACCTTTCATTGATCAAACGTTAGAAAGATTGTCTAAGCATACACACTTTTGTTTCCTAGACGGTTATTCTGGTTTTTCTCAAATACCCGTAGCACAATCTGATCAAGAGAAAACCACCTTTACCTGTCCTTTTGGAACTTATGCTTATAGACGTATGCCTTTTGGTTTATGCAATGCACCTGCTACCTTTCAAAGATGTATGACTGCTATATTCTCTGACTTTTGTGAAAAGATTGTTGAGGTATTTATGGATGATTTTTCCGTTTACGGAACTTCTTTTGATGATTGCTTAAGCAACCTTGATCAAGTTTTGCAGAGATGTGAAGAAATTAAACTTGTCTTGAATTGGGAGAAGTGCCACTTTATGGTGAATGAAGGTATTGTCTTGGGGCATAAAATTTCTGAGAGAGGTATTGAAGTTGATAAAGCTAAGGTTGATGCCATTGAGAAAATGCCATGTCGTAAAGATATTAAAGGTATAAGAAGTTTCCTTGGTCATGCTGGTTTCTATAGGAGGTTTATTAAAGACTTCTCTAAAATTTCTAGGCCTCTTACCAATCTTTTGCAAAAAGATGTTCCATTTGTTTTTGATGATGATTGTCTAGTATCCTTTGAAACCCTTAGGAAAGCCTTAACCACTGCACCCATTGTTCAACCACCTGATTGGAACTTGCCTTTTGAAATTATGTGTGATGCTAGTGATTATGCTGTTGGTGCTATTCTAGGAAAAAGAGTTGATAAGAAATTAAATGTTATCCATTATGCTAGTAAAACTCTAGACAGTGCCCAGAGAAATTATGCTACTACTGAAAAAGAATTTCTAGCAGTTGTGTTTGCATGTGATAAATTCAGATCCTACATAGTTGTTTCTAAAGTAAGTGTTCACACCGATCATGCTGCTATTAAATATCTTATGGAAAAGAAAGATGCTAAACCTAGACTTATTAGGTGGGTTCTATTGCTACAAGAATTTGACATGCATATTATTGATAGAAAAGGAGTTGAGAATCCCGTAGCAGATAATTTGTCTAGAATTGAAAATGTTCGTGATGACCCACTTTCTATTAATGATGATTTTCCTGATTGGCAATTAGCTGTCATAAATGCTTCTCGTAATACTCCTTGGTATGCAGACTATGCTAATTACATTGTTGCTAAATTTATACCACCTAGTTTTACATACCAACAAAAGAAAAAGTTCTTTTATGATTTAAGACATTACTTCTGGGATGACCCACATCTTTATAAAGAAGGAGTAGATGGTATTATTAGGCGTTGTATACCTGAGCATGAACAGGAACAAATCCTACGGAAGTATCACTCCAAAGCTTACGGAGGACACCATGCGGGAGACAGAACTACACACAAGGTATTACAATCTGTTTTTTATTGGCCTACTCTTTTCAAAGATGCTCGTACGTTTGTCTCCTCTTGTGATGAATGTCAAAGAATTGGTAATGTTGGTAGACGTCAGGAAATGCCTATGAATTATTCACTTGTTGTTGAACCATTTGATGTTTGGGGATTTGATTATATGAGACCTTTTCCTAAATCCAATGGGTATACTCATATTTTAGTTGCTATTGATTACATTACTAAGTGGGTAGAAGCTATTCCAACTAGTAGTGCTGATCATAACACCTCTATTAAAATGTTAAAGAAGTTATTTTCCCAAGGTTTGGAGTCCCTAGATATTTAATGACTGATGATGGTTCACATTTTATTCATGGTGCATTCCGTAAATTGCTTGCTAAATATGATGTCAACCATAGAATTGCATCTCCATATCACCCTCAAACTAGTGGTCAAGTTGAATTGAGCAATAGAGAAATAAAATTAATTTTGTAAAAAACCGTCAATATATCTAGAAAGATTTGGTCTAAGAAACTTGACGATGCATTGTGGGCTTACAGAACTGCATATAAAAATTCTATGGGTATGTCTCCTTATAAAATGGTATATGGAAAAGCATGTCATTTGCCTCTTGAGTTAGAACATAAAGCATATTAGGCAATTAAAGAACTGAATTATGATTTTAAACTTGCCGGTGAAAAGAGGTTATTTGATATTAGCTCATTAGATGAATGGACAACCCAAGCCTATGAAAATGCCAAATTGTTTAAAGAAAAAGTTAAAAGATGGCATGATAGAAGAATTCAAAAACGGGAATTCAAAGTGGGTGAGCAAGTTCTACTATACAACTCTCGTTTGAGATTCTTTGCAGGAAAGCTTCTCTCTAAGTGGGAAGGACCGTATATCATCGAAGAAGTTTATCGCTCTGGAGCCATCAAAATAAATAAATCCGAAGGCACTAATCCGAGAGTGGTGAATGGGCAGAGAATTAAGCACTATATTTCAGGTACCCCCATTAATGTTGAGACTAATATTATTGAAACAATTACACTGGAAGAATACATAAGAGAGACCTTTCGGAACACTCCAGAACCCTGAAAAGGAAGAGGTATGTGATACGGTAAGTAAACCGACTCCAAAAATTCCATCAAAATATTTTCTCTCAGTTTTGGAATATTTAGAAAAATAAAAAAATAAGAAACAGCCGGGGGGACCCACCTGGTGCCCACGAGGCACCAGGGCGCGTCACCCCCCCAAGCGCGCCCTGGTGGCTCGTGGGCCCCACGTGTGCCTTCCCGACTCCGTTTTTCTTCTGAATTACTTGTTTTGCTAGATAAAAAATCTATATATATAAATTTCCAGGCGTTTTGACCACCGTATCGCAGAAATCTCTTCTGTTCTTGTTTCGTGCTATTTTTCTGACAGATCTAGATTGTAATGGCTCCCAAAAAGCTTCGTGCCAAGCACCGCATTGTGCAATCATCGCCGGGTAAACGCCCCTACAACGAGGTCTACTATGAGTTGTCGTCGGGAGAAGAAGACAATGGCAAGGAGGACAAGGTCGAGGAAGTTGTAGGAGCCCAGGCTCCAGAAGGAGGGCAAGCCATCTCCATGGAGGAGAACGTAGAGAAGGGAGATATCCTTCAACCTTTATATGATCATCTCTCTCCATCCATAATTGAAGCCCTAAGAGTCTTTGAAATAGTTAGTGTTTAGAATACATCTCTCACTCGCGAAGTTATTTTGTTAGAGGAGCAAAACATCGCCCTTCAGAGCATCAGCCGCAGATTGATGTATCTGCTCGAGCTGAAGGACAAGCTTGCCACTGCATCACCAGCAACATCACCGAAGAAGGAGACTTGAGCACATGGGTATGCGCACTCCCCTTGGCTTGTGCCAAGCTTGGGGGATGTGCCCCGGTATCGTATCACCATCACTTTTATTATCATTACCTATTTTTAGTTCGAAACTTAGTTATTTCATGATCTAGTTGAATAAAAGTTTAGTATGATCTATTTCCGAGTGTTAGTTTCATGATCCATCTATCTATATAATCGAGTTGAGAGTTATATAATAAAGCGTAGTTTGAGTTTTTGTTTCTTTGCCTTCATGTTTCAATCATAGCAATGAAAATAATAAAAAAAAAGATCACATGCTAATCTTATGTAAAGCGATGACATTACATAAAGAAAAGTATAAGTGGTAAAATTTATTGGAGGATAAAAAACATAGTATTAGTCAATGATGCAATTCATGAAAGAATTAATAAGGGAAGAGAAGATTCACATGCAAATATGCTATCTTGGACATCTTTTTATGATTGTGAGCCCCCATTAAGTATTTTATGTCAAATTGTTGACGTTGGACGAGGAAGACAATGTAATGAATTATGTTTGTTCATATTCACATAGGAGTTATATTGTTGTAGATCCTCCAACATGTGGTGCTTGCCCAATATCTTTGCTAGCCAAAAATCCGCACCAAGTAGAGATACTACTTGTGCATCCAAAACCCTTTAACCCAGTTTCATTGTCATGAGAGTCCACTATATCTACCTAGGGATTGAATAAGATCCTTCAAGTAAGTTGTCATCGGTGCAAAAAGCAATAAAAATTGCCTCTAAATATGTCTGGACTTTTATTGAAAGGGAAATAAGCTTTGTTCGAACTTGTGATGGTAAAGAAATAAAAGCGACAGACTGCATAATAAAGGTTGCTATCACAAGGGGCAATATAAAGTGATGTTCCTTTGCATTAAGAGCTCTTGCATCCAACAACAAAAAGCGCATGACAACCTTTGCTTCCCTCTGCGAAGGGCCTATCCTTTACTTTTATGTATTTACTTTTTATGCAAGAGTCAATAGTGTTCTCCTCTATTCCTTTTTTATTTTTCTCTTTTGCAAGCATCATGTGGTGGGGAAAGATCTAGGCACATATATCCAGTTGGATATGAGTGATCATGAGTTATTATTGTTGACATCACCCTTGAGGTGAATAAGTTGGGAGGTGAAATCACAAGCCCCTATCTTTCTATGTGTCTGTCTAAAACTTTTTGCTCCATATATATGTCGTGAGTGTTAGCAATCATAGAAGACTAAATGATGGTTGAGTATGTGGACTTGCTAAATAGCTCCTACATGAGACCCTTCCTGAAAATATGATGAATTGCAATTGCATTGTTGACTGAGAACATAGTTTGTTAGTTTTCAAGAAAGTTTATGCCTTATACTCCATTGTTGTGATGAATTGTTACTTGCTCATGAGAAGTTTTTGATAATAAATATTGCTGCTATGATAATAAATATTGCTGTTATAATAATGATCATGACGCTTCTATGTCCATATTTTGTTTTTATCGACACCACTCTCTCTAAACATGTGGACATGATTATCGATATCGGCTTTCGCTTGAGGACAAGTGAGGTCTAAGCTTGGGGGAGTTGATACGTCCATTTTGCATCATGTTTTGCTACTGTTATTTATAGTGTTTTTAATCACTATAACACTTTTTGGAGTAATTCTAATGCCTTTTCTCTCTTAATATGCAAGATTCACACAAGGAGGGAGAATGCCGGCAGCTGGAATTCTGGACCTGAAAAAGCTATGTTAGAGATACCTATTCTACACATCTCCAAATGAGCTGAAATTTTCTGGAGATTTATTTTGGAATATATAAAAAATATTGGAAGAAAAAAGTAGGAGAGGGGGCCACCCAGGTGCCCACGAGGCACCAGGGCGCGCCACCCCCCCCCCCCCCACAGGCGCGCCCTGGTACCTCGTGGGGCCCCTGGCCCACTTCTGGCCCCCATTTTCTGGTATATAAGTGCATTTGACCTAAAAAATTAGAGATAAGACTTTTGGGACGGTGCGCCGCTGTCTCGAGGTGGAACTTGGGCAGGAGCACTTTTGCTCTCCCGCGGAGAGATTCCGCCGGGGATACTTCCCTCCGGGAGGGGGAAATCGTCGCCATCGACATCACCAGCGACCCTCTCATCGTGGGAGCGCCAATCTTCATCAACATCTTCACCAGCACCATATCATCTCGAACCCTAGTTCATCTCTTGTATTCAATCTTTGTCTCAAAACCTCAGATTGGTACCTGTGGGTTGCTAGTAGTGTTGATTACATCTTTTATTTGATGCTTGTTGGTTTATTTGGTGGAAGATTATATGTTCAGATCTATTATGTTATTCAATACCCTACTGATCATGGGCATTATGATGATTTGTGAGTAGTTACTTTTGTTCTTGAGGACATCGGAGAAGTCTTGTCATAAGTAATCATGTGAATTTGGTATTCCTTCGATATTTTGATGATATGTATGTTGTTGATTCTCTTAGTGGTGTCGTGTGAACGTCGACTACATGACACTTCACCATCTTTGGGCCTAAGGGAATGCATTGTGGAGTAGTAATTAGATGATGGGTTGCTAGAGTGACAGAAGCTTAAACCCTAATTTATGCGCTATTCCGTAAGGGGCTGATTTGGATCCAAATGTTTAATGCTATGGTTAGAGTTTTCTTAATTCTTCTTTCATAGTTGTGGATGCTTGAGAGAGGGGGTAATCATAAGTGGGAGGTTTGTTCAAGTAAGAACAGCACCCAAGCACCGGTCCACCCACATATCAAATTATCAAAGGAGCGAACGCGAATCAAACAAACATGATGAAAGTGACTAGACAAAATTCCCATGTGTCCTCGAGAACGTGTTGCTTATTATAAGAGAAGGTTCCGGCTTGTCCATTGCCATGAAAAGGATTGGGCCAACTTGCTGCACTCTTTGTTACTATTGCTATTTGTCACTTGTTACAAATTATCTTTCTATCAAACTACTCGTTACCGATAATTTCAGTGCTTGCAGAAAACACTTTGCTGAAAACCGCTTGTCATTTTCTTCTGCTCCTCGTTGGGTTCGACACTCTTACCTATCGAAAGGATTACGATTGATCACCTATACTTGTGGGTCATCAAAGCCCTGCCAGATAGCTGACACCGTATGTGTGCAACCCCGTAGAGAGGTTGTAGGTTCGATCTTTTGCCCATGGGGCTGTTCGAGGGTCCTCCCGAAGGGCTGTCCGAGATACTGTCCGCGTTTGAGGGTCCTCCCGAAGGGCTATCCGTGACATCGTCCGAGGGACTGTCCGACCGCCTCTCAAAGAGCTATCCGAGGGACTATCCGAGGTGCAGACGAGGGAGTACATCCTAGCGTTTGAGGTTGTAAATCCTAGCTGCGGGGATCTTCACCGACGATCAACATCGACTCTACTTCCGCTGCGCTACGAGTCGGTAATGATCAGATCAAACCTTGTATGCATCTCCATAGTGATCCTGGGCGTGCTCGCAGTACCGATTTTTTTGTTTTCTGTCGCGTTCCCCTACAATGGCATCATGAGCCATGCTATGCGTAGATGCAGGTTATGATCTAGAATACATAGAGATGTATGGGTATTGCATAATATAATTTTGTAGTAAATGAGATCTATTGCTGAAAATTATTTATGCGGGTAGAAGATGAAATCTATTACACGATGTTCTTGGTGCTTCCCTAGAATTTTCTGATTTCTGATCTTGAAACGGCATGGTGGAATTTCACAAAGTTCTGTCAACCCGCGATCCTGATTTATCAAGGAAGTGCTATCAGTTCTTTAGGTTCCATCATAGTTAAAAGAAAGATGAAATTTCGCAGACTAAAGAGCAATGCATATATGATCTGCACGGGGTCATGCGTATGATGAAGTTCAGTATGGGGTTCGAGATTTTATTATCTCGTGCTTCTTACACCCCGCAAAGTTAATCTAGAGACTTGAATAATCATACTTGATGATAAACATTGGTAGCTGCGGTTTAAGTCAAAACCTTAGAAGCCATGTAAAATAAATTTTTGCATAAACCGATTAGAGGCGTCTAACTTGGTTTTGCAGGATGACATGAGATGTGCATGTGATGTGGTATAGCAGTTCTCATATCAATTTGATTATGTATGAGATGACTATATGATGTAAATTAATTAACATGAACTGCGTGTCGTGATTCGTCATGATGGCTGGAGCCATATGATTGTCACTTTAATGACCTGCGTGTCAACCTTATGTAATGCACTTATTTTATTAGCTATAGAGATAGCAATATTATCTAGTGCATCGACAAGGTGGTGGCAATCTTCGCGAAGGTGAACACCGATGCAAATGCCGAAGACGAAGAAATACAAGACTTCTCCGTCAGAAAGGGCTATACCATATCATGCTATTATGAATTGCCTGAGATGTTTATCCCTTATGATGCACCCTTTTTGATTGCGCGATAGTTACTTTTATTAGGGTGATCGCTCACTTAAAAATATCAAAGTAGTTAGTGTTCACCCAAGTGTAGCACCGTCTGTAATTCGTATCTTTTCGGGGTGCGACATGTACACATGAGCACAAACGAATCGAGAGGAATGAGGCGGTTAAGGTCAGACCTCGCAGCAAGATCACTTGGTTGTCTTTGATGTTCAGGCAGGAGAGTCCTGAGCTCGGAACACACACATCAAAAGATGGACAAGAGTCACATAGAGACGTGATTGGCAAGTTGGCCTACCGATTGAAATTTGCGTCATCACTGATGAACCCGTCAATGGCGTCGAATTGAAATACGAATCTTGAATCACTCACAATCAATTATGAGAGATATTGATTTGAGTGGGAGCGCACTATAGAATGAACTTCTTGAATTCTCGGTGCAATTAATTATGAACATAGTCTAAGTGTAAATTGCATAATAGTTATAGAATATTGGCTCACGTTTCGACCTTCCCAACTAAAATTGAATAAACTGTTATTTATCTGGTTAAATCTTTACGATTGTAACGTAATATGAGGATTGTCCTCAAGAGTGCCGAGAAGGACTTTGTCCTATCGCTTGCTTTCGGTATTCTCCTGCTAATGCTATGGATGATGTGACTCTCGTCCTTCGATCCAAAAGCTAGAATTCCGTTACGGTCAAGTGCAATACGTTTGCTTCCACGAGACCTGAACTTCAAAAGTTTGGGATAGTTATGTGATATTCATGGAACTGAAAATTGTTTTCAGATGCAGACAAGGCTAAAAGATATGAGATATCCAAAGCAATATTTGTTTGCAAAGTATTAGTGTAAAGTGTTTAATAGGCATTTGACTGATGAGAGAGGGATCCAGAAGAACGCCTGTCATGTAAATTAAGGTGAATAAAACAACAATTTAAAGAGAAAGGAAATGTCCAAAGGGTGTTAGTGTGACTTACACGCCTAGGAAGTCCGGGGCTTATGCCACTCTTAAAGTTGGGTGCTTCTTCTGAGAGTAGGAGAAATACTGAAAGTTAAACTGTTAGAAGTATAAACGCAAAAAGAAGGAAGACTGGAATATGCAGCTCATGTATGAATGCCATACGAGTTATAGATGTATGGAAGGCTGGTCAAAGATATAATTCTTGGGAATTGTGATTAAAAGTTGATCACAGAGATACCCGCTCGATTGCATTCAGTTGCGACTCGATGCAAGAACTACTATGGCCTAAAAGACTTGCCAGTAATGAGGTTTAGATACGTGTTGGGAACATTGTAAAAGTGTCTATACCTTCCCTCGGTGTATTACCTCTGTATTTATTTTCACAATTCATTTTAGAGTTTTATACACTCTAGCCCATTGCATAATGTTTGTTGCAAGAAGGTTGTTCATGATAGAACAATTGTTGTTCGGTTTTTTGAACAACATAAGGGTCATACTTCCATTATGAATGAGATGTATGTTATGAATATTGATAATAATATAATACATCCGTGACACTGACGCTAAATGTTGAAAGACTAAAAGAATACCACATATGTGTGGCACAACATTTGGTCACATTGGAGAAACCCGCATGGAGAAATTCCATAATGATGGATTTTGAAGTCATTTGATTATGATTCATCTGACACTTGCAACTTTCGTCTGAAAAGTGAAGTGTCTGAAATACCGTTCACAGGCCATAAGGAACGAGCAACGAACTTATTGGTGATCATAAATTTTGATGTGTGTAGTCCGATAAATGTTGTTGCTAGTAGTGGATTTGTCTATCTTCAGAAATGATTCAAGTAGATATATGGATATTTACTTGATGAGACGTAAGTCTGAATCTTTTGAAATCATTCAAAAGGTTTTCAATATGAAGTAGAAATTATTGTAAGAAGAAAATTATGTTTCTGCAATTAGATTGCGAAAAGGAATATTTGAGTTACAAGTTTAACAAATGTCTGATGAGTTGTTAAAAGAGTTTCGTAACTTACACCTCCCGGAACACCACTATGAGTGGAATGTCCGTGAAGATGTAATCAAACCATTTATGACATGGTAAGATCAAAGATGACATAAATCAATTTGCCATTATCCCTTTTAAAGTAATGCTTTAGAGACTGCAGCTTTTACACTGAAAAGAGCGCCATCAGATCTGTTGAAATGATGCCATGGTATGGTACGCCCAAACATGTTTTGTCTTTTCTTAAACATTTGGAATATGGGGCTTGTGTAAAATATTTACAAACCTATTCCAAATCAGACAAGTGCTACTTTGTACGTTATCCCAAGTTAGTGGGTATTCCTCCATCACTATACTGAGGCAAAAAGGTTTGCCACAAAGAGCAGTATGATTTTGAAGAAAATGGTTCTTGCAAAAAGGTGAGTGGGAGGACACTGCAATTCGATGAGATAACAGTATCTTCATCATTAGGTCAAGGGAAAGAAACCTTGGAAGTAATTCTAGAGTTTCCTACTGCGATTGATACGGAAGCCTCTACATGAGATGTATGGACTTCGGTCGAACTTGCTTCTGAACCACTTAGGAAAAACTCGTGCAAACCTCTCAGGTGCGCTAACGAGATATTGTTGTTAGACAACAGTATACCTACGATACACAAGGAAGCGTTGATGGGCCCTGACTCCAGAATTGGCTAAATGCCAATACAATCCGAGATAGTATCCATATAAATGATTCAAGATTAGATCTTGATAAACCCTTCGGAAGACTTGAAGTCTAACAAATATTAATGGAACTATAAAGTGATATGGATAAAAATGTTTTATCCATAAAGCTCGACCTGTTGCTTATAACAAATTCAAGGAATTGACTATGGCGAGATTGTCTCTCCGTAGCGATGCTTAAAGTCGGCTCGGGTTAAACTAGCAATTAATACATATTTCAACCATGAGATATGATAAATGGATGCCAAAAGGATTTCCATGAGATGGAACTAAAACCAAGGACTTGTATGTAATACAGTCCAAATTATATTGTTGATCCAGAGGATGCTAGTGAGTATGCAAACTTCAGAGTTCCAGCGATGGATAGAAGAGAGCACAATGGAGTTGGAATCTTCGGCTTTGATGAAATAGTCAAAAGAGTTTGATTTCATCAATGGATAACGAAGATGCTTGTGGTTACAAGAAAATAAGTGGGAGCATAATAATATTTCTAAAACCTTGTGTGCTTGACACATTGTTCATTGGAAATAATATAAATTTCTTGACACGAATAGGACTTCATTGAAAAATAGTTTTTCGATGAAGTACTTGGGCTAGGTAGCCTCGATATTATGCATAATTATCAACAGAGATAGAATTGCCTAATAGGGCTAAGCCAAAATACATATTGACAAGATGCTAAAACAGTTTAGCATTAAAAACGCCAAGGAGTGATTCTTGCCGAAGTCACATGGAAAGAGTTTTGAAAGACCCAATGTCCTAAAACACTGATGAGCAAAATACATGATGGAGATTCCACACACTTTTGTGGTTTGGATTAATCATGTATTCCATGGTATGTAAAACAACCAGATATGTCCGGTACTCCCAAGCAGTTGTGAGTATAGATACCAAAGTTATCAAAGTACTGATCATGGGACAATAGTGAAAAATGTCGTTGACTACTATAGTAGCACTGATGACATGTTTTCTCGCAAGCAGAGATTATGAAATGCTCGTTGTAAGTAATTACATCGATACAATCTTCATCAATGCTCCAAGCGATTTTCGATTTAAGTTAAGGGTTTTTGTATAGCACAAAATATGGTGGCACAGTAAGTTGGAATTGTTCTAAACAAATTACTATGGTGAATTCTATAACAGAGGCTAAGTATTTTGCCGCTTTAGAAGCGACTAAGAAGATGTTGAATCATATAGTTCATTCATGAACTCATTATGGTTCCAAGAAGGCTGTGGTCAATGGAACACTATTGTAGATAGTTGCTCCATTGCTTAGTTTGAGGAATCAAGGTTTGACCTGTGATTCACATATATACAAAGCCAAGTCCACACAAAATATGTATTTTGTGAAAGCGTGAAAACGCAAGGATATGCAAAGATACACACGGCCCTGAAGTTGTCAGGTCCGTTAGACAAAGACTATACCGCAAGCAAAGCATATTTTACACCGAAATGCCATAGGTGTGAAGTGCATTAGCATTGACTAGATTATTGACTCTAGTACAAGCGGAAGTCTGTAGGAGATATGCCCTAGAGGCAATAATAAATGTTATTATTTATCTCCAAGTTCATAATTAATGTTTATGTTCCATGCTATAACTGCAATGATTCTCGAGTCAATATCCACGAGGCTCGGAGGGAAACTCATGTCCACGTGTGGAATAATAAACAGAAAAATGTATTCCTAGTCATACCTCTAAGACTAGCTCAAGTGTTGCATGATGGTCCTGTTTTCCTGATCATAGGCATGTCTATGCCGGCCATTTTGAGGACACATTGTTAGGAGAACACTTGTGTTGAATCGACCCAATTTGATGTTATGCTCTGAGATACATTCGTCACAAGTTAATGGTTAATAACACAGAGAAAGTTAACGTTTGCATAATTCCTTAGACCACGAGAGTATCGAGTTCCTTCATGCTTGATTAACGAACTTTGGGGTTTGCTAAACGTCATCCGTAAAAGGGTGGCTATTACGGCGTCTTACGGGTTCATGGGAAAGTATGACAAGGAACTTGATAGCTCTAGATTGGGATTTGCTCCTCTGACGATGGAGAGATATTCTCAGGGCCCTCTCGGTGTTACGGTATCCACCATCATCTGGCCAGACACAATGTGATTTGATCACTGGGATGCCGGAAAGCGGAAACGAGAAAAGAGAACAAAACCGGTAACGAGGTAACTGGCATAGTGGACAAGTGTTGATCCACGGGGATGCCGATAAGTCTCATCTCGGGTGTTTGTAACATATCGCGAAGCAACAGGAATAGCACACGACAACTAACAAGTTCTCTCGAATATTCATTCGTGTGGGTATAGGGATCAACATGGGTATCCACGGTTCCGCTATTGATCATTGATCGGAAAGTGTTCCGGTCATGTCTATACTTCACCGAACCTACAGGGTCACACACTTAAGGGTCATCTATATGCTAAATTCTAGATAGGGAGTCTGAGAGAAAGTCACCGGAAAAGTTTCGGAGACAACGGAAGAGTTCTGGAGAGAAAGTCACCGGAAAAGTTTCGGAGAGAACACCGGAATAGTTTTGGTAAAACTGAAAAGTTGTTTCGGAGTATACCATTAAGTCAAAATGGTTTCGGCACACGCCTGGAACTTATTGGAGGGTGCCAGAATTATTCTGGGAACTTCTGAAATTTTTCCGGAGAAAAAAAACCGGAAATGTTCCGGAGCTGTCGGAACCGCTTTGATTGCTTTTCGCTGATGAAAATCATTGATCTGAAAATGTTTTGGAGCGCATCCAGAATTATTTTTGTGGGTACTAGAATTATTCTAAGACCTACAGAAATATTTTCGGATTTAACGGACGCGGAAAAATGTTTTCATGAATAGTGAAAAGCACTTTATGGTTGCTTTTTGGAAAGCCACTTTTTTGAGCTTTGCCCCAAAATATCTAGGGATGACATGGAAGGATAAGGGCCCCTTTTGAAGGGGCCCTGCAAGGGGGTGGCCGGCCAAGAGGGGGCTCCTCCATGGAGGCCCACTTGTCCACTTGCCTCCCCATTATGCCCTTTATGTGTGACATAAAGAATGGACATTTTGGGTTTTTCATGTGCCACCCTACCCCTTGGTTTTTCCTATAAATAGAGGTGAAGAGGCACTCACCACACTCACTCTTTCTCACATACAAATGCCATGCATGATCTGGCTTTCTCTCTCCCTCCCAGCGAAATAGTTTCGTAGAGCCGAAAGGCTGTCTGGGTTCCGGTTGGAACTAGTTCTGGACGGCGAAGCCCTGCCGGATAGCTGACACCGTATGTGTGCAACCCCGTAGAGAGGTCGTAGGTTCGATCTTTTGCCCATGGGGCTGTTCGAGGGTCCTCCCGAAGGGCTGTCCGAGATACTGTCCGAGTTCGAGGGTCCTCCCGAAGGGCTGTCCGTGACATCGTCCGAGGGACTGTCCGACCGCCTCCCGAAGGGCTGTCCGAGGGACTATCCAAGGGACAGATGAGGGAGTACATCCTCGTGGTTGGGAGGTTGTAAATCCTAGCTGTGGGGATCTGCACCGACGATCAACATCGACTCTACTTCCGCTGCGCTACGAGTCGGTAATGATCAGATCAAACCTTGTATGCATCTCCATAGTGATCATGGGCGTGCTCGTAGTACCGATTTTTTTTGTTTTCTGTCGCGTTCCCCTACAACTACTCACTAGGCTGAAAACACAAAGAAATAGTGCTGGAAATTTGAATAATATGTTATCTACTCAAAATTCGATTATGCACATGGAGGTATCCTCTTTTCAATATTTTTTTCGGGGAACCTATAAACACTACTAATATGCTTTCCTTCACCTCCAGCACCACCGCTGGTCCCGTTGCCGCCATTGTTCAACTACTACCTCTACGGTCTACATCGAGGGTGAGCTCAAATGTCATCTCCTCCTCCCCCTATTTGCTCTATTCCGGCCGTCGTGCCGATGACACTAGGCGCCTCCCATTCGAAAGGGTTACATTTATAAATATGCATGTATTTGCATATTTATAACTGTGATTCTTTCAATTTGTTAACATTTTCTATCCACAGCCCGAGTATGTCTAGATTGGGTTTGTTTTCCATGCTCTACTCCGGTCTAAGGCAGAATTTCATCACCGCCTCCTCGTTGTTCTCCGGGTACACATTCTCTCGGCTTGTTGTCGAGACGTGTATTTGGAGAACAGCGGGGAGGTGTTGCCGAAATTTTGCCTCGAATCGGAGTAGAGCATGGAAAGCGAACCCAATCTACACATACCCGGGTTTGATTCGGACCCTCTTTACCTTTTAGAGATACAATTCAATGCATGCATGTTGTTTCCCTTTTATGGTACAAAATAAAAGTTGGACGTAATTAATTTGAGAAATTTAATTAATTGTGTATCTAGTTGCAATTAAATTTTATATTACTTGATGAATATGAATTACATCTTGTGTCTCCTAGTATATCAAAGGATGGGTGATCGTGCATGGATGTACACTGGCCACCCTAGTCAGGCTAGCATGACCAATGACTAGTTGGATGCTGCATTTGCTAGTGGCCAGCTGATACGTCTCCAACGTATCTATAATTTATGAAGTATTCATGCCATGTTTATTATAGTTTTATATGATTTTGTTGCACTTTTATATGGCTTTTATATGTTTTTCATGGACTAACATATTGACCTAGTGCCCAGTGCCAGTTGCTGTTTTCTGCTTGTTTTTGGTTTTCCAGAAAATCTATATCAAATGAAGTCCAAATGCAGCGAAACTTTTTGACGATTTTTTCTGGAACATACGAGACACTAGAAGCTTCGGGAGGTGGCCAGAAGACCCACAGGCGCGCCTTGGTGCCTCGTGGGCCCCCTGTGGCACCTCTTCGCATGATTCCAACACCAAAAAATCATATATATTCAGAAACCCCCGAAAGTTAACCTAGATGAGCTTTTACGCCGCCGCAAGCCTCTGTACCTCCGCGATCTCATCTACAGCCCTTTTCCGGCACCCTGCCGGAGGGGGGAAATCATCACCGGAGGCCATCTTCATCATCCCGGCAGTCTCCATGACGAGGAGGGAGTAGTTCACCCATGGGGCTGAGGGTTTGTACAAGTAGCTATGTGTTTTATCTATCTCTCTCGCGTTCTTAATTTGGCACGATCTTGATGTATCGCGAGCTATGTTAATATAGTTGGATCATATGGTGTTTCTTCCCTCTCTATCTTTGTTGTGATGAATCGAATCTTTTCCCTTTGAGGTTTCGTTATTGTCGGATTGAATATTTCAAATTTGAGAACACTTGATATATGTCTTGCATATGAATACCCGTGGTGACAATGGGGTATTATATTGATTCACTTGATGTACGTTTTGGCACTCAACTCGCGGATTCCCGAGGTGACATTGGGGTAATCTATGCATAAGGGTTGATGCACGTTTTCATTATCTTTTCTCCAATAGAAACTTTGGGGTGCTCCTTGGAGTTCTTTGTGTGGATTGAATATTATGATTATGAAGTTGTTTGATGCATATCGTATAATCAACTCACGGATACTTGTGGTGACATTGAAGTATCTAGGTGACATTAGAGTTGGTTGATGTGTATCATATGGTGTTATTTTAGTACGAACTCTAGGGCTGTTTGTGACAATTATAGGAATGGCTCAATAGATCGATCGGAAAGGATAACTTTGAGGTGGTTTCGTACCCTACAAACAATTTCTATCTTATGTTCTCCGCTAATAGGAACTTGGGAGTGATTCTTTATTGCACGTTGAGGGATGGTTATATGATCCAATTATATTAGCATTGTTGAGAGATTGCACTAGCGAAAGTATGAACCCTAGGCCTTGTTTTTAAGCATTGCAATACCGTTTGAGCTCACTTTTGTTACTTGCTACCTTGCTGTTTTTATATTTTCAGATTACAAAACCCTATACCTACTATCCATACTACACTTTTATCACCATCTCTTCGCCGAACTAGTGCACCTATACAATTTACCATTGTATTGGGTGTGTTGGGGACACAAGAGATTTCTTTTATTTGGTTGCAGGGTTGTTTGAGAGATACCATCTTCAACCTATGCCTCCCACGGACTGATAAACCTTAGGTCATCCACTTGAGGGAAAATTGCTACTGTCCTACAAAACTCTGCGCTTGGAGGCCCAACACGAGTCTACAAGAATAAGTTGTGTAGTAGACATCAAGCTCTTTTCTGGCGCCGTTGCCGGGGAGGTGAGTGCTTGAAGGTATATCTTTAGATCTTGCAATTGAATCTTTTAGTTTCTTGTTTTATCACTAGTTTGGTTTATAAAAGAAAACTAAAAAAAATGGAATTGAGGTTGCCTCATATTAGTCGTCTTTATCATGTCTTTCTTGAAAATGATGGAGCGTTAAATTGTGCTCAATTGATAGAAGAAGAATTCAATAAAATGTTTGGCATAAAATCTTTGAATGATGAGCATGATTGCAATGTTGTTAGTATGAATTCTATGAATATCCAAAATACTAATGATGATTGAACTAGTCATGACAAAAATGTTTCTTATAAGCATGTCAATTTTTGTGGAGTGCATAAAGTTTGTGAAGACATGCCTTATAGGGATGATAGATTTTGTAAGAAGCATAAACATGACAGAACCAATTTTTTGCTCAAAGTGATAGATAAATTTGCTAGAAAATTATGCTCTCTTCATCCCATTACTTGTGAACTTTACAATAAAGTTGGTCACCTTAATTTTCAATGCATACTTTTTCATGATCGAATCATGGCTAAATATTGTAATAACTTGACCGCCCTTGAACTATATAATGAGCTTTATCTATTTTTGGGGTGTGAGGAATTGACACATAAAAATAGTTGGTTTGAAGTATTCATTCTCACAGACAACATTGAAACTAATCTAGAGGAAATCTATATGTTTTGTGTCGTGAATTGCAATGAGAATGCTTATATTGCCAACTATAGAAAGATAGGAAAACCAATAGAATATAAAAGGAACACTAATGAAATGGTAAAGATTTCCACTTTCCCTCCTATTGTCTCTCATGATGAAATAGGTGACGTGGAGGAGCTTCCTATTCAACCAATCTCATCAATAAGAAGCTCAAAAAAATTGATTAAACCCACACATGATGTGGTGAAGAAGAAGAAAAGAAGAAAAAGTAGAGGTAAAAAGGTATCTCTCCCAAATAATGTTGCTCCTATTATTGTTGTGCCTCATGAGAATGAATCAAAAACAATTGTGGAAGATGATACACTTGATGATGATATTGCTTCTTTGTCTTATGGCACAATGTCCGAAGGAACTATTGAGGATGATTTTGTTATGCCTATTACTCATTATGATGATTATGATTGGGAAAATAATGATACTTCTTATAATCTTGAAAATCTTTTTGGCACCAACTTAGAATATTGTGATGATAATAATTGTTATACTATTGGTGCTATTCATACTATTAATGATGAGAGTGATTATGCTTTTGATATGCCAAGCTTGGGGATGCTATGATTGATGAGAATGACATGTTTGAGAATTTATTTTCTGCAATTAATGTTTGTCCCAAGCTTGGGGATGCTATGCTTAAAGAAAATGATCTTTTTATTCCCCCTACTTTTGGTGAGCAAATTTATTATGATGATGACATGCCTCCTATCTATGATGATTATTGTGATGATACTTATGTCATAAAAAGTAGTGATGATTATATTTATAAAACTTGTCATAATTATGATTACCCTTTTTCTGAACATTACTCATTTAATTTGGAAACAATTTATAGTATTCGAGTTTCATATGATACTCCCACTCCTATTAATGAGAAGAAATGTGCTTATGTGGAGAGTAATAAAAATTATATGCTTGTGAATCATGAAAAGAATACTTTATGTGATAGCTATATTGATGAATCCATTCATGATGCTACTGAAAATTATTATGAGAGAGGAACATATGATTCATGACGCTCCCGTTATGCTTCAATTCTTTACTTCTATGTGAGCATCATTGAAATCATCATGCCTAGCTAAAAGGCATTAAAGAAAAGCGCTTGTTGGGAAACAACCCAATACTTATACCTACTGTTTTTGAGTGTCCACATGATTAATATACTGTAGTAATCATATTTTATATGTTTTCTTTCAATAATGTGCCAAGTAAAACCTTTGGGATAGTGTGGATGCTTGTTGATTTGATTCTGTGCAAAAACAGAAACTTTTGCATCCAGTGCTGGAATTTCTATTCTGTACTGGAGCGTGAGAAAATTCTGAAATTTTTACACAGTATTGGGTTACAAATTTTTTACGTTTTCCTGATTTTTCATAATTTTTGGAGGAACAGAAGTATGGTTTTTAAATCGCTCACTACACACTGTTCTGTTTTTGACAGATTCTGTTTTCGATGCATAGTTTGCTTGTTTTAGTGTTTCCATAGCTTATATTATGATATATAAATGGAAGAAATGATAGAATACAGTAGGAATTATGTGAGAACAATTATGAATCTTTTCTTGACAGTACCTAAGTGGTTGATTTATTTTTATCATACTAACCTATCTCACAAGTTCCGTTAAGTTTTGTGTGATTGAAGTTTTCAAGTTTTGGGTGAGATATCGATATGAGGAGAATAAGGAGTGACAAGACCCTAAGCTTGGGGATTCCCAAGGCACCCCAAGGTAATATTCAAGGAATACCCAAGCAACTAAGCTTGGGGATGCCCCGGAAGGCATCCCCTCTTTCGTCTTCAACATTATCGGTAACCACACTTGGAGCTATATTTTTATTCATCACATAATATGATTTTTTCTTGGAGCATCATTTTCATCTTATGATATTTGCTTGATGCTATCAATAATAATGTTTTGTGTCTTTTAGTTCAATAAAATGCCAATTATATCCTTTACCATGCTTAGTTTGCAAGTTCATGTGTTGCTGTTTGAAAACAGAAAGTTTTCTGTTATGTGCAGAATATTCCTGAATAGTCAGAACATGATCAAAATCTGAAATTTTTACACAGTAAGCATGCATGAGTTATCTGTCACGTGATAATTTTTTAGAATTTTTGGAGTTAGGAAAGTATGAATTCTTATTCACTCTTTACAGACTGTTCTGTTTTGGCAGATTGCTGTTATAGTTGCATTGTTTGCATATGTTTGCTGTTTAATGTTTCTATTTTTGGATATGAGTATTTAATATGCAGAGGCATTTAGTATGCAATGTTTAATTATATTTTTTGTGATTTGCTACAGTAGTGAATGTTGAGGTATTGAGTTGATTTATACTAAGTTATCTCACGAGTTTTTGTTGAGTTTTGTGTGGATGAAGTTTTTAAGATTTAGGAGAAGCCATGATATGAGAGGAATTAAGGAGACACAAGAGGTCAAGCTTGGGGATGCCCAAGGCATCCCAAATTAATATTTCAAAAAGTCTCAAGCATCTAAGCTTGGGGATGCCCCGGTAGGCATCCCACCTTTCTTCATCAACAATTATCGGTCAGTTTTGGTTGAGCCTAAGTTTTTGCTTCATCACATGATATGTGCTATTCTTGAAATGTCATTTTATTTTGTTTTCTTTGCTGTTTGACTAAAATTATCAAGATCTGAAATTTTAAATGAGAGAGAGTCCCCACATAGCTACCTATTTACTTAACTACTCATTTGGTCTTCACTTATATCTTTTTGGAGTAGTTTGTCATTTACTCTTGTTCTTCACTTATATCCTATGAGTAAATTGTTGAAATGAATTGAATATCATAAAGTTGAAATTTATATGCTTCATATGCTTGTCCCATGGGGAGTAGTGACTTCACATACAAGAAGTATAAGTGGTAAAATTTATTGAAAGTTAACAAACATAGCATTGGTCACTTGAACAATTCATGAAAGAATTTTGAAGGAAGAGAAATTTCACATACAAATATACTATCTTGGACATCTTGTATGATTGTGCGCCCCCATTAATTATTTTCAAGGTTGATCAGGTAGTTGACGTTGGACAAGGAAGACAACGTAATGAGTTATGTTTGTTTATATTCACATAGAAGTTATATTGTCATGGATCCTCTAACACGTGGTGCTTGCTTATGATCTTTTGCTAGCCAAAAAATCGTACTAAGTAGAGATACTACTTGTGCATCCAAAAACCCTTAAACCCAGTTTCTTGCCATGAGAGTCCACTATATCTACCTATGGATTGAATAAGATCCTTCAAGTAAGTTGTCATCGGTGCAAAAAGCAATAAAAATTGCTCCTAAAATATTTATAATATTTTATTGCAAGGGAAATAAGCGTTGTACGAACTTGTGATGGTAAAGAAATAAAAGCGACGGACTGCATAATAAAGTTTGATATCACAAGGGGCAATATAACGTGACGTTCCTTTGCATTAAGGGCTTGTGCATCCAACAACAAAAAGCGCATGACAACCTCTGCTTCCCTCTGAGAAGGGCCTATCTTTTACTTTTTTGTATTTACTTTTTTGTATTTACTTTTATGCAAGAGTCATTAATGTTCATCCCTATTCCGCTCTATTTATTCTTTAGTTGGCAAGCATTATGTGGTAGGGAAAGATCCAGGCACATATATCCATTTGAATATAGATGATCATGAGTTTGTTCTAAAAATATGCTTTGAGTGTCAGCAATCATGGAAGACTAAATGATAGTTGAGTATGTGGAATTTTCTAGATCAAAGCTCTTACATAGACCCTTCATGAAAATAAGATGAATTGCAATTGTTTGATGACTGAGAACATAGTTTGTTAGTTTTCAAGAAAGTTTATGGCCTATACTTTAAACATGTGAATAGATTGCTACTTGATCATGAGAAGTTTTATGAGATGAGCTACTGATTATGATATATATTGATGCTAGAAAAAGTGATTGAAATTATCATTGATCAAACTTATGCACTATGCTAGCATTCACACTTCATAAATTATTTCTTTTATCATTTACCTACTCGAGGACGAGCAGGAATTAAGCTTGGGGATGCTGATACGTCTCCAACGTATCTATAATTTATGAAGTATTCATGCCATGTTTATTATAGTTTTGTATGATTTTGGTGCATTTTTATATGGCTTTTATATGATTTTCATGGACTAACATATTGACCTAGTGCCCAGTGCCAGTTGCTTTTTTCTGCTTGTTTGTGGTTTTCCAGAAAATCTATATCAAATGAAGTCCAAATGCAGCGAAACTTTTTGACGATTTTTTCTCGAACATAAGAGACACTAGAAGCTTCGGGAGGTGGCCAGAAGACCCACATGGGCCCCACGAGCCACCAGGGCGCGCCACCCCCAGGCGTGCCCTGGTGCCTCATGGGCCCCCTGTGGCACCTCTTCGCGTGATTCCAACGCCAAAAAATCATATATATTCATAAACCATCGGAAGTTAACCTAGATGAGCTTTTACGCCGCCGCAAGCCTCTGTACCTCCATGATCTCATCTAGAGCCCTTTCCGGCACCATGCCGGAGGGGGGAAATCATCACCGGAGGTCATCTTCATCATCCCGGCGGTCTCCATGACGAGGAAGGAGTAGTTCACCCTCGAAGTTGAGGGTTTGTACCAGTAGCTATGTGTTTTATCTCTCTCTCTCGCGTTCTTGATTTGGCACGATCTTGATGTATCGCGAGCTTTGTTAATATAGTTGGATCATATGGTGTTTCTTCCCTCTCTATCTTTGTTGTGATGAATCGAATCTTTTCCCTTTAAGGTTTTGTTATTGTCGGATTGAATATTTCAGATTTGAGAACACTTGATATATGTCTTGCATATGAATACCCGTGGTGACAATGGGGTATTATATTGATTCACTTGATGTATGTTTTGGCACTCAACTCGCGGATTTCCGAGGTGACATTGGGGTAATCTATGCATAGGGGTTGATGCACGTTTTCATTATCTTTTCTCCGATAGAAACTGTGGGGTGCTCCTTGGAGTTCTTTGTGTGGATTGAATATTATAATTATGAAGCTGTTTGATGCATATCGTATAATCAACTCACGGATACTTGTGGTGACATTGGAGTATCTAGATGACATTAGAGTTGGTTGATGTGTATCATATGGTGTTATTTTAGTACGAACTCTAGGGCTGTTTGTGACAATTATAGGAATGGCTCAATAGATCGATCGGAAAGGATAACTTTGAGGTGGTTTCGTACCCTACAAACAATTTCTATCTTATGTTCTCCGCTAATAGGAACTTGGGAGTGATTCTTTATTTCACGTTGAGGGATGGTTATATGATCCAATTATATTAGCATTGTTGAGAGATTGCACTAGCGAAAGTATGAACCCTAGGCCTTGTTTTTAAGCATTGCAATACCGTTTGTGCTCACTTTTGTTACTTGCTACCTTGCTGTTTTTATATTTTCAGATTACAAAACCCTATATCTACTATCCATACTACACTTTTATCACCATCTCTTCGCCGAACTAGTGCACCTATACAATTTACCATTGTATTGGGTGTGTTGGGGACACAAGAGATTTCTTGTATTTGGTTGCAGGGTTGTTTGAGAGATACCATCTTCAACCTACGCCTCCCACGGATTGATAAACCTTAGGTCATCGACTTGAGGGAAAATTGCTACTGTCCTACAAAACTCTGTGCTTGGAGGCCCCACACGAGTCTACAAGAATAAGTTGTGTAGTAGACATCACCAGCCATGAACTTGGTGCCCCTGGTATAAGTGCAAGAGCCATAAAGATCAGTCAAAGAAGATAATGTGTGAACACCTACAAAAGTATGGGTTTAAGCCATACTATACCTGGTGGCCCTTACATGGTGAGTCCGAACGTACCAGAGAGGAGGTGGTGCTTCAGAGCACCGATGACTATGGTACCGGGGTCGCAGACATGGTAGATAACTACAAAGCTGCACGTGTAGAGGAAGAACCAGAGGAATCTGCGAATGCCAATTATGAAATGTTGGATTCGGCATGACAACTGATGGTGTCCTGGACTAAGGGGTACTTACCAATCATCTCCTGGCCAGGAGGGCCAGGCCAAGGACCCCCGTGACATTCATAAAGTTTATACTAACAACATTGCAATCATGCTTTTCATTCAATAAATGTGTCTCAATAGCATTTTCTTTTATCACTTCTCATTATTAGCTAGTGGTTTACAATAAGCAGCAAGTTTGAAAAGATTAACAAGTGGATGAGGATCCATATGTCTTTATTTTTATTTTATTGAGTCAACATGATTATTGCAAGCAAATAAGGTGTGTGTGCAGGTACCTTCGGTTGTTTGATGAAGTCTCCCCGATAACGGCGCCAGAAATTCTTTTTGCTAATTGTGAGCTGTGTTGGTATTTTCCCCGAAAAGGAAGGGAGAAGCAATGTAGTAGCGGATAGTATTTCCCTCAGTAGAGAACCAATGTTATTGAACCAATAGGAGATTCACACAGACAAAGGTCAACAGTACCTACACACCAAAAAAAATACTTGCACCCAACGCGGGCAAGAGGGTTGTCAATCCCCTCGTACTCGTTAATTGCAAGGATTAATTCTGATAATGATAGATGTATAAATTGCAAAAGGAAATAAAAGTAAATAAATAGCTGCAAGCTTTTTAGGGTTTTAGTAAATATGGTGAATGGACCCGGGGGCCATAGTTTTCACTAGAGGCATCTCTCTCAAGAACATAGCATACGGTGGGTAGATAAATTACTGTTGGGCAATTGATAGAAAAGTGCATAGTTATGCTGTTATTCATGGCATGATCAGTACATAGGCATTACGTCCGTGACAAGTAGACCGTTAAACTTACTGACGCCTACTACTATTACTCCACCCCTCGACTGCTATCCAGCATGCATCTCAAGGTATTAAGTTCATGACAAACAGAGTAATGCTTGAAGTATGATGACATAATCTAGACAGAATAAGACCAACCAATATGACCAAACCCCGTCGTTTTACCCTTAGTAGCAACAATACAAATACGTGCCTCGCAACTCCTCCTGTCACAGAGTGAGGACACCGCAAGATTGAACCTACCACTATGCACCACTTCCACTGAAGATCTAATCATCAACTTGGCCAAAGAAAACTCATAGATCGGAAAGCATTACATAGCTATAACAATCACACATAATAAAGTTCAAAATATAACTGAATTACTTTCAATGAACAATCTGATAATAAACCCACAATTCATCGGATCCCAACAAACACACCGCATAAGAAGATTACATGGAATAGAACTCCAAAGAGAACGTTGTATTGAAGATCAAAGAGAGAGAGAAAGCCATGTAGCTAATCACTATGGACCCGTAGGTCCTGTAGGAACTAGTCACGCATCATCGAAAGGGCAGCAACGTTGATGTAGAAGCCCTCCGTGATCGATTCCCCCTCCGGCAGAGTACCGACGGAGGCCTCCAGATGGGATCGCGGAAGAACAGAGGCTTGCGGCAGTGGAAGAATTGTTTCAGGTCTCGCTCTGGGGATTTTGCAATATTTGGGAATTTATAGCACTGGAATTAGGTCAGACAAAGCCACGAGGGGCCCACAAGACATCAGGGCGTGCCCTATTGTCTTGTCATCTCCTCGTCTAGCTTCTGGTACTCCCCAAAGCTTCTAGGGTCCCTCCTGGCCCAGAAAAAATCATCAAAAAGTTTCGTAGCATTTGGACTCCGTTTGGTAGGGATTTTCTGTAAAACCAAAAACAAGTAGAAAACAGCAACTGGCACTTGGCACTGGGTTAATAGGTTAGTTCCCAAAAATGATATAAAATTGCATATAAAGTATATAAGATTTATAATATAATAGCATGAAACAATTAAAAATTATAGATACGCTGGAGACATATCACAGACATGGTAGATAACTACAAAGTTGCACGTGTAGAGGAAGAACCGGAGGAATCTGCAAAGGCCAATTATGAAATGTTGGATTCGGCACTACAACTGATGGTGTCTTGGACTAGGGGGTACTTACCACATCATCTCTAGGCCAGGAGGGCCGTGTCGAGGACCCCCATGATGGTTTACTGGTGGGTCACGTTCGCCAAGCCCACGGCGCCAAGATGGGATGTTTCCAAAAACTTGGCGCCAAGTGCAAGATTAAGAAGTCGTCTACACCACGATTACCTTAAACGTAACCAACCTATGTCTAAAGCCTAGACCCTCCCAGTATCTATATAAACCAAGGGGGAGGGCTCGTAGATGACACACAACGATCTCGCGGTAGAGCAACCTGTAATCTGTACTCCCTCGAAATCAATACAATCTAAGCAGGACATAGGGTATTATCTCTTTGATGACAGAGCCTGAACCTGGGTAAATCCCTGTCTTCTGTTACAATTGCACCAAGGCTACCTGTTCGGGACCCCTACCCGAGAGCTGCTGGATTTGACTCCATCATTGGTGGCCCCTACAGGTCCCTCTGCGTAGTCGCAGTGGTGCAATGGCACTTGTGGCGCCCCGCCTGAATACCATTGTAGCCACCCGGTTGCCGCACACGCTAGCCCAGGAAATCACACTGGTGCGCGCCTTTACAACATGTATCATGAACACAGGCACATATATAAATGGATTTATAAGCCATAAATGGCTTGAATAAATACAAAGGGTACTTTACAAGGATGGGTGTAGCGGGAAATACTATCTAAGGCAGCATGGACTTGGAGCGGCTCCAATCCACAGGGATCTGATTGGGTTACTCTTCTAGCCCACAAACACTCTGGCTTCTTGCTAGTGGACGACGGTTCCGTAGCTGCACCTGGCCAGGTTAAAGGCCGCTGAGTACTTTTGAATGTACTCGCAAGCAAACCATATAACATATACACCAAGCAAAGCAAGCCATGGCATTCAAGCATGCATCAATTATTAGAGCAATATTATATATCATGGCATGTATAACTACCAAGCAATATTAATCATTATGCAATGGCAGGATGATCTAGCAAGATAACTACCAAAGTAACTACAGTATGACGAAGGTAAAGCATATCAGGTAAATAATACATACTCCGAATATTCTCATGATCCGATCCAAATCCGATCCAAATCCAATCCAACTCTTGCGGTCATCCGGCCATTTATCTCGTAGCCATCGCATGGCTAACATCTCATATTCCTGACATCAACCAATGTCCATGCATCTATGCTATAAATCTCGGAAATCTTACCTTTCTCTAGTTCATTCTTAGCAGTAACATTATACGGTTTTATCCCTCCAGACAGGACATAGACCAAATAGTGTGACCTAGTACAAACTATGTCCCATGACCGAGCACGCGACTATTCGAATAGATTTACACTCTATAGAGGTCACTCACTTTACCCACACTATGGAGCTCCTGGCCTCGTACATCTGTACATGTTCCCATTCAGGTGAACCGGTGCTGCTCCAACAAAACTCGTCTACCGCTTGACACTAATACCGTATCACCGACATCTTCTCAGGGCATGTCCTGGGTGGCCCCTTGCGTCGCTTCTCGACACGCGCCACCTCGTGGCTAAAAACTATCCTCGTCGGGACCTGAGCTCAATAACCAAACTGGGCTGACAAGGTTATCGCTGCCTACTGGCCCATGGCAGCACATACGCATAACCTTCCCTCTTTGATGATACCGATAATAGTGCATACAGTAGCCCAAGTCAGGGCCACCCCATAAAGGCAAATGTGGCTGCACTGGTGAGTTTGGATCAGTGGCACTATGACTTGATCTAGCCGATGGAGGAGGTTGTTGTCATTATTAAGTCACCTTCTTTATCATTGCAATAACAACAATAATGCATGATGAAAACATAACAACCTATCTCCATGTTGTGTCACATACGAGTCACTAGTGTGATAATGTGATGAACATTAGCAAGTAATGTAAACATTAAGCATGAGTCTAATTATTCATTTACTTCTAGCATAAACATATTAATTAATTCAAACATATAAGAATAACACAGAAGCAATGCTTTAGGGCATATATCAGATGGTCGGCTTGCCTGGGGGTCGATGGATTCATCAGGAAGGAGTACGACCATCTCGTGGAAAGATTCGCCGGAAAAGGTTCTCTCTCGAAGGGTCTCGATTGGCTTTATAAAGGAAAATGCAATTTTCCTTATTTAATTATGGGCTGTATTTTCATGAGAGATCCATATTGGCACAAGGAATATCTCCACAAGTTTTCATGAACTTTTGAGATGTAGAGATATTTATCTGGATTTAATTCCTTTAAATGGCAGAAAAATGAATTAATTTTAAATGAGAAATATTGCAAATGACTTGGCAATATTTTTGCATATCTAGGGTTTATAGATGTAAGAGAGTCTCTGGGAAAAGTTTGGGAGGCTACAGATCAAAGGAAATTAGGGTTCCTTTGTAACTGCAGGAATTAGGGTTTCCACTCCGATAATTCGGAAAGTAGGGTTTTGGCGGCAAAACCCTGAGAATATATTCTTGTTGGCAAGGTTAGATTCGGAAGAGTCTCTGGTTTGATAGGAAAGGCAAGGCTATATAACCATCTTCATATACCCAAGAGTGAGAAAAAAATCCAGTAACACCGAAAGAAAAAGACGGGAGTCCAATCTCGTGAAGGAAAAATCGAGAAGCGAAAATTAGGGTGTCACAAACCTACCCCCCTTAAAAGAATCTCGTCCTCGAGATTACCGGGCTTACCTCCCGGTGAAGGGGGGCATACCTGTGTGCGACTTGGATCCATCAGCTGTCTCTTGTCTTCATCGGTTCACTGGCCTTTTAACTATCTCGTGTGATGCCTCAGGTGTTGCCTTCTCGAATGGCTGCATTGAATCCTACTCTTTCCTATCAAGAAAACCTTTTGTCCAGGTAGTTTATTGCCTGGGATCGGCGGGTAGCGAGTAGCATCGACAGATAGCTCGGTTTCCAAGGCCTGGAGCTAGTTGCTTCGGACTTTATTGCGATACTTTGTATCCTGACTGCCATGGGCAAGGCCTTGCCTTTAGTGCATGCATATACCCCTTACTACCTAAAGTAATTGGGGATAGTTGTCCTTTTGTCTCACTCACCAAGATTCCTTGGTCCGGCTGTGAGTTCTGTATGGTGCATCTGTCATGTTTATGCTTTCAGCCTTTGTACTCATGTGCTGTGGTTCCCTTGCTTGGGTAGCAAACGTTACCGTCTTTCAACGGTGTTTCCTGAACTTTCCTATACTGTGGCACTGCGTACCTTTGTCTGGCATCCTTGATCTGATGCATTACTTCCTCGAATATACTGACTTGGTAGATCCATAGGGAAGCAACTGGTTTCCATGGTGTAATCAGGAAAAGTCACACCATGCTTGCACTTTCTTAAGATATTTGTCCCAGATGGCAAGGAAATACCATATCCTTGCTGTAGACTTCTAGCTGATTTGTTTTCATCCCAAGATGTGTATACCTTCTGACCGGTTTCTGGGTGAGCTGAATGAAGTGTGATGCGGTCTGTCAAATATCATGGGACAAACAAGTGTGGGATCAAACCAATGTTGATCTTTCCGGGGAACTCTTTGTTTGTCATATCATATCGACAGTCTTATGCTTTTGTTACTGAGATGACCAATTCATCAGTCTTTCACGTTGAACCTTATCCCTTTTGCCAAGTATTAGGAATGGATCATGTCCATTTTGGCAGACATATTTGTTGCAAATCTCCTCTAGGAGCTAAGAAAATTTTCTTCTGACACTGGATCCTGAGGGGTTGAAAGGATCCTGCAAACTCATGGCGTTTAGCTCCCATGGATTGGCGATGCAGACGTGCATACGCTATTGGCTGCTCCTTCCAAATTTCTGTGCTGGCACGGGATGTACCCTATTTCCTTGTGAATCTAGAGTGTGATATTTTGTCGATTACTGAGGTGGTTTTGCCATATGTATCTTCTGCAGTCCTTGCTATGACCATTGAGCTGAACATAGTATGGCTATCATTCGGTGTATCTTTCGGAGCATAGCCTCTTATCTTGGTTGATAGTCCATATTCATGATGAGTGCGGCAGGCTCACTTGTAACCGCAAGTAGTGCATTGTTGTGGCCGCATATGCAAGAATCTGACAAGGGTTCGTAATATCACCTTCTCTGTGAAGCTTTATTTTATTGACCGTTGCAGAGGTTGTTTATCCGAAGCTTCTTTGTTCTTGAGGGTTCCTTTTTATGGACCTATCATGATCTACCAGCACGGCTCCTTGGTCTTATCCCAGCTTGTCGAGCTGATACTCACAACCTTCTCTTGCATATCTCGTAGGGGTTGCGGCGTTCGTATCCTTCTTGGAACTATGGGGCCAACGTTTCGCTGAACACAGTCATTCCCATGTACGAGTGGCTCGCATGAATTGATGAAATGGCTACATGCTCACAACATATGCAGGGGTAGGGTAAATCCTTTCATAATCAACTGAGCTCTGAGGCAGACGTGTGTTCTTCCTTGGTACAGTCCATACACATGACAAAGATTGAGGTAGGATCATCTTCGAGGCGTACCTTCAAATATTTTGAAGCCCGTTTTGGAATAGACCTTCATCAATAACCGCGGTCTGTATGATGGCGTGTTGAAGAAGAACATGTTCCTTCCATTGGCTGCCATCCAACTGACTGTCAAACTCTCAAGTTAGAATATCGCACTGGCTGTAACTTCCCATATACTGATGTAGTGTTCCGGGACTGTGGATTTGTTAGTCATAATATCCCTCTATTTCTCTTGGAACAATCTGAACATGCGAATATGTCCCTTGTCTTGCTCGATGCATATGAGGATCTCATTAATCCGGGCAGCCGCGAACTTATCCATATTTTTCGCAAACCTTGTTCACCGTGCCCAGAAATTTTTGTATGTGCATCAGTGAATTCCAACATATGCTTTGATAATATTCCAAAGTTTTGACATTGCTCTTGGCTCATTCTCGCAATCTGCCTTCTGTGGGTAATAAACAGTTCTTGAGTCCATTGAGAAAAGACTCAAGGTTCACCCAACTGACTGAAATAATCCTTGTGTCGAGGACGGAATAATTTGTCCCTGCTGGTGTCCAGTCCTGATAGCTCATCTGACTGTTCCTTAGGTGTCATTCGTTCCAAGGCAAACTCCCTCAGGTATATTCCGGTCTTGTCTGTTGCACGCAGATTCTGCTTCTGACCCATTCTTCATTTGGCGGATCTAGTGTTGATGTTCTGAATATCGGGCGGTTGACTTGAACTAACTGAATTTGGACTATTGGGTATTATCCAACCTGCATGCTGGTCTTCTTAACAGCACTTGTGAATGGATCCAGTCAGAGCAAAAGAACGGAATCGACAAAAGAAGCAAGAACCACGAAAAAGCAAAAATACCAAAAAGTAAATAAAGCTCAAATTTTGTGGACTTTATACACGTGGCCGAAGATCCACTAGTATAACTAACCTAGCGCACTCGATGCACCTCTAAGGATGTAGAAGCAAAACCACACAATGCTCCTGGTAGCAACTGGTGTCAAGCTCCTACTACTTCCTTAGGGAGCATCAAACTCGACGCACGACCATACCAAAGTGGCTTAGTCAATGATCCTCGGGTAGTTCGGGAAAAGATGGAATTTATAGGCGTTTCCCAAAGTAAACTAGATTTAAGGAGAAAAATGCCGTGGTTAGCAAGCAAGGTGGGCATATCTGGTTTACCTAGGGGCTGAGGGCTCACGAGTCATTGCCTGGTGCAGACATTTCACACCGGAGGCAAAGGCCACGAAAGTTGGGGCCTGACATGGGGGAAACCTATGGGATTGCCTTATCATCAATAGTAGCCGTGCCGGTTTGGCAAGGATGGCTGAAATCCATCTGGGCTTTCTAATGAGCACAAGACAATGAAATCTGGCTAGGATAACATACAGTCAGCCTGGCGACTCTGATACCATCTGTTGTGGCGCCCCGTCTGAATACCACTGTAGCCAGACAGTCGCCGCACACGCCAGCCCAGGAAATCAAACTGGCGCGCGCCTTCACAACATGTATCATGAACACAGGCACATCTATAAATGGATTTATAATCCATAAATGGCTTGATTAAATACAAAGGGTACTTTACAGGGATGGGGAAAGCTGGAAATACTATCTAAGGCAGCATGGACTTGGAGCGGCTCCAATCCACAGGGATCTGAATGGGTTACTCTTCTAGCCCGCGAACGCTCCGGCTTCTTGCTAGTGGACGACGGATCCTTAGCTGAACCTTGCCATGTTAAAGGCCGCTGAGTACTTTTGAATGTACTCGCAAGCAAACCATATAACATATACACCAAGCAAAGCAATCCATGGCACTCAAGCATGCATCAATTATTAGGGTAATATTATCTATCATGGTATGGTATAACTACCTAGCAATATTAATCATTATGCCATAGCAGGATGAACTAGCAAGATAACTACCAAAGTAACTACAGTATGACGAAGGTAAAGCATATCAAGTAAATAATACATACTCCGAATATTCTCATGATCCGATCCATATCCAATCCAACTCTTGCGGTCATCCAGCCATTTATCTCATAGCCATCGCATGGCTAACATCTCATATTCCTGACATCAACCGATGTCCATGCATCTATGCTGTAAATCTGGCAAATCTTACCTTTCTCTGGTTCATTATTAGCTGTAACATTATACGGTTTTATCCCTCCAGACTCGACATAGACCAAATAGTGTGACCAAGTACGATTGTGTCCCATGACCAAGGACGAGGCTATTCGAATAGATGT
Source organism: Elymus sibiricus (assembly GCA_039707655.1). Classification (NCBI taxonomy): domain Eukaryota; kingdom Viridiplantae; phylum Streptophyta; class Magnoliopsida; order Poales; family Poaceae; genus Elymus; species Elymus sibiricus. The sequence goes on from CM077666.1 coordinate 22,896,915, forward strand.
ACACTCTGCAGAGGTTGCACACTTTACCCACACTATAGATCTCCTGGCCTCGTACATCAGAACATGATCCCATTAGGGTGGATCGGTGCTGCTCAAACAAAACTCATCTACCGCATGACACTAATACCGTATCACCGACATCCTCTCAGGGCATGTCCTGGGTGGCCCCTTGCGTCGCTTTTCGACTTGGACCATCTCGTGGCTAAAAACTGTCCCTGTCAGGACCTGAGCTCTATAAACAAACTGGGCTCACAAGGTTATCGCCGCCTACCGGGCCAGGGCATCACACACGCATAACTTTCCCTCTTTGGTGATACCAATAAGAGTGCATCTGGTAGCCCAAGTCAGGGCCTCCCCATAAAGGCAAATGTGACTGCACTGGTGAGTTCGGTTCAGTGGCACTATGACTCGATCTAGCCGATGGAGGAGGTTGTTGTCATTATTAAGTCACCTTCTTTATCATTGCAATAACAACAATAATGCATGATGAAAACATAACAACCTATCTCCATATTGTGTCACATACGAGTCACTAGTGCGATAATGTGATAAACATTAGCAAGTAATGTACACAGTAAGCAGGAGTCTGTTTATTCATTTACTTCTAGCATAAACATATTAATTAATTCAAACATACAAGAATAACATAGAAGAAATGCTTTAGGGCATATATCAGATGGTCGGCTTGCCTGGGGGTCGATGGATTCATCGGGAAGGAGTGCGATCATCTCGCGGAAAGATTCGCTGGAAGAGGTTCTCTCTCGAAGGGTCTGAATATAGGGCATGGGCAAAATGGACATTTTCAGAATGTGGCAACATCATGAAAATGATACCATCGGAACGGGCTTGACGTATAAAGAAAGTGGGCTTTGGAATCACCTGATTCGGAGTTGTGAGTTAAAAGATATGGGTAGTTGATGTGGAAGGACCTGTATGTAAATAAAGTTTTTACCTACGGGTCCTTGGCTGGAAATCTGGTGGCGCCTTTGCTGGGAATGCGCTTTCCAGAGTGGAAAGCGTATTTTGGACTGGGTCGTTTTCCAGAGAAGAAAACGTACTCCACTGCAATACGTTTCCCGAGAGGGAAAGCGTATTTCTGAGTGTGCGCGACCTCATAAACGGCGGGCCCGCGGGTGGAGTCACTGACGAGCGGGGCTCGCGCTCCTTCTCTCTCCTCCTTCCTTCTCTTCTTCTTTCTCCCGACCGGGGCAACAGAGGGTGGCCGGTCGCCGGCGTTGCCGCCGCTTCGGTGGGCGAGGGCTCCGGCCGAGGGTGGGGATGGAAGCATCGCTCCGAGGCGAGCCCGTAGGTACCCGCGGCGGAGGCGGGGGTGGTCTGTGGCGGCCGGTGTCTATGGGTGTAGCTCAGGATCGATAGGGCTGGCCGCCGACGAGGGAACTGAGGCGTGCCGGGGCCTCTGGATGGTGGGGGGGGTCTATGGTGGTGGCTAGGTGGAGCAGGGAGGGCTAGGTTGGCGCGGATTTTGCCTAGGCCGAGTGGTGGCCATGGTGATGGTGGAGACAAATTGGGGCGATGGGAGGCGAGAGCTTCGGCTGCGAGTGAACTAGGGAAGGAGAGGAGGTGGTTGTCTGTGCTGGGAATGCTCGGGGATGCTCCAGGCGTGGCTATTTATAGCCGGCCGAGGCGAGCAGATGAGGATGGCCGCCGTGGTGTCCTCATCAATGCCCTGGAACTCAGGCATGAGTTGGCTTGGCCGCACTCAGTGCCGAGCTGACGTGGAGCAGGGAGATGCGACGGCTCGAGGAGGAAGAACCCAACAGAGGTGGGGATGATGGCGGTTCACGGGCTCACAGTGCCGTGGAGGAGCTCGCCGTGGCGCGTCGAGGGAGAAGAAGGAGGGGGAAGGGGCTAGTGAGGCGGCGCGTGGATGCCGCGGAGCTGTTGAACATGGCCGGACGAGCCAGAGCTGTCCAGAGGTTACCGCACGGAGCAGGCCAAGCGCAGAGCGCCACTGGTGGCATGCCATCCATGCGGTCACCGCGTGCACTGGCACACGGAGGGCATGTAGGCCTACCGAGCCTTGATTGGGGTGCCGGCCTAAGGTCAGGTGGCCCAGATAGGTCACTAGTTTGGACCAGATGGGCCTAGGTTGATCAGTCTTGTCCAAAACAACTTCTGGATGGAATTTTGGGGGATTACTTAGGTGAAATGGTTTGGTAAATGGGACTGAGATGTTGCCATATTGAAATGTGGTAGGAAGGTGTAGGTTATGAAAAAATTGGAAGTCATTTGGACCTTGTTTGCATGCACTTCCTGCACAATGCACAATTTGGTCCATAAGCTAGATTTTGATGCTGTGTTCAATTGGCTTGATGGAATGAGCTAAATTTTATGTAGGGTGATGATTTGGAAGTATGCAGGCACTGGTAAAATTTCATACCATTTGGATGGTCCTACATGGTACATCCTTCATAATGCTCCCATCTAAACAGAAACTTCTGAGAATTATTGGAAAATAATGGCTTGAGAAAATGATGTGAATTTTGGCATGCTCACATGATATGGGGAGAGTGAGGTCCTGTATTAATTTCAAGAATTATGAAGCAATCTAAAATATAGTTGCTTTACAATCTCAAAATTGGTCCAGAAACAAGAATTGGATGATGTGCTCAAAATTTGAACTATGGAACTTGATAGAATGATGGAAATGGTGAAGGTTATGATCAGAGAAGCTCCACAAATTATTTGGGCAACAATGGAGCAACCAAAATGGTAGCTCCATTTAGAAAGTGGCTAAAATGGCATATTGGCTTTATAAAGGAAAATGCAATTTTCCTTATTTTATTATGGCCAATATTTTCATGAGAGCTCCATATGGGCACAAGGAATATCTCCACAAGTTTTCATGAACTTTAGAGATGTAGAGATATTTATCTGGATTTTATTCCTTTAAATGGCACAAAAAGGAATTAATTTGAAATGAGAAATATTGCAAATGACTTGGCAATGTTTTTGCATACCCAGGGTTTATAGATGTAAGAGAGTCTCTCGGAAAAGTTTGGGAGTCAACAGATCAAAGGAAATTAAGGTTCCTTTGTAACTGCAGGAATTAGGGTTTCCGCTCCGATAATTCGGAAAGTAGGGTTTTGCCGGCAAAACCCTGAGAATATATTCTTGGTGGCAAGGTTGGATTGGGAAGAGTCTCTGGTTTGATAGGAAAGGCAAGGCTATATAACCATCTTCATATACCCAAGAGTGAGAGAAAATCCAATAACACCCAAAGAAAAAGATGGGAGTCCAATCTCGCGAAGAAAAAATTGAGAAGCGAAAATCAGGGTGTCACAGCACTCGTGACCGGCGATTAGAGTAACACTGGCGCAACCTCGGCACCGGAACAAGCTCTCATCGATTCAACCAGCCGACTAGGCTGGATCGAAACTCCAACTCACCGTCGAGGTGTCAGACCCGACAAATTAGAGCACACCGCCGCTTCCTCGGACGAGATGTTGGAGCAGATTTGTAAAACCCCAATATTTTAACCCAAGTTTTTGCAAAATAAAATTTTGACAAAAATAATTTTGTCAATTTAATTAAACTTTTAACAATTCTAAAATCATTTTTCTAATTTCTTTTCTCAAACTTTTCCCTCTCCTTATAGAAATTTTTGGGAAAACAAAGATGACATAAATGATTTTTCTCTAATTCCTTTACTACTTGTCAAATATCAGCAGGAAATATTTTCATATTAAATTTGCCCCCAAAATAATTCTTTTAAGGATATTCTCACACCCTGAAACCCTTCTGTTAAACTGAAACTATTTCAAATAAATTTTATAAAAATGCCACAAAATTTTGGGAGACCCTCTTAGGCCTATAATTCACTTTTGTGCACAAACCCATCCTACTATTTTGAAAATTTTAAGCACAACTTCCATTTTTCAATTCTGCCCTATCTAGAGCATTGGACTACAACCTTGTTTTCCTTAGCTCTATAATTTCTCAATTTTTTCAATCTTGTAGTCCTTCCAATGAAACTCTTAAGTCTAGAAGATCAACTCCATTTGCATCCTAAAAGTTCATCAAATAATTCCCCAAAGTTTTGGTCCAGAACTGAAATTCACCAAAACTTGCACTTACAAGTTATTCACTTTGTCCATAAAACTCCAACATCATCTCTATCATGCAATGAAGCATCATCCTGGCAATTTTCATAGTCAACAAAATTATCTAGATAGCCCTAGCATTCTATCGAACGGCTTGTGGGCAAGACAGAATTTTGCAAACTTCAGAAATCCATGTGACACTTGGTTCTTTTGCAAAACAAACTCATCCAACAACCCTACCGGACAGATGACCCCCAAGTATAGGGGATCAATCATAGTCCTTTCGATAAGTAAGAGTGTCGAACCCAACGAGGAGCAGAAGGAAATGACAAGCGGTTTTCAGCAAGGTGTTTTCTGCAAGCACTGAAATTATCGGTAACAAGTAGTTTGATAGCAAGGTAATTTGTAACAAGTGACATATAGCAATAGTAACAAAGAGTGCAGCAAGTTGGCCCAATCCTTTTTATAGCAAAGGACAAGCCGTAATGATCCCTTATAATAAGCAACACATTCTCGAGGACACATGGGAATTTCATCTAGTCACTTTCATCATGTTTGTTTGATTCGCGTTCGCTACTTTGATAATTTGATATGTGGGTGGACCGGTGCTTGGGTGATGTTCTTACTTGAACAAACCTCCCACTTATGATTACCCCCTCTCGCAAGCATCCGCAACTACGAAATAAGAATTAAGATAACTCTAGCCATAGCATTAAACATTTGGATCCAAATCAGCCCCTTACAGAATAGCGCATAAACTAGGGTTTAAGCTTCTGTCACTCTAGCAACCCATCATCTAATTACTACTCCACAATGCATTCCCTTAGGACCAAAGATGGTGAAGTGTCATGTAGTTGACGTTCACACGACACCACTAAGAGAATCAACAACATACATATCATCAAAATATCGAACGAATACCAAATTCACATGATTACTTATGACAAGACTTCTCCCATGTCGTCAAGAACAAAAGTAACTACTCACAAATCATCAACATGCCCATGATCAGTAGGGTATTGAATAGCATAATAGATCTGAACATATAATCTTCCACCAAATAAACCAAACTAGCGTCAACTACAAGATGTAATCAAAACTACTAGCAACCCACAGGTCCAATCTGAGGTTTTGAGACAAAGATTGAATAAAAGAGATGAAATAGGGTTTGAGATGAGATGGTGCTTGTGAAGATGTTGATGAAGATTGGCCCTCCCACGATGAGAGGGTCGCTGGTGATGTCGATGGCGACGATTTCCCCCTCCCGGAGGGAAGTATCGCCGGCGGAATCTCTTCGCCGGAGAGCAAAAGTGCTCCTGCCCAAGTTCCTCCTCGAGACGGCGGCGCACCATCCCAAAAGTCTTCTCTCTAATTTTTTAGGTCAAATGCACTTATATACCAGAAAATGGGGGCCAGAAGTGGGCCAGGGGCCCCACGAGGTACCCGGGCGCGCCTGGGGGGGTGACGCGCCCTGGTGCCTTGTGGGCACCTGGGTGGCCCCCTCTGGTACTTTTTGCTTCCAATATTTTTTATATATTCCAAAATAAATCTCCAGAAAATTTCAGCTCATTTCACTACAGGAATCAGCTGATTTGCCGTCTGCCTTGGCAGACGGCAAAGGACCAGAAAGCGGACGGCAAAGGTCTTTGCCGTCTGCCGCAAACGGCAAATGCTTCCGGCACTGGATGCTACGGTAATGAGCTTCTTTACCGTCTGCATTCGTACATTGGACGGCAAAGACCTTTGCCGTCAGCTTTCCTGGCCAAGCAGACGGCAAAGAAAGTGGACGACAAAGAATAGACGTTAGCCACGTTAGGTGGCTAACGGGAGACTTTGCCGTCTGCCGGCGGACAGCAAACGTGCTCTCCCCTTTGCCGTCTGCTTCCTGACGTCAGCAGACCCGTGGCATAATATCACTCCTCCACGCTCTTTGCCGTCTGCCGCTCTTTTTCTTTGCCGTCTGCTTGGCCACTGTCCTTTGCCGTCTGCTTGGCCACTGGCCTTTGCCGTCTTCTTGACCACTGGCCTTTGCCGTCTGCCAGCGGACGGCATAATGACCAAATGGGTCAGACAGTACTCCCAGGTTGCACAGGTTGCTGCCACATGGCACCTTTGCCATCCGCTGGCCGACGGCAAAGACCATTGCCGTCCGCTGGTAGACGGCAAAGGGGCTGTATTGCCCCTTTTTATTCTGTTTTTTTGTTATATCCAAGCATTTTCACAGCAAATATATGATATATATATATATATATATATATATTTCACAGGGCAAACAGTATGTGCAAGTTTCACAGCAAGTATATGATATCCAACACATAAGAAACTATATCCCTGCCATATGGATATGATCATCCAACAGATATAACAAAACAAAATGTGCAAGTTTCACCATATTACAATAGTTTCATCCATAGGTAGCAAGTTTCACATTGTTCATGGATACCAAATCAAAACAAAAAGTAAACACAAGCACTCCATCAATGCAAGCTTCCATGAAGTGAATCAAATCTGCAAAATGGGAAATAAGAAAGTTAGAAGAAGAAGAATAGAAGAAGAAGAAGAAGAAGAATAAGAAGAAAAAGAAGAAGACTAGAAGAAGAAGAAGAAGAATAAGAAGAAGAAGAGTTTTTCTTCTCCTTATTTTTCTCCTCTTGTTTTTCTTCTTCTTATTGCTTGTTTGTGTCATTTTAGAGCTAACCTAGGTAATTATGCCATTTTTGACCTAACTAAGCTTATTGTGTCATTTTGGAGGAAAATAAGCTAAGTATATGACATTTATGAGGTTACCAAGGTTATTATGCCATTTTTGAAACGAATAAGCTAATTATGTCATAAATGGACTAAATAAGCTAATTATGTCATTTTAGAGGATAATTAGCTAAGTATGTCCTTTTTTGGGGAAAATAAGCTAAGAAGAAGAAGGAGAAGAAGAAGACTAGAAGAAGAAGAAGAAGACATACTTAGCTAATTATCCTCCAAAATGACATAATTGGATAATAAGCTAAGTATGTCTTCTTCTTCTTCTTCTTCTTTTAGTCTTCTTCTTCTAGTCTTCTTCTTCTTCTTCTTCTTTTTCTTCTTCTTCTTCTTGTTCTTCTTCTTCTTCTAGTCTTCTTCTTCTTCTTCTTCTTCTTCTTCTTCTTCTATTCCTTCTTTTTCTCCTCTTCCTTGTTTTTCTTCATCTTATTCCTTATTTGTGTCATTTTAGAGCTAACCTAGGTAAGTATGCCATTTTTGTGCTAATCTAGGAAAATAAGGTAAGTATAGGTCATTTTTGTGCTAACCTAGGTAATTATGCCATTTTTGAGCTAAATTAGGTAAGTATAGGTCATTTTAGAGCTAACTTAGGTAATTATGTCATTTTGGAGGATAATAAGCTAAGTATATGACATTTATGAGGTAACCAAGGTTATTATGCCATTTTTGCAACGAATAAGCTAATTATGTCATAAATGGACTAAATAAGCTAATTATGTCATTTTGGAGGATAATTAGCTAAGTATGTCTTTTTTGGGGAAAATAAGCTAAGAAGAAGAAGAAGAAGAAGAAGAAGACTTGAAGAAGAAGAAGAAGAAGAAGAAGACATACTTAGCTAATTATCCTCCAAAATGAAATAATTGGATAATTACCTAAGTATGTCTTCTTCTTCTTCTTCTTCTTCTTCTTCTTCTAGTCTTCTTCTTCTTCTTTTTCTTCTTCTTCTTCTTCTTCTAGTCTTCTTCTTCTTCTTCTTCTTCTTCTTCTATTCCTTCTTTTTCTCCTCTTCCTTGTTTTTCTTCATCTTATTCCTTATTTGTGTCATTTTAGAGCTAACCTAGGTAAGTATGCCATTTTTGTGCTAACCTAGGAAAATAAGGTAAGTATAGGTCATTTTTGTGCTAACCTAGGTAATTATGCCATTTTTGAGCTAAATTAGGTAAGTATAGGTCATTTTAGAGCTAACTTAGGTAATTATGTCATTTTGGAGGATAATAAGCTAAGTATATGACATTTATGAGGTAACCAAGGTTATTATGCCATTTTTGCAAGGAATAAGCTAATTATGTCATACATGGTCTAAATAATATAATTATGTCATTTTGGAGGATAATTAGCTATATAAGTATGTGTTTTTTGGGGAAAATAAGCTAAGTATGTGGCATAATAGAGAAAACTTACCGGAGGTCAAGCATCGGGGTTCGTCGGGTTGTGCGATGCGGCTTCGGAGTTATGCTGCACCAAAGGTCATTTGCAAAGTCTCGTTAGCATGATGACACTCAAATGTTAAGACTTGTAACTAATGACCATTCAAATGAAACTCACCGTTCCCGCTCTAGTAATGACCGACATCGGCGGAGGGGTCCGACCGGTCTTCCCGCACATAGACTGCACATTTGGTTTTGACGAGTCAGTCATATAGGTTAGTAATGAAATAAACATATTACGTGCATGATTTGGCTAATATGCATAAGAAACTTACCACGAGGAGCTCGTACATGGCCCGGTGAGACGCATCATTCCGTGCCCTCTCCTCCTCCAACAACCTAGCCGTCTTCTCCTCCGCCAGCCGTTCCCTCTCCGCCGCCAGCCGGTCCCTCTCCTCCAGATGCGCCTGGGTTGTCTCTCTCTCTTTATGAAGAGCAGCCTGCAACACCACTCCTCGTTAGCATTTTAATCATGGATGGGCACACACACAATGTAATGGAGGAAAGATATCTGAGTCTGTATAACTTACCTCGATGGCGAGATTGACTGGCCGTGGACGAGGCCTTATCTCAGGACAAGAGCTCGTTTGGCGCGCCTTGATCTCCGAGAGAGTGCGAGGACAACGTATAAGTCCATCTCCAATGGCTATCGAGCCATGGGGCCTCCCGCCACCAGATATCATCACCAGCTCTGGATCAAAGGGATGCTGGCTCGGGTTGAAGTCCTCCCCTTTCCTCGCCTTCCCCTCATCTCTGTACCTCATGAGCTTGTGGTGGAAGGAGATGTTGGTGAAGTTCTCTGGATTATCGAGGTCAGCCTCAGAGAATGCCTTGATCTTCTTGTACGAGGCAGTATGGGCCATGGCATAGAGGTCGTAAACCTCTGGCACCTCCATGTTATTGTGTCCCGCCTAAAAGAGAGGAACAAAGTATTAGTAAAGGGCTCAAGCTAGCATGAAGATTGAATTGCATGAATCATGAAGCAAACCACATACCCAGTTCCGCCCGAACTGAAATAAGTTGGCGCTGCCTTGATGGTGTGGCACACCAACCATTTGGGCACGCCGGTCCTTGGCATTGTCGTGGACGGCTCGCCAGCGGCATGTGCACCACTCATCCACCAACGCCTCCCAACAATCCATCTTATCCGCACATCATCTCGGGGGCACCTAAGTTAGTAAAGAGAAATTTGAGCGCTACGCCTACGAATCAAATCAAGGAAACTAAGTACAATGCCTTAAGAATAGGTAATTACCTTCATGTACTGATCCTTCTTCAGAAACTTAGCCCAGCACGATGGCTTGTCCTTCTTAATGCGTGTCGTCATGAATGACGTGCTCATCGGGTTCGGCGGCATCAACATGCGGAAGGCCGTTCCGTAATCGGTCAAGCATTGACAGGTCATCCGCAACAGTAACCTCTTCTTGTTCCAACTCTTCTTGTTCCAACTCTTCTTGTTCCAACTCTTCTTGTTCCGGCTCAGGGGTGTTGTCGGATTCACTGTCGCTGTCTACTTCCATGTTCTGGGGTGAAGTAGAGTGGTTCTTGAAACGTTTTTTGGAAAGACGTGTTTCTTGGAAGAATTCTCCATCATATGTGTCTGGGTTAATGTGAGGTTCATAATCCTATTCATTGGGGGGAGGTGGTCTAACACGCGGCGGCACTTCATAAACGACATCCCAACCCTTTAGAATTGCATTAGTCTGGCATGCCCACGGTAGATAGAAAACTTGGGTCGCCTGTTGAGCCGTAATATAGACATCGGGAACATCTAAATGGGTGCTTTGTTTGATTTCTACTAGCCCTATATGTTCATGAGTCCTTCTAGTCTCCTTCGGCTGGAACCAATAATATTTGAAGACTACGACGTTCGGTGGGTTTTCACCATAGAATAGAAGTTCATAAATTGCTTCAACTCTTCCGTAATACTCGGTACCTCCTTCGCCAATAGCAGAGACACCACAATTTGTAGATTTTCGGTCGGCCATAGATAGCTCTTTGCCAAAGGTATGAAAGCGATAGCCGTTGATGTCGTATTTCTCAAATGAACGGACCTTATAGTCAAAGCCATTAGCGGCTTGTCTCAATTCGGCGTCCATAGACTCTGAATTAGCCTACAAGTTTAATACGAAAGAATTGTTACATTAGCCGCAAATTAGACCAAGAAATGAAATGGTCTATTAATGCTAATTACCGTTTGTTTGAACCAAGAGATGAAACTGGGATAGCTGCCTCCATGCTTTGCCAGAAGGCCATACTCTTCGATGGAATCCTTTTGGATCACCGCTCCATCCGAGAATTTGGCGACGTATCGACTGTATCAAATATCCGGGATAAGAGCAGTTCAAAGGAATAATTAGAAGTTGCGAAACAATGTACCGACAACTTACTCGATGTACGGCCGCACTTCTGTTAGGTTGGTGAAGATATACAACGAAATGGTCCGCCATTCTTCGACATCCAACTCTATTGGTTTCGAAGCACCGGCTGGCGCGAGCTTCCCTTTGAATAGGCTGAGGTTGGATCCACCTTTTTTAGGGTCGCCAGCATTGTACCGAGGCTTCGTATTATGCAAATGACGATTTTTGGCTTCGTAGTGTGCTGTCACGAAGTTTACCGCCTCCTCAGTAATGAATGACTCGGCCATCGATGCTTCAATTCTACGTTTATTTTTACATTTTGCTCGAAGCGTCTTCTGCATCCTCTCAGTTGCATAGCACCAACAATTTTGCATGGCCCCCCCCAATCTTGCCTCGGTCGGGAGATGTAAAATCAAATGCTGCATTGGATTAAAGAAGCCCGGTGGAAAGATCTTCTCTAACTTGCAGAGCAACTCCGGCGCCAACTTTTCCATGTCATCTATCACCGCAGGCGATAATTCTTTCGCACAAAGAACACGGAAGAAATAGCTCAGCTCTGCCAGTACTAGCCATTCATCCTCAGGGATAAAGCCACGCAACATCACCGGCATTACCCGCTCAAGCCATATGTGCCAATCATGACTCTTGAGACCAAATATTTTCAATTTTTCAAGACTCGCTCCCCTCTTTAGATTTACTGCATACCCATCGGGGAACATCAACGGCATTTTCACCCACAAGATAATTTCCCTCATAGCTGGCCTTCCAAGATTGAACCAGGCCTTTGGCTTCGTCCAGTTATTCTTTCCTTTCGGTTGTCGCATGTTCTGTAACGGTCTATCACATAGAGTCTGCTGATCGACTCTAGCCTTAGGATTATCCTTTGACTTCCCCTCTATGCCGAACAATGTACCAAAAAGGGCCTCGCCGATATTCTTTTCAGTGTGCATCACGTCAATGTTGTGTGGAAGAAGGACGTCTTTGAAGTAAGGCAGATCCCACATGCATGTCTTGTGAGTCCAGGCGTGTTCCGAATTATACCCCTTGAAATACCCTGGACACTCTGGATCAGGCTCGATAGCGTTTTTGACAACTCTACCTTTGATGAAGTTCTTCTTGTCTTTTCTGAACTTATGGCGAGGATCCAGGAATGGTCTATGCAAGTCGAAGCAAGAATACTTGTGACCCGCCTCCAGCCAATGAAACTGAAGAGGTGCCTTGCATGTGGGGCACGGGAACCTTCCATGCACACACCAGCCAACGAATAGTGCATACGCCGGCAAGTCATGCATCGAGTACATGTACCAGACACGCATTATGAAGTTTTGTTTGCTAGCGGCGTCGTATGTCTTGAATCCATTATCCCAAGCTTCTTGTAATTCATCCTTAAGCGGCTGCATGTACACATTCATATTCTTCCCCGGATAGTTGGGCCCTGGAATTATCAATGTCAGGAAAATGTTCTTTCTTTGCATAATCTGTCCGGGGGGGGGGGGGAGATTGAGTGGAATGACAAATACAGGCCAACAACTGTATTGGGTTGCCGTCATACCAAACGGATTGAACCCATCCATGCCGATGCAGACTCGAGGATGCCTTGGATCTACCGCTTTATCCCCATGTAATTCATCGAACTTCTTCCACGCAAAAGCATCCGATGTGTGAACCATCATCTGATTCCCATCTGCATCTAGTTCGGTTCTTTTGCCCAATTTCTGCCATGTCATCTGTCTGGCCGTCTCTTCGACCATGAAAAGACGTTGAAGTCTTGGTATGATTGGCAGATACCGAAGAACATTAACGGGGATTTTGGTCTGCCTCTTCTCACGCATACCGTTGTGTTCCACAACATACCTGGAAGACTTGCAAATGGGACAATAGTTCAAGCCCGCATACTCAAGCCTAAATAAGGCACATCCGTTCTCACAGGCATCTATCTTCTCGTAGGGCACTTAAGTGCACAGAGGATTTTTGTCCGACTGGTACAGGTTTGCAGGCATTACATGGCCTTCGGGTAGAAAGCGTCCAAATAGTGTCATCATCGCGTCGTAGCATTCTCTGCCCAAGTTGAATTGAGCCTTCAGAGCCATTACTTGTGTGATGGCATCCAGCTGACAAAGCTCAGTGTGCTCGTGGAGAGGACGTTTTGAAGACTCCAACATTTCATTGAAGGCCTTTGCAGATTCCTCCATCTCCTCGTCCGAATCCCGAGCATCATCAAAGTGCCGAAGGCTAGTCGCTTAGGTGTGAATAGTGTCCTCATCTGACAACTTTTACCGAAGGGTCATACATAGCCTCGACCGCGAGTCAGTTTATGAAAAACTTTGATTCGCAGTTCGAGGCAGTTTTCATTGGCACGTCCCATCGACCTGGAGATCGTGTCCTATTTTCAAGGGATATGATCAATAATCCGCCTCACCTCACGCGCGCATAATGGCACGGTTACATGGGAAAATGGTGAGGAATACGGCGCAGTAAAAGGACCGTGGGTTTTTACAGCCTTTAAAAGGGGAGCGACCTATATTCCATCTGCACGCTCTCACTTCCCCCTTCGCCATTGTTTTCCCCATCACTTGAGCTCCAGCGCTCAGATCCGCTCTCCCTCCCAAGAACCTTTCCATCCACCCGCCCAATTCATCAATGACAGGTTCCGGGTCCAAGGGCAAGTGGGAGGCCTCCAGTGTCACCAACAGCGCCATCTTGGAGTTGAAGAGCGTGGGCTACCTCCCGGCCAATGTTGCCCACCGTGCTCCGGAGGCGGGCCAGGCCATCCCTACGCCGCGACAGGGTGAAAGAGTGGTGTTCGTGCCCCACTTCATCCGGGGTTTGGGTTTCCCCCTTCACCCCTTTGTCCGGGGCCTCATGTTCTTCTACGGACTCGACTTCCATGACCTCGCGCCGAACTCCTTCCTCCACATCTCGGCCTTCATCATCATCATCTGCGAGGCCTTTCTCCGGGTCCAGCCACACTTCGGCCTGTGGCTGAAAATCTTCAACGTCAACCCAAAGATAGTAGATGGCCAGCAAGCGGACTGTGGAGGGGCGATGGTCAGCAAGCTACCGCGAGTGGAGTGGCTAGACGGTACCATCATCGAGACCATCAAGGTCTGGCAGAAGGAATGGTTCTACATCACAGAGCCAAGGAGCGCGGACTGGGAGGCGATTCCGGCCTTCCGATCCGGACCCCCCACCAGGCTGGTCTCATGGACCAAGAAGGGCCTCGACTGGGGGTCAAATAAGGAGGTGGTGCTGCTGCAGAGCCGGATCTCCAAGATGATTGAGAAGGGCGTCGAGCTGGTCAACGTGATCCAGATCATGCTCGGCCGCCAAATCCTCCCTTCCCAGGACAGGGCTTCCCCCATGTGGTCCTACAGGCCCGAAAACCAGGCCACTGTGCGCAGCTTCTTCCGCACCTCCCACGAACAACTATGGAAGGTGCTGTTCAAACCGCAGAAGGAGTGGCCAGCCGCCAAGGAGGACATTGGCCTCGACGCCGCAAACCCCCCACGGGAGGTACGACTAATTTTACTCTTATATCTGAACTGTTACCTTGTGATAGGGTACTTAGTTGTTTCATTTCCCATCCGTAGAACTGGCTGAAGAAGGCCCAGCGGATCAACAGTCCGGTGCCGCTGCCAGAGGGACCCAGGATGCCTCTACTGACGGCCATGTTGGCCGTGGAACCATACGAAGTGCCGGAGAGGAAGGAGAAGAAGAAGGACCTGAAGAGGGAGGCCAGAGAGGGCCTCCGCTCCCGAGGACCCCCGGGTTCTAGATCCGGGGACACCAATGCTCCCTTCGCTCAAGAGGAGGAGAAGGAAAAGGAAGAGGACGGGGAGATAGACGATTCCTCCTGAACGGGGAAAAGGGCGGCGTCCGAAGACGCCGAGGAGGAGCTGCCTCAACCCGCCCCCAAAAGACCGTGCAAGGCCAAGGCGGCCTTGTCCGGCGATAGCTCGGCTTCTGCCGAGGACTCCGAGGCCTCCGAAGAGGTTCCTCGGAGGATCCCCAGGGCCAAGCCACAGGCTCAAAGGTACGCGTTCTAGTAACCGCTTAATTGTCCTTAGCCGAACTGGGTTTGATATTGATCATGTTTTCGTTTGTAATTTTGCAGCCCGCTGCGCGATCTCCCCACCGACCGAGCCTCGGAGGGGGATTCTCCACCGGCGGTGCTAGCGGAGAGCGGGACCGAATCCCGCGCCTCGCCTCCCCCAATAGTAGAGGAGGCTGAGGAGGTCCTGTCGAGGAGGACCCCTCCCGTGCCGCACTCCGGGGGAGGGGGCGACACTATCATGGCCGAGGTGAACACCTCGGTTGCCGAAGACCAGGAGGGGAGGGCCCCTCTGGTGAACGAAGAGAAGGAGCCCGGACAAGCCGAGCTCTCTCCGAAGACGACTCCGGAGACATCAAGGCGTCCAGAGTCCGGCGCCCCACATTTCGAGAGGGAAGAAGCCGAGGCGCCGCCGCCGCTCCCACCCATTCCAAAGCGGGCGTCAACCGGGTGGTCGGACGAGATGGAGGATGCTCTAACTAGCTCCTCCATCGCCGAAGAGCACCGTGCCCTTATGGGCGCGGTGCTGCAAAGTTTTCGGTCCGTCGATAACGGACTAAAGGAGGCCTTCAATGGCCTTCTCACAGGCTTCAAGTTGAGCGAAGTAATGCTTTTTCCTGAGAAAAGTTCATTTGCCTAAATGTATAGCCTCATACACAGTAGCCCCAGAGACTCTGACTGGTTTTGAACAAAACCAGTCAGACGATCGAAAATCAATATCTCGGATACTAACCCGCGTAAAATAATGCACAGGCGTCATCTTCGGCCGCAGCCGCCAATGCCGAAGAGTTGGCCGAGCTGAATCGGAAGCTGAAGAGCTCCGAGGACGACCTGAGCCTGGTGAACAAGAGGTTCGACGAGGCGCAAAGTAAGTCCGAACTATAGTAATTACTACAGTCGTTTCATTTCTATAAGTAAGGTTTAAAATGGCCTAAACGTAATCAATCGATGTGACTACAGCGGCCGCCGCGGAGATCGAGAACCTCAAGGCCGCACTGAGGACGGCTCAGCTAGAAGCGGCAGAACAGAAGTCGGCAGTCAAACAAGCAGCTGCCGAACTGTCTGCGGTAAAAACCGCCAGTCAAAAGCACGAAGCCAGGGTGGCTGAAGTGCAACAAGAGCTCGGGGATGCCGTCGCAAAGTGCGAGCCCTCGAGCAGAAGAATAAAGAGCAGGCCGCCGAGCTAACCTCTTTGGGGTCGGTGGCCAAGGAAGCGCGGACAGAGGCGCGAGGCTACCAGGAAGAACTCCGCCAAGTGAAGCTCATTGCGGATGGTAAGCCGTATTTGCTGCAAAGTGTCTTTGGTGGTAACAGGTTCGCTTTGCTCATGCAGGTGTGGCGTTCCGCAGGCGCCTTTGCGGACCTCCCGAAGAGTGCGGCGGACGCGGCCAGGTTCTTCGCTGCTCAGGAGGGTTGGGCCGAGCAGAGGTTGTTCTGGGCGCAATTTCAAGCGCCCGAACACCCTCCCCTCCTCAGCAACCAAATGAAGCAGCTGGTGGAGCTGCATCGGATGGCGGAGCCGGTGATGAAGGACCTTTGCATCAAGCTATGGCCTGTAGAGCCGCTGCCGAGCAGCTACTTCGGTCTGGTGCAGATGCTGTACAAGGCCGCTCCCCGGGTCGATGCCTGGAAGCGCTCTACATGCATTGAGTTGGCTCGGATGGCCTTCGGCAAAACAATGGTACATTGGCCGAAGATAAAGCCAGCCGAGATGGCCACCGGGCCTCCGCCGCCAGGGAAGGAGCATAGGCGTCCCGAGCAATACTTTCCCACCGTGATGGATGGTGCTCGGGAAGTAGAGGCCCAGTGCTCAAAAGATCTAATCTATGAGTAGATTTATTTTCCTTGTGAGCAAGGAGTTGAAACTTTTGCTTTATTGTAATGCAAGTTGTTGGCTGGAAATATAGTGCCTGTTTATGTTAATTTTGACTCCTGTGCGGCCGTTTCTAAACTGAAAGTTACCACTCGTCGGCTTCAGCCCCCAGTGCAGATACTGCCTGGGGTTTTCCTCGTTACATCTTAACCCTTAGCCGACGTCTCGGTGCCCGGAGGCGGTTGTGTGTACAGGAAACAAGGCAATCAGACTATGCAGTTTTAGTGCTTTCACTTAGCCATAGGAGCTTGACTGCGGGGGCTGGTGACTAGCCCCCGGTGTTTGTGATATTCGGACGAGCCGCGGTTGACACCATCATCACATGGCTTCTGTAACAGAGAACCCTTCATTTAACACGGACTAATCTCCAACGATTTTTGGTTTGACACAAGTCATCGGATCGCCGACCAGTTCTCGCTTATTGTGACAGTCAGTTTTCGGCTTTCTCCACTGAGCTACTTAACCAGGCTAGCTAGAAGTACAATCGCAGTGGTTCTCCCTTTACCCTCTTAGCCGAACAGTGCGGAATGTAAGAGGGTAAACACAGGAGCCAGGCAACCCAACTATTGACCAAAGACGCAATTCGGAACTGATTCACATAGTGCAATATCCATGACGCCGAGCACATAAAATGAAAATAGGTGTTGGGATAAAGTTTGAGGAAGACTTATGTTCGAGCCCCCGGTCTATTAGCCGGTTACTAAAAAAAAGGACGTATCGTAATAGTTTACTTCGGCCTAAAAAACGGAAAGGAATATGGAACGTGAATGAATGCACAATTACCAAAAAAAATTGGTCTTTATTTCCTTTGAATATGTGACGTCCAACTGTACAATCCGGTTTGCCGAAGTAACTTTGATAGATACTTTTGAGGAAATAAATACATCAGAGTAAAGGTTTACACAGGGCCTTCATGAGTGGTTTGACGTCCCTACTACGCCCTGCTACACGTATGCGCCTTTGCTCTTTTAAGAAGCTTCCGTGTGAGCGGAGCTGTCGACCGTAAATGTTCGGCAGACGAGCCCTTGGGAAAGGGTTTTGAGAAGTGGCTGTGGTATATCAGCTTGACGCTGATTAGGCCCTAGATGGTGCCCGTTGTCGATGTTGATTCGAAGACATCTGTTGGCCATTGCTTGGTCGAACCGAGCTCTCAGACTTTGTTTTATGTGTCCCCACAACTGCCCACATAATTTTGAGCGCGAAATTGTGCACTCGAGGTACATATTTCATGACTAGGTGGGCCATGCTGTGGGGCGCGTATCCCTATTTGGGGTGAGCATGGGAGTGCTCCAGGACCGAGGCTGCAGCTCGGGAGCGCTTACGTGCATCCAGTTTCTTGGCAGTAGACTGGGCTTGCGACGCCTCTTCGGCGGCTTGGACTTCGGCGGCTAGAGCCGCAGTGTGTTCCTCTGTTCGGAGCGAGCGCTCGGTATTACCGTTGATGGTAATAACGCCCTTTGGTCCTGGCATCTTGAGCTTCAGGTACGCATAGTGCGGGACGGCGTTGAAGCGGGCGAACGCGGTCCGTCCGAGGAGTGCGTGATAACCACTGCGGAAAGGGACGATATCGAAGATCAAGTCCTCGCTGCGGAAGTTATCGGGCGAGCCGAAGACTACTTCTAAAGTCACGGACCCCGGGCAGCATGCCTCGACGCCTGGGATTACACCTTTAAAGGTGGTGTTGCTGGGTTTGATCCTTGACGGGTCGATCCCCATTTTCCTCACTGTATCTGAGTAAAGCAGGTTGAGACTGCTACCTCCGTCCATAAGGACTCTGGTGAGGTGAAATCCGTCCACAATGGGGTCGAGCACCAGAGCCGCCATTCCTCCGTGGCGTATACTAGTCGGATGGTCTCGACGGTCGAAAGTGATCGGGCAAGCCGACCACGGGTTGAATTTCGGGGCTACTGGCTCTAAGGCGTAGACATCCCGAAGTGCGCGTTTCCATTCCTTCTTCGGTATATGCATGACGTAGATCATGTTCACGGTTTTGACTTCCGGAGGGAACTGCTTTTGGCCTCCGTTGTTCGGCCCGCGAGGTTTGTCATCATCCTTGCTGCGGGGGCCGTAGCCCTGTTCTTCGGCAGTGGCCTTGCCGGCCTGTTTGATTACCCAACAGTTATGGTTTATATGATTAGCGGGCTTGTCTGGGGTGCCGTGAATCTGGCAGGGCCTATCCAATATTCTATCCAGCGCGGACGGGCCATCCCGGTTCCCTTTAGAGGGTTTCTTCCACGGTCCCGATTTCGAGCCGCTGAATCCGGCGTTTACTGCTGCGTCATCGGCTTCACCGCCGTTGTTTGAGTGCCGGCGCTTATTATTCCTGTTGCGCCAGGGTTTCCCGTTTCCGTCTCGGGCTTCTGAAGTGCAGGGGTCTTCAGGATGGTTGCTTCGACGAGCTAACCAGCTATCCTCACCCGCGCAAAAGCGGGTCATTAGGGAGGTAAGAGCCGACATCGTTCTCGACTTGTCCTGGCTGAGCTGGCGAGCGAGCCACTCGTCCCGAATACGGTGTTTGAATGCCGCAATTGCTTCGGCATCTGGACAGTCGATGATCTGGTTCTTCTTGGTCAAGAACCGATTCCAGAATTGCCGGGCTGACTCTCCGGGCTGCTGAATGACATGGCTCAGGTCGTCGGCGTCCGGTGGCCGAACATATGTGCACTAAAAGTTAGCTCGGAATGCATCCTCGAGCTCTTCCCAGCTCCCGATGGAGTTTTCAGGTAGGCTGTTTAGCCAATGCCTTGCTGGTCCCTTGAGTTTCAATGGTAAGTACTTAATGGCGTGGAGGTCATCTCCTTGGGCCATATGAATGTGGAGAAGGAAGTCTTCAATCCACACGGCTGGGTCGGTTGTCCCATCATAGGATTCTATGTTGACGGGTTTAAACCCTTCGGGGAACTGATGCTGCATCACCTCATCGGTGAAACACATTGGGTGTGCGGCGCCCCTAGCCCGGGCCACATCGCACCAGAGATCGGTTGTCATCCGAGCACGGTGTTGCTCCCGAGCTCTGTCGTTCCTATCGCGCCAGGCTTGGTATCCGTCCCGTCCAGTGGGCGCGTGTCCCGTGGATCCGTAGATGGATCTGGACTGGATCCCTCGGGCGTTCAGGTCGTGACGCAGATCGTATTGGTCATCCAGTTGAACCGGGTCTTTGCCTGCTCGGCGAGGAGGCGCGGGTGGGTATTCGGCTTCGTCGGCCGCTCTATCCCGTCCTCGAGGGGCGACAGGTGGGAGTTCGGCTTCCATGGTCGGCTTATCCCGTCTTCGAGGGGATGCGGGTGCGAGTTCGGTTTCCACAGACTGTCTATCCCGTCCTCGAGGGGGGCGATCGGGCTGGTTTGCGTAAGTTCGTCTGGGAGGCATGGGCTCAAGGGCTTCATCCTCAAATTCTGGTAGTAGGCGCCGCCGTGGGTAACTCTTGTATTGACCCTGACGTTGATCGTCAAGGCCTTCTTCGGCAGCTAGGACCATCGTCCATCTATCGTTGAGCGTATCCTGTTCGGCTTTTAGCTATTGTTGTTTCATTTTCAAGCTTCGGGCGGTGGCGATGAGTTGCCGCTTGAATTTCTCTTGCTCCAGGGGGGTCCTCTGGGACGATGAAGTCTTCGAGTTCGAGGTTGTCCTCCTCTTTGGATGGAGGGAGTTAATTACTGTCCTCGGAATCCTCGGGGTCCTCGGGGTCACCCTGGTCCTCGTGCCCTTCAGGGGCATTGTGGTGCTGCTCGGGGGTGTTATTGCCGAGCTCCTCCAAGTTGTCCGGAGTCTCGTTATCTCCGGTGCCATTCGTGTCTGTGTGATCTTCCTTGCCCTTTCCCTGCCCTCTGGCTCGCCGTCGTCGGCGCCTGGGCGGTTCTTCGGTGGGACCGTTGCCGTCCTTGGGGGTATCGACCATGTAAACGTCATAGGTGGGGGTGGCAGTCCACTTTCCGGTGTTAGAAGTCGCTAGGGAGGGAGCCGTATAGGGCGGGACGTCGATATCCTCGCCCATGTCGTCAGCCTCCTCGGAGGCGTAATCTAACATGTCAGTTAAATCTTCGACAATGGCTACCAAGTGGGTGGTGGGTGGGACGTAAAATTCCCCGCAGCTGGCATCCTGTCCGACCTGCTCCTGGTCCGAGGACGGGCTATCCACGATATTTATCTTCTGGATCCGGTCTAACATCACGCTTAAAATTGAGAGGTCCACCAAATCTATGTTCGGGCACCCATCAGAGTTGAGCTCCGGCGCGCCGATAATGGGGGTGTGTTCGGCCAAGGGCGACCCTTGGTTTTCCGGCGCCGGGGTTGGATCTGAACTCAAGGCCAGATCCGAAATGAGGCCCGGCGGGGACGGGGAAGGAATCCGAGGTCAAAGCCTCGGGGTTAGTAGGTTCCTCGGGTGAAGCCGAGAACCCAGTGAAGACCAGATCGCCTCGAGCATCGGCGACGTACTCAAGGCTGCCGAATCTGATTTCCTGCTCGGGGGTGAAGCTGCCGACCTGGTCGAGGTGACCGGTCGGATCGGCGTGCAGCACAATGCTACCGAACGCGAAGAGCTGTCCGGGGACGAAGATGTCCCCGCTGCGGATTCCATCGCTGAAAAGAAGGGCTGCCCGAGGACGAAGATGTCCCCGCTGCAGATTCCATCACCGAAGAGCTGTTCCGGGACGGCGAGCCATTGATCCTTGGCGACCCACGATGGAACTCTCAATGAAAGCACCAATGTCGGTACCAAAACCGGCAGATCTCAGGTAGGGGATCCGAACTATGGGTCTAGGAATCGATGGTTAACAAAGAGCGTAGAGACGGCGATTTACCCAGGTTCGGGCCCTCTCGAGGAGGTAATACCCTACGTCCTGCTAGATTGTATTGGTGTGATTGTTTGAAGGTTACATAGTTGATCTACCTCGAGATCAGATGGTCTAAACCCTAGGCAATGAATATGATCCTCTACGGACTAGGCCTTCTATTTTATATAGACACCAGGAGGTCCTAGGGTTATACAAAGTCGGTTACCATCAGGGGATAAACATGCTGGTCACGCCAATTATTCCTTGGAGGAGACGCCAAGTCTTCGAAGGTTTCCTTCTGATACACAGGGTTGCCCACAATCCGGCCTTCCATAGACGAGTAGAGGGCGGCCCACCAGTCCGGCCCACGGGAGATAGGTCGGCGGCCCGGGTACCCCCTAGTCCAGGACACCCTCAACAGTATTGGTATATGAATTGTCCACGTTGCCCTAATTTTTTAGAATTTTTGGACTTACAGAAGTATGACCATAATTCAGATCTCTACAGACTGTTCTGTTTTTGACAGATTCTGTTTTTGTTGCACTACTTGCTTATTTTGATGTATCTATGGATTGTATCGGGGGTATAAGCCATGGTGAAGTTAGAGTACAGTAGGTATAATGCAAAAATAAAATATGAATGGGTTTGCAATAGTACTTATAGTAGTGATTTGTTTTATTATACTAACTGATCTCACGAAGGTTTTGTTAAGTTTTGTGTGATTGAAGTTTTCAAGTTTTGGGTGAGATCACGATGGATGAAGGAATAAGGAGTAGCAAAAGCCTGAGCTTGGGGATGCCCAAAGCACCCCAAGGTAATATACTAGGAAGACTCAAGCGTCTAAGCTTGGGGATGCCCCGGAAGGCATCCCCTCTTTCTTCTACCAACCATCGGTAATTTTACTTGGAGCTATATTTTTATTCGTCACATGATATGTGTTTTGCTTGGAGCGTCTTGTATTATATGAGTCTTTGCTTTGTTTGCTTTTTAGTTTGTCACAATCATCTTTGCTGAACACACCTATCTTGAGAGAGCCACACGTTTATCATCATGATTTGTTAGAATACTCCATGTGCTTCACTTAAATTTTTTGAGCTAGGCAGCTGCTCTAGTGCTTCACTTAAATCTTTTTGAGCACGGTGGTGGCTATATTTTGAAGAAACAAACTCTCATGCTTCACTTATATTATTTTGAGAGTTGATTAAAATTTTGAAGAAATGAACTCTCATGCTTCACTTATATTATTTTGAGAATTGACAAGATTAAAATTTTGAAGAAACAAACTCTCCTGCTTCACTTATATTATTTTGAGAGTTGATTAAAATTTTGAAGAAATGAATTCTCATGCTTCACTTATATTACTTTGAGAATTGTTAAGATTGAAATTTTGAAGAAATATTTGCACTCTCATGCTTGACTTAAATCTTTTTGAGAGTTGATCAATAGTAACGGTAATTTGCACAAGATATGAATTTGGTCCCAAAGTGATGAAAATTCAAGAGGGATATAGATAAAAACTTTCATATAGATCATTGGATATGATAAGTGTGATTCCTTGCAATAGTTTTGATGTTAAGTGATGATAAGTGATGATGATATGTGAGTCATGTTAGTGAGTAATTGTGCTTTAGTAAAAATATTGGTGTTAAGGTTTGTGATTCCCTACGCAAGCACGTTAAGTCAATAGTTATGCAATGAAATTATATCCTACTTATGGTGCATTATTCGGTGTGAGTCATGTTCAACGCATGTTTATGACCGTTTTCGTTTTTGGTTGGTTGCTTCTTAATCTTTTCCTAGCCTTCATTTGTACTAAGCGGAAATACTGCTTGTGCATCCAAAATCCTTAAACCCAGTTTTGCCATATGAGTCCACTAATCTACTTATATGCGGTATTTCAATGCCGTTCCATGTAAATTTGCGTGTGCCAACTCTAATTTTCAAAATAAATTTTCTGTTTTGTGTGCCCGTACCGCTCATGAAGCGGCAGGGGGTGGTTAGGTGTGTTATTCTCATGATGATTGTTTACTCACTTGTCATTGCATGAGAGTATGGTTGGTAATAGGGATGCCCAGTTCCGCATGAAATGAAATTAATAACAACGAAATTCCTTGGAAAGTGTTGGTATGGAGGGCACCCGTGGATGCGGCTTGCCATGGATTGTTAAAGAATGATGGAAAGGAAATGAACTTTACTTTCTGTTTGGGAACCACCTATGACGTGTCTAGCAAGGAAAATATTGGGAATTCTCGGTCGTTTTCGTTGACAGGAAAAGCATGCCTCTCAAAATGTTTTTTATCTCTTTAATTTCATCTTTGAGCTCTGGCACATTTGACAAATCTCTGCTTCCCTCTGCGAAGGGCCTATCTATTTACTTTTATGCAATTTTTATTTTATTTGAGTCTCCATCTTCTCTTACAAAAGCACCAAGTCGAGAGCACTATTGTCATACTTGTGCATTGGATGTAGCTAATATTTGAGTGAGTTTCATGAATGGATCATTGATTGAGCATAATGGGCTAGGGATAACTTTCTTTAGCGTTGATATTTTGAAAGACATGGTTGCTTGTTAGCATGCTTGAGTATTTATATCTTCATGTCAAATTATAGTGTATTGCTTTGAATCATTCAAGTCCAATGTCCATGCAACAAAAGAAAAGAATATGTGATGAATATGTTAGGCAGCATTCCACATCAAAAATTCTGTTTTTATCATTTACCTACTCGAGGACAAGCAGGAATTAAGCTTGGGGATGCTGATACGTCTCCAACGTATCTATAATTTTTGATTGTTCCATGCTATTATAATATCAATCTTGGATGTTTTTATAATCATTTACAGCAATTATATATCATTTTTGGAGACTAACCTATTAACTTAGTGCCCAGTGCTAGTTGATGTTTTCTGCGCTGTTTTTGTTTTACAGAAAATCAATACCAAACGAAGTCCAAATGCCATGAAACTTTTTGGAGATTTTTTATTGGACAAGATAAACACTGGAAGCTTCGGGAGAGGGCCAGAAGATGAAGGAGTGGGCCACGAGGCACCAGGGCGCGCCCCAGGGGGGTGGCGCGCCCTGGTACCTCGTGGATCCCACCTAGCTCCGTTTGACCTAATTCCAGCACTATAAATGTAGAAAAAATCAGAAACCCTGAGGGGAGTCCACAAAATACTTTTTCCGCGGCCGCAAGTTTCTGTTCCAGAGAGATCCCATCTGGAGGCTTTCTTCGGTACTCCGCCGGAGGGGGAATCGATCACGGAGGGTTTCTACATCAACCTTGCTGCCCTTCCGAAGATGCGTGAGTAGTTTACCACAGACCTTCGGGTCCATAGGCAGTAGCTAGATGGCTTCTTCTCTCTTTTTGATCTTCAATACAATGTTCTCCTCGATGTTCTTGGAGTTCTATCCAATGTAATCACTTTTTGCGGTGTGTTTGTTGGGATCCGATGAATTGTGAGTTTATGATCAGATTATCCATGAAATTATTTGACTCTTTGCTGCACTCTTTTATGCATGATTATTATTGCCTTGTATTTCTTCTCCGATCTATTGATTTGTTTTGGCCAACTATATTGATTTATCTTGCCATGGGAAGAGGTGCTTTGTAGTGGGTTCGATCTTGCGGTGCTCAATCTCAGTGACAGAAAGGGACATCACACGTATGTATCATTGCTACTAAGGGTAAAAAGACGGGGTTTATTCATACGTGAGTTTATCTTGTCTACATCATGTCATCGTTCTTAAGGCATTACTCTGTTCTTATGGACTTAATACACTAGATGCATGCTGGATAGCGGTCGATGTGTGGAGTAATAGTAGTAGATGGAGGGAGGAGTCGGTCTACTAATCTTGGACGTGATGCCTATATACATGATCATTGCCTTGGATATCGTCATGATTATTTGCTTTTCTATCAATTGCCCAACAGTAATTTGTCTACCCACCGTATGCTATTTTCTCGAGAGAAGCCTCTTGTGAAACCTATGGCCCCCAGGTCTATCTAAATCATATTACTAAAACCCTAAAAATATTTCTGCCATTTTTTTTAATTTATTTTATTTTGTATTTTTGTTTCAATCTATCTATCTATCACATACAATTTAATCTTGCAATTTACCGCCGAGAGATTGACAACCTCTCGTTTGCGTTGGGTGCAAGGATTTGTTGTTTGTGTGCAGGTGCTGCTAACGAGGTGTTGTGTGATTCTCCTACTGGTTCGATAACATTGGTTTCATAACTGAGGGAAATACTTATCTCTACTGTGCTGCATCATCCCTTCCTCTTCGGGGAAATACCAACGCAAGCTACAAGTAGCATGGCGCCTTCTGCTGAGATACGCTTTCCCCTAGCAAAAGCGTAATCCGCCACACCTTCTGGGAGGAATGCGTTTTCTTTAATCGAAGGCGTATTCATAGAAATAGGCTTTCTCTCTCAGCCCCGCTACCGAAACTGCTAAATTGTGAACGTTCACCCGTTAAGAGCAGAAATGCACAGTTTCTGCCTGTTTTTCTACCTAACGAACGAACGGTCATATTTCCGACACCGTAACTCCGATTCAGGTGATTCCAAAGCCTATTCCGAGAAGGTCACTTTCATAATGTTTACACTTTCTGAAAATGCCCATTTTGCCCTGCCCTATATTCAGCCCCTCCGAGAGGGAATCTTCTCCGGTGAATTTTTCCGCGAGGTGATCGCACTTCTCTCCGGTGAATCTATCGACCCCCAGGCAAGCCGACCATCTGATATATGCCCTAAAGCATTGCTCTGTGTTATTCTTGTGTGTTTAATTAATGAATATGCCTATGTTAGAAATAATTGAACTCCTGCTAGGTTGAACTTGCTATTTGCATTACCTGCTAATGCTCATCATATTATCGCACTAGTGACTCATAGGTGACAATGTGGAGATAGGTTGTATGTTTTCATCGTGCATTACTGTTGTTGTTGCAATGATTAAGAATATGACTTAATAGTGACAACATCCTCCGTCGGCTGGATCGAGTCATAGTGCCACTGAACCGAGCTCATCGGTGCAACCACACTTGCCTGGATGGGGAGGCCCTAACTTGGTCTATTGCCTTGCCTCTTGTTGGTACCTCCAAAGAGGGGAGGTTATGCATGCGTGCTACCCTGGCCCGGTAGGCGGCGATAACCTTGTGAGCCCAGGTTATTTGCGCGCGGGTCCCCGTTTGGGACAGTTTTGTTTGGCCACGACGGTGGCAGGTCTCAGGAGTGACACAGGGGCCACCCAGGACATGACCCGGAAGGGGTATGGTTGTCAGTGGGACCGTAAGAGTGCCAGGCAATAGACAGGTTCTGTTGGACCAGCGCCGGTCCACCCGAATGGGAACATGTACTAAAGTACGAGGCCGGGAGCTCCATGGTGTGGGTAAAGTGTGCAACCTCTGCAGAGTGTAAATTTTTTCGAATAGCCGCGTCCTCGGTCATGGGACACCGTTCGTACTAGGTCACACTATTTGGTCTGTGTCGAGTCTGGAGGAACAAACTACATAATATTGTTACCAAGAATGAACCGGAAGTACATATGCATGGACATCAGATGATGTCAGGGGTATGAAAGCTAGCAATGCAATGGCTATGAGATGAGTGGTTGGATGACCGCTGATACGTCTCGAACATATCTATAATTTATGAAGTATCACTACACCACGGTATTGTATTCCCTACTGGCGTGTGTTGGGAAAGATGTCTATTACCGACTGATCATTGCTTGGGAAAACTCTCATCGGACTGTTGGTTGGAAAAACCTTCGTACGCTAACAAACTATTGGTCGGGAATGCATGCACATTTGCCATCGAGCGGTCGGTCGGGAATTCTCCTATACCCATCAAACTGTGGGTCGGTAAATAACGCCAACCGACCACCTGTGGCTAAATGGGCCAAGCGCGCGCGAACGAAAATTTGTAGCGCTAAATTTTGGCCCAGCCCGCGAACCTCACTGCTCTTTACCTCCAAGTACCGTGAAATCCCTAATTCCCCACCACGAGCCGCCACTCGCGCCGCCTCCCAACATCGCGACGCTCACTGCTCTCTCCGGCCGGCCGCTGCACCGCGCCGTCGTCCTCAAACCCACCGTCCCACACCGCCCATCCCCCATGAGCTCGAACCCTCTCCTACTCCAAGGTGCTCCATCCCCATCCCATCACCAAGAACTCCGGCCTCGTCGTCATCCTGGGCACCGGGTAGATCCCGGCGAAAACCAGGCTCAACCTGTGCTGGAAGCTCCTATCGGCCGTGGTGGAGCACTGCTCCATGCCATCTCGCATCTCCACCACTGCCCCCCGCGTCGTCCTGCCTATCCACCAGGGCCCCCACTCCGTCCTGCTCCCTGCCGTTGCCGCCCACTCCCTGCTGCTGCTGCCGGCGATTTCCCACGGTGAGGCAACTCCCTCCCCTCACCCTTTCTTGAACCTGACAACCAAATTCATCTCCCAAATTGGAACACACCAGCACCGGCAGGTTCTTCTTCAGAAGGCCAAACGTCTATCATTCATCTTCAAGAGACCAAACTCTCTCTCTCCCTCTCTCTCTCTCTGAAAAATCCTTCAACATTATGTTTCTTTGTCTGTGATTTAGTGCATTGTATGTGGTTGTTCTTTGCTTAGAAAACATTATCGTCAGATCTGTTGGTATATGCTGACTCGAAGTAATTTCAGTTTTAGATGAATTTTGTTCATAAGATGTGGTGTCCAGGTTTTTTTTTCTTTCTGTATATGATGTTGTGATTTAGTAGCTTCGAGGCTGGCACTTTAATTCAAAACTGACGTGAATACCTAAAATGATCAAAAGAGCAGGAAATGGTGGCTAGCAAACGTATCTTTTTTATAAAATTGGTGAGCTGAATATCCAGGTAATGCTTTGTCTATAACTAATTTGGCTGCTAGATTTTTTGAAGTTGTTAGACCGTAGTTTGATGGTTATATATTAGGTAATGCTTTGTCTATAACTAATTTGGCTGCTAGATTTATTGAAGTTGTTAGACCATAGTTTGATGGTTATATATTAGAGCTAAAGAACAATATGTACTGAACAATAAAGAACAATATGCACTTTTTCTCTTAACAGAGCTTCTCTAAGCTTTTCTAATATGTTATCCTAGTTTATACCTAGCAGCTCCCAGCCAATACAGTGTGTGAACAAGTACTGAATATTTTGTTTAGGCTTTGGTTCTTATGTGATTTTTTCATCAGAAAAGTACACCGTGGGCGTTCATCTTCAAGTGATTATCCATCTAATGTGCTTGTTGCAACCACTTCGGTGAGTTTCTCCACCCCATGTACTGAGGCCCTCCTTATGTGCGGATGTCACGAATGTATAAAATCCCTTTTCACATTTTGGATTTTCCTTAAACACAGATCATGCATGTTGATTGCTGAAGTAGATTACTTTAGTATTGCAAGTGTTTTCACCTACATGTGACATCTGAACTAACAGTTTTGTCTAGTACAGTCTCTCTTTTAAAGCTTTGAAATTTCCATTGCAGCCATCAAAGTCTGTTCACCCTGCGATTTAACTTCTAGAAATTTCTCATGGTGATCATAGTCCAATTAATTATGTTGTTCATGACCATGTCCTGCTAGTGCAGCACAATTTGATTCCTTCCTGGGTTAGTGTCTTGCATACATGTTTGATTGAGTTAAGTGTACAATAAAGAAAGGGCTAAGCTGAACCATGCTAAGTCTGAAAACCTCTCACTTCTTATAAAGAAAGAGATGTCATATACTAAGCTGAACCATGCGGGATCAAATATATACACATGGTATAGTTATCCCCGCAGGATCAAATATCATGGCATACTAATCTCAGGTGTTAAACAAAGAGAAAATTGGGTTACATGCAAACAGGAAACTCTAATATACTTTCCTACTGTCTTCTAATTACTACTGTCCAAGTGCTGAGGTTGCATTCCTTGCATCATGTTCCCCTTACTCCTTGAGTAAAAGGGTTGTGGATATGAAGAACTGTCAAAGTGTCTGTAGTCGCTCTACTGGTATTCCTATATTTTTTCCATCTGTACAAAAAACAAAAGCACCAAATATATTCTTACCTCCGCCATGTCAGGGGCACTTAGACAAGAAAGGAGATGGTTTCAGATATGAAGGTATAAAAATATACAATGCATCATCAAGCAATGGAGGAAGCTATAGCAGATCTCAATATCAACAAAAAAATGCAGAACTTAATTAGTTCCTGGAGCATATACCTAAATGATCATAGATCATGCAGGTTCATAACATGGAAATGCTCTTAGAAATGTGGTTTACATGGATGTTGTCCTCTATTTGTCTAACCAAAAGTATGGCGAATGTTACTACAATGTAGTAGTTACACTATTGTTCACTTATAGTAGGATAGTCAAGTGATTATTTTTCGCTATCGTTTTTGTGTATATTTGTTTCTTTCTAAAAAAATAAGGTACAATCTGGAATATTAGTATATTGGTTCCAGCCTACTTGTTGTAAATGCCGGATTTTGATGGATTTTGTTCATGGCTTTGATGATACAATCTAGAATTTTACCCTTTTGGGAAAAATTCAACAGAGTATATAATCCAATACTAATGATTTCAATTATCATGGTGTATTCAGGTCAAAGCTAAATACTAGTCTGCGTCCGCCTACCTTGGCAACGATACCAGGTTAATCTACTTTGGTGTTGTAGCCTCTTTGGACGAAGGGATTCTATGCCACATCCATGGCTACTGCTGGAAGTTGATTGGCGGTCTTCACGTCCAGAAATGCTAGTTTTGTAGATTAGGTAAGTGTATTCTTCATTTTCTGTTGTTATGTGTGCACAGTGCACATGTGAATTCTGCCTGCATACAATTTCATAAATTAATTGAGCATTCTAATAATGGAGACTTGTTTACCTTTTATAGGGAGCAAACATAAGGACTCGACTCACGATGAACCATGAAGCCAGCGATCTGCGTCAACTGAATGTTTTAGTTTTCATTTTGTACAACTGATGTCTCATACTTGCAGTCTTTTAGCTGTCCTTTGTTGAACCTTATGTATGGTGTCTTGGTGGTTATGTTTAGAACAGAATGAAGTGTATGTATGTGACCATTAGTTGATGGAATAAAAAATGGTTGGTGCACCTGATGTGAACCTGATGTATGATGCCTTGGTAATTATGCTTAGAACAGATGAACTATATGTATGTGACAATCAGTACCATTAAAGCTGTGATTGGATAAACAAAATGTAAATGATTTTTTGGTCGCAAAAGAAAACACCGTCTGATTGTTGGTCGCCAAAACAAATCCTGCCCGTTAGTCGATTGGGAAAGGCTAAAACCAGGCCCAACTGAATGTTGGCCGGGAAAGAATTCCCATCCGATAGTTGGTCGGGAAAGGCCCATACCTACCTCAACGGACTGTTGGTCGGGAAAGGCCCATGGCAGGCCCAACAGATTGTTGGTCGGGAAAGATACACCATAGCCGTCGAGAAGTCAGTCGGGAAAGATATGTCGGTCAGGAAAGGGTTTTCCCGTCTGGACTTTTCCCAACAGACACGATCGGTCAGCAATAGTCTTTCCCAACCGACTGTTTGTTGACGGAAGTTGTTTACCCGACCAACTTGGCTGTTGGGAATGTAGTGTTGTGGTGTAGTGTATTCATACCATGTTTATTATAGTTTTGTACGATTATGATGCACTTTTAAATGGCTTTTATATGATTTTTATGGACTACCATATTGACCTAGTCCCCAGTGCCAGTTGTTGTTTTCTGCTTGTTTTTGGTTTCCAGAAAATCCATATCAAATGAAGTCCAAATGCAGCGAAACTTTTTGACGATTTTTTCTGGAAGGAAATAGACCCAGGAAGCTTCGGGGGAGCAGCAGAAGAGTCATAGGGGCCCCACAAGCCACCAGGGCACGCCACACCCCCCCCAGGCGCGCCCTGGTGCCTCGTGGGCCCCCTGTGGCACCTCTTTGCGTGATTCCAACGCTGAAAAATCATATATATTCAGAAACCCCCGAAAGTTAACCTAGATGAGTTTTTACGTCACCGCAAGCCTCTGTACCAAGGAGATCCCATCTGGAGCCCTTTTCCGACACCCTGCCGGAGGGGGGGAATCATCACCGGGGGCCATCTTCATCATCCCGACGGTCTCCATGACGAGGAGGGAGTAGTTCACCCTCGGGGCTGAGGTTATGTACTAGTAGCTATGTGTTTGATCTCTCTCTCTCGTGTTCTTGATTTGGCATGATCTTGTTGTACCGTGAGCTTTGTTAATATAGTTGGATCATATGGTGTTTTCCCCTCTCTATCTTGTTGTGATGAATTGAGTTTTACCTTTGAGGTTTCACTATTACCGGATCGAATACTTTTATGGATTTGAGAACACTTGATGTATGTCTTGCATATGAATACCCGTGGTGACAATGGGGTATTATATTGATTCACTTGATGTATGTTTTGGCACTCAACTCGCGGATTCCCGGGGTGACATTGGGGTAATCTATGCATAGGTGTTGATGCACGTTTTCATCCTACTTTTTCCGGTAGAAATCTTGGGACACTCTTTGAAGTTCTTTGAGCTGGATTGAATATTATGAATCTGAAGTTGTTTGATCCGAATCGTATAATTGACTCACAGATACTTGTGGTGTCATTGGAGTATCTAGGTGACATTAGAGTTGGTTGATGCATATCATATGGTGTTATTTTAGTACGAACTCTAGGGCTGTTCGTGACACTTATAGGGATGGCTCAATAGATTGATCGGAAAAGATAACTTTGAGGTGGTTTCGTACCCTACAACAATTTCTATCTTATGTTCTCCGCGAATAGGAACTTTGGAGTGATTCTTTATCGCACGTTGAGGGATTGTTATATGATCCAATTATGTTCGCATTGTTGAGAGATTGCACTAGTGAAAGTATGAACCCTAGGCCTTGTTTCTAAGCATTGCAATACCGTTTGTGCTCCGTTTTATCACTTGCTACCTTGCTGTTTTTTTATTTTCAGATTATTAAAACCTGCATCGACTATCCATACTACACTTGTATCACCATCTCTTCGCCGAACTAGTGCACCTATACAATTTACCATTGTATTGGGTGTGTTGGGGACACAAGAGATTTCTTGTATTTGATTACAGGGTTGTTTGAGAGAGACCATCTTCATCCTACGCCTCCCATGGATTGATAAACCTTAGGTCATCCACTTGAGGGAAAATTGACACTGTCCTACAAAACTCTGTGCTTGGAGGCCCAACACGAGTCTACAAGAATAAGTTGTGTAGTAGACATCAACCGCAAAGTTTGGATCGGATTTGGATCGTGAGAATATTCGGAGTATGGATTATTTACTTGATATGCTTTACCTTATTGTATTTACTCCAATAGTTATCATACTAGATAATCATGCTATGACATAATGATTAATACTGCTAGATGATTAATCTTGCTGGATAATCCTACCATAACATGATAGGTAATATTATCAAGATAACAAATGCATGCTTGAATGCCATGGATTGCTTTGCTTGGAGTATATGTTGGTTTGGTTTGCTTGTGAGTACATTCAAAACTACTCAACGGCCTTCAATGTGGCCAGGTTCACCTAAGGATCCGACGTCCACTAGCGAGGAGCCGGAGTGTTCGTGGGCTAGAAGAGTAACCCAGTCAGATCCCTGTGGATTGGAGCCGCACCAAGACCATGCTGCCTTAGATAGAGCTTTTCCGCTGCCATCACCCTTGTAAAATATCATGTAAGACTTATATATCCATTAATAGAAATGCCTGTGTTCATGATACTTGTTGTAAATGCGCATGCTAGAGTGATTTCCTGGGCTGGTGTGTGCGGCGACCGTCTGGCTACAGTAGTAATCAGGCGGGGCACCACAGGGAAGTCATCTTGAGAAATTACCAACCGACAAACACCTTCATTTGAGTTTGTTGTTTTGAATTATTTGTACTAGATGTTTGCTCCTCTGGACCCCTCTCTCCAGCCTCTCACCTATGCTATCAGAGACGCACCTCCTTGCCAAATTTGGCAGTCATTAGAGGCCCAAGGCATCCAATATGCCTTGGCATGCTCCGAATGTGGTGACTACGAAGTGGCATAGCCACAGTGGTGCATCCAAGCATGTTTTCTCCTATTCCTCCTTGCACCTGTCTACTCCACTATCACCACCTAGCCCCATTCTATCCCCACGGCATCGCCAGGACCCCGCAGTCATTCCCTGTTCCTCCCTTTCCTGCCTGGTGACAGAATGTAGCCGCCCATGTGGCATTAATGGCCAAAGCTATGGCGCAGCTACCTCCCGCCTACCCCCGGCCTTATCATCTCATCACCGTCATCCTGTCCCAAGAGCCATCGCCACCAACCGTCGCATCTCGTTCTTCCTCTACGGCTATCCCTGAGCCATCTAGCACAACATCATCATCCTCTCGCGGCCACTTCTATTTAAGCTGACCCCGGGCCCTCCTTTACACCTGGAGCTCCTAGTCCATTCCTATGGGAACTCCATGTAAAGGTAATTTACCTATGGCCCTCTCCTTCTTTCTCCTCGGCCGAGTTAGCTGCTGCTCATTTTCTAATCATGGCGACCAATGCAGCC
Source organism: Elymus sibiricus (assembly GCA_039707655.1). NCBI lineage: Eukaryota > Viridiplantae > Streptophyta > Magnoliopsida > Poales > Poaceae > Elymus > Elymus sibiricus. The sequence goes on from CM077666.1 coordinate 22,930,817, forward strand.
CTCCCCTCTCTGTGTTCTTCCGCTGGAGTTTGACTGGAGCCCAGGCGCATTGATACCGCTCATCGCATGAAGCAGAGAAGGCATGGAAGTGTTGTTCCCGTCAAGCTCACCGGAGCCGTGCACGGGAAGAGGTGGCATTGTCAACCCCAACCTCTCGAGCATCCATGTGCACCCATGCGTGATGCACCATGTCTCCCTGAGCACGTGAATATGCGGGGCATCGTCAGCGGTGGCTGGAGTGGCGAGATATCGCTCACCGGAGCTCACTGTTCCCTCATCAGTGCAAGCACACGAAAGAGACGTGATGGTGAACGAAGCATGGAAAACAAAAAATTTCCTACGAAACACCCAAGATCTATTCGATGGAGATGCTAGCAATGAGATGGAAAGGTGTCTACATACCCTTGTAGACTGAAAGCGTTAACGAACTAGAGATCGTGGTTGGCGCAGTCATACTCCCTCGCGATCCAATCCGATCCAAGCACCGCACAAGCGGAACCTCCGAGATGTGAACACGTACGGCTCGGTGATGTCTCCGCCTTCTTGATCCAGCAAGCGAGTGTGACGCACTCTGCTCGACTGTGCACTAATCATACACGCAAACGTGCACGCTCGAGATCAAAGACTCACGGGAAGATATCACAACACAACTCTAAACTCAAATTTAAACATAAATCTTCATATTACAAACCAGGGGGTCACGATGACCCGAATACATAAATCATACACACAAATAATATCTGGGTACAGACATTGTTAGTCAAGTTTGCCTTAAGAAGGCTAGCGCAAACAGCGACACTGATCGAAAAGGCGAAGGCCTCCTGCCTAGGGCCTCCGAACTACTCCTGGTCGTCGGGGATCTCCATGTCGTAGTAGGATCCTCCGGGGATCTCCTGCTCCTGGGCTCCGTCGTCTGAATGCAGCAATCGGGTATGGGGAAAAAGAAGTAGCAAAGCAACCATGAGTACTCATCCAAAGTACTCGCAAGAATGACATCAGAACTATACTAATTATGCATCGGTATCAAAGGAATGGGGCTATATTTTTGGACTAAACTGCAGAAACGTTGGAACAGAGGGGGAGAGGCTTAGCCTATTGAAGACTAGCATCTTGAAGCATTTCTTGCAGCAATAGAAGGGAGTAGAGCAAGATAATATATAATCAATCATATTTTAGTATTGCCCTGGGATCCTTCCTCGACTACCCAGCGAGAAAGTGAACCCGAGAGCAATAGTAATAGTTTAATATTGTAACTGTATCCATTTGTAGTTGTAGCAGATCAAGATACAACTCTGAGCGTCCTGTTACCGTGGACACGGCTATTCGAATAGATTACTTCCCTGCAGGGGTGCACTATTGTTACCCAACACGCACGATCACATCTGGCCGGACACACTTGCTGGGTAATGCCCGGCCTCAGGTGATCAACACGACGCAGTCCTACCTAGGCTCAGCAGAGAGGTCAACACGCCGGTCTAAATCCTAAGTGCGAAGGGGTCTTGGGCCCATCGCCCTTTGCACTCCTACACATTGCGAGACTGGCCGGGGCCCAGGCACGACACTGTATACACAACTGACATAACCAGCCCACCCCAGCAATCATCCCGCATCTCTGAGCTGTGACGTCTGAAGAGCTTTCGGCTGATACATACGACGTAGAGGGCCCCATTAAACCATTATCCCACGTGGTGGTAGTGCGTATAGGCACGTAGCCAACTCAGATCAAATACCCAAATCCGTTAGGCATGTTTAGTAACTCGCAGAAACGCACAGGGTTCCTGTCGCTCCGACTTGGTAACAGATGACACGCGGGTGCTCTTGGAGCCGACCCGTCTTTAATATTATTCTCTCGCGGGCACCCTTGGGGCTAGCCCGACTTTAACAGTTTAAGTATTGCAATAAGTAAACATTTCCGTGATCATCACCCAGAGTGATCACGGCCCGGTATCGAGCATGGCAAATGGACAAGGGTGAAGGGCCAAAGATGAATCAATAGCATAGCTAACTAGGCATCATGGGACAATAGGTAGGTATCAACAGTAAGCGACGAAATCAGGCTATGCATCAGAATAGGAGCTATCGGAATAACAACAGAAGCAATTATAATGCAAGCATAAGAGAGAAAGAGTGGGCGATATCTGGATGATCAAGGGGGTTTTGCTTGCCTGGAAGCTCTGTTGAGAGGGGCTGGTCATCTGAAGGCTGCTCGTCTGGAGCGTAGTCGTACTCAGCTGCGTTGGCGGCGGTCTCGGCGTCTATCGAGAGAGAAGGAGGGGGGAGAAACTATAAATTCACGGCAACAATGCAACAGCGATGCATGACATGACTAAATGATATGCAGAGGTGATTTGATGCCTATCTAATTGTTTTAGATAATTTAGGAATTTATCTGTAATTATTTTATCAAGGTCATGCACTATTCATTTATCGGAAACAGGCAAAAAGTTCCATGGTCAGTATGTTAAAGGGGTGTGGCAGGCATGTGGATAGGATATTCGGATTCTTCATATTTTTCTGATCGTTTTTCATATATAAATTATTTTCATCAGAGTTACGGTTTATTTTATATGATTTTTCAAAGTTTTAATCATTTTCTGAAATTATTTAAATTATTAAATTCGAATTATCCGAAACAGTGTTAGGTGACGTCAGCAGAACGTCATGATGACGTCAGCAGTCAACTCTGGCTGACCAGAGTCAAACCTGACCAGTGGGTCCCACTGGTCAGTGACTGTTTAGACTTAACAGTAGTTAATTTAGTTAAACAGGGTAATTAGCAGGTGGGACCCAGTCGTCAGTGGCTAATTAGTTAGTTAATTTAATTAACCGTTTAATTAACATTATATTTATTTATAAAATCATTTTAATTTGGTGGGACCCACATGTCAGTGACACGGGGCCAGCCCAGTCAACGGTTGACCAGGTCCACAGGTCAACCGGGCCTAGTGGCAGCGGCTCAGCGGTGGGGCCCGTGGCTGCCACGTCGGCGCCGAGTCAGCACTGGCCACCGGAGTCGCGCCGGCGAGCCCGAGCGCGGTGGCGAACTCTGGCGAGCCCGGAAAACGGCTGTGGTGGACGGTTCGGCGCGCGGTTTGGCCCTCTGGAACGGCCACTGCGTGCCGCGACTGGTGGTGGCCAGGGCCGGAGCTGGGGAGGCCGGAATGGACGTCGGCGATGATGGCGGGCGGCGGCGGCTTCGGGTCCGAACGGGAATGCGGCTGCGGGGTTCTCTCGGGCGCGCGAAGTAGCTAGGCAGGGTCTACACGTGCGGGCGAGCACAAAGGGCAGCAGCGCGCGACCAAGTGGTCGCCGGAACGACGCCGGCGACGTGCTCCGCGGCGGAGAGCTCGGGCGCGATGGGGGCGGCAGCTACGGCTACGGAGAGAGAGCAGGAAGAGGGGAGATCGACGCTGCGGCTTACAGCGGTCCTGCAGAGGTGCAATAGTGGGCTCGGGGAGGGCTCGAGGCGGCAGAACGGCGACGGCGATCACCGGACAAAGGCGGAGAACAAGGCGGCGATGTCGACGAAGGAGGTCCTCCTGGCTTGTTCCTGTCGGCGTAGCCGACATAGTCCACAACGGGGAGGAAGCCGGACACGGTGCGGCAACGAGAGGGAGGCGGTGGCCGCGAGTTCTAGCGACGGCCGATCATGGCGGCGTCGGGTGAGGAAGAAGAGAGCGAGGGGAGGGAAGAAGTGGCGCTAGGGCGCGCCAAGGGGGTCCGTGGGGCAAGCGAGCAGGGGGGGACGGGGCACGGCGTGCGGGCGTGGCGACAGCGCGCGGGAGGGTGAGCAGTGTGAGGGAGAAGACAGTGGGGATGGGCTGGGCCGAGTCTGGTTTGACTTAGGCCCAGTTAGAGCAGGCCTTTTCCTTTTCTTTCTTTCCTTTTTCTGTTTTCTGTTTTTTAGTTTCTGTTTTCTATTTTCTTTTAGCTCTAATACAATTTTTTAAAATATGAATCCTGCCCAAATAATTAAAGTGCAATTTATCTCACTGCCAGAAAAAGGTTTGGGGAACTAATGATTTCATTTTAATTTTAATTAAATAAAAAGGGGATTAAATATTACTGTTTGGTGCTGTTTTTGGATGATATAGTCATCTAGTGATTTTTAGTGATGTTGTTTTTCTTAGCACAATTAATTATGGAATATTTCCTATTTAATGAACATTTTAGTTTTCAATTTTGAATAACTTTTATTTCTACTTTAAATTTGAATTTCATTTTGAACTGGAATTTGAAATGAGATATGATTCAAGTGATGATCAAGCACTATTAATCATGATGACCTGGCATTATCAAAATGGTGATTACTGTTGCTAATACAAGGGGGTGTTACAATTCTCCTCCTCTAAAAGAAATTCTCGTCCCGAGAATTAAGAGGTAGGCTGGAAGAGAGCGGGATATTCTTCACGAAGACGATCTTCGCGTTCCCAAGTGGCTTCATCTTCAGAATGATTCGGCCACTGAACTTTAAGGAACTTGATTGCCTTCTGACGGGTTCGACGTTCATCTTGATCAAGAATGCGGATCGGATACTCTTGATAAGAAAGATCCTCTTGCAATTCAAGCATTTCATGATCCACTGCTCGGATAGGATCCTTGAAGCATCAACGGAGTTGCGACACATGGAAGACATCATGAACTTGAGAAAGGTTTGGCGGCAATTCCAATTAATATCCCACTTCTCCTCGTCGGGCGAGGATACGGAACGGGCCAATGTAGCAAGGAGCTAACTTGCCCTTGATTCCAAATCGATGAGTGCCCTTCATCGAAGTAACACGAAGGTAAGCTTGTTCGCCAGGTTTATAGACCATTACCTGGTGTTTGCGGTCATAATTGCTCTTCTGACGAGACTGAGCAGCTTTCAAATGTTCACGGACAATGCGGACTTGTTCTTCAGCTTGTTGGATAATATCCAGACCAACGAGTGATCGTTCCCCAGTTTCTGACCAATTCGGAGGGGTTCGACACTTACGTACATATAAAACTTCAAAGGGTGCCATCTTCAAACTAGCCTGATAGCTATTGTTGTATGAGAATTCAGCATACGGGAGAGATTCCTCCCATTTCTTACCGAATGAGATGACACAAGCTCGAAGCATATCTTCAATCACTTGATTGACTCGTTCAACTTGTCCCTGGGACTGGGGGTGAAAAGCGGTGCTGAAGGACAGATGAGTTCCCATAGCTTCTTGGAAACTGTTCCAAAACCTTGAGGTAAAGAGGCTGCCACGGTCTGAGCTGATCTCCAATGGAACACCATGGAGTGATACCATTCTGGAAACATACAAGTCTGCTAACTGACTAGTAGTGATTGTCTCCTTGACTGGCAGAAAGTGAGCAACCTTGGAGAATTGGTCAATGACGACAAAAATAGCATCATGACCCTTCTGTGATCTGGGAAATCCAGTAATGAAATCCATTTCAAGTTTGTCCCATTTCCATTCAGGAATAGCAAGTGGTTGCAGAGTTCCAGCAGGCCTTGGATGTTCTGCTTTGATGCGGCGGCAAACGTCACACTCAGCATCATAACGAGCAATGTCATGCTTCATATCGGGCCACCAGTATCTCTGTCGAATGTCTTGGTACATCTTGCTACTACCGGGATGAATAGACAAGGGTGTGTCATGTGCTTCTTTCATGACATCCGAACGAGAGTCCAGATTGTGCTTTCTGGGAGCCACTAGGCGGCCTTTGAAGAACAAGGCACCATCATCATCAACATGGTAGAATGAAGAATTTCCCTTGGAGAGGAACTTCTTAATCTTCTCGACTTCAGTGTCATATTTCTGCCTTGTCTTGATGTTGTGCTCGAGGTCCGGTTCAACAACCAGGGTGTTGAGATAACCCTGAGGCACAAGGTGAAGGTTCAACTTGCGAAGTTCTTCATAGAGAAGGGGTTGTGCTTGCTGAACCGTGAGGTTATTGCAATAAGTCAGCTATTGTCTCGAGCCACCTTTGCTAACAGAGGTTCAAATCTGGTTGAGTATACAGATACTTCAGACTTTGGTGGTCCGTGTATATCTCGCAACGATTACCTAGAAGGTAATGTCGCCACAGCTTCAGAGCGTAGATAACTGCTACTAACTCGAGATCATGTGTTGGATACTTATCTTCGTGAGGACGCAACTGACGAGAGCCATAAGCAATCACTTTGTGCTCTTGCATTAGGACACAGGCTAATCCTTGACGGGATGCGTTGCAATATATCACAAAGACCTTGCGAGTATCTGGGGGTGCTAGCACTGGGGCAGATGTCAACTTATCTTTAAGTGTCTGAAAACTTTCTTGGCACTTTTCCGTCCACTCAAACTTCTTGCCTTTGTGGAGCAAATCAGTCAGTGGCTTAGCAATCTTGGAGAATTTCTCGACGAAACGGCGGCCATAGCTAGCAAGACCGAGAAAACTTCTGACTTGCTTAACAGTTTGCGGAGGAGTCCAGTCAAGAATAGCCTGAACTCGTTCTGGGTTAACGGCAATGCCATCTTTGTAAATCACATGACCAAGATAGGTCACCTCAGACAACCAGAATTCACACTTGGAAAACTTGGCATACAGTTGATGTTCTCAAAGTTTCTCCAATACAAGCCGAAGATGTTCGGCGTGCTCTTCTTCATTCTTGGAAAATATAAGGATATCATCCAAATAAACCACGACAAATTTGTCGAGGTAGTCCATGAAGATATAGTTCATCAATCGAGAGAAGGTTGCTGGAGCATTGGTTAAGCCGAAGGACATAACGGTGTACTCGTATGATCCATAATGAGTAACGAAAGAGGTCTTCAGAATATCCTCCTTTCGAACTTGGATCTGATGGTAACCCAACCTTAAGTCGAGTTTAGAGAACACAGAGGATCCAGCAAGCTGATCATAAAGATCGTTGATTCGGGGAAGTGGATATTTGTTCTGGATTGTTGCTTGGTTAATAGGCCGATAGACCTGGACCAATCAGTTAGTTCCATCCTTCTTCTTAACAAAGAGAGAAGGTGCTCCCCAAGCAGAAGAACTGGCGCGGATGAAACCCTTTTTAAGTGACTTGTCGATTTCCTCCATAAGCTCAAGGAGTTCATGCGGCGGCATCTTGTAGGGACGTTTAGCCATAGGGGTGGTGCCAGGTTTCAAGTCGATGACAAACTCAACGGCTCTAATAGGGGGTATTCCTGGGAGTTCTTCTAGAAAGACGGTGATGTTAGGTGCGATCATGTAAGCATGACAATGGCCCCCGGGAGTTTTAATGACTAATGGAGTATGCATCTTTTCATATTGTATGCCATGCATGAATGCAAATGCTCCAGAGACGAATGAATGTGATGCTCCTGAATCAAGTAAAACAGAAGCGGGTACTGAGTTAACAAGAAGGTTACCCATCATAGTAGCTGGTTGATCCTGGACTTCTTCAATATCAATGTTGTAAGCCTGTCCACGACCATAAGCAGAAGACCCAGTATTATAGTTGCGGGTCTGATTGTTACCACGACCATTGCCATCGCCAGCATGAGGAAGTGCCAACTGATTCTGATTCTGGCGGCAGTCCTTGGCAAGGTGACCTGGGCGGCGACACTTGAAACACAGACCATCTTCAGTGTAACATCCCCAGATCTTAACCCTGCAATTTTTCTAATTAATTAGCCATGTCATCATGATCATCCTAAATAAATTGCATTTAGGGAATAATCCAACTCCAAATTCAAATTTAAAATAAAGTTAAAATTAAAAGTTATCCAAACAGCAGAACAAAAATGTTCATAATATTAAAAATATTCCCAAAGCAATCATAAAAATAAAACCAACATTATTTAAATTACCAAAATGACCCTAGGAATTAAAACTATGGACCAGCAGCAATTAAATTTGCCTTTTTAATTTCTAAAAATAGTTAGACAACTCCAAATGGCCCCAAACTTTTTGAGCAGACCCAGAATATTGCCCTGTATTTTTGTGCTAAGTTTCATATTGAGAAAAATTCATTTACTAGCTAAACTAAATACAAAACAGAGAATAAAATACAAAACAGAAAATAAAAAGAAATAAAAGAAAAGACCTGCGCTGTGTTGTTGGCCCACTTGCTGCAGTGGCCGGCCCAGCCCAACCGAGCCGTCACCGACCTCCACCTCCTCCCGTACCGTGTCGCCGCGCGCGCGCTCCCGTCGGCGATGTTGCACGCGTCGCTCATCCGCCGGCCTACGGCGTGGATGCCCGAGCCTCCCCATCGTCCCTTCCTGCTAACCCTAGCCCCGTTCCTCCTCACGCCCCTCCTCGCTCTCTCCCGAGCTCCACCGGCACTGCCGTAGCCGTGCTGACCCCGATGCCGTCGCCACCGGCCACCTTCCGCCGTTCCACGGTGTCCGGGAGGTCCGCGGGGCTCGTCTCCATCGGCTACTTCCGCGGATTGAGTCTAAAAATGACCCACGGTGTCCGTTTTCTCCACGGCCGCCGCCTCAACGCCACCGTCGATCCACATCTTCCGACAACGCCCGTCCACCCCGAGCCCTCTCCCGACCCCGCTGTGAGCTTTCGACCCTCGTGGCCTCTCCCCTCTCTCCTTCGCCCTCCCTAGCTACCTCGCCGCGCTGCCGTGCTCCGGCTGCCGTTGGGCAGGGTCAGCGCCGCCATTCCCGCTGTCCCCTGCTTGCGCCGCTAGCACCAGCGGTTGTGGTGCTTCGTGCTGGCCCTTTGTGAGCCGTTCGCCGCCCCTTTTGGTCACCGGAGGGCTGCTCCGGTGGCCCACCGCCGTGTCGGCCTCGCCGCCGGCCTGTCCCAGGCGCACGAGCGGTTTAAACCCTCACCTGGGTCCCTGTCAAGTGGGCCCGGGTCTTTAACTGTTAATTAGGTGCTAATTTTTCTGCTAACAGCTGCTGACAATGGGGCCCCACCGTGAAATAACGTTTCAGTTAATTGTTACACTGAAATGTGGGACCCGTTTCCTGTAGCCATGAGTTTAACTCTAACTAAACTCCGTTTTAAAACTGACTCACTGCCACGCGGGTCCCACCGGACCCGCTGACCGGTCAACCGTGGGCCAATCAACTGCTGAGTCAGCAGTTGACTGGACCCACTGGTCAACCGCTGCTGACTGGTTGGTTGACTCAGTCAACTGGGCAGCTGACTGGCCCCACAGTCAGCCCCTCTGGTGAGCCCTGGGTGCAGTGCACCGGGTGCACCTAGCGTTTTTGGTTACTGTTTTCGAAATAAAACAATTCCAGTAATTCCAGAAAATTGATTAAAACTTCGGAAATTCGTCGAAATTAATCCGTAACTCGGATCAAAAAGTTTTCTACATGAAAGTTTCTCCGAAAAATCCCACGAATCCGATCGTGCCATCTGTTTTCATGTCGGGACCCTCTATGTAGGAGAACCCGCAACCTTTCGTCTTTTTCCAGTAGATGAATAGTGCATGCATACCGTTAATAATTCCAAATTAAATCCTAAAATAACTAAAGCGGTATAGAGATGCATTAGGTCACCCTGCGCCACATTTTAGCATGTCATGCTCTGTGTTGCTTTGAATGATGTGTATTTATCTGTTTCTTCCCCCTCTTCTCTCCGGTAGATCCCGACAGTGACGTGGCTCCTGAGGACTACTTCGTCACCGACAACCCATCTTTTCCGGCAAAGCTTCCAGGCAAGCAACCCCCCTTGACGCATGCCTATATCACCTATTCCTTCTCCCTGCTGCTTGCATTAGAAATTGCTACTGCTCTGTTTTATCCTATTCTGCTGCATAGCCTGTTGTTGTAACTGTTATTGATACCTACCTGCTATCCGAGATACTTAGTATAGTTTGGTTGGTAATCCATCTGTGGCCCCTCTTCCTTTTCCTAGTTGCCCCGCTTAGTTATCAGTGCCCCGATCGATGTGATCGTCGGGCTGAGACCAGCACATCACCACACACCCCCCTAAGTTGCTCGACTCTGCAGAGCTAATATCGAGTGCCGAGGGTGATACCTCTTATCCCACTCCTGATGTTGCCTCTGTGGTACAGCTAGTCGATTGTGGGTTACGAGGGTGATTCCTCTTCCACCACCTCCGATGAAGCTTCTGTCGTACAACCCCTCAAGTGTGAATCCATCGAGGGTGATTCCTCCGGGTTCACCTTGACGGTAGCATCGTGTGGGAATCCATCGTGGGTGATCCCTCGGATTACCCTCTTGATGTTATGAACACACGGTTACATCTAACTGTCGCCCCATGTACTGTTATTGCGGGACTGAAGGGACAGACGGTACCACCCCGGTAGAGGTGGACCTGAGTTCCCGACAGTCTCCTGGGAAGTCGGGTTCACCTGGAAGGCACCCGTGAGATAATTACGAGGCGCGGCCAGGCAGACAGAGACCGCCCTAGAGAGGGATGGGCCTGGCCCTTGTTGCACTTCCTCGAGACGGGGCGACAGGAGAACTGACCGTCACCGCGAGCTCCTAATAATTCGCTAACGGATTTGGGTATCTGATCTGAGTGGGTCGTTGGCCCTATACGCACTACCACCACGCGGGATAATGGTTTACGGGGCCCTCTGCACCGTATGTATCAGCCGAAAGCTTTGTCAGATGTCCAGTTCAGCATTGTGGCCGGGCCGGATCATGCCATCCAGGTAGAGTTGGCGCTTTATATAAGTATCCACCCTGCACACAATGACCCGGAGTCCACAGGGCGATGGCCCAAGAGCCCTGAGCCCTTAGGATGTAGACCGGCGGGGACCTCTCTGCTGAGCTCTAGGTAGGGCTGCGGTGTGTCGTTCAGCCGAGGCCGGGCATGACCCAGTAAAGTGTGTCCGGCCAGAGTTAATCGAGCATGTTGGGTAACAGTAGTGCACCCCTGCAGGGAAGATTATCTATTCGAATAGCCGTGTCCATGGTAACAGGACGCTCAGTGTTGTATCCCGATCTGCTACTACTTGAACTGGATACTTTAATTAATTGGAAGCTCCGGGACCGCTTTCTCGCAGGGAGTCGAGGATTCAACATGCTTGTTACTTTATGTTATGCTACTAATCTGCACTCTTCTTATGCTGCAAGACGCTGAAGATCCTAGTCTTCGATAGGCTAGGCTTTTTCCCCTTATTCCGGCATTTCTGCAGTTCAGTCCACATATACAGCTTTTCTTTGATACCGATGCATAATAGCGTAGCTCTGATGTAAGTCTTGCGAGTACTTTGGATGAGTACTCACGGTTGCTTTGCTTCCCTTTTTCCCCCATATCCGTTTACTGCGACCAGATGGCGGAGCGCCGGAGTCAGCCGGCCCAGTCGATGACTACTACTACACTTCTGGAGGAGCATACTACTACGTGGAGACCGCCGACATCCAGGAGTAGTTAGGAGGCTCCCAGGCAGGAGGCCTGCGCATTTTCGATCCTTGTGGTTGTTTGTTTTTCGCCTTCTTAAGGCATCTCTGTTTAACTTTTATATCTGTACTCAGATATGTAATGCTTTCGCTGACGCTTGTGTTATGCGAGCTTATGTATTCGAGCCGTCGAGGCCCCTGACTTGTACTATAAAGCTTGTATTCTTTTATTTGTGTAGAGTTGTGTTGTGATATCTTCAAGTGAGTCCCTAGGCTTGATTGTGTGCATTTGCGCGTATGATTAGCGCACGGTCGGGCCGGGGGCATCACATTCAGGACGAAGAGGAGCAGCACATGGTGGAGCAGCTTGAACTCTTGGCTGCCTCGGTGGTGGAGGAGGCAGATGGGGTGCAGCATAGGAAGGCCTCAGTGCAGGAGCAGCTGGATGATACATGTTGTGGGGAATCCAGATCTGACGCTTCTGCGCTAAGCTCAAAGATGAGCCAACGTCACGATAGCACTTCTGCGACTCTTTGTGCTCCATCTGAGCAGTCTCAACCAGGATAGCCTTGTTCATGAGGGTGGCAAAGTCGGTGAAGTCTTGAGCAGCAAGTGCAAGCTTGAGGTCTGGGTGGAGTCCGTTACGGAACTTCTCATGTCTACGAGCATCAGTGGCTATCTCTTCTTCAACATAGCGGGAGAGGTTAAGGAATTCACGCTGATAAGCTTCGATAGTCCTATTGCCCTGAATGAGGTTGCGAAACTCCGTTCTCTTCCGGTCCATGATTCCCTGAGGAATGTAACGAGCACTGAAGGCAGTCTGGAACTCGAGCCAAGTGATGACTGTCCCCTCAGGTAGTGAACGCCTGTGGGTGGACCACTATTGAGCAGCGGGGCCCTTCAAGAAGTAGGCCGCGAAGGTGACAAGGTTTTCAGGGGCGACACTGGCAGATTCCATCTCGAAGGCGATGTCGTGAAGCCAGTCATCAGCATCCAGTGGCTGTTCAGAGTTGCGGTAAATAGTTGGGTTGAGACGTACAAACTCCTGCAGAGTTATTGGGGCAGGTGGCTGGTTCTGAGCATTCTGGTTTGCTGCGGTAACTGAGCCATGATCCCAACCATGAACTGGCGGTTCAGCTCGAATTGCTGCATCATAGCTGCCATATAGTCTGGCGGTGGTGGCTGTTCGGGAGCACGGCCACGACCACGACCACCTGGTCTAACCATCCTGCTAAAGATTTAACAGGGGGTAGTTTAGTAAAAGCAGTTGCAAGTGTTTAGGGACAAACATGATGTATCACGACAAGGAATAAGTAGTGCAATAGATACATAATAGTAGTGAATTAAGACATATAGATCCATACACATAGTCGGTTACACACGGACAACATAAGTTCGCTAAATTAAATAGCTAGACATACTAGGCGGCGCGCGGGCACGCGGTGAGGTATACATAGCGAGACATAGCAAAGGCTACATCAACGTCGGGGAAAACCACTGAAACGGGGTAACTGCAAGTGCGGACGATGAGTGCTCATGGCAGAAAAGTCCTGCTCTCTGTGTGCACTCTGATGAAGAACCCGGTCTCGAACTGGGAGAAGTGGTCCACGTGGAGGTGTGTGACATCCAACAGCAGGCCAATCAATACCTGCCGGCATCTGAGTCCTGCGCGGGTAAAGGATGTACTCTGGATGTATCCCTGCACGAACAGTTGGCAGCAACTGTGTCATAGCATCGTAGAGATGTGCTCGAGTGGCAAACAACTCGATGGCCAGAGCCCGGGCAATGCGATCCAGAGCCTGAGGGCACTGAATCAAAACCTGCGGGTCATATCGATGTCGCTCATAAGGGGCACAAACAGCTGTGTAGTATCCGGTAGCGTCTCCAGGAGGGGCATACGGGATGTATCGGAACTCAGAGTCATCCAAGCGACTATGCTCTCCATGGAGACGTGCGACAGCAGAATGGGCAGCATCATGGACTACCATATCAATCGTCACGCCGATACCATGAAAAGTGTGCAACTCAGTGTCGGACACTACTAGAAAAAAGGCTGTTAGTGGCGCACCTATTTTGGCTATTAATGGCGCACTATAGGTGCGCCACTATTATCACGCCACTACTAATAAATAGTAATAGCGCACGCCTGGTGCGCCACTGTTAATCTACATAACAGTGGCGCACCACCTGGTGTGCCATTACTATCCCTCCCAGTGCACCACTGATAACCTAGCAGGGGGGGCTACTGGTGCGCCACTCCTAACTCTAAAGGTGCGCCACTGGTATAAAATATGGGTGCGCCACTAATATCTATATGGTGCGCCACTACTATTAATTCCAGTATTTTTTTTTTTGCTTTTCTCTTATTTGCACGGGTTACAGAATACAATAAAGCACATAATATACAGTTTGCATTATAGTATAAATTACCATCAGTCAAGTATAAACATCACATAATACAATTCATCACATTAGTCTCCGAATTCAAAATAGCGAACAAAGTTCAAATATTAGACAAGTTTAGGTCTCGAGACCGAGTAGCAAATTTATATCACATTACAAAGTCGATCATCTAAACTACCATCACATAGAAGAGAGCTGCGGTCACGATGAGCATCTCGAGTTAGCATATTGTAACATAGTTAGCAATGCAGTATACTTAATAAGAATGCATTTCTGAAAAAGATGGACTACTGACAGAATAGTAAAAATCGTACCAGGCTAATTTCATTAATTATAGCCTCGGTCAGCTGAAGGGCGAATGGCACATATGGTGTATAAGATCCGCCAGCATTATAAAACTCCGCAGCCATAGGTAAACTTTTCAGAAATTCGATGAAATCATCTTGTTCGTCCAATGTTAGCTCCAAGCCTTGATTAAAAATGGTATTATGAAACATCTGCCATACATCCTTCGGAGCATTGATATAAGCTGGCAATTATAAATAAGTTGTCAACCTTTGGAAGCAAGGAAATAAGGAAGGAAACAAGTCAAATTTGTTTAAGAAACTCACATGAAGATAGAACTGGCCTCATGTCGCGCACTAGCACCCAAATGTCTTCATTAAGAAAAATACCGGTGCCTCGACGACAACGTCCAAGATCGAATGTTATTTGCATATCCTCCTCAAATGCATATGCCTTGCATAGTGCATACCAATTTGAACAAGCAGAAAATGTGGAATCTGGTTCATTAAAGACCTTAACCTTCAAAACGAAACCATGTTTCGTCTTAAGTTTAACTTCTTTTGTTTCATTCTTGAGCCAATCATTTACTTGGAGAAAGTCACAGACATGAGGTCTTGCATAGCAGGGGATGCGCTAGTTGAATTATAGAAGAGAAATTTCACGTCAAAGCAAAAACTTAAGTCAAGCATACTTAAATAAGAAGAACGTGTCGTAGAAGTTGCATACCGTTAGATTTTCGAAGCCCCACCTAAGCGTGAGAGAGAAGTATCTTCCTTCGTCCAACACCGGGTTGTCGCACCGACCCGAGTCGTCATCACAATCGTCGCACTCGGGGATCCTATGGTCGTCGTCAGCCGTACACTGCCTGGTTTTAACGGGCACAAATCCCTGCACAGAATGTACATACAGAAATGGACATGGGCATGCTAACCAAAAAATAACTACACTGCCTGGTTCTCATCATAAATGTAGCAAAAAACAAGACGCAAAACATGTACTGTTTTTTTGTCAACTGATAACAAATTTTTTTATTACGGTTTTACAACAGCATAGAGAGGAAACAGGGAAGGAAATTGTTAAAGCAGCATAGCCAAAAGGTAATACATATACATAAGCAAACATTTTTATACTCAAGCCTTTTTTTGCATAGGATAATTCCTTAACTCTCAGATAATTAATAACTGTTTTCTAAGTGCAGAAACAAATTAGGTGCAAAAAATCATTCAAGTTGCACTCAGAAAATTATTAAGTGCAGAAAATCACTTAAGTCCACATACTAGTGCAGAAAAACCCCAAAATTGTGAGTAATGCAGCGCGCGACGAGCTATGGCTGCAGGTGCTTCGTCGGGTACGGTTTCAGTGAAGTAAAAAGAAGCAGCAATCAACCTTTCGCTCAAGATTGATTTATGGCTCAACTGCTAGAATGCAGACCAAATCTTGATCACCAAATCTATAATTCAAACTGAATGCTTAATAATTCAATAAAATAGATAAACACATGGGGATACAACACAAAATTCTAGTTCAATCACACTCGATACATACACACAAAGTTGTATTTCAATCCAATTTCAGCTGAAATGTTCAATGCATCAATTAACCTGTTTATTTAGAAAAAGAAATCACCTCTCTATCGAAAGCAGGTCGGCGAGAAGCTGCGTGAGACCGCGGTCCTCCTCGTCCTCAGCGTGGGCGCTTGGAGTCGGAGACACAGCAGGACCGTGGAGGCAGAGCAGCAGAGGCGGGGCAGACGGAGGGGGCAGGGGAGAGGCTGACGGCGCAGCAGAGGCGGCTGGAGGTGCCGCGCGTTGGGGGAACGGGGCGCGCTCGATCTGCTGCAGAGGAGGGGGCACGGTGAGATAGAGAGAGAGGGAGATGGAGGGAGGCATACCGTGGCGGGGGGGAGACCACCGGAGCGGAGGGAGTCGCCGGAGACGGGCAGGGAGGGGGCGCTCGATCTACTGTAGAGGCGGGGGCACGATGAGAGAGAGAGAGAGAGCGAGAGGGAGGGAGGGAGAGGGAGGGAGGCATACCGTGGCGGGGGGGAGACCACCGGAGCAGAGGGAGTCGCCGGAGACGGGCAAGGAGGGGGCGGCGCGAGATTAGGGTTTGCGCGCGGGAGAGGTGGGGATGGGATCGAGTGCGGCGGCGGCGAGGGAGTAGGGTTTGCGCGCGGGAGAGGTGGGGATTTTGGCCGGTATGGGAGGGGTGCTAGTAATGGCGCACTTTTCTCTGGTGCGCCATACATATGTGCTAGCAATGGCGCACCTTTTAGGGATGCGCCATAAACATCGGGATAGCAATGGCGCTCCTTCTCCTGGTGCGCCATTACTAACTTTTTTTTTTAAATTTTTAGTTGCATGTAATAATATATTTAAGATTACTAATGGCGCACCTCCTAAGAATGCGCCACTAATAACCAGGGTTACTAATGGCGCACCTGGTGTGTGGTGCGCCATTACTAGTTTTGAAAAAAAAAATTGAAAAAAAAATTGTTAGTAGTGGCGCACCGTGAGTGTGGTGCGCCATTACTAGTTTTAACTAGTAATGGCGCACCACACCAACGGTGCGCCACTGGTAAGTCTGGGGAGGGGGTGTGCCCAGGAGAAACTTAGCAGTGGCGCACCACACACCAGGTGCGCCATTAGTAATATAAACATTAGTGGCGCACCACATACATAGTGCGCCACTAATGTCTATATTAGCTATAGCCCTTTTTCTAGTTGTGGGAGTTGTCCCGCTGATCAAAGATACGAAGATCGGCATGGTACTGCTCCTGGTTGAAATCACGGAAATCCTCATAAACCATGTACTCGGGGTACCAGCGGTAGACCAGTATTGTCAGGAGGGCGATCAGGACAGTTGGAAAACCAGGGGCATGACGAGCCCAAGTGCGAAGCACAAGCTGCGTCGCAGGGCGCGGCGGAAACAAGTGATCCATCTGAAACAGAGGAAATTTCAAGATTGTCAAATGACAGTGAGTGAATTCTTGCATTGTGCATTTAAAGAAGTAATTTGCAGATAATCAAAGCTCCAGGTGAATGTGATCATGAGAACCTAGAGTCAGAGTTAGTAAAAAATTTAACCCGAATAGAGGAGAAAATAGAATCCCAGAGTAAGGAAGAGGAATAAAAGATCCTAATCCCATCCATGTGCAACGTGGGCCAGTAAACCACACAGCACTGTTAGTAAAATAGTTTTTCAACGTCTAGACTCAACTTCGACCAAGGAATCGGAAGGGGGCTTCCTACAGGCAGTCGGCTCTGATACCAACTTGTGACGCCCTCTGCTCGACCGTGCACTAATCATACACGCAAACGTGCACGCTCGAGATCAGAGACTCACGGGAAGATATCACAACACAACTCTAAACTCAAATTTAAACATAAATCTTCATATTACAAACCAGGGGTCACGAGGACCCGAATACATAAGTCATACACACAAATAATATCTGGGTACAGACATAGTTAGTCAAGTTTGCCTTAAGAAGGCTAGCACAAACAGCGACACTGATCGAAAAGGCGAAGGCCTCCTGCCTAGGGCCTCCGAACTACTCCTGGTCGTCGGGGATCTCCACGTCGTAGTAGGCTCCTTTGGGGATTTTCTGCTCCTGGGCTCCGTCGTCTGAACGCAGCAATCGGGTATGGGGAAAAAGAAGTAGCAAAGCAACCATGAGTACTCATCCAAAGTACTCGCAAGACTGACATCAGAACTATACTAATTATGCATCGGTATCAAAAGGAATGGGGCTATATTTTTGGACTAAACTGCAGAAATGCTGGAACAGAGGGGGAGAGGCCTAGCCTATCGAAGACTAGCATCTTGAAGCATTTCTTGCAGCAATAGAAATGCTGGAACAGAGAATAGAGCAAGATAATTTATAATCAATCATATTATAGTATTGCCCTGGGATCCTTCCTCGACTACCCAGCGAGAAAGTGAACCCGAGAGCAGTAGTAATAGTTTAATATTGTAACAGTATCCATTTGTAGTTGTTGCAGATCAAGATACAACTCTGAGCGTCCTGTTACCGTGGACACGGCTATTCGAATAGATTACTTCCCTGCAGGGGTGCACTACTGTTACCCAACACGCTCGATCAAATCTGGCCGGACAAACTTGCTGGGTAATGCTCGGCCTCGGGTGATCAACACGACGTAGTCCTACCTAGGCTCAGCAGAGAGGTCAACACGCCGGTCTTGGGCCCATCGCCCTTTGCACTCCAGCACGTTGCGAGACTGGCCGGGGCCCAGGTGATGGTGTCCTGGACTAGGGGGTACTCACCACGTCGTCTCCCGACCAGTGGGTCGGGCCGAGGACCCCTATGGCGGTTCACTCATGGACCACTTCGGGCAGCCCATGACGCATACAAGGAAGACTCTACAAGACTTGGTACACAAGCCGAAGACTCTCCTAAACCCTAGGCCACCGGTGCATATATAAACAGAGGCCAGGCTAGTCAATAGATGGACTCATATTCATTAAAACAATCTCGTGGTAGCCATATGTACTCTGTACTATCCCACATATCAATACAATCAAAAGCAGGACGTAGGGTATTACCTCTTCGACAGGGCCCGAACCTGGGTCAAACTCTGTGTCCAAGTTACCATCGCTCCATGACGCCTAGCTTAGGACCCCTACTACGAGATATGTCAGATTTGACACCGACATTGGTGCTTTCATTGAGAGCCTGCTGGGTAGTCGCCGCGGTGCGATGGGAATTCAGATCGGCTCCACCGTGATCTATGCGTCGGAACCGACCTACATCGTCAACGTCGGCATCTTCGTTACCGGCTCGACTGGTCAAATCGGCTAGGCCGAGGACTAGGCTTCTCTTCGGATCATCAAGTTCGGACGGATGTCTTCGTCATCATCAACTCCGATCTCATCCGGGATCACGGAAAAATCGTCCATGGTGCTCGGAGGCTCAACGTCAACATTGCCCTCGCGCGATCATGTAGTTTTTTCTGGACAGGGGATTCATGTTCGCCGTCCCCGTCTCCTCGAGCGTCGCTTTGACGATTGCTTCGGTGGAATTGTGCGGAATTGAGTCTAGAACAACCCTGCAAAATTTCGTCGCGTTCCGATGGAGGAATCTGGACGGGAATCTGGAAGAGTTTAGGGCGAGGACTCCAGCAGTCAGCTCGGACGTCCTTTGGAAGATCCAACCGTTCATCGGCTGTGGAATTCCCATATCTACCACCCCTCAAAATTTCGGCTTGATCCGACCGTTCAAACTCCGGGAAGCGTCCGATGAGTGCATCAATTTTCGGATCTGTTTCCTGCACGCAAACGAATCCGACCCGAATTCATCTTTCTTCATGAACGGGATATTAGACATCCTTTTTGAAGGAATTTTTTTCTAGGGTATTGTGTGTTGTCCTCAAACACGTGCCCACGAATTTTGAGCCTTTTCGGAGGCGATCTTCGTCGTCCCGCCGGTGTCAAACCAGCCTGGCCACGTTGCTCCATGGCTGCGACCTGCGCCAGCATCGACTGCGCCGTCGCTTCATCGAGCCGACGACAACCACCTCGGATCATCACCTCGGCGAGCCGATCAAGAGTTCGGCACCGCTCTCCCTAATGATCGTCAAGATAACATTGTCAACTTACGGATTGCACAGGTCGGGCGCGCCAGCATCGCCGTGCGGTCACTTCTCAAGCCAGCATTGAGCACGTCACAAAGTTTCGACCTGCGTCGGCATCGCCGCGCCGTTGCTTCTTCGAGTCGACGTCCACCTCGCCGACCTGCTTTGACACCTTGGATGGCATGGGGGTTGCAACGTCACCTTACTGACCTGCTACGACACCTCGGCTAGACCGGGGGCTTCGCCATCTCTTCATCAACCTACTCCGGAGACTTCGACGTCATGAGCCGATCAGCTTCATCACCTCGGCTGGACCGGGGGCTTCACCTCGCCACATCGACCGTACTGTGCCGCTACTTCGGAGTGCCGAGCTCCTCCCTCGGCCACCTCGGGCTTGGGGTCTGGGACCTCGATCAAGCCGAGGACTATGCGTCTTCATCCCGCCACAAGCCCACACCACGTCATCAACGCCGAGCACATTAAACAGCTAAGTCGCTTTCATGCTCAACTTTTTTAAATGTTTAATTTTTTGTTCGGTTCGACCAAGCATTATATTTATGTTAAATAAAATCTATTTGTCAAAAACAAGGTTCGTTTAAAATCGCTTATTTTACCCATGTTAACTGGGGGCTCTTAAATTTATATGAGCTGTTTTATAATAAGTGTTTTCTTCTAAGTTGCTGCAAAGTCTTTTTCTACCACTCCTTTCTCGACACGAGTGTGTGGTCAATAGCCGGATAGCCTGGTTTCTCTCTAAAGCCGCTTGAATTTGGTTCGCTAAACTGGCATGAGAACCACTCCGCCTTCGGGAATAGGAGGTTGAAGCCGAGGGCTGACCAGCTTGAAGTCTTGAGATCGGATGTGTCATGTTAAAGCATGACGGAAGGACAAACTAATTCTAAGACCACTTTTCGGATTGGCACCAAAAAACTTGATTTAGTTCGGATGTCAAGTTTTTACATAAGTTTTTTGGCTTTTCGAGCTTATGGCACTTTTAAGCTATTTGTATGTTTTTCTTTCAGGAGGCGGGACATCCTCATGACCTAGGTGCCCTGCATAATAATTCAGCTCGGGAGATCTTTTCCGACCCGCAGCTCGGCATCTTTCCTGCCGACCTACACCTCGGCGTTGGCGAAATGCACATGACATTTGGACTAGTCCCGAGGAGATTCGATCCTCAGGTTGGTCGGCCGCACCCAACCTGAATCTCAGGGGATACTGTGTGTCTCCAGCATAACTCTCGCAATACAACGTCGGATGCCTTTAAAGCATCGGCAATATCAACGGGGGGCTGTGACTAGAGCCGAACCCACCAAAAGCCAAGGTACTCCGAGGAGTCCTCGGCAAAACGTTCTCGGATATTGCTTTATATGCATCAGTTTCGAATTGTGTCTTTGGTCAATAGTTGGGTTGCCCGGCTCCTATGCTTGCCTCCTACGTTCCGCTTTGTTCGGCTAGGTGTGCAAAGGGAGAACCACTGCGATTGTACTTCCAATTTAACTGGTCAAGTACCTCAGTGGAGAAAGCCGAAAACTGACTGTCACAATGAGCGCAAACTGGTCTGCGATCCGATGACTGTATCAACCTATAGATCGATAGAGGATACCCCGTGGGCCTTTCATAAAATTGGCTGAAGTGTTAATGGCTTGACCTCGGCTGACGCCGAACACTAACCGGGGGCTAGTAACTGGCCTCCCAACTTTAAGCTCCTATGACTAAGTGAAAGTTATAAAGCCTACATATCTGATTGCCTCGTTTCCGCTAACACAACCGCCTCCGGGCACCGAGACGTCGGCTACGGGTTGTCTTGTTATTGCGGAAACACCCTGCGTAGCATCTACAAAGGGGTGGAAGCCGATGATGGGCCACTTTCAAATTATAAACAGTCGCAACGGAGTCAAAATAGCATATAGCATAAAAGCGTTTGTATTCAATATACGAGCGCTGCCTTCCATAATTATCGTTATAAAGCCATAAATATGCATCAATTTGACTTAAGATTTTGGCCAAGCTGGGTTGCCTGGCTCCTGTGTTTACACCCTACGTTCCCGATTGTTCGGCTAGGGGGTAAAGGGAGCACCTCTGCTATTGGTACTACCGGGTCATCCGGATTAGTACCTCGGACTGGGTGAAGCTGAAAGCTAGCAATCTCAAGAACATAATTGGTCGGCAACGACGGAAGTGAAAATCTCGGTTTTTTAAAGCCAAATACTTCGGGAATTTTCCCCGAATTGATCTTCACTATTTTCTCCCATTTAGATCGGAGGTGAAATTACATAATCATGGTTAGCATGATAACCTGCGAGGCGAAAAGGAACCTATAAAGGAACTATTTTTCCCAGAAGATGTTTCTTACGTTAGATAGTATTATAACATATCTCTCCGCGTACCTTTGTTTATAAAACCATATGGCCGGATTGCCTTGTTTGCCGTAAATCTTTGCCCTTATAAAGGTTTTATAAAGTAGGACAAACACTCCTCAGCTACTGGCCGAGGAGGTTGAAGCCGATGGTCGGTCAACAAAGTTTTGTACAATGCGGATCCGAGCATTAATGATGTAAAGTACTTGGATACGTAGAATCATTACACATAAATTGTGATTAAAGTCAATTTACCACGGATATCGATCCTTAATTCGGCCACCCTTGCCCAAATTAAGGCTCGGGGGCTACTGGGCTTCGCGCTTCTCCCGTAAAAGCCAATAACGGGTTACATCGATCCCCTGATCCGGTGATGCCACCCGACCAGTGTCTCGGGGGCTACTGCATCGACGA
The DNA here is from genome assembly GCA_039707655.1 of Elymus sibiricus. Classification (NCBI taxonomy): domain Eukaryota; kingdom Viridiplantae; phylum Streptophyta; class Magnoliopsida; order Poales; family Poaceae; genus Elymus; species Elymus sibiricus. The sequence goes on from CM077666.1 coordinate 22,953,152, forward strand.
TTCAATGCAGACAGTTTACAAAGTGCGAAACAGTTTCTGAGGAGATTATGATCCTCAGGTTGGTCGGCCGCACCCAACCTGAGTCTCGAGGACTATGCACACCGTGTATCTATTCCTAAGCATGCTACCGAGCTAGGAGTTGATCCTCAGGCCGATTTCGTGACTCGACCTGAGTCTCTGGGGCTACTGGGATCAGCGGTTTTATGTTTTCCTTCAGGTGCATCCCGGATTTTAGGCCGGCACACACCTTGAGGGCTACTGGCTATATATCTCGGCAGAGAATAAATTGCACCAGTCAAAAAAAAATATTCGCAAAAAATCAGCCCAAGACCGAGGTGGTGCAACACCTCGGAAGCAGGTCGGCATAAAGCTCGGCTGCAAGTGGCTGGCTCCATAGAGAACTTTTTCGGCGTCAAGCTCGGATAACCTCCTTCAAAAAATTTCAAAGATGAGGTACTCTATGCCTCCTCGGCTATAGTCCGGCGCTGGAGCTCGGATACAGACCGGCGTTGGAGCTCAGCTGCAAGAAGGCACCTCGGATGCAGTCCGGCGCTGGAGTTCGGATACAGACTGGCGTTGGAGCTCGGCTGCTAAAATATACCTCGGATACAGACTGGCGTTGGAGCTCGGCTGCTAAAATATACCTCGGATGCAGACCGGCATTGGAGCTCGGCTGTAGAAAGACACCTTGGATATAGTCCGATAATGGAGCTCGGACGCAAGAGGACACCGCTGCATGGGAAAAAGCTTCGAACCCGAGGTGTGGCATAAAAATAACAAGGCATTGATAAAGGCCAAGAACTTAAAGGACTCCTCGGATACCCGACTTATGAACTCTTCGGATACACCTTGGCGATCCTCAAGATCGGAGATGGGAAGATTTGTTGAACCAGTTTTCAAGACCGACGACCAAAGACGAAGAACAGTTCGGAAGAACCGAGGAGCGTCCCCAACTTGAAGACCGGTTCAGGGGGCTACTGATGGCGTCCTGGACTAGGGGGTACTCACCACGTCATCTCCCGATCAGTGGGTCGGGCCGAGGACCCCCATGGCGGTTCACTCATGGGCCACTTCGGGCAGCCCATGACGCATACAAGGAAGACTCTACAAGACTTGGTACACAAGCCGAAGACTCTCCTAAACCCTAGGCCACCGGTGCATATATAAACCGAGGCCGGGCTAGTCAATAGATGGACTCATATTCATTAGAACAATCTCGTGGTAGCCATATGTACTCTGTACTATCCCACATAACAATACAATCAAAAGCAGGACGTAGGGTATTACCTCTTCAAGAGGGCCCGAACCTGGGTAAAACTCTATGTCCATGTTACCATCGCTCCATAACGCCTAGCTTAGGACCCCTACTACGAGATATGTCAGATTTGACACCGACACCAGGCGCGACACTGTATACACAAGTGACGTAACTAGCCACCCCAGCAATCAGCCCGCATCTCTGAGCTGTGACTTCTGAAGAGCTTTCGGCTGATACATACGACATAGAGGGCCCCATTAAACCATTATCCCACGTGGTGGTAGTGCGTATAGGCATGTAGCCAACTCAGATCAAATACCCAAATCCGTTAGGCGTGTTTAGTAACTCGCAGAGACGCACAGGCACTACTAGGGAAAACCCTAGCAGTAGCGCGGGGTTTTGTAATATCAGTAGCGCGGGTGGGCGTGCTACTGCTATGGCGCTACAGCTAACTATTAGCAGTAGCGTTGTTACACCCGCGCTACTGCTAACAGAGTTTATCAGTACCGCGTTTAGGTGAACCTCGCTACTGCTAAAAACTACAGCGCGCCTATTTAACACGCGCTACTGATAAAGCAGCGCTACTGTTACTATTGTCTATAATTTTTTTTTGCAACGTTTTTTCTCTGTTTTTTAATAGGTTTATACAATAGCCTGTCATATCACACACAATAGTCTCATCATATCATACACATGCAAATATCCTCATCAAATCATGCCATCATCATCCAACACAAATGATGTCTATCATCATCATCGATCTCGAAATAGCGATACAAGTTAAGATATGTCTTGAATACATGTAACTACATCGTCATCCCATACACATGTTTCATCATCCATCTAAAATGATGATATAGAAGAGAAGAGCTATCACTATGAGTAAGAGCAGAATTATGCAGTACATGAGGCGCCGGTTGTGATTCCTCTCTCGCGCTAGCGTGAACCTCAAGTAACTAGCTTCTGCTTCTTGTCTGCTATCAAACCATTTATGGCTGCCGCCCGAGAACCGTGACACTTGGGCCTGACACTTGGGCCACTCATCGTACACTCCCGGAACCCTCCCTATGTACACGGCATAGCACTTCTTCGCCATCAAGGACCTATGTACTTGTTAGAGATGCATGTTCATCAAACGAATTCAACAATAATATGCAACATAATATATTTGAGCAACACGAAAAGAAAGAGTTAGCTAAGAGATGCAACATATAGTAAACATAATTAATCAACGCAGGTTCACCGTACCCAAACTAATTAACTAGATGTACGCAGGTCATCGTACCCAAACTAACAAACTAGCGTTACGCAAGTTTAGCAAGACCGTTGACATCACAAAGTTTCATCGCTACAGAAACTACAAGTTCAACCGACACATCATCATCGGCATCGTCAATCACTGGAAGTTCCACCCATCCATATCTGGGAGGATGCACCCTAGCTTCGTGAACGGCGTCAGGTCTTGACGTTGCATGGCTATGCGAGTTCTGACGTCGGCTCGTGATATAGGGCCGTGGTGGAACATCCCCTTCTCTTCGACAACTTCTTTCATGATGATCGTTGCAATGTCCTTCTGGATGCGAAAGAAGTCATCTCTGATTCTATAATCCAGTTCGTGTCTTAAGGATTCTGCCCATTTGCGTATATGTTCATCGTTTCTTGTTGTCATGCGAAGATGTTGGTGATCCCTTCTGTACTCCATTATGAGATGGAGGAGGTAGAATCCGTCGTTCTTGCTTGCTGTCGGTTGATGGATGGAGCAGAAGGTAGTTTTATGCGAGAAACCCGGCTTGTTCTTCCTTTGTTTCCTGATCAGCATGTTGCCACCCCTCATGCTGAAGCCGTGGAGAGCATCATTCAGAATATCCATTATGTGGGTGTAGTCTTTCTTCTCAAAGTTTCTGGACGAGTCGAAATACACGGCGTGGGAGACTCATGGGAAAAGAACGATAAGGACGGCGCGCCCGTTGCTGCGGAAAACCACGACACCTCAAATTAGTCTCCATATGAGCGAAGGAATGATTGAAACGTACGAAAGGGTTGTCCGGCAATGATTTACATTGGATGATAAGGCAGGAGAATCGTTTCCTTGTCCTTATTCGTTACCATGAAGTATTCGATGTAGTCCCTAGCAGCTTTACGTTCAAACTCGCCGAGACTCAAGAAGGACTCATTCATGTAGTATGGATCCGCCACCGCGATTTCCGAGATTTGTTCTCTCCTGATGACAAAGTTCCTATATAGCGCAAAAAGGCGGACGATCGTAAAATCGAGCCGGCTCATGAGAAACATCTCAAAGATGTGATCAAACCGCAAGAAGAACACCTCCGCGGGCAGTGTGTCGACATAGCACTTGGCCTGAGGCACGCGAACCGCGTAAAGTGGATATCCTCGATCCTCCAAGGCGAGAAGGCTTTTCTCAGTCGACAGCACATGGTCGTGCAGTCTCCTGAGATCCCCTGATATGGCCTCTAGCAGTTTCGGCGGTAGGATCGGCTCGCCCGTGACATGGTAGATCGCCGCACCTTTGACCGGTACACGGTCTGCAAAATCGGTCGGCTGGCTGCTAGAAGCTTTGGCAGCTTTGGCGGCAGCAGTGCCACTCTTCGGCGGTCTCTTCCTCTCCTTTTTCTTGGATTCACCGTTCAGACCCTTTCTTACCCCCACCACCAGTGTCGTCGGGCTAAGCACTTTACGACCCTCGGCTAGATGACCCTGCGTTGAGGCGGCATCTGGAGGCGTGTCCTGTGAGGATTGCATGAAGAGAGACTTCTTGCAATCAACTCTAGGACGTTCCTTCCTAGGCACATCCTCCATCTCCTCATCCGCATGCTCATAGCCCGAGTCATATGGCTGACTCATCATTTGTCTGTCCTCGTAGGCGGCACCGGTATTGAGGAACCGGAGAGGGTCCTCCTCCTCCATCTCATCATCCATTCCTTGTTCCATGGGGCCGACTACATCATCCACTATTGGACCCCCTTCCTCACGTCGTCCGCCGCTCTCACCCGGCACGAGAGGCGCTGGTAATTGCATACGCGGGGTGGTGGTGTTCATACCTTGCTGATGTGTGGTCATTGGTGTGCTCTCGGCCGCCTCAGACGAAGAAGATTCTTCGGCCACAGCAGCATCCAACCCTTGCATTCTCCAAGCCGCATCGGGGTCTCGTCCTCCTCTCCCCCGAGCCATACTGGAGGAGTCAAATCCTCGTGGCCCGCTTTCACACTGGACAAGGTAACCCTGAAGGTGCCAACGGGGATCGGCTGGCCGTGGAACGTGAGTTCCAAGGGCTTCGTTATCACTGCCTTTCCCACGTCCACCTTCCGGCCATTGATCATGTAGAGTACGGTGCACGGGGTTTCGTCGGCCTGCGAAGACATGTCTGCGGTGTAAGACATCCGAAAGGCAACGAAAAATGGAAGATTATATATATGTTGGTGCAACGTGTAATTACCGTGAGGGCGTCGAGGTCAGCCAAAGACGAAGGCCCGCCTAGCACGCCAGAGACAAAGGACGGGCTGCTATGAGCGGGTGCGGGAGCAGGACCTTGTGCGGTAGCGGCAGCAGGTGGTGGTGGTGCGATGTTCACCGAGTTGCTCCCGACAAAGCTAGGCATGGGAAAATCCTGTGCCGTCTTATCTGGATTTTGCTTCGTCCAGTCCATAATAGCCAGAATCAAGTTAGTAGCGAAATCATTTCTGCAGGCAGCTACAGCTGCATTGACTGCCTGCTGGACCAACTCATTTTTGTTCGCTTCTGCGGCCTCAGCTGCTTTTTTCTCAGCCTCAGCTGCATTTTTCTCGACCGCAAGCTTCACCTTCTCGTCGATGTTCAACTAACTGAACTTCTTTTTCTGCTTTTTCACCTCTGGGCCCTCGTTGTAGTAGTACTTCCATGTGGCGCCGTCTCCGACGCCGTGCACACGTCCATATTGCGGCCCCTGGTCCAAAGGGAGTCCCTTCAGTTTGTTCAAGGCCCGGTTGAGAGGGGTGTCCCACTTGGGCCTCATCGACAACTGAGACGACGATTCTCTTCGGGCCACAAGCCTGTGTTGCTCCTTCTGCAAAAGGAACGTGAACCGTTTACGAATGTTACTACAACGTGTAGTCCACTTGATCAGAAGCTAAATGTAAGGTGGTAAAAGAATAATTACCAGTAATCTAATCAATATCCTCGTGATCGGGTCCGTGTACCAAACCTTCTTTTCCTTGTCCCACTTGTACCGGGCCCTGATGAAGTCACGCTCTTGCTGGTCGGTGAACTCCACGTAGGGGTTTGGGATCCCCGCGGCTTCACGTTCCGCGTCCTCCTTATCCCATATGGGCCTCTTGCCAATGTACCCACGGCTTCCGAGGCGTTGGTTCCCCGTGTTCCTTTGCTGAAGCTCCTTGTATTTCTCAGACTTAATCTTGGCTGCCTCGGTAGCGGAAGTGTCCTTGAACTTTTGAAACTCCTCTGCCGTCAGTGTCAGATTGTCCGCCAAAATCTTGGACAGGGGTTCGTTAGCATCAATCGCTCATTTCACCCTCCCTTTCCAGGTGGCCAAATCGTTGCTGAACATGCCCATGGCGTGGTTATTGATACCTTTCATGGCAGCATCATCCCACGGGTTTTCTATGCGGTCATCCCGGCCGGGGAACTGGAATCTCTTGTGCAGCTTCGTTAGGAGCAAGTGCTCTAGATGTGGTTTCTTCCTTAAGTCATTGTCGTTGATGGTCACGGTTTCCCGTAGGATGCATCCGACTTGGTTGCCGTAGCACTTGCGAGGTTCATCCGACGCTATTGGCTCGAATTTGCGGCTGCTGGTCCTCTACTTCTTCTGCTTCATCTTTTCGTTACCGCCTTCGGCGCCGGTCCCTTCGGCGCCGGTCTCGGCGCCGCCATCGGTGCCATCGGTGTCGATGTCGGCGGCAGTACCATCGTCCGCTATGACCAGCTCGCCCTGCAAACCTTCTGTTTGCTGACTAGACAAAAAGTCGAGGTAATCATGTTCACGGTCATATTGTATGTCGTCGGCAGCATGGTCAGAAGGCCCGGTCTCGTCGTTGTTCGACATGTTTCCTATGATTAAGTCTGCTCGTTTAATTCTTAAACTATAATAAAATGAGTAATGACATAAAAAAAGGCCTATTGTTTGCCGGAATGCCGTTTCATTCCCGTCCAAGCAAATGCCGAGCACTCGATATGCCTACTTTCTAGCACAAGTCATGCCGAAATTCACAGAAAATTTCGGCATGACCTTTGCTAAAAAGTGGACATATCGAGCGCCTGAAATTCGCCGGAACGGAAATGAATCAACATTCCGGCAAAACATAGGCCACTCGGATCATTTCCCTGCAAACAAGAAAAGCCAACATAGGCAACAATAGCACATCATCTCCATCATTTGGCACATCATATGGCAACAACAGCAACCAACATCATTTGGCACTTCAATTATTCAAAATATGTTCACCGTCAACAGCGAACATCATGTATATCAAAGAAATTCATGCACTTTAATTATTCAAAGAAATTCACCATAAAGAAATTCACCATCAAAATATGTTTTAAATTCCTAGGTACTGTCCTAATATAAAACAGCTACTATCCTAATAAAAAAACCTAGCTAAATTCCTATCTACTAGGGTTAACTAAATTTGCATCTTTTCCCCCAATCTTTAAAAAGCAAGCACACTCTCACTCACTTACTAACATTACACTAGAATTCTGTTAACTAAACACCTAAAATACCTAGAATTCATTTAGGAGGAACTGAAAACCCTAACCCTAGAATTAACTTAACTAAACACCTAAAATACCTAACCCTAGAATTAAATTAACTTAGCACCTAAAATTCAGTTCACTAAAACAGATAACCCTAGAATTCAGTTAACTAAAACACCTAAACACCTAAAATACCTAACCCTAGAATTCAGTTAACTAAACACCTAAAATTCAGTTAACTAAAACACCTAACCCTAGAATTCAGTATACTAAAATGAGAGAGAGGAGGGGCGGGGACTTACTGCGGTTGTCGGGGGAGACGGCAGCGGGGAGGTGGAGGTCAGGGGAGACGGTGGCGAGGCGGCGACGAGGCTGGCGCACCGGAGGGGGCGACGTCGAGGAGGAGGCAGGCGCGGTGAGGTCGAGGAGGAGGAGGCAGGTGCACGGCGACGTCGAGGAGGAGGCAGGCGCGGCGAGGACGGGCTCTGGCGACGGCGCGAGGAGGCAAGGGCGACGAGGGCTCCGGCGACGGCGTGGAGGAGGGCAAGGGAATGGAATGGGGGAAATTGGGGAAGAAAGGCCCGCGCGGTGCGGTTAACTCAAACATAGCAGTAGCGCGTTTATGGACCCGCACTATAGTTAACTTAGCTGTAGCGCGGGCTACCCAAACCGGCGCTACAGATAACTTAGCTATAACGCGGGTGTGGACACACGCTACTGCTATAGCTAACTTAGCTGTAGCGCCGGTTTGGGTAGCCCGCGCTACAGCTAAGTTAACTATAGCGTGGGTCCATAAACGCGCTACTGCTATTCCTTTGATTTTTCTTTTCATTTTCTCCTTTTGCTTTTTCTTTTCATTTTATTTTTCTTATTTCCTTTCTCCTTTTTCTTTTTCTTTTCATTTCCTTTTCTAATCCTTTCATTTTCTTCTTTCCTTTCTCGTTTTTCTATTTCTTTTCATTTTATTTTCTTTTCCGAAAGACGACCGAGCCGGGAAGAAGGGGATCGGATACAATGTATATAACTCAGGCGACGATATATATTACATATCATTTGACCGATAACGATTAAGTGCGTACACAAAATAAATACACATATAAATGATGGTTTCTCAGCGTCGACGTTTTCGTTTCTAAGTGAGCTTCTTTCCCTTCTTGTTCGCTGTCGATTAATTGAGCCCCTCGTTGTGACTTTTCCTTTTCCATGGAGTACGATCTTTCTAAGGTAATGTAGTATTGATTCTTCTTTTGACGTATGCTTCATCGTCATCGTCATCTTCCCTCATCGGGTTGCCGTACTGGTCGTAGTCTTCCTCGTTGGCGACTCCATCCATTCCGATGATGTTCCTTTTGCCTCTCCTCACGACAACACGGCTGGGATTGCTCGGGTCGGTTATGAAGAAGCATTGTGTCACGTGCTTAGCGTGTACCCATGGCTCGTTTTTTGCGATGGCGTTCACGGTAGCGCTCTTGGCGTCGGGTATAGACATGGTAGTGAAATACCGGTTTTCTCTTTCGACGTTCTTAGCCCATCTGACACGAAACATCGTCGCATCGTGCAGTCCTAAGTAGTCAAGCTCCCAGATCTCTTCGACCCTTCCGTAGAATCTTTCAGTTGCGGCGTTGTCTGAAAATCACTGTTTATATCTTTGGCCTCCGTGTAGAACGTGTATCCATTGATATCGTATGCCTGATAGGTCGCGAGGTTGGCCGCGGGGCCATGTGCTTAGGCGTATATCAGCAATCCGTCCGTAGAGCCCTCTTCCGGGGGATTAGCAAGAACATGCTCTTTGAACCAAGGCAGGAAAGTGGAGTTGTGCTCTCTAATAACTTCGGCGTTCGTCTTGCATAGCCCCCGGTCATGGTACTTCTTAGCGGTGGTTTCTTTGTGCAGTGTCGCGAAAGGATCTACCACGTCTAGGTGTTGTAGCACTACTAAGTTTGCTTTGTCAAAGTCATTGCGTCGACCCGAGTGGTCCACATGCAGTTCCCTCCGGCCGTTGGTGTGACCTTCTCCTCCGAGCCTCCCAAGGTGCTTGTTAACGGGCAAACCAACAATAGGGTCTCCGCCATATAGATAATTCTCGCAGAAAGAGGTGCACTCTTGGGTCAGATAGCCCTGGATGATGCTTCCATCCGGATGGGACATGTTACGAACGAATCCTTTGATGACCCCATTCATCCTCTCGAACGGCATCAAGTTGTGCAGGAATATCGGCCCGAGGTCTATGATGTCGTCCACAATGTGGACACACAGATGCACCATGACGTCAAAGAACGCGGGCGGGAAGTACATCTCAAGCTCATTTAGTATCACAACGATCTCTTCCTGTAGCCTTCGGACCTGCTTCACACTGATCGACTTTAGAGAGATAACGTCGAAAAAGTTGCAGAGAACAGTAAGCGTGTCACGGACGTGCTTGTCCATTATCCCTCTAAAGGCAACAGGAAGTATCTGCGTCATCATCACATGACAGTCATGAGACTTCATCCTGCTGAACCTTTTCTTCTTGGTGTCTAGAAATCTGCTTATCTTCCCACAGTAACCGGAACTAACTTTGATTCCGGTAAGACAGTTGAAGAATTGCTCGATCTCCTTCGGACTTAAGGTAAAGCATGAAGGGGGGCAATAATTCTCTTCCTTTTTGTTGACTTTTTTGCCCTGGTCCCGCGTCTCCGTCTCCGTCTCCGTCTCCTCCGACTTTTTACGGGGCGGCATGTGGAGATCTGCCCTGATGTTCAAATCTTCCAAGTTTCTTCTTGCCTTCGGCCCATCCTTGGTCTTATCTGGCATGTTCATCAGTGTTGCAAGCAAGCTCTCAAGGACATTCTTCGTGATATGCATTTGATCAAGGCAATGAGGCATGTCGAGTTTGGGCCAGTACTCCAAGACCCAGAAAACAGACCTCGTTTTCCATACCTTCAGCAGCGGCTCCGGCGCCTTTTTCATCTTTCCCAGCACGGGGCACTGTTCCCAGTTTTTCAACAGCTCATCGATTTCGGCGCCGCTCCTCTTACGTGGAGGTCCTCGATGCTCAGCCTCACCATTGAATAGATCTCCACGGTTTCTCCACGGGTCGTCCGTCGCGAGCCATCTTCGATGCCCCATGTACATGATTTTCCCAGACCCGCCATCTTTCGTTAGCTGCTGAGACGTTGTATCATCCATGCACCGCGTGCATCCGCAATATCCGTGGCACAGCTGGCCTGCGACATATCCATAACCGATATAGTCGTGCACCGTCGTCATCAGCGCGGCTCTCATATTGAAATACTCGCCTTTGCTGGCGTCCCATGTCTTGGTCGGTGTTTTCCATAACGTGTCTAACTCCTCTTGAAGTAGCCCCAGATACAGATTAATATTATTTCCCGGTTGTTTCGGCCCTTGAATCAGCATGCTCATGTGTATGTTCTTTGTCTTCATGCACTTCCAGGGGGGGAGGTTGTACATCCATACAAACACGGGCCATGTGCTATGGTTGGTGTTCTAGTTGCCAAACGGATTCATGCCATCGGTACTCGCGCCAAGCACGATGTTCCTTGGATCACCTGCGAAAAATCGATATTCGGCGTTGAACGCTCTCCACTGGCTTGCATCCGTGAGGTGTATCAGCTTTGGATCATCTCCATCGTCGAGCTTCACCTTCTCTGCGTGCCAGCGCATGAGCTTTGCTTCCTTAGGATCTACGAAATAACGCTGCAGACGGGGAGTGATCGGTAGGTACCATACAACTTTCTGGGGAGATTTCTTTCCGGCCTTCTTGTATCGAGAAGCAATGCACACCGGACAGTTGTTTTTTTCCGCGTGCTCCTTCCGATAAATGATGCAATCGTTGATGCATGCATGGTATCTAATGTGCGGCAGATCAAGAGGGCACACGATCTTCTTGGCCTCATCGACACTAGTAGGACACAGGTTCCCCGCGGGAAGAACCTTCTTTAGATACTTGAGAAGCTCATCGAGGCTTCTGTAGGTCTATTTGTTTTTAGCCTTTGTCTTTAGAAGTTCGAGCGTGAAACTCAAGCGGGTCACCTCGGGATCGCAACCATCATACAATGGAGTATGAGAGTCTACCTCCAGTTTCTCCAGCTTGGCCTCCTCTCTACAGGCAGCTCTGTCGTTAGTCATCTTCTTGCAAAGCAGGTCTCGAACATGAGGGTCCCGCACGACTGAACTTAGTAGCGACGAATGCTCCGGCGTGTCCACGTCTTCTCTGTCATGTCCGGCCACTTCTCTGCCCCCATGTCCGGCGTCTTCTCCGTCCCCATGTCCGGCCTCTTCTCTGCCCCCATGTCCGGCCTCTTCTCCGCCGCCATGTCCGGCCTCTTCTCCGCCACCATTATCGGTCATCTCTTCGTCTGGTCCAATGTCGTCATTGGCTGCCCCATCGACATCATCATCTTCACTTATCCACCGAGTATAGCCATCCATGAAACCAGTCATGAGCAAGTGCGCTTTCAAACGGCCTTCCTTAAAGGGGTCGAGCAAGACTCCTCCTTTGCATCTTCGACACGGACAAAAAATCTCCTTCCAGTTATTTTCATACATGTCGTGCACCGCGGATCACAACCAGCTTTCCACCATCGTTCCACTGACCTTCATGATCGCCTGCATGATATAATTAATAAGCAAAAGGATTATAAATACATCCATGCATGCATGCATCAAAGTCATACAAAAATTCGGCATGACCTTCCCTAAAAATAGGACATATAGAGTTTGCCCGAAATTCGCCGAAACGGAAATTAATCGACATTTTGGCAAAACATAAGCAACTCGTGTCATGCACGATCTGACAAATACACATAGGCGGCAACTCATGCCACACGCACATTCTCACCATCATAGCGCAAACACAAATATTTTCATTCTTGCAAAGCACAACTTTTTACTAACCTATCGTCCCGAGAGAGTGATCGAGCACACAAGTACGGCAGATGGCCGTTGCTGCTATCTAGCTAGCTAGGGATCGAAAGTAGTGGAACGAGGGAGGGAAAGCTAGCTAGCTAGCATGGTAGATCTAGTTGGAAGGAGATACTCTACCTAACTAGTGGAAAGGGAGGGAAAGCTAGCTAGTGAGACAAAGGCATGAGTGGGGAAAGAGAGAAGGAGGGAGAGACAAATAAATTCAAGTGAGGAAGAGAAGAAGCCATTAATGGAGGAGATGGTGGATGGGGGCATTAATGGGGAGAGAAGAGAGGTAGGAGAAGGAAGAAGTAAGTGAGGGAGGTAGAGGATGGAGAGGGGAAAGGGGAGGGGGAGGAGGGGAGGGTGGGAGAAAAAGGTGGCTGCTACGTGTTCCTTTGTTGCATTGACTTGTATTTCTCAGACTTAATCTTGGCTGCCTCGGTAGCGGAAGTGTCCTTGAACTTTTCGAACTCCTCTGCCATCAGTGTCGGATTGTCCGCCAAAATCTTGGACAGGGGTTCGTTAGCATCAATCACTCGTTTCACCCTCCCTTTCCAGGCGGCCAAATCGTTGCTGAACATGCCCATGGCGTGGTTATTGATACCTTTCTTGGCAGCATCATCCCACGGGTTTTCTATGCGGTCATCCCGGCCGGGGAACTGGAATCTCTTGTGCAGCTTCGTTAGGAGCAAGTGCTCCAGATGTGGTTTCTTCCTTAAGTCATTGTCATTGATGCTCGCGGTTTCCCATAGGATGCATCCGACTTGGTTGCCGTAGCACTTGCGAGGTTCATCTGGCGCTATTGGCTCGAATTTGCCGGGGTGCATCTCTGTGACCAGGATTCTTCCGATGCCGAGTTTGTTAGGGCGTCGTGTCCTCTGCTTCTTCTGCTTCCTCTTTTCGTTACCGCCTTCGGCGCCGCCATCGGTGCGAGTGCCATCGGTGTCGATGTCGGCGGCAGTACCATCGTCCGCTATGACCAGGTCGCCCTGCAAACCTTCTGGTTGCTGACTACACAAAAAGTCGAGGTAATCATGTTCATGGTCATATTGTATGTATTCGGCACCGTGGTCAGAAGGCCTGGTCTCGTCGTTGTTCGACATGTTTCCTACGATTAAGTCTGCTCGTTTAATTCTTAAACTATAATAAAATGAGTAATGACATAAAAAAAAAGGCCTATGGTTTGCCGGAATGCCGTTTCATTCCCGTCCAAGCAAATGTCGGGCACTCGATATGCCTACTTTCTAGCAAAAGTCATGCCGAAATTCACGGGAAATTTCGGCTTGACCTTTGCTAAAAAGTGGACATATCGAGCGGAACGGAAATGAATCAACATTCCGGCAAAACGTAGGCCACTCGGATCATTTCCCTGCAAACAAGAAAAGCCAACATAGGCAACAATAGCACATCATCTCCATCATTTGGCACATCATATGGCAACAATAGCAGCCAACATCATTTGGCACTTCAATTATTCAAAATATGTTCACCATCAACAGCCAACATCATGTATATCAAAGTAATTCATGCACTTTAATTATTCAAAGAAATTCACCATAAAGAACCCTAGTTAAATTCCTATCTACTAGGGTTAACTCAACAAAACAATAGCTACTTCTCAAAAAAACCCTAGGTAACAATTGATTGATGCAAACAAGGAACTTCTATTTTTTCTTTAAATAGCAACAATTGATTGAACTAAGATTTTTTAAACAACAACAATTCTGTTTTAACTAGGGTTCATAATCTAGGACTAACCTAGAAATAATTCTGTTTTAACTAGCTAGGGTTCATAATCTAGCACAGTTGCTTTAACTAAATTTTTTTAAATAGCAACAATTCTGTTTGAACTAAAAAAATGTAAATTGCAACAATTTTTTTACTAGGGTTCATAACACTAACCTAGGGTTCAAATGGCACCTAGGTTTCATAATCTAGCACTAACCCTAGGGTATTCATGGCACTAATCTAGCACTAATTAACCTAGGGTTAATATGGAACTAATCTAGCACTAAATAACCTAGGGTTCATACATATGGCAGAGAGAGAGAGCAGAGAGAGACAAGAGGGGAGGGGAGAGGAGGGCCTTACAGGGCGGCGAGGTCGATGGAGGAGGAGGAGGCAGGCGCGGCGAGGTCGAGGAGGAGGAGGCAAGCGCGCGGCGACGTCGAGGAGGAGGCAGGCGCGGCGAGGACGGGCTCCGGCGATGGCGCGAGGAGGCAAGGGCGACGAGGGCTCCGGCGACGGCGTGGAGGAGGGCAAGGGGATGGAATGGGGGGAATGGGGGAATTGGGGAAGAAAGGCCCGCGCGGTGCGGTTAACTCAAACATAGCAGTAGCGCGTTTATGGACCCGCGCTATAGCTAACTTAGCTGTATCGCGGGATACCTAAACCGGCGCTACAGCTAACTTAGCTATAGCGTGGGTGTGGACACACGCTACTGCTATAGTTAACTTATCTGTAGCGCCGGTTTGGGTAGCCCGCGCTACAGCTAAGTTAGCTATAGTGCGGGTCCATAAACGCGCTACTGCTATTCCTTTGATTTTTCTTTTCATTTTCTCCTTTTGCTTTTTCTTTTCATTTTATTTTTCTTATTTCCTTTCTCCTTTTTCTTTTTCTTTTCATTTCCTTTTCTAATCCTTTCATTTTCTTCTTTCCTTTCTCATTTTTCTATTTCTTTTCATTTTATTTTCTTTTCCGAAAGACGACCGAGCCGGGAAGAAGGGGATCAGATACAATGTATATAACTCAGGCGACGATATATATTACATATCATTTGACCGATAACGATTAAGTGCGTACACAAAATAAATACATATATATAAATGATGGTTTCTCAGCGTCGACCTTTTCGTTTCTGAGTGAGCTTCTTTCCCTTCTTGTTCGCTGTCGAATAATTGAGCCCCTCATTGTGACTTGGTAACACATGACGCGCGGGTGCTCTTGGAGCCGACCCGTCTTTAATATTATTCTCTCGCGGGCACCCTTGGGGCCAGCCCGACTTTAACAGTTTAAGTATTGCAATAAGCTAACATTTCCGTGATCATCACCCAGAGTGATCATGGCCCAGTATCGAGCATGGCAAATGGACAAGGGTGAAGGGCCACAGATGAATCAATAGCATAGCTAACTAGGCATCATGGGACAACAGGTAGGTATCAATAGTAGGCGACGAAATCAAGCTATGCATCAGAATAGGAGCTATCGGAATAACAACAGAAGCAATTCTAATGCAAGCATAAGAGAGAAAGAGTGGGCGATATCTGGATGATCAAGGGGGTTTTGCTGAGAGGGGCTGGTCGTTTGAAGGCTGCTCGTCTGGAGCGTAGTCGTACTCAGCTTCGTCGGCGGCGGTCCCGGCGTCTATCGAGAGAGAAGGAGGGGGAAGAAACAATAAATTCACGGCAACAATGCAACCGCGGTGCATGACATGCCTAAATGATATGCAGAGGTGATTTAATGCCTATCTAATTGTTTTAGATAATTTAGGAATTTATCTGAAATTATTTTATCAAGGTCATGCACTAGTCATTTATCGGAAACCGGCAAAAAGTTCCATGTTCAGTATGTTAAAGGCATGTGGATAGGATATTCGGATTCTTCATATTTTTCTGATCGTTTTTCATATATAAATTATTTTCATCCGAGTTACGGTTTATTTTATATGATTTTTCAAAGTTTTAATCATTTTCTGAAATTATTTAAATTATTAAATTCGAATTATCCGAAACAGTGTTAGGTGACGTCAGCAGAACGTTATAATGACATCAGCAGTCAACTCTGGCTGACCAGAGTCAAACCTGACCATTGGGTCACACTGGTCAGTGACTGTTTAGACTTAAGAGTAGTTAATTTAGTTAAACAGGGTAATTAGCAGGTGGGACCCAGTCGTCAGTGGCTAATTAGTTAGTTAATTTAATTAACCGTTTAATTAACATTTTATTTATTTACAAAATCATTTTAATTTGGCGGGACCCACATGTCAGTGACACGGGGCCAGCCCAGTCAGCGGTTGACCAGGTCAACAGGTCAACCGGGCCCAGTGGCAGCGGCTCGCCAGTGGGGCCTGCGGCTGCCACGTAAGCGCCGAGTCAGCACCGGCCACCGGAGTCGCGCCGGCGAGCCCGAGCGCAGTGGCGAACTCCGGCGAGCCCGGAAAACGGCTGTGGTGGACGGTTCGGCACGCGGTTTGTCCCTCTGGAACGGCCATTTCGTGTCGCGACCGGTGGTGGCCACGGCCGGAGCTGGGGAGGCCGGAATGGACGCCGGCGATGACGGCGGGCGGCGGCGGCTTCGGGTCCGAACAGGAACGCGGCTGCGGGGTTCTCTCGGGCGCGTGAAGTAGCTAGGCAGGGTCTACGCGTGCGGGCGAGCACAAAGGGCAGCAGCGCGCGACCTAGTGGTCGCCGGAACGACGCCGGCGACATGCTCTGCGGCGGAGAGCTCGGGCACGATGGGGGCGGCAGCTACGGCTACAGAGAGAGAGCGGGGAGAGGGGGGATCGACGCTGCGGCTTACAGCGGTCCTGCAGAGGTGCAATAGTGGGCTTGGGGAGGACTCGAGGCGGCAGAACGGCGATGGCGATCACCGGACAGAGGACGAGAAGAAGGCGGCGATGTCGACGGAGGAGGGCCTCCCGGCTTGTTCCAGTCGGCGTAGCCGACGTAGTCGACGGCGGGGAGGAAGCCAGACACGGTGCGGCGACGAGAAGGAGGCGGTGGCCGCGAGTTCTAGCGACGGCCGATCAAGGCGGCGTCGGGTGAGGAAGAAGAGAGCGAGGGGAGGGAAGAAGTGGCGCTAGGGCTCGCCAAGGGGGTCCGTGGGGATGCTCTTATCCTCTATGGCAGGTGCGGCATCGCGCTGTGGAGCAAGCGAGCAGGGGGGGCGGGGCGCGGCGTGCGGGCATGGCGACAGCGCGCGGGAGGGTGAGCAGTGCGAGGGAGAAGACAGTGGGGGTGGGCTGGGCCGAGTCTGGTTGACTTAGGCCCAGTTAGAGTAGGCCTTTTCCTTTTCTTTCTTTCCTTTTTCTGTTTTCTGTTTTTTAGTTTCTGTTTTCTTTTTTCTTTTAGCTCAAATACAATTTTGTAAAATATGAATCCTGCCCAAATAATTACAGTGCAATTTATCTCACTGCCAGAAAAAGGTTTGGGGAACTAATGATTTCATTTTAATTTTAATTAAATAAAACGGGATTAAATAGTGTTGTTTGGTGCTGTTTTTGGATGATAGAGTCATCTAGTGATTTTTAGTGATGTTGTTTTTCTTAGCACAATTAGTTATGGAATATTTCCTATTTAATGAACATTTTAGTTTTCGACTTTGAATAACTTTTATTTTTACTTTAAATTTGAATTTCATTTTGAACTGGAATTTGAAATGAGATATGATTCAAATGATGATCAAGCACTGTTAATCATGATGACCTAGCATTATCAAAAGGGTGATCACTTTTGCTAATACATGGGGGAGTTACAGCGAGGGTGGAGAGGTAGATGGGATCTAGGCCAGCACGACAGCGTGGTGGTGGTGGTGGCAGCGGAACTGCAGCAGGGCTTCGCCAAGCGCTACAGGGAGGAGATGGGAGAGGCGGTGGCCAGGCAAAGGGGTGAGCATCGCCCCTGCGCCCCCACCTTATATAGGGGTGTGGGAGGGGGCGGATGCCCCCCTCCAAGCCAGGGGGCGGCGGCCCCCCTTGGCCGCATGGGCCTGGTGGGGTGCGGCCACCCTGGCCCATGGAGGCCTATGGCGCCAACTAAGGGTCCATGTGGCCCCCCGGGGCAGGTGGGCCCCTCTGGTGGACCCCTGGAACCCTTCGGGACCTCCCAGTACACTTCCGGCAAATCCGTGAACTTTTTCGGTACTCCAAATATCACTTCCCATATATAAATCTTTACCTCCGGACTATTCTGGAGGTCCTCGTGATGTCACGGATCCCATCCGGGACTCCGAACTACTTTCGGACTCACCATATGAATATCCCAATACGACCCTAGTGTTACCGAACGTTAATTGTGTGACCCTACGGGTTCGAGAACATGCATACATGACCGAGACTCCTCTCCGATCAATAATCAATATCGGGACCTGGATGCCCATATTGACTCCCACATATTCAATGATGATATTTATCGGTTTGAACCATGATGTCGAGGATTCAGTTAATCCCATATGCAATTCCCTTTGTCTGGCGATATGTTATTTGCCTGACATTCGATCGTCGGTATCGCCATACCTAGTTCAATCTCGTTACTGGCAAGTCTCTTTACTCATTCCTTAATACAAGATCCCCGTGACTAAACACATTAGTCACATGCTTGCAATCTATTCATGATGTTGTATTACCGAGAGGGCCCAGCGATATCTCTCCGCCATACGGAGCGACAAATCCCAGTCTCGATCCATGCAACCCAACAAACACTTTCTGAGATACCTGTAGAGCACCTTTATGATCACCCAGTTATGAAGTGACGTTTGATAACCCACAAAGTATTCTTTCGGTATTCGGGAGTGGCATGATCTCATGGTCTAAGGAACAGATACTTGACATGAAGAAAGCTGTAGCAATTAAACTAAGTGATACTATCTGATGCTAAGCTTATGGTTGGGTCTGTCCATCACATCATTCTCCTAATGATGTGATCCCGTTATTAAATGACAACTCACATCTATGGTTAGGAAACCATAACCATCGTTAATCAATGAGCTAGTCTAGTAGAGGCTTACTAGGGGCATGGTATTCGTTTATGTATCCACACATGTATTTAAGTTTCTAGCGAATACAATTCTAGCATGGATAATAAACATTTATCATGAACAAGGAAATATGATAATAACATCTTTATTATTGCCTCTAGGGCATATTTCCAACAAGACGACCCTGTTCAAATGGCTGGGCCCGCTGTCAGCATCTCATCGCGCCGAGTCCCGCCTTTTGGTCTCCGCGTCGCCTCAGGCCCGCACATCGGCAACTCAGCGCAGTTCTCCCCCAAGCCCAACTACGGCCCAGGGCCTGTTGGCTATTCGTCCCCTAGCACGGCGTGCAACATTCCAAGCCCAGTAAGCCTCTACCATCCGGCCCAGCCCATTTAGCATATTTTTTCAACCCGTCGTGTTTTGGTTAAAGTGTGGATGCCCACTGGTTTCACTACCGGAATCAGGGAATTTGCCGTCAGCCAGTTCTTTGCCGTCTGCTAGAGGACGGCAAAGAAGGTCTTTGCCGTCCGCTTTCAAAAAACAGACGGCAAAGAACTGGCTGATGGCAAAGCTACAGTTTGCCGTCTGCCATTTCTTTGCCGTCGGCCAGCAGACAGCAAAGGGCCCAAAGGCAGACGGCAAAGAGACCAGCTGGGCCCCACTGAGGTGTGAAGCTGGCTAGGTCAAATGGACGGCCTGGATGCCGTCCGCCAAATCTTTGCCGTCCGCTTTCTTGTCTTTTCCGTCCGCTAGCGGACGGCAAAGAATTTGCCTAACTAATGGCCGTGCCTCCCCCCGGCCCCACCCCCTCTTTGCCGTCTGCTAGCGGACGGCAAAGAAGTCCGCTAGCAGATGGCAAAGAGGTTTGCCTAACTAACGGCCGTGCACCCCCTAGCCCCACCCCCTCTCTCTCTGTTCCTTTCTCTCTCCCCCCCCCACGACCTCACCCGCCGCCGCTCCTCCCCCGACGATCTCACCCGCCGCCGCCCCACCACCGCGACACCCCGACAGCCCGACACCCCGACAGCCCGACACGACACCTCGACACCACGACACCCCGACACGACACCCTGACACCCCGACACCCCGACACCAAGACACGACACCCCGACACCCCGACCCGACACTCCGACACCACGACACCCCGACACCCCGACCCGACACTCCGACACCACGACACCCCGACACCCCGACCCGGCACCCCGACACCCCGTCATATATTTGTGAATTATGAGTTAGGTCATATATTTTCTGATTTTGTTCGGGTGGATTTGTGTTGTTCGGGTGGATTTAAATGTGCAGTTGTTTCGTCGCTGCGAGAGTCTGGTGTTCGACGACCTCCCCGTGCGTTCGACGAGCTCCGCCCCTGCGTTCGTGGGTGATCACAAATGACATCCCCTCCTCCCCCCTTCATTTGCTCTGTTCCGGTCTTCGTGCCGATGAAACTTGCTAGCTATAGGTGTCTTCAATCATCACTATGCGTGACCACTATGCGTCTCCCGTTCGAAAGGGTTACATCTATAAATATGCATGCATTTGCATATTTATAACCGTGATTCTTTCGAATTGTCCAACATTATCCATGGACAGCCATAGTATGTGTAGATTGGGTTCGTTTTCCCATATGCTCTGCTCTTGATCCAATGCAGAATTTCGTCAGTGCCTCCCTGTTGTTCTCCGGGTACACATCCTCTCTGCTTATTGCCGAGATGTGTATCAGGAGAACAGCGGGGAGGTGCTGCCGAAATTTTGCGTCGGATCCGGAGCAGAGCATGGGAAAACGAACCCAATCTACACATACTCGGGTGGGATTAGGACCTATCTTTACCTATTAGCGTCTAGGTTGCATGGACGTAATAAAACTGACAAACTCCATTAACTGATGAATATGGTTTGCTGAATTATGTATATATTTCTTGTGTGTCCAGTAGCTAGGCAAGATGAGTGATCGTGTGTGGATGTACACCGGTCACAATAGTCAGAAAGACATGACCGATGAATGGTTAACAAAAACCAAGGGGTTTGTGAGAGCCACATTTGCAAATGGCCAGAGAAAAACCTGGTGCCCCTGTGTCCGGTGCGACAACTATCATAAGAGGACAGAGCTTGAAATGAGTAAACACCTGCAGAAGTGGGGTTTTACGCCTGCTTATACGGTCTGGACATTTCATAGTGAGTCTGCCCAACGTGCCAGAGTTGAGGTGGGCCGTCGTCGCACCGACGAGCATGGTACCGGGATCGAAGACATGGTGGAAGACTTTGATGATGCTCGGGATTCGTACGATGAGATGGAGGAAACTGCAAAGGCCTTCAATGATATGTTGGAGTCTTCAAAACGTCCTCTCCACGAGCACACTGAGCTTTGTCAGCTGGATTCAACTTGGGCAGAGAATGCTACGACGTGATGATGACACTATTTGGACGCTTTCTACCTAAAGGCCATGTAATGCCTGCAAACCTGTACCAGTCGGACAAAATCCTCCGTGTACTTAAGATGCCCTATGAGAAGATAGATGCCTGTGAGAATAGATGTGCCTTATTTAATCTTGAGTATGCGGACTTGCACTATTGTCCCATTTGCAAGTCTTCCAGGTATGTTGTGGTAGACAACGGTATCGGTGAGAAGAGTCAGACAAAAATCCCAGTTAATGTTCTTCGGTATATGCCAATCATACCAAGACTTCAACGTCTTTTCATGGTCGAAGAGACGGCCAGACAGATGACATGGCACAAATTGGGCAAAAGAACCGAACTAGATGCAGATGGGAATCAGATGTTGGTACACACATCGGACGCTTTTGCGTGGAAGCACTTCGATGCAATACATCATGATAAAGCGGCAGATCCAAGGCATCCTCGAGTCGCCATCAGCACGGATGGGTTCAATGTGTTTGGTATGATGGCAGCCCAATACAGTTGTTGGCCTGTATTTGTCATTCCACTCAATCTCTCCCCCCCCCCCCCGGACAGATTATGCAAAGAAAGAACATTTTCCTGACGTTGATAATTCCGGGGCCTAACTATCCGGGGAAGAGTATGAATGTGTACATGCAGCCGCTTAAGGATGAATTGCAAGACGCTTGGGATAAAGGGATCAAGACATACGACGCCGCTACAAAAAAAACTTCCTAATGCATGTGTGGTACATGTACTCGATGCATGACTTGCCGGCGTATGCGCTATTCGTTGGCTGGTGTGTGCATGGAAGGTTACCGTGCCCCACATGGAAGGCAGCTCTTGAGTTTCGTTGGCTGGATGCGGGTCGCAAGTATTATTGCTTCGACTTGCATAGACAGTTCCTGGATCCTCGCCATAAGTTCAGAAAAGACAAGAAGAAATTCATCAAAGGTAGAGTTGTCAAAAACTATGCACCACCTGCGTTGACAGGCCAACAGACCCTGGATCAGTTAAACGCTCTCGAGCCGGATCTAGAGCGTCCAGGGTATTTCAAGGGGTATAATTCGGAACAGGCCTGGACTCACAAGACATGCTTGTGGCATCTGCCTTACTTCACAGACCTCCTTTGCCCACACAACATCGACGTGATGCACACTGACAAGAATGCCGCCGAGGCCCTCTTTGGTACATTGTTCGGCATAGAGGGGACGTCAAAGGATAATCCTAAGGCTAGAGTCGATCAGGACGCTCTATGTGATAGACCGTTACAAAACATGCGACAACCGAAAGGAAAGCAGAACTGGACGAAGCCAAAGGCATGGTTCAATCTTGGAAGGCCAGATATGAGGGAAATTATCCTGTGGGTGAAAAAGGAGTTGATGTTCCCCGATGGGTATGCAGCGAATCTAAAGAGGGGAGCGAGTCTTGAAAAATTGAAAATATTTGGTCTCAAGAGTCATGATTGGCACATATGGCTTGAGCGGGTAATGCCGGTGATGTTGCGTGGCTTTATCCCTGAGGATGAATGGCTAGTACTGGCAGAGCTGAGCTATTTCTTCCGTGTTCTTTGTGCGAAAGAACTATCACCTGGCTTGCTAGATGAAATGGAAGAGTTGGCGCCGGAGTTGATCTGCAAGTTAGATAAGATCTTCCCACCGGGCTTCTTTAATCCAATGCAGCATTTGATTTTGCATCTCCCGACCGAGGTACGATTGGGGGGGCCCGTGCAGAATCGTTTGTGCTACGCAACTGTGAGGATGCAGAAGACGCTTCGAGCAAAATGTAAAAATAAACGTAGAATTGAAGCATCGATGGCCGAGGCATTCATTACTGAGGAGGCGGCAAACTTCGTGACAGCACACTACGAAGCCAAAAATCGTCATTTGCATAATCCGAAGCCTCGGTACAATGCTGGCGACCCTAAAAAGGGTGGATCCAACCTCAGCCTATTCAAAGGGAAGCTCGCACCAGCCGGTGCTTCTAATTCCTTATCGTTGGATGTCGAAGAATGGCGGACCATTTCGTTGTATATCTTCAACAACCTAACAGAAGTGCGGCCGTACATCGAGTAAGTTCTCGATACATTGTTTCGCAACTTATAATTCCTTTGAACTGCTCTTATTCCTGGATATATGATACAGTTGATACGTCGCCAAATTCTCGTATGGAGCGGTGATCCAAAAGGATTCCGTCGAAGAGTATGAGCTTCTGGCAAAGCATGGAGGCGGCTATCCCGGTTTCATCTCTTGGTTCAAACAAATGGTAATTTCCATTAGACCATTTCATTTCTTCGTCTAAATTGCGGCTAATGCAACAATCCTTTCGTATTAAACTTGTAGGCTAATTCAGAGTCTATGGACGCCGAATTGAGACAAGTCGCTAATGGTTTTGACTATAAGGTCCGTTCATTTGACAAATACGACATCAACAGGTATCGCTTTCGTACCTATGGCAAAGAGCTATCTATGGCCAACCAAAAGTCTACAAATTGTAGTGTCTCTGCTATCGGCGAAGGAGATACCGAGTATTATGGAACATCTATTCTATGGTGCAAACCCACCGAACGTCGTAGTCTTCAAATGTTTTGGGTTCCAGCCGAAGGAGACTAGACGGACTCATGAACATATAGGGCTAGTCGAAATCAAACAAAGCACCCATTTGGATGTTCCCGATGTCTATATTACGGCTCAACAGGCAACCCAAGTTTCCTATCTACCGTGGGCCTTTCAAAGTGATCCAAATCTCAATGGTTGGGATGTCGTTTATGAAGTGCCGCCACATGTTAGACCACCTCCCCCCAATGAAGAGGATTATGAACCTCACATTAACCCAGACACATATGAAGGAGAATTCTTCCAAGAAACACGTATTTCCAAAAAACATTTCAAGAACCGCTCTACTTCACCCCAGAACATTGACGTAGACAGCGACAGTGAATCCGACTTCACCCCTGAGCCGGAACAAGAAGAGCCGGAACAAGAAGAGGTTACTGCTGTGGATGACCTGTCAATGCTTGACCCATTACCTAAAGGAGGCCTTCCACATGTTGATGCATTTATTGATGATGATGATGAGCACGTCATTACTGATAGTGACGATGATGATGCATTTATTGACCCCGGAGCATATATAGACGATGAAGATTAATATTAGTTCATGTCAGGTATTCAATTATTATTATGTACATATATATTATTAATTAGTTCATGTTATGTATTCCATTTTTTATTATGTTCATGATGATGAAACACTTAAATTATATACATATTATTATTCATGTCAGGTATTCAATTTTTTTATGTTGTACTAATTTCGTTTACTCTTTGTCATTGCAGGTGTTGACAGATGGTGGGCGCGGGTCCAGAGCGCTCCGAGGCTCCTTCCTCGGCGCGTGGTGGGAGGGGTGCTTCCATTCCACCCCAGCACCTCCGGAGAGCGCTGCATCTCAGTATGCAGACACCACCGGCGGGCGCTTCTTCTTCGGCCGGGAGAGGTCAGGGGAAGAAGAGGGGTACTAGAGGTGGCCGTGGCGGCGGGAGATGTAGGAAGGCTGCTACGCCTTCCTCGCCACCACCCCCAGCTGATTCACCCGACCACAGGACTGCTCCGTCTGAGGTGGACCCGTCTCGGACTCCGGTCCACGAGCCTCGGGCCGACGAGCCTCGGGTCGCCGAGCTTTCGCCCCACGAGACTCCGGTCCACGAGCCTCGGGCCGCCGAGCCTCGGGCCGCCGAGCCTTCGCCCCACGAGACTCCGGTCCCAGAGGCTTCGTCCCACGAGACTCCAGAGCAGAGTACGGATCAGGCTACGTCGTAGTCGACCTGATGGGGGGACTGGCCGCCAGAGGCGAGTGGCCATGCTGATGGTGGCGAGGATCGCTTTTCGGATGATAGCTATAGCGAGGGCGAGCTGGTTGAGGGGGGCAACGTCTACCAGCATGGTGGTAAAAATCTCCCGCCCGTGCCGGCGACCCGCGAGCAGAGGTGGTTGATTGCGCCTAATGGGGAGAAGTAAGTGCATTTACTCTTTTTTAACCTTTTGCCTTCATGTTTCTTCAAAATCTAATGTGTTGGCCTTGTCATACTGCAGGGGTTGGATACACGGCCCTGGTATCCACAAGCCCAACTTCGTCCTTGGTGTGCTTTGCCGGCAGAACTTCCCGGGGTGGGTCACATTGCCCAGTGAGGGTCAGGTCCGACAGCTCGGACTGAGCTGGGAGCTGTACTTGGCTGCCCCGGCCCCGCCGCATGAGAGGATTGACGGTGTCTTGTGCCGCACGAGGGCCGAGATGGTGATCCAGACGTTTTGGGTAATTTCTCCTTTACAGAATTAAAAATCAACAGTACCGAGTTACTGTACTAATCAGTGTTGTCTTGTTTGATTGCAGACCTTGTATAGGTGTCTTGAGGGAGAGGAGGAGGCCGCGGCTATGGTTATCGAAGCTGAGTGCAGGCGCCTACTTCAGAACTTACGGCACGAGGCTCGGGTGCAGGCTGTTCGAGACTACTACGCCTCGACTGGTATTAAGAGGTCCAAGACAAAGTGTCGCGGCAAGTTTCTGAGTAAGGAGAAGTACATGAAGGTAAATACCTATTCTTAAGGCCTTGTACTTAGTTTCCTTGATTTGATTCGTAGGCATAGCGCTGAAATTTCTCTTGACTAACTTAGGTGCCCCCGAGATGGTGTGCAGATAGGATGGACTCTTGGGAGGCGTTGGTGGATGAGTGGTGCTCTCCCCAATGGCTAGCCGTCCACAACAATGCCAAGGAGCGGCATGCCAAAATGGTTGGTGTGCCACACCATCAAGGGAGCACCAACTATATGAGTATGGGAATAACTGGGTATGTGGTTTCCTTCATGATTCATGCAATTTCATTCTTCATGCTAGCTTGAGCCCTTAACTAATACTTTGTTCCTCTCTTTTAGGCGCGACACAACAAGACGGAGGTGCCAGAGGTGTTCGACCTCTATGGCATGGCCCATACTGCAAAGTACAAGAAGGCCAAGGCATTCTCTGAGTCTGACCTTGATCATCCAGAGAGCTTCACCAACATCTCCTCCCACAACAAGCTCGAGACGTACAAAGACGAGGGGAAGGCGAGGAAAGGGGAGGACTTTAACCCGAGCCGGCAACCTCTTGATCCAGAGCTGGTGATGATATCTGGTGGCGTGAGGCCCCATGGCTCGATAGCCATTGGGGATGGACTGATACGTTGTCCTAGCACTCTCCTGGAGATCAAGAAGCGCCAGACGAGCTCCGATCCTGAGATAAGGACTCGTCCACGGCCAATGAAGCTCCAAATCGAGGTTAGTTATACGGACTCAGATACCTTTCCTCCATTACATTGTGTGTGCGGCCGTCAATGATTACAATGCTAAGGAGGAGTGGTGTTGCAGGCTGCTCTTGAGAAAGAGAGAACGAAGACCAAGGAGCTTCTGGCGGAGGCAAAGAGGCAGGCGGCGGAGAGGGAGAGGGAGTTGGAGGAGAGGACTGCTACGCTGTTGGAGGAGGAGAGGAACCGGAACGACGCGTCTCACCGGGCCTTATACGAGCTTTTCGTGGTAAGTTTCTTCTGCATATTAGCCAAATCATGCACGTAATGTTCGTTTCATTACTAACTAATATGACTGACTCGTGAAAACCAAATGTGCAGACCATGTGCCAGAGCAACGGTCAGAGCCCTCCGCCGATGCCAGTCATTGCTCCGGTGGGCACGGTGAGTTTCATTTGAATGGTCGTTAGTTACTAGTCTTCACATTTGAGTTGCATCATGCTAACGAGACATTGCAAATGATCTTTGGTGCAGCGTAACTCCCGACAAGCATCGACCAATCCTTCTGCGTCTGCCACTGACGCGACCGGTCCTTCACCTCCGTGATGACGGTACGTTTTCCCTAGTGTTTTGCTTAACAAATGCATACTTAGCTTAAGAAATGACCTATTTAGCTCCAAAATGTCATATAGTTAGCTTATTTTCCTCGAAAATGACATAATAACCTTACTTAGCTCCAAAATGACCTATTTTACCTAGGCTAGCTCAATAATGACCTATACTTTGCTTAATTAGTTCATTTATGACATAATTAGCTTACTTAGGTCAAAAATGGCATAATAACCTTGGTTTAGCTCCAAAATGTCATATACTTAGCTTATTTTCCTCGAAAATGACATAATAACTTTACTTAGCTCCAAAATGACCTATTTTACCTAGGATAGCTCTAAAATGACCTACATTTAGCATTTTTTCCTCCAAAATGACTTAATATGCTTAGTTAGCTCAAAAATGGCATAACTACCTAGGCTAGCTCAAAAATGACCTATACTTAGCTTAGCTAGTTCATTTATGACATAATTAGCTTACTTAGGTCAAAAATGGCATAATAACCTTGCTTTAGCTCCAAAATGTCATATACTTAGCTTATTTTCCTCGAAAATGACATAATAACCTTACTTAGCTCCAAAATGACCTATTTTACCTAGGTTAGCTCTCAAATGACCTATACTTAGCTTAGCTACTTCATTTATGACATAATTAGCTTACTTAGGTAAAAAATGGCATAATAACCTTGGTTTAGCTCCAAAATGTCATATACTTAGCTTATTTTCCTCGAAAATGACATAATAACCTTACTTAGCTCCAAAATGACCTATTTTACCTAGGATAGCTCTAAAATGACATATACTTAGCATTTTTTCCTCCAAAATTACTTAATATGCTTAGTTAGCTAAAAAAATGGCAAAACTACCTAAGATAGCTCAATAATGACCTATACTTAGCTTAGCTAGTTCATTTATGACATAATTAGCTTACTTACGTAAAAAATGGCATAATAACCTTGGTTTAGCTCCAAAATGACCTATTTACCTAGGTTAGCTCTAAAATGACCTACACTTAGCATTTTTCCTCCAAAATGACTTAATATGCTTAGTTAGCTCAAAAATGGCATAATTACCTAGGTTAGCTCAATAATGACCTATACTTAGCTTATTTAGTTCATTTATGACATACTTAGCATACTTAGGTCAAAAATGGCATAATAACCTTGGTTACCTCCAAAATGTCATAATAACCATACTTAGCTCCAAAATGACCTATTTACCTAGGTTAGCTCTAAAATGACACAAGTAAGCAATAAGAAGAAGAAAAAGAAGAGGAGAAAAACAAAGAGAAGAAAAATTCTTCTTCTTCTTCTTCTTCTTCTTCTTCTTTTTCTTCTTCATCTTCTTCTAGTCTTCTTCTTCTTCTTCTTCTTCTTCTTCTAGTCTTCTTCTTCTAACTTTCTTCTTTCCCATTTTGCAGATTTGCTTCAGATCACGGAAGCTTGCGTCGATGGAGTCTATTCTTCTCCTTGTCCTTCCTTTTTGTTTTGATTTTGTAGGATGAACAATGTGAAACTTGCTACCTATATATGTATGTATGGATGAAACCATTGTATATGGACTTTTTGCTTAATTGTTGGATATGTTGGCTATATATATGTTGGATATGGACTTTTGATTTGGTATATATATATGTGTTGGATGATCATATCCATATGGCAGGGATATATATGCTTGTTGAAAGTATTTTCAAATGAATATATATATATATATATATATATCTGTGAAATTGATTGAATTTAAGAAAAAACAGAATTAACAGGGGCAATACAGGCACTTTGCCGTCTGCCAGCGGACGGCAAAGCTGCCACGTGGCAGCTACCTGTGCAACCTGGGGGGCACCTGGGCTGGCCTATTTGGGCACTTTGCCGTCTGCTAGCAGACGGCAAAGGCTGGTGTGCTTTGCCGTCTGTTGGCAGACGACAAAGGGCATGCATTGGCCCGAGCTGACGCCTGACGTCAGCTGACGTCAGCTGGCAGACGGCAAAGAACTTTGCGCCTTTGTCATCTGCTGGCAGATGGCAAAGTATGCCATTAGCCACCTAACGGGCCTAACCCTATCCCTCTGCCGTCCAAGGGATTTGTCGTCTGCTTGCTTAGTATGGTTGACGGCAAACTTCTTTGCCGTCCGCTTTATTTAAGCAGACGGCAAAGCAGCCCTCTGCCGTAGTTCATTCAGCCGGACATGGGGCCGTCTGCTGGCTGACGGCAAAGGGCTTTGCCGTCCGCCAGACATTCCTTTGCCGTCTGCCATGGCAGACGGCAAAGTGCCTGATTCCTGTAGTGTTTAGTTCAGGAATAGACAGAGTTTATTTATGTTTTTTCCTTTAAAACCTTAACCAATGAACGGCCATACCTTTGCAACCGTAACTCCGATTGGGGGTGATTCAAATTCGTCTAGGATTTGGTTATGATCTCGGAATGTTCATGAGATTGACTTGAAATATTATATATTGTTATCTGTATGCTTTATCTTCGTCATACCTATTAGATAAAGTTTGTTATGCAACCATTCCATGATAGCTAGATTTGCCATGATACTTGCTATCTATTTATGTGATGTTTATGACACGGATTCCTTTGCTAGAGTTATATGTTATTTCATTATCTTGCAAGTACATTCAAAGTACTCACCTGGCTTTTCATGTGGCCAGATCCAGCTGAGTAGTGGTCTTCCACTAGCATGAAGTCAGAGTGTTGCGTGCTAGGAGAGTTCACAGCCAGTTCCCTATTGAGTGGCGTCACTCCAAGTCTGTGTTGCCCCTAGTTATTGTCTTCCGCTGCCGCTAAGGTCTGCTATAGTGCCATCTATGGCGTTGCTGTAATAAACAAGCTATAATGGCTTTCTGCACCATAACTTTAGTGTGGTCTATTTTGTGGTATTCATGTTTTAAAGTACGCGAAAACTTGATTCCTGGGTTGGCGTGTGCGTCATGCCAATATGCTGACTGGTGTGTTACAAAGCATGGTATTAGAGCACCAGGCTGCCTGTAGGCTACCCTAGCATGGATTAGTTAGTTGCTTATTGCTCAATAGAAATCTCAAATGGATTTTAGATATCTTTGCCAATACAGGCATGGCTGCTATTTGTCAACAAGCAACGCAGTAGGATTTACCCCGTGTAGGCCCCCAACACCCGTGGCTTTTGCGCCAAGTGTGGTATGACTGCTCAGGCAACAACCCTTGTGCCCCAAACCTTTAGTGGGCCAGATACACCCCCAGTCTTTCTTGCTAACCATGGATTTCCCACCTTTGCAGCTAGTTCCCTCATGGAACACAAAAGAACTTTTCTTTCCACATACCGAGGTTAGTCATGCTGGTTAAGTTAGTGTTCGCCTATAGATGTGTGTCTAGCTATAGTTTGCTTTCCCTAAGGATCTAGTGGAAGTTTATCCTTGTCACTGCTTAGAGCATCATGTGGTTTACTTCCCATCCTTAGTGGATGCATTAGGTACGCTATTTTTATTAGTGGATCTAGGCTCATGTCCTCCTGCCAGGAAAGTTTGCTTTTATTTGCCTCTTGGTTTTATTCAGTTTTTTGTGGTTTGGTTTGGCTCTTGCTCTTTTCCGGTCCCGTAAAATTAGTTAAAAAAGGATCAAGATATACTTTGGATAATTTCCCAATAATCCAAGCACAAGATGGGCAGAAGCTGTCAGAAATAGTTTGATATGCAGAACCGCAACACAAGGCCGAAGAAGAGAAGCAATAGAGATCAGAAGCAGATTTCTCCTACAACAAACAGATATGACAAAGACTTCTGCACCAGCATACCGGAGGTATTTTCAGTTTCATCCCTCAAAAATATGGAATGTTCTGAAGCAATCAAAAGAATGCCAGGTAATTTTGCTATCAAGCAAAGATATGTTCCTCAGCAGACAGAAAACTTCTGCAGTCAATGGGACAAATTTTGGATCTTTCCCCAATATAGACTAGAGCACATTTTATTGCAAACAAAAGATACATCTCAAGATACCCTAAGAACATCCTCGAAGCTATGGTATGATCCTTACCATGATACACTATGTGTTTTGGATTTATCCCTGGCCAAATGCATTTTTGCCCTTAGTCGAAACCACCCCACGGGTTTTGCCATTACTTTTCAGCTCTGCTCAGTTTTGCCCTTAGATTTGTCTAGGAGGTCGTCCGAGTGCCCTTTGACCATTTGACCAATACTTTGAAAATTCATAACAAATTCATATGAACTCATAAAAATGCATATAAGATATCAAAATGTTCAGAAAAACATTACCTTTATGTGCATGTCATTTGCATTCAGGAAAAAAGTACTGTTAAAACTACCCGAGGTTATTAATGTTATAAACATTATTAAACATAAAAAGGTATAAACAATAACTTTTCATGAATAAAAATGACATGCACATATAGGTTATGTTTTCTGAGCATTCTAATATCTTATTTGCATTTTTCTGAGTTCATATGAACTTGTTATGAATTTTGAAATAATATCAGAATGTTCAGAAAACATCACATGTATGTGCATGTCATTTTTATTCATGAAAAGGTATTGTTTATACCTTTTTATTGTTAATAACATTAATAACCTCAGGTAGTTTAAATAGTACTTTTTTCCTGAATGCAAATGACATGCACATAAAGGTAATGTTTTTCTGAACATTTTGATATCTTATTTGCATTTTTTGAGTTCATATGAATCTTCAAAGTATTGATCAAATGGTCAAAGGGCACTCGAATGACCTTAGAGACAAATCTAAGAGCAAAAATGAGCAGAGCCGAAAAGTAAGGGCAAAACCCATGGGCTGGCACAACTAGGGGCAAAAGTGTAATTGTCCTCATATTTTCTGTAAGCACAATGGATAAAAATACAAGAAATATTTGGGCAAACTCGTGAT
Organism: Elymus sibiricus; assembly: GCA_039707655.1. Taxonomy (NCBI): domain Eukaryota; kingdom Viridiplantae; phylum Streptophyta; class Magnoliopsida; order Poales; family Poaceae; genus Elymus; species Elymus sibiricus. The sequence goes on from CM077666.1 coordinate 22,984,867, forward strand.
TGCCTGAATCACTGAGACCCTCATCCTCATCAAGCTAGAAAAAGACATAGTGTCCATCTTCAAATTATTCTAAGAAAAACAACGCCAACGTAAGTTGCTCTCAAAAGTTTCAGAAGAAAAAGAAGAACTCAAAGCTTTACCCAAGCGTAGAAATCTCAGTATAAAGTTCAACAAAGGGACAAACAATATTGGTACGTATTGTTCATATCACCATCATCCACCTAGTTGGAAGAGAAATATTGTGGCGAGATACAAGCAATATTATCAAGTATCCCCGCTGACAATAGTACTGAAAATGCTAGTAGTGGCATGGCAAAAACCACGTTGGTGGCATGCAGCCCCCATGCCACCAATATTGCTCCGCTGATAAATGTTATTGTTGGCATGTTGGCCCCCACACCACCAGTAATAGATATACGGGTGGCGTGCCAGTATTTCCATGCCACCAGTAGTATATATACCCATGGTGTGCTGAATCTATAGATGCCACTAGTGATTAGGAACAACAGTGGCATGGCTTCTGTTCCACACGCCACTAATAGAGTTTCCAGGCAACGAAAAAAGGCTGCCACAACAGCGTTTTTCGCTGATGTGGCAGCCTTTGTTGCTAATGTGGCAACGAATATGATTATCAATATAGACGCTGCATGTGATAATTATATGCAAATATAGAAAGTATGAATTCAAAAACATAATAAGTAAGACAATTACAAAACTAGGCAAATAGGAAACTGGCTAGTTTGGAATAACGTTAATTAACGCACAATGACAATTATGTAACAGGGTAGTCAAGATGATAGATAGCTAGGCAAGGTTGGAAGAACGTTGGCACACAACGAGAATGTAACCGAGTACTCAAGAACCCCATCATTGTCACTCTTCTATTACATAGCCGAAGGATCATTTTGGTATTCTTGCCACGCCATACTAGCGGGGCAAATGTCAGCATGGCGGCTCTATTGCTTTATGTAATCGAATACCTCCTCTGGACTTGTTGCGCCGCCGTTCAACCTCGCATGGGCTTGGTTGACATACTGGTTGAAATTGATCGCAATCTTATGCTAGATGCATCTGAACTCATCTCTGTGATCTGCTTCGGAGACTTGCTCCATTTTCTTCCGCCATGGGAAGACGTCTTATTTCTTTGAAAACATGTCTCCCTCCCATACGTATGCATTCTGGTGATGCATGACATAGTAGCCATCCGTCGCACCGTTTTTCGGTTGCTGCATGCAACAGAAGTCGGTTTTGTGCCTGAAGCTGATGAGGCAATTTTTGTCATATATTCGACAATCCTTTCTTATGTATCCTCCCCTAAAACTATATTCAAAGGGAGCTTCATCCAGAAGTTTCTTGATGTGGTTGTAATGTTTCTTGACGCGCCTCATCGAATCCAAGAAATAAGTAGAGGTGGACTTTGGGGTTATAATGATGAGGACGCAGTGATCTCTACACAAATAGTTCACCAGACCAATTATCGTCAAATTAACCTAGCTAATTGGTATGTGCAAGCATAATCGAAATCTACGAAAGCATACTGTGGTTAGCGAATGACTTACATTAGACTGTAGGGCACAAGGAGGCACTCCTCCTTGTTGGCAACCACGAAGTCCGTCATGTACTTCTTCATAGCTTCACGTTTGTCAGGGTCCTGCTGGTTTCTCTCGTGCATGTAGTAGGTGTCCGCCATCATGATATTCTTGATGCCCTCAGTTTTGACAATGTAGCATTGATGGATCGCCCATAGGCGGAGTAAGGCTCCACTGACACTTAAGACGTGCAATATGTTGAAGATGTCCTCTAATGGTAGATAGAACTTGTCCACGGGGTATTCATCACCAAGTCACAACCCGTTGGCACCAGCACCGTGAAAACAGGGCAAGATTGATCTTCGTTAGCAAGTGTATGCTTCTCCCTAGGCTCCCAGGCACAGCTGGATATTGTCTGCAGTGCCCGGTAACACTGATGTGGCAACCGTAAGGCATGTGTTCGGACTGAGCAATGCTCCCCAGGGTTCTCGCACCTAGGTGTCTGGTGGAATTTCTTTGGTGAATAGACTCTTTTGGCCAGGAATGACATGTTCTTTTTTTTTGGAGGAGGCATACTGAATGCTTGGACATGAGGCATGGGTCCATCAAGAAGAGTCATGCCACCGTCTAGATAGTCATCAACCAAGTAATGAGTGATGAGATCCGCATGATGCTCCAGTTGTTGTTCGGGTGCGACCACCTCATGATTCTCCTCATCCACCACGTTGTTAGGACCTTCGGGTTTGTTCTAAACAAAAAGAGATGGACCTTCAGGTTGGCACTGACCCAAAAGAGATGGTCCTATGGAGTGTTGGCATGGATCGTCATCGGCGAGGGTGTTGAATGTAGTGGGGTGCTCCCCTACTGAATTTGTGTGTTTGACCACTACATGGGCCAATTTTTGCATTGTGCTAGGGTCATGTGGCTGTCTGCCGCCTCAGGTTGTATCGGTGGTGGCATATCTTCGTAGCCCACTTTGACCACAGACACTTCAATCCTAAGCACCTCAGTTGACATTGCCACTTTGTGCATCACATCCTCTTTGGGGAGAATAACCGAGCCGATTGCAACGTCCTTCATCACATCATTAACCAAGGTGAGGATAGTGCACAGACTGTCTCCCTGCAAAACATGTAGGGCGTCATTGATGTCAGAGATCCGAACAATGAAGCCACGCATGGAAGAAGGAATTTTGTTGAGCCTGCGATGCTTACAATGAGGGCATCGAGATCAGCCGTGGGTGACGCGTGGCCCGCCAAAGAGACAGAGGGCTGCTCACCTTGGGCGCTAGCAACATCCTGATGATTGGTGGGATGGTTATGTCTCCTTATTGTCCATTTTGTATCCAAAGCTTGAAGGTCTCGATTATTGTAGGCAACATGGCTGCGGCTTGGGCTTGGCTTTGGGAGTCTATGTGGGCTTGGAGTTCATTTTTGGTTGCTACTATGGTTGCAGCTGTGGTTGCTGTGATTTTCTGTTTGAGAGTAGCCTTGGCGGCTCTCCTTCTCTACCATTGCAGCTCACACTCTTCGGGAAAAATGAACAACCCATTTGGCACCGACTCCAGTGCCGTTCACACAACCACCTAACTGCGATGTTAACTGGTCCCTGTCGAGGGTCACATTGATCGCCCGGTTAAGAGGACACCTGGAATCTTTGAGGTTTCGCATGCTGCCTTAGCTACAACAGGAACGTGAACCATTTAGAAATGTTACTATAATACTTAGAATGAAATTGACTTAACTAGGAGAAGCATAATTGAGTACTAGTTCTTCCTCGAGCTTCTTCGTTTGGGCATCTACAATAAATTCCCTGGTCTTCTCATCATAATGGTACCGGCCCCCGACAAAGTTATATTCGAGCGGGTCTTTAAATTGCGCGAAGGGGTTTCGGGCACCCACCGCCTCAAGTGCAGCATCCTGCTTGTCCCACTCGGGCTTCTTCCCTGGGTAACCATGGCTTCCAAGGGTGTGGTTACTTAAGGTCCTTGATCACAGATCCTGCCCACATGCCGACCCAGACTCGGCTAGAGGGCTCTTGCGGTGCCGCTTGAAAATGTTCCGCTGCGCTTCAGTAATCATAGGCCACTCCACACGGACCTTAGATAAATAAGACTTAAGGAGCATTTTTTGGCCCTAGATTTCCAAGCACTCAAGTTCTTGGAGAACTTGCTGATTGCGTGGTTGTTTACCAGATTCTTTTCAACTTTTAGGTTGTCGTTTGTCAGGAGGAGATCTCGCACATTCTCTTTGTCAGGATCCCTTAGGTTCCTGTCGTTGATGGTGCAAACTTCTCAGAGGATGACACCTAGGGCGTTGCCGTAGTGCGCTGCGGACTTCCTCGGACTAACAGGCTCACCCAAAGTGTCCACTCGAGTGACTACAAGCATGTCGGTGTCGATCGTATTTCGGCACCTAGGCTTCCGCGGCTTCTAGGGTTTTGCATCAATGGTCACCTCTTCAGGAATATCATCCTCATCAGGATTATCTCTGTTGGTGCTGATATCATAGCCCTCATATGGATTTTCGTCCGTGGAATCATAGTAGTTGTAGTGATTCTGCGTGTCCGTAAATGCCCCATCGCTGTCAAGACTGGCGTAATGTTGAGACGGGGATTCATGATCTTTGTCTCCCCCGTCACCCGAATGTGTCGACTGCTAAGAAGAGGCCTCGGTGGGGTGATGTCCAGACATCTGGAAAGTAAAGATGAAATTGTTACATAATAGTCAAAAGTATCTATAAAACCTATAAAATTACCACAATGTATCTATAAAATTCATTCAAAATTTCGGCATGACCTTTGCTGAAAATGGTCATGTTGAGTGCCAGAAATTTGACGAAACCGAAATGAATCAACGTTTTTCCAAAACATGGGCAAATCTAGACATTCCCTACAAAAAGAAACATAGCATGAAACAATTCATGAGCAACGTAATGTTCCCTAAATCGGCTCGACTGGCCAGCACTAGAACACACATATAATGCATTCCATCACAAATCACAAGTTTATATATATGTGTATCCAAAAAAATTCAACCACATCCATCCATCCGGCTCGAAACTAACTCTAAAATCTAGCATTGTATAGCAACTAGAACAAATGTATAGGAACTAGAAAAAAATTGAGAGTGAATGGGAGATTTTTAGAAATTTGTCAAACTCCGAGGACTTTGATGAAAATCAGAGTGAAGAAATAGAAACAGAATTGAAACTAAGTCTACACAGATATGGAAAGCCTGCATACGAAGCATAAGCAAGTGAAGAACATGCAATCATACACACAGATAAGCATGAAGAAAATGAACTGAAGAAAATGAGACAGCATGATGAAAGTCTTCAGTTCAAATTCTTCAGAAAGATAAGACACAAGTTCTTCAGCAGTGGAATAGTAGTAAAGTAAAGGAGTGAGGAATTTGAAACCAGTAGGGCTTGACGAAGACGTAGCAGTTTGGTAGACCAGTTCCAGTTGTTGTATCAACTGTACGTCTGGTTGAGGCGGCTGAGTTTTACCTCAGAGGACACATTGTCCTCACTGTATTCCTCTTGAGCTAAGGACACTTAGTCCTCGCCCAATCACTCGTGGTAAGTCTTCAAGGTAGACTTCTGAAACCTTCATAGACTTGTTCACCGGCACGCCACAATTACTCTTGGGTGCTGAGAACATGGCGCCTAACCATCTGGAGGAATGACAGTCCTCAAAGGTAACAAGTGTCGGATCACACAGATCAACTTCTTCAGTGATGCTCAGTCACTTAGGCTCTGGTTGGGTTTTCCTCTCTTGGGTTCTCACAAATTCGTCAGAGGAAGGGTTGCTCTCAAATGACAAGTGTCAATCTCTCTCTCGAGCAGCTAACCAACTAGTGGTTATGGGGGGTGGCTATTTATAGCTAGGAGGCAACCCGACATGAAATGTCATAAATGCCCTTCTCAGACAAGACCGTTGTCAGGATAAGGATCCACTCAACAGCTGGCACGCAGCGCAGCAACGGTCGGAAAATTGAACTCTCAATTTCTTCAAGGCACTCAATTTCCTCACGATAGGCAGATCGCACTAGCGAAATCCTAACTCCTCAGCCTGACCAAATTCGTCAGAGACCAGATGAACTTCGTCACTGTCACTGTCAAATTCGTCAGCTGTTCCGGAGATTTCCAAAGGCTTCACTCAAAGCGGCTTAGGTTTGTATAGTTTTGAGCATCGCTTCGAAGTATGAAATATGTTTCACCTTGACCCCCTTTGACAGTATGGTTTTTTCCTATGACTCAAATAAGAAGAAAAAGAAACTATCAAAACAAAGTCTTCAAGCTCCAAAGTCTTCACATCAATTTCCTCAAAGGCCGCACCAAATACTTCACTTGAAGAAATACATTTTTAGGGGTCGTCTTCCGTGGTTAAACCAAGTCTTCAGGGACTATTTTCTCCTGTGTACACTCACAAACATATTAGTCCCTTAACCTATTTGTCTTCAATACTCCAAAACCACTAAGGGGGCACTTGATGCACTTACAGAGAGAGGAGCTCATGTACCGGCGCTGACGGGATCGAGCAGCTGCCCGAGGTGACAAGGTCGCCGGGGGGCGCGAGGAGGCTGCCGCCGGGGGGTGCAAGGAGGCGAGGTCATCGGGGCTGTGGCGCGACGAGGCTAGGTTACCGTGGCTGGGCCGCGTCAAGGCAAGGTCGCCATGGCCGTGGCGCGAGGAGGTGAGGTCACCAGGGTCGAGGCGCGAGCAGGCGACGGCGGCGGCATTGAAAGGAGGCGCGGAGGAGAGGAGATGCGGACTAGAGAAGTCACTGGCTAATTTGGAAAATTCCCCCCTCCCCCAAATTTCCTAAGTGGATAGTGTAGTGCATTGCTGGTGGCATGGCTAACATCAGCAACGCCACCGGTAAATGTACTAGTGGCACTACTGACGTCAGCGACGCCACCGGTGAGGCACTAAACACTTAGTGGTTTTTTGGGTTAAATGGGGAGGGGGTAATTACATCGCGCATTGTGAGCCACATCAGCGAGTAATGGTGTTATGAGAAACATATTATAATGAAGCATCTCAATATGTATAATTAAGATGCATGTGTGACATCAAAATTAATGTGCTTTAATTAATACTACGGTTAAGTGCATATTATATTACATCAAAAGTGGGGTCGGTACAACTTAAAGAGATACACAAATCAAGTACGATGTCATTTCAGAATCTTCTCAATGACAGTTTGAGTCTTCTTGATCTTCCTTGAATACTTTCTCCCCGCATTGTGAATCATTCTCATGAAGGGACGGTATGTCTCAGCTGGCAACATAGTTCTGCTCCTTCTGCAGGTGTATTCTTTAGCGCCATAGTAGTCGTCTTCTTCCGTTGGGTCGCTGTGTTGGTCAAAGTCTTCCTCGTTAGCGACTCGGTCCATTTCGGTGATGCTCCTTTTACCTCTCCTCACAACAAGACGACTCGGCTTTGTCGGGTCAGTTATGTAGAAGCATTGGGCCACGTCCTTAGCGAATACAGAGGGCTCATTTTGGGCGGTGATTCCTTTCACACCATTCACACCAGCAGCTTGGGATTTGGGTATACACATGATAGTGAAATAACGGTCTTCCTTTTCAACACTCTTGGCCCATCTGACATCGAGTAATCAACCACCAGATCCCTTCGATCCTGCCATAGTGTCTTTCCTTTACACCATCTGCAATGTGTCTCGGCACGCCATCATTTTTAGATGCGAGTTTCATTTCCTTGTGCTCACGCATATGCTTTGCTTCCTTCTTGTGTGCGTAATAATGTTGCATTCGAGGAATGAGCAGAAAGTACCTTACAACCTTTTGAGGATTTTCTTTCCGCGCATGAATCGGGGTCCATTGCACGTTGGACACTCTGTTCTGTCCTCATGTTCATTCCGAGAAATGATGACGCATGCATGGTATCTTATGTGCGGCAAATCAAGAGGTCACATGATCATCTTAGCCTCTTCGATACTACGAGGGAACATATTCCCCGCGGGGAAAACATTGTGTAGATACTCCAATGTCACCTCCAGGCTTGCGTCCAGGCTTTTGTATTTTGCCTTGAAGTCTAGAAGTTTGAGCGTGACATTCAGGCAGGTGTGCTTGGGATCGAAGCCTTCATATAGTACAGTTTTTGAGTCTACTTCCAATTGCACCAACTTGACAGCCTCTCTAAAAGCAGCTCATTCATTAGTCGTCTTCTTCAGAAGAAGTGCTTTAACAAGAGGGTCCCTCCAGCATTATAGCCAACGATGACTCCTGCATCACAGACTCTTCTTCATGGCCGTCCTAATCTTCTTCATGGTCGGGCACCTCTTGGTCATTCCCTCCTTTCGGATCTTCATCTGCCGCCCCTTCATCGACGTCGGAAACAATATCCTCCTCCTCCTCACCGTGCCTTGTCCACCGTGTATAACCAGGCATGAAACCAGATTTGGGCAAGTGTGCCTTCACACGGCCAATAAAGGGGTCGATCAAAACTTCATTTTCGCACTTCTTACAAGGATATAATATATTCATGTTATCATTTCAAATCATATCTTCCACTGCCACCTTGAAGAACGCATTTATAGTTTGATCCATGGAATCGTTCAACCGATCGAGTTACCTACAAGGTATAAGAAAACGAATTGTTACCAATGGGGTCATAGAAAATTTTGGCATGACCTTTTCTAAAAAGGGACATATTGAGTGCAAGGAATTTGACCGATCACATGCATCCATGCATCACATAATGAAGTTAGTTCTCTCACCTAGAAAGATGAAGATGACCGAGTGTTATCGATCGATCGAGAGTGAGAGAGGCCGGCATGCCGTATGATGGTGGTGGGGGAAGTAGTAAGCTATAGGTGAGAGAGGAGCATCATTAATGGAGAAGAGATGGATATTTAACGCATATGTGAGTGGATGGAGGAGAGATAGTGTGTGGTAGCTAGCTAGACCTAATTATAAGCTTAATTAATGAGCTAGATCTAGCTACCTAATTAATTATCATGGGGAAGTTGTAGCTTTCATGAACAAGTAGAAGGGGGGAGGAGGAAGAAAGTGAGGAGGAAGAAGATGGATGCTTGTCTCGCATGTGAATAGTGAGCTCATCAACTATTGCAACGATGATGTTAATGGCGTGACAAGGGTCTCACACGCCACTAGTACATTCTTTACTGGTGGCATGCCACTTCCAGGCACGCCACTACAAAGTGGGGTCCCAAAATGGGGACCGAAATAAGATACTGGTGGTGTGGTAAAAAATCACACAACACAAGTAGGCCCAATAACGGTGGCGTGCCAAAAAATCACACGCCACCAACAATTTGCACCGGGTCAGGCTGCTGGATCCCACATACTAGTGGCGTGCCATTTTGGTGGCATGCCACCAGTAAGGAAATACTGGTGGCGTGGCAGCTGTGTGGCGCGCCACTACTATTGATTGCGTATAACCATTTTCTCTACTAGTGTGAGCCCAAAGGAATTGGTAATTATTTGGATGAGCTTCGACAGAAGGTACTTATTCACCACAATAATTTTTCCGCAAGGAATATTAGATTTGTTTAGACAAGTTGATGATTTCAAAAGAAATCTTGACCATCATACTCCTGACAAATCCCTACCAAGACCAAACCTCTTTTCCTCGATTTGGAATTTTGTCGGTCCCCAAAAATTTGAAGATAAAGTCTCGTTCCCCATAGACTTGACAATTTTACACCTCAAAGATGTCCCGAACAACTCTCCCCACCAAAATAGACTACCAAAAGTCAAATCATGTATGTGGGATTAATCAGTATTCTCGCAAATGACACAAGCATGATGACTATAGTAGGCATGAGCCACGTGGATAAGCCGGTGGAATTCCTTGTGAATATTATGGTACTATTATTGCAAGATGAAAATAAACATGGTGGAAATTCTGATTTCATACAAAGAAAAGATATGAAGACATCAGCAATATAACAAAGTCAGCAAATATTAAATTTTAGCTAAAAGAAGCGAAATTTCATGACACCTTGGACATTGAACCTCCGCCAAGGCCACCAATGAAAAAGCTTCTGGAATAAATAAGTTTCTGCCACCAGCACATGAGAAACTCTTGTCACATTCAGTTATGGCAATATGCTTTGTATTGCCACATATGAGCCTTCCATCATTGCGACCAGAGAATGATGAAAATCCTGCTTATTATTATATTGTTCACAAGATAAATTAGATGACATCCTCCAGACACCGTACATAACAATGACAATGATGTGCCAAGTTAAGGGATCCGTTAGTACAGAAGGAATCTTATTTGCCTTACCAATGACAAATGTCGGTAAGTAAGGACAAGAACTACAAATACCTTGTCAGCTGACGTTATCTCCACTTGGGTCAAAAATGGAATATATAGTCTTTCCAGAACAAAAGACAAAGCTACATATGGCAATGTCTTGATGCCCAAGGTGCACATAAAAAGTTTAGATATGGATTATGACTTATCAAGGAATGGATTTGATAGGAAAATTCATGGCCCTACCAACTCAGCAGAAAAACTTCTCAACTCCTATTTGAGAAAGTATAGCAAGTAATACATATTTCCATGGATTCGAAAAAAGTTGATCTGCCAACAACTATTAAGAAGCAAGTCGCCCAAATTCAGGGAGAAAAGTAAGAATATTTCATGGTGCATGATAAATCATTTACTCAAAGTGGTACAACTCCTTCCAGTCCAGAGCCGCTCCGAACAACCAGGAAAAAATCTTGTGACAAGGCTTGGTGACATAACACAAAAAGAAAGATCACTTATCTGGTAAGCTATGATATTTATGCACCTACCCGTGAAGATAGAACATCAAGAATCTGATGGATTTCTACAACTCCAAAGGATCCCATATTGGAATGGGATGATATTGGAATAAAATTTTGTGAAAGGTTTACCAACCCTTGATAGCAGTCATACAACTATAATGACAAAGCTCCGTATCTTATGGATAATGACATAAAGCCTAGTATAAATCAACAAGTATAGCTTGAACGATAGGAATTTTTTCCAGTGGGTAAACGTAAGTAACGTTTCGGATAAGGCTTGGTAACACCACATTGGTGTGTCAAAGGAGGACAACACTAATGGAAGGACTGCTAAGGAAGCACTCAAGTTACCCCATTCTACTCACCCCAGGCATGATCAGAATATGCCCTTGTCTCAACATCTTCAGCTATATTCTTGCGGTGTTGTGCATGCTTACCTTAACTACCACTTTAAGCTGTGTTATTCCAGCATGCTTGATAGGATCTATCAGTTGAACAATTTTGAGGCAGACAGTGAATAACGAAAGCTTCATGTTTCTTCACCGATTGAGATGGATATGTTTGAGAAAGGACAAGCATTCTAAAGGTATTACCAGAATAGCCCTCAAGACCATGTATTGGGTGTAAGGTGGTATGGAAATAAGTTTCCCAAAGATTTAATGTACTGAATAAAGATATTGTATGCGCAATGATAGACACCAGATAAAAGTACGCAGTATTACAGTGAATTCTGGAAAGTTTTGGAAACCCATATGATGGCCAACATTGCCTACTGCCCACGGACAAGAAACCATCAGAATATATGTATGGAGTCTGAAAATAAAAGTTCGAAGAAAACACCCTGATGGGAACCCAAGAGCAAGTCTGAGGATTATCAGTGAATAAAGAAAACAAGCAATAAGTTGACCTGAGAGTCAATGCCAAGGTATGTCAACATTTGGATCTACAGCCTAGGAATCTAGAGGACAAGATTCTTTTTAAGGGGGATAGTTTTGTAACAGACCAAACGTCATTATGATGATGTTTGATGTTATTCTTCCTCCTAGCTTTTCTTTTCGAGTTCATTAATTTTTCTTGGATTTTGGGTGAATGGTCTTGGTAAATTGGCAAGCTCTCATCCCTCAAACTAGAAACATTCCTCAAAGACACTTGTCACACTCAAGTCATTCCTTAGGGTTATCCTTAAAACCTTATTCTCAACATTAAAGATATTAAGTCTTTTCCTTGCCTTTATAAAGGAACCTTCATTTCCTTTGCTCCTATCATTCTCCAAATAATCTCAGAGACTCTATGCCATATATAGAGTCGACTTCTACAAAAATATTGCCATGTCATCATGCAATATTTCTCTATTATTAAATATTCCTTTCATGGCCATAAGTGGCTATTAAATCCAAACAAATTGTTTCCCTCCTCCATAAATCATGATAATTTGTGGAGATTATCTTTGCACCCACATTGTCATCTATTCCAAAGCTAGACTCTAGTTGAGTTAGAAAAATATTATTTTCCTATTAAAGGAAATATCCCATTTATGCCACTTTACAAAGCAACTACTATTTCCGTTGCTTTGATAATTCTCAAATAATTCAAGGGGCTTCCTTATCATATACATTGCCAAGCTACAGAACAACATGAGGTGCTCCGATGCAAATATTGAGCATACCTTCCATTTCCTTTTTCGGCCTGAAATGGTAAAGCTGACCATGGCCTATTTTCCCCTAGTCCACTTTATTTGAGATTTGGGAAAATGATCCACCATCCCAAATTATTCAGAATGCCAGAAGAATGGCTCAAGGGGAAGTCATGTTGATAATTTACCAATTAACAAACACCTCATTTGATTTTGTTGTTTGGAATTATTTATACTAGATGTCTGCTCCCCTGGACCCCTCTCTCTTGCCTCTCAACTATGCTATCAAAGGTGCACCATCCTACCAATTTGGCAGTCATCAGAGGCCCGGGGCATCCAATATGCCTTGGCATGCTCGGAATGTGGTGACCACACAGTGGCATAGCCACATTGGCGCGCCTGAGCCCATTGTCTCATGTTCCTCACACCCGCCTACCCCGGTGTCGCCACCTAGCATCGTTCTATCCCTACGGTATCGCCAAGCCCCCGCAGCCATTCCCCCTTCCTCCCTTTCCTGCCTGGCGACGAAACGGACCCTACCCCTAGCCTTATCCTCTCGCCCGAGCACCGTCATCCTCTCCCAAGAGCCATCACCTCCAACCGTCGCATCCCATTCTTCCTCTACAGCTGTCCCCGAGCCATCCAGCGTGGCATCCTCATCCTCTCATGACCCCTACTATTTAAGCTTACCCCGGGCCCTCCTTTGCACCTAGAGCTGCTCCTTCATTCCCATAGGAGCTTCGTGTAAAGGTAATCGGCCTGTGGCCCTCTCCTGCCTCTCACCTATGCAATCAGAGACGCACCTCCCTGCCAAATTTGCCAGTCATAAAAGGCCCGGGGCATCCAGTATGCCTTGGCATGCTCTAAATGTGGTGACCACAGAGTGGCATAGCCACAGTGATGCACCCGAGCCCGTTTCTCCTGTTTCTTCGCGCACCCATCTGCCCTGGCATCATGTCCTAGCTCTGTAGGATCCCCACGCCATTGCCAAGCCCCCGCAGCTATTCCCCCTTCCTCCCTTTCCTCCCTGGCGATGGAACAAAGCTGCATGTGCGGCCTTAATAGTTGAAACGTTGGGGTAGCTACCTTCCGCCTACCCCTGGCCTTATCCTCTCGCCCAAGCACTGTCGTCCTGTCCTAGGAGTCGTCGCCACCAACCATCGTGTCCCGTTCATCCTCTATGGCTGCCCCGAGCCATACAGCATGGCATACTCATCCTCTTGCAGCCCCATCTATTTAATCTGACCCAGAGCCCTCCTTTGCACCTGGAGCTCCTCCTCCATTCCTGTAGGAGCTCTGTGGAAAGGTAATCAGCATGTGGCCCTCTCCTTCTTCCTCCTCGGCCGAGTTATCCACCGCTTATTTTCTCATCATGGCGAGCAATGTAGCCCTCCGCTCTGTGTCTTCTTCTGCTAGAGTTTGATTGGAGCCTAGGTGCATCGATCCCGCTCATCGCATGAAGTAGAGAAGGCCTCGACGTGTTGTTCCCATCAAGCTCGCCGGAGCCATGCGTGTCAAGAAGAGGCGCCATCAACCCTGACCTCCCTGTGTCCTTGCGCTATCATGCATGATGTGTCATGTCTCCTTGAGCACATGCGTATGTGGGGCATCACCACCGGTGGCCGGAGCAGCGAGATATCGCTCGCTGGAGCTCATTGTTCCCTTGCCGGCAAGAACACACAAAGGGGATGACCCTGTTCAAATGGCTGGGCCCGCTATCAGCCTCTCACCGCTCTGGGTCCCTCCTGTCGGTCTCTGCATCACCTCGGGCCCGCACGTCGGTGATTTGGCGTAGTTCTCCATGGAGCCCAGCTGCAGCCGATGTCCCGTTGGCTATTCTTCGCCTAGCATGGCGTGAAGCATCCCATGCCCAGTAAGCCTCTACCTCCTAGCCCAGCCCATTTAGCAAAAAAAATCAGGCCGTTGTGTTTTGGTTAAAGTGTGGACACCCACTGGTTTAGCCCAGGAATGGACAGGGGTTTATTAGGTTTTATTCTTTAAACATTAACCAATGAATGACCATATCTTTGCAACCGTAACTCTGATTGGGGTGATTCAAATTCCTGTGTTCTTCTTTTGAAGAGCACTATCCAGTGGTGCAACTTTCATACATTTTGCATGATATGGATTTGGCATATGTATCTGTTTTGTTATTCAGTCATTTCTGGAGAAGGGTGACACCAGTATTTCTGATCCATGAGGCCATCGCACTTTTCGTCGACACCCTTCTTTTTAAGGCAAGCCAGCCACCTAACCTATACCCCTAAGCATTGCTTGTCTATTTATTGGATGTTTTGTGGTTATGTTCTTATATGATGCATATGTGATATATTTATTCGTGGTATATTTGTGGTTGTGATTTTATGTTCTCATATGCATGATCATGCCATGTTTTACATATACTATATGTGTCTTATGCATTTGTTGTATATATGGTATGTAGGTGCTATATGGACGTCCGTGTTCATTCAATTCTTTTATTAAACAAGACCTGAGCTCAAATAAAACGGCAACTAAGCAATGCCAGAAAGTGGTGGGACCGCTCACTTTTACTTTATGCTATAGCATGCCCCAAATCCAAGACGTTCTAATGACGCCCATTTTGGGTGGATATTTTATTATCTTACGTTGATCTCGGTTCACTGGTTATATTCTGCACTACAACTACAACCCATGAGAATGAACGAGAATGTTCCTTAACTCTTGTGGGTACTTTCTTTACATACGTTGATCTCGGCTTGCTGATTAATTTATGCACTGTACCATGCCCCAAATCTAAAGCATTGTAATGACGCCCGTCTTGGTGGCTACTTATTATTTACTTGTGACAATATTGCCTTGTGCAAGAACTGTTATTATTACCAACTACACTAATGACTCTGATATTATACTGATTTGGAGTTTGGTTATTATATTGTTATGGCTAACCTATCTTTATCCTACTTATGTGAACTTGTTATTGTGTTGGATGAGAATATTATCAACCGTTGGGATTAAGAATGTGACTTAATAATAACCTCCTCCATCGGCTAGATCGAGCCATAGTGCCACTGAACCGATTAATGACAGTACAGCCATGCGGTCTTTTATGGGAAGACCCTGAGTTATCTCCTTGTCGTGCTTTTTATTGATGTTGCCCATACAACAAGTGTGGATGGTAGTACCACCCTATTGGTGGCTACCAGTCTAGCTAGTGGAGATACTTGACCCGTTGAGTTGAATGCTTGATAGAGTCTCGACGTGGGATATTTGACATCACAAAAACAAGGAGATGAGGTCCAACCCCTCTCTCTCAAAGTAAAGTCAGACTTTGCTGGTAACATGGTAGAAGTGTATGGCCTAGAGATGATCTTAGCGGGGTATTCCCGCAAAGGATGCTCCATCGTATGTGTAAAGTGTACAACCTCTACAGAGTGTAAAATTATTTGAGTAGCCGTGTCCACGGTCATGGACGGAGTCGGGATAAGTTACACTATTCAGTCATTGTCAAATTTGGATGTTTGACACTTAATAAAAGGGCAGACAATTAAACTTGGAAAGATATTGTTGAGCAAGTGGAAGAGAGATGAATTGTTATATTAAGAAATGCAGGTTTTAGCCATGAAATGCTGATGGAAATATTGGTCTTGGTGACCATGAGGATTCTGATATGATCTCGGAATGATCATGAGATTGACTTGAAATATTATATACTATTATTTGTGTGCTATATCTTTGTCATACCTGTTAGATAAAGTTTGTTATGCAACCATGCCATGATAGCTACAATTGCTATGATACTTGTTGTATATTTACATGATGTTTATGCCATGGATTGCTTTGCTAGAGTTATATGTTATTTGGTTATCTTGCAAGTACATTCAAAGTACTCCCATGGCTTTTCATGTAGCCAGATCTAGCCAAGGAGCCGTCTTCCACTAGCGTGAAGTTGGAGTGTTGCATGCTAGGAGAGTTTCCCAACCAGTTCCCTGTGGAGTGGCGTGACTCCAAGTCCATGCTGCCCCTAGTAATTGTCTTCCGCTGCCATTAAACTCAGCTATATTGCCATCTGTGGAGTTGCGGTAATAAACAAGCCACAATGGCTTTGTAAACCATTGTTTTAGTGTGATCAATGTTGTGGCACTAAAGTTGTAAAGTGCGCACCAGCGTGATTCCTGGGCTGGCATGTGTGTCGCGCTGATCTATGGATTCATGTGTTACAAGTATCTACACATGTCTATGGTAATTCAAGGGCTGACACAACCGAGGAATGATCTAAACCTGTATCTCCAACTGTTGAAGGAGGAGCTAGACACATTATGGGCTGATGAAGGGGTTTAAGTCTGGGACGCTCACGAAGAAGACCATTTCCCTATGAAGGATGCGTTGATCATGACGGTGCAAGACCTATCCCAGTTACGGATATCAATCCAACCAGGTTTTCCATGGATACTGCGAATGTGTTAAGTGTGTGGATGATACAACAAGTCTCCACCTAAAGGCCTCGAATAAAATTGTGCACATGGGGCACCAAAGATGGCTTGCAAAGGATGACAAGTGGAGACAGGATCTAGAAAAGTTTGACAAAATGGTTGAGACCTGACGACCACCTTGTAAGAGGAGCGAGGATACCAAAAACTAGCCCATTTCATCTTGCCAATTTTCCTCAGTAAATTATCTAAGTTTCTATCCAGATTGCATCTCTGTGAAGGAAGTACCTTCATAGATGATCAATTTGAGCTGAAATTTTTCCAGCTAGCTCTCATGACTATATCATCACCCTACACCAAAAATCAGCCAAATCCATCTAGCCATTTTTCCCCAACATCTTCATTTCCATTTCTGGTCAGTGTGCAAGTTTGCAAAGGAGGTGCCATCTAGAGTGATCCATTTATGCTGAATTTTGGCCAGGATGACCACCTTGGTAGATGATTAACCCCTGCCCAAGGATCTTGCCAAGAGCAGCACTGTGGTGGCCACAAAATATGTCAAACACCTTGTTGTTTATCAGCAGTTGACCAGCGTGCAGTCACCTCAGAGCTCCATGTTCCTGTTTGTTGGATCAAATCATCTTCCTGAGGGGGGGTGAACCTCTCGGACATGGTTTGATAGCCAGGCACGCGTGGCAAGGCCATGACCGCATGGTGACCACGCCAATTGCAGCTATAGCCGGAGCTCTGCACTGCGCCGTCGCGTCCCTCCCATGTTCCTCTCGCCGTCGCCTTCTGCCGATGTCTGCGGCGATGTACGGCTTCCACTCCGTCCCCAGCTGGCTTTGGAGCCACGCTCGTTGGCCGGGAGTCCCGACAGCAGGTGCTCCGCTCGAGCACCGCCGCGGCACCGCCGTCTCGGAACTTCGGCTGGCGTCGAGAGCCTCTCCCCGTGGATATAAATAGCGCCTCCGAGTCCCTCCTCCTCACCAGCAGCCCCCTCCCCCCCTCCCAGCTCGAAGGAGCGAGCTCCCGCGCCCAATTTAGCCCATGGCCTCCTTGGCCACCGCCGGCCCTGCGCTCAAACTTGAGCTCCATGGCCTCTTTTGCCTTCCCCTAGCCGCCACCGTAGATCCCCACCACCACCAAGACGACTCCTCGCCCTCCATTTTACCTCGGGGATGACCGCTGCCTCGGCCCCGAGCTCACCCTTACCGCCGTGCACCACCTCTGTCTCTATTGTGGTCCACCTCGGGCTCCCCCGCGGCCACCCCGGGCGCGGCGAGGAGCAGCCGTGCTCCTGCACCCGCGGGCCAGCCCTCAGGAGCGGCGAGATGACGGCAGCGCCGACGGCCGAGCGCCCCGCTCCTCCTCTGTTTCCCTGTCGCGAGGAAGGAGAGAGAGAGAGAGAGAAAGAAGAGATGAGGTGGGCCCCGCATGTCATCCTCACAGCATTGACCCAGCCGGGCCCGCGCGTCAGTTTAAGTGGAAGCGTATTTTCAATAATACGCTTCCCACTTGACAAAGCGTACTCTGCCGTGGCATAAGGAAGGAATACGTTTTCTCTGCGGGAAGGCGCATTTCCAGAAAGGCGTTTTCTCTTTTTCAGCCGCCGGCCGAAATGGCTATTTAGTGAACGTTCACCCGTTAAGAGCTGGAATGGACAGTTTTCTATCTGTTTCTCTGCTTAACGAACGAACAGCCGTTTCTCGACAACCGTAACTCCGATTGAGGTAATTCCAATGCCCACGTCTTTAGTTCGTCGAGCCCGTTTCGATGGTGCCATTTTCATAATGATGTCACACATTAAAAATACCACTTTTGCCCTTTCCCTAAAGTAGGCCTCTCCCGAGAGCGCCGGTTCCGACGAATCGTATCCAGAGTTTCATCGCATTTCTTCCCAATGTATTCCTCCACCCCAAGGCAAGCCAACCTCTTATCATGAGCCCCAGACTTGCACGTTGACTTTGCTTGCACCCTGTGTGTTCGTTGCAATATATTCGGATCATCTGCTAGTCCGCACTTACATGCACTTGTTATGTTATCTGTATCAAACACTAGCATTATTTTCTCTGTGATATAATGCCCTACCTTCATGCTATGTTTTGCTATGATACATCTATTGCAATTGTCATGATGACACTATGATTTGATCTCATACCATGTTCATCAATGCTAATATGGTTGTATACTACTGTGGTCATACTTGCACCATGCTATTGCCGTGCTTCAAATGCCATGAGTAACTTCTCACTTAAGATGTCTGGTAGAATTTGCTCAGTGATGCATTCATGATTATTCATGGCCTTATGTGTTGTTGAGATGATGGAGATGTTAAATTGAACTTGGAAACTAATCTCCTCCGTCATCGATGGGATCGACTCATAGTGCCACCAAACTGAGCTTATCCGTGCAGCCACATTTGCCGTTATGGGATGGTCTTGACTTGGTCCAACTTTGTGCTCTCTTATCGGTACCACCAAAGAGGGAAGGTTATGAGCATGTGCTACCCTGATCAGGTAGGCGGCGATAACCTTGTGAGCCCAGTTGTTTGTTTAGCCCGGGTGTCCCCGTTTGGGACAGTTTAGTTTGGCCACGACAGTGGCAGGTGTCAGGAGTGACACAGGGGCCACCCAGGACATGACTCGGACGGGGAATGATTATCGGTGGTACGATAGAAGAGTCACGGGTTGGGAAAATTTTGTTGGACGAAGGTCCATGGTGTGGGTAAAGTGCGCAACCTCTGCAGAGTGTAAGAATCTATTCGAATAGCCGAGTCCATGGTATTGGACACAGTTCGTACTAGGTCACACTATTTGGTCTTGGTCGATCTGGAGGACGAACCTGTTATTATAAACTTGTTAAGTAATGTGCTACTAAGTGAATGTGGTAACTTGGACTATGGGATAATTGTGAGCAGTCACCATGTTGTTCTGACATGATCATGAGATGAGATCTCGGTGAGTCATGAGTTAGCCTGAAGGGCAGTAAAACTGAATAATGTCACAACATATTACTTTAATACTTCACGGGAGGTAAGTGTAGAGTAGGTTCCAGTTTGATTTCGGATACCATGTCTCGTAGAAATAGCCATGCCATGACATGATATGTAGTTGATGTGCCTGATCCTTGTTTTGCCATGTTTGCTCCATGCTTTCCCGTTAATTCCATGTCATGTTTAGAATAAATTCTTATATAAGCATAGGGCAAGCTTTGTCATCTGCTTGTTTGGATGCTATGTATTTGGTTGTCTTGCGAGTACATTCAAAGTACTCACCTGGCCTTGCATGTGGCCAGTTGCAGGAGAAGATCCGTCATGCTAGATTGTAACCTAGCCAGTCCTGTGAGTTGTGGAGCCCAGCCAGAGACGTCGTTGCCGCTGAACCAAGATCTTCACTGCCATTTAGTTAGCCTTGGAGCCATGTAATATTGTTGTAAGCAACAGTATTGTAATACTCCATTTGGTATAATAATGCCATTTTTGTGCCTGGAATTGCTGTATCATGTCTCAGACGTACGCCAGGTCTTATCCTGGGACTGGCGTGCCTTGACCCTCTATCGGGGTGCCACAATAAGCCAAAGGGCATTCTGCGATAAGCATAAGTATCGTAAGGACATGTAAAGGTTTTCTTCTCTTGATCTTCCGGATGAATGGATATCTGAGAAAATCCAGAATATCCATCAAGATAGCAAAAATAAGAATTGTTTGCCAGTCTTTCCAATATTTCATTTATAAACGGTAATGGGTAATGGTCCTTCTGAATCCATTTATTAAGTTTCCTAAAATCAACACACATACCATATCCGATAATAGCCCTAGTAGGTATTAGGTCATTATCTTCGTTTGCTATCATGGAGATTCCTCCTTTCTTAGGAATACAATGATCTGGACTAACCCATTTGCTATCAGAAATTTGAAAAATAACACCAGCATCGAGTAGATGAATTACCTCTTTTCTTACCACGTTCTTGGAATGAGGGTTTAATCTTCGTTGACTCTCGATCACTGGTATGGCCCCTTCTTCTATGGGAATGGCATGTGAATAAATGGACGGGTTTATCCCTCTCAGATCTTTCATAGAATATCCCAAAGCTTTACGATGCCTTTTTAGCACCGATAAAAAAAATTCTTGTTCTTTTCCTGAAAGGTCAGCGTTCACAATAACAGGAAAATTTTCAGTTTTATCCATGAACTCATACCTTAATACTTTGGGTAATGGTTTGAGAGTAGGAGGAGGTAAATCTTTGACTCCTTTTCTTTCAAGAAATGCGTACACCTGATTAAGACGAGGACTAACGAGAGGGGTCATATCCATTATGTAGGAAATATGTCCTAGAGGCAATAATATATGTTATTATTAATTTCCATGTTCGTAATTATGTTTATATTCCATGCTATAACTGATATGGTTCTCGAGTCTACAATAACCACGAGGCTCGGAGGAAAACACATATGCACGTGTGGAATAATAAATGGTAAAATAGATTCCTAGTCTAGCCTCAAAGACTAGCTCAACTGTTGCATGATGGTTCTGTTTTCCTGATCATGGGCATGTCAATGCCGGCAACTTTGAGGACACAATGTTAGAAGAACACTTGTGTTGACTTGACCCAATTGATGTTATGCTATGAGATACTTTCATCACGAGATAATGGTTTATAACACAGAGGAAGTTAACATTTACATAATTCCATAGACCATGAGAGTGTCGAGTTCCTTCATGCTTGCTTCATGAACTTTGGGGTTTGTTAAACATCATCCGTAACAGGGTGGCTATTACGGTGGTTTACGGCTTCATGGAAAAGTATGACAAGTGACGAGATAGCTCAAGACTGGGATTTGCTCCTCCGATGATGGAGAGATATTCTTGGGGCCCTCTCGGTGTTACGGTATCCATAATCGTCTGGCCAGACACAACATGATTTGATCATGGGGATGCCGGAACACGGGAATGAAAAAAGAGAACAAAACCGGTAACGATGGAACTGGCATAGTGAGCAAGTTATTGATTCATGGGGATGCCTATAAATCTCACCTCGGGTATTTGTAACATATCGCGAAGCGACAGGAACAGCATTTAGTAACTACAGGTTCACTCGAATATTTATTCGTGTGGGTATAGGGGTCAATATGGATGTCTAAAGTTCCGCTATTTATCATTGATCAGAAGGGGTTCCGGTCATCTCTATGCTTCACCGAACCTTTAGGGTCACACACTTAAGGGTCATCTATCTGCTGAGTACTAGCCAGGGAGTGTCGGTGTATAAAACATGGGTATTCTATACCCTGACTTATGCACAGACAGTAGCAGCCTCCTTGCCGGCCAAGCCTTCCCGGGAACCGCCAAGACCAAGATTCAGAGCCCAGTCGCAGAAACCACTGGAGAGAAGCTCAAGGCAAAGCATCAGAAAGCACCTAACTGACACCGAAGACAAAGACATTCCTTGCCGGCAAGGCTAAACCGGCAAGGTGAATACCTGGCAAGCACCGTACCGGCAAGCTTCTGCCAGCCCTCCAGCGCTCCACCGCCCCACCTCACCGCACAGGTGTTCGCTAGTGGGTGAGGTGTCGACCGCGCAGGCTGGTTGGTAAGGCTTGACGAGCACGTGTCAGCGCACTGGGACAGGATTTGCCCCTAATGACACCCGTCCAGGAGGCGTGTCGGAATAATACGAGGTAGCTGGGCAAGCGGTGCAGAAACCTTGCCGGGACTACCTCTCCACATGACACCTAACGGTGCATTTAATGCTTTTGTCCTAAATTGGAAGAGTTAGGTATGATAGCACTGTTTGCTGTCTAATCGCTATGTAATTACTGTTTTGCCACTATGGTAACCCCTTTGAGCTATAAAAGGAGGGCCAAGGCAACAGTTAGAGGGATTCGAACACCTTTTCAAACACGGGCACGTCTCGCGTAGCAGCTCTCCGCACCTTGCCGGGAGAAGCGCTCCTTGTATTTGTGCTCTCACACATCCAATACACCAAAAGCAGGAGTAGGGTTTTACGCTTCTCAGTGATACGTCTCCAACGTATCTATAATTTATGAAGTATTCATTCCATGTTTATAACAATTCTATATGGTTTTGGTATGATTTGATTAGAACTAACCCGTACTGACGTTGTTTTCAGTAGAACTACCGTGATGTTGTTTTTTGTGCAGAAATCAAAGTTCTCCAAATGCAGTGAAACTTTTTAGAGAATTTTTATGGAACAAATAAAAATACTGGAGCCAATACCTACTGGAGGGGGGCCACTCCCCGCCCCCCCCCCCCAGGCGCGCCCTGGTACCTCGTGGGGCCCACGTGGCTCCGTTTGACGTGATTCCAACGCCAAAAAATCATATATATTCAGAAACCCCCGAAAGTTAACCAAGATGAGTTTTTACGCCGCCGCAATCCTCTGTACCTCCACGATCTAATCTACACCCCTTTTCTGGCACCCTGCCGGAGGGGGAAGGCATCATCGGAGGCCATGTTCATCATCCCGACGGTCTCCATGACAAGGGAGTAGTTCACCCTCGGGGTTGAGGGTTTGTACCAGTAGCTATGTGTTTGATCTCTCTCTCTCTCGTGTTCTTGAGAAGCCACGATCTTGATGTATCGCGAGCTTTGTTGATATAGATGAATCATATGGAGTTTTCCCCTATATATCTTCTTGTGATGAATATAGTTTTCCCTTTGAAGTTTTCTTATCGGATTGAGTCTTTAAGGATTTGAGAACACTTGATGTATGTCTTGCATATGGATATCTGTGGTGACAATGGGATATTCACTTGAGTCACTTGATGTATGTTTTGGTGATTAACTTGCGGGTTCCGTGACCTTGGGGATTTATGCATAAGGGTTGGCACACGTTTTCGTCTTAACTTTCCGGTAGAAACTTTGGGGCACTTTTTGAAGTTCTTTGTTTTGGTTTGAATAGATGAATTTGAGATTGTGTGATGCATATCGTATAATCAAACCCATGGGTACTCGTGGTGACATTGGAGTGCCTAGGTGACATTAGGGTTTTGGTTGATGTGTATCTTAAGGTGTTATTCTAGTACGAACTCTAGGGCTGTTCGTGACAATTAATGGGGATGGCTCATAAGATTGATCGGGAAGGATAACTTTGAGGTGGTTTTGTACCCTACAACAATTTCTTCGTTTGTTCTCCGCTATTTGTGACTTTGGAGTGAACTCTTTGTCGCACGTGAGGGATTTACATATGATTCAACTATGTCAACAATGTTGGGAGATCGCACTAGTGAAAGTATGAACCCTAGGCCTTGTTTCTAAGCATTGCAATACCGTTTTTATGCCCGTTTACTTTTTGTTAACTTGCTGTTTTTTTATTTTCAGATTACAAAAACCTATATCTACTATCCATACTACACTTTTATCATCATCTCTTCGCCGAACTAGTGCACCTATATAATTACCATTGTATTGGGTGTATTGGGGACACAAGAGATTTCCTGTATTTGGTTGCAGGGTTGCTTGAGAGATACCATCTTCAACCTACGCCTCCCACGGATTGATAAACCTTAGGTCATCCACTTGAGGGAAAATTGCTACTGTCCTACAAACCACTGCGCTTGGAGGCCCAACACGAGTCTACAAGAACAAGTTGTGTAGTAGACATCAAGCTCTTTTCTGGCGCCGTTGCTGGGGAGGTGAGTGCTTGAAGGTATATCTTTATATCTTGCAATCGAATCTTTTAGTTTCTTGTTTATCACTAGTTTGGTTTATAAAAGAAAACTACAAAAAAACTGGAATTGAGGTTGCCTCATATTATTCGTCTTTATCATGTCTTTCGTGAAAATGATGGAAAGGAAAATTGTGCTCAATTGATAGAAGAAGAATTCAATAAAATGTTTGGCATAAAACTTTGAATGATGAGCATGATTGCAATGTTGTTAGTATGAATTCTATGAGTATCCATGATGCTAATGATATGCAAAGCCACAAACTTGGGGATGCTATGTTTGATGAAGATGATATTTTTAGTCCCCCAAGTTTTGATGAGAAAATTTATTATGATGATAACATGCCTCCTATTTATGATGATTATATTGGTGAAAGTGGATTTGGAGAGGTCATGACTTTATTTAATAATGAATCCACTATTTTGGAAGAGGTTTCAATTGATTATGACAACAAAGTTGCTATCTATGATGATTATTGTGATGACATGTATGCTATAAAGAATAATGATAACCATGAAACTTGTCATCATGATTTTAATTATCAATTGGATTATGACAATCAAGTATCTCATGATAGTTATTTTGTTGAGTTTGCTCCCACTATTATGAATGAGAAGAAAATTGCTTATGTGGAGAGTAGTAAAATTTCTATGCTTATGTATCATGACAAGAATGCTTTGTGTGATGGATATATTGTTGAATTTCTTCATGATGCTACTGAAAGTTATTATGAGAGAGGATCATATGCTTGTAGGTGTTGCAATAATATCAAGTTTCCTCTCTATGTGTTGAAAGTTTTGAAGTTATGTTTGTTTTGCCTTCCTATGCTAGTTGATTCTTGCTCCCATAAACTATTTGCTCACAAAATCCCTATGCATAGGAAGTGGGTTAGGCTTAAATGTGTTTTATATATTTCTCATGATACTCCCTTTATGTTTCAATTCTTTACTTCTATGTGAGCATCATTCAAAATTATCATGCCTAGCTAAAAGGCATTAAAGAAAAGCGCTTGTTGGGAGACAACCCAACATTTATACCTACTGTTTTAGTGTGTTCACATAATTAAGCTACTGTAGTAATCATGTTTTATATGTTTCATTTCAATAAAGTGCCAAGTAAAACCTTTAGGATAGTGTGGATACTTGTTGATTCAATTCTGTGCAAAAACAGAAACTTTTGCCTCCAGTGTTTAATTTCCCAGATTTTACTGGAGCGTCAAAAAATTCTGAACTTTTTACAAAGTATTGATATGCAAGTTTTTGACGTTTTCCTAATTTTTCAGAATTGTTACAGTTACAGAAGTATGGTAGTTATTCAGATCATTACAGACTGTTCTGTTTTTGACAGATTCTGTTTTCAATGCATAGTTTGCTTGTTTTAATGTTTCCATAGCTTATATTATGAGATATAAATTGTGCAAATGATAGAATACAGTAGGAATTATATGGTAACAATTTTGAATCTTGTCTTGGACAGTACCTAAGTGATGGTTTATTCTTTATCATACTAACCGTTCTCACGAAGTTCCGTTAAGTTTTGTGTGATTGAAGTTTTCAAGCTTTGGGTGAGATGACGATGGATGAAGGAATAAGGAGAGGCAAGACCCTAAGCTTGGGGATGCCCAAGGCACCACAAGGTAATATTCAAGGAAGACCCAAGCGTCTAAGCTTGGGGATGCCCCGGAAGGCATCCACTCTTTCGTCTTAATCCATCGGTAACCTTACTCGGAGCTATATTATTATTCGTCACATAATATGATTTTTGCTTGGAGCGTCATTTTATTTTGTTGATATTTGATTTATGTTATCAATAATCATGTTTTGTATCTTTTAGTTCAATAAAATGCCAATTATAGCCTTTACCATGCTCAGTTTGCAAGTTCATGTGTTGCTGTTTGAAAACAGAAAGTTTTCTGTTATGTCCAGAATATTCCTGAATAGTCAGAACATGATAAAAATCTGAAATTTTTACACAGTAAGCATGCATGAGTTCTCTGTCACGTGGTAAGTTTTCAGAATTTTTGGAGTTAGGGAAGTATGGATTCTTATTCACCCTTTACAGACTATCCTGTTTTGGCAGATTGCTGTTATAGTTGCATTGTTTGCATATGTTGGCTTGTTTAATGATTCTATTTGAGGATAGGAGTATTAAATATGCAGAGGCATTTAGTATTAAATGTTTAATTATAATTTTAGTGATTTGCTACAGTAGAGAATGTCGAGGTTTTGAGTGGATTTATACTAACATATCTCACAAGTTCTTGTCAAGTTGTGTGTGGATGAAGTTTTTGAAACTTAGGGAAACTACTATATGAGAAGAATTAACGAGACACAAGAGTTCAAGATTGGGGATTCCCAAGGCTACCCAAGTTAATATTGCAAGAAGTATCAGGCATTCAAGCTTGGGGATGCCCCGGAAGGCATCCCATCACTTTTCTTCATCAACTATCGGTTAGTCTCGATTGAACCCAAGTTTTTACTCGTTCACATAATGTGTGCTATACTTGGTTGTGTCTTTGTTTTGCTTGCTGTTTGAATAAAATATCAAGATCTGAAACTTTTTAAATGAGAGAGAGTCCTCACATAGCTACTTAATTGTTTCACTACTCATTGATCTTCGCTTATATATTTTGGAGTAGTTTGTCATTAATTCTCATGCTTCATTTATATCTTTTTGAGAGTTAATAATAGTAATGGTAATTTGCAAAAGTTATGAATTTGGTCCCAAGATGATGATTATTCGAGAGGGATATAATAAAAACTTTCATATAGATCATTGGATATGATAAGTGTGATTCCTTGCAATGAAAATAATGAAAGAGATCATATGCTAATCTTATGGAAAGTAATGACATTACATAAAGAAAAGTATAAGTGGTAAAATTTATTGTAGGTTAACAAGCATAGCATTAGTCAATGATACAATTCATGAAAAAGTTAATAAGGGAAGAGAAGATTCACATGCAAATATACTATCTTGGACATCTTTTATGATTGTGAGCCCCCATTAAGTATTTTATGTCAAAGTGTTGACGGTGGACAAGGAAGACAACATAATGAATTATGTTTGTTCATATTCACCTAGAAGTTATATTGTTATAGATCCTCCAACATGTGGTGCTTGCCCAATATCTTTGCTAGCCAAAAATCTGCACCAAGTAGAGATACTACTTGTGTATCCAAAACCCTTAAACCCAGTTTCTTCCCATGAGTGTCCACCATATCTACCTATGGATTCAATAAGATCCTTCAAGTAAGTTGTCATCGGTGCAAAAAGCAATAAAAATTGCCTCTAAATATGTCTGAACTTTTATTGTAAGGGAAATAAGCATTGTACGATCTTGTGATGGTAAAGAAATAAAAGCGACGGACTGCATAATAAAGGTTTCTATCACAAGGGGCAATATAAGGTGACGTTCCTTTGCATTAAGAGCTTGTGCATCCAACAACAAAAAGCGCATGACAACCTCTGCTTCCCTCTACGAAGGACCTATCTTTTACTTTTATGCATTTACTTTTCTGTATTTACTTTTTATGCAAGAGTCAATAGTGTTCTCCTCTACTTTCTTTTTATTTTTCTCTTTTGCAAGCATCATGTGGTGGGGAAAGATCTAGGCACATATATCCAGTTGGATATGAGTGATCATGAGTTATTATTGTTGACATCACCCTTGAGGTGAATAAGTTGGGAGGCGAAATCATAAGCCCCTATCTTTCTATGTGTCTGGCTGAAACTTTTGCTCCATATATATGTCGTGAGTGTTAGAAATCATAGAAGACTAAATGATGGTTGAGTACGTGGACTTGCTAAAAAGCTCCTACATGAGACCCTTCCTAAAAATATGATGAATTGCAATTGCATTGTTGACTAGAATAGTTTGTTAGTTTCCAAGAAAGTTTATTCCTTATACTTCATTATTGTGATGAATTGTTACTTGCTCATGAGAAGTTTTATGATAATAAATATTGCTGTTATAATAATGATCTTGCTTTGAATCATTCAAGTCCAATGTCCATGCTATAAAAGAAAAGATTATATGATGACTATGATAGGTAGCATTCCACATCAAAATTTCTATTTTTAATTGCTACTTTATCATAACGATTTTTATGAGAAAAAGTTGCTGTCATGATGCTAGGAAAAGTGATTGAAATTATCATTGATCAAACTTATGCACTATGCTAGCTTTCAGACTTCATAAATTATTTCTTTTATCATTTACCTACTCGAGGACGAGCAGGAATTAAGATTGGGGATGCTGATACGTCTCCAACGTATCTAGAATTTATGAAGTATTCATGCCATGTTTATAACAATTCTATGTGGTTTTGGTATGATTTGATTAGAACTAACCCGGACTGACGCTATTTCCAGCAGAACTACCGTGGTGTTGTTTTTTGTGCAGAAATCAAAGTTCTCCAAATGCAGTGAAACTTTTTGGAGATTTTTTATGGAACAAATAAAAAATACTGGAGCCAATACCTACTGGAGGGGGGCCACTGGATGCCCACGAGGCACCAGGGCGCGCCACCCCCCCCCCCAGGCGTGCCCTGGTACCTCATGGGGCGCACGTGGCTCCGTTTGACGTGATTCCAACGCCAAAAAATCATATATATTCAGAAACCCCCGAAAGTTAACCTAGATGAGTTTTTACGCCATCGCAAGCCTCTGTACCTCCACGATCTAATCTACAGCCCTTTTCAGGCACCCTGCCGGAGGGGGAAGGCATCACCGGAGGCCATCTTCATCATCCCGGTGGTCTCCATGACAAGGAGGGAGTAGTTCACCCTCGGGGCTGAGGGTTTGTACCAGTAGCTATGTGTTTGATTTCTCTCTCTCGTGTTCTTGAGATGGCACGATCTTGATGTATCGCGAGCTTTGTTGATACAGATGAATCATATGGAGTTTTCCCCTCTCTATCTTCTTGTGATGAATTGAGTTTTCCCTTTGAAGTTTTCTTATCGGATTGAGTCTTTAAGGATTTGAGAACACTTGATGTATGTCTTGCATATGGATATCTATGGTGACAATGGGATATTCACTTGAGTCACTTGATGTATGTTTTGGTGATTAACTTGCGGGTTCCGTGACCTTGGGAATTTATGCATAAGGGTTGGCACACGTTTTCGTCTTGACTTTCCGGTAGAAACTTTGGGGCACTTTTTGAAGTTCTTTGTGTTGATTTGAATAGATGAATTTGAGATTGTGTGATGCATATCATAATCAAACCCGTCGGTACTCGTGGTGACATTGGAGTGCCTAGGTGACATTAGGGTTTTGGTTAATGTGTATCTTAAGGTGTTATTCTATTACGAACTCTAGGGCTGTTCGTGACAATTAATGGGGATGGCTCATAAGATTGATCGGGAAGGATAACTTTGAGGTGGTTTCATACCCTACAACAATTTCTTCGTTTGTTCTCCACTATTTGTGACTTTGGAGTGAACTCTTTGTCGCACGTGAGGGATTTACATATGATTCAACTATGTCAACAATGTTGGGAGGTCGCACTAGTGAAAGTATGAACCCTAGGCCTTGTTTCTAAGCATTGCAATACCATTTTTATGCCCGTTTACTTTTTGTTACCTTGCCGTTTTTATATTTTCAGATTACAAAAACCTATATCTACTATCCATACTACACTTTTATCACCATCTCTTCGCCGAACTAGTGATCCTATACAATTTACCATTGTATTGGGTGTTTTGGGGAGACAAGAGATTTCCTGTATTTGGTTGCAGGGTTGCTTGAGAGATACCATCTTCAACCTACGCCTCCCACGGATTGATAAACCTTAGGTCATCCACTTGAGGGAAAATTGCTACTGTCCTACAAACCTCTGCGCTTGGAGGCCCAACATGAGTCTACAAGAACAAGTTGTTTAGTAGACATCACTCAGCGGCCCGAACCTGGGAAAATTCCCTTGCGCTTTCCATTGATCATGCTCTTTGTGCACGTTGATCTCCCCCGCCGAACCACAAGGGGTTGCATGGCCCCATAGATGGTCGTCCCACCACGACATCTTTGGCGCGCCAGGTAGTGGGTAATCGCTTGCGCGAACCTTGATCAGTGGATTGCGCATCTTCTTCATCACCTTCGTCAACTTCCTCGTCGTCCTCCTCGTCGTCGAAGGCGCCCAAGAAGAAGGGCATCATGATGACGGCCACCCCGCATGCATCCGCAGGCGGCGCGGCCAATGCGGGCGGTGCGGGTACTACGGTTGGCACGACCAGCGCAGGCGGCGCGGTTGCCATGCCCACCGCGGTCGGCGCCGGAGACGAGCGTGCTGGGGACAGCCGACTTCCTCGATCTTCTGGCGAACGGAGCCGCGATGGCGCGGGCGGAGCGGACGGAGCGGACGGACGACCTCTTCCTCCTCCTCCTCCTCGCCACGCCGACGAATGCAGCCACCGGAGCAGTAACGCCCAGGCCGACGTGAGCCAAGATCCCGCTTTGGCGGCGTCCAAGAATGCAGCTTCGGGACAGACGCCGCGCCCCTCACACAACGGGCGCGGCCTAGCTCCGAGCGGCGCTAACGACTCCGGGCAGCGGCGACCTCACGGCAAGACCCCTGTTGACCAAATCTCGGATCCCCAGGCACCGTAATGTTCCAGATGTGCACCCCGCAGCCGTGATTGCGGCCTTTCACAAGAATGTGCGCAATCGAAGGATGCGGGAGAAAATGAACGTCAAGTTGCCCAAGACCGTCAACGAGCTCTATACGTTGGCGGATAAGTGTGCACGTGCTGAGGAAGGAAGAAGGCTTCCCGGGGAGGACGTTGGTGCCGAAGTAGATTTTGAGGACGATGATGCTGCCACTCCGAGGAAGAAGGGGTGGAAGCGCAATAGGAAGCGCAAGGGCAAAACTGTTATGGCTGTCGAAGGCTCCGGCAACTCCGAGTCTGCCAAGAAAGCCAAGACTGAGAACTCCGGCAAGGAGGTTGCTGTATGCGCCGCTTGCCAGGAGGCGGCGGCAAACGAGAAAGCCGGCAAGTCTGATGGGCCATACTGCAAGATTCACCACACCAAGGGCCATGATCTACAAGAGTGCTGGCAAGTCGAGCACCTTGTTGAGAAACAGAAGGTTGAATACGAGAAGCGCGACAAAGAGAAGGGTCAAGATGGTGCCGGTGGATCTGGCAAAAAGGGTCATGGTGGTTGAGGAGGCCGCCGCGGCAAGGCCAAGCAGCAGAAAGAAAAACCTGCTAGAGGCCGCGAAAAGAAAGAAGATGATGGAAGTGAGGAAGAAGACAACGAAGAGTCCAGTGAACAAGAATTCCAGAAGGCAACTGAGTCCATGTGCGTTGACGGAGGAGCATCTTTGCACTCCTCTCACCGCCAACTTAAGCAATAGGCGCGTGAGGTTAATGCGGCGGACCGGCAATGGGCTCTCAAAAGCCATTCAAGTGGTCACACACGCCTATCATTTTCGATGTTGAGGACCACCCTGATCGCATAACTGCGGTCGGGTGTTTGCCGTTGTTGGTTTCACCAACAATTCACAACCTCCAAGTAACGAAGATGTCAGTTGACGGTGGGGCCGGCCTGAATCTGATCTCTCCGGAAGTTATCAAGAGGCTGCAGATCCCCGACGAGGAACTCGAGAAAACGGGCACGTTTCAGGGAGTAAACCCGGGAAGAAGCCAGCCCAAGGGAAAGATCACATTACCGGTGACGTTTGGCGGGGAACTGAACTACAGGACCAAAAAGATTGTGTTTGACGTCGTCAAGATCCCTTTGCCATACAATGGAATTCTTGGCTCCCCAGCCTTGGCAAAATTCATGGCAGCGTCTCACTATGCATACAACACGTTGAAGATGCCAGGGCTGATGGGTGTCATTTCCATCAACTCTGACAAGAAAGATGAAGTCATTTGCGTCAACAAGATGTACAGAGATGCGGTTGCAGCAGAAGCCGCCAAGGCGCCAGCTCCCGCCAAGAAGAAAGAAAGCAAAAAGTCTGGCAAGACCTGTAGCAAGGATTCTGGGAAGCGCACCTCTTCGGAGTGTTGCGCGTCTGTTGAAGACTTGCCGGAGTGCTCTGCCGGTAAGAAATCCAAAGCTACTTCACCGGCAACCAAGAAGGTGCCGGCGAGGGAGGACGGCACTGATGGTACTTTCACCATCAGTGCCACCCTTGACAGCAAATAGGAAAGCACGCTCGTTGCCTTCCTGCGGGCGAATGTCGATGTGTTTGCATGGCGGCCATCTGACATCCCCGGCGTTCCTAGGGAGGTAATTGAGCACCACCTTGTTGTCTGTCCCCACACTCGGCCCGTCAAGCAAAAATTCCGGAAGCAAGCGTTGGAACGGCAACAGTTCATTGCCGAAGAAATCAAGAAGCTTGAAGCAGCAGGATTGGTTAGAGTGTACTACATCCCACTTGGTTGGCAAATCCAGTAGTGGTGCGCAAAGCAAACGGAAAGTGGAGACTTTGTATTGACTACACCGATATCAACAAAGCATGTCCGAAGGATCCTTTCCCCTTGCCGCACATTGATCAAATCGTAGACTCTACTTCCGGCTGTGATTTGCTCTCCTACCTTGATGCATACTCTGGATACCATCAAATATTCATGGCCAAGGAGGACGAAGAGAAAACCGCATTCATTACTCCATGTGGCACATACTGCTTCGTGCGTATGCCTTTCGGATTAAAGAGTGCTGGTTCGACATTTGCGAGGGCAGTCCAGATTGGTTTTGAGCCCCAGCTGCACAGGAATGTGGAAGCATACATGGATGATATAGTGGTCAAGACCAAGGACAGATCAACCCTCATTCAAGATTTGGAAGAGACATTTGCAAACTTGCGCAAAATCAACTTGAAGCTCAATCCTGAGAAGTGCGTGTTTGGCATTCCATCTGGCAAGCTTCTTGGATTCTTTGTGTCTCAACGAGGAATCGAAGCGAATCCCGACAAGATCAAAGCAATTGAGCAAATTCAAGCGCCAAAAAGCGTCAAAGATGTGCGGCGTCTTGCCGGTTGTGTTGCTGCCTTGAGTAGGTTCATTTCAAGATCCGCTGAGCGCGCCCTGCCGTTTTTCAAGATTTTGAAAAAGGCAGGTCCGATGAAATGGACTCCGGAAGCAGAGGCCGCACTGCAGGACTTGAAAAGATACCTCTCCTCCGTGCCAACACTAGTTGCGCCAAAACCACAAGAGCCATTGCTGCTATACGTAGCGGCAACAAATCAAGTGGCTAGTGCTGCATTAGGGGCGCAAAGGGAACCCGATGACGAGGAAGTAACCGCGGCAAACCCATCCAGCGACGAACCGGAATCTTCTCCGGCAAATCATGGTGCCGACAAGTCAGAAACAACGCAAGCAAATGGAGGTAATCAACAATTAGTACCGAAGAAGAAAGTGGTGCAGAGACCCGTGTATTTTGTCAGTTCCCTTCTGCAGGGGGCTAGATCGAGATACTCTGGGGTGCAGAAGTTGCTTTTCGGTCTCGTTATAGCCTCGAGAAAGCTGCGTCACTACTTCCAAGCGCATGAAATCACCGTCGTCACCCGCTTTCCATTGCAATGCATCTTGAGGAATCCAGAGGCAACTGGCAGGATAGTGGAGTGGGCGTTGGAATTGTCAAGCTTTGCACTCAAGTTTGAAAGTACTTCAACTATTCAGAGCAGAGCCTTGGCGGAGTTCATTGCAGAATGGACACCAACGCAAAACGAAGAAATTCAAGAAACAGCTCTCCCCGGCAAGGAAACGGCAAAGGAATGGATCATGTACTTTGACGGTGCCTTCTCGCTGCAAGGCGCCGGTGCCGGAGTGCTCTTGTCACACCCACGGGAGAGCACCTCAAGTATGTGGTTCAAATGCACTTTCCCAGGGATCAAGCTACAAACAACACTGCTAAGTACGAGGGACTCCTTGCCGGTCTTAGGATCGCAGTGGACCTTGGTATCAAAAAATTGATCGTCCGCGGTGACTTGCAGCTTGTTGTGAAGCAAGTAAACAAAGATTACCAGAGCCCGTTGATGGAAGCCTACGTGGAAGAAGTGAGGAAATTGGAAGAACACTTTGACGGGTTACAAACAGAGCACATCCCTCGTCCGGAAAACAGCATTGCTGACAGCCTGTCAAAATGTGCCGCTCAAAAGCTTCCCGTGGAACCGGGAACTTTTGTGCTCCATTTGAATCAACCAACAGTCACCCCATCAACGCAGACCAGTAAGAGAAGAAAGTTGAATACCGGCAAGTATTTTCCGGCAGAGCTCCCGGAATCCGCCGACAAGGATGTTGCCAGGAACAACAACACGGTTGCCAGTGAGCAGCCGCTTAGCGCAGAACCCCAGGTTCTTGCCGTAGAAGCAAGCGCTCCCGTGGCCGAAGAGATGCCTTTAATCCTTGTCGTCGAGCCGCAGGCTCCGGCATGGGCACAGCAGATAGTCCATTTGCTATAGACAGGAGAACTTCCCGATGAGCAAGAAGAAGCTGAGAGAGTAGCCCGTCAGTCAAGTATGTATCAGTTTGTAGAAGCCACTCTGTACAGAAAGTGACCAAACGGTGTGAAATTGAAGTGCATTTGCCGGGAAGACGGACTAAACCTGTTGGCGGAGATACACGGAGGCATATGTGGCTCTCACATAGGATCAAGGGCGCATGCCGGCAAAGCATTCCGGCAAGGCTTCTATTGGCCCACTGCACTCCAGGATGCGACTGAGCTAGTAACCAAGTGTGAAGCATGCCAGTTCCATTCAAAGAACATACATCAGCCAGCTCAAGCTCTCCAAACAATCCCTCTCTCCTGGACCTTTTCGGTCTGGGGGCTCGATATCTTGGGCCCCTTCCCCCGTGCTGCCGGGGGCTTTGAGTTCTTGTATGTCGCCATCGACAAGTTCACAAAGTGGCCTGAAGTGGAGCCAGTGAGGAAGGTGACAGCGCAATCAGCCGTCAAGTTCTTCAAAGGATTAGTTTGCCATTTTGTGGTTCCTAACAGAATCATCACCGACAACGGCACACAATTCACGAGCCGCACCTTCATGCAGTATATCCAAGACCTTGGTAGCAAAATCTGTTTTGCATCTGTTGCCCACCCGAGAAGCAACGGCCAGGCGGAAAGGATGAATGCTGAAGTGTTGCATGGCCTCAAGACAAGAACTTTCGACAGGCTGCGCAAGTGTGGAAGACACTGGATTGATGAGTTGCCGGCGGTTCTTCGGTCACTCAGGACGACACCAAATCGAGCTACCGGCCAAACACCCTTCTCCCTAATCTATGGTGCAGAAGCGGTGCTCCCCACGGAACTCATATACGGGTCACCTCGAGTGCTCGCTTACAATGAAGTTGAGCAAGAACGGCTGCGGCAAGACGACGCAACGCTCGTTGAGGAAGATCGTCTTCATGCGGCTATGCGAGCTGCACGCTACTAGCAAGCTTTGCGCCGCTACCATAGCCGCAAAGTGCATGCCCGAAGCCTTGAGGAAGGCGACCTTGTTCTTCGGCGCGCTCAGTCCGCCAAAGGATCAAACAAGTTGTCGCCAAAGTGGGAAGGCCCTTATCGGGTAGTACGAGTCACCAGACCTGGCGCAGTCCGACTGGAGACCGAAGATGGCATTCAAGTGCAAAACTCATGGAATATT
The DNA here is from genome assembly GCA_039707655.1 of Elymus sibiricus. Classification (NCBI taxonomy): domain Eukaryota; kingdom Viridiplantae; phylum Streptophyta; class Magnoliopsida; order Poales; family Poaceae; genus Elymus; species Elymus sibiricus. Next base: position 23,020,485 of record CM077666.1, read on the forward strand.
GAGCATCTTCGCAAGTTCTACCCATAAGGCGCAGTTGCCGGGACACCTCCCGGCAACCCCTTTTGTACAAGCTTTGTCGGCAAGACATGTAACCCTTTGTACAAAGCCAGGTGCAGATCATGTGCATAATAAAGCTAAGTGTTCCGCAACTCCTTGTACATATTCATTTATATGTGGATGCATGTGATGTTGTGATTTACACTTTAATCTGTATGGAATGACTGATGAACCGCCAAGGTTCCCAACCCACTCTTTTCTCTTCTTTCTTTTTCTTAAAAAGGACAGAAGTATCCCTCGCGCACAAGTTTCCTGGGGGGAGTGGAGATGGGGTACCATTTTGAAATGGCATTCAAGTGATCATCTCATGCATCGAGAAAAATGACGCAAGGAAAAGCTAAGTTGAAAAACTTTGGAAATTTTTTCCTTATTACATTCGCGTATTCCCTTGAACGATTCTGTGCTTTGTATGAGAAACCTGCACGCGAAGGAACCTTGTCGCGATCGACCTGCGCTCTAGCTTGCCTCGAGTCCGCTCGGCGAGCCTAGCAGCTGCATTCTGGCCCGGCAAGTTACCTTGCCGGCGGTGGCGCTTCCAGCAGGCTGCTAAGGACCCGTTCCTCAAAGCGCTCGCGGCAAGTTTGCGCACCGGCAAGTTTCCAAAACAAAACGTAGGGAACACAATTGTACAAAGGCAACATAAAACAAGGGAAACAACATGCATTCATCTAGGCCCGAAAAATACTAGATATTCATTAAATAAGTACTTGATTACATATTGTTGGCCCTTTGCCAGGGTTTATCTCGAGTGCAAGGAGGGCAAAAGGGGCGCCTAGGCGGAGTCCGGCTTGTTCCTGGAAGGCCAGATGATGGTGCTGCCGGTGATCAGCCAGACTCTTCGCCGTCGTCTTCGATCTTCATGCCCGGAGAGCCGTCGTCATTGCCATCATCATCGTCATCCTCAGCATTGCTGGAGGAAGCGGTGTCGCTGTCGCTCGAGCTCTCCGCGCAGCACTCCAGACGAGTGCCTGAAGCCCCGAAGAACTTCACGACAATCGTGTCTGGTCCATCCAGCCTGAAGTGAAGGAGGTGCCCTTGCCCCAAGCAACGGGCACGGGCAAAGGATTTCCACCCGCGCGTGAGGTACATGATGCCCTTGTTGGAAGTCTCAACGGTCACCTAGACCGGGCCGTTGCAACAACCGTCCACGCGCAGCCATAAGCCGTGCAGGTGGCAGTCTTCCATCTCCCTAGCAAAAGGGCAAGGAAGCCGCAGCCAGCTCCGCGGCTGGTCGCGCAGCTCCAAGACAAACTCTTCCGCTATATCCACCGTGTGGCCTTCTGCCGGCGGAGGAAGGGCCAAAGACGGAGCGGCAAGCGCCCCGCCATGGCTGCCCCGACCACAGACACCGCGCTGCCCACGACCACGTGCCGCAGCCCTCCCTTGGGCACTAGAGCCAGCCTCCGCAGCTGCAGCCGAAGCATGAGCTTGGAGTCGAGAAGAAGCTCTCGCCGCGGTGGCGGAAGCATGACCGCGACCCCTTCCCCTCGCCATGCCGTCGTCGAATGCGGAGGAAGAAGATACAAGAAAGAGGCAGCAGTCACTGGAGATTGAGGCAAGACGAGATGGATGAGCATCGCGCCCCGCAGCCCCCCTCTTTATAGGGGGAGTGCGGGGAGGCTGGCTCTTCACCGTCTTAGGGCGTCCGCCCACGATCGCCAATCTCACGCCCTGCACTTCTGGCGGGCGCGTTACTCCAGCAACCGCCCACGTTCGCCAATCCCGCGCCCTGCGCCCCCTGGCCCGGCGCATCACTCCAACGGCCGCCCTTCTCCACCAATCCGCTGCCTTGCATGCATGCAGACGCGCGTAATGGGGGAAGGTGGAGGCACATAAAGTGGAAGAATCATGGCATGAATGGCAGTTATTCCTCGCCACGCGCCACCATGCACCTATTTAAGTCTGTTCAAATGGCAAGGCTTGCCGAAAAATGGCCAAAATCACGCTCAAGGCCAGAATAATGAGGAAGCAAAGAAGATCTCAAGAGAAGATAACCATCATGACGAAAATTACAACGGCAGTTTCCCGCCGCGTGTCTGTGCATTGTTTGGGCCTAGCCCAACGATGCTTCGGACGCGCGTATGGCCTTGGCCCGGGGGCTCCTGTCGGTGTATAAAACATGGGTATTTTATACCCTGACTTATGCACAGACAGTAGCAGCCTCCTTGCCGGGAACCGCCAAGACCAAGATTCAGAGCCCAGTCGCATAAACTACTGGAGAGAAGCTCAAGGCAAAGCATCAGCAAGCACCTAACTGACACCGAAGACGAAGACATTCCTTGCCGGCAAGGCTAAACCGGCAAGGTGAATACCCGGCAAGCTCCGTACCGGCAAGCTTCTGCCAGCCCTCCAGCGCTCAACCGCTCCACCTCACCACACAGGTGTTTGCTAGTGGGTGAGGTGTCGACCGTGCAGGCTGGGTGGTAAGGCTTGACGACCATGTGTCAGTGCACTGGGACAGGATTTGCCCCTAATGACACCCGTCCAGGAGGCGTGTCGGAATAATACGAGGTAGCAGGGCAAGCGGTGCAGAAACCTTGCCGGGACTACCTCTCCACATGACACCTAACGGTGCATTTAATGCTTTTGTTCTATACTTTCAGAGTTAGGTATGATAGCACTGTTTGCTATCTAATCGCTATGTAATTACTGTTTTGCCACTGTGGTAACCCCTTTGAGCTATAAAAGGAGGGCCAAGGCAATAGTTAGAGCGATTCGAACACCTTTTCAAACACGGGCACGTCTCACGTAGCAGCTCTCCCCGCACCTTGCCGGGAGAACTGCTCCTTGTATTTGTGCTCTCACACATCCAATACACCAAAAGCAGGAGTAGGGTTTTACGCTGCTCAGCGGCCCGAACATGGGTAAATTCCCTTGCGCTTTCCATTGATCATGCTCTTTGTGCACGTTGATCTCCCCCGCCAAACCACAAGGGGCTGCATGGCCCCATAGATGGTTGTCCCACCATGACAGGGAGTATGAGAGAAAGTCATCGGAAAAGTTTCGGAGAGAAAACCGAAAATGTTATGGAGAAAACCGGAAAGTTGTTTTGGAGTCAACCATCAAGCCAAAAAGGTTTCGGCACATGCTTGGAACTTTTTGTAGGGTGCCGGAAATGTTCTGGGACCTTCCCGAATTTTCTCGGAGAGAACGGGCATGAAAAACACGATGTCCCCGGATGGGGGACAAGATCCATTGATTCGTGGGCCATTTTTTAATGGGGTTTCCACTTTAGGAAGGATTCCCCATTTGGTGGAAAAGGTGTTGGAGGGGTGGTTGAGAGGTTGTAAATTCCTAGCTGCGGGGATCTGCACCAATGATCTTCACCAACTCCACTTCCGCTATGCTACGAGTTTGTAATGATCAGATCAAACCTTGTAAGCATCTTCATAGTGGTCCTGGGCTGATGCGTAGGACGGAATTTTTTTGTTTCTGTTGCGTTACCCTACAGTGGCATCATGAGCCGTGCAATGCGTAGATGCAGGTTACAATCTAGAATACATGAGATGTATGGGTATTGCATAATATAATTTTGTAGTAGATGAGATCTATTGCTAAATAATATTAGTGCAGGTAGTAGATGAAATCTATTACCTGATGTTCTTTTTGCTTCCCTTGAATTTGTGTAGTTCTGATCTTGACGGCATGGTGGAATTTTGGTACAAAGTTTTGGCTATCCACGATCCTTCTATGCTGCTCCTGAGTATGCTAGTTGATAGATCAATGATGTTCTTCAGTTCTTTGGGTTCCACCATAGTTAAGAAAGATGAATGTTTCGCAAACTAAAGGGCATGCAGATATGATCTGCACGGGGTTCTTGTGTATGACGAAGTTTAGTATGGGGCTCGAGATTTTTATCTCGTGTTTCATATGCCCCGCAAAGTTAATCTAGTGACTTGAATAATCATACTTGATGATGGACGTTGGTAGCTTCAATTTGTTTCGAAACCTTAGAAGCCACGTAAAATAAAATCTTGTATGAACCGATTAGAGGCGTCTGATTTGGTTTTGCAGGATGCATGTGCATGAGATGTGGTATAGTCTTCGTCATATTAATTTGATTATGTATGACATGACTATATGATGTAAATTAATTAACATGACTAGCATGTCATGATTCGGCATGATGGCTGGAGCCATATGATTGTCACTTTAATGACTTGTGTGTCAACCTTGATGTAATGCATCTATTTTATTAGCTATAGAGATAGCAATATTATTTGATGCATCGACAAGGAGGTGATAGGCTTTGCGAAGGTGGACACCGATGCAAAAGCTGAAGGCGGAGAAAAAGGAAAAGAAACAGGCCTGGGCAGAAAAGTTCTACAAACTGCTACCACGGCAATGTTTTTTGCTGGATTTTCGCGAAGACGATGAATCCTTCTCCGAAAGAAGGCTATACCATATCATGCTATTATGAATTACCTGAGATGTCTATCCCTTTTATTGCACCCTTTTGATTGCGCGGTAGTCACTTTTATTTGGTTGATCTCTCACTTAAAATATCAAGTAGTTAGTGTTCTCCCAAGTGTAGCACCGTCACAGCACGTATCTTTTCGGGGTGTCACATGGTTGCATGGGCATGAACGATTAGCAAAGTGTAAGGCGGGTGAGATCAGACCTCGTAGCGAGATCACTTGGTTGTCTTGTCGTTCAGATAGGATAGTTTTGAGCTCGGAACACGCCCATCGAAAGATGAACAAGAGTCACATAGAGATGTGATCAGCAAGTTGGCCTACCGATTGAAATTCTCATCATGAGATCATGATTCTATGGTGTTGTATTGAAATATGGATCTTGAATCACTCACTATCAATTATGAGAGATATTGATTAGAGTAGGAGTGCACTTTAGAATTAAAATTGTTTAATTCTCAGTGCAATTAATTATGAACATAGTCTAAGTGTAATTTACAAAATAGTTGTAGAAAAATGGTTAGCGTTTCCACCTTCCCTGTTGAAATTGAATAGCTATTATTTATCTAGTTAAAATTTTACAATTGGTAATGTAATGTGAGGATAGTCCTCAAGAGTGCCGAGAAGGACTTTGTCCTATCACATGCTTTCGGTATTCTCCCGCTAATGCTATGGATGATGTGACCCTTGTCCTTCGATCCAAAAGCTAGAATTCCGTAACGGTCAAGTGCAATATGTTTGCTTCCATGAGACCGAAACTTCAAGAGTTTGGGATAGTTATGTGATATTCATGGAGCTAAAAATTAGTTTCAGATACAAACAAAGGCTAAAAGATATGAGCTATCCAAAGCAATGTTTGTTTGCAAAGTATTAGTGAAGTGTTTACTCTGCATTAGACTGATAAGAGAGGGATCCAGAAGAATGCTTGTCATGTGATGAAGGTGAATAAAACAACAGCTTAAAGAGAAAGGAAAAGTCCAAAGGGTGTAAGTGAGACTTAGATGCCTAGGAAGTCCGGGGCTAACGCCACTCTTAAAGTTGGGTGCTTCTTCAGAGAGTAGGAGAAATATTGAAAGTAAAACTATTAGAAGTATAAAGGCAAAAGTAAGAAGACTGAAGGTCCAGCTCAGGTATGAGTGTCATACGAGTTATAGATGTATAGAAGGCTGGTCAATGATGTAATTCTTGGGAATTAGGATTAAATTGCTAATCATTGATTCTTGGGTATTGTGATTAAAAGTTGATCACAAGGAAACCCGTTCGATTACATTCTGTTGCAACTCGATACAAGAACTACTACGGCCTAAAGGACTAGCTGAAAATGAGGTTAAGATACATGCTGGAACTTTGTAAAAGTTACTATACTTTCCATCAAAGTATTACCTCTGTATTTATTTTCATATTTCATTTTAGAGTTTTATACACTCTATCCCATTGCATGATGTTTGATGCAAGGAGGTTGTTCATATAAGAACAATTGTTGTTCGGTGTTATGAATAACGTAAGGGGCCTACTCCCATTATGAATGGATGTATGTTATGAATATTGATAATGATATAATACATCCATAAGACTGATGCTAAATGTCGCAAGGCTAAGAGAATACCACATATGTGTGGCACTGCATTTGGTCACATTGGAGAAACCCGCACGGAGAAATTCGATAGTGATGGATTTTAAACTCATTTGACTATGAATCATTTGACACTTTCAACTTTTGTCCGAAAGGTAAAGTGACTAATATACCATTCATAGGTCATAAGGAACGAGCAACGAACTTATTGGAAATCATACATGTTGATGTGTGTAGTCCAGTAAGTGACATTACTAGCAGTGGATTTGTCTATCTTCAGTAATGACTCAAGTACATATGTGGATATTGGCTTAATGAGACATAAGTCTGGATCCTTTGAAATCGTTCAAAAGGTTTTTTAAATGAAGAAGAAATTATTGTAACAAGAAAATTATGTTTCTACAATTAGATTGCGGAAAGGAATATTTGAGTTACAAGTTTAGCGAATGCCTGATGAGTTGTGAAAAGAGTTTCATAAGTTACACCTCCCGAAACACCACTGAGAGTGGAATGTCCGAGAAGGTGTAATCAAACCATATATGACATAGTAAGATCAAAGAGGACATATATCAATTTGCCATTATTCCTTTTAAAGTAATGCTTTAGAGACTACGGCTTTTACACTGAAAAGAGCGCCATCAGATATGTTGAAATGACGCCATGGTATGGTACGCCCAACCATGTTTTGTATTTTCTTAACATTTGGAATATGGGGCTTGTGTAAAAAGTTTAAAAACCTATTCCAAATCAGACATGTACTACATTGTAGGTTATCCCAAATTGTTGGGTATTCGTCCAGCACTATGTCGAGGCAAAAGGTTTGCCACATAGAGCGGTATGATTTTTGAAGAAAATGTTTCTTGCAAAAAGGTGAGTGGGAGGACAGTGCAACTCGACGAGATAACAATATCTTTGTCATTAGGTCAAAGGAAAGAAATCTTGGAAGTAATTTCAGAGTTTCCTACTACGACTGATACAGAAGCCTCTACATGAGATGTATGGACTTCGGTCAAACTTGCAGCTGAACCACGTAGGCAAAACTCGTGCTAACCTCTAATGTGTGCAAACAATATATTGTTGTTAGAAAACGGTATACCTACGATACACAAGGAAGCGATGATAGGCCCTGACTCCAGAATTGGGTAAATACCATAATAATCCGAGATAGTATCCATATAAATGATTCAAGATTAGATCTTGATACACCCTCCGGAAGACTTAGAGTCAGACGAATATCAATAGAACTATAAACAGATACGAATAAAAATGTTTTATCCATAAAGCTCAACTTGTTGCCTATAACAAATTCAAGGAGTTGACTACGACGAGATTGTCTCGCCGTAGCGATGCTTAAAGTCAGTTCACGTTAAACTAGCAATTAAAACCGTATTTCAATTATGAGATATGATAGATGGACACCAAAAGGATTTCCATGAGATGGAAATACAACTAAGGACATGTATGTGATACAGTCCAAAGTATTTTGTCGAACCAGAGGATGCTAGTGAGTGTACAAACTTCAGAGATCCAGTAATGGACAGAAGCAAGCATAATGGAGTTGGAATCTTCGTTTTGATGAAATAGTCAAAGAGTTTGATTTCATAAAAGGATAGCGAAGATGCTTGTGGTTACAAGAAAGTAAGTGGGGGCATAATAATATTTCTAAAAACTTTGTGTACTTGACACATTGTTGATTGGAAATAATATAAATTTCTTCACATGAATTAGGACTTCATTGAAAAATAGTTTTTCGATGAAGTGCTTGGGCTAGGTAGCCTCGGTATTAGGCATAATTTTCTATGGAGATAGAATTGCCTAATAAGGCTAAGCCAAAATACATATTGACAAAATGCTAAAATGGTTTAGCATGAGAACGCCAAGAAGAGTTTCTTGCCAAAGTCACATGGGAAGAGTTTTAGCAAGACTCGGTGTCCTAAAACACTGATGAGCAAAATACATGATGGAGTTTCCACACACTTTTGTGTTTGGATTAGTCATGTATTCCATGGTATGTAATACAACCAGATATGTCCAGTACTCCAAATTAGTTGCGTGTAAGATACCAAAGTGATCAAAGTGTTGATCATAGGACAGGAGTGAAAAATGTTGTTATGTACTAAAGTAGCACTGATGACATGTTTTCTCGCAAGCGGAAATTATGAAGAGTTCATTGTAAAGTAGTTACATCGATACTGGCTCATTGTAAGTAATTACATCGATGCAGTCTTCATCATTGCTCCAATCGATTTTTGATTTAAAATTAAGGGTTTTGTGTAATACACGAAATGGTGGCACAGTAAATTGGAATTGTTCCAAACTGGTTACTGTGGCGAATTCTATAACGGAGGCTAAGTATGTTTCTACTTTGGAAGCGACAAAGAAGATGTTGAATCATATAGTTCATTCATTAACTTAGTATGGTTCCAAGATGGCTTTGGTCAATGGAACACTATTATAGATAGTTGCTCCATAGCTCAGTCTGAGGAATCAAGGTTTGACCAGTGATTCACATATATACAAAGCCAAGTCCACACAAAATATGAATTTTATGAAAGCATGAAAATGCGAGGATATGCAAAGATACACACAGACCTGAAGTTGTCAGATCCGTTCGACAAATACTATACCACAAGCGAAGCATATTTTACACCGGTATGCCATAGGTGTAAAGTGCATTAGCCTAGATTACTGACTCTAGTGCAAGTGGGAATCTATAGGAAATATGCCCTAGAGGCAATAATAAATGTTATTATTTATTTCCATGTTCGTAATTATGTTTATATTCCGTGCTATAACTGCTATGGTTCTCGAGTCCGCAATAACCACGAGGCTCGGAGGAAAACTCATATGCCTTTGTGGAATAATAAATGATAAAATAGATTCCTAGTCTAGCCTCTAAGACTAGCTCAAGTGTTGCATGATGGTTATGTTTTCCTGATCATGGGCATGTCAATGCCGGCAACTTTGAGGACACGATGTTAGAAGAACACTTGTGTTGAATTGACCCAATTGATGTTATGCTATGAGATGCTTTCATCACGAGATAATGGTATATAACACAGAGAAAGTTAATGTTTGCATAATTCCTTAGACCATGAGAGTATCGAGTTCCTTCATGCTTACTTCATGAACTTTCGGGTTTCTTAAACGTCATCCGTAACAAGGTGGCTATTACGGAGGCTTACGGGTTCATGGAAAAGTATGACAAGGGACTAGATAGCTCAAGACTGGGATTTGCTCCTCCGACGATGGAGAGATATTCTTGGGGCCCTCTCGGTGTTACAGTATCCATCATCATCTGGCCATACACAGCATGATTTGATAACGGGGATGCCGGAACACGGGAACGAGAAAAGAGAACAAAACCGGAAACGAGGGAACTGGCATAGTGAACAAGTTGTTGATTCACCGGGATGCCAATAAATCTCACCTCGGGTATTTGTAACATATCATGAAGCAACAGCAACAGTATTCGGTAACTACAGGTTCACTCGAATATTTATTCGTGTGGGTATAGGGGTCAATATGGATGTCCATGGTTCCGCTATTGATCATTGATCGGAAGGGGTTTCAATCATGTCTGTACTTCACCAAACCTACAGGGTCACACACTTAAGGGTCATCCATCTGCTGAGTACTAGACAAGGAGTATGAGATAACGTCACCGGAAAAGTTTCGGGGACATCGGAAAAGTTTCGGAGAGAAAAGAGAAAATGTTTCAGAGAAAACTGAAAAGTTTTTTCAAAGTAGACCATCAAGCCAAAAAGGTTTCAGCATGCGCCTGGAACTTTTTGGAGGGTGCCGGAAATGTTCTGGAACCTTCCGGATTTTTTTCGGAGAGAACGGGCGTGAAAAACACAATGTCCCCGGATGGGGGACAAGATCCCATGATTCGTGAGCTATTTTTTAATGGGGTTTCCACTTTAGGAAGCATTCCCCATTTGGTGGAAAAGGTGTTGGAGGCGTGGTGGGGCCCCCTTGGGGGCAGCACCAATTCGGCCATGGTGGAAGGGGCTCCACCTTGGAGCGTCTTTCCACCTTTGGTGGCTTTTGGTGGAAAAGATCAAGCCCCTTTTTGTGGCTTTTTCTAAAGCCCCCTTTTGTGGTAGATCTTTTCATGCCTCCACCCCTTGCTCACCCTATAAATAGAGGTGAGCAGGGCTCTCCATTTCAGAAAAGTTCTCACACTTGATCTCTCATACAAAGGCATGCAATGATCTTCCCTTCTCTCTCTCCCTCCATGAAATTGTTTCGTACTGCCGAAAGGATGTCTAGTCTCCGGCAGGGATTAGCTTTGGGCAGCGAAGCCCTGCTAGATAGGTGACATTGTATGTGTGCAACCAGGTAGAGAGGTGGTAGTTTCAATCTTAGTATGAGGGACTGTTCGACAGCCTGCCTGAAGGGCTGTCCGAGGGACCGTCTGAGGGACTGTCCGAGGGACTATCCGAGGGAGAAAATCCTCGCGGTTGGGAGGTTCTAAATTCCTTGCTACAGGGATCTACACTAACGATCTTCACCAACTCTACTTCCGTTGCGCTATGAGTTGGTAACGATCAGATCAAACCTTGTATTCATCTTCATACTGGTTCTAGGCTGGTGCGTAGGATGGAATTTTTTTGTTTTCTGATGTGTTACCCTATACATTATTCTTTCAATTACTCCTCTCTCTTCATCTTCAAATAAAGACTCGGGCTTCACTAAAGCTCTTTCAATTTCATTTTCAGGAGTATGCAAATGAATTTCAGCAAGCTGCTTTATTTTCAGTTCTTCCTCATCCTGCAATTCCCTCTGATAGGGTTTGTCCATTATGGATGAGAAAGAAAATTTAACCATGTCATCTCCCCACTTCATGGATATTGCTTTCTTTCTTATATATGTCCCTGCAATATTTAGAAAAGAGGTTCCAAATACTATAGGGCAATCTTTATCTTCAGCAATTCCCAAAACAAAGATGTCAACGGGATAAATAAGTGAACCAGTAATAACGTTAACATCCCAGATGATACCACAAGGTTTCCTATTGGTCTTATCTGCAAGCTTAATGACAACATCAGTAGCTTCAAGAGTATGAGGTTCTATGTCATCATATATTTTCATACAAAGGCTATAAGGGATGATATTAATTGGTGAGCCGGGATCGCACAATCCATAATAAGACTTGCTACGAAATGAACATGATAGTACTTGTTTACCCGTGTCTTTACCTTCCATGCAGCCATTTAAATAAGCGGTGGTATCTTGATCAAGATGGACTTCTTTATTTATAACGGCCATAGGTGTAGCAAGTTCTTTTACTATATCAATATGAGGTGGAATCCCGTATCGTTCAACCTTTACACTCTTCTTATGTTTAGGTGGGAGCACTTGAGTGTTTTCTTTTGCCTTCTTCTGAAGATAAGCCTCTTTTCGATTGGGAGGCGGTGTACATTTTTTTGTTATTGTTTCCACCATCCTAATTGCCTTAGATTTCCTTCAGTGCCAAAGGTAATCTCCCTTGGGTATCTATATGAACTCAGAAAAATCTTTCAAGATTTGCAAAGCAGGGTCAGTACCAACATTAAGATCATTATGTATATTTTTCATCTTATTAGATTTAGAGAAAAATGTAATACTATCATAATCAAGATCAACTTTCTTTTTCTCTTTTGAACATAGGTACCAACTCTTAGCATTCTAGCGGATTTTATCTAGTAACCCCAAGCTTGAGAAATATTAAAATCCAAGAAAGCCCTGCATGAGCCAGTATCAATTTCTTGCTTGCTATGTTGATCTAGTCCTCCATAAAAGAAATGTAAAATCAACCAAGGAGGATAATAATGATCAGGGCATTCAGATAGTATGCTTCGGTACCTTTTATATGAAGCAACTAGGCTCTCACCTGGACGATGTCCAAAACTACCAATTTTTCTTCTCATTTTGTAAAGTTTACCTTGAGGATAAGTTAGGAACGTTGAGGACAATTTCTTCCAGGTGCTAAGGGTACCTATAGGCTGATCTTTTAACCATTTCTTCGCATCATTTGCAAGAGTATAAGAGAATAATTTCAGTTTAATATCTTCATGCGTGAGATCTTGCAATTGAAATGTACCACAGAGATTATTGAATGCATGAACATGTTCATACGCATTTTCTGTATCCTCACCTCAAAACTGCATTTCCTTTAGCAAACAAAGTAACAGAGGGTCAATTTCATATGTTTTACCCGTTGAGTCTGGCCCGGTAGATATAAAATTTCCTCCTCGAGCTGAACCTTCCACATTCACAACGGCCACCTGGTAAAGTTGTTCTTGTACGGCCATGGTTGCCTGAAACCTACAAAAACTATTAAGACACAAAATAACTCAAAACTTAAAGCAAAGCCCAAAAGCGCTCAGCTCCCCGGCAACGGCACCAGAAAAAGCGTGATGGCCTGCAAGTGCACAGAGTTTAGTTGTAGCTTTTTCGAAGTAAGAGTATCGATCCCACAGGGAGTACAGGAATTGGGTTTTTGTGTCTTGTAGTGACTTATGTAATTGTACCTGCAAGTAATTGTAGACTCAAAGCAAAGTGAGGGCGGAGGATGAATATTGGTTTTGGTGAAGTACAGACTTAAAGTAAATAACATAAATAGAAATACACACAGTAGGAAAAGTGACAAGCGAACTGACAGAGGAGTAAGGCGTTCTCAGGGTGTCCGGAATTCCCATTGGTATGTTTCTGATGCAACCTATGCAATGGCATAGTATTATCTTGATACTTGAGTCACTCTTGAAGTTTATTCAAGCCAGGGCCGGGTACATAACACATTCTACTCTAGGTAGACTTCATGCCACGCACGCCACCACCGTAGTCTCCCCCTGTAGGTTACAACTACGGTAATTTAGGGCTTCCCCGTGGATGCGGCCTCACTAAGGGTTCTTCGTAATTACCCTATCAATTGGAAAACCTAGGGATGAAGGCTTTTACTGTCACCTCGAATTACCTTCACTCCCTAACTCTTACAATGACAATGATACACTTCGTTGCCTTTCACAACATTCACGAAGTTTATTAAGCTAAATTATTCAACAGAGAATCTCATATCCTTATTAAAGTTTCAGCTCCTATACATACCAAGGTTCATCCATATCCCCGAGAACTAGGGGGTTTACTCGTACATAGGGGTGGAAAACATCATGAAGGCGGTAATGATAAACATGGATGAATCAAAGGAGTAACACACAAGATAATCCACTAGGGTTCCGACGTTACAACGAGATGAAGATGGATGTGGATGATGATGATGATGACAGTGGTGATGATGCCGGCGTCCCCTTGCACATGGTGGTGAAGATGGCGATCTCCTCCTTGCCAATTTCCCCTTCGGATATTCCAGAGGCTAAGGTTCTTCTTCTGGATGATTTTTCTGGTGGCTGTGTACGTCTGTTCCCCGATCCGAAGGCACAGGGAAGAAGTTGTCGACCAGGGGAGGCTGCCACCACGCCATACGACCGCCCGTGCGCTCGTATGGATGGCCGTCGTGCGCTCTGGAAGCGCCGCACGGCCCCCAACTTTCTCCCTTTGGTTTATTTCTTTTATGGTAGATGATAATCACAATAAATGACGTGATTCCACCAAAATTTCCTGGGATTTCTTCCATGATATTTTATTTGCTCCAAAAGACGTTTCCTGGGAAAAATGATAAAAAGCAATGCACAAACGCGGTAAAATTCCACAAGGCCTACAGTGTAGGCACAAAATACCCATCAAAATCATCACACATTTTGGACTCATCATTTATTTCATCCTTTTTCTCTTTCTCAGTGGAGGTTTGTGCCTGGTGATTGCGAGCACAGGACCGGCGCATGGCGGCTGGGTTTCCCTTGCCCAAGTTGCTCTGGAGGATGGAGCCAAAGATGGAGTGCTTCTTTGATGGCTTCTCCCCTTCAATAAGCTCGTCTAGTTCTCGGATCTGCAGGAGGATTCCTGACTAGATGCTTGCATCTGAGACCACCGCGGCGGTGGATAAGAAGCAGTGGAGAGGCGGAGCTTTGAGGACCCAATTCTAATTTCATTTGTATTTTGGGGTCCTCTCTGCAAATCTCAGGGACTGGATTGCTATTTTCCTTTTGTTAGGGGTCCTTCTGTAAGAATCTCTGTACTACAGGCTTCTGAATAAAGTGGCAACTGGGTCCTTTGAGACCCACCTTCTGTTAAAAAAAGGCCAGCGCTCTGCGCCGGTCGACCGGCGCAAGCGTCTCGCCGGTCCAGCTCTGGCCATTTGATGTGTTGCGTAGTATCCGTCAAATCAAAGCATCTGTCCCCACTCGCACATCTCCATGCGCACGAGTATCTCTTCCCACATCTCAATCTCTAAATCGCGCACGGCTCCGCTACCTCATCCCTACCGAGTGCAGCGTTGGCCGGCTGTCGTTCCACCCTGCCCGCATGCCGCATCGGTGGCGTTGCTCGCCGCTGACACTCGCCGCATTGGTGCGCCGTTCCCCACACCGCCACCGCATCATCGCTCTGCTCATCTATGGTTCCAGCCCCGCTGCATACGGTTGCAGCACTGTTGAACGCCCGCCGCGTGCTCATGCCTGTAGCCTCGCCAATGACGAACGTCGCCGGTTGCAGCTCCGGCATACAAAGGTTGTAACATAGCCAAAATGGTTGCCGCTCTAGCGCATGTGGATGTAGCTTCTGCGGTACACGGTTGTTGCATTCGCCGACGACGACGTCATCTGGTGCAGCTCCGGTGTGCACGGTTCTAGCACGCGGTCACCACGGGTGCAGCTCCGCCGTCGGCCGGTTGCAGCTCTGGTGTGCACAGTTCCAGCACGTGGTTACCGTGGTCGCAGCTCCACCGCCGGCCGGTTCTAGCATCCCGTGGTCATGGTTCAACCTTCCACCATCACGGTTGTAGCACTCGCTAGTCGTGGTCACCACTAGAGCTCGCGATGTCCGTGAGTTGCACCAATCCTCCATCGCAGTTCCAGCATTTGTACATCACCGTTCCAACATATGGGCATTGTGGTTGTAGCACCCGAGTCCGTCGTCTCCAACATCGGCAAGTGCTGGTTGCAGTTGTTAGAATAATCCGAGGCACTAGTTGATCTACCGAGGACCAAGCAATCACACGAGCCACGACACCGAGATTTGTTAACGAGGTTCACCGACATGGCTACATCCCCGGGGCCTGACTATGGGTGCTCCTCCCCATGATACTACTAAAATACCGCACCCCGGCCGCCCAGGCACCGGCACATGCCGCCGGCTCCCCCTGCATGCCTGTGCTATTATATTGACATAGGTTACATCGTGTATCTACCCCCACATTATATAAGAGATCTGGGATACAAGTGTTCTACTCAAACACAACTCATACCCTGTCTACACACAGTTCAAATCCAAGTCCAACTGTAACCTACCTTGTACAAATATATTCGACACAATTCCAACAAACTCCACCTTGGTGAATATTCTCCACCATCTTGGATTCATCCATGCGTCGAACCTCCATGTACATTGGACTTGATATTATACCATGAGCACCGCTGCTACTCCCAGACTCCATGTGACTCCACCTGCAACTGTAATCCCTTCTTGTCTCCTTCCCATTCAACACTTGAGCAAAATTAAGTTACTCTTTACTCTAGTTTGCGCTGCCAAATTCCGAAGTATCTGTTCAATGCCATCACACACCGATCACTATCTGTGTGAAAGTGAATGCTACTTGTGAGCTGCGTTGGGATTTCCTCGAAGAGGAGAGGATGAAGCAGTACAGTAGAGATAAGTATTTCCCTCAGTTAAGAACCAAGGTTATCAATCAAGTAGAAGAACCACACAGAATCTCATTAGCAGCACTTACACACACAAAAGCAAATACTTGCACCCAATGCAAAAAGTTGTCAATCCCTTGGTGGTTAATTGCAAGGATCAAATCTCGTAGTGATAGATAGATAAAATAAACAAAAAATAAAATAACGGTCAATAAATTGCAGCAAGGTATTTTTGGATTTTATATATGATAAGAGATAGACCCGGGGGCCATAGTTTTCACTAGAGGCTTCTCTCTTGAAGATAGCATACGGTGGGTAAACAAATTACTGTTGGGCAATTAATAGAAAAGCGCATAGTTATGACGATATTCAAGGCAATGATCATGTATATAGGCATCACGTCCGAGACAAGTAGACCGACTCCTGCCTGCATCTACTACTATTACTCCACCCATCGACCGCTATCCAGCATGCATCTAGGGTATTAAGTTCATGAAAAACAGAGTAACGCCTTAAGCAAGATGACATGATGTAGACAAAGTAAATCCAATCAATATGAATAAACCACATCTTTTTATTCTTAATGGCAATGATACAAATACATGGCATGTCCCTTTCTGTCACTGGGATTGACCAACGCAAGACCGAACCCATCACAAAGCACATCTCTCATTGCAAGATAAATTAATCTAGTTGGCCAAACTAAACGGATAGATCGGAGAGAAATACAAAGCTATAACAATCATGCATATAAGAATTCAAAAAAGACCTAAATAATATTCATGAATAATCTGATCATAAACCCACAATTCATCGGATCCCAACAAACACACCGCAAAAAAGGATTACATCGAATAGATCTCCAAGAAGATCGAGGAGAACATTGTATTGAAGATCAAAGAGAGAGAGGAAGCCATCTAGCTACTAGCTATGGACCCGTAGGTCTGTGGTAAACTACTCATGCATCATCGGAAGGGAAGCAAGGTTGATGTAGAAGCCCTCCGTGATCGATTCCCCCTCCGGCAGAGTACCGGAGAAGGCCTCCAGATGGGATCTCGAAGGAACAGAGACTTGCGGCGGCGGAAAAAGTGTTTCGGGTGGCTCTCTGTTGGTTTGGGAATATTTGAGAATTTATAGCGCTGGAATTAGGTCAAGAGGTGCCACGAGGGGTCTACAAGCCTGGGGGGCGCGCCCCCCTGGGGGGCGCCTGGCAGGCTTGTCGCTTCCTCGTGAGTCCTTCGGTCTTCTCCCGAAGCTTCTAGGGTCTCTTTTGGTCCAGAAAAAATTAATCCAAAGTTTTTTCTTCGTTTGGACTCCATTTGGTACTGTTTCCCTAAAAAGCCAAAAACATGCAGAGAACAGCAAATGGCACTGGGCACTGGGTTAATAGGTTAGTCAGAAAAAATGATATATAATTGCATAATAAACATCCAAGATTGATAGTATAATAGCATGGAACAATCAAAAATTATAGATACGTTGGAGACGTATCAGTGAACAACTCACATATTGCACGCCACATATAAGAGTTACCCGAACTCAACATCCTAGCTCTTTCTTGACTGATGTATGAAACTTGAAAGAATTTCCCTGCTGCCCTATGTCACCCTGAGTGAAATTCACAGTTGTCTCACCCTTTTTCCCGGATAGTCATTTACATGTCCCGTAGCAATAGCACTCTGCCTCCTTTTGTACTTGTCATCCGCACTTTGCCATGTGCACTTAACACCCCAGAATATACGGCCATGTACTCTCCAAGCTTTTGACATTCCATACTTTCTGACACTTTCTCAAATTCCCCATGGTCAACTCTCATCCATCTCCCAGTTCCAATAGACCCAGTCACCAACTTGAATCTGGTACTCGCCAACACTGCTTCAGCACCCTCGCACACTTTGTCTGACCACTAGTGCCTTGGCTTGTCGCCGTGTCTCGTGCTTACCACACGCCTCGCCGCTATCACCGTGTCGAGCCTCTGCTGTCCTGGTCGAGTCTCCTGGGTAGCTTGCACACACCGCCTCAACCCCTACTGCAGAGAACCATCCGTCATCACCGACCGATGTCGAGCATCACGTTTCCATCAGACCACTGGTCCCCAGTCCAAGCCACGTGTCTCTTGCTTTTCCCGCTGAAATAGGCTTCGACTCTCCGAGCTCTTACGTCGTAGCCCCTCCATCAGCACCGAGGGAAGTCTTCCATCAGACTCCATCTCCACCTTCAACATGACTCCATGTAGCTGGCCATGCTACCCCCGCGCCCCGTCGACTTCAAACTCTCATGTGTACACTGCCTTGAATCAACCCTACATCATAGTCTTGTCGAAGTCGCACAAGCCCTCAGGCCTGCACCACGTATTTCCACGCCCCAGAAGTTGGTCACCATCAGCATCATGCTTCTATGTCATTGTCGCTGAAATCACCGCCGTCTTCTATACCGACCGACCTCCCTGTCGATCCATCACACTGTCTAGTTTGACCCAACCGAACTTGTCCGACTGCAACAATGCTCCACCCTGCGTCGTGTCCGCTGATGACCCACAAGTATAGGGGGTCAATCATAGTCCTTTCGATAAGTAAGAGTGTCGAACCCAACGAGGAGCAGAAGGAAATGACAAGCGGTTTTCAGCAAGGTATTTTCTGCAAGCACTGAAATTATCGGTAACGAGTAGTTTGATAGCAAGATAATTTGTAACAAGTGACAAGTAGCAATAGTAACAAAGAGTGCAGCAAGGTGGCCCAATCCTTTTTGTAGCAAAGGACAAGCCGGAATGATCTCTTATAATAAGCAAAGCGTTCTCGAGGATACATGGGAATTTCATCTAGTCACTTTCATCATGTTTGTTTGATTCGCGTTAGCTACTTTGATAATTTGATATGTGGGTGGACCGGTGCTTGGGTGCTGTTCTTACTTGAACAAGCCTCCCACTTATGATTACCCCCTCTCGCAAGCATCCGCAACTACGAAAGAAGAATTAAGATAACTCTAACCATAGCATTAAACATATGGATCCAAATCAGCCCCTTACGGAATAGCGCATAAACTAGGGTTTAAGCTTCTGTCACTCTAGCAACCCATCATCTAATTACTACTCCACAATGCATTCCCTTAGGCCCAAAGATGGTGAAGTGTCATGTAGTCGACGTTCACATGACACCACTAAGAGAATCAACAACATACATATCATCAAAATATCGAACGAATACCAAATTCATATGATTACTTATGACAAGACTTCTCCTTACTTTTTCTAGGGCAAATGGGCTTATATACCAGAAAATGGGCACATGAGGCTGGCCAGGGGACCCACAAGCCACCAGGGCGCGCCTGGGGGGGTGGTGCGCCCTGGTGCCTCGTGGGAACCTGGGTGGCCCCCTCTGGTATTTCTCTCTTCCAGTATTTTTTATTTATTCCAAAATAAATCTCCGTGAAATTTCAGCTCATTTGGAGATGTGCAGAATAGGTATCTCTGACATAGCTTTTTCAGGTCCAGAATTCCAGCTGCCGGCAATCTCCCTCCTTGTGTAAATCTTGCATATTAAGAGAGAAAAGGCATTAGAATTGCTCCACAATGTGTTACATTGATTAAAAACACTATAAATAACAGTAGTAAAACATGATGCAAAATGGACGTATCAACTCCCCCAAGCTTAGACCTCGCTTGTCCTCAAGCGAAAGCCGATATCGATAATTATGTCCACATGTTTAGAGAGAGAGGTGTCGATAAAAACAAAATACGGACATAGTAGCATCATGATCATTATTATAACAGCAATATTTATTATCATAAAACTTCTCATGAGAAAGTAACAATTCATCACAACAACAAAGTATAAGGCATAAACTTTCTTGAAAACTAACAAACTATGTTCTCAGTCAACAATGCAATTGCAATTCATCATATTTTCAGGAAGGGTCTCAGGTAGGAGCTTTTTAGCAAGTCCACGTAGTCAACCATCATTTAGTCTTCTATGATTGCTAACACTCACAACATATATATGGAGCAAAAAGTTTCAGCCAGACACAAAGAAAGATAGGGGCTTATAATTTCGCCTCCCAACTTATTCACCTAAAGGGTAATGTCAACAATAATAACTCATGATCACTCATATCCTACTGGATATATATGCCTAGATCTTTCCCCACCACATGATGCTTGCAAAAGAGAAAAATAAAAAGGAATAGAGGAGAACACTATTGACTCTTCCATAAAAAGTAAATACATAAAAGTAAAAGGTAGGCCCTTCGCAGAGGGAAGCAGAGGTTGTCATGCGCTTTTTGTTGTTGGATGCACAAGCTCTTAATGCAAAGGAACGTCACTTTATATTGCCTCTTGTGATAGCAACCTTTATTATGCAGTCCGTCGCTTTTATTTCTTTACCATCAGAAGTTCGTACAAAGCTTATTTTCCCTTACAATAAAAGTTCATACATATTTAGAGGCAATTTTTATTGCTTTATGCACCGATGACAACTTACTTGAAGGATCTTATTCAATCCATAGGTAGATATAGTGGACTCTCATGACATGAAACTGGGTTTAAGGGTTTTGGATGCACAAGTAGTATCTCTACTTGGTGCGGATTTTTGGCTAGCAAAGATATTGGGCAAGCACCACATGTTGGAGGATCTATGACAATATAACTTCTATGTGAATATAAGCAAACATAATTCATTACGTTGTCTTCCTTGTCCAACGTCAACAATTTGACATAAAATACTTAATGGGGGCTCACAATCATAAAATATGTCCAAGATAGTGTATTTGCATGTGAATCTTCTCTTCCCTATTAATTTTTTCATGAATTGCATCATTGACCAATGCTATGTTTGTTAACTTCCAATAAATTTTACCACTTACACTTTCTTTACGTAATGTCATTACTTTCCATTAGATTAGCATATGATATTTTTCATTATTTTCATTGCTAGGATTGAAACATGAAAGTAAAGAAGCAAAAACTCAAACAACTCTTTATTATATAACTCTCAACTCAATTACATAGATAGATAGATCACGAAACTAGCACTCAAAGATAGATCATACTAAACTTTTATTCAACTAAATCATGAAATAACTAAGGATCGAACTAAAAGTAGGTAAAGATAGCAAAAGTGATGGTGATACGATACCGGGGCACCTCCCCCAAGCTTGGCACAAGCCAAGGGGAGTGCCCATACCCATGTACTCAAGTTTCTTTCTTCGATGATGATGGTGATGATGAAGTGGTGAGCTTGTCCTTTAGCTTTAGCAGAAACTCCAATTTACGGTTGATGCTCCGAAGGGCGATGTTTTTCTCTTCCAACAAAATAACCTCACGAGTGAGAGATGTATTTTGAGCACAAATTGTTTGAAAGACTCTTAGGGATTCAATTATGGATGGAGGAAGATGGTCATATAAGGGTTGAAGGATATCTCCCTTCTCCTCAGTCTCCTCCATGGGAACGGCTTGCCCTCCTTCTGGAGTCTGGGCGCCCGCTACTTCCTCGGCCTTGTCTTCCTTGTCATTGTCTTCCTCTCCCGACGACAACTCATAGTAAACCTCGCTGTAGGGGCATTTGCCCGGCGATGGTTGCACAATACGGTGCTTAGCACAGAGCTTTTGGGGGACCATGGAGATCTAGATCTGTCAGAAAAGCACGAAACAAGAACAGAGGAGATTTCTGCGATACGGTGGTCAAAACGTCCGGAAGTATATATAAAGAATTTTTATCTTGCAAAACAAGTAATCCAAAAGAAAACGGAGTCGGGAAGGCTCACGAGGGGCCCACGAACCACCAGGGCCCGCCTGGGGGGGTGGCGCGCCCTGGAGCCTCGTGTGCACCTCGTGGGTCCCCTCGGTTGTTTCTTATTTTTGTATTTTTTCTAATATTCCAAAACTGACAGAAAGTATTTTTATGGAATTTTTGGAGTCGGTTTACTTACCGTATCACGTACCTCTTCCTTTTCAGGGTTCTGGAGTGTTCTGGAAGGTCTCTCTTATGTATTCCTCCGGTGTAATTGTTTCAATAATATTAGTTTCAACATTAATGGGAGTACCTAAAATATAGTGCTTAATTCTTTTCCCATTCACCACTCTCGGATTAGTGCCTTCGGAGTTCTTTATTTTGATGGCTCCGTAGCGATAAACTTCTTCGATGATATACGGTCCTTCCCATTTAGAGGGAAGTTTTCCTGCAAAGAATCTCAAACGAGAATTGTACAATAGAACTTGCTCACCCACTTTGAATTCCCGTTTTTGAATTCTTCTATCATGCCATCTTTTAAATTTTTCTTTAAACAATTTGGCATTTTCATAAGCTTGGGTTCTCCATTCATCTAGTGAGCTAATATCAAATAACCTCTTTTCACCGGCAAGTTTAAAATCATAATTGAGTTCTTTAATTGCCCAATATGCTTTATGTTCTAATTCAAGAGGTAAATGACATGCTTTTCCATACACCATTTTATAAGGAGACATACCCATAGGATTTTTATAAGCAGTTCTATAAGCCCATAATGCATCGTCAAGTTTCTTAGACCAATTCTTTCTAGATCTAATGACGATCTTTTGCAAAATTAATTTTATTTTTCTATTGCTCAATTCTACATGACCACTAGATTGAGGGTGATAGGGAGATGCAATTCTATGGTTGACATCATATTTAGCAAGCAGTTTACGGAATGCACCATGAATAAAATGTGAACCACCATCAGTCATTAAATATCTAGGGACTCCAAACCACGGGAAAATAACTTCTTTAAGCATTTTAATAGAGGTGTTATGATCAGCACTACTAGTTGGAATAGCTTCTACCCACTTAGTAACGTAATCAACAACAACTAAAATATGAGTATACCCATTGGATTTAGGAAAAGGTCCCATATAATCAAATCCCCAAACATCAAATGGTTCAATAGCAAGTGAATAATTCATAGGCATTTCCTGACGTCTACCAACATTACCAATTCTTTGACATTCATCACAAGATAAGACAAACTTAGGAGCATCCTTGAAAAGAGTAGGCCAATAAAAACCAAATTGTAATACCTTATGTGCAGTTCTGTCTCCCGCATGGTGTCCTCCGTAAGCCTCGGAATGACACTTCCGTAGGATTTGTTCCTGTTCATGCTCAGGTATACAACGTCTAATAATACCATCTACTCCTTCTTTATAAAGATGTGGGTCATCCCAGAAGTAATGTCTTAAATCAAAGAATTTTTTTTTGTTTTGTTGGTATGTGAAACTAGGTGGTATAAATTTAGCAACAATATAATTAGCATAGTCCGCATACCAAGGAGTATTACGAGAAGCATTTATGACAGCTAATTGTTCATCAGGAAAATCATCATTAATTGGTAGTGGGTCATCAAGAACATTTTCCATTCTAGACAAATTATCTGCTACAGGATTCTTAGCTCCCTTTCTATCAATAATATGCAAGTCAAATTCTTGTAGCAATAGAACCCACCTAATGAGTCTAGGTTTAGCATCTTTCTTTTCCATAAGATACTTAATAGAAGCATGATCGGTGTGAACAGTTACTTTAGAATTAACTATGTAAGATATAAATTTATCACATGCAAACACAACTGCTAGAAGTTCTTTCTCAGTAGTAGCATAATTTCTTTGGGCACTATATAGAGTTTTACTAGCATAGTGGGTAACATTTAATTTCTTATCAATTCTCTGTCATAGAACAGCACCAACAGCATAATCACTAGCATCACACATAATTTCAAAAGGTAAGTTCCAATCAGGTGGTTGAACAATAGGTGCAGTGGTTAAGGCTTTCTTAAGTGTTTCAAAGGCTTCTACACAATCATCATCAAAAACAAATGGAACATCTTTTTGCAAGAGATTGGCAAGAGGTCTAGAAATTTTAGAGAAGTCTTTTATAAACCTTCTATAGAAACCAGCATGACCTAGGAAACTTCTTATACCTTTAATATCTCTAGGACACGGCATTTTCTCAATAGCATCAACCTTATCTTTATCAACTTCAATACCTCTTTCAGAAATTTTATGCCCGAAGACAATACCTTCATTCACCATAAATTGGCACTTCTCCCAATTCAAGACAAGATTAGTTTGTTCACATCTCTGCAAAACTCGATCAAGGTTGCTTAAGCAGTCATCAAAAGAAGTTCCGTAAACGGAAAAATTATCCATGAAAACCTCAACAATCTTTTCACAAAAGTTAGAGAATATAGCAGTCATACATCTTTGAAAGGTAGCAGGTGCATTGCATAAACCAAAAGGCATACGTCTGTAAGCATAAGTTCCAAAAGGACAAGTAAAGGTGGTTTTCTCTTGGTCGGCTTGTGATACAGGTATTTGAGAAAAACCAGAATAACCATCTAGGAAACAAAAGTGTGTATCCTTAGACAATCTTTCTAACATTTGATCAATAAAAGGTAAGGGGTAATGATCTTTTCTAGTGGCTTTGTTTAATTTTCTAAAATCAATTACCATCCTATAACCAGTTACAATTTTTTGTGGAATGAGTTCATTTTTATCATTAGGAACAACGGTAATACCTCCTTTCTTAGGGACACAATGAGTGGGACTTACCCATCTACTATCAGCTATGGGATAGATTATACCTGCTTCCAGAAGCTTTAATATTTCGATTCTTACCACCTCTTTCATCATAGGATTTAATCATCGTTGGTGGTCGACAACTGGTTTAGCATCAGGCTCCATATTAATTTTGTGCTGACATAGAGTGGGACTAATGCCCTTAAGATCATCAAGAGTATATCCAATAGCAGCGCGGTGCTTCCTCAGAGTTTTTAGTAATCTCTTTTCTTCATGCTCTGAAAGATTAGCACTAATAATAACAGGATATATCTTCTTTTCATCTAGATAAGCATATTTCAATGTATCAGGCAATTGCTTCAATTCAAATACAGGGTCACCTTTAGGTGGAGGAGGGCCTCCAAGAGTTTCAACAGGCAAATTGTGTTTAAGGATAGGTGGTTGATCAAAGAACATCTTATCTATTTCATTTCTTTCATTCATATGCATATCGTTTTCATGGACTAGCAAATATTGTTCTGACGGATCAATAGGAGGTACGGCAATAGAAGCAAGACCAATAATTTCATCTTTACTAGGCAATTCTTTATCATGAGGTTGTCTACGAAACTTGGAGAAATTAAACTCATGAGACATACCACCAAAATTAACACTAACAGTTTATTTAGCGCAATCAATCTTGGCATTAACAGTGTTCAAGAAAGGTTTACCAAATATAATGGGACAAAAATTATCTTGTGGCGAACCGAGGACTAGAAAATCAGTAGGGTATTTTATTTTTCCACACAAGACTTCAACATTTCTAACGATCCCAAACGGTATAATGCTATCTATGTTTGCAAGCTTAATAGTAACATCAATGTCTTCTATTTCAATAGGTGCAATATCATTCATAATTTCTTGATATAAGGTAAACGGAATAGCACTCACACTAGCACCCAAATCACATAAGACATGATAACAATGATCTCCTATTTTGACAGAGACAACAGGCATGCCTACTACAGGTCTGTTTTTATCTTTAGGGTCTGGTTTAGCAATTCTAGCTGCTTCATCACAGAAGTAAATAACATGCCCATCTATATTATCGACCAAGAGATCTTTAACCATAGCAACATTAGGTTCAACTTTAATTTTTTTCAGAGGGTCTAGGTGCTCTAATATTACTTTTGTTAACCACAGTTGAAACTTTAGCATGTTCCTTAATCCTAATAGGAAAAGGTGGTTTCTCAATATAAGCAGTAGGCACAACTGGATCAACATGGTAAACAATTGTTTCGTCTTTAACACTAACGGGTTCCTCAATCTTTTTTTTAACAGGGGGATGATATTTAAACCACTTCTCCTTAGGGAGATCAACATGAGTAGCAAATGATTCACAAAAGGAAGCTACTATCTCAGAGTCAAGTCCATATTTAGTGCTAAACTTATGAAAAGCATCGGTAGCCATAAAAGATTTAACACAATCGAACTCAAGTATTATACCTGACTCATTACCTTTGTCGAGTTCCCAATCTTCAGAGTTGCGTTTAATTCTTTCCAGAAGATCCCATCTGAATTCAATAGTTTTCTTCATAAAGGAGCCAGTCGAAGAAGAATCGAGCATGGTTTGATCATCATGAGAAAGCCGAGTATAAAAATTATGTAAGATAATTTCTCTTGAGAGCTCATGATTGGGGCATGTGTACATCATGTACTTAAGCCTCCCCCAAGCTTGAGCGATGCTTTCTCCTTCACGAGGCCAAAAATTATATATATAATTCCGGTCATGATGAACCAAATGCATAAGATAAAATTTCTGGTGGAATTCCAGTTTTAATCGGTTCCAGTCCCATGTATCAGTATCATCACATAGCCTATACCATGTCAATGCCTTTCCCTCCAAAGATAAAGGGAATACTTTCTTCTTAACTCCATCTCCGGATAAACCTGCAAGCTTAAACAATCCACAAATTTCATACACATAGATTAAGTGCATATCAGGATGTACTGTTTCATCTTCTGCATAAGTATTAGCTAGCAGTTTCTCTATCATACCCGAAGGAATCTCATAATAAATATTTTCAGTAGGTGCAGTAGGTTGAGGAGCAACACTTGGTGCTTCCGGTCGAGGTGAAGATACTCCGAACATACCCCTCAAAGGATTACTTTCCATAGTGACAAGTGACAGTAAATTTCAACACGTAATATAAATGTTTTCTTACCAAATTCCACTCACCAAATGCGCTTCACTCCCCGGCAACGACGCCAGAAAAGAGTCTTGATGACCCACAAGTATAGGGGATCAATCGTAGTCCTTTCGATAAGTAAGAGTGTCGAACCCAACGAGGAGCAGAAGGAAATGACAACCGGTTTTCAGCAAGGTATTTTCTGCAAGCACTGAAATTATCGGTAACGAGTAGTTTGATAGCAAGATAATTTGTAACAAGTGACAAGTAGCAATAGTAACAAAGAGTGCAGCAAGGTGGCCCAATCCTTTTTGTACCAAAGGACAAGCCGGAATGATCTCTTATAATAAGCAAAGCGTTCTCGAGGACACATGGGAATTTCATCTAGTCACTTTCATTATGTTTGTTTGATTCGCGTTCGCTACTTTGATAATTTGATATGTGGGTGGACCGGTGCTTGGGTGCTGTTCTTACTTGAACAAGCCTCCCACTTATGATTACCCCCTCTCGCAAGCATCCGCAACTACGAAAGAAAAATTAGAATAACTCTAACCATAGCATTAAACATATGGATCCAAATCAGCCCCTTACGGAATAGCGCATAAACTAGGGTTTAAGTTTCTGTCACTCTAGCAACCCATCATCTAATTACTACTCCACAATGCATTCCCTTAGGCCCAAAGATGGTGAAGTGTCATGTAGTCGACGTTCACATGACACCACTAAGAGAATCAACAACATACATATCATCAAAATATCGAACGAATACCAAATTCACATGATTACTTATGACAAGACTTCTCCCATGTCCTCAAGAACAAAAGTAATTACTCACAAACCATATTCATGTTCAAGATCAGAGGGTATTGACTAGTATATTGGATCTGAACATATAATCTTGCACCAAATAAATCAACTAGCATCAACTAAAAGATGTAATCAACACTACTAGCAACCCACAGGTACCAATCTGAGGTTTTGAGACAAAGATTGAATACAAGAGATGAACTAGGGTTTGAGATGAGATGGTGCTGTTGAAGATGTTGATGAAGATTGGTCCTCCCACGATGAGAGGATCGTTGGTGATGTCGATAGCTCCGATTTCTCCCTCCCGGAGGGAAGTGTCCCCGGCGGAATCACTCCGCCGGAGAGCAAAAGTGCTCCTGCCCAAGTTCCGTCTCGAGACGGCGGCGCTCCGTCCCAAAAGTCTTCTCTTTATTTTTTCTAGGGCAAATGGGTTTATATACCAGAAAATGGGCACCGGAGACTGGCCAGGGGCCCCACAAGCCACCAGGGCGTGCCAGGGGGGTGGCGCGCCCTGGTGCCTAGTGGGAACCTGGGTGGCCCCTGTGGTATTTTTTTTCTTCAAGTATTTTCTATTTATTCCAAAATAAATCTCCGTGAAATTTCAGCTCATTTGGAGATGTGCAGAATGGGTATCTCTGACATAGCTTTTTCAGGTCCAGAATTCCAGCTGCCGGCAATCTCTCTCCTTGTGTAAATCTTGCATATTAAGAGAGAAATGGCATTAGAATTGCTCCACAAAGTGTTATATTGATTAAAAACATTATAAATAACAGTAGTAAAACATGATGCAAAATGGACGTATCATCCGCCCAACACTTCCATGCATTGCTTAGACGCCCTGTGTATACATGATCCTGTACGACGCGCTCCGGACTCCATGAGCCTTGTGCGCACGCCACACACCCCTTTAGCTGCAATACCAGTCAACACCTGCTGCTACTGTAACATGTCCTGCGCATATGAAGCAAAGAACACCAGAAAAAATAATCCCAGGTACTCTTTCCGTGTACCTGTAGCAACAAGCTCAAGTAATGCTCTGTTGTAACACGTGACTCTCTCGGATGCGGAGTATCCGAGCTCGAGCTCAAATGAGCTCAGGTGAACAGTAAAATCAAAAAAAATTAGAAACATCTGATTTTTTTTGTGGAAACCTTTCACAAATGTTCTAAGTGCTTGCAAAGTTTCATCGCGGAATCACATTCGTGGAAGGCGTGGCAAAAAAAACAAAATCGATGGTCCGAAAATGCTACTTTCGAAAGCATTTTGGAGCACTGATATTGTTCTTTTTGCCACGACTTCGACAAATGTGAGTTCGTGATGAAACTTTGCAGGCACTTAGAATATTTGTCAAAGTTTGCGACCAAAAAAATTCAGAATTTTTTGATTTGTTTTTCAGTTTTACTGTTCATCACGAGCTCATTTGAGCTCGCGAGTAGAAGATGACTTTCCGACTCTCTTTGGCTATTTACTTCTGCTTTACTTTCCACGCTCCACATCAACCTGATGGTAGCCAGCAACTTAGACGCGCTGTAGCGCCTCTCCTGGGAATCGAATCTTTTTTTGCAATAACAAATCTCACGTAGCCTTCTTTCGGCTACACATCGCACGCACGTCCCCGCTCCTTCCAAACTTGAACGCCAGCCTACTTGGGCCAAGCCTGGACACAGCCCGGTTCCCTGGCTTGGGCAGGCTGCCCACCAGTGCGCTGCCCCGCACCTGCACCTCCGCCCGTGCCGGACTAGGCCAGCCACAGACGCGCACGCAGCGCAACGCCTGGCCGCTGCCTCCTGCAGCAGCAGCGCCCGCTGCATGCCCTAGCCGCCGCTGCTTGCTGCTGCTCACGCACGACTGTTTTGCTTCGGTTTCCGATTGCATCGATGTCTCCTGATCGATTCTTGTCAACACGCCGCTCAGGCGACTTCCATGCGAACGACCTCGATCACGACAATCAATAATCCGCAACCTTCAAACAACCTACCTCGTGATACCATTTGTTAGAATAATCCAAGGCGCTAGTAGATCTATCGAGACCAAGTAATCACACAAGGCACGACATCGAGATTTGTTAACGGTGCTCACCGACATGGCTACATCCCCGGGCCTGACTATGGGTGCTCCTCCTCATGATGCCGCTACAATACCGCACCCCGGCCGCCCAAGAGGTCCGGAATACAAGCGTTCTACTCGAACACAACTCATAATATAACTTGTCTACACACAGTTCAAATTCAAATCCAACTGTAATCTACCTTGCACAAATATATTCGACACAATTCCAACAGCAGTCGTAGCAGTCGGGCACGTCGTCTCCAGCACCGGCAAGTGCAGGTTGCAGCATGCGGCGTCCGGGCCTTGTGATTGTTGTCCCTAGCACTGGCTGGCTCATGGCAGCGCCCCGGCCATGGCGTTGCAGCGCTAGTCCCACCGGTTACAGCTGCGTCGACAGATGAGTAAGCGGTAGTCGTCCCCAGCAAATTTTGGTCGCCGTGTGGGCCTTGTTTTTCGGCCGTGTTGTGACGGTTTTCGTCCGGTTTTTCGTTAATTAGAGCATCTCCAACAGAAGCATGGTAGCGCGGGGCGCTAAAATTTTTTTGCAGCACTGAAATAGCGTTTTAGCTCGCTGGGCTGGTGTTTTGCTTTACCAGAGGCGCTATAATATTGCGCGCCGCAGGTAGCGCTCCAGCAGGCGCGCTAAATTCTAGTGCGCTCCCAGCACAAACAACATTTCCCACTCAAACATAGAACCAAGAAGATCAAACACACACAAAAAAAATCAACAATAAATAGTTTAATTATTATTACAACTCAAACAAATAGTTTATCTTCAATACAACAAATAGTTTATGAACAATACAACAAATAGTCAACAATACAACAAACATACAACATCAAACTAGTTTTGTTACCCATTTCATGACCACCACTCCTCGATTAGATCCTTTAGAAGCTCATCATGCGTTTCGACACGTCGAATGGCATGATAGGAGGCAACAAAGCGGGCCACCCTCGCAGCCCTCCTCCGCGCTCGCACGGGATGTCCCATCAACTCATACTGAGAATAATCTAAATCTTGCCCACGATCATTCTCGATGATCATGTTATGCATGATCACACAAGCGTTTATGATGTACCAAAGTATATTTTGATCCCAAAATCTAGCCGGTCCTCTCACAATAGCAAATTGGGCTTACAAAATCCCAAAATCTCTCTCCACATCTTTCCTAGCCGCCGCTTGAGCATTGTGAAAATCAAGATTTTTCTTACCTTGCGGTGCCTTCAACGGCTTCACAAATGTTTGCCACCTTGGGTAGATGCCATCTGCAAGATAGTAGCCATAGTTGTATGTATGGCCATTTGCTACAAACTCCACCGGTGGAGTTTCATCATTTGCAATCCTATTCATGAGTGGTGACCGTTGAAAAACATTGATGTCATTGCAAGATCCAGGCATTCCGAAAAAAGCATGCCAAATCCAAGTCTCATGATCGGCCACCGCTTCAAGGATTATAGTGGAACCCTTTTTTGTGGCCGTGGAATTGTCCATGCCATGCCGCAGGACAGTTCTTCCAACTCCAATACATGCAATCTATTGAGCCAAGCATACCTGGGAACCCGCGAGCTTTGTTGACCTCCAAAAGCCTTGCGGTGTCTTTAGCATTGGGAGATCTCAAATATTCCGAACCAAACACTTGCACAATTCCAACTGCGAAGCGCTTGACACACATTATGGTTTGACTCTCACCCATGGCCAAGTGGTCATCAAGTAGATCCGCCGGAATACCGTATGCCAACATACGCAAAGCGGCGGTCACCTTTTGGAAGGTGCTATGCCCGAGTTCTCCGGTAGCATTCCTAATTTGCTGAAAAAACCGATCATGGCTCGCCAGTTTCTCCGCAATGTGTTTAAACAACTCGATGCTCATCCTAAAACGGCGTCGAAAGTAGGACTTGGGGTATGTGGGATTCTCCACAAAATAGTTCCTCATCAATCTGTTGTGGGCATCGATCATTTCCCTCCACAATTTCTGACGACCGAAAACCGAACCACCGTGCTTCGGTTTTTTATTGACGTGGATAGCTAGGATCATTACGACGTCCTCCTTCTCTTCAAGATCAAATTCTTCATCGGAAGAATCGTAGGACGAACTCATCTACAAACTTGAATTTAAACTAATTTAAAACTACAAACACCATGCACCAAATTCATCTACGAATATAAAGTTAAAAGCAATATATACCTTGCAAGTGTTTTGTCAAACACCTTGTGGGCGCCGAGCTGCAAACGGCCGCCGGGCGCTGTTCGTCGGAGGAACGGTGCGCTCGAGGGGCGGCGGCGAGGAGAGAAGGTGGAGCAAGCGGCGGCGGCCACCGGGAGAAGCAAGGGAAGCGCCGGCGCGCTAGGGATAGGCGGGCGAAGCGTCGACGGGTCGCCGGAGCGAATCGGGGAAGGTGTGGGCAGAGGCGCCAGCGCCAGGAGATTTCAGATCCGTCGGTTGGTGAGATTCGCGCGCACGATTTGCTTGTCCAGCGTGCGCGAGCGGGCGCACCAAATACCCTGCGCGCAATGCAGCTTTTCCCAGCGCGCTGACGCCTTTTTACCGCGCGTGGGATTATAGCGCGACTGTTGGAGCGCTACTTTCGACAGCGCGCGCGCTATATAACCGTTTTTTTCAGCGCGCGGCTTATTTAGCGCATCTGTTGGAGATGCTCTTAGCTAGACAACTCTCTTCGACCTTTTTTAATGAATAGGACCCTGACCGCGTTTCAAAAAAAAAAAAAATGGTTGTCGCTCATAGCATGGAGACGCCGGCCACCCCAGTACTTGTCACCTGCTTGCAGCGCCGCGCGCAACGAAGTGGGAGGGGGAGGTGCGAGACGGCCACTTGCAGAGGAAAAGTAGCGGCGGCGAGAGATAGGAAGAGGTGAATACAGAGTAACGCTACAGCAGAGAAAAACGTGTGGCTGGAATCGCTGGCGTCGGGATAAGGCTGGGACAAGAACGGTGTGTGGTCCTGGAGGGTGTACGTGGCACGTGCAACCATCGCTCGATCAGATTGGATCCAACGTCTCGCGCGCGGCCGGCGCGAGACGAGATCGGTCAGCCGGCAGGAATCATTACCCTAAAATAAAAAGTCCAACTTGCTGACTGTGGCTGCTCACCGCCGGCGACAAATCCCGTTCGTTTCCGAGGGAGCGCCGGCGGCGGGCGCGCGCGCCCTCCTACCCGTGACGCCTGAACTCCTTGCGCCGTCCCTTTCCAGGACTCCTCGCTGGCATCACAGCCCCCCGGGCGGGCCCGGCATTCCCGCCGCCGACTGGCCACTGACCTAGCCGTCCCTTTGCTCCAGGTACTGCAGCAGTCCCCCCCCGGGGGTAATTCAAACAGCAGTATGGGTACAGTTGGATCCCGTGCTTCTCCAATGGGGTAGTCGGCTGCTCAACCCATGTTCTTTCAGTAACAGTCGATGTGGTTCTTGCACTGACAGATGCATCCAGCAACGAGCAGCTCTGATCAATCCATGCTGTCGTGGTTCCAAAAAGAATATCATTTCTGTATCTTGTTCACTGCTGTGTTCAATATTTTTAGACAAACTTGAAGTTTACCAGTAGTGTTTACAATTTACAATGCAATTTCTGATAAACTTGCGGTTCGCCATCAGTTTCTACGTACATTGCCACACATTTCTCACACTTCTTGGCCATTAGGTGCAAAGGAGATTACAATTGTTTACACCGGCTCGACCAGGGAATAATCCTCCATTTGGAATTATTAAGATGCAACATTGCCAATGCAGAATCCTCTGAGGAGGTCCATAGGCATAGCCGCACAGCTATTGATGGTAAATTCAGCTAGCTGCGACTTTGAGATTATTTCCCCTTGAATCATGGAAAACATGAATGTGGATTAGCAGTTATTGTCTAGTCAACATTTAGCAATCCCGAACAAGATAACATCTAAGTATCTGATATGAAATAGATGCAGTGCTAACTGACTATTTTGTCCATTCTCAACTTCATTATTAATAAGGTCTTTGTTCCCTCATCAGCACATAGCATGAATTTCACCTGAATATCTGATACTTGTTCAAGCTTGTGTCATAGTTATGCATTTTATGATAATTATAATCATTTTTAGACTGTCTAAGTTCTAAAATGGATGGCATGATTTTCTTGATAAAGCACCCGAGAGTTGGCTATACAAAAACCATACAAGCATTGTAGCACACTAGAGAAGCTGGCATGTAGTTTGCTTGTACCCCATTTTTGGCCTTTGTCCGTTGCGGCTTGTTGGCATTCGCCCAAGAATCAAACTCACACATGCATGAGAAAAACAACAGATTTTGGGGCATTTTTCTCTACACTTTTCTTCATGTCCATGGATTATTACAAGGCTTAGGTTTATATAGTACCCACACAGATCAATAAGATACGTACAAACTCAAGTACTCAACTTTGTAAATACAACTTGTCTTGGATTCTAATTTAACCGCCAATGCAAACATTGCCTTGACTCTGAAAGTACCTACCCAACCACAAGCATGCACACTTGTACTACTAGGATACGACAACTCCATGCCTAGTGTCTACACACTAACAGACATACTGTATATGTTAACTAACTTGGCAAGACTCCTAAAGACAGTGTAATAATATTTCCTAATTCGCAAGACAAGGCAGTAGCATACATGATGTAAGTCACAGACATTGTGTTACTGAAATCAACTGTTCTCCTGATGCACGCGCTTCTTCCTTTCTACTGTAAGTTGTGGTGCTTGCATCTTACAGCTTATCGTGTAGTTGTAGTCGGGTGGTATGCGGGACATCCATGCAAGCCTCAAATTTCCCACGTGGTAGTGTACCACCACGTCCTAAGATGATGTCGTGCCCAGTGATCTTGGGGACTTCCTCACTGGAATCTAACTGATGATGGCTGCAAACCAAGAAATATTTGCTGCTGCTCCCCAATCTCCAATAATACACAGGTGCATCTTCCCGCAAATGAAGGTATGGGTGCTGGTCAAACATAAAGAGATTTGTCTGCTTATATGCTCTCACACATTCTAGAATTGTGCGCCAAAATCGAGCATTGAAGTTATCTCGTAGTATCCCAGCAATGATATGCGCGTTTGTGATACACTGTCTGTATTCCAAAGCGATCTCCATTGCCATCGTTGCCAGTTTTGGATGTTCATCAGGGTTTGTGCTTCTGAATACAAGCGACTTGAAAAAATGCCAGTAAGCTTCTTGTGGGAGATAGTCCAGTCGAAGTGCTTCCATTGTTCCCAGATTCAAAATTCTATCTGACCGTCTGGTGATTATGATTTTGCTCTCGTCGCACGGTGTCATGCAGGTTGCGGAAGATTTCAGCCTTCTCCATGTATCCTCGTAAATATCCTCAGTTATTTCAACAATAATCAGCAACCTGTTTTGAGAAGCACAATTCTGATGTCTGACTAGACCATTAATATTGTTCCCTTTCAGGTCGACCACTCCTTCATCCTTAAGACTACCTTCTGGAAAGAACAAGATCATCGAGAAGTGACCACACACACTCTCATCCCTACAGACATACTCAACAAGGGTGCTCTTCCCTACTCTTATTGGACCAACGATCAGAAGCACAGCCAAATCTGGCGTAGCATTGGGACGCAGCAGGAAATTCAGGACCTGTTCCCGTTCAGTTTGGCGACCAAACATGCAATTGTCCAAGATCAAATATGTGTCGTAAGGTTGGTGGAGTATCCGAGGATACAACTCCAAGAAGAAAAGAAACTCCTTCATACCAGTCACGGTGTCTTCAAGAGTATCAACCATCCGTTGCAGCTCTTCCCGTATGTTGCTGTTTGTGCCTAACAACAGTGCTTCTCTGTTGCTGCTGCCACTGCCGGTCCGAGAGAAACGGAGCCATTTGGCTGGACTGGATTTAGACAGCGCAGATGATGAGTGGCTTACCTCCTCCTCATCGAGGGCGACTTGAAATCTCAAGGCATCAAGAACGTAGTGGCCTCTGTACATTCCTTGCCTCGACATCTTGAGCTGACGGAGCATCCCCTGGTTGGTGATGTGCCGCTCCTCGGCCTCCTCTATGACGATGTCGATTCTCAGTACCACACTCTGTAGTCTTTGCAGAATCTTGTCGATGCCACGGTGCTGCAACCTTCTTTCTTTGGGAATTGTCTTCGGCGTAACGCTAATTACAATCCTTAGCTATATGGTTAGTCTTTTGCAAATCTGGCATTTATTTTCATACTCATCATACCCCTGAAATCCGCCACCATTACCACCTTGATGCCCCCTGTTGTTGGGGTAGAAGGGGCGCCGGTTATTGTTGTACTAGTTGTTGTCGGCGCCGTTGCTTTGGTAGTGGCCACCACCACCACCGCCGCTGTTGTTGTAGTGGCCGCCGCCGCCGCTACCACTGCTGCTGCCTCCACCATAGTCGTTGCCACCTCCGTAGTTCTTGGGCGGGCCATGGGAGGATGACCTGGAAGGGCCACGGCGACCCCGAGAGGCGGCATTGGCGGATGACTTGAATGAGCCGGCACCGGACCCGTGGAACATCTCCACATGTTGATCGAAGTTTGCCACCATGCTGAATAGGTCGTCGGTGGAGAGAGTATCGGTGCAGACATCTAGGGCAGACACGATGGGTTGATATTCCATGTCCAGCCCCCCGATGAACAAGGAGATGAGTTCATCTTCAGAGATCGGCTTACCAGCAGCTGCTAGTTTGTCAGCCAAGGATTGCATATACCCGAAGTATGCGTCGGCTGTTTGGGTACCCATCTGGGCGTTGGTGAGGCTTGTGCGGATATTGTTGACACGCGATCTGGATTGCAAAGAGAACATGCTAACTACGGCTGTCCATAGTGCATGGGATTGTTCATGAGAAGCAACTTGAATAAGCACTTCCCTGGAAAGATTGTTGAGGAGGTACGCCAGAACTTGCTGGTCCTCTCGATGCCAGATCGTGTAAGCGGGATTTGCAATGATCTGATCTTTGGCCTCGGAATTCTTTGTGGTGATGGATTTTGGTGGCTCGGGGATAGTTTTGTCTATGTACCCGTACATGCCCGCAGCTCTAATCTGCGATAGCACCTGGGCTTTCCATAGCACGAAGTTTGTGCGAGTAAGTTTCTCTGAAACCTGAGAGGTGAGGACGGAGGAAGAAGATGAGGAGGACGCCATGGCAGGGAGGAAGTTGGTTTAGGCCAGATGAGATGGGAGAGGAAGGGCTCTGTATACCATGTGACTTTTTTGGTGAAGCGTCTCAACCTCCAGAGGAGACCCGCATGATATATATATTGATTGACCGGGGCATATCCCGTAGGGCATACAACCATCGTGACTAGCACGCAAGAGAGTTACACGGGGGAGATAGAGATTACAGGAGATAAGGAGGTTCGAAAGAATATCCTGCTAACAACCTCTAACTACTCCAAACTCTATGCGCTAACAATATGCTAACAATATCTTGTTTAACAATGAGGATGGTTGGATGTTGATCCACATATTAAGAAATGTGGCTCATATTTAAGATTTGTTTTACCAATCAACCCCCTTAAATGCATATTTTCTTTGGTTCTGGAGGTCTTTATTTTTTCCTAGCTTTAAGAGTAAATGTGATGATATTATATTTTGGCTGCTCTATTTTGAATTTTGACTATAAATCCTTTCTAGAATCCAGAGTTAAAGGATTTTTTGTGTGTAAACTCTACTTCTCTGCAGCTTCACTTTATCTCAAAGGAACTGTTGCGGGAGTTTTTGCAAGGACCAAGTCAATGTCTTCTTCAATATCTGCTTGCATCCTTGAATTGAAGGACTTACATTTTTAAAGATGGCAGTGTTTCACGTCTTCCAAATGATCCAAACTGCTAGTACAATAATTTCCATCGCAAACAGCCTTGCGAGTGCACTCCTTGTTGAATATATGATGTGATATGTATGGTTACATTAACATGTCCGGATTAATTACTAGTACCAAAAATACAGAAGAGATTCCTAACAGAAAGGATAGGAACACATTCGGCGCATTGGAAGAAGAGTTCGCAGCAGCATTGGAAGCCATGTCGCCGAAGAGATCGTCGGCGTCGGGAAATAGTCGTCGTTGGGGAAGTCGTTGTTCGCAGCCACGATGGAGAAGATGCCAGCAGTCGCGCGAGAGTGCTCCCCAAAAACCTGATTGCCTCTGTTGTGGTAAAATCCCGGTAGTATTCATGATGGAGTGGTGCGCATAGCCGGTAACCCAGATCGGATTAACATGAGGCAAAGGTTTATCCAAGTTCGGGCCTTCACAATCGAGGTAATACCCTACTTTTACTTGGATGTATAATATGGAGCTAGCCTCGTATGAGAGCTTGGGTTTCATGTACAATGATGAGATCACAAGGATCACGTAGGTATGAGATGATTCAGAGAGCCGCCCCTGTCTTGCCTTATATAGGGGACAAGGCTAGGGTTTACAAGTAGGAAAATGCTTATTTTCATCCGGCTGATAACGCGCGCGCATCAGCCCCCTCCACTGGCAACCACGTGTCCAACTGGGGGGCCGACAGCTGCGTCCGCGCGCCCGCCGCTATAACCCAAACACGCCGCTCGCTCCGTGTCATGCTCCACCGGGTATGCTGCATGCGACTGATTTTTTTTCCGATGGAAACGCAGTTATTTCAGTGACGAATTGCTGCCAGGTACAGATATACTAGTCACGCTAGCTAGTTACTACATGTACTCAACTCACAGGTACTGCATGTACTCAACTGCCAGGTACAACGCTGCTTTCTTATCGCAGCATCAACGGAGTAGCCGGACCACTATTGTAGCATTGTCAAAGCATCCGTGCCATCATCACAGCACTGCCAGGGCCAGGAAACGCGCCGTTGCAGCATCGACAAAGCACCCGGGCCTCTGACACAACATTGCCGCGGTCGTCGAAGCACGCGGTCGCATCGTCGTGACAGTTCGAAGCATGCCGCCATTGTGGCTGCCGAAGCAACCGCCTCGACCGTCGAAGCACGTCGTTGCAACATCATTGAAGCAACCAGGCCTCCATTGTAGCATCGCCGCGGTTGTCAATGCATGTTGCGAAGCACATCGCGACCCGTCGAAGAATGCCATCGCGACATCGCCGTAGTCGTCGAAGCACGTTGTCGCAACATCATCGAATCAGCAAGACTGCCATTGTAGCATTGCCGCGGTCGTCGACGCATGCTGTCGAAGCACACTGCGGCCGTTCGAAGAACACCGTCGTGACATCGCCGCGGCCATCAAAGCACGTCGTCGCAACATCATCGAAGAAGCAAGGCTGCCATTGTAGCATCGCCGCGATCGTCGACGCATGTCGTCGAAGAACACAGCGGCCATTCAAAAGACACCGTCGTAACATCGTCACGGACGTCGAAGCATGTCATCGCAACATCGCTGAAGCAGCCGGGCCGCCGTCGCAGCACGCCTGGTAGCATCACCATGGTCGTCGAAGCAGTCAGGCTGAGTCATAGCACCCCTCGGAGCAGCATCGTGGTCGTCGAAGCGGTCGGGCCACCATCGTAGGACGCCTCGTAGCATCACTGTCGTCTTCGAAGCAGTCGGGCCACTATAACAGAGACCGTAGTCGATCGTTGTAGCACTAAGGGACGCATGTAGCTGCACCCTCAAGTAAACGCATGGCATAGTCGAGCATTGTAGCACTAAGGGACGCATGTGGCTGCACCCTCAAGTAAGCGCATGGCATAGGTACCAGTTATGTGGGGCCTCGATAGGCGATGGAATGAAAGCGGTGTGGCACCCACGGGAAGAAACGAATTAAAGAAATCAGTCGTACACCTTATGCAAGTCAGTCGCCCGGTACTGGGCCCCTGATTCCTACATGTGTGGCACGGCTTTGGAGCTTGTACGGGATCTGGGCAGATCCAACGGACCTGTGCGTCACTATCGTACGGCTCGGGAGGGGGCTGATTTTCCTCAGTTTTCAGCCGGTTGATTCGTAGCATTGGCCACTTACAGGTATCCGGGTCGGTTATGATCCGGTAGAATATGCAAGATAACGCCAGATCGCCTATGGTAGGTGTCTTGCATGTCAAGTTGATGATGTGCCCTGTTGCACCAGTGGGCCTCCGAGTCAGTGGGCTTGGGCCACCCCATGGATGACAGTCCGACTCCTCTGCTTGCTGGTACACCCCGGGGGCATGGCATCGTCAGTAGCCCCCGAGTCCTTCAAGGTATGGCTTGTTCCGAGTCGCTTTTGGATTGAGCGCGCCGAATTGTATTTAGCAGCGAGATCTTGATTGACTCATGAAGTTCCTGAAAACAAATGAATCCTGCACCGTCCACCCGATGAGCAGGAACGGTGAGGTTAGAGAGCTAATAACGAGTAGAACCCGGCAATAGCCAATGTATTCCATTGAGGAGAGCGGCTCGCGGCTCGGGGGGAGCATATCATGAACTCTGACCGAAACCCAAGCGGCATCCAGTCTGATCCGAGTCCTTCAGAGCCACCTGCGTCCCGTGGAGGGAATGCCCCTGGTTTATAGGTCAAAGCCGAGTCCTGGCCCCAGCGCTTGGTTCCGAACAGGATCGGAAAACAACTAGTGCCACGGGGGACGCCGGGCTAGCACTTTGTTTAGGTGCGGACACCTCTTGGACGAGCCGATGCAGGGCGTACAAGGCAAGTCGGCCGTCTACCTCCTCCTTTTTTTGAACATAGTACAGACGCATGCGCTCATGTCTCGGTGGCGCCTGGGACCGACTCTTAGAGAGCTGATTCCTTGCGGCACCGGAGACCGCACCTCCGGCATTTGATCCGGTCAAAGCCGGCTTTGCGGGAGCCCAGAGCACCGGGAATCTTGATGAGGTCATTGCTGACATCCGTTCCAGATTGAGGACAGGTCATGTCCAGCTCAGAGACCGTGCGAGCATGCCGGCTCCGTTATACGAGAATGCGAAGTGGCACGGGCACCAGTCATGTAACGTCCCATAGCCTTCGAATGGTCCCATCGTCCGCCGCATTAAATGCGAGCGAAACAGCACTACGGCAATTGGGGTGTTGGGCCACCATCATCACGCCTCACGTCTCGCGCAGGACATGCACGTAGTGGGAGGCCATGGCAGACAACCGTGGCCACGTGTCGTGCGAGCGAGGGGCACCGTTATGGTTTCCCCCACCCCTCTATAAAAAGTGAAGCATGATAGAGGGGCCGAGATTTCGTCCTTGCCTTCCCTGTTTCCTTCTTCCTCGTGCTCACTCCGCCATTGCCAAAGACAGAGCTCGTGCACAGATCTTTCTCCTCTTCTTTCTCAGCCACCCAACACCCGGCCACCATCGATGGCACACGGAGGAGGGAACCAGAGGGGTGCTGCCACCGCCGGATCCCGCAGGGGCCGGTGGCTACCATCGGTCACGACGAAGGAGGACTTGGAGGTGCTCGCCGGACTGGGTTTTATCCTGCTCCAAGAGGATGTCAACTGAAGGGCGCCAGTCATGGAAGACACGCCGATCGTCGAGGCCGAGCCGGCTCCCCGTCTGCATATTGGAGCTGCCCGACTCCATAAAGAAGTGGCAACAGTACTGATTGGTTGTACTACCCGGACATCCGAACAATGGCGGGATATAGTTGACTCCCACCATATTCCGCCGCTCCACCGATCAGGCACCGAACCTGGGGTGCGGGGTCGTCTCCCGCCGAGTCGCGCGAGGTGGAGGTCTTTCATCGGTAGGTGGTGAGGCTCATCGACGCGGGGCTCACCGAGCTAGAGATCCTGGTGACTTGGTTGGACAGGCAGATCCAGCCAATTCGGGAAAGGGAGCATCCCATGTAGGAGTTTGCCGGCCCAGGGATGGGACCCGGCTGGACTTAGAGGACTTCGAGCTGGATTCGCTACAAGAGCTAGCAGCCTGCCTACAGAAGGTGCAGGATGACATCCTAACAGAGGCCCACATGAAGCCGCATTCTCTCAAGAATCTACCGACGAACGTAAGTGTCCTCAACTGCTCCCTCCTTTCCTGATTGTTGGGGCTTGTATGATGGAGTCCGACTTGATCTCCTTCCCCTCAAGCAGAACTTTAGGCTGTTCGTCTCCATGCCTCCGCTCCCAGAGCACATGGCGGCGACAGATCAGCTGGCGTTGCTCGACCCCCATGGTGCCGGCAGGGATGAGGAAGAGGAAGATGGGTCCGCTGCCTACCCGGAAGGGAGCCAGGTGGCAGACGACGACAATGAAGATGAAGGCGATTCCCCACTGAACATCCCGTGAATTGAGAAGAGGGGCCGCATCGAGGGTGTATCCGGCTCGAGGCTGCCGGAGCCAGCGAGGACGTCGATGCCTGTGGAGTTGCCCGGAAGCAGTTGCGGAGCGGGGCCACCGCCAGCACGGCAGCGATCCCGGTCCCGACTCATCGGACCATCGCCCCCGACTCGGTTCAGGCCTCTGTCTCCGCCGTGGTCATGGCAAAGGGAAGGAAGCGCACCTCCACCAAGATCATTCCCTCAGGCGGCAGGTAAGTTGCTTTGGCTTTGTATTCCTTCATTATCGAATTTGAAGATTGGACCCGGATTGATGTTGACTGCCAGTATTCTGCCTTCAGGCCTCAGAGGAACCTGGCCAGCGGAGGAGGCTGCCAGCCCAGCATCCGAGCTGGGTCGAACCCTTCCCCACCACCGCCAAGGTCTCGGACCGATGCGGACTTGGCGAGGCAAGACGTCGCCTCGTCGCCATCAGCAAGAATGCTAGCGCCGGATGCGCCGGCACCTACTACATTGCCAGCTACCACGCAGGAGGCGGCGACAACGGTGCTGCAAGTAGAGCCCTTCCGCTCCTTGCCGCCCATCGTTGCCGGCCGCGGTGGATTCGGCGCCGGGCACTCGCCCAAAGCCCGCTGCGCTGTCGGTGACAGCGCCACCAGAGCTGGACGCCGATTCGGGGCCAGCCGTGCCCTTGGTGGTGGACGCTTTGTCGACTGCTGCCGCGCCGGAGTGCGGATTGGGTGCGCCGGAATCGACCGCCAAGGAGGTGGAGCCGGTGACACAAACGGCACCTACCGCAGTGGACACGGAGATGGTTTCCGTTCTGGAGCCAGCTTCATCCGCTTCACCGCTCGCCGGGGTCGCCGCACCATCTGGCTCGCCAGCCGTTCCGCCCCAAGCCCCCAAGCCCAAAGGACCGGGTGCAAGCAAGGGGTCAGCCGCGGGCACTCCTCTGCTGGAGAAGGCTTCTACCGCCACTTGTAAGTTTTCTGACTTGATGCATTTTCAGAACTTTCTTGTGTACTTTTGTTGAGCCGAGTTCATTTTCTTGGCAACCACCTCGAACGAGCTCGCACGCCTCTGAAAGCAGCTTGCTGGCTCCATCTCCATGGAGGCAGCAAAGGAGAAACTGGGGATGCAACGGCGGGAGTTCGAGTCCGAATGCCGGGCCGCTCGTTAGGCTACTCATGAGGCAGAGACGCTCCGAAAGGCCGTCCAGCAGCTCCAAAAGAGCGCCGATTCCCAGGATGCCACCATCAAAAAGCTGTGGGAGAACGCCCAGCTCCAGGAGGGTCTCCATAAGGATCTGGAGGACCAGGTAAAAGGGGCCCGAGGCAAGGTGCGGGAGCTGAAGGAGCAGCGGAAGGCCGAGGAGCAGCGGGATGCGCCGAGCTCGGGCCGAGCCAGCCATTAGCTCGCCCATCACGAGCCGAGCCAGCCCGAGCTGACTGCTCAGGCGAGCCTCATTCCCAGGCTCGACCCGAGCTTTGTGCTGGCTCGGTCCAACTCGGCAGCTCGTGTGCACTGCACATCAGCGTGCACATCACCAAGACATTTACATCATTCACTCACTGCTTAGTGCTTACCGAGGACTCAGCTTCAGCCGGAGAAGTAGGCGTGACGGAGGTGTTGGCGGAGCCGGTCCAGCCGGATGCAACAGCAGCTGCCGCGCGCGCCGGCACCTTTGGTGTCAGGTAGACGCCGAGGCGGAGGCGGGGGTGGCCGCGCTCGCGCCTGCTGCTTTGCTGTCACATGCGGGTCGACAAGGACGATGCTTGGATTGGCCTTGGAGCGAACGGACGGCTCGATGCCGGTGTCCATGGAGGTCTTGCTCTTGCCCTTTTTCTTCTTTCCTATCGCTGGCTCTTCCCAAGAATGGAGGTCAATGACCTCTCTTTCTTCTTCTCCATGGCTCCTTGGGCGATCTGGACAAGCGGCGTGTGTGTCATCGGCTAGCGTATGGTGCGGCAAGCCAGCAAGGACGCCAAGGAATTGCGGCGGCGGCCGCTAGCTAACCTAGCTCGGGGGGAAATGAGGATGAGTGCTGCTCGGGGGTGAGGTGGGACGCTAGGTCAAGTGTGACTGTGATGCTGGGCCATTTTGGGCTGCAGAATTGGACGAGCTCACGGGCTAGCTCGAGCCGAGCTGGGCTCGGCCCGAGGCCGAAACAAGCCCAATAACGCAGCTCGGCTTGGCCTTTTTATTTCTCGGGCCGAGCCTGGGCGAGCGCGAGCCGAGCCAGAAAGCTCGAGTTTGACGTCCAGATTTATTAACAACTACTAGCTAGTGTCTGTCCCCCTGGCTTTAGATAACCGCCTTTGTACAAAGAGATAGATGCCCACCAAGATTGTTGGGTACGCGATCGATGATGCTGTAGGAGATCTGATCTAGCGAATTAGGATGGTGAGTGTTCGAAAATTCATAGCTGATCCCGAGCTCATCTGCTCCGGGGGTGAACAGTAAATTCCAACAAAATAGCAA
This sequence comes from Elymus sibiricus, assembly GCA_039707655.1. Classification (NCBI taxonomy): domain Eukaryota; kingdom Viridiplantae; phylum Streptophyta; class Magnoliopsida; order Poales; family Poaceae; genus Elymus; species Elymus sibiricus. Next base: position 23,064,481 of record CM077666.1, read on the forward strand.
ACAAAATCTGATTTTTTTGTACATCAAAGATGCTCGACTTTTCTAGGTGCTTGCAAATTTTCATGCTGAGATGACATCGGAGGAGCTCAATAAAACTTTTTCTTTTTTACCGAGCTCCTCCGAAGTCATCTCGCCACGAAATTTGGCAAGCACCTACAAGAGTCGAGCATTTTTTATGCATAAAAATTTCAGAAGTTTTTTATTTTTGTTTGAATTTACTGTTCACGAGCAGGAGCAGATGCACCTGGGCACCGAAACACCACCTTCTCAGAGAATATATCTCTTCTACTGTCTAAAAAAAATTTACTGATCTAAGTGTGCAGTGCTTCAAAATTTCTAGCGCTAGAAATTACATTTCATTTCAGTTATCGCCATATGACGATTTTGTGAGGAATATCTAGCCTCAAATCTACTAATGATCTAGTCGATTCGCAACCCGGATTCCATAGAGAAGTGTGGTTTGCACAAATCTTTTAACTATGGATACTGCTAACAAGCACTGACAAGTTTGAACAAACACGAGAATGTTTCGTATCACGTACTGCAACTACGGCGATCTGATTCTTGGCTGCCAAATACTTCCCAAAAAAACCTTCTAGATAGCCTTTATCAAAATTCAATCCTCCAGTCACCCGAAAAAAAAATCAATCCTCCAGTCAAAAAAGTGCTCGACTTTTCTACACTGTGTCTCATCCACCACTTGTCATAAAACAGGCTACCAAAGTCAAGTATAAAACTTTCTAAAAAAAAAGTCTATAAAACGTCGAGGAGAACTACGTGGCATGCGAAGTAAGCAACACCAAAATCTTGATAACACGCCAAGGGGAAATTCAACCGGGCAAAGGTCTGCATTAGACTCTGACACTCCATTGAAAAAAAAATATAGGACATATTTTGACGATTCAAATGCATGCTTTGAACAGCAATATTGTAGTTCAATAGTACGATACATCGGTTATTTTACACAAAACTGACAGTGAAAAATTGTTTCCAAAACGCATTGTGTGATTGTGATTTTGTGACTACCAACAAAATATTTTTTACAAAGGACTTACTGTCAAAATTCAAAACTAAACGGTCAAAATATAATATTGTCACATTTACTCTTTCACGCTAGAGAAAAAATAAATACCTCCAAAACCAAAGAAAATATCGATTTGAGGGCCCGGGGTTGATTGGTAAAAAATATATTAAATATAAGACACATTTCTAAATATGTGGATCAACATCCAACCATCCTCATCTCTTAAGTAAAAATTGAACATTACACTAACATTTCTAAACTTCATATGCAACTTTCAAAGCAAAAATTACACTAACATTAAAGGCCCTGTTTGTTTGGGCTTTTGCTTCTACTTTTGCAGCTTTTCCACTTCGGCAAAAAAGATCCTAAATAGGGGCTGCAAAAGCCCAAGCAAACATGGCCTAACTAAGGTTGCGTGACTTCAGACAGTTGAATTTTAGGCTCAGTTGTGTGCACTTCTAGACAATTGCGATTTACAAAAAATATAAAAATAGATAGCTGTCAATTATCAAAAGTGTTACGAATCAAGATTTGCCACGACTAAGTGGAGAGGTATACAATAAAATAAATAAAGAAAAGAAATGGGATGAGTGCTTTTTGACATAGATTAGACTAGCAACAGCTTAACTACACACGTCAGGTGAAGACTCACTTATTGGCAGGGCACCACATCATATATCACTCCATCAAGCAGCACTAGGCTCACTACAACGCCAGTCAGTCACCTTCAAATCTTCCAACCAAAATTGAACAACACTCCCAGAACTTGACGCCCGACTAGTAGCATCATTGCTCTGTTTATCCCTTTCCACTACAAGTGCTCGAGTCGCGGAGGCTCACACTCGATGGATATCCTTGTCTATCGTAGGAGACCTCATCAACAGGTCAGCGTCCTTCGTGATCAGCAGATACTTCCATCAGCAGCCTGGCATCGACAAGATTCTACAGAGGCTACAGAGTGTACTACTGAGAATCGACATCATCGTCGAGGAGGCTGAGGGGCGGCACATCACCAACCAGGGGATGCTCCGTCAGCTCAAGATGTTGAGGCAAGGAATGTACAGAGGCCACAATGTTCTTGATGCCTTGAGATTCCAAGCCGCTCTCGATGAGGAGGAGGAAGTGAGCCACTCATCATCTGCGCTGTCTAAATCGAGTCCATCCAAACGGCTCCGTTTCTCTCGGACCGGCAGTGGCAACAACAATAGAGAAGCACTGTTGTTTGGCACAAACAATAACATACAAGAAGAGCTGCAACGGATGGTGGATACCCTTGAAGACACCGTGGCTGGTATGAAAGAGTTTCTTTTCTTCTTGGAGTTGTATCCTCGGATCCTCCGCCAACCTTACGGCACATATTTGCTCTTGGACAATTGCATGTTTTGTCGGCAAACTGAACGGGAACGGGTCCTTAATTTCTTGTTACGCCCCAATGCTACGGCAGACTTGGCTGTACTTCCGATCATTGGTCCAATAAAAGTAGGGAAGAGTACTCTTGTTGAGTATGTCTGTAGGGATGAGAGTGTGCGCGAGCACTTCGCAATGATCGTCTTCTTTCTAGAAGGCAGTCTCAATGATGAAGAAGTGGTCAACCTGAAAGGGGACAATATTAATGGTCTTGTCAGACATCAGAATTGTGCTTCTCAAAAGAGGTTGCTGATAATTGTTGAGATAGCAGAGGATATTAACGAGGAAAAATGGAGAAGGCTAAAATCTTCCGCAACCTGCATGGCACCATGCGGTGGGAGTAAAATTATAATCACCAGTCGATCAGATAAAATTGTGAATCTCGGGACAACAGAAGTACTGCGACTGGACTATCTATCTCAAGAAGCGTATTGGCATTTTTTCAAATCAATTGCATTTGGAAGCATAAACCCTGATGAGCAGCCAAAACTGGCAACGATAGCTATGGAGATTGCTTCAGAACAGAGACAGTGTTGGCCGGGTGCACATGTCATTGCTGGGTTACTGAGAGATAACTTCGATTCTCGATTCTGGTGTGCAATTCTTGAATGTGTGAGAGCATATAAAAAGAGACATCTCCTTATGTTTGACAAGCACCCAATGCTTCGTGTGCGGCAAGATGAACCGGTGTATTATTGGAGATTGCCGAGGAGATGCAGATATTTCATGATTTGCAACTATCATCAGTCAGATTCTAGTGAGGAAGTTCCCAAGATCACTGTGAGAGACATCCTCTTAGGATGCGGTGGTACACTACCCCATGGGGAATTCAAGGCACTTGCGTGGAGGTCTCGCCTACCGCAATACTACAACTACATGATAAGCTGCAAGATGCAAGCACCATAACTTATGGTGTGAAGGAAGAAGTATGTGCCTCAGGTGGAAGGACATTTGAATTGAATAACAGAGTGTCTATGACTCAAATCATATATGCTACCACAGCCTTGCGAATTAGAAAATATTGTTATACAGTCTTAATTTAGAAGTCTTGCCAAGTTAGTCAATATATATGTCTCTTAAAGTGTAGGCATGGACGAGTCCTATCCTAGATTCCTAGTAGTACAGGTGTTTGCATGTCGAGTACACTGTGCTTGTGTTGGGCAAGTACTTTCAGAGTCAAGGCAATATTTGTGTTGTTAGAGTCCAAGATGAGTTGTATTTAGAAAGTTGAATCTGTATCCTATTGATCTGGATATGAATAAAAGTGTAGGAAAAATTGCGCCAAAATTTCTGTGTTTCTCGTGCGCGTGTGTCAACAAGTTCTAATTCCTCTGGTAGATGTATTTTCTAACAAATTGCTGTGTGCTGGTGTGTGCAAATATACTATTTTTCTATCAATACATCGAAACGGAAAGCTTTGTGTTTTCTCAAAAAGAAAAAGATACCTTCTTATGATTAAACATGCAGTCATACAGAGGGTTCTCCTTCTCAGATCACAGCCATGGACTAACCAGGTATAGTACCCAGTTGCTCCCGTTGTTCCTAAACAGAGAATTCAATTGTGAACCTGCAAAAGTATGAACACCATTCCTATTACCAAATACACCAAAGCACCCTCCGCATGCTCATTAGCCCGTTGTCGGACCTGAAATGGATCACTGGTTGAGGTCATCATCAATCTGCCCTTAAATGACACATGACAAAAACAGCTTACCAACAATTTGTTGGATACAAGTAACAGAAAGCGCAAAAGCAAACAATATTTTTGCAAGAGGGACAGGGAAGCTATTGATAACAAACAAAAACAGCAATCTTATTGCTAGTTGGATACAAGAACAGCAAGGGCGAACAGAACTGATTCAGAAAAAAGTATGTTTGGAGTACAGTTAATGAGTGTTTCATTTTTTCTCCCTAGCATGAGAACTGTGAGCTATATGACGCCACAGGTTCTCCAGATAGGTTAACGACTTGGCATGCTGGGTTGGGTGGTAGTACAGAAAAAAGAAGCAGTTACAGTGGCTCCAGTTCTTTGATCTATATGGGAGGCATGCAATGCTGCAAATTTCAGGAATAAAATGCCTAACCGATTGAATCCTTGGGCTTTAATGCAGATACAGGATTCAGAACCAAGAAACCTTGCCCTTGGGGGTCCAGATTACTGGAGCAAGTGGCACTTAAACTTCTCGATATGATGAATTGAGAAGCCGTAATCTTTCTGTGAACGTGTATATTGTTCAGAATGCTCAAGAACAAGAAGCAAAATTGCTAAAGGCGAAAATGAAAAATAACAGTAACATTTTAGCATCAAAAGGTACATATCATGAAATGAGAGATTTATACAAGTAGACAAGATTCGAACTAATTGTACAAGCAGGTCAAATTATACAGATAACCTTGAAGAAAGATGAGAACTGTGAATTTCTCCGTAGTTTCAGTACTGCGCTGAGCACAAAGCAATTCAATTCTTGGAAGTAGTAGGCCGGGTAGCTAGAAGACACAGACCCAGACGCCGAGGACGATGAGCGCGGCGGGCGCGGCGCGGGTGGCCTCCCCGAGGAGCGCGGCGGTGACGGCGGTGGCGGCGAAGTTGGTGGCGTTGGTGACGGGCACGGTGACAGAGATGGGCGCGTCGCGAGGAGCCGGAAGAAGGCAGCGGACGCGGAGAGGTTGGCGAGGAACGGCGCCGAGTGGTGCCACGTCAGGAGGAGGTCGGCCACCGCCGGAATGCGCCGCCGGAGCCGCCGGTGGGGCGGGAGCGGGAGCGGCGGCTCCAGACGAGCGCGCCCCGCCTTATTAGCGCGTTCGTGGCGCCCCACACCAGGCCCACCGCCACCATGGTCGCCGCGCCGCCGCCGTGGCCATGCTCGCTCGGGTGCGATGGATCTGGGTCTGGGTGGCGCTGAGCTCTCTCTGATCCGGGTCTTGCTGACCGGGGCGGCTACTGCTACGTCTCTGACGCCAAAATTGCGGGAGTTTATTTCTCGGCCAAAATCAATGTTCTGACCTTATCAGAAAATCATAGCACAAAATGAACTCGGAACGAAATTATTTTACAATCTGACCCTTTTAGTAACGCCATATCCCGTGGCGTTTCTGCTCCACATAGAAACGCCGAGCCAGCTCGCGTTGCTGCCCTGGCCCCACGGTCAGGCCCAGCTGGTGCTGCTCGCTGACGTGGCAGGCTGGAAATGCCGAGCCAGATTGCGTTTCTGGAAACGCCAAGTGCTTTGGCATTTCTGCCCGCTGTGGAAACGCCAGGGGCAATGGCGTTGCTGCCCTGAATTAAGTAGTGCACGCGGGGCCGCGGGTGGGACCCAGCCCACTCGCTGGCCCCGTCTTCCTCCAGCCGCCAGGACGAACAGAAGGCTTCGCCCCTCTCTCCTCTCCTTCAAATCCCTCCCAAATCTTCTATTTTCGCCATTAAAACTCGTGGATCGGATCATCCCCAAGTTGCTTGAGGTATTCTCTCCCTATTCCTCCACATTTTTTCAGTCAAGATTGGCTATTTTCGATGCATTATTTGAAACATGGTGGAATCCTAAGATTCATTTTTTGTGATTTATTTGAAGATTGTTTGGATTAGATTTCGTTTAGAAGGAAGATATAGTAGTTGTGTTGAAGTACTTGCTATTGTGTAGTATTGGATTTAGAGATAGGAAAAAAATTTGTATTAGATTGAATCCTAAGATGATTTGTTCCAAATAAGTTTGAATAAATTCTTTGTGATAAGTTTGGTTGAAAAGCATTTGTGTTGGGATGTGCAGTAATTGATTTACAGATTAAATATTTAGCTTTGTGTATGAAAGTGTTTTTTTTGTCAAATATGCTTGTGACTTTATATATAAGTATTCAAATGCTTGTGACTTTAGATATAATTTCAAATGTGTATTATGTATCTATGTTTTTGTATGTATGTATGTATGTATGTGAATGTGGTGAAATTTTTTAAGCATTGTGTAAAATGCAAGTGGATTTAGAGAGTATTTTATAACGTGGTCAAAGTTTTATGCATTTATATTAACTAGTCTATAATGTATCATGTTGAATGTTCGAGCCGGATAAATATCCTGGCCTTGATGATTTCTATGAGGAGAACCATCGTGCATTGCTAATGGAAAGAGGGGAGATAATTATGTATCTCTATTGGTGGATTTTCATATTGTGACAAGTTGAGAGAAGTAACATATTGTGCGTTTGTTTTTGTAGGTTTCTCCAATACTTTGGTTGAGGGGCCACAACCCGCGTGAAGCCCTGCTATATGACCGTCGCTACGAGCCTTATTACAGAAGAATGGATCTTCTTCAGTTTGTGCTCAACTTTAAAGGCACACCACCATGGATGAACTCCACGGCCATTACCGCCCTTACGGACCGTTGGAGGCCGGAGACGCACTCTTTTCACTTGGCTCTTGGTGAGCTGACCATCACTTTGGAGGATATTGCGATGATCTCCGGCCTTCCGATCGAGGGCAGGGCTCTTACCGGGAAGGTGAAGTCTGAGGGGTGGCGACAACGGGTTGCAGGATTGGTTGGTGTTGAACCTGAACCGTGGATTCATGAAACCAAGAAGGATCCTAGGCCATCCGGTGTGTTGTTCTCGTGGATACACAATCATTTTTACGAGTGCCCAGAGGATGCCAGTCCGGCGGTTGTGGAGAAGTACGCCAGGGCTTACTTATGGAATCTCTTGACCCAAGTGGTGTTTCCGGATGGCACGGGGGACCCAACATCATATCTTCCTACTAATTCAACTTGATCACTTGGATCCATCCACTTTAATCTAATCCGTGTTTCTTCCACAACCTCTTCATAACTAGAACTCTCAAAAAATATCAACACTTCCTCATACTTGTCAACAATATCAACATTCATAAATGCCGCTTTGTCAACATAATGAATATTCACAATCTTCTCCATTTAAAAAAGGGGAACATAAGTACAACAAATGAACAATGCAAAATATAACACATTGCATACAAAACCACTAAGAACAACATTGTCCATCCAAATTAAGCATTACCCAAACCCTAACCCTAACCCTAAATCCTAACATTAAGCATAACACAAACCCTAAGGTTTGTTCATCCACATCACAAATCAACACTATTGGACCAACCATACTCATTAATAAACACTACAAACATCATATTATGAAACAATATTCAAAACTAGGGTTAGGATCCACATGAACAAAACCATCCAAATAGACAAATCCAACCAATAAAAATTTGTGAGATAAAGGAGATTACCTCAAGGAACGGAAATGACACCGAATCCACGGACCAACGCAATTGATTTGCAAGGATTTGAGAGGATTTAAGTGGGGGACACAAAGGGGAAAAAAGGCAAGAGCTCGGGGGGTGGGGGGAGGGACCAATGGGGGAGAAGAGAGTGAGGGGTGAGAGCCCCACGGCCACTTAAATATCTGGGGAAGAAACGCCACAGCCCCTGACGTTTTCATAGCCGGGCAGAAACGCCAAAGCCCTTGGCGTTTCCAGCAACGCAATTTGGCTCGGCGTTTCCAGCCTGCCACGTCAGCGAGCAGCACCAGCTGGCCTGACCGTGGGGCCAGGGCAGCAACGCGAGCTGGCTCGGCGTTTCTATGTGGAGCAGAAACGTCACGGGCTATGGCGTTGCTAAAAGGGTCAGATTGTGAAATAATCTCGTTTCGAGTTCATTTTGTGCTATGATTTTCTGATAAGGTCAGAACAGTGATTTTGGCCCAGAAGTGGCAAGGACGTGGTGTCGAGAGACGCCGGCGAATGCCTGCGATGGCTCGACGCCAAACCGGCCAGCTCCGTGGTGTACGTCTCCTTCGGCACGATAACCATCTTCTCCCCGGAGCAGATGCGGGAGTTCGCCTGTAGCCTCGACTTCTACGGCAAGAACTTCGTGTGGGTCATCGCCAACGGCGGCAGCGCTGCACCGTCGGATCTGTGTATGCCAGACGGGTTCCCGACGGCGCACTGCGGGTACATCGTCCGAGGCTGGGCGCCGCAAGTGCTCATCCTGATCCACCCTGCTGTCGGCGGCTTCGTGACGCACTGCAGGTGGAACTCGATGCTGGAGTCCGTGAGCGCCGGCGTGCCGATGGTGACGTGGCCGCACTACGCCGACCAGTTCTACAATGAGAAGCTCGTCGTGGAGGTGCTCGGGGTGGGTGTCGGTGTTGGCGCCGAGGACTACGCGCCGTGCGTGGAGACCCACCAGGTGATCGCCAGCGAGGCCATCGCCGAATCCAGCAAGAGAGTGATGGATGAGGAGGGCTACGGCGACGTGATGCGGAAGAAGGCGAAGGATCTCGGCGTGATGGCAAATAAGGCGGTAGAGAAGGGCGGGTCGTCGTACGACGACGTTAGGTAGCTCATGGAGGAGCTGATCGCCCGCCGGAGTTCCGGACGTACTGCAGATGATGGATAATGGTGATCCTCTGCACTGCATCAGGAGGACGACGACGCCATGTTGCTCGCTTTCCCAGTTCCTCGATCAGAGCTTGTACTAGCCATCGGCAGATATCCTATCCTAGGTAGCTAAGCAGTGTGCATTTTTTTTACATGGTTGGGTAGTGTGCATTTGTCGTCGTCGGGATATCTTTGTTTGGTGTTTGCTTTTGCCTGCCGGGATAAAAAAGTACTGTTGTCAAACAATTGGACTCGTCGGTTAATAGCAGTCTGTTCTTCCTCAGTTAAGAGCCACACGCTAACTTAATTGACTGCAAACGCTAAATACCGCTCGTTTTTTTAATAGTAAAGTTGTATATACCACCGCTCATTGGGACCAATAGCCAGCACTTGCTCACGTCGGACGCGTGTTATTTTTCAAAAAGGACCCGGTTCTATTATAAAAGTTCACCAGAAGTACAAATCATCCCAAACATAATAAAAAATATATCAAGGTCACTGGCTAACCGAACGACCGCTACCGTCACCAGAACGAGCCGCCAATGCGCCGCTAACGCCGCTTCCCTACCGGAGCCGGCCTAAGCTTGACGATGATAGCCGGGAAGTCTTCGTGCACGTGCCTCTGACGACAAGCGCCCTAGAGCCGTAGTCATCGCCATTGAACCCTTGAATCGATCAGAAGCGCCTGACACCAGATCTCGTTGCCGTGCACGCACGGCGAGAAAGCCTAACCTCGCCGCCCCCAAGGAGACGGCAGGAATCTACGCCGGAGCTCCGTCGACTCTGACCCGATAGCCGAACTCGAGGAGGATCGGATCCTGGAAGACCAGCTCGAAGATTAAGCGTCACCATCCGCCCGAGCGTCGCCCCTGCGAGGACTAAAAAACCCTAGCCTAAACTACTAGTCGGAGCCGAGGCACCGGGATTCCCCTCCCAGCCACCGGCCGCCGGAGCAGTAGGCAGAGGGGAGGCAAATCCACGGCAGGCCGGTGGAGCCTGGAGGGGACTTGTTCCTAGCCGCCATCGCTGTCGTGAGAGGGGAAGGGAAAAACTAAGAGTCAGACCCGGTGTTGGCCGGCCCAATAACATAAGGTTTCTTTTTTTTTCTTCGTTTTCTTCTTTTTTTTTGCTTTTTCTTATTTCACTTTCATTTTTATGTTTCTTTCTTTTCTGAGATAGATGAACAAGATCAACAAGCTTAGGAATCATCAGGTCGAGGGGTGTCTAAACCTGATGATATGGAGCAGACGGTGATACGTCCAAAATGTATCTATAATTTTTGAAGTTATCATGTTTATTTCTTATAAATTTTTATTCATTATTTAATATTTTATTGGAGTGACCTACTAATTATTAGCCAGAAGGCAGAATTGCATGTCTTATGTTTGTGGACACACGAACCTTTCCAAACTCTGAAACATCCGAGAAAAATCAAGCGTCAATATTTTGCCGGAGCGGGACACGTGCTAAAAGGAGGTGCCGGGAGGGGGCTATGGGGCCCATGCGCCTTAACCTAAGGTGCGTACCCAGGGCGCGTGGGGCACACAGGGGTCTCCTGACCCTAGGTCTCAGGCCCCTAGTTATATATACCCCCAAAACTAATGCATAAATTATCGTGCAATTTTTCGCCGCCGACACTTCCAAATATCCATGATCCGAGGCGAAACCAATCTGCAGACCTGTTCCGGTATGCTGCCGGAGCGGGGAATCACCATCATCTTCACAAACAAACAATTCATCATGTGCCGCTCCATGATGAGGTGTGAGTAGTCTATCCATTGGTTTATGGATTCGTAGTAGTAGCTATGTAGCATCATCTCCCTCTCTCTATGCTTGGATGTCTAGATTCCACGAATTGCCTAACATGATTGTGATCAACTATATGTAATTCATGCGGTGAATCTTTTGTTATGCGATGAATAATTACTTTATGATCAGATTATTATGATTATGAACAGAACACCAATAGTTGGTGCGCCAGGTAGGGGTTGTGCACGTGGATCCATCTGCTCAGATCATGATAGCTTCCTCAACCTCCAAGATCGGCGTCTTTGCTCTGGGCCGTGACATCCTTTTCAGCTCCCTCTTTTTTTAGATAAAAGGGGGTTTAAACCCCCCGGCCCCATTTTATTAATGAAACCAGAGAGAACGAAAACAACCAGCATGCTCAGCATGTTCAGTGAAAAGGAGGTTCAGTAAAGGTAAAACTACAGATAGATCATAGAGCAGGTTTCTACGAAATTTATTACAAAGCCCCATCAGGGAAAGGAAAGCTACCAAGCTAAAACTAAAAGCAGTCCCTGTCTTGAATTTTGTTCGCCTTGTCCACGCTCAGGCTTCAGTCATGCAACAGTTAGCCACCTTGAAGAGGGTGCCAACCGTTTCTTCTGTCACCGCGCCCGCGGTTGCTCCCCTGAGTTTCTTCACTGGTGATTCCAACCACTCCAGCGGGGTGACTGGACTGAACAAGGTCATCTTGCTGATGCCACTGGGAGGGCTCCTTGGGGGGGGGGGGGGAAACTTGAGGGTTTGATTCATCAGGGGGTGGAGAACCATCTATCTTCAGTTTGGAGAGGTGGCTGAACCCACCTTCAGTGTTCTTCTCAGGAGCAGTTACCCCACCAGTATTTGGAAGGGAGATTCCAGAATCCAGGAAATTTTCTGAGAAAATTCCTCTATTTTGGACAAGGCAGGATCCTTGAACAAGATCATCCATCTCCTGATTGTTCCTAGTATTTTCCTCCATACCTGTTTCAGATCAGTCCATATAGCATTATTAAAGACATGTGAATTTCTATTTTTCCACACAGTCCAGAGAATGCATGCACAGACAGAATTCAAAGCAGTGTGATTCTTATTGGCAGGCCAAAACCTGGCAATAGAGAAATAGTTTGAGCCTAAATCAGTGGAGAAAAAAATCTGAAACATGTGTCCAGATTTGCTTAGCTACTACACAATCAAAGAATAGATGCTTAATGGTTTCTTTATCAGAGCAATACACACATTCAGGAGGTTTCTCAATGCCCCTCTTAGCTAGATTGTCTTTAGTCATTAACTTGTTGTGAGAAAGCAGCCAAAGGAATACCTGGACTCTAGGTGGGACTACTATTGACCATATAGCAGGAATAAAGACTGGCTGCACTCCCCTAAAGTTGATGATGTTATAAAGAGATCCAGTAGTGTATTCTCCTTTTGCTTCATATTGCCAAACCAGGGAATCATCACATCCCTGGAAAGGGGTGCTCTTAATGATTTGCTCAAGACAGTACCATTGCTCCATCATAGCAGGGGTAAAATTTCTTCTAAATGTGAGTCTTATCTCACTGCTATCCCAAATTTCTGCTATAGTGGAGCACTGTTGATGGCAAATGGAGTACAGAGGCCAGAATTGGACAGATAGGGGGGAAGTCCCAAACCAGATATCCTCCCAAAATCTGATTTTCTTCCCATCCCCAACAACCCACCTATATCCAAATTTTAGTGCCTTGGTAGCCCACATCACACCCTGCCAGAATCTGGAAGGGTTTTGTGGCCTGCAAGCAAAAATGTTTGGTGAGTTGTTGAGGTATTTTCTATCTACTATTTTTTCCAAATCTTCCCTTCATCCTTGATGTATCTCTTAACCCAGCTACCCAAGAGGCAAAGGTTGACATCTTTGATGTTGGGTATTCCTAGACCCCCATGCTCTTTACTCATACAAACTAAATGCCAATTGGCCAAATGGATCTTCCTGTTCCCTTCAAAGTCATTCCATAGGCAATTAGCCATTTGGCTATTAATCATATCTAAAGCCCACTTAGGGAATTTGAAGAAAGATAGGAGATAAATGGGAATACTAGCAAGGCAAGTTCTGATTAAAGTTAGTCTAGCAGCGTAAGATAGGAGCTTGCCTCTCCAACCAGCCATCCTCTTAAGAATCTTGTCTATCAATGGCTGTATATCCTCCCTTCTAAGCTTCTCATAATGAAGTGGGATTCCTAGGTATTTTATGGGGAAAGTTCCTATTCTACATCCCAGGATATCTTCAAAGATTTTTGTCTCATCAGGAGACAGATCTATTGGGATGATCTCACTCTTCAAGTAGTTAATTCTCATGCCTGAGACTTGTTCAAAGCATGTGAGGATCATTTTAATGTTACTTGTTTTCTGCTCATCTTTATCCATGAAAAGAATGGTGTCATCTGCATATTGTAAGCAGATGATCCCATTAGGAACTAAGTCAGAGCAAAGCCCACTAATCAAATTATCTGATGCTGCTTTGAACAACATTTTGCTTAGGACATCTACTACTAAATTAAATAGAAGGGGGGACATGGGATCTCCCTGCCTCAAGCCCTTCCCTGTAAGGAAAGAATTGCCTTCAATGCCATTAATTTTCACTCCTACAGACCCCATGTGAGTGATTTGTTTGATCCAAGTTACCCATAGGGGACCAAAGTTCCTTTTTTCTAGAATTTCCAACAGAAAATCTAGGTTTACCTTGTCAAAAGCCTTTTCATAATCCAGCTTCACGACTAAACCTGGATTACCAGATTTAGAAGTTGAGTGTAGCACCTAATGTGCTGTGACCACACTCTCAAGTATAAATCTGCCTTTAATAAAGGCAGATTGGTTACTAGATGTAAGTCTATTCATCAGAACAGCTAGCCTGTTGGTGAGTACCTTAGTAAACACCTTGAAGATGCAATTGATTAAGCTTATAGGTCTAAATTTTTTCATGTTAGTTGCCTCTTTTTCTTTTGGGATAAGAGTCAAAACAGCGAAGTTTAGCCTGTAAATGTCCAACTTCCCCTTGTGGAAATCATCAAACATGGCCATCACATCCTGTTTAATAACTTCCCAAAAATTCTGAAGGAAGAGGAAAGAGAGGCCATCTGGTCCAGGTGCTCCATCAGAGTATGAACCAAAGATGGCATCCTTTACTTCTTCTTCAGAAAAAGGTCTTTGTAAAGACTGATTTTCTATATCATTTACTTTCTCCTCCAAGGAGAAAAAATCATTGCTAATACTAAAACCTCCCCTATCCTCTTTCTTAAAGAGGTCCTTATAGTAGTTGGTGGCAATCTCCAACATGTCTTTAATATCAGTGGTAGTCCCATTAGGGCCTTCTAAAGTATTAATCAAAGTCTTCCTTCTCCTTTGATTTGCCACAGCCTGGAAGTATTTGGTGTTTCTATCACCCTCCAGGATATCCCTATCCCTAGCTCTTTGCCTAGCTTTGACTTCTTCCACAATCCAGAGATTATGGAGTTCAGAGAGTAGCTCTTTCATCCTATTTTTTTCTACATCAGAGAGCTGCACAGTTTCTGATTTGACATCCAGAGTGTCATATTCTTCTGTCAGCTTCTGTTTAAGCTTCTTAATCTCAGCATCTGCATTTCTACTCCACCCCATGCTGAATTTCCTAAACCTCCTAACTTTCTCCTGCCAAATATCTATAGGGGTGGTGCTTTTAACATGAGCAAACCAATTTTTGATCATAAGCTCTTTAAATTCTGCTCTGAGCAACCACCATTTCTCAAATTTGTAACTTGAGCTTTTAGGGGTACTACCAATGCCAGAATCCCATAGCAGAGGAGTATGGTCACTGCCAGTTCTAGGAAGAGCTTGAGAGCTACTTAAAGGGAATAAGGCATCAAGTTCAGTAGTACAGAAAATCCTATCTATAGTAGTCATGACTAAGTTATCCTGGTTATTTGCCCAGGTGTATTACCGACCAGACATCCTTATCTCTAGTAGACTCCAAATTTCTATCCAAGCATTAAATTTATCACTCCAATTGTGATTAATTTTGCCATTGTTTTTGTCCTGCTGGTACCTAACTAGATTGAAATCTCCCCCAATGATGGTGGGTTGATGGTCATCTATAAATAGGCTGTGAAGCTCAGATATAAACTCATCTTTGCCATCATCATAGGGGGATCCATAGACAGCTATGAATCTGAATGAGATCCCACTAGTTTTATGCACAATGTTGCATGAGACAGAGTAACTGAGTGAGCTCCAGCTTAAAATGTCAAAGATGTCTAAGTCTACTCCTACCAAGACACCACCTGAGGTGCCAACAGCTGGTAGGTGGTGCCAATCATAAGCTTTATTACCACTAATGGATTTTAAGAAGGTTGTAGAAAGGTTCCCTTTCTTTGTTTCTTGGAAAGCAATTATACTAGGATTATGCTTAGCCACAGTCTCAATTATACAAGGTTTTTTTCCAGGTGTTGTGATCCCCCTAATATTCCAGAATAGTGCATTCATTGGTTCATGGTTTTCCTAGAGTGCTTGCCCCGTCCATATTTGGAGACCAAACTCCATATCACACTCTGGTCTGGGTGTTCAGAGGGGATTACATTTAAACCTGGAGGGGTGCTAGGGGAGCCACAATGATCCAGCAGATCATCTTGGGTAGGGAACCCTTCAGGTTCCTTTGTAGCATAGCTATTTGTAAGCTTAGGGTATTCAATTAGGCTATCAATATTGGGAGGCCCTTCAGGCCTGTTGCTATTAGGGTTCAAAGTACTTACCTTATCTACATTATCACTCTTACCATCAGCAATATTAGAATGAAAATTACTTCTACTTTGTCTAAGATCGTCTGCATTTTGTCCTTCAGACAGAGGCAGAACATTGGCAGACTTATGACTTACAGAGGTATCATAGCTAGAGTCTATTTCTACCCCTATCTTACTGGCTACAGCAATGAAATTAGGATTAGTAAAGAGCTCAAAGGAATTTTTAACTATGGTACCTTTGATGTCTTTTTTTTGCGACCTCTAGGTTCTGCACTTTCTTGGTGTTTACTGCAATTTCCAGCATAGATCTGTCCCCTACTTCAACCCTGCTGCTTTTCCTCAGAGCTTGCACTGGGCCCCATTTGCTTTTTGCAACAGGGTTATCCTGAGAAACCATTAACACTTCTTGCTTGTGTTGAGGATTGAAAACTACCTCTTCCTCAGCAGCTGTTCCTCCATCTTCAGTTAGGATATCTTCCATCTCATCCTCCTCTTCCATCAGCTCCATTTCCTGCAGAATGTTGTAACTTTGGTCCATGCTGAGAGGTTCCTGTAGTTGCTGGAGATAGCTGAGCACTTTCTGCTTTGAGCTCTGGCTTGAGGTGCTGTTAGCTAATTTACTATTCTGGAGAGAGGGGGTGGATCTTTCTCCAATGTTCCCTTTGTCTTTATTGGCATTCTCTTCATTCCTCTTACTTTTTTAGGCCTATTGTCATTGCTATTGTCCTCTGGATCTTCATCAAGCAGGTCATCTATATCCGCATCCTCCACTGGTGGTTCCACAGTGATCCCAATCGTGTACAGTTTATCTCCTATGCCAAATAGTCTGTCAGTTGGGATTTTTGTGTAGTCCTTACATTTGATCTTGATTCTGACTACTTCAAAGAAGGATTTGAAGTTTCCTTGCCAATCAACATCAATCAAGGTCCCAAACACTGATGCAAATTGTTCTAACACTGCCCATTCAGCCCATGCTGGTGTAATCCCCTCTAGCTGGAGCCAGACTTTCTGTAGCTCACTATGATGTTCTAGAGTTCCTTTCCATACTTCCACATTCACTGTAACTCCTCAGGTAAGCCAAACATTGGGTATCTGGCTACACTCTCCACAGGAATATGGGGGGGGGAAACTTGACCAGAAAGGTCCATTCATCCAGCTTCCTTATCTGCCAAGGCTAATTAGTCTTATATATCAGGGAGAAATTGTGTCCTAGTTCTTCTTTGCTGACTTGTCCTGACTCCACATAAACCATGCCCACATTTTTTCTTGCCCCTATGTGCTGATCATTTACATCTGGGACATCTATTTGATGGTAGCCTAGCCCAGGGGCTCCACTGCCTACAAACTTTGCTGGGTTCCTTGGCTTTTTCCTCACAGGACAGTCTTCCACCTTATGTGTCACCACCTTGCAAATGAAACAAGCAGGGGGGCTTGGGCAGTTGGTTTTGTGATGCCCAGGTTCCCCACAACTATAGTATAGGACATCTGCATACTCTGTAGCATTCAGACCATCTGCCTTGTTGAGAGTTTGTTTTGGTTTCCCTAGATTCCTCCCTTTTTTCTGCTGGTTGTTGTTTGAGCCTGAACTGCCCCCTTGATCCTGTCCCAAGCTCTTGCTGCTCTGCCCAGTGTTTTGGTTGCCTTGCTTCCCCAGGTTCTGATTCACATGCCCACTTTTCTGGTGCTGATTGGCAATTTGTTCATCAGATGAACCTGAATCTTGATGTTGTCCTCCCCCCACGCTCCAGGAGGCCCTCTCCACTGATTCATCTATCGTGGAGGGAAGTATGGTCCTGGGAACCATGTGGAGGGATCTGGGGTCCTCCGGGGAAGCCAAAACCATACTGAAACTGGGGAGGAGGAGGACCAAACTGGGGGTCAAATTGCGGCCAGTTACCTGCAGGTGGTATCTCTCTTCCAGGCTCTCCACCGGACGAGATCCCTTGTTTGTTGTTTCTAGGGTTCCCCCCTCTTCCACGCCCGCGACCTCTCCCCTGGGCATCCGCCATGGCTTTGATCTCCGCCCACAGCACAGGATCTGTCTCTACGAGGGTGGTCGACGCGGACCGAGCGGCTGATTCGATGGCAGTGGCCGGGTAGCAGTCGGCGGCGGTGAAGGAGCGGGCTAGGGCTTGGTCTCTCCTGATCCAGACGAGGAGAGGAGGTGGATCTGGGTTGATATCATCCTCCGTTACCCACAGCTGTCCATAGTATTCACGCGAGGCCAGGTCATCTTCTCCCTGCGGCCCCCTCTCCATGTCAGCAAGCTTACCAACTCCCACGCCATGGCCTCTGACCTGTGGGGCTCCCTCTTTAGCCACAGCAGCAAAACAGGGGAACTCGCCCACGGTAATGATCGGCTCCAAACCACGGCGAGCATCATCCAAGGTCGCGGGTCGAGGCGGATGATTGCGCCCATTTGTGAAGTTGATACATCGGCGGACGATAGTCAGGTCCCCTGCCCAGCGAAGCGGGGTCGCAAATTCAAACCTCGGTGACGTATCAGCAGGCTGCGGCGTCAATGGTGGGGTGGTGGCGCAGCTTCGTGGTGCTGAGCCCACTGAAGAGGAATCTGCAACGACCAGAACGCCCTCCATTTCGCCCTCTGCTCTGGAACGTGGTGGGAGATCTGGTCCACTGCCGCTTCCTTCACCAAGGGTCAGATCTTCCGATTTGTAGATCTGGTCTTCGTCGCCGACAACCTCGGCAAGCTGCACCTTGGCGATGCGGCTGCCAGCTGCTCCACGGAATCGGCGCCATCCACCTCGTTCCCAGTTAAGGGCTCCCTACCGGTCACTATGACTAACTCTCTTCTACCTATTATGGGCTCCAACTCAGACGACAGTGAGAGCATGGCAAGCTACGATCCATTCTAGGAAGTCTTAATAGTTGGCGCGGAGACAGAGGCGGACGACCATGCCAACACCTTGTTGATGCCCATCACCGCATTGACTCCCGACGCACAGAAGCTTGAGGCAGCCCGGATCCACCTCCTCGTAGAGCAGGAGGAAATCGGACTGCAGAAGGCCGAGCTCGATTGCCTACGTGAGGGCCGGTACCGTGCTCAAGCACTGCTGGGTCGTGGTCGAGCGGTCAACAATGCAATCAATGTCCAAGAGAAGGACGGCACCAGGGTGCTTGCGACCCCGAGTCACAACATTGTCCCCGCCACAATAACGACGCACGCCATCAACATCGCGGAAGGCGAGGAAGTCCACGACGAGCTCAGCCACCTCGGCGTCCAGCTTGAGCAGGCGACTCTTCAGCAGGTAGCGCTCTCCGATGAGTGCGCGGCCTCCGTTGCTGCGAGCTCCAAGACTCGGCACACGGGAAACGCCCATCACTCGGGCTCTACGTCCCGTCGACCCGAGGGCTTGGTCTAGTGCAGACTCGGCCCAGACCATGATGTGCGGCGCACCCTGAAGGCAAAACGCCGCACCCGCTGCGGCAAAGATAGGGACGACTACGGCGGTGACAACGACCGCGACCACGGCGATAGCAGCCACATGGCGTATGCGGGCGCTAAGGCATTTGGCCCTCGCGTTTGCGAAGCCAAGTTCCCTGTGCATTTCTATATCAGCGGCATAAACAAGTACACAGGCGAGGCAAGACCAGACATTTGGCTCACAGACTACCACACGGCGTGCGTCACTGGGGGTGGGAACGACTACGCCGCCATCCAACACATACCGCTGCATCTGGTCGAGTCCACCCATGCGTGGCTTGCCAGCTTGCCTCATGGCAGCATCAGGAACTAGAAAGACTTTGAGGAGCTCTTCGTCGAGAACTTCCAAGGCTCCTACGATAGGCCAGGTAACTCTTGGGACCCGGGACTCTGCATGCAGAACGAGGGCAAGACACTCAGGGAGTACATCAAGTGATTCTCCCAAGTCAAGAACTATCTGTTGGATGTGCTAGACAGTGACTTCATCGCCACCTTCTCAATTGGACTCCACAGCAGAGATCTCTCTCACTGGATCCGACGCAATGCACCCCAAATGACTCGCGATCTTTTTGAGATCACCAACAGCTATGTCACCAGGGAAGGTGCCATCCGTAGCGAGCTTAGGTACAGCAAGGCCAAGGCCAAGGAGCAGCCCGAGTCCTCCAAGACCAAGAGTAGAGACCCGCCCGAGTCATCAAGAAGGAATAATCACAAGCGCAAAAGCAGTGAGGGTGATGATCTCATTGCAGCCGCCGAGCACGTTCCTCAGCATCGTCCTCCACGCAACACCACAACGTTTGAAGAGATCATGGACAAGATTTGCAGCTTCCATGGCCCCAAGTCCAACCACAAGACGGGAGAGTGCAACTTCGTGAAGAGGGTGGCAGAAGGCAAGATTACCGCTTTGGCTCAAGGCAGGGAGGACAATGACCCAGAGGATGGCCAGGGTGATGGGTACCCCATGCAGAAATATTGGCGCATGATCTTCGGCAGCAACGATGGCTACAAGACCAAGCGTAGCAAGCTAACTGCCTGTGAGGTCTATGCAGTTGAGCCGGCAGTGCTCCATTTCTTGAAGTGGTCTGAGTCGTCAATCTCCTTCGACCTCTCTGATCACCCCGATCACGTCCCCCTGCCAGGCAGATTCTCGCTGGTCCTGGATCTGATCATCAGCGGCGTCTGACTCACCAAGGTGTTGATGGACGGTAGGAGCGGGCTCATCATACTGTACATTGAGAACCTTGATCGAATGAAGATACCCCATTCCCGACTCAAGCTGACTGGCGCACCAATCCATGGAATCATTCCTGGACGCCAGGCAAAGCCACTCATACAGATCTCTCTACCTGTTATCTTCCGTAGCCCTGACAATTACAGGACAGAGACTCTGCTCTTCGAGGTGGTGGACGTCCTAGGCTCATACCATGCCATCCTGGGGCGCACCTGGTATGCCAAGTTCATGGCGGTGCCAAACTACGTCTACCCGAAGCTCAAGATGCCAGGCCCCAAGGGCATCATCACGGTACATGGAAACCTTGGGAACGCGTACAAGTGTGACCAAGACAGCGTCAGCCTCGCCGCAGTGCTAGTTGCGGCTGCTGAGCTTGAAGAATACAAGAAAGAAGTGGTGCCTGACACACCTGCATCCAAGAAGAGCTCCGATTCCTCATCGTTCTAGGCAGTGCAGGACACCAAGGCGATCCAGATCGACCCTGAAGACACCTCCAAGGTGATGCACATTGGCCTTGCTTGGTGACAAATAGGAAAGCGCGCTCATCAACTTTCTCAGTGAGAATCAGGACATCTTTGCATGGACAACTTCTGGCCTGCCTGGAGTTCCGAGGGACGTCGCCAAGCACTCACTTAATCTTCAAAAGGATGTAGATCCCATCAAGAAGTGCTTGCGCTGCTTCGCTGAGGATCGACACAGGGCTATCAGCGAGGAGATCGTAATGCTTCTGGTGGCTGGCTTTATCAAAGAGGTGTTTCACCCAGAGTGGCTGGCAAACCCAGTCCTCGTGCTTAAGAAGAACGGGAAATGGAGAATGTGCATAGACTACACTAGTCCCAACAAAGCATGCCCGGAAGACCCCTTCATTTTGTCGCGCATCGACCAGGTGGTTAATTTCACTACCGGTTACGAGGCTTTGTGCTTGCTTGACGCCTACACTACAGGAATCAGTTGTTTTGCTGTCTGCCATGGCAGACGGCAAAGGACCAGAAAGCGGACGGCAAAGGTATTTGCCGTCAGCCGCAGACGGCAAACAGTTCCGGCACTGTATGCTACGGTAATGACCTTCTTTACCGTCTGCTCACTCACAGCGGACGGCAAAGACCTTTGCCGTCAGCTTTCCTACCCAAGCTGACGGCAAATAAAGTGGACGGCAAAGAATACACGTTAGCCACGTTAGGTGGCTAATGGGAGACTTTGCCGTCCGCCGGCTGACGGCAAAGGTGCGCTCCCCTTTGCCGTCAGCTTCCAGACGTCAGCAGGCCGTGGCATATCGTCACTCTTCCCCTCTCTTTGCTGTCTGCCTCTCTTTTTCTTTGTCGTCTGGCAGCAGACGGCAAAGAAGCACTCTCCTTTGCCGTTTGCCAGCGGACGGCATAATGACCAAATGGGTCAGACCCAGTGCTTCCAGGTTGCACAGGTTCATGCCACGTGTCACCTTTTCCGTCGGTGGCAGACGGCAAAGAGCCCTTTGCCATCGGTGGCAGACGGCAAAGTGCCTGTATTGCCCCTTTTTATTCTGTTTTTTGTTATATCCAAGCATTTTCACAGCAAAAATATGATATATATATATATATATATATATATATATATATATATATATATATATATATTTCACAGGATATGATATCCAACACATAAGAAACTATATCCCTGCCATATGGATATGATCATCCAACAGATATACCAAAACAAAATGTGCAAGTTTCACCATATTACAATAGTTTCATCCATAGGTAGCAAGTTTCACATTGTTCATGGATACAAAATCAAAACAAAAAGTAAACACAAGCACTCCATCAATGCAAGCTCCCGTGAAGTGAATCAAATCTGCAAAATGGGAAATAAGAAAGTTAGAAGAAGAAGACTAGAAGAAGAAGAAGAAGAAGAAGAGTTTTGCTTCTCTTTCTTTTTCTCCTCTTGTTTTTCTTCTTCTTATTGCTTGTTTGTATCATTTTAGAGCTAACCTAGGTAATTATGCCATTTTTGACCTAACTAAGCTTATTGTGTCATTTTGGAGGAAAATAAGCTAAGTATATGACATTTATGAGGTAACCAAGGTTATTATGCCATTTTTGCAACGAATAAGCTAATTAGGTCATAAATGGACTAAATAAGCTAATTATGTCATTGTGGAGGATAATTAACTATATAAGTATGCCTTTTTTTTGGGGGAAATAAGCTAAGAAGAAGAAGAAGAAGAAGAAGAAGACTAGAAGAAGAAGAAGAAGTTCTAGTCTTCTTCTTCTTCTTCTTCTTCTATTCCTTCTTTTCCTCCTCTTCCTTGTTTTTCTTCATCTTATTCCTTATTTGTGTCATTTTAGAGCTAACCTATGTAAGTATGCCATTTTTGTGCTAACCTAGGAAAATTAGGTAAGTATAGGTTATTTTTGTGCTAACCTAGGTAATTATGCCATTTTTGAGCTAAATTAGGTTAGTATATGCCATTTTAGAGCTAATTATGTTATTGTGGAGGATAATTAGCTATATAAGTATGTCTTTTTTGGGGAAAATAAGCTAAGTATGTGGCATAATAGAGAAAACTTACCGGAGGTCAAGCATCGGGGTTCGCCGGGCCATTTTCACCTGGAGAAGGGTTGTGCGATGCGGCTTCGGAGTTATGCTGCACCAAAGATCATTTGCAAGTCTCGTTAGCATGATGACACTCAAATGTTAAGACTTGTAACTAATGACCATTCAAATGAAACTCACCGTTCCCGCTCTAGTAATGACCGGCATCGGCGGAGGGGTTTGACCGGTCTTCTCGCACATAGACTGCACATTTGGTTTTCACGAGTCAGTCATATAGGTTATAGTAAGGAAACAAAGATATTATGTGCATGATTTGGCTACTATGCATAAGAAACTTACCACGAGGAGCTCGTACATGGCCCGGTGAGACGCATCATTCCGTGCCCTCTCCTCCTCCAACAACCTAGCCGTCTTCTCCTCCGCCATCCGTTCCCTCTCCACCGCCATCCGTTCCCTCTCCGCCGCCAGCCGGTCCCTCTCCTGCAGAAGCGCTTGGGTTGTCTCTCTCTCTTTATGAAGAGCATCCTGCAACACCACTCCTCGTTAGCATTTTAATCATGGATGGGCACACACACAATGTAATGGAGGAAAGATATCTGAGTCCGTATAACTAACCTCAATGGCGAGCTCGACTGGCCGTGGACGAGGCCTTATCTCATGACAGGAGCTCGTTTGGCGCACCTTGATCTCCGTGAGAGTGCTAGGACAGCGTATAAGTCCATCTCCAATGGCTATCGAGCCATGGGGCCTCCCGCCACCAGATATCATCACCAGCTCTGGATCAAAGGGCTCTTGGGTCGGGTTAAAGTCCTCCCCTTTCCTCGCCTTCCCCTCATCTCTGTACCTCACGAGCTTGTGGTGGGAGGAGATGTTGGTGAAGTTCGCTGGATTATCGAGGTCAGACTCAGAGAATGCCTTGGCCTTCTTGTACGAGGCAGTATGGGCCATGGCATAGAGGTCGTAAACCTCTGGCACCTCCGTCTTATTGTGTCGCGCCTAAAAGAGAGGAACAAAGTATTAGTAAATGGCTCAAGCTAGCATCAAGAATGAATTGCATGAATCATGAAGCAAACCACATACCCAGTTCCGCCCGAACTGAAATAAGTTGGCGCTGCCTTGATGGTGTGGCACACCAACCATTTGGGCACGCCGGTCCTTGGCATCGTCATGGACGGCTCGCCAGCGGCCTGTGCACCACTCATCCACCAACGCCTCCCAACAATCCATCTTATCCGCACACCATCTCAGGGGCACCTAAGTTAGTAAAGAGAAATTTGAGCGCTACGCCTACGAATCAAATCAAGGAAACTAAGTACAATGCCTTAAGAATAGTTAATTACCTTCATGTACTGATCCTTCTTCAGAAACTTAGCCCGGCACGACACCTTGTCCTTCTTAATACCACGCGAGGCGTAGTAGTCTCGAACAGCCTGCGACCGAGCCTCGTGCCGTAAGTTTTGTAGTAGGCGCCTGCACTCGTGGTCGATAACATGTGCCGCCTCCTCCTCGTATCCCTCCTCACACCTGTAGAAGGTCTGCAATCAAACGAGACAACACTGATTAGTAAAATAACTAGCTATTGTTAATTTTTAATTGTGCAAAGGAGAAATTACCCAAAAGCTTATGATCACCATCTCGGCAATAGTGTGGCACAAGACACCGTCGATCATGTGGTCCGGCGGGGCCTGGGCAGCCAAGTAGTGCTCCCAGCTCAATCCTAGCTCTACAAGCCGACCCTCACCGGGCAACGTGACAAACCCTGGGAAGTTTTGCCGGCAAAGCACACCAAGTACGGTGTTGGGCCTGCGGACTCCACTGGCGTGTACCCAACCCCTGCAGTATGACAAGGCCAACGCATTAGATATTTGAAGAAACCTGAAGGCAAAAGGTACAACAAGAGTAAATGAACTTACTTCTCCCCATCAGGCCTAATCACCGGCCGCAGCTCACGGGTCGCCGGCACGGGCGGGAGCCGTGTACCACCACGCTGGTACACGGTGGCCCCCTCAACCACCTCGCCCTCACTATCAGTAGAGGGATCATCCCCGCCACCATCAGCATGGCCACTCGGCCCCTCACGCAGATCTGGCCAGGTACCCCATCCGGACGTCTCCCGGGACGTAGCCTGGTCCGGAGTGTCGTGGGCCGAAGCCTCTGGGTCCGGAGTCTCGTGGGCCGAAGGCCCGTCGACTCGAGGCTCGTGGTGCGGAGTCCCCGTAGCCTCCACCTCAAACGTGTCCACCCTAGCAGTAATGTGCTCGGGTGAATCAGCTGGGGGTGGCGGCGAGGAAGGCGTAGCAGCCTGCCTACCTCTCCCGCCCCTGCGTCCTGATCTACCTCCTCTCTTCTTCCCTCCCCGACCTCCTCTCCCGGTGGGCAACGACGCCGACGAAGAAGCGCCCGGCGGTGTCTCCATACTATCTAACAACGCTCTCCGGAGAGGTACGGGTGGAATGGAAGTACCCCTCCCGCGGGCCGCCGCCGAAGAAGTACCCGCGGGGCGCTCTGGACCCGCGCCCACCATCTTTCGACACCTACCATGACAAAGAGTAAACGAAATTAGTACAACATAAAAAAATTGAATAACTGACATGAATAATAATATGTATATAATTTAAGTTGGGATGCATACAAACTAATAATAGTCTGGATCGTCTATATATGCTCCGGGATCATCATCATCATCATCACTATCACGCGTTTCGTCATGAATGACGTGCTCATTGGGTTCGGCGGCATCAACATGTGGAAGGCCGTTCTGTAATTGGTCAAGCACTGATGACTATGTACCCACAAGATCACTTTTGAAAGATCATGCACACATCACCCAGTGGTCCAAAGAGAAGGATAGGGAGAGTGACATAGCTGACTTCTCGAGAGAGTATGTGCGCCTCCAGAACGTGTTGGCCAATATCATCAACAGGGAGGTCGTCAGGGAGGGCGGGATGTTCCACTGCGTGGCAGCGATGAAGGAGGAACGAGATGCCTGAATGCAACACCAAGCATATGAACGATGTCGTCGCTGACTTGTTCTCATCGATTGCTGACGTCCCTAGTCGCTAGATAGGCTCCTTTCAAACAACTTGTTATGTATTAATTTCCTTGTGATCTTTTGTTTACTCGACTAATACCCTTAGTTATTGTATTGTTAATGTAACTGGCAATGCGAGGGCGCCTCCTTTATCGTTCTGAAAATATTGGGTAAAATAATTTTTTTGATATTCTACTGCCGCTGCTAAATTGAATATCATCAAAAAGCAAACTTATTGGCACGCAGAATTTTAAAGCTTAAGAATTTTGATGCAAGTTGAAAATAGAGGACTGGAAAGCATATTATTTTTTAAACAGTTTTTTGTTCAATAAATGTCAAACCACAATAATAATTATCCATTTTTTTCTGAAATACATTGCATATTAGATTTTTGCAATTCAAACTTTATAAACATTGACCAAGTTTATAGAAACAAATTCAAGATCTACAATACCAAACCATTACCATTACACCACGAAATATATTTTGATATGGTATATGAAATTTGACTTTTGAGAAAACCAATTCACACTATAATATGAAACTGATTAAGTGTAACTATGATTTGATTACGCCACTAAATACCGCAATATGTTTTTGTTGTACATTCTATTTTTGAAATAACTAAGACCGAACTAAAGAATATAGAAGTATGGATATCACATTGGCAGCTCTCACATCATGCCGTTATGTACACCTAGATGGTACATCAAACCCTCTAGAGAACCTTTTGAAATCACCAAATAGGCAATAATTTAAATATTTTCTAGGCCAATAAATTAATTCTCTTCTTCTTCTTCTTCTTCTTCTTCCTTCTTTTCCTTTTTCCTCTTCTTCTTCTCCTCTTATCCTTCTTCTTCTTCTTCTTCTTCTTCTTCTTCTTCTTCTTCTTCTTCTTCTTTTCCTTTTTCCTCTTCTTCTACTTATTCTTTTTTTTTCATCTTTCTTCTTCCTCTTCAAATTATCTAAACCTAAACCTAATCCTAAACCTATTATTGACCTACACCTAGCACTAAACCTAAACCTAAACAGGAAAAACAGAAAAAAAATGAACCTCACCTTGCTTGGCTCCGGCGAGGTCGGCCGGTGGAGGATGGCCGCGGGGAGGGGGCCGGTGGAGGAAGGCCGCTGGGAGGGGCGGCGCGGGGTGGCTCTGGCGGCGGGGCGGGGCGGGGCGGCGCAGGGGCCGCGCGGCCTTGCTCCGGCGATGGGGCGGGGCGGGGCGGCCGCCGCGGCCTGGGTCCGGGGGGCGGGGCAGGCGGGCTGGCCGGCGGCGGGTCTGGCTCCGGGGGGCGGCGCGTGCGCGGGTGAGGTGGGGGGAGAGAAAGAGAGGGGGGGTGGGGCCGGGGGGGGGGAACGGTCGATTTTAGTTAGGTCACTTCTTTGCCGTCTGCTAGGCAGACGGCAAAGAGGTAGGCTAGCAGACGGCAAAGAGGGGTGGGGCCGGGGGGAACGGCCGTTAGTTAGGTATCCTTCTTTGCCATCAGCTGGCGGACGGCAAAGAGGAAACAGGCGGACGGCAAAGATGAGGCGGACGGCATCCATCCCGTCTGTCTGACCTAACCACCTCCAGGGTCCAGTGGGGCCCAGCTGGTGTCTTTGCCGTCTGCCTTTGGTCCCTTTGCCGTCTGCGGGCCGACGGCAAAGAACTGGCGGACGGTAAACTATATCTTTGCCATCAGCCTGTGCTTTGCCGTCAGTTTTATGTAAGCGGACGGCAAAGACCTTCTTTGCCATCTGCTAGCGGACGGCAAAGAACTGGCTAACGGCAAATTCCCTGATTCCAGTAGTGCTACTTGGTCTATCACCAGATCAAGATGAAGAAGGAGGATGTGCTTAAAACCTCATTCATCACTCCATTCGGGGCCTTCTGCTACATCTCTATGCCCTTCGGCCTCAAGAACGTCGGCGCTATGTACGAACGGTGCATATAGCGCCGCCTTCATGAGCAGATCGGCGGGAATGTGCAGGCCTACGTCGATGATGCCTTAATTAGTGATTTAAAAATAATAGAAAATACATATTATTACATAACAACTGGGCATGTAAATGTATATTTGTCAATTCACATCTCACATGAAGTTGTATGTAAAATATTGATTGAAAATGATGAAGAATATTTTTTGATGGTGTTATCTTAATAGCATGCATGGAAATAGATGAACCATCTTTGGAGATGTGACCATTATCGAGCAATCTATAGTCATAGTTTGCTCAAATATTCTGATTTTTTTATGGCATGTTTATTAACCCATAATACGATTGCATGCCAAGTTATATAATTTTTGGATCAAATTTCAAATTATGAAAAATGATAAACCATTGGGATGCAAATACAAGTTTAAATTTTTTGTTTGGACATTTGAATTTTTTGCCTGAATTTTGGACATGAACTAATCATTAACATATGTATCAACGCATAATTTTTGTTGGATTTTTGGGACCTTATTTAAGACACATGTAGTTCAAATTGGAATTATTTCCAATAAATGGGCATATATTCATTTAGACTATAAATAATAGCAAAGCATTTTGGAAAATACTCAAACTTTACGAGAACCTATATAATGTAGTTACGTTCTTGTAAAAAATAATTAGGGCTTTTGAGATAAGTATTTATTGTATGTACTGTACTTCATAAGGTGCCTTAATTAGTGATTTAAAAGAATAGAAAATGTATGTCATAGTTAAAAATCTTGATTTAAATTGATGAAATGCAATATTTATTGTGCTGGGCCGTGCTTGGGCCTCCCCTAGGCACCTCGGCACGGCATCGTAAGTAAACCTGGCCGGGTCGGCCCCTGGCCCAGTTTGCTGTGCCCGAAGCACGACAGTCTCAGGCCGGGCCGGCCCGGCACGGCCCAAGTCCTAGCTTTACGCCTTCTCGCCTGAAACAGAGGAGATGTGAAAGCACAACAGTTTTGCCTGAGCCTAGGACTCAAATAGTACGCGATGCTCTGTTGACCGATCCAACATAAAGGTAAATGACAAGGAGTTAGAGAAATAAGGCCAAAATCACTGTTCTGACCTTGTCAGAAAATCATAGCACAAAATGAACTCGAAACGAAATTATTTCACAATCTGACCCTTTTAGCAATGCCATAGCCTGTGGCGTTTCTGCTCCACATAGAAACGCCGAGCCAGCTCGCGTTGCTGCCCTGGCCCCACGGTCAGGCTAGCTGGTTCTGCTCGCTGATGTGGCAGGCTGGGAACGCCGAGCCAGATTGTGTTGCTGGAAACGCCAAGGGCTTTGGCATTTCTGCCCGGCTATGGAAACGCCAGGGGCTGTGGCGTTTCTTCCCCAGATATTTAAGTGGCCGTGGGGCTCTCACCCACCACTCACCCCTCACTCTCTTCTCCCCCATTTCCCCCCCCCTGAGCTCTTGCCCTTTTCCCCTTTGTGTCCCCCACTTAAACCCTCTCAAATCCTTGCAAATCAATTGCGTTGGTCCGTGGATTCGGTGTCATTTCCGTTCCTTGAGGTAATCTCCTTCATCTCACAAATTTTTATTGGTTGGATTTGTTTATTTGGATGGTTTTGTTCATGTGGATCCTAACCCTAGTTTTGAACATTGTTCCATAATATGATGTTTGTAGTGTTTATTAATGAGTATGGTTGGTCCAACAGTGTTGATTTGTGATGTGGATGAACAAACCTTAGGGTATGTGTTATGCTTAATGTTAGGATTTAGGGTTAGGGTTAGGGTTTGGGTAATGCTTAATTTGGTGGGACAATGTTGTTCTTAGTGGTTTTGTATGCAACGTGTTATATTTTGCATTGTTCCTTTGTTGTACATTTGTTCCCCTTTTTTAGATGGAGAAGATTGTGAATATTCATTATGTTGACAAAGCGGCATTTATGAATGTTGATATTGTTGACAAGTATGAGGAAGTGTTGACATTTCTTGAGAGTCCTAGTTATGAAGAGGATGTGGAAGAAACACGGATTAGATTAAAGTGGATGGATCCAAGTGATCAAGTTGAATTAGTAGGAAGATATGATGTTGGGTCCCCTGTGCCATCCGGAAACACCACTTGGGTCAAGAGATTCCATAAGTAAGCCCTGGCGTACTTCTCCACAACCGCCGGACTGGCATCCTCTGGGCACTCGTAAAAATGATCATGTATCCACGAGAACAACACACCGGATGGTCTAGGATCCTTCTTGGTTTCATGAATCCACAGTTCAGGTTCAACACCAACCAATCCTGCAACCCGTTGTCGCCACCCCTCAGACTTCACCTTCCCGGTAAGAGCCCCGCCCTCGATCGGAAGGCCGGAGATCATCGCAATATCCTCCAAAGTGATGGTCATCTCACCAGGAGCCAGGTGAAAAGAGTGCGTCTCTGGCCTCCAACGGTCCGTAAGGGCGGTAATGGCCGTGGAGTTCATCCATGGTGGTGTGCCTTTAAAGTTGAGCACAAACTGAAGAAGATCCATTCTTCTGTACTAAGGCTCGTAGCGACGGTCATATAGCAGGGCTTCATGCGGGTTGTGGCCCCTCAACCGAAGTATTGGAGGAACCTACAAAAACAAACGCACAATATGTTACTTCTCTCAACTTGTCACAATATGAAAAATCCACCAATAGAGATAGATAATTACCTCCCCTCTTTCCACTAGCACAGCACGATGGTTCTCCTCGTTGAAATCATCAAGGCCAGGATATTTATCCGGCTCGAACATCCTACATGATACATTATAGACTAGTTAATATAAATGCATAAAACTTTAACCATGTTATAAAATACTCTCTAAATCCACTTGCATTTTACACAATGCTTAAAAATTTTCACCACATTCACATACATACATACATACAAAATCATAGATACATAATACACATTTGAAATTATATCTAAAGTCACAAGCATTTGAATACTTATATATAAAGTCACAAGTATATTTGACAAAAAAAACACTTTCATACACAAAGCAAAATATTTAATCTCTAAATCAATTACTACACATCCCAACACAAATGCTTTTCAACCAAACTTATCACAAATAATTTACTCAAACTTATTAGGAACAAATCATCTTAGGATTCAACCTAATACAATTTTTTTTCCTATCTCTAAATCCAATACTACACAATAGCAAGTACTTCAACACAACTACTATATCTTCCTTCTAAATGAAATCTAATTCAAACAATCTTCAAATAAATCACAAAAAATGGATCTTAGGGTTCCACCATGTTTCAAATAATGCATCTAAAATAGCCAATCTTGACTGAATTTTTTTGGAGGAATAGGGGGAGAATACCTCAAGCAACTTGGGGATGATCCGATCCATGAGTTTTAATGGCGAAAATAGAAGATTTGGGAGGGATTTGGAGAAGAGGAGAGAGGGGCTAAGCCTTCTGTTTGTCCTGGCAGCTGGAGGAAGACGGGGCCAGCGAGTGGGCTGGGTCCCACCCACGGCCCCGCGTGCGCTACTTAATTCAGGGCAGCAACACCATTGCCCTTGGCGTTTCCACAGCGGGCAAAAACGCCAAAGCCCTTGGCGTTTCCAGAAACGCAATCTGGCTCGGCGTTTCCAGCCTGCCACGTCAGCGAGCAGCACCAGCTGGGCTTGACCGTGGGGCCAGGGCAGCAACACGAGATGGCTCGGCGTTTCTATGTGGAGCAGAAATGCCACGGGCTATGGCGTTGCTAAAAGGGTCAGATTGTGAAATAATTTCGTTCCGAGTTCATTTTGTGCTATGATTTTCTGACAAGGTCAGAACAGTGATTTTGGCCCCACTTCTGCTGGCCAGCGTGACCGGCCCGACGAGCCCCGCACGGCGGCGGAGCTGCGTGGCGCAGTAGTGTTCGGCGTAGCCCGGCTCCAGCTCACAGAAGCTGTTAAAGAGCTCGCCGTAGCTATACCTGTCTGTGGCGTGGATGAGCTGGAACATTCCCCACTCATGTTGTCGCTTCGCGGGGTCCATCGTCTGGCTCCGCCGCTGCTCGAGCCCATGCGGCAGCCCCGGCAGGGAGATGTTGGCGGCGGGGTCGTCGGAACATGACTCGAAGGGTTGCTCCTGAGTATGGTTTCGATGCAGGCACGGGCGTGTAGGGGAACGCAGCTGAAAACAAAAAAAATTCTAACCCACGCACCAGCCCAGGACCACTATGAAGATGCATACAAGGTTTTTGATCTGATCGTTACCAACTCGTAGCGCAGCGGAAGTAGAGTTGGTGAAGATCGTTGGTGTAGATCCCCGCAGCTAGGATTTTACAACCTCCCAACCGCGAGGATGTGCTCCCTCAGACAGCCCCTCAGGCGGTCCCTCGGACAGCCCTTCGGGAGGGTCTCGGACAGAACTTCGGACAGTCCCTCGGACAGCCCTTCGGGAGGCTCTCGGACAGAACGTCGGACAGTCCCTCGGACAGCCCTTCGGGAGGCTCTCGGAAAGAACCTCGGACAGTCCCTCGGACAACCCTTTGGGAGGCTCTTGGACAGAACCTCGGACAGTCCCTCGGACAACCCTTCGGGAGGCCTTCTCAGAATCTCGGACGGTCAGTCGGACAGCCCTTGAGGAGGCACTCTCGAACTAAGATCGAATCTACGACCTCTCTACGGGGTTGCACACATACGGTGTCAGCTATCTGGCAGGGCTTCGCCGTCCAGAACTAGTTCCCACCAGAACCCAGACAGCCTTTTGGCTCTACAAAACTATTTCGTGGGAGGGAGAGATAAAGCCAGATCATGCATGGCATTTGTATGTGAGAGAAGAGTGAGTGTGGAGAGCTCCTCTCCACCTCTATTTATAGGAAAACCCAAGGGGTAGGGTGGCACTTGATAATACCAAAATGCCCATGCCATGTGACCTTCACAAGGGCATAAAAGGAAGGCTAGAGGAGCTCCATGGAGGAGCTCCTCCCTTGGCCGGCCACCCCCTGCCCCCCCCCAAAGGTGTTCCTTCCCTCCCAAGTCTTCCCTAGATCTTTTGGAACAAGGCCCAAAAGAGTGGCTTTCCAAAAAGGTAACCCAAAAAGCACTTTCACTATTCATGAAGACATTTTTCCATGACCGTTAAATCCGAAAATATTTCTGTAGGTCTAGAACATTTCCAGTACTCACTAAAACAATTCTGGATGCGTTCCGAAACATTTCCGGATCAATGTTTTTCTTCAGCGAAAAGCAACCAAAGCAATTCCGGCTGCTCCGGAACATTTCCGGTTTTTCTCTTCGGAAAAATTCCAGAAGTTCCCAGAACAATTCTGGTACCTACAAAAAGTTCCAGGTGCATGCCGAAACCTATTTGGCTTAAGGGTTTACTCTAAAACAACTTTTTGGTTTTACCGAAACCTTTCCGGTGTTCTCTCCGGAACCTTTCCATTGTCTCCGAAACTTTTCTGGTGACTTTCTCTCAAACTCCCTGTCTAGTATTCAGCAGATAGATGACCCTTAAGCGTGTAACCCTATAGGTTTGGTGAAGTATAGACATGACCGGAACACTTTCCGATCAATGATCAATAGCGGAACCGTGGACACTCATATTGATCCCTGTACCCACACGAATGAATATTCGAGTGAACCTCTAGTTGCCGTATGCTATTCCTGTTGCTTCACGATATGTTACAAACACCCGAGGCGAGACTTATCGGCATCCCCGTGGATCAACATCTTGTCCACTATGCCAGTTACCTCGTTACCTATTTAGTTCTCTTTTCTCGTATCCGCGTTCTGGCATCCTAGTGATCAAATCACATTGTGTCTGGCCAGATGATGATGGATACCGTCACACCGAGAGGGCCCAAAGAATATCTCTCCATCGTCGGAGGAGCAAATCCCAATCTTGAGCTATCAAGTCCCTTGTTATACTTTCCCATGAACCCGTAAGCCGCCGTAATTGCCACCCTGTTACGGATGACGTTTAACAAACCCCAAAGTTCATGAAGCAAGTGCGAAGGAACTTGATACTCTCATGGTCTAAGGAATTATGCAAACGTAAACTTTCATTGTGTTATTAACCATTAACTTGTGACGAAGGTATCTCATAGCATAAAATCAATCGGGTCGATTCAACACAAGTGTTCTCCTAACATTGTGCCCTCAAAAGTTGCCTGGCATAGACATGCCCATGATCAGTAAAACGTGATCATCATGCAACACTTGAGCCAATCTTAGAGGCTTGACTAGGAATACTTTTTACCGTTTATTATTCCACACGTGCATATGAGTTTTCCTCCGAGCCTCGTGGTTATTGCAGACTTGAGAACCATAGCAGTTATAGCACGGAATATAAACATAATTATGAACATGGAGATAAATAATAACATTTATTATTGCCTCTAGGGCATAACTCCTACAGACTCCCACTTGCACTAGAGTCAATAATCTAGTCAATGCTAATGCACTTTACACCTATGACATACCGGTGTAAAATATGCAACGCTTGTGGTATAGTCTTTGCCCAACGGACCCGACAACTTCAGGACCGTGTGTATCTTTGCATATCCTCGCATTTTCACGCTTTAACAAAATTCATATTTTGTGTGGACTTGGCTTTGTATATATGTGAATCACTGGTCGAACCTTGATTCCTCAGACTGAGCTATGGAGCAACTATCTGCAATAGTGTCCCATTGACCAAAGCCATCTTGGAACCATATTAAGTTCATGAATGAACTATATGATTCAACATCTTCTTTGTTGCTTCTAAAGCGTCAACATACTTAGCCTTTGTTATAAAATTCGCCACAGTAACCTGGTTTGGAACAATTCCAACTACTGTGCCACCATATCGTGTATTACACAAAACCCTTAATTTAAATCAAAAATCGCTTGGAGCATTGATGAAGACTGTATCGATGTGATTACTTACAACGAGCACTTCATAATCTCAGCTTGCGAGAAAACATGTCATCAGTGCTACTTTAGTACCCAATGACATTTTTCACTGTTGTCCTATGATCAATATTTTGATCACTTTGGTATCTGTACTCGCAATTGCTTGAGAGTACTGGACATATCTGGTTGTTTTACATACCATGGAATACATGATTAATCCAAACACAAAAGTGTGTGGAATCTCCATCATGTATTTCGCTCATCAGTGTTCTAGGACACCGAGTCTTGCAAAAAACTCTTTCCATGTGACTTCGGCAAGAATCACTTCTTGATGTTCTCATGCTAAACCATTTTAGCATCTTGTCAATATGTATTCTTGGCTTTAGCCAATTAGGCAATTTTATCTCCATAGATAATTATGCCTAATATTGAGGCTACCTAGCCCAAGCACTTCATCGGAAAACTATTTTCAATGAAGCACTAATTCGTGTCAAGAAATTTATATTTCCAATCAACAATGTGTCAAGCACACAAGGTTTTAGAAATATTATTATGCACCCACTTAATTTATTGTAACCACAAGCATCTTCGCTATCCTTTGATGAAATCAAACTCTTTTGACTATTTCATCAAAACGAAGATTCCAACTCCACTATGCTCTCTTCTGTCCATTACTGGAACTCCGAAGTTTGCACATTCACTAGCATCCTTTGGATTGACAAAATACTTTGGACTGTATCACATGCAAGTCCTAAGTTGCATTTCCATCTCATGGAAATCCTTTTGGCATCCGTGTATCATATCTCATGATTGAAATATGTATTAATTGCTAGTTTAACCCGAACCGACTTTAAGCATCGCTACAGAGAGACAATCTCGCCGTAGTTAATTCCTTGAATTTGTTATAAGAAACACGTCGAGCTTTATGGATAAAACATTTTTATCTGTATCAGTTTATAGTTCCATTAATATTCGTTAGACACTAAGTCTTCTGAAGGGTGTATCAAGATCTAATCTTGAATCATTTATATGGATACTATCTCGGATTATATTGGCATTTAGCCAATTCCGGAGTCAGGGCCCATCAACGCTTCCTTGTGTATCGTAGGTATACTGTTGTGTAACAACAATATCTCGTTTGCGCACCTGAGAGGTTTGCACGAGTTTTGCCTACGTGGTTCAGCTGCAAGTTCGACCGAAGTCCATATATATCATGTAGAGGCTTCCGTATCAGTCGCAGTAGGAAACTCTGGAATTACTTCCAAGGTTTCTGTCCCTTGCCCTGATGACGAAGATATTGTTATCTCGTCGAATTGCACTGTCCTCCCACTCACCTTTTTGCAAGAACCATTTTCTTCAAAATCATACCGCTCTTTGTGGCAAACCTTTTGCCTCGGTATAGTGATGGAGGAATTCCCAATAACTTGGGATAACCTACAAAGTAGCACTTGTTTGATTTGGAATAGGTTTGTAAAATACTTTACACAAGCCCCATATTCCAAATGTCAAGAAAAGACATAACATGGTTGGGCATACCATACCATGGCTTCTTTTCAACAGATCTGATGGCGCTCTTTTCATTGTAAAAGCCACAGTCTCTAAAGCATTACTTTAAAAGGGATAATGGCAAATTGATTTATGTCATCTTTGATCTTACCATGTCATAAATGGTTTGATTACATCTTCACGGATATTCCATTCTCAGTTGTGTTTCGGGAGATGCAAGTTATGAAACTCTTTTCACAACTCATCAGACATTCGCTAAACTTGTAACTCAAATATTCCTTTCCACAATCTAATTGCAGAAACATAATTTTCTTGTTACAATAATTTCTTCTTCATTTTGAAAACCTTTTGAATGATTTAAAAATATCCAGACTTATGTCTCATCAAGTAAATATCCATATATCTACTTTAGTCATTTCTGAAGATAGACAAATCCACTGCCAGCAACAACATTTATCGGACTACACACATCAAAATGTATGATCACCAATAAGTTTGTTGATCGTTCCTTATGGCCTGTGAATGGTGTTTCAATCACTTCACTTTTCGGACGAAAGTTGCAAGTGTCAGATGATTCATAATCAAATGACTTCAAAATCCATCATTATGGAATTTCTCCATGCGGGTTTCTCCAATGTGACCAAATGCAGTGCCACACATATGTGGTATTCTTTTAGTCTTGCGACATTTAGCGTCAGTGTCACAGATGTATTATATTATTATCAATATTCATAACATACATCTCATTCATAATGAAAGTATGGCCCTTATGTTATTCATAACATCGAAGAACAATTGTTCTCTCATGAACAACCTTCTTGCAATAAACACTATGCAATGGGCTAGAGTGAATAAAACTCTAAAATGATTTATGAAAATAAATACAGAGGTAATACAATGATGGAAGGTATAGTAACTTTTACTATGTTCCCATCGTGTATCTAAACCTCATTACCGGCTAGTCTTTTAGGCCGTAGTAGTTCTTGCATCGAGTTGCAACAGAATGCAATCGAGCGGGTGTCTCTGTGATTAACTTTTAATCACAATACCCAATAATCAGTGATTAACATGTTTAATCATAACTCCCAAGAAATATATCTTTGACCAGCCTTCTATACATCATATAACTTGTATGACATTCATACATGAGATGGACATTCCAGTCTTCTCTCTTTTTGCCTTTATACTTCTAACAGTTTTACTTCCAATATTTCTCCTACTCTCAGAAGAAGCACCCAACTTTAAGAGTGGCGTTAGCCTCGGACTTCCTAGGCATGAAAGTTTCACTAACATCCTTCGGACATTTCCTTTCTCTTTAAGTTGTTGTTTTATTCACCTTCATCATATGACAGGCGTTCTTCTGGATCCCTCTCTTATCAGTCCAATGCATAGTAACAACTTTACTAATAATTTGCAAAGAAACATTGCTTTGGATATCTCATATCTTTTAGCCTTTGTTTGTGTCTGAAACTAATTTTCAGTTCCATGATTATCACATAACTATCCCAAACTTTTGAAGTTCAGGTCTCATGGAAGGAAACATATTGCACTTGACCGTAACGGAATTCTAGCTTTTTGGATCGAAGGACGAGAGTCACATCATCCACAGCATTAGCGGGAGAATAACGAAAGCATGCGATAGGACAAAGTCCTTCTCGGCACCCTTGAGGACAATCCTCGCATTACGTTACCAACCGTAAATTTTTTAACCAGATAATTAAGAGCTTATTCAATTTTAATAGGGAAGGTGGAAACGCGAGCCATTCTTCTACAACTTTTATGCATATAACACTTAGACAGTGTCCATAATTAATTGCACTAAGAATTAAAAGAATTAATTCTAAAGTGCGTTCCCACTCAAATCAATATCTCTCATAATTGATTGTGAGTAATACAAGACCCATACTACAATTCAACGCCAAGGATGCATCCATCTCAAGTGACGAGAATTGCAATTGGTAGGCCAACTTGCCAATCACATCTCTATGTGACTCTTGTTCATCTTTCGATGGGCCTGTTCCGAGCTCAGGACGATCAAGCCAGAACGTCAAGACAACCAAGTGATCTCACTGCGAGGTCTCAACTCACCCGCCTCACACTTCTCTAATCGTTCGTACCCATGCATCCATGTGATACCCCGAAGAGATAGGTGCCGTGACGGTGCTACACTTGGGAGAACACTAACTACTAGATATTTTAAGTGAGAGATCACCCTAATAAAAAGCGACTACCACGCAATCAAGAAGGGTGCATCAAAAGGGATAAACATCTCAGGCTATTCATAATAGCATGATATGGTATAGCCCTTTCTGACGGAGAAGTCTTTCATTTCTTCGTCTTTGGCATTTGCGTCGGTGTTCACCTTCGCGAAGATTGCCACCACCTTGTCGATGCACCAGATAATATTGCTATCTCTATAGCTAATAAATTTAGTGCATTACATAAGGTTGATGCGCAGGTCATTAAAGTGACAATCATATGGCTCCAGTCCCTCGGACAGAACGTCGGACAGTCCCTCGGACAGCCCTTCGGGAGGCCTTCTCAGAATCTCGGACGGTCACTCGGACAGCCCTTCGGGAGGCACTCTCGAACTAAGATCGAATCTACGACCTCTCTACGTGGTTACACACATACGGTGTCAGCTATCCGGTAGGGTTTCACCGTCCAGAACTAGTTCCCACCGGAACCCAGACAACCTTTCGGCTCTATGAAACTATTTCGTGGGAGGGAGAGAGAAAGCCAGATCATGCATGGCATTTGTATGTGAGAGAAGAGTGAGTGTGGAGATCTCCTCTCCACCTCTATTTATAGGAAAACCCAAGGGGTAGGGTGGCACTTGATAATACCAAAATGCCCATGCCATGTGACCTTCACAAGGGCATAAAAGGAAGGCTAGAGGAGCTCCATGGAGGAGCTCCTCCCTTGGCCGGCCACCCCCTGGGGGCCCCCCCAAAAGGGGTTCCTTCCCTCCCAAGTCTTCCCTAGATCTTTTGGAACAAAGCCAAAAAGAGTGGCTTTCCAAAAAGGTAACCCAAAAAGCACTTTCACTATTCACGAAGACATTTTTCCGCGACCGTTAAATCCAAAAATATTTCTGTAGGTCCAGAACATTTCTAGTACCCACTAAAACAATTCTAGATGCATTCCGAAACATTTCCGCATCAATGTTTTTCTTCAGCGAAAAGCAACCAAAGCAATTCCGGCTGCTCCGGAACATTTCCGATTTTTCTCTCCGGCAAAATTCCAGAAGTTCCCAGAACAATTCTGGTACCTACAAAAAGTTCCAGGTGCATGCTGAAACCTATTTGGCTTAATGGTTTACTCCGAAATAACTTTTCGGTTTTACCGAAACCTTTTCGGTGTTCTCTCCGGAACCTTTCCATTGTCTCCAAAACTTTTCCGGTGACTTTCTCTCAGACTCCCTGTCTAGTATTCAGCAGATAGATGACCCTTAAGCGTGTGACCCTATAGGTTCGGTGAAGTATAGACATGACCGGAACACTTTCCGATCAATGATCAATAGCGGAACCGTGGACACCCATATTGATCCCTATACCCACACGAATGAATATTCGAGTGAACCTCTAGTTGCCGTATGCTATTCCTGTTGCTTCACGATATGTTACAAACACCCGAGGTGAGACTTATCGGCATCCCCATGGATCAACAACTTGTCCACTATGCCAGTTACCTCATTACCGGTTTTGTTCTCTTTTCTCGTTTCCGCGTTCCGGCATCCTAGTGAGCAAATCACATTGTGTCTGGCCAGACGATGATGGATACCGTAACACCGAGAGGGTCCAAAGAATATCTCTCCATCGTTGGAGGAGCAAATCCCAATCTTGAGCTATCAAGTCCCTTGTCATACTGTCCCATGAACTCGTAAGCCACCGTAATTGCCACCCTGTTACGGATGACGTTTAACAAACCCCAAAGTTCATGAAGCAAGTGCGAAGGAACTTGATACTCTCATGGTCTAAGGAATTATGCAAACGTAAACTTTCATTGTGTTATTAACCATTAACTTGTGACGAAGGTATCTCATAGCATAAAATCAATCGGGTCGATTCAACACAAGTGTTCTCCTAACATTGTGCCCTCAAAAGTTGCCTGGCATAGACATGCCCATGATCAGTAAAACGTGATCATCATGCAACACTTGAGCCAGTCTTAGAGGCTTGACTAGGAATACTTTTTACCGTTTATTATTCCACACGTGCATATGAGTTTTCCTCCGAGCCTCGTGGTTATTGCAGACTCGAGAACCATAGTAGTTATAGCACGGAATATAAACATGGAGATAAATAATAACATTTATTATTGCCTCCAGGGCATAACTCCTACAGGGTGAACATGCTGGTGCCGAAGAACGCGATGCGCGGGAGGCCGTGCTCCGCGGCGGCGCTGGTGGACCAGTGGAAGATGTCAGCAATCCGCCTCGTTCACTGGTCATCCGACCTGCTTGCGAGCAGAGCTCCGGCATGTCCGGCTCTAACTCCAACGGTCCCGAGTGAAACGAGGGAGGGGATGCACTGGAGAACGAGCACACACATGCTCGAGAGTGTATTTTCAGGCTGTGAGGCTCTCTCACTTTTCTTCTATTCATAGCTATTTATAGGCAGAGTTACAACAAATATTCTACCCACTCTCAACTGCTTCCAACTGCCCTCACCTGCTCCTACCTACTCTCTGTCAGCGCAGAACAGTGATGCGACGGGAGCAGACATGCTATCCACGTCCGAGTGAAAACCAGAACGGCATCCGACTGAGCTATCAGTTGGCATGCCCCTACCCAACCGACTGAACACACTCAGTCCGGTTGGTCACTAGACGACATCGTAACCATGCCCTAGTACAAACTCCATCCGACTGACACACCAGTCGGACTGCCTACCCGAGTGAACTGCAACAACAACTTCACTCGGTTGATACAACCCAAGTGAGCACTCACAACCCGAGTGAACACAGGTTTATTACAACAATATCCCCTACAACCTTGCGTTCAAGGGTTCACCTCCACCATGCCAGTGCTCGAGCAAAGCTTCAGAAGATGCACTCAGCCCAGTGGCTTTGTGAACATGTCGGCGTGTTGGTGTTCAGTTGCGATGAACTCCAGCTCGATCTTCTTTGTCTCCACGCAGTCATGAATGAAGTGGTACTTTAGCTTGATGTGCTTTGATCGGTCGTGGAAGACGGGATTCTTGGCAAGTGAAATTGCCGACTTGTTGTCCACCTTGAGGACAACACTTTCTGCTTCGTTGTCCCTCTGCTCGGCTTGCAGACGCGCCAGCCAAATCCCTTGGCAGGCAGTAGTGGCAGCAGCAACATATTCCAACTCGTAGCTCGAGAGAGCCTAGATCTTCTGCTTCTGGGACTGCCAAGTCACAGGACTGCTTTCGAGGAAGAAGAGCGTCCCGGACGTGCTCTTGCGCGTCAGCGAGTCCACGTCCCTGCCCAAGTCGCTATCGCTATAGCCGACTAAGCGTGGTGCGCTTGTGTTACTCTCGAACTTGCAGCCGAGTGAAGTTGAGCCGGTGATGTAGCGAAGAATCCACTTGACAACCGCAAGATACTCTTCAGTCGATGCCTCCATGAACCGCGAGATGAAACCGACTGGATACATCAGGTCAGGTCTCATGTGCACCAAGTACCGCTGGTTCCCGACGATGCTGCGGTACTCGGTAGCATCCGTCGCTAGCGCCGTGCTGGCCTTGGATAGCTTGAATCAGGGCACCATGGGCACATGGCAGGGTTTGGACCCCACCATTCCAGTCTTCTGCAGCAGCTTCTGGGTGTATGCTGACTGGGATATAGAGGTCCCATCTGTCCCCTGTCGGACCTCGATCCCGAGATAGAAGCTCAAAAATCCTAGGTCGAACATCTCAAACAGATGTTTCATCTCCTGCTTGAAGCTGGCGAGATCACCTGAGTCGGATCCAGTGATGACTAGATCATCTACGTAGACACCTATGAGCAGTCGGGATGCAGCCGTCCCCCATGCATATACTCCATGCTCCGACTCGCACCGAGTGAAGCTGAGCCGAACTTGGTGTTCCAGGCCCTGGGTTCCTGCTTGAGGCTGTAGAGTGCCTTGTCCAGGCGCAGCACCTGGTGCTCCTTCCCTAGTGTTTCAAAATCGGAAGGCTGCGTGACATAGACCTCCTCTTCGAGCTCTCTGTTCAGGAAAGCCGACTTCACGTCCATGTGGTGAACCACCCAGCCGGCAATTACAGCTAGTGCCAGTAGCAGTTGGACTGACTCAAGGTGTCCCACTAGAGCGAACACCTCGTCGTACTCAATAACGTGCTGCTGGACGTAACCTTTCACGATTAGGTGCGCTTTGTGCTTGAGGACCTCTCCTTGTGCGTCCTTCTTCACCTTGTACACCCACTTGAGACCGATTGCTCGATGCCCGAGTGGAAGAGTGGTGAGATGCCATGTGCTGTTCCGCCTCGTTGAATGAACCGGGCTCTTCTGCTCTGAGGAAGTGGAGCTCTTCATCCGGCTCAGTAGCCGGGCCAACATCAAGCACGTTCTGCATCGTGCGGAATCTGTGTTGAAGCTCGATGTGGTCTGCCGAGTCGAGATTGCCGGAGCGGATCATTGGTGGAGTGGTAGACTCCACAGTCAGGGTCGAAGATGTTGGACCCGACTGTGGGGTTAAGGGAGTGCCCACTGACGTCTCAGTCAGTCTCAGCAGGCGTGAGCCGACTGGACGTTCAGTCGGTCCTGGCGAAGCTCCGACTGAGGCTTTAGTTGGATCCTGCGATGACCTGGATTCGGGTTCTAGCTCAGTCAGGCTCTGTGAGCCGACTGAGAGCACTCCTGACTCGGTGTAGTCGATGACGAAGTCACTGTGGATGTCGCTATCTGTCTGCTACCAGTCCCAACACGCAGACTCATTGAACACTGCGTCCCGAGTGGCGTGGATGCGCCGAGTCGCTGGATCGAACACCTTGTAGGCTTTTGACCCGGTCTCGTATACAAGGAAGACCATGGGTGTGCTTTTGTCTTCCAGCTTCTGGAGGTGCGGCTTTGTCGTCTTGACGTGAACCACACACCCAAATACACGAAGATGTTGCACAGTCGGTGCCT
Source organism: Elymus sibiricus (assembly GCA_039707655.1). Taxonomy (NCBI): domain Eukaryota; kingdom Viridiplantae; phylum Streptophyta; class Magnoliopsida; order Poales; family Poaceae; genus Elymus; species Elymus sibiricus. The sequence goes on from CM077666.1 coordinate 23,107,445, forward strand.
TGTCATGCCATGCTTCATACGGTGTCTTGTCGTCCATGGATCGAATGTAGGAGCGGTTTAGCAGGTAGACCACTGTGGTCACCGCCTCCCCGCAAAGCCTGTTGGGAACGCTGCGTGCCTTCATGATGCATCGTGCCATGGTGACAACTGACTGGTTTCGGCGCTCGACCACCTCGTTCTGTTGGGGTGAGTAGGGAGCAGAGAAATGCCGCTGCATGCCGTTGTCAGTGCAGAATTCCTCGAAGGTCCTCAACCTGAACTCCCCACCATGGTTGGTGCGTAGCATCTATAGTGTGTAGCCGCTTTGCACTTCCGCAGTAGTCTTGACACGCCGGATATCTGACTCGGCTTCGTCCTTCGAGGCCAATAGCACGAGCCACATGAACCGACTGTGGTCATCCACCATTAGTAGGAAGTACCTCTTCCCGCCTGGAGTCGCCGGAGTGATTGGGCCGCAGAGATCCGCATGGATTAGCTCGAGCTTCTTGCTTGCTCAGTATGACATCGCTTGCGGGAACGAGGCTCGTCCTTGTTTTCTGGCGAAGCTGGCGTTACAGAGCTGGCTTGCGTGGACAATCAGGGGAAGCCCACGCACCAGCCCATCCGAGTGCATCTTCTGCAGTGCGGCAAAGTGCCGGTGACTGAGTCACTCGTTCCATAGCCACACATCGTCTCTGCATCGCACAGATAGACACACGGGCTGCGTGATCTGCAGGTGCACTCGATAGAGGCGGTTTGCAGATCACAGCACCATGGCGAGCAGGCACCACTTCCTATCCCAGATGGCGATGACACCATTCTCATCGACCCATCCCAGGCTGATGATGCTCGTCTTTAGCCGCGGGATGTAGTACACCTCCGTCAGGGCACGGTGTACGTCGTTGCGCACCATGAACATCATCGTGCCACGCCCCTTGATGTCGATGACCAAGTTGTCGCCGAATCGAACGGAGCCGACAACACCCTCGTCGAGCTCGGCGAAGACCGAGCGGTCACCCTTCATGTGATTGGAGGCTGCTACTTGTGAATGCGTTGGGATTTCCCCGAAGAGGAAGGGTGATGTAGCATAGTAGCGAAAAGTATTTCCCTCAGTTAAGAACCAAAGTTTATCGAACCAGTAGGAGAACACATGAGCAACGGCAACAAGAGCCTACAAACAAGAAGAGCAAATACTTGCACTCAACGCGGGCAACAGGGTTGTCAATCCCCTTGTACTCGTTAATTGCAAGGATTAAATCTGATAGTTGTAGATAGATAAATTGCAAAATAGGATAAAAGTAAATAAATTGCAGCAAGGTAAATAGGGTTTTAGTATTATGATTTGGATGGACCCGGGGGCCATAGCTTTCACTAGAGGCATCTCTCTCAAGAACGAAACATACGGTGGATGAACAAATTACTGTTGGGCAATTGATAGAAAAGCGCATAGTTATGATGTTATTCATGGCATGATCATGTATATAGGCATTACGTCTGTGACAAGTAGACCGACTCCTGCCTGCATCTACTACTATTACTCCACCAATCGACCGCTATCTAGCACGCATCCATGGTATTAAGTTCATGACAAACAGAGTAACGCTTTAAGCAAGATGACATAATGTAGACAAAGTAAAACCAACTAATATGATTAAACCCCATCATTTTACCCTTAGTAATAGCAATACAAATACGTGCCTCGCTACCCTTTCCATCACTGGGTGAGGACACCGCAAGAATGAACCTACTACTATGCACCACTTCCACCGAAGATCTATTCATCAACTTGGCCAAAGATAACTCATAGATCGGAAAGCATTACATAGCCATAACAATCATACATAATGAGGTTTAGAAATAACTCAATTACTTTCAATGAATAATCTGATCATAAACCCACAATTCATTGGATCCCAACAAACACACCGCAAAAGCTGATTACATCGGAACAATCTGATAGAACTCCGAAGAGCACATGGTATTGAAGATCAAAGAGAGAGAGAGAGAGAGAGAGAGAGAGAGAGAGCCATCTAGCTACTGCTATGGACCCGTAGGTCCTGTGGGGAACTACTCACACATCATCGGAGAGGCAGCAAGGGTGATGAAGAGGCCCTCCGTGATCGATCCCCCCTCCGACAGAGTACCGGAAAAGGTCTCCAGATGGGATCATGGAAGAATAGAGGCTTGCAGTGGTGGAGAACTTGTTTCGTCTGGATATCTGGGGTTTTTTGAATATATGTGAATTTATAGCGTTGGAATTAGTGCAATCGGAGCCACAGGGGGCCCAGAAGGCATCATGGCGCCCCCTTGGGGGCGCGCCCTGTTGCCTTGTCGCCTCCTCGTCTGGCTTCTGGTCCTCCCCTGAAGCTTGTAGGGTCCCTTCTGGTCCAGAAAAAATCACAAAAAAATTTGGTAGCGTTTGGACTCTTATTAATAGGGATTTCCTAAAAAGCTAAAAACAAGCAGAAAACAGCAACTGGCACTTGGCAGTAGGTTAATAGGTTAGTTCCCAAAAATGATATAAAATTGCATATAAAGTATATAGGATTGATAATATAATAGCATGAAAACATCAAAAATTATAGATACGTTGGAGACGTATTAGCATCCCCAAGCTTAATTCCTGCTCGTCCTCGAGTAGGTAAATGATAAAAACAGAATTTTTGATGTTGAATGCTACCTAACATGTCTTTACCATGTAATCTCTTTGCGGTATGAATAATTGAGAAATGATGAAGTAATTGATATCAACATAATAATATCCATGAATACTAGCAAATAATCATTACTCTTCAAAATAAACGATGTTTAACGAATGTTATCCCTACTCATTTAATTATGTAAGCATGGCATGACTCCGTCTTCGTCACATAAGTACAAATCATTGAGCACCCCGGTGCCAAACCAAGCAATTGTATCATACTTTTTCATGTGCTTCAGCATTTTTAACTTCACTCAATATATGTGCGTGAAGCATGGACTTAGCACTACGGGTGGAATAGAATATATTGATAGAGGTTTATAAGGGAAGACAAAAACTAAAGAAAGTATCACATCAACTCGGCGGATCGTTAGGCAATGGAGAGGCCTAGCAATCGATATCAATGCGAGGAGTAGGGATTGCCATGCAACGGATGCACTAGAGCTATAAGTGTATGAAAGCTCTCAACTGAAACTAAGTGGGTGTGCATCCAACTTGCTTGCTCATGAAGACCTCGGACATTTGAGGAAGCCCATCATCGAAATATAAAAGCCAAGTTCTATAATGTAAAAATTCCCACTACTATATGAAAGTGACAAATCATGGAGACTCTCTATATGAAGAACATTGTGCTACTTTGAAGCACAAGTGTGGTAAAAGGATAGTAGCATTGCCCCTTCTCTCTTTTTCTCTGATTTTTTTTTCATTTTTTTAGAACAATATCATGAACCTCATCCCTACTTTTGTAAGGACTCATTAGTCTCCATCATTCTTTACCTCACCAGGACAATGCTCTAATAATGATGATCATCACACTTCTTTTTACTTACAACTCGATATTACAACTCGATAACTGAAACAATATGACTCTATATGAATGCCTCTGGCAGTGTACCAGGATGTGCAATGATCTAGCGTAACATGTATTACAATGATGAACGGTGGCTTTGCCACAAATATCATGTCAGCTCTATATGATCATGCAAAGCAATATGACGGTGAACACACAAGTCATGAGGATAGTAACCGTGGAAGTTGCATAGCAATATATCTCGGAATGGCTATGGAAATGCCATGATAGGTAGGTATGGTGGCTGTTTTGAGGAAAGATATAAGGAGGCTTATGTGTGATAGAGCGTATCATATCACGGGGTTGGATGCACCGGCGAAGTTTGCACCGACTCTCAATGTGAGAAAGGGTAATGCACGGTACCGAAGAGGCTAGCAATATGTGGATAGGTGGGAGTGCTGTGTCAGTCCATGAACTCACATTAGTCATAAAGAACACATATACTTATTGTGAAAGTGTTATTAGCCCTCGAAGTAAAGTATTCTCGCATGCCCCTATGGAGGAGGTTGGGAGGAGTTAACCATCGCGCGCCCCCGATTTGACAGCACAAAGGATTTCGGTGAGGAATAAATATGCTCCAACATTCCCGTCATGCCATGACGGACACACTTAAATAAGTAGTCATAACAAGCTTTAATACAATTATTTTTTACTAACTAATGATTATGAACTAACACCCTTTCATATTACCACATCAATATAATTAACTCACACACTTCTTATATTCATTGATCTCACATGAAAGTTTTTACTATATCACTCTTATATACCTATCATTTTTGAACTAGTCATTATAACCCGTGCAAATTACCACTTCCTAACATCCTCAAAAAGATTTAAGTGAAGCATGAGAATGCAAAACATTTCTATAAAATATGCCTACCACCGTGCTCTAAAGATATAAGTGAAGCACATGAGCAACTGCCCGACTCAAAAGATATAAGTGAAGCACATAGAGTATTCTAACAAATCATGATGAATGTGTGTCTCTCTCAAAGGTGTGTTCAGAGAAGAATGATTGTGGATACCAGCAAGCAAAACTAAATATAATACACGACGCTCCAAGCAAAACTCATATCATGTGATGAATAAAAATATAGCCTCAAGTAACATACTGATGAATTGTGGACGAAAGAGGGGATGCCAACCCGGGGCATCCCCAAGCTTAGACGCTTGAGTCTTCCTAGAATTTTACCTTGGGGTGCCTTGGGCATCCCCAAGCTTAGGCTCTTGCCACTTCTTATTCCTTTATCCATCGAAATCTCACCCAAAACTTGAAAACTTCAACACACAAAACTCAACAGAAACTTCGTGAGATCCGTTAGTATAATCGGTAAACCATAAACTTAGGTACTGTTATAAACCAATTCATAATTGTTATTGCATAATACCTACAGTATTCTAACTTTTCCATGACTTATACCCCCCTATATAATCCATAGTTTCATCAAAATAAGCACACTATGCAATAAAAACAGAATCTGTCTAAAACAGAACAGTCTGTAATGATCTGAACTAAAACCATACTTCTGGAACTCAAAAAATTCTGAAAAATGAAGACAACGTAGACAATTTGTATCTCAATACTGTGTAAAAATGTCAGATCAAAAGCATGCTTCAGTAATTTTTAGTAATTCCTGAACTGAGGGCAAAAGTTTCTGTTTTTAAAGAGGATCAATTCAACTATCATCCAAATCAGCCCAAAGGCTTTACTTGGCACAAACACTAATTAAAAGATAAAAACACAATCATTACAGAGGCAACAATTATGTTTGCACACAAAACAGAAATAAAAGCAAAAATTTAAGATAACTATTGGGTTGCCTCCCAACAAGCGCTATTGTTTTATGCCCCTAGCTAGGCATAATGCATAGTTTCAAGTATTATCATCCTTGCACAACCTTACATTAAAAAGAGTATTTTCATAAGCATTTCTCAAGAGTTCTCTACTCTCAGCAATGCATTTTCTACTTGGAGAACTCAAATAATGAAAAGGGCTATCATCCGTAAGTGTAATGCTTTCAAGGTCAGCTTCTTTTGGAATAGGATCATCACGTGGTCCTTCATAAGCAACCGTAAGGTTATCATCAAGAGTGATTCTAGCATTTTTAAGACATTCCTCATCATACCCTTGTTGGTTTCCCTTAACAATCCAAGCATATTGATCATTAGTGCTATTAAACAAATGTTGGATTAAATCTATATGCGGTACTTTTCTTCTATCATGCTTATCAAATGCATCACAATCCTTAGCTTCAATCTTCCGAATAAAATCTTTATCATAAAGAACTTCATCTATTAAGGGACATTCATAATTCATAACATAATGATCAAAGATTTCTCTAGCTTCCCGAATTATGTAGTCGAACTCATGCATAAGGATAATAGTAGCAATTTTCTTAGCTCCCGGATTGTCTATGAGGAGGAGTTCAAGAAACATTCTTTGCAAAGTAGGATGAGTACGAGCAAACCTCCTTTCAAGTTTATGTACTAGCATAACAATAGCATCAGCATAGAAATTTTTTCTTTTAAGAATAGACCCTTCACTTGATGGCAAAGTTCCTGTACATGTGAAAAATTCATGGATGACACTTTTTCCAATAACGTTTCCACTACCCATAAGTACATCTTTTGTTTTCCAAATCAAGTGGGGTTCATTATGCATTTCAGTACTAGGAGGATCATTATTAAAGTAATGCAATTTAGGTTCTTCCTCATAGAATTCACTAGAACTAACGTCACTAGCACTTTCAACAATGACTTTCTCAAACTCAGACATGATAGCAACTTCAAACAAGCAAGCAAAATAAAATATTTTTGTGTTTTTGATTTTTTTAATGAGACTAATAAAAGCAAATAAAGGCAAGTAAAAAGTAAACAAGTAAATGATAGTTTGTATGAAGGAACCTTCACGTTGTTTGAATGCTTTCCCCGGCAACGGCGCCAGAAATTCTTCGTGCTACTTGTGAATGCGTTGGGATTTCCCCGAAGATGAAGGGTGATGTAGCGTAGTAGCGAAAAGTATTTCTCTCAGTTAAGAACCAAGGTTTATCGAACCAGTAGTAGAACACACAAGCAACGGTTAACAGGAGCCTACAAACAAGAAGAGCAAATACTTGCACCCAATGTGGGCAAGATGGTTGTCAATCCCCTTGTACTCATTAATTGCAAGGATTAAATCTGATAGTTGTAGATAGATAAATTGCAAAATAAAATAAAAGTAAATAAATTGCAGCAAGGTAAATAGGGTTTTAGTAATATGATTTGGATGGACCCGGTGGCCATAGCTTTCACTAGAGGCATCCCTCTCAAGAACGAAACATACGGTGGGTGAACGAATTACTGCTGGGTAATTGATAGAAAAGCGCATAGTTATGATGTTATTCATGGCATGATCATGTATATAGGCATTACGTCCGTGACAAGTAGACCGACACCTGCCTGCATCTACTACTATTACTCCACCAATCGACCGCTATCCAGCATGCATCTATGGTATTAAGTTCATGACAAACGGAGTAACGCTTTAAGCAAGATGACATAATGTAGACAAAGTAAAACCAAATAATATGATTAAACCCCATTGTTTTACCCTTAGTAGCAGCAATACAAATACGTGCCTCGCTACCCTTTCTGTCACTGGGTGAGGACACCACAAGATTGAACCTACTACTATGCACCACTTCCACCGAAGATCTATTCATCAACTTGGCCAAAGATAACTCATAGATCGGAAAGCATTACATAGATATAACAATCATACATAATGAGGTTCAGAAATAACTCAATTACTTTCAATGAATAATCTGATCATAAACCCACAATTCATCGGATCCCAACAAACACACCGCAAAAGCTGATTACATCGGAACAATCTGATAGAACTCCGAAGAGCACATGGTATTGAAGATCAAAGAGAGAGAGAGAGAGAGCCATCTAGCTACTGCTATGGACCCGTAGGTCCTGTGGGGAACTACTCACACATCATCGGAGAGGCAGCAAGGGTGATGAAGAGTCCCTCCGTGATCGATCCCCCTCCGGCAGAGTACCGGAAAAGGTCTCCAGATGGGATCGTGGAAGAACAGAGGCTTGCGGCGGCAGAGAACTTGTTTCCTCTGGATATCTAGGGGTTTCTGAATATGTGTGAATTTATAGCGTTGGAATTAGGGCAATCGGAGCCACAGGGGGCCCACAAGGCATCATGGCGCGCCCCTCCCCTGGGGGCGCGCCATGTTGCCTTGTCGCCTCCTCGTCTGGCTTCTGGTCCTCCCCCGAAGCTTGTAGGGTCCCTTCTGGTCCAGAAAAAATCACAAAAAAGTTTGGTTGCGTTTGGACTCTTTTTAATAAGGATTTCCTGAAAAGCCAAGAACAAGCAGAAAACAGCAACTCGCACTTGGCACTAGATTAATAGGTTAGTTCCCAAAAATGATATAAAATTGGATATAAAGTATATAGAATGGATAATATAATAACATGAAAACATCAAAAATTATAGATACGCTGGAGACATATCAGAGGCCCCGGTCCAAGGTACCAGGGGACCTCAACCGGCTCACTCTCATCATCGAGTCTCACCCGAGTGCGCTCCTCGTTGAGAAGCACATGGCCTCCCACTCGGGCTTCCTCCGCGCCAAGTGAGAGCTCGCGCCCGAGTGCAGCTCCATCCGACTGAGAGATCAGTCGGCTGCTTTGTCCTCTGTTGGCCTTCTCCGACTGAGAGCTCTAGTCGGTATCTGCCTTCGCTCGACTGGGCTCAGTCGGCAAGCACGCGACCATTAGGAGGGCAGGTGCCTCGTCGTCGTTTAGTCAGTTGTCGTCCGACCGATATGATATCCTGTCAGTATACCCCGTGGTATGGCCAGTCTGACTGAGCTACTGTCTGACTGATTTGTGCAGTCGGTGTGCCTAGCCTGACTGACACTTGCCGGCTGGCACTCGGTCATGAGGAGTGTAGGTGCGTCGTCGCCATCGTTCTGCACGACTTGCACCAGATGCGCCTCCTCCCTCATCTTCGTGCGGCAGTCCCGAGCCCAATGGCCGGGTTTCTTGGAGTAGCGACACACGTCGTCGTGCCTTGCACCGCCGCCGCCGGAGTTGTTCCCGGCGCTGGAGTTCACTCGGCCGCCGTTGGAGGCATGCCCACGCCCCCGACTGTGACCACGGTTTCCCATGGAGGAGCTCCCCCCACTGCCGAAAGAACCGCCGCGTCCACGCTATTGTAAGCGCGCGTTCCACTGCTCCTCTATGAGCAGCAGTCAGCTGCCAGTGCGCTCGCCAGCGTCTTTGCCGCGTTCCTCGACGACCCTCAGTCGGCCGTTGAGCTCCTCCATAGACGTGTTGGAACGAACCACCAGGCTCTCGATGGACCAGGCCAGTTGCTTGTACTGCCTGGGGACGACTCGGAGCAGCTTGAGCAGCACCCGCTTGTCGTCGATTGGGTCTCCGAGCATCGAAAGCTCGTTGACGAGACCATGCAAGCGCATGGCGAAGTCGTCGACTTACTCGCCGTGCTTGAACTTGATCTCCTCGTACTGGAGACGAAGGGTTTGCGCCTTCGACTCCCGCACTCGGTCTGCGCTGATGCACAGGGTCTTGATGGTCTCCCACGTCTCCTTCGCCGTCTTCTTGGCCGCAAGGGTGGGCAGCATCTCTAGCAGGACAGAACGCAGAATCACCTCCATCGCCAGCCAGTCCTTGGCGAACTCCACATCACCGGTTTCCATGGCCTTCCACATGTGTCGGGCCTCCATGATGACCTTCATCAAAAGCGACCAACTGGGGTAGTTGGTCCGCGTGAGGAGGGGAAAGGAGGTGCTGCACATGCCCAGGTCGCGCATGGAGCGCCGTGCACCTATCTCACCTCCCGGCCTCCCCTGCAGTGCGATCGCGTCAGCCGCGCATCTACTCAGCCGAGATCTCCTTGTGTGTCTTGGAGCCGCCATCGGCGAAGCCGTCCTTCGGCATCTGCTTTGGTATAATCTGGCTCTGATGCCAATTGTGAGCAATCTGCCTCATTCGTGCATCGTTCGATCGGCTTGCGAGCAGAGCTCCGGTGTGGCCGGCTCTGACTCCAATGATCCTGAGTGCAACGAGGAAGGGGATGCAGTGGAGAACGAGCACAGACACACATGCGTGAGCGTGTATTTTCTGACTGTGAGGCTCTCTCACTTTTTGCTTCTATTTATAGCTATTTATAGGCAGAGCTACAACAAACATCCTACCTACTCTCAACTGCTCCCAACTGCCCTCACCTGCTCCTACCTACTCCCTGTCAGCGTAGGACAGTGATGCGACGGGAGCAGACGAGCTACCCACGTCCGAGTGAAAACTAGAACGACATCCGATTGAGCTATCAGTCGGCATGCCCTTACCCAACCGACTGAACACACTCAGTCCGGTTGGTCACTAAATGGCATCCTAACCATGCCCTAGTACAAACTCCATCCGATTGACACACCAGTCGGACTGCCTACCCGAGTGAACTGCAACAACAACTTCACTTGGTTGATACAACCCAAGTGAACACTCACAACCCGAGTGAACACATGTTTATTACAACAGAAGAGGCTATCGGAGACCACGGCGTGGTGGTCGGACAAGAACTGGCGGAAGGCTTCCCGGAGTAGCTCCACTGTCTGGAGGAACCTTTCGTGGTAGTCCCTGGAGGTACCAAGGCCCGTGCCGCTCTGGGCGCTCGTCGGGAGCCCCACGTCGGGGAAAGGCACGACGGGGAGGGAGATCGGCGCTTCTAGGGAAGAGGTACTGGCGGCGTTGCTGTTGTTGGCACGGTCGATGACAGGGCGGATGGTGGAGGCTTGGAAGGGAGTTGTGAGGATGGTGCACAAACTGGAAAATTTAACAGAGAGAGGGTACGTAGCGGAGAGGAATCCAGCATCCAGATTGGTGCGTTAGCCACGTCGGAAAACTCAATTTTCTGCCAAACGAAGGGAATACCAAGCGCAACGTGGGAATAAGGCTGTTGTGGTCCCCTCTGCATGCACATGCAGCTTTTGTCAGAAGTCATTTAATGTTGCATTTAAAGCTTAGTCACTCTCTCAATGAAAAGCCAACTTTTAAATTACATAGTAATTTTTTGGGAGAGTGATATCTTTTGAACCGTGAATCCGACTGGTGATATTTTTATATATTTGAATTGCTCGCGTCAAGAACTTTAAAATAAGACCAATATTAGATACATTTCAAGTAATTTTATTTCACTGATTCATATAACATATTTCACTCAACTCAAAAAAACATATTTCACTCATCTCGAAGAAATGATTTCGCTCATTTAAAAAAAATTCACTCATTTAAAAATATGATTTCATCATACAAAATAACAGATTTTACTCATTTCAAAGAACCGGTTTCACTAATTTCAAAAACATATTTCACTCATTTGTCTTGTTATAACCTGTTTCGCACACTGAAAATTGAATGAGTGATTTAGATGGGTTGAAATGTTAAAATTTAATATCATTTTCAGTTTCAATTAACTTATTTCACTCAAAAACACATTTCAAGCATTCGTCTTGTTCTAAGTAGTCCGACACAGATTTCACTCGTCCACATATTTCACAAAAGTTTGAACATATGGAATGTGAAATAGGTTTGTTTCACATATTTCTTTTGAAATAGTTTTCATTTGAATATTTGTTCACTCATCTTCATAAATATAATTTTTCAGTTTCAATTAACTTATTTCACTCAAAAAGACATTTCACTCATTCATTTTGTTCCAAGTAGTCCCCACATAGATTTCACTCGTCCACATATTTCACAAAAATTTCAACATATGAAATGTGAAATAGGTTTGTTTCACATTTTTTTTTGAAATAGGTTTATTTTGAATATTTGTTTACTCATCTTCACAAATATAATTTTTCAGTTTCAATTAACTTATTTCACTAAAGAACATATTTCACTCATTCATTTTGTTCTAAGCAGTCCCCACACAGATTTCACTCATCAACATATTTCACAAAAAAATCAACATATGGAATGTGAAATAGGTTTGTTTCACATATTTCTATTGAAATATGTTTGTTTAACATATTTCTTTTGAAATAGGTTTGTTTCAGAAAACTTATTTTACTCATGTTATTGTTCAAAGATGTTCCCAAACTGAAATAGATTGAGTGAAATAAGTGGATTGAAACGTAGAAATTAAAACATGTTTGAAATTTATCCTAGATTGATCTTGTTTGCACGAATCTCAATGTAAGATCTTACGTATATAGCATCGACTGAGACTTCGTTAAGTCTTAGTCGACTGAGACTCAACAAGACAGTTTTTTTACTATGTATACTCTACAGATTTGCCAAAGGCCGAGCAATTGAAATGGAGTCCATAGCCCAGCCGAACAGTCTGCCTCTCCTCTCCTCACATTACAAACTTGGCCAAACGGGCGGCTTCTGGTGGGTCGGCCCGTTAGCCCGCCAGCCTGGCACGCCAGCGGCACGGCCCAACACGGGCTAATCGGGCCATGCCAGGCACGCGGCCCGCCATGGGACGTGCCTGGGCCAGAAGGTGCAGCACGCGTGCCAGCCCGGCACGACATGATTAGCCCCGTGGCACACGGGCCGGCCCAGCAGGCACGCGCGGCATGCCTGGCACGCGTTGGTCACCCGACCCGCTGACCGTTGTGGGAGGAGCGGGGGTCGCCCGGCTCGACCATTGCTGGGAGCGGGAGGGAGGTTTGGGGGAGCAGGGGGAGGTTTGGGGAGGATTAGGGGGGTTTAGGGGGAGGGTTACGGAGGGATTAGGGTCTGTTTTGAACAAATTTAATTAGAATTTTGAATTTTTGAATGTTGGAGGGGCAAAAAGGTCCAAAAATTGTCAAATTTTTGCTATAAATAGGGCTGCCCACCCCACTCATTTCTCACACTCAAATATGGATGATCCTAATGTTCAAAGAGAAGTTCTTTGTTGTTTAATTGCTTCCAATGATTTCCCATTAGGTTTTGGTGACTCGGAGGGTTTTGTCGGATATATTCGAATTGCTCATACTCCAAATTACAAACCAGTTTCTAGAAAAACTACAACTGAGGATATGAAAAAGCTATGCAAAACTGGTCTTCAGAAAATAAAAAACGATTTTACTACATGCACTTTTTCAGTCTCTTTAACATCTGATATCTGGAGTGGTCGGGCAAAGCAAAACTACATTAGTGTGGTCGCTCATTTTACTAACCAAATTGGCAACTACAAAAAAGAATCATAGGATTCGAATTAATTGACGTAGCACATACTGGTCAGAACATTGCTGAAGCTATAGTTAGAGTTGTGAACAATTTTGGTCTCACCGAGAAGATTTTCACAGTAACTATGGATAATGCTTCAGCAAATACTACTGCAATGAATGTCCTCGATCCTCTATTTTCCGTATATGCTGCATCTTTTTTATTACATCAACGTTGTGCTTGCCATATACTTAATCTTATTGCTAAATGTGCTATGAAGAAATGCGAAACACACATTGAAACTATGCGCACTGCAATATCTTGGCTTACTGTTTCTAATCCATGAATTGACAAGTACAAGAGATATTGCATTGCTGTAGGAGAAAGACCTCATAAGTATAATTTAGACATGCCTGTTAGATGGAACTCTACATATATGATGCTTAAGTCAGTTCTCCGAGACAAAGATGTGTTCTCGGATTTTGTTAATGCAAATTACGGTCAGACCCTAATCATTGATGCAAATTGTCATGTTGTTCACGTGTTGACTAGATTTCTGGAGACGTTCTATGATGCAACAATTATTTTGTCTGGGGTTTATTATCCCACATCTCCTTTAATGGTGCATACTATTGTAAACATGGCTACTCACCTGGAAAAATACGGAAACGATGAATATTTACTTGATGCTCTTGTTCGCATGAAACATAAATATTTGAAATATTGAAAAGAAATCGCTATGTTGTATGCATTTGCATTTATCTTGGATCCTAGGGCTAAACTTGATGGGCTTGGGGAGCACTCACTGCAATATCTCAATGCCAAAGTTAGATTATCCTGCTTATTTCACTAATGTTCGTGATAAGCTTTCTAAAATTTACTGTAAGTACGAAGAAAAGTATGCTGGAGTTCAGATGCAACGGCCTCCACTGGTATCAACTGCAGGAAAAAAGAAAGGAGCATGGAGCAAGATATTTGGTTCTTCATCCTCTGCCTCGATCTTTTCCACGGCAGCGCCTGTGCTTCATGGTGGCGGGGAGTTAGGGAAGTACCTCAACAGCCCGAGAGTCATGGTGAATGAAGAGGAGGATGAAGAAGAGGACACGTTCAACATACTGCAGTGGTGGCATGAACACAGGAGTGCATATCCGGTGATTTCCATATTAGCACGAGATGTGTTGTCAGTACCCGTCTCATCGGTATCATCGGAGTCTGCTTTCAGCCTAGCTGGAAGAATTCTTTTGAGAGAAGAACTAGTCTCACCCCTGATATGGTGAAAACACTACTGGCCATGAAAGATGGGGAACAAGGAAGGAGAGCCCAACACAGTGCACAAAACAGAGAACTACTAGCCACGTTTGAAGAACTTGTCATTGACGAAGAAGAAACAGAGGAAGAATAATTGTAGTCTTTGTAATTTTTATTTTTATTTTGTAATTTTCTTCTCCTTTTGTAATTTTTTTCCTTTTGTAATCTAGAGCGTGGCTTTGTACTCTTTTAATTCCTAGATATGAACGGTTTTAATGAGGCAGCCACTAATAAAGCTCAAGATTTATCCCACATGACACTTTGCCTCATTTTTTATTTTCTGTAAAAAAAATCGGATTTTTTCCTGATTTTTTCCCATTTTTCTGATTTTTTGAGGTATTACAGGACAGGTGGGCCAAGCGGGCCAAATGGGCCGACCTGAATAGCCACCGTGCCATGCCTGGCCGGAGACCACGGCACGCGTGCCGGCATGGCACCGCCCATTTGCTATTCGGGCCACGGCGGGCTGTGCCGGGCCAGGCACGTTTAGCACGGGCCGGGCCACGCCGGGCCAGGCCGGCCCGTTTCGCCAGGTTTGCCTCACACTCCTCTCGACCTCTCCCAGAAGCCAGACACGGGCGAGAAACCTAACCAGCCAGTCGCCACTCCCGATTGCCGACCGAGATCGACCGTCGACGGGTCGCCGTCTCCCCATCATCCGGCCGTCTGCTACCCTCCCTGCCACCGTCCGCCCGGCTGTTCCCCTATCCTCGCCGGGTGCCGGCTCGCCCGCAGCGTCGCAGCCCGCCCCGTCCCCTCGCTGCGAGCTCCTGTGGGACGCCACCGAGCTCCAGCCTCCACCCCGAGGCCCCGAGGCATCCAGCCATTCACCACTTCAGGAAGACATCAAGGTATAGATAATAGAGCCGATGCCATTGAGTTGATGCCATTGAATTGATGCAAGACAGCGATGTAGCCACTGGTTTACTGATTAGTGTTTATATTCAATTATAAGTGAAGATAGCAATATACATTTATTGAACGAGATGTATTCTTGAAAGTAAGTGAAAATTATATATTGATTGATTTTTTTATATATAACGCCTTCATACAAGACTGCCATCTGCGAGTACATTTTCCCCTTTCTCAACGAGGTACTTTCTCGTATTTCTTTTTCAACAACTAGCAGCGACCTCTGGTGCCCACTGTCATCTCGCCTCTGCAATTTCTGGTTGCTAAAAGAGATGACGCTCGCATCAAAGGTCGAATCTATCTGTTGATACGGTCAAGTGCAATTGTTGTGGGTAATCAAATGTTGGGACAAACCCTAGCCTACCTCGCTCTCACACTCGCTCGGACGAAGGTGGAAGAAAGAGAGGAGCGCACTGGACACAATTTTTTCCCGCGACAAACGCCTCGCAGCACGAACGGCGCCACGCTGCACGAACGGCGTTTCTTTTCTTAAACTAGACACATATCCGGGCTCGGCAACACACCGCGGCTGAGAACACAAGCGTACACACGCGACTACATCTCTAGCCCCTGACCGCCCTCACGGCCCTCAGCTCTGTTTAAATAGACTGACCCACGCACACAGGCCAGCGACCACACACCCCACTAACTCACGCACCACACCGGCCACTAACCAGCTAACTACATGCACGCCCATGCACAACTCGGCTCCAACTGCCTCAGCCGCTCCACTCGCCACGCACTGCGGCACGACCCGAGCGCACGGCCCCTGCGACGACTCGGCCGCACCCGCACGCACGTCAAGATTATTTCCAACATTTCCCCCCTAATCTTGACACGGCTCGTCGTCGCCTCGTCGGAGTTGTTGCAGCTCCCGTCGTCGTCGTCGCCATGGCCGCAGTTACGGCCACTACCACGCTTGACGCAACCTCCATCCTCTTCCTCGGCGAGACACGCCGAGCTCCTTCTACGCCGGCGACACACGCCTGACGTTCCGGCGACATACGCCGTCGATGCCGTCGTGCTCAGACACGAACCTTCTCGGATGCCGCTCCATGGCCGTCGCACCGCGCCACGCACCTCCACAGGCCGACACACGGCTCGGAGCTTCACAGCACAGCCGTCGGCGAACGCCACCACCGCCGGACTTGCCGCGCGTCGCCGTCGCCACGCGCTCGCCGAGGCCTCCACGTCCGCCACGCTCGTCGTGGACTCGCCGCACGCCGCCTCCGCATCCGCAATGGCCCCGAATCTTGAGTCTATGAATATCAATTGTTGGGACAAACCCTAGCCTACCTCGCTCTCACACTCGCTTGGACGAAGGTGGAAGAAAGAGAGGAGCGCACTGGACACAAATGTTTCCGGCGACAAACGCCTCGCCGCACGAACGGCGCCACTCCGCACGAACGACGTTTCTTTTCTCAAACTGGGCACATACCCGGGTTCGGCAACACACCATGGCTGAGAACACACGCCTATACACGCGACTAGATCTCTAGCCCCTGGCCGCCCTCACGGCCCTCAGCTCTGCTTCAATAGACCGACCCACGCACACAGGCCAGCGGCCACACACCCCACTAACTCACGCATGCACGCACCACACCGGCCACTAACTAGCTAACTACATGCACGCCCATGCACAACTCGGCTCCAACTGCCTCAGCCGCTCCACTCGCCACGCACTGCAGCACGACCCGAGCGCACGCCCCCTGCGACGACTCGGCCGCACCCGCACGCACGTCAAGATTATTTCCAACATTTCCCCCCTAATCTTGACACGGCTCGTCGTCGCCTCGTCGGAGTTGTTGCAGCTCCCGTCGTCGTCGTTGCCATGGCCGCAGTTACGGCCACTACCACGCTTGACGCAACCTCCATCCTCTTCCTCGGCGACACACGCCGAGCTCCTTCTACGCCGGTGACACACGCCTGACGTTCCGGCGACATACGCCGTCGATGCCGTCGTGCTCAGACACGAACCTTCTCGGATGCCGCTCCATGGCCGTCGCACCGCGCCACGCACCTCCACAGGCCGACACACGGCTCGGAGCTTCACAGCACAACCGCCGGCGAACGCCGCCACCGCCGGACTTGCCGCGCGTCGCCGTCGCCACGCGCTCGCCGAGGCCTCCACGTCCGCCGCGCTCGTCGTGGACTCGCTGCACGCCGCCTCCGCGTCCGCAATGGCCCCGAATCTTGAGTCTCTGAATACCAATTGTTGGGACAAACCCTAGCCTACCTCGCTCTCACACTCGCTTGGACGAAGGTGGAAGAAAGAGAGGAGCGCACTGGACACAAATGTTTCCGGCGACAAACGCCTCGCCCCACGAACGGCGCCACTCCACACGAACGACGTTTCTTTTCTCAAACTGGGCACATACCCGGGCTCGGCAACACACCACGGCTGAGAACACACGCCTACACACGCGACTACATCTCTAGCCCCTGGCCGCCCTCACGGCCCTCAGCTCTGCTTAAATAGACTGACCCACGCACACAGGCCAGCGGCCACACACCCCACTAACTCACGCACGCACGCACGCACCACACCGGCCACTAACCAGCTAACTATATGCACGCCCATGCACAACTCGGCTCCAACTGCCTCAGCCGCTCCACTCGCCACGCACTGCGGCACTACCCGAGCGCACGGCTCCCTGCGACGACTCGGCCGCACCCGCACGCACGTCAAGATTATTTCCAACATCAAAAGGGGTGCACAATTTGTTGCGGAAAACAAGGTCTGAATTAAGAGCAGTTGCGCAGTTTAGGAAAAGCACGAGTCTTGTGTTAGCTGGACGAATCTTGTTACTCAAGTACATATAGAATCGGTAAGATAGAATTTTTTGTAATGTTGTTAATGTGGATGAAAAGAAGTACATATAGAACCAGTTTTTTTTTTTTTTGAAAAGGTCCATATAGAACCAGTATAACAAAGCTTTTGATCTTAATAGAGCGATCTGAATCAGTGTGGCTGTATGAACCAGCGTATGAGCTCTTTCTTGCTGGGTTTGGATCAGATTTGTGAATGAAATGAAATTAATACAATGAAATAAAATAATGTAAATAGGCGTATGAGCTCTTCTTTGTTAATGAAAAAAAAAATCTGGATCGTGAGGTTTTGTCCCTCGAACCACATAAATCTGGAATGTATCTAAATTTTATAATGTAACAAATGATATTCTAGAGTATGAAACCCGGAAAGTGAGAGTTTAATTTGTAAGCAAGCAGTTTGTTATGATTTTTGCTTGCTTACAGAACCTGGAACCTTCACAATATCATTTCACCTTTGCTGATTTGCAGTGGTCCAAGAGTAACCCCTCAGATCCGAAAACGTTTTTTTTCCCAGCCAGGGTATAAACAACTGAGCTCTAAATAAAATTTACTCTGCTATGGGAATATCAAGGCCAGAACTCGACTTTTTTGTCCGGAGCAATACGGCAAACAACTACACAATATAAAACCATAGGTCACTTGTGCACTTCATTTGCATCTGTACTACTCTCAACCTAGCTACTGTCATTTTTACCACTGAGCAAGTATCATATATAGTTGCTGCCATTTTTTCACACTGAACACATCACTGCTAATTGTGCCATTCTTTTCAACAGTATTACCAAGAAAACAATCTCTTACATGCTTGAGACCAAGAAGACAAGTATGAACAAAGAGATTTGCTACAGACCATGGCGAAAGAAGGTTGGCCCCAAAAAGTACACTGCATTCATACAATTACGAGTAATAAAACAAACTAGCTTGCACCATCAGACGTTCTTCTCTTTTTTTTTGAAATCGTACGCCGTAGCATACACGTATCTATATAAAGATGTAAGGAAACAACTGCAGAAGCGCATACATACGGTCGTACACACCCCAAAGGATACTACGGAGAGTTGTCCCTGCAACCCTAGCACTAAGGTCCTCACAAAATAGAGAAAATACAAAAAGGCCCCTAAGAACCAAAGAGCTTCCTGTGTTCGCCGATTGACGCCATGCACCGTCGCCGCCGAAGCTTCGCCGAAGAAAGAAGCGCTGAAACATCTCGCCTGAACCTGAAGTAGCACCATCGCTAGCTGGCTTTATGAGCCACAGTAGCCACCCGCCGCTCTAGACAGGGTCGAAGATGCAGTTAACATGCATTGGCCGAGGAAACACCCCATGCTTTCTTGGAACCGGATCCGCGGAGGCTCCGACTTGTCGGAGAGAAAGGCAAGACCCAACCACCACAACCTGCAACCCCAGCAAGAAACATGCTGTCTGAACTGAGCCCGTCACCAACCGGGGCACACCGAAGCCACACCGCCGTGCGAAGAAGAGACCCAATCGGCCACAAAAGCCTGACCCCTGACAATCCCGTGGGATCTGGAAGAGATCCACCGGGAACCACCCCCACAAGGTCCCCGCGGGAGATGGATAATGACCCACTGGAGCGCGAATGGAGCAGGAGGAACCTTCTTCCAACGCAATGGCACCGCCGACGCCTAGACTCCACCACTAGTACACGAAACCCTAACTAAACTAGGGACTCTAACTACACGCGAGTGGAGCCCCGTTGCTCTTTCTTAGAAATAACTCTAACTACACTTGTGATGGTGTTTGCATTGCGCTTGCGCTCTTTCTTTATAAGAATAAAACCATTTGTTCTAAGCATATGCGTGTGAGAACTTCTTCGTTGCTTCTAAACATCTGGTTAATTATCGTGTGATACTATTCAAGTTATTCCAAGCTGACACCATCATCATCCATCATGTAAAACTGTCATCAGCAAAGCATCAAACTTGTGTTACATATATCTTCGATGTAAAATTAACTAAACATAAAACAGACAAAAGCTATTACGTGTGCTATGTGATATCACCGAGGGTAGAGGCAGACCAGACCTTCGGATCTTCATGTAGGTACCAGTACGTAGTTCACAGCGATGCTAGATGAGATCATCCCATATTTTGATATTATGTTTATTCTTGATTTGTTGGAACACTTGTTCTGCCAATGATGTATAGTCCAATTAATGCAAAACAACTTTTGAGCAATCTTTGGTGAGCAGTGTTAGATATTCACGACGTCGGCATGACATCATTGCATGTGTCATAGCTTAGGTCGGTTCATACTAGTCAGTTTGTACCATCTATAAATACCCATGTAATCCCTCTGTAAAGATCAGATCAAGAGAAATAAAAAACCCAGGCGCGACACGCACCTGTTGCAATCAACCCTGCGTCGCGTGCATGTGTTCTCGGCGAGATCGGATCAGCGTGTTCGCTGTGTTTCACTTGCATCTCCGGCCTCTTAGCACTAATCTTGATATTTTGTATCTTCATGTTTAGTTTTGAGTTTTGCACATAGTTAAGGTGTTCATGTAGCTTGTTGTAGTCCGGCAAGGTGTACGTGTGATGCGTAGACGAGTTTCAGTGGAGGCATGCGAGGCGAGATGCTTATGGCGCCGTGCGATGCGGCGAGCTTGGCGAGATGCGGATGGCGGCGCGAATCTGTAGTGCAAGTGCTGAGGCCAATGGGCTGTACATGAACTAGCCGAGGTTGTTAGCTGCATGTGAGTTGTTAGCTAGCTTTGTGCATGCATGTAGTTGGCTTGGTCACAAGTGGTTGCCGAGTCATATGGATCATGGAGATAGTTTAGGAATAGTGCATGGAGCTAATTAGTGGAGTAGTGGCTCAAGTGGAGGCGTGAGTTGCATGGCAGGTGTGCCTAAACTTTGTGTATATATAGTGCTTTGAGTTATGAGAAAAGTGGCCGTGAGGGCAGCAGCCACAATGTAGTCTTAGTAGTCACCAAGGAGTGTCTCTTTGCACAGAAAGGTTGTTTCTTCCTTGGTGCATGTGTGTGCGCGCGTGTGTTTCTTGTGTTGTGTGAGAAAAAAAGTGAGAAGCTTGAGAGATGATAAAGATTGTGAGAGAGAAGAGAGGGGCTGCGAGATGCAGCGCCAACACGGCCGGCGGAATCGATACGTGCGTGTCTAGCCGGCGGCTAGAATCAATCCAGCAGCCGGCTTGCTTAGGAGGCAAGCTTGTACGTACGTGATACTCTTGGGCTTCGCGTGTGCACTTGCGTGTTCCGTCGGAAAGCACTCGATTGGAGCATCGCGTGTCGTCGATCTCGTCGGAAAGAACTTGGCGTGTCGGGACCTGCGCCAACACAGAGAATGTTTAACTCCAAATTGATATGACCCACATTAAGTGAAAATGAAAAAAACCCATGCATACACAAACCGAACTAGACACTCAGGTCTTACTTATCACACAAAGATGTGTCTTAGGAACCGGTGGGGGCAGGACCATACGAGCGAGCCAGTGTGCGCAAGCGGGCGGTGGTGATCAGCGGCGGGGAGGCGGATGATCGGCCACTGGCCGGAGCATGGCTGGAAGAGCTTAACCGAGGTAGCCAACGACCAGCAATTCGCTGCCCTGCTTCTGCTCCTTCCAAATTACTCTCGTCTTCCTCTCTCTCCCTGGCCGGCCTGAACCCTACGCGGCTAGGGCGGTTTTCTTAGGCACGGAACACAACTGCACGACCGAAGCAGCCAGCAGGCGATCTGCTTCTGACAGGCCATCTAGATGACCGTACGATAGATCAAACTACCCTCGCCGAAAATCCTTCAAAAAAAAAAAACTACCCTCGCCGAAAAAATTACTCACGCGAAAAATGTCTAGATTACCCACGTAATCAACGGCAGATCTAGTTAACTCGATACTACTCCCTCCTAACACTACTAGTAAAATGTACGGTAAAAAACCTCTTAAACTAATATATGTCAATTTTTCCTGTTGAGAATGTTTTTTTTTTCCTGTTGAGAATGTTTTTTTTTTCTTGACAATACACAGCGGCGTGCAGTGCACCGTGATCTAGTTTCACCAGCTGCACTGTGACCGAGGCAACACATGCATAAAGCGCGACAGAGTGCACCAAAGACACGCTTCCCCGCATGACCGGGCCGTCCGGGTCTTTTCCTTTTCTTTGCCTTCAATCTGCGAAAGGTTTCCACAGAGCACCTGTTCGTACATACTCAATCTACTGTATGCATATCTCGCAAAAAAAAAAAATCTACTGTATGCATAGAGAGGGGTATCTAGCTTCCTTTAGATAGCTTTAGTAGACACCCTTTATCACATATTCCGGCTGTTCCATGAAGTGTCTTTTCCAATCTTTTGTAATCATTACGCCGCGCCGACGTCCATTTATATGCCAAGTACTTAGCACATACGTACGCCGCGCCTCTTTATGGTCAGGATTGTACTACACATACATCAAACCCGTAGCACATGTTGTGTACAAGTTAATTTTTGAGAATGTCAATGCATTCCAAACTTGACATGATGGCCTCGGTTATCACAGCATAGGGATGATGGGAAAAATTATAAGCAATTCCATTGGTTATGATTTAAACGATGCTCAATTCCCCCAATCTTCAGATTTTTGTGTGCACTGAATGTGCTACATTGAAGCTAATTTTAAGGCCCACGCACTTAAAAATACAAGTTTAACCACTCAAATTCGTTGAACGCATTCTAGGCAAGATCGCTCTTCTCCACCATTGACTGGACTATTATGGTATTTCATGGTTCTAATAGACACATCTACACGATTGTCTAGAATACCCAAGTAACAGATGGCAGATCTAACTCGAAACTACTCCCTCCTAACAGTAATAAAATGTGCTGTAAAAACCTCTTAAACTAATACTCCCTCCGTCCAAAAATAAGTGTCGCTAATTTAGTACAACTTTGTGCACTGTTGAGCCCCCGGCAACACATGCATAAAACGTAACAGAGTGCATCCGGGTCTTTTCCTTTTCCTTGCCTTCCATCTGCGAAAGGTTTCCACAGACCAGTTCACTGTCATTGGCGGCCCTGTACGTACCACCTGTTCGTACGTACTCAATCTACTGTATGCATAGAGAGGGGTATCTAGCTTCCTTAGATAGCTTTAGTAGACACCCTTTATCGCATATTCCGGCTGTTCCTTAGATAGCTTTAGTGGCTTCTTTTCAAATCTTTGGTAATCATTACGCCCCCGCCGATTGACGTCCATATATATGCCAAGTACTTGGCACACACGTATAGTAGCTAGCTCTAGCCAGTACCGCATATGTAGTAGCTAGTTCTACATATGCGCAAGCGTACAGAATGTGTTGCATGGTGCTACGGACCTACGTATACGCAAGGCCTCCTCGGCTTCCCCAGCCCTCTATATAGATGTTAACCCGAAAGCTGATTAAGCTGAGCTAAAGAAGTCTAATACGATGGCCAAGTACAACGTAAGGATAGAGGAGGCTCCGTCCATCGGCTCTAGCAGCTGGGTCGTGGAGATGGAGGAAACGATCCGCGACATCGACCCGGCAGTTGAGATGGCACGGTGGAAGAGGCACTCCATCTACCAGGTGCCAGAGCGGATCAAGAACCTGCATAACACCAAGGCATACCGGCCGGAGCTGGTGTCGCTGGGCCCCTTCCACTACGGCGAGCCCGACCTGCTCCCTATGGAGGAGCACAAGCGCCGGGCGGTGGTGCACCTGGTCAAGCGCTCCGGGAAGCCACTGCGGGAGTTCGTCGTTGCCGTGGCGGAAGTGACGCAGCAGCTGCAGGAGGCGTACAAGGACCTCGGCGAGGAGTGGCGCGGGGCGGAGAACAGGCAGCGATTCGTGGAGCTCATGCTCACCGACGGCTGCTTCCTGTTGGAGGCCATGCGGTTGGACGCGCTGCGTGGGAAGGTGCACGAAGATTACGCGCTCAACGACCCCGTCTTTAGCCAGTACGGCTACCTTTACTTGTGGCTATATATCCAGTCCGACATGGTCATCATGGAGAACCAGCTGCCTCTGCTTCTTCTCCACAGGCTACTAGGAGTTCTGGATCATGACAGATATCAGGTACTCCCTCTGTTCCACAATGCAGTGCCTAGATTTTTTAAAAGTCAAACTTCAACAACTTTGACCATGTGTGTAGCGAAAAGTATCTATATATATAATATGAAATCAATATCATCATATACATCAGTAGACATAGTTTTATATTACATTTATTTACAATTATTATTGTTGATACTTTTCTCAATCAACTTGGTCTAACTTTACAATGTTTGACTTTTGGAAAAATCTATATGCACTACATTGTGGAATGAAGGGAGTACTACTTAATTACCGGCACATCTATTAATTAGCATTTCTTCACTTTTTTCCATTTTCATTTTTTTGGGATAATTTTCCATCTTCATTAATTTCATGTGCAAAGGAATACCACCCTACCATTTAAAATAACTGTGTCAATATAGGTGGTGCAAACTGCAATGTACTAAAATTAAAATTGTGCACATATACTTTTCTATAGTTACATATATATATTATTTATTTAATTGAGCTATTAAAATTGAATAAAATGTAATTATGTAAGTGAACCATACGTGGTCGTACCTATAATGAAGATCAACAATGCAGAATGAAACTTCCAAAATAGTAATAATAATGCAGAATGCACGTTAACTCTAACTATCTATACATGCCAACTGGTTGCTACAGAACGCTCGAGAGATCAGCAAGTTGGTGCTTGATTCCCTGTGTCCATGGCGCCGACACGTGGTTGACACTAACCCCCTGGGGCTCCACCCCCTTGACATCTTATACCAAAGTCTCACCCGTGACGATCACCAAGACCGGAAAGGTTCGAAGGCGTATGTCATACCCTGCGCAATGGAGATCTACGAAGCAGGAATCCATTTCAAGGTGAGCGATACTGACAGCCTCCTCGACGTCCACTTCGAACATGGCGTGCTAAGCATGCCGGCGCTTAGGGTCAACGAAGGTACCGAGAAGAGGTTCCTCAATCTGATGGCATTCGAACGACTCCACCCTGCTGCTGGCAATGACGTGACGGCCTACGTGATCTTCATGGACAACTTGATTAGCTCGGCCAAGGATGTTGCACTGCTCAGATCTAAGATGATAATCGAGAGTGGGTTGGGCAGCGATGAGGAGGTAGCTAAGCTCCTCAACAACACCCTAAACAAGGGAGGAGTGATGAGCCCGTCTAGCGGGCTCCACGACGTGCAGCGACAGGTCAGTGCCCACTGCATGAAAAGATGGAATAGGTGGCGGGCTAACTTCATACAAACCTACTTGAGAAACCCTTGGGTGTTCATTTCCCTCATCGCCACTGTTATTCTACTAGTGGCCACACTCCTGCAGACCGTCTATACGGTTGCACCCTTTTACAAGCTCTCCTAGTTGTAAATTAGTATCACCTAAATATACATTCAATCTTTAAGCATATAATATGTGTTTACAACATGTCTGTAAGTTGCATTGAATGTGGACACTTGTGCGACGAATAATTTGGCAACAAGATCAAGTCTCTTGAGAAGAAAGCTTTTATTTACTAGTATACAAGGACTGTGCTGAGATAATTACTCAGTTTTACCTTAAATCTGTGTTAAAAGTATTTCAATCGTGTATTTACGAGGAATTGTCTGAGATAATATATGTATCTCGGTTCTCTTAGCATAACAGGCAGTGATGTATCCTAGCACACCAGTGGTGGGCGCGTGCTCCCACCCGCCAATGGTAACCTCCCCAGGTTAAAAAAAAACGCTGCCATGACAGCGTTTTGCACATTATATCACATTACATTATATCAATACATGCAGAGACCCTCATTTGTCATTATTATTTGATATATCACATACATACACATCCATATACATGCATACACCACATTTCATTGATGACACAAGAAGTGCATTAGTCAAGCAAACAAAATATCACTAGGAAATACACAAGTGTACATGCAAGCATGCATGTGAGATGACACAATAGTTTGACAAATATCTAAGGAGGCTAGCTAGCGAGCGTCAGCCATCTACCAGTACAAGGGAGGCATGTCCTCAGCCTATTTCTGTAGGTGAGCATCCCATTCCTCCGTCGTCTCTTACACACTGTAGAAGATCCTGCTAGTGATGAAGACTTCCTTGTTGATGATAAGCGCCAGCACGTTTCGGAAGCGTTCAAACTCTCTCCTCCTCCAGTCGTATGGCCCTTTCTCGAGCTATGTGGACCACTGTTGGATCACAGGCCGGAAACACACGCGTACACGGTGGAGAAGAAAACACAGGGCGACACCCACGAGAGAATTTTTTTGGTGCCGTTCAACTTCCTCTGGCGTTTCTGCTTCTTCCTCTTATTTTAACTTGATTACATGCAAACGTGGCCAGCTAAACCCGGCCGGACTCTTCGCCATGATCCGCATGACTTGTGCCATCCCACAAATGCGTATCATGGCTCAACTAACTCACGTACTAATAGCCGCAACGTAAACAACGTACGCTTCTGGCTAATGACCCTACTTCCATGCTGATTACAATGACCACGTACATGCACATGTCCATCCCCGTGTACACACGTACAGACTTTTTTTAAAAACAAACATGCACTACACCCTACATACGTGCTAATGCAACAAGATTATCCAACAATAACCACGTCCTCGTGGAAGCAGCATCTTTCCGCATGGAATGCATACGTACATAGTCCTCAATGTGGGACATGACGTAGTAGCCAGACCCGACGTTCGACTAGTCGGGTTCTTGCCTGCAACAGAAACTCGTCCGGGACTTGAACTTCTTATGCTTTGTGGCGCTTCCTCCGGAGTGATAATACTTGTGGAGAGCAGCATCCAGAATGCTCTTCAGTGCAGTCCAGTTGTTCTTATTGGTTCACTTTGAATCGAAGAAATAAGCCCAGTCATCCCGCGGCATAAATATTAGTAAGATCCAGTGGTTGTCACTACGCAAAGAAGTGAACGAACCAATATGCATGAGATCAACCCACGAAGTTCGGTATATGTGCAAGCATAAAGGAGAGAATGACTTAGATGGCACGGTAGGGCATGAGTATGTTGTCCTTCTTATTAGCAAGCATGCCTTGCCTGAGGTCGTCCACCATGATTTCCTTGCCATCTGTGGATCGCACGCTGTTCTCGTACATGTGATAAGGATCAAGCACTAGTACAAAACAGGGCTTCGGTCCACCCCTGAGAAGCCCATTAGTCCCGGTTCACTCACGAACCGGGACCCATGAGGCCATCGGTCCCGGTTCGTGAGGCCAGGGCGCCGGCCGGGCCTCGTGGGCCATTGGTCCCGGTTCGTCTGACCCCTTTGGTCCCGGTTCCAGACACGAACCGGTACCAATGCGCCTCGCTCCTGGCCCACAACCATTGGTCCCGGTTTGTGGCTGGAACCGGGACCAAATGGGGTCCTTTAGTCCCGGTTCCAGGCACAAACCGGGACCAATGGTTGGCCTATATATAGCCACTGCCCGCGAGCAGAGCAGTGCACTGCTCTGTTTTTTTGCCCGGCCGTGGGAGAGCTTTTAGCTCACCTCCTATGCACATGAGGTGTTCGATGAAATGCCCGAGCCACACTTAAGATTTCTCCTCTCGAAGCTCCTTGTCCAAGCTCCATTTTCCTCAAGATTTGTCTAGGTTTGGCGGTCCGTCCTGTCCCGTCCCCGTCCTCACCGCCGTCGATCGCCCGCGCCCATCTCAGCGCCGGCACCACCGTGGTTAGCCTCTTCTTCTTATCTTCTTTCTAAAAGAAAAAAGTTCTTACTTGTATGTTTTAATTAGATGCTCTAGAGAGTTATATGTTGTTCAATAATGAGAACTATATAACGCACGCAGATGAACCGGCAATGGATGTACGGTGACCGACGCACCTCCGAGTATATTAAGGGCCTGCATAATTTTCTCGAAGCGGCTGAGGCAAACAAGCAGAATGGTTTTATGCATTGTCCATGTACTGTCTGTGAGAATACGAAGGCTTTCTCCAACTCTAAAACCTTTCACTTCCACCTGCTTGAGAAGGGTTTTATGCCACACTATAATGTTTGGACCAAGCACGGAGAAAGAGGGGTTATGATGAAAGACAACGAAGAAGAATAGGATGATGACAACTACCCGCCCCCTGAATACGGTGATGCTGCAATGGGGGAAGCTGAAGATCAAGAGGAACCAGACGATGTGCCCGATGATGATCTTCGCCGGGTCATTGTTGATGCACAGAGAGAATGCGAAAGTGAAAGGGAGAAGTTGAAGTTCGATCGCATGTTAGAGGATCACAAAAAAGGGTTGTACCCAAATTGCGAAGATGACAACACAAAACTCGGTACCACACTGGAATTGCTGCAATGGAAGGCAGACAATGGTGTATCTGACAAGGGATTTAGTTCGCTACTGAAAATAATGAAGAAGAAGCTTCCAAAGGATAACGAATTGCCCGGCGGTACGTACGAAGCAAAGAAGGTTCTATGCCCTCTAGGATTGGAGGTGCAGAAGATACATGCATGCCCTAATGACTGCATCCTCTACCGCGGTGAGTACGAGGATTTGAACGCATGCCCGGTATGCGGTGCATTGCGGTATAAGATCAGACAAGATGAGCCTGGTGATGTTGAGGGCGAGCGCCCCAGGAAGAGGGTTCCTGCCAAGGTGATGTGGTATGCTCCTATAATACCACGGCTGAAACGTCTGTTCAGAAACAAAGAGCATGCCAAGTTGATGCGATGGCACAAAGAAGACCGTAAGAAAGACGGGAAGTTGAGAGCACCCGCTGACGGGTCGCAGTGAAGAAAAATCGAGAGAAGGTGGGGGGACTTTGCAGGTGACGCAAGGAACGTATGGTTTGGTTTAAGTGCAGATGGCATTAATCCTTTTGGGGAGCAGAGCAGCAATCATAGCACCTGGCCCGTGACTCTATGTATCTATAACCTTCCTCCTTGGTTGTCCATGAAGCGGAAGTTCATTATGATGCCAGTGCTTATCCAAGGCCCTAAGCAACCCGGCAATGACATTGATGTGTACCTAAGGCCATTAGTTGAAGAACTTTTACAGCTGTGGAATGGAGAAGGTGTACGTGTGTGGGATGAGCACAAACAGGAGGAATTTGACCTACATGCGTTGCTGTTTGTAACCATTAACGATTGGCCTGCTCTCAGTAACCTTTCAGGACAGACAAACAAGGGATACCACGCATGCACACACTGTTTAGATGACACCGACAGTATATATTTGGACAAATGCAGGAAGAATGTGTACCTAGGGCATCGTCGATTTCTTCCGACCAACCATCAATGTCGAAAGAAAGGAAAGCATTTCAAAGGTGAGGCAGATCACCGGAAGAAGCCCGCCCTCCGTACTGGTGATCACATACTTGATATGGTCAATGATTTACAAGTAATCTTTGGAAAGGGTCCTGGAGGACTATCTGTTCCGACTGACGATGCGGGACGCGCACCCATGTGGAAGAAGAAATCTATATTTTGGGACCTACCCTATTGGAAAGACCTAGAGGTCCGCTCTGCAATCGACGTGATGCACGTGACGAAGAATCTTTGCGTGAACCTGCTAGGCTTCTTGGGAGTGTATGGGAAGACAAAAGATACACCGGAGGTACGGGAGGAACAACAACGTGTGCATGAAAAAGACGGCATGCATCCAAAGCAGTATGAAGGTCCTGCCAGCTACGCTCTTACCAAAGAAGAGAAGGAAATCTTCTTTGAATGCCTGCTCAGTATGAAGGTCCCGTCTGGCTTCTCGTCGAATATAAAGGGAATAATAAATATGGCAGAGAAAAAGTTCCAGAACCTAAAGTCTCATGACTGCCACGTGATTATGATGCAACTGCTTCCGGTTGCATTGAGGGGGCTTCTACCGGAAAACGTTCGATTAGCCATTGTGAAGCTATGTGCATTCGTCAATGCAATCTCTCAGAAGGTGATCGATCCAGAAATCCTGCCAAGGTTAAGGAGTGATTTGGTGCAATTTCTTGTTAATTTCGAGCTGGTGTTCCCACCGTCCTTATTCAATATCATGACGCACATCCTAGTTCATCTAGTCGACGAGATTGTCGTTCTGGGCCCTGTATTTCTACACAATATGTTCCCCTTTGAGAGGTTCATGGGAGTCTTAAAGAAATATGTTCGTAACCACGCTAGGCCAGAAGCAAGCATCTCCATGGGCCATCAAACAGAGGATGTCATTGGGTTTTGTGTTGACTTCATTCCTGACCTTAAGAAGATTGGTCTCCCTCAATCGCGGTATGAGGGGAGACTGACTGGAAAAGGCACGCTAGGAGCGGACTCAATAATATGTAGGGACGGGCATTCTTGGTCTCAAGCACACTACACAGTTCTACAGAATTCTACCTTGGTGACCCCGTATGTCGATGAACACAAGAATATTTTGCGCTCCAAACTCCTGGAGCAGTGTGACGACTGGATTACATATGAACACATCGGGACTTTCGGCAGTTGGTTGCAAACACGTCTCATGGGTGACAACACTGTTTCTGATGAGCTGTACTCGTTGGCCAGGGGACCATCTTCGACTGTATTGACTTACAAAGGGTACGAGATAAATGGGAATACATTTTACACGATTGCCCAAGATCAAAAGAGCACCAACCAAAATAGCGGTGTCCGCTTTGATGCAGCAACCAAGAGGGGAAAGGACACATATTATGGTTACATAGTGGACATATGGGAACTTGACTATGGACATGATTTCAAGGTCCCTTTGTTTCAGTGCAAATGGGTCAATCTGTCAGGAGGCGGGGTACAGGTAGACCCACAGTACGGAATGACAACAGTGGATCTGAACAATCTTGGGTACACAGACGAACCATTCGTCCTAGCCAATGATGTGGCGTAGGTTTTCTATGTGAAGGACATGTCTACCAAACCGAGAAAAAGAAAAGATAAGGAAGCGAATACATCATACGATGAGCCAAAGCGCCACATAGTTCTTTCAGGAAAAAGAGACATCGTGGGATTGGAGGGCAAGACAGACATGTCTGAAGATTATGAAAAGTTTCATGAAATTCCTCCCTTCAAAGTCAAGTCTGACCCAAGCACCCTATTATACGATGAAGATTATCCATGGTTACGGCGCAATAAGTAAAGGACACAAGCGAAGAAAAAGTGAAGACTTTCTCTCCACAACTATATCAGTAAATGCATGAAAGTTCAGAGTTCATTTGTAGTGCTTTTCAATTTCAGGGTCATTTAGCTTAAAAAAATCATTAAATGCATGAAAAATAGGAAATGAAGTCAGAAAGGGTTGAAAATTGATGATGTGGCTTTGAATGGTGCATTTTGAACACACAAAAAGTCTGGAGTTCAAATAAGTTCAAAACAATGAAATCCCTTTGTAACAGATGAGTTTTCGTCCGAAACCCTGATACTTCGAAAGAGATTGTCCATTTTGTACACGAAGTGCATCCAGTTTTTGCCGTAACCCTCTCAACTTTTTAGCACATGCTATGTGGGTGAAATGATGATACCATGCCAACTTTCAACCTGTTCAGAGTTCATTTGTAGTGCTTTTCAATTTCAGGGTCATTTAGCTTAAAAAAATCAGTAAATGCATGAAAAATAGGAACTGAAGTCAGAAAGGGTTGAAAATTGATGATGTGGCTTTGAATGGTGCATTTTGAACACACAAAAAGTCTGGAGTTCAAATAAGTTCAAAAAAAATGAAATCCCTTTGTAACAAATGAGTTTTCGTCCGAAACCCTGATACTTCGAAAGAGATTGTCCGTTTTGTACACGAAGTGCATCCAGTTTTTGACGTAACCCTCTCAACTTTTTAGCACATGCTATGTGGGTGAAATGATGATACCATGCCAACTTTCAACCTTTTCAGAGTTCATTTGAAGTGCTTTTCAATTTCAGGGTCATTTAGCTCAAAGAATGAACTAATAGCAAAAAGAATGAACTAGAAAACCTTTATGAAACTCTAATAGCAAAAATAATGAACTAAAAATAATCAATTAAAAAATTCTATTATGATCAACTAAAATAAAACTATAATATTCTTCAATAGCAAAAAGAATCAACTAAAAAACTTTTATAAAACTCTAATAGCAAAAGGAATCAACTAAAAATATTTTATAAACCTCTAGTATTTATGAAACAAAAATTATATAAAATTTATGCAACTAAAGTTATCAAAGTATTTTTTGTTCAAAACATTAATAGCAAAAGAATTTTCATAAAGAATTTTTTTTAGAAACTTTAATAGCAAACTAAAATAACAAAATTTGTTTTTGGTTAAAACAGACATTTAAAATAACCTAAAAATTACCAAATTGAATATAATGATAAAACAAAGTAATATTAAATAGCATGAAAAAGAATCACTCAAAAATCTATTTTTATAGTAAAGTTATTCACAAACTAGTGATTCACACCAATTTAAAAGAATTCAAATTTAAACTATTCAAATTTGGAAACTAATGGCACTAACAGAAAGTTTATAATTTTTGTGACCTAAAAGCAAAAAGAATCACTGAAAAACTGTAATTTTTGTGACCTAAAAGCAAAAAAGAAAATAAATAAAGCAAAAAAGAAAACAAAAAAAGTAGAAAAAAATGCCGCCTACTGGGCCACAGCGGTCTGAATACGACTAGAAACCCAACCAGCTTGTTGGGCCAGGATTCAGGCCCGCAGAAGGCCCAATAGGCCCACAGGCAGTGACAGATTAGGCCCGGAAGCCTGCGGTTGAGAGGAGCTCGAGAGGGTGTGCGCAGCAGCGCTTATAAACCACTCTCGAGCCCTCTCAGCTAGCGAGGTGGGACTAAAAATTTGGCCCCGGGCAGCACCACCCTTTGGTCCCGGTTGGTGGCACTAACCGGGACCACTAACAACCTTTGTTCCCGGTTGGTGCCACCAACCGGGACCAATGCCACCCTTTAGTCCCGGTTGGTGCCACCAACTGGGACCAAAGGTCTCTGCTTCCCGCCCTTTGGGCTGACGAAAAGAGACCTTTGGTCCCGGTTGGTGGCACCAACCGGGACTAAAGGTAGGCATTGGTCCCGGTTGGTGCCACGAACCGGGACCAATACTCTGTGTATATAAGCAACACTTACGATTTTTTCAGATTTCATCTAGCACTTGCCCCCAACGACGCCGAGCACATCGACGCCGCCAGGCTGCCCAAGCTCGCCATCGACGCCCTCTGCCCTGACGCCCTCTGCCCCGACGCGCCGTCCCGTGCCCCGACGCCGGCGCCGCTCCCCGACGCGCGCCCTGCCCTGCCCCGACGCGCGCCTCCGGCGAGTCAGGGCACTCCTCCTCCTCCTCCTCCTCCGGCGAGTGATCAGGGCACTCCGCCTCCTTCTCCGGCTCCTCCGACACGTGAGGGCACTCCGCCTCCTCCTTCGCCTACTCCGGCGCGTTGGAGCAGTCCGCCTCCTCCTCCGCCTCGTCGGCAACGGCGGAAGATAGACGCCGCCGGTCCGGCTCCTCCGGCGCGTCGGAGCACTCCGCCTCCTTCTCAGCCTCGTCAGCAACGACGGAACAGAGACGCCGCCGCTCCGGCGGCTAGCAGTACAAGCAGAGGCGGGAGGCAATTCAGATACGGTCCATCTCTCAAGCCTCTGGAAAAGTTACCATATGAGAGGACCGAGTAGGAAAACGAGGACATAGTTCGTGCCCAAGTGAGGGCCCATTTTGCAAAGAAAACTCCACCTCCGAAGGAAACAATAGATCCGGTGAAAGTGAAGCGCACTATCGATGCCCTGAAGCGACCACCACCGCCTCCGCCGCAATCCAACTATGACCGCATTATTCAAAAGACATATGATGAAGCGCGGCGGTCGGGAAGTACTTCTAGTGATGCAAGGTTAGCAGAACGAAGAAGTGGGAAAACAATTCCCCAGCTCAGCGAACAGGAGAAGAAATCGTGCCCCCCGCTCAAGGTGTCTAGCGATATCATGGCTAATCATCCGGGGATGGTGCTCGGTACCAATCCTGGTGATTACTTGGGGGATGATGTAATTTTTGCAATGGCTGAGGTACCAAAAGAAGAATATAAATACGTGCACGGGAAGCCTCTCGTCAAACCTGACCATCCTCCTCTAACAACGATGATGTACAAATTGCATGAGTGGTACTTGGAAACCTGCAGGAAGAATGGGTCCGATAGTTTGCTGGTGAGAATTAAAGATGAGCACGACCTCATTGGAGTCGACCTGATGCCTGTTGAATTTGTGGAGTTATTTTAGTTATTCAATCAAAAGGCCCTCGACAAACAAATCATGACTTGCTACTGTCTGTAAGTATTACTTCTGCAATTAAGTCTCTAGCTCAGCTCGTTCATTGCATGTATATATAATTATCCTCACTATATTATGCAGATTGAAGATCGTCGAATGCAAAAAAAGACAAATCTATGACATTGGGTTCATTAGCCCAAATACCGTAAATGAATGGGCGGTACAAGAAAGAGTTAAAGATACCGAGGAAAACTTGCTAAAAGCGTTCCTTCGACATCAAAACAAAAGGGAAATACTTTTTCCTTACAACTTCAAGTGAGTGTTACTGTCTTGTGCATATTCGGTTTTGCTTACTCGAGGTTAAGTACTGTAATTGATGAGTTATGCGTGCGCAGTTTCCACTATATTCTGCTATCCATTAAGCTTGACGAGGGAGTAGTAACTGTCTTTGACTCGAGACGTAAAGATCCCAAGGATTATGCGGACATGACTGCAATGCTCCAGAAGTAAGTTCAATCAATACCGGGACCATATCGACAACTTTCGTTCATTTCCTGATATCAAGTAATCATTTTCTTTGCCTGGCAGGGTTTGGAAACAGTTCACCGGACAGGTTCCGGGTCTGAAGAACGAGCTGCGATTTACACACCCCAAAGTAAGTAGTACTAGCTAGTTCCGCGCATCTCTCATTGATTCCAGTTTCATCAATACCATTATCGTGCTTGATTATCAGTTTGATTGAACTCTTTTCTCGTAAAGTTCTTGTGGCAGGAACCCGGGAATAATTTATGTGGATACTACGTTTGCGAGTACATTCGCCACAGGACCTCTGAGCGGGGCAGATCTGAAGAACAATTTGAAGTATGTAAACAATATTCACAATTTTTTTATTACCATCAATTGTGTTGAGTTTCATTCATATATATGTATTGACCCCCTTCTTTAAATTAGATCTGGCAGATGCGGGATGAACTCCTACCACATGATCGCATACGAGCAATTCAAGAGGAATTGGCGGGATTCTTTCTTGACCACGTCATACATGAAAAGGGAGAATACCATGCGGAAATTCAATGGGAGTTTGGCGCTTGATGATGTCAGGGATGTTATATTGTATATATGTAGTAGCGTCGGATAGATTTACAAAAACTTGTTGTTCGAACAAGCACGGAGAAAGAGAGGTCACTTCTCTCTGTATATGTTCATGACGATCTTGTGTAATTAATGGTTTCCTTCATTTGCTTACTAGCTAGCATCAAGTTCTCTCTATATGTAGTAGCTAGCGTCGACCAAGCACGGAGAAAGAGAGGTCACTTCTCTCTATTAGCTAGCTAACACAATATGAAACCCCTAAACCCTCCAAAACCCCTAAACCCCCCCTTTCAAAAAAAAAACAAAAACCCCAGCGCCTTTTGGTCCCGGTTGGTGTTACCAACCGGGACTAAAGGTCCTCCTGCCTGAGTGCTGCGAAGCGGCCACGTGGAGCTCCTTTAGTCCCGGTTGGTGTTACCAACCGGGACTAATGGTCCTCCTGCCTGGGCTCCCCACAGCGGCCACGTGGAGCCCCTTTGGTCCCGACCCTTTAGTCCCGGTTCCAGAACCGGGACTAAAGCCCCTCTGGAACCGGGACTAATGGGCCTTTTTCTACTAGTGAAGGATGGTGACTTTACACTTCAGGCGTCTGGCCTCCATGTCATGATAAAGTGCCCAGAGCCTTATGTAGCTTCCGTCGATCCTAAAAAGGTTGAACCTATTGAAGACAACCCCGAATAGATTTTATCCGTGGGGTAAGATTCGATGAAATGAAGACCCTGTTGCACCTTGACCATGTAACAATTGGCTTGTTGTGCAGCTTCCAACCTTCGAACATTCTCATGTAGAAGCTTACGTTCCATTGGGTGGTCGTTGTACTCACCCGCCGGTACCATCGGTTGACCACCCGTTTTTTTTATTTCCTCACCATCAGCTGACTGGTGCTGGTGCTGGTGTCGGTGCCCTTTTTCTTCTGTCGCCTTTTCTTCTTTGATGGTGGGTCATCCTGACCGGCCATCGCATCTTTGGCCACACCAATGTTCGGAGTTAGAATTGGCGTCATGGTGGGTTGATCTTCATCCTGTGCTGGCGGGCATATCTTTAAATATACCTCCGCCCTCAAGGTCCTCCGCAATGTCTGCTAGGGTGGAAAGGGGATCAAGGTCCCCAAAGGTCTGATCGCCGTCACCAGCAGCCGAGGCATGATCGTCATCATCATGCATCGGCGATGGTGGAGGGGCCTGGTTCACCACTATATCAGTCTTCGGCCACCTCAGCTGCCATGCACGGCTTTGTCCAAGTGTCATGGCTTTCTCTGCCCCTCCAGGGATTCTGTGCAATGGCCATGCTTCAAAGCCTGACCTCACCTCAAGCACCATCACCCTCGTTAATTGTGGTGGTATGTCAATGCCGTGTATCTTCTTGCCACCTTTAAACGGGATGACTTGCCCCCACGCAATCGGTTTCCACTCGCCCTCCACATAACACAGCAGAGTGCATGGAGTATATTCCTACGAAACATATAGACTAGTGGATGCGTCATCCATATGTTGGAGACCGAGTAATAATGACACCTTGTGGATGATCTGTTGAGCCGGTGACGCTTACCGTGTTGGTGGCTCGTGGCTACTACTCGGCATATCCGGCTGGGGACTAGTGGGCACCTTCAACTGTACTTTTACCAGGGTTATTTCGTCAGTAAGGTGCGGGAAGAGTTCTTTCAAGCTCCGGGACACTTCCCCTTTTACTACGGCACTTAGCCTTTATAGCACTCTGTCATCGATTTTCTCATCGATCTTGCTTTTCCTTCTGGCGTGTGCCAGCTCACTGTTTTGGCGAAAGTGTTTGTCCCAACTAGCATCTCCCACGCCCAGCACACAACCAGTCTTCGCCTTCCTCATCTTTCCATAGGCCAGGTTGAATTCCAATTTAAGAGGTTCTTCCCACCTTTCGGCGTGGGGACACGACTCCAAAGAGGGTCCTTGTAGGATATAAGTTTATCGACCAGAGGGGAGGTGAATGGGAGATTTAAAATTTCTTTCGAAACTTCAAAACTCTCAGCACAGCACAGCGGAAATAAACTATCAAAAGCAATTCTACTGAAGATAAACAACTGAAGGTAAACACTTAGATGAAAAACTAAGTCAGACAGAGGCAGGAAATATATCAGAACAGAGGCTAGATGAATAACTCATAGCGCGATAGGAGGAGCTTGCGGACATTGTAACAAATCATCCTGAGAACTATGAGAATTAAAATGAAACTAAACATGATATCAACTCAGATAGAAATGCACGAGGTAAGTGGACATACAAAGTCACTGAAGAACAACCACACGAGAGATAACACGGTAATGAGAAAGGACCAGTGGTGCTCGATGGCGACATGTTGATTGTCCGACCAGTTCACTCTTCTGTAAAAGAGCTACATCTGGTTGGAGGGACTTGTGATTGAGCATAGGAGCAAACCTTTCTCCGTCCTATTCTCGTTAACATGAAGTTCCTCGAACTTCAGTTGATTTTACTCGTAGATTCTTCTCAGCGATCTCCAAACCTTCAACAGAACCTGTGGTGCTTGATGGAGACAAGTTGATTGTTCGACCAGTTCACTCTTCTGCAAATGAGCTATGTCTGGTTGGAGGGACTTGTGGTTGAACATAGGGGCAAACCTCTCTCCGTCCTATTCTCCTCAACGTGAAGTTCCTCAAACTTCAGTTGATTTTACTCGTGGTAGATACTTCTCGGTGATCTCCAAACCTTCAACAGACTTTGTCTTCGGTGACCACAATTACTGTTAGTCACTCTGGACTGACGCCTAACTGTCTAGAGAGTATGCAGCTCTCAAGAGTAATAGGCTCAAGAACTCTCAACTTAGATCTACGTGATGCTCAACCACTATCTAAGTTTTGGCTCGGGGGTATTCTCTCTAAAGAATTCACTCAAATCTCTCTGAGAGGGGTGCTCAGACAACACTTGTCAAATCACACGGAGCAGCCAACCAACAATGGTCGGAGGGGGTGGCTATTTATAGCCGGAGAAATCCCGAGGGGGAAATGACCAACAGCGGCTTGAGGCCGAACAAATGGCCAACCGACACGTTTCCAACAGTCGGATTTCAAACGCGCATGGCAACTTTACTTGAGGAACAAGTAAAGCTGAATCCACTTCATGAGGATTTCTCTCGAAACCCAGAAGAACTTCGTCTCTGGCTTGCGAGTAAACTCTCAGTGCACGTATAGTTTTCTCTCAACTCACTTGGGATAAATTTCGGTTAAGCATCAACAGACAAAAGTCTCGATACACTTGAATCCCTCTTAATAGTACGGTGGTCCTATGACTCAAATGAAGAAAATGAAACTACGAAAGAAAACTACGTCTTCACTTCGTCTTCATTCTTCTCCGCTGCAGTCATTTTCTCTCGGACGCCACATGTAGCAATTGCTTCAACTCAGCAATACTTTGGGGGTCGACACCGACACGCAATCTCCTCGATAGCTTTAGCATACTTCTCTGTTGTGCAGATAATCATCGCAGGAGTTCATAGCAAACTCCTAAATACTCCAGGGACCATTTTACTCTTTCTGCACTAGCAAATACATTAGTCCCTCACTGTTTTGTCTAACAATCTCAAAAACATAAGGGGACACTAGACTTCACCAACAGTCCTTCCCGCCTTATCTTTAGTTGGAAAAAACAAATGAACGTGAACTGTTTCGAAACATACCTACTTGGGCATAAATCTACTTAGGACAGAAAAACAAAGAGATCACTGAGTTTACCAGGTTTTTGTTCACCATGCACTATTCCGGCATCATGAAATAGTGTTCCTTAGACACCTGGTCTAATCTCGTGCGGGCCCTGATGAAACGACAGTCGCGAGGATACGCCTGATGTTCCGAGAAAAGAACCGGTTTACCCGCGGCAATAAACTCCACGTCCTCCTTGTCCCAATTTGGTTGTTTACCAAGGTAACCACCGTTACCGAGGTTGTGGTTACCCGGCAAATTCATTCGTAGCTCTTTAAACTTGAGACTTTGTTTCCTGAAATCTTCACTGTCGGTCGATTCAAGGAAGGATGCCAATTCCGCGGGCTCCAGGATTGGCCACTTCCGCTTATCCATGGTATCGATATCCGATTCCGCATGCTCTTTCCTCGCCTTGTACCTCCAGATATTTAGGATCTTATTGAATCTCTTAATGGCAAAATGTTCAGCTCTAGCTTTGTCGGCCACCGGGAAGGTATATCTGTCATTCAGTTCTCGCAAGAGTGCGGCCCGTTGTTTTGTGGTATCTTTTGACTTTAAGCCGGGGCATGTGATCTTGATGGTCCCGCATAGGATGCAACCTAGCCCATTACTGTACCCTGATGTGACTTTCTTCAGACTGACGGGTTTACCTCCGATTTCACTCAAGTGATTTGCAGGGTGCCGGTATGAAGCTCGTTCTTCACGATCTGGGGTGGCGGTTCTTCATGGTCGGTCGGTTCTTCCTCATGATCATTCATTTCCTCGCCGCTAGTGGTCAGTTCCGCATGATCTGTGTCGTCAGTAGTGGTGTCGTACTGTCCTTGCTGGCTTGCTTCTTGTTCAGTCATACGAGATGGTCTGTCCGAGGAATCCATTTGTTGCCCCGATGAAGATGGTGTATTTGAGGCCATTTCTTTAACTAAATTGCAAATTATTATAAAATCACTATAAAATCTATAATATTACTATAAAATCTATAAAATTGTAATAAAGAACTATAAAATTAATACAAAAAAATTAAAATCCATGGAAAAATTCGGCATGGCCTTTGCTAAAAATGGGACATAATGAGTGCTAAAAATTTGACGAAACGTTGACGAATCAACATTTCATCAAAATGTTGTCACTCATTTAGAATCCCTAAAAAATAGAAAACATGCACATCGCGAATAGATCACGAGCAATACCATGTTGCCTCGGTTAGATGGCCGGAAAATCACAATACACATATGTTGCACCAAAATCACAATATACAAGTATAGCATATATGTCAAGCTTAAAATCACAACATACAAGGTATACAGATATGTTCCCGAAAATTGAGATAGTCATGCTTAATAGAAAGAAATTGCTATGTCAGTAGTTAGGGTAGCAAACTATGCTACAAGACCAAAAATTCACATAGGGATTCTACTTGGAATTGCTTCAACACTAACCTATGGAGTAGAAATTGCACATTTTCAATAGAAGTTTCATGTCCTTGTTCTTAAATTGTCCTTGTTAGGGCTTCATATTCATTCTCATCATTTTTTTCTCTTCTGGTTCAAATTTCGTTCAAAAATAGCAAATTAGCTGACTAAACCTAATTTTGTTCGAATTTGACCTAACTAAACTAGCTAACTAAACCTAACTTTTGTTTGAATTTAACTGTAATTCAACCAAAAATAGAAAACTAGAAATAATTACAGTTCAAATTTACATGGCTAATCACTAATCAATAGGACACCATATTATAAATTCTCCATTTAAAATTTGCTATAATTAAACTCGATAAAGGCTGGTCGGCCTGCCAGCAGTGGTCGATGGGGAGAGGATGAAGGCCAGCCGGCGGTAGTCGATTGTGAGGAGCAGGGGATAATGGAGGCGGTTGTCGAAGGGCAGCGGAGGTGGTGATCTATGGGCGGTGCGGGACACGGGAGGAGGGAGCTCGGGGGAGAGCTCGCAGGGTCTGCGTAGGGAGGTGCGGTGCGGCGTCGCGGTGGTGGCGACGGCTGGGGGGGGGGTCGGGATGGTGGCGACGGCCGGGGGGCACAGGCGCGTGCTTGGACGGTAGTGCTGGAGCTGGTGGCGATGGCAGCTGACCGAGGGCGATGGTCGGGGGGCGCTGCTACTTGTGAGCTGTGTTGGGATTTCCTCGAAGAGGAGAGGATGAAGTGTGACACCCTGGTTTTGGCAACTTTTTTTTGCAAACATTTCTCTGGTTTTATTTGCTTTCTGAATGAATTTCAAACTAGTTCATTGACTTTGGACTTGAGGGTTCTCTGAATTTCCTTTCAAGTGATCCAACACCCTCATTACCTTGCCAATATCTTGTCTCACACCCACTGACCGAAACCCTACTCCCTAATATTTATAATTATTCCTTTTTTTGAAAAAGGAATATTCACCACTTATGGTAGGTTGTGAAGCAATCTATACTTCCATGACTCAGAATATTCCCAAATTAATTCCTAAAATACTAGGAGCCATATCTTTCTACAATATCCAAAATATTCCATAGTCCAGTTCAATTTTGCAGCAAAATAATTCATTTTAGCCTCTGGTCATTTCAAACCTTTGTGAAGGAAGTACCAGCTAGAAGTGTCCATTGGCTCTGAAATTTTTATAGCATCTTACCACCACCAAATAACCTCCAAATACCAAATTTCACCTCAAGGAGGGAATCCATGTGAGTGCACCATCTTCAACAGGTTTCTGGACCAGATTATGGTTTGTACATGAATCATGCTCTAAACTTTGGAAAAATTCCTGAAACTTCTCCAGCGTGTGCTACTTCCAACCTTGAATCTCCTAGACATCTCTCCTGCCTCCAGCTCCAGCACATTTCTTCTCTGGAACCTCCCCAAGGTGCTATCCAGAATCTGTTTTGGCTAAGGGTGAGCAATCTGAGCTACTCCTAGCCCTACCCTTGCCCTAGACCCACTATTTGAGCTCAGGTGGGCACACTAGACAAAGTTGGGAAGGCTTGCGTGGCCTCCAGGTGCCAGAGCCCGTGGTGATCACAAGGCTAGCATGGCCAAAACCGTGCTCTGCGCGCCCAGACGCTTCGGACGCAACCGTTCCAGCCGTCCCTCGCTGTCTCCCCTTGTCTGGTCGTGCCGACATCGTCGCCGCCATCCACCTGGACTCTCCAGAGTATTCCCACTCTCCGGTGGCGCCCTCGCCGGACAACACCGAGCGCCGCCACTGTTGGACCTGTGCGGTCACTGTGGATGCGCTGGCTGTCGTCTTCCCTTCGCCGAGCAGTCGCATCCCATTAACTCCTCTGCTCTCCTCCATCACCTCACCCCGCTCCGCTATGGCCAGCTCGCCGTCCTTGCTCCGGCAACATCTCCACGGCGCCGATTGGCTCGGGCACCTCCCGTCTGCCTATAAAAGGCCCTGCCCGGCCTCTCCTCACCTCACCACCCCACTCCACCACCACCCAATCGCCTCCAGAGCGCCCCATTGAGGGCTGGGAGCTCGTCTCCCTTAGCTCCGGCCGCAGCGCCGCCGCCTGAACCACCACCCTTGCCAGCCAGCTACGATCAACCCCAGCCCTGCCCGACCGCTCCCCTGAGCTCAGGGCATTCCCCTGGTGCTCCCCGACCTCCTTCCTAGCCGAACCGCCGCCGGAATCGCTGTCTCCGACGACCACCGAAGCTCGCAGCCGCCAGAGAAGAAGGGGGCGACGCCGTCCAGCCACCTCCCGTCGAGCTGCGGGTATGTACGGCCTTGTCTCCGTGCGCCCGATCCACTCCCGCCGTCTCCTAGCCTCGCCGCCGTCCCTACGCTGGAGAACCACCGCCGGTGAGTGATACGTCTCCGTCGTATCTACTTTTCCAAACACTTTTGCTCTTGTTTTGGCCCCTAATTTGCATGACTTGAATGGAACTAACCCGGACTGACGCTGTTTTCAGCAGAATTGCCATGGTGTTGTTTTTTGTGCAGAAATAAAAGTTCTTGGAATTGGATGAAACTTTTTGGAGATTTTTTATGAAATAAATAAAAAATACTGGAACGAAGACCCACTGGAGGGGGCCACCCAGTGCCCACGAGGCACCAGGGCGCGCACCCCCCCAGGCGTGCCCTGGTACCTCATGGGGCCCACGTGGCTCCGTCTGACCTAATTCCAGCGTTATAAATTCACAATTCCAGAGAAAAAAATAAGAGAGAAAGTTTTATTGCGTTTCACGATACGGAGCCGCCGCCACCTCCTGTTCTTCATCGGGAGGCCAGATCTGGAGTCCGTTCAGGGCTCCGGAGAGGGGGATCTTCCGGCATCGTCATCACCAACCATCCTTCATCACCAATTTCATGATGCTCATCGCCGGGAGTGAGTATTTCCTTCGTAGGCTTGCTGGACGGTGATGAGTTGGATGAGATTTATCATGTAATCGAGTTAATTTTGTTAGGTCTTGATCCCTAGTATCCACTATGTTCTGAGATTGATGTTGCTATGACTTTGCTATGCTTAATGCTTGTCACTAGGGCCCGAGTGCCATGATTCTAGATCTGAACCCTTTATGTTTTCATGAATATATTTGTGTTCTTGATCCGATCTTGCAAGTTATATGCACCTGCTATGTGTTATGATCCGCATACCCCAAGGTGACAATAATTGGGATTCTTTCCGGTGATTGCCATAGTTTGAGGAGTTCATGTATTCACTATGTGTTAATGCTTTGTTCCGGTTCTCTATTAAAAGGAGGCCTTAATATCCCTTAGTTTCCTTATGGACCCCGCTGCCACGGGAGGGTAGGACAAAAGATGTCATGCAAGTTCTTATCGCAAGCACGTATGACTATATACGGAATACATGCCTACATTATATTGATGAATTGGAGCTAGTTCTGTGTCGCCCTAGGTTATGACTGTTACATGATGAATGTTATCCAACATAATCACCGATCCAATGCCTACGAGCTTTTCACATATTGTTCTTTGCTAAGTTACTACTGTCGCTACTACTGTCCCAATTGCTACAAAACTACTGCTGCTACCGTTACTATTATTGCTACTGCTATCAAACTATTATACTACTGTGCAACTGATCACTCTGCTGCAGATATTTAGTCTCCAGGTGTGGTTCAATTGACAACTCAATTGCTAATACTTGCAAATATTCTTTGGCTCCCCTTGTGTCGAATCAATAAATTTGGGTTGAATACTCTACCCTCGAAAACTGTTGCGGTCCCCTATACTTGTGGGTTATCAGTGAGCCGCCCGTCTCGGTTCCCCTCTCTCTCCTTTTAAGCCTGCCCGAGGGCCCCACCTGCCAGCGACCCCGGCCCGCGGCCGAAGCGGTAAGTGGAGGCGCCCCTCCACTTTACGCCTTCGACGTGGCCCGCTGGAGGTTTTTCTATTTTCTGTTTTAATTTCAGTTTTGACCAGAAACTTTGACCAGCTCTAATTTTTAAACCACAGGTCCAACTCAATTGAAACTTTTTGCAGTAGTTTTGTCTTGAGCCCCTTTATTTTCTGGCAAAATTTGGTATTTTTACAATATGTCCAGAATTTTTGGCCAACAGAAATGTTTTATGTAACATTTTATTTTGCCATTTAAAAATATTTTCAGAAGGAAATTGCCTTGGTGTTGAAGACCAGGAATTTGTTGACACCCCA
This sequence comes from Elymus sibiricus, assembly GCA_039707655.1. Classification (NCBI taxonomy): domain Eukaryota; kingdom Viridiplantae; phylum Streptophyta; class Magnoliopsida; order Poales; family Poaceae; genus Elymus; species Elymus sibiricus. The sequence continues at coordinate 23,151,813 of CM077666.1, forward strand.
TTTGAGCAAGGCAAGCCACATCATCCATTGCATAAGGCATTACAATAGTATTGGTTCTATGTTAAATTCTTTTGCATTAATTTGATCTATTACAAAAATGCCATAGCTCATATTGATGTCTTGCATGAACATCCGCCATGTTAGCCCATTTATTTAACATAACCAGTGTGTAGAAGGTTGACATCGATCGTACTTGAGATAGTCACTATTTCGCACATATCGGTGGTTATGTCTTCATGGCCTTGTTAAATTCATGTCATGGCAATTACTAGCAAGTAATATAAGACAACTTTAATTGATGCATGTCATTCACTAAACCTAAATTTGATGGTTGATCAAGTGTCACCGACCCGGACTTACCCGTGCAGCCACATCTGCCGGTATGGGACGGCCTTGATTTGTCTAACCTCGTGCTCTTTTACCGGTACCACCAAAGAGGGAAGGTTATGAGTGCGTGCTACCCTGATCAGGTAGACGACGATAATCTTGTGAGCCCAAGTTAAGTTATTTGCCGGCGTCCCCGTTTGGGACAGAGTAGCCACTGATGTGGCAGGTGTCAAGAGTGACACAGGGGCCACCCAGGGCATGACCTCAGAGAGGACGTGTCGGTGGTACGATAGAAGGGTCAAAGGTTAGGCGAGTTTCATTGGACAAATGTCCATGGTGTGGGTAAAGTGCGCAACCTCTGCAGAGTGTAAGAATCTATTCGAATAGCCGCGTCCACGGTAATGGACACAGTCCGCACTAGGTCACACTGTATGGTCAACAATAATGATGGAAGAACTCATCTTAAGCCCAGACATGATCTATGGGTCACGAGTGCTCCGGGGGTCATGGTATAGCCCGGAGGAGAGTAAGTTGGTTTCCCATAACACTAAGTTGAGCATCTTAATGCATGACTGTTTCCCGAGCATTTATTCTAGTCACTGCCATGCTGTTGTTTGCTGCACTGTTTTGGTTGTTGTGAGCTTGCGAGTACATTCCAAGTACTCACCTGGCGTATCATGCCAAATGCAGGAGAAGCCGAGGTTGGAGATCCTGATGGTCCATGCTATGCTAACTAGGTTGTGTCCCAGCAGTGTCCCTATGGGATGGAGTGTCTCACCCGATGTTCGGCTACGCCGTAGTATTTTTCCACTAGTATCGGGGCCCTTGAGATGTTCCATAAATAATGTAGATACTGTCGAAGCACGAGTATTGCTCCTGGCCTCACTATGTTATGTAACATCAAAGCTTGTACTTGTGCCATATCAATAAAGATCAGTTCTGTTCTGTTCCAAGATGTTGTGTGTTTCCAGAAGACATGATCTCTGGGTTGGGAACACAGGGTAAACTAGTCCTTTGAGCCGGGGTGCCACAACGCTTGGTATCAAAGCCGTGCTGACTGTAGGACACCCTAGTTAACCTCGCGCTAGAATTCCGATAAGTTCAGAGTCTGGGTGTGTGCTTTGCTTGCTGCATTTGTTTGTTGCATGGCATGCATTTAGTTTTATTGTTGTGCTAATCGCTGGTCTTATGAGTGTAGATGGCACTTGTTCCGTACCACTATAATCATGAGCCGGCACCTTTCACTTTTCCGGTACTACTTCGCAGCGTCTGGCTTCGACTTTATTCCAATGGAGAAGATCCAGTATATCAGGTGTTCCAAGAGCAGCTTGCAGGCTCGGTGTACGAGTATCACGCGGAGGCCTTCCTTACTGTGAGTTCGGAGATTGGCAGTATTTCCCATTCTTCCAAGGGCGGAACTGCTTCTACCCCAGAACTGGTGATCCAGTTTGCTGCTATGGAGGCTCTCACAGACTTACGTTTCCACGAGGTCGAGATGCAGAAGCACCCAGGATTTTTCCATTACCCGACCCTGTCACCTACGACGGGGCGAGTTCTTTTCGCGCCTGTTGATCCAGCGAGTGATCGGGCAACTAGTGTTCTGTCTCGTTACCTAAACGCCAGTTATCGCCTGATCACCCACCTAGCCGAGGAAGTGTCTCGCGCCCGCGAGGCACTTGCTATGGCAGCACAGTCCCCTCCTCCACCTGTGTTTTCACCTATGTATGTCCCACCCATTCCACCCCCACCTGCGTCTAAGATTCCTTCTGGCTCATTCGGACAGCTAGGCAGTTCGTCTGGTATTCGACATGAGTCCCCAGCTGAGTGGGCTTCGTTGCTAACCACCCTAGCTGCCCCGATGCTAAGGCGTCGTTCCTTTTCTCCATTAGAGGGGGAGCCTTCCCGTCAGCGTCGTCGTGTCTCCTTTGTTCTGGAGGATGTGATCCACAACATCAGCTTTGAGTCCGAGGCGGAATCACATGGCGAGGAGTCTTCAGTCTGCCAGTGTCCGTGTCATCCGCACGACTAGAGTGGATGTTTCAGTTTTAGCACGTGTTTGCATCATAGCATCTTTGCATATGTCAACTGCCGTATGAGCAGTACTAGCTATGATACCCCCTAGTAGTTAGAACAGCGGGTCGACGACGGTTCTTCTGGTACCAGTAGCTCCTCTGGGGATGGCCTGATGGTGTCTATCTCTTCTTCTCCGGCGGCGGTGAGCTTCGGGCATCGGCGATCTTCAGCAAAACGTTGCAGATCAGTGCGTCTGGGTGGGGGATTTTGGTCAATGGTTCGAGGGGAGTCGCGCGGTGGTGGTGGCGTGGCCTAGGGCGGCGTGGAGAGGGCTGCCGGTGGTGATGTCCGATTCGGCGGCGGCGGGCCGTCCTGGCCTTGCTCCTCTCATATGGTAGGTGGTGAGTGAGGTGAGGGGCGAGTGTGAGGTTTAGAGGGCGAGGGCGGGGCCTTTTATAGCCACGGCAGGGGTGCCAAGGCCATGGCACCACCGCGTGCAAGCTGGCGTCGGGCTGGACCTGCGCCGGCCTCTGCCGTGCCTCAGGTGGTGCGGTGGGGGGCCGTGGGGGTCCGATGAAGCTGCCGTGCGGCCTGCGCCGGCTGTGGAGCTACGCGACGACGGTGGCGCATGGGCATAGTGCCTGTGGCCACGACCGCGGTCGGTGGGGGGCCAGGGTGAGGGGGCGGCGCTGGGGCGTTCTGTTGGGCGTGGGCGTGGCTGTGCGCGAGCGAGGGAGGGCCGGGGACGTGCGTTTGGTTGGTGGCTGGCGTGCCAGGGGCCGGGCGTTGCACAGAGCGCGCTCTGCGGCATGCCAACCCCTTGGTCACCAAGGCATCTGGGGCCTGGGCGTGCACAGGGGTCTCTAACCTTGTCTGGTAGCTTAGGGGGTGTTTGGGTGGTGTGTGCGTTTGCCAACCGAGCCCAGGTGCTCTGGATCAGCAGTTGGTTGCCCAAGAAGTTTCTGGTAGTGGAGTGTTTGTGCTATGCCTAGTGCAAATGGTGAGGGTTCTGGTTGTGATCTTTGGTGCGGAGTGTTTACACACTAAGGTGAGTGTGTGTGTGCCAAGTTTTAGCTTATTTGCACCAAGTTAGATGGTAGTTGTTATGTAAACTGAAATTTTGTGGCTGTCTTGGGCACAACAAATAATTTGGGAATTTTCCAAGCAATAGAAATGATGGTTTCTTTAGAAAGTGACAAAAATGAGATATTGGCTTAATAAAGGAAAAGACAATTTCCCTTATTTACCTTTTGCCAATATTTTTACCAGAGCTCAAGATTGATACAATGATCATATCCACAAGTTTTCATGGCTTATGGAGTTGGGTAGATATTGTTCTGGATTTAATTCCTTCAAAGGGCAGAAAAAGAGCAAATGGAAAATATTGCATATGACTTGGCAATATTTTTGCATATCTGGGGTTTATAGATGTAGGAAGGTCTCTGGGAATTTCTTGGGGAAGCAACAGAGCAAAGGAAATTGGGGTTCCTTTGTAGTGGTAGGAATTAGGGTCTACTCCCCGATAATTCAGAAAGTAGGGTTTTGTCGGCAAAACCCTGAGAGAAATATTTTTGTGGCACAGATGGTTTGAGAAGAATCTCTGGGTCGAGGGAAAGGCATTGCCATATGACCATCTTCATATACCCGAGATCCCAAGGAAATTTCAATAACACAGAGAGAAAATGACGAGGGTTAAATCTTGCGAAGGAAAAATCGAGGACCGAAAATCAGGGTGTTACACATTTCACATTAAAACCTGACACATTACCTTTCAAAACTACGATTCTTCCTCGGAACTGATTCGGTTTCTAAGTAGTGTACATGACAACTTTTGTGAAACCTTCTCAACTTTTTACCGCAGGCTATTGATGTCGTATATATAATGACACCATGCCAAGTTCCATGTAATTCAACCAAATTTTGGCCATTATCTCATGTACTTGTAGTTCAAATTTTGAGGAAAGAAGTGGCGGGACAGAATGGTTGGGAAAGAAAGGGTGGGACAGAAACAGCGAGAAAGAAAGGGCGGGGGGGAGAGGGGAAGAGAAACGGCGGAATAAAAGTGGCGGGAAAGAAACGGCGGGGAAAAAGTGGCGGGAGAGAAACAGCGGGAAAAAAACAAGCGGGAAAGAAAGGGCGGGAAAACTATGGACTGCGACTGAAAATTAAGATACATTGCGACATCTGGAAAATAAAGTACATTGCGACATACTACAACTAAAAATTAAGATAGAACACAATGCTTCAGCATCGCCGTATAAACACTACATGAAGTTGTCATCACTATTATCATTAGCCTCTTTCCCATCTTGACCTTCACGAGAGGGTCTAGATGTGACCTGCACTAGTTTGCTGGGCATAAAGTCATCATTGGCATCGTCGTTTGCAGCACTCTTACCTGATCTACTACTCTTTGAGCTTCCATTAACCTTCGACGATGTACCACCCTTCGAGGATGCAGGACCATTACATCGACGAACAACGTCGGATCCACCCCATAGTAGCTCCATCCACCCGAAGTTATGGATCTCTTTGTTCATCAACTCTGCGTCCTCTGGGTACCACTACACATTACAAATAGTAATAAGACCGAATATTAGAACTATGCCACTACCTTCCAACTCAATGGAATCTGTAATATCAATTACTTGAATGTGGTAGGCATATTCCTCTGGCCAGAACGTTATTACTGGCTGTTAAGCATCCATAGGTAACCTATGAAGGCGCGCCTCCATTTCTTTGAGTTCAACCACCATGATCTATCTATCATGCAACCTCAGAAGTTCTACACGTATTTCCTCCCAGGGATCCTTTCAGGGTTCCCAAATTTGGGTAAAATCTTACCACACTCGATGAGGTGGCTATCTTTCCTCAATAACTCATCTAATGAATCTACAGGAACCCCGCCCTCTAATATTACCCAGCTTGATCTTGACGGCACTTCTCAAAATCTCATGAGACATCAAATGAGTAAACACACGAACAGAAGGATTAGCAGACATGTATGGAGAAAAGGGCCAGAGATAGGCTAACACACCGATGCAACACAACATACGTGTGAGGGCCTTTTATAGGATGAGGATGGATGGAGAAAAGGGTGGGAGAGATGTGGCGGGAAAACATTGAGCAGGAGAAATTGGCGGGAGAAAAAGAGCAGGACAGAGGGGGAGAGAAAGGGCGGAAGTAGTGTAGGAAAAGGGCTGGAAAGGGAGGGAAAAAATGGCGGGAAAAGTATGCCGAATGCTGTATATGGGGCAGTTGGCAAAGAGTGTACAACATTTAAAAAAAGAAAATAAAAAACGTTTGCCGAGTGCCGTCTGACAGACACTCGTCAAAGATGAACATTACTAATGGGGCCACAACTTTGCCGAGTGTTTGTCAGGTGGCAGTCAGCAAACGAGGTAGCGCCGTTACCCCTCCGTCAACCGCGCCGAGCAGGGATACGTGTGCACAGGTTTGCCGAGCGCCCAGCTCTTTGCCGAGTGTTTTCTGGCCTGCACTCGGCGAGGCTTTGCCGACTGTAAGCTGTTTGCCCAGTGGTTTTTGCCTGCACTCACACTCGGCAAAGAGCCGGGCACTCTGCAATCTCGTTGATTCCCGTAGTGTGGTTAATGGTAGAGTTGATTTCAGTATGAAATTTGGGTTGGTAAAATTAACTTAGCCGCATTGTCGAATATATTGATTGAATTCTTTTTACTATAACGCTTCATACAAGACTATGTCATCTGCGAGTACATTTTTATCCTTTTCCAACGAGGTACTTTCTCCTATTTCTTTGTCGTCAACTAGAAGCGACCTCTGGTGCCCACCTGTGCACTTCATTTGCATCTACACAATATAAAACCAAAGGTCACTTGTGCACTTCATTTGCATCTGTACTACTCTCAACCAAGCTGTTTGTCCTTTGGCCAAGCTTCTTTGGCGCACGATCCATATATAGCTTTTAACATTAACCCTCCAGGCAGCATCGACATGTTATTCGGGACATGTCTTAATGGAGTGGAACCAGTTATTGCGGGACGTATTCGGATAGGAATATGTGCACTACTACGGCTATATAGAACTGCAGAAACGATGTGATTTTTAATAGACAAAATCTTATAAACTTTTTGCAGGTCATTTACAGAGCTACAGCTTGGACCCGTACGTGGTCGTTACTCACTCATACGGACTCCAGAGAGCTTTTGGATACTGGGTGCAACCGATGGGAGACGGTCGCACGGGTTATCTACGACCGGTTTGGATGGCGGTCCAATAATAGGATAGGTGTTTAGTCATCTAGTCCTTTTTGTCGCCGGTTGTGGCTTTATTTTTTCACCTTTCATTTTTGTGCTCCTTTCGCGAGCTGTACTGATTTGCAGACCTTGTTACGTTTGGATTTTTAATAAGATGGCCGCATGCATCGTTCTGATACAGAGACCGGGCGTAATCCTCCTTTTCCAAAAAAAAAAATTACCACTGAGCGAGTATCATATATATAGTTTCACCTGCCGCACTGCGGCAACACATATGCATAAAGCGCGACAGAGTGCACCAAAGACACACGCTTCCCCGCATGACCGGGCCGTCCGGCCGGGTCTTTTCCTTTTCTTTGCCTTCCATCTGCGAAAGGTTTCCACAGACCAGTTCACTGTCATTTGTCTTTTTCTTTTCTTTGCCTTCCATCTACTGCATGCATATTGAGGAGTATCTAGCTTCCATAGATAGCGCTTTAGTAGACACCCTTCATCACATATTCCGGCTGTTCCATTAAGTCTCTTTTCAAATCTTTGGTAATCGTTACGCCGCCGCCGATCGAAGTCCATATATATGCCAAGTACTTAGCACACACGTATAGTAGCTAGCTCTAGCCAGTACCGTATACGAATCCATGTAAAGCCAGCCTTGTTCGATCAGTTCTACGTATGCGTAAGCGTACAGAATGCGTTGCATGGTGCTACGTACTTTCCCCAAAGGTCCCCAAAGGTAACTGAGCTCTAAATAAAGTTTACTCTGCTATGGGAATATCAAGGGCAGAACCAAACTTTTTTGTCCGGACCAATACAGCAAACAACTACACAATATAAAACCAAAGGTCACTTGTGCACTTCATTTTCATCTCTCAACCTAGCTACTGTCATTTTTACCACTGAGCAAGTATCATATATTCATATATAGTTGCTGCCATTTTTTTCACACTGAACACATCACTGCTAATTGGGCCATTGTTTTCAACAGTACTACCAAGATAATATTCTATTACATGCTTGATACCAAGAAGACAAGTGTGAACGTAGAGATTTACTACAGACCATAGCCAAAGAAAGTTGGCAACAAAAATACACTACATTCATACAATTACCAGTAATAAAACAAACTAGCTTGCACTATTAGATTTTTTTCTCTGACTCGACAACACAAAACAAATAGCAAGTTCAAAATTTACGGTGTCAAAGCGCACCAAAAAGGACATGTACATCGTATATTATTTCTGAAACTCAAGATGAATTGTAGAAGAAAGATCACCATATACTCGAGGTGACAGCGTGGGGCTGAGATAGCTCAAGCACCCACCTGTACAAGCACAAAATCCACTCTCTATAAATTATAGTTAATCAGGTACTTCGTCAACTGGTTATCCAGAACGATAGTAGGAATGTCGTGATGGTGTTTGCATTGCGCTTGCACTCTTTCTTTATAAGAATAAAACCATTTATTCTAAGCATATGCGTGTCAGAACTTCTTCGTTGCTTCTAAACGTCTGGTTAAATATCATGCGATACTATTCAAGTTTTTCCAAGCTGACACCATCATCATCCATCATGTAGAACTGTCAACAGCAAAGCATCAAACTTGTGTTACATATATCTTAGATGTAAAATTAACCAAACATAAAACAGACAAAAGCTATTAAGTGTGCTATGTGATATCACACTGGGCAGAAGCAGAGTAGACCTTCGGATCTTCACCTAGGTACCAGTACGTAGTTCAGATCGATGCTAGATGAGATCATCCCATATTTTGATATTATGTTTATTCTTGATTTGTTGGAAGACTTGTTCTGCCAATGATGTATAGTCCAATTAATGCAAAGCAACTTTTGAGCAATCTTTGGTGAGCAAAGAATGTTTAATCCAAATTGTTATGATACACATTAAGTGAAAATGAAAAAAAAACACATATACACAAACCGAACTAGACACTCAAGTCTTACTTATCACACAAAGATGTCTCTCAGGAACCGGCGGGGGCAGGACCGGGCGAGCGAGCCAGTGTGCGCAAGCGGGCGGTGTGTGATCAGCGGCGGGGAGGCGGATGATCGGCCACTGGCCAGAGCATGGCTGGAAGAGCTTAACCGAGGTAGCGAACGACCAGCGATTCGCTGCTCTGCTTCTGCTCCTCCCAAATCACTCTCGCGTCTTCCTCTCTCTCCCTCGCCGGCCCCATCACTTTCATTACCTTTACCTATTTTTAGTTTGATCCTTAGTTATTTCGTGATCTAGTTGAATAAAAGTTTAGTATGATCTATTTTCGAGTGTTAGCTTCATGATCTTCTATCAATGTAATCGAGTTGAGAGTTATATAATAAAAAGTAGTTTGAGTTTCTACTTCTTTACTTTCATGTTTCAATTCTAGCATTGAAAATAATGAAAAACATCATATGCTAATCTTATGGAAAGTAATGACATTACATAAAGAAAAGTATAAGTAGTAAAATTTATTGAAAGTTAACAAACATAGCATTAGTCAATGATGTAATTCATGAAAAAGTTAATAAGGGAAGAGAAGATTCACATGCAAATATACTATCTTGGACATCTTTTATGATTGTGGGCCCCCATTAAGTATTTTATGTCAAATTGTTGACGTTGGACAAGGAAGACAATGTAATGAATTATGTTTGTTCATATTTACATAGAAGTTATATTATTATAGATCCTCCAACATGTGGTGCTTGCCCAATATCTTTGCTAGCCAAAAATCCGCACTAAGTAGAGATACTACTTGTGCATCCAAAACCCTTAAACCCAGTTTCATGTAATGAGAGTCCACTATATCTACCTATGGATTGAATAAGATCCTTCAAGTAAGTTTTCATCGGTGCAAAAAGCAATAAAAATTGCCTCTAAATATGTATGAAACTTTTATTGTAAGGGAAAATAAGCTTTGTACGAACTTATGATAGCAAAGAAATAAAAGCGACGGACTGCATAATAAATGTTGCTATCATAAGGGGCAATATAAAGTGATGTTCCTTTGCATTAAGAGCTTGTGCATCCAACAACGAAAAGCGCTTGACAACCTCTGCTTCCCTCTGCGAAGGACCTATCCTTTACTTTTATGTATTTACTTTTTATGCAAGAGTCAATAGTGTTCTCCTCTATTTCCTTTTTATTTTTCTCTTTGGTAAGCATCGTGTGGTGGGGAAAGATCTAGGCATATATATCCAGTTCGATATGAGTGATCATGAGTAATTATTGTTGACATCACCCTTGAGGTGAATAAGTTGGGAGGCGAAATCACAAGCCCCTATCTTTCTATGTGTCTGGCTGAAACTTTTTGCTCCATATATATGTCGTGAGTGTTAGGAATCATAGAAGACTAAATGATGGTTGAGTATGTGGACTTGCTAAATAGCTCCTACATGAGACCCTTCCTGAAAATATGATGAATTGCAATTGCATTGTTGACTGAGAATATAGTTTGTTAGTTTTTCAAGAAAGTTTATGCCTTATACTCCATTGTTGTGATGAATTGTTACTTGCTCATGAGAAGTTTATGATAATAAATATTGCTGTTATAATAATGATCATGATGCTACTATGTCCGTATTTTGTTTTTATCGACACCTCTCTCTCTAAACATGTGGACATGATTATCGATATCGGCTTTCGCTTGAGGACAAGCGAGGTCTAAGCTTGGGGGAGTTGATATGTCCATTTTGCATCATGTTTTGCTACTGTTATTTATAGTGTTTTTAATTAATATAACACTTTGAGGAGCAATTCTAATGCCTTTTCTCTCTTAATATGTAAGAATTACACAAGGAGGGAGAATGCCGGTAGCTGGAATTCTGGACCTGAAAAAGCTATGTCAGAGATACCTATTCTGCACATCTCCAAATGAGCTGAAATTTCACGGAGAATTATTTTGGAATAAATAAAAAATACTGGAATCAAGAAATACCAGAGGGGGCCACCCAGGTGCCCACGAGGCACCAGGGCGCACCACCCCCCCCCCCAGGCGTGCCCTGGTACCTCATGGGGCCCCTGACAGTCCTCTGGCCCCCATTTTCTGGTAAATAAGTCATTTTGCCCTAAAAAATAGAGAGAAGACTTTTGCGATGGTGCGCTGCCGTCTCGAGGCGGAACTTGGGCAGGAGCACTTTTTCTCTCCGGCGGAGAGATTCTACCGGGGATACTTCCCTCCGGGAGGGGGAAATCGTCGCGATCGACATCACCAGCGATCCTCTCATCGTGGGAGGACTAATCTTCATCAACATCTTCACCAGCACCATCTCATCTCAAACCCTAGTTCATCTCTTGTATTCAACCTTTGTCTCGAAACCTCAGATTGGTACCTGTGGGTTGCTAGTATTGTAGATTACATCTTGTAGTTGATGCTAGTTGGTTTATTTGGTGGAAGATTATATGTTCAGATCTATTATGCTATATGAACATGATTTGTGAGTCATGGGAGACTTCTCCCATGTCCTCATGACTTCAAATCATGTTCATATAGCATAATAGATCTGAACATATAATCTTCCGGACACTTTGGTTCTTGAGGACATGGGAGAAGTCTTGTCATAAGTAATCATGTGAATTTGGTATTCGTTCGATATTTTGATGATGTGTATGTTGTTGATTCCCTTAGTGGTGTCGTGTGAACGTCGACTACATGACACTTCACCATCTTTGGGCCTAAGGGAATGCATTGTGGAGTAGTAATTAGATGATGGGTTGCTAGAGTGATAGAAGCTTAAACCCTAGTTTATGTGCTATTCCGTAAGGGGCTGATTTGGATCCATATGTTTAATGCTATGGTTAGAGTTATCTTAATTCTTCTTTCGTAGTTGCGGATGCTTGCGAGAGGGGGTAATCGTAAGTGGGAGGCTTGTTCAAGTAAGAATAGCACCCAAGCACCGGTCCACCCACATATCAAATTATAAAAGTAGCGAACGCGAATCAAACAAACATGATGAAAGTGACTAGATGAAATTCCCATGTGTCCTCGAGAACGCTTTACTTACTATAAGAGATCGTTCCGGCTTGTCCTTTGCTACAAAAAGGATTGGGCCAACTTGCTGCACTCTTTGTTACTATTGCTACTTGTCACTTGTTACAAATTATCTTGCTATCAAACTACTCATTACCGATAATTTCAGTGCTTGCAGAAAACACCTTCTGAAAACCGATTGTCATTTCCTTGTACTCCTAGTTGGGTTCGATACTCTTACTTATCAAAAGGACTACGATTGATCCCCCATACTTGTGTTTCATCACTTCTCTCTGGACAGAAATCAGATTGAATTATTGGGAGAAATGAGCTTGGCAAAATGATGTGAATTTTGTCATGCTCACATGATATAGGGAGAGTGAGGTCCTGGATTAATTTCAAGAATTATGAACCAATTTAAAATATATTTGCTTCACAATCTCAAAATGGATCTAGAAACAAGAATTGGATGATGTGCTCAATATTCGAACTGTGGAACTTGGGTTCTTGATGGAAATGGTGAAGGTTTGGATAGAAGGAGCTCCACAAATTATTTGGGATTTTTCCTGGCTACCAAAATGGTAGTTCCTTTGGAAAGGGCCCAAAATACAATATTGGCTGTAATAAGGAAAATGCAATTTCCCTTATTTATTTTTAGCCAATATTTTTTTGAGAGCTCAATATGGGAACAAAGATCATCTCCACAAGTTTTCATGAACTTCAGAGATTGATAGATATTTTCCTAGATTTAATTCCTTTAACTTGGCAATATTTTTGCAAATGACTTGGCAATATTTTTGCATGAAAAATATTGCAAATGACTTGGCAATATTTTTGCATATCCAGGGTTAATAGATATAGGAGAGTCTTTGGGAAAAGTTTGGGAGGCAACAGATCAACGGAAATTGGGGTTCCTTTGTAACTGCAGGAATTAGGGTTTCCTTTCCGGTAATTCGGAAAGTAGGGTTTTGACGGCAAAACCCTGAAAATATCTTTGGTGGAAAGGTTCGATTCGGGAGAATCTCTGGTCAGATAGGAAAGACAAGGCTATACGACCATATTCATATACCCAAGATCCAAGGAAAATCAAATAACATCGAAAGAAAAGGACGGGAGTCCAATCTGGCAAAGAAAAAATCGAGGAGTGAAAACTGGGGTGTTACAAAATCCCAATGAGATCAAGGCGCTGACAAAGCTCAAACCTCCAGAGAAGCTCAAAGACATCCAACGACTGGCCGGATGTGTCGCCTCCCTTAGCCGGTTTATTTCCCGGCTTGGTGAGAAGGCACTCCCCCTTATACCGGCTCTTGAATAAAATGGGTGACTTCAAGTGGACTCCTGAGGCGAGCACTGCGTTAGAAGGAATCAAGGCACTCCCGGCGACCAATCCGATCCACGCCGCACCACACCCCAGCGAACCGATGTTGCTATACTTCTCGGCCACCAACCAAGTGGTCAGCGTTGTGCTGGTTGTCAAAAGGGAAGAGGAAGGTCACACATACAAGGTGCAAAGGCCGGTGTACTACGTTTCTGAGATGCTTACCCCATGTGAAATGAGGTACCCGCACTACCAGAAGATTGCCAATGCAGTCTTCATGGCTTCTCTGAAACTCCGGCATTACTTCTATGAGTGCCCCGTTACTGTGGCTTCCCAAGTCCCCTTGGGAGACATCATCAACAACTGGGATGCCACAGGTCGAATCCTGAAGTGGGCCATTGAGCTCTTACCTTTCGAGATCCAATATCAGCCACATGGGGCTGTCAAGTCCCAGGTGTTGGCTGATTTTGTAGTCGAGTGGACGGAGGCCGAGCTCCCTAAAGAGCACGCTGCCTACACAAATTGGGTCATATATTTTGACGGATCCAAGATGCTGGCCGGCCTGGGGGCTGGCGTCATCCTCATCTCCCCAACCGGCGACGTGATGATGTACATGATGTAGGTTATGTACACAGACTCCAACAATGATGTAGAATATGAGGCACTGCTGCATGGTCTTCGGATTACCGTTTCAATGGGGATCCAACGTCTGGAGGTCTGAGGTGATTCCAACCTCGCCATCTCATAGATCAATGGTGATTTCGATGCCAAGGACCCGAAGATGATGCCGTAACGGAATGCCGTCATGCAATTATCAGCTCGGTTCGACGGCTTGGAGTTTCACCACGTCCAGCGCGAAAGCAATCAGGCGGCCGATACACTGGCTAGAATGGGTGCACGGTGCGAGCTTGTGCTCAAAAACACATTCCTCGAGTGCCTATTCACGCCTTTCCTCAAGCTACAGAGCAGACAGGAACCAGCCACTCAGACCGGGGGCTCTGACCCCGATCACGTGGTGCCAGACAATGGCGTGGTCGGGGGCTCAGAATTGGAGGTTACCTTCTCGGTCCATGAGATCATGGCGGTTATCCCGGTGCGGACCGAGCCCATCCACGCCTACCTACAGCGCAAGGAATTGCCCGAGGACCAAACGGAGGCACGGTGGATCATACGCCGGGTGGCCGCTTATGCCGAGCATGAAGGAGTGTTGTACAAGCACAACGTTACTGGAGTCTTCCAGCGCAGTATTTCTCCCGAGGAGGGTCAGCAACTCTTGCATCAGATTCACTCTGGCACTTGCGGGCACCACGCGGCTCCTTGGACCCTAGTGAACAAGGCCTATCGTGTGGGCTTCTATTGGCCCACGGCAAGGGCAGATGGAGTTGATTTAGTCAACAAGTGTGTGGGATGCCAGCTATTCACTAAAGCCAGCCACATACCGGTCATGACTCTAAAAATGATCCCAATAACCTGTCCATTCGCAGTCTGGGGGCTGGACATGGTTGGACCACTCCGTAAAGACTCGTCTGGTAATAAATACCTGCTCGTTATGGTCGATAAGTTCACCAAGTGGATCGAGGCAAAACCGGTTCCCATTCCAGCTGCCGAGTCGGTTATAAAATTCATGTCCGGTGTGATTCACCGTTATGGCATGCCCCATAGTATCATAATGGATAATGGGTCAAATTTTACAACGGACGCGGTCCAGGACTATTGCATAGAGGGCAAAATCAAACTGGACTATGCCTCTGTGTATCATCCGCAGACCAACGGGTAGGTCGAACGGGCCAACGGACTAGTCCTTGGTGGGATCAAGTCGAGGTTGGTCAGATCTCTAGAGAAGGCTGCAAAGAAATGGGTCAAGGAGGTCGACTCCGTCCTATGGACCTTACACACCATGCCTAATAGTTCTACAGGTTACTGGAGTCTTCTAGGGCTGTATTTCTCCCGAGGAGGGTCAGCAACTCTTGCATGAGATTCACTCCGGCACTTGCGTGCACCACACGGCTCCTCGGACCCTGGTGAGCAAGGCCTATCGTGCGGGCTTCTATTGGCCCACGACAAGGGCAGATGGAGGTGATTTAGTCAACAAGTGTGTGGGATGCCAGCTATTCGCTAAAGCTAGCCACTTACCAGTCACGACTCTAAAAACGATCCCAATAACCTATCCATTTGTGGTCTGGGGGCTGGACATGGTTGGATCACTCCGTAAAGGCTCATCTGGTAATAAATACCTGCTCGTTATGGTTGACAAGTTCACCAAGTGGATCAAGGCGAAACCAGTTCCCACTCCAGCTTCCGAGTCGGTTATGAAATTCCTGTCCGATGTGATTCACCGTTACGGCATGCCCCATAGTATCATAATGGATAACAGGTCAAATTTTACATCGGACGCGGTCTAGCACTATTGCATAGAGCGTAACATCAAACTGGACTACACCTCCGTGTATCACCCGCAGATCAACGGGCCAATGGACTGGTCCTCGGCGGGATTAAGCCGAGGTTGGACAGATCTCTGGAGAAGGCTGTCAAGAAATGGTTCGAGGAGGTCGACTTCGTCCTATGGACCTTACACACCATGCCTAATAGTTTTACAGGTTACATGCCATTTTTTATTGTGTACGGCGTAGAAGCCATCCTCCCCAGCAACATCGCGCACGACGCTCCTCGGGTACATCAATATAGAGGAGCAGAGGCAGAGCTGGAGCGCTAGGATGACTTGGACGCGCTCGAGGAAGAACGTGATGTGGCGGGGTCAAGGTTGGCCATCTACGAGCCGCTATCAAGCTCGCGAAGTACGAGGCTAGACATTCAACATCGGTTCCAGGACAAGAAGGGCAAGTTCAACCTGTCTCCGACCTGGGACGGGCCATTCATCATCGATAGAGTTCTCGCTCGAGGAGTATATCAAAGCTCAGAAGCGAAGACCAGATGCCTCGAGCCCAATCCGTGGAACACCACTCTGCTACACCATTTTTACGCTTATCTCTAATTATCTTTTATCTTAGTTTAAATTATTGTTTAGCTCGATCCCAGACATTATCGTTTGAATTAAATAAAGTTTGTTACCCCTAATCTGGGGTCTCTTATATTCGCTTTTGTGCCTGTATTTAATTTGTTAATTTTGCTTAATAATTTACCCAATTCCAGTTTCATGCCAGGTAGTTTGATGTTGTTCCCCCAGGCCAGACTTGGGGGCTATTAAAGCCTTTACTTTAACCTGTGCTGCTAGCCGGCCTATGTGTTTTCTTCCTTAGCTCGTGTCTTTGGCTAATAGCCAGGTTGCCTGGCTTCTCTGTTTTGCCCCTTAGTTTCTGCTAGTTCGGCTAAGTTGGCCTTTGAAGCACTCCTCGTTTGCCTTATGGCCGAGGAGGTCGAAGCCGAAAGCTGGCTAGCACCAGTGTTTGAGACTGGATGCAGGCAATGTTAAAGCACGATGGAAGCACAATTTTTTTTATACCAAACTAGTTTTTGGCACCCAAAAAATGATGCAGTAGTTAAAGGGCTTAATGTTTTTACAGTGCTTCCTTAGCATTCTAAGGTCAGACCAGTACTAATGACTACTCTATTATTTCTTTCAGGAGGCTGTCCTTCTCGGTGAGCTGAGCGCACTCCATCAGAACGTTGAAGTAGTTATCCGGCGTCACTTCGTTGCCGTCTCTGCCCATGGGGCCGGCCTCTACGGCAGGCCTGATGTTGAGCATGGAAAAATGGGTTTGAGGCATGATCCAGGGCTGGGGCGCCCCTTCTCGGGCAGCGGATGCCTTCCAAGCGCCGATCCGGAGTGGTGCTTCCCGAAGATGGAGGGCGAGGTCGAAGAGGTTGCTTGGGGTAGCCTCCTCGGGCCAAAGCATCTGGAAGGTCCCCTCCATGGCGGGCCTGGCATGCGCGTACAACTCCCCGAGCTGCTTAAGCTTATCGCCGAGAAGCGGTTGGCGGGGTGAGTCCTGGAACTGGAGCCAGAAAGCCCGATCCTGCCAGTGCTCGGGATCATGACTACTAGTATAAAAGTCAATAGCGCGGGCGACACTCTGGGGCAGATCGGCGAAGCTCGCTGAAGAACACCAAGCTTGTGTCAGCTCGGTATAACCGTGACATCCGAAAATACACTGCAAAAGATATGGCTTACCAGACATAATCTCTGCCGCCTGCTTCCCCTCCTCCTCAGCGCTTGCCCAGCCTAACTTGGCATCATTCAGATCATGGGTCTGCTTTCACAGGTCCTTGGCCAAGGTGTCGCGCTCGGCCTTCACTTGGCTGTACTGCTTGACGTGCTTGTTGACGTCTTGTTGGAGGAGGATGGAGGCCTCTCGGGCGGCCTTGCTAGTCTCCTGCTCCTCTCAAAGCAGCATGGCGGTCTTCTTGGCCGTCTCTCAGGCAGGTGTTAAGTGACCTGATATGATTCGATCCTGAGGTCACCTCTTCACCGTCACCAAGTCCTTGGTGAGATGTTGGATTTCTAGCATAGCCTTCTGCATAAGACAAAAATAGGCATGCAGTGTTAAGTGACCTGATATGATTCGATCCTGAGGTCACCTCTTTGAACCGACCTCAGTCTCGGGGGCTACTGCACCCGCGTTTCAAGCAAATTATACTAAATGCAAGGGTTTCTAAGGAGGATTCGATACTCAGGCCGATTTTTGCAAACCGACCTGAGTCTCGGGGGCTACTGCATATCCGTTTTTGCTCTGAGCATGTACCCGAGGTCGGATTTGATTCTCAGGCCAGTTTTTGCAAACTGCCTTGAGTCAGTGGTTTTTTTATTTTTTAAAATTGTAAAAGTGCTACCGAGAAGGAGTTCGATCCTCAGGTCGGCCGCTTGCGCCTGACCTGTGTCTCAGGGGCTACTGCACACCGCGGTTTTTATAAGAGAGGTGGTATGTTTCCGACCTGCAGCCTGGCATCTTCCCTGCCAAGCTGCTCCTCGGTTTTGCGTAGCGTACAAAATATTAAGCATGTCTTCTAACATCTCTAGGTGCATATCGGGTTTTGTACCGATACACACCTTGAGGGCTACTAGCTATACTATCATGCATAAATTAAAGTGCACGATAAACTCTTGCCTCCATGTCGGCCGCAAAGACATCGAGCATGTCCTTCACACCCACATTCATTTTGTCGGCTCGCTCCCGTATGACATGAAGGGAGCCTCATGCTTACTTCCATTAGTGATCCAGAAATGGAGCAGAAAGGATTCTCGCCATTTTTCCCAGAGGTGACCCTGAGTTATCGAACCCATGGGAGGACGGTGCCCTTTAAGCTAGGGTCTCAAACAAGCTTCTGCTAAAGAATTAATTCCAGCTTTTGACTGGATCATAAATCAAACTTGGCACTGCAAACACTTATAATAAAAATTGGTACGGGTATGAGGTCTTAATGCTTACAACCATATATTTGTGATGGGGCCAAATATGATCTTAATTTGTGCGCTGGAAGTCACCCATCGAGATGTGCTTGTTACAAGTCGAAGTGGGGGATGTGCCCAAATTACATCTTGCCCGGCACGTGTCCTGCATCAAGAGTCAGTTGTCCAACCGAAGGCCCTATCCGTCGCACGGGGTTGCCTAGATAATTGAGATTGCAATAATTAGACAAAAGCATTGGGCTTTTAATGATTACACCTCTTGAATCCCCAGGGATAGGATCTATGTTACTATACTAAACCTTTCTGTCACTGGAGTTCAGAATAACACTTCACGGTCTCCCTGCCCTTAGCCTCTCCGTGGCTTGTTCTACATGATCCTGGGTACCTACAGGGATGAAGAACGCGAACGAGACAAGAGAAACTATGGAACAATTTTATTTCACACATACGAGACGTTAATTCAAAGCACTTCCATTGATCCCTCCAACAAATACATCGGGTTGCAAGTCTGTTGCCTCAACCCATACCTTACCGGACTACTCACACATGGAGATCAGATCACATGAAGAACACATCATGAAGGTAGTTTGATTGATAATATGCCTTACAATGGATGCCGTGTGTGATACATGATTACAAGTATGAGTAGATGGCAGAGAACTATGGTGGTGATGAAGGTGGTGGCTATGGAGATGGGAAATGGCGGCGGCTAGGGTTAATGGAGATGGGGATGATGATGACTCTCTGTTCTGCGATCCTCTGCTGCCTCCTTCATCCATTTGGCATTGACCCCTTTATAAAGTATGTCCAGCTGGACGAGGAGCCTCAGTTTCCATGCCATACGACCGCTCATATGAGCGGGCACGGTCGCATGGAACACCGTCTTTTACTCTGTTTCCTCTGGTGCGCCTTCCACTTGATTTGCTCTATCTCCACTTTACTCCTTTCCATCTTCTGGCCTGATTTCGTCCATAAATAGCTGATTTCCTATGGAAACAAAATAAAGATAAGATATTTGGAATCCTATGCATTCATTAGTCATTAGTGGCAAAATCGGAGCGAATATCTCGGGTTTAATGAAATATATTGGTTTAAACTCAGGTTAGAGGACTGTAAAAATAACACTCATCAACTCCCCCAAGCTTAAACTTGATCGTCCTCGAGTAACATAGAGAGAAATCCGAATCATAAGGAACTCAGTTGTTTAAATCAAAATAACGAGAAGGTTTTGGTTCACTTACGATTGGTACGCCTAGATAGCCCTCCGCTTCTTGACCTGAAAACTTAGTTTAGCTGTAGCGGTGGCATAGTTATTGTACAAGTATTAGTGAAGCAAAGATAATCAACTCAAAGTCCTTGCTCAACTAGATAAAACAACTTTGCAACTCTTTATTCAATTTTATCTAGTTAACACTTGCTTTCCGGGAATGCACGGAAGAGTTTTTCTTTGATTGAGCCATGAAAACATAAATTAGGGAGTGAAAGGTATGTAAAGACAAACATGATTCTAGAGTAACTCATTAACATACCCACAAATGTCTCATCCTCAAGGCTCTCAAGCACTTTGTTTCAATCATTGTTTGCTGAGACTTTGGTTGTCTAGTGATGGGATTATGCCAAATAAGTGATCATGCATATAATTCCGTAGTGGCTTAATTTTGGGTACTATGGATAATTATATTTGTCTCTTTCGAGCTCTTGTGATCAGTCCCCGGTATTTACCACATACATACACATTCAAGAGAAAGCTGAATAATATTCGATGTAGTGTTGCCACTACGTACGGTAGCAAACTCATATCCGAAATCTGAGCCGAAACTCTAGTGGATCGTTCATTGGCCAGCAGAGTTCTCAGCATAACATCAAGAAAGGTGACGAAGCCACATTTACACACGTACACGAGCATATAGTAGCAAAGGCCATAGCACCAGCGAGAAGCTGAAGCACCATCTAAGAAATACAATACAAATTTTTGGCATAATTTCATTCACCCTTCAACTAAGTTTCTCTAGACAATTTAATCCACATGTGCTATTGAGTCTATTAAAATTAACAATATGGGGTTGAGTGTCTCTAACATCATCTTCTCTACAATTTTCTCAACACCCAAGTCTTTGAATACTTTCTCTTGTGCATGGTTATTCTTGGTTAAGATCAGTTTCTTTAAAAACAGTCCCACGGCAAGTCTTGGTTATCTAGATTAAAGAAAAACAAAGGCTACTAGAACAAAACCTTTGTTTTAATTAGCAAGACTTATTACCTCTAGCACACATCACACATAGTACTACTACATCTATTCTAAGCATTTCAAGTGCAAAAGACGGGAGTCGTAGGACATACCTTCACGGTCATGAATATACTCACTTCTCTTCCTTAAACTTGCATTCCTCATTGTCTGGCGTTGATCAACTCCTCTGAAATATAAACAAGAATGCAAACAAACTCCAAGGGGCAAAAAGAAAAGAGCAAAGCAAAACTTATTCTATTTTTGGGTTTTTGGTTTTTGAAAACTAACTTGCAAATGAAAAATCACAACGGCAAAAAAAAATAGAAAGCAAATAAAAAGCAAAGTGTTGGAACAAACCAACACGAGTGTTTGAAACTCAGCGAGCTAAAGTACAACCTCATTACAATTTATTCAAATAACACCGCCACATCTTGATGTAGACGTGGTAGTGACCTTCCCCAAGCTTAAGATTTTGCAAGCCCAAACAGGTGAGATCATTGTGGCGGCTGGTTGGGAGCCCATCCTTGGCTCCAGCTGGAGAAGCTCGTGCTCATGTAGGCAGACGTGCCTCGAAGGGACTCGGCGAGGTTGCTCATATCATTGATGGAGCCCTGAAGACTGTAGAGGTCCGCGTAGGTGGTGTAGGCTTCTTGTTGTGGCTGCTCCTCTTCTTCGTCGGTGGCGAGCTGTTCTTCATCAACTTGTTCAGGTTTCGGGCCTTCTTGGTCAAAAGCTGTATCTCCTTCCTGTGGCACATAATGCAATTGTTCATTTTCTATGGAGAAACGGTTAGGCATAGGAGCTGGTAGCGAGTACCTAACTCCAGGAATTTGAATGCAATGATGACCATGGTGAACTACTACCATTCCAACGCTAGAAAGAACTCTCATATTAACAAGGTTTTTATGGACAATGGGGCAGAGATGATTGTAGTTGAGGCCAAGGGAGTTTACCAACATGGTGATGACTCCTCCACAAGCAATATCCCCTTATGCATGATTTGCTTGATGCACGTGGTGTAGCAAAATTATTGCCCCTAGGTTGGGCGAATAACCGACGTCAAGGTGAGATGCTTTCCCGAGAATTAGCATATTCTCATCATTCACCTTAGAAACTTCTTGTCACGGTTTTGGCACGGCAGATGCCATGGGGTGGCTTATCTCGAGTGGTTGGGGCCAAATGGACGCCGACGGTGTCCGGAAACGGGAATGCGCATGAGCACTGAGGACACAGAGACGTACCCAGGTTCGGGGCCCTCCGATGGAGGTAACACCCCTACGTCCTGCAAGGATCACTAAGAGGATAACAAGGTTACAATGGTGCTCCTGGAGCTGGTTTGGGGCGAGGAGGAAGAAAGAACTAGCCCTCCCTCTTCTCTTGCATATATGTGTGTGGTATGTGTCTGAGTTTTCCCGTTGTCCTGTCGTCCCCCTGCGTAGGGGGGCTCCTGGGAGGTCTTATAGCCCGGCGTCCCAGGGTACAATGGTTAAAATGAGAGGGGCGGGGTCCTGGCGTCAGTGCCTGACTCCATGCGAGGCCCGCCGGCTGCGGGCTCCTGTTGGATGTGGGCCCCGCCGGCTGCGGGCTCCTGTTGGCAGTGAGGCCCCCCGGCTGCGGGCTCCTGTTGGCCGTGGGGCCCCCCGGCGGCGGGCTCCTGTAGCCACGCGGCCCGTTGCTTCCGCAGCGCCGGGCCATCATGATGTTTGTTGCCTCGGTCAGCTAGGCAGGCGGCACTGTTGCCACGCCCCCGCATCGGGAGGAAGTCTTGTCATATGGCGGGATGGGACAGGAGCTGACCCGCCGGCTGCCGGCTGTGAGCTGCCGGCCCGGGCGGGACGTCGTGCCCAGCCGGCGAACCGCATAGCGGGCCGGCTGGAGGGCCAGCCGGACTGAGGGGCGCCGGCAGCCCCGATGGTTTCAAAAGTTGATTTATACCCCAAGCCCAGTCGGGGGTCACCCCCCCAACAGTAGTCCCTGAAGCTGTTGAGGCCCTGCGGCCTGAGACGGAGTTCCTCTGCAGCTTTCCCCCTCGGAGGGAACAGTCGATCTTGAAAGGCATGGCCCGGCTGAGAGGGCCTCCGGCCAGGGGCCGGCCTGACGCCGTGGATGCCCGTAGCCGGAGGTCAACCAACGCGGCACCCGGTCAACGAAGGAGCCGAAAGGTCCGGCCGGCCGCATCAGCTGTTATGGTGTATCGCGCCCGCCGCTGGCCCAGGGCGCGCCACGCGTCACCCAGGGGCGGGCCGGGGCCTGCCAGGCCGCACGTGCTACGAGGCGTCCCCGTGATCTGGCCCCACTGGGCCGCTACCCTGGCCCACGCGAGGGATCGGATGCGGCGGGGCTCGACGGTTGGGTTCCCGGCGGCGTAAATGTGTGCCTTAACGCGCCCGCGCATTGCGGGGGGCGTGGAGGCCGTGGGCGCAGACGATCCCACTCCTCCCACGTTTGCCAGCGGGTTTTAAAAGCAGGGGAGGGGCCGAGGCAGGGCCACTTTACCCCTTGCCTTCTCCCCTCATCTTCTACGTCTTCTTCTTTCCCGCGCGCACTCAGTGCTCTACCGCGGTGCCGTCCACCCGCGACGCCACCACGCCATGTCGGTGTCCCGCTGGGCTCCGTCTTCAGCCTCCTTCGCGCCGCCGCCGTGCCCGTGACCTCGCCGGCCTTGGCAATGGCGCAGCCCAAGGGCTCTTGGGAGGGCTCCGACATGAATGATATAGACATCGCGTACCTCCGCCGCATGCAGAGGTTGCCGCCGGTGAAGGAGGTGGGGGCACGCGTGCCCGACGCGGTGGTCGTGCCAGCGCCACGGGACGGGAAAGTGGTCGTCTTCCTCGCGCATTTCGCTTGCGGATTCGGCCTCCCCGCGAGCGACTTCTTCCACAGGTTCCATACTTTCTTCGGCCTGCAACCGCACCACCTCGGCGCCAACTCTATCTTGCAGCTCTCCGCCTTCGTGGCGTTCTGCGAGGGGTACGCCGGCGTGTGGCCGTCCACCGAGCTTTGGAGCCGGCTCTTCTATCTCAAGCAGCAGATGGCGGAGCCCGGTGTCTTGTCCGCCTGCGGGGCGGCAGTGGTATATGGCCGGCCGGCTGGCGGCTTCCCCGAGCTCCCGCTCGAGGAGTCGGCCAAGAAATGGCAGAAGTCATTCTTCTACATGAAGAACGTCGACCCGGCCATCGACCGCATCAACCTGCCACCCTAAGCCAACGTCGCGCCAGCTGCAAAGCTGAACAGGGGCCATAACCCCTGGCATCCGTCCGGGGAGGTCTTGAACATTTGCGACCGGCTCCAGGAGATGCGCGCCCAGGACGGGCTTGTCGCCACGGACCTGATCGCGGCCTTCGTTGGCCGCCGGGTGCTACCGCTGCAGCGCCGGCCGCACCGGATCTGCGATATGAGCGGCCGGTGTGACCCCAGCCAGATGTCGACGAAGGAGCTGACACCGGTCGAGATCGCCTCCCGTGTCAACAACGTCTCCAACGCCAAGCTTGTCGCGGCGACGTGGCGTTTTGGCAAGGAGTGTAGGAGATATGTTCTAGAGGCAATAATAAATGTTATTATTTATCCCCATGTTCCTAATTAAGTTTATGTTCCATGCTATAATTGTTGTGGTTCCCGAGCCCGTATATCCATAAAGGCTCTGAGGAAAACCCATGTGCACGTGTGGAATAATAAACGGTAAAATGTATTCCTAGTCAAGCCTCTAAGACTAGCTCAAGTGTTGCATGATGATTACGTTTTCCTAATCATGGGCATGTCTATGCCGGCAACTTTGAGGGCACAATGTTAGAAAAACATTTGTGTTGAATCGACCCGATTGATGTTATGCTATGAGATACATTCGTCATAAGTTAATGGTTTATAACATAGAGATGGTTTACGTTTGCATAATTCCTTAGACAATGAGAGTATCGAGTTTCTTCATGCTTTGTTCATGAACTTTGGGGTTTGTTAAACGTCATCCGTAAATGGGTGGCTATTACGGAGGCTTACGGGTTCATGGGAAAATATGACAAGGGACTTGATAGCTCAAGATTGGGATTTGCTCCTCCAACAATGGAGAGATATCTCTGGGCCCTCTCGGTGTTACGATATCCATCATCGTCTGGCCAGACACATTGTGATTTGATCACAGGGATGCCGGAACACGGGAACGAGAAAAGAGAACAAAATCGGTAACGAGGTAACTGGCATAGTGGACAAAAGTTGTTGATCCACGGGGATGCCGATAAATCTCACCTCGGGTATTTGTAACACATCGCGAAGCAACATGAATAGCACTCAGCAACTGGAGGTTCACTCGAATATTTATTCGTGTGGGTATAGTGGTCAATATGGGTGTCCACGGTTCCGATGTTGATCATTGATCGGAAAGTGTTCCGGGTCATGTCTATACTTCACCGAACCTATAGGGTCACACTCTTAAGGGTCATCTATCTGCTGAATACTCGACAGGGAGTCTGAGAAAAAGTCACCGGAAAAGTTTCGGAGACAGCGGAAAAGTTCCGGAGACAGAACACCGGAATAGTTTCGGTAAAACTGAAAAGTTGTTTCAGGGTATACCATTAAGTCAAATTGGTTTCGGCACACGTCTAGAAATTCTTGGTGGGTGCCAGAATTATTCTGGGAACTTCTGGGATTTTTCCGGAGAAAAAACCTGGAAATGTTCCGGAGCTGCCGGAACCGCTTTCGTTGCTTTTCGCAGATGAAAATCACTAATCCGGAATTTTTTCGGAACGCGTCCAAAATTATTTTACTGGGTACTGGAATTACTCTAAGACCTACAGAAATATTTTCAGACTTAACGGTTGCGGAAAAATGTTTCCGTGAATAGTGAAAAGCAATTTTTGGTGCCTTCCTGGAGAAGCCACCTTGAGGGCCTTTTGGTATTTTACCCTATTGGCTTCTTGGAGAAGCCACCCTTGGGCTTGGCCTATATATAGGGGTGGAGGGGGCTGCCCAAACACACTCACTCTCTCATACACAATGCCATGCAATGATCTGGCTTCTTCTCTCCCTCCCACGAAAAGAGTTTCGTAGAGCCGAAAGGCTGTCTGGGTTCCGGTGGGAACTAGTTCTAGACGGTGAAGTCCTGCCGAATAGATGGCACCGTATATGTGCAACCCCGTAGAGAGGTCGTAGGTTCGATCTTTTTTGCCCGATGGGCTGTTCGAGGGTGCCTCCCGAAGGGCTGTCCGTGACACCGTCCGAGGGACTGTCCGACCGCCTCCCAGAGGGCTGTTCGACGAGCTGACAAGGGAGAACATCCTCGCGGTTGGGAGGTTGTAAATCCTAGCTGCGGGGATCTGCACCGACGATCTACATCGACTCTACTTCCGCTGCGCTACGAGTCGGTAACGATCGGATCAAAACCTTGTATGCAATCTTCATAGTGGTCCTGGGCTGGTGCGTAGGTCAGAAATTTTTTGTTTTCTGCTACGCTCCCCAATAGTGGCATCATGAGCCGTGCTATGCGTAGATGCAGGTTACGATCTTGAATACATAGAGATGTATGGGTGTTGCACAATATAATTTGTAGTAGATGAGTTCTACTACTGAAAACTATTTGTGCGGGTAGCAGTTGAAATCTGTTACCCGATGTTCTTGTTGCTTCCCTGGAATTTGCATATTTCTGATCTTGATAACAGCATGGTGGAGTTTCAAAGTTATGGCAATCCGCGATCCTGATTGATCAACGAAGTGCTAACAGTTCGTTGAATTCCACCATAGTTAGAGAGAAAGATGAAATTTCGCAGACAAAAGGGCAATGCAGATATGATCTGCACGGGGGTCATGCATATGACGAAGTTCAGTATGGGGCTCGAGATTTTATTATCTCTGTTTTCATACACCCCGTAAAGTTAATCTAGCGACTTGAATAATCATACTTGATGATGGACGTAGGTAGCTTCGGTTTGTTTCGAAACCTTAGAAGCCACGTAAAATAAAATTTAGCATAAACTAATTAGAGGCGTCTAACTTGGTTTTGCAGGATGTGCATGTGATGTGGTATAGCAGTGCTCATATTTTAATTTGATTATGTATGAGATAACTATATAATGTAAATTAACATGACCTGCGTGTCGTGATTCGGCATGATGGCTAGAGCCATATGATTGTCACTTTAATGCCTTCGTGTCAACCTTATGTAATGCACTTATTTTATTAGCTATAGAGATAGCAATATTATCTGGTGCATCAACAAGGTGGTGGCAATCTTCGCAAAGGTGGACACCGACGCGAATGCCGAAGACGAAGAAATGAAAAGACTTCTCCGTCAGAAAGGGCTATACCATATCATGCTATTATGAATTGCCTGAGATGTTTATCCCTTATGATGCACCCTTCTTGATTGCACGGTAGTCGCTTTTTATTAGGGTGATCTCTCACTTAAAATATCAAGTAGTTATTGTTCTCCCAAGTGTAGCACCGTCACGGCACCTATCTCTTCCGGGTATCACATGGATGCATGGGTACGAACAATTAGAGAAGTGTGAGGCGGGTGAGTTGAGACGTCGCAGCGAGATCACTTGGTTGTCTTGACGTTCTGGCTTGATCGTCCTGAGCTCGGAACACGCCCATCGAAAGATGAACAAGAGTCACATAGAGACGTGATTGGCAAGTTGACCTACCGATTGCAATTCTCGTCACGTGAGATGGATGCATCCTTGGCGTTGAATTGTAATATGGGTCTTGTATCACTCACAATCAATTATGAGAGATATTGCTTTGAGTGGGAGCGCACTATAGAATTAACTTCTTTAATTCTCTGTGGAATTAATTATGAACTTTGTCTAAGTCAAATTTGCATAATAGTTGTAGAATAATGGCTCGCGTTTCCACCTTCCCTATTAAAATTGAATAAGCTGGTATTTATCTGGTTAAAACTTTATGGTTGGTAACGTAATGTGAGGATTGTCCTCAAGAGTGCCGAGAAGGACTTTGTCCTATCGCATGATTTCGGTATCCTCCCGCTAATGCTATGGATGATGTGACTCTCGTCCTTCGATCCAAAAGCTAAAATTCCATTACGGTCAAGTGCAATATGTTTGCTTCCATGAGACCCGAACTTCAAAAGTTTGGGATAGCTATGTGATATTCATGGAACTGAAAATTGTTTTCAGATGCAAACAAAGGCTAAAAGATATGAGATATCCGAAGCGATGTTTGTTTGCAAAGTATTAGTAAAGTGTTTACTAGGCATTTGACTGATAAGAGAGGGATCCAGAAGAACGCCTGTCATGTGATGAAGGTGAATAAAATAACAACTTAAAGAGAAAGGAAATGCCCAAAGGGTGTTAGTGTGACTTACACGCCTAGGAAGTCCGGGGCTAACGCCACTCTTAAGTTGGGTGCTTCTTCTGAGAGTAGGAGAAATATTGGAAGTAAAATTGTTAGAAGTATAAAGGCAAAAAGAGAGAAGATTGGAATATCCAGCTCATGTATGAATGTTATACAAGTTATTGATGTATAGAAGGTTGGTCTAAAATATAATTCTTGGGAATTATGATTAAACATGTTAATCACTGATTCTTGGGTATTGTGAGGCGATCATAGAGATACCCGCTCGATTGCATTCTGTTGCGACTCGATGCAAGAACTACTATGGCCTAAAAGACTTGCCAGAAATGAGGTTTAGATATGCACTGGGAACATAGTAAAAGTTGCTATACTCGGTACATTAACTATGTATTTATTTTCGTAATTCATTTTAGAGTGTTTATTCACTCTAGCCTATTGCATAAAGTATCTTGCAAGAAGGTTGTTCATAAGAGAACTTTTGATGTTCGGTGTTATGAATAACATAAGGGCCATACTTTCATTATGAATGAGATGTATGTTATGAATATTGATAATAATATATTACCTCTGTATTTACTTTCATAATTCATTTTAGAGTTTTATACACTCTAGCCCATTGCATAAAGTTTTGTTGCAAGAAGGTTGTTCATGAGAGAACATTTTGTTCTTCAATGTCATGAATAACATAAGGACCATAGTTCCATTATGGATGGGATGTATGTTATGAATATTGATAGCAATATGATACATCCGTGACACTGACGCTAAATGTCGCAAGACTAAAAGAATACCACATATGTATGGCACTGCATTTGGTCACATTGGAGAAACCCGCATGAAGAAATTCCATTATGATGGATTTTGGAGTCATTTGATTATGAATCATCTGACACTTGCAACTTTCGTCCAGAAGTGAAGTGACTGAAATACCGTTCACAGGCCATAAGGAACGGGCAAAGAACTTATTGGTGATCATACATTTTGATGTGTGTAGTCCGATAAATGTTGTTGCAACCAGTGGATTTGTCTATCTTCAAAAATGACTCAAGTAGATATATGGATATTTGCTTGATGAGACGTAAGTCTGGATCTTTTGAAATCATTCGAAAGGTTTTCAAAAATGAAGTAGAAACTGTTGTAACAAGAAAATTATGTTTCTACAATTAGATTACGGAAAGGAATGTTTGAGTTACAAGTTTAGCGAATGTCTGATGAGTTGTGAAAAGAGTTTCATAACTTACACCTCCCGGAACACCACTGTGAGTGGAATGTCCGTGAAGATGTAATCAAACCATTTATGACATGGTAAGATCAAATATGACATAAATCAATTTTCCATTATCCCTTTTAAAGTAATGCTTTAGAGACTGCGGCTTTTAGACTGAATAGAGCGCCATCAGATCTGTTGAAATGACGCCATGGTATGGTACGACCAACCATGTTTTGTCTTTTCTTAACATTTGTAATATGGGGCTTGTGTAAAATATTTACAAACCTATTCCAAATCAGACAAGTGCTACTTTGTAGGTTATCCCAAATTGTTGGGAATTCATCCATCACTATACCGAGGCAAAAGGTTTTGCCACAAAGAGTGGTAAGATTTTGAAGAAAATGGTTGTTGCAAAAAAGGTGAGTGGGAGGATAGTGCAACTCGATGAGATAACAATATCTTCGTCATCAGGTCAAAGGAAAGAAACCTTGGAAGTGATTCCAGAGTTTCCTAATGCGACTGATACGGAAGCCTCTACATGAGATGTATGGACTTCGGTCGAACTTGCAGCTGAACCACGTAGGCCAAACTCGTGCAAACCTCTCAGGTACGCAGACGAGATATTGTTGCTAGACAATAGTATACCTACGATACACAAGGAAGCGTTGATGGGCCCTAACTCTGGAATTGGCTAAATGCCAATACAATCCGAGATAGTTTCCATATAAAACAATTCAAGATTATATCTTGATGAACCCTTCGGAAGACTTAGAGTCTAACGAATGTTAATGGAACTATAAACTGATACGGATAAAAATGTTTTATCCATAAAGCTCGACTTGTTGCAATAACAAATTCAAGGAATTGACTACGATGAGATTGTCTCACCGTAGCGAGGCTTAAAGTCGGTTCGGGTTAAACTAGCAATTAATACATATTTCAATCATGAGATATGAAACATGGATGACAAAAGGATTTCCATGAAATGGGAATACAAACTAGGACTTGTATGTGATACAGTCCGAAGTATTTTGTCGATCCAAAGGATGCTAGTGAGTGTGCAAACTTCAGAGTTCCTGCAATGGACAGAAGAGAGCAAAATTGAGTTGGAATCTTCGTTTTTGATGAAATAGTCAAAAGAGTTTGTTTTCATCAATGGATAGCGAAGATGCTTGTTGTTACAAGAAAGTAAATGGGAGCACAATAATATTTCTAAAACTTATGTGCTTGCCACATTGTTGATTGGAAATAATATAAATTTCTTGACACGAATTAGGACTTCTTTGAAAAATTGGTTTTTCGATGAAGTGCTTGGGCTAGGTAGCCTCAATATTAGGCATAATTATCTACCGAGATAGAATTGCCTAATAGGGCTAAAGCCAAAAATACATATTGACAAGATGCTAAAACCATTTAGCATTAGAACGCTAAGGAGTGATTCTTGCCGAAGTCTCATGGAAAGAGTTTTTGCAAGACTCGGTGTCTCAAAACACCGATGAGCAAAATACATGATGGAGATTCCACACACTTTTGTGTTTGGATTAATCATGTATTCCATGGTATGTAAAACAACCAGATATGTCCGGTACTCCCAAGCAATTGCGAGTATAGATACCAAAGTGATCAAAGTACTGATCATGGGACAACAGTGAAAGATGTCATTGAGTACTAAAGTAGCACTGATGACATGTTTTCTCGTAAGCAGAGATCATGAAGTGCTCATTGTAAGTAATTACATTGATACAGTCTTCATCAATGCTCCATGCGATTTTCGATTTAATTGAAGTGTTTTGTGTAATACACGATATGGTGGCACGGTAGTTGGAAATTGTTCTAAACAAGTTACTGTGGCGAATTCTATAATAGAGGCTAAGTATGTTGCCGCTTTAGAAGCGACAAAGAAGATGTTGAATCATATAGTTCATTCATGAACTTAGTATGGTTCCAAGAAGGCTTTGGTCAATGGGACACTATTGTACATAGTTGCTCCATAGCTTAGTCTGAGGGATCAAGGTTCGACCAGTGATTCACATATATACAAATCCAAGTCCACACAAAATATGAATTTTGTGAAAGCATGAAAACATGAGGATATGCAAAGATACACACGGAACTGAAGTTGTCAGATCCGTTGGACATCAGGCTATACCACAAGCGAAGCATATTTTACACCGGTATGCCATAGGTGTAAAGTGCATTAGCATTGACTAGATTATTGACTCTAGTGCAAGTGGGAGTCTGTAGGACATATGCCCTAGAGGCAATTATAAATGTTATTATTTATCCCCATGTTCCTAATTAAGTTTATGTTCCATGCTATAACTGCTGTGGTTCCCGTGCCCGTATATCCATAAAGGCTCTGAGGAAAACCCATGTGCATGTGTGGAATAATAAACGGTAAAATGTATTCCTAGTCAAGCCTCTAAGACTAGCTCAAGTGTTGCATGATGATTACGTTTTCCTAATCATGGGCATGTCTATGCCGGCAACTTTGACAGCACAATGTTAGAAGAATATTTGTGTTGAATTGACCCGATTGATGTTATGCTGTGAGATACATGTTGGAAATATGCCCTAGAGGCAATAATAAATTGGTTATTATTATATTTCCTTGTTCATGATAATCATTTATTATCCATGCTATAATTGTATTGATTGGAAACTCAAATACATGTGTGGGTACATAGACAACACTGTGTCCCTAGTAAGCCTCTAGTTGACTAGCTCGTTGATCAAAGATGGTTAAGGTTTCCTAGCCATGGACATGAGATGTCATTTGATAACGGGATCACATCATTAGGAGAATGATGTGATGGACAAGACCCAAACTACGAACGTAGCATATGATCGTGTCAGTTTATTGCTATTGTTTTCTGCATGTCAAGTATCTGTTCCTATGACCATGAGATCATGCAACTCCCTGACATCGGAGGAGTACCTTGTGTGTATCAAACGTC
Organism: Elymus sibiricus; assembly: GCA_039707655.1. Lineage (NCBI taxonomy): Eukaryota > Viridiplantae > Streptophyta > Magnoliopsida > Poales > Poaceae > Elymus > Elymus sibiricus. The sequence continues at coordinate 23,183,730 of CM077666.1, forward strand.
GCAACGTAACTGGGTGACTATAAAGATGCTCTACAGGTATCTCCGAGGGTGTCTGTTGGGTTGGCATGGATCAAGACTGGGATTTGTTACTCCGTATGACGGAGAGGTATCTCAGGGCCCACTCGGTAATACAACATCACAATGATCCTTGCAAACAATGTGACTAAAGTGTTAGCCACGAGATCTTGTATTACGGAACGAGTAAAGAGACTTGCTGGTAACGAGATTGAACTAGGTATAGAGATACCGACGATCGAATCTCGGGCAAGTAACATACCGAAGAACAAAGGGAACAGCATACGGGATTAACTGAATCCTTGACATAGAGGTTCGACCGATAAAGATCTTCGTAGAATATGTAGGAGCCAATATGGGCATCCAGGTCCCGCTATTGGTTATTGATCGTAGAGGTGTCTCGGTCATGTCTACATAGTTCTCGAACCCGCAGGGTCTACACACTTAACGTTTGGTGACGATTAGTATAATTGAGTTATTGTGTTGGTGACCGAAGGTTGTTCGGAGTCCCGGATAAGATCCCGGACATGACGAGGATCTCCGGAAGAGTCCGGAGGTAAAGATTGATATATGTGATAATAGTGTTTTGATCTCCGGAAGGGTTCCGGATGTTTACCGAAGTGTTCGGGTGCAGCAACACTTTATATGAGCCAAAGGGATAAAGCCCACGAGGTATTGGAAAGTGCAAAAGGAAGTTTTGCTGCTGCCTTAAGCGGTACTACCGCTGGTAAGGCAGTACTACCGCGTAAGCGGTACTACCGCTTGTGTGAAGCGGTACTACCGTATAAGCGGTACTACCGCTTGTGTGAAGCGTTACTACCGCTCAAGCGGTACTACCGCTCGTGAGCGGTACTACCGCTTGTGCGCGGTACTGCAGGGATCCGAGTTGGACTCTTTCCCTGCGGGCCAAACCGACCTTGTGCGGGCAAAACCGACCTGGAGGAGGCTTTTACTCCAAGTTTAGACCCCAAGGCTCAACATATAAATAGAGGGGCAGGGCTAGCACACGGGGGACATTAAGATTTCCCTAGCCGTGTGTCGGCAACCCTAACCCTCTAGTTCTCCCGTCATAATCTCCGTAGTGCTTGGCGAAGCCCTGTAGAGATTGTTCCTCACCACCATCACCACGCCGTCGTGCTGTCGGAACTCATCTACTACTTCATCATCGCTCGCTGGATCGAGGAGGTGAAGGCGTCATCAAGCCGTACGTGTGTTGAACGCGGAGGTGCCGTCCGTTCGGCACTAGTTCGTGGTCGGATCGAGGGATGACTTGCGATTTGGATCGCGGAGACGTTCGACTACATCAACCGCGTTTCTTAACGCTTCCGCTTAGCGATCTACAAGGGTATGTAGATTCACTCTCCCTCTTGTAGATGCTCATCACCATGGATAGATCTTGTGTGTGCGTAGGAAAATTTTTGTTTCCCATGCAACGTTCCCCAACAATACATTCATCACAAGTTAATGGTTTATAACACAGAGATGGTTTACGTTTGCATAATTCCTTAGACCATGAGAGTATCGAGTTTCTTCATGCTTGCTTCATGAACTTTGGGGTTTGTTAAACGCCATCCGTAAATGGGTGGCTATTACGGCGGCTTACGGGTTCATGGGAAAATATGACAAGGGACTTGATAGCTCAAGATTGGGATTTGCTCCTCCGACGATGGAGAGATATCTCTGGGCCCTCTCGGTGTTACGGTATCCATCATCGTCTGGCCAGACACATTGTGATTTGATCACAGGGATGCCGGAACACGGGAACGAGAAAAGAGAACAAAATCGGTAACGAGGTAACTGGCATAGTGGACAAAAGTTGTTGATCCACAGGGATGCCGATAAATCTCACCTCGGGTATTTGTAACATATCGTGAAGCAACATGAATAGCACTCGGCAACTAGAGGTTCACTCGAATATTTATTCTTGTGGGTATAGGGGTCAATATGGGTGTCCACGGCTCCGATGTTGATCATTGATCGGAAAGTGTTCCGGGTCATATCTATACTTCACCGAACCTATAGGGTCACACGCTTAAGGGTCATCTATCTGCTGAATACTAGACAGGGAGTCTGAGAAAAAGTCACTGGAAAAGTTTCGGAGACAGCGGAAAAGATCCGGAGACAGAACACCGGAATAGTTTCGGTAAAACTGAAAAGTTGTTTCAGGGTATACCATTAAGTCAAATTGGTTTCGGCACACGTTTGGAAATTCTTGGAGGGTGCCAGAATTATTCTGGGAACTTCTGGGATTTTTCCGGAGAAAAAACCCAGAAATGTTCCGGAGCTACCGGAACCGCTTTGGTTGCTTTTCGCAGATGAAAATCACTAATCCGGAATTGTTTCGGAACAAGTCCGAAATTATTTTAGTGGGTACTGGAATTATTCTAAGACCTACAGAAATATTTTCGGACTTAACGGTCGCGGAAAAATGTTTTCATGAATAGTGAAAAGCACTTTTTGGTGTCTTCCTGGAGAAGCCACCTTGAGGGCCTTTTGGTATTTTACCCTATTGGCTTCTTGGAGAAGCCACCCTTGGACTTGGCCTATATATAGGGGTGCAGGGGGCTGCCCAAACACACTCACTCTCTCAGACACAATGCCATGCAATGCTCTGGCTTCTTCTCTCCCTCCCACGAAAAGAGTTTCGTAGAGCCGAAAGGTTGTCTGGGTTCCGGTGGGAACTAGTTCTGGATGGCGAAGCCCTGCCGGATAGATGGCACCATATGTGTGCAACCCCGTAGAGAGGTCGTAGGTTCGATCTTTTTGCCCGTTGGGCTGTTCGAGGGTGCCTCCCGAAGGGCTGTCCGAGTGACCGTCTGAGTTTTGAGGGTCCTCCCGAAGGGCTGTCCGTGACACCGTCCGAGGTACTGTCCGACCGCCTCCCGGCGGGCTGTCCGACGAGCTGACAAGGGAGAACATCCTCGCGGATGGGAGGTTGTAAATCCTAGCTGCGGTGATCTGGACCGACGATCTACATCGACTCTACTTCCGCTACGCTACGAGTCGGTAACGATCGGATCAAAACCTTGTATGCAATCTTCCCCAACAGTGGGCTGGTGCGTAGGTCGGAATTTTTTTGTTTTCTCCTGCGTTCCCCAACAGTGGCATCATGAATCGTGCTATGCGTAGATGCAGGTTACGATCTAGAATACATAGAGATGTATGGGTGTTGCACAATATAATTTGTAGTAGATGAGTTCTATTATTGAAAATTATTTGTGCGTGTAGCAGTTGAAATCTGTTACCCGATGTTCTTGTTGCTTCCCTGGAATTTGCATAGTTCTGATCTTGATAACAGCATGGTGGAGTTTCAAAGTTCTGGCAATCCGCAATCCTGATTGATCAACAAAGTGCTAACAGTTTGTTGAATTCCACCGTAGTTAGGGACAAAGATGAAATTTTGCAGACAAAAGGGCAATGCAGATATGATCTGCACGGGGGTCATGCGTATGACGAAGTTCAGTATGGGGCTCGAGATTTTATTATCTCGGTTTTCATACACCCCGTAAAGTTAATCTAGCGACTTGAATAATCATACATGATGATGGACGTAGGTAGCTTCGGTTTGTTTCGAAACCTTAGAAGACACATAAAATAAATTTTTGCATAAACCGATTAGAGGCGTCTAACTTGGTTTTGCAGGATGTGCATGTGATGTGGTATAGCAGTGCTCATATTTTAATTTGATTATGTATGAGATAACTATATAATGTAAATTAACATGACCTGCGTGTCATGATTCGGCATGATTGCTGGAGCCCTATGATTGTCACTTTAATGACCTGCGTGTCAACCTTATGTAATGCACTTATTTTATTAGCTATAGAGATAGCAATATTATCTGGTGCATCAACAAGGTGGTGGCCATCTTCGCAAAGGTGGACACCGACGCGAATGCCGAAGACGAAGAAATGAAAAGACTTCTCCGTCAGAAAGGGCTATACCATATCATGCTATTATGAATTGCCTGAGATGTTTATCCCTTATGGTGCACCCTTCTTGATTGCGCGGTAGTCGCTTTGTCGTGGTATTCTCGTGGGGGGAGGCGCGTCACGGCAGATGCCATGGAGTGGCTTGAGGTGAGGGCAAGTCTACTGTGGAGATCCGGGACGGGTTTGGGAAACTATACACGGTGGTTTACCCAGGTTGGGGGCCCTCGCGGGGAGGTAATACCCCTACTCCTACATGTCTGGTGTATATGCGGTGTATATGGTAGTACAGAGTTGCTCCTGGAGCTGTTTTTAGAGGAGGAAGAAGGAGGCTGGGAGCTCTCCTCTTCTCTGCCTTATGCGTGTGTGTGTGTGGAGAACGAGAGGGAGTGTGGCGTGAGTGGCCTTGTGGCCGTGTGCTGTGAGGCCTCCCCTGGTGCTCCTTATAAAGGGGAGCCCAGGGGACAAGGGGTGGCCCACATGCCCACTACACTATTGGGGGGACACAAGGCGTGTGAACAGTGCCGGCTGTCCGTATACAGTGCCAGCCGCTTATCTACAGTGCTCTACTGTAGAGCATGGCCGTCTCGTCCGCGCAGTCCGACGGGACGTTGTGGTTAACTTCGCTGGATTCCAGCCGGACGGGCTCCACCCGGACAGCTCCACCCGGATGGCTCTACCCGGACGGCTCCACCCGGATGGCTCTACCCGGACGGCTCCACCCGGATGGCTCTACCCGGACGGGTTGCCAGGTGGCCAGCCAGACGGGACGCCGGGTGGCGTGCCGGCCGGGTTGCCAGGTCGCCAGGCGGCGAGCCGGACGGGACGCCGGGTGGCGAGCCGGCCGGGTTGCCAGGTCGCCAGGCGGCGAGCCGGACGGGACGCCGGGTGGCGAGCCGGCTGGGTTGCCAGGTCGCTAGGCGGCGAGCCGGGCGGGACGCCGGGTGGCGAGCCGGCCGGGTTGCCAGGTCGCCAGGCGGCGAGCCGGACTGGACGCCGGGTGACGAGCCGGCCGGGTTGCCAGGTCGCCAGGCGGCGCGCCGGACGGGACGCCGGGTGGCGAGCCGGACGGGTTGCCAGGTCGCCAGGCGGCGAGCCGGACGGGATGCCGGGTGGCGAGCCGGCCGGGTTGCCAGGTCGCCAGGCGGCGAGCCGGATGGGACGCCGGGTGGCGAGCCGGCCGGGTTGCCAGGTCGCCAGGCGGCGCTTCCCTGGCAAAGTTTGAAGTGTCGTTTCGCCGTCTAGGGCCTACCCGGGGGGTCATCCCCCCGACAGTAGCCTCCGGGCGACTTGGAAAGTCGGGCAGAGGGTTTTCGCGGGCGTTGATGTAGCAGGTGTCGTCGATGACAGCCGGCTGCGGGCGGCAGCCGGCGCGGCTTGCTTCCAGTGGGGGCGCGCTAGCACACCCACTGGGTGTAGCCTCCGAGCCTACGGGCGACTCGGAGAGTCGGGCGGAGGGTATTTGCAGTTTGTTGCAGCAGATGGGCGCGGAGCGCCGCCGGGCGCGAACGCGAAGTCCGCCGGCAGGTGGGCGCGAGGCGCCGCCGGGCGCGGAGCGGAGTCCACCGGCTCGTGGGCGAGGGGCCCTGCCGGGCGCGGATGCGGAGTCCGCCGGCTGGCTGTTTACAGTGGGGGCACGCCAGCGCACTCACTTGGTGTAGCCTCCGGGCGACTCGAAGAGTCGGGCGGAGGGTCTTCGTTGTCGTTGTAGATGTCATCGATGATAGCCGGCTGCGGGCGGCAGCTGGCGCGGCTTGCTTCCAGTGGTGGCGCGCTAGCGCACCCACTGGGTGTAGCCTCCGGGCGACTCGAAGAGTCGGGCGGAGGGTATTTGCAGATGCTGGAGCAGACTGTGGCGTCGAGGATGCCGGTGGCAGCCGGCGGCGGGCCTGCAACCGGCGCGGCGTTTTCCTAGCGGGGCATGCCGGCGCACCCACTGGGTTTAGCCTCCGAGCCTCCGGGCGAGAAGGGGGGGTTCCCCACGGAAATGATCATGCGAAAAACAAAGTTAGTGAGTGCAGATATATCAAATATTTAGCTTTGGCAGCGCAAGTTTTATAAAGAGGGTGCCGATGTAGGAGATATGCCCTAGAGGCAGTAATATCAGTTACTTTTGTATCTCAGAGTTTGTAATAAATGTTTATGATCCATGCTATAACTGCAATGATTCTCGAGTCTACAATAACCACGAGGCTTGGAGGGAAACTCATGTGCACGTGTGGTATAATAAACGGTAAATTGTATTCCTAGTCTTGCCTCTAAGACTGGCTCAAGTATTGCATGATGATCCTGTTTTCCTGATCATGGGCATGGCTATGCCGGCAATTTTGAGGGCACGATGTTGGTAGAACACTTGTGTTGAATCAACCCAAATTGATGTTATACTATGAGATATATTCGTCACAAGTTAATGGTTAAATAACACAGAGATGGTTAATGTTTGCATGATTCCTTAGACCATGAGAGTATCGAGTTTCTTCATGCTTGCTTCATGAACTTTGGGGTTTGTTAAACGTCATCCGTAAAAGGGTGGCTATTACGGCTGCTTACAGGTTCATGGAAAAGTATGTCAAGTAACTTGATAGCTCAAGATTGGGATTTGCTCCTCCGACGTTGGAGAGATATCTCTGGGCCCTCTCGGTGTTACGGTATCCATCATCGTCTGGCCAGACACTTTGTGATTTGATCACGGGGATGCCGGAACACGGGAACGAGAAAAGAGAACAATACCGGCAACGAGGTAACTGGCATAGTGGGCAAGTTGTTGATCCACGGGGATGCCAACATGTCTCACCTCGGGTAATTGTAACATATCGCGAAGCAACAGGAATAGCACACGGCAACTGGAGGTTCACTCGAATATTTATTCGTGTGGGTATAGGGATCGATATGGGTGTCCACGGCTCCGATGTTGATCATTGATCGGAAGGGGTTCCGGGTCATGTCTATGCTTCACCGAACCTATAGGGTCACACGCTTAAGGGTCATCTATCTGTTGAATACTAGACAGGGAGTCTGAGAGAAAAACACGGGAAAAGTTTCGGACAGCGGAAAAGTTCCGCAGAGAGAGGTCACCGGATGAGTTTCGGTGAAACTGGAAAAGTTGTTTCAGGGGATACCATAAAGTCAAGTTGGTCTTGGCACATGCCTGATAATTCTTGGAGGGTGCCAGAATCGTTCTGGAAACTTTTTGGAATTTTCTGGAATGAAAACCGAAAATGTTCCGGAGCTGCCGAAACCGCTTCAGATGCTTTTCGCAGATGAAATCACTAAACCGGAATTGTTCCGGCTCGCGTTGAAAATTATTTTGGTGGGTACTGGAATTGTTCTAAGCCCACATGAATATTTTCAGTTCGATCAGACGCTGAAAAATGTCGTCGTGAATAGTGAAAGTGCTTTTTGGATATTTGTGGAAAAACACCTTTTTGGATATTCCCAAAAAAAAGGCTTCTAGAAGGGATTGGGGAGCAAGCAAGCTCCTCATGGGGGACCCCCCAAGGGTGGCCGGCCAAGGAGGTGGGGCACCATGGTGCTCCACATGGCACTCCCATATGGCATATTCCTTTTATGAAAGGGATATTCCAAGGGCACTTTGGGGTTTTTTGTATGACAACTTTACCCCTTGGTTTTCCTATAAATAAGAGGTGAGTGGGCAGCCCACTTCCTCATCCTTTGCTCTCATACACATGCTTTGCCTTGCAAGCTCTCTCTTCTCCCTCACACGAAAAGAGTTTTTCGTAGAGTCGAAAGGCTGTCTGGGTTCTGGCAGGAACTAGTTCTGGACGGCGAAGCCCTGCCGGATAGATGACACCGTATGTGTGCAACCCCGTAGAGAGGTCGTAGGTTCGATCTTTTGCCCGAGGGGCTGTTCGTGTGTCCTCCCGGAGGGCTGTCCGAGTTTCCGTTCGAGTTTCGAGGGTCCTCCCGAAGGGCTGTCCGCGACATCGTCCGGGGGACTGTCCGACCGCCTCCCGAAGGGCTGTCCGACGAGGGAGTACATTCTCGCGGTTGGGAGGTTGTAAAATCCTAGCTGCGGGAATCTGCACCAACGATCTCCACCGACTCTTCTTCCGCTGCGCTTCGAGTCGGTACGGATCAGATCAAACCTTGTATGCAGTCTCCATAGTGATCCTGGGCGTGCTCGCTGTACCGAAATTTTTTGTTTTCTGTCGCGTTCCCCAACAGTGGCATCAAGAGCCAGGTTATGCGTAGATGCAGGTTACGATCTAGAATAGATGGTGATGTATGGGTATTGCATAATATTATTTTGGAGTAGATGAGATCTATTGCTGAAAATTATTTATGCGGGTAGCAGAAGAAGTCTGTTACCCGATGTTCTTTTTGCTTCCCTGGAATTTGCGTTTGCTCAATCTCGAGACAGCATGGTGGAATTTCACAAAGTTCTGGCAATCCGCGATCCTGATTGATCAAGGAAGTGCTATCAGTTCTTTGGGTTCCGCCATAGTCAAAAGAAAGATGAAATTCGCAGATGAAAGGGCATTGCAGATATGATCTGCACGGGGGTCATGCGTATGACGAAGTTTAGTATGGGGCTCGAGATTTAATTATCTCGTGTTTCATACACCCCGTGATGTTAATCTAGCAATTTTGAATTATCATACTTGATGATGAAACGTTGGTAGCTGCGGTTTAAGTCAAAACCTTAGAAGCCACGTAAAATAAAATTTTGCATAAACCGATTAGAGGCGTCTAACTTGGTTTTGCAGGATGTGCATGAGATGTGATGTGGTATAGCAAAGCTCATATTAATTCGATTATGTATGAGATGACTATATGATGTAATTAACATGACCTGCGTGTCATGATTCGGCATGATGGCTGGAGCTATATGATTGCACTTTAATGACCTGCGTGTCAACCTTATGTAATGCACTTATTTTATTAGCTATAGAGATAGCAATATTATCTGGTGCATCGACAAGGTGGTGGCAATCTTCGCAAAGGTGAACACCGACGGGAATGCCGAAGACGAAGAAATACTTGACTTCTCCGTCAGAAGCGGCTATACCATATCATGCTATTATGAATTGCCTGAGATGTTTATCGCTCTTAATGCACCCTTCTTGATTGCGCGGTAGTCGCTTTTTATTAGGGTGATCTCTCACTAAAATATCAAGTAGTTAGTGTTCTCCCAAGTGTAGCACCGTCACGGCACCTAACTTTTCGGGGTATTACAGGATCTCCCTGGGTACGAACAATTAGGGATGTGTGAGGCGGGTGAGTTGAGACCTCGCAGCAAGATCACTTGGTTGTCTTGACGTTCTGGAAGGATCTCCCTGAGCTCGGAACACGCCCATCGAAAGATGAACAAGAGTCACATAGAGATGTGATCGGCAAGTTTGCCCACCGATTGAAGTTCGCGCCATCAGTGTTCATCTCGTTCAATGGCGTTGAATGGATATGCGGATCTTGAATCACTCACAATCAATTATGAGAGATATTGATTTGAGTGGGAGCGCACTTTAGAATAAAACTGTTTATTCACTAGTGCAAAAATCATTATGAACAAAGTCTAAGTGAAATTGTGTTTTCCGTTGTAGATCAAATGGCTCGCAACAGCGCGTTCAACTTAGGCCCGGTGTTAGAGAAAGAGAAGTTAGCTGCGAATGGAAACAACTATGCGGACTGGGTCCGTGCACTGAGGATTGTCCTCAGGAGCGCTAAGAAAGTGTACGTGCTTGACGGACCTCTTCCACCTAAGCCGGCGGAAACAGCCGCGGCAGACATACAAAATGTCTGGGCCACTAAGGATGATGATTTCAACTTAGTGCAGTGCCTCATGCTGTCTTGCATGAGTTCAGAGCTTCAAAAACGTTTTGAATTCCATAACTCCTTTGATATGATCAAGGATCTGGATGCTCTGTACAAGTTTAATGCACGGTCTGAACGTTTTGATATCATGAAAATGATGGCGGAGGCCAAGATGGCTGAGGGCAGTTCAGTTGGCGAGCACGTAGTCAATATGATTGGCTACGCTGAAAGGCTTAAAACCCTGGAATTTCCACTTCCGCCAGAGCATGTTATGGACTTGTTGCTAGGTTCACTCCCCCCGTCTTATAGCGGTTTTATCATGAACTACAACATGAATGGGATGAACAAAACGCCTAATGAGGTGCTTGCCATGCTGAAAACTGTTGAAGGAGGACTGCAGAAAAATCGCAAGCAAGTGTTGCTCGTGAATAAAACTGCCAGTTTCAAAAAGAAAGGAAAGCCAAAGAAGGGCAAGGGCGCCGGTAAGACCGGCTTCCAACGCAAATCTAAGGGCGGAGCCAAGAATGAAACTGAGTGCTTCTACTGCAAGGGCACAGGACACTGGAAGAGAAACTGCAAGAAGTATCTGGAAGATAAGAAGTCTGGGAAAACCGGAAAAGGTATAATTGTTATACAAGTTAATGTCATTGACGTTTTGCTTGCTAGCGAAAATTCTAAGTCTTGGGTATTTGAAACCGGATCGGTTGCTCACATTTGCAACTCGATACAGGGGCTTCAGAAGGTGCGCAAGCTGGCAAAGAATGAAGTCGTGATGCGTGTCGGGAACGGCGCTGGGATCGCCGCTCAAGCCGTCGGCATTATGCCTCTACGTCTCCCTTCAGGATTTATTTTGGAACTTAGTAACTATTATTTTGTTCCGTTGCTGTGTAGAAACATTATCTCTGGATCATGTTTAGTACACGATGGGTACTCCTACAAGTCTGAGAACAATGGTTGTTCACTTTATTGTAAGGATATGTTTTATGGATTTGCACCCATTGTTGGGGGCCTTTTCATACTAAATCTTGAATGTGGAAATGATGTCTTTAACGTGAATGCTAAACACCTTAAGAAGGCTGATACCACCCCCACTTACTTGTGGCACTGTCGGCTTGGCCACATCGGAAAGAAACGCATGCAAAGACTCCATAAAGATGGAGTTTTACCGTCCCTTGATTTTGAATCATTTGACACATGTGAAGCTTGCTTGATGGGAAAAATGACCAAGACGCCGTTCACGGGTCATCCTGAACGGGCGGGTGAATTATTGGAAATAATACATAGTGATGTATGTGGTCCAATGAACACGGCCGCACGGGGTGGGTATTTTTACTTCGTGACTTTTACTGATGATTTAAGTCGGAAACCTTTGAAAAGTTCAAAGAATTTCAGAATGAGGTAGAAAATCATCGTAACAAAAGGATTAAGTTTCTGCGGTCTGATCGCGGAGGCGAATATCTTAGTCACGAGTTTGGCCAACATCTGAGTGACCGTGGAATCGTTTCACAGCTTACGCCTCCCGGAACTCCACAGCGAAACGGAGTGTCGGAACGGCGTAACCGAACCCTGTTAGACATGGTAAGGTTGATGATGTCTCTTACAGATCTTTCGATATCTTTTTGGGGTCACGCACTACTCACTGCCGCTTATACATTAAACAGAGCACCGTCTAAGTCTGTTGAGACGACGCCATTTGAATTATGGTATGGGAAGAAACCCAATGTGTTGCATCTCAAGGTTTGGGGTTGTGAAGCGTATGTAAAATGTTTACAACCAAGCAAACTCGACCCCAGAGCAGACAAATGTTACTTTGTAGGTTATCCAATTAACACCATTGGGTATTCCTTCTACCACAAGTCCGAGGGCAAAGTGTTTGTCGCAAAAGTTGGACATTTTCTCGAGAAAGAGTTTCTCGCCAAAGAATTAAGTGGGAGGACAGTACAACTTAATGAGATTAGTGAATCTTCGGCAACCGTTGATATGGCTAAGGAACCGGAAGAAATTCCGCTAATTATCCCTACAACTGAGCCGGAAGTTGTCGCATATGATGCGGAAACTTCAAACACTGTAGTAACTGAACCGCGCAGATCAGGTAGGGCTATCCAGCCACCTGAGTGGTTTCATAACGAAATCTTCATTCTTGAAGACGATGAACCTGCGCACTACAAGGAAGCGATGGCGGGGCCTAGCTCAAGGGAATGGCACAAAGCCATGAGATCCGAAATGGAATCCATCTACGAAAACCAAGTTTGGAACTTGGAAGAACTTCCAGATGGCGTAAAACCCATTGGTTGTAAATGGATGTTCAAAAGAAAGACGGACGCGGATGGTAACATTACTATCCACAAAGCTAGACTTGTCGCGAAAGGGTTCACGCAAGTTCCAAGAGAGGACTACGACGAGACTTTCTCGCCCGTAGCTATGCTTAGGTCTGTTCGGATATTACTAGCAATTGCTGCTTATTTCGATTATGAAATATGGCAGATGGATGTCAAAACGGCTTTCCTAAATGGAAACCTTGATAGTGATGTATACATGATACAGCCAGAAGGTTTTGTCGATCCTAAGAATGCTGGAAAGGTATGTAAGCTTCAGAAAGCCATTTATGGTCTGAAGCAAGCATCAAGGAGCTGGAATATTCGTTTTGATGAAGTGGTCAAAGAGTTTGGCTTCATCAGGAACGATGAAGAATCTTGTGTGTACAAGAAGTTTAGTGGGAGCGCAAAAGCATTTCTAATCTTGTATGTGGATGACATATTGTTGATTGGAAATGACGTGAATTTTCTTAGCGAAATAAAAGACTCATTGAAGAAGAGTTTTTCAATGAAAGACTTAGGCGAAGCGGCATATGTATTAGGCATCAGGATCTATAGAGATAGATCAAGACGCCTGATAGCGCTAAGCCAAAGCACGTACATTGACAAGGTGTTGAAAAGGTTCAACATGGAGAACTCCAAGAAAGGCCTACTCCCCATGTCACCTGGCACAGTGCTTTGCAAGAATCAGAGTCCTCGGACCCTTGATGAGCGAGTACAAATGAATGATATTCCATATGCTTCGGCAGTTGGTTCTATTATGTATGCCATGCTATGTACAAGACCGGATGTTTCCTATGCGCTAAGTGTTAGCAGCCGGTACCAAGGTGATCCAGGATTGGAACACTGGGCCGCAGTCAAGGGTATTCTTAAGTACCTCAGGAGGACCAAAGATTTACTCGTTGTGTACGGAGGTGATGAAGAGCTCATTGTAAGTTGTTACACTGATGCAGGCTTCATGTCTGACCCAGATGACTTCAAATCTCAATCTGGCTATGTTTTCATATTGAACGGCGGCGCAGTTGATTGGAAAAGTTCCAAACAAAAGACTGTGGCGGATTCTACGACGGAGGCGGAATATGTTGCTGCTTCAGAAGCCTCCAAGAAAGCTGTCGGTATCAAGCAATTTCTTGAAGATCTTGGTGTGGTTCCAAGTGCTCTGGACCCGGTGGAGATCTATTGTGATAATAGTGGCGCCGTGGCTCAGGCAAGGGAGCCATGTTCGCACCATAAGACAATACATATTCAACGCAAATTTAAACTCATTCGACATCATGTCGAAGAAGGTTTAGTGAAAGTACGCAAAGTTCACACGGATCTGAATGTGTCAGACCCGATGATGAAGGCTCTACCACGAGCAAAGCATGAGCAACACCGGATTGCCATTGGTGTTAGGGAAGCCATGTAACTAGATTATGACTCTAGTGCAAGTGGGAGACTGTAGGAGATATGCCCTAGAGGCAGTAATATCAGTTACTTTTGTATCTCAGAGTTTGTAATGAATGTTTATGATCCATGCTATAACTGCAATGATTCTCGAGTCTACAATAACCACGAGGCTTGGAGGGAAACTCATGTGCACGTGTGGTATAATAAACGGTAAATTGTATTCCTAGTCTTGCCTCTAAGACTGGCTCAAGTATTGCATGATGATCCTGTTTTCCTGATCATGGGCATGGCTATGCCGGCAATTTTGAGGGCACGATGTTGGTAGAACACTTGTGTTGAATCGACCCAAATTGATGTTATACTATGAGATATATTCGTCACAAGTTAATGGTTAAATAACACAGAGATGGTTAATGTTTGCATGATTCCTTAGACCATGAGAGTATCGAGTTTCTTCATGCTTGCTTCATGAACTTTGGGGTTTGTTAAACGTCATCCGTAAAAGGGTGGCTATTACGGCTGCTTACAGGTTCATGGAAAAGTATGTCAAGTAACTTGATAGCTCAAGATTGGGATTTGCTCCTCCGACGTTGGAGAGATATCTCTGGGCCCTCTCGGTGTTACGGTATCCATCATCGTCTGGCCAGACACTTTGTGATTTGATCACGGGGATGCCGGAACACGGGAACGAGAAAAGAGAACAATACCGGCAACGAGGTAACTGGCATAGTGGGCAAGTTGTTGATCCACGGGGATGCCAACATGTCTCACCTCGGGTAATTGTAACATATCGCGAAGCAACAGGAATAGCACACGGCAACTGGAGGTTCACTCGAATATTTATTCGTGTGGGTATAGGGATCGATATGGGTGTCCACGGCTCTGATGTTGATCATTGATCGGAAGGGGTTCTGGGTCATGTCTATGCTTCACCGAACCTATAGGGTCACACGCTTAAGGGTCATCTATCTGTTGAATACTAGACAGGGAGTCTGAGAGAAAAACGCCGGAAAAGTTTCGGACAGCGGAAAAGTTCCGCAGAGAGAGGTCACCGGATGAGTTTCGGTGAAACTGGAAAAGTTGTTTCAGGGGATACCATAAAGTCAAATTGGTCTTGGCACATGCCTGATAATTCTTGGAGGGTGCCAGAATCGTTCTGGAAACTTTTTGGAATTTTCTGGAATGAAAACCGAAAATGTTCCGGAGCTGCCGAAACCGCTTCAGATGCTTTTCGCAGATGAAATCACTAAACCGGAATTGTTCCGGCTCGCATTGAAAATTATTTTGGTGGGTACTGGAATTGTTCTAAGCCCACATGAATATTTTCAGTTCGATCAGACGCTGAAAAATGTCGTCGTGAATAGTGAAAGTGCTTTTTGGATATTTGTGGAAAAACACCTTTTTGGATATTCCCAAAAAAAAGGCTTCTAGAAGGGATTGGGGAGCAAGCAAGCTCCTCATGGGGGACCCCCCAAGGGTGGCCGGCCAAGGAGGTGGGGCACCATGGTGCTCCACATGGCTCTCCCATATGGCATATTCCTTTTATGAAAGGGATATTCCAAGGGCACTTTGGGGTTTTTTGTATGACAACTTTACCCCTTGGTTTTCCTATAAATAAGAGGTGAGTGGGCAGCCCACTTCCTCATCCTTTGCTCTCATACACATGCTTTGCCTTGCAAGCTCTCTCTTCTCCCTCACATGAAAAGAGTTTTTCGTAGAGTCGAAAGGCTGTCTGGGTTCCAGCAGGAACTAGTTCTGGACGGCGAAGCCCTGCCGGATAGATGACACCGTATGTGTGCAACCCCGTAGAGAGGTCGTAGGTTCGATCTTTTGCCCGAGGGGCTGTTCGTGTGTCCTCCCGGAGGGCTGTCCGAGTTTCCGTTCGAGTTTCGAGGGTCCTCCCGAAGGGCTGTCCGCGACATCGTCCGGGGGACTGTCCGACCGCCTCCCGAAGGGCTGTCCGACGAGGGAGTACATTCTCGCGGTTGGGAGGTTGTAAAATCCTAGCTGCGGGAATCTGCACCAACGATCTCCACCGACTCTTCTTCCGCTGCGCTTCGAGTCGGTACGGATCAGATCAAACCTTGTATGCAGTCTCCATAGTGATCCTGGGCGTGCTCGCTGTACCGAAATTTTTTGTTTTCTGTCGCGTTCCCCAACAGCCGACTCGTTTTCGTCCGAGCCCCCTTCAGTCTTTTTCGTGTCCCCTCCGCCCTTTGGCTTTTCTTCTTGCCAGTCGGACAGCCGGGTTCCGCTCTGTAGCTGAGGCGAAGAGTGGGCCGTGGAGTGGAGCGTACAGTACTCGGACTCTGGGAGCAGATTCCACCGAGCAGATACTCATAAAATAAACAACCAGGTCGCCCAGGCCGTTTTCTCCCCGGACGTCTTTCGTGTGGGCTGACCTCCAGGTTTTCCTCTCGCTAGCCGGACAGCCGCGGTGCGGTCTGTAGCTGAGACGAAGAGTGGGCCTTTGGTACCGTACACGCTACTAAGCCATCTGCGGGGAAAATGAATGGGGCCAAACGGCAAGCCTCCGGGCCAAGACTAGCTGGCGCCGGGGTGAACAGCAAAGTAGCTGGAAAAAATGCAGAGATAGCCCCCAGGGTCGCTTAGGGTTATCCGTTTTGCGCGCAGTGCAAAGATATGCGGGCGGGAGCTCACATTGCTTTTGGCGCAGACGCGTCGGAGGTGACCTCCGGCAGGCGGCCCGAGCTTCCGGGCGGTCGAGAGGCCACCCCGCCGGTTGGGTCTGACCGGCCAGGCGTCGAAGCGGACGGGCGACCGGGCATCGAGGCGGACAGGCAGCCGGGCCGGCTCCCCAGCCAGCCAGGCAGGCAGACCGGCCTGGCGGTGACGCGAGCAGGCAGGGATAGCCGGCTGAGCGGCAACACGGGCAGATGGGCGCGGCTGGCGCTTTTTCTTTTCTTCTTTATATCTAGCCGGACCCATCTCTTAACTTTTCTTCTTTTCTCCACCCGGCAGGAGAGCGTACGGGACGCAGCCGGCTAGGGGCCAGAGGCCGGGCCAGAGGAGCTGGCGCGTGGAGCATGCGGCCGTGGGGACGCGCGGGCGAAGCCGAAGCCGCGGGCGCGGCGAGGCGGAGCGGACGCCGGACGCGGAGGCCGGCTGGCGCGGCGGCCGGGTGCGGAAGCGGCGCAAGCGGCGGGGACCCGCACGCGGGCGTAGCGGCAGGCGGCCGCGGGCGGAGGCGGCCAGGCGGGCGGCCGGCCGTGCGGAGGCCGGCGAGCTCGGCGCGGCGACCCGGAGGTCAGGCGGAAGCGGCCAGGCGTGACGATGAGGCGAGCGAGGCGCAGCCGGCCGTGGCGCGCGGACGCGCAGGCGGCGGATGCGGAGGCGTGGGCCGGCTAGACAGCGACGGGGCGAGCCGGAGGCGCACGAGGCGCAGCCGGCCGTGGCGCGCGGACGCGCAGGCGGCGGATGCGGAGGCGTGGGCCGGCCAGACGGCGACGGGACGCGCGGGGCGGGAGGCCGAGTGCGGGCGGAGGCGGCGGCCGCGCGGCGTAGCAGGCGGAGCGGAGGCGTGGGCCGGCCAGATAGTCGAATTCTCATCCCATACCGTTGAATTCCAGTTGTATGCTCTAAATGCATCGCCTCTTGATAACATCGAGAACATTCCGGTATTCCGTGACTTCCAGGATGTCTTTCCTGAAGAACTTCCTAGAATGCCACCTGGAAGAGATGTCAAGTTCGTTAATGAATTGAAACAAGGCACTGCTCCTATTGCTGAACACATATAACAAGCCTCCACATGAACTTCTTGAGCTTAAGAAGCAACTCGATGAGTCACTCCATAAAGAATTCATTCGCTCTAGCTCTTCTGCATGGGGTTCCCCCTCTCTATTTGGTACGAAGAAGAAGGATGGAAGTGATCATTTGGTTGTCGATTATAGTCCTGTTAATCAGGCGACGATCAAGAACAAATACCCACTTCCAAGAATCAATGACCTATATGATCAACTAGCTGGTTCATCCGTCTTCTCTAAACTTGATTTGAGGTTAGGATACCATCAAATCAGGGTTCGTAAAGAGGACATCCCCAAAACTACTTTCGTTACTCGTTATGGTTCATACGAGTACACCATCATGTCTTTTGGTTTAACCAATGCTCCAGTTGCTTTCACCCGCTTGACGAATTACATCTTTATGGAGTACCTCGACAAATTCATCATGATTAATCTTGACGACATTCTGGTATATTCCAAGTCTGAAGAAGAACATGACGAACATGTTCGGCTTGTATTGGAGAAGCTTCGTGAACGTCAACTGTATGCCAAATTTTCCAAGTGTGAATTTTGGTTATCCGAGGTGACCTTCCGAGGCCACGTGATCTCTACAGTAGGTATTGCTGTTAATCCCGAATGGGTTCAGGCCATTCTTGACTGGACTCCTCCACAGAATGTAAAGCAAGTCAGGAGTTTTCTCGGAGTCACTAGCTATTGTCGTCGCTTTGTTGACAATTTCTCCAAAATTGCCAAGCCTTCGACTGATTTGCTCCACGAAGATAAGCAATTTGAGTGGACACCTCAATGTCAGCAAGGTTTCCAAACTCTGAAAGATAAATTGACTTCCGCCCCAGTGCTTGCTCCTCCCGATACTCACAAAGATTTTGTGATATATTATGATGCATCTCGTCAAGGATTAGGTTGTGTCCTTATGCAAGACCATCATGTGATAGCATATGGTTCTCGCCAGTTGCGTCCGCATGAAGAGAATTATCCAACTCATGACCTCGAACTTGCAGCCATCGTATTTACTCTGAAAATGTGGCGACATTACCTCCTTGGTAATCGTTGCGAGATCTATACTGACCATTAAAGTCTAAAGTACCTATTCACTCAGCCAGATCTAAATCTTCAATAACAAAGATGGATGGAGTTGATTACAGACTACGATGTAGGAATTTCCTATACTCCAGGCAAAACTAATGTAATGGCTGATGCCTTAAGCCGCTTGTCCCACTACAACAACCTCATGGTATAGCAACAGCAACCACTTCTTTATGAAGAACTCCGTAAACTGAACCTCGAGATTGTTCCTTAGGGTTATCTGAATACTTTGGTTATTGAACCAACTCTTGAACATTTAGTTAGAACTATGCAGTTATATGACAATGAAATACACCGCCTCAAGTGCGATATTGCTCAGGGTAAACCATCATGCTTCAGCATCGATGATCGAGGCACCGTATTCTTTGAAGACTACCTCGTGGCACCTAAACATGTGAATATGCGAGGGATCATTCTCAAATAAGCTCATGAAACACATCTTTCAATTCATCTGAGTAGTACCAAGATGTATCAAGACATACGTCAAAGATATTGCTCGATGTGTTGCTGAATATGACGTTTTCCATCGCGTGAAAGAAGAACATCAGCGACCTACTGGAACTCTGCAACCTCTTGTTATTCCTGAATGGAAATGGGACAAAGTTGGAATGGATTTCATTACTGGTTTTCCTAGATCGCACAAAGGTCATGATGCCATTCTTGTCGTTATTGACCGATTCTCCAAAGTTGCTCACTTCCTACCCGTCAAGAAAACCATTACTTCTAGTCAGTTGGCAGATTTGTATGTTTCAAGAATTGTTTCACTCCACAGTGTTCCGTTGGAAATTAACTCCAATCATGGAAGCCTCTTTACCTCTAGATTCTGGGAAAGTTTTCAGGAGGCTATGGGAACTCATCTGTCCTTTAGCCCAGCTTTTCATCCCCAGTCTAGTGGTCAATTTGAACGAGTCAATCAGATCCTCGAAGATATACTCCGCGCATGTGTCATCTCATTTGGCAAGAAATGGGAAGAAAGTCTTCCATATGCTGAATTTTTCTACAACAACAACTATCAAGCTAGTCTGAAGATGGAACCCTTTGAAGTTCTGTATGGTCGTAAATGACGTACACCTCTGAATTGGTCCAAAACTGGTGAGAGGCCACTCTTTTGTCCAGACATCATCCAACACGCGGAAGAGCAATTTCGTATTGTTCGCGAACACCTGAAGACAACTCAGTATTGTCAGAAGAATCTCTATGACCGTCATCACACTGAAATTGCTTATGAACCAGGAGAACAAGTTACCTCCGGGTCACTCCTAGGAAAGGCGTTCACTATTTTGGTATTAAGGGCAAATTGGCTCCTCGCTATACTGGTCCTTTCCACGTTCTCGCCAGACATGGAGAAGTCACATACCAATTCGAACTGCCGCCGAATCTTTCTTTCATAGGTTTATGATGTCTTTCATGTTTCTCAACTCCGCCGCTGCTTTAAAGATCCTATCCGTGTAGTGGATCATGAAGTGCTTGATTTGCAAGAAGACCTCTCTTATCGAGAATATCCGGTTTGTATTCTTGATGAAGCTGAACGTCGCACTCGTCAGAAGTCTACCAAGTTTCTCAAAGTCCAGTGGTCTCATCACTCTGAAGATGAAGCCACCTAGGAGTGCGAAGATCATCTTCGTTCTGGGTACCCCTCTTTGTTTCCATCTACCACTTAAAACTCGGGACAAGATTTCTTTAAGAGGAGGAGAGTTGTAACATCACTGTATTAATAGTACTTTTATCCCCTAATTAATATGCCATGTCATCATCCTTATTTAGTGTTAATAGCATTTAGTTAATCTCACTTTCAAATTCAAATTCAAAATGCAAAAGCCAAAAATGTTTTCTCAAATTGTTCTCCAAAAATGTCTAAACCATTCTCTAGAATAATTTAACATTTATAAAAATAAAGTAAACTCATTTTGGATAAATAAATTTAAAACCCAGTTATATTAAACAGGAGCTATGAAATACAAATATAATTATATGCTATTTCAAATATTATGGAAATTTATATGTAGCTTTAAAATACTGTCAGTGACGTACATAAAAAGTTTCATCACAAACCAAAATAATTTGCTAGCTAAAATAAATAGAAAATAGTACAAAAATGCAAAACAGAAAAGAAAATGAGAAAAGAAGCTTACTGTGCACTTGGGTCAGCTCGGCACAGTGCAGGCCCAGCCCACCGCGGTGTCATCGTCTTCCTCACCTGCCCCCTCTCTCGCGTGCGTCTGATCACGAGGTCGCCGGTGGATGAACGCCATGGCGCTGCTATAGGGCGCCCAGAGGGAGGATAAGGCCGTCCCCGAGCCCCTGGATCGAACCCTAGCTCGCATTCCCCCTCGCTTCGTCTCTCTCTCGATCCCGAGCACCACCGAGAGCATCATCGCCATGACCATCGCCGTTGTCGTGGCCATTGTCCTCCCCGCCGGCTAGGAAGTTGTCCAGGAGCACCGTCGTCGTCGGCTGCGTCGACTCCGAGGAGCGAATCAAGCTGCACCACGCTGCATCACCGGATCCGTTGTCTCCTTTCCTGTCGGCCTCCACACGTCGCCACCATCGATCTGCCGCCCCCCTGCGCTCCCGTTTAGTCAACGAGCCGCCGTGAGCTCCACGGTGAGCACCGCACCGAAACCCCTCTGTCCCCTCCGTCGATCCGCTGCTCTAGCAAGCTACTGCTACTGCCGCGGCCTCACTGCTGCCATCGTGCACCGCACCGCCGTTGTAGTGCTCCGCTGGCTCAGGCAAGCATGGCAGTGTGCTCGTGGCATCGCTGTGGTGCCGCCTAGCCCCGTAGATCACCGGATCTCGCCGTGTAGCCTCGTTTCCATCAAGCTCCCGCCACTGCCGCCGCTGGACGTCACCGCCGCCACTAATTCCGGCCACCCCAACACCTGTTGTTTGCACCGTTGCACGCGCGACACCGTGCTCGTTCTCTAGGTAGTCGCACCGCTCCATTTGGTCGCCAGAGACGCGATCCCGAGTGTTGCCACCGTCTCCTCTGGTCGCCACCAGCACGCCACCATTTAAAATGTCGCCTGGGTCACCGACATGTGGGCCCCGGTGGTCAACTAATTAAACTAGCGCTAATCACCTTGCTAACACTCCCTGACTAATGGGCCCATTTACTGTAGCCATTAAATCAACCCCATGTCAGTGTAGCCATTAGTTTAATTAAATCAATTAATCACCGTGTTAACTAATGTGTCACTGACCAGTGGGACCCACTGCCCAGTTTGACCAGTCAATCTTGACTAGTCAGCGCTGACCGAGCTGCTGACTGGGCTGCTGACTCAGCACCCCCCCTGGCCCACTTGTCATGCACTGGGCTAGGTCCACACTGGGTACCCTTAGCAAATTCACATTCTATTTCGAAGTAAAAATAAATAAAGAAAATTCCATAAAATATATTAAACTTTGGGAATGCATAACTAATTTATACTACCTCATATGAAAAATCATCAAAAAAATATGCTCTATCCAAATATGGAATATTCATTCATGTTAAAATTCATTAACATTTTGTTCACTAATAAAATGCTAATGGGCCATTTTATAAAAAATATTTGGAGCAGGGGAAATATTTATGGTATATTCCCACTTCAATTAAATGATGTAGTAATGCACTAGAATAGGTCATCAACACATTATTGGCCTTGCCATGCATTTTGTGCTGCATTCAGAATGCCTTGTTATTTATTTGCTTCCCACAATTGCTTCTAATCGGTAGATCCCGAGACCGCTGTAGAGTACGACTACACTTCCAAGGATCTGATCCAGCCTGCAGAGCTTCTAGGCAAGCAAACCCCTTGATCATTCCAGATATCGCCTATTCTTTCTCTCTACTTCATGCATTAGTATCGGTTCAGTTAAATTGTCGGTAGCTGTTCTCCTATTCCTATGCATAGCCTGATTTTGTCGCCTATTGTTGATGCCTTTACCTGCTATCCTAGCATGCTTAGTATAGTTATGCTTGTGTTCCATCAGTTGGCCCTACATTCTTGTCGTGTGTCGCTTCGCTTATATATTGCAGGGTAGTGATCGATCTGGGTGATGATCACTGGTATATTATACTATGATACTTGAGCATATATGAGCTTATATGATATGGTGGACTTGGACTCGGTGGCATGCGACAGGAGGCGTGATGGACGTGAAGACTGGTACTGAGATATGTTGAGGTGCGGGACGGCAGGGCAGGCGTAGTACCATCCAGAGTGATGGACCTGAATCCCGACCATTCCTGCAGAGTGCTTCTGGAGATAATCATAAAATAATATAAACATGACTAAAGGCACATTGGTGGGAGGCCGTGCTGGAGAGCAGGGTTGTTTCTTCCACCTAGCCGACCTAGGAACTGAGTTCTGGTTATTGATCCAAGAAACAAATATACGCACTAACCGCCATGCGGGGTAATGGTTTATGGGGCCCTTGGCGTCGTAGTTCCTTCTGAGGCTTTTCCAGAAGTCACATAGATTCGGGTGTTTGTTGCATGTGTGTGGGCTGGAGGTACAGTGAGATGGGCGTGAAGATGTGATAGTGAAGTGATGTGGTGTGTGATGTGGTTTCATCTAGGTGCGGCACGGCAGGGCAAGGGTACACCACCGGATTCAGAGGTGGGCTTGGATCCCTGTCATGTGCGCAATGCATGAGATCGCTTTGGGAGTACGGCCAAACTACCCATTGTAATTAGGTTGTAGACTCAGCGGGTGACCTCTCTGGATTAGCTGAAGTAGGAGTTGCGCCATGTTGATCACCCTCCGCCGGCACACAACCTGTAGTGTGCCTAAGTGCTATATGAGCTGGTGTAAAAGGTGGTCGAGCGTGTCGGGCAATGTGGTGCACCCCTCCAAGGAAGAACAATACTATTCGAATAGCCGTGTCCACGGTAACGGACGACTTGGAGATGTATCCCATTCATAGAACAACTTCAACTGGTTACGTAATAAAATTGTCAACTTAATAGATAGAATGCCAGGGATCTCATTCTCGCAGGGGGAGTCGGGGGAGGATTCAGGGTAGTGTATTGTTGTGGTGAGTAGATGGACTCGTGTGCGCTCTCTCTCTGTCTATTGCAGCAGATACTGGTAGTCGTAGATTCCTTTGACTTCACCTCTATTCTGGCATTTCTGCAGTGCGGTCCACAGATATACCCCTTTATCTTTGATACCGATGTATATGTAGCTAGACTGATGTAAGTCTTGCAAGTACTTCGGATGAGTACTCACCGTCGCTTTGCTATTCTTTTCTTTGACCCGGTTGCCGCAATTCAGATAGTAGCACCTGGGTTGCAGGTGATCCCGACGCCGGTTGCTACTTGGATCTCGATGCCGTCAAGTAGTTTGGAGGTTCCAGGCTGGAAGTCTGCGCCTTTGGGAGGGTCGTCGTTTTTGTTTCAGCCTTCTTAAGGCATTTGTTAAACTTGTCTGTATTCAGACCTATATTTGGTTTCCGCTGTGATGTAATGTTGTGTCATTTGACCTATGTGTGTTATATTTGCTATCTCTGCTCATGTAAGAGTTTTTGTATATATGTTTTTGGTCATAGAGTTGTGTTGTGGTACTTACTATTGTGTCATCCTCATGAGCGTGCATGTTGCGTGTATGATTAGTGCACGTTTATGAGTGGGGGCGTGACAAGAAATACATGCATAACCAGCTAACCACATATAAGATGTCCCAGAAATTAAGAAACAGAGCTTGTCCATGTAACAACTAGTGATATAAAATTGTTTCAATCTAGATGAATTTCTTCTACGGACTGAGGGAAATTAACATGCTGCATCATCTGATCTCAAGCTACATGTATACAATACAAATAACTCTAAGCAGAAGTGCAGAACCCAAATATAAGCACACAATATACATTTTCAGAGAAGGCTCCTATCTAGTAGATGAAAATTGAATCAATTTCCCACAAAGTATGGATATACTGAGACAGTGGCTGCTGGTTATCTGAGCAGGCCCTCATCCTCAGATCTGAAGTAAAGCATCTAACTGATATAAGCATCCATGTGCTGTTTCAAAACCAGAGACACACTAAAAAAAGCCAATATATACATCGATCTAAAGTTGCAGACCACAAGAACCGCATGCAAAACGAGCACGGGGACGAGGCCATCGTGTCCGACGGGCACGGCAACGAGGAGGAGGTTGGGGTGATAGGCATCAGCAGCGGCGCGGACGGCGACGAGAAGCCGCACGGCGACGGCAAATTCAGTGTCACCAGCTTACTCTGGCACGGCGACAAGGAGCAGCACGGCGACGAGGAGAATGGGGAGGAAAAAGAATGCCGCCGACGCCGCTACTTGGAAACGGGATGAAGAGAGGTGAGCTACCTGTTGGCTGACTTGCTGGCGTGGGCGGCGTGGCTGACATGGGCGCTGACTTGTTGGAGTTGGAGGCGTGGGCCCTACAGCTTGTGACACCCTGGTTTCTGCTCCTTGTTTTTTTTCCTTTGCGGGATTGGACTCCCGTCTTTTTTCGATGTTTCCGGATTTTCTCTTGCTCTTGGGTATATGAAGATGGTCATATAGCCTTGCCTTTGTTATCCAACCAGAGATTCTCTCTAGTCCAACCTCGTCACCCAAGATATATTCTTAGGATTTTGCCGACGAAACCCTACCTTCCGAGTTACTGGAAAGGAAACTCTAATTTCTTCTGTTACAAAGGAACCACAATTTTCTTTGCTCTATTGTCTCCCAAAGTTTTCCCAGTGATCACCCTATCTCTGTAAACCCTGGATATGCAAAAATATTGCCAAGTCATTTGCAATATTTTTCATTTCAAATTAATTCCTTTTTCTGCCAGATAAAGGAATTAAATCCAGTAAAATATCTATCCATCTCCAATGTTCATGAAAACTTGTGGAGATATTCTTTGTGATCATATTGAGCTCTCGTAAAAATATTGGCCATAATTAAATAAGGGAAATTGCATTTTCCTATTTAAAGCCAATATTGCATTTTGGGCACTTTCCAAAGGAACTACCATTTTGGTAGCCAGGAAAAATCCCAAATAATTTGTGGAGCTTCTCCTATCCATATATTCCATCAAGATCCCAAGTTCCATAGTTCAAAGTTTGAGCACATCTTCCATTTGCAAATTCTGTCCAGATTTCCAGTTTACAAAGGAAGTGCTTGAATCCTTGATCCTCTTGAGCTGAAATTTTCAGGGGGATTCACAATGATAAATCACTTATGTAAACCAAAAACCAGCCCCGTCCATCTATCCATGTTCCCACAGCAATTTTCCCAAGTTTCTGTCCAGCAGAAAGCTCTGTGAAGGAAGTACCTTCATAGGGCATCCAAATGAGCTGAAATTTTACCGGATTGTCAATATGCCTAAATCATTTCCACACACAAAAATTAAGCTCAGTCCAGCAAGCCATTTGCTCCCAGCAAGTTCAATTTCATTTCTGTTTAGATTGCCATTATGTGAAGGAAGTGCATGCAAACAAGGTCCAAATGGCTTCAAAATTTGCCAGCACCTACACCTTTCTACCACATTTCATTGTGACAAAGAACTAGCTCGAACCCTCCATCCATTTCTCCACAAGAATCCAATTCAGTTTCTGTTCAGAACCTGTGTCGGCTCAAATTAGTCAACTCTCACTAGTGGAGAAACGGCCTTTAGTCCCGGTTGGGAAGGGCCTTTAGTCCCGGTTCACCAACCGGGACTAATAAATCGGGACTAAAGGCCCCCACCCTTTAGTCCCGGTTGGCCACGACCAGGGACTAAAGTCCCTCCACGTGGCCGCGAGCGCGCGCCGGGGGCTGGAGGACCTTTAGTCCCGGTTGGTGACACCAACCGGGACTAAATCCCTGCCACGTGGCCGCGGGGGCTGGGTACCTTTAGTCCCGATTGGTGACACCAACCGGGACTAAAGGTTTAGGGGTTTAGGGGTTTAGGGTTTATTGTTTATTTTTTATTTTCATTTTGTGTTTTCCATTTAATTCTTTTTCAGTTCAAACATATTTTACGCTACTGCATACTGTATACGTTATGCATATATAATAGAATTTCTCGTAGAACCAATCATATATCATAGAATTTCTCGTACGACCATGCATACACAATTTGGTATATACAGTTTCTCCTACAACTTGCAGATCATTACATGTAGGCATTAGGTGAAATGGTATTCTCCGTCGGGAGATATGACCTTCTGAAGCAAAAATCCCGCCATTTCCTCTTGAAGTGCTCGTATGCGGTCCGTTGATAGGAGCTAATCCCGCATCTCTTGCCTCTTTAAAGAAGGAGATCAATATGAATATATTAGTTGTGTGTATATATATTAGATAATGATAAAAAGAATTGTGAATAGTGTTTACGTACCCAAAGATTTCTTGCATCTCTGCTCCTTTCGTTGATAATAATGCGAATGTTCTCGCAAACGTAGTATGCACATAAATTATTCCCCGGTGCCTGCCTCAAGCACTTTATGAGAATAGAATTCAATCAGATAATAATCAAGCATGATAATGGTGTTGAAACTAGAATTAAAGAGATGTGCGGACGTAGCTAGCTAGCTAGTACTACTTAATTACCCTTGGTCGCCACCATTTCAGGCTTGGTTTCCATGGACCGACAACCTCTTTGATGAACTTTTTCCAAACCCTGCCCGGCAATGAAAATGAATAAAGGATTTATTAATTACTTAATATCAGAAAATGAACTAAACAGGCCGACATAGTGCGATAATGATTGAAATTACCTATCGAGCATCAACTTTTGGTTGTAGTATTCTTTAGGGTCTCTAGTTAGAGAGTCCAGTACTTCAACTTTTCCCTCGTCAACTCTAATGATTAGCAGGATCCAGTGGAAACTGCGCACACGTTTGTATAAGCGGGCATGCATAACTCATCAACTACACTTAACATCGAGTAAGCAAAATAGAATTTGTAGTACAAGACAGTAACACTCACTTGAAGTTGTAAGGAAATACTATCTCTGGTCTAGCATTTAGTTCCTTCAAAAACATTAGCAAGTTGGCCTCTGTGTCTTTGGGTTCTTCTTTTAACACTTTTTCATAAATGGTATTTGGATCAATGAACCCAATGCCATAGACTCCATCTCTTTTCATTTCAGAAATCTTCATTCTGCATAATACCACACAAAAGAATATAGTGAGGATAATTACAGGCAATGAACGAGCTAAGCTAGAGACTTGAATTACAGAAAGAAATCACTTACAGAACATAGCAACTGACGAGAGATTTGTCCAGTGCGTCTTGATTGTATAACTGAAAAAGTTCTGGCAAGTCAATCCACACATCATTTCCATGCAAGTAATGCTCTGGCTTGACTTTCACCATGAGGCTCTCTTGCCCGGCCTTTACTTCTCTCAGGTACCAGTCATGCAATCTGCGCATCTGCGTTGGTAGAAGTTCGACCTTCTCAGGCCTGACCAGAGGGTTCCCGGGGACGTATTTCCATGCTAGATCCTTCTCATCAATATTCGTGGGAAGATCCTCGATGCCTAGTAGTTGTTCAACAGTGACACCGGTCTCTCTAGCCATCTGTCTAGTAGCGTCGGTTATTACCGGCTTATCGGTGGTACTCACCTTGAGCGGGGGGATCGATTGCACTGCCTGTTCTCCCAGCTGGGGAACAGTTTTCCCGCTTTTATTACTACCTGTTGTAAGGCTCGACTCCTTATTTTTTTGTGCATGATATGACTTCTTAATAGAGCGCTCATAGTCTGAATCACTTTTCTCCACAGCCGGTTTAGCAAGATCCACAAAGTGTTGTATGACTTTCTCAGGTATTTTCTCCTTCGGCGGTGGGGGCGGTTTCGGTGCAAAATGGGCCTTCACTTCGGCATCCACGACCCGTTTGTTTTCCTCCTCAGTCATCTCGTAAGCTAACTTCTTTTTGGCAGGAGGCTCGGGTTTCTTGTTTGGTGCTCTCTTCCGCTTGGGAGTCCGCTGATGCTGCAGATTTCGATATTACGAACTCGCGCTGGGCTCCGTCTCGGGGCGGGCTGGAGTCGGCTGACGCGGCGGATTTGGAGGAGGAGTCGGCTGACGCGGCGGACTTGGAGGAGGAGTCGGCTGACGCGGCAGACTTGTAGGAGGAGTCGGCTGACGCGGCGGACTTGGAGGAGGAGTCGGCTGACGCGGCGGACATGGAGGAGGAGTCGGTGCCCTTGGCATCGAGTTTGGAAAAACGATGCAATCCTTTCTCCATACAATGATACCACGTATGGCTCCCCTTGACCTCCAGGAAAGTCAAGCTTTAGTGAGTCATATGCCGATAGAACTTCATCCACCCCGACACGAGCATAGCCAGGTGGAATCGGATTGCCGTGGAAGGTTGCTTCAGGGGGATTTGGTAAAGCATAGCCGTCCGCCACCTTCATGGATATGTTCTTCACTTTCATGTGTAGCTCACAACTTGTCGTCTCTTCGATATCATCCACGGGGTAGCGAGGCAGCAGTGCATCATCGGCCGGGACCCCCGTGGAACCCACGCTGCTTTTCGGCATAGATGGGACGGTGCAATCCAATGCTGGATCTGCTTGCTGCTGCCGCTGAGACGCCCTTTCCAGGCTAAGTGTGTCGATCTGCTCCTGCTGCCGCATGAAAGCGCGTTCCAACTCCGCATGCTTTGATTCCATCTGTTCAAGCCAGTCTGCATCCTGCTTCTTCTTGTCTTCCTCCTGCTTCTTCTTTCTCGCACGGCTTCTGTAACTGACGTTCCAGTCCGCAAACCCCTCAACCCACGGAACAACGCCTTTGCCTCGTGTTCGTCCCGGGTGTTCAGGATTCCCGAGGGTGCGTGTAAGCTCGTCGTTCTCTCTCTCGGGCTAGAACGCCCCCGTTCGAGCCGCTTCTATTGCACCAGGTAAAGCGTCTGAGGCTTCTTTAAGACTTGCCTGCACCATAATCTCCCCTGTCTTTGGGTCCAACTTTCCCCCATGCGCATAAAACCAAGTCCTGCACCTGTCGGGCCAACCCAATGCTGCTGGAGTGACCCCTGCAGCAATCATCTTTTCCTCAAATTCATCCCACTTAGGCCGGCCAGTCTTGTAGCCACCTGGCCCCAGAACATGGTGAAACTGTTTCTTCTCAGCATTGATCTTGTTTATCCTCGACCGTTCCTTAGCTGCTTCCGATTCCTTGAACTCCACAAATAAGTCCCAGTGATCTTTTGCCTTCTCCAGTGCTCCAGTGATTTCTGGAGTCTGCTTTCCTGCTTCGACGTAGCAGGCCCATAATCTTTTCTTGTGGTTGCGGAATTGTGTGGCCATCTTCGGAAGAGCACTCTTCTTGACTTTCTCCCGTTCTGCATCTGTTAAATGCTCTAGTAGGGTGAAATGTGACATGATCGTTTCCCAAAGCAGATCTTTTGCTCTTTCGTCGACAAAACTAACTTCTCGATCTCCCTTTGGCTTATTCCATTCTTAAACGGAGATCGGGATTTGGTCCCTGACAATAACTCTGCACTGACGAGTAAATTTGTCCGCATTCTTTTTAGGAGCAAGCGGTTCGCCATTTGGTTTGATCTCATTGATGTTGTACTTTATGCCAGGCGGCAACTTTCTGGCCGGGCCTCGTACTGCCCAGCTTGTAGAAGATTTGCTCGATCCGGAGGGCTAAAAGAAGAAAGATTCCTTAATATATATATATACAAATCAATTAATACATGTAATGATCACCAGAGGCCTTATATATACCTCGTCGGTCTTTGTTAATTGAAGATCATTTCCTTCGCCATCATTGTTTGTGTGCGCTTCGTCTGTTGGTTCTTCCTCAAATATTCCCTCACCGGCGTCGTTCAGATATTGTGAGCCGTCATCTTCAGGTTCACCCTCTGGGTTTCGGATCATGTCGAACATGATATGCTCTTGATCATGGTCGTCTCTGCCGCTAGCGTCCATAGCTTAACTAATCCAGAAGAAAGATAAAAAATTTAGTATTCAAATTAGAATGCATCTTGAATAATATCACTAATACATCTCGAATAATCCAGTTAATGCATCATCGAATATTATCGAATATAATCTCGAATACATCTCAAATATTATCATGAATACATCTCGAATATTATCACTAATACATCTCGAATATTATCTCGAATACATCTCGAATATTATCACTAATGCATCATCGAATATTATCGAATCTAATCTCGAATACATCTCGAGTATTACCACTAATACATCTCGAATATTATCATATAACATCACTAGCTAATACAGATCGAATACTATCGAATAATCCAGATGACTCGCGGTTCTTGAGGCGTGGGCGGTGGACACCCAAAGAGAAGGAACCATCACAGGATCATAGCTCGGGTGAGATCCCTGAAGAACCTGCCAGGTATTGGAGAACCTGACGTCCAACGCAACCATGTAGCGACGGACGTGCTCATCCTCCTCCCTGACACGGCGACGTACCACCTCCTCCGGGGCCGGCTACCTCCGCACCGATAGTGGCCCACGCGACCGCCACCAAAGAAGCTCCGGGTCGACGATGGGAGCCCGGTTCCTCACCAAGCTGCGCGCCCCGAAAGGTAGCACCTCCCTGTGCCAGCCCGGCGGAGCCCAGTCCCGGACATGGCGCCTCTCAAGCAGGTTGTCGCCACCGATTCGACGACGAGGATGCGGGCCGGGCATCGTCGACGCCAAAAATGTTTCTATGCAAATTTAACATTTTTTAAATGCTTGATTATGATTTTTGTAATTCTTGTTCACTTGATTTTGCAAATAAATGACAAACTTTTGCAAATACAACATTAAGATATTAACATTTTCCAAATAAGATATTAACATGCTTTTGATCAATATTTTTAAGATACAACATTAAAATATTTTTAATACATGGTCAACTTTTTTCTATGCAACTTTTTTCTATGCAAATTCCACCGTTCATCTACATACATACATACATTGTATACATACAAACATATACTAAGCATCTACAACATCTAGTGAAAAAAAACAATCTATGAAAAAAAAGATGAACAAAATTAAGGAGGGAGAGGCTCCGGCCGGGATTGTCGAGGCGGAGGGAGGCGGGGAGGACGCCGGAGACGGAGGAGTGGCGCCGGAGATGGAGGAGCGGCGCCGGCACGGGCTCGGGCCGCGGCTACTTGTGGAGGAGCGGTCGTCGGTCGCGAGGCGGGCGCGCACGGAGGACCGGCGGCGGCGGGCAGCGTGGCGGCGTCGGTGCGGTCTCGGGCGGCGCTTGGGATCAGAGCGGCCGGACGGCGACATCAAGGTGCGACAGCCTGGCGGCGTCGTGGTCTTCGGCGCCGTCGGGGGAAACTAGATGGCTTTTGGAAAATTTCGTAAGTGCCGCTTATATACAGAGACCTTTAGTCCAGGTTGGTGGCACCAACCGGGACTAAAGGCCCCCCTTTAGTCCCGGTGCGAGCCACCAACCGGGACTAAAGGTGAATTTCGCCAGACCGAGCGGCGGGAAGCCCAGGCCTTTAGTCCCGGTTGGTGGCTCGAACCGGGACTATAGGGGGGCCTTTAGTCCCGGTTGGTGGCTCCAACCGGGACTAAAGGGTTGGTCCTGGCATGGTGGAAGTTTAGTCCCACCTCGCCAAGCGAGAGGCACTCGCACCTATTTATAAGCCCCGCTGCGATAGCCGTCCCGAGCTCCTCTCTAAAGCAGGCAGTACATGCCTAACGTTCGCCCTGCCCTGTGGGCCCTGCTTGCCCTACGGGCCTGCATCCTGGCCCATATATAGTTGGGTTTCTAGTCGTATGCAGGCCGTGGTGGCCTAGTAGGCGGGCATTTTTTTCTTTTTTGCATATGTTATGTCAACTTTTTAGTACAGGTTGGTGGATCCAACCAGGACTAAAGGTCTTTTCCAGTTTTTTTTGTTTTTTGCTTTATTATTTTCTTTTGTTTCTACTTACAGCCAAATATTTAGAGTTTTTGAGTGAATCTTTTTGGTTTAGGTCACAAAAATTATAAACTTTCTGTTAGTGCCGGTAGTTTTCAAATTTGAAAAGTTTAAATTTGAATTTTTTGAAATTTGTGTGAATCACTAATTTGTGAATAACTTTACTTTAAAAATAGATTTTTGAGTAATTCTTTTTCCTGCTGTTTAATAATAGTGTGTTTTATCAGTATGTTCAATTTGGTAATTTTCAGGTTATTTAAATAGGTGTTTTAATCAAAAACAGATTTTGTTTAGCTCTTTTAGTTTTATAGCTCAAAAAATCATTAAATGCATGAAAAATAGCGAATGAAGTCAGAAAGGGTTGAAAATTTATGATGTGGCTTTGAATGGTGCATGTTGAATGTACAAAAAGTCTGGAGTTAAAATAAGTTTAAAAAAATAAAATGCCTTTGTAACAGATGAGTTTTCGTCCGAAACCCTGATACTTCGAAAGAGATTGTCCAGTTTGTACACGAAGTGCATCCAGTTTTTGCCGTAACCCTCTCAACTTTTTAGCACATGCTATGTGGGTGAAATGATGATACCATGCCAAGTTTCAACCTTTTCAGAGTTCATTTGTAGTGCTTTTCAATTTCAGGGTCATTTAGCACAAAAAAATCAATAAATGCATGAAAAATAGCAAATGAAGTCAGAAAGGGTTGAAAATTGATGACGTGGCTTTGAATGGTGCATATTGAACGCACAAAAAGTCTGGAGTTAAAATAAGTTTAAAAAAATAAAATGCCTTTGTAACAGATGAGTTTTCGTCCGAAACCCTGATACTTTGAAAGAGATCGTCTAGTTTGTACACTAAGTGCATCCAGTTTTTGCCGTAACCCTCTCAACTTTTTTGCACATGCTATGTGGGTGAAATGATGATACCATGCCAAGTTTCAACCTTTTCAGAGTTCATTTGTAGTGCTTTTCAATTTCAGGGTCATTTAGCTCAAAAAAAATCAATAAATGCATGAAAAATAGCGTTCCTTCGCGTTTCAAATGCCAAAACATATATATATACCCTAACTATTACAAAGATTCCCTCCGGTTTGTCCGAAGTGGGACTTTCCAGATAAGTCCGGAAACTCACTAGAGAAGAAAGTGATGACGGTGAAGCCGGTCACATCCCAGAGTGAGATATTGGGGTATAAAACTTTTTCTTCGCGTGTGTCCCTTTGCGCCGTAACCATGGACAATCATCATCATTTAACAGGATGCTTGGGTCAGTCTTCACTGTGAAGGGAGCAATTTCATGAAACTTTTCATAATCTTCTGACATGTCTGTCTTGTCCTCCACTCCCACGATGTTTCTTTTCCCTGAAAGAACTATGTGGCGCTTTGGCTCATCGTATGATGTATTCGCTTCCTTATCTTTTCTTTTTCTTAGCTTGGTAGACATGTCCTTCACATAGAAAACCTGCGGCACATCATTGGCTAGGACGAATGGTTCGTCTGTGTACCCAAGATTGTTGAGATCCACTGTTGTCATTCCGTACCGCGGGTCTTCCTTTACCCCGCCTCTAGTCAGATTGACCCATTTGCACCGAAACAAAGGGACCTTCAAATCACGTCCATAGTCAAGTTCTCATATCTCCTCTATGTAACCATAATATGTGTCCTTTGGCCTATTGGTGTTTGCTACATCAAAGTGGACACCACTGTTTTGGTTGGTGCTCTTTTTATCTTGGGCGATCGTGTAAAATGTATTCCCATTTATCTCGTACCCTTTGAAAGTCGATATAGTCGAAGATGGTGACTTGGCCAGCAAGTACAGCTCATCTCCAACAGTGTCGTCATGCATGAGACGTGTTTGCAACCAACCGCCGAATGACGCCATGTGTGTACGTTTGATCCAGGGCTCAGACTGCTCCGGGTTCTTGGAGCGTACACTATCCAGGTGTTCCTCGATATACGGCGCCACCAAGCTGGAATTTTGTAGAACTGTGTAGTGTGCTTGCGCCCAAGAATGCCCATCCATACATATTACTGAATCCTTTCCTAGCGTGCCTTTTCCACCCAGTCTGCCCTCATGCCGCGATTTGGGAACACCAATCGGCTTAAGGTCAGGAATAAAGTCAACACAAAACTCAATGACCTCCTCTGTTCCACGGCCCTTGGAGATGCTTCCTTCTGGCCTAGTATGGTTATGAACATATTTCTTTAAGTCTCCCATGAACCTCTCAAAGGGGAACATATTGTGTAGAAATACAGGACCCAGAATGGCATTCTCATCGACTAGGTGAACTAGGACGTGCGTCATGATATTGAAGATGGATGGTGGGA
The DNA here is from genome assembly GCA_039707655.1 of Elymus sibiricus. Taxonomy (NCBI): domain Eukaryota; kingdom Viridiplantae; phylum Streptophyta; class Magnoliopsida; order Poales; family Poaceae; genus Elymus; species Elymus sibiricus. The sequence goes on from CM077666.1 coordinate 23,218,166, forward strand.
ACACCAACTCGAAACTGACAAGACATTGCACCAAATCATTATGTAACCTTTAATAGGATTTCTGGATCGATTACCTTCTGAGAGATTGCATTGAGGAATGCACATAGCTTCACAATGGCTAATCGAACGTTGTCCGGTAGAAGCCCCCTCAATGCGACCGGAAGCAATTGCGTCATAATCACGTGGCAGTCATAAGACTTTAGGTTCTGGAACTTTTTCTCTGCCATATTTATTATTCCCTTTATATTCGACGAGAAGCCAGACGGGACCTTCATACTGAGCAGGCATTCAAAGAAGATTTCCTTCTCTTCTTTGGTAAGAGCGTAGCTGGTAGGACCTTGATACTGCTTTGGATGCATGCCGTCTTTTCCGTGGATACGTTGTAGGTCCTCCCGTGCCTCCGGTGTATCTTTTGTCTTCCCATACACGCCCAAGAAGCCTAGCAGGTTCACGCAAAGATTCTTCGCCACGTGCATCACGTTGATTGCAGAGCAGACCTCTAGGTCTTTCCAATAGGGTAGGTCCCAAAATATAGATTTCTTCTTCCACATGGGTGCGTGTCTGTCAGCGTCATTCGGAACAGATTGTCCGCCAGGACCCTTTCCAAAGATTACTTTTAAATCCTTGACCATATCAAGTATATCATCACCAGTACGGTGGCGAGGCTTCTTCCGGTGATCTGCCTCACCTTTGAAATGCTTGCCTTTCTTTCTTAAGAGATGCTTGATTGGAAGAAATCGACGATGTCCCAGGTACACATTCTTCTTACATTTATCCAAATACATACATTCGGTCTCATCTAAACAGTGCCTGCATGCGTGGTATCCCTTGTTTGTCTGTCCTGAAAGATTACTAAGAGCAGGCCAATCATTGATGGTTACAAACAGCAACGCTCGTAGGTCAAATTCCTGCTGTTTGTGCTCATCCCACACACGTACACCTTTTATGTCCCACAGCTGTAAAAGTTCTTCAAATAATGGCCTTAGGTAGACATCAATGTCGTTGCCGGGTTGCTTGGGGCCTTGGATGAGCACTGGCATCATAATGAACTTCCGCTTCATGCACAACCAAGGAGGAAGGTTATAGATACATAGAGTCACAGGCCAGGTGCTATGATTACTGCTCTGCTCCCCAAAAGCATTAATGCCATCTGCACTTAAACCAAACCATATGTTCCTTGCGTCATCTGCAAAGTCCCGCCACTTTCTCTCGATTTTTCTCCACTGCGACCCGTCAGTGGGTACTCTCAACTTCCCGTCTTTCTTACGGTCTTCTTTGTGCCATCGCATCAACTTGGCATGCTCTTTGTTTTGGAACAAACGTTTCAACCGTGGTATTATAGGAGCATACCACATCACCTTGGCAGGAATCCTCTTCCTGGGGCGCTCGACCTCAACATCATCACTAGGGTCATCGCAGCTGATCTTATAGCGCAATGCACCACATACCGGGCATGCAATCAGATTCTCGTACTCCTCACCGCGGTAGAGGATGCAGTCATTAGGGCATGCATGTATCTTCTGCACCTCTAATCCTAGAGGGCAGACAACCTTCTTTGCTTCGTACGTACTGTCGGGCAATTCGTTGTCCTTTGGAAGCATCTTCTTTAACATTTTCAGCAACTTTTCAAATCCCTTGTCAGCTACACCATTCTCTGCCTTCCATTGCAGCAATTCCAGTGTGGTACCCAGCTTTTTCTTGTCATCTTCGCAATTTGGGTACAACAATTTTTTGTGATCCTCTAACATGCGCTGCAACTTCAACTTCTCCTTTTCACTTTTGCAGTTTCTCTTTGCATCAGCAATGGCCCGACCAAGATCATCAGTGGGCTCATCTGATGCCTCTTCTTCAGCTTCTTCTTCTTCATTCTCTTCCCCCATTGTAGTACCATCGTATTCAGGGAACCCAGCATAGTTGTCATCATCCTCTTCTTCTTCATTCTCTTCCATTAGAACCCCTCTTTCTCCGTGCTTGGTCCAACAGTTATATCCGGACATGAAACCGGACGTAAACAGGTGGACGTGAATGACTTTTGAGCTAGAGTAATTCCTGTCATTCTTACAGACACCACATGGACAACACATAAAACCATTCCACTTGTTTGCCTCAGCCGCATGCAGAAAACTATGCACGCCATTAATGAAATGGGGAGAGCGTCGGTCATCGTACATCCATTGCCGACTCATCTTCATTACACAACACCGAAAAGACCAAATTAATACAAGTTCATACATAAAGTTCATACACACTTATTCTCATAAAACAACATAAAACTATCTAGCTAAAGCATTTAAATGCAACAACAAATGCGATCAAAATCGCAACTAAGGTAATAATTGATCCAACAGCATAATGATAGCAAGCCTCTTTATTAACGGCATAGTTTCTAATCTTTCTAATCCTCAAGCGCATTGCATACATCTTGATCTTGTGATCATCGACGACATCGGCAACATACAACTCCAATTTCATCTTCTCTTCTTCAATTCTTTTCAATTTTTCTTTCAAATACTCGTTTTCTTTTTCAACTAAATTTAACTTCTCGACAAGAGGGTCGGTTGCAATTTCTGGTTCACATACCTCCTAGATAAAAATATCTATGTCAACTTGATGGGCATAATTGTCATAAACGCGAAATGCAAGAAATAGTTATAAAAGAGAATATATATACCACATCCGAATCATAAACCGGACGAGGGCCGACGGGGACGGATATCAAAGTCATTGCACTATGTATAACAAACAATCATACATGTAAGAAAATTATACAATTAACTATCTAAATCATACAAATAAGATTTTTTTTATATAAAATGGATAAGAACAAGAGGCTCACCAAGGTGGTGCCGGCGACGGGACGGTGCGGGCGATCGACGGTGGTTAGGACGGGGACGAGAAGGCACTAAGTAAACCACACCTACACATATGCAAACTAAGAAGTTAATTTGAGCTCAAATTGCATATAAATCAAATAAACTCCCACATAATTACTCCCAAACTAGAACCCACAAATCACTATACTTATAGAGCATTGCACGAGCTAATCTAGCAATGAGAGATGAAAGGACAAAGTTGCTAACCTTTGTGAACACTTGGATAGATGGGGTGCCTTCAAATCTTGACAAATCTTTGGCAAAAATGGAGGATGAGCTCGAGAGCAAGGGGAAGAACAGAGAAGAGAAAGGGGAAAACAGAGAGAATGGACTCGGGCTGGACGAAGGGTTTATATAGGGACGTCTTTAGTCCCGGTTGGTTATACAAACCGGGACTAAAGGTCCACCTCTAGTCCCGGTTTGTGATACAAACCGGGACTAAAGGTGATCGTGGGGGCCCAGCCTGACACTAGCCTCCCACCACCCCTTTAGTCCCGGTTTGTATCACAAACCGGGACTATAGGTAGAAAATGAACCGGGACTAATGATGCCCGTGCCCCAGACCGCTCCTAGCCGTTGGAACCGGGACTAATGGTCACATTAGTCCCGTGCCGTAATCAAACCGGGACTAAAGGGTTGGACGAAAGGTCTGTTTTCTACTAGTGTCTTGCCCCATGATGTCTACTACACAACTTATTCTTGTAGACTCGTGTTGGGCCTCCAAGCGCAGAGTTTTGTAGGACGGTAGCAATTTTCCCTCAAGTGGATGACCTAAGGTTTATCAATCCGTGGGAGGCGTAGGTTGAAGATGGTATCTCTCAAACAACCCTGCAACCAAATACAAGAAATCTCTTGTGTCCCCAACACACCCAATACATTGGTAAATTGTATAGGTGCACTAGTTCGGCGAAGAGATGATGATAAAAGTGTAGTATGGATAGTAGATATAAGTTTTTGTAATTTGAAAATATAAAAACAGCAAGGTAGCAAGTAACAAAAGTGAGCACAAACGGTATTGCAATACTTGAACACAAGGCCTAGGGTTTATACTTTCACTAGTGCAATCTCTCAACAATGCTAACATAATTGGATCATATAACCATTCCTCAACGTGCGATAAAGAATCACTCCCAAGTTCCTATTAGCGGAGAACATAAGATAGAAATTGTTTGTAGGGTACGAAACCACCTCAAAGTTATCCTTTCCGATCGATCTATTGAGCTATTCCTATAAGTGTCACAAACAACCCTAGAGTTCGTACTAAAATAACACCATATGATACACATCAACTAACTCTAATGTCACCTAGATACTCCAATGTCACCACAAGTATCTGTGAGTTGATTATACGATATGCATCAAACAACTTCATAATCATAATATTCAATTCACACAAAGAACTCCAAGGAGCACCCCAAAGTTTCTATCGGAGAAAAGATAATGAAAACGTGCATCAACCCCTATGCATAGATTACCCCAATGTCACCTCGGGAATCCGCGAGTTGAGTGCCAAAACATATATCAAGTGAATCAATATAATACCCCATTGTCACCACGGGTATTCATATGCAAGACATACATCAAGTGTTCTCAACTGAAATATTCAATCCGACAATAACGAAACCTCAAAGAGAAAAGATTCGATTCATCACAACAAGGATAGAGAGGGAGGAAACACCATATGATCCAACTACATTAACAAAGCTTGCAATACATCAAGATCGTGCCAAATCAAGAACACGAGAGAGAGAGATCAAACACATAGCTACTTGTACATACCCCTAGCCCCGAGGGTGAACTACTCCCTCCTCGTCATGGAGATCGCCGGGATGACGAAGATGGCCTCCGGTGATGATTCCCCCCTCTGGTAGGGTGCCGGAAAAGGGCTGTAGATTAGATCATGGAGGTACAGAAGCTTGCGGCGGCGTAAAAACTCATCTAGGTTAACTTTCGGGGGTTTCTGAATATATATGATTTTTCAGCGTTGGAATCACGCGAAGAGGGGCCACAGGGGGCCCACGAGGCACCAGGGCGCGCCTGGGGGGGTGGCGCGCCCTGGTGGCTCGTGGGGCCCCTGTGGGTCTTCTGGCCCCCTCCCGAAGCTTCTAGTGTCTCTTATCTTCCAGAAAAAATCGTTAAAAAGTTTCGCTGCATTTGGACTTCATTTGATATGGATTTTCTGGAAAACCAAAAACAAGCAGAAAACAGCAACTGGCACTGGGCACTAGGTTAATATGTTAGTCCATAAAATTCATATAAAAGCCATATAAAAGTGCACCAAAATCATACAAAACTATAATAAACATGGCATGAATACTTCATAAATTATAGATACGTTGGAGACGTATCACCCCATCTCTATCCAAAACCCTCACAGGTCAATTCACTAACCTCTGGTGCATCTAATTGACAAGGTCTCAAGGCCATTAAATGCCCTGAACACGCGGTGCTGGTGGTGACCGCGCAGTGAGCACGTCCAAAACGGCGCTCTGCGCTTCGGTTGCCTCGGCCAGCTAGCTCCGGCCGGCCTTCGCTTGTCCGAGCATGTCCAACGGCTCCGCAGTGGCCGCGTGCACCCTCTCTCGCAGCTTCCCCCTTCCCCTTCTTCCTCCCCACGCCATGGCAGCTCCGCCGCACTGTGCGCCCGTGACGTCGTTGTTTTCCTTCATGTCTCCTTCCTCTCCGAGCCCTCCCGAAGCCACTGCCGGCTTCTCCACTCTCCCGGAGACCCTGCCGATACCGCCCCCCTCTCTCCGCATGGCTTGCGAGCTCCAGTACGCCGATAAGGCCGCCACGGCAGCTGTGCTCATCCGAGCGCCTCGGCCGCCTATAAATAGGCCCTCCCCGCACTCCTCGAGCACTCACAGCTCCTTCCATCTCCTCTGTGATCCTCCCCGCACCTGGAACTGAGCTCTCGGAGCCCTTCTTCCACCTCTCCGGCAGAATCACCACCGCCCACGGCCATGGACGCAGCCCTGCCACCAGCCACCCCCGCTGCTCGTGCGACCTACCACTGGACGCGGTGCTCTCCGGCGGTCCCAATCATGCTGCCGCCCCACCGAATCCCTCGCCAGAGCCTCGCCATTGCCCGAGGCCGCCGCCCTCTGCCATGGCTTGCCGCTGCTCTCAAAGCTCGCGCCGGCAGCCGCAAGTACCACCCCTGGATGCAGCGCACGCCGACGACCGCAGTCGTGCCCTCAGCCGCTCGCGAAAACCACTGGAGCACCGGCGGCCACCAGAGCAGAGGCACCCTGCCATGGCGACGAGCAGAGGGAGAGGAGGAAGGAGAAGGAGCAGGGGAGGAGAGAGAAACCGGTGGGCCCCGCGTGTCGGCGACAGCAACCGCTGCCCACGTGGATAAGTGGAAGCGCATTCTGTAAGATACGCTTTTCGCTCTGAAAAGCGTATTTTGTCGCGTTAGTTGCAGAAAGTACGCTTTCCTTTATCGAAAGCGTAATCTGGAGAATGCTCCTTTGTTTCTCAGTCGTCGGCCGAACCAGTTAAATAGTGAACGTTCACCCGTTAAGGGCTAAAATGGACAGTTTTTGTCTGTTTTATCGCTTAACGAACGAACGGTCATTTCTCCGCGACCATAACTCCGATTCAGGTGAATCCAACGCTCACGTTCTCTGTTCATCAAGCCCGTCCCGATGAGGTCACTTTCATAGTGTTTATACATTCTGAAAATGACCATATTACCCCTGCCCTCTATTCAGCCCCTCCGAGAGAGAAACTTTTCCGGCGAATTCTTCCGCGAGGTGATCGCACCTCTCTTCGGTGAATCCATCGACCCCCAGGCAAGCCGACCATCTGATATATGCCCTAAGGCATTGCTTCCATGTTATTCTTGTATGTTTGAATTAATTAATATGTTTATGCTAGAAGTAAATGAATAAGTGAACTCCTGCTAATTTGAATTGTTGTTTACGTTACTCACTGTTGTTCATTATGAATATTATCGCACTAGTGACTCGTATGTGACAATATGGAGATAGGTTGTTTTGTTTTCATCATGCATTATTGTTGTTATTGCAATATTAAAGAATCTGACTTAATAATGAGAACCTCCTCCGTCAGCTGGATCGAGTCATAGTGCCACCGAACCGAGCTCATCAGTGCAGCCACATTTGCCTTTATGGGAAGGCCCTAACTTGGTCTATTGTCTTGCCTCTTACCGGTACCTCCAAAGAGGGAAGGTTATGCGTGCGTGCTACCCTGGCCCGGTAGGCGGCGATAACCTTGTGAGCCTAAGTTATATGGATCCAAGGTCCCCGTTTGGGACTGTTTAGTTTGACCACGACGGTGGCAGGTGTCAGGAGTGACACAGGGGCCACACAGGACTTGACCCGGAAGGGCTATGATTGTCGGTGGGGCCGTAAGAGTGCCGGGCAATAGACAAGTTTTGTTGGAGCAGCACCAGTCCACCCAAATGGGAGCAGGTACTGATGTACGAGGCCGGGAGCTCCATGGTGTGGGTAAAGTGCGCAAACTCTGCAGAGTGTAAATCTATTCGAATAGCCGCGTCCTCGGTCATGGAACACAGTTCGTACTAGATCACACTATTTGGTCTGTGTCGAGTCTGGAGGAATAAACCATATAAAGTTATTGTTAATATTGAACCAGAGAAAGGTAAGAGTTATCAGACCTGCGGTGCAGGTGCCCGGACATCGAGTGATGTCCAAAGTTTGGAATGTAGCCAAGGGATGGCTATGAGAAGAACTTGGATCCGGAGGGATCATGTGAATAAACTTGATCAATTGCATTTACTGTTATGCTTTACCTTATTGTCTTTATTTTAGTAGTTATATTGCTGGATAATCCTGTTATGACCTGATAATTAATATTGCTAGATAGATATATTATGCCTTAATAGATAATGATGCTCCCATAACAAATACATGCTTGAATGCCATGGATTGCTATGCTTGGTGTATATGTTATTTGGTTTGCTTGCGAGTACATTCAAAAGTACTCAGCGCCCTTCAACGTGGTCAGGTTCAGCTAAGGATCCGTCGAGGAGCGGGAGCGTTCGCGAGATAGAAGAGTAACCCAGTCAGATCCCTGTGTATTGGAGCCTCTCCAACTCCGTGCTGCCTTAGTTAGTATTTTTCCGCTGCCGAGCTTTGTAATCATGATGTATTTATCCCAGGCACAATGGCAAATAAATATATTCTTATTACAATTGTGCCTATATTCATGATACTTGTTGTAAGCGCGCACGCCAGAGTGATTTCCTAGGCTGGCGTGTGCAGCGACCGTCTGGCTACAGTGGTATTCAGGCGGAGCGCCACACCGCTGAAGCAGAAGCTGCTGCTGCTCATGAACTGTCGTCGCCGCCTTCGCTCGCGAGACGCCGCAGCCGCTGCCGGTCAAGAGACGCCGCAGCCCTCGCTCACGACCTATCGAACTGGGTGCGGAACTGGGGATTGGGGTGAGGGACTGAGGATTGGGCGGGCTAGGTTAGGCCGTGATGGGCGTCTGAGAGAGAGTGAGAGTGAGTTGGGTGGGTGATGGGCTGCAGCCTGCAGTGTGCTGCTGTCGGGTGCACCGTGCACGCTGTAACGCTATAATGTTATTACGTTTAGCACAATTTAGCAGCGCTATAGTGCGATTAGCTTCGTAGCGAGCAAAGTTGCTAAAATATAGCGTGCCCCTTCAAGATACGCTATAGCGACGCTATAACGGCGAAATAGCACACTATTTTTTTCGTTGATTATAACCAAACAACATAATAATTGAAGGATATTAGATGGTACGTAGCAGAGCTACTAGCCAAACAACACAGCTACTACGTCGGTGAAGTGTAAAATACAGAGACACGCCAGGCTAGCAATCGTGTCTGCATCAATCGATGAACCCCAAAAGTTCGCATGCTTGGACAGCAATCCCCTCCATTCACACTGCAGAACTCCAGGATCCAGTGACTCGGCCACCAAGGCGATCGTGTGGCATCGACGCATCCTCATGAGGATGTTGGCACAGCCCCACCTTGCCGAGGCGATACGCGGAGTTCTTTCCGGCGATCAAGCATCGTACTGAAGCTAACTTGATTCCTTTCCGAGCTGACCGAACACAGCAAGATACGCAAGTACACAGCTGACCGATCCTGGAAGGAGCACGTACACCAAGGCTAGCTACCAACTGTTGTAATAAACCTCTGTTCACTCGGGGTTTGAGTGTTCACTCGGGTTGTAAATACCGAGCGAAGCTGTTGTTGCAGTTCACTCGGGGTAGGCAGTCCGACTGAAGTGTCAGTCGGATGGTAGTTTGTACTAGGATATGTTAGGATGCCATCTAGTAACCAACTAGACTGAGTGTGTTCAGTCGGTTGGGTAGCGGCATGCCGAGTGAAGTTCAGTCGGATGCCGTTCTGGTAGTCCACTCGGACGTGAGTAACACATCTGCTCCCGTCGCATCACTGTCCTTGGCTGACATGGAGCAGGTGAGGGCAGTTGGGAGCAGTTGAGAGTAGGTAGGATATTTTGTTGTACCTCTGCGTATAAATACCCCATGAATAGATGCAAAAAGTTAGAGATTGCCTCACAGCCAAAATCACTCTCGCGCGTGTGTGTGCTTCTACTCCATATCATCCCCTCCCTCTTTCACTCGGTTCAGTCGGAGACAGAGGCCGGTCTCGCCGGAGCTCTGCTTGGCAGACAAGCGACCGGAGCACGGAGACGAGGCGGATAGCTGACAATTGGCATTAGAACCCAGGTTCATGCCGAAGCGGATGCCGAAGGACGGCGTCGCCAGCGGCAGCTCCAAGACACCCGAGGAGATCTCGGTTGAGGAGAGGCGCGCGGCCGACGCGCTCGCACTGCAGGGCAGACCGAGAGGTGAGCTGGGTGCACCGCGCTCCGTGCGCGACGTGGGCATGTCCAGCACCTCCTTCCCTTTCCTCACACGGACCAACTACCCCAGCTTGTCGCTCCTGATGAAGGTCATCATGGAGGCCCGGCACATGTCGAAGGCCGTGGAAACCGGCGACGTGGAGTTCGCCGAGGACCGGCTGGCGATGGAGACAATCCTGCGCTCCGTCCCACCAGAGATGCTGCCCACCCTTGCGGCTAAGAAAACCGTGAAGGACGCATGGGACACCATCAAGACGCTGCGCATCTGCGCGGACCGAGTGCGGGAATCGAAGGCACAGATACTTCGCCTCCAGTACGAGGAGATCAAATTCAAGCCGGGTGAGCAAGTCGGCGACTACGCCCTGCGCTTGCAAGGTCTCGTCAACGAGCTCTCCACACTCGGAGACTCAATCGATGGCAGACGAGTGCTTTTGAAGCTCCTTTGGGTCGTCCCCAAGCAGTACAAGCAACTGGCCTGGTCCATCGAGAGCCTGGTGGACCTCTCCACCATGTCCATCGAGGAGCTGGTCGGGCGGGTCAGGGTTGTCGGCGAGCCTGGCGACGACACAACCGAGCGTGCTGGCGGCCGACTGCTGCTCACAGAGGAGCAGTGGAATGCAGACTCACGGCAGCGCGAACACGACGGTTCTTATATGGCATTGGGGGGGAGCTCCTCCACGGGAAACCGGGGTCGCGGTCGGGGGCGTGGGCGTGCCTCCAACGGCGGCCGAGTGAACTCTAACACCGGGACAAACTCCAGTGGTAGTGCAAGGCGCGACGATGTGTGTCGCTACTGCAAGAAACCCGGCCACTGGTCTCAGGACTGCCGCACGAAGATGAGGGAGGAGGCGCACCTGGTGCAAGCCGTGCAGAACGACGACGACGACACGCCTACACTCCTCATGACCATGTGCCAACTGGCAAGCGTCAGTCGGGCTAGGCAAACCAACTGGAAAGGTCAGTCGGCCGGCAGCTCAGTCGGACTGGGCCTGCCGAGAGAAGAGTTCAGTCGGGCTGGCCATACCGACAGAAGATCGTATCGGTCAAATGATCCTCGACTGAATGACGATGCCTCACCCGCTCTCCTCATGGCGGTGTGCGAGCCGACTAAAGACAGTTGGGCACCCACTTATCCAGATTGGAGAGCCAGTCGGAGAAGACTGACGAAGGACAAAGCAGCCGATTGATCTCTCAGTCGGTTGGAACTGCACTCGGGCGCAAGCTCTCACTCGGCACGGAGCAAGCCCGAGTGGGAGGCCATGTGCTTCTCAAAGAGGAGCGCACTCGGGTGAGACTCGGTGACGAGGGCGAGCCGAGTGAGGTCCCTTGGTACCTTGACACCGGGGCCTCCAATCACACGACGGGCGACCTATCGGTCTTCGCTGAGCTCGATGAAGGTGTGGTCGGCTCCGTGTGTTTCGGCGACAACTTGGTCGTCGATATCAAGGGGCACAGCATGGTCATGTTCTCAGTGCGCGGCGATGAGCACCGTGCGCTGACGAAGGTGTACTACATTCCCCGACTAAAGACGAGCATCGTAAGTCTGGGACAGCTCGATGAGAACGGCTGTCCCACCTCCATCCACTCGGGCGTCATGTCTGTCTGGGATAGGCAGTGGTGCCTTCTCACCAAGGTACCATGATCTGCGAACCGCCTCTATCGAGTGCACCTGCAGATCACGCAGCCCATGTGTATGTCTGCACGACGCGTAGACGATGCGTGGCTGTGGCATGAGCGACTCGGTCATTAGCACTTTGGCGCATTGCAGAAGATGCAGTCTGATGTGCTGGTGCGTTGGCTTCCCCCAATTGTCCACGCAAGCCAGCTCTACGATGCCTGCCTCGCCAGGAAGCAACGATGAGCCTCGTTCCAACAAGCGATGTCATACCGAGCGAGCAAGAAGCTCGAGCTGATCCATGCGTCTCTCTGCGGCCCAATCACTTCGGCGACACCAAGCGGGAAGAGGTACATCCTACTGATGGTGGATGACCTTAGTCGGTTCATGTGGCTCGCACTGTTGGCTTCAAAGGATGAAGCTGAGTCGACAATCCGGCGCATCAAGACAGCGGCGGAAATGCAAAGGGGCTGCACACTAAAGACGCTATGCACGGACCGCGGAGGAGAGTTTAGGTCTAGGACCTCCGAGGAATTCTGCGCTGACAACGGAGTGTAGTGGCATTTCTCTGCTCCCTATGCACCCAAACAGAACGGGGTGGTTGAACACCGAAACTAGTCGGTTGTTGCCATGGCACGATGCATCATGAAGGCCTGCAACGTCCCCAACTGTCTTTGGCAGGAGGCGGTGACCACAGCAGTCTACCTGCTGAACCGCTCCTACACTCGGTCCGTGGACGGCAAGACACCATATGAACCATGGCGTGACAAAGTGCCAACTGTGCAGCATCTCCAAGTGTTCGGATGCATGGTTCATGTCAAGACGACAAAGTCGCACCTCCAGAAGCTAGAAGACAGAAGCACTCGGATGGTCTTCCTCGGATACGGGACCGAGTCGAAAGCCTACAAGGTGTTCGATCCAGTGACTCGGCGCATCCACGCCACTCGGGACACAGTGGTCGATGAGTCTGTGTGCTAGAACTGGCAGCAGACAGACGGCGACATCCACAGCGATTCCGTCATCAACTACACCGAGTTAAGAGTGCTCCCAGTTAGCTCACAGAGCCCGACTGAGCCAGAACCTGAATCCAGGTCATCGCAGGATCCGACTAAAACATCAGTCGGGGCTTCACCAGGACCGACTGAACGTCCAGTCAGGTCACGCCTGCAGAAATCGACTGAGACGTCAGTCGGCAATCCCTTGACCCCACAGTCGGGTCCAACATCTTTGACCCCGACTGTGGAGTTTGCCACTCCGCCAACAATCCGCTCCGGCAATCTTGACTCGACAGATGACGCCGACCTACAGCACAGGTTCCGCACGATGCAGAACGTGCTTGACGTTGGTCCGGCTACTGAGCCGGATGAAGAGCTCCAATTTCTCGCAGCAGAAGAGCCCGGCTCTTTCAACGAAGCAGAACAGCACGCCAGTTGGAGGCGTGCTATGCTGGAAGAAATGAAGGCTATCGGGGACAACCACATGTGGCATCTCACCTCTTGTCCACTAGGGCATCGAGCAATCAGCCCCAAGTGGGTGTACAAGGTGAAGAAGGACGCACTCGGTGAGGTCCTCAAGCATAAAGCACGCCTAGTCGCAAACGGCTATGTCCAGCAGCACAGCATCGACTACAACGAAGTGTTCGCTCCAATGGTACACCTCAAGTCAGTCCTACTGATGCTGGCACCAGCTGCAAGTGCGGGCTGGGCGGTTCACCACATGGACGTGAAGTTGGCTTTCCTGAACGGGGAGCTCGAAGTGGAGGTCTATGTCACGTAGCCACCCGGTTTCGAAACACTCAGGAAGGAGCACCTGGTGTTGCGCCTGGACAAGGTGCTCTACGGCCTGAAGCAGGCACCCAGGGCCTAGAACACCAAGCTTGACGCGTGCCTCACTCGGCTCGGCTTCACTCGGTGCGAGTCGGAGCATGGAGTGTATGCACGCGGGACGGCTGCATCCCGACTGCTCGTCGGCGTCTACGTGGACGACCTCGTGGTCATTGGATCTTACTCGGGAGATCTCGACAGCTTCAAACAGGAGATGAAGAACCTGTTTGAGATGTCCGACCTAGGATTGCTGAGCTTCTATCTTGGGATCAAGGTCCAATAGGGCGCTCATGGGATCACAATCTCCCAGACGTCCTACGCCCAGAAGCTGCTGGAGAAGACCAACATGGCTGGGTCCAACCCGAGCCAAGTGCCGATGGAGCCCCGATTTAAGCTATCCAAGGCCAGCATGGTGCCAGCGATGGATGCTGCCGAGTATCGCAGCATCGTCGGGAGCCTGCGGTACTTGATGCACACGAGACCCGACTTGACATATTCAGTTGGTTTCGTCTCGTGGTTCACGGAGGCACCAACTGAAGAGCATCTTGCGGCGGTCAAGCGGATTCTTCGCTACATCGCCTGCTCAACTTCACTCGGCTGCAAGTTCGAGAGGAACACAAGCGCACCACGCTTAGTCGGCTATAGCGATAGCAACTAGGGCGGGGACGTGGACTCGCGGAAGAGCACGTCTGGAACGCCCTTCTTCCTCAGAAGCAGCCCTGTGACATGGCAATCCCAGAAGCAGAAGATCGTGGCTCTCTCGAGCTGCGAGTCGAAATATGTTGTTGTTGCCACTGCTGCTTGCCAGGGGATCTGGCTGGCACGCCTGCTAGCCGAGCTGAGAGACGGTGAAGCAGAAAGCGTTGTCCTCAAGGTGGACAACAAGTCCACAATTTCACTTGCCAAGAATCCCGTCTTCCACGATCGATCAAAGCACATCGAGCTGAAGTACCACTTCATTCGGGACTACGTGGGGACGAAGAAGATCGAGCTGAAGTTTGTTGCAACCGAACATCAGCTCGCCGACATGTTCACCAAACCACTCGGCCGAGTGCGTCTTCTGAAGCTGCGCTCAAGCACTGGCATGGTGGAAGTCCACCCATGAACATAAGGTTTAGGGGTAGATTGTTGTAATAAACCTGTGTTCACTCGGATTGTGAGTGTTCACTTGGGTTGTAAATACCGAGTGAAGCTGTTGTTGCAGTTCACTCAGGGTAGGCAGTCCGACTAAAGTGGCAGTCGGATGGTAGTCTGTACTAGGGCATGTTAGGATGCCGTCTAGTTACCAACTGGACTGAGTGGTTTCAGTCGGTTGGGTAGGGGCATGCCGATTGAAGTTCAGCCGGATGCCGTTCTGGTAGTCCACTCGGACGTGAGTAGCACGTCTGCTCCCGTCGCATCACTGTCCTTCGCTGACACGGAGCAGGTGAGGGCAGTTGGGAGCAGTTGACAGTGGATAGCATATTTTGTTGTAGCTCTGCCTATAAATACCTCATGAATAGATGCAAAAAGTGAGAGATTGTCTCACAGCCAAAATCACTCTCGCGCGTGTGTGTGCTTCTACTCCATATCATCCCCTCCCTCTTTCACTCGGTTCCGTCGGAGACAGAGGCCAGGCTCGCCGGAGCTCTGCTTGGCAGGCAAGCGACCGGAGCATGGAGACGAGGCGGATAGCTGACATCAACCAATAACCAATAGCTAGTTGATTGATTTCTCGCCGGGAAACGAACGAAACACATACAGCAAGGGACGCGAGAGTTGATTGCAACAGGTGTGCGTCGCGCAGTAGGGTGGACGCGGTCCGGCTCGGTTGCGAGAGAGCCAGCTCGGACCGGACCGGCGGCTGAACGGGCTCGATTTCCTGGACTGGCACGACTCTGCTCCGGCTCGGGCTGGACCGAGCGGCTCGCTGGAGTTTGCCGCTGCCGTGCGTGGACGAGGCGCTCTCTGGTTCGCCGCTGCCGTGCGTGTACAAGGGATGGACGGGAGGTGTGGCGATGAACGGTGGCGTGGCCGTGCGTGAGTGTGTGCGTGCGCATGTGCCCGTGCCCATGCCGTGCGTGGGTATGTGCGTGCGGCGGTGTGCGTTCGTGGGGTGTGCGTGGTGCGCGTGTGTGGTGCGTGGTGTGTGTCGGCCATCTGGCCCTGCCCGTGCCGCCGTGCGTGGGCGCATGGGGCAGAGGGGAGCAGGAGAGCTGCGGGACGAGAAGGAAAGGAAAGAGGCATACCTGCTCGGAGGCAGGACTATACGTTGTGGCGTGTTTTTCTTTGTGTGGCCGATTTTGTATTTCGGCAAGGGGAGAGAACGAAGTTGTTGTCCATATGCACAACTGCCAACATATATGTAAAAACTAGTCATTTCCATTGAGTATGCAACTGCAGTGCAACTGTCGCTCAATCGCCATAGGGAGCGCCTCCCGTACTCTTCTCGTTTTATTCTTCTCTTTTTTCCTCACCGTACTCTCGTGCTTCACTCCTCCTCCTCTTCCTGCCCCATCCTAAGGCCTCCTCCTCCTGCTCACAATCAGACGGCACATGGTCGTTCGCGCTCTAAAACCAAACAGCGAACGTTCGTGCATGAGATTTCCGTCACATTTGTATCATACGGAGTCAATTTGACTTGACCATACGTGTTATGCAATCAGCCAAATAAGTATAATAATAACAATACTAAAGGGGGAAGCATTTGATTTTTCCTGTTAATACTAAAGCGGGAAGCTTTTGATTTTTACTATTTTTTGTCTTTTTTTTTTTTACTGCTTCCGGGATATACCGCTGAAGGGAACGTAAATATCTAGAGGTGTCTATTCACCAGAAATCTCTCGCTCCTTCCTTTGTCGTTCTCAGAGAGAGAGGCGGCAGAAAGGGGACCAGCCGCCGCTTCTTCCACTGGCCCATCCCTCGCCGCCCCGCACCCATGTCTCCGCCGGCTGGCTGCCAGCCATGCCACAGCTGCCGCACCTCCCTTCCCTTCTGTCCCCCTTCCCTCCCCGCTCTCCTCCACCTCGGTTTGGCCATGAGGGGTCGCAGCCGCAAACCCTAGGTCTGATTCTTGAGGTCGGGCTGCGCATCAACGACAATCAGGTGCAGCTGGACGACGCCCACTCATGCGTTCTCTCCTAGCAGCAGCTCGCCCTCTCCACCACGGCCTCCCTCCTCCCTCCTGCGGCAAGCCAAGGGAGCCACCATCGTCCGTGCCCGACGAGATCTAGAATCCCTTAGCTTTCTCCGTCCTTGGTTGGGTTGTGCCAAGGTTCCAGCGTCGACTAGCTGCTAAGTTGTGGGTTGATGTCATGAATCTACTGCCCCACTTCTTCACAAAAGGCAGTAAATAAGTAATCCTTACCTCTCTAATTTTTTTCTGCAATTTAGTTGTCACTGCAAAATTTTAAGAAAGGCAAAGAATACATTGGAGAGTTTTGTTGGTTGATCTAATGATTTAATCAATGCATGGTTTGTGTGAGTCTGCCATGCTTATAGGAATGTGAGTATTAGACGGTTGGGAATTAAGGATACAGGATATTGTCTACACACATCATTTGAAATGGTATTCCTGGAACGTTAAAGTCATTATGTTATGATATGATAGATAGAAATTTTGAGAAGAATGAAAGATGTGTGTATATTCTTCTCCATATTACATCTTTTTGCAGGAAACATAAAATAGATACATCAATGTTGGGATATTGTCTACACAGAATGCTTTTATGTATAGAAGATAAGTAGTCATGTGCAAAATGAAATCATTCCCAGCCAGCAAGATAGAAAATGAAGCCAGCTAGAATGGTTGTCTGATGGTTGGATTTATTGGTTTGTTTAATGAAAGCTTCAAAGCTAGCAACCGTGTATATTCATTATTTGTGGAGATATCTGCTGGGAAAAAAAAATGTATACATCATGCAACAATAATAACAAGTATTCTGCTTACTATGCTCTCCCCTGGATAATTATTCCGAGGAACCCACAGATGTATGAATATTGGAGATATCATTATGTTATGTCCTCCTCATGTGGTGCAGATGGGATGCTGGTTCAAATCGAGGTAAATAAATTCCCTCCCTAAGCCATTATTTTCTTTACTTTTCCTGTAGGTCTTATCCTATCACAGATTATCAACCCACCACTGTCCATAATTCAGAGAAGGTTGGATTTAAGGGGAATTGATTAATAGTTCAAGATCAATTAAATTATTCACCATATATGTTTTCCCTCTTTGTTACTTTGGTTTTTTTAGCATCTCTCTATTGTCAGGGATAACCATATGCATGCCAATAACGGTTGATAGCATGTCCTGTATGTCCTTTCCACGTATATTTGTTCTAATTAAAATTCCCTGGGAGATTATGATGCTGATTAAGTGTTTCGATGTATTAGTTTGTACCATGACGTTTTTCACTTTGGTTAATTGATCTTGATGCTAACCAAATCATGTGCGAGGGATAACATTCTGAAATTTGCATATATTCTGCAGCGTCGTCCTACTCGCGCCACTGCCAACAAGACGGTCAATCCTCCCCTGTCCTTTCTTTTTCTTGCCCCGCGTCTGCTGTCTTGGCCCTGAGGTCGACGCTGCCATAGGTCCACGTCACAGCATAAGGCCATGGCCATCCTTATGGTTTTGCTAACTATGTACAGAGAAAGAAAGAATCCATGTGAATGTTTTTGCTTGTATTCTTTTCGGGACTGCATTTTGTTTTCTTTATTATTTCTGTCTTCTCCATATATTTTCGCGAGTGGGAATCTATTAGCGCTAATGAAGCCATTTTTTAATTGCTTATACTTCTTCTCTTGGTGACTAATTTATAATTGCCTTGCTGTTGTCTCACTGAGTAGCAAAACAAAATTGCTACTATTCTAAAGCAGGAGCCAAGGACAGGGCACAACCTAAGTTTGAGCACACTATCTGTGAAAGAAATATTTATGGGTGATGTACCACAATCTACAAAGACGTGTGTTCTATTTCATTGTTTCTTTATCATTTAGCCAATGTCACTGCTTGGTCGGCAACATGTTGAAGCTGTTCTCGATGCTATAAACTTGCAACATGTTGAATTTCGCACTCTTAATAAAATGAGTTACAAATTTAGCTGGGCAGTCCCCCTCCTCTGCTTTGGTGCTAACTGATGCAACAGAGTGATCAGCTTGCAACACCACCACCAGCAAATTTTGCTTCGCAGAAGAATGAAAAGGTTCAGCCAAATCATGTATGGATAATTAGAATGTACTTTGCAATACAGTTAACAGAGAGTGCAAAACTGATCTTGATCTTGCTTCCTTCATTGAATGTCAACAGGCCTCCTGTACTGAAGAAATTCCAGAGAGAGAAAAAAGGAAGAACACTGATGGTTCACCGACTGCCAGCGAAGCCACAAAAAGGTCTCCCTTGACTCCCCTGCAGCACCCCTCTTCCTCCACCACGGCCCCTCCTCCTCCAACCATAGACTTGCAGCAGGGATTGTGACCCTGCTGCGCTCCGTCCTCACCACGTTTCCTCAACTTCCGTTGTGCCGTTGTCGATGGCGCGGGCACCCATGGGTGTTCCTCCGCCTCAACCAACGATTTCTCCAATCGCCCTCCTCTCAACTAGGCCACGACCTCGATTGCCGCACGGTGGGAAATGGCGAAAGCGTGGCCACACGGCGGGGAATGGCTGATGCTGACGACGTGCGACCCACGACGCAGTGCAGCTTGAGCCTGCATCACCACATGGACTCCTCCTCTGTAGATGACCAAATGAGTTTTTTCCTACCCTTACTTTTCTCTCTGTTTGGAAATGGGGATCAGAGTTACTCATCCATGATTCGGTCATCAACTATTGATTTTCGGCAGAAGATGCAGAGACACAAAATTGGTTTGTGCCGCTGCGGCCAATAACTGTCATCAGAAATAAATTTCCCACATAAAAGAGTGACTTGAATGGAATCGACGTCGATTTTCTAAAATTTCAGGTGAGCCAGGAAATTGTTGCTGAAGAGATATCTTCTTGATCGGTGTCGGCGTCTTTCAGTTCATGAGCTCGCAATGCAGTTTGAGAACGGTCTCCATCCTGCCACATTGTTGTCCAACAAGGTCGATCTTCCTGATTTCTGAACACTCATCTAGCAATTGGTTCAGCTAGCATTATTTGCAATTTTAAGATATTTATCTATCTCTCGCTTTAACTGTCGGGTTAAATGGAGACAAGTGGCTTTATTGCAGCGAGATATCCTTCTTAGCAATCTAAAGAATGTCTTGGAGTTGCTGATGTGTCAAGTAGCTGTCAAATATAAGGATGAATCGAGGAATCGTTGTGGTTTGTTTCTTCTTCTGAACCATATTTGGGCTTCGCGAAGGATTATTGTTCCTCGATGTGTGTTTAGAGTATCTTTAACGAAGTTGCAACTGTTGAACTATCCAAAATAGAAAATGGGTTGCTTCAGCAGAAACTGAGGTCACGAGATTAGCGACTTCATTGAAACTGGTGAGTTCATCCTTGTTGGTTGGAAGTATCTGTATTCTATTAACCTTTGTAAAAATGTTTTAGTATCATGATCCATTCAGTGTTGTCTACCTAAAATGTACAATTAAATGCCACTTTCTATGTGTATTTTCACTGTCCATAATCCTTTCATATAACTGATTCAGGTATCACAAAGTACTTGATATTGCCTGTTAATATTGTCTCATCACGATCTGATGCATCTCCTACGGCTTGGATTTTGTGTAGCAAATGATAGCTTAGAATTCATTAAAATAAGAACATGAGAGCTATTAATTTTGGTAAGTTAGCAGAGAACAATATTGAAAATGAATTTGATCCAGCAATCTGTTATCCTTGACATGTTCTCTCTTTGGGGTATAATATGAGTAGCATCATATGGTGTAATTATTTGGTTGAGACATACTGATATCTCTGGTTTTTCACCTTCTAGAAAATGCTGCCTTGGAAGCTCTAGAACAGGATAGGAAGGAGGCCCTCGCAATGGTATGAACAGATGTTGTTACAGTTCGTTTATCTGTATCTGGAGTGGACCATCCTTAAGACTAGGAATGGTTCCGGTACAACTCTTCGTATACACTTCCTAAAATGCATTCCTCCAAAAGAAATTGCTAAATATTTTGGTCCATTGTAACCACTTTATTTTAGCTCAGAGAGATCCTAATATTTTTATAATATTGGCTTAACCTATTCTGATATACATATGTGATGCTATAGAAGAGTTTCTGATGTTTTAGTTTCTTCTTTTTGCAAATGCCATTATGAATTAATAATAGCTAACCACCAAAAAAAGTGAAATGTAACTCGCTGACTGTACATTTGTACCTGTTTATCGCTAGGCAAACAATGCATTTGTCAGACTTCATGTCATCGCTAATTGTAAGCCCTTTTGTTATCCCGCTATCTGTCCCTGGCAATGCCAAATGTTACATGGAAAATGATGTGGCGGCGGCCTTAGCCATTGATTAGTACAAGGCGAAAGTCACTTGGCTATGTATAGATTGCCATCTATATGCATTTGGATTGGAATTATCCATATTGCAGGAAATCAGAAGGTTGAGTATTTCTTACTGTGCCAATCATGTTGCAGCCAGAGGAATTGGTGTCAGCTCTGCTAGATGAACCAAATCTGAACTTATGTTCTGCTGAAGCTTCTAAAGGAATTCAGAATTGGACTCATGAATATTTGTGATGATCTTTTTAGTAGCTTTTTCACTGCTCCTTCGCTCTGCTTAGTAGTTGATGAACAGAGTTGAAAATAGAGGCCCACGGCTTAAGATCATTGCTTTTAGAACTGAACAGATAAAAGGACAATTTATTGCATGGCAAGTTTTTTTTACCATCGAATTGTTATCAAATTCAGTGGTCCGCCTTGTGACTATATATGTGAACAAACAAGTAGGTGTCGTGCCTACTTAATATTTTACCATCTACTTAACCTTTTACTGTCTACACCGAGAGCGACGACTCTTGCATTTCTTTATCATTCTGCATCTGCGGATTGAGCACACAAATGCGCACTATAGAAACCAGGGAGAAGTAGCACTACAACTCCTACCTCCAGTATTATTCCCGTCACCGACCAGCCATGAAAAAATGCTACACTGCACATTTAAAAAGAATAGAGCGTGCTATTTTCACCGTTCACAGAACAGAACCAGGCACATGCAGAACAAGCCAACGACACCATCTCCATACGCAAAGAAAAGAAACACACACGTACCCAATGATTCCACATCAAAATGGACAAACATTGCAGCCTTCAGACATACAAACCTACTGTAAGTAGATCTACCCAACAAACAAACTCCAGTGCACATGACACATGTACAACATCCTTCCTTTTCATACAAAGCATAGCAAAGGAAACAAAAACCACAGCTACAATCAGGGACGAAGCTAGAAAAGATGTTTGATGGGGTCATGTCTATGACGGTGGGGTCATCTTCTACAAATGGATAGTAATTAGTACTAAACTAATGAAGGATTACCTAATTTCAATGGGGTCAATTGACCCCAATGCTTACAAGGGAGCTCCGTCCCTGGCTACAATCAACCTGACAAAACTGTCACTCAGTCCCGCTCTTAACAAGATCAACATGAAAAGTTTGAACGGGCATTACAACGGGCGCGGCGTGCGCCGCGCTTTTCGGCCCTAGTAGTTTTGCTAACAGAGCCCGGTTCTTCGGCAGTGCGAAAGAGTCAAAAATATCCAGCGTACATGTTTGACCAAATTAAACCAAAAGAGGCGAAGTACGACCCAACCATATCCAGTTTGACCTTCTTGTCCGCCGCGAAGAAAAATGCACAAAAACTAATGCATACCAAGACCACCACGGACTCGATACGGAGTATATATCCAGCTCCGTTTCTCGAGGAATTCAGGAGCGAGCAAGATGGCGTCAGTTGGAGTTATTAGTAGCCTGAGAGCTCGTGGCTTGGTGGCCTTCCTGCAGATGATGGCGTTCCTGCTAGTGTGCGTGGTGATGATGAGCAGCAGCTACACCTGCCATGGCGCCGGCCGATGTGCGTAACCAGCAAGCTTAACTTATTTCGTTTCTCTTTCGCTAATTAATTACTACTAATCATTTTATGTTTACGTGCATGCATGCAGCTCTGATGTCGGTCCGGGAGGAGAAGCCGGTGCATACTGAGATTCCCGAAAAATGCTTTGTGCCGCCATGCAACTAAGCTACTACGCGCTACCATGCTTATGTATTATCTAAAGCTTGCAGTACGTTACTACCGCTGATGCTTGAATCTTCTCCATTTACGTGTGTATAATCTCTCGTGAATAATGAATAAGAAGAATATATGAACTTCAGTGTTGCCATTTTGTATGATTTTTCTCTCTTCTTTTAGAAGCTCCAAAGGACAAGATGTTGCCACCGTTTACGAAGAGGAATGGAATTTAGACAGCTTGCACGGTAAACTATACAGAAAACTTACAGGCCACGTTTATTTAGTTACAGAAAAACCGAGCGAAAACTCTAAGAACGAGAAGGCTCCTTAGCTATAAGCCTATAAGGTTAAGGCATTGCTAAACTAACATGAACACAGCAGTAAAGCCGAGCAAGCCCAAAACACACATCCCCCCTCTAACGCCCAACCCCCAACACTGTGAGTTGTGTCATTGTCGTGACCCATCATACCCATGATTCGTGACTACCACTTCACCGCATCTGTCCAGGAGAGCACGGCCTGCCTATCGCCTTGAAACAAAATTTTGCCACGGTAACATGTGTTGGCAACACCGATGCAGGAAATTAAGGTATGTCCGAAGGGAAGTGGATCTTGGCCTTCCCAACCACAATAGGACGACAAAAGAGTACCAGCCAAGTCACCATTTTGTACAATTTCCCATGCGCAACAAGTTATGGAGTGTTTATTTTATTTTTTTCGGGGGAAGCTACGGAGTGTTTATCATGGGTCACAATTTTAAGTAGCATAATTGATCCGTCCTGGTGTTGATTCATCATTTCTAGATGTTGCAAAAAGGTTTTTTTTTACCGGGCGAAAAGGTTATCTCAACAAATTACGTACAAGGAAAAAAATTAGGAGTGCCTTTGGAAAATTTAATTAAAAAATACTAGTACACCTTGTTATCGATTTTTTTTTCTTTACAAAACAAAGACAAAAGCTATCCAAATAAGCAGAAGATATAAAAAATAAAAAGGGAAAATAATGAACAAATGCCTAGGTACCAGTACCACCCCCTCCCACCCCACCGCCCACACAAGATCTCCTAGTGCTTGGCGTATTGTCCACGTACCAACTGCTAGTCTCATTCCTGATCTTGTTAATGGTAAGCACAACCCAGCACAACAAAGGTTATTTCCAGTTCTCTCAAAAAAAAAAAAAAACAAAGGTTATTTCCAGTTCACTTGTGAGGCAAGCACAACCCAGCACAACAAAGCTTGCATTGGACTGTGTTCAGTGTCACCGATTTGAAACGATCATCGTGTTCTCATGGATCAAGTGAGCCGCGGTCGGTCGCATATCTTGCAAACCCAGGTAATATTTGACCAAAAGACTAGTGGACAATGATTATCTACAACAGATGATGAAATGTGACGTCGTCTGAGGCCCTGTTTGTTTCAGCTTTGATTGGATTCGAATCACATGTGGATTCGCTTCACTGGCAAAGTTGATTCCGCAGGCCCTGTTTGTTTCAGTTTTGATTGGATTCGAATCACCTGTGGATTAGCTTTGTCACTAAAGTACACTTTGAGGTGCTTCAGACAATTGCACTGAAAATGACCCGAATCCAGAGTCAGCTTCGCTAGCAAAGCTAATTCGAAATAGTTGTTTGTTTCAGCTTCCAGATTCAGCTTCACTGGCAAAGCTGAATCTGGTCCCTGAATCTCAAATGAAATAGTTGTTTGTTTCAGATTCCAGATTCAGCTTCACTGGCAAAGCTGAATCTGGTCTAGAAGCTCAAACAATCTGGTCCCTGAATCTCAAACGAAATAGTTGTTTGTTTCAGACTCCTACATAGAAAGAGAGCAACTGCTCCCATTTACCCACCCTCGACACATAAAGAGTGCATATTTTTTTACCATGAGCCAAGCAAACTACTTGCATTTTGAACTGGCGTCATCTCACATACTCGCACTACTTAGTAAGCTGTTTTCCAAGCGTTTCATAAATAAATATGTGATTTCCTTTTTGGTCTTATGTACAAAATTACACACAGTACCTCCGGTGTCCATAGTCAAATAATACTGCCGGTGTTCGTAGTCAAATAATACTGCCGCTGGGTAAACATGACAAACACTACTTAATTTCTGATGGACGAGTGCTCTTGAGGACAAAATCCTGCTAGGACTCAGCGCTCGCAGTTCCTACACCAACTCAGATCAATACGTACAAGGATTAATTTGCACTCGGATCACTCATTCAATGACATACTTTAACTTCGAAGAACAAATCTTCAAACAAGATTAATTACTCCCAGCAGGCAATTAAGGTACGTACTAATTAACCTTTTGCTTATAAAACATCCACTACTAGGAAAACCCCTATAGGCAACCACTTAATAGTGGCGCGGGTTAAATGGGCCGCGCTATTGCTACTTAGTAGTAGCGCGGGCTGAAACACCGCGCTACAGGTACAGTTTAGTAGAAGCACGGGTACAGGAACCCCGCGCTGCTAATAAGTGGTCCCCACCGCGCCCCCGGGACAGGCCATAGTAGTAGCGCGGGGTATAAAAGCCGCGCTACTACTAAGTTTATAGTAGTAGCGCGGGTGCTCAACCCCGCGCTACTACTATGGATAGACAGGGCCAGCTGGTGGGCCCCACATAGTAGTAGCGCGGCCCCCTTGCCCCGCGCGACATCTACTGGGCTTAGTAGTAGCGCGGCCCTGTACCCCGCGCTACTACTAAGCGCAGCAGCCACCTTTTTACCCTCTCCCTCCCCCTTCCTTCTCCCCTTGCGTCCTTCTCACACTTGATTTCTTGTCTCTTCCTTCTCCCCCTCCTCCCTCTCTCTTCTTTGCCCCTCCACCATCTCCATTAATGGCTCCTCTTCCTCTCACTTGCTTTCTTCTCTCTCCCTTCTCCCCATATCTCTTGCCCCTCCACTCCATTCACTCACTAGCTCTCTCTCCCTCTCCACTAGCTAGTTAGACTCATCTCCTCCAAGTAGTAGATCTACTACTTAATCACCTACCCCTCCCACTCATTAAATGAACTAAGCTAGCTACCTCCCTCATTAATGAAGGAGCATTAAATATCTTTGTCCACTTCGATCCCAAAAGCGACACCGGCCTCATCACCGTGCTCTCTCTCGAGATAGGTGAGTAAAAGATATTGTTGTGCAAGAATGAGAATTTGTGTGTGTGCGATATGACCGAATTGTGCATGACCATGATGAAATTGAATACTTGTGCGTGACATGAGTTGCCAATGTATTTGATGAATTGTGCGTGACCATGATGAAATTGAGTACTTGTGCGTGACATGAGTTGCCTATGTTTTGCCAAAATGTTGATTTATTTCCGTTTCGGCGAATTTCGGGCAAACTCGATATGTTCTATTTTTAGGGAAGGTCATGCCGAATTTTTGTATGACCTTGATGCATGCATGCATGGTTATAATTCTTTTGCTTATACCGTGCAGGCGATGATGAAGGTCAGTGGAAGGATGGTGGATAGATACTTGCGATCCGCGGTGGCCGACATGTTTCAAAATAACCACAAGGAGATTTTATGTCCGTGTCGAAAATGCAAAGAAGGAGTCTGGATCGACCCCTTTTCGGGTGGCCGTTTGAAGGCGCACCTTCTCATGCATGGTTTCATGGATGGCTATACTCGGTGGATAAGTGAAGATGATGATGAGGATGTCGACGGGGCAGCTAATAATGACATGGGGCCAGACGAAGAGATGACCGACAGACCCGAAGAAGACGGCGCCGGACATGAAGAAGAGGCCGGACATGGAGAAGAGGCCGGACATGGAGAAGAGGCGGACACGCCGTAGTCTTCATCGCTACTAAGTTCAGTCGTATAGGACCCTCATGTTCGAGACCTGCTTCACAAGAAGACGACTAGCGACAGAGCTGCTTCTAGCGAGGAGGCCAAGCTGGCGCAACTAGAGTTAGACTCGAAGACTCCATTGTATGATGGTTGCGATCCCGAGGAGACCCGCTTGAGTTTCACATTCAAACTTCTAAAGATGAAGGCAAAAAACAAATGGACCGATGCAAGCCTCGACGAGTATTTGAAGTATCTACAGAAAGTTCTTCCCGCGGGGAACTTGTGTCCTACTAGTATCGAGGAGGCCAAGAAAATCGTGTGCCCTCTTGATTTGCCGCACATTAGGTACCACGCATGCATCAACGATTGCATCATTTATCGGAACGAGCATGCGGAGAAAACCAGTTGTCCAGTGTGGAATGCTTCTCGATACAAGAAGGCTGGAAAGAAAGCTCCTCAGAAAGTTGTATCGTACTTTCCTATCACTCCCCGTCTGCAGCGGTATTTCGTAGATCCTAAGGAAGCAAAGCTCATGCGCTGGCATGCGGACAGGGTGAAGCCAAATGGTGGAGATGATCCGAAGCTGAGACACCTCGCAGATGCTAGCCAGTGGAGAGCATTAAACGCTAAATATCCAGGTTTCGCAGATGATCCAAGGAACATCGTGCTTGGTGCGAGTACTGATGGCATGAATCCATTTGGCAACCAGAACACCAATCATAGCACATGGCCCGTGTTCGTATGGATGTACAACCTCCCCCCTGGAAGTGCATGAAGACAAAGTACATACACATGAGTATGCTGATTCAAGGGCCGAAACAACCGGGAAACGATATTAACCTATATCTCCAGTTACTGAAAGAGGAGCTACACACGTTATGGACAGCAGGGGTCAGGACATGGGACGCCTGCGCAGGAGATTATTTCCCTATGAGAGCCGCGTTGATCACGACGATGCACGACTATCTCGGTTACGGATATGTCTCAAGCCAGGTGTGCCACGAACATTGCAGATGCAACAGGTGCATGGATGATACAATGTCTCTGCAGCTACCGAAAGATGGCGGGTCTTCAAAAACCGTGTACATGGGGCATCGAAGATGGCTCGAGAAGGATGACGCATGGAGAAAGCGTGGAGATCTGTTCAATGGTGAGGTTGAGCATCGAGGACCTCCACGTAAGAGAAGCGGCGTCGAAATCGATACGTTGTTGAAAACTTGGGAAGAGTGCCCTGCGCCAGGAAAGAAGAAAAAGGCGTCGGAGCCGCTGCTGAAGGTATGGAAAACGAGGTCTGTTTTTTGCGACTTGTCGTACTGGCCCAAACTCGACACGCCTCATAGCCTTGATCAAATCTATATCACGAAGAATGTCCGCGAGAGCTTGCTTGGCACACTGATGAACAAGCCGGAGAAGACCAAAGATGGGCCGAAGGCAAGAAGGGACTTGGAATTTTTGGGCATCAGGGAAGATCTTCACGGAGGACCCCCTAATAAGTCGGAGGAGGAAACGGAGACGGAGACGCAAGACAGGGGCAAAAAGGTCAACAAGAAGCAAGAACATTATTGCCCCCCCTCTTGCTTCACCTTAAGTCAGAAGGAGATCGATCAATTCTTCAAGTGCCTTGCCGGAATCAAAGTTAGTTCCGGTTACTGTGGGAAGATAAGCAGATATCTAGACACCAAGAAGAAAAGGTTCAGCGGGATGAAGTCTCATGACTGTCACGTGATGATGACGCAGATAGTCCCGATTGCACTTAGAGGGATAGTGGACTAGCAAGTCGATCAGTGTGAAGCAGCTTCGAAGGCTACAGGAAGAGATGATTGTCATACTAAATGAGCTTGAGATGTATTTCCCGGCCGCGTTCTTTGACGTCATGGTGCATTTGTGTGTGCACATTGTGGACGACATCATTGACATCGGGCCGACATTCCTGCACAGCATGATGCCGTTCGAGAGGATGAATGGGGTCATCAAAGGATTCATTCGTAACATGTCCCGTTCGGATGGAAGCATCGTCCAGGGCTATCTGACCTAAGAGTGCATCTCCTTCTGCGAGAATTATCTAGGTTTCGGAAACCCTGTTGTTGGTTTGCCCATCAACAAGCACCTTGGCAGACTCGGAGGAGAAGGTCACAGCAACGGCCGGAGGGAATTGCATGTGGACCACTCGGGTCGACGCAACGACTTTGACAGAGCAGACTTTGTAGTGCTACAACACCTAAAGGTGCTAGATCCTTTGTTGACACTACACAAAGACACCATCACAAAGAAGTACCGTGACCGGGGGCTGTGCAAGTCGGACGCCGAAGTTATTACAGAGCACAACTCCTCTTTCTCGCGTTGGTTCAAAGAGCGAGTTCTGACTAATCCCCCGGAAGAGGGTTGTACGGACGGAAAGCTCATATACGCCTTAGCACATGGCCCTGCGGTCAACCTCATGACTTATCAGGCATACGATATCAACGGATACACATTCTACACGGAGGCCAAAGATAAAAACAGTGATTACCAAAACTCAGGGGTGACGATGAAATCCATGACCGGCGCCGACGTAATTGAAAGATACTATGGAAGGCTCGAAGAGATCTGGGAGCTTGACTACTCTGGACAGCACAACGTGACGATGTTCCGTGTCAGATGGGCTAAGGGCGTCCAAAGAGAAAACCTTTATTTCACTACCATATCTATACCCGACGCCAAGAGCGCTACCGTGAACGTCACCGCGAAAAGTGAGCTAAGGGTTAAAAAAACCTAGCAAGTTTGCCTAGTTTTAATTAAGAACTACACTTGTAGTTGAAAACACAGTAGAGAAGCGTGCAATATGGGTGTATGTAATGTATGGTAATGTTAGCAGCCCTAACACTACACCTACTGCCACTAGACCAGAAGGCCAAGACCGGCCCAACACCATCGGCCGACCTTCATGGCAAGTCAAGCCTAACTCTCGCGCGTCGGAGGAGACTGAGTAAATGGGAAGCTAGCGACTACCTAGCACAAGGGTTGTGTGTATAGTCAGTTTCCCTCACGCTAGGGTTTATGTCGTTCACTTTTCAGTTATCTTGTCTCGGAGATTGGGAGAAGGTTATGCTAGGGGGACCTTGGACGTTCTGAGAAGACAGTGTTCTGATTGCACCATCTGATGGTTTCACCAAACCCTCCTCTATAGTGATGCCATCCTTGGAAATCACATGACCAAGATAGGTCACCTCGGATAACCAGAATTCACACTTGGAGTATTTGGCATATAGCTGATGTTCTCGAAGCTTTTCCAGTACAAGCCAAAGATGTTCGGCGTGTTCTTCTTCATTCTTGGAATATACGAGGATATCATCTAGATAAACCACGAGAAATTTGTCGAGGTAGTCCATGAAGAAGTAATTCATCAATCGAGAGAAGGTTGCTGGAGCATTAGTTAAGCCGAAAGACATGACGGTGTACTCGTATGAACCATAGCGAGTAACGAAGGCCGTCTTCGGAATATCCTCCTCACGAACTCTGATCTAGTGATAACCCAACCTCAAGTCAAGTTTAGAGAACACAGAGGATCCAGCAAGTTGATCGTAAAGATCATTGATCCGGGGAAGTGGATATTTGTTTTGAATTGTGGCTTGGTTGATAGGCCGATAGTCCTGGACCAATCGGTTAGTTCCATCCTTCTTCTTAACAAAGAGAGAAGGTGCTCCCCAAGCAGAAGAACTTGGGCGAATGAAACCACTACGAAGTGATTTGTCGATTTCCTCCTTAAGTTCAAGGAGTTCATGCGGCGGCATCTTGTAGGGACGCTTCGCAATAGGAGTAGTGCCTGGTTTGAGGTCGATGACAAAGTCGACAGCTCTAACAGGGGGTAGTCCTAGAAGTTCTTCCGGAAAGACATCTTGGAATTCACGAACGACTGGAACGTTCTCGATTCCCTCAAGAGGTGAAGCGTTCAAAGCATTCAGAGCATATATCTGGTCTTCGGCATTCTGAATGATTTGGGCGGTGTAATTCACTATCTCATCAGAGGGGTGAAGGAGTTGGATGACCTTGGTGGCACAATCGATTGAAGCGACATGAGCTTTCAACCAATCCATCCCTAGAATAAGGTCTATGGTGGACGATTTCAAGACGATGGGGGAGGCAAGGAATTCCATTCCTTCGATCTCGATAGTGACATTAGGCACCACCACATTTGTGCGACATTGGCCTGCAGGGGTGTTCACAACTAGTGGAAGGTCCATCTTTTCAAACGTGATATCATGTGCTAATGCAAATGCTTCTGACATGAATGAATGAGATGCTCCTGAATCAAATAGAACAGAAGCTGGTACCAAGTTAACGAGAAGAGTACCCATCACAGTAGCAGGCTGATCCTGAGCTTCTTCCAGATCAACATGATTGGCTTGACCATGACCATAAGCAGGAGGTCTGGCATTATAGTTTCTGGAAGGATGGTTTCGACGGCCCTTCCTACGACCAACAGGAGGACGTGGTGCAGTCTGAGACTGACCTAGGCGGCATTTAATAGCAAGGTGCCCTGGCTGTCCACACTTGTGGCATAAACCATCACCATGGGGAGGAGCCATAACATTGGGCTGTCTACTTTGAACACTGAGTTGTCTTGGTGGTGCGGGCAGACGAGGCACAACATACGACGGTCGCGGTGCAGGGGCAGGTCGGTGATGAACATTCTATGGAATCCAGACTCGACGTTTCTGAGTAGGCTGACCCGAGGATGAGCCAACATCACGAGTACGCTTGAGCGACTCCTGGTACTCAGCCAGACCAGTCTCAGCTCGGAAAGCTTGACTGACAAGCGTTGCAAAATCTGTGCATTCATGGAGAGTAAGCACAAGTTTCAGATCAGGATGCAGTCCTTCTCGGAACTTCTCTTGCTTGCGTGCGTTAGTGCAGACGTCATCTTCAGTATAGCGAGACAAATCGAGAAATTTCCTCTGATATTCATCCACTATCATTTTGTCCTGTGTGAGTTTGCGAAATTCCTTCTTCTTCTGGTCCATCAGACCTTGAGGAATGTGGCATGCACGGAAGGCTGTCTGAAATTCCTGCCAAATGGTTACGGTTCCAACAGGCAGCATACGCTTGTGGCTTTCCCACCATTGGGCAGCTGAACCCCTCAGGTGATACGTCGCAAAAGTGACGTAACTGGCAGGTGCCACTTTAGCTGACTCCATCTCAAACAGAATGTCATGAAGCCAATCATCAGCATCTAGGGGATCAGATGAGTTGCGGAAAGTGGACGGGTTGAGGCGCACGAATTCATGCAGTGTTATTGGGGCAGGCTGTTGATTTGCATTCTGGGTTGGAAACTGGGCCATTACCCCAGTCATAAACTGACGATTCAGCTCAAACTGCTGCAACATTGCGGCAATATAGGGTGGAGGTGGAGGATCGTCAGTCATCCTGCTAAAAACATCAGGGAGTAGTTTAGCCAGAGAAAGGGCAAAGGTAAGGAGTTATCGATGATGTTACATGAACAATGAGCAAAGGGCGCAGTAGGTACATAGCAGTAATCATTTGCGACAGATAGATCCATACACAGAGTCGATTACACGCTGTTAGCATCAGTTCGGAAAGAAGATAACCTAGACATACTAGGCGGCACACAGGCACGCGGTGGAGGGATACAACAACGGGACATAGCAAAGGCTACATCAGCGTCGGTGAAAACCACTGAAGCCTGGCATCTGGAGATGACGATCCGTAAAATCCTCGATAAAAGGATCCTGTGGTCCGTGAAGAACAAAGGAGGTTTCAAGGATGTCAAATGCCAGTGTTTGATTTATGCATCATGCATTCCAAATGTGATCACGAGAACCTAGAGTCAGAGTTAGTAAAAAAATTACCCGAAGAGAAGAGAGATCAGATTCCCAGAGTACAGGTGCGGAATAAAAGATTCTATTCCCATCAATTTGCGATGTGGGCCCGTAAGCCACACAACACTGTTAGTAAAATAGTTTTTAGTGACTAGACTCAACTTCGACCAAGGAATTGGAAAGGAGGGGCTCCTATAGGCAGTTGGCTCTGATACCAACTTGTGACGCCCCCGACTCAACCGAGCACTAATCATACACGCAAACGTGCACGATCAAGATCAGAGACTCACGGGAAGATATCACAACACAACTCTAAACAGAAAGTTAAACACAAATAATTATGTTACAAACCAGGGGTCACGAGGACCCGAATACATAAGTCAGCAAACAACATGAGTCTGAGTACAGACGTAGCTAGACAAGTTCTGCCATAAGATGGCTGAGCAAAACAGCGACACTAGATCGAAAAGGCAAGGCCTCCTGCTTGGGCCCTCCGAACTACTCCTGGTCGTCGGTCTTCATGTAGCAAGCTCTGTCATGGATCTCCGGTTCCTGGGCTCCGTCATCTGATCGCAGCAATCGGGTAGGGGAAAAAGGTAGCAAAGCAACCGTGAGTACTCATCCAAAGTACTCGCAAGACTTACATCAGATCTATACTAAGTATGCATCGGTATCAAAGGAATGGGGCTATATCTTTGGACTGAACTGCAGAAATGCCAGAATAGAGGGGGAGAAGCCTAGCCTATCGAAGACTAGCATCTGGCAGCATCAGAAGAGAGTAGAGCAGAGCATCATATAATAGTAAGTAATTAATAGCAATACCCAGAGATCCTTCCTCGACTACACTGCGAGAAAGTGACCTCGGAGCAATATAACAGTTTAGTATTATACAAGTATCCGGTTCAAGTTGTAGAGGATCAGGATACAACACCGAGTGTCCTGTTACCGTGGACACATCTATTCGAATAGATTAACTTCCCTGCAGGGGTGCACTACTGTTACCCATCACGCTCGATTACCTTTGGCCGGACACACTTGCCTGGGTAATGCCCGGCCTCGGATGATCGATACGCCGTAGTCCTACCTAGGCTCTCCAGAGAGGTCCCAGCCGGTCTACATCCTAAGCGCAAAGGGGTCATGGACCGATCGCCCTAAGCACTCCGGGTCGTTGCGTGGACGGTTAGACCCACGCACCACCTCGGTCCTGGATGGCCCCGGCCCTGCCGTGCCGCAATGCTGAACTGGACGTCTGACAGAGCTTTCGAGAGGAACGTACGACACCGAGGGCCCATACCATAATCCCGCGTGGTGGTCAGCGCGTAAAGGCCAAAGGCCTACTCAGATCACATATCCAATCCGTTAACGTGTTTAGTAGCTCGCGGAGACGATCAGGATCCCTGTCGCCCCGTCTCGGTAATCCACGGTCAAGGGACCAGGCCCACCTCTCTCCTAGGTGGTCTCCACCTGACCCGTCGAACCGCCACAGTAATACTCGCGGGTACCCTTGGGGCCGACCCGTCTTTAACATCGGGAGCTGTCGGGACTCAGGTCCATCTCTGACTGGATGGTACCGCCAGCCCTTCAGTCCCGTATTAACATTTAAAAGTAATAGTGGGTCCGTACCATCAAGGTGAACTCTGAGGAATCACCCTCGAAAGATTCACACTTGAGGTAATGCACGGCCGAGTCAGCATCGAGAGTGAAGTACGAGGAATCACCCTCGGTAAGCCACACTCGATGTGCTACACTACAGAGTCATCATTATTAGTGAGATAAGAGGAATCACCCTCGGTACTTGATAACAGCTCTGCAGGGTCGTACAAATACAAGGTACCGATGGAGGGCTCAGGTCTCGATACAACTCCCAGAAGATAATGCACGGCAACACGGACAAGGCATAGGGCTATTGGCGGGACTCTAACAGAACTATACTAAGCATATAGGATAATAGGCAGGTATCAACAACAGGTTACAAAAACAGGCTATGTATCAGAATAGGTACTATCGAAACAATAACAGTAGCAACATCTAATGCAAGCATGAGGGAGAAAGAATGGGCGATATAAGAATGATCAAGGGGGTTTGCTTGCCTGGAAGCTCTGTAGGCGAAAGGGTAATCCCCGGAAGTAGCTGCTCACCGGATCATCAGCGGTCTCGGAGTCTACCGGAGAGAAAGGGGGAGGGGAAACAAATAAATAACGGAGCAATCAAATGCAACATAATGCAGGACAAGTCTATAAGACATGTAGGGGTGATCTACTGCCTCTCTAAATGTTCTAAAAGATTTAGGAATTTATTTGGAATTATTCTCCCGAAGTGGTGCACTATTCATTCATCGAAAACAGGCAAAAAGTTCCATGTTCATCATCTTAGAGGGCTCTAACGTGAATGCAAATGACAAATTCGGATTCGTTGGATTTTTCTAATCATCTTTCATATATAAAACTTTTCCATCCGACTTACGGTTATTTTTCTATTGAATTTCAAAGTTTTAGGCATTTTCTGAAATTCTTTTATTTATTTAATTCGAAAAGAAAATGACTAATACTTTTTATACCCAGGGCCAGCTAGCCATAGAGGCTGACATGTGGGTCCCATTGACTTCTGGGTCAGCAGTCAACGGTTGACTGGTCAGCCGGTGAACAGTGCGGGTGGGGCCCGCATGTCATTTGTCAGAGGGGTTTAGTTTTAATTAAACAGCGTTTAATTTATCAGAATGGGTCCACTCGTCCGCGGCTAATTAGCATAATTAGTATTAAACTAATCTTAAACTAATCCGGCTGTTTAAATAAACTGCGCGCGCGCGTGCCCGCCGGCGGCGAGCAACAGGGCGGCGGCAACGGGCGGAGACGGCGCTCCTGGCCACCATTTGGCCCGGGAAAGGGCCCTTTCGAGCGCGGGCATCGAGCCGCACCCGTGGCCAGCACAAATGCTAGCCAACGGTGCCGGCAACGACCGCTACGACGGCGGCCCGCGGCGGCAGTGGCCGGAGCTCGGCGAAGTCAAGGCTAAAGGGCACGGGGAGGAGAACGAAGATGTCAGGTAGGAAGGGGAGCTCACAACGCGGGCGGAGGGGAGCTCAGGGGAGCCAGAGGAGGTCGGAGAGGTGCGGATCGACGAGAAGCAGTGCCGGCGGCCGAGGTTGAGGAAGCTGGCGATGGCAACGTTGCAGGGCTCCACAGCTCCGATCCGAAGGTTCAGGCGGCGTAGACGAGGCCGGCGGGGCTTCCAGACATCTTTTAGAGGCTCGGGGTGGTTGCAGACCACGAAGACGGCGAGGCGCGGCGGCGATGGCGTTCGGGTGGGCTCGAAATCGCGCGAAGAGAGGAAGAGAAGGGGAACAAGTGCTAGGGTTCGGCCGAGGGGATGCTGAGGGGCTTATCTAGCCGATCCAGACGGCTAGGGGGCGGCCGTGTCGAAGATCCGGCCGGCGACCACGCATCGGGCGCGTCCGCTGCCGACGCGGGAGTGGGGAGTGGTTGGAGGTAGGTGGTGACTCGGATGGGCTGGGCCGGTGCGGTAGCAGTGGGCCGAAGGCACTGTGGGTTTCTCTTTTCTTTTTACTGCAATTTCTTTCTCTTCTGTTTTGCAATTTCCTTTTGCTCCAAAAGACTTTTGTAAAATATGTAAGTGGGCACAACAAATACTTTGCAATTTTTAACACTGCCACAAAAAGTTTGGAGCCAAGATATTTTCATTTGAATTTTGAATTAATGCAATTGGATTAAGGGAGCTGTTTTAGTCACTGTTTTTGGGTGACAACTTTCAAATGAGCAAGTAAGTGTGGTGGTTTTTCTCCACAACAATTATCTATGAATTATTTACTAAAACATGTACTATTTTTCCAGCAAGTTTGTAACTTTTAAAATTTACTTACTATTTGAATTTTGAATTGAGGTGGAATTTCAAATGAGATATGAAGCAAAGATGATCAAGCACTGTTAACCATGATGACTTGGCATTATCAAAAGAGGGTTACTGTGCTTAATTACAAGGGGTGTTACAACCTTTTTGTCAGAAAGAGAGGTACGCATGGTGCATGCATTGCTGCCATAGAAAGATGTTAGCATTTTATTTCATAGTGATATTTTAGATGCTTCATATCTTTTAAACCAAAATATTAGTTTTGAATTATTTTTTATATTTGAAATCCTGACGACAAGACCTTTCAAACAAGTCAAATATTGGATATATTTTATATTAGTACAAATTTTACCGTTTCACAAATTGATTGAAATAATAGAAATACATTTCACCAATGAAAACAACTATTTAAGTTTTCAGTTATTTCATCAACAGTGATTTCAATTATTGCATCATTAAAAAAACTAATTATAAACAGTTATTTCAAAAAAGATTTCAATGATTGCAACTATGAAAAATGTTTCCATATTTTAAAATATTTTTTCTCTTCAAAAAACTATTTCTAAGTTCGAAAAAGTGTTTTCAATTATTTCGTCATTTTGTGAAATCGATCTTTTGAAATAATTGAAATGGGTCTTTTGAAATAATTGAAATAGGTCATTCAAAATAATTGAAATGGATCTTTTGAAATAATTAAAATTGATCTTTTGAAATAATTGAAATAGATCTTTTGAAAAAATTTGAAATGGGTGTTTAAAAAAACTAAAATGGGTCTTCTGAAATAACTAAATTCGGCCTTTTGAAAATAATTGAAATTGCCCATTTGAAAATAATTGAAATAGGTCTTTTGAAACAATTGAAATCGGTCTTCTGTAAATAACCGAAATCGGTCTTTTGAAAAAAATGATTTCAACATTGATTTCAATTTTTTTTAAACATTTCATTTTTTTAAAAAAAGATTTCTATTATTCCAAAATAGTAATACAAATAGTTTCGTTATTGAAAAAATGATTTTAACTATTACAAACACTTTTAAAAAATAATGGAAATCACTTTTTTGAAAAAATGAAATAGTTTATGAAACTTATTTCAAATATTATTGAAACAGTAAATTAAAAGTAGTTCAAATGTATAGAATATTGTTCTTGTTTTATAGATATTGTAGCAAGGAATTCAAATATATAAAAATATCCCTAATCGGATTTATGGTTTAAAAGATAGGAATCTAAAAATATCCCTAGCGGTCCAGAGTGGCCTACATATTTGGAAATATTTTGTCCCCACCGCATCCTAAAAAGGAAAAGATATGGACCAAAAGTGCTAAAAAGGACACCGCTAATTAATCATCCCACGTGGTCTCTTCTCACGTGCTGGTTTCCTGCATGCCTCCTGCATTAATGTTCCTCACGTTTCACTTTTGTGTATTAATTTCGGTTTTCAAATTTTTAAAAAGCGATATCTTTCAAACCGCATGTCGGAATTCAAATCCGTTTTCACCGTTGGAATCCTCACGACGTGCTCTTCAAAACTAGATCCCACATGGGGATGTTCCGACGAACTTTTTTTGTGTGCAATTTAGTCCCCGTTTGTTGCAACTGTCTGGCAGTCGATGTGCAACTAGTTGATAGTCGATGCACAACTTTCTCCCTACTCATAGGCGTGCAATTTTGACTGATGCAAAACAAAGTGTGAACGCGTTTAATACCGGTTTTCATTTTTCTAAAATGGTCATAACTTTTGAACAAAAATCGAAATTAAGATCCGTTTTCGCAGTAGGAATCTTCGCGATGTGCTCTTCAAAACTAGATCACCCATGAGTATGTTTCGACGAACTTTTTTGTGTGCAATTTAATCTTCGTTTGGTGCAACTGTCTAGCAGTCGATGTGCAACTTTCCCCCCTACCCGTGAACGTGCAGTTTTCACTGATGGCACATCGACCCCAAACTATTCCCTACCAATGAGACGTGCAACTTCATCTGTTGCCCCAGCCAACTGCCTAGTAGTCAATGTGCAATTTTTCCTCTAGTCGTGGATGTGCAGTTTTCACTGCTCGGTGCCTAGGCCAACTGCCTAGCAGTGGATGTGCAACTTTTTCCTACCCCTTCCATTGAGATTTGCAACTTCGTTTGTTGCACAGGGCAGCTGCCTAGTAATTGATGTGCAACTTTTTCCCAGCCCGTGGATTTGCTTTCACAGTTTGCTACATCAGCCAACTGCCTAGCAGTGGATGTGCAACTTTGGATACTTCCACGGCCAACTGTCTAACAGTGATGTGCAACTTTTCATCGTACCCCCATGGATGTGTAGTTTTTCCTACTAGCAGCCGGTCCAAACCACCCCTGCTAGTGAGATTTTAAATTTTAGCGCCCTGCCTATATGCAGCTTTTCACTATCCCCATGAATGTGGTATTTATTTTCACCATCCAACTATCGCATCCTATGAGATGTGCAACTTCGTATGTTTCCCTGGCCAACTGCCTAGCAGACTATGTGCAACTCCGTTTGTTGACCCGACCAATTAAAACTACATATCCACAAGTACGGTGGGGAAGGAGTTGCACATCGACTAATAGGCAGTTGGCTTGAACAACAGACTAAGTTGCACATATTGCTGGTAGGGGAGGTGGGGCAGGGTGTGCCAACAGTGAAAAACTAGACATCCACAAGTAGGGAGGAGGGTTGCACATCTACTACTAGGTAGTTGGCCGGGGCAGTAGACTAGTTGCACATCAGGTTGTCATGGTTGCTAGGTTACAACCTCATAGGAAGTTGGATTATACAGCTAAAAAATTAGTTTAAAAAAAATTGCACCATGTAGTACTAAAGTTGCACCACGCAGTACTACAGTTGCACCATACAGCACCAAAGTTGGCATCGAAAAAAATTCATCGAAACATAACCAAGCGGGATCTAGTTTCAAAGATCTCGACGCGGGGATTCCAACGGTGGAAACGGATCTGAATTCCGACGCACGATTTGAAAGATATGGCTTTTTTAATTCTTGTGAAAGGTAATTAAATCAACCACATGCGGAGAGAGAGAGAGAATGGACATGACGCACTGCTTTTCCTTCCTAATTATATTCCCTGACCACCATGTGAGAGACCAACGACTAGGTGGCACCTGGACCACGTACGCGGAGAATCGAGTGGCCAGGAGCCGGCCGCTCGGTTCGCCCAAATAGTGCCTATGCACTTTTTAGATTTTAGGAAATTTATTACGTGCCTTTTCCATGGGAGAGAGACTCTCAAAAGTTGCATGCAACCTTACTCGCACTGTACATATTCTGACCAAAGTTCTGTGGTGCATGCAAGGGGGACCGCATCCTGGTATAGTATTCGTGTGTATTCAGATGGTAAAATGATTCACAACTTTATATCTCGAGGAACTAAGGAATGGTGGATTATTGCCCGGTAGGTACCCTTGCCTTTAGGTTTTGCTTGCAATTCCCTCATGCGGCAAAGCAAATCCCCTTCAGCAGGACGGTGTTTTGCATCGTTTGGAATATTTTGAATCAGCGGGATAAGCGGACCTTCCAGGCTGCCTCCTCCCGGCTTCAGATGTAGCTTCCCTTGCAAAAGAAGCGATTGATCTGTGGGGCGGAATTGTTCGTCTGATCCATATGCATGAAAAATAGAGTTAAATGCTAGCTACAGATTCATGGATTGATTTTTTAGCAAGATCAATCACCGTGCAAACAATACGTGAGATTAGAAGCACTACATTTCTTTGAGGAGATAAAAACTCCCATCTTGATCCATGAATCTGCAAATCTCAAAAAAAAAAAAAAAAATCCGGGGAAATTCCCAGATAAATGACATATAAAAATGTATGGCATGTTTGGATGCGTCTGGATTAGTCTTATAAAAACATATATTCTATGTGTTTCCTTCTGGAGGATAAATTAAACAAGTGCAGAACACTTCTCAAGAAAAGGTTGTACGGTAACATTGTAGAAAAGACTGTCCAGAGCATGTCGGCGTAGATTATTTGAGAGAAAAATACAGTGGCGAATATGTTGCAAGTCACCTTAAAGAGAAACAAGATTTTAACAACCAGTAGCGTAAACACATCTGCCCTTTCTAGGTGTTTACGTGGCGCGTTAGCAGACCCCAAGCCAAAGATGATCTAAGGTTCCTCCTCCGCTGGTTCTGCCAGTGGGGGTGTGCGGAATCCTATGAGACCAGGTCTCATAGGTTAGCCTGTGAGACCCCACCAGATGAGCGACACGTGGCATGGACAATCTCAAAGTATACTAATCCCAGTTACGTGTATTCTCAATCCCGAACAGCTGATTCCCGATTCCAAAGCCACACTTACTATGCTTCATCACGCTCTAACAAGTACGTGGGAACAGGGTTTTCTTGTTTTCCTCACGTATATGGCGGCCACGCCGAAGGGCCTCGACGGCGGCGGCCAAACGGCACGACGCAGCGACAACCTCGTCCATGACCTCGCTGAAGAAGCTCGTCGCCGGTGGCCTGTCGGACGCCTCGTCCATGGCGGATGCACACCACATTGTTGGCCCGGTGGACAGCATGTTCATGACGACCGTGCGCCAAGGCGTTGCCGCAGATGGCCGAACCAACTCCCCGACGGCGGCCACACGCGACGGCAGCCGCACGACGCCCGGCCCGGCGGACAGCATGTTGACGACGGCCGTAGGCCAAGGTGTCTTCGCGGACGGCCGGACCAACTCCCCGACGGCAGCCACCGCCACGGCAGCCGCACGAGGACAGCGACCATACGAGACGCTGAGCCGGTGGCTGGTCGCATTCCTCGTCGAGGACTACTCCGTCCAGGGTGAGCGTGAGATGCATGCCAGCATATAGAATATGCATGTGAATAGCCATGTGCTAACTTGGTTGATCAATTCTTCGAGTATTCCCATGCTTCATCACGAGTAGTAAGTGTAGCATCGTTGCTCCCATGCATGCCTACTTCGTCATGGTACCCAAAATCATCATTAAGTATGTACTGTGTACAGTATGATTCATGAGAAGCAGCACATGAACAAGAACACAATAAGCAAGCGAGGAGTTGGTACGAGCAGTCAGGCCATTAAAACACATTGATGAGCAACATGGAGCAGCCTGATGCGTCTGGGCGCTGCTGTCGACGAGGAATTGGTACGAGCAGTCAGGCCAACAAAACACACAGCGTCTTGGCGTGCGGGCGGCATGACCGTGGAGTCCGGCCAGCCGGTAATCGTGGCGTGCGGCCTCCATGGACGATCAGTCCGTCTCGCCGCGATAGACGGCGACCAGCTCAGGCGCGAGCGAGTGCAGTGCCAAGGAGCAGTACGGCTGCCGTCTTGACGCGCAGATGCCGTCGACGGAGAGTTGGTCCGCCCGTCCGCGACGCCTCCTTAGCGCATGGCCGCCGTGAACGTCCAGTGTTCCTGTCCGCCGGGCCAACAACGTGCCGTGCATACGGCATGGACGAGCCATCAGACAGGCCGCCGGTGACGAGCTCCTTCGGCGCGGCCATGGACAATAGGTCGTCGCTGCGTCATGCCGTTCGGTCGCCGCCGTCGACGCCTTTGGGCATGGCCGCCATAAACGCGATGGAAATAAGACCTAACCAATCGTACGTGTTAGAATCGGGAATCACCTGCTTGGGATTGAGAATGGACGTAAGTAGGATTAGCATGCTTTAAGATTGTTCACGCCACGTGTCGCTCATCCGGTAGGGTCTCACAGGTTCGTCTATGAGACCTGGTCTCATAGGATTTTTTTCCGTGTGCGGGGAGGCCCTGATCTACTGGTAGGAGCTATAGTTATGTCGTCTTGGAGCGTCCCTTCTTCTACGGGCCATGGATCCTTGGCGATCGCCGCCACCAGCACTTCCCAGCAGAGAACGGTGACTTCCTGGCTTCCTGCGTGGATACTACTTTTTTGTCCCGGTGAGGACGCGGAACTCCAGCGTTAGCAACATCGTCACAACATCGGCATGTGCGGCATGCAGACAATGAAAGATTCCCCAATGGTTGGATTGTATTTTTCTTTTCTTTTAGGAGTTTTTTCTTTGTAATGTTCGTGTTCAATTAATATACAGCATCGGCTCCTTTGAAAGGAAAGAGAAACAAATTTTATTGCGGAAATAGGCACGCGCGCTATAGAACGTATAATCATTTTCATGAAACAACTTGTTGTAAGATTTATGTCTCAATTTAGGTGGCAGGCGCACAATAAAATCTATAATGTTTACCCTCATCAACTTGTTGCTTGACGCCACCTATGTCATCTATATCGATGATTGTCGCAAGAACAACGTAATAAATTTAACGCGTGCTAGCACGCCCGCAATTTTTTAATGTTGCGCACTAGAAAACATCTTTATATGAATCGTTTCTTTTTCGCGAAACAACAACTTGTTGTAGGATTTATGTCTCAATTTGGGCGGTAGACGCGCAATAGAATCCATAATGTTTACTTTCATGAACCTGTTGCTTGATGCCACAAATGTCATCTATATCGGTGACTGTCGTCAGAACAAACAAACAAACAAGCTTTTACTATTGGAACAAGGCAGACAGGAATAATTTTGATCCATCAAAATAGACGGCCTAGAACTCAAGATTTATCTTTTCTCCCTAACATTCCACGCAAAGAAAGCGGTTGGATTTGAATGTTTTGTATCAGATTATTATTTCTCTAAAAAAAAGAGGGCAAAGTGGATTAAGAAAGCGAGCACTGCACCACGTAGCAACACATAAACAAGCCGAGATACGGGCACCTTTCGTTTGACCGAAGGGCTTCACACTCCAGACCAATTTATACCAACCTAGGCAGGACCCAAGGCCAAAGCCCGGCTCGTTTGCTGCATAATCAAACAAAACGGTGGGGGCCTTTGACATGGCGCGCGCTAGGCGCCATCCGGCTGTTCCCTCGCACGGAGCAGCCTGGTTGGTAGCCGTTGGATGATTTCAACTTTGTCCATTGGATCCCGCATCCCCGTTGCATTTGTTTTAGCGCAAGTCGCGTTGCAAAGTAGGATCCGCCCAGCATGGCTCAGCGGATCATTGTTTTCCTTCCTCAGCAACAAGGATTGTGGCATTCAACTCTCTCGCGCTGCAAAGTAGGATCCGCCCAGCATGTCTCTCGCGCTGCAAAGTGCCAGAGCCATTGACTAAGCAAACCTTGCAACATATTTCTGAAAAAAGACAAAGTTTGCTGCAATATGAGTGTATACAACATCGTCATAATCATTTTCTTGTTCCATGTCAAAGAACACAATAAAAAATATTGCATTTTTTTAGTGTATATATGCAGCAACCTAATTCGTTGAGACAAAAATTGTTCAAAAAATAATTGTTGCAACATATGCAAACATAACAAGTCACCTCTGAAGTCGTTCGATGCGACACGCATAGCTCTGATCTCTTCCTCTACCCCCTCTCTGATGCGACCACGTCATGCAAATGCCGAATCTCCCCTTCTTGCAGCGTTACTCGCTTTTGACTCACAGCAGCCATACCATCACCCCGCTCATAGCACCATATTGCCTCTATCTCCCCTGCAGCAGCAGTAGCGCTCCATCCCAGCATCGGTGGCCGGTTCATCGCAGCGTCCTCAACACTCGTTATACCATTAGCGCCACTTACGACAACACATTGGCTTCGCCTACCACCAACTTCTGCAGCAGATTGTCGCAGCACTGCTCCTACGTTCACAGTAGCGATTGCATCATGCTTCGTTGTTGTGGCCGTCGAAGAATGCTGAAGCGTTCTGACATGCATCATCGCCGCGTCCATTTAAGCAGGTGTCGACACATCGCTGCGGTCGTCC
The DNA here is from genome assembly GCA_039707655.1 of Elymus sibiricus. NCBI lineage: Eukaryota > Viridiplantae > Streptophyta > Magnoliopsida > Poales > Poaceae > Elymus > Elymus sibiricus. The sequence goes on from CM077666.1 coordinate 23,261,754, forward strand.
ATGTCGTCATAGTCATTGAAGCATTGTCACAACCATTGAAGCGTGTCTCGTAGCATGGCCGCGGCCGTCGACACCGTCACGTCACACCTCGTCGTCGCGGCGATGCGTCGTGGTCATCGAAGCATTGTCATAGCCATTGAAGCATGCCTCGCAGCATGGCCGCGGCCGCGGACACCGTCGTGTAGCAACATCACCGTTGCCCGGCTCGCAGCATCGCCGTAGAAGTAAAGTGCTTTGTCTTGCAACAGTTGCAGTGAACTTTACACGCCTAGCTTGCAACACTCCGTCACAACACCTTCATCCAGCGCCGGCGAACCCCTTCTGCATCAGGCCCACTTCATCCTTGTCGCGAGATGCGACAACCAGCTTGTGGCACCTGCCCCTCATCACGAGCAGCATCGTCGCGTCATGGTGGAGTTGAAGCATCGCATGCTGTGACTGACCGTTGTGCCTGACGTTAGCCGACGATGCCCAGCGCCGCAACTGCCGGTTGAAGCATTGCTCGGTGCTATCAGTGGGGAGGTGTCGCAACATCGCTCTGTAGCATGCCGACGTCCTCATAGCACTGGATGGCAGTGACACCACCCATCGTTGTGCTCCTTGTAGCATGACGGCGTTGCCGACTCGGAGCACCTCGGGTGCGTTGGCCACTTGCAGCAACGACAATGGTCGCGACATCTCTCGTTGCGACTCCATGGTACCACTCGTAGCAGGCACAACAACACCAATAGCATCCCCGCAAAAAAAACACACATCACCAATAGCATCCGAGACCGTCGTCAACCAGTTTTGTAGCAGCGTCGCCTCAAAGCAGACGACCCCCTTTGCAGCACCGGCACCACCGCCGTAGCATCCGTCAGTTGATTTGCAGCATCCGGCACTCCCGCCGGTGAGCACCCTCTCAGCACCCGGCCGTCTTCCTCATAGCACCTTGGTGACGACATGGTACTACTCCCTTCGCCAACGCACCCCCGCAGTCGTCGACAGCACTCCCATGCCCAGCCCTCGCAGCACCCCTGGCGGTCGTCTGCACATTCCGGTGGTCACATGCAACACCCGGTGCCCGTCCCTCGCATCACCGCGCCGGTGACCTGGAGCACCGATTTGTGCCTCGCAGCACCTGGCGGTGGTAGCAGCGCTCCCCCGTTGGCCCCGGTGGAAGTAGCGTCTCCTCGGCCAGCCACCGCGGTGACAACACCTCGCAGCACCATGGCTGTGGATTAAATGGAGGGAGATACAAACCGACATGACGGACTAGTGGAGAAGAAGAGATAAGGCCGAACCTCGTAGCATCCCGGTGACCCTTGTAGCATCCCCGGTGGCCGGCCCTCGCAGCATCCCGACGGCTAGCTCGGCCGCAGGCGAGGGGATCGTTGGAGATGGCGGAACGAGCGGCCAAGAGGAAGAGGAGGAGAAAGCGTCGCCAAAAAAAAGGTAATTGGAAGTCGCTCGATACAGATAAGGAAGAGGGAGAGGGTACGTGCGCTGGGCTCGCAGGACGCGTGGCGCTCGCGCGAGGAGGATGTCGAGTCGAGTGTTTACATCCGGATGAAAGGAATCAGTTTCCCTTTGACATGGGCTTCGAGCTTACAACCACCACGTACCAACTCTTTAGCTCTCCGTTCCTAGGGTCACAGCCACAGGCGAGCACGACCAGGCCCCGCTGACAAAATTTGTACTAAATAGTAGCAAGAAATTCTTTATAAAAAATCATTTTAAAAATAAAATAGCAAACAAGTGGCGGGCCTTAATTTTCGCCCGCCACTGCTAACCATTACCTGTGGCGGGCTCAAAGTGGCACCCGCCATAGGTAAGTTCTGGGCCTAAAAGCCCACCAAAGCTCAGCTATATCCTTCTGAGTATAAAAGCAGCTAACCCTAACCCTTTCTTGTCCCATCTCCTCCCCCAGTCGCCGCACCGTTCTCTTCTCCCATCTCTTCCTCTCCAGCCGTCGATCCCCACTCTCTCTCTCTCTCTCTACCCCCGCTCCCAATCCAGCCTCCCTCTCTCGTAGCCCCGCCTCCCTCTCTCTCTCTCGCTCGCCGTAGCTCTCTCTCTCTAGCCCCGTCCCACCTCTCGTCCATCTTCCCCCACCTACCCACCACCGCTCTGTCTCCCGTCCATCCGAGCAAGGGGTTGTGCGGTGCAGGCGAGGCACGACATCCTGCCGGCAAGAAGCAGGGAGCAGGGGGACCAAGTAGGCGAGGACTAGCAGCGGTGGTTGCGGCGGCGGGCAGGGGGGGCGAGCAGGCCAGCAGCTGCAGCACAGCGCGCGTGAGCAGGGGGCGCAGGTGAGGCACGGCGTCCCGTCGGGAAGAGGCAGGGAAAGGTAGGCGCACGACACCGGCGAGCAGGAGGTTGTACGGTGCTTGGCCTCGTCCGCGCAGGAAGAAGGTGGAGGGAGTTGGTGACGTGGGGCTTGCAGTGGTGGTAGCGCCGGTGCCGCACATCTCCACCCCAACCAGCGCCGTCCATCTCCACCCCAACTGGCGTCGCCCATCTCCGGTCCCGGATCAGCCACCACCCATATTCTCTCTTCACCGGAGTCCGCGAAGGTGCGAGGCTGCCCCAGCCGCGAATGCAGCGGGCTGCGTTCTGCCGCCGTGGAAGCTACGTACTGTATAAATACGGCATCACGCGTGGTGTATGAATTTGTATTGTATAAATACGGTGTATGAATTTGTTTGGTTGTATGGGAATTGCCTATATGAAATTTGGTGTATTTTTTTAAAATCCCCACACAGTTACCAGCGGTGGGCTGAAAAGCAGACTCGTCACTAGTATATATGTACTAGCAGTGGCGGGCTCGCACCGGCACCTGCCACTGATAAGTAAATACCAGTGGCAGGTTATCAGTGCGGGCTCCAAGCCCGCCACTGGTAACCATTTTTGGGCCTGCTACTGGTAGTGAATTCTGCAGTAGTGGCTCCGGCGGTGCTGTTATCCGCGACGTCAAGGGCGATCTAGTCGCAGTTGAGGCTTTCTTCATCGGGCCTATTTCGGATGCATATGCAGCTGAAGCAGCCGCTTTGAAGCGTGGGCTGGCTATGGCGAGCAGCTTAGGAATTCAGAAGGTACTGGTAAGCTCTGACTGCCTCCAACTTGTCGAGTGCATGAAGAGTGGTATGGGCTCATCGGCTGTTGCTGCACTCATTATAGATGACTGTTTTGATGCTTGTACTGATTTTGGGACTATTAGATTTGAGCATTGTGCACGAGAGACTAATCGTGTTGCTCATGGTTTAGCTAGCTATGCTAGGGTTCATCCTCCGGGCTTGTGGACGGAGAACCCCCTTCTTTTGTTACCAGTTTACTAGTGGATGATGTATCCTTATTTGACATTAAATAAAGCTAGCCATGAAGGCGTTCCCTCAAAAAAAAAACATGTACGGGAGGGTCACTCACAGGCGGGCACGACCAGGCCAGACTAGTAGGGAGGCGGAGGGATGATTATTTAAGCTGGTCACTCACGTGCGGCCGTGCACTATTCAGTTAGAATATGACAGGCATGGACCAATGCACGGAGGAGCATTAGTCTTTGGGTTTTCCTGCGTTCCATTAGAAGTCCATGTCTTCTAGACTCCATGCAGATGACCATTCTTTAATAATTTTGGCATCTCTACTATTTCTTCTTACATCTATGACCCGTTTTAGAAAATATGATCATCTATTCTAAAAAAAATGATCATCTGGATGATATACTACGAACAAAGCAATTTCTGTACATGCATCAGTGACTGCGCTTTGTATATTAGCCTTCCGTGCCGAGCACATATCACAAAGTGATCGTTATTTTGCAACACCCCAATCTGCAAACACATAGATCGGTCTACAATATGATGTCTATGAACTGTTTCTTTTATAACTTTGTAATAGATTCGAGGAACATGTCGGCATGTTCCCCGGCAAAAAAAAAAAAATGTCGGCATGTTGTATTTTCTTTACAAACTACCAGAAGCACAATATCTGCAGTCCGTGCGTCAAGTCTCGAGTCCAACTATATAATACTCACGGCAGTGTACTTTTCAGTATGAATAAGACAGGGATGGACTTTTCAGTGGTAACACGACCGAGAGATGGATGACAAACTGGAGCCGCTTACCGGACCAAAGCTCACGTATTAATTCCAGAAGAACGTTCGTCGTGGTCGTAATGGCCGCGTGCGTTCCAGAATCTATTTTGTGTGGACACAGTTCGTTCTTCGATATATAAAAGAGTAAATGATGGATTGGAAACTTGGGCGCCTTGCTGAAAACTAGATCGACAAGTCACAAGCACATGCAAGACCGGGCAAGGCAGAGACTGACACCCACGAGCATCGATGGTCACCGTTTAGACGAGGTCGACCTTGCAAACGTCAGAGCTAGCAACGCGCGGAGGGGGCATCATCTAGACAAGGCCGACCTCATCCCCTTCACCAAGGTCAAGAAGGATTTAACGAGGACTGTCTAAGGGCAACCAGCCATGGGACCAGCCTGGATACAGGAGGAGGAAGACGTCAAAGCCAAAAGCCCATAAATACGTGAGTTTTGGCTTATAAAACAAAAATCAAAACTCACGAGTTAAGCCCTAACCAAACAATCCCTAAGTATTTATCACAAAAAAAATCCCAAGGTATTTTAGGTGTAGTATGCGGGGATGAGCAACTCCAACCCTGCCCCCATCCTCTATTTTGGAGGTTTTGACCAAAATACTCACTCCTATCCTCCCCATCCACGTCCTCATTTTAGGGATCCCCCATCTCACCTACCCCACCTCTCCGCCTCAAATGCAGGGGCAAATAGGGGCTCCTCGTCGGTCTCCAAATGTCGCCGACCACTCCTCCATCATCAAGCGCTTGATTCTAGTCGTCAGTTACCGCTCGTCGCCATCCATCCCACGCCGTCGTCCACCGTCACTTGCCGCAGTTGAACTCTTTTTTCCTCACATTGGGGGGGGGGGGGGGGGGTTGATTTGTGGGCTATTTGGAACACCACTCAATGAAATAAGGGCCATCAAAATAGGGAGCCACCCTATGGTTGACGTAAATCTTAGACCCTTTCCCAGCCCAGTCTCCAAACTTGCATTTCAGACAACCAGCACCTTCGGCTTCTTGTTCACGCCATTGTGCGCAACCACCGAGGCCGAGAGTCCTTTCGGCCTGAATCTATCGGGTGTAACCACCATGTCTTCCTCCCCGAAGCTGCCGGCCTCCTCTCATCAGATGCGCCGACACACTCGATGCCACCGCCTCCTCCTCCACCGAGCCTACAATCCGCTTGACACCATCATCACCTTCTCTAGATCTACCGACTAGTGTGTAGTGGTACACAACTTAACTGTCTAGTAACCCAAACTTTAGATCCGCCTATATATGACTTACTGACTGATATGCATAAACAGCGGGCGGCTAGCCCACCATCCGAACTGGTGCAATATCATGTAGCGAGAGAATTTGAAAGTATATATTGGCCTTCCTTGCCCCCCCAAAAAAACACTCTTCACCTCTTTCAATGAAAAAGGGCACATCCTTTGCCGCCGTTTCAAAAATAATATATTGGCCTTCCTTGTCCTTTATATCTAATGCACATCACACGTTTTCTCAACACCAATCTGCAAGCACAGGCGTCAGTCTACAGTAGTACGATATATCTCTAGGATACTCCCATACAATGTCGGCAAAGGTTACTTTGCCGTCAGCTTTTCATCGGGCAGACGGCAAAGATTTTGCCGTCAGCCAAAATACTTCTTTGTCGTCAGCCGGTTAATAAACAGACGGCAAAATGAGTGCACTTTGCCGTCAGTCAATGTACTTCTTTGCCGTCTTCCTTTATATCCACAGACGGCAAAGCGTTTTCTAAAATATATTAAAAAAATCCAATAGCTCTACAGGAGCTCTGCCCGTTTCTCAAAAAAAAATTTACAGGAGCTCTGCCCCGACGCCACGGCCACGGCCGGCCGCCTCGAGCTCCCAGCGGACAGGGCCCCCCTGTCGCTCCCTCTCCTTCCTCCTCCTTCCTTCCCTTCCTCCTTTTCTCTCTCTACAGAAGATCTGCCCCGACGCCATGGCTACGGCCGCCCGCCTCTGGCTACCTCCACCCCGGCTTCGTCCGTTGCGTCGCGCCGCCGCCGTGCATCACGTCGCCGCCACGCATCGCGCCGCCGCCGCGCATCACGCCGCCGCGCCTGCCGCCGTTCCCTGCCATGGCTGCAGCTCCTCCCGGTCGGGGGCCCGGGCATGAGAACCGGTGCTGCAGGCGGCGGTGACCGCGGCCGCGATGGCGAGCACCGCGAGGAGGCGGAGGAGGTTGTGGATGTCGGCGGGGAAGAGGCCCGACGGCGGCTCGGCGAGCGACCACCACGGCTCCGACCTGCTCCTCCCCTGCCGCCTCGCCATGATCTGCCCCGTCCTCTTCTCCTCGCCATGCTCCGCTCCGCCCTTTTTTTTTGCAGGACGCCCTGCCCTAGACATGGAGGCAGCCCGCAGCTCGCCAGAGCTCCTCCCGGGAGGGGTTCCTCCATGGCTGGGTGCACGGGAGAGAGAGATACCAGAGAGACAGAGAGAGATACGCGGGACAGAGAGAGGGATCGATGGGGGTGGGCGTGGGGTCGTGGTGGGGATAAGGGGGAGAGAGAGAGAGGTGGGGTGGGCTGCCGATCGTGGGGCGCGTGGGCTGCGATGTGTGTGGACCAGATCATGCCACATCATCTGTGGCACCCCGGCTCAGAGAGACCGAAACGCCCCGTATTCCAGCCCAGAGATCAAGTCTTCTGGAATACGGCACTGCTTGGCATAGAACAAATCAACTATTTATTACGAATAAACGGGGTACAAGGGTCCGATATTACAAAGGTTACAGGGGCACAGCGACACTTCGCCTGCTAAGGTAGTTCTATGCTAGCAGCGGAACATCTCGAAGCGGAATAAACTCTAGCAGCGGAACAACGGCGACGGTGATGAACTCCACTCCGCAGGGACTCTGGCTGGGACGTATCCTAGAGCGCAACCTCGGGATCCTCGACAAACAAGCAATCACGGCATCACCTGCAATCTGGCATGACACGCCAGGTGAGTACTTTGAATGTACTCGCAAGCTCACAACAACCAAAGCAATCAAGACATACAACAGCATGGCATTTACAGGTTAATCATCAAAGATGAACATGATACTACTAGAACAACATGAGCATGACAACAACATGAGCATGGCAACAACATGAGCATGGCATGCACATATAATTCATGATATGAACATGATGATACTAGCACTAGCATGCAAAGGGGTCGACGTTTAAGGTCTCATGGACCAACTTACTCTATTCGGAGGTTATCTCGTAACCACCCACTTACCATCGTGATCATCACATGACCACACGGAGCTTGATCTCTACCTGTGATCATCGCATGACCACATAAAGATCAACCAACTTCTTTTCTCATCGGACCAGGGTTGTTAATTATTCAGGTTATTATTTCTGTTGACCCATAGTGTGACCTACTACGAACTGTGTCCATGACCGAGGACGCGGCTATCGATAGATTATACTCTGCAGAGGTTAGTACACTGTACCCACACTACGGAACTCATGGCCTCTTGCTCCCATTCGGGTGGACCAACGACGTTCCGACAAAACCAGTCTATTGCATGACACTCTCCCGGCCACTCCCGACAAACTCCCCGTTGGGCTATGTCCTGGGTTGCCCCTGATGTCAACTCGTGACATCCGCCACCTTTGTGGCTGCCACCGTCGTGGCCAAACAAAACAAACTCGTCCCAAACGGGGACAACCGTGCGCACACAACTCGGTCACTCAAGGCTTATGGTAGCCTACCTGATCAGGGTAGCGCGCACCCATAACCTTCCTTAGTTGGAGGCACCGGCGAGAGCCATGACAATAGACCGCATTAGGGCCTCCCCATCCAGCCAAGTGTGATTGCACTGGTGAGCTCGATTCGGTGGCACCATGACTCAGCCAACAGATTTGTTCAAGTTCGATTAATGTCAGGTTCAACTTGAATGATGATGAGCTGAGTCATAATAAAATACTTAATGAAATAACAATGCAGATGAGCATGATATCAATGTAACCATGGATGGGCAACATAACCATTTAACATCATGACATGAACAATGATAAATCATTTATGCTAGGGGATGCAAATGAGCATGGCATAATGACGATCATGACTATCACAAGTATTTTCATATCAAACCGTAACTACTCATGTGAGCATAACATTATCACTAGCATCGAAAATAATTACAAGAATAAAACATGATAAGAATACTCTTAGCAATAATCATATCACTTACTAGATGAAAATGAACATGACAGAAGCGATGAGCATGGATCCACAAGAATATTCAAAGCATTCACAAAATAATTAAATGAACAAACAGTTATTAAATATTCAAGTGGAAACCATGGCTTCTGCAATGCCATCATGCAAGTGGCTGTTGTGGCTTGCCTGGGGATGGAGGAACCATCGGGGAGAGGTGCGATGAACTCGTGGAAAGAATCGCCGGAAAAGTTTCTCTCTCGGCGGGACTGTTTTAAGGGCAAGGGCAAAATGGTCATTTTCACAGTGTGACAACCTCATGAAAATGATTCCATCGGAACGGGCTCGACGAACTGAGAATGTGGGCTTTGGAATCACCTGATTCGGAGTTGTGGGTGAAAAGTTACGACCGTTCGTTCGATAGACAGAAAAACAAATAAAAATTGAGTTTTTCTGCTGCTAACGGACGAACGTCCGCTATATAACCCTTTCAGCCGGCTGAGTTTAAACAGAAGGCGTCTTTCGGGAGAATACACTTTCGGTAAAGTGAAAACGCATTCTGAACTTAAGTAGTACAGAAATACGCCTTCAGTAAGCCGAAGACGTAAATCGCGGAGTACGCTTCCACTTATACACGCGGGCCCGGGGCTGGTCAACGCCTGGAGGCCGACAAGTGGGACCCGAGGGGAGGTGGGGCCCGCCAGCTGGTCATCGTCTTCAACCTCGCCTGCGCCCGCGCCTGGCCGAGGACGGAGCCGATTCTGGCGATGGTTGCCAGCCACTCCGGCCACCATTCAAGCCGTGCGGCATACCGGCGTGCTCAGGGGCTCGAGCCGCACCCATCCCCGCATAGCACGGATGCCGAGGAGGACCGAGACAAGCAGGGCAATGACCGAGGCGGATGGCGGCTCGGGCGGCTTTCGGGCACGCCGCTCAGGGGTACTGGAGTGGAAGGGGAAGAGGTGGGGGAGCTCCAGTGAGCTCGCGAGGGTCTCTGGTGGTGAGGAGGAGGAGGGAGAGGCTCGGTATTGCCGCAATTTAAGAGGAGGAGGGCGTCGGCCATGGCGGCAACCAGAGCTTCTCGAGCTCGGGGAAGAGGCTAGGATGGGATAGAGGAGAGGGGTGGAGCTGCTGGTGAGTAGAGGAGAGCCCGGGAGCTGCTTAAATAGCCGAGCGACGGAGCCGTCCCCGGATGGCCGTCCCCCGGGTGTGCACGCGCGCTCTGACGAGGGGCGGTGCACGCTCGGTCAGATGAGGCGACGGGAGAGGCAGAGGGGATGCTGGGCGGCGCCAGGGATGCGCGGGCGCGGACGGGCGAGCACAGGGGCGGTCGGCCACTCGGGCGGACGGCGCGCTCGCGTGCGGAGGCTGCAGGGGCCGGCGGCAGGCGATGCAGTAGGGGGAGAGGGGTCCAGCGAGCTACGTGGGCGAAGGAGGAGGCTGGTCGGCACCAGGGGATGAGCAGAGACAGCCGGGGAGAAGGGGCCCGAAGCAAACGACGCCGAGAGCGCGGCCAAGGCGTGCTAACCACGCGGTCACCGCATGACCTGGTGCTCTGAGTGCACGCGCGACTGTAAAAGGGTGTCAAAGGTGTAGTACCTCTAACCTAAAGTCTCCCTGAAGTGATAGCTCGAAGAAACCTACTGTGGTTTGATGGGAATGATCGACTGAACTTTGCTGTTGCAAACTTAGTCATGATGTTGTGGTCAAATAGCATGAGATAAGAGATAACCAGGATGTCGCAGGGGTTTAGGGTAGGAAGGACTACCATCCTGTGGATTTTGAGGGGATTTGTACCAGTATTTAACATAGTTGCTTTGCAACTGCAATAACTGGTCCAGAAGCTAGATCAGGAAGTAGCGCTCACATAGATGCTTGGATTGGGCTGAAAATTATTGGAATGTTGTCATTTGGGCATATGAAGGTACCATAAAAATTGCATCCCATTTGGATACACCAAATTGTTACTTCCTTCACAATGATCCACACTGGACAGAAACTTGGGGGAATTTTACAGAGAAAATGGCTTAACAAAATAATGTGAGTTTCATCATTAGCACATTATTTAGGTATATTTAGGTCCTGGATTAATTTCAGAATTTTTGAAGCAATATAAAATATAGTTGCTTCACAAACTGAAATTGTGACCAGAAAACAAGATTTGAAGGTGTGCTCACATAGATTGTTGGATGAAGATGAAATTTGGTGGAGAGCAATTATTTGACCATATAAATGATATACCAAAGATTCAACTCATTTGGATAAGCCTAGATAGTACTTCCTTCACAAAGCTTCTCTCTGGACAGAAACTTTGGAAATTTGCTGACGAAGATGTACTAGGCAAATGAGGTTGAATTTTGGCATGTCGCAATTATTTGGATATGATAGAGTGCCCAAAAATTTTTAGGGCAATCAAGAAAATATATATAGCACTTCATTCACAAAGTGCCATTCTGGACAAAATGGAAAATGAATATTCCTGAATTATTTTTGAACTAGGCAAGGATGGGTTTTGGAACATTTGTGGAAGATATGATCCAAAGAATTTATGAGAATTTTGTGGGAATTTTTGGAATGGCAGGAATATAGGTTGCTTCACAACCTAGGGCAAAGAGGGTTATTCCTTTAATAGAAAAAGGAATATTCCCAAGAAATAAATATTGAGGTTGGGCTAAGATGGAAATGACATGACCTTGGGATAGATTTGAGAGTGACAAGCCACTAGGAAGTGGCAGGAGAGAAAATTTTCCCAGGTTTCAAGACCACATAGCCACGGAAAAAGAAACTCCAAATAAAAATTCGAAGAAATCCAAAAGAAAAAGAAAGGGCCAAAAATCGGGGTGTTACAAACCTACCCCCCTTACGATAAATCTCGTCCTCGAGATTTGGTTGCTCAGGGAACAAGTATGAATATTCTGACTTAAGGAAACCGTTTCCAACTTGGGTATCCTTTTCCTTTATAAATATTTCCCACTGAATTGCATATGACTGACTGCCTTACTCTGGGGTGGTTTGCTTCACTGTATCCCACATTCTGACAAATCTTTCTTCATATGTTCATCCTTGCTCTGACTTCAACTCTTTTATGTCTGCTTGCTTGTCTGATATTATCATGACCGGGATTTCCATAAATCCGGGAGGAATTTCCCCATTGACGTGTCATTCTTATATCCAGCACTGATAGTATCAATGGAGTCGGGAACAAATTTTCTCGGTGGACATGAAACATTTATTCCTTGCATCGGGTTACTAGAGTAGATGCATGACCTCCGGGTTCAAAACAATGCTGAGAATCATAGCCATTCTCTTGGCGGGATCTGACTGCTAGAAGGTAATTCTGAATTACCTTGGCTGGCTCCACTGTCTCGAATCCGTACCGATGATTCGACTGTCACCTTGATATGAGGTCCTTACAAACAGAGTAGACCCCTTGGGTGTGTGTTCATGGTGATCAATACGGAATCAGACTATCTTGGGTATCCGTACCGTGTTGTTCCTGCACTGATTATCATACCTGTATTGCCGGTCTTGCTCCTTCATTATTGTTCTCTTTTTCTGAATCTTTGGCTGAAAGAGCTTGGCCATATATATCCTTAATCCTTCGTGTGACCATAGGTACTGTCAGGTGCAATATTCCGGCAAACATACCTTATCCTTATCCTTATCTTATGACCGTGCAATAACGCTTAACTGGAAAGTTCATCATCTCACATGCTCTAACTGTGGGGCAATGATCATCCGAACCTTTGCATGAAATCGGCAAATAAATCAGTAGCCACCAGAACGGTCTTTACAACTCAGATCTGGGACATTACTGAAATAACTCAACCTTGGCTCACGACGGCTGAAAAGCAGCTCAGAGCATGAGGCAGTGTTGATAAGAAGAATGTAGCAGTTCCCTAAGATGGCCGAAGAACAGCTCAGAGCATAGGGTCACTGCTACAAAAAGAAATTCAACAGCTGCCCGAGACGGCCGAAAAGTAGCTCAGAACACGGGCCAGTTGTTGAAAAGAGAAATATAAAGGCGGCATCCACCCTGGACGGTCGAAAGCAGCTCAGAACATAGGCGTGGTGCCGTTACCAGAGAAAGGGAAGCAAGGGTTCATCACGATCATACACCAGGTTCACAGTTATAGAGCTCACTGTTGGGGTCAATCATACATGGCGGTGACAGAGGTTGATGATATCACTGTGTCGGACGTGAGGAAGCTGACCTTGATATCCACTGTTAAGATTATTGTTCCGACATTGTCTTGCTTCATGGCTTGTCAGACATTGTATCACACTGAGGGGTATAACTTGCTTTCTTCCTCTTACATAACTCCTGTGGTTGTCCAATTCTCACCGTGCTTGCATCATCGTACGAGTGACTTGCATTATCTCAGCAGCATGCTCACAGTATATATGGAAGGGTGTGTAGCTGAGCAGTTGATTCCTGAGGCAGACACTTGGGTCCTGACTGATTCTTGCTTCTGACAAAATTGTTGTGGATCTGATCCTTGAGAGGCACTGCCATATACTGCCAAATCACTGTGTAACATCTTGATGATTGTTGGTAGTGCCGTACTGACGAAGATTGGATAGCTTGTGTTGGAAGCCATCGAGAGTAGCGTGCTGAGGAAGGCTGGATATCTTGCACTCGAAGCTTTTGCCGGGCTAGCGTGCTAAAGAATGTTGGGTACTGTACCTCAGAAGCTTCTCCTCCTGGTTGCTTACTGGAGAAGATTCGGTGCCTTATGCCGGAAGCTTTCTGCGGTGGCTTACCGAAGAAGACTGAGTATCTTGCACTGTACGCTATCCACATATCGTATCGAGGAAGACTGCGGAACCTTGCGTCGTAAGCTTCTCTGGTAGCGTGCGGAGGAAGACTGGGTTGCTTGCTCCAGAAGTTTCTCTCTGCAGACTGAATGCCATATATATGTATACCCTTGATATTCCTTTGACCGGAAAGGTATTGTTGTCTTGCACACACATTGTCTTCCAGCGGGTTCATTACGATTGTGATGGTTGCATACTGATGTAAACTTGATGCTGATAGTCATTCCAGAATATCATTTGTATTCAAACCAGATATTCTCAATATAATGCAGTCGGCTGAGAATTCCATAATGTTTAGCTGAGCTTCCAAATATTTGAAATCCTCATTGATTCTTCGAGTCCGATGTCGGTTGATGAGCAACTTTCATAAGGGGAAAATAAGGTAACACCGAAGGCCCAAAGAAAGAAGCAAAAGAAACGACTAAAACAAAAGCACACACAGCATTAAGATTACATACAACATCACATTTTACTGCTATTCACCTCACTATGCATGCCTACTTAAGCACACAATTCTCGAGGGAAACTTCGGTACTACGATCTAATATGCTGTGGCGGTGTGCACGAAGATGAATCAGCGTGTGGAGGGATTGGTGTAAGCAAAGCTACACCAAGAGCTGGCTCAGCACCGGTTGCATCTGGACAGGCTCAGGGGTGAGGACAGACTCGGTGATCATGTAGCGAGACACGGATGTCATGGCCACATCATCATTAAGCGTACGGAAGGGAACCGTACTCGTCCAGGAAATGGGTGACAAGGTAGGATAACGGTGAAAAGCAAGATCTGCTGGCATTGCCCTTTTTTGGTAACAAAGACCAGTAAGGGTTGCCAAAGCGGCGGGTTGGATTGCAAGATCCGGGGTAGAAACATGTCTACCACCGAAACAATAGGTGGGGTTGAAGAGAAAATATTAGTGCGATACCTGTGCATCAATCCTGCAAACGATCGACACCACTAGGTACCTTGGCATCACTCCGCTGGGACAGAGATAACACCAAACACCAACGAGCAAGTATGCAAAACTAGAGGGTGCAGGTAGTGGATCGAAACCGATGCCACCTACACTCACAAGATCAGCCGTTAGAGACAATATAATAAGTCTATATGCATGCTATGCAGCAAACAAATGCAACAAGCAAGCTAGACTCTGAACTACCGGTTTCTAACGCTCGCGCTGACTAGGGCGTCCAACAGCCAAACCTGCTCTGATACCAAGCCTTGTGGCACCCCGGCTCAGAGAGACCGGAACGCCCCGTATTCCAGCCCAGAGATCAAGTCTTCTGGAATACGGCACTACTTGGCATAGAACAAATCAGCTCTTTATTACGAATAAATGGGGTACAAGGGTCCGATATTACAAAGGTTACAGGGGCACGGCGACACATCGCCTGCTAAGGTAGTTCTATGCTAGCAGCGGAACATCTCGAAGCGGAATAAACTCTAGCAGCGGAACAACGGCGACGGTGATGAACTCCACTCCGCAGGGACTCTGGCTGGGACGTATCCTAGAGCGCAACCTCGGGATCCTCGACAAAAAAGCAATCACGGCATCACCTGCAATCTGGCATGACACGCCAGGTGAGTACTTTGAATGTACTCGCAAGCTCACAGCAACCAAAGCAATCAAGACATACAATAGCATGGCATTTACAGGTTAATCATCAAAGATGAACACGATACTACTAGAACAACATGAGCATGACAACAACATGAGCATGGCAACAACATGAGCATGGCATGTACATATAATTCATGATATGAACATGATGACACTAGCACTAGCATGCAAAGGGGTCGACGTTTAAGGTCTCATGGACCAACTTACTCTGTTCGGAGGTTATCTCGTAACCACCCACTTACCATCGTGATCATCACATGACCACACGGAGCTTGATCTCTACCTGTGATCATCGCATGACCACATAAAGATCAACCAACTTCTTTTCTCATCGGACCAGGGTTGTTAATTATTCAGGTTATTATTTCTGTTGACCCATAGTGTGACCTACTACGAACTGTGTCCATGACCGAGGACGCGGCTATCGATAGATTATACACTCTGCAGAGGTTAGTACACTGTACCCACACTACGGAACTCATGGCCTCTTGCTCCCATTCGGGTGGACCAACGACGTTCCGACAAAACCAGTCTATTGCATGACACTCTCCCGGCCACTCCCGACAAACTCCCCTTTGGGCAATGTCCTGGGTTGCCCCTGATGTCAACTCGTGACATCCGCCACCTTTGTGGCTGCCACCGTCATGGCCAAACAAAAAAAACTCGTCCCAAACGGGGACAACCGTGCGCACACAACTCAGGCACTGAAGGCTTATGGTAGCCTACCTGATCAGGGTAGCGCGCACCCATAACCTTCCCTAGTTGGAGGCACCGGCGAGAGGAGTGACAATAGACCGCATTAGGGCCTCCCCATCCAGGCAAGTGTGGTTGCACTGGTGAGCTCGATTCGGTGGCACCATGACTCAGCCAACAGATTTGTTCAAGTTCGATTAATGTCAGGTTCAACTTGAATGATGATGAGCTGAGTCATAATAAAATACTTAATGAAATAATAATGCAGATGAGCATGATATCAGTGTAACCATAGATGGGCAACATAACCATTTAACATCATGACATGAACAATGATAAATCATTTATGCTAGGGGATGCAAATGAGCATGGCATAATGACGATCATGACTATCACAAGTATTTTCATATCAAACCCTAACTACTCATGTGAGCATAACATTGTCACTAGCATCGAAAATAATTACAAGAATAAAACATGATAAGAATACCCTTAGCAATAATCATATCACTTACTAGATGAAAATGAACATGGCAGAAGCAATGAGCATGGATCCACAAGCATATTCAAAGCATTCACAAAATAATTAAATGAACAAACAATTATTAAATATTCTAGTGGAAACCATGGCTACTGCAATGCCATCATGCAAGTGGCTGTTGTGGCTTGCCTGGGGATGGAGGAACCATCGGGGAGAGGTGCGATGAACTCGCGGAAAGAATCGTCGGAAAAGTTTCTCTCTCGGCGGGACTGTTTTAAGGGCAAGGGCAAAATGGTCATTTTCACAGTGTGACAACCTCTTGAAAATGATGCCATCGGAACGGGCTCGACGAACTGAGAACGTGGGATTTGGAATCACCTGATTCGGAGTTGTGGGTGAAAAGTTACGGCCGTTCGTTCGATAGACAGAAAAACAAATAAAAATTGAGTTTTTCTGCTGCTAACGGACAAACATCCGCTATATAACCCTTTCGGCCGGCTGAGTTTAAACAGAAGGCGTCTTTCGGGAGAATACGCTTTCGGTAAAGTGAAAACACATTCTGAACTTAAGTAGTATAGAAATACGCCTTCAGTAAACCGAAGACGTAATACTGGGAGTACGCTTCCACTTATGCACGCGGGCCCGGGGCTGGTCAACGCCTGGAGGCCGACAAGTGGGACCCGAGGGGAGGTGGGGCCTGCCAGCTGGTCGTCGTCTTCAACCTCGCCTACGCCCGCGCCTGGCCGAGGACGGGGCCGATTCCAGCGATGGTTGCCAGCCACTCCGGCCACCATTCAAGCCGTGCGGCATACCGGCGTGCTCAGGGGCTCGAGACGCAGCCATACCCGCATAGCACGGATGCCGAGGAGGACCGAGACAAGCAGGGCAACGACCGAGGCGGACGGCGGCTCGGGCGGCTTTCGGGCACGCCACTCAGGGGTACTGGAGGGGAAGGGGAAGAGGTGGGGGAGCTCCAGTGAGCTCGTGAGGGTCTCTGGTGGTGAGGAGAAGGAGGGAGAGGCTCGGTATTGCCGCAATTTAAGAGGAGGAGGGCGTCGGCCATGGCGGCAACCAGATCTTCTCGATCTCGGGGAAGAGGCTAGGATGGGATAGAGGAGAGGGGAGGAGCTGCTGGTGAGTAGAGGAGAGCCCGGGAGCTGCTTAAATAGCCGAGCGACGGAGCCGTCCCCGGATGGCCGTCCCCCGGGTGTGCACGCGCGCTCTGACGAGGGGCGGTGCACGCTCGGTCAGATGAGGCGACGGGAGAGGCAGAGGGGATGCTGGACAGCGCCAGGGACGCGCGGGCGCGGACGGGCGAGCACAGGGGCGGTCGGCCACTCGGGCGGACGGCGCGCTCGCTTGCGGAGGCTGCAGGGGCCGGCGGCAGGCGATGCAGGAGGGGGAGAGGGGTCCAGCGAGCTACGTGGGCGAAGGAGGAGGCTGGTCGGCACAAGGGGACGAGTAGAGACGGCCGGGGAGAAGGGGCCCGAAGCAAACGACGCCGAGAGCGCGGCCAAGGCGTGCTAACCACGCGGTCACCGCGTGACCTGGTGCTCTGAGTGCACGCGCGACTATAAAAAGGTGTCAAAGGTGTAATCCCTCTAGCCTACAGTCTCCCTGAAGTGATAGCTCGAAGAAACCTACTGTGGTTTGATGGGAATGATCGACTGAACTTTGCTGTTGCAAACTTAGTCATGATGTTGTGGTCAAATAGCATGATATAAGAGATAACCAGGATGTCTCAGGGGTTTAGGGTAGGAAGGAATACCATCCTGTGGATTTTGAGGGGATTTGTACCAGTATTTAACATAGTTGCTTTGCAACTGCAATAACTGGTCCAGAAGCTAGATCAAGAAGTAGAACTCACATAGATGCTTGGATTGGGCTGAAAATTAGTGGAGTGTGGTCATTTGGGCATATGAAGGTACCATAAAATTTTCATCCCATTTGGATACACAAAAATGGTACTTCCTTCACAATGATCCACACTGGACAGAAACTTGGGGGAAGTTTCCAGAGAATATGACTTGGCAAAATAATGTGATTTTTGGCATTCTCACATTATTTAGGGATATTTAGGTCCTGGATTAATTTCAGAATTTTTTAAGTAATATAAAATATAGTTGCTTCACAAACTAAAATTGTGACCAGAAACCAAGATTTGAAGGTGTGCTCACATATATTGTTTGATGGAGATGAAATTTGGTGAATAGCAATTATTTGACCATATAAATGATCTACAAAAATTTCAACTAATTTGGATAATCCTAGCTAGTACTTCCTTCACAAAGCTTCTCTCTGGACAGAAACTTTGGAAATTTGCTGAGGAAGATTTATTAGGCAAATGAGGTTGAATTTTGCCATGTGGCAATTATTTGGATATGATAGAGTGCCCTCAAATTTTTAGGGCAATCAAGAAAATATAAATAGCACTTCCTTCACAAAGTGCCATTCTGGACAGAATGGAAAATGAATATTCCTGAATTATTTTTGAACTAGGCAAGGATGGGTTTTGGAACATTTGTGGAATATATGATCCAAAGAATTTATGAGAATTTTGTGGGAATTTTTGGAATGGCAGGAATATAGGTTGCTTCACAACCTAGGGCAAACAGGGTTATTCCTTTAATAGAAAAAGGAATATTCCCAAGAAATAAATATTGAGGTTGGGATAAGATGGAAATGACATGACTTTGGGATAGATTTGAGAGTGACAAGCCACTAGGAAGTGGCAGGAGAGAAGATTTTCCCAGGTTTCAAGACCACATAGCCACGGAAAAAGAAACTCCAAATAAAAATTCGAAGAAATCCAAAAGAAAAAGAAAGGGGCAAAAATCGGGGTGTTACATCATCGATCCGTGGGATCGATCCGTGTGCTGTGTTTTTGCTTTGCCGTCTGCGATTTTTTATACAAACGGCAAAGAGCTCAGTTTGCCGTCTCTAAAATAAAAACGCAGACGGCAAATCTTTGCCGTCTGCGTTTTTAGTTTACAGACGGCAAACTGAGCTCTTTGCCGTCTGTATAAAAAATCGCAGACGGCAAAGATTCTTTGCCGTCTGTGTTTTTTTTTGCAGACGGCAAAGTAAGTCTTTGCCGTCTGTGTTTTTTTCCGTAGACGGCAAAGTCTATTTTGCCGTCAGTTTTTCTTTGCCGTCTGCTGATGACGGCAAACCCTGTCTTTGCCGTCTGCCCGACGAAAAGCTGACGGCTAAGACACCCCCTGACGGCTAATTAGCTGTTTCCCGTAGTGATGGTGGGGCCGTGTGGAGGCTCCTTAAGGCGGTTGGGGTTCTCCTTTGGCCGCAGGAAAGATCCTAAAATATCGGAAATTTCCTTCAAATTTCAACCCAATCGGTGTTACGGACCTCCGGCTATTTAAGAAACAGTGATCTGACGTAGAAAAGTACTAAAAACAGAGAGAAACAGAGAGAAGGGAGATCCAATCTCGGAGGGGCTCATGCCCTCCGGGAGCCCTGAACACCAAGGACCAGAGGGGAAAACCTCTCCCCACCTTGGGGAGAGGCCAAGGAAGAAGAAGAAGAAGGAGGGGGGCCTCTCTCCCCCTCTCTCTTCCGATGGCGCCGGAGAGCCACCGGGGGAACCATCATCACCGCCATCCGTAGGGTAATGCGGTAGAAAACAAAAACTTTGTGACCTACGAATCAGCCCAGGATCACTATAAAGATGCATTCAAGGTTTGATCTGATCATTACCAACTAGGAGCAGCAGCAGAAGAAGAGTTGGCGAAGATCGTTGGTGCCGATTCCCGCAGCTAGGATTTACAACCTCCCAACCGCGAGAATTTTCCTCCCTCGAACAAAAGATTGAACATACGATCTCTCTACCTGGTTGCACACACACGGTGTCACCGATCCAGCAGCGCTTCGCCGCCCAGAACTAATCGCCGTCGGAGACTAGGCAACCTTGCGGCACTACAAAACTATTTCGTGTAGTAGCTAGAGAAAGAGAAGGCAGATCATTGCATTTCATTTGGTGAGAGCTCAAAGGCTCAACTTGGAGTGTGTTTGGAGGGCTCCCTTCCTCCTCTATTTATAGGAGAAGAAGGGGTGAGGGGAGGCTTGGAGGTGGCTGCCCAAAAGCCCCCCCCCTCACCAACATAGCCCCACAAATGGGGGGAGCTTGCCCCCAAAGGCCCCCCCACCTTGGCCGAACCACATGGAGGGGGCTTCCCGCAAGGCCCCCCCCCCCTCCCAACACTCCTCCATATATTAGGGGGGGTTGCCCCACAAAGGGGGGAACCCCACCCCAACATATCCCACCAAAAAGGGGGCGCCCCCTACAAACCAGCCCACAAAAAAAGGGAGGGCTGTCCCCCACAGGGGGGACCCCCTCCCAACATTTTGTCCTTGCCATGTGGCAGCCTCTGGCGGCCTCCGGAAAATACTGGAAGTTTCGGAACCTTTCCAGCATCCTCCCAGTATTTCCAAATGCACACCAGAACTATTCTGGCTGCCCGGTTTTATCCGGAACTTTTTCGGTTACTCCGAAACACTTTCGGTTTCTCCGAAACACTTCCGGTTTTCTCTCCGAAACATTTTCAGCGTGTCTGAAACTTTTCCGGTGACTTTCTCTCAAACTCCTAACCACCTAGTACTCAGCAGATAGATGACTCTTAAGCATGTGACCCCATAGGTTTGGTGAAGTATAGACATGACCTAGAACTCCTTCCGATCAATGATCAATAGCGGAACCGTGGACATCCATATTGACCCCTATACCCACACGAATTGATATTCGAGTGAACCTTTAGTTTCCGTGTGCTATTCCTGTTGCTTCACGATATGTTACAAAAACCCGAGGTGAGATTTATCGGCATCCCCGTGAATCAGAACTTGTTCACTATGCCGGTTTCCTCGTTACCGGTTTTGTTCTCTTTTCTCGTTTCGATGTTCTGGCCAGGCGATGATGGATATCGTCACACCGAGAGGGCCCTAAGAATATCTCTCCATCCTCGGAGGAGCAAATCCCAGTCTTGAGCTATCAAGTACCTTGTCATACTTTTCTAATGCACCCATAAGCTGCCGTTATGATCACCCTTTTACGCGTGACGTTAGACAAACCCCAAAGCACACTGTCCGGTATGAAGATACTCAATGCTCTCATGGTCTAAGGTATTATGCATACGTTAACTTTCTTTTTGTTATAAACCATTAACAAGTGACGAAAGTATCTCACAGTTATAACAATCAGTTGGGTCTATTCAACACAAATGTTCTTCTAACATTATGTCCTCAAAGTTGCTGGCATACTAACTGATGCCCATGATCAGGAAAACGAAACCATCATGCAACATTTGAGCTCGTCATAGAGGCGAGACTAGGAATCTATTTTACCGTTTATTATTCCACACATGCACATGGGTTTTCCTCTGAGCCTCTTGGATATACAGACATGAGAACCATTGCAATTATAGCACATAACATAAACATAATTACGAACATGGAAATAAATAATAACATTTATTATTGCCTGTAGGGCATATTTCGAATAGACTCCCACTTTCACTAGAGTCAATAATCTAGTCAATGCTAATGCACTTTATACCTTTGCCACACCGGTGTAAAATATGCTTCGCTTGTGGTATAAAATTCGTCCAACGGATCTGACAAGTTCAAGTCTGTGTGTATCTTTGCATATCCTCGCGTTTTCACGCTTTCACAAAATTCATAATTTGTATGATCTTGGCTTTGTATATATTTGAATCACTGGTCGAACCTT
This sequence comes from Elymus sibiricus, assembly GCA_039707655.1. Lineage (NCBI taxonomy): Eukaryota > Viridiplantae > Streptophyta > Magnoliopsida > Poales > Poaceae > Elymus > Elymus sibiricus. The sequence continues at coordinate 23,283,365 of CM077666.1, forward strand.
GATTCCTCAGACTGAGCTATGGAGCCACTATCTTCAATAGTGTTCCATTGACTAAAGCCATCTTGAAACCATGCTATAGTTCATAAATGAACTATATGATTCAACACCCTCTTTTGTCGCTTCTAAAGTGACAACATACTTAGCCTTTTGTTATAGAATTCGCCACAGTAACTTGTTTGGAACAATTCCAACTCACTGTGCCACCATTTCGTGTATTACACACAAAAAAACTTAATTTGAAATCGAAAATTGCCTGGAGCACTGATGAAGACTGCATCGATGTAATTACTTACAACGAGCCTGGATTGATGTAACTACTTACAACGATCTCTTCATTATCTCTGCTTGCGAAAAACATGGCATCATTCCTACTTTAGTACTTAATGACATTTTTACTGTTGTCCTATGATCAACACTTTGGTAACTTACTCACAACTTATTTAGAGTACTGGACATATCTGGTTGTTTTCATACCATGGAATGCATGATTAATCCAAACACCAGTGTGTGTGGAATCTCAATCATGTATTTTGCTCATCAGTGTTAAAGGACACCGAGTCTTGCTAAAACTCGTTCCATGTGACTTCGGCAAGAAACTCTTCTTGGCGTTCTTGTACTAAAACGTTTTAGCATCTTGTCAATATGTATCTTGGCTTAGCCCTATTAGGCACTTCTATCTCCATAGATTATTATGCCTACCGAGGCTACCTAGCCCAAGTACTTCATCGAAAAACTATTTTCAATGAATTGCTAATTCGTGTCAAGAAATTTATATTATTTCCAATCAACAATGTGTCATGCACACAAAGTTTTAGAAATATTATTATGCTCCCACTTACTTTCTTGTAATCACAAGCATCTTCGCTATCCTTGATGAAATCAAACTTTTTGACTATTTAATCAACACGAAGATTCCACCTCCATTATGCTTGCTTCCGTCCATTCTTGGATCTCTGAAGTTTGCACACTCACTAGCATCTTTCGGATCGACAAAATACTTTGGACTGTATCATATACACGTCCTAGGTTATATTTCCATCTCATGGAAATCCTTTTGGCGTCCATCTGTCATATCTCATAATTGAAATACGAAACAATTGCTAGTATAACCCGAACTGACTTAAGCAACGCTATGGTGAGACAATCTCGTCATAGTCAACTCCTTGAACTTGTCATAAACTTTTTATAACAAGTCATGCTCTTTGGATAAAACATTTTTATCCGCATTAGTTCATAGTTTCATTCATATTCGTTAGACTCTAAGTCTTTCGGAGGGTTCATCAAGTTCTAAACTTGAATCATGTATATGGATACTATCTCGGATCACTTTGGCATTTAGCCAATTCCGGAGTCAGGGCCCATCAACGCTTCTTTGTGTATCGTAGGTTTACTGTTGTCTAACAATAATATCTCGTTTGCACACCTTAGAGGTTTGCACGAGTTTTGTCTACCTACGTGGTTCAGCTGCAAGTTCGACCGAAGTCTCTACATCTTATGTAGAGGCTTCCGTATCAGTCGCAGTAGAAAACTCTGGAATTACTTCTAGCATTTCTTTACTTTGATCTGATGACGAAGATTCTGCTATCTCGTCGAGCTGCACTGTCCTGCCACTCACACTTTTGCAAGAAACATTTTCTTCAAAATATACCTCTCTATGTGGCAAACTTTTTGCCTCGGCACAGTGATGGAGGAATACCCAACAATTTGAGATAACCTACAAAGTAGCACTTATCTGATTTGGAATAGGTTTGTAAACACTTTACACATGTCTCATATTCCAAATGTTAAGAAAAGACAAAACATGGTTTGGCGTACCATACCATGGCATCATTTCAACAGATTTGAAGGCGCTCTTTTCAGTGTAAAAGCCGTAGTCAGTAAAGCATCACTTCAAAAGGGATAATGGCAAATTGATTAATGCCATCTTTGATCTTACCCTATCATATATGGTTTGATTACATCTTCTCGGACACTCCACTCTCAGTGGTGTTCCGGGAGGTGCAAGTTGTGAAACTATTTCACAACTCATCAGACACTCGCTAAACTTGTAACTCAAATATTTCTTTCCGCAATCTAATTGAAGAAACCTAATTTTTTTTGTTACAATAATTTCTACTTCATTTTGAAAAACCTTTTGAACTATTTCAAAGGATCCAGACTTATGTCTCATTAAACAAATATTCACATGTCTACTTGAGTCATCACTGAATATAGATAAATCCACTGCTAGCAACAACACTTATTGGACTACACACATCAGTATGTATGTTTACCAATAAGTTCGTTGCTCGCTCATTATGGCCTTTGAACGGTATTTTAGTCACGTTACTTTTGGATGAAAGTTGCAAGTGTCATATGATTCATAATCAAATGGCTTCAAAATCCAACACTATGGAATTTCTCCATGCGAGTTTCTCCAATGTGATCAAATGCAGTGCCACATATATGTGGTATTCTTTTAGTCTTACGACATTTATCGTCAGTGTTTTGGATATATTATATTATCATCAATATTCACAACATACACTCCATTCATAATGGGAGTATGGCCCCTTATGTTATTCATAACGCCGAACAACAATTGTTCTGTTATAAATAACCTTCTTGCAACAAACATTATGCAATGGGATAGAGTGTACAAAACTCTAAAATGAATTATGAAAATAAATGCAGAGGTAATACGCCGATGGAAGGTATAGTAACTTTTACTATGTTCTCGGCGCGTATCTAAAACTCACTACTGTCTAGTCTTTTAAGCCATAGTAGTTCTTGTATCGAGTTGCAACAAAATGCAATCGAACGGGTATCCTTGTGATGAATGATGTCTACTACGCAACTTTATTCTTGTAGACTCGTGTTGGGCCTCCAAGCGCAGAGTTTTGTAGGACAGCGGCAATTTTCTCTCAAGTGGATGACCTAAGGTTTATCAATCCGTGGGAGGCGTAGGATGAAGATGGTCTCTCTCAAACAATCATGCAACCAAATATTAAAAATCTCTTGTGTCCCCAACACACCCAATACAATGGTAAATTGTATAGGTGCACTAGTTCGGCGAAGAGATGATGATAAAAGTGTAGTGTGGATAGTAGATATAGGTTTTTGTAATCTGAAAATATAAAAATAGCAAGGTAACAAGTAGTAAAACGGAGCACAAACGGTATTGCAATGCTTAGAAACAAGGCCTAGGGTTCATACTTTCACTAGTGCAATCTCTCAACAATGCTAACATAATTGGATCATATAACCATCCCTCAACGTGCAATAAAGAATCACTCCCAAGTTCCTATTAGCAGAGAACATAAGATAGAAATTGTTTGTAGGGTACGAAACCACCTCAAAGTTATCCTTTCCGATTGATCTATTGAGCTATTCCTATAAGTGTCACAAATAGCCCTAGAGTTCGTACTAAAATAACACCATATGATACACATCAACCAACTCTAATGCCACCACAAGTATCCGTGAGTTGATTATACGATATGCATCAAACAACTTCATAATCATAATATTCAATCCACACAAAGAACTCCAAGGAGCACCCCAAAGTTTCTATCGGAGAAAAGATAATGAAAACGTGCATCAACCCCTATGCATAGATTACCCCAATGTCACCTCGGGAATCCGCGAGTTGAGTGCCAAAACATATATCAAGTGAATCAATATAATACCCCATTGTTACCACGGGTATTCGTATGCAAGACATACATCAAGTGTTCTCAAATATGAAATATTCAATCCGACAATAACGAAACCTCAAAGGGAAAAGATTCGATTCATCACAACAAGGATAGAGAGGGAGGAAACACCATATGATCCAACTATATTAACAAAGCTCGCGATACATCAAGATCGTGCCAAATCAAGAACACAAGAGAGAGAGAGATAAAACACATAGCTACTGGTACAAACCCTCAGCCCCGAGGGTGAACTACTCCCTCCTCGTCATGGAGACCGCCGGGATGATGAAGATGGCCTCCGGTGATGATTCCCCCCTCCGGCAGGCTGCCGAAAAAGGGCTGTAGATTAGATCGTGGAGGTACAGAGGCTTGCGGCGGCGTAAAAACTCATCTAGGTTAACTTTTGGGGGTTTCTGAATATATATGATTTTTCAGCGTTGGAATCACGCAAAGAGGTGCCACAGGGGGCCCACGAGGCACCAGGGCGCGCATGGGGGGGGGGGGGATGGCGCGCCCTGGTGGCTCGTGGGGCCCCTGTGGCTCTTCTGCTGCTCCCCTGAAGCTTCCTGGGTCTGTTTCCTTCCAGAAAAAATCGTTAAAAAGTTTCGCTGCATTTGGACTTCATTTGATGTGGATTTTCTCGAAAACCAAAAACAAGCAGAAAACAACAACTGGCACTGGGCACTAGGTCAACATGTTAGTCCATAAACATCATATAAAAGCCATATAAAAGTGCACCAAAATCATACAAAACTATAATAAACATGGCATGAATACTTCATAAATTATAGATACGTTGGAGACGTATCAATCAACTTTTAATCACAATACCCAAGAATCAATGACTAACAGTTTAATCACAATTCCCAAGAATTACATCTTTGACCAGCCTTCTATACATCTATAATTTGTATGACATTCATACCTGAGCTGGACATTCCAGTCTTCTTTCTTTTTGCCTTTATACTTCTAACAATTTCACTTCCAATATTTCTCCTACACACAGAAGAAGCACCCAACTTTAAGAGTGGCGTTTAGCCCTGGACTTCCTGGGCGTGTAAGTCTTACTAACACCCTTCGGACTTGTCCTTTCTCTTTAAGTTGTAGTTTTATTCACCATCATCACATGACAGGCGTTCTTCTGGATCCAACTCTCAGCACACTAATGCACAATAAACACTTTTACTAATACTTGCAAACAAACATTGCTTTGGATATCTCATATCTTTTAGCCTTTGTTTGTCCCTGAAAACAATTTTTCAGTTCCACGAATATCACATAATTATCCCAAACATTTCAAAGTTCAAGTTTTATGGAAGCAAGCATATTGCACTTGACCGTGACAAAATTCTAGCTTTTGGATCGAATGACGTGAGTCATATCTTCCACAGCATTAGCGGGATAATACCGAAAGCATGCAATAGGACAAAGTCCTTCTCGGCACTCTTGAGGACAATCCTCAAATTACGTTACCAATCGTAAAATTTTAACCAGATATTTTAAAACAGTTAATCAATTTCAACAGGGAAGGTGGAAACGCGAGCCATTATTGTACAACTATAATGCAAATTACACTTACACAATGTTCATAACTAATTGCACTGAGAATTAAACAATTTAATTCTAAAGTGCGCTCCCACTCAAATCAATATCTCTCATAATTGATTGTGAGTGATTCAAGACCCATGTCTCGATTGTTCACCATTGATGCTACATCACTGATGACGAAAATCTCAACCGGTAGGCCAACTTGCTGATCACATCTCTATGTGACTCTTGTTTATCTTTCGATAGGCGTGTTCTGAGCCCAGGACATTCCTGCCATGAACGTCAAGACAATCAAGTGATCTTGCTGCGGGGTCCGACCTCCACCCGCCTTACACCTCTGTAATAGTTCGTACCCATGTTACTGTTGGAAATATGCCCTAGAGGCAATAATAAATTAGTTATTATCATATTTCCCCGTTCATGATAATAGTTTATTATTCATGCTAGAATTGTATTGACCGGAAACTAAATACATGTGTGGATAATAGACAAATACTATGTCCCTAGTATGCCTCTACTAGACTAGCTCGTTGATCAAAAGATGGTCAAGGTTTCCTGACCATGGACATGAGTTGTCATTTGATAACGGGATCACATCATTAGGAGAATGATGTGATGGACATGACCCAACCGTTAGCATAGCAAATGATCGTTCAGTTTATTGCTATTGCTTTCACTATGTCAAATACACGTTCCTCTGACCATGAGATCATGCAACTCCCGGATACCGTAGGAATACTTTGGGTGTATCAAACGTCACAACGTTACTGGGTGATTATAAAGGTGCACTACAGGTATCTCCGAAAGTGTTTGTTGAGTTGTCATGGATCGAGATTGGGATTTGTCACTCCGACTATCGGAGATGTATCTCTGGGCCCTCTCGGTAATACAGCATCACAGAAGCCTTGCAAGCACCGTGACTAAAGAGTTAGTTGCAAGATGATGTATTACGGAACGAGTAAAGAGATTTGCCGGTAACGAGATTGAACTAGGTATTAGATACCGACGATCGAATCTCGGGCAAGTAACATACCGCCGGACAAAAGGGAACAATGTATGTTGTCATATGAGGTTCACCGATAAAGATCTTCGTGGAATATGTCAGAACCAATATGAGCATCCAGGTTCCGCTGTTGGTTATTGACCGGAGAGTCGTCTCGGTCATGTCTACATCATTCCCGAACCCGTAGGGTCCGCACACTTAAGGTTCGATGACGATATAGTATTATATGAGTTATGTGATTGGTGACTGAAGTTTGTTCGGAGTCCCGGATGAGATCACGGACATGACGAGGAGTCTCGAAATGGTCGAGAGGTAAAGATTCATATATTGGAAGGCTATATTCAGACGTCGGAAAGGTTCCGAGTGATTCGGGTATTTTTTGGAGTACCGGGGAGTTACGGGAATTCACCGGGAGAAGTAATGGGCCTTATTGGGCCATACGGGAAAAGGAGAGGCAGGCCACGTGAGGAGGCGCGCGCCCCCCCTTGCCCAAACCGAATTGGACTAGGGGAGGGGGCGCAGCCCCCTCTTTCCTTTCCCTCTCCCTTCCCCCTTTCCTACTCCGTATGGGAGGTGGAATCCTACTAGGACTAAGGAGTCCTTGTAGGACTCCCCACACTTGGCGCACCCCTAGGGGGCCGGCCTCCTCCCTCCCTCCTTTATATACGGAGGAGGGGCACCCCTTGGAGACACACAATTGTCCCATAGCCATGTGCGGTGCCCCGATCTCCGTTTTCCACCTCGGTCATATTTTCGGAGAGCTTAGGCGAAGCCCTGCCGGAATCACTTCACCGTCACCGTCGCCACGCCGTCGTGCTGACGGAACTCATCTACTACCTCGACGTCTTGCTGGATCAAGAAGGCGAGGAACGTCACCGAGCTGCACGTGTGTAGAACTCGGAGGTGCCGTACGTTCGGTAATCGATCGGTGGAGCTCGAAGGATTGTTCGACTACATCAACCGCGTTGTGAGACGCTTCCGCTAAACGGTCTACGAGGGTACGTAGACACACTCTCCCCTCTCGTAGCGATGCATATCCATGGATAGATCTTGCATGAGCGTAGGAAATTTTTGAAATTCATGCTCCGTTCCCCAACAGTGGCATCCGAGCCAGGTCTATGCGTAGATGTGATTTGCACGAGTAGAACACAAGTGAGTTGTGGGCGTGGGTGTATACATATTGCTGGCCGTTACTAGTTGTTACTTGATTCGGCGGTATTGTGAGATGAAGCGGCCCGGACCGACATTACGCGTATGCTTACGCGAGACATGTTTCACCGCTACGTGCACTCGTTGCATAAAGGTGACTGGCGGGTGTCTGTCTCTCTCACTTTAGTTGAATCGGTTTCAATGAAGAGGGTTCTTTTAGAAGATCAAAAAGCAATCACTACACCACGTTGTGGTTTTGCGTAGGTAAGAACGGTTCTTGCAAACCCGTAGCAGCCACGTAAAACATGCAACAACAAAGTAGAGGACGTCTAACTTGTTTTTGTAGGGTATGCTGGTGATGTGATATGGCCAAGACATGATGTGATATAAGTTGTTGTATGAGATGATCATGTTTTGTAAGTTATCAGGCAACCGGCAGGAGCCTTATGGTTGTCTCTTTATTGTATGCAATGCCAACGCTATGTAATTGCTTTACTTTACCGCTATGAGTTAGCAGTAGTAGTAGTAGCAATAGCCGGCTAGACGACCACGACACTGCGATGGAGATCAAGGTGTCACGACGCTACGATGGAGATCAAGGTGTTAACCCGGTGACAATGGAGATCATGACGGTGCTTTGCTGATGGAGATCAAAGGCACAAGACGATGATGGCCATATCGTGTCACATATATTGAATTGCATGTGATGTTAATCCTTTTATGCATCTTATTTTGCTTAGGACGACGGTAGCATTATAAGATGATCCCTTCACTAAATTTCAAGATAAGTGTTCTCCCCTAGTATAAACCATTGCGAAGGTTCGACGCTTCTAAGCACCACGTGATGATCGGGTGTGATGGAATCTTTTGTTCGCATACAACGGGTGTAAGCCAGTTTTACACACGCAGAATACTTGGGTTAAACTTGACGAGCCTAGCATGTACAGACATGGCCTCGGAACACAAGAGACCGAAAGGTCGAACATGAGTCATATAGTAGATATGATCAACATGAAAGATGTTCACCATTGATAACTAATCCACCTCACGTGATGATCGGACGTGGTTTAGTTGATGTGGATCATGTTACACTTAGACAACTTGAGGGATGTTAATCTAAGTGGGAGTTCTTAAGTAATTTGATTAATTGAACTTCAATTGTCATGAACATAGTCTTACTTGTCTTAGCAAATTTATGTTGTAGATCCATAGACCGCGCTGTAGTTCCCCTGTTTTTATTATGTTCCTAGAGAAAACGAAGTTGAAAGTTGATGAAAGCAACTATGCGGACTAGGTCCGTGATCTGAGGATTGTCCTCACTGCTACACAGAAGGCTTATGTCCTTAATGCACCGCTCAGTGAAATACCCCTACGGCTTCGTCTGAGGACGTTATGAACGTCTGGCAGACAAGAAAAGATGACTACTCGATAGTTCAGTGCGCCATACTTTACGGCTTAGAACCGGAGCTCCAAATATGTTTTGAGCAACACGGAGCATATGAGATGTTCCAAGAGCTGAAAATTTGTTTTTCAAGCTCACACCCGGGTCGAGAGGTATGACACCTTCGACAAGTTCTATAGCTACAAGATGGAGGAGAACAGCTCCATTAGTGAGCATGTACTCAGAATGTCTGAGTACTTCAAGCACTTGAATCAAGTGGGAGTTAGACTTCCGAATAAAGTGGTGATTGATAGAGTTCTCTAGTCACTATCACTAAGCTACTGGATCTTCGTGATGAACTATAAACATGCAAGGGATAGAAGATCCTTAAGCTATTTGCGATGCTACAATCTGCGGATGTAGAAATCAAAAAAAAAGGGAGCATCAAGTGTTGATGGTTAATAAGACCACTAGTTTCAAGAAGGGCAAGGGAAAGAAAAGGGAACTTCAAGAAGAACGGTAAAACAGTTGCCGCTCACGCGAAGAAACCCAAGGCTGAACCAAACCCGAGACTTAGTGCTCCCATTGCAAAGGGAAATGTCACAGGGAGCGGAACTTCCCCAAAGTAACTGGCAGATAATAAGACTGGCAATGTCAACAAAGATATTTGATATACATGTTATTGATATGTACCTTACTAGTACTCGTAGGAGCACCTGGGTATTTGATACTTGTTCAGTTGCTTACAACTTGAAACATGGAGCTTCGGAATAAACGAGGGCTAGCTAAGAACGAGGTGACGATGTGCATTGGAAGTGTCTCCAAGGTTGATGTGATCACCATCGCCACGCTCTCTCTACCTTCAGGATTAGTGATGAACCTAAATAATTGTTATTTGGTGCTTGCGTTAAGCATGAACATTATATCTGATAGTGTTTATTGCAAGACGGTTATTCAATTTCAGAGAATAATTGTTATTCTATTTATTTGGATAATATTATTGATGATCATGCACTTAAAATGAAAGGTTTATTGAATCTTGATCGTAGTAATACATATGTTCATAACACGAATGCCAAAAGATAATGATAGTACCACATATTTGTGGCACTGCCGCTTAGGTCATATCGGTGTTAAACACATGAAAAACCTCCATGCTGATGGACTTTTGGAATCACTTGACTATGAATCATTTGAGACGTGCGAACCGTGCCTTATGGGCAAGATGACTAAAACTCCGTTCTCCGGAACAATGGAGCGAGCAACAGACTTGTTGGAAATAATACATACCGATATATGCGGTCCAATGAGTATTGAGGCACGCGGTAGATATCGTTATGTTCTCACGTTTACAGATGATTTGAGTAGATATGGTTATGTCTACTTAATGAAACATAAGTCTGAAACGTTTGAAAAGTTCAAAGAATTTCAGAGTGAAGTACAGAACCATCGTAACAAGAAAATAAAGTTCTTACGATCTGATCGTGGAGGAGAATATTTGAGTTACGAGTTTGGCACTCACTTAAGACAATGTGGAATTGTTTCACAGTTAATGCCACCTGGAACACCACAACATAATGGTGTGTCCGAACGTCGTAATCGTACTCTATTGGATATGGTATGTTCTATGATGTCTCTTACCGATTTGCCACTATCGTTTTGGGGTTATGCATTAGAGACAGCTGCATTCACTTTAAATAGGGCACCGTCTAAATCCGTTGAGACGACATCGTATGAACTGTGGTTTGGAAAGAAACCTAAGCTGTCGTTTCTGAAAGTTTGGGGCTGCGATGCTTATGTCAAAAGGCTTCAGCCTGATAAGCTTGAACCCAAAGCGGATAAGTGCGTCTTCATAGGATACCCAAAAGAAACTGTTGGGTACACCTTCTACCACAGATCCGAAGGCAAAGTTTTCGTTGCTAAGAATGGATCATTTCTAGAGAAGGAGTTTCTCTCAAAAGAAGTGAGTGGGAGGAAAGTAGAACTTGATGAGGTAATTGTACCTCCTCTGGATAGTAGTACGCCACAGACAGAAATTTCTGTGACACCAACACAGACCAGAGAAGAAGATAATGATGATGATCATGAAACTTCGGAGCAAGTTGCTACTGAACCTCGAAGGTCAACCAGGACACGTTCCGCACCAGAGTGGTACGGAAATCCAGTCTTGGAGGTTATGTTGTTAGACAACGGTGAACCTTCGAATTATGAAGAAGCTATGGCGAGCCCGGATTCCGAGAAATGGCTTGAGGCCATGAAATCCGAGATAGGATCCATGTATGAGAACAAAGTATGGACTTTGGTAGACTTGCCCGATGAACGGCGAGCTATTGAAAATAAATGGATCTTTAAGAAGAAGACGGACGCTGATGGTAATATCACCGTCTATAAAGCTTGACTTGTTGCTAAAGGTTATCGACAAGTTCAAGGAGTTGACTACGATGAGACTTTCTCACCCGTAGCGATGCTAAAGTCTGTCAGAATTATGTTAGCAATTGCCGCGTTTTATGATTATGAAATCTGGCAAATGGACGTCAAAACGGCATTCCTTAATGGATTCCTTAAGGAAGAATTGTATATGATGCAGCCGGAAGGTTTTGTCGATCCTAAAGGCGCTAACAAAGTATGCAAGCTCCACCGATCCATCTATGGACTGGTGCAAGCATCTCGGAGCTGGAATACTCGCTTTGATGAAGTGATCAAAGTGTTTGGGTTTATACAAACTTATGGAGAAGCTTGTATTTACAAGAAAGTGAGTGGGAGCTCTGTGGCATTTCTCATATTATATGTAGATGACATATTGTTGATAGGAAATGACATAGAATTTCTGGAAAGCATAAAGGGTTATTTGCACAAAAGTTTTTCGATGAAGGATCTCGGAGAAGCTGCTTACATATTAGGCATCAAGATCTATAGGGATAGATCAAGACGCCTCATTGGACTTTCACAAAGCACATACCTTGACAAGATTTTGAAGAAGTTCAAAATGAATCAGTCAAAGAAAGGGTTCTTGCCTGTATTGCAAGGTATGAGATTGAGTAAGACTCAATGCCCGACCACGGCAGAAAATAAATAGAATGGATGAAGGTTATCCCCTATGCCTCGGCCATAGGTTCTATAAAGTATGCCAAGCTGTGTGCCTTGCCATGTGTCTGGCAAAAGAGGTACCAAAGTGATCCAGGAGTAGATCACTGGACAGCGGTCAAATTATCCTTAAGATGACTAAGGAAGAATTTCTCGGGAATAGAGATGATAAAGAGTTCATCGTAAGGGGTTACGTCGATGCAAGCTTTAAACACTGATCCGAAAGACTATGAGTCTCAGATCGGATAAGTATAGTGGGGAAATCTTTTGGAGTAGCTCCAAACAGAGTGTGGTAGCAGCATCTACATATAACATAGAGATTTGCCAAGAACACACGGATCTGAATATTACAGACCCGTTGACTAAAACATCTCTCACAAGCAAAACATGATCAGCTTTAGAACTGATTAAGTGTTAATTACATGGAGATGTAATCTAGATTATTGACTCTAGTGCAAGTGGGAGACTGTTGGAAATATGCCCTAGAGGCAATAATAAATTAGTTATTATCATATTTCCCCGTTCATGATAATAGTTTATTATTCATGCTAGAATTGTATTGACCGGAAACTAAATACATGTGTGGATAATAGACAAATACTATGTCCCTAGTATGCCTCTACTAGACTAGCTCGTTGATCAAAAGATGGTCAAGGTTTCCTGACCATGGACATGAGTTGTCATTTGATAATGGGATCACATCATTAGGAGAATGATGTGATGGACATGACCCAACCGTTAGCATAGCAAATGATCGTTCAGTTTATTGCTATTGCTTTCACTATGTCAAATACACGTTCCTCTGACCATGAGATCATGCAACTCCCGGATACCGTAGGAATACTTTGGGTGTATCAAACGTCACAACGTTACTGGGTGATTATAAAGGTGCACTACAGGTATCTCCGAAAGTGTTTGTTGAGTTGGCATGGATCGAGATTGGGATTTGTCACTCCGACTATCGGAGATGTATCTCTGGGCCCTCTCGGTAATACAGCATCACAGAAGCCTTGCAAGCACCGTGACTAAAGAGTTAGTTGCAAGATGATGTATTATGGAACGAGTAAAGAGACTTGCCGGTAACGAGATTGAACTAGATATTAGATACCGACGATCGAATCTCGGGCAAGTAACATACCGCCGGACAAAAGGGAACAACGTATGTTGTCATATGAGGTTCACCGATAAAGATCTTCGTGGAATATGTAGGAACCAATATGAGCATCCAGGTTCCGCTGTTGGTTATTGACCGGAGAGTCGTCTCGGTCATGTCTACATCATTCCCGAACCCGTAGGGTCCGCACACTTAAGGTTCGATGCCGATATAGTATTATATGAGTTATGTGATTGGTGACCGAAGTTTGTTCGGAGTCCCGGATGAGATCACGGACATGACGAGGAGTCTCGAAATGGTCGAGAGGTAAAGATTCATATATTGGAAGGCTATATTCAGACGTCGGAAAGGTTCCGAGTGATTCGGGTATTTTTTGGAGTACCGGGGAGTTACGGGAATTCACCGGGAGAAGTAATGGGCCTTATTGGGCCATACGGGAAAAGGAGAGGCAGGCCACGTGAGGAGGCGCGCGCCCCCCCTTGCCCAAACCGAATTGGACTAGGGGAGGGGGCGCAGCCCCCTCTTTCCTTTCCCTCTCCCTTCCCCCTTTCCTACTCCGTATGGGAGGTGGAATCCTACTAGGACTAAGGAGTCCTTGTAGGACTCCCCACACTTGGCGCACCCCTAGGGGGCCGGCCTCCTCCCTCCCTCCTTTATATACGGAGGAGGGGCACCCCTTGGAGACACACAATTGTCCCATAGCCATGTGCGGTGCCCCGATCTCCGTTTTCCACCTCGGTCATATTTTCGGAGAGCTTAGGCGAAGCCCTGCCGGAATCACTTCACCGTCACCGTCGCCACGCCGTCGTGCTGACGGAACTCATCTACTACCTCGACGTCTTGCTGGATCAAGAAGGCGAGGAACGTCACCGAGCTGCACGTGTGTAGAACTCGGAGGTGCCGTACGTTCGGTAATCGATCGGTGGAGCTCGAAGGATTGTTCGACTACATCAACCGCGTTGTGAGACGCTTCCGCTAAACGGTCTACGAGGGTACGTAGACACACTCTCCCCTCTCGTAGCGATGCATCTCCATGGATAGATCTTGCGTGAGCGTAGGAAATTTTCGAAATTCATGCTCCGTTCCCCAACAGTTACATGGCGCACCCCAAAAAGATACGTGTTGTAGACGGTGCTACACTTGGGAGAGCACTAACTACTTGATATTTTTAAGTGAGAGATCACCCTAATAAAAGTGACTACCGCGCAATCAAAAGGGTGCATAAAGGGGATAAACATCTCAGACAATTCATAATAGCATTATATGGTATAGCCCCTCCTGTCGGAGAACTACTCATCGTGTTCGCAAAAATTCAGCCAAAAACGTTGCCGTGGCAGAACTTTTCTGCATGGCCTGTTTCTTCAGCTTTTCTTCTCCGTCTTCTCATACGGCTTTTGCGTCGGGGTTCACCTCTGCAAAACTTGTCACCACCATGTCGATGCACTAAATAATATTGCTATCTCTATAGCTAATAAAAATAATGCATTACATCAAGGTTGACACGCAGGTCGTCAAAGTGACAATTATATGGCTCCAGCCATCATGCCGAATCATGACATGCTGGTCATGTTAATTACATCATATAGTCATCTCATACATAATCTCATTAATAATGACGAAGGCTATACCACATCACATGCACATCCTACAAAACCAAGTTAGATGCCTCTAATCGGTTCATACAAAGTTTTATTTTTACGTGGCTTCTAAGGTTTCAAAACAATCCGAAGCTACCAATGTCCTGTTGGAAATATGCCCTAGAGGCAATAATAAATTGGTTATTATTATATTTCCTTGTTCATGATAATCGTTTATTATCCATGCTATAATTGTATTGATTGGAAACTCAAATACATGTGTGGGTACATAGACAACACTGTGTCCCTAGTAAGCCTCTAGTTAACTAGCTCGTTGATCAAAAGATGGTGAAGGTTTCCTAGCCATGGACATGAGATGTCATTTGATAACGGGATCACATCATTAGGAGAATGATGTGATGGACAAGACCCAAACTATAAACGTAGCATATGATCGTGCCAGTTTATTGCTATTGTTTTCTGCATGTCAAGTACTGTTCCTATGACCATGAGATCATGCAACTCACTGACACCGGAGGAATACCTTGTGTGTATCAAACGTCGCAACGTAACTGGGTGACTATAAAGATGCTCTACAGGTATCTCCGAGGGTGTCTGTTGGGTTGGCATGGATCAAGACTGGGATTTGTTATTCCATGTAACGGAGAGGTATCTCAGGGCCCACTCGGTAATACAACATCACAATGAGCCTTGCAAGCAATGTGACTAAAGTGTTAGCCACGAGATCTTGTATTACGGACCAAGTAAAGAGACTTGCCGATAACGAGATTGAACTAGGTATAGAGATACCGACGATCGAATCTCGGGCAAGTAACATACCGAAGAACAAAGGGAACAACATACGGGATTAACTGAATCCTTGACATAGAGGTTCGACCGATATAGATCTTCGTAGAATATGTAGGAACCAATATGGGCATCTAGGTCCCGCTATTGGTTATTGACCGTAGAGGTGTCTCGGTCATGTCTACATACTTCTCGAACCCGCAGGGTCTACACACTTAACGCTTGCTGGCGATTAATATAGTTGAGTTATTGTGTTGGTGACCGAAGGTTGTTCGGAGTCTCGGATAAAATTCCGGACATGACGAGGATCTCCGGAAGAGTCCGGAGGTAAAGATTGATATATGTGATAATAGTGTTTTGATCTCCGGAAGGGTTCCGGAATTCACCGGAAGGGGTTCCGGATGTTTACCGAAGTGTTCGGGTGCAGCAACACTTTATATGGGCCAAAGGGGTAAAGCCCACGAGGTATTGGAAAGTGCAAAAGGAAGTTTTGCTACTGCCTTAAGCGCTACTACCGCTGGTAAGGCAGTACTGCCGCGTAAGCGGTACTACCGCTTGTGTGAAGCGGTACTACCGCTTGTACGCGGTACTGCTGGAATCCGAGTGGGACTCTTTCCGTGCGGGCCAAACCGACCTTGTGCGGGCAAAACCGACCTTGTGGAGGCTTTCTCTCCAAGTTTAGACCCCAGGGCTCAACATATATATAGAGGGGCAGGGCTAGCACACGGGATACATCAAGATTTCCCAAGCCGTGTGCCGGCGACCCTAACCCTCTAGTTCCTCCCGTCATAATCTCCGTAGTGCTTGGCGAAGCCCTGTAGAAATTGTTCCTCACCACCATCACCACGCCGTCGTGCTGCTGGAACTCATCCACTACTTCACCATCGCTCGCTGGATCGAGGAGGTGAAGGCGTCATCAAGCCGTATGTGTGTTGAACGCGGAGGTGCCGTCCGTTCGGCGCTAGATCGTGTTTGGATCGAGGGACGACTTGCGATTTGGATCGCGAAGACGTTCGACTACATCAACCGCGTTTCTTAACGCTTCCGCTTAGCGATCTACAAGGGTATGTAGATTCACTCTCCCTCTCGTAGATGCTCATCACCATGGATAGATCTTGCGTGTGCGTAGGAAAATTTTTGTTTCCCATGCGACGTTCCCCAACAGTGGTATCAGAGCCAGGTCTATGTGTAGATGAGATCTCGAGTAGAACACAAAGGAGTTTGTGGGCGTTGATATTCAGATTGCTTCCTCCCTTGGTCTTTTCTTGTTTCGGCGGTATTGTGGGATGAAGCGGCTCGGACCAACATTACTCGTACGCTTACGAGAGACCGGTTCCATCAACTGACATGTAACTTCGTTACATAAAGATGGCTGGCGGGTGTCTGTCTCTCCTACTTTAGTCGGATCGGATTTGACAAAGGCGGTCCTTGAGAAGGTTGAAAAGCAATTTTTGTATCATCGTTGTGGTTTTTGCGTAGGTAAGAATTGTTCTTGCTAGATACCCGTAGCAGTCACGTAAAACTTGCGACAACAATTAGAGGACGTCTAACTTGTTTTTGCAGGGTATGTTGTGATGTGATATGGCCAATTACATGATGAAATATATGTGATGTATGAGATGATCATGTGTTGTATAGAATATCACGACTTGCATGTCGATGAGTACGGCAACTGGCAGGAGCCATAGAGTTGTCTTTAATTATTTTCGCCGTTTTGCTTTACTTTATCGCTATGAGTTAGCAAAAGTCGTGGAAGCAAAAGTCGGCGCGACAACCTCATGGCGACACATTTATGGAGATCAAGATGATGGAGATCATGGTGTCATGCCGGTGACGATGGAGATCATGCCGATGCTTTGGAGATGGAGATCAAAAGCACAAGTTCATGGCCATATCATGTCACTTATGATTTGCATGTGATGTTAATCCTTTTATGCATCTTATTTTTCTTAGGACGACGGTAGAATTATAAGGCGATCCCTCACTTAAATTTCAAGATAAAATTGTGTTCTCCCCGAGTGTGCACCATTGCGAAAGTTCGTCATTTCGAGACACCACGTGATGATCGGGTGTGATAGACTCTACGTTCGCATACAACGGGTGCAAGCCAGTGTTGCACGTGCGGAATACTCGGGTTAAACTTGACGAGCCTAGCATGTACAGACATGGCCTCGGAACACAAGAGACCGAAAGGTCGAACATGAGTCATATAGTAGATATGATCAACATGAAGATGTTCACCATTGAAACCACCTCAACTCACGTGATGATCGGACTTGAGTTGGTGGATTTGGATCATGTGACACTCGAATGACCGGTGGGATGTCAATTTGAGTGGGAGTTTTTTAAGTAATATGATTAACTAAACTCATTATCTTGAACAATAGTCTAAGTTGTCTTTGCTATATTTATGTTGTAGATCATGGCTCGCGTAGTAGCACCCCTGAATTTTAATGCGTTCCTAGAGAAAGCTAAGTTGAAAGATGATGGAAGTAACTTTGTGGACTAGGCCCGTAATCTAAGGATTATCCTTACGGCTTCCCAGAAGGCTTATGTCCTTGATGCACCGCTTGGTGATCCACCCACTCCAGTTGAGTCTCTAGACGTTGTGAACGCCTGGCAGGCTCGCTCTGATGATTACTCAATAGTTCAATGTGCAATTTTGTATGGCTTAGAACCGGGACTTCAAAGACGTTTTGAACGTCATGGAGCATATGAGATGTTCCAGGAGTTGAGGTTTATCTTTCAGAAGAATGCCCGGATCGAGAGGTATGAGACCTCTGATAAGTTCTATACTTGCAAGATGGAGGAGAACGGGTCTGTTAGTGATCACATACTCAGAATGTCTGGGTACTCCACCCGTCTGGCTGAATTAGGGATGCCCCTTCCGCCAGAGGCTATCACTGACAGAGTTCTTCAATCATTGCCACCTAGCTACAAGAGCTTCGTGTTGAACTATAACATGCACGGGAGGAACAAGTCAGTCGCCGAGCTATTTGCGATGCTGAAAGTCGCTGAGTCTGAAATTCAGAAGGAGCATCAAGTGTTGATGGTCAATAAAACCACTAGTTTCAAGAAAAATTTCAAGGGTAAGAAGGGTAACTCCAAGAAGAGTGGCAAAGCACTTGCTCCTCCCGTGAATAAACCCAAGGCTGGACCCAAACCAGAAACTATGTGCTTTCATTGCAAGGGAACTGGACACTGGAAGCAGAGCTGCCCCAAGTATTTGGCTGACAAGAAGGCGGCCAACAACAAACAAGGTATATATGATATACATGTTATTGATGTGTACCTTACCAACTCTCGTTGTAGTGCCTGGGTATTTGATACTGGTGCGGTTGCTCACATTTGCAACTCTAAACAGGAACTGCGGAATAGACGGAGGCTGGCAAAGGATGAAGTGACGATGCGCGTGGGAAATGGTTCCAAGGTTGATGTGGTCGCCGTCGGCACGCTCGCTCTTCGATTACCATCGGGATTAGTGATGAACCTGAATAATTGTTATTTAGTGCCTGCGTTAAGCATGAACATTATATCTGGATCTTGTTTATTGCGAGACGGTTACTCATTTAAATCAGAGAATAATGGTTGTTCTATTTATATGAGTAATATCTTTTATGGTCATGCACCCGAAGTGAGGGG
Source organism: Elymus sibiricus (assembly GCA_039707655.1). Lineage (NCBI taxonomy): Eukaryota > Viridiplantae > Streptophyta > Magnoliopsida > Poales > Poaceae > Elymus > Elymus sibiricus. Next base: position 23,302,347 of record CM077666.1, read on the forward strand.
TTTATTCTTATTTAATCTCGATAGTAATGATACACATGTTCATAACATTGATGCCAAAAGATGTAGAATTGATAATGATAATACCACTTTCTTGTGGCACTGCCGTTTAGGTCATATTGGCGTAAAATGCATGAAGAAGCTCCATACTGATGGACTTTTGGAGTCACTTGATTTTGAATCACTTGACACATGTGAGCCATGCCTCATGGGCAAGATGACTAAGACGCCGTTCTCTGGAACAATGGAACGGGCAAGTGACTTGTTGGAAATCATACATACTGATGTGTGCGGTCCGATGAGCATTGAGGCGCGCGGTGGTTATAGTTACTTTCTCATCTTCACTGATGACTTAAGTAGATATGGGTATATTTACTTAATGAAACACAAGTCTGAAACGTTTGAAAAGTTCAAGCAATTTCAGAGTGAAGTTGAGAATCATCGTAACAAGAAGATTAAATTCCTACGATCTGACGGAGGAGGAGAATATCTGAGTTATGAGTTTGGCAGTCACTTAAGACAATGTGGAATTGTTTCACAATTAACACCGCCTGGAACACCACAGCGTAATGGTGTGTCCGAACGTCGTAATCGAACCTTATTAGATATGGTGCGATCTATGACGTCTCTTGCTGATTTGCCACTATAGTTTTGGGGTTATGCATTAGAGACAGCTGCATTCACTTTAAATAGGGCACCATCGAAATCCGCTGAGACGACGCCATATGAACTTTGGTTTGGCAAGAAGCCAAAGCTGTCGTTCCTTAAAGTTTGGGGATGTGATGCTTATGTCAAAAAGCTTCAGCCTGAAAAGCTAGAACCCAAAGCGGAGAAATGCGTCTTCATAGGATACCCAAAAGAGACAGTTGGGTATACCTTCTACCTCAAATCCGAAGGCAAAGTGTTTGTCGCTAAAAACGGAACATTTCTTGAGAAAGAGTTTCTCTCGAAAGAATTGAGTGGGAGGAAGATAGAACTTGATGAGGTTGTTGAACCTTTACTTCAACCTGAGAGTAGCGCAACGCAGAAAGATGTTTCTGTAGAGCCTACATCAGCTGAAGAGGAAGTTGATGATGATCATAAAGCTTCGGATCAAGTTGCTATCGAACCTCATAGGTCGACAAGGACGCGTACTGCTCCTAAGTGGTACGGCAACCCTGTCTTAGAGGTCATGTTGCTGGACAACGATGAACCTACGAGCTATGGAGAAGCGATGATGGGCCTGGATTCCGAGAAGTGGTCAGAGGCCATGAAATCTGAGATGGGATCCATGTATGAAAACAAAGTATGGACTTTGGAAGTATTACCTGAAGGGCGTAAGGCCATTCAGAACAAATGGATCTTTAAGAGGAAGACGGACGCGGACGGTAATGTCACCGTCTATAAAGCTCGACTTGTGGCAAAGGGTTTTTCACAAGTTCAAGGAGTTGACTACGATGAGACCTTCTCACCCGTAGCGATGCTTAAGTCCGTCAGAATCATGTTAGCAATAGCTGCCTTTTTCGATTATGAAATTTGGCAGATGGATGTCAAAACAGCGTTCCTTAACGGATTCCTTAAGGAAGAGTTGTATATGATGCAACCAGAAGGTTTTGTCGATCCTGAGAATGCTGACAAAGTTTGCAAACTCCAGCGATCCATTTATGGACTGGTGCAAGCATCTCGGAGTTGGAATCTTCACTTTGATGAGGTGATCAAAGCGTTCGGGTTTATACAAGTTTATGGAGAAGCTTGTATTTACAAGAAAGTGAGTGGGAGCTCTATAGCGTTTCTAATATTATATGTGGATGACATATTGCTGATTGGAAACAATATAGAAATGTTGGAAAACGTGAAGGAATATTTGAACAAGAGTTTTTCAATGAAGGACCTAGGAGAAGCTGCTTTCATATTAGGCATCAAGATCTATAGAGATAGATCGAGACGCTTAATAGGACTTTCACAAAGCACATACCTTGACAAAGTTTTGAAGAAGTTCAAAATGGATCAGTCCAAGAAGGTGTTCTTGCCTGTAATGCAAGGTGTGAAGTTGAGTAAGACTCAATGCCCAGTGACTGCAGAAGATAGAGAAAAGATGAATGTCATCCCCTATGCTTCAGCCATAGGCTCTATCATGTATGCAATGTTGTGCACAAGACCCGATGTCAGCCTTGCCATAAGTATGGTCGGAAGGTTTCAAAGTGATCCAGGAATGGAACACTGGACGGTGGTCAAGAATATCCTGAAGTACCTGAAAAGGACTAAGGACATGTTTCTCGTTTATGGAGGTGATCAAGAGCTCGTCGTAAATGGTTACGTCGATGCAAGCTTTGACACTGATCCGGATGACTCTAAGTCGCAAACCGGATACGTATTTATTCTTAATGAGGGTGCGGTTAGCTGGTGCAGTTCCAAGCAAAGCGTGGTAGCTGATTCTACATGCGAAGCGGACTACATCGCTGCCTCGGAGGCAACGAAGGAAGGTGTCTGGATGAAGGAGTTCATGACAGATCTTGGAGTAGTGCCTAGTGCGCTTAACCCAATGACTCTGTTTTGTGATAATACTGGTGCCATTGCTCTAGCCAAGGAACCAAGATTTCACAAGAGGACAAGACACATAAAGCGACATTTCAATTCCATCCGCGATTACATCAAGGAGGACGACATAAATATTTGCAAAGTACACACGGATCTGAATGTTGCAGATCCGATGACTAAACCTCTTCCAAGGGCTAAACATGAACAACACCAGAACTGCATGGGTGTTCGATTCATTACAATGAAAATCACATAGTGATGTGAACTAGATTATTGACTCTAGTGCAAGTGGGAGACTGTTGGAAATATGCCCTAGAGGCAATAATAAATTGGTTATTATTATATTTGCTTGTTCATGATAATCATTTATTATCCATGCTATAATTGTATTGATTGGAAACTCAAATACATGTGTGGGTACATAGACAACACTGTGTCCCTAGTAAGCCTCTAGTTAACTAGCTCGTTGATCAAAAGATGGTGAAGGTTTCCTAGCCATGGACATGAGATGTCATTTGATAACGGGATCACATCATTAGGAGAATGATGTGATGGACAAGACCCAAACTATAAACGTAGCATATGATCGTGTCAGTTTATTGCTATTGTTTTCTGCATGTCAAGTATCTGTTCCTATGACCATGAGATCATGCAACTCACTGACACCAGAGGAATACCTTGTGTGTATCAAACGTCGCAACATAACTGGGTGACTATAAAGATGCTCTACAGGTATCTCCGAGGGTGTCTGTTGGGTTGGCATGGATCAAGACTGGGATTTGTTACTCCATGTAACAGAGAGGTATCTCAGGGCCCACTCGGTAATACAACATCACAATGAGCCTTGCAAGCAATGTGACTAAAGTGTTAGCCACGAGATCTTGTATTACGGACCGAGTAAAGAGACTTGCCGATAACGAGATTGAACTAGGTATTGAGATACCGACGATCGAATCTCGGGCAAGTAACATACCGAAGAACAAAGGGAACATCATACGGGATTAACTGAATCCTTGACATAGAGGTTCGACCGATATAGATCTTCGTAGAATATGTAGGAACCAATATGGGCATCTAGGTCCCGCTATTGGTTATTGACCGTAGAGGTGTCTCGGTCATGTCTACATAGTTCTCGAACCCGCAGGTTCTACACACTTAACGTTTGGTGGCGATTAGTATAGTTGAGTTATTGTGTTGGTGACCGAAGGTTGTTCGGAGTCCCGGATAAAATCCCGGACATGACGAGGATCTCCGGAAGAGTCCGGAGGCAAAGATTGATATATGTGATAATAGTGTTTTGATCTCCGAAAGGGTTCCGGAATTCACCGGAAGGGGTTCCGAATGTTTACCGAAGTGTTCGGGTGCAGCAACACTTTATATGGGCCAAAGGGGTAAAGCCGACGAGGTATTGGAAAGTGCAAAAGGAAGTTTTGCTGCTGCCTTAAGCGGTACTACCGCTGGTAAGGCAGTACTGCCGCGTAAGCGGTACTACCGCTTGTGTGAAGCGGTACTACCGCTCAAGCGGTACTACCGCTTGTACGCGGTACTGCTGGAATCCGAGTGGGACTCTTTCCGTGCGGGCCAAACCGACCTTGTGCGGGCAAAACCGACCTTGTGGAGGCTTTCTTTCCAAGTTTAGACCCCAGGGCTCAACATATATATAGAGGGGCAGGGCTAGCACACGGGATACATCAAGATTTCCCAAGCCGTGTGCCGGCGACCCTAACCCTCTAGTTCCTCCCGTCATAATCTCCGTAGTGCTTGGCGAAGCCCTGCAGAAATTGTTCCTCACCACCATCACCACGCCGTCGTGCTGCTGGAACTCATCCACTACTTCACCATCGCTCGCTGGATCGAGGAGGTGAAGGCGTCATCATGCCGTACGTGTGTTGAACGCGGAGGTGCCGTCCGTTCGGCGCTAGATCGTGTTTGGATCGAGGGACGACTTGCGATTTGGATCACGAAGACGTTCGACTACATCAACCGTGTTTCTTAACGCTTCCGCTTATTGATCTACAAGGGTATGTAGATTCACTCTCCCTCTTGTAGATGCTCATCACCATGGATAGATCTTGCGTGTGCGTTGGAAAATTTTTGTTTCCCATGCGACGTTCGCCAACATGTCCATCATCAAGTATGATTATTCAAGTTGCTAGATTAGCCTTGCAGGGTGTATGAAACATGAGACTTAATGAAAAATCGTGAGCCCCATACTAAACTTCGTCATACGCGTGACCCCCGTGTAGATCACATCTACATGCCCTTTAGTTTGAGAAAATTCATCTTTCTTAACTAAGGTGGAACCCAAAGAACTGAAGCACATCGTTGATCTGACAACCAGCATACTCAGAAGCAGCATAGAAGGATTGCAGATAGCCAGAACTTTGTAACAAAATTCCACCATGCAGTCAAGATCAGAAAAACGCAAATTCAAGGGAAGCAAGAAGAATTTCAAGTAATAGATTGCATCTACTAACAATAGATCTTGTCTACTACTCACACAAAATTTTAATAAGCAACAGATCTCATCTACTACAATAGATCTCATCTACTAAAATATTTTTGTGCTATACCCACACATCTCCATGTGTTCTAGATCGTAACCTGCATCTACACATAGTCGGCTCATGATGCCACTGTAGGGCAATGCGGTAGAAACAAAAAATTATCCGACCTACGAACCAGCCCAGGATCACTATAAAGATGCATTCAAGGTTTAATCTGATCATTACCAACTCGGAGCAGCAGCGGAAGAAGAGTTGGCGAAGATCGTTATTGCCGATTCCCGCAGATAGGATTTACAACCTCCCAACCACGAGAATTTTCCTCCCTCGAACATAAGATCGAACGTACAATCTCCCTACCGGGTTGCACACATATGGTGTCACTGATCCAGCAATGCTTTGCCACCCAAAACTAATCGTTGCCGGAGACTAGGCAGCCTTACGGAACTACGAAAGTATTTCGTGTAGTAGCTAGAGAGAGAGAGAAGGCAAATCATTGCTTGCCATTTGGTGAGAGCTCAAAGGCCCAACTTGGAGTGTGTTTGGAGGGCTCCCTTCCTCCTCTATTTATCGGAGAAAAAGTGGTGGGGGAGGCTTGGAGGTGGCTACCCAAAAGGGGACCCCCCTCACCAACATAGCCCCACAAATGGGGGGAGCCTGCCCCCAAAGCCCCCCCCACTAGGCCGAACCACATGGCGGGGGCTGCGCCCAAGGGGACCCCATCCCAACACTCCTCCATATATTAGGGGGGCCGGGGGGGTTGCCCCACAAAGGGCGAACCCCACCCCAACATATCCCACCAAAAAGGGGGTGCCCCCTACAAACCAGCCCACAAAAAAGGGGGGGCTGTCCCCCATAGGGGGACCCCCTCCCATCATTTTGTCCTTGCCATGTGGCAGCCTTTGGCGGCCTCCGAAAAATACTAGGAAGTTTTGGAACCTTTCCGGCATTCTCCCAGTATTTCCGAATGCACACCGGAACTATTCTGGCTGCCCGGTTTTATCCGGAACTTTTCCGGTTACTCCGAAACACTTTCGGTTTTCTTTTCGAAACATTTTCAGCGTGTCCGAAACTTTTCCGGTGACTTTCTCTCAAGCACCTAACTACCTTGTACTCAGCAGATAGATGATCCTTAAGCGTGTGACCCCATAGGTTCAATGAAGTATAGACATGACCCGGAACTCCTTCCGATCAATGATCAATAGCGGAACCGTGGACATCCATATTGACCCCTATACCCACACGAATTGATTTTCGAGTGAAGCTTTAGTTTCCATGTGCTATTCCTGTTGCTTCACGATATGTTACAAAAACCCGAGGTGAGATTTATTGGCATCCCCGTGAATCAACAACTTGTTCACTATTCCAGTTTCCTCGTTACCGGTTTTGTTCTCTTTTCTCGTTTCCGTGTTCCGGCATCCCCGTGATCAAATCACGCTATGTCTGGCCAGACGATGATGGATACCGTCACACCGAGAGGGCCCTAAGAATATCTCTCCATCGTCGGAGGAGCAAATCCCATTCTCGAGCTATCAAGTACCTTGTCATACTTTTCTGATGCACCTGTAAGTTGCCGTTATGATCACCCTTTTACGCGTGACGTTAGACAAACCCCAAAGCACACCGTTCGGTATGAAGATACTCAATACTCTCATGGTCTAAGGAATTATGCATACATTAACTTTCTCTGTGTTATAAACCATTAACAAGTGACGAAAGTATCTCACAGTTATAACAATCAATTGGGTCTGTTCAACACAAATGTTCTTCTAACATTGTGTCCTCAAAGTTGTTAGCATACTAACTGATGCCCATGATCAGGAAAACGGAACCATCATGCAACACTTGTGCTAGTCGTAGAGGCAAGACTAGGAATCTATTTTACCGTTTATTATTCCACACAAGCACATGGGTTTTCCTCTGAGCCTCTTGGATATACAGACTCGAGAACCATTGCAATTATAGCATAGAACATAAACATAATTGTGAACATGGAAATAAATAATAACATTTATTATTGCCTGTAGGGCATATTTCCAACAACATCGTCTCCATCAACTCCACTGCCTTCATCAACATCTCCATCACCTTGCTCCCTATCTATATAGTGGTTCACTCTGCCGCTACCCGCTGTAACCCCCTTCTTGAACATGGTGCTTGATGCTATTAATTATTATCCAATGATCTATTGCATCTCCGTTATGTTTGAGTAGATTCCTTTTGTCCTATGGTTAATTGCTGATCTATTATGATTGATTTGAATTGTATGTTGATATGTTGCTGTCCTTTGGTGGCCATCATATGAGCGTGCACGTATGTGGATCACACTTTAGGGCTAGTTGTATGTTGAGAAAACTATGCATAGGGCGGCCGGAGTGACAGATATTACCGAGCCTGAGTGTAGGGATGGATACGTATGGGATGAAGGGGGATCAATTTATCTTAATGCTATGGTTGGGTTTTACCTTAATAAATTCTTAGTATTTGGGGATGCTTGCTAGGGTTTCAATCATAAGTACGTATGATTCCAAGTACGGATATTATGTTAGCAGAGGCCTCTCCCGCATATAAAACTGCAATGATGATTATCGTCTAAGTATCATAGCCAATTGCCTAGGGACAATTCCATACCTCCTACCACCACTACTCCACACTTGCTATCTTTTACTTTCTTGTTCTTTTATATTGCAGCAACTAACTTTTATTTACAAGTTATTTATTATCTTGCAAAGCTATCTTTTTATACCTGCAAAGTACTTCTAGTTTTATTTCCTAGGTAAAGCAAACGTTCGGTGTACGTCGGGTTGTATCAATGGTTGGTAGAACCTTAGAGAAAACAAATCCTACCTTTAGCTCCTCATTGGGTTCGACACTCTTACTTATCAAAAAGGCTACAATCGTTCCCCTACACTTATGGGTTATCAAGACCTCTTCTAGCATCGTTGCCGGGGAGCAATAGCGTAGGGTGAATATTCTTGTGTGCATCTGCTGGCTTTATCACCAAGTAGCTTTTATTTTTGTTCTATAGTTGTTTTCTATCTTTATCTATGGATAGGGGACATGAAATACCAAAAAAATTAGTTGTACCTATTAATTCCAAGGTTGTAGAACCTTCCAAAACCCTCACCGCTGAAGAAGGAAATCACATGGGTTATCTTCAACCCATGTATGCTTGTGTTGAAACCTCATCTTACTTGATAAGGGAGAACACATTGGATGAACATGAATAGTTTATGGAATACCTCTTGTCTCAAAAAGGGAAACACTTGTGGGATCTAATAAACCGCTTGAAGTGCTTTGCTAAGTTTGTGTGTACTCAATATGGTACGACTTGTTGCTTTAGGAGGGATACTAAACACCTTCCATTCCAATGTGAGTACAATGATGATGACACCTTAGCTTCTTATGCTATTGGTGTATATGATTACTATGATGTAGAACAAATTAAAGAATTTGTTGCTTTTAAGGGTGCTTATGAAATTGCCTCTTTGCTTGAATTTGAAACTGATGATGTTCCTTATAAATCTGAAAATTTTGCTATACTTAAATATTGCTTTGAAATTTTTGATTGTAATGCTTATATTACTAATCACATTGAGAAAGTCTCCGCTGCCCGAGAAGAGACTAATGTTTTGCAGGAACCTATTGAAGAAGAAATTGTCGAAACTGTGACCTATTTAGATGAGAAAGAGGAGAAGAGTGAAGAACAAAAAGAGGAAGAGTGGATTAGCAACCCGTCCCCACCTTCTAATGAGAGTAACCCTTTAACTCATACATTGTTTAATTACCCTCCATGCTTACTGGAGGATGAAAGTTATACTGCTGAATTACATGATCCCTTGGATTCATTTGAAATATCCCTTTTTGATGACTTTGATGATTGCTATACTTATGGCCATGATGCCCCTCTGAATGATACATACGGAGATGAATTGGTACTATTATTTATGATATGAATGTGCTTGCTGCTCCTACATGCAATTATTATGGGAGAGGAACTTCATCTCTCCCTCTGTATGTCTCTAATCCATTAAAATTGCAAGAAACTTCTTATACTATGTGTTGGCCTTTACTTTGTGTTCATGAATTGTTCTCTTATGACATGCCAATGCATAGGAATAGAGTTAGACTTCGTTGTTACATGCTCTATGTTACTTTGTGCTCACTACTAAAATTCAAATCCTTGTTAATAGAAATTGGCTTTGAAGTTCCTTGGGATCCTGGTGGAATGATTAATTGAGCACTTTATGCCTAGCTTAATGGCTTAAAAGAAAGCGCTTCCTGGGAGACAACCCAGAAGTTTTAGAGTGTCATTTTATTCTTTTGTGTGCCTTTAAAGTTTTCAAAAACAAAAAAATAAGGAGGGGAACTTAAAACTTTTTCCAAAAGAGAAGTGATTGGAAAGGTATGCATTGAAGAAGTGAGGGTCGACCTTGAACACTTGTGTTCATGCTCATGGAAACAATGTAAATCTTTTCATGGAAGTTTCTCATAAAAATAATTATCCCCTTGTATAAACCCACTGTACCATAAAAATAAAGTGCCAAGATTTACCTTTAGCATGTGGTAGTTTGCAAGTTTATGTGTGCTGTGCTAAAACAGATTGTTTGTTGTCACTAGAAAAATTATATCAATTTAACAGAAGGTGATAAATTCATGAAATTTCAACAAAATACACATATGTGAGTTCTCTATTACGTGTTATTTTTCAGAATTTTTGGAGTTACAGAAGTATATGTTTCATCTGCATCTTTATAGACTGTCCTGTTTTGACAGATTGCTGTTATAGTTGTCATAAACTGCTTATGTTTGCAATTTTATTGTTCTCATTTTGCATGAGAGTGCTAGAATTGTTTAGTATACAGTAGCTAATGATGAATTATAATTATACAATATTGTTACAGCAAGGCATGATGGGATTTGATGTTATTTGTACTAACCCCTCTAATAAAAGTTATGTTGAGTTTTGTGTGGATGAAGTTTTTAAGACCCAAGGGAGACAGTGATATGAGAGAAAGTTGGAGATGCAAGAGCTCAAGCTTGGGGATGCCCAAGGCACCCCCAAGAAATTATTTGAAGAGGTATCAAACTCCAAGCTTGGGGATGCCCCGGCTTCCCTCATCTACCTCAACAAATATCGGTTTGTCTCGGTTGGATCTAAGTTTTTATTTGTTCACATGATATGCGTAAATTCTTGGAACATCATTTTTCCTTTTCTTTTGAATAAAAGTTCACCATGCTGGTTAGGGGATGATTCTTAATAGTCCTTGATTTATTATTTATAGAATGCTCTATGAACTTCACTTATATCTTTTAGAGTATGGATGAAATTATCATTGAAAGTGGGTTTGAAGAGGTCAACTTTTGGAGGGTGACACAATTGATCATGTGGATTACAACATTCTTAAAAGTGGGTTGGAAGAGGTCAAAATTTGGGCATTAGTGTTGATCCCACTATCTTGGAGAGTGATATAATTGATAGTGAAACTTGATATAGTAAAAGTGATTATGTGATATTCTGTTTTTAGCTGTTTGCTGTTTTTGTAAAAATCCATGAGACTTACTGGAACATGGTTTTGACTTGAATTGTTACACAACAGAACCACATATGTTTAGTATCTATGATAAAAATTTGGAATTTTTTGAGTTGCAGAAATAGTCCTTTTTGTTGCATCCTTACCTGCTGGTCTGATTTGACAGATTCTTGTGCAACTTGTCTTATAGCTATATAAGTGCATAGTTTTTGGTTTATTTTTTTTTCGAGAGAGGCTACAATTGTGTGTACTTACTGTAGCTACTGTTTTGTCATGTTGCCATGCTTTTTATACAGCAAATAGAGCTATTAGCAATTATTTATGGACTAACCATCTCACGGTTCCATTGCAGTTTTGTTTTGGATGAAAGTTTTTCAATTTAGGGGATCCATAGCTATCAAGGAAAGCTTAGGAGAGCAATAGATCCAAGATTGGGGATGCCCATGGCACCCCCAATTTGTTTCAAAGAAGGTTCAAAAGGCAAAGCTTGGGGATGCCCAAGACATCCCCACTCTTCAACAACCTTTCAGTGTGACTTCCCTACACTTTTTTGTCCTCGCATGCTTTATTGTGTAGTTTCTTGGGGATTCAATTTTGTTTTCCCTCCTTGAATAAATATGATCATTCACATCTAAAAATAAATTGTGAGAAGGGAGAAATTTCTGCATGGCTTGATCATTTACTCTTGTGCTTCGCTTATATCTTTAGAGTAAAACTCATGAATGAATTGAATATCATGTACTTCATTTATTATATTTATGTTGAGAAGTAAAACATGCATCCTTTCTTTAAACTATTAAAATATATGCAAAAACTATGATAGCTCAGGTCTTTAATCAAATGGAGAGTTATATAATAATGACAAAGACCATCATTACAGGTCATGACTTTACATGTTGGGTATAGTAAATAAAATCTCTTGAGTTTTAGCAAACAAAGCATTGGTCACTTGTAGCAATTCATCAAAACTTAGTACACGGAAGAGAAAGTTCACATGCAAATATACTATCTTGGACATCTTTTATGATTGTGAACTCTCAATGTGTATTTTCAAACTTAATCAAAAAAGTTTTAGCTGGACATGGAAGACTACTGTGACGGCCTCTGCTCGACCGTGCACTAATCATACAAGCAAACGTGCACGCTCGAGATCAGAAACTCACGGGAAGATATCACAACACAACTCTAAACTCAAATTTAAACATAAATCTTCATATTACAAGCCAAGGGTCGCGAGGACCCGAATACATAAGTCATACAAACAATATTATCTGGGTACAGACATAGTTAGTCAAGTTTGCCTTAAGAAGGCTAGCACAAACAGCGACACTGATAGAAAAGGCAAAGGCTTCCTGCCTAGGGCCTCCAAACTACTCCTGGTCGGCGGGCTCAACGTAGTAGTAGTAGCCACCGGGGATTTCCTGCTCCTGGACTGCGTCGTCTGATCGCAGCAACCGGGTATGGGGAAAAGAGATAGCAAAGCAACCGTGAGTACTCATCCAAAGTACTCGCAAGACTGACATCAGAACTATGCTAAGTATGCATCAATATCAAAGGAATGGGGCTATCTCTTTGGACTAAACTGCAGAAATGCTGGAATAGAGGGGGAAGGCCTAGCCTATCGAAGACTAGCATCTTGAAGCATTCTTGCAGCATCAGGAGAGAGTATAGTATAGTAACATATAATAGCAATTATATTTTAGTAATGCCCTGAGATCCTTCCTCGACTACCCTGCGGGAAAGTGATCCCGAGAGCAGTAATATCAGTTTATCATGGTATCAGTATCCATTTGTAGTTTTAGCAGATCAGGATACAACTCTGAGCGTCCTGTTACCGTGGACACGGCTATTCGAATAGATAACTTCCCTGGAGGTGTGCACTACTGTTACCCAACACGCTCGATCACATCTGGCCGGACACACTTGCTGGGTAATGTCCGGCCTTGGGTGATCAACACGACGCAGTCCTACATAGGCTCAGCAGAGAGGTCAACACGCCGGTCTAAATCCTAAGTGCGAAGGGGTCTTGGGCCATCGCCCTTTGCACTCTTGCACGTTACGTGGCTGGTCGGGGCCCAGGCGCGACACTGAATACACCAGTGACGTAACCAGCCCACCCCAACGATCAGCCCGCATCTCTGAGCCGTGACATCTGAAGAGCTTTCGGCTAATACATACGACGTAGTGGGTCCCATAACCATTATCCCACGTGGTGGTAGTGCGTATAAGGCCAACGGCCTACTCAGATCAAATACCCAAATCCGTTAGGCGTGTTTAGTAACTCGCGAAGACGAACAGGATGCCTGTCGCTCCGATTTGATAACACACGGCTCGCTGGCCTTACCGTGGACACGGCTATTCGAATAGATAACTTCCCTCCAGGGGTGCACTACTATTACCCAACACGCTCGGTCACATCTGGCCGGACACACTTGCTGGGTAATTCCCGGCCTCGGGTGATCAACACGACGCAGTCCTACCTAGGCTCAGCAGAGAGGTCAACACGCCGGTCTAAATCCTAAGTGCGAAGGGGTCTTGGTGTTGGAACGAAGTATGTCTACCAGAGGGGGGGTGAATGGGAGTTTTAAATTTTCTTCGGAAATATCAAAACTCTCGGAACCCAGCAGCAGAATGAATGAAAACAATATGCAGTGAGCGAATACAAACTACCGAATGGAAACAAACATCATGCATCGAGGTAAATCACATGTTTGATATATGTCATATGTCACAGTTCGAATGTAAATGAGAGTAGCAGAGGTGACCAGTGATGCTCGATGGCGACAGGGTGTTTGGTAGAACAGTTCGCCCTTCTACACAAGGACTACGTCTGGTTGGAGGGGTTGTGATTTAACACAGAAGATAAACTCTCTTCCCCCTATTCTCTTCGACAATTGGTTCGTCAACCAATGCCGATTACTCGTGGTAGATACTTGAGGCGATCTCCGAACCTTTACAGACTTCTTCTTCGAGAACCACAATTACTCTTGGTCTCTGAAGAGATTGACACCTAACCGTCTAGAGAGTTTGCAGCTCTCAAGAGTAATAGGCGGAGCGTACTGGACTTAGATTCTAGTGATACTGAACCACTATCTAATTTTTCGGCTCTAGGGTTTTTTCTCGGTGGATTTTAAACTCAAATCTTTCGGAGAGGGGGTTTCTCAACAATCTTCTCAGAATCAAACGGAGCAGCCACCGGACGACGCCGATGCGGGGTGGCTATTTATAGCCGCAGCCTTCCCAGATGGGAAATGACTATTTTAGACACGCGGTCTAGCCAATGGCCAACCGACACGTTCACAACGGTCGGATTTTCAGAGCAACGGTAACATTACTTGGGGAGCAAGTAATGCTAACTCCTCGGTCAGAGACAAATCTCTCGCTGCGAAGAAGATCACAGTCTCTTGCTGGCAAGTATTTGCTCGGAACACAAAGAGATTTCTCTCGCATCTTTCATAGGATTTGGGTTTAGCATCAGAGAATCAAAGCTTCGAACGCTACACCCCTCTTAATAGTACGGTGGTCCTATGACTCAATAAAGAGAAAAGAAACAACGAAAAGAATGCTACGTCTTCTCTTCGTCTTCAATTTCCTCGGCTGCAGTCACTTCCTTCGGACAGGCACCGAACCAATTGCTTCACGTCAGCAATTTTAGAGGGTCACTCTTGTCGTCATATCCTTCGGTGATAACTTTCACTGCTATGCAGGGGATATTCTTCGGAGTTATGAATCCAAACTCCTCTTTACAACAGGGACCTGTTACTCTGTGTGCACTCGCAAACACATTAGTCCCTCTCTGTTTGTCAACAATCTCCAAAACATAAGGAGGCAAATTATTGCACCAACACTTGGGCCATCGCCCTTTGCACTACTGCACGTTACATGGCTGGTCGGGGCCCAGGCGCAACACTGAATACACTAGTGACGTAACCAGCCCACCCCAACGATCAGCCCACATCTCTGAGCTGTGACATCTGAAGAAATTTCGGCTAATACATACGACGTAGAGGGTCCCATAACCATTATCCCACGTGGTGGTAGTGCGTATAAGGCCAGCGGCCTACTCAGACCAAATACCCAAATCCGTTAGGCGTGTTTAGTAACTCGCGAAGATGAACAGGATCCCTGTCGCTTCCACTTGATAACACACGGCTCGCGGGTGCTCTTGGAGCCGACCCATCTTTAAGATGATTCTCTCGCGGGCACCCTTGGGGCCAGCCCGACTTTAACAGTTTAAAGTATTGCAATATGTAAACATTTCCGTGATCATCACCCAAAGTGATCACGGCCCGATAACAAGCATGGCAGCGGACAAGGGTGAAGGGGCCATAGATGAAACTTAGCATAGTTAACTAAGCATCATGGGACAACTGGTAAGGTATCAATAGTAGGCGACGAAAACAGGCTATGCATCAGAATAGGAGCTATCGGAGCAAGAACAGAAGCAATTCTAATGCAAGCATAAGAGAGAAGGAGTGGGCGATATCTGGATGATCAAGGGGGTTTTGCTTGCCTCGTAGCTCTGCTGAGAGGGGCTGGTCGTCGGAAGGCTGCTCGTCTGGAGCATAGTCGTACTCAGCTGCGTCGGCGGCGGTCTCGGTGTCTATCGGGAGAGAAGGAGGGGGAAGAAGCAATAAATACACGGCAACAAATACAATCACTATGCATGACATGCCTAAATGATATGCAGGAGTGATATATTGCCTCTCTAATTATTTTAGATGATTTAGGAATTTATTTGGATTTATTTTATCAAGGTTATGCACTATTCATTTATCGAAATCTAGCAAAAGGTTCCATGTTCAGTATGTTAGAGGGGTGTGGCAGGTATGTGGGTAGGATATTCGGATTCGTCATATTTTTTGATCATTTTTCATATATAAATTATTTTCATCCGAGTTACGGTTTATTTTATATGATTTTTCAAAGTTTTAATCATTTTCTGGAATTTCTGAAATTATTTAATTTGAATTATCTAAAACAGTACCCAGTGACGTTAGCATGACGTCAGCATGGCGTCAGCGGTCAAACCCGGCTGACCAGAGTCAAACCTGACCAGTGGGTCCCACTGGTCAGTGACACAGTGGCTAATTACAGATTAATTAAACTAATTAATGATTAATTAGAGGGTGGGTCCTACTGTCAGTGACTAATTAACTAAATGATTTAATTAACAGATTAATTAACGGTTAATTTAAATTTAAAAATGTTTTAAGCGGTGCGGGCCCACATGTCAGCGACAGTAAGGGCCACGTCAGCGGGGTTGACCTGGTCAACAGCTCAACTGGGGGCCCTGGGCCCACTGGTCAGTGGCCCAGAGGCGCCCACGTGGCTGCCGGTGAGGCGCTGGCCGGCGGCGAGCCGCCGGCGACCAGAAACGCTGCGGAGCGCACGGGCTCTCACCGGAAACCGCGCTCCGGCGGCCGTTCGACTCGGGACTAGGTGCGTTTGAATGGGCGGAGTGAGGCGCGTCGCATGGTGGTGGTCTCGTCGCCGGAGTCGACCGGAGTCGACGACGGCGAGCCCGCGGGCGGCGCCGGAGTTCGGCTGTTGACAGATCCGGTGACGCATGGCACGGCGGGGCGAGCAGCGGGTCGCATTGGGACCGCACGGACGTGCCGAGCACGAATCCGTGCTCGTTTGAGCTCGACGGGCAGCGTGGCCACGGCGACGAGCTCATCAGCCGCGTCCGGTTCGGCCACGACGACGACGACGTCTACGCGCGCGAAAACACAGGGGGAAAACGGCAGGGAGGGAGCGGAGCTCACCGTGCTGCTCAAGGAGGCCGTCGAAAGGCTTAGGAGCTGCCAGAGTTGCCAGAATCGACGGGGAGGCACCGGTGACCCGAGGAAGAAGACGAGGTCGCCGAGCTCGCAGCAGTGGCTCCTGGCCCGCGTTCTTCGGTGCAGGCGACGTAGTCGACGACGGCGACTAGCTAGGACATGGCGGCGCAGCACAGGGACGACGGAGAGCATGGGATCAACGGCGACGGCGGAGGAAGCTCTCGGGCGCGAGAGAGAGAGGACGAGCGAGCGAGAGGGAGAGGGGGAAAAGATCTGGGGCTGTCCCCGAGGCCCACCGCGTCGTCCTTATCCCCCCAGGGGTCCCTGTAGCGACACGGCCGGCGAGCGGGCGCGGCTGCGACGGCGACCGGCTCGGGCGCGGGCGTGCGCGGGCGGGCGCGGGTGAGCAGTAGGAAGGAGAAGGGGGAGTTGGGCCGGGCCGTATCTGGTTTGACTTAGGCCCAGGCGCTGCGGCCTTTTTCTATTTTCCCTTTACTCTTTTCTGTTTTCTATTTTTGTTTCTGTTCTGCAAATAGTTTAGCCACAATTTGAGTTTTGTAAAATATATGACTTGACTCCATAAATAATATGCAATATTTACCACTACAAGAAAAAGGTTTGGAGTCCAGATGTTTTTATTTGAAATTTATTTAAATGAAAATGGATTCAATACTTCTGTTTTGGTACTGTTTCATGTGTTAGAGTCATTTAACTAATTCAATTAATGTTGATTTTATTTTTATAATTGCTTTTGGATTATTTGCAATATTGTGAACATTTTAGTTTTCAAATTTGAACAACTTTAATTTTTGCTTCATATTTGAATTTCAATTTGAATTGGAATTTGAAGTGAGATATGATTCAAATGGTGATCAAGCACTGTTAATCATGGTGACTTGGCATTATCAAAAGGTGATCACTGTAGCTCAATTACATGGGGTGTTACAATTCTCCTCCTCTAAAAGAAATTCTCGTCCCGAGAATTAAGAGGTAGGCTGAAAGAGAGCGGGGTATTCTTCACGAAGACGATCTTCTCGTTCCCAAGTGGCTTCATCTTCAGAATGATTTGACCACTGAACTTTAAGGAACATGATTGCCTTCTGATGGGTTCGACGTTCAGCTTGATCAAGAATGCGGATCAGATACTCTTGATAAGAAAGATCCTCTTGCAATTCAAGCATCTCATGATCCACTGCTCGGATAGGATCCTTGAAGCAGCGGCGGAGTTGTGACACATGGAAAACATCATGAACTTGAGAAAGGTTTGGCAGCAATTCCAATTGATATGCCACTTCTCCTCGACGGGTGAGGATACGGAACGGGCCAATGTAGCGAGGAGCTAACTTGCCTTTGATCCCGAAACGGTGAGTGCCCTTCATCGGAGTGACGCGAAGGTAAGCTTGTTCGCCAGGTTGATAGACCATTACCTGATGTTTGCGGTCATAATTGCTCTTCTGACAAGACTGAGCAGCTTTCAAATGTCCGCGGACAATGCGGACTTGTTCTTCAGCTTGTTGAATAATGTCCGGACCGAAGAGTGGCTGCTCCCCAGTTTTTGACCAATTCGGAGGGGTTCGGCACTTACGTCCATAGAGAACTTCAAAGGGTGCCATCTTCAAACTAGCCTGATAGCTATTGTTGTAAGAGAATTTGGCATATGGGAGAGATTCCTCCCATTTCTTACTGAATGAGATGACACACGCTCGAAGCATATCTTCAAGCACTTGATTGACTCGTTCAACTTGTCCCTGGGACTGGGGGTGAAAAGCGGTGCTGAAGGACAGATGAGTTCCCATAGCTTCTTGGAAACTGTTCCAAAACCTTGAGGTAAAGAGGCTGCCACGGTCTGAGCTGATCTCCAGCGGAATACCGCGGAGTGACACAATTCTGGAAACATACAAGTCTGCTAACTGACTAGCAGTGATTGTCTCCTTGACTGGCAGAAAGTGAGCAACCTTGGAGAATCGGTCAATGACGACAAAAATAGCATCATGGCCCTTCTGCGATCTGGGAAAACCAGTAATGAAATCCATTTCGACTTTGTCCCATTTCCATTCAGGAATAGCAAGGGGTTGCAGAGTTCCAGCGGGCCTCTGATGTTCTGCTTTGATGCGACGGCAAACATCACACTCAGCAACATAACGAGCATGTCTCGCTTCATATCAGGCCACCAGTATCTCTGTCGAATGTCTTGGTATATCTTGGTGCTACCAGGGTGAATTGAAAGAGGTGTATCATGAGCTTCTTTCATGACGCGCGGGGTCAGATCCAGATTGTCCTTTCTAGGAACCACTAAGCAATTTTTGAAGAACAAGGTGCCATCAGCATCAATAGTGAAGAACGAGAGCCTTCCTCTTTTGAGATCGCGCTTAATCTTCTCGACCTCAGGGTCAGCTTTCTGTATATGCTTGATGAGGTCCTCGAGATCTGGTTCAACAACCAGGGTATTGAGATGACCCTGTGGGACAATGTGAAGATTCAGCTTGCGAAGCTCTTCGTAGAGAAGAGGTTGGGCTTGCTGAACCATGAGATTGTTGCAATAAGACTTGCGGCTCAGAGCATCGGGCATTACATTAGCCTTGCCAGGGGTATAAGAGATATTCATCTCATAGTCGGCTATTGTCTCAAGCCATCTTTGTTGACGGAGATTCAAATCTGGTTGAGTATACAGATACTTTAGACTTTGGTGGTCCGTGTATATCTCGCAACGATTACCAAGAAGGTAATGTCGCCACAGTTTTAGAGCATAGATAACTGCTGCTAACTCGAGATCATGTGTTGGATACTTATCTTCGTGAGGATGCAACTGACGAGAGCCATAAGCAATCACTTTACGCTCTTGCATTAGGACACAGCCTAATCCTTGAAGGGATGCGTCGCAATATATCACAAAGTCCATGCGGGAATCAGGGGGAGCTAGCACTGGGGCAGAGGTCAACTTCTCCTTAAGTGTCTGAAAACTTTCTTGGCACTTTTCCGTCCACTCAAACTTCTTGCCTTTGTGGAGCAGATCAGTCAGTGGCTTAGCAATTTTGGAGAAGTTCTTGACGAAACGGCGGCAATAGCTAGCAAGACCGAGAAAACTTCTGACTTGCTTAACATTCTTCGGGGGAGTCCAGTCAAGAATAGCCTGAACTCGTTCTGGGTTAATAGCAATGCCATCTTTGGAAATCACATGACCAAGATAAGTCACCTCAGATAACCAGAATTCACATTTAGAGTATTTGGCATATAGCTGATGTTCTCGAAGTTTCCCCAATACAAGCCGAAGATGTTCGGTGTGTTCTTCTTCATTCTTGGAAAATATAAGGATATCATCCAAATAAACCATGACAAATTTGTGGAGGTAGTCCATAAAGATATAGTTCATCAATTGAGAGAAGGTTGCTGGAGCATTAGTTAATCCGAAGGACATGACGGTGTACTCGTATGATCCATAATGGGTAACGAAGGCGGTCTTCGGAATATCCTCTTTACGAACTCGGATCTGATGGTAACCCAACCTTAAGTCGAGTTTAGAAAACACAGAGGATCCAGCAAGTTGATCATAAAGATCGTTGATCCGGGGAAGTGGATATTTGTTCTGGATTGTTGCTTGGTTAATAGGCCGATAGTCTTGGACCAATCGGTTTGTTCCATCCTTCTTCTTACCAAAGAGAGAAGGTGCTCCCCAAGCAGAAGAACTGGGGCAGATGAAACCCTTTTTAGGTGACTTGTCGATTTCCTCCTTAAGTTCAAGGAGTTCATGCGGCGGCATCTTGTATGGGTGCTTGGCAATAGGAGTGGCGTCAAGTCGATGACGAATTCAATGGCTCTAACCGGCGGTATTTCTAGAAGTTCTTCTGGAAAGACGTCCGGAAAATCATGAACAACTGGAACGTTCTCAATTCCCTCAAGAGGTGAAGCGTTCAAAGCATTCAGAGCATATATCTGAGCTTCGGCATTTTGAGTAATTCGGGCGGTGTAGTTCACTATCTCGTCGGAGGCGTGAAGGAGTTGGACGACTTTAGTGGCACAATTGATCGAAGCAATATGAGTTTTCAACCAATCCATTCCCAGAATGAGGTCTATGGTGGAAGACTTCAAGATGATGGGTGAAACAAGGAAATCTAATCCTTCGATTTCAACAGTGACATTGTGTGCCATCATGGTGGTTTGGCACTGGCCTCCAGGGGTACGGACAACTATTGGTAGGTTCATCTTTTGAAATGCAATGTCATGTGCTAATGCAAATGCTTCTGTCATGAATGAATGTGATGCTCCTGAATCAAATAAAACAGAAGCGGGTACTGAGTTAACGAGAAGGGTACCCATCACAGTTTCAGGTTGATCTTGAACTTCTTCAATATCGACGTGGTAAGCTTGTCCACGACCATAAGCAGAAGACCCAGTATTATAGTTGCGGGTCTGGTTGTTGCCACAGCCATTGCCACGGCCAGCATGAGGAAGTGCCAACTGATTCTGATTCTGGCGGCAGTCCTTGGCAAGATGACCTGGGCGGCGACACTTGAAATACAGACCATCTTCAGGACGAAGAGGAGCAGCACGTGGTGGAGCAGCTTGAGCTCTCGGCTGCCTCGGTGGTGGAGGAGGCAGACGGGGTGCAGCATAGGAAGGCCTCAGCGCAGGGGCAGTTGGACGATACATGCTATTGGGAATCCAGATTTTACGCCTTTGTCCGGAGCTCGAAGATGAGCCAATGTCACGATTGCGCTTGAGTGATTCCCTATGTTCCATCTGAGCGGTCTCGACCTGGATAGCCTTGTTCACCAGAGTGGCGAAGTCAGCGAAGTCATGAACAGCAAGTGCAAGCTTGAGGTCTGGGTGGAGCCCGTCGCGGAATTTCTCCTGTCTGCGTGCATCTGTGGCAATGTCTTCTTCAGCATAGCGGGATAGGTTAAGGAATTCCTGCTGATAAGCTTCGACAGTCTTACTGCCCTGAGTGAGGTTGCGAAACTCTATTTTCTTCCGGTCCATGATTCCCTGAGGAATGTAACGGGCACGAAAAGCAGTCTGAAACTTGATCCAAGTAACGACTGTCCCAGCAGGTAGTGAACACCTGTGGGTGTGCCACCATTGAGCAGCGGCACACTTCAAGAAGTAGGATGCGAAGGTGACAAGGTTGGCGGGGGCGACATTGGCAGACTCCATCTCATATGTGATGTCGCGAAGCCAGTCATCAGCATCCAGTGGCTGTTCAGAGTTGTGGAAAACAGTAGGGCTGAGACGCACAAACTCCTGCAGAGTTATTGCGGCAGGTTGCTGATTCTGAGCATTCTGGTTCTGGTGCGGAAACTGAGCCATGATCCCAACCATGAACTGGCGGTTCAGCTCGAATTGCTGCATCATAGCTGCCATATAGTCTGGCGGTGGTGGCTGCTCGGGAGCACGGCCACGACCACGATCACCTGGTCTAACCATCCTGCTAAAAATTTAACAGGGGGTAGTTTAGTAAAAGCAACCGCAAGTGTTCAGAGACAAGCATGAGGTAACACGACAATGAACAAGTAGTGCAATAGATACACAACAGTAGTCAATTAAGACATACAGATCCATACATAGAGTCGGTTACACGCGGGCAACATAAGTTCGGAAAATTAAACAGCTAGACATACTAGGCGGCGCGCAGGCACGCGGTGAGGAATACAACAACGGGACATAGCAAAGGCTACATCAACGTCGGGGAAAACCACTGAAACCAGGTAACTGCAGGTGCGGACGATGAGTGTCCATGGCAGGAAGGTCCTGCGCTCCGTGAGCACTCTGATGCAGAACCCGATCTCGAACTGGAAGAAGAGGTCCACGTGCGGGTGTGTGACCTCCAATAGCAGGCCAATCAATACCTGTAGGCATCTGAGTCCTGCGCGGGTAAAGGATGTACTCTGGATATATCCCTGCACGAACAGCTGGCAGCAACTGTGTCATAGCATCATAGAGACGTGCGCGAGTGGCAAACAACTCGACGGCAAGAGCCCGGGCAGTGCGATCTAGAGCCTGGGTGCACTGAATCAAAACTTGCGGGTCGTATCGACGTCGCTCGAAAGGGGCACAGACAGTTGTGTAGTATCCGGTATCATCACCAGCAGGGGCATACGGGATGTATCGGAACTCGGAATCATCCAAGCGACTATGCTCGCCACGAAGACGTGCGACAGCAGAATGGGCAGCATCATGGACTGCCATATCAATCGTCACGCCGATACCGTGAAAAGTGTGCATCTCAGTGACGGAGTCATTCCGGTGATCAAAGATACGAACAGCGGCATGGTACTGCTCCTGGTTGAACTCGCGGTAATCCTCGTAAACCATGTACTCGGGGTACCAGGGGTAGCCCAATCTGGTCAGGAGGACGATCAGGATAGCTGGAAAACCAGTCGCATCACGAGCACAAGTCCGAAGTACAAGCTGCATCGCAGGGCGCGGCGGAGACAAGCGGTCCATCTGAAACAGAGGAAATTAAAGATTGTCAAATGACAGTGAGTGTATTCTTGCATCGTGCATTCAAAGAAGTAATTTGCAGATAATCAAAGCTCCGGGTGGACGTGATCACGAGAACCTAGAGTCAGAGTTAGTAAAAATTTAACCCGAATAGAAGAGAGAGTAGAATCCCAGAGTAAGGAAGAGGAATAAAAGATACTAATACCACCCTTTGGCGACGTGGGCTCGTAAGCCACACATCCATGTTAGTAAAACAGTTTTTCAAAGACTAGACTCAACTTCGACCAAGTAATTGGAAGGGGGCGTCCTACAGGCAGTCGGCTCTGATACCAACTTGTGACGCCCTCTGCTCGACCGTGCACTAATCATACACACAAACGTGCACGCTCAAGATCAGAGACTCATGGGAAGATATCACAACACAACTCTAAACTCAAATTTAAACATAAATCTTCATATTACAAGCCAGGGGTCGCGAGGACCCAAATAAATAAGTCATACAAACAATATTATCTGGGTACAGACATAGTTAGTCAAGTTTGCCTTAAGAAGGCTAGCACAAACAGCGACACTGATCGAAAAGGCGAAGGCCTCCTGCCTAGGGCCTCCAAACTACTCCTGGTCGGCGGGCTCAACGTAGTAGTAGTAGCCTCCGGGGATCTCCTGCTCCTGGACTCCGTCGTCTGATCGCAGCAACCGGGTATGGGGAAAAGAGATAGCAAAGCAACCGCGAGTACTCATCCAAAGTACTCGCAAGACTGACATTAGAACTATGCTAAGTATGCATCGGTATCAAAGGAATGGGTGGGGCTATATCTTTGGACTAAACTGCAGAAATGCTGGAACAGAGGGGGAAAGGCCTAGCCTATCGAAGACTAGCAACTTGAAGCATTCTTGCAGCATCAGGAGAGAGTAGAGTATAGTAACATATAATAGCAATTATATATTAGTAATGCCCTGAGATCCTTCCTCGACTACCCTACGAGAAAGTGATCCCGAGAGCAGTAGTATCAGTTTATCATGGTATCAGTATCCATTTGTAGTTGTAGCAGATCAGGATACAACTCTGAGCGTCCTGTTACCGTGGACACGGCTATTCGAATAGATAACTTCCCTGCAGGGGTGCACTACTGTTACCCAACATGCTTGATCACATCTGGCCGGACACACTTGCTGGGTAATGCCCGGCCTCGGGTGATCAACAAGACGCAGTCCTACCTAGGCTCAGCAGAGAGGTCAACACGCCGGTCTAAATCCTAAGTGCGAAGGGGTCTTGGGCCATCGCCCTTTGCACTCCTGCACGTTACGTGGCTGGTCGGGGCCCAGGCGCGACACTGAATACACCAGTGACGTAACCAGCCCACCCCAACGATCAGCCCGCATCTCTGAGCCGTGACATCTGAAGAGCTTTCGACTAATACATACGACGTAGAGGGTCCCATAACCATTATCCCACGTGGTGGTAGTGCGTATAAGGCCAGCGGCCTACTCAGATCAAATACCCAAATCCGTTAGGCGTGTTTAGTAACTCGCGAAGACGAACAGGATGCCTGTCGCTCCGACTTGATAACACACGGCTCGCGGGTGCTCTTGGAGCCGACCCGTCTTTAATATTATTCTCTCGCAGGCACCCTTGGGGCCAGCCCGACTTTAACAGTTTAAAGTATTGCAATATGTAAACATTTCCGTGATCATCACCCAATGTGATCACGACCCGATAACAAGCATGGCAACGGACAAGGGTGAAGGGGCCACAGATGAAACAAAGCATAGTTAACTAAGCATCATGGGACAACAGGTAAGGTATCAATAGTAGGCGACGAAAACAGGCTATGCATCAGAATAGGAGCTATCGGAGCAACAACAGAAGCAATTCTAATGCAAGCATAAGAGAGAAGGAGTGGGCGATATCTGGATGATCAAGGGGGTTTTACTTGCCTGGTAGCTCTGGTGAGAGGGGCTGGTCGTTGGAAGGCTGCTCGTCTGGAGCGTAGTCGTACTCAGCTGCGTCGGCGGCGGTCTCGGCATCTATTGGGAGAGAAGGAGGGGGAAGAAACAATAAATACACGGCAACAAATGCAATCACTATGCATGACATGCCTAAATGATATGCAGGTGTGATATATTGCCTCTCTAATTATTTTAGATGATTTAGGAATTTATTTGGATTTATTTTATCAAGGTTATGCACTATTCATTTATCGAAATCGAGCAAAAGGTTCCATGTTCCGTATGTTAGAGGGGTGTGGCAGGTATGTGGGTAGAATATTCGGATTCGTCATATTTTTCTAATCATTTTTCATATATAAATTATTTTCATCCGAGTTACGGTTTATTTTATATGATTTTTCAAAGTTTTAATCATTTTCTGGAATTTCTGAAATTATTTAATTTGAATTATCCAAAACAGTAGCCAGTAACGTCAGCATGACGTCAGCGGTCAAACCCTGCTGACCAGAGTCAAACCTGACCAGTGGGTCCCACTGGTCAGTGACACAGTGGCTAATTATAGATTAATTAAACTAATTAATGATTAATTAGAGGGTGGGTCCTACTGTCAGTGACTAATTAACTAAATGATTTAATTAACAGATTAATTAACGTTTTATTTAAATTTAAAAATGTTTTAAACGGTGCGGGCCCACATGTCAGCGACAGTAAGGGCCACGTCAGCGGGGTTGACCTGGTCAACAGCTCAACTGGGGCCCCTGGGCCCACTGGTCAGTGGCCCAGAGGCGCCCACGTGGCTGCCAGTGAGGCGCTGGCCGGCGGCGAGCCGCCGGCGACCAGAAACGCTGCGGATCGCACGCGCTCTCGCCGGAAACCGTGCTCCGGCGGCCGTTCAACTCGGGACTAGGTGCGTTTGAATGGGCGGAGTGAGGCGCGTCGCATGGTGGTGGTCTCGTCGCCGGAGTCGACCGGAGTCGATGAGGGCGAGCCCGCGGGCGGCGCTGGAGTTCGGCTATTGACAGATCCGGCGACGCATGGCACGGCAGGACGAGCAGCGGGTCGCATTGGGACCGCACGGACATGCCGAGCACGAATCCGTGCTCGTTTGAGCTCGACGGGCAGCTTGGCCACGGCGACGAGCTCATCGGCGGCGGCCGGTTCGGCCACGACGACGACGACGTCTACGTGCGCGAAAACACAAGGGGAAAACGGCGGGGAGGGAGCTGAGCTCATCGTGCGGCTCAAGGAGGCCGTCGAAAGGCTTAGGAGCTGCCGGAGTTGCCGGAATCAACAGGGAGGCGCCGGCGACCCAAGGAAGAAGACGAGGTCGCCGAGCTCGCAGCAGTGGCTCCTGGCCCACGTTCTTCGGTGCAGGCGACGTAGTCGACGACGGAGGCCAGCTAGGACATGGCGGCGACGGCGGAAACTCTCGGGCGCGAGAGAGAGAGGACGAGCGAACGAGAGGGAGAGGGGAGAAAAGATCTGGGGCTGTCCCCGAGGTCCACCGCGTCGTTCTTATCCCCCCAGGGGTCCCTGTAGCGACACGGTCGGCGAGCGGGCGTGGCTGCGAAGGCGACCGGCTCGGGCGCGGGCGGGCGCGGGTGAGCAGTAGGAAGGAGAAGGGGGAGTTGGGCCGGGCCGTATCTGGTTTGACTTAGGCCCAGGCGCTGCGGCCTTTTTCTATTTTTCCGTTACTCTTTTCTGTTTTCTATTTTTGTTTCTGTTCTGCAAATAGTTTAGCCACAATTTGAATTTTGTAAAATATGTGACTTGACTCCATAAATAATATGCAATATTTACCACTGCCAGAAAAAGGTTTGGAGTCCAGATGTTTTTATTTGAAATTTATTTAAATGAAAATGGATTCAATACTTCTGTTTTGGTACTGTTTCATGATGTTAGAGTCATTTAACTAATTCAATTAATGTTGATTTTATTTTTATAATTGCTTTTGGATTATTTGCAATATTATGAACATTTTAGTTTTCAAATTTGAACAACTTTTATTTTTGCTTCATATTTGAATTTCAATTTGAATTGGAATTTGAAGTGAGATATGATTGAAATGGTGATCAAGCACTGTTAATCATGGTGACTTGGCATTATCAAAAGGTGATCACTATAGCTCAATTACATGGGGTGTTACAACTACGTAACGAATTATGTTTGTGCATATTACATAGAAGTTATATTGTCATGGATCCTCCAACATTGCATATTTTGCTTACACCTTTGCTAGTCCTTTTTAAAAAAAACCTTCTATACTAAGAGGAAATGCTTCTTGTACATCCTAAAACACTGAGCCATATCATCCCCATAAGTGTCCACTATACCTACCTATCATGACTTGAAAAAGTCATTCCAAGTAAGTTGTCGTCGTCGCGTCCCCTCTTTTTATAATTGTCTAAGTTTTTGGAGGATGGTAATGAGGAGTTTTCTATTCACTTTGTAATAGCAATCATGAAAAAACGCCATTCCAAAAGTTTAAAGTTCTATCAAAAATGAAAGTGAAAGTTTTATCCAATGAAAGTGCAGGCGAATGAAGCTATTACAAAGAGAATGGGTAAAGCATGTCTTTCTGTTTTCCAAATTCTCAAAGCATTTTCAAAACCCCGGCATCATTTGCCAATTTTACAAAATAGCGCATGGCAACCTCTACTTCCCTCTGCGAAGGGCCTAACTTTTACTTTTTATGTTGAGTCAATTTCCCTTTTTAAACTCTCTAGAGTAAACATCGCATGTTGGGGAAAGATCCAAGCACATATATCCAGTTAAATATGTATGATCATGAGTTATTATTGTTGACATTATCCCTGAGATAAATAAGTTAGAAAGTTAAGCATTGCTAAACTTCCATCTTCCTTAGTGTCCGGCTGAAACATGTTTTGTTCAAAAAACATACTCCTGAGTGCTAGCTAATTGTTTAAAGACTAAGAGAGAGTTGAGCATGTGATGTATGCTAAATAAACAACTCTGACAAAGAACCTTCTAGAAATAAGAATAGTGTGATTGCATAATGACTGAGAACATTGTTTGCTAAACTCAAGAGGCTTTTAGTTCTTAAACTTTTATATGTAAAGGGTTTCATGACTTAACATTGAAGCTACTTGTTATTAGAATTATCATTCTCTATGTGATCAAAGTTTTGCTCTATTATAGCATTCACACTTCAAAAATTATTTTGTTATATATCATCTACCTACTCGATGACGAGCGGGGAATAAGCTTGGGAATGCTGATACGTCTTAAATGTATCTATAATTTTTGAATTCATGCTGTATTCACATCATTTACATATACTTTTGAAACAATTTTATATCATTTTTATTTGGACTAACATATTAATCCAGTGCCAAAGGCCAGTTCCTGTTTTCTATTGTTTTTGGCTTTTTAGCTGAAAAAATTACGGAGCCGGAAAAATCTGAAAATTTTACAGAAATTTTTTTTACACCAAAAGAGTCCACACTACAAGAAATATGTCAACTTGTGACCTTCTGTCAGTGACCCTGGAAGAAATGGTCGTAAATCTACGACCATTTGAGACCAATTGGTCATAAGCTGTTCGGGGGGCTCCAAACCCTAAACCATAACGACCATTTTGGTCAGAAAGGTCATAATTTCCTTACACGAAATGGTTGTAAACCAGACAGCACTGGTCCGCTGCCTTATTTCTAGCTGATCACGACCAATATAGATGGTCATAGCCTTGTAAATTGTGGTGCATTGCTATGACTAGGCGCCACCACATCAGTTTTGCCTATGTGTTATGTCCATGTGTCAATTTTTGCCTATGTGTCATGTTCATGTGTCAATTTTTGCTCTAGGTTGTGAAGCAGGCTACATTTCTGTCATTCCCAAAATTCCAAAAAAAATTGCATAAATTCTTTGGATCATATCTTCCTGAAATATGTCAAAAACCTTCCTTGTCTAGTTCAAATACAATTCAGGAATATTCATTTTCATTCTGTTCAGAACAACACTTTGTGAAAGAAGTGCTATTTATATTTTCTTGATTGCCCTCAAAATTTTTGGGCACTCTTTACTATCCAAATCATTGCCTCATGACAAAACCTAGCTCCATTTGCCTAGTAAATCTTCCTCAGCAAATTTCCAAAGTTTCTATCTAGAGAGAAGCTTTGTGAAGGAAGTACTAGCTAGGCATATCCTAATGAGTTGAATTTTTGCCACATATTCTATATGCCCAAATAATAGCTCTCCACAAAATTTGAGCCCCATCTAACAATCCATGTGAGCTCACCATCCAATCTTTGTTTCTGGTAATATTTTCAGTTTATGAAGCAACTATATTTTATATGGCTTTATAATTGCTGAAAATTTACCAGGACATGACCATGCCCATAGAACCTCTCTCCAGCAACTATTAGCTCATTTAATTTAGCCAATTGCCCTCAATATTTTTCCCAATTTTCTGTTCCGTGGAGAGCATTGTGAAGGAAGTACCATTTTTATTTATCCAAATGGTATGAATTTTTTACAGTGCTTTCATATGCCCAAATTATCAACCTCCTCAAAATTGCAGCTCAATTGAATCATCTATGTGAGCCCAGCTTCAATTTCTATTTTCTGGTCAGATTGACACATTCCAAAGCAAGTGCTATCTAGACCCCTACTATTGCCCTCAAACTTTTTGGGAACTCTTCCATATACAAATAATTGCCACATGCCAATATTCTGCTCCATTTGCCTAGTAAATCTTCCTCAGCAAATTTCCAAAGTTTCTATCCAGAGAGAAGCTTTGTGAAGGAAGTACTAGCTAGGTTTATCCAAATGATCTGAGATTTTTCCAAATCTTCCATATACTCAAATAATCACTCTCCACAAAATTTGAGCTCTATCCAGCAATCCATGTGAGCTCATAATCCAATCTTTTATTCTCGTCATATTTTTAGTTTGTGAAGCAACTATATTTTATATTGCTTACTTATTGCTGAAACTTTACCAGGGCATTTTCCTACCTACATAACTTCCCTGCACCAAATTTGAGCTCATTTCATTTAGCCAATTTCTCTCAATAATTTTCCCAAGTTTTTGTAAAGAGAAGAGCATTGTGAAGGAAGTACCACTTTGGCATGTCCAAATGGTATCAAATTTTTACAGTGCTTTCCTATGCCCAAATGACCATCCTCCACCAAATTTCAGCTCAATACATTCATTCATTTGTGCCCAGCTTCAACATCTATATTTCTGTCCAGTGTGGTACTTTGCAAAGCAAGTGCCACCTAGGCTCCTCCATTTGAGCTGCAAATTTGCCAAGACAGTCTCCTTAGTAGATGATCATCCTCGACCAAAACTCAGGCCCATTGGCCATGTGAATTTCTCCCACCACTAATCAAACACTTGGCTGCTAATTCATGTTTGAGCTTAGTTCAGTCTCCTCGCGAGATTATTCTGTTGTATTATTCTTCCTAACACCTACCGGGGGAGTGCCCAACCCACCAGACATGCCTAGGCCGCCCAGAACGCTTGGCAACGCCACGGTCACGCGGTGACCACGCGACTGGCATGCCAGTTTACGCGCTCTGGAGTTGTGGCCCTCGGCCACCGTCCAAACCTCGACGTCTTGCCACCACACCATGTTTCTCTGATTAAATAGATACTTATGTACCTATAAATGATTTTTGGAAAAAATAAAGAGCAAACTATAAGGCAGCTGCAGTTCAAATTTGACCCGCTTCCTGCTGAATCGGCAGAAATTTGTCTTTTCCACGAGAGGTGGATCAAAGCTTTTGACACGTAACCATTTGGTCAATTGTACATTAAATATGGCCTAATATTTTAGAAAATTGATTTGGTCCAATTTTGCAACAAATATATGGTAGGTCCTTCACAAAAAAACTCATTTTGGGCACTCGAAAAATGGAAAATGAAATTTTTGTCCAAAGAAAATGAAAACTTCCTTAGGCAATATTGTTTGCCATTCCAAGATGCACCCTTGTGCACAATATGAGATCATTTGAACAAACTATGCCATGAATGTGGCCATAAGAATGATCATTTGGCTTGAAAGCCATGAATCTTCACACATGATAGCTCATTTCTAAGAACACTTTTTAAAAATAATTGTCGTATTACAAGTTTATTATTTTTCCGGGTAACTTGGTCACATATAATGACACAATGCGAAGGTTTTCCAATTTTTTGATTTTTTTTGAATTTTTCATGCCCATTTCAAAATGCGATCAAAACGGCGGCCATGACAGTTCCTAGCTAGTTGTTGAATCTTGGAAAAATTTGGGTGTTTCTCTGATTAAATAGATACTTATGTACCTAGAAATGATTTTTGGAAAAAATAAAGAGCAAACTATAAGGCAGCTGCAGTTCAAATTTGACCCGCTTCCTACTAAATCGGCGGAAATTTGTCTTTTTCGCGAGAGGTGGATCAAAAGCTTTTGACACCCAACCATTTGGTCAATTGTACATTAAATATGGCCTAATATTTTAGAAAATTGATTTGGTCCAATTTTGAAACAAATATTTGCAAGGTTCTTCACAAAAAAAGCCATTTTGGGCACTCAAAAAATGGAAAATGAATTTTTCGTGCAAAGAAAGTGAAAACTTCCTTAGGCAACATTGTTTGTCATTCTAAGATGCAAACTTGTGCACAATAAGAGATCATTTGAACAAACTATGCCATGAATGTTGCCATAACATTGGCCATTTGCCTTGAAAGCCATGGATCTTCATACACGATACCTCGTTTCTGAGAACACTTTTTTAAGACATTTGCCGTAGTCCAAGCTTGTTATTTTTCCTGGAAACTAGGTCACATATAATGACACAATGCGAAGGTTTTCAATTTTTTTGATTTTTTTTAATTTCTTATGCCCGTTTCAAAATGCGGTCAAAATGGCGGGCATGACCGTTCGTAGCTAGGGGTTGAATCTTGCAAAACTTTTGGAGTTTATATGATTAAATAGATACTTGTGGACCTAGAATGATTTTTGGAAAAAATAAAGAGAAAACTATGAGGCAACTGTAGTTCAAATTTGACCCGCTTCCTACTGAATCGACGGAAATTTGTCTTTTTCACAAGAGGTGGATCAAAAGTTTTTGACACCAAACCATTTGGTCAATTGTACATTAAATATGGCTTAAAATTTTAGAAAAATTATTTGGTCCAATTTTGCAACAAATATTTGGTAGGTCCTTCACAAAAAAACTCATTTTGGGCACTCAAAAAATGGAAAGTGAAATTTTTGTGCAAAGAAAATGAAAACTTCCTTCGACAACATTGTTTGTAATTCCAAATGCAAACTTGTGCAAAATATGATATCATTTGAACAAGACTATGCCATGAATGTTGCCATAACGGCGGGCATGGTCTCTTTGCTGATATCGTCCAGTGTGTGTATAAAGGGTGATTTTTTTTCTCCCGTTGCAACGCACGGGCATGTTTGCTAGTTGTACATAAAATATGGTCTAATATCTTTGAAAATTGGTGCGGTCCAATTTTATAACAAATATTGGGTATGTTTTTTCGAAAAAAGAGGCGATTATTAAACCGATTGAAAAAGAAGAAGAAGAGAAAAAGAGACAAAGGTGTGTTGGATGAGGGTAGGGTTTTGGAGTGTTGGATGTAGGAGGAGTGGATGGCCACGATTTTTTCTAGGGGAGGAATCCGTGGCCTCGCGTGTGATTGGCTGGCTGCCAAAGTGAAAAGAAACGAGAGAAAGAAAGAAACCCTATCTTCTCACGAGCCCCATCTCTCTCTCCCCCATGACTCCTCGCCGCCGCCACCTACGGCGGCCGATCCCGACGACTTTCGGCGGCAATCGGCGGCTCCCCGCGCACCACAGTGACCCCCTCCCTCCGCTCCATTCTCCCCTCGGACCAGATCGGGCGCGCGCATCCTACAGCGGCCACGCGCCACCCTCCGACGGCTAGGGTTTCGGTCTCCTTGTCGCCGGCGAGGCTCCTCTGGCCTCCTTGTCGCCGGCGACGCGACATGGACGGATCCGCGGCGCGGCAGCGAGGGCCTCCCCTCGCTCCGCTGCTTCCACTCCACCAGCCAGATTTGCCACGCCCGCGCACCATCGCTCACCCGCAACCCTCCTCCGAGGGTAGGGTTTCTGGCGGGGCGTCACCGACGGCCTCTGGTTGGTCCCTCCTCTCTTCTTCGCCGGGATCCACTGCCCCCACACCTCATATTTTCTTCCTCACCTCACCTTCTCTTCATATCATCTGCTGCAGGTGGAGCATGCCATGGGAGTTTCCCATCCGCCACGGTCGCCGCCGTCAAGTGCTTCTTCACGGAGATGCCAGGGACGCCATGGATCTGCTCCTCCTCGCCCCTTCCCTTTTCTTTCCTGCTCTCTCCTCTGACCCCCATCTCGTCTCTGCTCACTCTCTAGGTACATGACGGCCACACAGCAGCGAGGTGCAGCACCCTCTCCAAATCCCGGTGTCCTAGGGTATGATTCCCTACCTCAGCCTCCTTGTGGATTGGCTGCTTGTTTCTCATGTAGAACCATGTGAGATGTGTGCTTTGTGTTGGTGGAGGTTAATTACCTTGATTTTAAGGCTGATTAACTTAATTACCTGCTGTTTAGGGATGAATATATGAGTATATGAGCTACTGTATATTTTAGTAGATATATACAAATCAAGGTGAATTCTGAACTAAGCGACCCATGAGTTCATCCATACAAATATGAGATTTTTGGGTCTCAAATGGGCCACTGAATATTCATCCACTAAATATTTGTCAACTGAATGAAGCCAGAAAATTTGAGACTTCACTGTAAAAATGGTTGCTAGCTCGGTTTGTCACCCATTTTTTATTTGTTTGTTCTGTTTGGTTGGAGCAGGAGCGTGCTAGTTGAACTAGTTGCTGGTTGTACTAGTTGAACAATTGTCCTTTGAATTCATATCAATTTTGCTCCTGCTGCTGTACAAGTGATGCGTGTGGTTGTTGATGGTCATGAACTAGCTAAGCTTGTTGTTTTCGTACTAAATGAATGATATTTCAGTAGGAGCAATTATCTTATTGTGGATGAAACCCACCATTCTATCTACAACACTTGCTCTGGCAGTTAGCAGAGAATGAATTAATTTGACAACTTCCAGCGGATGTTTATTATACTATTGAGTTGAATTCATGTACAGCTAACTGCAAGATGCTATAGTCTAGATACATGATGCAAAGTATGTTGTATTTACACACTTACATCCAGCTGCAGCAGCCGCACAGGCGAGTTGAGGTGGGGGACAGAGAGGCTAAGTTGTGCGGGTTCTGATCATGTACAGCGGCAGACTTTCCAGCGTCGACCTGAGCAAACCGATGATGCAAGGCTGCTCCTCCTTCTACTGCATGTCTTCATCGACTTGATTCTTCGACAGGGAGATATATAAATCCTTCACTTGTTCATTGTGTCATCTGCTGATTACTTCTTCTATTTTTTTTTGCAAAGCACGTAATGGTTTGGATTAGTTGATCATGGCCTGATGGAACGTTCATGTCGTTAGCATGTAAATATACACTATTACAGCAGCCAGATGCAATCCATTTTATTAAATGCGTTCTGGTTAGGATTTGGTCATGGCATGACTTTGTTGTTCTGTTTTCTACGAATCTGGTCACTACTTCTGGAATTCATTGTAGGACTTCATCGTGTGATTATTAGTTATTTTTAACCAATGCTAGTCCTAGCATGTGTAGTCTGTGCGGTGATGTCCTTTAGATTGTAGCAAGCAAGAACAGGATTAGAACATATTAGTATGACATTTGATCTTAGCTTATTGATCCTAGCTATAAATCCATATATTTTGCAATAATATTTTGGTTTGCTTTGCTCATATTATTTGCAATCTACAGTAGTAGTGGTACTTTGATTTCACTGCAATCTACAGTAGTTTTTTTTTGTAAAGCTTCTTTGCCATGCATTTCATTAGGATGTGAACAATCTACTACATGCTCACAAAGCTATTGACTTAAAATTGTTGTTGCTTTGCTGTCAATGTTTGGTTGGGCAAATTATCCTTATTCATATTGAGCTTTCCATCTACTTGAGGCAAGTGCGGGATGGTAAAACTGTTGCTTTCTTTCTGCAGTCACGACCAAGAGACACAGAAAGCATAGGTTGCTCTTCTGGATTCGTCTGAACTGAATCTCGGGTGCATGCTAGAGGCTAGAGCTGCAGGAGGTTCAGTTACATGCTCTTAGTTTTTTTCCTTCAATGCTATGTTGTGGTAGTCCATGCTTGTACGTTTCCAGGTTTTCTAACTATATGCAAAACTTCCTGTAGGCTCGGTGAGGGATGCTCCACCAGCATCCTGCTGCTTGGCGGTGGACGACGAGGACTTCCTCGCACACGAGGCGTCTTCTAAGATTTACGGCGTGAAGGTAATCTCACTCTCTCCGACCCTGGTTGTTTCGTGTGTACGGTTGCTGTAGATGGTGGTCTGTGTGGATCTTGTTATAGTGAGGGCGTTATGCTGGTGGTGGCTTGAAAGAAGGGCAAAAATGCTTAGCAATCTATTTCCTATAGTATTTAACTGTTTACATTATGAAATGTGTGGACAGTAGGTATGTTTCCCAGGTTATATGGTAATAATTGTACACCTTATCGTTGAGTTTGCTCTGTGTTTATAGAATGACAAGGTTGGTTAATTAAACCCTACCTATATCTCTTAGAGTTTACTTCATTGGTAGCACATTCAGCTGTATTAATTAATATTGTACATGTTGGAGAATTTAGACGACGATAACAAACTGTAATCATGAATACTCGTATAGAAACTTGAACAACCATCTTGTTTAATTTGGTGATGTTCCTCCATGCTAAGAGCTAATCTGCTGCACTGTTATTCAACTTTCATCGACAGTTTTAATTTCGCTGAAATCATGTTTTCTTTTCTATGCTTATGTCCGTGGACGACCACTACTACCTCGAGAAGGACCGACATTACCATCAAGTACGCCATCGAGGTAATTCACCACTCCATCATCAACTATGCTTTGCTCTGCTTGCTCTCCTTAGTTTTGCTCTTTGCTGTAAAGCACAAAGAAAATTGAAGCTATGTAGATTACTTGATCTGAAGAGGGTCAAAGAGGACATGACCACATGTTTACTACCTTACTATCTTCTGCTTGATCTGACACTATTTATGTCCAAACCTGGGAGTATATTTTTTGCTTGTCGTCATCACCCATTTGTTGGGCTGTATACTTAATGTATATGTTGTCCGATTTGCTCCATCATCTTTCCTGATGCACTTCTACACAATCTTGCTTCTACATATATATGTTGGTTGTAATCTGCTTGAACGATCCAAATACGTGATATTCCATTCTGTTCTTGTAGGTGAATGGAACTTGTGTTGTTGGTAGAACTCCGTTGATGACTTCTTCCCATGTTGAAGAGCATGTTCTGTGGTATCCAAGAGTAGCTAGCTTTACACTGGCAAAGTGTTTTATTTGTAGATCACAATATTTGTGCTTGTGTGGAATATTGTATGGTTATCTACGTGAAGTTTGAAGTTCCTGGGTATGCAAGATTTGATGGTTAAACTGGTTGTTGTGATGTGAACGAGTGTATGGAGTTTCACCTGTTCTGTTCTGTATAGAATATATTGTAATAAAACTATTTTGGTTGTTATTTTAAGATTTTCATATGTTTTTTCTCTCCTTTCTATATGATATATTGCTTATCAATAAGCTGTGAAAAAAAATCAAGACCTAACAATTGGGATCCACGCCTAGAAAAATCTGATTGTTGGGACCCATTTGAAAATTGGACTAGAAAATAAATGGATTGTTAAAAGGCCATGGCCCAGAAAATAAAAGGCCGAATTGTTGGGCGTGTCCCGTGTAGCTGACCAAAAATGGCAGGAAAAATATATATAAATGGGCTGAATTAATGGGCTTGGCCCATATAGACACCGAATTGGACCGGGCTGATTCTTATCAACGACCAATTCAATTGGTCGCAATTTTGCCACGTCAGCTTGCCACGTTGGATCCGACGTGGCTTGGACAGACAACCAGTGACCAAAACAATTGGTCGTAGAATCTACTGTTGGAGAACGTTGCATGGGAAACAAAAATTTTCCTACGCACACACAAGATCTATCCATGGTGATGAGCATCTACGAGAGGGAGAGTGAATCTACATACCCTTGTAGATCGCTAAGCGGAAGCGTTTAAGAAACGCGGTTGATGTAGTCGAACGTCTCCGCGATCCAAATCGCAAGTCGTCCCTCGATCCGATCACGAACTAGCGCCGAACGGACGGCACCTCCGCGTTCAACACACGTACGGCTTGATGACGCCTTCACCTCCTCGATCCAGCGAGCGATGATGAAGTAGTGGTTGAGTTCCAGCAGCACGACGGCGTGGTGATGGTGGTGAGGAACAATCTCTGCAGGGCTTCGCCAAGCGCTACCGAGATTATGACGGAGGAACTAGAGGGTTAGGGTTGCCGCACACGGCTTGGGGAAATCTTGATGTGTCCCGTGTGCTAGCCCTGCCCCTCTATTTATATGTTGAGCCTTGGGGTCTAAACATGGAGTAAAAGCCTCCTCTAGGTCGGTTTTGCCCGCACAAGGTCGGTTTGGCCCGCAGGAAAAGAGTCCAACTCGGATCCCTGCCGAACCGTGCACAGCCGCGCACAAGCGGTAGTACCGCTCACAAGCGGTAGTACCGCTTGGGCGGTAGTACCGCTTCACACAAGCGGTAGTACCGCTCGGGCGGTAGTACCGCTTCACACAAGCGGTAGTACCGCTTACGCGGCAGCAAAACTACTTTTTGCACTTTCCAATACCTCGTGGGCTTTATCCCTTTGGCCCATATAAAGTGTTGCTGCACCCGAACACTTCGGTAAACATCCGGAACCCCTTCCGGTGAACTCCGGAACCCTTCCGGAGATCAAAACACTATTATCACATATATCAATCTTTACCTCCGGACTATTCCGGAGATCCTCGTCATGTCCGGGATCTTATCCGGGACTCCGAACAACTTTCGGTCACCAACATAATAACTCAATTATACTAATCGTCACCAAACGTTAAGTGTGTAGACCCTGCGGGTTCGAGAACTATGTAGACATGACCGAGACACCTCTACGGCCAATAACCAATAGCGGGACCTGGATGCCCATATTGGCTCCTACATATTCTACGAAGATCTTTATCGGTCGAACCTCTATGTCAAGGATTCAGTTAATCCTGTATGCTGTTCCCTTTGTTCTTCGGTATGTTACTTGCCCGAGATTCGATCGTCGGTATCACTATACCTAGTTCAATCTCGTTACCGGCAAGTCTCTTTACTCGTTCCGTAATACAAGATCTCGTGGCTAACTCTTTAGTCACTTTGCTTGCAAGGCTCAATGTGATGTTGTATTACCGAGTGGGCCCTGAGATACCTCTCCGTCACACGGAGTAACAAATCCCAGTCTTGATCCATGCCAACCCAACAGACACCCTCGGAGATACCTGTAGAGCACCTTTATAGTCACCCAGTTACGTTGCGACGTTTGATACACACAAGGTATTCCTCCGGTGTCAGTGAGTTGCATGATCTCATGGTCAAAGGAACAGATACTTGACATGCAGAAAACAATAGCAATAAACTGACACGATCAAATGCTACGTTTACAGTTTGGGTCTTGTCCATCACATCATTCTCCTAATGATGTGATCCCGTTATCAAATGACATCTCATGTCCATGGCTAGGAAACCTTAACCATCTTTGATCAACAAGCTAGTCAACTAGAGGCTTACTAGGGACACAGTGTTGTCTATGTACCCACACATGTATTTGAGTTTCCAATCAATACAATTATAGCATGGATAATAAACGATTATCATGAACAACGAAATATAATAATAACCAATTTATTATTGCCTCTAGGGCATATTTCCAACAGTCTCCCACTTGCACTAGAGTCAATAATCTAGTTCACATCACTATGTGATTTACATTGTAATGAATCGAACACCCATGCAGTTCTGGTGTTGTTCATGTTTAGCCCTTGGAAGAGGTTTAGTCATCGGATCTGCAACATTTAGATCCGTGTGTACTTTGCAAATATTTATGTCGTCCTCCTTGATGTAATCGCGGATGGAATTGAAACGTCGCTTTATGTGTCTGGTCCTCTTGTGAAATCTTGGTTCCTTGGCTAGAGCAATGGCACCAGTATTATCACAAAACAGAGTCATTGGGTCAAGTGCACCAGGCACTACTCCAAGATCTGTCATGAACTCCTTCATCCAGACACCTTCCTTCGCCGCCTCCGAGGCAGCGATGTACTCCGCTTCACATGTAGAATCAGCTACCACGCTTTGCTTGGAACTGCACCAGCTAACCGCACCCCCATTAAGAATAAATACGTATCCGGTTTGCGACTTAGAGTCATCCGGATCAGTGTCAAAGCTTGCATCGACGTAACCCTTTACGACGAGCTCTTGATCACCTCCATAAACGAGAAACATGTCCTTGGTCCTTTTCAGGTACTTCAGGATATTCTTGACCGCCGTCCAGTGTTCCATTCCTGGATCACTTTGAAACCTTCCGACCATACTTATGGCAAGGCTGACATCGGTTCTTGTGCACAGCATTGCATACATGATAGAGCCTATGGCCGAAGCATAGGGGATGACACTCATCTTTTCTCTATCTTCTGCAGTCACTGGGCATTGAGTCTTACTCAACTTCACACCTTGCAAAACAGGCAAGAACCCCTTCTTGGACTGATCCATTTTGAACTTCTTCAAAATCTTATCAAGGTATGTGCTTTGTGAAAGTCCTATTAAGCGTCTTGATCTATCTCTATAGATCTTGATGCCTAATATGAAAGCAGCTTCTCCTAGGTCCTTCATTGAAAAACTCTTGTTCAAATATTCCTTCACGCTTTCCAACATTTCTATATTGTTTCCAATCAGCAATATGTCATCCACATATAATATTAGAAACGCTATAGAGCTCCCACTCACTTTCTTGTAAATACAAGCTTCTCCGTAAACTTGTATAAACTCGAACGCTTTGATCACTTCATCAAAGCGAAGATTCCAACTCCGAGATGCTTGCACCAGTCCATAAATGGATCGCTGGAGTTTGCAAACTTTGTCAGCATTCTCTGGATCGACAAAACCTTCTGGTTGCATCATATACAACTCTTCCTTAAGGTAACCGTTAAGGAACGCTGTTTTGACATCCATCTGCCAAATTTCATAATCGAAAAAGGCAGCTATTGCTAACATGATTCTGACGGACTTAAGCATCGCTACGGGTGAGAAGGTCTCATCGTAGTCAACTCCTTGAACTTGTAAAAAACCCTTTGCCACAAGTCGAGCTTTATAGACGGTGACATTACCGTCCGCGTCCGTCTTCCTCTTAAAGATCCATTTGTTCTGAATGGCCTTACGCCCTTCAGGTAATACTTCCAAAGTCCATACTTTGTTTTCATACATGGATACCATCTCGGATTTCATGGCCTCTAACCACTTCTCGGAATCCGGGCCCACCATCGCTTCTCCATAGCTCGTAGGTTCATCGTTGTCTAACAACATGACCTCTAAGACAGGGTTGCCGTACCACTCGGGAGCAGTACGCGTCCTTGTCGACCTACGAGGTTCGATAGCAACTTGATCCAAAGCTTCATGATCATCATCATTAACTTCCTCTTCAGCTAATGTAGGCTCCACAGAAACAACTTTCTGCGCTGCGCTACTCTCAGGTTGAAGTAAAGGTTCAACAACCTCATCAAGTTCTATCTTCCTCCCACTCAATTCTTTCGAGAGAAACTCTTTCTCAAGAAATGTTCCGTTTTTAGTGACAAACACTTTGCCTTCGGATCTGAGGTAGAAGGTATACCCAACTGTCTCTTTTGGGTATCCTATGAAGACGCATTTCTCCGCTTTGGGTTCCAGCTTTTCAGGCTGAAGCTTTTTGACATAAGCATCACATCCCCAAACTTTAAGAAACGACAGCTTTGGCTTCTTGCCAAACCAAAGTTCATATGGCGTCGTCTCAACGGATTTCGATGGTGCCCTATTTAAAGTGAATGCAGCTGTCTCTAATGCATAACCCCAAAACGATAGTGGCAAATCGGCAAGAGACATCATAGATCGCACCATATCCAATAAGGTTCGATTACGACGTTCGGACACACCATTACGCTGTGGTGTTCCAGGCGGTGTTAATTGTGAAACAATTCCACACTGTCTTAAGTGACTGCCAAACTCATAACTCAGATATTCTCCTCCTCGATCAGATCGTAGGAATTTAATCTTCTTGTTACGATGATTCTCAACTTCACTCTGAAATTGTTTGAACTTTTCAAATGTTTCAGACTTGTGTTTCATTAAGTAAATATACCCATATCTACTTAAGTCATCAGTGAAGGTGAGAAAGTAACGATAACCACCGCGCGCCTCAATGCTCATCGGACCGCACACATCAGTATGTATGATTTCCAATAAGTCACTTGCCCGTTCCATTGTTCCAGAGAACGGAGTTTTAGTCATCTTGCCCATGAGGCATGGCTCACATGTGTCAAGTGATTCGAAATCAAGTGACTCCAAAAGTCCATCAGCATGGAGCTTCCTCATGCGTTTTACGCCAATATGACCTAAACGGCAGTGCCACAAGAAAGTGGTATTATCATTATCAATTCTACATCTTTTGGCATCAATGTTATGAACATGTGTATCATTACTATCGAGATTCAATAAGAATAAACCCCTCACATTGGGTGCATGACCATAAAAGATATTACTCATATAAATAGAACAACCATTATTCTCTGATTTAAATGAGTAACCGTCTCGCAATAAACAAGATCCAGATATAATGTTCATGCTTAACGCAGGCACCAAATAACACTTATTTAGGTTCATCACTAATCCCGACGGTAATCGAAGAGCGAGCGTGCCGACGGCGATCACATCAACCTTGGAACCATTTCCCACGCGCATCGTCACTTCGTCCTTTGCCAGCCTCCGTCTATTCCGCAGTTCCTGTTTTGAGTTGCAAATATGAGCAACCGCACCGGTATCAAATACCCAGGCACTACAACGAGAGTTGGTAAGGTACACATCAATAACATGTATATCATATATACCTTGTTTGTTGTTGGCCGCCTTCTTGTCAGCCAAATACTTGGGGCAATTCCGCTTCCAGTGTCCAGTTCCCTTGCAATGAAAACACACAGTTTCTGGTTTGGGTCCAGCCTTGGGTTTCTTCACGAGAGGAGCAACTGCTTTGCCACTCTTCTTGGAGTTACCCTTCTTACCCTTGCCATTTTTCTTGAAACTAGTGGTTTTATTGACCATCAACACTTGATGCTCCTTCTGAATTTTAGACTCAGCGGCTTTCAGCATCGCAAACAGCTCGGCGACTGACTTGTTCATCCCGTGCATGTTATAGTTCAACACGAAGCTCTTGTAGCTAGGTGGCAATGATTGAAGAACTCTGTCAGTGATAGCCTCTGGCGGAAGGGGCATCCCTAACTCAGCCAGACGGGTGGAGTACCCAGACATTCTGAGCACGTGATCACTGATAGACCCGTTCTCCTCCATCTTGCAAGCATAGAACTTATCGGAGATCTCATATCTCTCGATCCGGGCATTCTTCTGAAAGATAAACTTCAACTCCTGGAACATCTCATATGCTCCATGACGTTCAAAACGTCTTTGAAGTCCCGGTTCTAAGCCATACAACATTGCACATTGAACTATTGAGTAATCATCAGAACGAGCCTGCCAGGCGTTCACAACGTCTAGAGACTCAACTGGAGCGGGTGGATCACCAAGCGGTGCATCAAGGACATAAGCCTTCTCGGAAGCCGTAAGGATAATCCTTAGATTACGGGCCCAGTCCACAAAGTTACTTCCATCATCTTTCAACTTAGCTTTCTCTAGGAACGCATTAAAATTCAGGGGTGCTACTGCGCGAGCCATGATCTACA
This sequence comes from Elymus sibiricus, assembly GCA_039707655.1. NCBI lineage: Eukaryota > Viridiplantae > Streptophyta > Magnoliopsida > Poales > Poaceae > Elymus > Elymus sibiricus. The sequence goes on from CM077666.1 coordinate 23,345,001, forward strand.
ACATAAATATAGCAAAGACAACTTAGACTATTGTTCTTAGATAATGAGTTTAGTTAATCATATTTTAAAAAAAAACTCCCACTCAAATTGACATCCCTCCGGTCATTCGAGTGTAACATGATCCAAATCCACCAACTCAAGTCCGATCATCACGTGAGTCGAGGTGGTTTCAATGGTGAACATCTTCATGTTGATCATATCTACTATATGACTCATGTTCGACCTTTCGGTCTCTTGTGTTCCGAGGCCATGTCTGTACATGCTAGGCTCGTCAAGTTTAACCCGAGTGTTCCGCGTATGCAACATGGCTTGCACCCGTTGTATGCGAACGTAGAGTCTATCACACCCGATCATCACGGCGTGTCTCGAAACGACGAACTTTCGCAACGGTGCACACTTGGGGAGAACACAATTTATCTTGAAATTTAAGTGAGGGATCACCTTATAATGCTACCGTCGTCCTAAGCAAAATAAGATGCATAAAAGGATTAACATCACATGCAAATCATAAGTGACATGATATGGCCATGAACTTGTGCTTTTGATCTCCATCTCCAAAGCACCGGCATGATCTCCATCGTCACCGGCATGACACCATGATCTCCATCATCTTGATCTCCATCAACGTGTCGCCATAAGGTTGTCGCGCCGACTGTTGCTTCCACGACTATTGCTAACGTTTAGCGATAAAGTAAAGCATTACATAGCGCTTAATGATTGACACGCAGGTCATACAATAATTAAAGACAACTCTATGGCTCCTGCCAGTTGCCGTATTCATCGACATGCAAGTCGTGATATTCTATACAACACATGCTCATCTCATACATCACATATATCTCATCATGTAATTGGCCATATCACATCATAACATACCCTGCAAAAACAAGTTAGACGTCCTCTAATTGTTGTTGCAAATTTTACGTGGCTGCTACGGGTTTGCAAGAACCGTTCTTACCTACGCAAAACCACAACGTGGTGTCGTGATTGCTTTTTGATCTTCTAAAAGAACCCTCTTCATTGAAATCGATTCAACTAAAGTGAGAGAGACAGACACCCGCTAGCCATCTTTATGCAACGAAGTTACATGTCAGTTGAAGGAACCTGTCTCGCGTAAGTGTACGCGTAATGTCGGTCCGGGCCGCTTCATCTCACAGTACCGCCGAATCAAATATCAACTAGTAACGGCAAGCAATATGTATACACCCACGCCCACAACTCGTTTGTGTTCTACTCGAGATCTCATCTACGCATAGACCTGGCTCATGATGCCACTGTTGCAGAACGTTGCATGGGAAACAAAAATTTTCCTACGCACACACAAGATCTATCCATGGTGATGAGCATCTACGAGAGGGAGAGTGAATCTACATACCCTTGTAGATCGCTAAGCGGAAGCGTTTAAGAAACGCGGTTGATGTAGTCGAACGTCTCCGCGATCCAAATCGCAAGTCGTCCCTCGATCCGATCACGAACTAGCGCCGAACGGACGGCACCTCCGCGTTCAACACACGTACGGCTTGATGACGCCTTCACCTCCTCGATCCAGCGAGCGATGATGAAGTAGTGGTTGAGTTCCAGCAGCACGACGGCGTGGTGATGGTGGTGAGGAACAATCTCTGCAGGGCTTCGCCAAGCGCTACCGAGATTATGACGGAGGAACTAGAGGGTTAGGGTTGCCGCACACGGCTTGGGGAAATCTTGATGTGTCCCGTGTGCTAGCCCTGCCCCTCTATTTATATGTTGAGCCTTGGGGTCTAAACTTGGAGTAAAAGCCTCCTCTAGGTCGGTTTTGCCCGCACAAGGTCGGTTTGGCCCGTAGGAAAAGAGTCCAACTCGGATCCCTGCCGAACCGTGCACAGCCGCGCACAAGCGGTAGTACCGCTCACAAGCGGTAGTACCGCTTGGGCGGTAGTACCGCTTCACACAAGCGGTAGTACCCCTCGGGCGGTAGTACCGCTTCACACAAGCGGTAGTACCGCTTACGCGGCAGCAAAACTACTTTTTGCACTTTCCAATACCTCGTGGGCTTTATCCCTTTGGCCCATATAAAGTGTTGCTGCACCCGAACACTTCGGTAAACATCCGGAACCCCTTCCGGTGAACTCCGGAACCCTTCCGGAGATCAAAACACTATTATCACATATATCAATCTTTACCTCCGGACTATTCCGGAGATCCTCGTCATGTCCGGGATCTTATCCGGGACTCCGAACAACTTTCGGTCACCAACATAATAACTCAATTATACTAATCGTCACCAAACGTTAAGTGTGTAGACCCTGCGGGTTCGAGAACTATGTAGACATGACCGAGACACCTCTACGGCCAATAACCAATAGCGGGACCTGGATGCCCATATTGGCTCCTACATATTCTACGAAGATCTTTATCGGTCGAACCTCTATGTCAAGGATTCAGTTAATCCTGTATGCTGTTCCCTTTGTTCTTCGGTATGTTACTTGCCCGAGATTCGATCGTCGGTATCACTATACCTAGTTCAATCTCGTTACCGGCAAGTCTCTTTACTCGTTCCGTAATACAAGATCTCGTGGCTAACTCTTTAGTCACTTTGCTTGCAAGTCTCAATGTGATGTTGTATTACCGAGTGGGCCCTGAGATACCTCTCCGTCACACGGAGTAACAAATCCCAGTCTTGATCCATGCCAACCCAACAGACACCCTCGGAGATACCTGTAGAGCACCTTTATAGTCACCCAGTTACGTTGCGACGTTTGATACACACAAGGTATTCCTCCGGTGTCAGTGAGTTGCATGATCTCATGGTCAAAGGAACAGATACTTGACATGCAGAAAACAATAGCAATAAACTGACACGATCAAATGCTACGTTTACAGTTTGGGTCTTGTCCATCACATCATTCTCCTAATGATGTGATCCCGTTATCAAATGACATCTCATGTCCATGGCTAGGAAACCTTAACCATCTTTGATCAACAAGCTAGTCAACTAGAGGCTTACTAGGGACACAGTGTTGTCTATGTACCCACACATGTATTTGAGTTTCCAATCAATACAATTATAGCATGGATAATAAACGATTATCATGAACAACGAAATATAATAATAACCAATTTATTATTGCCTCTAGGGCATATTTCCAACATCTACGACCTTTTATTTTGGTCGTAACCCTCTACGACCATATCACAAAGAAGGTCGTTAAGTTTCATTAAAGACGGCCAGCTTTTGACCAACTGTTTTTGGTCACAAAAAGGTCACAAATGGAAAACAATGAACATTCAGTGACCAATATTGATGGTCGCAAGTTAGCATATTTCTTGTAGTGCCACCAGCCAGAAGATGGAGGTCAGGGGAGCCACGAGGGCCCCACCTAGCCCCTCCACGCACCCCCCTCCTGCCTCGTGGTGGAGCCGCGTGGAGGCTCCTTAAGGTGGTTGGGGCTCTCCTTCGGCCACAAGAAAGATCCTAAAATATTGGAATTGCCTTAAAATTTCAGCTCAATCGGAGTTACGGATCTCCAGCTATTTAAGAAACGGTGATCTGACGCAGAAAAGTACCGAAAATAGAGAGAAACAATATTACAAGCCAGGGGTCGCGAGGACCCGAATACATAAGTCATACAAACAATATTATCTGGGTACAGACATAGTTAGTCAAGTTTGCCTTAAGAAGGCTAGCACAAACAGCGACACTGATCGAAAAGGCGAAGGCCTCCTGCCTAGGGCCTCCAAACTACTCCTGGTCGGCGGGCTCAACGTAGTAGTAGTAGCCTCCGAGGATCTCCTGCTCCTGGACTCCGTCGCCTGATCGCAGCAACCGGGTATGGGGAAAAGAGATAGCAAAGCAACCGTGAGTACTCATCCAAAGTACTCGCAAGACTGACATCAGAACTATGCTAAGTATGCATCGGTATCAAAGGAATGGGGCTATATCTTTGGACTAAACTGCAGAAATGCTAGAACAGAGGGGCAAAGGCCTAGCCTATCGAAGACTAGCATCTTGAAGCATTCTTGCAGCATCAGGAGAGAGTAGAGTATAGTAACATATAATAGCAATTATATTTTAGTAATGCCCTGAGATCCTTCCTCGACTACCCTGCGAGAAAGTGATCCCGAGAGCAGTAGTATCAGTTTATCATGGTATCAGTATCCATTTGTAGTTGTAGCAGATCAGGATACAACTCTGAGCGTCCTGTTACCGTGGACACGGCTATTCGAATAGATAACTTCCCTGCAGGGGTACACTACTGTTACCCAACACGCTCGATCACATCTGGCCGGACACACTTGCTGGGTAATGCCCGGCCTCGGGTGATCAACACGACGCAGTCCTACCTAGGCTCAGCAGAGAGGTCAATAAGCCGGTCTAAATCCTAAGTGCGAAGGGGTCTTGGGCCATCGCCCTTTGCACTCCTGCACGTTACGTGGCTGGTCGGGGCCCAGGCGCGACACTGAATACACCAGTGACGTAACCAGCCCACCCCAACGATCAGCCCGCATCTCTGAGCCGTGACATCTGAAGAGCTTTCGGCTAATACATACGACGTAGAGGGCCCCATAACCATTATCCCACGTGGTGGTAGTGCGTATAAGGCTAGCGGCCTACTCAGATCAAATACCCAAATCCGTTAGGCGTGTTTAGTAACTCGCGAAGACGAACAGGATGCCTGTCGCTCCGACTTGATAACACACGGCTCGCGGGTGCTCTTGGAGCCGACCCGTCTTTAATATTATTCTCTCGCAGGCACCCTTGGGGCCAGCCCGACTTTAACAGTTTAAAGTATTGCAATTTGTAAACATTTCCGTGATCATCACCCAATGTGCTCACGGCCCGATAACAAGCATGGCAACGGACAAGGGTGAAGGGGCCATGGATTTATTTTATCAAGGTTATGCACTATTCATTTATCGAAATCGAGCAAAAGGTTCCATGTTCAGTATGTTAGAGGGGTGTGGCAGGTATGTGGGTAGGATATTCGGATTCGTCATATTTTTCTGATCATTTTTCATATATAAATTATTTTCATCCGAGTTACGGTTTATTTTATATGATTTTTCAAAGTTTTAATCATTTTCTGGAATTTCTGAAATTATTTAATTTGAATTATCCAAAACAGTAGCCAGTAACGTCAGTGACACAGTGGTCAAACCCTGCGGACCAGAATCAAACCTGACCAGTGGGTCCCACTGGTCAGTGACACAGTGGCTAATTACAGATTAATTAAACTAATTAATGATTAATTAGAGGGTGGGTCCTACTGTCAGTGACTAATTAACTAAATGATTTAATTAACAGATTAATTAACGGTTTATTTAAATTTAAAAATGTTTTAAACGGTGCGGGCCCACATGTCAGCGACAGTAAGGGCCGCGTCAGCGGGATTGAACTGGTCAACAGGTCAACTGGGGCCCCTGGGCCCACTGGTCAGTGGCCCAGAGGTGCCCACGTGGCTGCCAGCGAGGCGCTGGCCGGCGGCGAGCCGCCGGCGACCAGAAACGCGGCGGAGCACACGGGCTCTCGCCGGAAACCGCGCTCCGGCGGCCGTTCGACTCGGGACAAGGTGCGTTCGAACGGGCGGAGTGAGGCTCGTCGGATGGTGGTGGTCTTGTTGCCGGAGTCGACGACGGTGAGCTCGCGGGCGGTGCCGGAGTTCGGCCGTTGACAGATCCGGCGACGAAGGGCACGGCAGGGCGAGCGACGGGTCGCATTGGGACCGCACGGACGTGCCGAGCACGAATCCGCGCTCGTTTGAGCTCGACGGGCAGCGTGGCCACGGCGACGAGCTCATCGGCGGCGGCCGGTTCGGCCACGACGACGACGACGTCTACGTGCGCGAAAACACAAGGGGAAAACAGCGCGGAGGGAGCGGAGCTCACCGTGCGGCTCAAGGAGGCCGTCGAAAGGCTTAGGAGCTGCCGGAGTTGTCGGAATCAACGGGGAGGCGCCGGCGACCCGAGGAAGAAGACGAGGTCGCCGAGCTCGCAGTAGTGGCTCCTGGCCCGCGTTCTTCGGTGCAGGCGACGTAGTCGACGACGGCGGCCAGCTAGGACATGGCGGCGCAGCGCGGGGACAACGGAGAGCGCGGGATCGACGGCGACGGCAGAGGAAGCTCTTGGGTGCGAGAGAGACAGGATGAGCGAGCGAGAGGGAGAGGGGGGGAAAGATCTGGGGCTGTCCTCGAGGTCCACCGCGTCGTTCTTATCCCCCCAGGGGTCCCTGTAGCGACGCGGTCGGCGAGCGGGCGTGGCTGCGACAGCGACTGGCTCGGGCGCGGGCATGCGCGGGCGGGCGCGGGTGAGCAGTAGGAAGGAGAAGGGGGAGTTGGGCCGGGCCGTATCTGGTTTGACTTAGGCCCAGGCGCTACGGCCTTTTTCTATTTTTCCTTTACTCTTTTCTGTTTTCTATTTTTGTTTCTGTTCTGCAAATAGTTTAGCCACAATTTGAGTTTTGTAAAATATGTGACTTGACTCCATAAATAATATGCAATATTTACCACTGCCAGAAAAAGGTTTGGAGTCCAGATGTTTTTATTTGAAATTTATTTAAATGAAAATGGATTCAATACTTCTATTTTGGTACTGTTTCATGATGCTAGAGTCATTTAACTAATTCAATTAATGTTGATTTTATTTTTATAATTGCTTTTGGATTATTTGCAATATTATGAACATTTTAGTTTTCAAATTTGAACAACTTTTATTTTTGCTTCATATTTGAATTTCTATTTGAATTGGAATTTGAAGTGAGATATGATTCAAATGGTGATCAAGCACTGTTAATCATGGTGACTTGGCATTATCAAAAGGTAATCACTATAGCTCAATTACATGGGGTGTTACAACTACATAACGAATTATGTTTGTGCATATTACATAGAAGTTATATTGTCATGGATCCTCCAACATTGCATATTTTGCTTACACCTTTGCTAGCCCTTTTTAAAAAAACCTTCTATACTAATAGGAAATGCTTCTTGTACATCCTAAAACCCTGAGCCATATCATCCCCATAAGTGTCCACTATACCTACCTATCATGACTTGAAAAAGTCATTCCAAGTAAGTTGTCGTCGTCGCGTCCCCTCTTTTTATAATTGTCTAAGTTTTTGGAGGAGGGAAATGAGGAGTTTTCTATTCTCTTTGTAATAGCAATCATGAAAAAACGCCATTCCAAAAGTTTAAAGTTCTATCAAAAATGAAAGTGAAAGTTTTATCCAATGAAAGTGCAGGCGAATGAAGCTATTACAAAGAGAATGGGTAAAGCATGTCTTTCTGTTTTCCAAATTCTCAAAGCATTTCCAAAACCCCGGCATCATTTGCCAATTTTACAAAATAGCGCATGGCAACCTCTACTTCCCTCTGCGAAGGGCCTATCTTTTACTTTTTATGTTGAGTCAATTTCCCTTTTTAAACTCTCTAGAGTAAACATCGCATGTTGGGGAAAGATCCAGGCACATATATCCAGTTAAATATGTATGATCATGAGTTATTATTGTTGACATTATCCCTGAGATAAATAAGTTAGAAAGTTAAGCATTGCTAAACTTCCATCTTCCTTAGTGTCCGGCTGAAACATGTTTTGTTCAAAAAACATACTCCTGAGTGCTAGCTAATTGTTTAAAGACTAAGAGAGAGTTGAGCATGTGATGTTTGCTAAATAAACAACTCTGACAAAGAACCTTCTAGAAAATAAGAATAGTGTGATTGCATAATGACTGAGAACATTGTTTGCTAAACTCAAGAGGCTTTTAGTTGTTAAACTTTTATATGTAAAGGGTTTCATGACTTAACATTGAAGCTACTTGTTATTAGAATTATCATTCTCTATGTGATCAAAGTTTTGCTCTATTATAGCTTTCACACTTCAAAAATTATTTTGTTATATATCATCTACCTACTCGATGACGAGCGGGGAATAAGCTTGGGAATGCTGATACGTCTTAAACGTAACTATAATTTTTGAATTCATGCTGTATTCACATCATTTACATATACTTTTGAAACAATTTTATATCATTTTTATTTGGACTAACATATTAATCCAGTGCCAAAGGCCAGTTCCTGTTTTCTATTCTTTTTGGCTTTTTAGCTGAAAAATTTACGGAGCCGGAAAAATCTGAAAATTTTACAGAAATTTTTTTTACACCAAAAGAGTCCACACTACAAGAAATATGTCAACTTGTGACCTTCTGTCAGTGACCTTGGAAGAAATGGTCGTAAATCTACGACCATTTGAGACCAATTGGTCATAAGCTGTTCGGGGGGCTCCAAACCCTAAACCATAACGACCATTTTGGTCAGAAAGGTCGTAATTTCCTTACACGAAATGGTCGTAAAGCAGACAGCACTGGTCCGCTGCCTTATTTCTAGCTGATCACGACCAATATAGATGGTCATAGCCTTGTAAATTGTGGTGCATTGCTATGACTAGGCGCCACCACATCAGTTTTGCCTATGTGTTATGTCCATGTGTCAATTTTTGCCTATGTGTCATGTTCATGTGTCAATTTTTGCTCTAGGTTGTGAAGCAGGCTACATTTCTGTCATTCCCAAAATTCCCAAAAAATTCGCATAAATTCTTTGGATCATATCTTCCTCAAATATGTCAAAAACCTTCCTTGTCTAGTTCAAATACAATTCAGGAATATTCATTTTCATTCTGTTCAGAACAACACTTTGTGAAAGAAGTGCTATTTATATTTTCTTGATTGCCCTCAAAAATTTTGGGCACTCTTTACTATCCAAATCATTGCCTCATGACAAAATCTAGCTCCATTTGCCTAGTAAATCTTCCTCAGCAAATTTCCAAAGTTTCTATCTAGAGAGAAGCTTTGTGAAGGAAGTACTAGCTAGGCATATCCTAATGAGTTGAATTTTTTCCACATATTCTATATGCCCAAATAATAGCTCTCCACAAAATTTGAGCCCCATCTAACAATCCATGTGAGCTCACCATCCAATCTTTGTTTCTGGTAATATTTTCAGGTTATGAAGCAACTATATTTTATATGGCTTTATAATTGCTGAAAATTTACCAGGACATGACCATGCCCATAGAACCTCTCTCCAGCAAATATTAGCTCATTTAATTTAGCCAATTGCCCTCAATATTTTTCCCAATTTTCTGTTCAGTGGAGAGCATTGTGAAGGAAGAACCATTTTTATTTATCCAAATGGTATGAATTTTTTACAGTGCTTTCATATGCCCAAATTATCATCCTCCTAAAAATTGCAGCTCAATCGAATCATCTATGTGAGCCCAGCTTCAATTTCTATTTTCTGGTCAGATTAACACATTCCAAAGCAAGTGCTATCTAGACCCCTACTATTGCCCTCAAACTTTTTGGGAACTCTTCCATATACAAATAATTGCCACATGCCAATATTCTGCTCCATTTGCCTAGTAAATCTTCCTCAGCAAATTTCCAAAGTTTCTATCCAGAGAGAAGCTTTGTGAAGGAAGTACTAGCTAGGTTTATCCAAATGATCTGAGATTTTTCCAAATCTTCCATATACTCAAATAATCACTATCCACAAAATTTGAGCTCTATCCAGCAATCCATGTGAGCTCATCATCCAATCTTTTATTCTGGTCATATTTTCAGTTTGTGAAGCAACTATATTTTATATTGCTTAATTATTGCTGAAACTTTACCAGGGCATTTTCCTACCTACATAACTTCCCTTCACCAAATTTGAGCTCATTTCATTTAGCCAATTTCTCTCAATAATTTTCCCAAGTTTTTGTCCAGAGAAGAGCATTGTGAAGGAAGTACCACTTTGGCATGTCCAAATGGTATCAAATTTTTACAGTGCTTTCCTATGCCCAAATGACCATCCTCTACCAAATTTCAGCTCAATACATTCATTCATTTGTGCCCAGCTTCAACATCTATATTTTTGTCCAGTGTGGTACTTTGCAAAGCAAGTGCCATCTAGGCTCCTCCATTTGAGCTGCAAATTTGCCAAGATAGTCTCCTTAGTAGATGATCATCCTCATCCAAAACTCAGCCCATTGGCCATGTGAATTTCCCCCACCACTAATTAAACACTTGGCTGCTAATTCATGTTTGAGCTTAGTTCAGTCTCCTCGCGAGATTATTCTGTTGTATTCTTCTTCCTAACACCTACCGGGGGAGTGCCCAACCCACCAGACATGCCTAGGCCGCCCAGGACGCGTGGCAACGCCACGGTCACGCGGTGACCACGCGATTGGCATGCCAGTTTACGCGCTCTGGAGTTGTGGCCCTCGGCCACCGTCCAAACCTCGACGTCTCGCCACCACACCATGTTTCTCAGATTAAATAGATACTTATGTACCTAGAAATGATTTTTGGAAAAAATAAAGAGCAAACTATAAGGCAGCTGCAGTTCAAATTTGACCCGCTTCCTGCTGAATCGGCGCAATTTGTCTTTTCCACGAGAGGTGGATCAAAGCTTTTGACACGCAACCATTTGGTCAATTGTACATTAAATATGGCCTAATATTTTAGAAAATTGATTTGGTCCAATTTTGCAACAAATATATGGCAGGTCCTTCACAAAAAAACTCATTTTGGGCACTCGAAAAATGGAAAATGAAATTTTTGTCCAAAGAAAATGAAAACTTCCTTAGGCAACATTGTTTTCCATTCCAAGATGCACCCTTGTGCACAATATGAGATCATTTGAACAAACTATGCCATGAATGTGGCCATAAGATTGATCATTTGGCTTGAAAGCCATGAATCTTCACACATGATAGCTCATTTCTAAGAACACTTTTTAAAAATAATTGTCGTATTACAAGTTTATTATTTTGCCTATTAACTTGGTCACATATAATGACACAATGCGAAGGTTTTCCAATTTTTTGATTTTTGTTGAATTTTTCATGCCCATTTCAAAATGCGGTCAAAACGGCGGGCATGACCGTTCCTAGCTAGTGGTTGAATCTTGGAAAAATTTGGATGTTTCTCTGATTAAATATATACTTATGTACCTAGAAATGATTTTTGTAAAAAATAAAGAGCAAACTATAAGGCAGCTGCAGTTCAAATTTGACCCGCTTCCTACTAAATCGGCGAAAATTTGTCTTTTTCGCGAGAGGTGGATCAAAAGCTTTTGACACCCAACCATTTGGTCAATTGTACATTAAATATGGCCTAATATTTTAGAAAATTGATTTGGGCCAATTTTGAAACAAATATTTGCTAGGTTCTTCACAAAAAAAGCCATTTTGGGCACTCAAAAAATGGAAAATGAATTTTTCGTGCAAAGAAAGTGAAAACTTCCTTAGGCAACATTGTTTGTCATTCTAAGATGCAAACTTGTGCACAATAAGAGATCATTTGAATAAACTATGCCATGAATGTTGCCATAACATTGGCCATTTGCCTTGAAAGCCATGGATCTTCATACACGATACCTCGTTTCTGAGAACACTTTTTTAAGACATTTGCCATAGTCCAAGCTTGTTATTTTTCCTGGAAACTAGGTCACATATAATGACACAATGCGAAGGTTTTCAATTTTTTTGATTTTTTTATAATTTCTTATGCCTGTTTCAAAATGCGGTCAAAATGGCGGGCATGACCGTTCGTAGCTAGGGGTTGAATCTTGCAAAACTTTTGGAGTTTCTCTGATTAAATAGATACTTGTGGACCTAGAAATGATTTTTGGAAAAAATAAAGAGAAAACTATGAGGCAGCTGTAGTTCAAATTTGACCCGCTTCCTACTGAATCGCCGGAAATTTGTCTTTTTCACGAGAGGTGGATCAAAAGTTTTTGACACCAAACCATTTGGTCAATTGTACATTAAATATGGCTTAAAATTTTAGAAAAATGATTTGGTCCAATTTTGCAACAAATATTTGGTAGGTCCTTCACAAAAAAATTCATTTTGGGCACTCAAAAAATGGAAAGTGAAATTTTTGTGCAAAGAAAATGAAAACTTCCTTCGACAACATTGTTTGTAATTCCAAGATGCAAACTTGTGCAAAATATGATATCATTTGAACAAGACTATGCCATGAATGTTGCCATAACGGCGGGCATGATCTCTTTGCTGATATCGTCCAGTGTGTGTATAAAGGGTGATTTTTTTCTCCCGTTGCAACGCACGGGCATGTTTGCTAGTTGTACATAAAATATGGTCTAATATCTTTGAAAATTGGTGCGGTCCAATTTTATAACAAATATTGGGTATGTTTTTTCGAAAAAAGAGGCGATTATTAAACCGATTGAAAAAGAAGAAGAAGAGAAAAAGAGACAAAGGTGTGTTGGATGAGGGGAGGGTTTTGGAGTGTTGGATGTAGGAGGAGTGGATGGCCAGGATTTGTTCTAGGGGAGGGATCCGTGGCCTCGCGTGTGATTGGCTGGCTGCCAAAGTGAAAAGAAACGAGAGAAAAAAAGAGAAAGAAAGAAACCCTATCTTCTCACGAGCCCCATCTCTCTCTCCCCCATGACTCCTCGCCGCCGCCACCTACGGCGGCCGATCCCGGCGACTTTCGGCGGCAATCGGCGGCTCCCCGCGCACCACCGTGACCCCTCCCTCCACTCCATCCTCCCCTCGGACCAGATCGGGTGCGCGCATCCTACAGCGGCCACGCGCCACCCTCCGACGGCTAGGGTTTCGGCCTCCTTGTCGCCGGCGACGCGACATGGACGGATCCGCGGCGAGGCAGCGAGGGCCTCCTCTCGCTCCGCTGCTTCCACTCCACCAGCCAGATTTGCCACGCCCGCGCACCATCGCTCACCCGCAACCCTCCTCCGAGGGTAGGGTTTCTGGCGGGGCGTCACCGACGGCCTCTGGTTGGTCCCTCCTCTCTTCTTCGCCGGGATCCACCGCCCCCACACCTCATCTTTTCTTCCTCACCTCACCTTCTCTTCATATCATCTGCTGCAGGTGGAGCACGCCATGGGAGTTCCCGATCCGCCACGGTCGCCACCGTCAAGTGCTTCTTGACGGATATGCCACGGACGCCATGGATCTGCTCCTCCTCGCCCCTTCCCTTTTCTTTCCTGCTCTCTCCTCTGACCCCCATCTCATCTCTGCTCACTCTCTAGGTACATGACGGCCACACAGCAGCGAGGTGCAGCACCCTCTCCAAATCCCGGTGTCCTAGGGTATGATTCCCTACCTCAGCCTCCTTGTGGATTGGCTGCTTGTTTCTCATGTAGAACCATGTGAGATGTGTGCTTTGTGTTGGTGGAGGTTAATTACCATGATTTTAAGGCTGATTAACTTAATTACCTGTTGTTTAGGGATGAATATATGAGTATATGAGCTACTGTATATTTTAGTAGATATATACAAATCAAGGTGAATTCTGAACTAAGCGACCCATGAGTTCATCCATACAAATATGAGATTTTTGGGTCTCAAATGGGCCACTGAATATTCATCCACTGAATATTTGTCAACTGAATGAAGCCAGAAAATTTGAGACTTCACTGTAAAAATGGTTGCTTGCTCGGTTTGTCACCCATTTTTTATTTGTTTGTTCTGTTTGGTTGGAGCAGCAGCGTGCTAATTGAACTAGTTGCTGGTTGTACTAGTTGAACAATTGTCCTTTGAATTCATATCAATTTTGCTCCTGCTGCTGTACAAGTGATGCGTGTGGTTGTTGATGGTCATGAACTAGCTAAGCGTGTTGTTTTCGTACTAAATGAATGATATTTCAGTAGGAGCAATTATCTTATTGTGGATGACACCCACCATTCTATCTACAACACTTGCTCTGGCAATTAGCAGAGAATGAATTAATTTGACAACTTCCAGCGGATGTTTATTATACTATTGAGTTGAATTCATGTACAGCTAACTGCAAGATGCTATAGTCTAGATACATGATGCAAAGTATGTTGTATTTACACACTTACATCCAGCTGCAGCAGCCGCACAGGCGAGTTGAGGTGGGGGACAGAGAGGCTAAGTTGTGCGGGTTCTGATCATGTACAGCGGCAGACTTTCCAGCGTCGACCTGAGCAAACCGATGATGCAAGGCTGCTCCTCCTTCTACTGCATGTCTTCATCGACTTGATTCTTCGACAGGGAGATATATAAATCCTTCACTTGTTCATTGTGTCATCTGCTGATTACTTCTTCTATTTTTTTTGCAAAGCACGTAATGGTTTGGAGTAGTTGATCATGGCCTGATGGAACGTTCATGTCGTTAGCATGTAAATATACACTATTACAGCAGCCAGATGCAATCCATTTTATTAAATGCGTTCTGGTTAGGATTTGGTCATGGCATGACTTTGTTGTTCTGTTTTCTACGAATCTGGTCACTACTTCTGGAATTCATCGTGTGATTATTAGTTATTTTTAACCAATGCTAGTCCTAGCATGTGTAGTCTGTGCGGTGATGTCCTTTAGATTGTAGCAAGCAAGAACAGGATTAGAACATATTAGTATGACATTTAATCTTAGCTTATTGATCCTAGCTATAAATCCATATATTTTGCAATAATATTTTGGTTTGCTTTGCTCATATTATTTGCAATCTACAGTAGTAGTGGTACTTTGATTTCACTGCAATCTACAGTAGTTTTTTTTTGTAAAGCTTCTTTGCCATGCATTTCATTAGGATGTGAACAATCTACTACATGCTCACAAAGCTATTGACTTAAAATTGTTGTTGCTTTGCTGTCAATGTTTGGTTGGGCAAATTATCCTTATTCATATTGAGCTTTCCATCTACTTGAGGCAAGTGCGGGATGGTAAAACTGTTGCTTTCTTTCTGCAGTCACGACCAAGAGACACAGAAAGCATAGGTTGCTCTTCTGGATTCGTCTGAACTGAATCTCGGGTGCATGCTAGAGACTAGAGCTGCAGGAGGTTCAGTTACATGCTCTTAGTTTTTTTCCTTCAATGCTATGTTGTGGTAGTCCATGCTTGTACGTTTCCAGGTTTTCTAACTATATGCAAAACTTCCTGTAGGCTCGGTGAGGGATGCTCCACCAGCATCCTGCGGCTTGGCGGTGGACGACGAGGACTTCCTCGCACACGAGGCGTCTTCTAAGATTTACGGCGTGAAGGTAATCTCACTCTCTCCGACCCTAGTTGTTTTGTGTGTACGGTTGCTGTAGATGGTGGTCTGTGTGGATCTTGTTATAGTGAGGGCGTTATGCTGGTGGTGGCTTGAAAGAAGGGCAAAAATGCTTAGCAATCTATTTCTTGTAGTATTTAACTGTTTACATTATGAAATGTGTGGACAGTAGGTATGTTTCCCAGGTTATATGGTAATAATTGTACACCTTATCGTTGAGTTTGCTCTGTGTTTATAGAATGACAAGGTTGGTTAATTAAGCCCTGCCTATATCTTTTAGAGTTTACTTCATTGGTAGCACATTCAGCTGTATTAATTAATATTGTACATGTTGGAGAATTTAGACGACGATAACAAACTGTAATCATGAATACTCGTATAGAAACTTGAACAACCATCTTGTTTAATTTGGTGATGTTCCTCCATGCTAAGAGCTAATCTGCTGCACTGTTATTCAACTTTCATAGACAGTTTTAATTTCGCTGAAATCATGTTTTCTTTTCTATGCTTATGTCCGTGGACGACCACTACTACCTCGAGAAGGACCGACATTACCATCAAGTACGCCATCGAGGTAATTCACCACTCCATCATCAACTATGCTTTGCTCTGCTTGCTCTCCTTAGTTTTGCTCTTTGCTGTAAAGCACAAAGAAAATTGAAGCTATGTAGATTACTTGATCTGAAGAGGGTCAAAGAGGACATGACCACATGTTTACTACCTTACTATCTTCTGCTTGATCTGACACTATTTATGTCCAAACCTGGGAGTATATTTTTTGCTTGTCGTCATCACCCATTTGTTGGGCTGTATACTTAATGTATATGTTGTCCGATTTGCTCCATCATCTTTCCTGATGTACTTCTACACAATCTTGCTTCTACATATATATGTTGGTTGTAATCTGCTTGAACGATCCAAGTACTTGATATTCCATTCTGTTCTTGTAGGTGAATGGAACTTGTGTTGTTGGTAGAACTCCATTGACGACTTCTTCCCATGTTGAAGAGCATGTTCTGTGGTATCCAAGAGTAGCTAGCTTTACACTGGCAGAGTGTTTTATTTGTAGATCGCAATATTTGTGATTGTGTGGAATATTGTATGGTTATCTACGTGAAGTTTGAAGTTCCTGGGTATGCTAGATTTGACGGTTAAACTGGTTGTTGTGATGTGAACGAGTGTATGGAGTTTCACCTGTTCTGTTCTGTATAGAATATATTGTAATAAACCTATTTTGGTTGTTATTTGAAGATTTTCATATGTCTTTTCTCTCCTTTCTATATGATATATTGCTTATCAATAAGCTGTGAAAAAAAATAAGTCCTAACAATTGGGATCCACGCCTAGAAAAATATGATTGTTGGGACCCATTTGAAAATTGGACTAGAAAATAAATGGATTGTTAAAAGGCCATGGCCCAGAAAATAAAAGGCCGAATTGTTGGGCGTGGCCCGTGTAGCTGACCAAAAATGGCAGGAAAAATATATATAAATGGGCTGAATTAATGGGCTTGGCCGATATAGACACCGAATTGGACCGGGCTGATTCTTATCAACGACCAATTCAATTGGTCGCAATTTTGCCACGTCAGCTTGCCACGTTGGATCCGACGTGGCTTGGGCAGACAACCAGTGACCAAAACAATTGGTCGTAGAATCTACGACCTTTTATTTTTGTCGTAACCCTCTATGACCATATCACAAAGAAGGTCGTTAAGTTTCATTAAAGACGGCCAGCTTTTGACCAACTGTTTTTGGTCACAAAAAGGTCACAAATGGAAAACAATGACCATTCAGTGACCAATATTGATGGTCGCAAGTTAGCATATTTCTTGTAGTGCCACCAGCCAGAAGATGGAGGTCAGGGGAGCCACGAGGGCCCCACCCAGCCCCTCCACACACCCCCCCTCCTGCCTCGTGGTGGAGCCGCATGGAGGCTCCTTAAGGTGGTTGGGGCTCTCCTTCAGCCACAAGAAAGATCCTAAAATATTGGAATTGCCCTTAAAATTTCAGCTCAATCGGAGTTACGGATCTCCAGCTATTTAAGAAACGGTGATCTGACGCAGAAAAGTACCGAAAATAGAGAGAAACAGAGAGAAGGGAGATCCAATCTCGGAGGGGCTCTCACCCTCCGGGAGCCATGAGGGGAGGACCAGAGGGAAAACCTCTCCCCACCTAGGGGAGAGGCCAAGGAAGAAGAAGGAGGGGGGCCTCTCTCCCCCTCTCTTCCGGTGGTGCCGGAGAGCCACCGGGGGAACCATCATCACTGCCATCGTCTCCATCAACTCCACCGCCTTCATCAACATCTCCATCACCTTCCTCCCTCTCTATATAGTGGTTCACTCTCCCGCTACCCGCTGTAATCCCCTTCTTGAACATGGTGCTTGATGTTATTAATTATTATCCAATGATCTATTGCACCTCCCTTATGTATGAGTAGATTCCTTTTGTCCTATAGTTAATTGGTGATCTATTATGATTGATTTGAGTTGTATGTTTGATATGTTGTTGTCCTTTGGTGCCCATCATATGAGCGTGCACGTAGGTGGATCACACTTTAGGGCTAGTTGTATGTTGAGAAAACTATGCATAGGGCGGCCGGAGTGACAGATATTACCGAGCCTGAGTGTAGGGATGGATACATATGGGATGAAGGGGGATCAATTTATCTTAATGCTATGGTTGGGTTTTACCTTAATAAATTCTTAGTATTTGCAGATGATTGCTAGGGTTTCAATCATAAGTGCGTATGATTCCAAGTACGGATAGTATGTTAGCACAGGCCTCTCCCACATATAAAACTGCAATGATAAAGTTTTTGTGGGTAATCCCAAACTCGTTTTCCCCTTGATATCGGGGGTTTCCTCCAAATTGTAACATCACATACGTCGCACGTGAGAGATGAAGTGGTCATACGAGGCAAGAGGATAGACCCCGTGTGGCTCGCATCGAACGGGCGCAAAGAGGCCGATAGATGTGATCCATCACCCCGCACCACACATAGCATTGCCCAATTTAAAAACTTGGTTTTCCCATGTTGTCGATTTACATAAGAGAAAAAGGTTTCAAAAACTCGCCCTAAAAAATTCAAGCCCTCCAAGCGCATTGAGGTTGGCAGAAACACCTGGACTTTGGGGAATGAATATGGAGCGGGGCTCGTCGGATGGTGTTACTAAACTAGAGATAAATTTTTTTCTTTTGAAGAGGAAGCATGGCTTATGTCACACGAGACTAAACAACTAAGGGTCGTCGTTGCGTGTATCCATGATCCACATGTTCCGTTGTGTCCCTCTGTTTTCCCTTTCACCTCCTGAGTTCTCAGGAAATCTTCAAAAAAGCTGGATTCACTTAACAGATCAAATGGTGGGGCCGGGGGGAATAGTGCGATGTTGCCGTGTTCAACTTTCTCAAAACCTCCACTCACTTACCAATACAGAGCCGAGGTTTCTTCAAACATGCCTTTGTAAGTGGCTAATGATTACCAGCGAACCAGTGCCCTGCACAGAGACAATGATTTTTTTTTTGCAATCGGAAAGAACTCATTTCCGAGAGACAGACTTGACTAAGCACCTTCTTGTCAGGAAGTAACTAAATCCTAATGTTTTTGACTAATAGGTCTTCCTCATTCCACCTGCTTTTGCAATTGGATAGTCATTTTCTTCTTCAACATGTTGGATCGTTGTATGTGCTAGTTTGCTTGAGTTTATGTGGAATTCAACAAATGGAGATCTTCATAATTCTTTAAAATGGTACTGAAAGTGCCAAAGCGGGCCGATGGAGGGCCTCATTCACTGGGATTTCAATCCTGGTCTTGCGGTTGCCGAACAGGTTCGTCGTCGTTTTGGATCTACAGTGCACTACTCTCCCTCCTCCTCCTCCAAGGAATTTTTCTTGGTGGCTTCATTCTCTTCTGCCTCCTTCCCCCTTTCTGTTTCATCCGTTGGCCTAGCACTACAATGCTGTATTGGTGGCATTGCTTCTGGTTTCAAGGTGACTCAGCTTCATGATCGTTCTTTTCGGTTCTCGGTGGCTTCAAACAAAGTTGGACATTTCATCTATGGTCTTAGAGACAGGATCTGGCCGGACTTTATTTGTCATTTCAGTTTATTCGGTCCTCATCATCACCTCTGGAATAACAATGATTTAAATGAGGTTAAAGATCGGGAGTTCAGCAATGTTTTATCTCGTAGCCCTGTGGCAGTCAGGTCTAACTTGGATTTTCTCAAGCGTAATGCCCATCTGGATAATTCTTCTTCGTCAGATCGATCAAATTTGGGCTCATTAAGGTATTGAATCAGGATCAGGGCAGCTCTTCTTCACCGGAGAACTCATCGGTGGTTGATCATCACTCTCCGTTAAATTTGAATTTTCCAGCCATACAACCCACACCGACTCAGCCCGTGATACAAGGAATAAAATTTGGTCAGTTTGATCCTATGGGGCCAGAGGCTAATCAGGCTGTTGCAAAATTTGTGGGCATTAACTGCAAAATTTCGGTTTGGAACACGATCCCGGATGACACGCTTTATCACATTTTGGATCTTTGGCAAGCTAAATATTCAGATTCTGATGTGATGGCAGCTCTGGATATTGTGTCGGTCCCAAACATTAATTATATTCACGGTCGGCTAGGCCGGTGCTCTTTTTGCCTCCAAGTTGGTCATACTAGTACCAATCGCTCTGATCAACTTTGTGCTTCATGCAACAATTTCCTAAGGGCGTGCTTCTGTAACGTGCATGATTCCAGTGTACAATGCTTTCTCTGTGATATTTGTACAAAGAATACACATCGCACTAGAGATTGCCCGTCAGAATGGCAGTGCTGAAATTGTGGACTTCTGGGACATTTGAGCCGCGTCTGTGGGTCTAAAAATGAAAAGTATCTCAGGTGGAAATTGAAGAATAGTACGCAACGACCTCGTGTGGGACCAGATCAGCATAATAACAAAACCACCTCTTTTAAGCAGATTTGGGTGCCTAAACAGTCGCAACGAAGGGATTCTGTGCCGCTGGCAGCTACTCATTCGCCGCCCCCTCCGCTTCCGGTTCTCCCTTAATTCCCATTCGCTGTGCCTGCCACCCCCAGCATTACCAGCAGTCCCATCAAGCTCGCCACCATCTCCGTCGCCTGTTCCCAAGCACACATTGCCTTCACCAGAGAAGCAAGAGCAGATCCCACCGATGGCGAACTTCCCCGCGGTTCTGTTCCGCTATGTTCCTGAAGGAGCTTTGCTTGAGCGCGGACCGGCGCACCCTCTGGCGAGGAACACCATGGTGGTGGATGAACCACCTTTGAGTCATGATAGGTACGCTCTGGTCACCGTCAGCCCTGCAGTCCCCGATCATCGCAAAGAATTAGTGCTTCAGGATGTGCTCACTATTCTCAGAGATGATTTTCATCTAGTTATCCCTGATGCCTTCGTTTATCCGATTGGAGTTGGAATGGTTGCCTTTGAGGATGTTTTCATTAGAGATGACTACATCAGAGAGAGCCCGCATCAGTTGGATCCCCTAGATGACAATGTTACATTCTCTCTAGTTCCGCATGATGAAGGTGAAAATATGAGATTATGTGCTTTTCAGTATGTTGCCTGGATCTTGTTTCTTGCTTTTCCTATGGATTACTAGACGGGTCACTATGTCAACAAAGCTGTATGAGAAAAGTTCACATTACAACACTGAACTAACCACCCGGTTTAAGAGTCAACCCTCAACTTTGAAACCAGTTGTCCCACACCCTCAACTTGCCACTTGGTTCAAGAATCAACCCTCCACCCGGTTTTGCCTGGTTTTGACTATGTTGACTGCTTACTTGGCAGCGCCATGTCAGCATTCGACTCCAAGCTCAGACTCAGACTAGGTTAATTTGCTTGAAACATTATTTTCTGTGTTTAATTAAGTTGGGATCCACAGGTGCTGCACATTACTAGAGACGGTTAGGTTAAACATGGTATTAGCTTAATCTAATTACATGGCTTCATCCCTTAATCTATTTCTTAATTTCACGTTCTTCTTCCTCCTGACTGAGCACAGGAGAGGATTGGGCATCAACGAAGCGGCCGCCCTTGACGAGAAAAGTCGGGTTCTCCCGTGGGCTTCCCCCCTGCAAAATTGAGTGGCGCAGTTGCGCCGTGAGGGACAGGGGGCTCCAAGGACAAAAGGAATCGGATCTAGAGGTGGTGAGCGGCTCGCCATGAATGAGGACTGAGCGGCTGGTGGGCTCGCCGGACTGGAGCGGGACTACACCCATGTCCGCCTCGCTGCTGGATAAGAAATTAATACAAGGGACTGCACCCAATTCCTCCAGCTCGTTGCCGTGTTCGACCACCGTGATGCACTAGCGCCATGGAGGAGGCGCTCGCACGAGGATAGGAAGTCCATGTCGTCGAGACTCGGGCTCGGGCAAGGGGGAGAGCGTGGTCGACGTGCAGCTCTGCCGTTCTTCGTTCGCCGGCGGCGGACGGAGCCGGGGCGGCCAGGGCGGCGTGGATTGCGGCGGCGGTGGCAGCTGCTGCTATTTGGGGCTCGAGCTCAGGCAAACAGAGAGAGAGAGGAGAGACCGGTGGCTTTTTTTACTTGTGGCTTTGTTTTTTTATTTGGACTTAGTTGGCACTGCCTGGAGACGTGGCGTTGCCTAGTAAGCAGTCAACAAAGTCAAAACCAGTCAATGTAGTCAAAACCAGGCAAAACCGGGTGGAGGGTTGAATCCTGAAAGTGACAAGTTAAGGGTGTAGAACAGCCGGTTTTAAAGTTGAGGGTTGATTCTTAAACCAAGTGGTTAGTTCGGGGTTGTAATGTGGACTTTTCTCAAGCTGTATCTTGTTTTGGCAAACTGGAGCTCTGGCATAGGCCGGGCCAGAACAAAGAAAGAGTACTTGTGCGTGCTATCATCACTGATACTGCTTTGGTTCCACGCAGTCTGGTGGTGAGGAGGTCCAGCCAACTGCCAGGAATGGGACGTTCATGGTCGGTCCCGGTGTATATCCTGAATGGCAGAAATACTATCCCTGGTTTAGTTGGAAATGAGGATGAAGCACCTCCTATGAATGCTTCGCCCCATCCCCTTGAGCTACCATACTTAACTACGGCTCAGCAATGGCAAGTTGATCATCATTCATCAGCAGTGGCTACAGCAGCAAGTGGATGAAGCTTGGAATCAAGGGATTCCGCAAGATCAGCAGATGCAGGATAATGGTTGGGGCATATGGCCGGTAGTGCCGCCCCCGTACAGAGGATTCAGTTTCAGAACTTATTTTCAGTATACTGGGCCATCTCTTATGGATGGAGTTGAGCATGAAAGCAACATCTCTGATGACCCACAAGATGAATGGTCAGTGTACTCTGATATTGCTGAGGCTGCTGATAACTTTGTTAAAGGGATTGTTACTCCGGAGTTTCCCATAATTTGAACCATGCCTCTGCCGCCACTCTTACTGGGCCGATAATTGAAGCCCAGCAGAACCCCAATATGTGCACTGAACACAGCTCGGATCAGTTTGTCACCCTTCAGAATCTGCCTGGTCACTTTGAGAGAATGATTTTACAGGAGACTGCACATGTTGATACTACCCTTCTGCGTAGAAGCACTAGATCCACTCGTTATGATGGGTTCCGTGTGCCACAACCCTCAGACACAAAAAAGACCTCATCAAAGGTGAAACCGAGGAAAATCCCAGCTGTTATTTGCAATCCCACTGCTACGGACCCGTCAGGTGCCACTGCTGCAATTGGTGCAACCGGGAGCTCGGACAGTGTGCCTGCCCCGACACCCATAGCTACTATCCAGGAGATCGGCACGGTCAAGTGTGGCATCCCACCGGAGGAGATCAGCGCTGAGAAGCTGCAGGTGGCTCCAACCTCTTCAACCTCCTCCCCATGACGCGGCAAGGTAGAAGATGGAACATTCTATGTTGGAATGTTCGAGGAATAAATGGTGATGATAAACACTTAGCTATTCGAAATTATGTTGATGTTAGTGGGTGTGACGTGTTATGTTTGCAAGAGACCAAGCGTGCTATGTTTGATAGGGCTTTTGTTAAACTGCTATGTCCTAAACGTCTTGATAAATTTGCTTTTATCCCGTCCAATGGTGCTTCTGGGGGTTTATTCACTACTTGAAACTCCTCTGTTTTCTCTGGGGATGTGATTATTGAGGAATCTTTTGCTCTTGGGATTAACTTTACCTCCCTTCACTCTAATGCCAATTGGACTCTGATAAATATTTATGGCCCATGTGGTGGTGTGGACAGAGTGAATTTTACTGCTTGGCTTTTTAGTTTAAACATCCCATCCTCTGATGATTGGATCCTAGCTGGCGATTTCAACTACATTCGAGCACTTGATAACAGAAATAAGCCAGGAGGAAATGCCAACGATATGTTGATCTTCAACGATTTTATCCGCACCCAGTCACTCATTGAAATACCAATTAAAGGGAGGTCGTTCACGTGGAGTATCATGCAGAATAATCCACTGCTTGAACAGTTGGATTGGTATTTTTCTTCGGTGCATTGGACAACCTCGTACCCCAATGCTATGGTTCTACCCTTGGGGAAACCCATATACGATCATACACCTTGTGTTATAACTATTGAATCCTCCATCCCTAAAAGTAATGTGTTCCGTTTTGAGAATTATTGGGTGCATCACTCGGGCTTTCATGAGGTGGTCCAAAACTCTTGGCATAAACCCTGCTTCACGCCCAACTCTGCTGCTCTGCTTTGTAGGAAGCTTAAAACTTTGAGATATGATCTCAAGAATTGGAGCAGAAAGATTTCGAGATTGTCTATCCTATTCGAAAACTCCAATCAAGTGCTGATTGATCTGGATGCACTGGAAGAGAGGAGGCACCTCACAATCCCTGAAGCTAATTTCAGATCAATTCTTAAATCTCATTTGCTGAAACTTTTGAATTACAAGAAAATATACTGCCAGAAACGATGCACTATTCGATATTTCCAAGTTGGTGACGGAAATACCAAATTCTTTCACACTGTTGCTACTGAGAGATATCGCAGAAACTCCATAGCTTCTCTGAAGCTTGATGACGGCACCGTAATATCAGATCACGTGGGAAAGGAGGATGTTTTGTTTCAATCATATAAACAGAGACTGGGTCGCTCGGATCCACCCAACATGCTCTTTGATATGGCCTCGATCATCAAACGGGTTGAGGGCCTTGATGAGCTTACAGTCCCATTTTCCACTGATGAGATTGACCAAGTAGTTAAAGAGATGCCCTCTGATCGGGCACCAGGTTCGGATGGGTTTAATGGATGCTTCTTAAAATCTTGCTGGCATATTATCAAGCACGATTTCTATAAATTCATCATGGACTTTTATGAGGGGGGCCTGGACCTGGAGAGCTTGAATACTAGATTTATTACTCTAATTCCTAAATGCTGATCCCCAGAATCTGTGAATGACTATCGCCCGATAACTCTGTTAAACTGATGTCTGAAAATCCTGACAAAATTACTCGCTAATCATCTGCAACGAGTAATTCTACGTATAATACATACAAATCAGTATGGATTTCTGCGTAGTAGATCTATTTAAGATTGCATCGCTTGGGCATACGAGTACATCCGTCAATGTCGATCCTCAGGCAATCGAGTGCTGCTTCTCAAGCTTGATTTCGCCAAAGCGTTTGATACTATTGAGCACGCACCAATGATGGATATTATGCGAGCAATGGTTTTAATGAGAGGTGGCTCAAATGGATATCCTACATTTTCTCATCTAGCAAATCATCCGTTCTGCTGAATGGAACTCCCGGAAGACAGTTTGACTATAAACGTGGAGTTCGACAAGGTGACCCTCTGTCGCCCCTCATCTTTTTGTTAGCAGCCGACCTGCTTCAGGTTGCCATCAATGATGCTTTCCGTCGGGGTCTGATCCAAAAGCCTATCCCATCCAGTGAGCAGGACAACCCCGTTATTCAGTACGCCGATGACACGATAGTTTTCATGCCGGCTGGTCGAGCTCAAGCAGAGATTATGAAACAATTGTTGTTGCAATATGCTACTTCAGTGGGGCTGCGTATTAACTTCCAGAAGTCCACGCTGATCCCTATAAACCTATCAGCTGATGATGCACTGGAGTATGCTGGAATTTTTGGCTGCACAGTTGGACAGATGCCGTTCACATATCTGGGCCTTCCCCTACGCACCACAAAACCAACAGTAGCTGATCTAATGCCTCTTGTAGCGTCAGTCGAGAGGAAGATCTCGGTGGCTGCTACCTTCCTGGACTATGGATCAAAGCTCACATTTATCAACTTGGTCTTGTCGTCGCTTGTTGTTTATGCCATGTGCTCCATCAAGATCCCACCCAAAATCATTGAGCACCTGGACAAACTCCGCCGTCACTGCTTCTGGAATAAGCATTCGAAGGATGGGCCGAAACACTCGTCGCTTGCTGCTTGGGAGATGGTGTGTCGATCAAAATCCAAGGGTGGCCTTGGCATTGTTGATCTCAAAATCCAAAACCAAGGCCTACTTCTCAAGCAACTTTTCAAGTTTTATAATTGTCTCGACGTCCCCTGGGTGAAGCAGGTCTGGACCTCTTATTATAACCATGATATTCCCCATGCCTCTGAACCTCGTGGCTCGTTCTGGTGGCGCGACATTATGCAAATCTCGGATATCTTCAGAGGAGTCACTAGAATTAAAATCGGGAACAGGAGCACCACCTTATTCTGGAAAGATCTATGGAATGACCAAATTCTCAGTGATTCGCACCCGAGAGCTTTCTCCTTTGCTAGAGATGAGGACCTATCAGTACAGAAGCTGCTCTTGTCTGATACAGTTGGGGAGGCCTTTCATCTGCCTCTCTCTCTCCAGGCTAGAGACAAGATCCGTGACCTGCAAATACTAACAGCCGAGGTGGATCCGGGGTGTGACCAGAACGACAAATGGTGCTCCATTTGGGATGGTAATGGCAGTAAAGGTTTTTCCCCTAGTGAGTTCTACAAATTCTGCTTCAAGGATGTTCAAGCGGATGAGGCTTTCTCATGGGTTTGGAAATCCAAATGCACGAACAAATGGAAGGTGTTTGCGTGGCTCCTTTTGGCTAATCGTCTAAACATAAGGAATATGCTACGGAGGAGACAATTTGTTTTGCTAAATAATGTGTATACCTGCTTGTTATGCTCTTCGCCCCCGGAGGAAACTGTCACACACCTGTTCTTCAAGTGCCCATTCGTGGCTCAATGCTGGAATGCTGTTGGGATTCACTGGCCAGATGCTGATTGCAGACTTGCCCTACTGCATGAAGGGAGATCCTCGTCGAATAGACCCATGTTTATGGAGACCTTCATCATTGCTGCTGTAGGGTAATGCGACAGAAAACAAAAAAATTCCGACCTACGCACTAGCCCAGGACCACTATGAAGATGCATACAAGGTTTTTGATCTGATCGTTACCAACTCGAAACGCGGCGGAAGTAGAGTTGGCGAAGATCGTTGGTGCAGATCCCCGCAGTTAGGATTTTACAACCTCCCAACCGCGAGGATGTACTCCCTCAGACAGCCCCTCAGGCGGTCCCTCGGACAGCCCTTCGGGAGGCTCTCAGGCAGAACCTCAGACAGTCCCTCGGACAGCCCTTCGGGAGGCTTCTCTCAGAATCTCGGACAGTCACTTGGACAGCCCTTCGGGAGGCACACTCGAACTAAGATCAAAACTACGACCTCCCTACCAAGTTGCACACATACGGTGTCAGCTATCCGGCAGGGCTTCGCCGTCCAGAACTAGTTCCCACCGGAACCCAGACAGCCTTTCGGCTCTACGAAACTATTTCGTGGGAGGGAGAGACAAAGCCAGATCATTCATGGCATTTGTATGAGAGTAAGGAGAGTGGAGAGCTCCTCTCCACCTCTATTTATAGGAAAAGCCAAGGGGTAGGGTGGCACTTGAAAATACCGAAACACCCATGACATGTGACCATCACAAGGGCATAAAAGGAAGGCTAGAGGAGCTCCTCCCTTGGCCGGCCACACCTAGTGGGGCCCCCCCAAAAGGGGTTCCCTCCTTCCCAAGTCTTCTCCTAGATCTTTTGAGGAAAGCCCAAAAAGGTGGCTTTCCAAAAAGTAACCAAAAAGCACTTTTACTATTCATGAAGACATTTTTCCGCGGCTGATAAATCCAAAAATATTTCTGTAGGTCCAGAACATTTCCAGTACCCACTAAAACAATTCTGGATGCGTTCCGAAACATTTTCGGATCAATGTTATTCTTCAGCGAAAAGCAACCAAAGCAATTCCGGCTCCTCCGGAACATTTCCGGTTTTTCTCTCCGAAAAATTTTCAGAAGTTCCCGAAACAATTCTGGTACCTCCAAAATGTTCCCGGTGCGTGCCGAAACCTTATTGGCTTAATGGTTTACTCCGAAACAACTTTAAGGTTTTACCGAAACTTTTTCGGTGTTCTCTCCGGAACTTTTCCGTTGTCTCCGAAACTTTTCCGGCGAATTTCTCTCGGACTCTCTATCTAGTATTCAGCAGATAGATGACTCTTAAGCGTGTGACCCTGTAGGTTCGGTGAAGTATAGACATGACCAGAACACTTTCCGATCAATGATCAATAGCGGAACCGTGGACACCTATATTGATCCCTATACCCACACGAATGAATATTCGAGTGAACCTCTAGTTTCCGTGTGCTATTCCTGTTGCTTCGCGATATGTTACAAAACCCGAGGTGAGACATATCGGCATCCCCGTGGATCAACAACTTGTCCATTATGCCAGTTACCTCGTTACCGGCTTTGTTCTCTTTTCTCGTTTCCGTGTTCCGGCATCCCAGTGATCAAATCACATTGTGTCTGGCCAGACGATGATGGATACCGTAACACCGAGAGGGCCCAAAGAATATCTCTCCATCGTCGGAGGAGCAAATCCCAATCTTGAGCTATCAAGTTCCTTGTCATACTTTCCCATGAACCCGTAAGCCGCCGTAATTGCCACCCTGTTACGGATGACGTTTAACAAACCCCAAAGTTCATGAAGCAAGTGCAAAGGAACTCGATACTCTCATGGTCTAAGGAATTATGCAAACGTTAACTTACTCTGTGTTATTAACCATAAACTTGTGACGAATGTATCTCATAGCATAACATCAAATCGGGTCGATTCAACACAAGTGTTCTCCTAACATTGTGCCCTCAAAGTTGCCAGCATAGACATGCCCATGATCAGAAAAATGTGATCATCATGCAACACTTGAACTAGTCTTAGAGGCCAGACTAGGAATACATTTTGCCGTTTATTATTCCACATGTGCACATGGGTTTTCCTCAGAGTATTTATGGATATACGGGATTGGGAACCATAGCAGTTATAGCATGGAACATAAACATAATTACGAACACGAAGATAAATAATAACATTTATTATTGTCTCTAGGGCATATCTCCTACAGACTCCCACTTGCACTAGAGTCAATAATCTAGTCAATGCTAATGCACTTTACACCTATGGCATACCGGTGTAAAATATGCTTCGCTTGTGGTATAGTCTTTGTCCAACGGAACTGACAACTTCAGGTCCGTGTGTATCTTTGCATATCCTCGCGTTTTCACGCTTTCACAAATTTCATATTTTGTGTGGACTTGGCTTTGTATATGTGAATCACTGGTCGAACCTTAATTCTTCAGACTGAGCTATGGAGCAACTATCTGCAATAGTGTTCCATTGACCAAAGCCATCTTGGAACCATACTAAGTTCATGAATGAACTATATGATTCAATATCTTCTTTTTCGCTTCTAAAGCGACAACATACTTAGCCATCATTATAGAATTCGCCACAGTAACCTGTTTGGAACAATTCCAACTTACTGTGCCACCATATCATGTATTACACAAAACTCTTAACTTAAATCGAAAATCGCATGGAGCGTTGATGAAGACTGTATGGATGTAACTACTTACAACGAGCACTTCATAATCTCCGCTTGGGAGAAAATATGTCATCAGTGCTACTATAGTACTCAACGACATTTTTCACTGTTGTCCCATGATCAGAACTTTGATCACTTTGGTATCTATACTCGCAACTGCTTGGGAGTACCGGACATATCTGGTTGTTTTACATACCATGGAATACATCATTAATCCAAACACAAATGTGTGTGGAATCTCCATCATGTATTTTGCTCATCAGTGTTTTAAGACACCGAGTCTTGCAAAACTCTTTCCATGTGACTTCCGCAAGAATCACACTTTGGCGTTCTTATGCTAAACTGTTTTAGCATCTTGTCAATATATATTTTGGCTTAGCCCCATTAGGCAATTTTATCTTCATAGATAATTATGCCTAATATCAAGACTACCTAGCCCAAGCACTTCATCGAAAAAACTATTTTTCAATGAAGTACTAATTCGTGTCAAGAAATTTATATTATTTCCAATCAACAATGTGTCAAGCACACAAGGTTTTAGAAATATTATTATGCTCCCACTTACTTTCTTGTAACCACAAGCATCTTCGCTATCCTTTGATGAAATCAAACTCTTTTGACTATTTCATCAAAACGAAGATTCCAACTCCATTATGCTCTCTTTTGTCCATTACTGGAACTCTGAAGTTTGCACATTCACCAGCATCCTCTGGATTGACAAAATACTTTGGACTATATCACATGCAAGTCCTAAGTTGTATTTCCATCTCATGGAAATCCTTTTGGCATCGATGTATCATATCTCATGATTGAAATATGAGTTAATTGCTAATTTAATCCGAACCGACTTTAAGCATCGCTACGGTGAGATAATCTCATCATAGTCAACTCCTTGAATTTGTCATTGCAACAAATCGAGTTTTATGGATCAAACATTTTTATCCGTATCAGTTTATAGTTCCATTAATATTCGTTAGACTCTAAGTCTTCCGAATGGTTTATCAAGATATAATCTTGAATCATTCATATGGATACTATCTCGGATTATATTGGCATTTGGCCAATTCCGGAGTCAGGGCCCATCAACACTTCCTTGTGTATCGTTGGTATACTGTTGTCTAACAACAATATCTCGTTTGCGCACCTGAGAGGTTTGCACGAGTTTTGCCTACGTGGTTCAGCCGCAAGTTCGACCGAAATCCGTACATCTCATATAGAGACTTCCGTATCAGTCATAGTAGGAAAACCTGGAATTACTTCCAAGGTTTCTTTCCTTTGACCTGATGACGAAGATACTGTTATCTCGTCGAGTTGCACTGTCCTCCCACTCACCTTTTTGCAGGAACCATTTTCTTCAAAATCATACCGTTCTTTGTGGCAAACCTTTTGCCTTGGTATAGTGATGGAGAAATACCCAATAACTTGGGATAACCTACAAAGTAGCACTTGTCTGATTTGGAACAGGTTTGTAAAATACTTTACACAAGCCCCATATTCCAAATGTTAAGAAAAGACATAACATAGTTGGGCATACCATACCATGGCGTCATTTCAACAGATCTGATGGTGCTCTTTTTAGTGTAAAAGCTGCAGTCTCTAAAGCATTACTTTAAAAGGGATAATGGCAAAATGATTTATGTCATCTTTGATCTTACCATGTCATAAATGGTTTGATTACATCTTCACGGATATTCCACTCTCAGTGGTGTTTCGGGAGATGCAAGTTATGAAACTCTTTTCACACCTCATCAGACATTCGCTAAACTTGTAACTCAAATATTCCTTTCCGCAATCTAATTGCGGAAACATAATTTTCTTGTTACAATAATTTCTTCTTCATTTTGAAAAACGTTTGAATGATTTCAAAAGATCCAGACTTACGTCTCATAAAGTAAATATCCATATATCTACTTGAGTCATTTCTGAAGATAGACAAATCTACAGCTAGCAACAACACCTATCGGACTACACACATCAAAATGTATGATCACCAATAAGTTTGTTGCTCGTTCCTTATGGCATGTGAACGGTATTTCAGTTACTTCACTTTTCGGACAAAAGTTGCAAGTGTCAGATGATTCATAATCAAATGACTTCAAAAATCCATCATTATGGAATTTCTCCATGCGGGTTTCTCCAATGTGACCAAATGCAGTGCCACACATATGTGGTATTCTTTTAGTCTTGCGATATTTAGCGTCAGTGTCACGGATGTATTATACTATTATCAATATTCATAACATACATCTCATTCATAATGAAAGTATGGCCCTTATGTTATTCACAACATCGAAGAACAATTGTTCACTCATGAACAACCTTCTTGCAACAAACTTTATGCAATAGGCTAGAGTGTATGAAACTCTAAAATGAATTATGAAAATAAATACAGAGGTAATACGACGATGGAAGGTCTAGTAACTTTTACTATGTTTCCCAACGGGTATTTAAACCTCATTTCCGGCTAGTCTTTTAGGCCGTAATAGTTCTTGCACCGAATTGCAACAGAATGGAATCGAGCGGGTATCTCTGTGATCAATTTTATTCAATCACAATGCCCAAGAATAAGTGACTAACAATTTAATCACAATTCCCAAGAACTATTTCTTTGACCAGCCTCCTATACATCTATAACTTGTATGACATTCATACATGAGCTGGACATTCCAGTCTTCATCTCTTTTGCCTTTATACTTCTAACAGTTTTACTTCCAATATTTCTCCTACTCTCAGAAGAAGCACCCAACTTTAAGAGTGGCGTCAGCCCCGGACTTCCTAGGCGTGAAAGTCTTACTAACACCCTTCGGACAATTCCTCTCTTTAAGTTGTTGTTTTATTCACCTTCATTACATGACAGGCGTTCTTCTGGATCCCTCTTTTATCATCCTAGTGCATAGTAACACTTTACTAATAATTTGCAAACAAACATTGCTTTGGATATCTCATATCTTTTAGCCTTTGTTTGTATCTGAAAGTAATTTTCAGTTCCATGAATATCACATAACTATCCCAAACTTTTGAAGTTCGGGTCTCATGGAAGCAAACATATTGCACTTGACCGTAACGGAATTTTAGTTTTTGAATCGAAGGACGAGAGTCACATCATCCATAGCATTAGCGGGAGAATACTGAAAAGCATGCGATAGGAAAAAATCCTTCTCGGCACTCTCGAGGACAATCCTCACATTACGTTACCATTTGTAAAGTTTTAACCAGATAAATAACAGCTTATTCAATTTTAATAGGGAAGGTGGAAACGCGAGCCATTCTTCTATAACTTTTATGCAAATCACACTTAGACTATGTTCATAATTAATTGCACTAAGAATTAAACAAGTTAATTTTACAGTGCGCTCCCACTCAAATCAATATCTCTCATAATTGATTGTGAGTGATTCAAGACCCGCATATCAATTCTTCGCCATTGATGTAGATCATCACTGATGACGAAAATCTCAACCGGTAGGCCAACTTGCCAATCACATCTCTATGTGATTCTTGTTCATCTTTTGATGGGTGTGTTCCGAGCTCAGGACGATCAAGCCAGAACCTCAAGACAACCAAGCGATCTCGCTGCGAGGTCTCAACTCACCCACCTCACACATGTCTAATCACTCGTACCCATGTATCCATGGCGCACCCCGAAAAGAAAAGTACCGTGACGGTGCTACACTTGGGAGAATACTAACTACTTGATATTTTTGTGAGAGATCACCCTAATAAAAGCGAGTACCGCGCAATCAAAAAGGGTGCATCAAAGGGATAAACATCTCAGGCAATTCATAATAGCATGATATGGTATAGCCCTTTCTGATGGAGAAGTCTTTAATTTCTTCGTCTTCGGCATTTGTGTCGGTGTTCACCTTTGCGAAGATTGCCACCACCTTGTCGATGCAATAAATAATACTGCTATCTCTATAGCTAATAAAATAATGCATTACAACAAGGTTGACACGCAGGTCATTTAAAGTGACAATCATATGGCTCCAACCATCATGCCGAATCATGACACGCAGGTCATGTTAATTAATTTTACATCATATAGTCATCTCATACATAATCAAATTAAATATGACGAAGACTATACCACATCTCATGTCATCCTGCAAAACCAAGTTAGCCGGCTCTAATCGGTTTATACAAGATTTTGTTTTACGTGGCTTCTAAGGTTTCGAAACAAACCTAAGCTACCAACGTTCATCATCAAGTATGATTATTCAAGTCGCTAGATTAACTTTGCAGGGCATATAAAACACGAGATAAAAAATCTCGAGCCCCATACTGAACTTCGTCATACGCAAGAACCCCGTGCAGATCATATCTGCATTGCCCTTTAGTATGAGAAACATCCATCTTTCTTTAACTATGGCAGAACCCAAAGAACTGAAGCACTTCGTTCATCTGTCAACTAGCATACTCAGGAGTAGCATAGAAGGATCGCGGATTGCCAGAACTTTGTGAGATTCTACCATGCCGTCAAGATCAGGAATACGCAAATTCAAGGGAAGCAACAAGAACATCGGGTAACAGATTTCATCTGCTACCCGCACAAATAATTTTCAGCAATAGTTCTCATCTACTCCAAAATTATATTGTGCAACACCCATACATGTCATGTATTCTAGATCGTAACCTACATCTACGCATAGCACGGCTCTGATACCACTGTAGGGTAACGCGACAGAAAACAAAAAAATTCTGACCTACGCACCAGCTCAGGACCACTATGAAGATGCATACAAGGTTTTTGATCTGATCGTTACCAACTCGAAGCGCAGCGGAAGTAGAGTTGGCGAAGATCGTTGGTGCAAATCCCCGCAGCTAGGATTTTACAACCTCCTAACCGCGAGGATGTACTCCCTCAGACAGCCCCTCGGGCGGTCCCTCGGACAGCCCTTCGGGAGGCTCTCAGACAGAATCTCGAACAGTCCCTCGGACAGCACTTCGGGAGGCTTCTCTCAGAATCTCGGACAATCACTTGGACAGCCCTTCGGGAGGCACACTCAAACTAAGATCGAAACTACGACCTCTCTACCAAGTTGCACACATACGGTGTCAGCTATCCGGCAGGGCTTCGCCGTCCAGAACTAGTTCCCATCGGAACCCAGACAGCCTTTCGGCTCTACGAAACTATTTCGTGGGAGGGAGAGAGAAAGCCAGATCATGCATGGCATTTGTATAAGAGTAAGGAGTGAGTGTGGAGAGCTCCTCTCCACCTCTATTTATAGGAAAAACCAAGGGGTAGGGTGGCACTTGAAAATACCAAAACACCCATGACATGTGACCATCACAAGGGCATAAAAGGAAGGCTAGAGGAGCTCCTGCCTCCCTTGGCCGGCCACACCTAGTGCCCTCCCCCCCCCCCCCAAAAAAAAGGGGTCCCCTCCTTCCCAATTCTTCTCCTCGATCTTTTGAGAAAAGCCCAAAAAGGTGGTTTTCCAAAAACTAACCAAAAAGCACTTTTACTATTCATGAAGACATTTTTCCGCGGCCGATAAATCCGAAAATATTTCTGTAGGTCCAGAACATTTCCAGTACCCACTAAAACAATTCTGGACGCGTTCCGAAACATTTCCGGATCAGTGTTTTTCTTCAGCGAAAAGCAGCCAAAGCAATTCCGGATGCTCCGGAACATTTCCGGTTTTTCTCTCGGAAAAAATACAGAAGTTCCCAGAACAATTCTGGTACCTTCAAAAAGTTCCCGGTGCGTGCCGAAACCTTATTGGCTTAATGGTTTACTCCGAAACAACTTTTTGGTTTTACCGAAACTTTTTCGTTGTTCTCTCCGGAACTTTTCCGTTGTCTCCGAAACTTTTCCGACGACTTTCTCTCAGACTCCCTGTCTAGTATTCCGCAGATAGATGACCCTTAAGCATGTGACCCTGTAGGTTCGGTGAAGTATAGACATGACCAGAACACTTTCCGATCAATGATCAATAGCGGAACCGTGGACACCCATATTGATCCCTATACCCACACGAATGAATATTCGAGTGAACCTCTAGTTGCAGTGTGCTATTCCTATTGCTTCACGATATGTTACAAAACCCGAGGTGAGACTTATCGGCATCCCCATGGATCAACAACTTGTCCACTATGCCAGTTACCTCGTTACCGGCTTTGTTCTCTTATCTCGTTTCCGTGTTCCGGCATGACAGTGATCAAATCACATTGTGTCTGGCCAGACGATGATGGATACCGTAACACCAAGAGGGCCCAAAGAATATCTCTCCATCGTCGGAGGAGCAAATCCCAATCTTGAGCTATCAAGTTCCTTGTCATACTTTCCCATGAACCCGTAAGCCAGCGTAATTGCCACCCTGTTACGGATGACGTTTAACAAACCCCAAAGTTCATGAAGCAAGTGCGAAGGAACTCGATACTCTCATGTTCTAAGGAATTATGCAAACGTTAACTTACTCTGTGTTATTAACCATAAACTTGTGACGAATGTATCTCATAACATAACATCAAATCGGGTCGATTCAACACAAGTGTTCTCCTAACATTGTGCCCTCAAAGTTGTCGGCATAGACATGCCCATGATCAGGAAAACGTGATCATCATGCAACACTTGAACTAGTCTTAGAGGCCATACTAGGAATACATTTTGCCATTTATTATTCCACACGTGCACATGGGTTTTCCTCAGAGCCTTTATGGATATATGGGATTGGGAACCATAACAGTTATAGCATGGAACATAAACATAATTACGAACACGAAGATAAATAATAACATTTATTATTGCCTCTAGGGCATATCTCCTACAGCTGCATGGGGTTTTTGGAAGGAGAGAAACAACAAACACTTTAGGGGTATACCGCCGTCGTTTGATTCCTGGCGGGAAAGATTCAAGCATGATATGTCCATGATGGTTCATAGAACCAAGGGCACCCTTCACCCCTTCATTAGGGCTTTGGTGGCCTCTATTTGATATCTAGTCCCCCCTGTACCTTATTTATCTGTAACTAATCGCCTAGGGTGCCCCTTTTGTTTTCTCTCTTTCAGAGATGTAACCATTGTACCTTTGATACTCTTTTAATTTAAAAGTCTGTAGGAGCCTCTCCTACTGTCCTCAAGTTTTCAAAAAAAAAGTGCCAAAGCGACTCACAAAGTATAGGGTGTACCGCCTCAAAAAAATGAGCATAACTCACAAATTGACCGGAAAAGGAATATGAATAACCCTATTAAAAGAATCCTATAGTTTTTTGTGGGTTATCCGAAACTCATTTTCCCCATTATTTCGGGGGTTTTCTCCAAATTGTAACATCTCATACGTCGCATGTGAGAGATGAAGTGGTCATACGAGGCAAGACGATTGACCCAACGTGGCTCGCATCGAACTGGCACAAAGAGGCCGATAGATGTGATCCATCGCCCCGCCCGACACATAGCACCGCCCAATTTCAAAACTCGGTTTTCCCATGTTGTGGATTTACATAGGAGAAAAAGGTTTCAAAAACTCGCCCTCAAACACTGAAGCCCTCCTAGCGCATCGAGGTTGGCAGAAACACCTGGACTATGGGGAATGAGTCCGGAGCGGGGCTCGCCGGATGGTGTTACTAAATTGGAGATAATTTTTCTTTTGAAGAGAAGCATGGCTTATGTCACACGAGACTAAACAACTAAGGGCCGTCGTTGCATGTATCCATGATCCACATGTTCTGCTGTGTAAAGCAATTTGTGTCCCTCTGTTTTCCCTTTCACCTCTCGAGTTATCGGGAAATCTTCAGAAAAGCTGGATTCACTTAACAGATCATTGTGTTGGGGCAGGGGGTTATAGTGCGATATTGCTGTGTTAAACTTTCTCAAAACCTCCACTCACTTACCGGTACAGAGCCGAGGTTTCTTCAAACAAGCCTTGGTAAGTGGCTAATGATTTTATCAGCGAACCAGTGCCATGGATAGTGACCATGCTATTTTTTGCAATCGGAAAAGAACTCATTTCCGAGGGACAGACTTGACTAAGCGCCTTCTTGTCAGGAAGCACTAGTAGAAAAACGACTTTACGTTCGCATCATTAGTCCCGGTTTGACTACGGCCCGGGACTAATGTGACCATTAGTCCCGGCTCCAACGGCTAGGGGCAGGAGAATCATTAGTCCCGGTTCGTGTTGAACCTTTAGTCCTGGTTTGTGACACAAACCGGGACTAAAGGTGTGGTGGCAGGCTGGTGTCAGGACGACCAAAAATCCTGCTTTTGCATGCATGTAATTATTTGCAAATTGTAGGAGAAATTGTATATACCAAATTGTATATATATATATGTGTATGCGCATATGGTCGTACGAGAAATTCTATGATATATATATGATTGGCTACGAGAAATTCTATTTATATATGCATGACGTGTACAGTATGTATGTAGTAGCGTAAAATATGTTTGAAATGAAAAAGAATTTCTCGCAAAAAAAAAGAATTAAATGGAAAACACAAAATTAAAAGGAAAAATAAAATATAAACCCCTATACCTTTTAGTCCCGGTTGGTGTTACCAACCGGGACTAAAGGCCCCCCAGCCCCCGGCGCGGGCTCGTGCCACGTGGACCTTTTAGTCCCGGTTGGTGTTACCAACCGGGACTAAAGGCCCCCCAACCCCCGGCGCGGGCTCGTGCCACATGGTGGGCCTTTGGTCCCGGGCCGTGACGAACCGGGACTAAGGGGGGGGGGCTTTAGTCCCGACCCTTTAGTGCCGGTTGTTGAATCGGGACTAAAGGCCCTTACGAACCGGGACTAAAGGCTGATTCTGCACTAGTGAAGGAGCTAAATCCTAATGTTTTTTACTGATAGGTCTTCCTCATTCGACCTGTTTTTTGCAATTGGATAGCCATTTTCTTATTCAGCATGTTGGATCGTTGTATGTGCTAGTTGGCTTGACTTTCCGTGGAATTCAACAAATGGGGGTCTTCGTAATTCTTTCAAATGGTACTGAAAGTGGCAGAGGCACTCACAAAGTATAGGGTGTACCACCTGAAAAAAATGAGCATAACACACAAACTGACCAGAAAGGAATATGAATACCCTGTTAAAAGAATCCTAAAGTTTTTTTGTGGGTCATCACAAACTTGTTTCCCCCATGATTTCGGGGGTTTTCTCCAAATTGTAACATCACATATGTCGCACATGATGAATGAAGTGGTCATATGAGGCAAGAGGTTTGACTCCACGTGGCTCGCATCAAACGGGCGCAAAGAGGCCGATAGACGTGATCCATCGCCCCACCCGACACATAGCACCGCCCAATTTCAAAACTCGGTTTTCCCATGTTGTGGATTTACATAAGAGAAAAAGGTTTCAAAAACTCACCCTCAAACATTGAAGCCCTCCAAGCGCATCGAGGTTGCCGGAAACACCTGGACTATGCGGAATGAGTCTGGAGTGGGGCTCGTTTGATGGTGTTACTAAACTAGAGATATTTTTTCTTTTGAATTGATGCATGACTTATGTCACACGAGACTAAACAACTAAGGGCCGTCGTTACGTGTATCCATGATCCACATGTTCCGCTATGCAAAGCAATTTTGTGTCCCTCTATTTTCCCTTTCACCTCCCGAGTTCTTGAGAAATATTCAAAAAAGCTGGATTCACTTAACAGATCATTGTGTTGGGGCCGGGAGGGGGGGGGGGTATAGTGCGATGTTGCCGTGTTCAACTTTCACAAAACCTCCACCTACTTATCGGTACAGAGCCGAGGTTTCTTCAAACATGCCTTTGTAAGTGGCTAATGATTTTATCAGCGAACCAGTGCCCTGCACAGTGACCATGATATATTTTTTTGCAATCAGAAAGAACTCATTTCCGAGAGACAGACTTGACTAAGCGCCTTTTTGTCTGGAAGGAGATGAATCCTAATATTTTTGACTGATAGGTCTTCCTCATTCGAGCTGCCTTTGCAATTGGATAGCCATTTTCTTAGTCAGCATGTTGGATCGTTGTATGTGCTAGTTTGCTTGACATTCCGTGGAATTCAACAAATGGGGGTCTTTGTAATTCTTTCAAATGGTACTGAAAGTGGCAGAGCCACTCACAAAGTATAGGGCGTACCACCTGAAAAAAATGAGCATAACACACGAATTGACCAGAAAAGGAATACGAATAATCCTATTAAAAGAATCCTAAAGTTTTTTGTGGGTTATCCAAAACTCATTTTCCCCATAATATCGGGGTTTTTCTCCAAATTGTAACTTAACACATACTTCGCACGTGAGAGATGAAGTGGTCATACGAGGCAAGAGGATTGACCCCGCGTGGCTCGCATTGAACGGGCGCAAAGAGGCCGATAGATGTGATCCATCGCCCCGCCCGACGTATAGCACCGCCCAATTTCAAAACTCGGTTTTCCCGCGTTGTGGATTTACATAAGAGAACAAGGTTGCAAAAACTCGCCCTCAAACACTGAAGCCCTCCAAGCGCATCGAGGTTGGCAGAAACACCTGGAGTATGGGGAATGAGTCTGGAGCGGGGCTCATCGGATGGTGTTACTAAACTGGAGATAATTTTTCTTTTGACGAGAAGCATGCCTTATGTCACACGAGACTAAACATCTAAGGGCCCTCGTTGCGTGTATCCACGATCCACATGTTCCACTGTGTAAAGCAATTTGTGTCCCTCTATTTTCCCTTTCACCTCCCGAGTTTCCAAGAAATCTTCAAAAAAGCTGGATTCACTTAACAGATCATTGTATTGGGGGGGGGGGGGGGGGGTGTTATAGGGCGATGTTGCCGTGTTCAACTTTCTCAAAAAATCCCAACACTTACCGGTACATAGCTGAGTTTCTTCAAACATGCCTTAGTAAGTGGCTAAAGATTTTATCAGTGAACCAATGCCCTGCAGAGTGACCATGATTTTTTTTTCCAATCGGAAAGAACTCATTTCTGAGAGACAGACTTGACTAAACACCAAGAAGGAGCTGAATTCTAATGTTTTTTGACCCATAGGTCTTCCTCATTTGACCTGCTTTTGCAATTGGATAGTCATTTTTTTATTCAGCATGTTGGATCCTTGCATGTGCTACGTTTCTTGATTTTCCGTGGATTCAAATAACGTGGGTCTTCATAGTTCCTTCAAATGGTATTGAAAGTAGCGGAGCCACTCGCAAATTATAGGGTGTGCCACCTGAAAAAAAGAGCATAACACACAAATTGACCAGAAAAGGAATACAAATAACCCTATTAAAAGAATCCTAAAAGATTTTCTGGGTTATCCCAAACTCGCTTTCCCCATGATATCAGGGGTTTTCTTCAAACTGTAACATCACGTACGTCGCACGTGAGAGATGAAGTGGTCATACGAGGCAAGATTGTTAAGCCCGCGTGGCTCGCATCAAACGGGCGCAAAGAGGCCGATAGATGTGATCCATCGCCCCGCACGACGCAAAGCACTGCCCAATTTGAAAACTCGGTTTTTCCGCGTTGTGGATTTATGATGGTTTCAAAAACTCGCCCACAAACACTGAAGCTCTCCAAGCGCATCGAGCTTGGCGGAAACACCTGGACTATGCGGAATGAGTCCGGAGCAGGGCTCGTCGGATGGTGTTACTAAACTGGAGATAATTTTTCTTTTGGCGAGAAGCATGAGTTATGTCACACGAGACTAAACAACTAAGGGCTCTCGTTGCGTGTATCCATGATCCACATGTTCCACTATGTAAAGCAGTTTGTGTCCCTCTGTTTCCCCTTTCACCTCCCGAGTTCCCAGAAAATCTTCAAAAAAGCTGGATTCACTTAACAGATCATTGTATTGGCGCGCGCCGGGGGGGGGGGGGGGGGGGGGGGGAGAGTGTGATGTTGCCGTGTTCAACTTTCGCAAAACCTCCCTCACTTACCGATGCGGAGCCGAGGTTTCTTCAACGTACCTTTGTAAGTGGCTAAAGATTTTATTAGCGAACCAGTGTTCTGCACAGTGACCATGAAAGAACTCATTTCTGAGAGACGGACTTGACTAAGCGCCTTCTTGTCAGGAAGGAACTGAATCATAATGTTTTTGACCGAGAGGTCTTCCTTAATCGACCTGCTTTTGCAATTGGATAGTCTTTTTTTCTATTCAGCATGTTGGATCCTTGCACGTGCTAGATTGCTCGATTTTACGTGCAACAAATGGGGGTCTTCATAATTCCTTGAAATGGTATTGAAAGTGGCGAAGCCAATCGCAAATTATAGGGTGTGCCACATGAAAAAAAAATCAGCATAACACACATAATGTCAAATTGACCAGAAAAGGAATACGAATAACCCTATTAAAAGAATCTTAAAGTTTTTTGTGGGTTATCCCAATCTCGTTTTTTCCATAATATCGGCGGTTTTCTCCAAATTGTAACATAACACATACGTCGCACGTGAGAGATGAAGTGGTCATATGAGGCAAGAGGGTTGGCCCCCGCGTAGCTCGCATGAAACGGGCGCAAAGAGGCCGAAAGATGCGATCCATCGCCCCGCCGACGCATAGCACCGCCCAATTTCAAAACTTGGTTTTCCCGGGTTTTGGATTTACGGTCGCTTTTACATAAGAGAAAACTAGTTCCAAGAACTCGCCCTGATTCGGAATTTAAGTTTCAAGTAAAGATTCAAGAATCCAATTAGGCCCAAAAATAAAGAAAATGTGAGTGATTGGCCCTGATGATTGGAACTTTGGAAGTCCAAATTATGGAACTCGTTAAAAACCAAGGGACCGACTAAACGTCAGGTACCTCAAATTATATTCAGCATCAGCCACTTCTTTTTCTGTCGCCGGATCTTCATCCAACGGCTCACGCGTCGTCTTCCACCTCCCGACTGCCTTCTTCTTCCCACGATCTGATCAGCCCCGCCTCTGCAGCCGTTGGCCTACCCCGCCCCATCCGCCTGCCTCCACCCCCTGCGGCCGGCGGGCGCTGCCGCGCAACGCCTCGCCGCCCCGCCCTCCCCTCAATCTCCCCCACCGCTGTTGCTGGCCACCGCCCCGGCCATCCCTCTAAGCCCCGCCGCAACAGAGAAGAACTCTCGCAATCCCCTGCAACCCCCACCCCTAAGATAGATAATGGTGCAATTCCTTCCCCTTGAGATAGATGGTGGGGCAATGGCTTCTCCGGTGAGATTTTTTCTTCTCCGGTGGCTTCCCCTTAAGATAGAAGGAAGAGGTGACGGATGCTTGAAAAAAATTGAGGTACCTGATAGATAACAAAACCGAAAAACCAATCGAGTATAAATACTCTCTCGCGTTCGATGCGGTGAGAAAGCGACCGCGTCCGCACACAAATCCCATTTTCTCTTCCCTGGTACGCCACCGCCGCCGCCGCGGCGAGCGATTCCGATGGCGGCCACGGGCGGCGGAAGCGGAGGCGGTGGCCACCACTGGCTCAAGGCGGAGACGCCCGACTTCCGCGCCCGGATGCGCCGCCACTACCTGTGAGCAGCCACCACTCCTCCCTCCCCCTTCTCCTCAGTCCGTATCGCGTCGGTCCTCGACCTGTTCCCGCCGCGATCGTGCGCCTGGTTGCTCGAATTTCCCGGGGATTCTCGGTCTCCGTCCGGATCTGGGTGGTCGGATCGATTGGGATCGATCGGATTGGTCGAGGGCTTAGGGTTTCTCTCGCTTGGTCGATTATCTGCAGCCGTTTCCTGGCCATTCCTGCTTGCTTCTGCTTAGGGTGTTCGCCGAATCGACTAGATGGGTTCTGTACGAGGATAGCTGGATGGGTTCGTCGGTACAGCGTGTTTGGCAATATTTGGGAAGGGGAATGGGAGTTTAGTGTAGGGAGTTGCATTGAGCTCAGCTTGGTTTTGATCTGGAGGCCGGAGGGTTTCCGTTACTTGATGTGTTGGTAGTGCTGTTTTTAGTTGGTTAGGCCTCGTGCTGAATACATTGTTGTTATTGTTACATTTCACGATGTGTCTCAACTGTTTGACAAATATTTTGGCATGCTTATGATGAGGCTAGTTTGGTTATTCAGAAAATGGAAACAGTTCTATGCTATCGGGTGGCGAGTTTGTTAGTATTCATGGTTAATTGTGAGACCGATTTGGTCAATTCAGAAATTTGAAATTGTTCTAATAATTTGCATATATGAGTTGAGCTCCTGCTTTGATGTATCATTCCTAACCCAATTTC
This sequence comes from Elymus sibiricus, assembly GCA_039707655.1. NCBI lineage: Eukaryota > Viridiplantae > Streptophyta > Magnoliopsida > Poales > Poaceae > Elymus > Elymus sibiricus. The sequence continues at coordinate 23,388,003 of CM077666.1, forward strand.
CTTCTAAATTTATCCAGACCTGCCAAATTGGCCTCATTTTTTCAGCCTAAGTATGCCCCTGATTCCCTGGAGGCCCAGACTTATTGCTAAATTGGAGGAGGATGCATTCAGGGGGGCAAACAGTAAGGTGTGTTTATCCGCTCATGCTTCCTTGCACCAGTCGCTCAGCCTTTTCATGTGTTTCTGCCAATTAATTGGACAACGGAGAGAACTAGGCGCCTAGTGGCAAGGGTTGCAGTGGCACACCCTGTGCCCATGGTTCGACTCCCGTCAGGAGCGCGCCTCACCCGGCTGGGCACCTTCTTTAAAAATATGTCCTGGGTGCTAGTGCCCACGGATCTCTTTTTTTTTTAATTGAACAACGCAAGGAAGCAATGTCACACAGCTGCAATTACGCATTAGATGTTTTTTCTTTACTTGCTCACGTTTTAAATTTGATTCATTATGTGGCATGCTGTCCAATTATATGTTTCTGCTAGTTAATTGGACAACGCGAGGAAGCAACATTACAAAGCTGCAATTATGCATTAGATGTTTTCTTTACTTTGCTCACATTTTTAATTTGATTCTATGTCATGCTGTCACGATTTAATTTAATTTTCCATTTGTCCAGGCAGAGTACCTGAAAAGAATATCCGACAAGGTGGTCACTGTGTTGAGAAATAAAAGTGGTGAGCTACAACGACGAGCGCAGTTACATAGCCAATGCAACAGGCTAATGAAGCACAGGCTTTACATGGAGGCAGTTCTTCTGTAATGCCAGAGGCAGTGATGGTGGCTAGTCCAAGGCCAACTTCTCAGTCTATGATACCTCAAACTTCAGGCCTTGTGCCAAACCAGCACATGCTTCACCCTTGCACGTCAAACATGCAGATTGAGGTTGAGAAAAAGCACCATGGTCAGGATCACTGTCCAAACTTTCAACCCATGGGAATCAATAGAGCAGGGCTGAGTGTCCAGTCCGGTCCATGGCCGATGCAGTCAGGAGCCAGTCAGAGTGAGAGCCAATACATGGCCAGGCAACCGCAGGCTACAAATTTTGTTGGCTACAGCCTAGCAAGTGGGTCAAAGCCAGTTATTTCTCCAAATTCTCAGCAAAATCACCTACTTGGCCAAAATGATAGTGCTATAGGAGTGCGACAGCCGCAGATGACAAGGTTGAATCAAATTTTGAGAGCCAATCAACAAGAGATGGGCACGCAAAGGTACCAAATGCTTGGAGCACAACAAGCCGATGTCTCCAAGATGCAGCCTGGTCAGCTTAGAAGATGGAATAATCAGCAGGATTCTAGGCAAACAGGAATGTTTTATCCGCCATTCAAGGCATGTGAACCTGAGCCCATGACTCCACCTGTACAACAGATTCCCGGTGTTCAGCAAAGCACTTTGCTTTGTCAGAACTCTCAGATTCCAGGTACCTAAGCTGCTTTATTTAACAAAAAAATGTGAATGCCATAAAACTTCAATCATTGTTTCCTTCAATTTTGTTTGTTTTTCTCAAGTTACAGTGTCTGATATTTCAGCTACGATGGGGAGTGCTAGAGAATATGATCTCAAGGAGGAAATATTTTGTAAGGTGAGAGAATCCTCTATTTTATACTCCCTCCGTATCAAAATACAAAAACGTCTTATATGTTGGTATGGAGGGAGTATATGTGTATTATCTGTTCTTATATCTATAGATATATTCCTAATATGTGGTAGTTATGCACAGTTGCTTTAGTAAACCCAATTTAGTAATTAAGGTTTTTGTATATGTAATGGGATATTGTGTTTACTTGAACCTGTATTTCAATGCAGAAGCCTTACTAGCTGAATGACCAAATCAAGTTGATGAGTTGTTGTGTTGATGGTTGTTTTGTTAAATTTGTACAGCTCGGCCTAATTGTATTGCTGCAATATTTCATTGCAGATCAAGTCTTGGAAAGATGCTTATTTTCCTCAGTTTTTGGAACTGGATCGTAGAGTCGTTCTTCCAACACTAACAGAGGTCACTTGTCCTTTTCCTAGAGATGAATCTTCATTCATTGATGATTTTGCGCATCTCTGTCACTTAAACCCTTGGTTCCATCTCCATACAGGAACAATTCTCATCACTACCTGAAGCAAAAGCTAATCAATACAAACGCAAAGCCGATTTCAAGAAATCAATCAGAAGGATACTGAATTTAATGTCGTTGCAGAAGAGTGATGTGCACGAGGGTTTGAAGATGGACCTCCCCAAGTACGAAAAACTCATACATCATTTCCTGGCTCTTCTTGAGAGGAATAAAACTTGCCATGCAAAGATGAATACAGGAAGTCAGTTGCAGAACTGTGATGAGCAGCGTAAAGTTACCAATCTTACTGGCAATGCATCCCCAATCAGTGGTGGTAAAAGGTAGGTAAAAGCGACAGCTTGGACAAATGTGGAGATATTAAGATCAACTCTTCTTTTTGCTGCAATTCTATGTAGAGTATTGTTTTGAAAATATCAAAATAGAACGCTAAGATATATTGGATAGTTGAAACTGTTAACAAAACATGTCATCCTTAATAACTCAAACAGTACTTACTTTTTGTTTGACATTGTATACTCACCAATGTCATTAGCAATTCTGCTTACTCTTACTCCCTTTATTTAATGTGTTTGGTCTTTTTCATTTGCTGTAGAGAGCAAAAGCAACCTGCAGATGCAAGCATTTTGCAGCCGAGGCAAACAACTATGGCTAGAACGCCACCACCTCATCAACAGAGCAATGGCAACCACTTGCTAGGAATAGAAAGTCCTTTCTCTTCTCCAGGATCATTGCAGTCTTGGTCTTCCAGTATGCTCGAGTCCTTGAGCCCCTCATCAGTTGCAAATCCAGTGGTAGCACCAGCGTCACCCTGCGCTCCGGTGCCCATGATCTCAATGGACGTTGACAGCATAAATGCCTTCTTGATGCATGGCAATGCAGCAGCACCACTACCAAAAGCTAATGGTCCTAACCAAGTCACTCCTACTGAACCGATAACACCAGCCTCACCACTTCAGGCAGACATAGCAGCTGGTCATGGAGAGGTTCAGGCGCGAGGTGCATAGGGAATACCAGCAACTAAGCCCATTGACCGCCTAATGGATGCGGTAAGTGTACCACATGGCTGAGCTCAGTCACAGTTCATGAATTGTTGCAATCACTTATACTGACAGTTCTGTGCTTATTTTGTATGTAACCTCAGATAAGATCTTCATCACCTGCAGCGCTACGCCACTCTGCTAATTCAATTTGGTCTTTCCTCAGCATCAGCGACATTGTACCACATGGGAAAATCGGCACAATGTTGGATTGCAAATCCTCCCTGCAGCAGCAGGGTGGATCTAATACTGTGAATAAAATGAAGCGAGTTTTCAATCATACAGCGTCGCGATCTGGATCACTACTGCTGGGAAGCATGGATGGCAGTTGCATGTCATTTGAGTGTGAGGCCTCGGACTCTGGATCAAGCAGTGAGGTAAACATTAAGAGGCAGAAAACACAGGTAAGACAATTGATCATTAGTTTCTTAAGTTTCCAAAAAATCCAGTGCTATCTGTTCTCATGTCTATTGGAGCATGCACTTGATTTTCTGTTTGTCGTCACTTTATAACAGTCTAACATATGTACTTTCAACAATTCTTGTCACTTGTCAGAATGCTAGTAATGAGGCTCTGTTGGAAGAAATCAAATCTATCAACAGCACACTGATCGATACAGTGGTCAGCATATCTGATTACTGTGGTATGGATGGGACAACAATCAAACTGTCATACAGTGCCGTGTCGCTTTCGCCGACCATGAAATCTCTCTTTGCCACATCTGAAACGGTACTTTGGATTTCAGAGTTCAGACACTTGCTACACGTTACGCTACACCCCGCAGGTACCCAGTGTACTGACTGTTTCTCTGACTGATGCAGTCTCTTGTCCTGCCCGTGAAGCTATTCGTCCCAGCAGATTATCCCAGCAGCTCTCCGGTGCTCATAAATGACGAAGGAGATCAGGTGCCAAGGTGAGTTGAGCCTGACCATGCTTTTCTACTTCATACTGCTGATCATCATATTTTGTTGGATTTATTCGCATTCGGACAAATTACATCTCCCATGTCATTGTGCTGTGTCTTTTCACATTCTGACGAAAAGGCGAGCAACTGTAGATGTGTGTCTGACTGAATGACGAATTAATTCTGTTTCGCTGGAAGGGTGAGCAGAGTTGAATGAAGTAACATGTGCTGCTGTATTGGCACCTTATTTTGCTGTCAATTTATGGCATTCTGATGAAATTCCACCTTTTATGTGCACATCTATCTTGAATTGCAATAATGCGAGTGTTTTTCTTTCTTGGTAGTAAAGCAGTAGAGCAGCATATGGATGTATCATGACCATCTAGTGCAAATGATAGCAAACGATCCACATAGAAAAAGAGAAGGGCCTGATGTTGAAATGCCAACTACTCACTATGAAGCAAGCAAAACCATGGAGTATCTACTCCCAAGCTCAAATGCTCCCTGCTGAACAATAAAATCAAAAAAATAGTTAATTTTTTTCAAATAATTCTGATTTTTTTTGTGGTAACTTTGACAAATGTTTTGGGTGCTTGCAAAAAGTTAACATAAAAGACATTTGTGGAAGTCATGACAAAAAAAAAATCGATCCTCCAAAAATGCTATTTCTTTAAAGCATTTTAGAGTACTGATTTTGTTTTCCTTGCCATGACTTCCACGAATGTCATTTCGTGATGAAATTTGTCAAGCATACAAATCATTTGTCAAATTTTGTCAAAAATAATTAGTTTTTTTTTCATTTTTCTGATTTTACTATTTATCCCGAGCTCATTTGAGCTCGGGAGCAGAAGAGCACTTTCGGCAAAACCACCCAGTTGAATGGATCTACTTGATTGACATGTAAGAAAATAGTGGCTCATTGTTTGTGTGATGCACAACAAATTAAACAAAATTGCTCCTTTAGGCATAGGCATATCGACAGAAAGCTTGATTCGAATAGATTCTGAAAGATAAATGAGCTTTGATCTGAATTCGATATTTGGTTGAGCTCGTACTCTCGTACTAGCACATCTTGTTGACTTTACAAAGGTTTTGCATCTGATGCCCAATTTACTGTTTAGAGTGTCCATAAAACCTATCTCATTTTATCTAATTTCCACATGTTGTGCATTTGTTTGAATTTTTTTGGCTTCACTATCATTTTCTTATTCCGTCAAATTCCATATCTCAGGTGCCTGTACCGTGCATGTGTGTCTTTTACGTGCACCTCTACCTTAAATTGCAATGATGCGAGGGTTTTTCTATATCTGTTTCGAGTCCCCACTAAATTATTTCTCTCAACGTACAAACATGTTGCATCATCATGCAACATGCATGCATGGTGCATGCATGCATATAAAAATCGCACCTCAACATATAGACATGTAAACCATATGTATTTTCGGTTTTAGTTCTCATATTAATCCTCCAAATAAATGTTCATGTTCCACATAACCAAATATCATTGAAGTATACTGCAAAACTTTCTCGCAACAATGTGGCAGTATCATCTAATGTCTTTAGTAACTTGGTGACAAAAGGCCCGGTGCAGTAGGGCTTAACAACCCATCACTAGGTACCCATCGAGTAGGTAAAAAGGGAAAGAACCAATAGTGGTGTCACGTTCTGTATATAATATACCAAATTTACAACAACCGTTAGGTGGATGGTCATTCATGTACACATATTACACGACATTCATTGTCAATTTGGTATATTATACCGGTGCTCGCATTTTCCTGAATTTGTTTCAGACCTTTCGGCGATGTGCATTCAGTGGGAGGAGACGTTCCCGTCGACTACGAAGGCGCCTGTTACGACTTTGTTAATTTCTAGATGATATGCCGGCTCAGTCTCTCGGAGATGCTCATAGGGATAGGGTGTGCGTGTGTGCGTTAATAGGGATGAATGTATGTGCGTATCGTATGTATTTGTGTTAAAAAAAAGTCTCCTTTTTGGGTGATGCTAGGCATCGGTCTACCGGCTCAGCCGCGCGCCGGTCGCCTTGCGTGTCGTCCGATCTATACTTCCCGTCATCTTTTCTTCCTTCCGCTTCGTTCCCAAAAGAAAGAGAGAGAAAGAGCGTTGACTCACACGAGCTCATCCTCCGGCAGTCCGAGCCACGCCATGGTGTGGGCGGGCACGTGCAAGAACCCCTCCTCGGCAATGAACTCGAGCACGCCGCAGTGGGAGGCCTGCAGCGTGGCAGCGTTCTGGACACGAAACACCAGCAGGTACTCGACCTGCACCCAGCTGATCCAGTCCAGCGCCAACTGCCGCATGCCGACCTGGTTGCCGTCGCCGCGCCCTCCGTGCCCAGCAGTGACATGGGCCGGCACCTGCGATGAACAGGAAATTTGTTTTGCAATTCTAGAGTCTGAAAGCGATGAACAGGAAAGGTGAGCAATCATAGATATGTGCCCGAATATCGGTTTCTGTCTGGAATTCGATTAGGCTACAGGCATGCCGAAACTGCTGTTGTATTTTCAATCTTGTTCTGATGGGACAAAAAATCCTGCAATTTACTTGTGGTAATAAGAAACAGTTCGTACATGCATGGTGAATGGGACTTGAATGAAGTATGTGTGTTGTGCTCAATGAGAGAGCATCAGCTGTGTCGGCATCTTATTTTGTTGAATTTATTCGCATTCGGACAAATTACATCTCCCATGTTACTATGCTGTGTCTTTTCACATTTTGAAGAAAAAGCGAGCAACTTTGGTAGTTCGATGGCATGTCTTGATGTCGTAGTCGGACGGAGTTGTTGCATCATTTATGCTATGTTGCATGTCTTTGTATGGATTTGAGGTTTGCTAATTGAGGTATCCGGTTGTGCGAAGGAAGATTGGGCGCGTATGCAGGCGTTTAGGGATCCAAATTAGCAAGTTGCGGCTGCGTACATGTTACGTGCCAGTAAAAAGCAACTCCATGTGTTAGCATTAAACCAATAGCATGAAGGAGAAGACCCACTACAAAACCAAGAGTGAATCAAAGAGAACCAAAGACACGTGGCAGCCTAAGAGCAAGCTCACGCTAACACTTCAAACGCACGGGGGAGCTCTAGCTTAGCCCCTTTAATATTTGTACTAGATGGATACGCGCGCTTTGCTGCGTGGAGAATCACTATGATGATCCCATCAATTACATGCTATATTATTTCAACATACTCGGGTGATCGAATATCCAAAGTTAAATCCACTACTATTATGTCGTTGAATATAGTGAACGGGGCACGGTTATTGTTCTATATGCTTTGAAACGGACTGCACAGTTAAAAATATTCACAACCTCGTATTAGAATGCAAAGCAAATCACAACAGTTTCAGTGATAGCTGCCAAAACGAACTGATAATATGCTGTAAAAATATTCTAAAGGGTACGGTCCTCCAGGCAGAACAAAGGAGGACCAGTTATAACAGCAAATTCTCGTACCTGCTTTAAAGGTCATCATTCTTGTATGCTGAAAATTGTGAACATAGAGATATTCTTGTATGCTGAAAATTGTGAACATAGAGATATACAGTACATATTTATAATGCTTCTCTCGGTGCACATGTACAATCAGAACTCCACTATACTTGTAGGAAAAATATGTCTAAACAAAGTTCCACTGTCAAATTAAGCTACTATAACACAACACTGCAAACGAAGACATCAATCACCACGGCGTACTTCGCATTATTTGGAGCAATATCCATAACCGAGCTATTGTGAGGTTGTTGGCATGTAGTCTTCTTCCATTGACATCTTGCAGATTTAGTAGCTCCAGCCAACTAAAAGAATGTCCAATTTCAACATGTTATCAGTGTCAGTGGGCGCACAGTCAATAGAGATGAACTGTTAATATTTCTTGTAAAATAATGATGATGCAATAAAGACCTTGGAGGTCCCTAAGCAGAGAAAAGCAACCACCCACCACTGATACCCCACCATCGACGAGATATCGCCGGAGGAGAAGGAGATGAAGATCCATCGCACCCAAATCTGATGGAGCACCATCGCGACCAGAGTCGCTTTGCAAGCCAGAGAACACGCGCGTCCATTGGGAACGGCAGAACAAATTTCCAATGTGCCATGTTGGCTGGGGGACATCCCTGTGCCACCCACCCGACTTTAACGCCGTTGTACACGCCCTAACTTTATCATCGAACATTGCAGAAGAAACAATTCGGGCTTGGGTGGCCCATGAGGCGGCCACGTACTCACCCGATCTATCTTACCTTCTGCACAACCACGTACTCATCCGATCTGGCTTAGCATGCCAATGCCCAAGGAGTAGTAAATGACATACACAGAGATAGTTGTAGATACATATGCAAGCATCATCATGGAGATAAAAGCAACGTATGGCCAGATTCAGCATTGCTCCTTCATCTTTGAAGAAAGAGATACCAACTCCGAGGCACATAGCCTTGCTAAACACGCTTTTGGTCTGGATTTTGAACACCATCTTTGGCTTCTCAATCCCCTGATCTTAATTGTATCCCTATGAACATTGTTTGAGTAGTAAAGTAAAGTGTGTTTAGCGTAAAAAAAAGAACCCATCTGGCTTAGCTCCTGCACGAACCAAGCTACCACGTCTAATTAGTCCCACACGGCTAGCTAACCAGCAAATAGGCCAGCTTAAATACTCATCCCTCTGCCTCGTTACCAGCCGGGCCTGGTCGTGCGCGCCTGTAACTCCAGCTACGGAGGGCTAAAGAGTTTGTAGGGTGGGTCGTGAGCTCGCAGCGCATGTCAGAGCCCAGAGCGCGTCCCCGATTTGTGGGATCGGCCCGGACGACGCTAGGTTCAGCCCGTTCTCGCAGGCCGGAGAACGTGGCGCTCTCGCCGCCCGTTGGTGGTCGATCGGGAAGGATGCATCCCGACGCTCCAACCAAAGATGCCACGGCCCGGTCCTGCTGTCGGGTGGGCCGGGCCAATCTGAGTCATGGCAACGGAAGCCACGGGCCACAGTCCCCGCTGTCGGGCGGGTGGGTCCCTCAGTTTAGTATGGCAATAAAAAAATGGCAGAGCGAACCGGGCTTTGGCCCCAGGGGTGGGCCTGGGCCTGAAGAAGGCTGGCCGGCTTTCACGCGAACCGCGAGCCGCGATATACGCCTGAGGCGATATTTGCCTGGAGGTTTCCACGGAGTGGGCGGCTCATCTTGCTTGCCAGGTGACGACCTGCTGAAGACACGAGTACCGCTTCGTGGTGCATTCGTTCGCTCACCTGTACCCATCTTACCAACTCTTTTTCTTTTGTCTAAAAGTTAAAAAAAAAAACTCTGTCTAAAAATAGATACAATACTCTTTTATCTGAATTTTTTTCGGAGGGATTTTATCTGAAAAATTTACAGTCTCTATTTGTTTCTTACATATCTTACCAACTCAATTTTCGGCAGGTACTTTGGGGAAGACAGAATATAGTCCTCCTTGTCAAGTCGTGGTGGAAACTTGGACATTTTTTTAGTCTCTAGCAAGATATTGTTAAAGCAAACTATTTCATGAGAGATACCATAGGTACTGTTAAAAGAGGAGTTTTCAGATTCCCATGTTTGGAAAGATATTTCTTCTTTTTTTTTGCGAAAATTGGAAAGATACTCTTAGAGTAAGAGTTTTTAACATGATGGAGAAAAATGTCTCTGCTAGATCTGGAGATGTGGCTAGACTCTGTTAGATGCCCTCGTGTGATAAATTCCCGCAGTTATGGAATCCCCCTCATGTGATCTCGAGCTGCTTCCTGGAAGTTTGGGACTAATAGAAAATTTGTGTGGTGCTATACTTTCTTTCTTTATGGAGAGAAGTTTTATACTGTTGGATCCGCAAAAAAAAAAGTTTTATACTGTTGGATTAGCAGCTATGTGTTGGAATGTTTGAAATGTCCATAACCGTGCAACCTTTGATTTCAAATGGCCTCAAACTCCTTTTGAAATTGTATTTGCTTCGTGTGCTTCTCTGACTTTCAGGGCATGTCTACATAGGGACGGGGACTCATATTCGTTGAGCGATGCTGGTGTCAACTCTTTTGCGTTTGGATCTTCATGGAGGTTGTTGTGTTATGAATGTTGTCTGCTAGTGTCACTCATGATGATAGTTGCATGTTCTTGTTTGAAGCTGGAAACTGTTTAAGTTCTTGTAGGATAGTTTTGTTGTGCTACGAGGTTTTCATCCCATGATGTGTGTGTTGATTGCGAGCACACATAGTGGGTTTTCTGGTAGTGCTTTGAACTCTCTTCTCCCCTTTCCCGTCCCTTGTTCTTTCTAATGCTGGACAAACTTTGTGTTTCTAGTATGTTTATAATGGTAAGGGGTTTATGCCCGGTTAAAAAAAGGTACTGATATAAAATTAAATCAATTAACAGGTGAGCTATGTTAGTGAATGATTAGAAATTGAGGAGAGGCGGGGGTTGGGGGTGGGGTGGTTGGCTGTTAAGTTTTAAGTGAGCAGATATGAGCTCCTCGAGTTAGAGAAGTTTTCTAGGCCATATAGAGGTCTTATCCCCACGGGCCACCACCTTCCTCCATCTACATGCACCGCACCCACTCTACTTTTGTTGTTGTCAAGAAGTTGCTTCTCCACCACACCCATGCTCCTCTGCCCCATTCACTTCCATCATTGCGGCTAGGAGGAGCACGTGGAGGTTGTTGAACCACCAAGATGAGACCACAAGAGAACTCAAAATCCTGAGGACTTTCACCATACCGAGCACGGGAAGATAGTAAGACTAAGGGGAATGGATTCGGTGTCGCTTGATCCAGTGGCGATGGGGCTCCAGCGTGCCGATTCATCCTTGGTGTGAGCATCATTCGGCGAGGTCAGCGCTAAACAAATTGAAGGCTATTTATTCAATGTTTAACGACTGTAGTAATTTCATGTTTTATAGCTCATTTGTTGCGTCAAAACTTCTCATATTACGTCCTATTGAGACACTTTCATGTTTTATAGCCTGAAGAAGGCTAGTCGGCTTTACGTGGACTGGGAGCCGTGATATGCCCAAAGGTTTCCACGCAGGGGGCGTCTCCTCTTGGTAGGTGATGGCCTGCTCAATGGACAATGAGCTACCCTTCTTAGTGCACATGTTCGCTTACTACCCATCTTACCACCCATTTAATCTAAGACCTCTAAAAGATTACAATATTTATTTGTTTCTTACATATCTTATCAACTCATTTTTTTTCAAACACAAGCTATTTGTTTCCCAAGAGGACTTTTTAAATGCCATGCTAACTAATCGTTGTGAACAAGAGAAAACCACTTCATCACATAATAGGCGCATATGCGAATTATTACAATTTCGACACGTATTGATATTGAATTAAGTAAACTAAAGGGTGGGCTATGTTAGTGAATGATTATAAATTGAGGTGAGGCAGGGGCAGGTTGGCTGCGATGCTTTAAATGAGCAGATGTGAGCTCTCGAGTTGGAGAATGTTTCAAACCCATATAGAGGTCTTCTCCCCATGGGCCACCACCTTCCTCCTCCTACATGCACAGCTCTTGCTCTAGCTTCGTTGTTGTCAAGAAGTTGCTACAAATTATCTCGATATCTTCCTCAAGAACTAGGCTACGTACCTCTTGAATTTACAAAACTTGTCTCTTTGGCAAAACAATCTCACCGGTTCCATCGCAGATACTTGTGGGAGTTTTGTTAACCTCACTGCCTTATTCTATAAAGCGTGTTTATATTGCGCCCGTGTGTTTTATCTGGGAATTCATGATTAGATTGCATGGTATAGTTTAAATGTTGTTGTTCTACATGGAAATAACAAGAATATCATTCCTTGAATATATTATTTCATTTATAGTTTATAATATGAATTCAGGTACCAGTTAAGTAGCTAGCTAGCAATAATTTCATTCTTGGTGAGGCGCTGATGGGGTGGAAAACAAAACCACCGCGATTCGGCAAAATGGATTGGTGATCTCGCCCTCCAATACACCTACAGCGGCAGCCATGCATCATCACCTCCGTGGGATGTCCTAGGTGAACGTAGCAGGAACATAATAGAGTAGAGCAACTATACACAACGTATTTTGCAAAGATGTCACTCCCACTACATATTTGTATTACCAAACAACTAAAATATCAAAAAAAGTGTAAATTACATAATATACTACAGTAAAACCGGCTCCACACTAAATCACATTGAGCCAAAGTTCTTTCGTATTACGAACCATGTTTGTTTTTTTTGTTACACTAATAAATTAATTGGAATAAACACCAAAACATAAAGAAAAGCCAGTGTGCAACACCGCACATTGCCTGAATAGTTGTAAAAGCTAAAATAAATTATTACATTACTCATAAAAACCTTGGAGAAAAATCTTCTATAAGCAAGATAGAAATGGGAATAGTAATTAAACCGAACCCAGAGCAGAGATCTGGGTACATGAAAAGCCTTGTGCTGGCCTTGTTTATTGATGTTGCTTTATGAAATGAAAAATCATCCCTCCTCCATGTCCACACCCACTTCTCCTCCTACTCCACCACCTTTATGCCCCCGATTTTCTCTCCTTCTCTTGCAGGAGGCAGCAAAGACAATATAGGTTTGGTGCAAGCGGCAAAGAGCCAAAAGATGACACTGCTACTTGTAGTCTGTGTTGATATTTCCCTGAAGAGGAGAGGATGATGTAGTACAGTAGAGATAAGTATTTCCCTCAGTTAAGAACTAAGTTTATCAATTCAGTAGGAGAACCAAGCAAAATTCCGTTAAGCGCACCTGCACACACAAGAGCAAACACTTGCACCCAACGCAAATAAGAGAGTTGTCAATCCTCTTAGCGGTTATTTGCAAGAATTAAATCTTATCGAGGTAAATAGATAAATAAAAATAAAAATAAATAAATTGTAGCAAAATATTTTTAGGTTTTTAATATATGATAAAGTAGACCGGGGCCATAGTTTTCACTAGAGACTTCTCTCTCGAACACATAGCATACGGTGGGTGAACAAATTACTGTTGGGCAATTGATAGAAAAACAAATAATTATGACAGGTTCATGGCAATGATCATGTATATAGGCATCACGTCCGAGACAAGTAGACCGACTCCTGCCTGCATCTACTACTATTACTCCACCCATCGACCGCTATCCAGCATGCATCTAGGGTATTAAGTATGAAACAGGGTAACGCCTTAAGCAAGATGACATGATGTAGATAAAGTAAAATCAAGCAATATGATTAAACCCCATCTTTTTATCTTTAATGACAACAATACAAATATGTGTCATGTCCCATTCTGTCACTGGGATTGAGCACCGCAAGATTGAACCCATCACAAAGCATCTCTCGCATTGCAAGATAAATCAATCTAGTAGGCCAAACAAAATCGATAGATCGGAAAGAAATACAAAACTATAACAATCATGCATAAAAGAGTTCAGAGAAGACTCAAATATTTCTCATGAATAATCTGATCATAAACTCACAATTCATCGGATCCCAACAAACACACCGCAAAAGAAGATTACATCAGATATAACTCCAAGAACATCGAGGAGAACATGATATTGAAGATCAAAGAGAGAGAAGAAGCCATCTAGCTACTAGCTATGTACACTAGTAGAAAACAGGCTTTGGTCCACTAGTACAAAACGGGCCTTTAGTCCCGGTTGGGAAGGGCCTCTAGTCCCGGGTCACCAACCGGGACAGCCCAATCGGGACTAAAGGCCCCCACCCTTTAGTCCCGGTTGGTCACAAACCGCAACTAAAGGCCCTCCACGTGGCCGCGCTCGTGCGCTGGGGCTGGGGACCTTTAGTCCTGGTTGGTGACACCAACCGGGACTAAATCCCTGCCGACACCAACCGGGACTAAAGGTTTAGGGGTTTAGGGGTTTAGGGTTTATTGTTTATTTTTCCTTATCATTTTGTGTTTTCCATTTAATTAGTACTGTACATGTTATGCATATATAATAGAATTTCTCGTAGAACCAATCATATATCATAGAATTTCTCGTACGACCATGCATACACACACATATATATATATATATATATATATATATATATATATATATATATATATATATATATATATATACAATTTGGTATATACAATTTCTCCTACAATTTGCAGATGATTACATGCAGGCATTAGGTGAAACGGTATACTCCGTCGGGAGATATGACCTGCTCAAGCAAAAATCCCGCCATGTCCTCTTGAAGTGCTCGTATGCGGTCCTTTGGTAGGAGCGTATCCCGCATCTCCATCATCTTTAAAGAAGGAGATCAATATGAATATATTAGTTGTGTGTATATATATTAGATCATGATAAAAAAATGTGAATAGTGTTTACGTACCCAAAGATGTCTTTCATCTTTGTTCTTTTCGGTAATAGAGCGAATGTTCTCGAAAACGTAGTATGCACATACATTTGTCCCCTTTTCCTGCCTCATACAGTACTTTACGAGAATAGAATTCAATCAGATAATAATCAAGCATGATAATGGTATTGAAACTAGAATTAAAGAGATGCGCGGACGTAGCTAGTACTACTTAATTACCTTGCCCCGTCGCCATTTCAGTTGTGGTTTCCATTGACCGACAACCTCTTGGATGAACTTTTTTCAAACCCTGCCCGGCAAAGAAAATGAATAAAGGAGTTATTAATTACTTGATATCAGAAAATGAACTAAAGAGGCCGACATAGTGCGATAATGATTGAAATTACCTGTCGAGCATCAACTTCAGGCTTTTGTATTCTTCAGGGTCTTTACCTAGTGAGTCCAGTACTTCAACAGTTCCCTCGTCAACTCTAATGATTAGCAGGATCCAGTGCAATCTGCGCACACGTTTGTATAAGCGGGCATGCATAACTCATCAACTACACTTAACATCGAGTAAGCAAAAATAGAATTTGTAGTACAAGACAGTAACACTCACCTGAAGTTGTAAGGAAAAAGTATTTCTGGTCTGGTATTTAGGTCCTTCAAAAACATTAGCAAGCTATTCTCTGTGTCTTGTGGGTGGTTATTTAACACATTTTCATGAACGGTATTTGGGTCAATGAACCCAATGCCATAGACTCCATCTCTGTTCATTTCAAAAATCTTCATTCTGCATATATAATACCACAGAAAAGAATATAGTGAGGATAATTACAGGCAATGAACGAGCTGAGCTAGAGACTTAAATTACAGAAAGAAATCACTTACAGACAATAGCAACTTACGAGAGATTTGTCGAGTGCGTCTTGATTGAATAACTGAAAAATTTCTGAAAATTCAATCCACACATCATTTCCATGGAAGTAATGCTCTGGCTTGACTTTCACCATGAGGCTCTCTCGCCCGGCCTTTACTTCTCTCAGGTACCACTGATGCAATTTGCGCATTTGCGTTGGTAGAAGCTCCTCCTCTTCAGGCCTGACCAGAGGCTTCCCGGGGACATATTTCCATGTTAGTTCCTTCGGATCCATCGTGGGAAATTCCTCAATGCCTAGGAGTTGTTCAACAGTGACACCCATCTCTCTAGCCATCTCTCTTTCAGCGTCGGTTACCTCCTTATCGGTACTCACCTTGAGCGGGGGGATCGATTGCACTGCCTGTTCTCCGAGCTGGGGAATAGTTTTCCCGCTTTTATTACTACCTGTAAGGCTCGACTGCTGCTTTTTTTTTTGATAATATGACTTGCTAATAGAGCGTTCATAATCTGATTGCCTTTTCTCCACAGCCGGTTTAGCATTATCCAGAAAGTGTTGTACGACTTTCTCAGGTATTTTCTCCTTTGGCGGCGGGGGCGGTTTCGGTGCAAAATGGGCCTGCAGTTCGGAAGCCACTTGGGCTTTGGTTTCGTCCTCAGTCATCTCGTAAGCCAACTTCTTTTTCTCAGGAGGCTCGGGTTTCTTCTTTGGTGCTCTCTTCTGCTTTGGAGTCGGCCCACGCAGCGGAGATCGATATCGCGTACTCGCGCTGGGCTCCGTCTCAAGGTGGGGTGGATTCGGCTGACGCGGAGGAGATCGATATGGTGCCGGACTCGCGCTACGCTCCGTCTCGAGGTGGGTTGGAGTCGGCTGACGCGGCGGACTTGGAGGAGGAGTTGGTGCCCTTGGCGTCGAGTTTGGAAAGACGATGCAATCCTTTCTCCATATAATGATACCACGTATCACTTCTCCCAGTGTCTGCTCCCCTTGACCTCCAGGAAAGTCAAGCTGTAGTGAGTCATATGCCGACAGAACTTCATCCACCCCGACACGAGCATAGCCAGGTGGAATCGGATTTCCGTGGAAGGTTGCTTCAGGGGGATTTGGTAAAGCATAGCCGTCTGCCACCTTCATGGATATGTTCTTCATTTTCATGTGTAGCTCACAACTTGTCGTCTCTTCGATATCATCCACGGGGTAGCGAGCCTGCAGTGCATCATCGGCCGGGACCCCCGTGGAACCCACGCTGCTTTTCGGCATAGATGGGATGGTACTATCCAATGCTGGATTTGGTTGCTCCTGCCGCTGAGACGCCCTTTGCTGGCTAATTGTGTCGATCTGCTCCTGCTGCCACATGAAAGTGCGTTCCAACTCTGCGTGCTTTGATTCTACCTGTTGAAGCCGGTCTGCATCCTGCTTCTTCTTGTCTTCCTCCTGCTTCTTCTTTCTCGCACGGCTTCTGTAACTGACGTTCCAGTCTGCAAACCCCTCAACCCACGGAACAACGCCTTCGCCTCGTGTTCGTCCCGGGTGTTTAGGATTCCCGAGGGCGTGTGTAAGCTCGTCGTTCTCTCTCTCGGGCTGGAACACCCCCGTTCGAGCCGCTTCTATTGCATCAAGTAAAGCGCCTGAGGCTTCTTTAAGACTTGTCTGCTCAATAATCTCCCCTATCTTTGGGTCCAACTTTCCCCCATGCGCATAAAACCAAGTCCTGCACCTGTCGGGCTAACCCAATGTTTTTGGAGTGACCCCTGCAGCAATCATCTTTTCCTCATATTCATCCCACTTAGGCCGACCAGTCTTGTAGCCACCTGCCCCAGAACATGGTGAAAATGTTTCTTCTCAGCATTGATCTTGTTTTTCCTCGACCGTTCCTTAGCTGCTTCCGATTCCTTGAACTCCACAAATAAGTCCCAGTGATCTTTTGCCTTCTCCAGTGCTTCAGTGAATTCTGGAGTCTGCTTTCCTGCTTCGACGTACCAGGCCCATAATCTTTTCTTGTGGTTGCGGAATTGTGTGGCCATCTTCTGAAGAGCACTCTTCTTGACTTTCTCCCGTTCTGCATCTGTTAAATGCTCTGGTAGGGTGAAATGTGACATGACCGTTTCCCAAAGCAGATCTTTTGCTCTTTCGTCGGAAAACTAACTCCTCGATCTCCCTTTGGCTTATTCCATTCTTGAACGGAGATCGGGATTTGGTCCCTCACAATAACTCCGCACTGACGAGTAAATTTGTCCGCATTCTTTTTAGGAGCAAGCGGTTCGCCATTTGGTTTGATCTCATCGATGTTGTACTTTATTCCAGCCTGCAACTTTTTGGCCGGGCCTCGTACTGCCCTGCTTGTAGAAGATTTGCTCGATCCGGAGGGCTAAAAGAAGAAAGATTCGTTAATATATATATATATATATATATATATATATATATATATATATATATATATATATATATATATATATATATATATACAAATCAATTAATACATGTAATGATCACCAGAGGCCTTATATATACCTCGCCGGTCTTTGTTAATTGAAGATCATTGCCTTCGCCATCATTGTTTGTGTGGCCTTCGTCTGTTGGTTCTTCCTCAAATATTCCCTCTCCGGAATTGTTCAGATATTGTGAGCCGTCATCTTCAGGTTCACCCTCTGGGTTTCGGATCATGTCGAACATGATATGCTCTTGATCATGGTCGTCTCTGCCACTAGCGTCCATAGCTTAACTAATCCAGAAGAAAGATAAAATAATTTAGTATTCAAATTAGGATGCATCTCGAATAATATCACTAATACATCTCGAATAATCCAATTAATGCATCATCGAATATTATCGAATATAATCTCGAATACATCTCGAATATTATCACTAATACATCTCGAATAATAATCCAGTTAATGCATCATCGAATATTATCGAATATAATCTCGAATACATCTCGAATATTATCACGAATACATCTCGAATATTATCACTAATACATCTCGAATATTATCACTAATGCACCATCGAATATAATCTCGAATACATCTCAAGTATTATCACTAATACTTCTCGAATATTATCATATAACATCACTAGCTAATACAGATCGAATACTATCGAATAATCCAGTTGACTCGCGGTTCCTGACGCGCGGGCGGTGGACACCCAAAGAGAAGGAACCATCACAGGATCATAGCTCGGGTGAGATCCCTGAAGAACCTGCAAGGTATTGGAGAACCTGACGTCCAACGCAACCATGTAGCGACGGACGTGCTCGTCCTCCTCCCTGACACGGCGACGTACCACCTCCTCGGGGGCCGGCTGCCTCCGCACCGATAGTGGCCCACACGACCGCCACAAAAGAAGCTCCAGGTCGACGATGGGAGCCCGGTTCCTCACCAAGCTGCGCGCCCCGGAAGGTAGCACCTCCCAGTGCCAGCCCGGCGGAGCCCAGTCCCGTACATGGCGCCTCTCAAGCAGGTTGTCGCCACCGATTCGACGACGAGGATGCGGGCTGGGCATCATCGATGCCAAAAATGTTTCTATGCAAATTTAACATTTTTTAAATGCTTGATTATGATTTTTGTAATTCTTGTTCACTTGATTTTGCAAATACATGACAAACTTTTGCAAATACAACATTAAGATATTAACATTTTCCAAATAAGATATTAACATGTTTTTATCAATATTTTTAAGATACAACATTAAAATATTTTTAATACATGGTCAACTTTTTTCTATGCAAATTCCACCGTTCATCTACATACATACATACATTGTATACATACATACATATACTAAGCATCTACACCATCTAGTGAAAAAAAACAATCTATGAAAAAAAAGGTGAACAAACTTAAGGAGGGAGAGGCTCACTGGCCGGGATCGTCGGGGCGCGTGGAGGGAGGTGGGGAGGACACCGGAGACGGAGGAGCGGCGCCGGCGCGGGCTCGGGCCGCGGCGGCTTGTGGAGGATCGGTCGTCGATCGGGAGGCGGGCGCGCGCGGAGGAGCGGCGGCGGCGGGCAGCATGGCGGCGCCGGCGCGGGCTCGGGCGATGCTTGGGAGCAGAGCGGCCGGACAGCGACGTCGAGGTGCGGCAGCCTGGCGGCGTCGTGGTCTTCGGCGCCGTCGGGGGAAACTAGATGGCTTTTGGAAAATTTCGTAAGTGCCGCTTATATACAGAGACCTTTAGTCCCGGTTGGTGGCTCCAACCGGGACTAAAGGCCCCCCTTTAGTCCCGGTTGGAGCCACCAACCGGGACTAAAGGTGAATTTCAACCGGGACTAAAGGTGAATTTCACCAGGGCAACCGGCGGGAAGCCCAGGCCTTTAGTCCCGGTTGGTGGCTCGAACCGGGACTAAAGGGGGGCCTTTAGTCCCGGTTGGTGGCTCCAACCGGGACTAAAGGGTTGGTCCTGGCATGGTGGAAGTTTAGTCCCACCTCGCCAAGCGAGAGGCACTCGCACCTGTTTATAAGCCCCGCTGCGATAGCCGTCTCGAGCTCCTCTCTAAAGCAGGCAGTACATGCCTAACGTTCGCCCTGCCCTGTGGGCCCTGCTTGCCCTGCGGGCCTGCATCCTGGCCCATATATATTTGGGTTTCTAGTCGTATGCAAGCCGTGGTGGCCTAGTAGGCGGGCATTTTTTTCTTTTTTGCATATGTTATGTCAACTTTTTAGTCCCGGTTGGTGGATCCAACCGGGACTAAAGGACTTTTCCAGTTTTTTTTGTTTTTTGCTTTATTTTTTTTCTTTTGTTTCTACTTACAGCCAAATATTTAGAGTTTTTGAGTGAATCTTTTTGGTTTAGGTCACAAAAATTATAAACTTTCTGTTAGTGCCAGTAGTTTTCAAATTTGAATAGTTTAAATTAGAATTCTTTGAAATTTGTGTGAATCACTAGTTTGTGAATAACTTTACTTTAAAAATAGATTTTTGAGTGATTATTTTTCCTGCTATTTAATATTAGTGTGTTTTATCAGTATGTTCAATTTGGTAATTTTTAGGTTATTTAAATAGGTGTTTTAATCAAAAACAGATTATGTTTAGCTCTTTTAGTTTTATAGCTCAAAAAAATCATTAAATGCATGAAAAATAGCGAATGAAGTCAGAAAGGGTTGAAAATTTATGATGTGTCTTTGAATGGTGCATGTTGAATGCACAAAAAGTCTAGAGTTAAAATAAGTTTAAAAAAATGAAATGCCTTTGTAACAGATGAGTTTTCGTCCGAAACCCTGATACTTCGAAAGAGATTGTCCAGTTTGTACACGAAGTGCATCCAATTTTTGCCGTAACCCTCTCAAGTTTTTAGCACATGCTATGTGGGTGAAATGATGATACCATGCCAAGTTTCAACCTTTTCAGAGTTCATTTGTAGTGCTTTTCAATTTCAGGGTCATTTAGTTCAAAAAAATCAATAAATGCATGAAAAATAGCAAATGAAGTCAGAAAGGGTTGAAAATTGTTGACGTGGCTTTGAATGGTGCATATTGAACGCACAAAAAGTCTGGAGTTAAAATAAGTTTTAAAAAATAAAATACCATTGTAACAGATGAGTTTTCGTTCGAAACCCTGATACTTCGAAAGAGATTGTCCAGTTTGTACACGAAGTGCATCCAGTTTTTGCCATAACCCTCTCAACTTTTTAGCACATGCTATGTGGGTGAAATGATGATACCATGCCAAGTTTCAACCTTTTCAGAGTTCATTTGTAGTGCTTTTCAATTTCAGGGTCATTTAGCTCAAAAAAATCAATAAATGCATGAAAAATAGCGTTCCTTCGCGTTTCAAATGCCAAAACACACATATATACCCTAACTATTACAAAGATTCCCTTTGGTTTGTCCGAAGTGGGACTTTCCAGATAAGTCCGGAAACTCACTAGAGAAGAAAGTGATGACGGTGAAGCCGGTCACATCCCAGAGTGGGATATTGGGGTATAAAACTTTTTCTTCGCGTGTGTCCCTTTGCGCCGTAACCATGGACAATCTTAATCATTTAACAGGATGTTGGGGTCAGTCTTCACTGTGAAGGGAACAATTTCATGAAACTTTTCATAATCTTCTGACATGTCTGTCTTGTCCTCCACTCCCACGATGTTTCTTTTCCCTGAAAGAACTATGTGGTGATTTGGCTCATCGTATGATGTCTTCGCTTCCTTATCTTTTATTTTTCTCGGCTTGGTAGACATGTCCTTCACATAGAAAACCTGCGCCACATCATTGGCTAGGACGAATGGTTCGTCTATGTACCCAAGATTGTTGAGATCCACTGCTGTCATTCCATACCGCGGGTCTTCCTTTACCCCGCCTCTAGTCAGATTGACCCATTTGCACCGAAACAAAGGGACCTTCAAATCACGTCCATAGTCAAGTTCCCATATCTCCTCTATGTAACCATAATATGTGTCCTTTGGCCTATTGGTGTTTGCTGCATCAAAGCGGACACCACTGTTTTGGTTGGTGCTCTTTTTATCTTCGGCGATCGTGTAAAATGTATTCCCATTTATCTTGTACCCTTTGAAAGTCGATATAGTCGAAGATGGTGACTTGGCCAGCAAGTACAGCTCATCTCCAACAGTGCCGTCATGCATGAGACGTGTTTGCAACCAACCGCCGAATGACGCCATGTGTGTACGTTTGATCCAGGGCTCAGACTGCTCCGGGTTCTTGGAGCGTACACTATCCAGGTGTTCCTCGATATACGGAGCCACCAAGTTGGAATTTTGTAGAACTATGTAGTGTGCTTGCGCGCAAGAATGCCCGTCCATACATATTACTGAACCCTTTCCTAGCATGCCTTTTCCACCCAGTCTGCCCTCATGCTGCGATTCGGGAACACCAATCGGCTTAAGGTCAGGAATAAAGTCAACACAAAACTCAATGACCTCATCTGTTTCATGGTCCTTGGAGATGCTTCCTTCTGGCCTAGCACGGTTATGAACATATTTCTTTAAGACTCCCATGAACCTCTCAAAGGGGAACATATTGTGTAGAAATACCGGACCCAGAATGGTAATCTCGTCGACTAGGTGAACTAGGACGTGCGTCATGATATTGAAGAAGGATGGTGGGAACACCAACTCAAAACTGACAAGACATTGCACCAAATCATTCTGTAACCTTGGTAGGATTTCTGGATCGATTACCTTCTGAGAGATTGCATTGAGGAATGCACATAGCTTCACAATGGCTAATCGAACGTTGTCCGGTAGAAGCCCCCTCAATGCAACCGGAAGCAATTGCGTCATAATCACGTGGCAGTCATGAGACTTTAGATTCTGGAACTTTTTCTCTGCCATATTTATTATTCCCTTTATATTCGACGAGAAGCCATACGGGACCTTCATACTGAGCAGGCATTCAAAGAAGATTTCCTTCTCTTCTTTGGTAAGAGCGTAGCTGGCAGGACTTTGATACTGCTTTGGATGCATGCCGTCTTTTCCGTGCATACGTTGCTGGTCCTCCCGTGCCTCCGGTGTATCTTTTGTCTTCCCATACACGCCCAAGAAGCCTAGCAGGTTCACGCAAAGATTCTTCGTCACGTGCATCGCGTCGATTGCAGAGCAGACCTCTAGGTCTTTCCAATAGGGTAGGTCCCAAAATATAGATTTCTTCTTCCACATGGGTGCGTGTCCGTCAGCGTCATTCGGAACAGATTGTCCGCCAGGACCCTTTCCAAAGATTACTTTTAAATCCTTGACCATATCAAGTATATCATCACCAGTACGGTGGCGAGGCTTCTTCCGGTGATCTGCCTCACCTTTGAAATGCTTGCCTTTCTTTCTTAAGAGATGCTTGATCGGAAGAAATCGATGATGTCCCAGGTACACATTCTTCTTACATTTATCCAAATATATACTTTCGGTCTCATCTAAACAGTGCGTGCATGCGTGGTATCCCTTGTTTGTCTGTCCTGAAAGGTTGCTAAGAGCAGGCCAATCATTGATGGTTACAAACAGCAACGCTCGTAGGTCAAATTCCTGCTGTTTGTGCTCATCCCACACACGTACACCTTTTATGTCCCACAGCTATAAAAGTTCTTCAACTAATGGCCTTAGGTACACATCAATGTCGTTGCCGGGTTGCTTGGGGCCTTGGATGAGCACTGGCATCATAATGAACTTCCGCTTCATGCACAACCAAGGAGGAAGGTTATAGATACATAGAGTCACATGCCAGGTGCTATGATTGCTGCTCTGCTCCCCAAAAGGATTAATGCCATCTGCACTTAAACCAAACCATACGTTCCTTGCGTCATCTGCAAAGTCCCGCCACTTTCTCTCGATTTTTCTCCACTGCGACCCGTCAGCGGGTACTCTCAACTTCCCGTCTTTCTTACGGTCTTCTTTGTGCCATCGCATCAACTTGGCATGCTCTTTGTTTTGGAACAAACGTTTCAACCATGGTATTATAGGAGCATACCACATCACCTTGGCAGGAATCCTCTTCCTGGGGCGCTCGCCCTCAACATCATTACCAGGGTCATCGCGGCTGATCTTATAGAGCAATGCACCGCATACCGGGCATGCATTCAGATTCTCGTACTCCTCACCGCGGTAGAGGATGCAGTCATTAGGGCAAGCATGTATCTTCTGCACCTCTAATCCTAGAGGGCAGACAGCCTTCTTTGCTTCGTACGTACTGTCGGGCAATTCGTTGTCCTTTCGAAGCATCTTCTTTAACATTTTCAGCAACTTTTCAAATCCCTTGTGAGCTACACCATTCTCTGCCTTCCATTGCAGTAATTCCAGTGTGGTACCCAGCTTTTTCTTGTCATCTTCGCAATTTGGGTACAACAATTTTTTGTGATCCTCTAACATGCGCTGCAACTTCAACTTCTCCTTTTCACTTTCGCAGTTTCTCTTTGCATCAGCAATGGGCCGACCAAGATCATCAGCTGGCTCATCTGATGCCTCTTCTTCAGCTTCTTCTTCTTCATTCTCTTCCCCCATTGTAGTACCATCGTATTCAGGGAACCCAGCATAGTTGTCATCATCCTCTTCTTCTTCATTCTCTTCCATTAGAACCCCTCTTTCTCCGTGCTTGGTCCAATAGTTATATCCGGACATGAAACCGGATGTAAACAGGTGGACGTGAATGACTTTTGAGCTAGAGTAATTCCTATCATTCTTACAGACACCACATGGACAACACATAAAACCATTCCGCTTGTTTGCCTCAGCCGCACGCAGAAAACTATGCACGCCATTAATGAACTAGGGAGAGCGTCGGTCATCGTACATCCATTGCCGACTCATCTTCATTACACAACACCGAAAAGGCCAAATTAATACAAGTTCATACATAAAGTTCATACACACTTATTCTCATAAAACAACATAAAACTATCTAGCTAAAGCATTTAAATGCAACAACAAATGCGATCAAAATCGCAACTAAGGTAATAATTGATCCAACAGCATAATGATACCAAGCCTCTTTATTAACGGCATAGTTTCTAATCTTTCTAATCTTCAAGCGCATTGCATCCATCTTGATCTTGTGATCATCGACGACATCGGCAACATACAACTCCAATTTCATCTTCTCTTCTTCAATTCTTTTCAATTTTTCTTTCAAATACTCGTTTTCTTTTTCAACTAAATTTAACTTCTCGACAAGAGGGTCGGTTGCAATTTCCGGTTCACATACCTCCTAGATAAAAATATCTATGTCAACTTGATGGGCATAATTGTCATAAATGCGAAATGCAACAAATAGTTATAAAAGAGAATATATATACCACATCCGAATCATAAACCGGACGAGGGCCGATGGGGACGGATATCAAAGTCATGGCACTATGTATAACAAACAATCATACATGCAAGAAAATTATACAATTAACTATCTAAATCATACAAATAATATTTTTTTATAAAAAGGATAAGAACAAGAGGCTCACCAAGGTGGTGCCGGTGACGGGACGGTGTGGGCGATCGACGGTGGTTAGGACGGGGACGGGTAGGGACTAAGTAAACCACACCTACACATATGCAAACTAAGAAGTTAATTTGAGCTCAAATTGCATATAAATCAAATAAACTCCCACATAATTACTCCCAAACTAGAACCCACAAATCACTATACTTATAGAGCATTGCACGAGCTAATCTAGCAATGAGAGATGAAAGGACAAAGTTGCTAACCTTTGTGAACACTTGGATAGATGGGGTGCCTTCAAATCTTGACAAATCTTTGGCAAAAATGGAGGATGAGCTCGAGAGCAAGGGGAAGAACAGAGGAGAGAAAGGGGAAAACAGAGAGAATGGGCTCGGGCTGGACGAAGGGTTTATATAGGGACGTCTTTAGTCCCGGTTTGTATCACAAACTGGGACTATAGGTTCCACCTCTAGTCCCGGTTTGTGATACAAACCGGGACTAAAGGGGCTCGTGGGGCCCCAGCCTGACACCAGCCTGCCACCACCCCTTTAGTCCCGGTTTGTATCACAAACCGGGACTATAGGGTCCACCTCTAGTCCCGGTTTGTGATACAAACCAGGACTAAAGGGGCTCGTGGGGGCCCTAGCCTGACACCAACCTACCACCACCCCTTTAGTCCTGGTTTGTATCACAAACCGGGACTATAGGTAGAAAATGAACCGGGACTAATGATGCTCGTGCCCCCGACCGCTCCTAGCCGTTGGAACCGGGACTAATGGTCACAGTAGTTCCGGGCCGTAATCAAACCGGGACTAAAGGGGCGGACGAAAGGTCTGTTTTCTACTAGTGGTCCTGGCCAGATCAGAGCATTAGTCCCGGTCGTGTTACGAACCAGCACTAATGGGAGCATCAGTCCCGGTTCAAGAGGCTAGGACGCCGGCCGGGCCTCGGCAGGCATCAGTCCCGGTTCGGCTGGGACCTTTAGTCCCGGTTCCATCCACCAACCGGGACTAAAGGGGTTGCTGCCCTTTAGTCCCGGTTGGTGTCTGGAACCGGGACTAAAGGGTAGGCCATTAGTCCCGGTTTTAGACACAAACCGGGACTAAAGTTTTGCCTATATATATCCACGCCCCCCCCATCTCCTCTGTTTTTTGGCCGTGGAAGGGTGGAGGTGTGGGCTACTCTGTTTTTTGCCTATATATGCACCTGAGGTGTTCGATGAAATGCCGGAGCCACACTTAAGCTTTCTCCTCTGTTCTTCCTCCAAGCTCCATTTTCCCCAAGATTTGTCTAGGTTTGGCGGTGCACCAACTATCCAAGTGTTCTAAAAAGGTTAGCAACTTCATCCTTTCATCTCTCACTGCTAGTTTAGCTCATTTCAAATGCTCTAGAAGTAGTGTGGTTTGTGGGTTTTAGTGGAGGAGTGTATGTGTGAGTTTATTTGATTTAGATGCACAATTTGAGCTCAAATTAACTTCTTAGTTTGCACATGTGTAGGGTGTCATCCCGTCCCCATCCCCGTCCTCACCGCCGTCGATCGCCCGCGCCGATCTCGTCGCCGGCACCACCATGGTGAGCCTCTTGTTCTTATCTTTTTTTTAAAGAAAAAAATCTTACTTGTATGATTTATATAGCTACTTCTATAATTTGCTTACTTGTATTATTGTTTCTTATTATATAGTGCCATGGTTTTGGTATCCGCCCCCGTCGGCTCTCGTCCGGTATATGATTCGGATGTGGTATATTATCTTTTATAACTATTTGTTTCATTTAGTGTTTATGACAATTATGCCGACCAACTTGACATAGATGTCTTTATCTAGGAGGTATGTGATCCGGAAATTCCAACCGACCCTCTTGTCGAGAGGTTAAATTTAGTTGAAAAAGAAAACAATTATTTGAAAGAAAAATTGAAAAGGGTTGAAGAAGAGAAGATGAAATTGGAGTTGCATGTTGTCGATGTCGTCGATCTACACGAGATCCAGATGGATGCAATCCGCTTGAAGATTAGAAAGATTAGAAAATATGCCATTGATAATGAGGCTTGGTATCATTATGTTGTTGGATCAATTGTTACCTTAGTTGCGATTTTGATCGCATTTGTTGTTGCATTTAAATGTTTTACATAGTTGTATGTTAGTTTCATTGTATGTTTTAATTAGATGCTCTAGAGAGCTGTATGTTGTTCTATGAGAACTATGTATGAACTTTATGTATTTATTTTTTCAGTAATAACATTTGATCACTATTGTACTTTGGTTTTAATGTGATGATGAACTTGTATTAATTTGGTCATTTCTCTATTCATGATGTTCTGTAATGGTTTTTGATATACTTAATTATATAATGCACGCAGATGAACCGGCAATGGATGTACGGTGACCGACGCACCTCCGACTACATTACGGGCCTGCATAATTTTCTCGATGTGGCTGAGGCAAACAAGCAGAATGGTTTTATGTATTGTCCATGTACTGTCTGTGAGAATACGAAGGATTACTCTGACTCGAAAACCCTTCACTTCCACCTGCTTAAGAAGGGTTTCATGCCACACTATAATGTTTGGACCAAGCACGGAGAAAGAGGGGTTATGATGGAAGACAACGAAGAAGAAGAGGATGATGACAACTATCCTATGTTCCTTGAATACGGTGATACTGCAACGGGGCAAGCTGAAGATCAAGAGGCACCAGATGTGCCCGATGATAATCTTCGCCGGGTCATTGTTGATGCACAGAGAGGATGCGAAAGTGAAAGGGAGAAGTTGAAGTTCGATCGCATGTTAGAGGATCACAAAAAAGGGTTGTACCCAAATTGCGAAGATGGCAACACAAAGCTCGATACCGCACTGGAATTGCTGCAATGGAAGGTAGAGAATGGTGTACCTGACAAGGGATTTGGGAAGCTACTGAAAATAATGAAGAAGAAGCTTCCAATGGATAACGAATTGCCTGACAGTACGTACGAAGCAAAGAAGGTTCTCTGCCCTCTAGGATTAGAGTTGCAGAAGATACATGCATGCCCTAATGATTGCATCCTCTACCGCAGTGAGGAGTAAGAGAATTTGAATGCATGCCCGGTATGCGGTGCATTGCGGTATAAGATCAGACGAGATGACCCTGGTAATGTTGAGGGCGAGCGCTCCAGGAAGAGGGTTCCTGCCAAGGTGATGTGGTATGCTCCTATAATACCACGGTTGAAACGTCTGTTCAGAAACAAAGAGCATGCCAAGTTGTTGCGATGGCACAAAGAAGACCGTAAGAAAGACGGGAAGTTGACAGTACCCGCTGATGGGTCGCAGTGGAGAAAAATCGAGAGAAAGTGGCCGGACTTTGCAGGTGACGCAAGGAACTCATGGTTTGGTTTAAGTGCAGATGGCATTAATCCTTTTGGGGAGCAGAGCAGCAATCATAGCACCTGGCCTGTGACTCTATGTATCTATAACCTTCCTCCTTGGTTGTGCATGAAGCGGAAGTTCATTATGATGCCAGTGCTCATCCAAGGCCCTAAGCAACCCGGCAACGACATTGATGTGTACCTAAGGCCATTAGTTGAAGAACTTTTACAGCTGTGGGACATAAAAGGTGTACGTGTGTGGGATGAGCACAAACAGCAGGAATTTGACCTACGAGTGTTGCTGTTTGTAACCATCAATGATTGGCCTGCTCTTAGTAACCTTTCAGGACAGACAAACAAGGGATACCACGCATGCATGCACTGTTTAGATGAGACCAAAAGTATATATTTGGATAAATGTAAGAAGAATGTGTACCTGGGACATCGTCGATTTCTTCCGACCAAGCATGCCTTAAGAAAGAAAGGCAAGCATTTCAAAGGTGAGGCAGATCACCGGAAGAAGCTTGTCCTCCGTACTGGTGATGATACTTGATATGGTCAAGGATTTACAAGTAATCTTTGGAAAGGGTCCTGGCGGACAATCTGTTCCGAATGACGCTGACGGACACGCACCCATGTGGAAGAAGAATTCTATATTTTGGGACCTACCCTATTGGAAAGACCTAGAGGTCCGCTCTGCAATCGATGTGATGCACGTGACGAAGAATCTTTGCGTGAACCTGCTAGGCTTCTTGGGCGTGTATGGGAAGACCAAAGATACATCGGAGGCATGGGAGGACCAGCAACGTATGAACAAAAAAGACGGCATGCATCCAAAGCAGTATGAAGGTCCTGCCAGCTACGCTCTTACCAAAGCAGAGAAGGAAATCTTTTTTGAATGCCTGCTCAGTATCAAGGTCCCGTCTGGCTTCTCGTCGAATATAAAGGGAATAATTAATATGGCAGAGAAAAAATTCCAGAACCTAAAGTCTCATGACTGCCACGTGATTATGACGCAACTGCTTCCGGTTGCATTGAGGGGGCTTCTACCAAAAAATGTTCGATTAGCCATTGTGAAGCTATGTGCATTCCTCAATGCAATTTCTCAGAAGGTAATCGATCCAGAAATCCTACCAAGGTTATAGAATGATTTGGTCCAATGTCTTGTCAGTTTCGAGTTGGTGTTCCCACCATCCTTCTTCAATATTATGACGCACGTCCTAGTTCACCTAGTCGACGAGATTGAAATTCTGGGTCCTGTATTTCTACACAATATGTTCCCCTTTGACAGGTTCATGGGAGTCTTAAAGAAATATGTTCGTAACCGTGCTATGCCAGAAGGAAGCATCTCCACGGGCCATCAAACAGAGGAGGTCATTGAGTTTTGTGTTGACTTTATTCCTGACCTTAAGCCGATTGGTGTTCCTGAATCGCGACATGAGGGGAGACAGGGTGGAAAAGGCACGCTAGGACCGAACTCAATAATATGTAGGGACGGGCATTCTTGGGCGCAAGCACACTATACAGTTCTACAGAATTCTACCTTGGTGGCCCCGTATATCAATGAACACAAGAATATTCTACGCTCCAAACACCCGGAGCAGTCTGACGACTGGATTACACGTGAACACATGGGGACTTTCGGCGGTTGGTTGCAAACACATCTCATGGGTAACACCACTGTTGGAGATGAGCTGTACTTGTTGGCCAAGTCACCATCTTTGACTGTATTGAGTTTCCAAGGGTACGAGATAAATGGGAATACATTTTACACGATCGCCCAAGATAAAAAGAGCACCAACCAAAACAGCGGTGTCCGCTTTGATGCAGCAAACACCAATAGGGCAAAGGACACATATTATGGTTACATAGAGGACATATGGGAACTTGACTATGGACGTGATTTTAAGGTCCCTTTGTTTCGGTGCAAATGGGTCAATCTGTCAGGAGGCGGGGTACAGGTAGACCCGCAGTACGGAATGACAACAGTGGATCTCAACAATCTTGGGTACACAGACGAACCATTCGTCCTAGCCAATGATGTGGCGCAGGTTTTCTATGTGAAGGACATGTCTACCAAGCCGAGAAAAAGAAAAGATAAGGAAGCGAATACATCATACGATGAGCCAAAGCACCACATAGTTCTTTCAGGGAAAAGAAACATCATGGGAGTGGAGGACAAGACAGACATGTCAGAAGATTATGAAAAGTTTCATGAAATTTCTCCCTTCAGAGTGAAGACTGACCCAAGCATCCTGTTAAATGATGAAGATTATCCATGGTTACGGCGCAATAAGCAAGGGACACATGCGAAGAAATAGTTTTATACCCCAAGATCCCACTCTAGGATGTGACCGGCTTCACCGCCATCACTTTCTCTCTAGTGCGAGTTTCCGGACTTATAGCTGGAAAGTGCCACTTCGGACAAACCGGAGGGAATCTTTGTAAGACCTAGCTAGGGCATTTTGGCATTTGAAACATGATTTTATAATAATTATTTATTAAGTTATGAAATTTCAATTATTCCTATCCTTTCAGTCACATGTTTTGCAAGGTTGATCATATGCGGTTAGTCCCGGTTGGTGGCTCCATATATAATAACAAGGTTAATATAGACATGGCTTAAACATCTTGACATAGATGAATACAGCAGAAGCATCGGAGATGATAAGAGAGAAACGTTGTATGACATAAAGTTGGAGGTACTATGTGGTTTCTCTGATCGGAGATGATAAGAAAGAAACGTTGTATGACATAAAGAAAATATAACATTATTAGGTTAACAGAAAATACTAGTAAGGGTCTATCTCCTTCACATAGGGAACATTGGTGTCGGCTTTTTTTGAATCACTATGTGTCTATGCATCAAAATAAATTAGGTTAACAAAAAGTATCGGAATTTATGGTGAATATGTTGCGGCAATGGTACATATGAAAATAACTTCATAGAACTAGCTATTTTGTCACTATGTGATAAAAATCTATATCATGAAATAAAGTTATATAAAATTCTAGTTATGATCAACTAAAACAAAACTATAATATTCTTCAATAGCAAAAAGAATCAACTAAAAAGCTTTTATAAAACTCTAGTTATGATCAAAATAATATTAACTTAAAATTATATAAAATTTATGCAACTAAAATTTTCATAAAGTATTTTTTGTTAAAAACTTTAATAGCAAAAAGAATTAAATGAAAACTAGGCATGTATGCATCTGTTTAAAAGAAAACTTTAGAATTAAAACCAAAAATAGGCATGATCTCTTTCATTAACACAGAAAGAATATGAAAGTTTTGCATTTTTTAGAATTTCATATATTTTGTTGAAATTATTTGATAATCATGTGTATTACACATAAGTGAGTATGTACAAAAATTAGGATGTGATTTGAAGAAGGTCAAAAAATTGACATAACATATGCAAAAAATAAAAAAAATAAAAAAATGCCCGCCTACTAGCAGGAGAATTCACACACCACGGCCTGCATACGACTAGAAACCCAACTATATATGGGCCAGGATGCAGGCCCGCGGGGCACGAATTTTTTATGTCAGTAGGACCCACAGGGCAGAGAGGGGCCAGGTCAGACGATGAGTTGTCTGTGCTTTGAGAGGAGCTTGCAACGGTAGCCGTAGGCGGGCTTATAAACCGCTGCGAGCGCCTCTCGCTTGGCGAGGTGGGACTAAACTCCCACCGCCCCTCGGCTGTGCCAGGACCAACCCTTTAGTCCCGGTTGGTGGCTCCAACCGGGACTAAAGGCCCCCCTTTAGTCCCGGTCCGAGCCACCAACTGGGACTAAAGCTGGTGAAATTCACCTTTAGTCCCGGTTGGTGGCTCGGACCGGGACTAAAGGTAGGCCTTTAGTCCCGGTTGGAGCCACCAACCGGGACTAAAGCTCGGGCTATGTAAACCGCGCGCTGCCTTCTTCCTCCCCAATCTTCTTTCTCTCTCGCTCCTCTGCCCCGACGCCGAACCACCGCACGCCGCCGCCAGGCTGCCGTGACGCCCTGCCCCGAGCCGTCCCCGAGCCTGTTGACCGTCGCCGGACCTCCTCGCTGTCCTCCCCGAGCATCGCCGCCCCCGATCGAGCCTCCTCGTCGTCGCTGCCCCACGGTGAGCACCGTTTCCCCCTCCTCCCCCTCTTCCCCAAATGGATGGATGGATGGATTCATGGATGGATGTATTGATCGATCCCTCCAAATATTTTTTGTCAGATCCTTTTAGTTTTGATGCATTACTTGGCAGTAGGTGAACCCTAGTTCATCACTTTGTTTGAAATTTTGTGATGTTAAATTTGTTTAGTATGGATATGAGGTAGTAATAGAGGTGTGTTGATGAATGTATGGATAGATTGTATGGATATGTTGTAGTTAATTTTTTTAATTTGTATGGATGAATAAATTGTATGGTTATGTTGGACTTGGTTTTTTCTCAATGTGTATGGATAGATGCATATTGCAATTAGTGGATGAATGCATATGTATGCATATATATAGATTGCAATGTGTGTGCAATGTGTATGGATATATATAGATTGCAATTAGTGAGCATATAAACAAATTGAAGAACAAATTTTTTGCATTAGAGTTCATTTTGTCTTTTGTGTATGTTTTAATGCAAGCATCTTTTGGGCAATCTTTGAACATGAAGTAGGAGCATTTTGATGTCATCTTGCTAGTAGATTTTAGTTCACGCCATGTTAGGACCTGTAGTGAGTGCTACAAGCTTGTAAACTTGCTATCTATTCATTTCTGCCATATATGCCATGCTATTTTTCTCTAAGTCTGAAACTGGCAGTATTAATACTTTGCATTTTGCCTTGAGGTTTGCAACAAATCTGTGCATCTTTGGATCATGATCAGTAAGGGTGTTTTGTTGAGGGTAATTAGTACATGCTTGCCATGCTCTTTGTTGCCATGAAAAACTGTTGTAGCATATATTATACTTGCCTCAAAGGTTGCATCATGAATCTGTTTTTTGCCACTCTATGCAAATATCACTAAGTCTGAAAATCTAGGGGTCATTTGAATTAGTTCAGTAATTAAGCATGTTTTGCCATGTGTTACATCTCCGTGGAATTACAGGTTGTGGTGTTGCATCTCCGTGGAGTTGGTCCCTAATCGTCCCTCTGCTGTTTGACAAAAGGTGTCCATTTGTTGTATGTTGAGTTTTGTTCATAGGAGGATGGTTGGTTCATTTGTTGAGTTGTGTATTCATCTTGTGTATAAATCTTGTATTCATCGTGTATTCATTTTGTATTCATCTTGTGTATAAATCTTGTATTCATCTTGTACAAATATCGTCGTAACTTCGACATGAGGGGGGGTCGTTAAAACATAACCCCGATAACTTTGATTTTGAGGCATATGAAAACCTGATTTGCACGTCGGACAGGCATGAGAGAGGCGGTCCGCAAAGTATCCTCTCCCGAAAGATAGGACGACTCATCAGATATGATTCTAGATAATGTCCAATGCCTCATATCGCGAACATAGTTATATTGGATAATTGATCTTCATATAAATGAAGCATAAAAGTTTAGCAATCACTTACAAATTTTCATGTTGTTCATTGACTTCGACATGAGGGGGGGGTCGTTAAAACATAACCTCGATAATTTCGGTATAACTTCAACATGAGGGGGAGGGGGTCATTAAAACATAACCCCGATAATCCACTAATCCATTGCTCATATGCATATGATTCCTTGTTGTGATTAGGTCTATGTTTGCCACTAATCCATCTCTCATGGTTGTATATTGCCATGTTGTAATATTTGCAGAAACTATGGAACACGACAGAGACTTAGAACAAGAAGAGGCGTTGGAGGAAATAATCCGCGACGGAGATGATGATATCATCACCTCATAGTTTCTCAACGACTCCGATGGTGAGGGAAGAGAAGATGACGGCTCCGCCAGTGTTGGAGCCTTAACTGTTGCAAAGTCCGGCGAGGTATATATATTAATTAAGCCTCTGTTGACTAGATGCATTAATTGTTTTGTATGTACATATATTAACACTTCTTTCTTCTTTTAGCCCTCCGGATCGAGCCAAACTTCTATAAGCAGACGAGGCCCGAAGAAAAGGTTGGGCGAGAATGAAAGATTCACAATAGAAGAAGTTGATCCAGATGGCAAACCGACTGTTCCCAAGCGGACCCAAGACCGATTTATACATCAGTGCGGAGTTGTTAGGGACAGCGTCCCGATCAGCATCCAAGAATGGAATAAGAAGAAGGATGATGGAGTTTCTTATGTCGACGATAGATGCAAAGATCAGCTTTGGAACTCGCTCATGATAAATTTCAGCCTACCGCCAGAGGAGGATCCAAATAACCCAGTTATACAGCGAAAATTCAAAAAATAGGCTCTTAAGAAGATGGCAGAACAATTCAAGAACTGGAAGAAAAGATTGAACGAACAGTTTGTCGAGAAAAACGAGACTCCAGAATTCACCAGTCAATATGCGAAGATAAAAGATCACTGGCCCGCATTTGGGGCATACAAGAAATCGGAGAAAGCTAAGAACAGGTCACAGACAAATAAGCTAAATGCTGCAAAGAAGCAGTATCACCATGTTACGGGGTCAGCTGGCTACAAGGTTGCCCAGCCTACGTGGGACAAAGCTGAGAACGACCTGCTTGCTAAAGGGATCCAACCAGCGACATCGAACTGGCCCGAACGGGCAAGGACTTGGTTCTTCGGGCATGGGGGAACTTTGGACCCAGAAACAGATAAGTGTGTTTACGCGAAAGAACAACTTGAAACACCCGTCACAAAGATTCAGGAAGCAATCAAGGACGTGTAGGAAGGTAGGTTCCATCCCGACAGAGAGAAGGACGTGCTGTCACGCGCCCTCGGGAATCCTGAACACCCTGGACGAACACGAGGCACATCAGGCTCCGTTCCGTGGGTGCATGGGTTTCCCAATAGCACTGGTTATAGAAGCCGAGGGAGAAAGAAGAAAGAGGAAGCAGACCGGATGCAGAATGTAGAACAAAGATTAGCGTTGCAGGAGAAGAAACTAGAGGCACTTACCAGTCAGCGAGCTACCGGCTCACCATCTCAGCAGCACGAAGATCCTTCATTCGATACTGCCCACGAAGCTACCCCACCATCTCAGCGGAAAAGCAGCGTGGCTTCCACGGAGCTCGTTCGGCCTGATATCACGGCTCATCGCTACCCCGTGGATTATATCATGGAGAGGGAACATTGTGAGCTAATGGCGAAATGCATCAACCTAACCTTGAAGGTGGCGGTCGGCTATGTCTTACCTCCTAGACCTGATGGAACTTTCCATTGCAATCCGATTCCAGATGGCTTTGCTATTGTCGGGGTGGATGAAGTTACCAACGGATTCGAGGGGCTGGAGCTTGAGTACCCTACAGGTGAAGGGGAGACTCATTTGGTAGATGCCGTAAGGACTACCATTCTATGGAGAAAGGAATACATCGTGCTTCCACAATGGATGCCGCGTCAGCAGACTCAGCCGGAGGAGGCCCCTCAGCAGACTCCTCACAGTCCAGCTCTATCTCCGCTGCCTCAGTCGTCTCCGCCGCGTCACAACACTCTGCCGCCTCAGCTGTCTCCGCCGTGTCAGTGGGCTCCGCCGGAGGAGGCCCCTCAGCAGAATCCTCCGCCGCCTCAGCTGTCTCCGCCGCCTCAGCGGACTCCCCCTCCTCCGCCGCGTCAGCTGACTCCGCCTCCTCAACAACGGCGGAAGAGACCCGCCGCCGCTCCGGCGGCTAGCAGTACAACAACGAAGAAATCCAGAGCAGGTCCAAGCGTCAAGAAGGCTCCTGCCAAGTTACCATACGACATGACTGAGGAGGAAAACAATGAGATCGTGGCTGCCGATGTGAAACGCCAGCTTGCACCGAAACGTCCAGATCCAAAGGAGAAAATAGATTCGGTAAAAGCGAAGCGCTGTCTGGATGCCCTTAGGCGACCACCACTGCCTCCGCCGCTATCACACTATGACCGCTGTATTGTAAAGACATTTGATGAAGTGAAAAGGTCGGGAAGTAGCAGAAGTAGCAGTGCTGGAAGAAGTGGGAAAACAATTCCCCAGCTCGGCGAACAGGAAAAACAATCGTGCCCCCCGCTCAAGGTGTTTCCCGATATCGCTAATGATCCGGGGGTAGCGGCCGCTAATCCTGGTTACACTCTTGGTGATTACTTCGGCGATGAGGTACAGTTCGAAATAGCTGAGGTAGCCTTTAGATACCAGCACGGGAATCCTCTCGTCAGACCTGAGCAGCTCCCGCATCTATCAACGATGATGCGAAGATTGCATGACTGGTACTTGAAAGCCTGCAAGGAAGGGACCGACAGTATCTACGTGGGAATTAAAGATGAGCACTACTTCAATGGAGTCGAGGTGTTGTACATTGAATTTGAAGAATTATTTCAGTTATACAATCAAGACGCCCTCGACAAAACTATCGTCAGTTGCTATTGTCTATAAGTATTTTTTCTGTAATTAAGTCTCTAGCTCAGCTTGTTCATTGCATGTATAATTATCCTCACACTATATTATGCAGATTGAAGATCCTCGAATGCAGAGGAAAAATCTATGACATTTGGTTCATTAACCCAAATACCGTAAATGAATATACGGTACAAAAAAAACCCGATGATACAGAGAAAAACTTGCTAAAGGCGTTACTTGGACAACAAAACAAAAGGGAAATACGATTTCCTTACAACTTCCAGTGAGTGCTACTGTCTTGTGCACATTCGGTTTCGCTTACTCGAGGTTAAGTGTAATTGATGAGTTATGCGTGCGCAGGTTCCACTATATTCTGCTAGCCATTCAGCTTGACGCGGGACTAGTAATTGTCTTGGACTCGAGACGTAAAGATCCTAAGGAGTGGACGGACATGAGTCAAATGCTCCAGAAGTAAGTTCAATCATTATCGCACCATATCGGCAACTTTCGTTCATTTCCTGATATCAAGTAATCATTTTCTTTGCCGGGCAGGGTTTGGAAAAAGTTCTCCAACCAGGTTAGGGGTCACTGGAAAAAGGAGCTGCTATTTTCACACCCCAAAGTAAGTACTACTAGCTAGTTCCGCGCATCTCTCATTGATTCTAGTTTCAATACCATTATCATGCTTGATTATCATTTTGATTGAACTCTATTCTCGTAAAGTGCTTGTGGCAGGTACCTGGGAATAATTTATGTGGATACTACGTTTGCGAGTTCATTCACCACAAGACCTCTGAGCGGGGCAGATCTTCAGAACAATTTGAAGTACGTAAACAATATTCACATTTTTATTTTATTACCATCAATTGTGTTGAGTTTCATTCATATATATATATATATATATATATTGACCCCCTTCTTTAAATTAGATCTGGTGGAAGCGGGACGAACTACTACCAATTGATCGCATACGAGCAATTCAACAGGAATTGGCGGGATTCTTTGTTGAGCATGTCATACCTACAGACGGAAAATACCATCGGGGTTTGCAATGCGATTTTGGTAATTAGATATTAGGGATCGTAAGAGATGTTATATTGTATATATGCATGAACGTGTACTATATGTAGTAGCGTCGAATAGATATACGAAAACTTGTTGTTCGACCAAGCACGGAGAAAGAGAGGTCACTTCTCTCTATATATTGATCATAACGATGTTGTGTAATGGTTCCTTCATTGCTATATGTAGTAGCTAGCGTCGAGTTGAATGAAAAGCATAAAATTATAATGAAAACCCTAAATGTAAAATAATTGAATGGTAAACACAAAAAGAAAAGGGGAAACACAATATGAAACCCCTAAAGCCTCCAAAACCCCTAAACCCCTCCTTTCAAAAAAAAACCCAGCGCCTGTCAGGTGCTGACGCGTGGCTGCCTTCTAGTCCCGGTTGGTGTTACCAACCGGGACTAGAGGTCCTTCTGCCTAGGCGCCCACAGCGGCCACGTGGAGCTCCTTTAGTCCCGGTTCGTAACCCAACCGGGACTAAAAGTGGGGGCCTTTAGTCCCGATTGTTCAGTCCCGGTTGCAGAACCGGAACTAAAGGCCCTCTGAAACCGGGACTGATGCCATGTTTTCTACTAGTGGTACCCATAGGTCCGTGGTAAATTACGCACACATCATCGGAAGCGCAGCAAGGTTGATGTAGAAGCCCTCCGTGATACTATCTTCCAAATCATCCCAAAGGCATTACTTGGCACAAACACTAATTAAAACATAAAATACAATCATAACAGAAGCTATAATTGTGCAAACACTCAAAAACAGAAGGTAAAAGCAAAAATTTATTTTATTCATTGGGTTGCCTCCCAACAAGCGCTATTGTTTTATGCCCCTAGCTAGGCATAATGCATAGTTTCAAGTGTTGTCATCCTTCAAGTTAATTCCATAAGTGGCCCTCATAATGGATTCATAAGGTGCTTTAATTCTCTTTCAAGGGAAGTGCTCCATCCCTTTCTTTAGTGGAAATTGAAATCTTATATTACCTTCTTTCATATCAATAATAGCACCAGTTCGAAGAAAAGGCCTACCAAGTATTATGGGCAAGAAGGATTGCATTCAATGTCAAGAACAATAAAGTCCACGGGCACATAATTTCTATTTGCAAGAATAAGCACATCATTTATTCTACCCAATGGCTTTTTAATAGTGGAATCCGCAAGATGCAAATTAAGGGAACAAGGATCCATGTCGGTGAGACCTAGCACATCACACAAAGACTTTGGTATAGTGGAAACGCTAGCACCAAGATCACAAAGAGCGTTACATTCATAATCTTTAATTTTGACTTTAATAGTAGGTTCCCATTCATCTTGTAATTTTCTAGGAATTGATACTTCCAACTCAAGTTTTTCTTCATGTGCTTTCATCATGGCTTCTACAATGTGTTTAGTGAAAATTTTATTTTGTTCATATGCATTTGGTGAATTAATCATGGATTGCAACAAGGAAATACACTCAATTAAAGAACAACTATCATAATTAAAGTCCTTATAATCCAAAGTAGTGGGTGCATTACTATTTAAAGTTCTGACCTCTCCAAACCCACTTTTTTCATTTTTATGATCAAGATTATCACCCTCCAAGCAAGTGGGACTCCTTCTATCTAAAGTTCACTCTTCTCCAGTCCCTTTTTCATCAAGTTTTATATTACTAAATAATTATTAAATAGGAGTGACACCAATCATTTTAATATCTTCATTGTTACTACGATAGAAACCGGGTGGAATCGCTTTTTCTAGAAATTCTCGCTTAGCTCTCAACCTAGCGGTCCTTTCTTTACTTTCATTAATGGAGACATAGATAGCTTTAATAGACTCATTTATATCATGCTTGGGTGGCAAAATTTTAGTTTTGAGGTTTTCCACAT
Source organism: Elymus sibiricus (assembly GCA_039707655.1). Classification (NCBI taxonomy): domain Eukaryota; kingdom Viridiplantae; phylum Streptophyta; class Magnoliopsida; order Poales; family Poaceae; genus Elymus; species Elymus sibiricus. Next base: position 23,427,740 of record CM077666.1, read on the forward strand.
CATGAGCAATTCTATCCATGTTCCTAGCCAATACATCAACTCTATTCAATTTTTCTTTTATCATAGTATTAAAATTCTTTTGCGAACTAATAAATTCTTTAATATTAATTTCAAGATCAGAGGGCATCCTATTATTATTATTATTATTATTATTATTATTATAAGAATTACCATAAGGATTGCCATAATTATTAGAGGAATTTCCAGGAAACGGTCTAGGATTGAAATTACCCCTATAAGCGTTGTTGTTGAAATTATTTTTAGAGACAAAATTCACATCAATAGCATCATTATTTTGCTCAATCAAGGTAGGCAATGGCACATCATTAGGATCAATATGAGCATTCTTACTAGCAACCAATTTCAATAGAGCATCCATCTTATCACTCAAAGTATTAATTTGTTCAACAGAATTTACCTTCTTACCAGTTGGAATTCGTTCAGTGTGCCATTGAGAATAATTTGCCATAATATTATCAAGAAGTTTTATAGCTTCTCCCAATGTAATTTCCATAAAAGTACCACCTACGGCAGAGTCTAGCAAATTTCTAGAAACAATGTTTAGTCCCGCATAAAAAATTTGTATGATCATCCATAAATTCAAACCATGAGTTGGGTAATTTTTTATCATTAATTTAATTCTCTCCAAAGATTGTGCAACATGTTCATGCTCAAGTTGCTTAAAATTCATAATTTAATTTCTTAAAGAAATAATCTTAGCGGGGGGAAAATACTTGGTAATAAAAGCATCCTTACACTTATCCCAAGAATCAATACTATTTCTAGGCAAGGATGAAAACCAAGTTTTAGCACGGTCTCGTAGTGAGAACGGAAATAATTTTAATTTAACAATATCATTATCCACATATTTCTTCTTTTGTATATCACAAAGTTCAACGAAAGTATTTAGGTGGGATGCAGCATCTTCATTAGGACTACCAGAAAATTGTTCTTTCATAACAAGATTAAGCAAAGAAGCATTAATGTCACATGACTCCGCACTAGTGGCGGGAGGAGCAATAGGAGTACTAATAAAATTATTATTATTAGTATTGAAAAAGTCACACAATTTTGTATTTTCTTAAGACATCGCGACGAAGCGGGCAAACTAGCAAACAAGCAAATAAAAATATTTTTGTGTTTTTGTATAAAAAAATTAGAAGTGGGGGAGATGAAAACGAGAGACAAATGCAAATAAAAGGCAAATAAAGTAAATGCAAGTGAATGATAATTTGTGCGAATGTACTTGGTAATTTTGATGATGACTCACCGGCAACGGCGCCAGAAATTCTTCCTGCTACTTGTAGTCTGCGTTGGTATTTCCCCGAAGAGGAGAGGATGGTGCGGTATAGTAGAGATGAGTATTTCCCTTAGCTAAGAACCAAGGTTATCAATCCAGTAGGAGAACCAAGCAAAATTCCGTTAAGCGCACCTGCACACACAAGAGCAAACACTTGCACCCAACGCAAATAAGAGGGTTGTCAATCCTCTTAGCGGTTATTTGCAAGAATTAAATCTTATCGAGGTAAATAGATAAACTAAATACTAATTAAAATAAAAGTAAATAAATTGCAGCAAAGTATTTTTAGGTTTTTAATATATGATAAAGTAGACCGGGGGCCATAGTTTTCATTAGAGGCTTCTCTCTCGAACACATAGCATACGGCGGTGGGTGAACAAATTACTGTTGGGCAATTGATAGAAAAGCAAATAATTATCACGGATTCATGGCAATGATTATGTATATAGGCATCACGTCCGAGACAAGTAGATCGACTCCTGCCTACATCTACTACTATTACTCCACCCATCGACCGCTATCCAGCATGCATCTAGGGTATTAAGTATGAAACAGAGTAACGCCTTAAGCAAGATGACATGATGTAGACAAAGTAAACTCAAGCAATATGATTAAACCCCATCTTTTTATCCTTAATGGCAACAATACAAATACGTGTCATGTCCCCTTCTGTCACTGGGATTGAGCACCGCAAGATTGAACCCATCACAAAGCACCTCTCCCATTGCAAGATAAATCAATCTAGTAGGCCAAACCAAATCGATAGATCGGAGAGAAATACAAAGCTATAATAATCATGCATAAAAGAGTTCAGAGAAGACTCAACTATTTATCATGAATAATCTGATCATAAACTCACAATTCATCGGATCCCAACAAACACACCGCAAAAGAAGATTACATCGGATAGAACTCCAAGAACATCAAGGAGAACATGGTATTGAAGATCAAAGAGAGAGAAGAAGCCATCTAGCTACTAGCTATGGACCCGTAGGTCTGTGATAAACTACTCACACATCATCGGAATGGCAACAAGGTTGATGTAGAAGCCCTCCGTGATCGATTCCCCCTCCGGCAGAGTACCGGAAAAGGCCTTGAAATGGTATCGCGGAAGAACAGAGGCTTGCGGCGGCGAAAAGGTTTTTTCTTCTGTCTCTCTGGTGTATTGGGAATATTTGGGAATTTAGCGTTGGAATTAGATCAAGATGTGCCACGAGGGGCCCACAAGCCTGGGGGGCGCGGCCACCCCCCTGGGGCGCGCCCTCCAGGCTTGTCGCCTCCTCGTGACTCTTCTGGAGATCTCCCGAAGCTTCCTGGGTCTCTTCTGGTCCAGAAAAAATTAATCGAAAGTTATTTTCTCGTTTGGACACTTTTTGATAATGATTTTCTGAAAAGGCAAAAACAAGCAAAAAACAACAACTGGCACTGGGCACTGAGTTAATAGGTTAGTTCCAAAAAATGATATATAATGGCATATAATTGCATATAAAATATCTAAGATTGATACTATAATAGCATGGAACAATAAAAAATTATAGATACGTTGAAGACGTATCAGACACCGGCAGAGCAACTTGTCCTTCACATTTGTGACCCTAAGCTATGCGAGGAATCCCTCACCTAGCTCTCTAAGGTACCCCTTTTACATCCTTCCCATTTTCTAATTGACAAAATCGGTCAGGCCACTGCCGAAGTTGCATATTCCAACCATGCCACTCGAACTTGCGTATTGTCTGTGCCACTAACGCTTGAAGAAATTAGGGACATGCCCTTGCGCGCCATCTTCATGAATTGCCGCCACGACCATCTATTATTTCCGTTTGCTAACACTTGGTACCCACCACTTCGCCACATCAACCACACCTCTATGGGACCCACCACTTGTCATGTCAACTGCAAGCCGGGGGAGACGCAGTTGACCATAGCTTCCACAGTGGGGCCCACCAACGATGGGACGGGACCACAGTGCCACAGCCTATGCATGCAGGCTCAAACATTAAACTCCGGCGACTGGCGCTTCTTTCTCCCAGCCTGTCAGCTCTTTCACCGTGCCTCTCTCTACACATACACCCTCGTCGATACTCGGCCGTTAGCTCTAGACTGCGCAACGACTGCCATGGCGCCTCCAATCGCTAGCACTCACTTCGGCATTGCGGCGGGGTCGAGCACTGATCACCACACCACGACCGACGAGGATGTCTCGGACCAAATGGCCACCATCATGGAGGTGAAGTTTAATCTGAGGAATGGCGCTAGGAGCATGGCCGAGGCACAGGAACGCGTCAGCTTGGTATATTTGCCACCATTTTTTTACTTTTGGGATCATGATTACATTGCATGGTATGGTTTAAATGTTAAATAATCTTGCTCTTCCACATGGTAATATCGAGAATTTTTAGTCCTTAAATATATTGTTTTATTTATAGCTTATATCAAGAATTTAGGTACTAGTTAAGCATCTAGCTTGCGATACTTTCCTTTCTCATGAGGGGCGGATGGAGTGGAAAGTAAAACCCGCTGATTTGGGAAAACAAAATCGGAGACCTTTCCCTCCACAGTTGTCATGGCGGCCATGCTTCAACCCCTTGATGGGACCTCCTCCCTGCTCCCTCTTATCCACGTCCTCGTCGGGGGGGTGGGGCTTTCTTGGTCATGGGTCGCCATGGACAGAGGTAGAACTTCTCAGATGCGAGCACAACATCCTTCATTAATTGTGCCTATGGAGGTGTGCCGGTTCCATTGGTGGCCCGACAGGGTGGAGCTGGAGGACGAGATGAATGAGGAGGAGAGGAGGAAGGCAGCCATGCGCCAGGTTATAGGAGGAGAAGCTTGACTGATCAACGAGCAGGACTTGGGCGCCGACTCCCTCCCCGGCCCCAACGAAGAGTAGACTAATATGTAGGTAGAAGGATCACGCGAAGACTACATCTATGGTAGCCAGGATGAAGAAGATATTGAGGATGTGTGACAACCACTCATGAAGGGGGACAATGCAGACTCTGGCGGCGGCCGCAGTCAGGGGGCGCCCCTCCCTCGCGTCTGCCGACCTGTGCGGTTGATCGCGGTGGTGCCCACCAAGGCTGTGCTCATGTGCCCCTTGATGGCTACGTATAGCAGGTTCGGTGACACGCGATGCTATGGTGGTGGTGATGACCCTGCACACAGTAGGTTATGCACGGGCAGCGGGATGTGCACTTGGAAGCTCCCATTGTCAGCGGCAACGACAACCATTAATGGGGCAAGGGCGCATCGGTGGCTTCAAGCACGGTGACGTCTTCCTCTTATCACAAAGAGGATGCTGAGGCAATGGCCCTAGGGTCACGAGGGCTGCTTCGGGCCAGTTTATGGAAGTGTGGAGTGGTTGCGGGCAGATCGGCGTCGAGTCATGGACTATCCCCTAATAGCTGGGTGATGGTCTTTGGTGGAAATATGTCCCACCCATATGCTAGTGCCATTCCCTCCTAGTGTGGAGTACAAGATTCGTGACTACCAAGAGATCCATGCATCTTCAACATGATGATTCATGACAACTCGGACCAGCTGGATGCACACACCAGAGAGAGAGTGACCTTCAGCGCTTTCGGCAACACCATCGGGGCCAGTAGACGCGACCTTGGCTGTAGCCATAAGGATGGGATCACAGTTATGCTTGTCCTTCACCGCCAACCCCCCTTGGTGCGTGACACGATGGCGTGTCCATTCGCCGGCGGGTGCTTGGCCTCAAGTCCATTCATTTTTTCGTCGCCGGGAGCTTGGTCCATGTGCGGTCCAGTTTTTTACCGCTGATTCTCAGGGGTTTAAGAGCAACTCCAACAGTTTCCCTATTTCTAAAATAACCGCCGCTTACGGGAAGTTGGGGTAAAAAAAACCTCTCCAACAGTTTCCGTAAACTGGCTTTATCTTTAGAGGATTTCATAAAAAGGTCTTTTCTCCTCGCTGATTTACAGGAAGATGACCTTCCCGTATCTTTTTGGAGGGAAGAAAACCGCAGTGAAACTTCCATGTGCGTCCCGCCGGAACGCCGCCACCCCATCGGAATGTCATCGGAGCGCCGCTGCGCCGCCGCTACCACGCCGGGATGCCGCCACCGGACGAGCCGGCACTCGCGCCCACCGTCGCCCACCGCCGCCACGCCCGTGCCCGGGCCTCCGCACACCGTCGCCATGCCCGTGCCGTCGCCCGCCGCCGCCACGAGCGCCCAGGCCGCCACGCCCTCGCCGGCTACCACTGGACTGCCCGCCGGTGTCACTGACTAACGGGTCCTAGCAATTGTCTTTTTTTTGTTTAATTGAAAATAAAATAAAAATGCATTTAGGGAAAGAAGATTAGGGAAACCGGCAAAAGTTGTTTCCCCTAACTTTCACAGGAAAGCCAAAAGAAACACTTTTAAGGAAAGATTTCTAGGGGAACTGTTGGAGTTGCTCTGACGGGCGACTTCATCGGCTGCTAGAAAGCGGGACCCACATGTCAGACACGTGCCACGTCAGCATACCACGCCGACCAGGAGCCACTCCACCGTCTAGCCACGCGTCACAACCGGAAACTGGCCTCGGAAAGTGGAGTCGAACTCACCAGTCCCCACTAGACCGCCACCCCGCTCCCACATTGCCATCGTCGCCTCCGCCACCCTTCTCCCTACCGGCGATCACCTGCCTAGCGCAGCTCCCATGGGGCGTCACCGTTTCAGGAGGCGCTCTCCGAACCCCTCCGAGTCGTCGTCGTCGTCGGCGGCGGAGCTCGACGACATGCTGCCGGTGGGCGCGGAGGTGGAGGTGCGCAGCGAGGACCCGGGCTTCGCCGGCTCCTTCTACGAGGCCACCGTCGCGGGCCACCTCCCCTCCTCCTCCTCCTCCGGCGGCGGCAAGTGCTACACGGTGGTATACTCCACGCTCGAGGGCGACGACGGGGAGTCCCTCCAGGAGGCCGCGGCGGCCGCCTGCGTGCGCCCCCGCCCCCCGCGCGCGGCGCCGAGGCGGTTCGCGGTGCACGACATGGTGGAGGCGCTGCACAGCGAGGGGTGGTGGGCCGGCGTGGTCTCCGCCGTCGCTCCGGCGCCGGCGATGGCCGGAGGGGATCTGCGGTGCCGCCCGAGGAGGGTGTACCAGGTCGCGTTCCCCACGTCGCGGGAGACGATCGAGTTCGAGGAGGCGGACCTCCGGCCGCACCGCGAGTTCGTCGGCGGGCGCTGGGTCCCCGCTGCAAAGGCGGTGAGTCGGCTCGTTTTCGTCTTATTAACCTTCATCCACAAGATGATTTGTTTGATTATTATGGATGAAATCGCCATTGCAACTTCGTTGTTACACCCTGCCTTGCGCACCACCTGCTCGGCATAATGCCTTACTCTGATGATGGGTTCCGCACTGTCCTCACCTGCTCTCCTGCTCGGCGTTGAGATCTTCTCCGTGCGCAGCTTGCTCGACGGAATGCCGAATACGGCGAATCTCGAGCTGCCATTTGTTGAGGTGTCAGCGTGGACTTATCTGTCTGGTGTTTTATCATTTTCAATTCAAGTACTCCTACTTGTTGGGGTTATTGATTTGTGCCAATACTATGTTTTTAATTTGGGCTATCCACCTAGTTCGATCAACCGGCCATTTGTCGGTCAAGCAATAACAAATACTGAAATGGGCACTGCTCTCATATGTTTCTTGAAAACTAGTGATAACCATCTCATATGTTTCCGCTCGCAGCCTGCTCGACGGAATGCCCAGGAGGAGGACCATTGCCGAGAGCTCGGCTTATGGCTAAAATCATTAATTTTGCTTTAGTATTTTTTAGGTTCTTGAGTGTACCGTGCCCAGATATATTTATTTTCTTCTCCTTTGTGGGTTGCCCAAATTGATTGTTACATGTAGCATTTTCTTCATTAACTTTAAAACATGGATTTTGGTTTTTGTAAATATCTAAACTTTCTTGGATGGATTATAGCTAAATTTTCATGTTAACTGAATTTAAACAAGCCCGGACCCTACGCAAGCGGGAGCTACATGCACCGGGCTGCCCCTTTTAACTGAATTTAAACAAGGATTAACGTGCCCAAGAGCTGATTTTATTTTGGAGATCCGTTAAAAAAAGGCATTTTTTTTCTGATAGTGATAAAGAAGTAACACAGTTTACTTACTCCTGTTGTGCGCAGGACAATGCATCTCCTTTTTTCAGTCAGGGAGACCAAGTTGAAGTGAGTCAGTCTGGAACGAACTTCGGCGAATCCTGGAATCCAGCTACTGTTCTTAAAGTGATTGGTGCTACAAATTTCTTAGTAAAGTACATGCATAATGGGAAAGACGGGAAATCAGCTACTGAGATTCTGGATTCTCAATATATTCGGCCAGCACGCGCCATCACCCGTATTGACTCAAAGTACAGATTTTCTCCTTCTTCTCATGTTGAGGTCCTTTATGAAGGTAGCTGGTGGCCTGGTGTTATTCTGAATGTCTTAGGTACTGGAATCGACAAGAAGTATGCAGTAATGTTGGATTGTCACAAGACAGATCTGGATGACATCGACCATATGGATGCGCTGAGGGTTGAAATTACGCAGCTCAGGCCACTTTGTGACTGGGACGGTGAAAAATGGGTACCCTGCTTGAAGAAGGTACATTTGTATATTCTGTGTTTTGTCTTCTGTCATTCTTTTCCTTGATGGAGGATAGAATGCTATTTAGTGCCATCGTTGCATGTATTACATAGCGTTTTGAGGTGTGTATTCGTGCAAGGAGCTGGTGGGCCACAACCAGCTACAGTTGGTTGCAACAATTACATTAAACTTAATTTTAGTGCTTTAGATTTCAAAGAAATTTATCAATATTACCATGCTTTGGTCCTCATCACTATATTGTTTGCAGCATGCTACTCATTTGTCTCACCTTCATTGGGCCCTGTTTTCATCAGGGCTAACGACCCTTTGTATCTGTTTGTTCTTTAATCCCTTGGGCCTAGTCAACCGATAGACATGGTCCTGTTACGATAGGCATATGTTGTCTGTATATGCGAAACATATGTGCATCTCATACGACAAGCAGCTGCAAATGATTTAGGAATATGCGAGTTTATTCATAGTTAAATTATTATTCCTGCTCTGCATTCCATAACAACAATCATGTTATTCAACGTTACTTCAAACCTGTCTTGAATACTTTTTCCATTTCAGGAATCTGCTAATGGACCTCAATTAACTTCTCCAAAAAGGCCAATTTCCGCTGCCTTGGATAATGACTCGGATAATATCAGTGACGAACCTGGTTCTCATCGGGACAAAAAGAAGTTGAAGAATGCAGATGCGATACCAGAACAAATTTCTCTTCTTTTGTCTGTTCGTAAAGAAAACATTGAAATTACTCATAAGCAGGGAAATGCAGTATTGGCACCAAGATGTGAGTTGTCACTTCCTTCACTGCCACCAATGGCATCATTTGGCTGTCTGAGTTCTTCATATTCACATGCTCCAAGCTGTCATCTCGCACAATCATCTTCTCACATACAAGCTTTGTTGTTTGGAGCGTTTGGACAACCAAGGCCTGTCCCACAGGGCCCGCCATTAGGAACGGGATCGCTTAGCTCATATTTTACCAGCATTGAAGGGTCAAAGAAAGTATTGAGCGATCAGGATAAGCAGTTAACTGTTGGAACTGGGACTGAACTGTTCGGGCAAATGGAGGGATGTGTTTCTTTCCAAACATCAGTGCCTCTAGGGGAGAAGCCTGAAACTGTGAGTCGTTACTTTTATTGCATCCCCTTAGCTATTTAAACTAGTCGTAAGATCATTAAAAATATCATTTGCTCTTACTTTCTTTACATTTGTAAATACTAAATGCAGCCAATGGAAGGGATAGATGCTGAAGCCATTGAAGAAGGTAGCAGCGTTATCTCTTTCTCTGAAGACCGTAAGTTTTTGACCACTTAACTTTTCTACTCCCTCTGTCTCAAATTACATGTCGGGGAAATGGATATAAATGGACGTATCTAGAACTAAAAATACGTATACATCCATTTCTGCGACAAGTAATTCGGAACGGAGGGAGTATTTAACAGTCAGCAATGTGTACTGACTACAGAATAGTCAGCAACACTTTCACAATGTTACTAGGACTTGTATCATGATACCTTCCATTTCCAGGTTCACAATCACACCAAGGTAATGGAACACATGATTCTTGCTGTCCCTTGTCTGCGGAAACTGTGGCTGTGCATGAGAGTATCATGCACACGAGTGGCCAGCTTTCAGAATCCTCGGCAATCCAGCAGCTTCCAATTGTGAAGACCTCCCCATTGTGGGCACAGCTTGAGGCACTGGAGATATTCAGGACAACGCCACAGCGGCCAAATCTCCATCAGTTTCAGCAGCACGTTCCAGAGCTCCATGAAGGACTGGCACTAGGTCTGATGATCTCTTTTGCTACTCTGGCAGAAAGCATAAACAGGCTGGGTGTTCAGGACGACAATGAGCTACTCGAGCAGAAGATGAATTGCCTGGCTTATCTCGAGGCAAGTGGTTTTGATGTCGGGGACCTGAGATCGCGCGTGGAAGCTTTACTTCACATGAAGAATAGCCGTGCCGAACTAGCGGACGCTTTGAAAAAGCTGGAGGAGGAGATTGCTCGCGAAGAAGCCGGCGACCAAGAACTGGGCTCGCAACTTCGCGCCCTGGCTATGGCTGTCCATCACCTTGAACTACATGCCTATCTTGTGCGCAACGTAATAAGGTCTACCGTCGCACAGAGGATGAACAATGCCATGGAGATCTCGAGGCTCAAGGCAGAAGCAAACAATCTGTCCACCGCCGTGCCACGGTGAGTTTGGTGGGTGGGAGCACGTCATCATTACGCTTGTGAATAAGTAGTTACCAATAGTGAGTGTTGGAGAACGCCCTGCTAGATTCAGTGTAGATAGCGAGTATTTTGTGTCGTGGAGCTGGCCGTAGTACTGGTGAGTCTTTTGTGTGTGTTGAGAGATCATGTTGCCGCGCGGTGGTGACTTTGGTTGGAGAATGTCAGCACACCTGTGAATAGGTAGCTGCCAATGGTAAGTGGCGGGGAACCCCCAGCTAGATCGATGTCGTATAGATAGTTCATAGCGCTATCCTGGAGTTGGCCGTACCACTGGTGGGTCTTTTGTGTATGGGCAGTGTATGTTGCTACCCTGGTATGCTGTTACTTTTGGGCTCTTAGCTAAGTGATAAATGCCAGCAAGATAATAGTTCCTTCCAAATCCTGCCTGATGTTGCCATGCATCTTATGTTGATATATTCGGTACTTATATTGTTCTTGTCCTCGGGAGGATGTATGCTACTGAATTATGTTATACAATGTGAGAAATAAAGCTCACTGTCAAAATGCTAGACCAAGAAGAACTGGATACAGGCATTAACCCTATTTGCCATTGCATTTCCATTTGGGCTTGGGGGCAGGACTGCTTCTAATTCGAGCGTGTGGCTAATCTAAAATCTTTATTAATTATATCGTCTGAGGATGGGTGCTTGGATGCCATGTCTTCAAATTGAACTGGTGTTGCATTGCTATTGTCTCCCTAGAATCTGTTAGTTCCAAAGTTTTAAATAGCGCGCTAAGCCTCTCTTAGCGGCGGATCTCTTCTAAATGCTATAGCGCGCTATTTAAAATGTTTGCTCCTGTGTTTGAACAAAAAGACCCTTAGCGCAGGACCTCTTCTAAACGCTATTTAAAACCATGGTTAGTTGTACAGAGTGATGCATGAATGAAGCACCGGCCGGTAGAACAAATAGATGCATTTTTCAGGCAATTCACCGAGAGAAGGAAGGAAGGAAGGAAGGAACAAAATGAAAATGCATTTTCAAGCGGCTTTGGCCGGGGCGGGGGCGGGGGCCGGGGTAGAAGAAAGCAGGTTGCGTGGCAGCTTGCACGCAACGAGGCACTTGTCATTCGTGGCATCCTTCTCCTTTGCACAACGCTTGAAGCAGTCCATGTCCTCCCCTATGGCCTTCTTGTTGGCCGGGGTGGCCATGATGTAGCCGAACCTCGCGGCCATGTAGGGGCAGTCGATGTAGCAGCGGTCGGAGCAGTTGGGATCCGTGCATGCCGAGTCGCAGTCCACGGCGCACTGGGAGGAAAATGTGTACACCGTCTTGTTGCCGGGGCAGCCGCCATGCTTGTCGACGGATCCGTTCAGGGCATCCTGGTCCCCGGAGGTGGCCTGGGTGTTGGATGCGCGCTTCTTTTGGCCGACCATGGCGAGCTCGGCGAACAAGCGCTCGATGAAGGCCACGTTGCTGGCCTCGCTGCCACAGGCCTTGTCGACCATGGTGGCGCACGCGGCGTCCTTCTTATTGTCTTTGCCGCAAAGTTTGGAGTACTCGCCGAGGCAATTGGGACTAGCCTTCGCGTCCCCCCTGGCCACCGGCATGGATGATGCGGACGCCACCACCACGAGGGCGACGACGAGCAGCTGCTCGGCAATGCTGGTCTCGCCTATGGCGGCCATCTTCTTGTCGATTTCCCTTTGTGATAGACGACGAATGTTGGTGTTGATCGGAGATACATGCTGGCGTTGCATTATGTTTATATATAGGGCGAAGGCGATGGCCCATTTGTCGGGTGATGTGATTGTGAGGTCATGATCCATTAGAGCTCAAAACATGCCAAATTTGTTGCATGCATTTCTACAAGACCGGCCAAAACAACCACGCACATGACGATCCAATTTTAGTACTAGCAAACATGTCCGTGCATTGCAACGGAAGAAAAAAAAACATTCATACGCCCCTACAAAACGCATTTCATTCGTGTCGCTGCCTTATTTACAATGGATGAAACAAAAATACGCCCCTACAAAATATGGCTCAAAAATCGATGAAACAAAAAATTCGTGAGCGTCAGTTCGATTCCAGTTGACGGTAATTATTTTTGTTTTGCCTTGGGCCAGCTGCGTGGCCATGATAAGTGAGCTGGTTTCGCTAGGCCACAGCGCCGGACGCACAAATACTAGAATAGAAGAAAAAAACTAAAACGGTTTTTTTTTGTTTCGGTGATGAACGGACCAAACAAACGGAAAAACGCATCTCCCTTTATTAGTATATATATATAATATATAGGTATAGAGATACAGATATATATTATTGGCATGGCCACTCACACCTAACAATTGATATGATTGATTTATCACATCTATGTTACCACACATCGTTCCATATTTTAGTTTGGTTCTTTTCTACTCCCTCCGTTTTTAAATATAAGCCTTTTTAAAAATTTCAATACAGACTACATACGAATATATATATATACATATTTTAAAGTGTAGATTCACTCATTTTACTTCATATGTAGTCTTTATTGGAATCTTTAAAAAGTCGTATATTTAGGAACGGAGGGAGTAGATTAGTGCAGTTTGCAGTGTGCTGTATTGATTAGTGCAGTGTGCAGTGTGCTGTATTATTTGCACTTTATCAAGTGGGAGCAGGTGTGCTACGTTTTCTGTAACGAACGTGTGGTGCATGGGTATATAAATATCAGTGTGCTTCTTCTATATTTTAGTCGGGAACGTGTGGCGCATGGGTATATAAAGTGGAGCCACTCTCTCTATATATTGATCATCATCCGATTTGTTTTGAAGCTTTACCATTTTGGTAACCAGTAACCACCAGTTCTTTTGGCAGCTTCTAAAGAAGTTACCCCTTCTCAGCTTAAAAAAAAGTAATAATTATAAAGGGCAATAAAATGTACATCACATCACCTTAATAACAGTCGATAGCCATCTTGAAAGGAGAAAATCTGTTTCATCAAATGTTAAGTATTAACTTTAGGCAATTGTAGTAGTTAGACTTCACTTTTGATGTTGGTTATTTGAGTTAAAAAATTGCATTACGTACGAGACTGGCAATTTATATATTTATACCCTCTTAGCCTCTTGGAGTCATGTATTCTTTTTGTATGGTTTTACTATATCTTTTTTTAACACAATATAGACGCAGACGCTCATACATACGCACATACACTCACCCCTATAAACGCACGACACACACACCCTACCCTTATGAGCACCTCCGGGAGTATCTCGATCGACAAAGGAATATATATTTCTAACCTGTCACTCAATACCTTTCAATCTGAAGATCAAGATTCGTGCAAGTACAAGGTCTGGAGCTATGCCGAATACCGTTGGCATATGTCTGCCACATGGCGGCAGCTGGTTGGTGCACGCCGTCAAGTTTTTTTGCTGACGGCCAAAGGAAAGCCGTCGGCATAGGTCCTCTATGGCGATGGTTATACTATGCCGACGGGCACGGGAGGCTTGCCGACGCTATCTACGCCGATGGGGCTATGCCAACGGGGATTAGGGCTTTGCTGACGGCTTTAACTGTCGGCATAGCCAGTGATTCCTGTAGTGGCGGCTATTAATGTCAACTATAAAAAGCTGTTTCTATGGCGACTAAGTTACTAGCAGTATGAATTAAGCCCATTTGGAACTGGTACAACTAAACATGCATATATGAATCTAGAACCAAATCATTTGGTTAGGTGGCTAATATAATGGTGTGCATGCATGATCGTGCTCCCAGCCCACCAGGAATCAGACCCTAGTTTTGAATTTTGATAGTACCATTGATGTCTCACGCTAAGGCTGGTACAATGAAAGCTACTAAAAAGTGGACTAATGAGGAGTGTTAGGTGAATTAACTTAATGTCTAGCATGATCATGGACATGCTTAGTGGAGTAGGTGTGTGTACGTTAATATAAGAGACATGCTGTGCATGCCAATGGAGCTCGATCATTCACTGGAGAACGTAGGTGCAACAGCAATGGGGCTCCTTGCCATTCTCTTGTGCCTCCTAGCCGTGCCCGTGATGGTCCTTCTTCGAAGCTACACCAGGCGTGCCCGTGCTGAGGCGGCCATCCACTTCGTCGGCGACCCCGCCGTCGCCCACCGAGCGCTCATCGAGAAACGCGGATGACTTCTCGAGCCGTCCGGCTGCCATCTTCCCCGTCTTCCTTGCTTCGCTGCGCGACGGCCAACGGAACGACAACATGACCACCGCGAGCTACGGCCCGCACTGGCGGGCGCTCCGGTGCAACCTCGCCTCCGGCATCCTCCACCCCTCGCGCCTCGCTTCTCTCGCCCCGCTGCTGCAGGAGGCTGCCGAGGCCCTCGTCGGCAACTTATCCGCCCGAGGTGACAAGGCGGCCGGACTCCGTATCCGCGGGCCCCTCACTGAGGCCGCGTTCGGGTTGTCCGCGCGCTTGTGCTTCGGGGAAATGGTCGACGACGCCCACATGCATGCCATGGGGCGCGTCACGGGGGACTCGATAGCAGCCATTGGGAAGCTCAGTTCCAGGTTCGACGGATCGATGGTGTCCAAGCTCGTCAATTGGAGGGGGCTTCGCCGGATCTCCGCGTTGCTTGGCCGACAGGCCGACCTGTACCGCCCGCTGATCGCCTCCACCGCGGCACGGAAGCAGTCCCATTCTCGGCTTTGCTCTGGTGTTTTCCAGCCATACGTCGATTCGCTCCTCGATCTCCGCGTTCCCGCCGACGACGGCGCCTGCGGCGATGCCCGGCGCGCGCTCCGGGAGACCGAGCTGGTCGGGCTCTTGTTTGAGTTCCTTGGCGCAGGCACGGGGTCGGTGGTGACCTGCGTCGAGTGGGCCCTCGCCCACCTCATCGACCAGCCGGAGGGAGAACGACAAGCTGCGCCGCGAGATCAACGATGCTGTTGGGACAAACCCCGGACCAGCTCGTCGCTCATCTTCTCTCTCACTCGCTCAGACGAAGGTGGAAGGAGGAACACACTGGGCACAAGTTTTTCCGGCGCACAAACGCCCCGCCGCACGAACGGCGCCTCGGCCGCACGAACGGCCTTACATCACTGGGCACATACCCCGGCTCGGCTCATAACGTCACCGTGGCTCGGCAACACACCGGCACCCTTACATCAGTACACAATGGAGGGTTTTATACCCAGGCTAGGGCACACACGCGACTCAGCCACCAACTCCACGCACGCACGTCCAGCACTAATCTTGCTAACTAACCACATGACCCGGTAGCTAACCAACTAACTAGCCTACATGCACGTTCATATCCATCTGATGCATGCACCTAGCTAACAACCTGGACGTGGCCCGGCTTTGTAGCCCTCTGCTACCCACACACGCAGCGCCTGCTCAACTCATCGCCACAGCAACGGACACGCTCGCCAAGACCATCGACGCGGCCACGCACCGGCGCCTGGCTCGACGCGCACACACACACGTGGCTTATGTCTAACAGATGCAGCCGACGCTGACGCAGATGCCGGCGGGATACTCTCCCGCAAGAGCCTACGCACCGGCATGCCGTACCTGAACGCCGTGGTGCTCGAGAGCCTCCGCATGCACCCACCGGTGCCGTTCATGTTGCGAGCCGCCCACGGCGAGGGCGCCAAGGCAATTGGCGCCACAACCGTGCCAGCCAGCGGCTTGAGAGTGATGTTCAACCCAGAGCGGTTCCTTACCGGAGGCGAGGCGGAGGACGTCGGCCCGACGCCGGGCCCGAAGGAGATAAGGATGATGCCGTTCGGTGCGGGGAATAGGCACTGCCCTGGCGTGGGCATGGGGATGATGCTCATCAAGTGCTTCCTGGCCGCGCTTATGCGCGACTTCGAGTGGGCGCCCGACTGCAGCGGCCGCATCGACATGACGGAGCTCGACGGCTTCCTAAAAATTATGAAGAAGCCTCTCTCAGCGTGTGTCATTGTCACGCAACACACTTAATCTTTTGATAAACTTGTATTTGTAACATTAATCTCAATAAACTTGCGTTGGTACCTCTATGAGTTTTTATGTTTGTCCATTTTCATGCATCAAACGAAAACAATCAGTATGGAAAAAAGGGTATATGCGAGTCTTTTTCCACGGGTACTCGGTAAATAAGGTATTTGCCGACTGTTAGAAAAACTCAAATGATAAGTGCCACACGTGTGGCAAGGAGCAATCCCGCCCTGACGTTTTCAACTAAAGTTGACATCCGAAAAGAAAAAAAAAAAACCAAAAAAGTTAAACCTGCCACCTAAAAAGAAAGTTGTCATGCTTGACACTAAAGTTGACGTTTTTAAATTTGAACTGTAAGTGCAGGAAAAATTGGAAAAAAAAATGGTTGAAAAATACAATTTGTATTATTGATTGTGTGGCCTTATACAGGGAAATAAGAGGAATTCATAATATTTGGGTGCCAAGACTCAACTCGGACAATGCAACTTATTGGTCTTTTAATTTAGAAAAATGCAAACGAAGTCTGAAGAACATGAACCTGGTAGGATACCAAGATATTATGGTAAAATTTTGAGAAGGTTTCACAAAAGTTGTGAGTATACTGCTTGGAAACCAAAGCATCTTGGAGGAAGAATCATGATTTCGAGAGTAAACGGGTCGGGTTTGAAGGCGAAGTGTCAGTCGGTTCATCGTTTGACACTCAAACTTTTCCTACACTCAACAAACACCATCACATCTTTTCTGTCAAAATTTGGCATTTTTGGGATTCGGTTGCTATATTTAAGTCATTAAGTGCCTTTCTAGGCATTCAACGTATATTATTCGAATTTGACATGTAAGTGCATTAAAAAGTTGTCAAAATTGGGTTGAAAAGTTCAATATATATTCTTGGGTCTATGTTTAGGCCCTATCAAAGAAAAGTAAAGGAACTCGAAACATCAACGCGGAGGAGGAAGTCCCTGCGGGCGTCGGGGCAGAGAGTGAAAGAGGAGGTCCTCCTACTAGGGGCTCGGTGTGGTGGTTGTCGGTGCTTGCTCCGACGGCCTGGGGAGATCCAACACCGATGAAATTGTGCAAGGCGATGCAACATCGGCTAGTGGCCCCAACCTACCAGGCGTCAACGATGACCGGTTGCTCGGGTTGATTGACATGCTCCCCCTTTTTTTGTTCCTATTCAGCCGGTTTGCCAAATGTTTGGCCTTTGCCTTTGCCAACAGTACAGTCGTTTTCGGTCGCCCCTTAGATTTTTTTTATCGAGCTCAAATCTTTGTCTTGTGCCTAGGAAAACACACGACCACCGCTATGACCTTACTTGGACTGGATACTGTGCTGCTCTTGGGAATTTAAAAAATTGTTCAAAATTTCAAATAATGTTCACAAATTACAAAAAAATTGATCATTTTTGAAATATTGCTCGTGTTTTCCAAAATTTGTTCTGAACCATGAACATTTATTTGAATTCATGAACAATTGTTGAATTCATGAATTTTTTTGAATTTGCGAACAATTTTTGAATTTTTGATCTTTTTTTGAATTTGTTAAAAACATGAGTTCACGTCTTTTTTTGAATGAGTGAACATTTTCTTGAACTTGCGAACATTTTTTATAATTTGCAAAGATTTTTGAATTCGTAAACTTTTTTTGAATTTGTGAACATTTCCTTGAATTCAAGAACAATTATTTGAATTTCACGCCATTGTTTTGAATTAAAAACTGACCTAGGTAAAAAAATCGACCAGGAAAAAACAGGTGTGAAAAAAAGAGCTTGCGATCCTGTGTCGGCCGATTAACTGGTGGCTGGGACGATTCCCTTGTACCGTTAGTGGGCGATCAGACGTTAGCGGTCGCATTGAGCGATATACAGTAACGCCTTCCGGCGTTGACCTGTTCAGCTGGCTACTATTCTTGATCCAACCACCAAAGCTTGTAATTTGTGCTTGATTGAGTGAACTAGTGCACTGGGTTGCTAACACATTATTTTGATTTGTCTCAACAGCTTTGTACCCAATATAAACCGCGTAAGACATTACCCTATATATATACGGTAATGTGAAGTTACAAATCCTCTCATTTCAGCATGCGAGGGAGATGTTCCGGTGCAATTCAAACATGAAATCTGAGACTCGGAGAGAAAAGTAAAAGGTTTTACTCCGAGTACCACCCTTTTATTTATGGCGAGTGATAGGCGCCGGTGCGCCGGCCGAAATTTCGGCCGGTCGCACCGTGTACGTACGATTCGCTCTATAATAGCCGCACGATGCCTTCTTCCCCAACTGCTTCGCTAGTTAAAAGAAAATATGGCGCATGTTCACCCCGAGCAGCCCCCGTGATCCCCCAGACAACAGCCAGCTCACCGCCCGTCCATGTTGCCGCCGGTCGCCGCTCTCGACCGCCCCCCGTCGCCTGGACGTCCTCCCGGCCGCCGGCTCCTCTCCAGCGTCACCGTCGCTTGTTCCCAGCGTGGCCCAGCCCCGGTTCGCCCGTGGCTCTCGCCGGCTCCTGCCGGCGAAGGTCGCAGCTCTGATGAAGGAGTGCCGCCATTGCATCAATGGTGAGGTGCCAGTTCCAGCTTTTTGTCGCCGGGTTGAAGCTTTTCAAAAATAGGGTTGAAGCTTTTCATGTCAACGATTGCAACTTTTTTGTTGTGTACTCGCGGGTTGAAGCTTTCTATAAAACCGGTTGAAGCTTTTCAATTCAACGGTTGAAGCTTCCCAAAATGACGGTTGTAGATTTATTTTTTATTTCGTAGTGGTCGGATGAAACTTCTCTATTCCGCCGTTTGAAGCTTTTTCAAATACGGTTTGAAGCTTTCACACGAACTATTGAAGCTTTTTTCAGTTGTACGGGGTCCGTCGAAACTTTTTCAAACTATAGTTGAAGCTTTCATATGAACGATTGTAGCTTTTTTTCCGTGCATGGTGTCCAGTTGAAGCTTTATATACCGCTGGTTGAAGCTTTCGATTCGAATGGTTGTAGCTTTTTTGGTCGTAGGTTGCAACATCGGTGGAGGAGCAAATGCTTTCAAGTTCGTTTGGGAGAAGATGGTTGCAGCGGTGGGGGAGGAGGTCGCACCGCCGTGGTTTTAGCATCTCCGGTAGACGGTTCCAGCAGCTCGCGGATGGCATATCCATGGCGGCTTCCAACTCCGGCTCGCCGGGGCAGAAGGAACCTGCAGCCGGGGCGCAGTGCAAGAAGTAGGCGTGGGCGCTGAGGTTGGAGGTATGGACCTGCGCGGGATAGCCGGCGGCGGGATCTGAAGGAGGAAGACGAGGAGCGTGGCCACCCCCGTGCGTGGATGTGGCTGAGACAGAAGGGGATCGGGAGGAAGAAAGGTAGGGAGGAAGAAGGGGATCTGGAGGAAGAAAGGTAGGGAGGAAGAAGGGGATCGGGAGGAAGAAGATAAGGCGGGGGCAGGGAGGTCGCGTGAGGCGTACGATGGGCCTCGATCGCGTGGCTCGCGCGGGACCGGCCAAAGTTTCGGCCGGCGCACCGCATAGAAACGTTTCCCCTTATTTATTGATTTAGAATAGCAGAAACAAAAAAATATGAATAATTGTGAAACATGAATGAAGCACGGTAGAATAAATGCAGTTTCAATTCGCCAAAAGAAGGAATAAATGAATTTTCAAGCGGCTTCGGCCAGGGTGGGGGGGCGGGGTAGAAGAAATCAGCTTGCATGTATCGCGGCACTTGTTATTTGAGCCATCCTTTTCCTTTGTGCAACGCTTGAAGCAATCCATGTCTTCCTCTATGGCTTTCTTATTGGCGGGGGTGGCCATGATGTAGCCAAATATCGCGGCCATGTATGGGCAGTCGACGTAGCAGTGGTCAGTGCAAGTAGGATCCATGCATGCCTTGTCGCAGTCAGCCCCGCATTGGGTAGAATATACTTGGACCGTCTTGTTGCCGGGGCAGCCGCCATGCTTGTAGACGGATTCGGTCAGGGCATCTTGCCCTCAAGATGTGGCTATATTAAAGATTTCATGCTTCTTTTGCCCGACCGTGGCGAGCTCGGTGAACAAGCTCTCGATGAAGGTGACACTGCTGGCCTCGGTGCCGCAGGCCTTCTCGACCATGGCGGCGCACGCGGCGTCCTTCTTCTCGCCTTTGCCGCAGAGCTTGGAGTACTCGGTGAGGCAGGTGGGAGCAGCCTTCTCATCCCCCCAGGCCACCGGCACAGATGATGTTACCGCCACCACCACAAGGGTGACGATGAGCAGCGACCCAACAACGCTAGCCTTGCGCTTGGCGGCCATCTTGTTGTCGATTTTCTCTTTTATAGACGATAAACACTATTTTCACAAAAACAAAAAAAGACACGAACACTAGTGTTGATCTAGATGCTAGTGTTGCATTATGTTTACTAGTAGAACGCCCGTGCGTTGCAACGGGCTGCATTGGCGACTTCTTTTTTTACCGTTAAAGTGCTCTCCTTTTGTTCCTTTCTTCCTTCCCCCAAACTAAAAATGTTTCTCGGAGTGATATGTAAATGATAAAATTTACAACCATACTAAAATATTAAGTGCTAAAAACATATTTATCCAACAACATTTGTACAACATATTCGACATGAATGATATGGTGTCTGACAGATTGGGAATAAAAACAATGTTTCTTCCTTGGCAATGGTCGTGTCTCCTTAATCGCCCTAAAAAACAAACGGCATCTTTCTCTCCACCGACATTCCCCTCACCTCCATTGTTTTCTTCCACCCTTAGTATTCATTGTAGGTTCATCTTTACTACTTCACATCTCATAGCTGATCTGAAACAAAAATTTATAAATACAAGCAAATTAACTCAAGAACACAAATAAGAACACACCGAGCTCTCCAATCTAGAAGTCCAGTTATTGTTTTGTTCGGATGCTGCTTTATATTGCTGAAACTTCTGTTAAAGAAAGAAGGAAATTAGCACACAGATAAGAAAACACTAAACTCTACAATAAAGATGTCTCTCATAAAATAAACATGCAGATAAGCAAACCTTAATTTTTACAAGCTGGCAAATGCTCATATTGAATAGTTGCACAAAGGTATTACCAATAGAAGAATCTTTAAGTATATTTAAGTCAGGGCCTACTTTGCATTATAATTATTTTACAAAGTTTCATTAAAGAATAAAAATAGCAAGGGAAATAATGGTACTTCATGTGTCATTAAACAATGGATTGTCGTTTGGACCCACTCGCAAGAGGCAAGAACCTGAAACTAACACTACTATGAAAGTAAATAATGATTATGGCAAAAGAACATAGAACAGAAGCAAATGGGACTAACCAATACATATGATATAAATGTAAAGCAACGGATAAACAAAGAAAATTCACCGATTATTCTATGGCATATAAAGCCAATTTACCACAACTATGGTCTATGATTATCAAAAAGAAACAAAACAATGTAGACGCAATATCTGCTCCAATTGTATGTGTAGAGGCGACATCTCCTCCAACTTCAGAATTGCTATCCCAGTTCACCTGGTACACAGTCAACATGCAATGTTCAATGAGCAGACTATTTCTTGCAAAACAATCAATCGCATTGAAAGTAAGCATTTTACCTATCACGTAGGAGTTAGGATGCATTAGAAAAGTAAATCTAAACTTTTCCAATTAATTTTGTTGTATATCATATGTGTTGAGTCACAACTTGCGTTTGCATTATTTCTGAAAAATTATCATGAAAGTATCACGTGCCATATGTTGCAATAAGCAGTGCTGAATATAACTTCATAAAGACGGAAATATATAATTTAAAGAGACACTCGTGAGATTGAGGTCGAGATCATCCAGGCACTGTTCAAAAAATCTTCCGATTCAGCAATTTATCGTTTGATTTATCACTACTCCTGGGGTGACCGATAAGATTATGTCTTATCTTCACCGTTTATCGTTTGGGCTAATTTATCGCTCTGACAAGCGATTTATCAAGAATCTACTGATAAATCGAGCCTATTCTAGCACTATTTTTGCAAAAACTATGTTTATTTGTGTTTTGTGGACCTTGTTAAGCAATATGTACTATTGTCCTATTTTATTTGTCATTATATGAGGATTCAAAGGCCTGGAATCAAGGTAACACTTCTGTCCAATATTTTTTTTGGTGTTGAATATAGCATATTTTAATGTTGGGAACCTGGGATTTGAAAAAAAAAATGGCCGATTAATAGTCAACCGATAAAATCAATTAATCGGCCGATTTTCGAGTAATCTCTAATCCTGGGCTGACCGAGACGCTAACGATAAGCGATATCCTCAACATTGCATCCAGGTACTTGAAGATAACTTCTCGTGCACCACGTCCTACATCCTGTACAAAGAAAACGAAGCTTGAAACATCAGTTACACCACTTAATCCATCCATCTATTTAGCAGCGACCAAGTCCGGACCATACCACGCTGCCGGCGGCCGCTACGCAAGGAGAGAGAGAAATATGAGAGCAAGGTGGGCGGGCTCGCCTGGTGCATGGCGAGGGGTTCCTGACGGCGGTGCCGAAATCGATCTTGAAGCGGAGAGGTGGTACGGCAGCAGGCGGGGTGGGGGGGTCTGGGACTGGACGTCAGTCAGCGATGAGGCAGTCCGGCGGTGAGGAACTGGCAGCGGCAGATGGGAGGGCGGGGGGCGCAGTCCCGGCGGCGGCGGAGCAGTCGCGCGTGATTTCTTCACCTAACAGATCGTGTGTGCGTGGGATCACAAGATGGGAGAAGGAATTTTTTTGGAGTATATAAGTACTCGGAAAGAGATCTGATGAAGGATGGAAACTGCAATTTGCAGTCATCCGTGTCCATGCAAACCGGAGAAATGGTTGTGCGTTTTTTTGAGTCACATATGGTTGATGTTTGATTATAGTTGATGTTTCGGTAAGTAGTGATTTGATTTGAAATGCATGACGCTGTTTTGGGAAAGTGTCGATTTGATTGAGTTAATGCACGCGTCAAATGGGTCGGTGTGACGCCCCCGATTCAATTATGCACTAATCATACACGCAAACATGCACGATCAAGATTAGAGACTCACGGGAAGATATCATAACACAACTCTATGACACAAAGGATAAACATAACACTTGATATTACAAGACAGGGGCCACGAGGACCCCAATACATAAGTCATCAAGCAAATATTATCTGAGTACAGACATAGTTAAACAAGTTTGCCTTAAGAAGACTGAGCAAAACAACGACGCTAGATCGAAAGGCGAGGCCTCCTGCCTGGGACCTCCGGACTACTCCTGGTCGTCGGTCTCCACGTAGTAGGCTCCGCTGGGGTAACCTGCATCCGCGGTGCTACCATCTGTTGCAGCATCCGGGTCGAAAGAAAAGGGGTAGCAAAGCAACCGTGAGTACTCATCCAAAGTACTCGCAAGACTTACATCAGAGCTACACTACATATGCATCGGTATCAAATGAAGGAGGGTAGTATCTGTGGACTACACTGCAGAAATGCCAAAATAAGGGGGGAGAAGCTCATCCTATCGAAGACTACATCTTCTGCGGCCATCGTCTTGAAGCAGTAGAAGAGAGGAGCTTGCAAGGTAACATGTATCAGCGTATGGCAATAAACCTACCCGGAGATCCTCTCCTCGTCGCCCTATGAGAAAGCGATCTCCGGGGGTATCTGTCTGTTATCTGGGTGTGTTTTATCAAGTATCCGGTTTTAGTTGTAAGAGGTCGGAATAAAACTCCAAGTCGTCCTGTTACCGTGGACACGGGTATTCGAATAGATAACTTCCCTGCAGGGGTGCACCACATTACCCGACACGCTCGATTACCTCTGGCCGGACACACTTTTCTGGGTAATGCCCGACCTCGGATGATCAACACGCCGTAGTCCAGCCTATGCTCTCCAGAGAGGTCAACACGCCGGTCTAAATCCTAAGCGCGAAGGGGTCATGGGCCAATCGCCCTAAGCGCTCCTGCACGTTGCGTGGACGGCCGGGATCAGTCTTGGCTACCTCTTTATACAAAGCAGGTGCTTACGCGGACCACCCGGGTGCGTACCGCTCAACTGTGACGTCTATAGAGCTTTCGGGAGAAATCGTACAATGCTGAGGGTCCCATATACCATTATCCCGCGTGGCGGTTAGTGCGTATTGGCCAGCGGCCAACTCAGATCAAATACCCAAACTCGTTAATCATGTTATTATGAAGTAACCGCGGACACCGACCAGGGACCAGGCCCACCTCTCTCCTAGGTGGTCTCTACCTGCCCTGTCGTTCCGCCACAAAGAGACAAAGAGTCACTCAGGGGGCCGTCGGGAAAAATGTCCTTTCAGCCCCCAGTCCGTGAATCACTCGCGGGTGCTCTCCGAGCCGACCCGACTTTAGTCATATTATGTAACATGTATAGTGTATATAATATATCTGTGATCGTCACCCGAAGAGATCACGACCCGATAGTATAGCATGGCACACGGACAAGGATGTAGGGCCACTGATGGAATACTAGCATACCTATACTAAGCATATAGGATAACAGATATGGTATCAACAGTAGTAGCAAGAACAGGCTATGCAGCAGAATAGGATCAACTGATAAGGCAGTAACAGTAACACTACTCTAATGCAAGAAGTAGAGGGAAAGAATAGGCGATATCAGAATGATCAAGGGGGTTTTGCTTGCCTGGAAGCTCTGCCGAGAAGGAGGGGTCGTCGACGTCGTAGTCGTACTGGGTGTCACCGGCAGTCTCGGGGTCTACCGGATAAGAAGAGGAGGAAGAAACAATAAATACAAAGCAAACAAATGCAGCACAATGCATGACATGGCAGTATGTGATGATGATATGCACTAATGCATCCCTAGGCATTTTATAAGAAGAGGGAAAACATGTGAGAATGTTTTCCCAGCTCCAGGTGTTTTTCGGTATATTGATCCAGGGGCAAAATGTCCATGTTCGCTATGTTAGAGGCGTGTAGCAGGTATGTGGATAGCATAACCAGATTCGTTATATTTTTCTGAGCAACTTTCATATATAAATTATTTTAATCCGAGTTACGGTTTAATTTATATGATTTTTCGAAGTTTAAATGATTTTCTGAATTTCTGGACTTAATTTAATTCGAAAATTATATTAAATACTAAATGCTATGGTTACACAGAAAGTGTACCCAGATGTGTGCATGAGTGGCTGACAGGTGGGGCCTGTGAGATGAGTCAGCAGCCCAGTCAGCAGTTTGACTGTTGACTGGTCAAACCTGACCAGTGGGTCCCACTGGTCAGTGATAGGGTTAATTAACAGGTATTTGATTAATCTAATTAACTAAATTAGTAGGGGGCGGCCCATCAGTCAGTGACACGGGTTAATTGAAACGCTATAGTAGGTGGGCCCGCATGTCAGTGGCTGTAGTGTGGGGGGTTAGTGGCTAATCCATGCGGGGTCCACCTGGCGGGGACCCACCGGCATTTGAACACTGTGGCGCGCCGGCGACGGTGCTCCGGCGCCCACAGAAGCGGCGGCGAGGCTCGGGATCCGCCGTCCGGCGACCAAATCGAGTGGGGCGAGCACCATTCGAACGAGCGCTCCGCGCCGCGTCGAACTGCGCAAGTGGCAGCACCGGGCATGGCCGGAAACGTCGCCGGTGTTGACGACAGGCGGCAGCCGGAGCACGGGGTGCTCGGGATCGGCGACAGGGGCCACGGGAGGAGGAACGGATGGGCTAGGAGGCCTCCTGGCAGTGCCAAGAGCACGTTGCCATGCTCGAAAGTGAGCTCGGCCGGCTGTGGCCGCGACGGCGAAGCGACAGGCGGCGGCGAGCTCGGCTACAGCGGCAAGGTGAGCTAGAGGGAGAGAGCGACCGCAGGGAGAGAGGGGAAACAGATGGGGGCTCACAGCGGCCCAGTAGATGAGCAAGGTAGGCTCGGGGAGGGCTCGACGGCGGCGGGTTCCGGCGATGGTTACGGCGATGCAGAGGAGGAAGACGGCTCGATCCCGACGCGGTGGTGGCTCCCGGGTCGCGTTCGTCGGTGTAGAGGGCGTAGCCGAGCACTGCGGAGCGGCTGGACACGGCGGCTAGGCGAGTGGGGCTCGGTGGCTACGCGGGCAGCAAGGCGATGGCGATGACAGAGGCGACCATGGCGGAGAGGAACAGCAGCAGCGCGTGGGGGAGGGGGAAAAGATCTCGGCAGGGGCCAAGGCGTCCGCGGTGGCGTCCTTATCCTTCCCGCGGCGCCTGTAGCAGCGCGGTGGCTAGCAGGGTGCGACTGGCATGGCGCCGGGCTCGGTTGCCATAGCAGCTGGAGGAGGGAGGTAACGGGCGACCCGGGGAGTGGGATGGGCCGTGCACCGTGGCCACTAGGGCCCAGTGCCCCTTTCCTTTTTCTTTTTCTGTTTCTTCATTTCTTTAGTGTTTTGCATTTTATTTTAGCTCGAAATGTAGTTAGTTAAATGTGCAACTTAGCACATAAA
Organism: Elymus sibiricus; assembly: GCA_039707655.1. Classification (NCBI taxonomy): domain Eukaryota; kingdom Viridiplantae; phylum Streptophyta; class Magnoliopsida; order Poales; family Poaceae; genus Elymus; species Elymus sibiricus. Next base: position 23,454,164 of record CM077666.1, read on the forward strand.
TACTAGGTAGGGTTTTGAGTTAGCCCAACAAGTTTCAACCATTTTTGAAAGTTTACATATTTATTTTAAATTAAATAGGTTCAATAAAATGCTGCTAGATCAGCTTTAATTAGTTTAAGGGCACTTAAATGCTTTGCAAAATGTTGGTTCTTACATGACAATTAGTTAGTGAATAATTGCAACCCAACCTACATTTTTATTTATCTTTTGAAAATTTTAATTTTCTAACTTGCATTTGAATTTTAATTTGAATTGATTTTTCAACTAAGAGGCAATTAAGCTTAGCAAAAAGTGGTGACATGGCATCATTAGTCAGAATTCACTGTAGCTTAATTACAGGGGTGTCACAAATCTCCTCCACTAAAAGAAATCTCGTCCCGATATTTAGGAAGTAGACGGAAACAAAGCGGGGTATTCATCACGAAGACGATCCTCGTGTTCCTAAGTGGCTTCATCTTTAGAATGGTTTGACCACTGAACCTTTAGGAACTTGATTGTCTGCTGACGGGTGCGACACTCAGCTTGATCAAGAATGCGGACCGGATGCTCTTTATAAGAGAGGTTTTGTTGCAAATCAAGCACTTCATGGTCCACTGCTCGGATAGGGTCCTTGAAGCAGCGGCGGAGCTGTGACACATGGAAGACATCGTGAACCTGAGAAAGGTTCGACGGCAGTTCCAATTGGTATGCCACTTTTCCACGTCTTTTGAGTATGGGGAAAGGACCAATGTAGCGAGGAGCTAGCTTGCCCTTGATCCCGAAACGGTGAGCACCTTTCATCGGTGTGACTCGAAGATAAGCCTTTTTGCCAGGCTGATAGACCATATCTTTGTGATGACGGTCATACTGACTCTTCTGACAAGACTGAGCAGCCTTCAGATTCTCGCGAATAACGCGGACTTGTTCTTCCGCATGTTGGATAATATCCGGACTGAAGAGGGGCCGTTCCCCAGTTTCTGACCAATTCAGAGGAGTTCGGCACTTTCGTCCATATAACACTTCGAAGGGGGCCATCTTCAGACTAGCTTGATAGCTATTGTTGTATGAGAATTCAGCATACGAGAGAGATTCCTCCCATTTCTTGCCAAAGGAAATGACACAAGCTCGAAGCATGTCTTCAAGAATTTGGTTGACTCGTTCAACTTGACCCTGGGACTGGGGGTGAAAAGCAGTGCTAAAGGACAGATGAGTTCCCATAGCTTCCTGAAAACTTTCCCAGAATCTTGAAGTGAAAAGGCTGCCACGGTCTGAGCTGATTACCAATGGAATACCGTGCAGTGAAACAATTCTGGAAACATACAGATCTGCCAACTGACTAGCAGTGATGGTTTCCTTGACGGCCAGAAAATGTGCAACCTTGGAAAGCCGGTCAATGACTACAAGAATAGCATCATGACCCTTCTGCGATTTGGGAAAACCGGTGATGAAGTCCATCTCAACATTGTCCCATTTCCATTCAGGAATAGTAAGGGGTTGCAGAGTTCCAGCAGGCCTTTGATGTTCTGCTTTGATACGACGGCAAACGTCACATTCAGCAACATAGCAAGCAATGTCTTGCTTCATGTTTGGCCACCAGAATCTCTGACGAATGTCTTGGTACATCTTGGTACTACCCGGATGAATAGACAGAGGTGTATCGTGAGCTTCTTTCAGGACATCCTAGTTCATGTCCAGGTTATCTTTGCTAGAAACCACTAGGCGTCCCTTGAAGAACAAGGTGCCATCATTATCAACGGTGAAGAATGAGGGATTCCCTCCTCCGAGGTAATTCTTAATCTTTTCAACGTCAGAGTCAAACTTCTGCATTCTCTTGATGGAGCCCACAAGATCTGGTTTAACAACCATGGTGTTGAGCGAACCCTGACGAACAATATGGAGGTTCAGCTTGCGGAGTTCTTCATGAAGAAGGGGCTGAGCTTGTTGTACCATGAGGTTGTTGCAATAGGACTTGTGTGGCGCCCTGCCTGAATACCATTGTAGTTAGACGGTCGCCGCACACACCAGCCCAGGAAATCACTCTGGCATGCGCTTTTACAACAAGTATCATGAACACAGGCATTTCTATTAATGGATAAGTCTTACATGGTATTTTACAAGGGTGATGGCAGCGGAAAAGCTCTATCTAAGGCAGCATGGTCTTGGTGTGGTTCCAATCCACAGGGATCTGACTGGGTTACTCTTCTAGCCCGCGAACACTCCGGCTCCTCGCTAGTGGACGTCGAATCCTTAGGTCAACCTGGCCACATTGAAGGCCGCTGAGTACTTTTGAATGTACTCGCAAGCAAACCAAACCAACATATACACCAAGCAAAGCAATCCATGGCATTCCAGCATGCACTTGTTATCTTAACAGTATTAACTATCATGTTAGAGCAGGATTATCTAGCAAGATTAATCATCTAGTAGCATTAATCATCATGTCATAGAAGGATTATCTAGCATGATAACTATTGGAGTAAATACAGTGAGGTAAAGTATATCAAGTACATAGTTCATACTCCGAATATTTTCATGATCCAGATCTGATCCAAACTTTGCGATCATCCGACCGCTCATCTCATAGCCATCGCATGGCTAGCATTCTTACCCCTGACATCATCTGATGTCCATGCATCTATACTGCAAGTCTGACAAACCTTACCTTACTCTGGTTCATTCTTGGCAACAACATTATGTAGTTTGTTCCTCCAGACTCGACACAGACCAAATAGTGTGACCTAGTACGAACTGTGTCCCTTGACCGAGGACGCGGCTATTCGAATAGATTTACACTCTGCAGAGGTTGCGCACTTTACCCACACTGTGGAGCTCCCGGCCTCGTACTTTAGTACATGTTCCCATTCGGGTGGACCGGCGCTGCTCCAACAAAACTTGTCTATTGCCCGGCACTCTTATGGTCCCACTGACAACCATACCCCTTCCGGGTCATGTCCTAGGTGGCCCCTGTGTCACTCTTGACACCTGCCACCGTCGTGGCCAAACAAAACTATCCCAAACGGGGACCTTAGCTCAATAACTAAACTGGGCTCACAGGATTATCGCCGCCTACCGGGCCAGGGTAGCATGCACGCATAATCCCCCCCTCTTTGGTGGTATCGATAAGAGGCAAGACGACATACCAAGTCAGGGCCTTCCCATAAAGGCAAATGTGGCTGCACTGATGAGCACGGTTCAGTGGCACTATGACTCGTTCCAGCCGGCGGAGGAGGTTGTCATTATTAAGTCATGTTCTTAATCATTGCAATAACAATAGTAATGCACAATGAAAACGTAACAACCTATATCCATATTGTCACCTATGAGTCACTAGTGCGATAATATGATGAGCATTGGCAGGTAATGTAAATAGCAACTTCAACCTAGCAGGAGTTTAATTATTTCTATCACAAGCATGTTCATTAATTAAACACGCAAGAATAACACAGAGCAATGCTTTAGGGCATATATCAGATGGTCGGCTTGCCTGGAGGTCGAAGAATTCACCGGAGAGAAGTGCGATCATCTCGCGGACGAAGTTACCGGAAAAGTTGTAGGGGAACGCGACAGAAAACAAAAAATTGCGGTACAGCGACCACGCCCAGGACCACTATGGAGACTGCATACAGGGTTTGATCTAATCATTACCGAGTCGAAGCGCAGCGGAAGTAGAGTCGATGTAGATCGTCGGTGCAGATCCCCGCAGCTAGGATTTACAACCTCCCAACCGCGAGGATGTACTCCCTCATTGGACAGCCCTTCGGGAGGCGGTCGGACAGTCCCCCGGACGATGTCACGGACAGCCCTTCGGGAGGACCCTCGAAACTCGAACGGTAACTCGGACAGCCCTTCGGGGGGACCCTCGAACAGCCCCTCGGGCAAAAGATCGAAACTACGACCTCTCTATGGGGTTGCACACATACGGTGTCAGCTATCCGGCAGGGCTTCGCCGTCCTGAACTAGTTCCTGCCGGAACCCAGACAGCCTTTCGGCTCTACGAAACTATTTTGTGGGAGGGAGAGAGAGAGCCAGACAAAGCATGGCATGTGTATGAGAGTAAGGGATGAGTGTGGAGAGCTCCTCTCCACCTCTATTTATAGGAAAGCCAAGGGGTAGGGCTGCCTCCAAAAATACCAAAATACCCATGCATTAGGTCACAAATGGTGGGCATTTAGGGCATAATGGGAGGCCATGTGGAGCTCCAAGGAGCTCCACCACCCTTGGCCGGCCAACCCTTGGGGGTCCCCCCAAATGGGGTTCCTTCCCTTGCAAGCCTCTTCCTTCTAGAACTTTGACTCAAGTCCACAAAGGTGGCTATCCAAAATTGTAACCCAAAAAGCACTTTCACTATTCATGAAGACATGTTTCTGCGACCGATAAATCCGAAAATATTTCTGTGAGTCTTAGAATAATTCCAGTACCCACTAAAACAATTCTGGACGCAGTCCGAAACATTTTCAGATCAATGTTTTTCTTCAGCGAAAAGAAACTATTCCGGTGTTCTCTCCGGAACATTTCCGTTGTCTCCGAAACTTTTCCGGTGACTTTCTCTCAGACTCCCTCTCTAGTATTCAGCAGATAGATGACCCTTAAGCGTGTGACCCTATAGGTTCGGTGAAGTATAGACATGACCCGGAACACTTTCCGATCAATGATCAACATCGGAGCCATGGACACTCATATTGACCCCTATACCCACACGAATGAATATTCGAGTGAACCTCCAGTTGCCGTGTGCTATTCCTGTTGCTTCACGATATGTTACAAATACCCAAGGTGAGATTTATTGGCATCCCCGCGGATCAACAACTTGTCCACTATGCTAGTTACCTCGTTACTGGTTTTGTTCTCTTTTCTCGTTTCCGCGTTCGGGCATCCCAGTGATCAAATCACAATGTGTCTGGCCAGACGATGATGGATACCGTAACACCGAGAGGGCCAAGAATATCTCTCCATCGTCGGAGGAGCAAATCCCAATCTTGAGCTATCTCGTTACTTGTCATACTTTTTCGTGAACCCGTAAGCCGCCGTAATAGCCACCCAGTTACGGATGACGTTTAACAAACCCCAAAGTTCACGAAGCAAGTACGAAGGAACTCGACACTCTCATGGTCTAAGGAATTATGCAAACATTAACTATCTCTATGTTATTAACATCTCATAGCATAACATCAATTCGGGTCGATTCAACACAAGTGTTCTTCTAACATTGTGCCCTCAAAATTGCCGGCATAGCCATGCCCATGATCTGGAAAACAGGATCATCATGCAATACTTGAGCTAGTCTTAGAGGCATGACTAGGAATACTTTTTACCGTTTATCATACCACACGTGCACATGAGTTTCCCTCCGAGCCTCGTGGATATTGTAGACTCGAGAATCATTGCAGTTATAGCATGGATCATAAACATTCATTACAAACTTGGAGATACAAAATAATTGTTATTACTACCTCTAGGGCATATCTCCTGTAGACTCCCACTTTTACTAGAGTCATAATCCAGTTACATGGCTTCCCTAACACCAATGGCTATCCGGTGCTGCTCATGCTTTGCTCGTGGTAGAGGCTTTGTCATCGGGTCTGACACGTTCAGATCCGTGTGAACTTTGCGTACTTTCACTAAACCTGCTTCGACATGATGTCGAATGAGTTTATATTTGCGTTCAATATGTCTTGTCTTATGGTGCGAACTTGGCTCCCTTGCCTGAGCCACGGCGCCACTATTATCACAATAGATCTCCACCGGGTCCAGAGCACTTGGAACCACACAAGGTCTTCAAGAAATTGCTTGATCCATACCGCCTCCTTGGAGGCTTCTGAAGCTGCAACATATTCCGCCTCCGTCGTAGAATCCGCCACAGTCTTTTGTTTGGAACTTTTCCAATCAACTGCGCCGCTGTTCAATATGAAAACATAGCCTGATTGAGATTTGAAGTCATCTGGGTCAGTCATGAAGCCTGCATCAGTGTAACCACTTACAATGAGCTCTTCATCACCTCCGTACACAAGGAGTAAATCCTTGGTCCTTCTGAGGTACTTAAGAATACCCTTAACTATCGCCCAGTGTTCCAATCCTGGATCAGTTTGGTACCGGCTGCTAACACTTAGCGCATAGGAAACATCCGGTCTTGTACATAGCATGGCATACATAATAGAACCAACTGCCAAGGCATATGGAACATCATTCATCTGTACTCGCTCATCGAGAGTCCGAGGACACTGATTCTCGCAAAGCACTGTGCCAGGTGACATGGGGAGTAGGCCTTTCTTGGAGTTCTCCATGTTGAACCTTTTCAACACCTTGTCAATGTACGTGCTTTGGCTAAGCGCTATCAGGCGTTTTGATCTATCTCTATAGATTCTGATGCCCAATACATATGCCGCTTCGCCTAAGTCTTTCATTGAAAAACTCTTTTTCAATGAGTCTTTTATTTCGCTAAGAAAATTCACGTCATTTCCAGTCAACAATATGTCATCCACATACAAGATTAGAAATGCTTTTGCGCTCCCACTAAACTTCTTGTAAACACAAGATTCTTCGTCATTCCTAATGAAGCCAAACCCTTTGACTACTTCATCAAAACGAATGTTCCAGCTCCTTGATGTTTGCTTCAGACCATAAATGGCTTTCTGAAGCTTGCATACCTTTCCAACACCCTTAGGATCGACAAAACCTTCTGGCTGTATCATGTATACATCCTCTTTGAGGTTTCCATTTAGGAAAGCCATTTTGACATCCATCTGCCATATTTCATAATCGTAATAAGCAGCAATTGCTAGTAATATCCGAACAGACCTAAGCATAGCTACGGGCGAGAAAGTCTCGTCGTAGTCCACTCTAGGAACTTGCGTGAACCCTTTCGCGACAAGTCCAGCTTTGTGGATAGTAATGTTACCATCCGCGTCCGTCTTTCTTTTGAAAATCCATTTACAACCAATGGGCTTTACGCCTTCTGGAAGTCCTTCCAAGTTCCAAACTTGGTTTTCGTACATGGATTCCATCTCGGATTTCATGGCCTTGTGCCATTCCCTTGAGCTGGGCCCCACCATCGCTTCCTTGTAGTGCGCAGGTTCATCGTCTTCAAGAATGAACATTTCGTTATGAAACCACTCAGGTGGTTGGATAGCCCTACCTGATCTGCGCGGTTCAGTTACAACATTGTCTGAAGTTTCTACATCACATGCGACAACTTCCGGCTCGGTTGTAGGGATAATTTGCGGAATTTCTTCCGGTTCCTCAGCCATAACAACGGTTGCCGAAGATTCACTAATCTCATTAAGTTGTACTGTCCTCCCACTTAATTCTTTTGCGAGAAACTCTTTCTCAAGAAAGTGTCCAACTCTTGCGACAAACACTTTGCCCTCGCACTGGTTGTAGAAGGAATACCCAATGGTGTCTTTGGGATAACCTACAAAGTAACATTTGTCTGATCTGGGATCGAGTTTGCTTGGTTGTAAACGTTTTACATAAGCTTCACAACCCCAAACCTTGAGATGCGACACATTGGATTTCTTCCCATACCATAATTCAAATGGCGTCGTCTCAACAGACTTAGACGGTGCTCTGTTTAATGTATAAGCGGCAGTGAGTAGTGCGTGACCCCAAAAAGATATCGGTAGATCTGTAAGAGACATCATCGACCTTACCATGTCTAATAGGGTTCGGTTACGTCTTTCCGACACTCCGTTTCGCTGTGGAGTTCCGGGAGGCGTAAGCTGTGAAACGATTCCACGGTCACTCAGATGTTGGCCAAACTCATGACTAAGGTATTCGCCCCCGCGATCAGACCGCAGAAACTTAATCCTTTTGTTACGATGATTTTCTACCTTATTCTGAAATTCTTTGAACTTTTCAAAGGTTTCCGACTTATGCTTCATCAAGTAGATATATCCATACCTACTCAAATCATCAGTAAAAGTCACGAAGTAGAAATACCCACCCCGTGCGATTGTGTTCATTGGACCACATACATCACTATGTATTATTTCCAACAATTCACTCACCCGTTCAGGATGACCCGTGAATGGCGTCTTGGTCATTTTCTCCATCAAGCAAGCTTCACATGTGTCAAATGATTCAAAATCAAAGGACGGTAAAACTCCATCTTTATGGAGTCTTTGCATGCGTTTCTTTCCGATGTGGCCAAGCCGACAGTGCCACATGAAAGTGGTGGTGGTATCAGCCTTCTTAAGGCGTTTAGCATTCACGTTAAAGACATCATTTCCACATTCAAGATTTAGTATGAAAAGGCCCCCAACAATGGGTGCAAATCCATAAAACATATCCTTACAATAAAGTGAACAACCATTGTTCTCAGACTTGTACGAATACCCATCGTGTACTAAACATGATCCGGAGATAATGTTTCTACACAATAGTGGAACAAAATAACAGTTACTTAGTTCTAAGATAAATCCTGAAGGGAGACGTAGAGGCATAATGCCGACGGCTTGAGCGGCGATCCCAGCGCCGTTCCCGACGAGCATCACGACTTCATTCTTTGCTAGCTTGCGCACCTTCTGCAGGCCCTGTATCGAGTTGCAAATGTGAGCAACCGATCCGGTATCAAATACCCAAGACTTAGAATTTTTGCTAGCAAGCAAAACGTCAATGACATTAACTTGTATAACAATTATACCTTTTCCAGTTTTCCCAGACTTCTTATCTTCCAGATACTTCTTGTAGTTTCTCTTCCAGTGTCCTGTGCCCTTGCAGTAGAAGCACTCAGTTTCATTCTTGGCTCCGCCCTTAGAGTTGCTTTGGGAGCCGGTCTTACCGGCGCCCTTGCCCTTCTTTGGCTTGCCTTTCTTTTTGAAACTGGCGGTTTTATTCACAAGCAACACTTGCTTGCGATTTTTCCGCAGTCCTCCTTCTGCAGTTTTCAGCATGGCGAGCACCTCTTCCGGTGTCTTCTCCATCCCACTCATGTTGTAGTTCATGGTCAAACCATCGTAAGACGGGGGGAGTGAAGCAAGCAACATGTCCATCATATGGGCTGGTAGAATTGGAAATTCCAGGGTTTTAAGCCTTTCAGCGTAGCCAATCATTTTGACCACGTGTTCGCCAACTGAACTTCCCTCAGCCATCCTGCAATCCATCATGGCCTTCATGATATCAAATCGTTCAGACCGTGCGGTTTCCTTGTACAGAGCATCCAATTCCCGGATCATATCGCGGGCATTATGGAATTCAAAACGTTTTTGAAGCTCTGGACTCATGCAAGCTAGCATGAGGCACTGCACTAAGTTGTAATCATCATCCTTAGTGGCCCAGACATTTTGTTCATCTTCCGGGGCAGTTGCCGCCGGTCTAGCTGGAAGAGAATTTTCAAGCACATACCTTCTCTTAGCGCTCCTGAGGACAATCCTTAGGTTACGGACCCAGTCCGCATAGTTGTTTCCAGTTGCAGCTAACTTCTCTTTCTCTAACATCGGGCCTAAGTTGAACGCGGCATTGCAAGCCATTTGATCTACAACGGTAAACACAAGTTTCACTTAGACTTTGTTCATAATGATTTTGCACTAGTGAATAAACAATTTTATTCTAAAGTGCGCTCCCACTCAAATCAATATCTCTCAAAATTGATTATGAGTGATTCAAGACCCGTATTGCAATTCAACGTCATGGTTCGAGATGAACTCAAATGGCGTGAACTTCAATCGGTAGGCAAACTTGCCGATCACATCTCTATGTGATTCTTGTTCATCTTTCAATGCGTGTGTTCCGAGCTCAGGACTGTCATGCCTGAACGTCAAGTCAACCAAGTGATCTTGCTGTGAGGTCTCAACTCACCCGCCTCACACTTCTCTAATCGTTCGCACCCATGGAGATCATGTGATGCCCCGAAGAGATAGGTGCTGTGACGGTGCTACACTTGGGAGAACACTAACTACTTGATATTTTAAGTGAGAGATCACCCTAATAAAAAGTGACTACCGCGCAATCAAAAAGGGTGCATCATAAGGGATAAACATCTCAGGCAATTCATAATAGCATGATATGGTATAGCCCTTTCTGACGGAGAAGTCTTTAATTTCTTCGTCTTCGGCATTTGCGTCGGTGTTCACCTTCGCGAAGATTGCCACCACCTTGTCGATGCATCAGATAATATTGTTATCTCTATAGCTAATAAAATAAGTGCATTACTTAAGGTTGACACGTAGGTCATTAAAGTGACAATCATATGGCTCCAGCCATCATGCCGAATCATGACACGCAGGTCATGTTAATAGATTTACATCATATAGTCATCTCATACATAATCGAATTAATATGAGCACTGCTATACCACATCACATGCACATCCTGCAAAACCAAGTTAGACGCCTCTAATCGGTTTATGCAAAATTTTATTTTACGTGGCTTCTAAGGTTTTGGCTTAAACCGCAGCTACCAACGTTTTATCATCAAGTACGATTATTCAAGTCGCTAGATTAACATCGCGGGGTGTATGAAACACGAGACAATAAAATCTCAAGCCCCATACTAAACTTCGTCATACGCATGACCCCCGTGCAGATCATATCTGCATTGCCCTTTCGTCTGTGAAATTTCATCTTTCTTTTGACTATGGTGGAACCCAAAGAACTGATAGCACTTCGTTGATCAATCAGGATCGCGGATTGCCAGAACTTTGTCAAATTCCACCATGCTGTCTCGAGATCAGAAATACGCAAATTCTAGGGAAGCATCAAGAACATCGGGTAACAGATTTCATCTGCTACCCGCATAAATAATTTTCAGCAATAGATCCCATCTACTACAAAATTATATTATACAATACCCATACATCTCCATGTATTCTAGATCGTAACCAGCATCTATGCATAGCACGGCTCTTGATGCCACTATAGGGGAACGCGACAGAAAACAAAAAAATTCGGTACAGCGACCACGCCCAGGACCACTATGGAGACTGCATACAGGGTTTGATCTGATCATTACCGACTCGGAGCGCAGCGGAAGTAGAGTCGATGTAGATCATCGGTGCAGATCCCCGCAGCTAGGATTTACAACCTCCCAACTGCGAGGATGTACTCCCTCGTCAGACAGCCCTTCGGGAGGCGGTCGGACAGTCCCCCAGACGATGTCACGGACAGCCCTTCGGGAGGACCCTCGAAACTCGAACTGTAACTCGGACAGCCCTTCGGGAGGACCCTCGAACAGCCCCTCGGGCAAAAGATCGAAACTACGACCTCTCTATGGGGTTGCACACATACGGTGTCAGCTATCCGGCAGGGCTTCACCGTCCAGAACTAGTTCCTGCCGGAACCCAGACAGCCTTTCGGCTCTACGAAACTATTTCGTGGGAGGGAGGGGGAGAGCCAGACAAAGCATGGCATGTGTATGAGAGCAAGAGATGAGTGTGGAGAGCTCCAATCCACCTCTATTTATAGGAAAGCCAAGGGGTAGGGCTGCCTCCAAAAATACCAAAATACGCATGCATTAGGTCACAAATGGTGGGCATTTAGGGCATAATGGGAGGACATGTGGAGCTCCAAGGAGCTCCACCACCCTTGGCCGGCCACCCCTTGGGGGCCCCCAAATGGGGTTCCTTCCCTTGCAAGCCTCTTCCTTCTAGAACTTTGACTCAAGTCCACAAAGGTGGCTATCCAAAATAGTAACCCAAAAAGCACTTTCACTATTCATGAAGACATTTTTTTGTGACCGATAAATACGAAAATATTTCTGTGAGTCTTAGAATCATTCCAGTACCCACTAAAACAATTCTAGATGCAGTCCAAAACATTTCCGGATCAATGTTTTTCTTCAGCGAAAAGCAACCAAAGCGGTTCCGGCAGCTCCGGAACATTTCTGGTTTTTATCCCAGAAAAATCCCAGAAGTTTCCAGAATAATTCTGGCACCCTCCAAGAATTTCTAGGCGTGTGCCAAAACCAATTTGACTTAATGGTATACCCCAAAACAACTTTTCAGTTTTACCGAAACTATTCCGGTCTTCTCTCCGGAACATTTCCGTTGTCTCCGAAACTTTTTCGGTGACTTTCTCTCAGACTCCCTGTCTAGTATTCAGCAGATAGATGACTCTTAAGCGTGTGACCCTATAGGTTCGGTGAAGTATAGACATGACCCGGAACACTTTCCGATCAATGATCAACATCGAAGCCGTGGACACCCATATTGACCCCTATACCCACACGAATGAATATTCGAGTGAACCTCTAGTTGCCGTGTGCTATTCCTGTTGCTTCATGATATGTTACAAATACCCGAGGTGAGATTTATTGGCATCCCTGCAGATCAACAACTTGTCCACTATGCCAGTTACCTCTTTACTGGTTTTGTTCTCTTTTCTCGTTTCTGCGTTCCGGCATCCCAGTGACCAAATCACAATGTGTCTGGCCAGATGATGATGGATACCGTAACACCGAGAGGGCCCGAGAATATCTCTCCATCGTCGGAGGAGCAAATCCCAATCTTGAGCTATCTCGTTACTTGTCATACTTTTTCGTGAACCCGTAAGCCGCCGTAATAGCCACCCAGTTACGGATGACGTTTAACAAACCCCAAAGTTCACGAAGCAAGTACGAAGGAACTCGACACTCTCATGGTCTAAGGAATTATGCAAACATTAACCATCTCTGTGTTATTAACCATTTACTTGTGACGAATGTATCTCATAGCATAACATCAATTCGGGTCGATTCAACACAAGTGTTCTTCTAACATTGTGCCCTCAAAATTGCCGGCATAGCCAAGCCCATGATCAGGAAAATAGGATCATCATGCAATACTTGAGCTAGTCTTAGAGGCATGACTAGGAATACTTTTTACCGTTTATTATACCACACGTGCACATGAGTTTCCCTCCGAGCCTCGTGGATATTGTAGACTCGAGAATCATTGCAGTTATAGCATGGATCATAAACATTCATTACAAACTTGGAGATACAAAATAACTGTTATTACTGCCTCTAGGGCATATCTCCTACAAAAATTTCCCTCCGGAAATGGCTGAATAGAGGGAAGGGGCAAAATGGTCATTTTCAGAATGTGTAAACATTATGAAAGTGACCTCATCGGAACGGGCTCGACGAACAGAGAACGTGGGCTTTGGAATCACCTGAATCGGGGTTATGGTCGCGAAGTTAGGGCCGTTCATTTGTTAGGCAGAAAACAAATAGAAAAGTGTCTGTTACTGCTCTTAACGAGTGAACGCCCGCTAAATAACTATTTCGGCCGGCGGCTGAAAAAGAGAAAGCGCCCTTGGGGGAATACGTCTTCGAGGCAGTGAAAACGTATTTAGCCCGTAAGCTGCAGTGGGGTACACTTTCCCTCAACCGAAAACGTAATCGGCTGGTGGCGCTTCCACTTAAACAGTGGGGCCCGTGGCTTGTGTGGCTGTCGTGCGGGGCCCGCACTCCCTGTCTCTCGCACCGAGGAACAGAGCAGGCGCGGCCATGGTGGAATCCGGCGATGGAGAGCTCGGGGACCTCGGGCGGCGGTGGGGCTGCGCTCCTGGCCTCACCCCGCACCGGTGGGTGGTGGAAGTGGAGGCGGGGATGGCCGGTAGCGTGTGGGCGCGGGTGGAGCCCGGCGGCGGTGGTGCGTTTGGGGCCGGAGCTAGGGCCTGCCCTGGGGCAGAATGGAGGCGGAGAGGGCTTGTGGGTGCTGGTGGTGCTCGCCTGGGGTGGCTAGGTGGAGCAGAGGGAGCCGGGGTGGGCGAATTTTGGCTAGGCCGAGCGGTGGCCATGGGCGGAGCTCACCGGAGTTCGAGCACCGGGAGGCGAGAGCTCCGGCTGGGAGTGTTCCAGGGAGGGAGACGGGTTGTCGCGGAAGTGTTGGATGCTCGGGGAGTGCTCGGACACGGCTATTTATAGCCGGCCGGCCGAGGCGATAGGTATGGCCGTCGTGGCATCCTTATCGTTGTCCTAGAGCTCCCAGGCGAGGTGGCAAGCTTTGGGCGGCTGCACGGCGAGCAGTGGAGCCCCGCTGGCGTGCTCGAGAAGCCTCGGGGAGGAAGTGGACAGCGGAGGGAGGCGATAGAGAGGTTCACGCGCGGGACAGTACCACGGTGGTGCTCGCCGTGGCACGAGGAGGAAGGGATAGGAGGGGGAAGGTGCGGGAGAGGGGGCACGCGAACGCTGAAGAGCCACTGGACATGCTCGGACAAGCGGGGGTCGGCCGGAGCGAGCTGGCCGACACGACCGAACGCGGCCAATGCACAGAGCACGCGTTTGGCCGTGTCCACGACGTGGTCACCACGTGCATGCGGTGACCAAGCCACGTCTTTGACACCAAACCATGTCTGGTGTGTGACTCGGCACTCAAATGGATGGGTTATGTCACTGGAAGGGCTAGGATAGGCCTGGGTGGTTCAGTCTTGTCCAAAACAGTTTCTGGATGAAAACTTAGGCGAGTTACTGAGGTGAAATGGCTGAGTTATTGGGATATAAATGATGTCCTAGCCCAATGTGGTAGGAGGGTGTAGATGCTGGCAAAATTTCAAGTCATTTGGACCTTGTTTGCATGCACTTCCTTCACAATGCAACATTTGGTCCAGAAACTGATGTTGTGCTCAACTGGCTTGATAAAATGAGCTAGATTTTTGTGTAGGGTGATGATTTGGTAGTATGGAGGTACTGGAAAATTTTCAGCTCATTTGGATGCCCTATGAAAGTACTTCCTTCACAATGCTTTCTGCTGGACAGAAACTAGATGGAATTTTTGGGAGAAATTGGCTAGATAAAATGATATGAATTTTGTCATGGTCTCATGATATGAGGAGGGTGAGGTCCTGGATTAATTTCAAGAATTTTGAAGCAATATAACATATAGTTGCTTCACAAACTCAAAATAGGTCCAGAAACAAGAGTTGGATGATGTGCTCAAAATCTAAACTATGGAACTTGGGTTCTGGATGGAAATGGTGAAGATATGGATAGGAGAAGCTCCACAAATTATTTGGGATTTTTCCTAACTACCAAAATGGTAGTTCCTATGGAAAGTGTCCATAAGGCAATATTGGCTTTAAATAGGAAAATGCAATTTCCCTTATTTAATTATAGCCAATATTTTTATGAGAGCTCAATATGATTACAAAGAATATCTCCACAAGTTTTCATGAACTTCGGAGATGGATAGATATTTTCCTGGATTTAATTCCTTTAAACTGCAGAAAAAGGAATTAATTTTAAATGAAAAATATTGCAAATGACTTGGCAATATTTTTGCATATCCAGGGTTTACAAAGATAGGATGATCACTGTGAAAAGTTTGGAAGGCAACAGATCAAAGGAAATTGGGGTTCCTTTGTAACGGAAGGAATTAGGATTTCCCTTCCGGTAACTCGGAAGATAGGGTTCGGCGGCAAAACCCTGAGAATATATCTTGGGTGGCAAGGTTGGTCTGAAGAGAATCTCTGGTTGGATGGGAAAGGCAAGGCTAAATGACCATCTTCATATACCCAAGACTAAGAGAACATCCGATAACATCGAAAAAAAGACGGGAGTCAAATCCCGCGAAGGAAAAAAACAAGGAGCGAAAACCAGGGTGTCACAACTTGCGACTCAAGGCATCAGCCATTACGTTAGCCTTGCCTGGGGTATAAGAAATGCCCAAGTTATAATCTGATATGGCCTCCATCCATCTTTGCTGACGAAGGTTCAGATCCGGCTGAGTGAATAAGTACTTCAGACTTTGATGATATGTGAAGATCTCGCAATGATTACCAAGGAGGTAATGTCGCCATAACTTCAGAGCATAGATAACTCCAGCAAGTTTGAGATCATGCGTTGGATAGTTCTCTTCATGAGGACGCAACTGGCGAGAGCCATAAGCAATCACTTTACGTTGTTGCATCAGGACACAGCCTAATCCTTGCCGAGAGGCGTCACAGTAGATCATGAAGTCTTTGTGTGTATCAGGGGGAGCAAGCACTGGGGCAGAAGTCAACTTGTCTTTCAGAGTTTGGAAACCTTCCTGACATTTGGATGTCCACTCAAACTTCTTGCCCTTGTGGAGCAGGTCAGTCAACGGTTTAGCAATCTTGGAGAAGTTCTCGACAAAACGATGGCAATAGCTGGCGAGTCCAAGAAAACTTCTAACTTGCTTGACATTCTTAGGAGAAGTCCAGTCAAGAATAGCTTGAACTCGTTCAGGATTAATAGCAATGCCTTCTGCAGAGATGACATGGCCAAGATAGGTCACTTCAGGTAACCAGAACTCGCACTTGGAGTATTTGGCATAAAGTTGGTGTTCACGAAGCTTCTCCAGTACAAGCCGAAGATGTTCGGCATGTTCTTCGTCATTCTTGGAATAGACCAGAATATCATCAAGGTAAACCACGATGAATTTGTCGAGGTAATCCATGAAGATGTAGTTCATCAATCGAGAGAAGGTGGCTGGAGCATTGGTTAAGCCAAAGGACATGACGGTGTACTCGTATGAACCATAACGAGTAACAAAGGTAGTTTTCGGAATGTCCTCTTCGCGGACCCTGATCTGATGGTATCCTAACCTCAAATCGAGTTTAGAGAAGACTGATGATCCAACAAGTTGGTCATACAAGTCATTGATCCTAGGAAGGGGGTACTTGTTCCGAATCGTCGCCTGATTGATAGGTCGGTAATCTTGGACCAACCGGTTCATACCATCCTTCTTCTTAACAAAGAGAGAAGGTGCTCCCCAAGCAGAGGAGCTGGAGCGAATGAATCCTTTGCGAAGTGATTCTTCGATTTCCTTCTTAAGCTCGAGAAGTTCATGTGGCGGCATCTTGTAGGGGCGCTTGGCAATAGGAGCGGTGCCTGCTTTCAAGTCGATGACGAACTCGACGGCTCGAGCAGGGTGTATCCCTGGAAGTTCTTCTCGAAAGACATCCTGGAAGTCGCAGACGACCGGAATGTTCTTGATGTTAAGCAGCGGTGGTGCATTCAAAGCATTTATGGCATATATCTGGGCTTCGACATTTTTGATCTTTCGAGCTGGGTAGCTCACTATGTGGTCGGAGGGGTGTAAGAGTTGGACTGTTTTAGCGGCACAGTTGATCAAAGCACAATGAGCTTTCAGCCAATCCATACCAAGGATGACATCGATGTTCGAAGACTAGAGAATGATGGGAGAGGCAAAGAACTCTAGTCCTTCAATTTCAATGGAGACATTAGGGATCACATTGGTGGTCCGACATTGGGATCCGGGGGTATTAACCACTAATGGGGAAGGCAATGATTCAAGTGTCATGTCATGCGTGAGTGCAAATGCTTCAGATATAAATGAATGCGATGCTCCTATATCAAAAAGAATAGAAGCGGGTACTGAATTAACAGGAAGGGTACCATCACGATGTTCGGTTCCTCCTGAGCTTCTTCAGCGTCAACATGGTTGGCATGACCACGACCGAATGAAGGCGGCCCGGTATTAATGTTGTTGCCACGGCCATTTCGACGACCAGTGGAAGGAAGTGCCGGTTGGTTCTGGTTCAGATTGCAGTTTCTAGCACGGTGACCTGGCTGTCCACATTTGGAGCATAGTCCATCATTGGGAAGAGGAGCCATAGTATTGGGCTGTCCACCTTGAATTCTGGGATGTCTTGGTGGTGGTGGGGGTAGACGAGGTGCGACATAGGAAGGCCTCGGTGCTGGGGCGGCTTGCGGGTAAACATTGTGGGGAATCCACACTCGGCGCTTCTGAGCAGACGGGCCCGAAGATGAGCCAACGTCACGAGTGCGCTTGATGGTCTCTTGGTGCTCAATACAACTGGTCTCAGCCTGAATGGCCTTGTTGACAAGAGTGGCAAAGTCGGTGAACTCATGGAGACAGAGTGCGATCTTCAAGTCAGGGTTCAGTCCATCACGAAACTTCTCCTATTTGCATGCATCAGTGGAGACATCGTCTTCTGCGTAGCGAGACAAGTTGAGAAATTCCCGCTGATATGCATCAACAGTCATCCTGCCCTGAACGAGGTTGTGGAACTCCTTCTTCTTCCTGTCCGTTATTCCCTGGGGAATGTGACGTGCCCGGAAGGCAGTATGGAATTCATCCCAAGTGACGACAGCACCGACATGCAGCATACGCCTGTGGCTGTCCCACCATTGTGCAGCTGGACCCTTCAGATGGTACGGCGCAAAGGTGACATAGTTGGCAGGGGCAACATTGGTAGACTCCAACTCGAAGGTGATGTCACGAAGCCAGTCATCAGCATCAAGTGGGTTCGTTGAGGTGCGGTAGATAGCTGGGTTGAGACGCGTAAAATCCTGAAGTGTGACTTGTCCATGCTGGTGCTGGTTGTTGGGGTTGGGGAACTGGTTCATGATTCCTTCAATAAACTGACGGTTCAGCTCAAACTGTGCCATCATGGCGGCAACATATGGTGGAGGGGGTGGGTTGTCATCACGTCCACGACCACGACCACGGTTACCTCTCCCGGCCATTCTAAATAGAACAACATGGATCGGTTAACAATTGTAAAGGCAGGCAGGTAAGACAGAAAAGTACGGGGAATGCGACGGAATAATTAGTAGTAGTCATATCTTACAAAAGGGGTCATACATAGAGTTTAGTACAGGGATTAGTGACATCGCAGGCGGCACGCAGGCACGCGATGAATGTAACTGATACTAATAAGTAAGGTTACATCAATCCCAGAGGAAACTACGGAAGTGAGTGTATCCTGACATCTGCTGGTGACGCGTCGGGAAATCCTCCACGGAAGGATCCTGCGGTCCGTGGATCCTCTGGTGTGGAAGCTGGCGCTCAGGTGGCAAAAGTGGACCACGAGCGGGAGTGTAGCCTCCAACATCAGGCCAACCGACACCAGGGGGCATCACGGTCCGAGCAGGGTAGAGCACAGAACGGTGCAGCTGTCCAGATATGACCAAGGGGAGCAACTGCGTCAGAGCGTCGTAAAGGCGCACACGCGTGGCGTACAACTCATGGCGCAGAACTCGGTTAGCTCGATCCAGACCATCAGCATGCTGGACCAAGGTCTGGTGGTAGAAAGGCTCGCGGGTGAGAGTGGTGTAGGCAGCCGTGTAGTATCCCTGTTCACCCTCACTGGATGCAATAGCAATGTGTCTGAAAGAGGAGTTATCCAAGTCCCGATACTCTCCACGAAGACGTGTCAGACATGCGTAAGCAGCATTGTGGACTGCCATATCAATGGTCACTCCAACACCATGAGCGGTGTGCATCACAGAGGGGGAGTCATCACCACAAGAATAGATACGAACGATGGCACGGTACTGCTCCTGGTTAAAGTCCTGGTACTGCTCGTACACGGTGTACTCAGGATGCTAGAGATAACCCAGGTAGGTCATCATCTCAACTAGCACAGCAGGTGAGCCAGAGGCCCCAACAGCTGTCGTGTGGCGCACGACCTGTCCCGAAGGATCCATCTGAAAGCAAAGATGTTTCAAAGGAGTCAAACTTCAGAAACTGAAGGTATAGCATAACGAAGGGGTAACTGAAGTAATTGGGGCTCCGGAATGAAATCATTGCATGATCCTAGAGTTAGAGTTAGTAAAATTTAACCCGAAGAGAAGAGTGATCAGAATCCCAGAGTAAAGGAGCGGAATAAAAGATCCTAATCCCACCCATAGGTGATGTGGGCCCATAAGCCACACAACACAGTTAGTAAAATAGTTTTTCTTTCAATTCTAGACTCAACTTCGACCAAGGAGTGTGGAAGGGGTTCCTACAGGCAGTCGGCTCTGATACCAACTTGTGACGCCCACAATTCAATCGTGCACTAATCATACACACAAACATGCACGATCAAGATCAGAGACTCACGGGAAGATATCACAACACAACTCTATGACACAAAGGATAAACATAACACTTGATATTACAAGCCAGGGGCCAAGAGGACTCCAATACATAAGTCATCAAGCAAATATTATCTAAGTACAGACATAGTTAAACAAGTTTGCCTTAAGAAGGCTGAGCAAAACAACGACGCTAGATCGAAAGGCGAGGCCTCCTGCCTGGGACCTCCAGACTACTCCTGGTCGTCGGTCTCCACGTAGTAGGCTCCGCTGGGGTAACCTGCATCCGCGGTGCTACCATCTGTTGCAGCATCTGGGTCGAAAGAAAAGGGGTAGCAAAGCAACCGTGAGTACTCATCCAAAGTACTCGCAAGACTTACATCAGAGCTACACTACATATGCATCGGTATCAAATGAAGGAGGGTAGTATCTGTGGACTACACTGCAGAAATGTCAGAATAAGGGGGGAGAAGCTCATCCTATCGAAGACTATATCTTCTGCGGCCATCGTCTTGAAGCAGTAGAAGAGAGGAGCTTGCAAGGTAACATGTATCAGTGTATGGCAATAAACCTACCCGGAGATCCTCTCCTCGTCGCCCTGTGAGAAAGCGATCTCCGGGGGTATCTGTCTGTTATCTGGGTGTGTTTTATCAAGTATCCGGTTTTAGTTGTAAGAGGTCGGAATACAACTCCAAGTCGTCCTGTTACCGTGGACACGGCTATTCGAATAGATAACTTCCCTGCAGGGGTGCACCACATTACCCGACACGCTCGATTACCTCTAGCCGGACACACTTTTCTGGGTAATGCCCGACCTCGGATGATCAACACGCCGTAGTACAACCTAGGCTCTCCAGAGAGGTCAACACGCCGGTCTAAATCCTAAGCGTGAAGGGGTCATGGGCCAATCGCCCTAAGCGCTCCTGCACATTGCGTGGACGACCGGGATCAGTCCTGGCTACCTCTTTATACAAAGCAGGTGCTTACGCGGACCACCCGGGCGCGTGCCGCTCAACTGTGACGTCTGTAGAGCTTTCGGGAGAAATCGTACGACGCCGAGGGTCCCATATACCATTATCCCGCGTGGCGGTTAGTGCGTATAGGCCAGCGGCCAACTCAGATCAAATACCCAAACTCGTTAATCGTGTTATTATGAAGTAACCGCGGGCACCGACCAGGGACCAGGCCCACCTCTCTCCTAGGTGGTCTCTACCTGCCCTGTCGTTCCACCATAAAGAGTCACTCAGGGGGCCGTCGGGAAAAATGTCCTTTCAGCCCCCAGTCCGTGAATCACTCGCGGGTGCTCTCCGAGCCGACCCGACTTTAGACATATTATGTAACATGTATAGTGTATATAATATATCTGTGATCGTCACCCGAATAGATCACGGCCCGATAGTATAGCATGGCACACGGACAAGGATGTAGGGCCACTGATGGAATACTAGCATACCTATACTAAGCATATAGGATAACAAATATGGTATCAACAGTAGTAGCAAGAACAGGCTATGCAGCAGAATAGGATCAACAGATAAGGCAATAACAGTAACACTACTCTAATGCAAGAAGTAGAGGGAAAGAATAGGCGATATCGGAATGATCAAGGGGGTTTTGCTTGCCTGGAAGCTCTGCCAAGAAGGAGGGGTCGTCAACGTCGTAGTCGTACTGGGTGTCACCGGCAGTCTCGGGGTCTACCGAAGAAGAAGAGGGGGAAGAAACAATAAATACAAAGCAGACAAATGCAGCACAATGCATGACATGGCAGTATGTGATGATGATATGCACTAATGCATCCCTAGGCATTTTATAAGAAGA
This sequence comes from Elymus sibiricus, assembly GCA_039707655.1. Lineage (NCBI taxonomy): Eukaryota > Viridiplantae > Streptophyta > Magnoliopsida > Poales > Poaceae > Elymus > Elymus sibiricus. The sequence continues at coordinate 23,475,683 of CM077666.1, forward strand.
GGAAAAACATCTGGGAATGTTTTCCCAGCTCCAGGTGTTTTTCGGTATATTGATCCAGGGGAAAAATGTCCATGTTCGCTATGTTAGAGGTGTGTGGCAGGTATGTGGATAGCATAACCAGATTCGTTATATTTTTCTTTGCAACTTTCATATATAAATTATTTTAATCCGAGTTACGGTTTAATTTATATGATTTTTCGAAGTTTAAATGATTTTCTGAATTTCTGGACTTAAATTAATTCGAAAATTATATTTAATACTAAATGCTATGGGTACACAGAAAGTGTACCCTGATGTGTGCATGAGTGGCTGACAGGTGGGGCCTGTGAGCTGAGTCAGCAGCCCAGTCAGCAGTCAACAGTTTGACTGTTGACTGGTCAAACCTGACCAGTGGGTCCCACTGGTCAGTGATAGGGTTAGTTAACAGGTATTTGATTAATCTAATTAACTAAATTAGTAGGGGGGGGCCATCAGTCAGTGACACAGGTTAATTGAAACGCTACAGTAGGTGGGCCCACATGTCAGTGGCTGTAGTGTGGGGGGTTAGTGGCTAATCCACGCAGGGTCCACCTGGCGGGGACCCACCGGCTTTTGAACACTGTGGCGCGCCGGCGACGGTGCTCCGGCGCCCACAGAAGCGGCGGCGAGGCTCGGGATCCGCCGTCCGGCGACCAAATCGAGTGGGGCGAGCACCATTCGAACGAGCGCTCCGCGCCGCGTCGAACTGCGCAAGTGGCAACACCGGGCACGGTCGGAAACGTCGCTGGTGTTGACGACAGGCCGCGGCCGGAGCACGGGGTACTCGGGATTGGCGACAGGGAGACGGGAGGAGGAACGGATGGGCTAGGAGGCCTCCTGGCAGAGCCAGGAGCACGTTGCCGTGCTCGAAAGTGAGCTCGGCCGGCTGTGGCCGCGACGGCGAAGCGACAGGCGGCGGCGAGCTCGGCTACGGCGGCAAGGCGAGCTAGAGGGAGAGAGCGACCGCAGGGAGAGAGGGGAAACGGAGGGGGGCTCACAGCGGCCCAGTAGATGAGCGAGGAAGACTGGGGAAGGGCTCGACGGCGGCGGGTTTCGACGATGGTGACGGCGATGTAGAGGAGGAAGACGGCTCGATCCCGACGCGGTGGTGGCTCCCGGGTCGCGTTCGTCGGCGTAGAGGGCATAGCCGATCACTGCGGAGCGGCTGGACACGGCGGCTAGGCGAGTGGGGCTCGGTGGCTACGCGGGCAGCAAGGCGACGGCGACGACAGAGGCGACCATGGCGGAGAGGAACAGCAGCAGCGCGTGGGGGAGGGGGAAAAGATCTCGGGAGGGGCCAAGGCGTCCGCGGTGGCATCCTTATCCTCCCCGCGGCGCATGTAGCGGCGCGGTGGCTAGCAGGGTGCGACTGGCACGGCGCCGGGCTCGGTCGCCATAGCCAGCTGGAGGAGGGAGGTAAGGGGCGACCCGGGGAGTGGGCTGGGCCGTGCACTGTGGCCACTAGGGCCCAGTGGCACAGTGCCCCTTTCCTTTTTCTTTTTCTGTTTCTTCATTTCTTTAGTGTTTTGCATTTTATTTTAGCTCCAAATGTAGTTAGTTAAATATGCAACTTAGCACATAAATACTAGGTAGGGTTTTGAGTTAGCCCAACCAGTTTCAACCATTTTTGAAAGTTTACATATTTATTTTAAATTAAATAGGTTCAATAAAATGTTGCTGGGTCAGCTTTAATTAGTTTAAGGGCACTTAAATGCTTTGCAAAATGTTGGTTCTTACATGACAATTAGTTAGTGAATAATTGCAACCCAACCTACATTTTTATTTACCTTTTGAAAATTTTAATTTTCTGACTTGCATTTGAATTGGTTTTTCAACTAAGAGGCAATTAAGCTTAGCAAAAAGTGGTGACATGGCATCATTAGTCAGAATACACTGTAGCTTAATTACAGGGGTGTCACAGTCGGTCAAAATTTGCTGCGCTTGAGCGAAAGATCGCTTGTAAGACGCTCGCGGGCGTAATATAGGGTTTACCGAGGAGTTGGTGGGATGTGAGGCGAGACTACCAAGTCTCTCTTTAGGAGTAGAGATCTTCTAGAACACTATGCTCCCTACTTTTAAAGAGTCCACATTCAATTGAGGTCTTCAATTGAAATTGGGTCACCCGATTTTGACCGGATCAACAATTTCTCAAAGCTCTCTCATTTAATTCTATTATACTATACACTATGCTTCCTAATTTTTATGGCCTCACAATTAATCGAGGTCTTCAATTTAGATTTGGGTCACCCAATTTTGACCGGGTCAACAATTTCTCAAGGAGCTCTCCCATTCATTTTTTTTAATTCCATCTGTTCCCTAATTTTGAAACTCTTTCATTTAATTGAGGTATTCAGTTTTAAATTTGGTTTACGATTTTGACTGGCCCAACGATTTTTCCAATCAGTCAGCAGCAACGGGCCTATAAAAATATATCAATCCCGCGCGCCCACCCACCACCCATTAAAAAGAAATGCCACGATGTGATACTATAGCATCAATATAGTACATGCAGTCAGCTACGCCGAAATTTCCCCACATAATATATGTTGGTTAGCGGATAACACAAAACCGCACCACGAAAGGCCCATCAAATCACCGCATTATAAATAAAAATAAAACACACTCTATCATCTCCCCCACCCGCCAAACTAAATACTCTATCATTCCAGAATATAAGGGGTATTACTTTTTTGAAAAGTCAAATTTCTTTAACTTTGACCAAGTTCAGAGAAAAAATATCGAGATCCACAATATTAAACAAAAAAAGTATGAAAATTCATTTGATGATGAATCTAATCATACCGATTTGATATATTTCTCTACAAATTTGATCAAACTTAAAAGGTTTGACTTTTCAAAAAATTAATACACTTTATATTTTGAAACAGAGTGAGTATTTCTTTTTAAGAAACCCAACAATATCAACGGCGCAGCAAAGCGTGTCCAGCCCTTCTAGTATAGGTGATAGCCCGGGGTCGGGTGATGTGATTGTGAGGCCATGAGCCATTAGAGCTCCATAGATGTCAAATTTGGTGCATGCATTTCTACAAGACCGGCCAAAACGCCTGCCCACATGATGACCAGGATCTAATATTTTTTAGGGAGCAAGCTCCCATTTTAGTACTAAAGACATGCATATATATGTGAGTTGTGGATTTTTTTTACTTATGTCTTTAACAAAAAAGCCTTGGATTTTCTATAAACGGAAATTAACCACCATGTGTCGTTGCTAAATTAAGTCCTCACCCACATCAACCACCCTCCTTTCCCGACTGAGACCGCCCCGCGATTGTGAACCTCCTTTCTTGGATGAGACCTCCTATTCCGTGCCTAGGCACTCGCCCATTATAAATTGGGCAACTAAAACTTGTGTAATGGGACGTTGTGCATATGAAAATTGTTTGTCACCATTTGAAAAAAAAATTGTTAATTTAAAGATCTGCTGTCCAAATTTGAAAATAATCGTCACATATTTGAAAATATGTGAATTGCCTATTTGAGGTATGGCAATTGTGTAACAAAACAATGGTCATCACATATTTTAAAATTTTCATAGTTTAATTAAAATTGTTGATTGCGTAAGAAATTGTTTAGGTTTATGTGTATAAAAACATTGGAAAGGAAAAAAGACATCTAAGAAAAGAAAACATGTTCGTTGTATTTTCAAAATGTTCATCATATAATTTCTAAATGTTCATCGTGTATTAAAAATAACATGGGAAAAGGAAACATGGTATAAAAGTAAAGAAGAAGAAAAAACAAAGGGTAAAGGAAAAAAACAAGAAATAACTAGGAGGATAAAGAGAGAAAATAAAAAAAGTAGCACAAACAAAAAAGGAAAAAAAATAAAGGGAGCTAAAAAGAACCGGCACACATTGTTCGGCCCGCAACTGCTAGGTGTGCGACATAACTATTCTGTGCACCATGCCCGGAATAGAATTCTACCTGTTGGATGGCTTACTCGATGGGAGCCTGTATACAGCAACCTGCGAGCTGGATTCTCCGAAATCACTTGTTAAGGGGTACCCTTTGCAAAGGTCACCATCACGGTCTCAGGCGCTGACATGTGTGCCACTTGTCGCAAATGGGTGTTTTCCCTTTTTCCGTAGATTCGTTTATTCAAAACATTTTATCTCTTAAACCATACGTCTAAATCCCTAGCCGTTTTCACCGTTGGATTTCTCATGTCGAGATTTTCGAAACTAGGTCCTATGTCAATAGGTTTTAATGGAAAAATTCACAAAAAAAAACATAAAAAACCAGAACCACAAAAAGACGGAAACAAAAAAGGATAAAAATTTAAAAAAAACATGAAAACAAAAAAAGTAAGAAAAAAACAGAGCCTAGAAGCACGGTTGCGGTTTTCACCTTTATTTTCTCTTTTCGAGAAGCACATGTTTTTTCCTCGAGTTGTGCTTCTCGCGGAATCAAATTTGTCCTTCCATGAGAAGTAAAATTGTGCTTTTCATGGAAGGACATTTTTTTCCTTTTGTGCTTCTTGCGGAAGAAATATGTGCTTCCACGAGAGGCAAATTGTGCTTCCAGCGGTCCGTGGATACTCTGGTGTGGAAGCTGACGCTCAGGTGGCAAAAGTGGACCACGAGCGGGAGTGTAGCATCCAACATCAGGCCAACCGACACCAGGGGCATCACGGTCCGAGCAGGGTAGAGCACAGAACGGTGCAGCTGTCCAGATATGACCAAGGGGAGCAACTGCGTCAGAGCGTCATAAAGGCGCACACGCGTGGCATACAACTCATGGCGCATAACTCGGTTAGCTCGATCCAGACCATCAGCATGCTCGACCAAGGTCTGGTGGTAGAAAGGCTCGCGGGTGAGGGTGGTGTAGGCAGCCGTGTAGTATCCCTGTTCACCCTCACTGGATGCAATAGCAATGTGTCTGAAAGAGGAGTTATCCAAGTCCCGATACTCTCCACGAAGACGTGTCAGACATGCGTAAGCAGCATCGTGGACTGCCATATCAATGGTCACTCCAACACCATGAGCGGTGTGCATCATAGAGGGGGAGTCATCACCACAAGAATAGATACGAACGATGGCACGGTACTGCTCCTGGTTAAAGTCCTGGTACTGCTCGTACACGGTGTACTCAGGATGCCAGCGATAACCCAGGTAGGTCATCATCTCAACTAGCACAGCAGGTGAGCCAGAGGCCCCAACAGCTGTCGTGTGGCGCACGACCTGTCCCGAAGGATCCATCTGAAAGCAAAGATGTTTCAAAGGAGTCAAACTTCAGAAACTGAAGGTATAGCATAACGAAGGGGTAACTGAAGTAATTGGGGCTCCGGAATGAAATCATTGCGTGATCCTAGAGTTAGAGTTAGTAAAATTTAACCCGAAGAGAAGAGTGATCAGAATCCCAGAGTAAAGGAGCGGAATAAAAGATCCTAATGCCACCCATAGGTGATGTGGGCCCGTAAGCCACACAACACAGTTAGTAAAATAGTTTTTTCATTCAATTCTAGACTCAACTTCGACCAAGGAGTGTGGAAGGGGTTCCTACAGGCAGTCGGCTCTGATACCAACTTGTGACGCCCACAATTCAATCGTGCACTAATCATACACGCAAACATGCACGATCAAGATCAGAGACTCACGGGAAGATATCACAACACAACTCTATGACACAAAGGATAAACATAACACTTGATATTACAAGCCAGGGGCCACGAGGACCCCAATACATAAGTCATCAAGCAAATATTATCTGAGTACAGACATAGTTAAACAAGTTTGCCTTAAGAAGGCTGAGCAAAACAACGACGCTAGATCGAAAGGAGAGGCCTCCTGCCTGGGACCTCCAGACTACTCCTGGTCGTCGGTCTCCACGTAGTAGGCTCCGCTGGGGTAACCTGCATCCGCGGTGCTACCATCTGTTGCAGCATCTGGGTCGAAAGAAAAGGGGTAGCAAAGCAACCGTGAGTACTCATCCAAAGTACTCGCAAGACTTACATCAGAGCTACACTACATATGCATCGGTATCAAATGAAGGAGGGTAGTATCTGTGGACTACACTGCAGAAATGTCAGAATAAGGGGGGAGAAGCTCATCCTATCGAAGACTATATCTTCTGCGGCCATCGTCTTGAAGCAGTAGAAGAGAGGAGCTTGCAAGGTAACATGTATCAGCGTATGGCAATAAACCTACCCGGAGATCCTCTCCTCGTCGCCCTGTGAGAAAGCGATCTCCGGGGGTATCTGTCTGTTATCTGGGTGTGTTTTATCAAGTATCCGGTTTTAGTTGTAAGAGGTCGGAATACAACTCCAAGTCGTCCTGTTACCGTGGACACGGCTATTCGAATAGATAACTTCCCTGCAGGGGTGCACCACATTACCCGACACGCTCGATTACCTCTAGCCGGACACACTTTTCTGGGTAATGCCCGACCTCGGATGATCAACACGCCGTAGTACAACCTAGGCTCTCCAGAGAGGTCAACACGCCGGTCTAAATCCTAAGCGCGAAGGGGTCATGGGCCAATCGCCCTAAGCGCTCCTGCACGTTACGCGGACCACCCGGGCGCGTGCCGCTCAACTGTGACGTCTGTAGAGCTTTCGGGAGAAATCGTACGACGCCGAGGGTCCCATATACCATTATCCCGCGTGGCGGTTAGTGCGTATAGGCCAGCGGCCAACTCAGATCAAATACCCAAACTCGTTAATCGTGTTATTATGAAGTAACCGCGGGCACCGACCAGGGACCAGGCCCACCTCTCTCCTAGGTGGTCTCTACCTGCCCTGTCGTTCCACCATAAAGAGTCACTCAGGGGGCCGTCGGGAAAAATGTCCTTTCAGCCCCCAGTCCGTGAATCACTCGCGGGTGCTCTCCGAGCCGACCCGACTTTAGTCATATTATGTAACATGTATAGTGTATATAATATATCCGTGATCGTCACCCGAAGAGATCACGGCCCGATAGTATAGCATGGCACACGGACAAGGATGTAGGGCCACTGATGGAATACTAGCATACCTATACTAAGCATATAGGATAACAGATATGGTATCAACAGTAGTAGCAAGAACAGGCTATGCAGCAGAATAGGATCAACAGGTAAGGCAGTAACAGTAACACTACTCTAATGCAAGAAGTAGAGGGAAAGAATAGGCGATATCGGAATGATCAAGGGGGTTTTGCTTGCCTGGAAGCTCTGCCAAGAAGGAGGGGTCGTCAACGTCGTAGTCATACTGGGTGTCACCGGCAGTCTCGGGGTCTACCGGAGAAGAAGAGGGGGAAGAAACAATAAATACAAAGCAAACAAATGCAGCACAATGCATGACATGGCAGTATGTGATGATGATATGCACTAATGCATCCCTAGGCATTTTATAAGAAGAGGAAAAACATCTGGGAATGTTTTCCCAGCTCCAGGTGTTTTTCGGTATATTGATCCAGGGGCAAAATGTCCATGTTCGCTATGTTAGAGGTGTGTGGCAGGTATGTGGATAGCATAACCAGATTCGTTTTATTTTTCTTAGCAACTTTCATATATAAATTATTTTAATCCGAGTTACGGTTTAATTTATATGATTTTTCGAAGTTTAAATGATTTTCTAAATTTCTGGACTTAATTTAATTCGAAAATTATATTAAATACTAAATGCTATGGGTACACAGAAAGTGTACCTAGATGTGTGCATGAGTGGCTGACAGGTGGGGCCTGTGAGCTGAGTCAGCAGCCCAGTCAACAGTTTGACTGTTGACTGGTCAAACCTGACCAGTGGGTCCCACTGGTCAGTGATAGGGTTAATTAACAGGTATTTGATTAATCTAATTAACTAAATTAGTAGGGGGGGCATCAGTCAGTGACACAGGTTAATTGAAACGCTACAGTAGGTGGGCCCACATGTCAGTGGCTGTAGTGTGGGGGGTTAGTGGCTAATCCACGCAGGGTCCACCTGGCGGGGACCCACCGGCATTTGAACACTGTGGCGCGCCGGCGACGGTGCTCCGGCGCCCACAGAAGCGGCGGCGAGGCTCGGGATCCGCCGTCCGGCGACCAAATCGAGCGGGGCGAGCACCATTCAAACGAGCGCTCCGCGCCGCGTCGAACTGCGCAAATGGCAACACCGGGCACGGCCGGAAACGTCACTGGTGTTGACGACAGGCGGCGGCCGGAGCACGGGGTACTCGGGATCGGCGACAAGGAGACGGGAGGAGGAATGGATGGGCTAGGAGGCCTCCTGGCAGTGCCAGGAGCACGTTGCCGTGCTCGAAAGTGAGCTCGGCCGGCTGTGGCCGCAACGGCGAAGCGACAGGCGGCGGTGATCTCGGCTACGGCGGCAAGGCGAGCTAGAGGGAGAGAGCGACCGCAGGGAGAGAGGGGAAACGGAGGGGGGCTCACAGCGGCCCAGTAGATGAGCAAGGAAGGCTGGGGGAGGGCTCGACGGCGGCGGGTTTCGACGATGGTGACGGCGATGTAGAGGAGGAAGACGGCTCGATCCCGACATGGTGGTGGCTCCCGGGTCGCGTTCGTCGGCGTAGAGGGCGTAGCCGATCACTGCGGAGCGGCTGGACACGGCGGCTAGGCGAGTGGGGCTCGGTGGCTACGCGGGCAGCAAGGCGACGGCGACGACAGAGCGACCATGGCGGAGAGGAACAGCAGCAGCGCGTGGGGGAGGGGGAAAAGATCTCGGGAGGGGCCAAGGCGTCCGCGGTGGCATCCTTATCCTCCCCGCGGCGCATGTAGCGGCGCGGTGGCTAGCAGGGTGCGACTGGCACGGCGCCGAGCTCGGTCGCCATAGCCAGCTGGAGGAGGGAGGTAAGGGGCGACCCGGGGAGTGGGCTGGGCCGTGCACTGTGGCCACTAGGGCCCAGTGGCACAGTGCCCCTTTCCTTTTTCTTTTTCTGTTTCTTCATTTCTTTAGTGTTTTGCATTTTATTTTAGCTCCAAATGTAGTTAGTTAAATATGCAACTTAGCACATAAATACTAGGTAGGGTTTTGAGTTAGCCCAACCAGTTTCAACCATTTTTGAAAGTTTACATATTTATTTTAAATTAAATAGGTTCAATAAAATGTTGCTGGGTCAGCTTTAATTAGTTTAAGGGCACTTAAATGCTTTGCAAAATGTTGGTTCTTACATGACAATTAGTTAGTGAATAATTGCAACCCAACCTACATTTTTATTTACCTTTTGAAAATTTTAATTTTCTGACTTGCATTTGAATTTGAATTTGAATTGGTTTTTCAACTAAGAGGCAATTAAGCTTAGCAAAAAGTGGTGACATGGCATCATTAGTCAGAATACACTGTAGCTTAATTACAGGGGTGTCACAGTCGGTCAAAATTTGCTGCGCTTGAGCGAAAGATCGCTTGTAAGACGCTCGCGGGCGTAATATAGGGTTTTCCGAGGAGTTGGTGGGAGGTGAGGCGAGACTACCAAGTCTCTCTTTAGGAGTAGAGATCTTCTAGAACACTATGCTCCCTACTTTTAAAGAGTCCACATTCAATTGAGGTCTTCAATTGAAATTGGGTCACCCGATTTTGACCGGATCAATAATTTCTCAAAGCTCTCTCATTTAATTCTATTATACTATACACTATGCTTCCTAATTTTTATGGCCTCACAATTAATCGAGGTCTTCAATTTAGATTTGGGTCACCCAATTTTGACCGGGTCAACAATTTCTCAAGGAGCTCTCCCATTCATTTTTTTTAATTCCATCTGTTCCCTAATTTTGAAACTCTTTCATTTAATTGAGGTATTCAGTTTTAAATTTGGTTTACGATTTTGACTGGCCCAACGATTTTTCCACTCAGTCAGCAGCAACGGGCCTAGAAAAATATATCAATCTCGCGCGCCCTCCCACCGCCCATTAAAAAGAAATGCTACCATGTGATACTATAACATCAATATAGTACATGCAGTCAGCTACGCCGAAATTTCCCCACATAATATATGTTGGTTAGCGGATAACAAAAAACCACACCACGAAAGACCCATCAAATCACCGCATTATAAATAAAAATAAAACACACTCTATCATCTCCCCCACCCGCCAAACTAAATACTCTATCGTTCCAGAATATAAGGGGTATTACTTTTTTGAAAAGTCAAATTTCCTTAACTTTGACCAAGTTCAGAGAAAAAATATCGAGATCCACAATATTAAACAAAAAAAGTATGAAAATTCATTTGATGATGAATCTAATCATACCGATTTGATATATTTCTCTACAAATTTGATCAAACTTAAAAGGTTTGACTTTTCAAAAAATTAATACACTTTATATTTTGAAACAGAGTGAGTATTTCTTTTTAAGAAACCCAACAATATCAACGGCGCAGCAAAGCGCGTCCAGCCCTTCTAGTATAGGTGATAGCCCGGGGTCGGGTGATGTGATTGTGAGGCCATGAGCCATTAGAGCTCCATAGATGTCAAATTTGGTGCATGCATTTCTACAAGACCGGCCAAAACGCCTGCCCACATGATGACCAGGCTCTAATATTTTTTAGGGAGCAAGCTCCCATTTTAGTACTAAAGACATGCATATATATGTGAGTTGTGGATTTTTTTACTTATGTCTTTAACAAAAAAGCCTTGGATTTTCTATAAACGGAAATTAACCACCATGTGTCGTTGCTAAATTAAGTCCTCACCCACATCAACCACCCTCCTTTCCCGACTGAGACCGCCCCGCGATTGTGAACCTCCTTTCTTGGATGAGACCTCCTATTCCGTGCCTAGGCACTCGCCCATTATAAATTGGGCAACTAAAACTTGTGTAATGGGACGTTGTGCATATGAAAATTGTTTGTCACCATTTGAAAAAAAAATTGTTAATTTAAAGATCTGCTGTCCAAATTTGAAAATAATCGTCACATATTTGAAAATATGTGAATTGCCTATTTGAGGTATGGCAATTGTGTAACAAAACAATGGTCATCACATATTTTAAAATTTTCATAGTTTAATTAAAATTGTTGATTGCGTAAGAAATTGTTTAGGTTTATGTGTATAAAAACATTGGAAAGGAAAAAAGACATCTAAGAAAAGAAAACATGTTCGTTGTATTTTCAAAATGTTCATCATATAATTTCTAAATGTTCATCGTGTATTAAAAATAACATGGGAAAAGGAAACATGGTATAAAAGTAAAGAAGAAGAAAAAACAACGGGTAAAGGAAAAAAAACAAGAAATAACTAGGAGGATAAAGAGAGAAAATAAAAAAAGTAGCACAAACAAAAAAGGAAAAAAAATAAAGGGAGCTAAAAAGAACCGGCACACATTGTTCGGCCCGCAACTGCTAGGTGTGCGACATAACTATTCTGTGCACCATGCCCGGAATAGAATTCTACCTGTTGGATGGCTTACTCGATGGGAGCCTGTATACAGCAACCTGCGAGCTGGATTCTCCGAAATCACTTGTTAAGGGGTACCCTTTGCAAAGGTCACCATCACGGTCTCAGGCGCTGACATGTGTGCCACTTGTCGCAAATGGGTGTTTTCCCTTTTTCCGTAGATTCGTTTATTCAAAACGTTTTATCTCTTAAACCATACGTCTAAATCCCTAGCCGTTTTCACCGTTGGATTTCTCATGTCGAGATTTTCGAAACTAGGTCCTATGTCAATAGGTTTTAATGGAAAAATTCACAAAAAAAACATAAAAAACCAGAACCACAAAAAGACGGAAACAAAAAAGGATAAAAATTTAAAAAAAACATGAAAACAAAAAAAGTAAGAAAAAAACAGAGCCTAGAAGCACGGTTGCGGTTTTCACCTTTATTTTCTCTTTTCGAGAAGCACATGTTTTTTCCTCGAGTTGTGCTTCTCGCGGAATCAAATTTGTCCTTCCACGAGAAGTAAAATTGTGCTTTTCATGGAAGGACATTTTTTTCCTTTTGTGCTTCTTGCGGAAGAAATATGTGCTTCCACGAGAGGCAAATTGTGCTTCTTGTGGAAGCACAGTTTTTTTCCTTTTCGAGAAAAATAGTTGTGCTTCTCGCGAAAGCAAATTTGTGCTTCCCTTGGAAGCACGGATTTTTTTTTCTTTTCCAAGACGCACACATGTGCTTTGCAAAAAAAAAAATCTTCAAAACGAAGGGAAAACCAGGAAAAAGCCGAAAAGCCAAAAAAAACATCTAAAATTGGAAAATGCGTACAAAAATTAAATAAATATAATCTAGAGAAAGTGACTAGCACGCGACATGTGGTAGCGGCTGGACGCACCACTTGGCACGCTCGCATGCGAAGAAAGTGAGCCTTGCGGGAGTCTCACAAGGGGTAACCCTTGCATAGTTGCTCCCTAGATACTCAATGAACGTGAACCCCCCCCCCCCCCCCCCCCTCCCTCCTTCGCGCACGATTTGGGCAGACCCATGTGCGGGCAAGTGACGCCCCTGTTGTTTTTCGTGTTTCTTCTTTCATTGTTTTTTGTTTCTTTTTTTTCTTACTTTGAGAACTGTTCATGAATCTTAAGATAAAAAATGATCAGGAATTTAAAAAAGTTCTCAATCTAATATTTTCTTATGGATTTGAAAAATATTCAGGAATTCAAAAAATATTCATGACTACAAAAAATGTTCAGAATTGAATTGGTGAAAAATGTTCATGAATTCAAAACTATTTCATGGCCTTTTTTAAATATCTGCAAAATTGAATTTAAGATTTTCACAAAATGTTCCCAAATTTCAAAAAATGTTCATCGATCCAAGAAATGCTCGCTGATTCAGAAAATGTTCCTGCATTAAAAACAATCATCAAAAAAATGTTCGTCAATTGATAAAAATTCCCAAGATTTCAAAAAATGTTCACGGTGTTTAAAGAAATGTTTACTGTTTCGAAAAAGTTCGCGAATTTAGAAAAAATATCTGCAAATTCAAAAAGTGTTCATGTTTCCAAAAAAATTCACGATTTCAAAAAAATGTTCATGATTCCATAAAAATGTTAAAGAATTCGTAAATGTTCATGATTATAAGAATTATTCATGAACTTCGAAGATGTTCACTAATGAAAAAATAATAATAATTATAAGGAAAAAAGGACATGAATGCAAGAAAAAGAAAAAACCAAATTGAAAACTAAAAAGAAAAGTAAATCGAATAAAGAAAAGTAAAAATAGAAAAGAAAAACTAAAAAATGAAAAAGTAAAAAATTAAATGTTCAAGACTTAAAAGAACGAAAAACCCAGAAGAAGAAAAATAAAAAGAGAAAAAAAAAACTGATTCAAGAACTTGTAGAACCTTGCCAAAAATGATGGAAAAAACTATAATTGGCTGGCCCATGCAGAGGACATGGCTCACGAGGGGGGTACGCGTCATGTCGCTATCCAGCGATCTATGCACCAAATAGGGCAGCAAATTGTTCCTGTTTCTTTCGTTAGTTTTTTTCTTCTTCCACGTTTTGGTTTTCTCCTGTTTTCTTTTCTGGTTTTGTTCCTGTTTTTCGTTTTTCTGCTTTGGTTCCTTTTTCCTTTTTGGGTGCTTCGGTTTTTCTTATTTTCCCATTTCTTTTTTCTTTTTGCTATGTATTATACAAATGTTGACCGCATATTAAAAAAATATTCAGCATATATTACAGATATTTGTTCAGTGTACATTACACAAATGTACAACGTGTATTAGAGAATTGTTCAACATATATTACAAAATGTTCAATATTCGAAAATTATTCAATGCATATATTCATATTTTCTCAAAAATGTTCATCGTATATTAAAAAAAATTCATCATATATTAAGAAAATATTCAACTACTTTTACATAATGTTCTATGTGTAGTTTTTGAAAAATTTGAAAAGAAGTTCGGTACATAAACTATGGCGCCATGAATCTATCACTAGAACTCACTAGTTCGATGCGTGAAACAGTGTTTTTCTTGTGTAAAACTGCACCCTTTTGTGCTTCTAGGCCGGCCAATGTATCTCGATTATGGAAAGGTTTTATCTGTATTTTTCTGTGTTTTCTCTGTCGGCCTAATGTGCCTTCTTTCGTTTTAAAATTTTCTTAATTTATTTCTTATTGTCATTTCTTTTTTCCCTTTTCAGCTCATTTTGTTTCCATTCTTTTTCCTTCATCGTTTTCCGTTTTTCCTTTTTTTTTTTTGCTCTTCATCGTTCTCTTAATCGTTCTAGATGAAATCGGTTCGAATTAAACCGTTTGCATAGGACGGCTCTGCACTAGTGCACGCGTGGTTGCGTGGATTGATGACTAGTTCTCTTAATCGTTCTAGATGAGATTGGTTAGAATTACCGGGAGGTTCGCTATCTCAAAAAAATATCATACAAGTATGTTTATGCCTAACTCAAACATAATAGCACACACGTCCTCCTCCCTTGTATGCAGGGGCGATCTACCAGTGAGGCTTCGATAGGCTCAAGCCTACCCTCCAACATTGTGAATATTTTTTTAACTACTAAGCATCGACAGGCCCAGCCAATGAATAGCAAGTCAGCCGGCCCATCTAAGCAAATTAGGATGGCGCGAGACGGAAATCCCTATTTGACGCATTGTGCGTGAAAATGTCGCTGCTTCCCACAGGACATCGAGCAATCGTTCCGATTGGGCCGGCCCATTTAAGCGTTTCAGCGTTCCCGTTTTTTACGGATTTGGAAAACTTCTAGAAGGTTCCTAAACCGGATTTTTTTTCCTGTTTTGTTTCTCTTTTTTTTTCTTTTTTCCTGTTTATTTTCTTTCCTTTTCTCCCCATTTTTCTTTTTTCTGTTTATTTTCTTTACATTTTTCCTTTTTTCTTTCCTTTTTATTTTCTTTTCATTTAATTTTTCTTTCTCAAATTTATTTTTCTTTTTCAAAAATGTACAGAAAATTAGAAATTGTTCGCAATTTACAAATATTGTTCATTTTTTCTAAAAATGTTCCAGTTTTCAAATTTTGTTCACAAATTCCAATAAAATTAGAATTTCAAAATTTGTGCACATTGTTTCAGAAAATGTTCGTAAATTCTAAAAATGTTCACCTTTTAAAATTTTGTTCACAAACCAAAAAATATTTTGTTTCAGAAAAAGTTCCCATTTTCAAAAACAAATCACAAATTCGAAAAATGTTCACTTGTTTAAATTTTTTTCACAAATTCAAAAATGTTCAGGAATTTCAAACATTCTTCCTGCTTTCCAAATTTGTTCACAAGTTCAAAAAATATTATCGTTTTCAAAATTTGTT
The DNA here is from genome assembly GCA_039707655.1 of Elymus sibiricus. Lineage (NCBI taxonomy): Eukaryota > Viridiplantae > Streptophyta > Magnoliopsida > Poales > Poaceae > Elymus > Elymus sibiricus. The sequence goes on from CM077666.1 coordinate 23,490,841, forward strand.
CACATATTCAAAAATTATTCATGTTTCAAAAATTCAAAAAAAATTCACATGTTTAATTTTGGCTCTCAAATACAAAAATATTGGGAATTTCAAAAAATGTTCCTGTTTTCCAATTTTGTTCACATATTCAGAAAATCCCACAGTTTTCTAAATTTGTTCACAAATTAAAAAAATTCTCATGTTTTCAGAATTAGTTCACAAATTCAAAAAAATGCTCGAGTTTTGTAAAAAAAGTTTGTAATTTTTAAAAATCTTCACTTTTCAATTCTGTAATTTTTTTTCAAAAATTCCTTGTGTTTATAAAAAGTAGTTTATAATTTCGAAAAATGTTCTCGTATTCAATTTTTGTTCCTACTTGTTTTTTTTTTGAGTTTCCCAAATAATGTTTACGTTTCAAAATGTATTTCCTTTTAAGAAATCACGTTTGAATTTTTTTTAAAGTTTTAATCTGCCGCGTATTATAGTTCATATATACCGGCCTACCATTTTACACACAAAGCCTCACTTACTACAGTGGGTATGGACGCGCTTCCCTGGCGAGAGGACTTGTGTTCGATCCCTCGCCCACAAGTTTTATGGAACTACACGAACTGGTTTTATTTTTTGTCGCTGCCGGTAGTTTCTTTAACATTCGCGCTGCAAATTTTTCACAATAGCTCGCCAGTCGCAGTGGCTAGCGCATCGCACGCATCTGTAGCAGGTCGCGGGTTCTATTCCTATCGATAACGCGCTCTTATTTTTGCGATTTTTCATCCCGCGAAGGACAACGAATGGGCCGGCCCAGGTGAGCCGCCTCCTGTTTGAAAATGCGACTCCTTGCCGCAATAAGCGGCATATAGGAGGTCCTGCGCGAGGCCACGAGCAGATAGCATGCGCGCCCGTATGGCCGCATGCTCTCTCGACGGCCTAGCCACCGGACGGCCGGAGCAGGCAGAGGCGTGGAGCTCACCACGGCGCCACCCCGCCGGTCGCCAAACGCCGCCACACCCCGCAAACCTCGGCATCCCGCCGGTCGCCACCACACTGTCCGAGCTTTGAGCTCGCTGCCAACCAGGGAGCCAGCACGGGGAGGCGGACAGCTCATAGTTCGTCGCCTGTCGCCCAGGCCTTCGAAGCTTGCCGGATCCGCCGCAGTCTGGTCGTCTCCCATCGCCCGAGGTAGCCAGGGATCCAGGCCCAAGGAGGACCTTCGAGGTTCCCCTGCCTCAACTGCCTGCCCGCTGGTAGATTCTTCTCTCTGTCTAATTTCTTCTCTGTTCTTGGCATTGACAAACTTATTCAGTGTTGCAGACACTGGCTATGTTCGTGTTGTGTTGTCAAATGTCAATCACTTATTTGTTGTAGGCTTTAGCTAGTTTAGTTCTAGTTAGTAGCTACTAGCTAGTTCTAGTTATAATTAGTTCACGAACTAATTTCTATCCTTGTTATTATTTGTAGAAATGAAGACTTTGCACAGTTGGTTTGCAAGCAGTTCAAAATTTGATATTTTTCAAAAAATCCAGAAAAATTCTAGTAAATAGTAGTACTCTTGGAAAGTTTGTGCTTATTTGGATGAATGGATTTGGAGATAATGGCTATTTTGCTAAACAAATTCAAATTTTTGTTCATAATTCGATATTTTTCACAAAATCCAAAAAAAATCTAGTAAATACTACATGTTTCCAGTAGTAATCTAGGAAAATTTCAGTTTTTCTGCACAAAAGGATTAGGAGATAATCGATTTTTTCTTCAAAATAGCGTTCAGTTTTCTCAGCGTAAACTTTGAGCTCACCCTTCATTTTCTTTCTTGATTCGCCACTGCTTGTATGTACTCACTATAATGCCCAATGTTGAATCTTCTCAGCATCTTATAATTACTTTCTTCTTCTATATGGTAAAAAACATGCTTTACGTGTGTTCATTCTTTGAATGATTACAAACCTAGAGCTGTAGAGCACCTCAGCATCAATGCAACTGTTGTGTATGGACAAGCGGCCAAGGGCTTCTGGATGCATCAAACTGCTTCAGCCACTACGCTTTCGGAAAGAACATAATAGTAGAGGACCAAGCATGCAGGACACGGTGATCATTAGAAATTCATGAATGACGCTCATCGACATCTGATTTCATGCAGCGACAACACAATCCTATGCAGATCAAGCTTATTTTGGAAGACCGGTTTCAATTTTTGCATGACAACATAAAATGTGGCAGATGATTCCTCTTATTTTTCTCCTATATACATAAATGTCTACCTTACTTCCTGTATGTCTCTATCCAATGAGATTGCTATTATCTTTTTGTTACACAATACTATGAACCATGTATCGCATAAGCGTTCAGTGTACTACTCTATGTGTTCTCTAGAACGACTCTAAGATTAGATGTTAATTTATTAAGCACAACTGACAGTATTTTGTAACTGCATTTATTTGTATATATATCGAATAACATGATCTATATTGTTTCTCACATCCACTTAGGTATAAGGTCAAACCGTTTACATTTACAAAACTACACTACATTTCATGCACAAGTGCACAACTACTGGGTGTCTGATTTATTGGGATGTGGGGTGATGGCTTGCCTCGTGTCATAAACTTTGTTGGTTTGAGGGCTATTCACGTCTGGTCTGCGTTCATTCATAACATAGGAAACAAAACGGCGCGGCAAAGCGCGCGTATACTTCTAGTCTAGATTGATCCTTCGCATAACATCACGATAAGGGTCTGGTACTACGCACATGATGTCATGTCCCAAAGTATCGTTGTTTGATCGAACATCAACAAATTTGACTTTTTGTGCAGTCAAACACTCAACAAGTATATGTGACAGAAAAATTCCAGCATGTTTCACTTACCAATCCTCTTGCATGGCTCGATGTTTTTGAAAAACTGTCTTCTAGACATTCTAGCCTCAAATTGATGCCCACAACTTATTAGCTGAAATGGTATAATTGGACGGTATGTAGAATTAATGTGGTTAATTTAACCCAATACGATGGTAAAAAAGCTAGACTTGAAGGGCTTGGTTACACAAAACCTAATAGTTTACGGGATTCAGCCAGCAAACTGGCTTCAACAAAATGGTGGATTTGGGTCATGTCCTTGTATTGTGTTGTGTCGTACACCGGAATGTTCCTTAAGATTTTATTATGGTACCTTCGACGCTGAGGGTGGCATAAATCTCCTAAAGCTCTAAGTTCCCTTGAAATGAATGCTTCCTGGTGTGTTGGGGCTCTAGAGAGTGTTCATGGGCCCATCTGTAAGTTTTGTTTAGTGGAGGCCCACCTATAAGTGGCTGGCTCGCTGGTGCATCTGGGTCGAACGTCTCGCCAACAGTTTTGCCAGCGGCTAGCATTACTCTACCTGCGCCACCACCACACCTTTGTCCTCGCGTCCTACTGCCCTCCCTTGAGAACCCTATATCATGGTCACCATCTTCTCTGTCCCCCATCCTCCTCCCTCCCCTAGACAGAACCGGCGTGGCCCTCACATCATGGAGTCGTTCCCTCAACGCCCCCACATCATGTTCTGATCTCAGCCATGGCGTGACGAGGAGATTGGTGATCTACCTGCCACTGGCCGTCTGCCACCTGGTCCCCATGGTACTATACATTGGCCTTTCACTGTATTGAATAACATATTATGAGTGGATTTCAGCTAAATGTATCATAATAGTAGAAGTTGTAACTGACAGATCACCACTACAATTCCCGGTGTAGAAAAGCGCGCATATCCCTCTAGTACAAGTATACCTGGCCAAATGTTGGGCCGGGTCTGGCCTAACAAAGCCCGCAGCAAAAAACCCAGGCCCGGGCCTGGCCCGGCCCGGCTGTCGGGCCTAGAAATCAGGCCCAAGCCCGGCCCATCAATGCAAAAGCCCACCGGGCCTCGGGCCGTCGGGCCGAGCCCTTCCTTAAAGCGCAAATATGGCAGGCCCAAGCCCGGCCCGGCCCGGCCGTCGGGCCTAGATCTCAGGCCCAGGCATGACCGGGCCGGGTCGGGTCGGGCCGGCCGGGCCGGGTATCCCATGGCCAGGGCTAAGTACAAGATATAACGTTGGTAAGAGAAACTGGATGGAGAGCACAAGAATCACCAATATTTCCAATAATTCTCTGTTTGAGATAGGCTAGGAGCTCTAATATTTCATTTTCTTAATAATTAAATTATTGTGATTTGGGCCTATCGTGCTGCCACCCCTCCTCCATCGGCTCTATCGGTGGTGGAGTGCGGGGAGGCTCCATTCTACCATCAAAAATTGTAGCTAACCTTGTTTGGGGCATTAGGTAAGTCTCTCCTCTTCGTTACTTCGGCCCTTCCAGCGGGCGTGGCGCTGACATTCAATAATGTTGCCTCTGGCGCTGGTGGCACATGAAATGCCGAATCTAGCGACAAGACTGAGTGCACAAGTAGGTCTCTGTTGTCCATCTCTTGGTCTTTCTGGCGGTGGTGCTCAATAAGGTTCCCTCTATCCTAGGCGGCAAATGTGCGCTCGAATCTAACTACAGGGTTGGGTCGACAGGTTTGTCTTTCCCCCTTTTGTGGTCTAAGCAAGGGGAAGTTGCCCGTGTATTTGGGTTGCTCGATCTTTCAAGGCGGCGCCGCTGAGTTATGTTCGGGTCCGTTGTGCTTTGGCAGCAGGGGCACGGAATCTACTAATTTGAGTGGACAACTACGTGTGGTCGACCCAACGTCGTCTTTTTCTCAAGGCAGTGGATTGTTAGGGGTCGATGCCGCTGGCGCTTCTCATACTCTCATGTTTCAGCGACGACATGAAACACCAGTGGCGGCAACATTTTGGCGCGCCATTGGCAATGTGCGGGATGGAGAAATGGTGTATTTCTTGAGGACTGCATTGTAATTTCAATTTCTTTAAGGGGTTTCTCGTAAATTTCTAATCTTGGTGCAAAGAGAAAAAATAAAGCATTTTCTTGTGTACACGCTAGCTTCGCTCTTGGTGTACGCCTTTGTTGGAGCACTTAAAGGCCTTTTTTTACAAACACCGTATAGACAGACGCTCATATACATGCATGTACACTCATCTCTATGAACGCAAGCACGTACAGCTTATCATATAAGCATCTTCCAGAGATTGAGCTAGATGAACGCCTACTTATATGGGCACCTTCGAGAGACTAAGCAGCAGAACTTGAGATTGACACTGTACCATTGAAAAAATAGCGCTGACAAAGGCTAAAATAAATTCAAAAAATGCGACCATCCATGCCAAGTCAAAGACTTGAACCCGAGTGAGCAGGTTCCACCATAAAGAACCTACCCATCTGCTACGCTCAGTTCACGAGTGCTCGGAAGCCCTTTTTTTTGCGAGAAACTTCCAATCTATTCATCTTCAATCATGGCAGTACAAAGAACAACAGAGGTAATAAAAATTACAACCATGTCCGTGGACCACCTAGCGACGACTACAAGCACTGGAGCGAGCCGAAGGCGCGCCGCCGTCATCGCCCCTCCCTCACCGGAGCCGGGCAAACCTTGTTGTAGTAGACAGTCGGGAAGTCGTCGTGCTAAGGCCCCATAGGACCAGCGCACCAGAGTAGCAACCATCGCCGATGAAGAAAGTCGTAGATCAGAAGAATCAAACCTGTAAACACCCAAACAAAGGCGAACGGAGACCGGATCCAAACAGATCCACCGAAGACCAACACCGACCGAATCCCGCGAGATCCGACGGAGACAAACCTCCACACGCCCTCCGATGATGCTAGACACACCATCGGGACGGGGATAGAACGTGAGAGACATTATTCCTACTATGGGATATCGCCGCCGCCACACAGCCCCAACCAACACGCTGAATCTAACAAGAACGAGAACGGGGTCCCTCCCGCCGGCGGGGGGCCGAGATCCTCCGCACCTCCATGGCCTAGAGGCCATCGGAGATGGGGCGGACCGGCGGCAGCGCCGACGGGAGGAGAAGAGCTTTTCTTGTGGAGGAGGAAAGAGATGTCGTGCTCGGAAGCCCTTGCTAGCTTGCCAATCACCTGACGGCAGCGCACTAGACTTTGTGATGTCTGAGTGCATTTGGTCATAATTGACCCATTTTATTATTTGATTTCTACTATGTTTGCCGTTTATCCACATAATTAACTTTGTAATAATCTCGTCGCTATGTGCATGTTATGATGCGGTGGTCAGATGACACGTACTTTATGGTCACTTGTACCATCTTGTTGTGGAAACAAAGTAAGAGAAATAAAACTGTCTGTTTATCTGAAAAGAACCAAACAAACTGAACTCAAGGTGCTTGGTTGAGGATTTTTCCAGAAAATTTCATTGAGGCCCTATGGTTGTCTAGGTGCGCAACCTGCTTTGTTTCTCTTGCCAATTCAAACCCTTGGGGACCCCTCCTGAAACTGCTCCTACATTCGCCCAGCTGTGCTTCTGGGCTTCTGGCACCTTTGGAAACACCGAAATGGGGTCGTGTTCTGGCTACTCGAGCCCAGCCTACCTCTCCTACTGAGAATTTGCCGTGAGCCCATGACGATGCCTGGCTCTGGCGTATCTGTCTGCCCGAGAAGGTTCGCTATGACGTGGATAATAGGATCACGTGCTCCAGCCAGCATGTAATCTGGTGTACGTGCTCGTATTTTGACCTACGAAAACCTATACCGCTGTAAAACTTTGAAAATCATGAGAAATCTCTCTCTCCGGTGATCATTCCGAAAGAAAAAAAACTCGGGAGAGTTCTCCTCTGCCAACTTGACTGCACAAATAGTTTGGGGACACAACAAGGGCGAAACATAGCTGGATCGAGAATAAGAGAGCCCCTAAGAGCAACTCTAACTGATCCCCTAAAAAGCTTTAGAGGGCTAAAATTTCACTTTTCCTCCTCTAAACTGCACCTAGTTGATCTCCTAGAAGCTTTAAGGAGTAAACATTATCCTCCTCGGCTGTCTCGACTCCTATTTTTACTCGGCCGCCTATCTTTGGAATAAAAAAGATTTTCTCTCCCCCTCGGCCACACCCACCCAACCATGCGCCGCATCCACTCCGGCGCCCCCCTACTTGCCTCAGCCGGCCACCACGCGCCATCGTCGACCCCCGTAGCACCCGCCGCGCTCCTTCCCACCTCGATTTGGTTGGTTCTCGTCGCCAGCGGGGCCTAAATCAGTAGTTCTACGGCCGTCGCTGTCATCGCCGGATTCGTGGACTCACTCGCCGGCGCCGGCGCGTTTTGTATGGATTCGACTGGGACGGAACCGTGCAGCCTCCTCGACTGCTCTGCGCCGCCTCTCGATATGTCTTCCTCCTCTCGGCACTCGCCTGTCACCCGTCGACTGACCACCGGCACAGCCACGTCCGGCCGTCGGCCGGGCTCAGCACTCGCCCAATAGCTCATCGGCTTGCCGCTGCCGGTCATCAAGTGTGACCACTGCCCGCGGCTGGTGTTGCACCATGTTTCGAGCACATCGAAACATCCCTAATGGGTGTTCTTCAAGTGTGAAAAGGACGGAGTGAGTGCCATTTTGTACGGTTGTTCTTCGGATTCATCGCAATTTGAAACTCATTGTTTGCTATATGTAGGATGGATGCAAGTTTTTTGTATTGGGAAGAAGAGTACATTGATCTATTGATAGCGAGAAATCTGCTAGATGGTTGTGCACTACTTGCTAGAGATGAGACATGATAGGACGCGGTGTCCAAGTATGAGGAAGCGGAGAAGAAAGAAGTGTGCAAGTTCGAGAAACCAATAGAGAAAAGCAACAATATAGGCGACGAAGACATAGAGAAAGCATTGATCAGACTAGTACGTAGGAGCAGCTAGGGAAGTTGTTTTTCTATTAAAGTGTGTAATTTTTCTTGTAGTTTAATTTGGATTGATTCTCTTAGCGAAGAATTGGTGTAGTATATAACCAAGATGTCATTTAATAAAATAATATAGTAGTGAAGTTTATGTTGGTGGCCAAAAATAAATGAATTTGGCAAAATATATTTTTACTCCTCTATGTTAAGGGGCTGGTTAGAAACGGCTTTTTTAGAGGAGCAAATATGATTATCTAAAGGATACTCGGCCTTATCCTCCTCTAAATTTGAAGGAATCGGTTAGAGTTGCTCTAAGCGTCAGGTAACAGTTTCGGTCCGGGCGTCATTCGCATTCAATGAGGTCCTTGTGAGCCCTCACGGACGGCCATGGCGCCCTGCCATGAGCTCGGTCGCTGTCTAATCCGAGCGGTGATCAACACAAAAAAGCCATCCACCCACACATGCGAACCCTCATCCTCGCATGCGGTGATGACATCATGGCCAACCCTGTCGGCCCCGTCTCCCACAAGGTCCTATCTCAGCCTCGCCGTGACCAACTGTGTCGCCGCCATCTCTTCTTGGGGCGACGCGCTTGGTCACGGCGAGGCTGAGATATAGGTGCTTGTGGATCAGTTAGAGTTGCCAGTGGAGGTCTAGGCTGCTGCTCCTCCACGCGGGATCGACTGGCGCGTGCTAAATTCTCGTGCAATAGAGAAATAGCAAATCCGGAGAAATAAAAGGAAATTTCCGGGAGCTTTCTGGCTTGTAATGCCTGACCCTGTTGCACCTACCAGCATGCATGCATCCACGCATGAATTAGGAAGTTACCGCATACATGCGCGATAGATTGGTCAAAGCACGACTTGAGGCATCACTGACGCATGCTGTTAGAGGTTAGCTTTTGTACTGCGGCAGCAGCAGTAGCACGTAGAAGAGGGCGACGCGGCACACGGCACGACTTGGACTTGCACACACAAACTTCTTGATGTTTCCGTGTTCCTGAGAACTATATATGGTTTGTTTGTTATTGTGAGTAGTAAGAAGGAATTTTAGTCTGCATGACCTAGTATTGTGAATGCTTCGGTTGTTGGTTTTCCTTTAAATGGAAACATGTGCTATGCAACGTAGCATGATGGATGCTCTGGTCGTTAGTTTCCCTTTAAATGGAACCATATTTGAAGTTGGAATTTAAAGGGTAACGGAGAAGTCTCCGTAACGAGGGAAAATCAAACACCCCCACGTCGAGCGACGCGGGTGGCAATCTAGGTCACCGCGGCAAGCGCTCCCTCTTCCGTGCTTCCCCATCACCACCGTTGAGCAAAGTTTGTGTTGTTGCGGCAGACTCCATCGAACAGGTAGGCAGGCCCTGCATGTTGAAGACATACATTGATGTTCCTGGTGGCTTTGTGTGCACTCCTTCGCGGGAGGTGTGGCGGCGGGGGCGCTACCTCGTAGATCTGGCTTGGCAGGTGGCGCACAATGCTCGACCGGGAGTTCGACAGTTGTGTGTTTGCAATGGCGTGTCGTGTCCCCGGCTTGTGCGATGTTTATGGTCGATTAGTTCGGATTGGAGGGGGGTGGATAGCACGGGCATGGCCACAAATTAGTCGTAGATGTTTATTTCATATATCATGTCATGGTCCCGCCATTGTTTTCCATCTCGTTTACTCTACTTATTGGTGATTTTGGGCCCTTTTGCCTTGCATCAACTATAATAATATTATGGATATGTGCATCTGCTGATGGAAAGGCCGGGAGGTTCAACCTTCCTTCTAAAAAATGTGAAATCTCCATACTTCATGGATGATCAAATATTGTTGTGATTCCTTCTTTGTCTTGGGGGGGATAGTAAATTGGAGCCCATACCAAAAGTTGACGTATAGCGGCACCACAAAGGGTGATTGTGCACCATTTATTTCCTGTTTATTTAGACACATGTATTAGTGTGTGTTTTTCTTACAAAGTAATCTTCAAATTCAAAAGATAAAGTATTCAACAACCATATAAACTAGAATATATATATATATATATATATATATATATATATATATATATATATATAGTATCATTTTCTGAGCTAAAAAAATAGTTAGTTGCACAAGAAATATATATAATTTTTGTATCATTTCCGACATACATAAAGGTAGTTAGTTGCACAAGAAATATATACATGACTCCTATTTCTTGAACTGGCTATTTGTGATGGAAATAACATCAAAGTATTTTTCTAGAAAATTGGCATGTATCATGGCAACTAATAAATTTTTCATTATTGATAAATAACACTCGCTACAACATGGCACTTGGTAAGGGACAGAATATCTGTCAAAAATGTTGCTCATTGGGGTAATTTTGTGGTTCGAAGCCATATCCTAATGCTCGGGAGACACAATGCCTAGCCGTGATTCTCCCCGCATTTTTTTTACCAAAAAACATAATTAATATGTTAGCTGGCACACAAATTTCCCATTTTATATATATTTCCCAGCTGATGCGTTAACATGTACATTTTTTGCTGGTAGTTAAAATATTCCCGACAGAAAAAATTACCCCTATAATCATATTTCGCTAATAGTTGATTGCTCTTAATCTTGTGTTGTTTTAAAGTAACTATTCAATGACCGTGAGAACACAAAAGATGCTGGCTAGCAAGGTGAACCCCACATTTGCGGGGCTAGATTTCAACTTTATGATGCAAACAATGTGTTTTTATTTTCACTTTTAAATCTCGTCAATTATAATTATGATCCACCATATAATTATTTGTGCAGATTATTCGGTCTACGTGGAAGAAAGTGGTGCCTTGTTTGGCTATTGTTTTAGTAATCATACATAACTAAGTAGGTGATCCCCACTAAACTATTTATCTCAACAGGCACACATGTCACATCAACATGCAAACATGCATGGCAAAAGACCCACCTCAACATACAAACATGCATGACAAAAATCACCTCAATGAGTAAATAGCAAATCATATGTATTTTCAATTTCAGTTCTCATATTATTAATCAAAATATCCATGATCCATATAGCTAGCCAAATATAATTGAAATATATTGCAATGAAATCCTGAAGCAACGCACAAGGTATCAGCTAGTTATATAATAGATAGTGCCTTGCCTTGCCGGTCAAGCATGGTGTTGCTCTACCCTAACTACATAGTTTGAATAAACTGAGCTTATTATCCAACTTAATGCTAGGGAAACTAGTAGCTACACAAATATTAAGAGTTGCTATCCTGTTCTGGATGCATGCGTTTTAATTAAGCTAACTAATCAAGGTGAGACACAAACATTTCCTTGTCCCACCGTGAAAAAACCTAGAAAGCGCACCACGCACGTGGTTCAATACTGTTTTGGAGCTTCTAGGCCCTTTGATTTTTCAGCTGCGCCTGTATTTTCTAGCTTTATTCCTTTTCACGAGTTGGTGGAATACATTTCAACGCACACATGACCTTAGCTTGACGACCAATCCGCAACGCTATTAATAATTCCTACACACGCACATAAACAAAAAAAGGAAGGTTCGTCTCTGGTCCGGCGCTTCAACAATATCACAGGAATGGTCAAATCAAGGATGGCACTCGTGCGCATTCGCTATCGATCCCACCATGCAAACAGTCTTTTTACCATTCCGGCCTTGTCCAATCTGCGTGTCCTCTACGACAACCCCCAGCTCCAAGCATCCTCTCTCTCTCTCTCTCTCTCTCTCTCTCTCTCTCTCTCTCTCTCTCTCTCTATATATATATATATATATATATATATATATATATATATATATATATATATATATATATATCCCATGACGCATGCATATGATCCGTGGTACATGTAAGGCGGAGGAAGCCGCCTTCAGCAGACTACGGGTCAAAGTGAGGCACGACGCACGATTATCCTATATAACCCTGGGTGTAACTTGTAAAACTCTTTTCAGCTACTTCCTCTCTCCCCCTCTAGCTCGAGCTGAACCCAACACGGCCATGGAGAATTATCCATTTCTCTTTGGGACGCAGCCCTCTTCTTCCACCTCCAATTCATACCACTTTGTGGCAGGAGCGAGCAGCCAGGACCATCTCCATCACCACGGTCAAGCAGCTGGCAGTAACACCAGCGGCGGCGGCGGCTTGAGTCAAGGCCTCTTCCTGGGGTCCAAGCAGGAGGAGCCCTCCGAATCAAAGGATGGTGGTGGCGATGATGGTGCAGGAAGTAGTTCACAGGGCGGCGGCGAGGCGGACGTCGTCGTCGGGAAGAAGAAAGGCGAGAAGAGGGAGCGGCGACCTCGGTTCGCGTTCCAGACGCGCAGCCAGGTCGACATCCTCGACGACGGCTACCGGTGGAGGAAGTACGGGCAGAAGGCCGTCAAGAACAACAACTTCCCCAGGTTTGTAAATTCGTGCCCTAATTTCTCATATGACACCTTGACTTGCTGATCCTGACTGATCGATGATCAAATTGTTTTGATGCTTTATATACTTCTGGATGTTATTTGTTGCGACTTCTAGCTGTTGAATGTTTCTCCTTTTGTGTTCTTTTTCCATTTGTTTGGCGTGCAATTTCATGTTTTTGATGGGCTCAAAGAAAGTAGGTGAGATGGAGTCCCAGTGAATCTTCCAAGCTCTGGTAGTGGTTGCCTACATGGGATAACGACATGTCTCATCCTCATCATCTAGTCTAGGCGAAAAAGCTAGCTAAGTTCCACGTGATTTTGATGGGCATCGCCAATAAATAGAGAGCTGATGGCGATCGTATTTGACTAGGAATAATTTGAACCACCAGTTTAGAGGTGGATTGAACGCTCCACATTATCTACCCCTTATGTCTATAGATTATCCTAATTAAGCCACCATATTAGCATGCCACCTGGAGCACAAAAGACAGTCTCTTTGGGATTACCGATTACAAACGCTGTCTGGCCTTTTTCCCCTCTAGGGGGCTGGGTTATGCTTATATTATTACTAGCAACTAGCAGACCTTTTTTTTGCGGGTAGGCAACTAGCAGACTGACCCATGCATTTGCGCGGCTAGCTAGATTTCGTACATACTATCATACATGAAACTGTAAATGATGGTGCTATGAAAAAAAATCTGTGAAGAATAAAATTATTCTATTTTCGTATGAAAGCCTTATATATATGTTAACCGCCCAGATTCCTCTCAACCAAAACATATGACGATGATATTTTTAGACACTAATGGATGAACACCTAATTACAATGCATTGACATACATTTTAAGCATGATTAAAATTACTTGCTACATACTTTATATGATTTGTTGCTTGCTACATTTTTTATAAATATTCTCTCTCAGTCCCTCTTATAATATTTTCTTTTCTCTGATGATGGACATTGTTGTTTTAATTATTTCACTTGCTCATCTATGTCAACGTAGTTATCAATAAGGAAGCAAGAATAAGTCACATGGTGAGTGGTAGATCTTCAGTGCCATCATCTCGACAAAGACGCACATGTACTAGAGCCTAAGTTCATAATTAGTATATTTGATGGCCTCTCCTATAGATTTCCTAGAAACAAATATAATTATCAGTTTATATTGACTGGGAATTTCTATATATAATAGGCAATTTCATTTCACTCAGCTTCCGCTATCCTGACCTACATTTATAGCATAACTAAAAAAACTATCATATACTCGACAGGATTTGTTCATTTCAATCTTTACACAATAGTATTTAGCTTCATTCGTATGATATGCCACTTGCACATGTATCACACATTCAAAATGATCTGACTCTTTGCATGTCTTGCACCTGGTCCTCGTATAGGCATACACTACTGGATTCTTCAAAATCTACTCTTTCAACCTCAGCTCCAATTGCCATGAACTTTGAAAGTGACTGACAATTTAATCATTACCAAGCTCAACTCTTTTATACTGAGTAAAATGCCGTTTCCATATAGTTGAATCCAGTAAGGTTTATACATTTAACAAATCCAAGAATTTCGATACATCTGATGTGTGCTGCTTGGTGTGTAATGCTTGATGTTGATCCTTGGTCACTACATATTCCATGGTATTGAATGGAAATCAATTGGTTCGAATATAATTAGCAGTTATATGTTTCCCCTTGCTTTGTAGTATGTGACTAATGTTTTTCAACATAACTGAGACAGCTTTACTACATACTTGACGTGATTTTTTCTTCTTCCAAACTTTATTGTTGCAGAACAACAATATTTAGCTTCCAGGTCTGGTACAAGCTTATATCCTATTTAATTCTCAAAATGTACTATTTTATTGTCGGTTACAACTGTCGTGACCATAATAATGGAGTACGAATATCTTTACCTACTGTTTATATATACTACTCTTCTGTCAAGAAGTTCATTCTTAAATTTAGCTATTTGTGACCCTAATACTAATACTCCTATATCTCTGCCTATTGTTTTGCATGAATTGAGAGAAAAGTACAATAAATATCTCACAATGATTAACTTATATACTTGTTAAAATAAATTGCAGCATAGTAGAAAATGTCATATTGTTTAGTTGATTAGAAATAAGGCATGCACAGCATAATCTGATTCATATGTAAACCATATTCCAATTAATGACCAAGTCATTGCCAATTCGAATTCTTGCTGATGTTAGAGGTGACGTTATCCATGTTCTACCGTTGTCATACACAATGTGCTGATTTGTGATTGCTTCGATATAACAACCTTTATATGAGATATTGATATGTATGTTTAATTGTTAATTAACTTTAAATCAAAGCTGTTACCACATATGATGGAAGGACTAATTTAGCCTATTTGGACGAACATGGCGGCTTGTTTGCCTCTTGTTTTAATAACAATATAATAATATATAGATAGATAGTCTCCTTTATGATAAATTATCTAAAATTCATAGGGTTTCAAAAGGATTGTGTGACCAGCGCAAGAAATAGACGACTTATGTGTATGTTGATGCATGTCTTAATTAAAATTAAACACTTCAAAAATAATATAATACTTAAAGCAACAAATATTTATGGCAGACCAAAAAATGAGAGAAAATGACAACTACCAAATATTTATTAGAATTCAATCTTTAAGAACAACGACTTATCATTGTGACATAGTTTTTTTCTAGAAAAAATAGATCTTAAAAATGGTGATATGGCACATCACGGTAGTCTCATGAACAATTATGAACCATGCCAACATAGAAAGTATATTAATGTCAATTGAATTGTAAGAAACTAAAGCAACAAATGATGAAATCATTTTGTTACTAGTTTAATCATTTACTAGTCATATATTTAAGAACATATACCAATTGACAATGCTAGGATAACTTTTGTGAACCTCCTTGGATTGTAAAAATGAATAACATTGGACGAAAAAGAGCACAAGATTTCGAGAGGAATGCAAGTGTGGAACAAAGATTGCAAAATACATAAATTGTAGGACAAACTGCTAAGATAAAATACAGCAAGCACCCGTGAAAATTCCTCGATCCTACATAGATATGTATAAGCAATAGGTTGGACTAGATGTTAAAATTCCTGCAGGAATGGTGTATAGAAGAGCAATCCATAGAAATTTTTAAGCACCATTCTTGTGATCCCTACTCCAAGCCTAGTCTACCCCAACTTGTTAGTAAAAGAGTACTAACTTATTTGTTACATGCAGGAGCTACTACCGGTGCACGCACCAAGGATGCAACGTGAAGAAGCAGGTGCAGCGGCTATCCCGAGATGAAGGTGTGGTGGTAACGACATATGAGGGCACCCACACGCACCCAATTGAGAAATCTAACGACAACTTCGAGCACATACTCACCCAGATGCAGGTCTACTCAGGCCTCAACAACGTCTCCCAAACCTTTGGCAACCAACACATGTTTCAATGAACATCGCATGCATGGCTGAACAATGCCCATGCATGCTCGCAGAGATTATGTTGATTTGTACATTAACCCTAGACATGTACGTAAAAGACTAATAAAGCGTGATTTCATAGCTGGATAGATGCAGGTTACTCATGCGAGTTTTTATTTCATTTCTTTGTTGATGTTTTTTTCCAATTGTAGATGAACTATTATAGACTAATCGATCAATACAGACCCATAAACTATTAGCACCCTGGGGGTATATGTGCACTGGTGTTGTACAGCTCCTCATCATCCATTTCAGATCTGGTAAAAAATCATCCATATCATATCCACGACGCATATATGCATGTGTTTGTTTTCAATTTTTCACATTAGTATGACATGGTTAAGTTGTACTTGTTTGGTTGTATTACTATTTAGCATTGATCCATATATTCCAATCGAAAATGATGAAATACATATGAGAAACGATCTTGATCAGAATTAATCCATGCACATATGACCACATGAGGACTCCTTTTTCGTGACCAAAACATACAAAAATGTGATAATTGGACATGGTGTCGAATGTGAGTATAGAGCAAAGTTGGGCTTGGTATTAGCTGAGGGTTTGATATTGTAGTTGAACACTTGTAACGTGGGCTTAATATAGCGTGGCAGCGAAAATAGACTATACGAAGTTGGTAGTCATATACACGTACGGGTTCAAGGGAGGGGCGGACTAAACGCCTGCGGAAGGGTGTCTAGACCGGGTGTGGTGGTTGGTCGGGGATGTTTTCAAAGCTAGCCTCAGTGGTCTTTGTCACCGGATGTATTATATTGACTAGTACACGGGGAGAAGCAAGTAAGGGTTCCAAGAGATGTAGCACTCGTTGAACTCTATAATCAAAGCACGTCTCATTGTCTACTTTTCTACAATGACCTGATCGCTAAATTCCTAGCAGAAACCCACGTCCCGTTACTGGATTGGAGCCACGACTAGGTACCAGCGCCTCCATGGGATGGAGTTAGTGGACCCAGGAGAGCTCGCGTCGACGAGCGATAGCACAGGAAACTAGCAGAGTCGAGGTTGAAAGCGATGGGAGCGATAAAATGTGTGTTAAGAGCACGAAAACCGGTGCGTGGGGTTGAGAGGGGCGACATGGCTCGAGATGGCGAGAGGAGCGGCTTGGTGCGGGTGGAAATAGAGACAGGGAAAGAAGAGCAAGTGGAAGGACATTAGTAGAATTATTAATGGGCTCGTTGTGGTGATCGAATGGGCTTTTGGGCCTACTACCAAATTACTTATGGTTATCACAAAACAAGACCGCAAGTTCGACTCAAAAAAATAAAACAAGACCGCAAGTGATGATCGAAATCACTAATTAAGGAGTACTCCTTCCAAAGATCACTCCCACCCTCCCAGGTTGCGACAAGTGGCGCACTGCATGCGCACCACTTGTCGCAACCTGGGAGTTTTCCCTTTTTTCGTATATCTGTTTATTCAAAATGTTTTATCTCTTAAACCGTGCGTCCAAATCTCGAACCGTTTTCACCGTTGGATTCCTCGCGTCGAGATCTTCAAAACTAGATCCCATGTTGATAGGTTTTGATGCACTTTTTTTTCGCGAAAAAACCGGATAAAAAAACCGAACCGAAAGCACGTTTTTTTTTCTTTCCAAAAGAGGCATGGCCGTGCCTCTCGCGAAATCAAAACCGTGCCTCTCGTGGAAGAAAAAAAAACAGAAAACGCGCTTTTTTTCCGTTTCCGAGAGGCACGGCCGTGCCTCTCGCGAAAGCAAAACCGTGCCTCTAGCGGAAGCAAAACCGTGCCTCTCGTGGAAGAAAAAAAACAGAAAACACGTTTTTTTTTAGTTTCCGATAGGCACGGCCGTGCCTCTCGCGAAAGCAAGACCGTGCCTCTCACGGAAGCAAAACCGTGCCTCTCGCGGAAGAACAAAAATAGAAAGCGCATTTTTTTTCCGTTTCCGAGAGGCACGGCCGTGCCTCTCGCGAAAGCAAGACCGTGCCTCTCGCGGAAGCAAAACCGTGCCTCTCGCGGGAGCAAAAAAAAAAAGAAACGCGTTTTTTCGCGCTCCAAAAGTTAAGGAAGACCGGTGGAAAACCAAAAAGCCAAAAAAAACCGGAGAAAAAACCGTTTAAAAGCCGAAAACGCATGCGAAAAAATAAAAAAACCAAAATCCAAAGGGAGCGTCCAGAGCGCGACACGTGGCGGCGGCTGAGAGCGTGCCAAGTGGCGCGCTCTCAGCCACCCCCAAATGATCGTTGGGGAGGCTCCGAAGGAGTGATGATGGGAGCATCTGTAACTCTTGCTGCTCGCCTACAAAGCAGTGACACATGGGCCAGGCCCATAAGTGTTCACGTCTCATTTTTTCTTCTGTTTCATTATCTTTTACTTTTTCTGTTTATTTTTCTCCATTCTTTGAGGTGAAAATACACAAATTCATATTGGAGATAGATGAGCACTTATTTTTGAAAAAATAATTATATACAAAAAAAGGTTTCAATGTATTTTATTTTTTGAATATGTTCATTTGTTTTTTAGCTGTTCACATGTTTATAAAAATATATTCATCAAATTTTGAAAAAATGGTCACTGTGTATATTATGAATGTTTATCATGTATTAAACGATGTTCAACATGTTTAAAAAATAGGTTTACCATGTATTTTAAAATATTCATCGCAAATTTTAAAATTATACATCATGTTTAAAAAAATGGTAATCATGTATTTGAAAAGTGTTCGTAATGTATTTGAATAAAAATCATGATGAATCAAAAAATATTTGAAGTTCTTAAAAAATGTTCATGGTGCATTTAGAAAACGTTAATCACATTTTTAAAAATGTTCATTGTGTTTTCAAAAAGAGTGTTCGCCGGGAAAATTGAAAATTCCAAAAAAGACATAGGAAAGACTGAAAAATCACCAGAAAAAAGTAAAAACAAGAAAATAAAATAAATAGGGGAAACTAAAATAAAATAAATAACTACTTGAAATACACTATCAAAAAAATTTAAATGCGTGATAAACACTTTTTGTATTACGCGCTGAACATTTTTCAAATATACGATGAACCTATTTGTAATACACAACAAACATTTTTTCAAAGACTGAATGAACATTTTTTGGTACATGATGAATATTTTCTAAATACCACATGAACATTTTTTAAATTACATGGACATTTTCTTAAATACGTAAACATTTTTTAAATCACGTGAACATTTTTAGAGTAAAGTACATAATTTTTTTAATTACATAAACATTTAGATAAAATACATATATTTTTTTATTAGATACATGAACGCATTTTAAAATTATATAATCATTATTTTTCAAATGCATGCTAAACATTTTTGAAATACAAGACGGACAATTTTGAAGAACACCATGAACATTTTTGCACGATGAACAAAAAATGAGAACTAAAACAAAGGAAAAAATAAGATGAGAACATAAAGGGTAAACAGGAAATATGGAAAAGGTTCGAAAATAAATAAATAAATCGAAAAAAAAAAAAGGTTTTAAAAAGCAGCATACCAGGCCGGTCACGAGTCTCTGACAAAAAAAAACCAAGCCCAGTGCACTCGAATCAAGCGCAGACGCTAAAAATGAAAGGAAAACCGCTTGATGATTGTGGCCCACGAACTGGCTGCTGTAGGCGAGCGGTAACTCGAACTCGCAATAAGCAAGAAATAGGCTTAGTGATGGCATATCTATCTCAGGCTTATGATGTGAGGCCTTAAGATAAAATTACCCATCTGATATATTCTAGCCAGACATAGTATGTGCAAGTGTAATTGTTGTACGACAACTGTCGAAAAAATATTGGGTGTAAGACCATATTGATGCAGAATTTGACGAGGATGAGTGTTCTTCACAACTGTCTAAAAAGATGCATGTATTGGTGGAACAAATACATTTGTTCAGCACGTCGAAGATCGAACCAACATAGATTGCTTGAGATGCATCCACGAAACCAGATGATGAAGATGACAAGTGACTGAGCTACCGATGATCGATCGAGTGCAGATAAGTAGACGAGCGACCTTGAACCCTAATGAATGTCCAATCCTCTACCAGATGAAATACAGTCAGACGCCATTCTGCGGCAGTATAAAACTTGCAGTGCCTTCTCATCCCAGGAAGGTGTTCAGAGATTAATTAGGTCATCTTTCTTCGGATCATGCTTTTGGGCCCCATCCGCATCCTCCTGGGAGGAGCTGCCCCCTCCCTTCTTGCCGAATATCATCTCGTCGAGATCATCGAGCATACCGTCGTCTTCTCCAGGCCTCGCTCGAGAACCGGACGGTTTTCTGACCAGGGCTTCTTCGCTGCCGACGGCGGTGGCATCCTCGTGTTCTGCTTCTGCGGCGATCGGTATGGCAAACGGCTCTTGTTCCGCGTGCGCTGGCGCCACGGGTTTCTTCATCTCTTCGTATCTGGATAGCACTTTCTGGATCTCGTCGTTCACGGTCAGGGCCTCGAAGAGCATGGCCTCATTGTCCCCAGCCGTCTCGACGAATCTCTGGATGGTGTGTTGGGATTGGTAGCACTGTTGCACAAGGGTGGTCGTCAAGTCATCCTGTGGAAATAGCAGAACTAGTCAAAATATAAGACTAGCTCTTCACCATTGTAAAACATAGTCTGGTTACTGAAGTAAGTAGTTCATGTTGCACGATATTTTGAACGCACACCTTGCTTTCACACAAGTTCAAATATACCTCCAGTGAATGCAATCACTATCAAGGAACATAGTATCAAGCTCAATTAAGCATTAGTGAGTGTCTTTTCAAGTCTGATTTATAGCTAAATGACTGGCAAAAAGACAAAAACAGTTTTTGTAATGTATCGCAAACTTGCTCCATTAGGACTTGTGATAGCTCCGAAAATTGCAGTAATGTTGCCTCGGAATGGTAGATGATATGCATTTAGAAACAAAATTTGAATGCTAGAATAGAACATATTCAGGAACAGAGTGGAACTTCAGAGTTCAGAGTATCTCATAAACAGAGTACTACGAGCATGAAATAGAATAAATATAACCAAGGCACCGGCAGCAGAACCAAATAATAATAATGCGCTACTGGTATTTAAATAAAATGTTCACCAGAAAAACTCCATGAAGAACCAGTCCAGCTATTGTGTGAAGTGAGTACTACGAGCATGAAATAGAATAAATATAACCAATCCACCGGCAGCAGAACCAAATAATAATAATGAGCTACTGGTATTTAAATAAAATGTTCACCAGAAAAACTCCATGAAGAACCAGACCAGCTATTGTGTGAAGTGAATTAGTGTACTCCAGTCAAAAGGTATTTATGCGAACTTGGAGGAAGCTACACAAAGTCCAGTTTACCTGCAAAGCATCCTGCTGAGGGGAAGATGAAAGAACAGTTGAAAGAAGCTCTATGCTGTTACGCGCAACATCAAAAGCTTCCTTTGTTTCTTCGGCAGTATATGTATGCATATGCACATCTTCAAAGGTCTGTTGCGTGAAGTTTGCACCAGCTTCAGCTTCAGCAACTGAGCGTGGTGGAGTAAATATGGGGGCCAAGCTCTCATTGTCGCGTCCAGGAAACCGCACTCCTCTTGATTTCAGACTCTACAGAAAAAATATATTAGCTAGTTGTCCACTCCACTGCCTTGGTTACTAAAGCATAATATATTTTTCACTTCAAAGATAAATCTTATGGATTTACAGTACTGCCATCAAACTGGACACTGAAACAATAAATTATTTGACCCCAAAATTACTTGAGTAGATGTCAATGCTCCTGCCAAAATTTGTTCACTACAATTTCTTCAACCATGAAGCCTTGAATTTAAGGGCTGATGGCATCAAAAATATGAAACCTATTAAGGCACAACGTGAGAAGTATAAAGTATTAAAGCACAGAGCTTATTGCATATTACTGTATTTTCTTACTTACAGGTATTACGGGGATGGTATAGACGTATAGTATTGGGAATGATCAAGTGATATTAGTGGAATGATTCATGCTGCCAAGCTTGTGACTCTTCCTTCAGACAGACGGAAGAAAAAAAATTATAGAGAAGATTGACAGAAGCAAAAAAGATGGTGTTAGTGGAGTTACATGTGCAATTTTTAATATTCCCGTCATGCACCCGGTTTATCTCTGTAATTCAGACAATAATTTCATTAGGAAGTTGTTGCATCTGATGATAATTCGAGATAAAACCGGGTGCTTCCATCTTTCTTCGATCTTCCAAAAGCACCAACTTTAATTGATGGCATGTGTGCTACTTAACTGTTGCTTCGACATTATCATTCCATCATCAAAATTTAAGATGAAGTTCAGTTTGTTCTCAATTTAGTGCCTCCTATTTGTTCCTGTGGACTACAGCATGACAGTTTCAGAAATGACTGCTTCAGTACCCTCTAGGTTTACCCCGCAAAAAAAAGGTACCCCCCAGGTTGCACTTATGTACATTCAGTAATGTTTCTTTACCAAAAATGACTCCAAATGTCAAACAACCCCTTTCTTTATAACAGTAGTTGTGAACTTAAATTACTTCTATAACATGCTGTTCATGTATTGGTACAATATAACTAATCATTCTATATATGGTTTTTTTTTCTAAAAATAGTCATGACATCTAGTTTTCAGGGGACGGACAAAAGGGGTGAAGCCAATGTAGTGCAATGATATTGAAGGCTCCGCCTAACTGGCTTTAACCGTGCATTCTTCAACTACTGCTCTATCTATATGTGAATATAAAAGGTTAATTTAGTAGGTCAATATAACCATAAAAGTGCTCAAATTATGTGAATTTGAATTATTTCTCACATTACGTAGAGTTCTGAAGGAAAGTTCTGAACTTTTTTTTATTTGAAAGCCAGATTTCAGGGATGTACTATGTAACTATCATTCTACAAATCTACAGTGTTTCTTCTAATTGGGTACTTGGTATCTGTTCGTCATCTTGAGCTGAGACTCTTATGTATATATTGATCTTCTTTTCACCCTACGTCTCAATTATAGTCTGTCGATACTCTAGCAAAAATCACATACCTTGTTCTAACGGATGCTGGCTACCGATTCATGTGGGGATCTTCTAGTTACTTCAACCTTTTGGTCCTAAATTAGAATGATTTCTATACTTTCATTACGAAGCATAACAGGTTATTTTGGCCAACTTTTCATTGACCAAGGAATGAAAATACAGACCTCAAAGCTACGAGACGGAATTAGGCAACTAGAACATAATGCAACGAATCTTTGTGCACCTTGTAGGTTTCCTCGTAGACCGGCAGGTAGCGGAGCTCCTCGCCGGACTCTCCCCAAGCCTCAATCAGCATAAGTGCCTTGTTCCTGTTATTCACCACAGTCAGTGGATCATCCACCAACCTGACCATCTCATCGAGAACCCTCTCGGCGGCGGCCTCGGAGAACACCTTCTCGCAGTTCTTGGTGACGGTCTCGAGAAGGGACAGGGAGAGGAACTGAACCCTTGCATCCTTCAGCACAAGCCGCTTCTTGATCCCACGGACCAGATCCACGCTGTTCACCTTCCCGGCGTTGATCAGGTCGCAGATCTCCAGGTTCATGGCCCAGTCGGGCCCCTCCAGGCTCTCGGAGGTGGCGTCCTCGACGATCTTGTCGGCCGGAGTCTGCCCCTGGAAGAGCTCCCTCATCTTGAAGCTCATGGAGCTCATGCCGGCCGTCATCTTCTTGCCGACCTCCGTCCCAGTGATCTTCAGCTGCTCGCTCAGCGCCGTCACCTTGTCCATCAAATTGTCGCCCATCTTCGCTGCTAATGAAACCACCTGAATTTCATCAAAACAAGAAAAAGAAAATTCAGCAAGGGCCATGGTATAATAACTAATGTCAAACTTGTGCAATCCCATGGCCTGTCTGTCAGTTATTTACAGACAGCATTGTTCCTACAATTCAGTGAAAACAATTGCGCTACCAGGCACAGTTCAGCTAGATACAGTACCAAATTTGAACAGGCAAGACATCTCCTAGCAGTAGTACAATCAAGATATCAATTTCAGGGGCAGTAGTACAATCAAGATACCAATTTCAGGGGCAGGATTGCAGGAAAACTGATTTTGGAAAATAAGGTGCCTCTAGCATTGCTACTTGGCAAGTACTCCCTCCGTCCCATAATATAAGAACGTTTTTCAAGCTATGTTAGCTTGAAAAACGTTCTTATATTATGGGACGGAGGGAGTAGAAAATAACGACGTGGCAAACAAATCTGCAATGAACAGCGACAAGTACAGTTCAGCCAAAACAATCACGCTGTCAGGCACAGTACAGCTGGACTAGATTCACAGTGTCAAATTTGAACAGTCAAGACATCTGCTAGCAGTAGTACAATCAGGGTACCAATTTCAAGGGTGGGACGTAAAGACAAATCCTTTTTGAAAAATGATCTGCTACCTAGCAGTGCTACTCAGCTCAGCAGCAAACGAATGGAAGTGTATCTACAAACAATCAAAACATATCCTAAGACGCTAAGAGAACAAGTCTGCCGCAGGCGGCTGCTGGTGTTCCCGGCGAATTCCCACATGTGTGCATGGTTACAAACTCATTTGAGTAGCAGTATTCCATTGAACTATTTTCAATGATATAGTACTCCACTGAACTATCTATTTTGCATATCAGATAACTGACTGACTTTTTGATATTTCTATTTTTTTTTCAGATAGCTTGCCACACGCGCCATGTGGTAGATAACTGACTTACAGTTGAGCTAAGCTTTGGTTAAAGCTGAATTCGAACCGTGTGCACATTACATTTCCGGACGGTGCGGTATTTCTTTTTCGAAACAGAGGGAATGCCCCGGGCTCCTTTGATTGATGCACATAGCCTGTGTAGTGCTACATGTCTTTAATTTTGAAAAAAAATAAAAAACTGTCTAATTGTAGACTTAGTAAAAGGAAATGCCTTCGGGTTTCTTCCCCTAACCCTAAGGGTCGATTTCATTTCTTCCCACTAGGCTGCATCTGGCTCAGTTAGCCTAGGCATTCAGCAGCACAACGGTGGGAAGTACAACCCGGCGAAAACAACCGCCCTTTCAGGCACCGTGCAGCTATAGATTCGATGTAAAATTTGAACAGTCAAGGCATCTCCTACTCCTAACAGCTAACAAATCTGCATCTTCCTGGAAAAAAAAAGTCTGCTTCTGGCAGCTAACAAATCTGCATCGAACGAATGTGCCTACGCGTTGACTGACGGGGGATCTCTGGCGGCTGGAGCTCAGTTCAGCGCGCGCGGCGGCAGACGGGGAAGGGGAGGAAACGAAGACAGAGGTGGGAGGCGTGGGGGAGGTGGAGGAGGAGAGCTCACCGCGGCGGGTTCCGGGGAAGGGGGTACCAGACCAGATCTGGCGGGCGGCGCCGGCGGAGACGAAGAGAGGCAAGTCAGCGGCGGGGCGGCGGCTGGTGCTCCTGTTCTGTTCCTGGCGAATTCCCTCACGTGCGGCTGCAAGCTCACTTGAGTGAGAACTCTTTTTTTTTTTTTAGCGAGTACTCCTACTCAAGCGGAGAGCTTGGTGAAGAGGTTTTTTTTTTCAATATTAACAAAATCAAACAAATCTAAAAAAATACAACAAACATAAAGGTGTTTCAAGGATGAGTAAATTTTAGTGTTCATGAAATTAGAAAACCAAGTTTTTGAAATATGTCGGGTTTTTTTTAACACAGTACAATCGAAGTCGCTCACACACACAAACATACACTCACCCCTATGAACGCACGCACGCACACCCTACCCCGTTTGAGCACCTCCAAGAGACTGAGCCGGCACATCATCTTGGTGTAGTCGACGGGAACGTATCCTCCCACTAAACGCGCATCACCGGAAGGCCTGCGATAAATCCAGGAAAATGCGACCAACAATGTCAAATCTATGACTTGAACTCTGGTGGGCTGGGATACCATTGTCGTCCTAACCATCCAACCACATTTTTCTATAGACCACTTCAGTGTCTCTCTCGCTCGTGCATGTTATCGTCCAAAAAAGATTTTAAGCATACTTATTACGAACATATTATTAATAGTAAAATTTATTTTTAAAATAATCTTAATAAATGTCACCAACGCGCTCCTCTCCTGGGAGCGCGAGGCGCATTGGCTCGGGCGGATCAGCGGTGAGCGCCTTCGCCTCCAGGCCGCATCGAGGGCAACCTCGTTAAGCTCTGACGACGACAGTCAGATGAGGAGGTCGGGGCGTGACGGCCCAGGAGTGCGAGATCATCCTCCGCGATGATGAGGACTTGGAGTCCGAGGAGTCGGAGCACGAAAAGTATGTGGTGCTCGCGATCATCGCCGCGGCCTCCAAGAGGAAGCGCGTCGAGGAGTTCTCCCACATCATGACACAACCAGGCCGCATGTTGTTCTTGTACTTCTAGCAACATCCTACTTGTCTACTTCCCTAAAAAAAACATTTTGGTCGTGTACTTGTAGTAATTGTTGGTTTGATCATCACAAACTACCATATGGTTTGCAAAATGAACTCAAATCCGTCTCTCAACCTAGCATCTCCTCTATCATCGACAGTTAAAACAACCCAGAGATAATAAACAAAATAGTATTCGACTGATTAGTGCTTCAAACTAGTCAGATCAGCCACTCCAATAGACATACCCAGAATTCTATTCCTTTGCCATCAGCAATGACAGCAGGCTTGCTTCAGCTAGGCAATTGTTGGACATCACAGACATGTTTCACATGCCTCCCTCCATTCAAGCGCATGGTCGTTGATTCAACTGCAGGATAAGTGGGCCTAAGATGAAATTTGATATCGGTGGGCCTAAGATGTATGCCCAATTCAAATGGCGCGGGAAGAGTGTTTGTTAGCTCAAACATAAGATTTTTTTTCCTGCTTGCTCTTGCATGATAGGTCAATACCAAAAATCTTTTTGGTGCAACTCCTTTCATTTTCTTGGGTATTCATGCATTCTCTACCAATAATAGGTGGAAAAAACTCAACTTCATCTGTTCTGAGAATGCACATTTGCTCTGATATACTGAATTCCACAATACCAAAACAGATGCAGTTCGCACCCCCTTCAACATAGACATCATGCTTCTCAGCCTTTGGAACATTTGGGAGGTAAGAAATGGCGGAATATTAAAAAATGAATAGCCCCCTTCTGGCATGTGGCTAAAATTGTCCAACGATGATCTTGCTTGGCGAGCCGTGTCGTCTTCAGTTGACTGACCCACATTTATTTTCGAGGCAACTTACATGAACCGTAACAAATAAGGATTTGAATACTGATTGGAAAATATCCATTTTCTAGAATGAATTACTTGTGTAGAATAAATAGTGCAAACAGTTAAACAAAGTGTATAAGCTGAGCTAGAGAAATCCTAATATGTGCAAGCGCGTGAACAGAAAAAAAGAAAGAAAAAAACAGTGCTAGTCAACGAAGACGATCCCCTTTCTGCCTGCCTGCGCCCAGACCAAACCCCACCGGCGAGGAGACCAACGGAGCAATGGACGGCGAGGCCACGCCGCCGTCACCGGCGCCGGCGGCAGGGGACTCCGTGTCCGGGGTGCTGGAGGACGACGACCTCCTGGTCGAGATCCTGCTCCGCGTCGGCTGCCCCGGCGGCCTCGTCCGCGCGGCCGCCGCCTGCAGGCGCTGGCTCGGCCTCGCCTCCGAGCCGGCCTTCCTCCGCCGCTTCCGCGAGCTGCACCCGCCCGTCCTCCTCGGCATCTACCTCAACGACGGGTCCGTGCGCGCCGCCCCGCGCTTCGTCCCGATGCTCGAGGGGCTCCCGGAGTTCGCCCCGGAGGAGACCGGCGGGAGGTACATCCTGGACTGCCGGAACGGCCAGGTCATCACCCTGCGCCGCGACGGGGACGGGCTGGCGTACGAGGTGCACCGCCCGCTGTGCCCCGGGATAGGCGTGGCCGCCCTCCCGCCGCCTCCGATCTCCGGCGGCTACAGCAAGATCTTCTCCAGAGAAGACGTCCACGGCGGCGGCCTGTCCTACTTCCATGTGTCCATGGAGACTGCCATGGATGGGACGAGGCTGGTGCAGGTGTATATGCTGAGAGACGGTGTCTGGCGCGCGCATCCCCCTCCTCCGCGGTTGTAAGCGAAGCATGCGTTCGTCGGCGGTAAGATCTACATGCCGGCAAGCCTGACAGACATCATCGCCCTCGATTTGACGACCTCGAGTTTCTCGGTAATCCAGCTACCGCAAGGACTGGAGTACGGCTCCTCCTTAGACAGCATGCTGTCACAGGCCGATGATGTTTCCGGTGGTGTTTATGTCGTCCATCTCAAGGAGCTTCAAGTCCACGTCTGGCATCTCGACGATGGGGACGCCTGGTCGCTGGTGGACACCATCTGTTTGCGTGGCATGCTTGCTAATATGACGATATCTGGCTGCGCGGCTAACGACTATCATCTTCTTCTTCGGCTATGCCGGGTGGGGGACAACGCCGAGTTTGCCTTCTTCCGGATGCGTCGATATGTGTTATATCTCGATATCAAGCGCAGGACGCTGCGTAAAGTGTATGTGATGAAAGAGATAGCCTACCATATCAATCCTCTTATGATGATCTGGCCTCCCACATTCCCCTCCCTCCTCAAGGATGATCCCGCAAGGTAATTAATTAACGCCTTCTCATCTCTAGATGATCGGTATATATAGTGCACTTGTTGAGATCATACACTTTTCCTATGTGCATTGCCCATCACAGTTGTTGAGATTTATATGTATAGTCTGACTCCTTGGGCCTTATTAACAGTACTAGTTGAGTGACGTTTGCCGTAAGATGATTCGAGGCCATATAAAATGTACTAGTTCAGCTATATTAGAGAATGCTTTGCCGACTATGATAAAAAACTGACTTAAGTTAAAGCTTGTCTTGGCAGGCACCAGACTGAATGCTTCCTGAACTTGTTCTTCCTCTTACATAAATAGTCTCATAATAGCAATTTGCAGCGGTGCTGAAAAATCACTTGAGTGTTTTTAGCTTGGGCCTCTCTTTTTTGCATTCTGAAAAATGGCCTTATAACCATTTTACCTGCAGTCTATGTGCTATAGCTAAAAATATATATTGCTGGACAAAAAGCATTCTTTTGATTTCTGGGCGCACATAAGATGCACCTATCATTATACTTGCCACTTGTCTTGTTAGTCTATTTGATAGAGTACTTTTGGTTCGTAAAGCGACAAAAAATATATGTCCATCTTAGATATGAAGGCATTTAACCCATTTGGTTATTGTGCTATCATCGGCATGATCTGCGGTTCAGTCTTTTGATGCATGCCCCTCCCTGCAGATCAACTCCAGCTTCATGGATTGGTGGTCTACTTCCCTGGAGATTATGGAGAACAATAAGAGGATTAGCTTCATTTCTCTGGTCGCTGTAACAGGCTGGTCGTTTATGGAATGGGTGAAATAGTCGAGTCTTCAACAACGCCCCCCTTCCCACTCCAAGGCGCTGACTGACATGATCCAAGCTGAGCGCCAACATTGGACCTTGGTGTGCTTGTTTTCTAAATTGCTGATGTGCTTTGTTTTCTCTTAATTTTAGCAGCAGATATTTAATTTGTCACACACGTTCTATTACTATTTTAGTGATCTAAACGCTCTATATTTCTTTACAGAGGGTGTGCGAAGTAACAGCTTTGTTGTTTAGATCCTCTGGCGATGAATAATGCTGATGCCCGGGCGATGCGATATGAGCATCTACAAAACTTATATTGCTCGGACAATGTCATCAATCAACACACTGATGAGAAGCACTCAACATCCAAGACTGCAGGCCCGGATTGTATCAAGTGCGCGGGCGTATGGCACGTGCCAAAAGGGGTCTCTTCATGGTCTTGAAGAAGGCGTCAAGCTCCGCCAGGTCGACCTCACGCCCCTCCGCCGGCGGCGACCACTCGAACTCGGTCACGAGCGCGGCCAAGAAGCACTTGATGTTGGCCATCGCTAGACCGATGCCCGGGCAGAACCTATGCCCGGCTCCGAACGGCATCATCCTGATCTCCTTGGGTCCCGGCAAAGGGCCCACGCCCTCGCCCTCGCCGCCGGTGAGGAACCGCTCTGGCCGGAACTCGTCGGCGTCCGTCCACGTCTTGCTGTCCCTTCCGATGTCGCCCACGACGAAATTCACATTGATCAGGTCGCCAGCGGTCATCATTTGGCCTAGTGCGCCGGCGTCGTCGGCGCGGACCTGGCGGAGGACAAACGGCACAGGCGGGTGCATGCGGAGGCTCTCGAGCACCACGGCGTGCAGGTACGGCATGCCACGGAGGCTCTTGTCGGCCTGGCCGTGGCCGCGGAGCTCATGACACAGCCTCTCCTGGGCCTCCGGCCGGACGATGAGGTGAGCCAGGGTCCACTCGAGGCAGGAGACCACCGTGCCCGTGCCGGCGCCGAGGAACTCTGACACGAGGCTCACCATCTCGTAGTCCGTGAGAGCGCGCCGTGTGTCGCCGTCGGGCACGCGGAGATCGATGAGCGAGTCGACGTACGGACGGCGGGCGTCGCACGACGATCGCGTAGCGGCCTGCCTCTGTCGCCGTGCCGCGACGAGAGGGAGGAACAGCTCCGCCTGCTGGCCCAGGAAGGAGAAGAGCCGACGTAGCTGCCTCCAGCGGATGAGCCTGGCGAGCTTGGTCGCGGGCAAGGCCTTGACCTCTCCGACGGCGAGCACGAAGCCCTGTATGACGCGCTGCATGTGGCGCACGTGGCCGCCGTCGACGCCGTCGCCGAAGCAAAGGCGCGCGACCATCGCGAAGATGGCGGCGTAGAGGCGGTCCCGGACGACGACCGCGGATGACTCCCAGTCGCCGGCGAGGAGGGCCTGGACGGCCTGCCGCCGAAGCGGCTCGAGGCCCCCGAGGCGCGACGGGTGGAGGGTCCCCGCGGTGAGGTTGCACCGGAGCGCGCGCCAGTGCGGGCCGTAGGACACGGAGTTGAGGTTCTCGGTCCGTTCGCCGCGGCGCCCGATGGCCAGAGCCACCGGGAAGAGCGCCGAGGGGCGGTTGGCGAAGGCATCAGCGTTGACGACGAGCGCACGCCGGGCGGCAACAGGGTCGCCGATCAGGCAGAGGGCCGCGGGAGCACCCCTACGGTAGCTTCGCCGGATCAGGACGGCTAGGCACAGGACGAGGACACACAGCACAGCCACCTCCATATCGGAAATGCTACTACTAATTTGGTTCAGCTTTGCTTCCACTGATTTGACTGAGAGTGAGAGGTGCGTCTCGTCCCTCTGTATGCACATTTATGTAGGCACAGAGTTGTACCACGTTGAGTGAGAGCGGCGAAATGGCTCTGAGCTCATCTGCTTCCGCCCATGATATTTTTATATTTTTTAAAAAAATAGTAGAAAAATTCAAAAAAGATTTTTTTTTTCATGAAAAAAAAATTTTCTGAAAATTTTCTAGTATTTATTTATTTACTGTTCACTGGCTGCAGATGAGTCCGGGCTTAGAATTGGATATTTGCGTGTTGAGATGAATATATATAGAGCCCCCGGGTGCACCTAGACCTTGGTGAACAGTACATTAAAGAAGGGAGGGGGGAGGGGGGGGGGGGGAATCAAAAATTCTGAAACTGTTTGACATCAAACATGATCAAACATATTAAGTGCTTGCAAGAATTCGCTCACAAATAACATTCGAGGAGCTCAAAACTAAAACAACAAAATTACTGCTCAAAAGTGTTCAAAACTTGTAGAACTGAGTTTTTTTCCTAGGGCTCCACGAATGTTTTTTTTTTTTTTTTTTGCGAAAAACTTCCAATCTATTCATCTTCAATCATGGCAGTACAACAAACACCAGAAATAATAAAAATTACATCCAGATCCGTAGACCACCTAGCGACGACTACAAGCACTAAAGCGAGCCGAAGGCGCGCCGCCATCATCGCCCCTCCACCGTCGGAGTCGGGCACAACTTGTTGTAGTAGACAGTCGGGAAGTCGTCGTGCTAAGGCCCCATAGGACCAGCGCACCAGAACAGCAACCGCCGCCGATGAAGAATAACGTAGATCGAAAGGATCCAACCCGAAAACACACGAACGTAGACGAACAACGACTAGATCCGAGCAAATCCACCAAAGATAGATCCGCCGGAGACACACCTCCACACACCCACCAACGATGCTAGACGCACCACCGGAATGGGGGTTAGGCGGGGAGACCTTTATTCCATCTTCAGGGAGCCGCCGCCGTCTCGCCTTTCTGAGCAGGACACAAACCCTAACAAAACTCAAAGGAACGACTAAAAACGGAGCCCTCTCGCCGGCCCTTACCAGGATCCACCACGTCCCCATGGCCCTAGGGCCACCGGAGACGAGGCGGACCGGCGGCGGCGCCGGCGAGAGACAAAAACCCTAGCTTTTTTTTGAAGGAGAGGAGACGCCTCCTATGACGAGACGTGCCGATGCACGAGTTAACCAACAATTACCCTAAGCATTCCACGAATGTTATTTGTGGGCAAAATTTTGCAAGCACCTAATATGACGAACTGGTTATTTATCTTTGTAGGTGCACCCGGGAGCAAAAAAGAGAGTTGAAAAGAGAGGTTCGTGACGCGCAGATGTAACACGTTGAGACAATACTACTCCTAAAAGTTGCCATGTGCTCACCTTACCTAGACACTGATTTCTTCTACCAGCCACCAGCGTTCATAATGCGTGGGGGGTTCCTTTTTTTTTCTTAAAGGTGTGGTGTTGCCCCGGCTTTTATCGTGGTGCACACAGTCAGTGTGTGGGATTAACGTGCCTATTTTGTTACTACAAAACATATCTAGTGGGTACATCAAACTTCTCAGTGGCAGCACTTGTATCACAGCCTCATAAAACAACGTGGTCGAAACCTACCCGCAACAAAAAAAAAAAAAAAAAAAACTACATGAAGCGATAAAATAAATATTGATGCAGCCTTCTTTCAGGATGGTTCTGGTTCAGCTGCAGTAATGTGTTTCTCGTGATGATAATGGGGAGAATGGACCAACCTGTGATTGGATGGTTAGGAAGACAGTGGCATCTCTAGCCCCACCAGAGTTCACGTCATATATTTGACATTGGTGCTCGCATTTGTCTGGATTTATTTCAGGCCTTCTGGAGACGTGTGTTCAGTGGGAGGAGGCGTTCCCATCGACTACGAAGGCATCTGTGGCGACTTCGTCAATCTCAAGATGATGTGTCGGCTCTGTCTCTCGAAGGTGCTCATATGGGTAGGTGTGCGTGTGTGTGGGGGGTTCATAATGGTGAGTGTATGTGCGTATGTATGAGTGTTTGCGTCTGTATTGTGTTAAAAAAAAGATAAGTGGAAGGTTGTGGCTGGTGGGTCTTGGATCCTTAACAACCTTTTTGACGCCACCACGTCATAAGCGGTAGCTATGCAGAAGGGGCTCATGTTAGCTGAAGAGCTGGGGTGCAATGGAGTGTTGATGGAGTCGGATTCTTTGGAGCTCATCCAAGCATGTAATGGCATCATTGAGATTTGGAGTTCATACATGGCAATACATGCAGATTGTTTTCAAATGGCAAAGAAAATTGGTTTAGTGAGCATCTGTCATTGTCCTAGGGATGCAAACAGGGGCAGCACATAATCTGGCTAGGCGGGTTTATGATTCAAATGTAGTTATAAATTGGGATGGTGATCCACCTAATTCTATTATCTCGGACATTTCATTGATGCAACTGTGTTGTGAAGTTAATAAAGTTCGCCCAAGGGCATTCCCCTAAAAAAAATATCTAGTGGGTTCATACCGAAATAACTCTCAAAGTTGAAGGGATAGAGATTGAAGCTCAAAGATCATCTCATATCTATATAAGGAAGTTATACACCCATTTCTATTAATAGGTGAAAAAGAAATGACGCTAATATCTAGGGAAAGTTCCCCATGGAGGGAGCCCTGGCGAACTAATCATTCCATGGGAACGTCTCGGTCCAGCTGAACTTTTTTGTTCACTAAAGGGACTCCCTCCCAGCGGGAGCTCCTATTTGGCGTGTTCAGTGCCAGGAAAATTTTCTGGCGCCCACGCGCCATCCCTCGTGGGCCGGCCCATGTACATGGTGTAGGAGATATGCCCTAGAGGCAATAATAAATGTTATTATTTATCCCCATGTTCCTAATTAAGTTTATGTTCCATGCTATAACTGTTATGGTTTCCGAGCCCGTATATCCATAAAGGCTCTGAGGAAAACCCATGTGCACGTGTGGAATAATAAACGGTAAAAAGTATTCCTAGTCAAGCCTCTAAGACTGGCTCAAGTGTTGCATGATGATCACGTTTTCCTGATCATGGGCATGTCCATGCCGGCAACTTTGAGGGCACAATGTTAGGAGAACACTTGTGTTGAATCGACCCGATTGATGTTATGCTATGAGATACATTCGTCACAAGTTAATGGTTAATAACACAGAGAAAGTTAACGTTTGCATAATTCCTTAGACCATGAGAGTATCGAGTTTGTTAGGGCATTTCCCGCCTTAGGGTTTTGGTGATGATGACAATGCACCCTTGGTCTAATCGTGCGCCCTAATTTACTCAGGT
Organism: Elymus sibiricus; assembly: GCA_039707655.1. Taxonomy (NCBI): domain Eukaryota; kingdom Viridiplantae; phylum Streptophyta; class Magnoliopsida; order Poales; family Poaceae; genus Elymus; species Elymus sibiricus. The sequence continues at coordinate 23,524,956 of CM077666.1, forward strand.
ACACCTCGTTTGGCGCAAGACGGTCAGGCAATCCCTCAGGATGGAAAAGATCGAAGACGGAGTTTCCGACGCGTTTATTTCTTTGGTCATAGGAAATCCGTACTATTAAGAGGGAATCCGCATCGGAAGGTACTGGGTGAATCAATGCACGTACACATTCTATTGCACCCACTATATATCCTTCCGTTCAAGGAGAGAGGTCCTCAAAATCTTTATGTGGCAGTGGTTTTAATGCCCAGCGGTTGTACCGCCTGAGTAAGCGGTTGTACCGCCCGACCGGTTGTTCCGGCCCTGCACCGCTCCACTACCGGAATGCCTTCTGTAGTGTAGCTGTTGTTGGGCGGTGGTGGCCCGGTAGTTCCCGGACGGCTTCGACGAACCGGTACTACCGGTGTCTGGAGCGGTTGTACCGCTCCAGACTTAGCCACCACATGGACACTGGTCTAGCGGTTGTACCGGCACAACCACCGCCCCAACTACCGCTATGGGGTGACTCCCCTTTTGTAATGAGGCGGTTGTTGGGCGGTGGTGGAGCCATAGTTCCTGGTTGGCTCTGGCCGACCGGTACTACCGGTTGGTCCACCGGTTGTACCGCTAGGGCATTTCTGCAGTGGGAACCCGTGATTACCGGTTGTACCGGTGCTCCAAGCGGTTGTACCGCTGCAGTGTAAAAACTGCTGTAACGGTTGGAATTTGGGGGCACTATATAAGTAGGTGGTTCCCCCACCTACCTTTTACCTCTTGCCTCTCTCTCTCCTCCATTGTTGCCCTCCAAGCTTTCTTGCCCGATCTCTCTCTCTCTAGCCACTCAAACTTGTTGATTTGCTAGGGATTGAAGGAGGAGACCTAGATCTACACTTCCACCAAAGGAAATTTGATTCCCCCATACTTTCTTGTGTGGATTTTGTTACTCTTGGGTGTTTGGGCACCCTAGACGAAAGAGGTCACCTCGGAGCCACATTCCATTGTGGTGAAGCTCCGTGGTGGTGTTGGGAGCCTCCAATTCAGTTGTGGAGAGAGCCTCAACCTTGTTTGTAAAGGTTCGGTTGCCGCCTTCAAGGGCACCATTAGTGGAATCACGGCACCTTGCATTGTGCGAGGGCGTGAGGAGAATACGGTGGCCTTAGTGGCTTCTTGGGGAGCATTGTGCCTCCACACCGCTCCAACGGAGACGTACTTCCCCCTAAAGGGAAGGAACTTCGGTAACACATCCTCGTCTTCACCGGCTCCACTTGTGGTTATCTCTTACCTTTACTTTGTGCAAGCTATTGTTGTGTTGTATCCCTTGCTTGCTTGTGTTGTCATTGTTATTAGCATCATATAGGTTGCTCACCTAGTTGCATATCTAGACAACCTATTTTGTTGCTAACCCTAATTTGTTAAGAAAAGCTAAAAAATGGTAGTTGCCTATTCACCCCCCCCTCTAGTCAACCATATCGATCCTTTCAGAGTTTCTTCATGCTTGCTTCATGAACTTTGGGGTTTGTTAAACGTCATCCATAAATGGGTGGCTATTACGGCGGCTTACGGGTTCATGGAAAAGTATGTCAAGGGACTTGATAGCTCAAGATTGGGATTTGCTCCTCCGACGATGGAGAGATATTCTTTGGGCCCTCTCGGTGTTATGGTATCCATTATCGTCTGGCCAGACACATTGTGATTTGATCACAGAGATACCGGAACACGGGAACGAGAAAAGAGAACAAAACCGGTAACGAGGTAACTGGCATAGTGGACAAGTTGTTGATTCATGGGGATGCCGATAAATCTCACCTCGGGTATTTGTAACATATTGCGAAGCAACAGGAATAGCACACGGCAACTGGAGGTTCACTCGAATATTTATTCGTGTGGGTATAGGGGTCAATATGGGTGTCCACGGCTCCGATGTTGATCATTTGATCGGAAAGTGTTCCGGTCATGTCTATACTTCACCGAACCTATAGGGTCACACGCTTAAGGGTCATCTATCTGCTGAATGCTAGACAGGGAGTCTGAGAGAAAGTCACCGGAAAAGTTTCGGAGACAACGGAAGAGTTCCGGAGAGAGAACACCGGAAGAGTTTCGGTAAAACTGAAAACTTGTTTCGGGGTATACCATTAAGTCAAATTGGTTTCGGCACACGCCTGAAAATTGTTGGAGGGTGCCAGAATTGTTCTGGAAACTTCTGGGATTTTTCCGGAGAAAAAACCTGGAAATGTTCCGGAGCTGCCGGAACCGCTTTGGTTGCTTTTCACAGATGAAAATCACTAATCTGGAATTGTTTCGGAACGCGTCCAAAATGATTTTAGTGGGTACTGGAAATGTTCTAAGACCTACAGAAATATTTTCGGATTTAACGGTCGCGGAAAAATGTTTCCATGAATAGTGAAAATCACTTTATGGTTACTTTATGGAAAGCCACCTTTTTGGGCTTTGTCCCAAAATATCTTAGGGATGACATGGATGGATAAGAGCCACCCTACCCCATGGGTTTTCCGATAGGCAACTGCTAGGCGCCGGCGCGCCGGCCGAAATTTTTGGCCGGTCGGCCCACAGCCATTGGATGAAGCAAGATTTCGCGAGTTATGGCATGAGCTAAATATCATTGATTCGAGCAACGTGTCTTGAATATCGTCACACCCCACCGCATTCATCATGATTATCTTGTTCTAGATGTAGGCATGGATTTAGGGGGAGTGTTGTTCTCTCAATGAACTCTCCCTCCCCCTATTATGCCAAAATTAACCCAATCTTTCACATTAGCCATTTTTGATGGTTCTAGTGCTTCAAAGGTGAGTTTTGGTCATGGGCCCAAGGTTAAAATCTTCGCGGTGCCATACCAATTGACTCAAACATAGGTGGCTTCGGCCACCGCCCCTCCTCTCTTTGTGGAGGTTTGGTTCTCTTTTGGTTCTTATTTGCCTTGCTAGTTTTCTTGTTAGGTCCTAGGTGTTTGTAGTCTCCAAGTGTTGGCCTTTATTGTTTGCTTCTTGCACTCTTGGAGTCTACTTCACCATAATTCTGTGCCTAGTTTCCATCCCAAGCCTCCTCTTCCCATAAAACTTTCTGCTCCAAATGTACACAAGTTGATATCTTGGCATGGGTGGCAGAAACCGGGCGGTACAACCGGTGGTAAGGGCGGTTCTACCGCTCTGCCATTTGGCTGTACTGTCCCGGCGGTTCTACCGCTTGGATCTTGACCTGAGCTTCCGGCCGGTACTACCGGGTGGTTACGAGCGGTACTACCGCTGCCTGTCAGGCGACGGAAGTACCGCCCCTAACCACTGGGTAGTACCAGGGGGCGGTACTACCGCTCTTAGGAGCGGTACAACCGCTCCGCGGTCTGCGCAGGTATATAAGGGCGCGGGCCGAAGGGGTTTCTCTTTTTCCCCTTCGTGCCCGTTCTCTTCTCCTGTTCCTGCCGCCGGTTGCTGTCCCCATTGCCCCGGAGTGCCCTCCGGTGCTCCGGATCTGTCGGTTCTTCATCGGATCCGCTCCGTGGAGGCCGTCTCCTCCCCGATCTCTTCCCATGGATGCCGGTAATGCCCCCTTTTTCTCTTGTCTTTGGTTTCAATCTTTGAATCCATCTATCTAGTGCATTACGTGTACTCCCGTGTTTTTGGCTAAACTATCGGGTGGAAGAGATCCTATTGTATGCCTCTATTGCTTGTAGATAGTTAGAAGTAGAAATATTGCATCTAGATTCAGTTTAGATTTGTGCCTGTTCTCTGGGTGTGTGGAATCGCTATTGGCGGTACAACCGCTCGAATTGGCGGTACAACCGCCTGAGCGGTACTACCGCTCGGATGACCGGTACAACCGGCTTTACTGAACCTCTGTGTACTGTTTCGTCTTCTCTCTACTTACATGTAATATATTCCTCTGATCTTGTGTACATTCCTCTCATCTGTGCTGGGTATCTTGTGTGCTTCCCGTGTGTGTGTGCAGGTGGCTCTGGTTCTCGCTCTGCTCCTGGCCAGAAGACCCGGAAGAGAGTCCGCAGATGCAAGCGTCCTGCTGACAATGAGGAAGAGCAGGAGGTGGTGATTCCCACCAAGCCCACCCGCCGTGAGAAGTCTGCCGCTGCCAAGCAATGTGTGGCCGTTCCAATGCACAGGTGGAAGCAACAGGATTGGGAGAAGTTCCGTCTGCAGAATCCTTATGAGGTTCCAGTTCATCCTCGCTGGTCCACTCATCAGTTCAGGAACGAGATGCAAGTGAGGATTGTGCATGAGCTTTTTGAGCATAACAAGAACAGGTTCACCAAGCAGTGGACAGTTGACCTTGATCACTGGAGGAACAACCTGGAGTACTTTGGAGAGGCCTTAGCTCTGTGTGAGGTGTTTGACTTGGTCAAGCTCATGTCTATCAACTATGACTTTGATGTGCAGCTTATCCACCAGTTCTATGCCACAGTTCACTTCGGCACCGATGATGCTCGTACTTTGACCTTCATGTGCCGTGATGAGCTCTTTCAAGTGCCTTGGAGAGCCTTCTGCAATGCTCTGGGCTATGATGATACCGGTCTGGAAGGAAATGGTGGCATCCGTCCTCACGACCATGCCACTTCCATGCCCAAGGAGAAGCTTGCACCCCTGTACATCCGAGGACGTGGAGTCATTGGTGAGTCCAAGGATCTTCAGAAGGTTTATGACATTATGCATTGTGTGTTCCGCAATGTGCTTCTGCCCAAGGTTGGGAATCAGGATGAGATATATGGCTATCTGGTGGATCTGTTGGTCGCTATGAAGACCCAGGTGGGGTCTGGTGCAACTTTTGATGTTTCCAAGTGGCTATGGGAGGAGATGTACAGCATGGTCATGCACCGTAAGGTACCCATATATGCTCCGTTTGTCATGTGTTTTCTGAACTCTGTGTGGGAAGTCCGCAGGCCAGGAGAGCCTCTTACATCTCCAGACAACCTCACTATGCATGAGGTCAAGCAGTTGAGGAAGAAGAAACATGCTGAGCCTCGCTATCCTGCTGATGATCCCAAGGATGTGTATGCCACCTCTAGTGATGAGGACTTTGAGCTGGAGGCTGGGTCCAAGCCCTCCTGGGTTGCTAAGCTCACAGCCAAGATGAAGAAGACCTTTTGCTTGCAGACTCATATCCAGAAGAAGCTCTATGAGGCTCATGTCAATGAGAAGAAGGCCAGACGCAGACAGATTGAGATGATGAGGCACCTCAACATGCAAGTGGACAGTGGATCTGAGAAAAGCATCACTCCAGAGGACAGGTGGATCTTTGAGAACAGCACGTGGACTGACGATGAGGCATCTGGCCGTCCTGCTACCAGCGGCCGTCCTGCTATCTCTACCTCCGCTGCCGCCGCCGAGGATGATATCATGGATGAAGACCCAGAGGCATCTGATGGTGACGACGATCCAGAGGCATCTGATGGTGATGATCCAGAGGAGACCGAGGTGTCAGAGGAGGACTACTGAGCTCTGGGGCATTAGCATCGCTCTTTTCCTTTTTGGTGTCTTGATGCCAAAGGGGGAGAGAGTTCTATTAGGTCTCGGGATTTGCATGGGTTTATTTGCATTTACCTTGTGTCAGTTGAACTTATTTGCTTCGAGTTGGTTTGGTTTGTGAACTGGTCGTGTGTGGAGACTTTGTGCATGGTGTGAGACATGCGATCCCGATATATCTATCTTATGCCTTTATATCTTGTCTCGTATGTTTGTAGAGCATGCTCATTATTGTTGCCCTTATATTTTGCTCTACTTCATGTTCCTGCAAATGCATGCTTGTTGTCAATTCAATTCATTTGCAGTCACTGGTTGGTCTATAAAATCTAGGGGGAGCATTGATCCTAATGTGAGCATTTTGCATTCCAAAAGCAAAATTAAAATAGTGCTCACATGTAGGGGGGGCCCATCTATATTTTCTAGATCTCCGGTGCAAATCGTGTAATTGTCATCATCCACCAAAAAGGGGGAGATTGTTAGGGCATTTCCCGCCTTAGGGTTTTGGTGATGATGACAATGCACCCTTGGTCTAATCGTCCGCCCTAGTTTACTCAGGTACACCTCGTTTGGCGCAAGACGGTCAGGCAATCCCTCAGGACGGAAAAGATCGAAGACGGAGTTTCCGACGCGTTTATTTCTTTGGTCGTAGGAAATCCGTACTATTAAGAGGGAATCCGCATCGGAAGGTACTGGGTGAATCAATGCACGTACACATTCTATTGCACCCACTATATATCCTTCCGTTCGAGGAGAGAGGTCCTCAAAATCTTTTTGTGGCAGTGGTTTTAATGCCCAGCGGTTGTACCGCCTGAGTAAGCGGTTGTACCGCCCGACCGGTTGTTCCGGCCCTGCACTGCTCCACTACCGGAATGCCTTCTGTAGTGGAGCTGTTGTTGGGCGGTGGTGCCCCGGTAGTTCCCGGACGGCTTCGGCGAACCGGTACTACCGGTGCCTGGAGCGGTTGTACCGCTCCAGACTTAGCCACCACATGGACACTGGTCTAGCGGTTGTACCGGCACAACCACCGCCCCAACTACCGCTATGGGGTGACTCCCCTTCTGTAATGAGGCGGTTGTTGGGCGGTGGTGGAGCGGTAGTTCCTGGTTGGCTCCGGCCGACCGGTACTACCGGTTGCTCCACCGGTTGTACCGCTAGGGCATTTCTGCAGTGGGAACCCGTGATTACCGGTTGTACCGGTGCTCCAAGCGGTTGTACCGCTGCAGTGTAAAAACTGCTGTAACGGTTGGAATTTGGGGGCACTATATAAGTAGGTGGTTCCCCCACCTACCTTTTACCTCTTGCCTCTCTCTCTCCTCCATTGTTGCCCTCCAAGCTTTCTTGCTCGATCTCTCTCTCTAGCCACTCAAACTTGTTGATTTGCTAGGGATTGAAGGAGGAGACCTAGACCTACACTTCCACCAAAGGAAATTTGATTCCCCCATACTTTCTTGTGTGGATTTTGTTACTCTTGGGTGTTTGGGCACCCTAGACGGAAGAGGTCACCTCGGAGCCACATTCCATTGTGGTGAAGCTCCGTGGTGGTGTTGGGAGCCTCCAATTCAGTTGTGGAGAGAGCCTCAACCTTGTTTGTAAAGGTTCGGTTGCCGCCTTCAAGGGCACCATTAGTGGAATCACGGCACCTTGCATTGTGCGAGGGCATGAGGAGAATACGGTGGCCTTAGTGGCTTCTTGGGGAGCATTGTGCCTCCACACCGCTCCAACGGAGACGTACTTCCCCCTAAAGGGAAGGAACTTCGGTAACACATCCTCGTCTTCACCGGCTCCACTTGTGGTTATCTCTTACCTTTACTTTGTGCAAGCTATTGTTGTGTTGTATCCCTTGCTTGCTTGTGTTGTCATTGTTATTAGCATCATATAGGTTGCTCACCTAGTTGCACATCTAGACAACCTATTTTGTTGCTAACCCTAATTTGTTAAGAAAAGCTAAAAATTGGTAGTTGCCTATTCACCCCACCCCCCCCCCTCTAGTCAACCATATCGATCCTTTCAATTGGTATCAGAGCCTCGTCTCTTTATTAAGGGTTTCACCACCCGAAGAGTATGGTTGACGACGGGGATCGGGTTGAGGAAGTGCCCGAGGCCATGGAGTTGAACTCGGTCTCCCGAGACGACTTAAATGAAGCTATGGCTTCACTTAAGACGTCTATGACGGCCGAGGTCAAGTCCATGCTTAAAGAATTCCTTGAGGGGTTGAAGTCTACTCCCGATCCTTTGCTTGTGGTTAATCCCACCGCATCGGTGTCGGAGGCCAATTCCAGCAAGGAAGCGGCTAAAGGCACTCAAACCTCTTCCCCTCATGGTAAGAATGGGACGGGAACCTATGCCTCGGTTCCCCCTCCCCCGGTCTTTGGAGGACCGGTTCCTACACCGCATATTAACAACCTTGGTCCTCCTCCTAAGCTTGTGAAGGGTGATTTTGCTAATTGGGTTTTTCGTATCAAGTCTCATTTGAATCACAGCTCAACAAATCTTTGGAGAATCATCGAGCAAGGCTTCTAGCCACACGACCCAAGCAACCTCACTCCAAGAGAAGAGGCGGACAATCAATACAATCACTCCGCATTGTTCATCCTCCAATCCGCGGTGCCTCCCGAAGATCTAGCTCACTTGCGCCCCTTCTCCCGTGCAAAAGATTGTTGGGAACACATTATATCCTTGTACAAGGGGAGCTCAAGCATTCAACGGTCCAACTTTGAAGTGGTGCTTGATGAGGCCGATGAGTTTGTGATGAATGAAGATGAAGATCCTCGGGATCTCTACCGAAGATTGACAACTCTTGTGGTCGCTCTTCAAGATCATGGGAGCAAGGATACGGATGATAATTGGATCAAGCGCAAGTTTCTCAAGGCCATCATGCCATTCAACAAGGCAATGTCCTCCGTGATCCGTCAAAGACCGGACTTCCACACATTGTCTTCAAGTGAAGTGTTGGATGAGTTTATTGCCATGAACATCATGAACAAGACCGCCGACAATGCTCTAGCTCATGTCCGGTCAAATAAATGCTCACCCAACCTTGCTTTGAAGGCCAAGGGTATTCCGGAAGAAGAAGAAGAGGAAGAAGAGAGTTGCCCCGAAGACACCAAATATGCTTACCACGAGCACATGGCTCTTGCGTCAAGGCAATTTTGGGGCAACAAGAGAAACACAAGGCCCAACTCCTCCAAGAACAACTCAAAGGGCAAGCAACGTGTAAGGACTTGCTACAATTGTCGCAATGTGAGTCACTTTGTGGTGGATTGTCCATATGAGAAGAGGGAGGACAATGGTGGCAAGCTCATCCGCAAAGACAAGGCCAAGTCCTTCCCCAACAAGAACAATTTCAACAAGAAGGTGCCTCCAAAGGGCTTGGTGGTGCAAGAAGAGTACAACTCCGATGATGATGATGATACAAGTGGTGAAGTGTTAGCAACGGCCACCGTGGCCATTGCCACCTCTTCTCCAACCTCGGTGTCCCTCTTCGATGCCCCCAATGAGAACTTCATCGCCAAGTGCCTCATGGCCAAAGGTATCAACAAGGTAACCTCCAACATAAAAACCACTACCACTACTACTCCTTCATTGTTGGATTGTGTGGTTGATAGTGAGATGGTAAATGTTGATGAGAACGAGTTTGATAAGTTCTTGAGTAAGCTCAAAGGTGAGACCAAGAAGCACTTTGTTGCTCTCTTGGAACAATTGGGTGAAGCCAATGATATCATTGAGTCTCACGAAGAGACTATCACTAACTTGCAAGGCCATAGTCGTGATTATGCCGATGAGATTGCGGATCTTTCCATTGCTCTTGAGGAAGAGCGAGGTCTTCGTTTGGCTCTTGAGGAGTCACACAACGTTGACCTTTCTCAACTAAAGAAAGATCTTGAACATGCTCAAGTGCTTACTCGTGTGCTCAAATCCGACAAGGTTGACCTTGGAGCTGGCCATGCTAGACTCAAGGAGGAGTTTGAGCTACTTGACAAAGCCCACAAGGTTTTGAAAAGTGCTCATGGCTCTCTCAAAGAGTCTCATGATCAACTCCAAGTGAAGCTAACAACGGAAATAGCCACTTGTCCTCCGTTCGTTTTAGATGATAATGCCATTGCTACTAACCCTTATTGTGAGCATGAGCATCTTGTGGAGGAGAATGCCAAGTTGAAAGAGCAAATCGAGAAAGGCCTTGTGACTTGCATACAAGGAGAGAAGAACCTCAACGAACTTTTAAGGAATCAAAAGGAAGTTGTGGCAAAGGAGGGACTTTGATTTGTGCCCAAGTCAAAGAAGAAGAAGAACAACAAGATCAAGAAACCTCTCCCTCTCAAAGAGGTATTTGTCAAGAAGGGAGAGGGTGATCATAAGGAGAAGAAGAACAAGGTGGTGGGTGGAAATGACAAGAAGGACAAAACCACTCCATCGAACAAAGCCGGCGACTTTAACCCTTCTTATGTGTTGTGCCGTGCTAGTGATGGACATGTTTTTGCTAAATTTGTTGGTTCTTATTATGAGTACATTGAATGGTCTATTTGGGTTCCTAAGACCCTTGTTACTAACATCAAAGGACCCATTCAAAAATGGGTACCTAAAACCAAGCATTGATCTCTTGTAGGAGTTTGCTTCCGGTGGAGGATCATGGTTGCTCGATAGTGGAGCAACAAATCATATGACCGGGAGCAAGCATTTGGTGGTGGACGTGCAACCTAGCTCATCTATGCCCACCCATGTTCAATTCGGTGATGCCTCAACATCTAAGGTATTGGGTCTTGGTAAGGTTGTGATTTCTCATGATTTATCAATTGAGAAAGTCATGCTTGTTGAGACCCTTGCATACAATTTACTTTCCGTTCGTCAACTTGCACTTATAGGCTTTGCCACATTCTTTGACCTTGATACCGTGGCCCTTTTGTGGAGCAAGACTCTTAAAGTAGCTTTTGTTGGGCATGTCGAAGGAAAGCTACATGAGACGGCTCACCGACCCACGACTCTCATCTAATCGAAGAGGCCCTTGGAGCTCCTTCACATGGATCTCTTTGGACCTCCATCCTTTGATAGTCTTGGGGGGAGAAAGTATTGCTTGGTGATTGTGGATGACTATTCAAGATACACTTGGGTATATTTCTTCAAGAGGAAGAGCGAGACCCAACAAACCGTCATCGACTTTGCCAATGAAGCTCAACGTCAACATGAGGCAAAGATATTGATGATTAGAAGTGACAACGGCACCGAGTTCAAGAACTACACCTTGGAAGAGTTTCTTAGTGATGAGGGGATCAAGCATCAATACGTCGCACCTTATACCCCTCAACAAAATGGTGTAGCGGAGAGGAAGAACCGAACGTTGATGGACGCGGCAAGGACCATGATGGCGGAATTCAAGTCTCCGTACAACTTTTGGGCCGAAGCCATCAACACCGCATGTCATGCATCCAATCGGCTCTACCTTCGCAAAGGCTTGAACAAGACTCCTTATGAGATACTTACCGGTAACAAGCCCAACCTCAAGTACTTCCAGGTGTTCGGGTGTAAGTGTTTCATTCTCAAGAAAGGTGTTCGTTTGTCTAAATTTGAAACCAGAGCTCAAGAGGGCATATTTGTTGGTTATGCTACAAACTCTCATGCTTACCGTGTCCTCAACAAGTCCAACGGACTCATTGAGGAGACGTGTAACGTAGAGTTTGATGAAAATAATGGCTCCCAAGTGGAGCAAAGTGGTCTTTGTGATGTAGGTGATGAAATTCCTCCCCAAGCCATAAGAAGAATGGGGATTGGTCAAATACTCCCCATTGAGGAACCCCTTGTGGCCGAAGGAGAAGGACAATGCTCTACGCAAGTGGAGCCATCACCAACCATTGACCCACACGCTTCTAAAGAACAAACCGAAGGCCCTCAACCAAGTGATCAAGATCAAGGGCAAGATCAACCTCAAGATGATGGTGATTCACCAAATGATGCCCAAGATCAAGATCACGACACCGAGCAAGCTCAAGATCAAGTGCAAGCTCAAGATCAAGAGCAAGCTCAAGACGACGCTCAAAATGCTCAAGATGATCCTCCTCAAGTGACCTCGGAGGAACTATTGGAGCGTCGTGCCGCCAAGATTGCCTCCAAACTCAAGCATCAAGAACATGTCTTGGAGAATGTTTATGGAAGCTTAAATAGGGGGGTAACCACTCGTAGACAATTAACAAACTTTTGTGAGCATCACGCGTTTGTTTCTTGTGTTGAACCCCAAAAGGTACATGAAGCGCTCGAGGACACGGGTTGGCTTGAAGCCATGCATGATGAACTCAACAACTTCGAGCGCAACAAGGTGTGGACATTGGTGCCAAGGCCGACGGAGAATCATAATGTCATTGGAACCAAATGGATCTTCAAGAACAAGCAAGATACGAACGGTGTTGTCAGTCGAAACAAGGCAAGATTGGTGGCACAAGGCTACTCCCAAGTCGAGGGTATCGACTACGGTGAAACCTTTGCTCTCGTTGCTCGTCTTGAATCTATGCATATGTTGCTTGCATATGCATCTCATCATGATTTTAAGTTGCAACAAATGGATGTAAAGAGTGCATTTCTTAATGGTCCTCTTAATGAGTTGGTGTATGTCAAACAACCCCCAGGGTTCGAGGATCCCAAGTTCCCCAATCATGTATACAAGCTCGATAAGGCACTCTATGGCCTTAAACAAGCCCCACGTGCGTGGTATGAGCACCTTACCGAGTTGTTGCAAGATCGTGGGTTTGAAATTGGGGTAATCGATCCCACTCTTTTTACTAAGAGGGTTAAAGGGGATTTGTTCATATGCCAACTATATGTTGATGATATTATCTTTGGTTCTCCTAACAAAGCTTTCAATGATGAGTTTGCCGCACTCATGACCGAGAAGTTTGAGATGTCCATGATGGGTGAGTTGAAGTTCTTTCTTGGGTTCGAAGTCAAACAAAGAAGAGAAGGAACCTTCATCAACCAAGCCAAATATACCCAAGACATGCTCAAGAGATTCAAGCTAGAAGATGTCAAACCGGCCAAGACTCCAATGCCTACCAAGTGCCAACTCGACATTGATCCCAATGGTAAAGTGGTGGATCAAAAGGTATATCGTTCTATGATTGGATCCTTGCTTTACCTTTGTGCATCTAGGCCGGATATCATGTTGAGTGTGGGAATGTGTGCACGGTTTCAAGCCGCGCCTAAGGAAAGTCACCTTGTGGCGGTCAAGCGAATCTTTTGATATTTGGCTCATACCCCAAACTTTGGCTTATGGTACCCCAAAGGAGCAAGCTTTGATCTCATGGGATATTCGGACTCGGATTGGGCGGGAGACCGTGTGGATAGGAAGTCAACCTCCGGAGGGTGCCAATTCCTTGGTCGCTCTTTGGTGAGTTGGTCTTCGAAGAAGCAAAATTGTGTGTCTCTCTCCACCATCGAGGCCGAGTATGTAGCCGCCGCAAGTTGTTGTGCACAACTGCTATGGATGAGGCAAACTTTAAAGGATTACGGTGTCACTTGTGACAAAGTGCCTCTTTTCTGTGACAATGAAAGTGTAATCAAGATCTCCTACAATCCGGTGCAACATAGCAAGACGAAGCACATTGAGATTCGTCATCATTTCATCCGGGATCACGTCAAGCGTGGAGAGATTGATATTATTCATGTTGGAACTCAAGAACAACTAGCGGATATTTTCACGAAGCCATTGGATGAAGCAAGATTTCACGAGTTAAGGCATGAGCTAAATATCATTGATTCGAGCAACGTGTCTTGAATATCGTCACACCCCACCGCATTCATCATGATTATCTTGTTCTAGATGTAGGCATGGATTTAGGGGGAGTGTTGTTCTCTCAATGAACTCTCCCTCCCCCTATTATGCCAAAATTAACCCAATCTTTCACATTATCCATTTTTGATGGTTCTAGTGCTTCAAAGGTGAGTTTTGGTCATGGGCCCAAGGTTAAAATCTTTGAGGTGCCATACCAATTGACTCAAACATAGGTGGCTTCGGCCACCGCCCCTCCTCTCTTTGTGGAGGTTTGGTTCTCTTTTGGTTCTTATTTGCCTTGCTAGTTTTCTTGTTAGGTCCTAGGTGTTTGTAGTCTCCAAGTGTTGGCCTTTATTGTTTGCTTCTTGCACTCTTGGAGTCTACTTCACCATAATTCTGTGCCTAGTTTCCATCCCAAGCCTCCTCTTCCCATAAAACTTTCTGCTCCAAATGTACACAAGTTGATATCTTGGCATGGGTGGCAGTAACCGGGCGGTACAACCGGTGGTCAGGGCGGTTCTACCGCTCTGCCATTTGGCTGTACCGTCCCGGCGGTTCTACCGCTTGGATCTTGACCTGAGCTTCCGGCCGGTACTACCGGGTGGTTACGAGCGGTACTACCGCTGCCTGTCAGGCGACGGAAGTACCGCCCCTAACCACTGGGTAGTACCAGGGGGCGGTACAACCGCTCTTAGGAGCGGTACAACCGCTCCGCGGTCTGCGCAGGTATATAAGGGCGCGGGCCGAAGGGGTTTATCTTTTTCCCCTTCGTGCCCGTCCTCTTCTCCTGTTCCTGCCGCCGATTGCTGTCCCCATTGCCCCGGAGTGCCCTCCGGTGCTCCGGATCTGTCGGTTCTTCATCGGATCCGCTCCGTGGAGGCCGTCTCCTCCCCGATCTCTTCCCATGGATGCCGGTAATGCCCCCTTTTTCTCTTGTCTTTGGTTTCAATCTTTGAATCCATCTATCTAGGGCATTACGTGTACTCCCGTGTTTTTGGCTAAACTATCGGGTGGAAGAGATCCTATTGTATGCCTCTATTGCTTGTAGATAGTTAGAAGTAGAAATATTGCATCTAGATTCAGTTTAGATTTGTGCCTGTTCTCTGGGTGTGTGGAATCGCTATTGGCGGTACAACCGCTCGAATTGGCGGTACAACCGCCTGAGCGGTACTACCGCTCGGATGACCGGTACAACCGGCTTTACTGAACCTCTGTGTACTGTTTCGTCTTCTCTCTACTTACATGTAATATATTCCTCTGATCTTGTGTACATTCCTCTCATCTGTGTTGGGTATCTTGTGTGCTTCCCGTGTGTGTGTGCAGGTGGCTCTGGTTCTCGCTCTGCTCCTGGCCAGAAGACCCGGAAGACAGTCCGCAGATGCAAGCGTCCTGCTGACAATGAGGAAGAGCAGGAGGTGGTGATTCCCACTAAGCCCACCCGCCATGAGAAGTCTGCCGCTGCCAAGCAACGTGTGGCCGTTCCAATGCACAGGTGGAAGCAACAGGATTGGGAGAAGTTCCGTCTGCAGAATCCTTATGAGGTTCCAGTTCATCCTCGCTGGTCCACTCATCAGTTCAGGAACGAGATGCAAGTGAGGATTGTGCATGAGCTTTTTGAGCATAACAAGAACAGGTTCACCAAGCAGTGGACAGTTGACCTTGATCACTGGAGGAACAACCTGGAGTACTTTGGAGAGGCCTTAGCTCTGTGTGAGGAGTTTGACTTGGTCAAGCTCATGTCTATCAACTGTGACTTTGATGTGCAACTTATCCATCAGTTCTATGCCACAGTTCACTTCAGCACCGATGATGCTCGTACTTTGACCTTCATGTGCCGTGATGAGCTCTTTCAGGTGCCTTGGAGAGCCTTCTGCAATGCTCTGGGCTATGATGATACCGGTCTGGAAGGAAATGGTGGCATCCGTCCTCACGACCGTGCCACTTCCATGCCCAAGGAGAAGCTTGCACCCCTGTACATCCGAGGATGTGGAGTCATTGGTGAGTCCAAGGATCTTCAGAAGGTTTATGACATTATGCATCGTGTGTTCCGCAATGTGCTTCTGCCCAAGGTTGGGAATCAGGATGAGATATATGGCTATCTGGTGGATCTGTTGGTCACTATGAAGACCCAGGTGGGGTCTGGTGCAACTTTTGATGTTTCCAAGTGGCTATGGGAGGAGATGTACAGCATGGTCATGCACCGTAAGGTACCCATATATGCTCCGTTTGTCATGTGTTTTCTGAACTCTGTGTGGGAAGTCCGCAGGCCAGGAGAGCCTCTTACATCTCCAGACAACCTCACTATGCATGAGGTCAAGCGGTTGAGGAAGAAGAAACATGCTGAGCCTCGCTATCCTGCTGATGATCCCGAGGATGTGTATGCCACCTCTAGTGATGAGGACTTTGAGCTGGAGGCTGGGGCCAAGCCCTCCTGGGTTGCTAAGCTCATAGCCAAGATGAAGAAGACCTTTTGCTTGCAGACTCATATCCAGAAGAAGCTCTATGAGGCTCATGTCAATGAGAAGAAGGCCAGACGCAGACAGATTGAGATGATGAGGCACCTCAACATGCAAGTGGACAGTGGATCTGAGAAAAGCATCACTCCAGAGGACAGGTGGATCTTTGAGAACAACACGTGGACTGACGATGAGGCATCTGGCCGTCCTGCTACCAGAGGCCGTCCTGCTACCTCTACCTCCGCTGCCGCCGCCGAGGATGATATCATGGATGAAGACCCAGAGGCATCTGATGGTGACGACGATCCAGAGGCATCTAATGGTGATGATCCAGAGGAGACCGAGGAGTCAGAGGAGGACTACTGAGCTCTGGGGCATTAGCATCGCTCTTTTCCTTTTTGGTGTCTTGATGCCAAAGGGGGAGAGAGTTCTATTAGGTCTCGGGATTTGCATGGGTTTATTTGCATTTGCCTTGTGTCAGTTGAACTTATTTGCTTCGAGTTGGTTTGGTTTGTGAACTGGTCGTGTGTGGAGACTTTGTGCATGGTGTGAGACATGCGATCCCGATATATCTATCGTATGCCTTTATATCTTGTCTCGTATGTTTGTAGAGCATGCTCATTATTGTTGCCCTTATATTTTGCTCTACTTCATGTTCCTGCAAATGCATGCTTGTTGTCAATTCAATTCATTTGCAGTCACTGGTTGGTCTATAAAATCTAGGGGGAGCATTGATCCTAATGTGAGCATTTTGCATTCCAAAAGCAAAATTAAAATAGTGCTCACATGTAGGGGGGGGCATCTATATTTTCTAGATCTCCGGTGCAAATCGTGTAATTGTCATCATCCACCAAAAAGGGGGAGATTGTTAGGGCATTTCCCGCCTTAGGGTTTTGGTGATGATGACAATGCACCCTTGGTCTAATCGTGCGCCCTAGTTTACTCAGGTACACCTCGTTTGGCGCAAGACGGTCAGGCAATCCCTCAGGACGGAAAAGATCGAAGACGGAGTTTCCGACGCGTTTATTTCTCTGGTCGTTGGAAATCCGTACTATTAAGAGGGAATCCGCATCGGAAGGTACTGGGTGAATCAATGCACATACACATTCTATTGCACCCACTATATATCCTTCCGTTCGAGGAGAGAGGTCCTCAAAATCTTTCTATGGCAGTGGTTTTAATGCCCAGACGGTTGTACCGCCTGAGTAAGCGGTTGTACCGCCCGACCGGTTGTTCCGGCCCTGCACCGCTCCACTACCGGAATGCCTTCTGTAGTGGAGCTGTTGTTGGGCGGTGGTGGCCTGGTAGTTCCCGGACGGCTTCGGCGAACCGGTACTACTGGTGCCTGGAGCGGTTGTACCGCTCCAGACTTAGCCACCACATGGACACTGGTCTAGCGGTTGTACCGGCACAACCACCGCCCCAACTACCGCTATGGGGTGACTCCCCTTCTGTAATGATACGGTTGTTGGGCGGTGGTGGAGCGGTAGTTCCTGGTTGGCTCCGGCCGGCCGGTACTACCGGTTGCTCCACCGGTTGTACCGCTAGGGCATTTCTGCAGTGGGAACCCGTGATTACCGGTTGTACTGGTGCTCCAAGCGGTTGTACCGCTGCAGTGTAAAAACTGCTGTAACGGTTGGAATTTGGGGGCACTATATAAGTAGGTGGTTCCCCCACCTACCTTTTACCTCTTGCCTCTCTCTCTCCTCCATTGTTGCCCACCAAGCTTTCTTGCTCGATCTCTCTCTCTAGCTACTCAAACTTGTTGATTTGCTAGGGATTGAAGGAGGAGACCTAGATCTACACTTCCACCAAAGGAAATTTGATTCCCCCATACTTTCTTGCGTGGATTTTGTTACTCTTGGGTGTTTGGGCACCCTAGACGGAAGAGGTCACCTCGGAGCCACATTCCATTGTGGTGAAGCTCCGTGGTGGTGTTGGGAGCCTCCAATTCAGTTGTGGAGAGAGCCTCAACCTTGTTTGTAAAGGTTCGGTTGCCGCCTTCAAGGGCACCATTAGTGGAATCACGGCACCTTGCATTGTGCGAGGGCGTGAGGAGAATACGGTGGCCTTAGTGGCTTCTTGGGGAGCATTGTGCCTCCACACCGCTCCAACGGAGACGTACTTCCCCCTAAAGGGAAGGAACTTCGGTAACACATCCTCGTCTTCACCGGCTCCACTTGTGGTTATCTCTTACCTTTACTTTGTGCAAGCTATTGTTGTGTTGTATCCCTTGCTTGCTTGTGTTGTCATTGTTATTAGCATCATATAGGTTGCTCACCTAGTTGCACATCTAGACAACCTATTTTGTTGCTAACCCTAATTTGTTAAGAAAAGCTAAAAATTGGTAGTTGCCTATTCACCCCCCCCCCCCCCCCTCTAGTCAACCATATCGATCCTTTCAATTGGTATCAGAGCCTCGTCTCTTTATTAAGGGTTTCACCACCCGAAGAGTATGGTTGACGACGGGGATCGGGTTGAGGAAGTGCCCGAGGCCATGGAGTTGAACTCGGTCTCCCGAGACGACTTAAATGAAGCTATGGCTTCACTTAAGACGTCTATGACGGCCGAGGTCAAGTCCATGATTAAAGAATTCCTTGAGGGGTTGAAGTCTACTCCCGATCCTTTGCTTGTGGTTAATCCCACCGCATCGGTGTTGGAGGCCAATTCCGGCAAGGAAGCGGCTAAAGGCACTCAAACCTCTTCCCCTCATGGTAAGAATGGGACAGGAACCTATGCCTCGGTTCCCCCTCCCCCGGTCTTTGGAGGACCGGTTCCTACACCGCATATTAGCAACCTTGGTCCTCCTTCTAAGCTTGTGAAGGGTGATTTTGCTAATTGGGTTTTTCGTATCAAGTCTCATTTGAATCACAGCTCAACAAATCTTTGGAGAATCATCGAGCAAGGCTTCAACCCACACGACCCAAGCAACCTCACTCCAAGAGAAGAGGCGGACAATCAATACAATCACTCCGCATTGTTCATCCTCCAATCCGCGGTGCCTCCCGAAGATCTAGCTCACTTGCGCCCCTTCTCCCGTGCAAAAGATTGTTGGGAACACATTATATCCTTGTACAAGGGGAGCTCAAGCATTCAATGGTCCAATTTTGAAGTGGTGCTTGATGAGGCCGATGAGTTTGTGATGAATGAAGATGAAGATCATCGGGATCTCTACCGAAGATTGACAACTCTTGCGGTCGCTCTTCAAGATCATGGGAGCAAGGATACGGATGATAATTGGATCAAGCGCAAGTTTCTCAAGGCCATCATGCCATTCAACAAGGCAATGTCCTCCGTGATCCGTCAAAGACCGGACTTCCACACATTGTCTTCAAGTGAAGTGTTGGATGAGTTTATTGCCATGAACATCATGAACAAGACCGCCGACAATGCTCTAGCTCGTGTCCGGTCAAAGAAATGCTCACCCAACCTTGCTTTGAAGGCCAAGGGTATTCCAGAAGAAGAAGAAGAGGAAGAAGAAGAGAGTTGCCCCGAAGACACCAAATATGCTTACCACGAGCACATGGCTCTTGCGTCAAGGCAATTTTGGGGCAACAAGAGAAACACAAGGCCCAACTCCTCCAAGAACAACTCAAAGGGCAAGCAACGTGTAAGGACTTGCTACAATTGTGGCAATGTGAGTCACTTTGTGGTGGATTGTCCATATGAGAAGAGGGAGGACAATGGTGGCAAGCTCATCCACAAAGACAAGGCCAAGTCCTTCCCCAACAAGAACAATTTCAACAAGAAGGTGCCTCCAAAGGGCTTGGTGGTGCAAGAAGAGTACAACTCCGATGATGATGATGATACAGGTGGTGAAGTGTTAGCAACAGCCACCGTGGCCATTGCCACCTCTTCTCCAACCTCAGTGTCCCTCTTCGATGCCCCCAATGAGAACTTCATCGCCAAGTGCCTCATGGCCAAAGGTATCAACAAGGTAACCTCCAACATCAAAACCACTACCACTACTAGTCCTTCATTGTTGGATTGTGTGGTTGATAGTGAGATGGTAAATGTTGATGAGAACGAGTTTGATAAGTTCTTGAGTAAGCTCAAAGGTGAGACCAAGAAGCACTTTGTTGCTCTCTTGGAACAATTGGGTGAAACCAATGATATCATTGAGTCTCACGAAGAGACTATCACTAACTTGCAAGGCCATAGTCATGATTATGCCGATGAGATTGCGGATCTTTCCATTGCTCTTGAGGAAGAGCGAGGTCTTCGTTTGGCTCTTGAGGAGTCACACAATGTTGACCTTGCTCAACTAAAGAAAGATCTTGAACATGCTCAAGTGCTTACTCGTGTGCTCAAATCCGACAAGGTTGACCTTGGAGTTGGCCATGCTAGACTCAAGGAGGAGTTTGAGCTACTTGACAAAGCCCACAAGGTTTTGAAAAGTGCTCATGGCTCTCTCAAAGAGTCTCATGATCAACTCCAAGTGAAGCTAACAACGGAAATAGCCACTTGTCCTCCGTTCGTTTTAGATGATAATGCCATTGCTACTAACCCTTGTTGTGAGCATGAGCATCTTGTGGAGGAGAATGCCAAGTTGAAAGAGCAAATCGAGAAAGGCCTTGTGACTTGCATACAAGGCGAGAAGAACCTCAACGAACTTTTAAGGAATCAAAAGGAAGTTGTGGCAAAGGAGGGACTTTGATTTGTGCCCAAGTCAAAGAAGAAGAAGAACAACAAGATCAAGAAACCTCTCCCTCTCAAAGAGGTATTTGTCAAGAAGGGAGAGGGTGCTCATAAGGATAAGAAGAACAAGGTGGTGGGTGGAAATGACAAGAAGGACAAAACCACTCCATCGAACAAAGCCGGCGACTTTAACCCTTCTTATGTGTTGTGCCGTGCTAGTGATGGACATGTTTTTGCTAAATTTGTTGGTTCTTATTATGAGTACATTGAATGGTCTATTTGGGTTCCTAAGACCCTTGTTACTAACATCAAAGGACCCATTCAAAAATGGGTACCTAAAACCAAGCATTGATCTCTTGTAGGAGTTTGCTTCCGGTGGAGGATCATGGTTGCTCGATAGTGGAGCAACAAATCATATGACCGGGAGCAAGCATTTGGTGGTGGACGTGCAACCTAGCTCATCTATGCCCACCCATGTTCAATTCGGTGATGCCTCAACATCTAAGGTATTGGGTCTTGGTAAGGTTGTGATTTCTCATGATTTATCAATTGAGAAAGTCATGCTTGTTGAGACCCTTGCATACAATTTACTTTCCGTTCGTCAACTTGCACTTATGGGCTTTGCCACATTCTTTGACCTTGATACCGTGGCCCTTTTGTGGAGCAAGACTCTTAAAGTAGCTTTTGTTGGGCATGTTGAGAACGGTCTCTATGTGGTTAACTTCTCGGAGCGACCCACTAAGACCGCGACATGCCTAATGGCTAAAGTTGATGTGGGGTGGCTTTGGCATCGCCGACTAGCCCATGTCAATATGAGATCTTTGCAAAGTCTCCTCAAAGGGGATCACGTTCATGGACTAACAAATGTGAGTTTTGCCAAAGATCGTGCTTGCAGTGCTTGTATCGAAGGAAAGCTACATGAGACGGCTCACCGACCCACGACTCTCATCTACTCGAAGAGGCCCTTGGAGCTCTTTCACATGGATCTCTTTGGACCTCCATCCTTTGATAGTCTTGGGGGGAGAAAGTATTGCTTGGTGATTGTGGATGACTATTCAAGATACACTTGGGTATATTTCTTCAAGAGGAAGAGCGAGACCCAACAAACCGTCATCGACTTTGCCAATGAAGCTCAACGTCAACATGAGGCAAAGATATTGATGATTAGAAGTGACAACGGCACCGAGTTCAAGAACTACACCTTGGAAGAGTTTCTTAGTGATGAGGGGATCAAGCATCAATACGCCGCACCTTATACCCCTCAACAAAATGGTGTAGCGGAGAGGAAGAACCGAACGTTGATGGACGCGGCAAGGACCATGATGGCTGAATTCAAGTCTCCGTACAACTTTTGGACCGAAGCCATCAACACTGCATGTCATGCATCCAATCGGCTCTACCTCCGCAAAGGCTTGAACAATACTCCTTATGAGATACTTACCGGTAACAAGCCCAACCTCAAGTACTTCCAGGTGTTCGGGTGTAAGTGTTTCATTCTCAAGAAAGGTGTTCGTTTGTCTAAATTCGAAACCAGAGCTCAAGAGGGCATATTTGTTGGTTATGCTACAAACTCTCATGCTTACCGTGTCCTCAACAAGTCCAACGGACTCATTGAGGAGACGTGTAACGTAGAGTTTGATGAAAATAATGGCTCCCAAGTGGAGCAAAGTGGTCTTTGTGATGTAGGTGATGAAATTCCTCCCCAAGCCATAACAAGAATGGGGATTGGTCAAATACTCCCCATTGAGGAACCCCTTGTGGCCGAAGGAGAAGGACAATGCTCTACGCAAGTGGAGCCATCACCAACCATTGACCCACACGCTTCTGAAGAACAAACCGAAGGCCCTCAACCAAGTGATCAAGATCAAGGGCAAGATCAACCTCAAGATGATGGTGATTCACCAAATGATGCCCAAGATCAAGATCACGACACCGAGCAAGCTCAAGATCAAGTGCAAGCTCAAGATCAAGAGCAAGCTC
Source organism: Elymus sibiricus (assembly GCA_039707655.1). Taxonomy (NCBI): domain Eukaryota; kingdom Viridiplantae; phylum Streptophyta; class Magnoliopsida; order Poales; family Poaceae; genus Elymus; species Elymus sibiricus. The sequence continues at coordinate 23,547,239 of CM077666.1, forward strand.
AAGACGACGCTCAAAATGCTCAAGATGATCCTCCTCAAGTGACCTCGGAGGAACTATTGGAGCGTCGTGCCGCCAAGATTGCCTCCAAACTCAAGCATCAAGAACATGTCTTGGAGAATGTTTATGGAAGCTTAAAGAGGGGGGTAACCACTCGTAGACAATTAACAAACTTTTGTGAGCATCACGCGTTTGTTTCTTGTGTTGAACCCCAAAAGGTACATGAAGCGCTCGAGGACACGGGTTGGCTTGAAGCCATGCATGATGAACTCAACAACTTCGAGCGCAACAAGGTGTGGACATTGGTGCCAAGGCCGACGGAGAATCATAATGTCATTGGAACCAAATGGATCTTCAAGAACAAGCAAGATACGAACGGTGTTGTCACTCGAAACAAGGCAAGATTGGTGGCACAAGGCTACTCCCAAGTCGAGGGTATCGACTACGGTGAAACCTTTGCTCTCGTTGCTCATCTTGAATCTATTCATATGTTGCTTGCATATGCATCTCATCATGATTTTAAATTGCAACAAATGGATGTAAAGAGTGCATTTCTTAATGGTCCTCTTAATGAGTTGGTGTATGTCAAACAACCCCCAGGGTTCGAGGATCCCAAGTTCCCCAATCATGTATACAAGCTCGATAAGGCACTCTATGGCCTTAAACAAGCCCCACGTGCGTGGTATGAGCACCTTACCGAGTTGTTGCAAGATCGTGGGTTTGAAATTGGGGTAATCAATCCCACTCTTTTTACTAAGAGGGTTAAAGGGGATTTGTTCATATGCCAACTATATGTTGATGATATTATCTTTGGTTCTCCTAAGAAAGCTTTCAATGATGAGTTTGCCGCACTCATGACCGAGAAGTTTGAGATGTCCATGATGGGTGAGTTGAAGTTCTTTCTTGGGTTCGAAGTCAAACAAAGAAGAGAAGGAACCTTCATCAACCAAGCCAAATATACCCAAGACATGCTCAAGAGATTCAAGCTAGAAGATGTCAAACCGGCCAAGACTCCAATGCCTACCAAGTGCCAACTCGACATTGATCCCAATGGTAAAGTGGTGGATCAAAAGGTATATCGTTCTATGATTGGATCCTTGCTTTACCTTTGTGCATCTAGGCCGGATATCATGTTGAGTGTGGGAATGTGTGCACGGTTTCAAGCCGCGCCTAAGGAAAGTCACCTTGTGGCGGTCAAGCGAATCTTTTGATATTTGGCTCATACCCCAAACTTTGGCTTATGGTACCCCAAAGGAGCAAGCTTTGATCTCATGGGATATTCGGACTCGGATTGGGCGGGAGACCGTGTGGATAGGAAGTCAACCTCCGGAGGGTGCCAATTCCTTGGTCGCTCTTTGGTGAGTTGGTCTTCGAAGAAGCAAAATTGTGTGTCTCTCTCCACCATCGAGGCCGAGTATGTAGCCGCCGCAAGTTGTTGTGCACAACTGCTATGGATGAGGCAAACTTTAAAGGATTACGGTGTCACTTGTGACAAAGTGCCTCTTTTCTGTGACAATGAAAGTGCAATCAAGATCTCCTACAATCCGGTGCAACATAGCAAGACGAAGCACATTGAGATTCGTCATCATTTCATCCGGGATCACGTCAAGCGTGGAGAGATTGATATTATTCATGTTGGAACTCAAGAACAACTAGCGGATATTTTCACGAAGCCATTGGATGAAGCAAGATTTCACGAGTTAAGGCATGAGCTAAATATCATTGATTCGAGCAACGTGTCTTGAATATCGTCACACCCCACCGCATTCATCATGATTATCTTGTTCTAGATGTAGGCATGGATTTAGGGGGAGTGTTGTTCTCTCAATGAACTCTCCCTCCCCCTATTATGCCAAAATTAACCCAATCTTTCACATTATCCATTTTTGATGGTTCTAGTGCTTCAAAGGTGAGTTTTGGTCATGGGCCCAAGGTTAAAATCTTTGAGGTGCCATACCAATTGACTCAAACATAGGTGGCTTCGGCCACCGCCCCTCCTCTCTTTGTGGAGGTTTGGTTCTCTTTTGGTTCTTATTTGCCTTGCTAGTTTTCTTGTTAGGTCCTAGGTGTTTGTAGTCTCCAAGTGTTGGCCTTTATTGTTTGCTTCTTGCACTCTTGGAGTCTACTTCACCATAATTCTGTGCCTAGTTTCCATCCCAAGCCTCGTCTTCCCATAAAACTTTCTGCTCCAAATGTACACAAGTTGATATCTTGGCATGGGTGGCAGTAACCGGGCGGTACAACCGGTGGTCAGGGCGGTTCTACCGCTCTGCCATTTGGCTGTACCGTCCCGGCGGTTCTACCGCTTGGATCTTGACCTGAGCTTCCGGCCGGTACTACCGGGTGGTTACGAGCGGTACTACCGCTGCCTGTCAGGCGACGGAAGTACCGCCCCTAACCACTGGGTAGTACCAGGGGGCGGTACAACCGCTCTTAGGAGCGGTACAACCGCTCCGCGGTCTGCGCAGGTATATAAGGGCGCGGGCCGAAGGGGTTTATCTTTTTCCCCTTCGTGCCCGTCCTCTTCTCCTGTTCCTGCCGCCGATTGCTGTCCCCATTGCCCCGGAGTGCCCTCCGGTGCTCCGGATCTGTCGGTTCTTCATCGGATCCGCTCCGTGGAGGCCGTCTCCTCCCCGATCTCTTCCCATGGATGCCGGTAATGCCCCCTTTTTCTCTTGTCTTTGGTTTCAATCTTTGAATCCATCTATCTAGGGCATTACGTGTACTCCCGTGTTTTTGGCTAAACTATCGGGTGGAAGAGATCCTATTGTATGCCTCTATTGCTTGTAGATAGTTAGAAGTAGAAATATTGCATCTAGATTCAGTTTAGATTTGTGCCTGTTCTCTGGGTGTGTGGAATCGCTATTGGCGGTACAACCGCTCGAATTGGCGGTACAATCGCCTGAGCAGTACTACCGCTCGGATGACCGGTACAACCGGCTTTACTGAACCTCTGTGTACTGTTTCGTCTTCTCTCTACTTACATGTAATATATTCCTCTGATCTTGTGTACATTCCTCTCATCTGTGCTCGGTATCTTGTGTGCTTCCCGTGTGTGTGTGCAGGTGGCTCTGGTTCTCGCTCTGCTCCTGGCCAGAAGACCCGGAAGAGAGTCCGCAGATGCAAGCGTCCTGCTGACAATGAGGAAGAGCAGGAGGTGGTGATTCCCACCAAGCCCACCCGCCGTGAGAAGTCTGCCGCTGCCAAGCAACGTGTGGCCGTTCCAATGCACAGGTGGAAGCAACAGGATTGGGAGAAGTTCCGTCTGCAGAATCCTTATGAGGTTCCAGTTCATCCTCGCTGGTCCACTCATCAGTTCAGGAACGAGATGCAAGTGAGGATTGTGCATGAGCTTTTTGAGCATAACAAGAACAGGTTCACCAAGCAGTGGACAGTTGACCTTGATCACTGGAGGAACAACCTGGAGTACTTTGGAGAGGCCTTAGCTCTGTGTGAGGAGTTTGACTTGGTCAAGCTCATGTCTATCAACTATGACTTTGATGTGCAGCTTATCCATCAGTTCTATGCCACAGTTCACTTCGGCACCGATGATGCTCGTACTTTGACCTTCGTGTGCCGTGATGAGCTCTTTCAGGTGCCTTGGAGAGCCTTCTGCAATGCTCTGGGCTATGATGATACCGGTCTGGAAGGAAATGGTGGCATCCGTCCTCACGACCGTGCCACTTCCATGCCCAAGGAGAAGCTTGCACCCCTGTACATCCGAGGACGTGGAGTCATTGGTGAGTTCAAGGATCTTCAGAAGGTTTATGACATTATGCATCGTGTGTTCCGCAATGTGCTTCTGCCCAAGGTTGGGAATCAGGATGAGATATATGGCTATCTGGTGGATCTGTTGGTCGCTATGAAGACCCAGGTGGGGTCTGGTGCAACTTTTGATGTTTCCAAGTGGCTATGGGAGGAGATGTACAGCATGGTCATGCACCGTAAGGTACCCATATATGCTCCGTTTGTCATGTGTTTTCTGAACTCTGTGTGGGAAGTCCGCAGGCCAGGAGAGCCTCTTACATCTCCAGACAACCTCACTGTGCATGAGGTCAAGCAGTTGAGGAAGAAGAAACATGCCGAGCCTCGCTATCCTGCTAATGATCCCGAGGATGTGTATGCCACCTCTAGTGATGAGGACTTTGAGCTGGAGGCTGGGGCCAAGCCCTCATGGGTTGCTAAGCTCACAGCCAAGATGAAGAAGACCTTTTGCTTGCAGACTCATATCCAGAAGAAGCTCTATGAGGCTCATGTCAATGAGAAGAAGGCCAGACGCAGACAGATTGAGATGATGAGGCACCTCAACATGCAAGTGGACAGTGGATCTGAGAAGAGCCTCACTCCAGAGGACAGGTGGATCTTTGAGAACAGCACGTGGACTGACGATGAGGCATCTGGCCGTCCTGCTACCATAGGCCGTCCTGCTACCTCTACCTCCGTTGCCGCCGCCGAGGATGATATCATGGATGAAGACCCAGAGGCATCTGATGGTGACGACGATCCAGAGGCATCTGATGGTGATGATCCAGAGGAGACCGAGGAGTCAGAGGAGGACTACTGAGCTCTGGGGCGTTAGCATCGCTCTTTTCCTTTTTGGTGTCTTGATGCCAAAGGGGGAGAGAGTTCTATTAGGTCTCGGGATTTGCATGGGTTTATTTGCATTTGCCTTGTGTCAGTTGAACTTATTTGCTTCGAGTTGGTTTGGTTTGTGAACTGGTCGTGTGTGGAGACTTTGTGCATGGTGTGAGACATGCGATCCCGATATATCTATCTTATGCCTTTATATCTTGTCTCGTATGTTTGTAGAGCATGCTCATTATTGTTGCCCTTATATTTTGCTCTACTTCATGTTCCTGCAAATGCATGCTTGTTGTCAATTCAATTCATTTGCAGTCACTGGTTGGTCTATAAAATCTAGGGGGAGCATTGATCCTAATGTGAGCATTTTGCATTCCAAAAGCAAAATTAAAATAGTTCTCACATGTAGGGGGAGCCCATCTATATTTTCTAGATCTCCGGTGCAAATCGTGTAATTGTCATCATCCACCAAAAAGGGGGAGATTGTTAGGGCATTTCCCGCCTTAGGGTTTTGGTGATGATGACAATGCACCCTTGGTCTAATCGTGCGCCCTAGTTTACTCAGGTACACCTCGTTTGGCGCAAGACGGTCAGGCAATCCCTCAGCACGGAAAAGATCGAAGACGGAGTTTCCAACGCGTTTATTTCTTTGATCGTAGGAAATCCGTACTATTAAGAGGGAATCCGCATCGGAAGGTACTGGGTGAATCAATGCACGTACACATTCTATTGCACCCACTATATATCCTTCCGTTCGAGGAGAGAGGTCCTCAAAATCTTTCTGTGGCAGTGGTTTTAATGCCCAGCGGTTGTACCGCCTGAGTAAGCGGTTGTACCGCCCGACCGGTTGTTCCGGCCTTGCACCGCTCCACTACCGGAATGCCTTCTGTAGTAGAGCTGTTGTTGGGCGGTGGTGGCCCGGTAGTTCCCGGACGGCTTCGGCGAACCGGTACTACCGGTGCCTGGAGCGGTTGTACCGCGCCAGACTTAGCCACCACATGGACACTGGTCTAGCGGTTGTACCGGCACAACCACCGCCCCAACTACCGCTATGGGGTGACTCCCCTTCTGTAATGAGGCGGTTGTTGGGCGGTGGTGGAGCGGTAGTTCCTGGTTGGCTCCGGCCGACCGGTACTACCGGTTGCTCCACCGGTTGTACCGCTAGGGCATTTCTGCAGTGGGAACCCGTGATTACCGGTTGTACCGGTGCTCCAAGCGGTTGTACCGCTGCAGTGTAAAAACTGCTGTAACGGTTGGAATTTGGGGGCACTATATAAGTAGGTGGTTCCCCCACCTACCTTTTACCTCTTGCCTCTCTCTCTCCTCCATTGTTGCCCTCCAAGCTTTCTTGCCCGATCTCTCTCTCTAGCCACTCAAACTTGTTGATTTGCTAGGGATTGAAGGAGGAGACCTAGATCTACACTTCCACCAAAGGAAATTTGATTCCCCCATACTTTCTTGTGTGGATTTTGGTACTCTTGGGTGTTTGGGCACCCTAGACGGAAGAGGTCACCTCGGAGCCACATTCCATTGTGGTGAAGCTCCGTGGTGGTGTTGGGAGCCTCCAATTCAGTTGTGGAGAGAGCCTCAACCTTGTTTGTAAAGGTTCGGTTGCCGCCTTCAAGGGCACCATTAGTGGAATCACGGCACCTTGCATTGTGCGAGGGCGTGAGGAGAATACGGTGGCCTTAGTGGCTTCTTGGGGAGCATTGTGCCTCCACACCGCTCCAACGGAGACGTACTTCCCCCTAAAGGGAAGGAACTTCGGTAACACATCCTCGTCTTCACCGGCTCCACTTGTGGTTATCTCTTACCTTTACTTTGTGCAAGCTATTGTTGTGTTGTATCCCTTGCTTGCTTGTGTTGTCATTGTTATTAGCATCATATAGGTTGCTCACCTAGTTGGATATCTAGACAACCTATTTTGTTGCTAACCCTAATTTGTTAAGAAAAGCTAAAAAATGGTAGTTGCCTATTCAGCCCCCCCCCCTCTAGTCAACCATATCGATCCTTTCAGAGTTTCTTCATGCTTGCTTCATGAACTTTGGGGTTTGTTAAACGTCATCCGTAAATGGGTGGCTATTACGGCGGCTTACGGGTTCATGGAAAAGTATGTCAAGGGACTTGATAGATCAAGATTGGGATTTGCTCCTCCGACGATGGAGAGATATTCTTTGGGCCCTCTCGGTGTTATGGTATCCATTATCGTCTTGCCAGACACATTGTGATTTGATCACAGAGATACCGGAACACGGGAACGAGAAAAGAGAACAAAACCGGTAACGAGGTAACTGGCATAGTGGACAAGTTGTTGATTCATGGGGATGCCGATAAATCTCACCTCGGGTATTTGTAACATATTGCGAAGCAACAGGAATAGCACACGGCAACTGGAGGTTCACTCGAATATTTATTCGTGTGGGTATAGGGGTCAATATGGGTGTCCACGGCTCCGATGTTGATCATTTGATCGAAAAGTGTTCCGGTCATGTCTATACTTCACCGAACCTATAGGGTCACACGCTTAAGGGTCATCTATCTGCTGAATGCTAGACAGGGAGTCTGAGAGAAAGTCACCGGAAAAGTTACGGAGACAACGGAAGAGTTCCGGAGAGAGAACTCCGGAAGAGTTTCGGTAAAACTGAAAAGTTGTTTCAGGGTATACCATTAAGTCAAATTGGTTTCGGCACACACCTGAAAATTGTTGGAGGGTGCCAGAATTGTTCTGGAAACTTCTGGGATTTTTCCGGAGAAAAAACCCGGAAATGTTCCGGAGCTGCCGGAACCGCTTTGGTTGCTTTTCACAGATGAAAATCACTAATCCGGAATTGTTTCGGAACGCGTCCAAAATGATTTTAGTGGGTACTGGAAATGTTCTAAGACCTACAGAAATATTTTCGGATTTAACGGTCGCGGAAAAATGTTTCCATGAATAGTGAAAATCACTTTATGGTTACTTTATGGAAAGCCACCTTTTTGGGCTTTGTCCCAAAATATCTTAGGGATGACATGGATGGATGAGAGCCACCCTACCCCTTGGGTTTTCCTATAGGCGACTGCTAGGCGCCGGCGCGCCGGCCGAAATTTTTGGCCGGTCGGCCCACAGCCATCCGATGCAGCGATTAAGGGTTGTCGGATCTGCGGCAGAGCCCCACACCACAACGAGAAACAAAGGGAGCTGCATGCCCCGCGTCGGCACGTCCCTGATCCGCGGCGGTGGCGATCGGCTCAGCTCGAGGAGGGGCTCCCCCGCTAGCGCACCCTCGCGTGCCCCTCGCTGACTGAGCCCAACCCCACTGCCGGCGAGCTCAAAAAAGCGTCCGCAATGAGCACTTTTGTCCACCGTCGTTGCTCGCCTGACTCGTCGCACTGCTGGTCCCGCGGGTCATCGCTGGTTGCAACTCCTGTCCTTCGCCGCCGACACTCGTCGCACAGGTTCCCCTGCGAACGACTGCCACCGGTCTCTGCCATACAAAATGGATGTAACAAAAATCTCACCCAGTCGTAGCAAAAACTGATGGCGGTTGCAGAAAACGCCGTCGCCGTCGTCGCAGGTCGCTGCTCGCCGCCATTTTTGGTTGCATCTCTTATTCGCACGGGCATGAATGCAGCAAATGTCGACACCAGTGGTACCAAAAATCGACAATCGTCGCAGCAAAAAACACATAGTTGTGGGTCTCAGTAACCTCATGAAAAATGGATGTAACAAATCAACAAGGTAGTAGTAGCAAAAAATCAAAACGGTTGTAGCAAAAATGAAACAATGGTTCCAGCAAAAAAAGACATGGAAGCAAAAATATTGATTAGTTCCAGCAAAAATCGAAGACAGTTGTAGCAAAAAAAATACACTGGTTCCAGCAGGGGGACAAGCATGGTAGCAATTTTTTTTTGGTTTGGTCCAATAAAAACCCAAATACTTGGTAGCAAAAATTGAAGCTGGTTCTAGCAAAAAAACACTTGGTTGCAGCAGAAAAAAACTGGCCGAGATCTTGAACGCCGGCCGCCGCGGGGTCTCCAGCACTTGTATCCGTCGTCCTCCAGCACCGGTGGGTACTGATTGCAGCACTTGTCGCCGTCGCCAATCTCGTGGGAAGGAGCACGCCGCCGATGATGGACCCAAAAAAGGAATGCACATGCCGAGCTATGGGGTTCTTCTCTCATGGCGAAGGGAAGGATGTAGGAAGAAAGAGATAAGAACATGATGTGTGGAGATGAGATGAACGAAGAGGAAGGTCACGGGAAGAGAATGAGTGGTGGAGAGCGCAGTAGAAACGATAAGATTGACCCTAAAGCGGTGCGTGCGTGGGGCCCTGGCATGCATCGTGGTGTGTTAGATCAATTTTGATCCAACGCGCACTACGCGTCCAGCAGAATGATTCGGCCGGCGCGCCGACAGCAAACGTTTCCCTTTCCTATAAATAGAGGTGGAGAGGCACTCTCCACACTCACTCTTTCTCACGTACAAATGCCATGCATGATCTGGCCTTCTCTCTCCCTCCCCGCAAAATAGTTTCGTAGAGCCGAAAGACTGTCTGGGTTCCGGTGGGAACTAGTTCTGGACGGCGAAGCCCTGCCGGATAGATGACACCGTATGTGTGCAACCCCGTAGAGAGGTCGTAGGTTCGATCTTTTTTGCCCGAGGGGCTGTTCGAGAGTGCCTCCCGAAGGGCTGTCCGAGTGACCCTCCGAGTTTCTGTGAGTGCCTCCTGAAGGGCTGTCCGTGACACCGTCCGGGGGACTGTCCGGCCGCCTCCCGAAGGGCTGTCCGTGACACCGTCCGGGGGACTGTCCGGCCGCCTCCCGAAGGGCTGTCCGAGAGACTGACGAGGGAGTACATCCTCGCGGTTGGGAGGTTGTAAATCCTAGCTGCGGGGATCTGCACCGACGATCTACATCGACTTTACTTCCGCTGAGCTACGAGTCGGTAATGATCAGATCAAACCTTGTATGCATCTCCATAGTGATCCTGGGCGTGCTCGCTGTATCGAATTTTTTTTGTTTTCTATCGCGTTCCCTTACACATGGCTCAACTGTTGACTTTCAAGAGAAAAAAAATCGCAAAAAAAAAAAAGATCGTGAACTAAAAAATGTTCACGGATTTTGAAAAAATGTTCACGAATTTGGAAAAAAAGTTCATCGATTTTGGAAAAAAAATCATTGATTTGAAAAAAGTTCATCAATTTGAGAAAAAGTTCATCGATTCGAAAAAAGTTCATCAACTTTTAAAAAAAGATCATCGATTTGAAGAGAAAAAAATTACGAATTTGAATAAAGTTCATCGAAAAAAGAAAAAAGAAAGGAGAAAGAAGAAAAGAAGGAAAATATGTAACTAAACACATCTGGTTATTTGGCTGTGTGAGCATTTTTTGCGGATTAAAACACAGAAACAAAAAAACACTAGATGGGCCGGCCCAGCGCGGGGCGCTTAAAGCGCCAAACACGAAATGCCCTCCCAGCGAACCTCTTTGCTTCCCTGTACATATCTGAGATTTCAGGTGGGCCAAAAAAAGCCCAGACAACACAGAAAATGCCATGGCGGATAAAACAAAAATGTTGTCATGTTCAAAATTGATGATGTACTGTATTTATATAATCCCACTCAAAAAAAACTGTACATTTCTATTAAAAAGGAATTGCGCATCCTAGAAAAACAAAAATTACAGAATAATCAAGAAAAAATAATTTCACATGCTAAGAAATTTAGAATTTGACATGGTGGCCTAATAATAGATATAGCTTTGTCCCGCGTCATTTTCACCAGATACCAACCCTCTTACAGTGACCAGAGAAATGAAGCCAACCCTCTTATTGTTCTCCATAATCTCAAGGGAAGTCGACCACCAATCCATGAAGCTGGAGTTGATCTGCAGAGAGGGACATGCATCAAAAAACTGAACCGCAGATCGTGCCGATGATAGCACAATCAACAAACGGGTTAAATGCCTTCATATCCTAAATGGACATATTATTTGCCACTTTACAAACCAAACTATCAAACAGAATAACAAGACAAGTGATTACAATAATGATACCAAAATGTAATGTTCGTCCAGAAAACAAAAGAATGCGTTTTGTCTTGCAATTTTGTTTTAGCTATAGCACGCAGACTGCAGGTAAAAATGAATAAGGCCATTTATCAGAATGCAAAAAGAGAAGCCCAAGCTAAAAACACTGAAGTGATTTTTCAGCACCGCTACAAATTGCTATATGAGACTATGTAAGAGGAAGAACAAGTTCAGGAAGCATTCAGTCTGGTGCCTGCCAAGACAAGCTCACTTAAATAGTATTATTAATAAGGTCTAAGGAATCAGACTATATATATAAATCTCAACAACTGCTATGGGCAATGCACATAGCAAAACTGTATGACCTCAACAAGTGCACTATATATACCGATGATATAGAGATGAGAAGGCATTAATTACCTCGCGGGATCATCCTTGAGCGCGGGGAATGTGGGAGGCCAGATCATCATAAGAGAATTGATATGATAGACTATCTCTTTCATCACATACACCTTACGCATCGTCCTGCGCTTGATATCGAGATATAACACATATCGACACATCTGGAAGAAGGCAAACTCGGCGTTGTCCCCGACCCGGCGTAGCCGAAGAAGAAGATGATAGTCATTAGCGGCGCAGCCAGATATCGTCAGATTAGCAAGCATGCCACGCAAACAGATGGTGTCCACCAGCGACCAGGCGTCCCCATCGTGATGCCAGATGCAAAGTTGGAGCTCCTTGAGATGGATGAGATAGACGCTAGAAGCATCGTCGGCCCTCGACAACATGGTGTCCGAAGAACTGTACTCCAGTCCTTGCGGGAGCTGGATTACCGAGAAACTCGAGGTGGTCAAATCGAGGACGATGATGTCTCCCAGGGCAGCCGCCATGTAGATCACACCGCCGACGAGCACATGCTTCACTTGCAACCGCGGAGGAGGGAGATGCTTGCGCCAGACACCATCTCTCAGCATATACACCTGCATCAGCCTCGTGCCATCCCTGGCAGACGCCATGGACACATGGAAGTAGGACAGGTCGTCGGTTCCTTCTCTGGAGAAAATCTCGCTGTAGCCGCGGGAGCTCGGGAGCGGCGGGAGGGCGGCCACGCCTATCCCGGGGCACAGCGGCCGGTGCACCTCGTACGCCAGCCCGTCCCCGTCGCGGCGCAGGGTGAGGACCCGGCCGTTCCGGCAGTCCACGATGTACCTCCACATGCCGCCGCCGCCGGTCTCCTCCAGGACGAACTCCGGGAGCCCCTCGAGCATCGGGACGAAGCGCGGGCCGGCGTGCACGGAGCCGTCGTCCAGGTAGAAGCCGAGGAGGACGGGCGGGTGCAGCTCCCGGAAGCGGCGGAGGAAGGCCGGCTCGGAGGCGAGGCCGAGCCAGCGCCTGCAGGCGGCGGCCGCGCGGACGAGGCCGCCGGGGCGGCCCACGCGGAGCAGGATCTCGACCAGGAGGTCGTCGTCCTCCAGCACCCTGGACACAGCGTCGCCTGCCGCCGGCGCCGCCTCGCCGTCCATTGCTCCGTTGGTCTCGTCGCCGGTGGGGTTTGGTCTGGGCGCAGGCAGGCAGAAAGGGGATCCTTTTCGTTGACTGCTACTCTGTTTTTTTTCCGGTTCAGTCGCCTACACATATTCCAGCCTGCTTACCTTTTTTTTTCTGCGGATGAGCTGCTTACATTTGCACTGTTTAAAAAAACGAATTCAAATCCATGGTAGCTAAATGTAGGTTGCCCCAAAACGAATTTGGATCAGTCGACCGGAGACGACACGGCTTGCTGCATCGTGGCGGAGGCTTGATAGGCGCGGGGTAGGGGGCCATGTTCACGTTAGATTCCCGCTCGGATTGGACAAGCGCCCTTGCCGGAAGCGAGCGGCCGACGGAGGAAGAAGAAAGAACGGTTCTCGTTGGACCTTAATCCAACGGTCGAAATCGACTGCCGCATTTTTTCCCCAAATTTGTCATTTGACCATGTTATTTGCCGGCCGCATTCGCTTCTGAATTGAAATGCCGGCTTGCTTGTTTTTTTTTCTTCATCGGAAAACAGTAGGAAACAAACCTACAATTATTTTCTATTCACATTGTGAATAAGATCTTCTTAATGGAAACCTGCTAAATTTAGGCCAGGAAAAATTGTAGGAGTACGTTTTATTGATTGTTTTTGAACATTTATCAAAATTTGAACATTTGTTGAAAATTTTGGGAACTCTAAATATATTTTTTTCAAAAAATGAGAACAATTTTATAAATTGAGAACATTTTTTAAAATTTCGAAATGTTTTGAAAAACATTCAACGTAATTTTTTTGAATTTCTTGAGTTTTTTTAAAACACGATTTTTTTAAGTTGTGAGAATTTTTTTTAAAAATCATGAACATTTATTGAAATTATGAAACAAACAAAACTATGAACGTTTTTAAAATTCCATTTTTAAAAATCCAAACCAATTTTAATGTTTTTGAACATTTCATGAACTTTTTGTACAATTTTCAAAATTTTCAAACATTTAAAAACAAGAAAAATAAAAGACCAAAAGAAGACAACCGAAAACATTTGCCCACAGTTTGACGCAGAGAGCGTCAAATACGAAAAGCTACTATTTCTCGCCCGTTGTGAGTTTTTTTTTTGAGAGAGAGAGTCTCTTGCAAGCTGAAGGTGGCGCTCGCCTACAGAACATGGTGTTTTTTTATTGGAAGGTTTTTTCGGACACGTGTTTGCTCTCGACCCTTCTGGTCGGTTCCGCATGCGTGCGTTGTATTCACCATATTAGTGATCAATGAAACGCGTGGTTACCCTAAAAAAACTTGGCCTAGTTATGCATTCAGGCAACGGGTTTCCTTCATTTTTCCACTTTGCCCGTTTTATTTTTCTCTATTCTTCGGGATAAAATACAAGAATATATATTAGAGACACATGGGAATTTTCTAAAAAAATAATGTACTTTGAAAACGTATCAAATTATTTTTTAAAGGGTTTCACACATTCATACAAAATGTTTCTACACTTGAAAATTGTTCATCGTGTATTTAAAATATTATAAATAATTTTTAAAAACCATTAAGCATTTTATATAAAAAAATTATAGATATTATAAAATATTATCCTTGTATTTACAAAAAAATTTATAGTTTAGGCTACCGCTGCTTTCTATTTTGAGCTCTGTTCTTGCTCTTGGATCACTGCGGATCAACAAGCTATTGAACTACTCCTAGAAGGCATTATGGAACTTTCCCAATCTATTTTAACATTTGTAGCACAAATGTGCTACAGATAGCGCACTCACACAATTGGGATTTGATGAAATAGCTAGTCAAAAAATGTTCATCGCATATTAAAAAGAGTTTTCATGCATTAATAATTGTTCATGATGCGCTAAAAAGATTCACTGTGAATTAAAAAAAATTATCATGCATTTTAAAAAGGTTACAGTTTAGTTAGAAAATGTTCATCACGCATTAATTTTTTATGACAATAAAAAATCCATACCATTCAAAAATTATGATCATCACATTTAAAAATGTTCGAATGTTAAAACTTGTTCATGAAAAATTTAGAAAATGTTACTGAAATTTTAAAAGATTGTTCTTAACTTTTTTGAAAACAATGTTCATGACATATAAAAAATAATTACCATGTATTGAAAAAATATATTCAAACATGTATTTTAAAAAATAAAATAAAACGAAAATTGAAAAACACGAAAATAAATAAATAAGAAAAGGAAATGAAAACATAAAATGAAAAGCCGAAAGAAAACGAAAATAAAAAAATAAAAATAATAATTATATTTTTCTGATTGGTTCATCGTACCATATGAAAGAATTATATTAATTATGTCTTGAAGAAGATTAATTACAAAGATATAGTTGAATAATTCATTTAAGATAATACTAGACAAATGATGCTTTTGGTATAACATGAGGTGGATTTATTGCTTTACAATTCACTTTCAATGCAGTATTGACATAGTTGTAAAAAAAATGCAGTATTGACATAGTCACACCAGGAAAAAAAGGCGCTTGTCTCGCTCTCCGCGGGGGGGGGGGGGGGGGGGGGGGGTGAACTCACGTCGCTGCCCCTTTTTCCTTCCTACTATCCCGCTCTGGAACAGTTGGATTAGGCTGGCGTGTTGCCTTGGCCGACATGGCAAACTTGCGGAGCGACGGATCTGGTGGCATCCTTGCTCAGTGGCTCATCAGGGATATCGAGTGTGGATGTTTGGGTAGGTCAGGACTCAGGATTTGATTTGAGGGAGGGACTCACAAGCACTTGCATGTGGTGGCTGCGGGTGCCCGCCGCCGCCAGCGTAGTCGTCACCATCGCCTTATAGCCATTCCCGCACCTCCTGCCAGTTGGTCGATGGCCTCACCTCCTTAGTCTCTCACTATCTCCGTTGATTGTGCCATCTCGTCGCATCTGGGCCTCTTTCAGCGTCTAGGTTGAGGCCGCGTTCCGTTAGAAGAGGAAACGCGCACGGCACCGCACGATCGAGTGGCGTTGGGTGGTGTTGGACGCTGCGACGGTTTCAATCGGTGGAGTTGGATCGTTTCCTATTTTTGGCCGAAGTCTGTCAGCGCGGTCAAAATTGTCGGTTTCCTCCCTACCGAATCGCAAAATTATAGATTCATCCCTCATTCTTTTTTTTTCTTTCCTATAAACCCACGTCAACGGAAGAGGTGGACAACACCGTCGTAGTAGTTGTCACCATCGCCTCATAGCCATTCCCGCCCCTCCTGCTCGCTGGTCGATGGCCTCGCTTCCTTAGTCTCTCACTATCTCCGTTGATTGTGCCATCTCGTCGCATCCGGGCCTCTTTCAGCGTCTAGGTTGAGGCTGCGTTCCGGTTAGAAGAGGTGACGCGCTCTGCACCGCACGATCGAGTGGTGTCGGACGGTGTTGGACGCAGCGACGGTTTCAATCGGTGGAGTTGAATCGTTTCCTATTTTTGGCCGAAGTCTGTCAGCAGGGTCAAAATTGTCGGTTCCTCCCCACCGAATCACAAAATTACAGATTCATCCCTTGTTCTTTTTTTCTTTCCTATAAACCCACGTCAACGGAAGAGGTGGACAACACCGTCGTAGTAGTCGTCACCATCGCCTTATAGACATCCCCTCACCTCTTGCCCGCTGGTCGATGGCCTCGCCTCCTTAGTCGCTCGTCGTCCATGTTGATTGTGCCGGCTCGTCGCATCTGGGCCTCTTTCAGCGTCTACGTTGAGGCTGTGTTCCGGTTAGAAGATGAGAAGCTCTGCACCGCACGATCGAGTGGTGTCGGACGGTGTTGGACGTAGCGACAGTTTCAATCGGTGGAGTTGGATCGTTTCCTATTTTTGGCCGAAGTCTGTCAGCAGGGTCAAAATTGCCGGTTTCCTCCCCACCAAATCACAAAATTACAGATCCATCCCTCGTTCTTTTTTTTTCCTTTCCTATAAACCCACGTCAACGGAAGAGGTGGACAACACCGTCGTAGTAGTCGTCACCGTCGCCTTATAGCCATACCCCCACCTCCTGCCCGCTTGTCAATGGCCTCGCCTCCTTAGTCCCTCGTCGTCCATGTAGATTGTGCCGACTCGTCGCATATGGACCTCTTTCAGCATCTAGGTCAAGGTTGCGCTCCGGTCAGAAGAGGAGACGCGCTCCACACCGCACGATCGAGCGGGGGCGGGCGGTGTCGGACGCAGCAACGGTTTCAATCGACGGAGTTGGATCGTTTCCTATTTTCTGGCCCAAGTCTGCCGACAGGGTCAAAATTGCCGGTTTCGTCCCCGCCGAATCACATAATTCCAGATCCACCCCTCATTCTTTTTTTCCTTTCCCATAGACCCACGTCAACGGAAGAGGTGCACAGCACAAATACAAACTTGTACGCATTCATGAGGGCCTTTTTTCAATGCAATCCATCCACATCTATCTATCTACCCAAACAAAGATGACATACAAAGTTGGAGGTTTTCGAAGGGTTCAAAGATAAAAATCGTAGCTTTTCGTAGAGAACAAAAACCGCTGTCTGCCGGAGACAATCCAAGCGAAGGAAAGACGGGGCCTTTCACTCCTCTTCCCCTCCCTCTCCAGAGTCGTCCCGAGTCCTGACCTACCCAAACCTCCAATCCGGCCGCCGCGGCGTGGCTTTGCCTCGCCGCCGGCCCCTCGCTGCCCCACGCGCGCGTCGCCGTCCCCGTCCTAACCCCCATCGCCGTCTCCGTCCGCAGCCTTGGGCGGTTACTATTTGAGGTATGGCCTCTTGGCTGTCCGGCGGTTGCTTAATCCCAAACTAAACCGGCGCAAATCGGCGCACGGCGTCCAGATCTGCCCATGGATCTGGGCGATTCCTTGGCCTCCATGGCCTTGGAATCGCCGCCTCGCTCGGGATAAGGCTGGGGATTTTTTTGGTAGCATGAGACGGGAGTTATTAAGGTGTTATTAGGGTTCCATGGAGATAGATCGGGGCTTTCTTTGTCGGATCGTCTCGATGTGCTTGCTGAAAGTGGTAAACGAAGCAACCTATTGTCTTGTCACTTGCTGGAAGTTGAAGAAAATTAATCTGACCCTTTAGAAGGGCATTAACTTGAAGAAAATGCGTCTTTCTGCCATGCCGATTAGTGGGAAAGCCATGCGAGATTTAAGTTTCTTTGAGCATCTGTAACCATGGATGACAAACCTTTTCATTGTGCGATGCAAATGCAGGATCGGTGCCGGAGTCTGAATCGTGCACTTTCAGGACAAAAGTGTACCGCTTCAGATTGCTTCTGTGCGTGCGTGTATCCGCGAAGGTTTCGGTGAGCCGTATTGCCTGTCTGGGTGTTCTTCAAGGTTGAGCTCAGGTGAGAACTTCAAAATGAATGAATTATGTACAGTTAGTATGCATGTCCAACTGCACTTGGGTGAATACAGTAATGCTGTGACACAGCTTGGATCATGATTAGTGCTATTTTGAAGTGACAATACATCATAGGTCTCAACTAGCTTGTTCCGGTAGATGCAAAGGATCATGCCGTGCTGCATAATGTGATTGGGTAGCACTAGGGATAGTTTTGCATTAATGCCTTGCAATAATGCAATGTATTTATCGTATGTCTTGAATCATTTTACCGGTACGTCAGTCTCTTGATCTGTTCCTCTGGGACAAATTTTTTTAAGCAGGTGACGGTACATCATACAGTCTGTGCTTGATGTGAATAGGAGATAGTACTTACTAGTCTTAGTACAAATGATATGGGTCTGTTGAGGAAGCTAGCATTGGTGTGTGGGTGATTAGGGAAACCTGTTTGTTGAGAATTCTTACATTGTCGTGTGAACTGTAAGCATGGGTCTCAGCCGTTTTCATTTGAATCAGTTTCTTTACGCCGCTGGTGAACGATTTAATAATCCATTCACTATTGCAAAGTAATATAAAGAATATTATTATGTTATTTCAGCAAAGGAAAAATGCTATTTAGGTTTTTTAAGGGAGACATGCTGTATATAGTTAATATTATCTAGATCGTTTGTCCTAGTATTGCACATGGATATCTTTTATAACTTTCTGATGATATAATTTATAATTTACTACTAGTATTTTAAGGTGAACTGAATCTTATCAACGGTTTCCTTTACTTATTTGAAGAGCATACAATGAGTTACTAAAACGAGGATAAATAAGTAGAACTAACATGATTGCAATTACACATATTGAACTGCTTTGGTTGCATATGTATTTTGTGTTACCACTTCATCGAACTAGGACATATATTGAACCGGAGCACCTAATTATACAGGTCTTGGACATAACAGGGGGCTAGGATATATCAAATCATCTGGTCTCTTGTATTAATCTCATCAGTTCTTGTTAGAGTTGATTCCACCGCTCTGGTTGTAGTAATATGAATGCTGTTGGTTGAACATATGAATCAATTGGATAGTTAGATTCAATATCTGCAAGGTGCAAATTAATTATCTTGATTGAAATCTTAAGTGTACCTAAGTTCTATTTATAACTTGTACCGAAGCTCAAATTTGTTAGTTTATGTATATGTGTGGATGAACAAAAAACATACAAATTAATTTCGTACCTTCACAGTTGAAGCTGGTTACATAAGTTCTTTTTTTTGTTTTTTGCTTTGCCTGCCTTTCTGATTTCAACATTTTCTGATAATTGTGTATACATCTCGAATAATCTTGACTCAGTGAAGATGTAATCATTGATATATATGTCTCGATGTTAAATTGATTAGTTATGTTCTTCTAATTGGTCCCAGAACAGCTTGTGCAAGATGCCAAATCCAGAGAAGAAGTTGTTCAGGATGCCAAGTGCGGATGCCGAGATTGCTGCACTGCACAAGGAATGGGATGATGCTCGGTGTCCAATTTGCATGGACCATCCTCACAATGCTGTGCTTTTGCTGTGCAGTTCTCATGACAAAGGATGCAGATCCTACATATGTGATACAAGCTATAGACACTCAAATTGCCTAGACAGGTTCAGGAAAATGAAAGCGAACCGCATGGACAGTTCATCACAGCCAAGCTCTTCCTTGCCTGGAGATACAAGTAACCAAAGTGTTTCACAGAGATCCCGTCTCGGTCCCAATAGAGGGAGCCCCAGGCTATTAATAGATGTACCTGAATTCCGTGAAAATCTCAGTCATGAACATGTCATTCGTAGCTCTGCAGCCGTATCTGGACAGCAAGAAGGAACTAACTATAATCAAGGTCCACTAACTTTGGAAGCTCTTATGGGACAAGTGAGTGGGCAAGTTGAGTCAGCTGAGCCATCCAACTCGAACGAACTGATGTGCCCACTGTGTAGGGGCGCTGTGAAGGGCTGGGAGATCATCAAAGATGCCAGACAGTACTTGGACGAGAAGCCAAGAAGCTGCTCACGGGAAGCATGCGCATTTTCTGGTACCTATGGTGCGCTCCGTAGACATGCAAGGAGGGTGCACCCCACAACAAGGCCTGCTGATGTGGACCCGTCAAGGCGCCGCGCGTGGCACCGCCTGGAGAACCAGCGGGAGTATGGTGACATAATGAGCGCAATCAGGTCGGCTATGCCTGGGTCAGTTGTGTTTGGAGATTACGTCATTGAAGGTGGTGATACGCCGCCCCACGAGCGTGAAGACGGTGGGCCAAGTGAGCGAAGCGGGTCTCTGTTGACAACGTTCTTTCTGTTCCATATGATGAACAGTGGTCCGCTGAGAGGAGAGGAGCCAAGAGGCTCATCAAGGGCCCTGAGAAGGCAGAGGCGTCGCTATCTGTGGGGAGAGAACTTGCTAGGCCTTCAATACGATGACGATGATGAGGAGGACGAGGATAGCCTAGAGGAGGAGGTTCAGAGGCCAAGGACTCGCCGGAGGTTCGTGAGGTCAAGGTCGGAGGAGCGGCGCTGACGCGTGGGCGACCATGGTAATTACATCCTTCACCCGCCGTGAAGTTCTTTACCCCATGAATTAGCGATGACTCCTTGCATGATCTTTTGCCATGCCAGCCGGGACGCTGGGTGACGTGCTGCTTCGAATGCCTGAACTGCAGCACGGATCCCTCCAATGGAAGATCCAAGTCAACCATGTCGTGTTTAAAGGGTTGGATGGTTGAACAGCATTCAACCCTGTCGTGTTCACAAGGCATGACCATCCTCAGGGCATGCTGGAACTCGTGCTCTGCTCGCTTGCTGTTGCTCATGATGCACCTCTCGTCGTTTGCTCGGCGCGTTACCCATATCCGTATCTATTGTATATAGTGTTGGAAGCTAGTACCGTTTACCGAATTCATGCACGTACTCTTTTGCACCTGGTATCTTTGTTCAATTGAAGCTGGTAGGAGTTACATTTGGCCCTGATTGTTGTGTGTATGCTGTTTTCTCTATCTGTTCCGATTATCGTGCTGCATATGCCCCTGTCACAAATCTTTGAGTGCTTGGTGTTGTTGGCTAATGGTTGCGTCTTTTCATTCTATTGAGAGATGGAACCCTTGCTGATAATGCTCTGCCTGTTCTGTTATTTTGCCTATTTGGAAAATGGAGCTTGATGTCCCTGCTCTGGTCTCTGACTCTCTGATGCATGTTCTTATAAATTATGACCTTCCTCGCTTCCAAAATATTTAAGGTTTTAGCTTTGTCCGAGGTCAAACTCCTTCAAATTTGATCAAGTTTATAGAAAAATATACAAACATCTAGAAAACCAAATTTGTTTAACAGGATTCATCATTTTATATATATTTTGTGTTGTAGGTATTAGCAAAGCTTTCTATAAAGTTGATCAAACTTGAAGGAGTCTAGAACTTCAAATATTTTGGAATGGAGGGAGGACTATATACTCCCTCTCGGAACAAAAGACCCACACGTAAATCTGAATATCATAAATAGTACGCCATCAACAACTTTATTCAAATATGAATTCAGTTATATAAACTGGAAATTCCTAATAGAGCTTGGGCTCCATGGAGCTCCATTTTTTGAAAAAAAATGAAAATCATATTTTGAAGTTTAAAAAAAATCTGAAATAAAAATACACATGAACCTAGAGATGTATATATTAATACTGATCTCTGTAAAATTTCATGATGAAATTTGCTTTTGTGTAAGCTGCACACAAAAAAAAACATGTATTTCTAGCACATGCACTATTCACTATAAAAGTACATTTTTTTGTGCAGCTGACACCAAATGCATTTCATATTTCATCATGAAATTTAACAGAATTGTAGTAACATCACTGTTCATGTGTATTTTTTTAAACTTCAAAATATGAATTTTGGATTTTTCAAAAACAAGCTCCATTGAGCCCAACCTCCAAATATCCACTCTCATTACATACCTTTTATACAATATATATAGTAATAATAGACAAATCTTTGGTCAATTTGATGATCTATGAACACACGTGGACCTTACCTTTTATACTGAAACGTAGTCAGTAATATATTTTTATCCTTTTAGCTTGATATTCATCACAAGTTGCTCACATTTGCAATTTTTCGCACATTCTTCCGTCAATTCAATTTGCCGGATACTATATTTTCTCCTTAGTAAACATCACAAGGAAAATAAGCTCACAGAAAATGATAAACCTTAACAGGCATGCTACATGCAGCCTTAGATATCATTTGCTGGTTCAATCCTTCTTGTCAACCAAAATATCCCATCAGCCACATACAACCAACCAAACACATGGCAGTCACCATAAGATTGTTCTACCGATTTGTAAAACTATTTTACCCCGACGACGGAAACTAGATATATATGGTATGTGTTTACTGGCAAACTATATATGGTCCATACAGAGTACAAACATTCTATAGCATATTTCAGGTTAGCTTGTGTAGTCGCGCCAACTCGTCGGATCAAACGTTTCTTGTTCGACCGCATCAATGGCTCGTCAAATTCTGTGACATGGTGAAGAACCGCCCACTCCCAGATTAGTCCCAAGGCTCGTGGAGGTTCAGACTCTCCATGCTCGCCTCGATGTCTCCCTGCATGTGGAAATGGGCATGGTCAAGAAATATGGCATGACAATGCAAGACAGTTGCAGGGTTCAGGTTCACTGTAAATGACGGCGTCAACTAGACAGTTTCTAGGGGAGAAAAGTCACCAGACATTATATTTCATCTCTATACTGTAGCTTGTACCAGAATTGATGAATCATCAATAATACACATACTCTCGGGGAATATATGTGCAATTCTGTAGCTTGTATGTTACCAGTATTGGATTGACATGGTGCAGACAACAACATAAGCCTGACCTTTCTGCATATTGTTTTTCTTTTCTTTTAGTAGACTGACAGCAACTAAATAACAACTGCTCTCTTGGGGAATATATGTGCATGTTCATGGGTTCTATATTTGCCGGTTGCTACATATATCTGAAGAACAGCTACAGTCAGAACGTTCACAAAATGCCCATGGTTCTCTTAAAATAATAGCCTAATAGGACAACAAAATATTACTCTTTTAATGTCTCCATTCATACAAGTATTACTTAGTAGCTTACCACACTACTGTAAAGAAAAAAGATGTGCATACCATTGATTTCAAGTCATCTGTTCCAAAGTAAGATAGTCTGGCTTCATGTAACGAGTCTGCATTTATTCCCTTGCGTGCACAGCGAGTGTTCTCCTTCTCTTCATAAAAGTCAAAGTCGTCCAGAATTGATGTTCCATGGCGATAAGCCTTGAAAATTTTCAACACTTCCAGACCCTGAGGCAGGCCAATCTACATAGAAGAAATAAAGGATAAGATAAAAAAATTGTAGACAATAAGAAACTAAAGTTAAGATGCAACAAAGCATATGACAACAAATAAACTTGATATTAGGCAATATATCAACAAATAGAAACATAAGAAAGCAGTAAAATGCACGGGTTTCAATGTGCAATTGTGTGCAGCTAGATTGCCCCTGATCTCCACTGAGGCACCGGATCGATATCCAAGGCATCTCTGGTATGGCGTGATGAGTTATCAGGAAGTATCAGTGGATTTCGACATTTTACCTTCTTTAAACTTGCAGACACTCTTTAAGCTGGAAATGTCGTAGGTGAGAGGTTGAATTAAAAATATTTGTCCATACTCCATAGTTGCATCTCCTAACTGAATATTAGTCGCTACTCAGCTGCACGTATGAATATTAGTTGCTACTCGGCTGCACATTCTTTCCAGTTAAGAAGCAACTTTATCATTTATCGCCAATAGGCCAATACATATGCAATATTGATCTCATTTTGATATGCTTGTCATGTTGAACACAATAGTAGCTTGACATTTGGAACTGAGCAGTTCAAATAGAATGTGAAATGGATGCACGGCATAGGAGATAACATTTCAACCTAGCAAAATAAAATAAAATAGATCCATGTAGTTCTACTAGGATTCTGTTACTTTACTATATCTGCACTAGAAAATCCCTCATGTTGTTTTTTAGAAGAAACACGAAGTCAGGAAAGAGAGAAGTGACCGTGTAAGTGAGAAAGGAAAGGCAATAGTGCTAGCGCTATGCAACTAGTAGTATGTTAGATGGATCCAAGTAATATGCTGATAATCACATAGGAGCACCTATGTTCACAGGAGGAATTTACATAAACCTTCTACTCTGAAACCACCCAAAGTAGCAATTTTTTTTGAACAATTATTTCATTCAAAATATTTTACGGTACAGAACAAGAAAGGCGAATCAGGGTACCTCTTGAGTGTCCCTGCTGAATGTAACAGGTCTGTTGTCATTATTTTCTAGAGTGATATGTTTGAAGAGCCTATTCGGAATGTCCTTTACAATGTGCCAAACAACAGGGAAAAAGCCATTCCATTTATTTTGTTGCCAGAAGTCCATGGTCTTCTTGAAATCAACAGGACCTAACATCTCGGCCAATCCTACAAACTGCCCGCTGGTATTAACCTGAAACAGAGAATACAATGAAAGGCTGAAACACCTGTCTCAAAAAAATATCCAGTTCATACAATAGCATGCAAGGAACAATATGTTTCATTGTTTCATTCAAAAATAGTGAGGAGCGTCAGTGAATTAAATGCATCTGTTTTGGATAAAATCATTGCTCAGGGCCTCTTTGATTCACAGGATTCTGAAAACGCGGGAATATGAAAAACATAGGATTAGAATGTCATGCTCATCTCAATCCTACAGGGTTTTGGTTTGTTTGATTGCATCATAGGAAAAACAAAGGATTCTTTCAAAGAGGTTTGAGTGGATGCTAGAAATCCTTAGGAAAAATTCCTAGGATTCAATCCTATGAATCAAACAACCAACATAGGAAAAATTCCTAGGATTCTAATCCTCCAAATTCCTATGAAAATCCTTTGAATCAAAGAAGCCCTCAATCTGATGGCAAGCCTGCGGAGGGCACATTTCTGTGAAATTTGACTTCAGGAAAAGGAAATACAGCACATATTTGATATAATAAGCCTACTGAACAAACAAAACAAAGGGTAGAATGCATATAAACATCACGCTAGTAAGTAGAAACCAAATCTAGATAACGAAATTGGCTATCATTCACTACTATTCTTCCTTGATTATCTAAGCTGAAAATATATAGGGCTCTTAAGTGCTTTTGATGCTCTGAAGTGGAAAACAATAAACACTTAGAAGAAGGGCATTTGAACATTACTCACCGAAAACAAGAGGAAGACAGGACATTTTGTGCCCTTTTCCTTCATTAAAATCTGGGCATCATGGAAAGCGGTATCCAGTTTACTGTTCCCATTCGGTGTACTTGCCCAAACATTGTATTTAATACCTTTATGAATATCATCTTCACTATATGACTTTATCATGAAGAACTTGGCATGTTCATACTGAATTGAGAAGTCCGATTTGTTAAATTGGTCTCTACGGACCAATGGGCTCAAGATATCTTTCTTCGCAGTCGGTGTTGATGTGTTGTTATTCACTTTGCTTGCACGGGGACCACAAACTTGGTCCCTTATTTCCTCAGAATTTCTCGGTGGGTTATCCCTCCTGCTATTTCTGTAGTTGGTAGTGCTGTTTACAACTCTGTTAGACACCCGTGGTCTTGTGCCAGTATGTCTGGTTGCAGTCATCTTGATTTGCTGATTACTAACAATACCATGGACAAAATTGTCTCTTGGCTGCCTGTTCCCACGAAAAGGACCTTGCTGGTAGCTTGATAATCGACGTGCCTCGGCATCACGGCACCTTTGACCAGAATACAAAGGTATCTTATCTCGGTAGCGCCAATGGTGAGACATTGTTGGAACCTCCTCACCATAACCTTGTCTACTTGAGAACGAGGGGATGTCAGCACCATACTGCTGCCATTGTCTTGGGTATGAAATGCCATTAGACTTTTGAGAAGACAGAGAAGGGATCTCATCACGATAACTCTGTCTACTTGAGAGCGAGGGGATTTCAGCACTGTAGTTCCACTGATTTGAGTGTGAAATGCCATTAAACTTCTGATTAGATAGAGAAGGGATTTCATCACCATAACCTTGTCTACTTGAGAGCGAGGAAATTTCAGCACCATAATGCCATTGGCTTGAGCGTGAAAGCACCCTACTGCCATTACACCTCCGACTAGACAGAGAAGGGATCTCATCGCCATATGTCAGTCCTCTAGGTAGTGAAGAGCCCCGGCCCCCATTTTCGAAGCACCATCGACTTGAAAACGAAGTAGCCTCATCAACACAACGCCCCCCTCTGGGCATATCAACTATCTGTATCAATGAGAATTCGTCAACAAGGGATATATCTATACACAAAAAGGTTTTGACTGTTTACTACATGTGTCAGATACACAACAATATATACATGTAATTTTTTCTTTCCAGTACAACTAATGGTCCAAAGATATACCTCACTGCGGCATTCAATAGATTGACCATTGCAGTTTGCAAAGGCAGTAAACTGATCCAATCCTTTGTAGTGATGCTCTGAGTGACAATCGAAGCTACAATCAACCTTAGCTGCTTCAGGACACGATCTTCTCATGTGAGGACCAGTAGTAGGACATGACGTAAGATAATCATGCCTTGGCGCAAAGATTTCACTTTTGGTTCCACCTTTTGCAATTACATGCCCTGATGCATCTCGATTGCCTGACATCGCTTCCAGTGATGAAGAAGAATCCCAAGAACAGCTCGATAAAGGAAGGTAAGGCCGCTGCCTATCATATTCACTTCGTGGTGACATTGCTTCCTTGGGATATACATGTGACCCAATGTCAGTAGCATACTTGCACTCCGAAGACTCTGCTTCATAATCCTGAGAAGGGAGGAGTTGTTTGAATCTCAATGAACAAAATCATTAGGTCTAATATAAAGCATGTTATCCACAAATTGCATGCCTTCATTGAAACATACTTTACTTTGCACATACTTGTCGAACAAGTGAACAATAATTATATTCATTGTGCCATGTTAAACAATGGTACAACTCAGCACATGCATAAAATGCAGCAACATTTCCACTTAAAGATCCATGAGAATGTGATTGCATATTCCACTCCTGAATGTTCATATCATACCGACAACAAGCTGAAATGTCAAATCATCTTGGTAATAAATACAATGTTCTCAGGTATTATGCTCGAGTAATCGAAGATTTGACATAATTATCTAGTCAGTTGGACTAAAGCAACTATTTGTTGTTAAAAAAATACAGCCCAAATTATACAAGAGGCAGTGTTTGATTCATTTTTTTTTATAAAATAGACAGTGCTGTGGAAATATATGAGTAAACAAGGGTATACACTCATACCAGAAATGACAAAGCCCTGTTTGCATGAGAAAGAAAATCGGCATCCTCTTCACTTTTCACACCGTCCCCTGCAGGATGAGAACGAAATTGACAGCAAAATAAGAACCAAGACCCAAAAAGATTGCCTAGAGACTTAATCAGATCACCAGGACACATACACGGCCAAGGCGAGGAATCTTCATCTCCCTCAGCAGCCGCATCACTCCAAATGTTTTTCCTCGTGAAGATGGATGTAGCCTTTTCTGCTGCTGGTGTTGCTGCTACCGAGGCAGGCGGATCAAAGGCTTCCTTCATCTGCCAAACAAAAGCAACCAAGTAAACTCAAAAACTGTTGTAAAACACTACAAGTCCTGGTTCATTTGTGAAGTGCTACAAATGGCCAGCTCAAGGGTGAAGTGCTCGGCATGTCACAACAGCTACATATCCTTGGATCATTTACTTGTAAAAAAATCCCTGACGACCGTGCATGCACATAATGACATAACTTGACACACATTACATGGAGGATGCAGGCACCTGCTTCTAGTTTTCCTAGTGCAACCAGCCATCATTACCTCACCTGGTCAGGTGGATCTCATCAGATGCCACATTCATTCATAAAGGTGGCATCATCCATCCATCCAGCCCCTGGTAGATGCAAGTTTTTAATATGACCAAACCCTGACAGACACGGGGCAAATATTCTAGTAGTACAAATAAAGACCACGGTTCCATCCAGCCAGTAGGTCAGTCAGTGAGTGAATCGATCCACACTGCCGCAGACAACGGATTCTGCATCCACCCGTGCACAAAATCTCGCCCCGCCGGAAGACGAACAATGGACTCTTGGCCGCATTCCCTGCGGCCGTCGCCTGGCCTGACCGTCTCGATCAGCACACACAGTGCCGGGGGGACTTGAGCCGAGCCATGTAATCCGTTCGGGAAAGAAAAACAAGCCCCACCTGGGACGGACGGACGGACGGACGGATTCGGCGGCAGGGCGGAGGAAACCGCCGGCCGGATAAAAAGGAAAGAAAGAAAAAAAGGCGGCCGCGCGGCGGGAACTGGGGAAAAAAAAGGGGAGCGGGCCAGCACGATCCGGCGTACCTGTCGGCGAGGGGGTGGACAGGAGAGGCCGGCGGGCGATCGATCCCCCACTCCACTCCGTGCTAGTCCAGTGCCAGCCGAGGAAGAGGGGAGGGCGCCGCGCCGACGGACGCACGCACGCCCGCACGCCGCCTGCTCTCTCTCAGCTTGCGGGGGAAGGTGGCGATGCGGCCGGCGTTGAAGGGGAGGGGAGGAGGGATTTGGCGCCGATAAGACGGAGGCGAGGAGGAAGAAGGGAGCGAGCGGAGAGTGCGTGCGCCTCGCCCTTGCTTCGGTTACCCTTCCTGCGCTGCTGGGGCCCGGCCCGGCCCGGCCCGACGGCCCTCGGCGATGCAGGAGAGGAAAGCCATCCATCTACTGGACCGGACCGGGCCGGGCCGTTCTCGGGGCAACTACATCCACTGATTACCACATCCTCCAGATACACCCATTCGCCTGATGGAAAAAAAAGTATACATAACCCCCTAAAGTATCACGTTTCGGCCACATCACCCCCTCAACTTTAAAACCGGGTTCTTAATCCCCTAAAGTTTCTAAAACCAGACAAAACACTCCCAAGACCATCTTAAGCTGTTTTGGCAGGTGGTTTTGCTGACATGGACACCTGGCTCCGCCTATATACCATGTCGAGTACGTTCTATGTCCCCGGGCAGGACCTGTCGAGCGTCTCCTTGTCCACCGTCGCGCCGGCGCTGGGGCTCCTATAGTCAGCTAGGCCTCGTCGATCTTGTCGGATATGATGGAGAGCAAAACGTTCTTGTGGTGTAACTGGCATCGTGTAACTCGTCTCGTGGATGACGCCGACGACATGGCACCGGTTCAGCCCGAGACGTAGGTGGTGAACTGGTGATCACCATCTTAGGCTCACGCCCCGACTCCACGGGGGCGAGGTCCACGAGGTTGCCCGCGTCGACGGACGATGCCGCGCCGGTGGCCGCTGTTGGCACAGGCTCAACTCATGGCATACTTTTTGACTAGCGTTTCCCGATGCCGAACAGGCTGGTGTTGTTATCCGTATATATGTACGTACCCAAAGCTGACTTTGGTTGCCTGGAGAATTTACTTGCATAAACTAGCTAGCTGATCAATTCAACCAGCTAGACGCGCACGTGCATGGAAGCTGATCGATTCGATCGCTTCGGCTGGAAACACACGACAGATGACAAGAACCCACGTGTCGCACCGGTGGTGGAGTTTGACGCCGTGGCCAGCGATACTGCTGCCGGACCTGCTGCTCTCGGCCTTGCCCCGCAGCCGGACCTGGGCTCGGAGTGGCTGAAGGTCGCCGCGGTGCACCTCGCCCTGGGCCGCGCGCCAATTTCTACTGCCATCAATGAGGTGTCCAAGCGCAAGTCCACCGCTCTTGCCGCTCCCGTGGACTGCAACTCCCCTCGCCGGCGAGGAGGCGGCCGGCATCATCAGGAGCCACTCGTCGAGGAGTCCTAACTGCCACCTGCTTCTGCAACCAGTTCCTGCACCGGGGCTCCGCGAGGGCGCGTCTTCTACCGGCGAGGACTCTCGAGGCCGGCTCTTGGCTGGTGAGCAGAACGACTCCACGGCGGCCCGTGTCGCGTCCACGGCTGCGCATAGCCATTGACTGGTCTTTGACTATTCCAATGCCTGCCACCTAGACAATACCGCCCACGAAACGGCTTAAAACAGGCTTAGGGGGTGTTTTGTCCGGTTTTGAAAACTTCAGGGGATTAAGAATCCAGTTTTAGAGGTGAGGGGTGATGTGGCCCAAATGTGATACTTTAGGGGGTTATGTATACTTTTTTCATTTGCATTCATATGCAGTCATCTACATCCACTGATTTGTCTCAAAAAAAAAATCTACATCCACTGATTACCACATTCAGATACACCCATTCACCCATGGACGGAGGCGAGAACTACGGCGAGGCGAGTGTCCGGCGGCTGGAGGGGAGTCGAGCGAGAGAAGATAAAACGGGATGGCCCGATTAGTTTCTCTGTGCATTGCTGTTCGGCCCGAGTGGTGTAATTCGGTGCTCTAACAGGGGTAGGGACTTATTAACCATGTCTATTTTAATTCCAGTTGATTCTAAAAAAAGCTCATTCCGGTTTTACCCTAGAAAATACTACTTCATTCCAATTTAACAAGTTGAGAAATGGTCCAGATTTTTGCCTTTGCCGCGAGACTTTTCCTTCAGGTGCTGGCTGTTAGGGTTTTTCCTCTCGCCGGCCGACTCACGCGTGTGTCCGCTGCACCGCTTCCCGGCCTTGGAACTTTTGTTAGGGTTTCCTGATTTGTTCGTGAGTTTCTCTTGCGATGGCGTCTGGAGGTGGCACTTCCTCGTCCGGTACGGCGGGGTAGGAGGATTTAGAGAGTATGGTGAAGATCATGGGCCTGATAGAGGAGGATCTGGTCGGAGTGATCGTCGATGAGGATACCTTGCCGCCATGATCGACCAGGTGGCTGGTCGTGGCGTGTGCCCACATGGACAAGGAGTATAGCCAGTTCTGGTTCTTTAAGAACATGTGTATGACTTGGGACTCTGCGCATGAGGTTTGGATCAAGCCGCTGGATGAGAATCTCTATAGTATGCAATTATCCTGGCTGGGAGATTGGGAGAAGGTGATGGATGGTGGTTCTTGGACCTTTCGTGGCAATAGTGTTCTCATGGCACCATATGATGGTTTCGCTAAGCCGTCGACCATTGAGCTCAACCACCTGAACATGTGGATCCAGATTCATGATTTGCCAGATGCTACAACCATTTGGTGCTCTCCCTGGCTGCAAAGGTTGGGGAGTTCATTGCTAGTGAAGGGAGCTCCTTTGATTTTGCAGAATTTTTCTACGCTCGACTAAAGATTGACGTGTGGAAGCCATTGAAAAACGTTGTGTCGCTGGTTGGGGGAAGCAAGAGGAAAATCTACAGGGTAAGAGACTCCTGGATTAGCGCGTTGTTTATGGGAAGCTTGGTCGTGTATAATAGGAGCATGTCGACGAGGTTTATTCAATGTCGGCAGTCGTTTTCCAAGACATCCGAGTCGCGTGGGTATGTAACCCTAATTACCGAGGTGGCAGAAGAAGGATCCGAGAAGGGAGACACGAGGGCAGTCGGGCTGGTAGCGGCTCCATGGATGAAGACATGGAGTATGACTCTGAGGGTGACCACACTTCACGGGTGGTGATGATCCAGAGAAGCTTGATGCGGATTTGAACAGAAAGAGGGGGGAGGGGGGGGGGGTCAAAGCAAGAGGATCCACTTTCCGCAACAATGCATGGGAAGATGGCGGCTATTGTAGGCTCTCTTGTTGGTGCTCTACAAGCCTTACCAGCTCCACATGTTCCGCCAAGCCCTTCCTCAATCTGTGACTCAAATAGGGTGAATATGGGACATAGTGAGAAGTGAATGACAAGTACACGAATGGATTGGCGGGTTCCCGAGGGGGGGGGGGGGTCCTGTCGGGACCAATGAATCTTCTAAGTGGGGATTGTCGCGATGCAAGCAAAGCCAGGATAGTTCGAGAGCTTCGTGAGATCGCGAGGAAATTTCCTCCTGTCGCGTTCTTTGCATCCTTCAAACTCAAATAAGCAAATAACATGTAGAGAATTTAGCAGGTACTCTAGGATATATGTTAATGTTTATGCAGTTGGTAGCACCAGTAGGAGCGGTGTAATTGGTGTGTTTTGGAATAATGGTATAAATATGCAAGTTCTTGGTTACTCTCGTTACCATGTTGATATTACAGTTAATGAGGTGGTCGAGACTCATGAAGACTCATATGTATCTATGGGGAAGCTCAAACTCAAGATAGATAGAAGAGTTGGGACGTCCTCAAAAGTATTGTTGCTGAAGGTGATCTTTCGTGTTTATGCATGGGAGACTTTAACAAGATCTTGCGGACCAATGAACAGGAGGGTGTTGGACACATGAGTCAAGCCCAGGTCCAAGGTTTTCGTGATGTGTTGATGTTTGCGGCCTGGTTGAACTTGGGTATCATGGTCACTTCTGGACTTTGGAAAAAAGGTGGTTGGAGGGTCATATACTGAGTTCGGCTTGATAGAGCTTTGGGATTGGTGGAATGGAACACTCAGTTCCCTCTTGCTTCTCTGAGCCATCTTACGGGTGCCCATTCTGTTGCGTCTTGCAGATGGGGCTGATCGTCAGTAGCAACATTAGCGCAAGTTCCGGTATGAGGTGATGTGGGAGTCTCACCCGAAGCTCCAGAATACTGTTCATTTTGGGTGGACATCTTCGCCTCCTTGTGCGACAGTCGGTGAGTTTTTTCTTGAACTGGGCTAACCCCCTTTCCATTGCAAATGAACGGAAATACAACCGTGTTAGAAACATTCAGGAGGAGGGAAAGAGAGGCAGCGAGTTCAACGCACTGCCAGGAAACTCACCGCATTCACTCACCATCGAAAAGAATGCAATGGGGCGAGAACCTAACAACACCAAATAACACTAGCCCTATTACATGCCCAGTGACAGTTGGTGAATTACAAGGAAAAAATTCAAGGGCTCGCGGGTCGTCTCGGCAAGTGGAATCATCAGTATTTCAGCAGCGTTAGACAGGAAATAAAAATGACTCAAATATGAAATGGAGACACTGAAAAACTTACTGACTAGGGCTGGATCATCACATGCCAAGATCAAAATCAATGGCCGTTTGGTCGACCTCAATCACCGTGAAGAGGTTATGTGGTCTCAACGCTCGAGAGTAGTCCGGTTTGGTACAAATCGGATTCTGGGTCATTTTAATTTGGGACTTAGTAGAAACGCGCATAGTGTCTTAACCCCCGAGGCTCAGGTCGGGCAAAATGGCCGACCCGAGGATCGAATCTCCTTGGATTTTAGCTTGTTGAACTTAGAAACGCTGATCTAGTAGCCCCCGAGACTCAGGCTGGGCTGGAAGGCCGGCCCGAGGATTGAAATCTTCCACATATGACCTGAATAAATCAAACTGGTGTGCAGTAGCCCCAGGTCTTGTACTCGTTTCGATGGTGCTTCTTCGCATCATCGGGAGGCATGTGGAGGGTGTTGTGTATCCAGATCTGATTCTCTAGGTTGGCGATTTTCCTCTGCAAGTTTGTCCCGATGGAGCCATCTTAAGGAGCGGACTTGGCGGTTGCGCGTCTTGGTCCTCCGGCTCTAGTCCGAACCGACGAAGGTTGGCCAATTTTGGAGAGTTGTGTTCCCTAAGTCCGTGTGGCCGGACCTGGGGCATTACACATTCCCTTTCCGACGGTTTCTTCTCTGGGACAACGATTTGCTACGCAGTTTGCGGCCGCTGGCATCTTCTGGTCTACATAGATGATTTTCCCTGCCGCTGCTTCTA
This sequence comes from Elymus sibiricus, assembly GCA_039707655.1. Lineage (NCBI taxonomy): Eukaryota > Viridiplantae > Streptophyta > Magnoliopsida > Poales > Poaceae > Elymus > Elymus sibiricus. The sequence goes on from CM077666.1 coordinate 23,580,420, forward strand.
TAAGCTCATGGAGTTTCAACAAGTTTACTCCACTGAGACGGACACTCGGAGGCGGCACCAAGCTTTTCTCACGACGGGTCGCCGACGGATGCATGGGGAAGAAGACTTTGACACCCCAAGGATTTGGATGCATTTTCCAGTTTCTATATATGAGTCTTCCTGCAAGTGTATGTGTGCTATTTAATACGTGGCCCTTGGCCCTTTTCGCAACAACAAAATATATCATGTACCTACATGCCGAATTTTAGATGAATGAATGCATTTTCAAAAAAAAAATTGAGCATGTGACCTCGAGACCCAATAGGAATTTTCCACGTTTCGGCGCAGGTCAATATAATTTTTTTTTCTTTCAAAAAGGAGGATAACCCCGACCTCTGCATCAAACAATGCATACAACCATTTTTATTATATTATTCAATAGAACCCGGCAAAACAAATACATGAATCAACCCAAAGCCACCTTCTTGGCAATCACAATCGCTACACTACAAGCTTGATGATGTGCCCGGGCAGGTCAATATGACACGTCACCCCAGCACACGAACACACGCACGCCCTTGCATGCATGTCACTTCAGATATGACTCGCCGGATATACTCCGGCAGGAGCACCGGCATACGGCGCCCATGCCTGATCCTGCAGGATGATGTGCACATTGGAAATGTGTGGTGGATCGGCCACTGCCTACTCGTGATGGTGATCCATACAGGCAGCAGCCGTCTCTTTCTGCTCCCAACAAAAATTATGAGGTTTTCAGATAACGAAAGGGACTCACGGGTCTGCATTTTCCGGCCTCAGAAATGAGCATATATACACAAGAATCTTGTGTTGTTATTAGGGCATCTCCAACGCCGATCCGCAAACCTTCCGTAACCGTCCGGACCATAAAAGTCATCCAACGCAGGCCTGTATCGGTCCGCGGAGCTGTCCGGACGCGATTTCTCCCGCAAACCGGAGACAAACATGGGGGGCTTTGCGGGAGTCCGGACGTTCCCACGTCCGCTTCTGACCGCCTTGGCCCACCAAAAACCCCTCACCCGCCCCTCCCGCGCTTTCCTTCCGATGCACGCGCCGCGTACCGCGCCGCATTCATGCCGGCCCAGAGCACGCGGAGGCCGGCATTGATGCCGCGATGTGACCGGAGGGAGGGAGGGCGGCGCTGATCGACGCGACCTCTCGGCAGCCGCTGCTTCAAAGCGGACGCAGGTTCCCGAGGAACCAACTCTGGCCGCTGCGCCGCATTGAAGCGGCTGACCGGCCCTTCGCATGGCCTGGCCGCGGCTATATAAGCCGCGCTCCGGCGCCGTCCACATCACATCCTTCTCCTCCTCCTCCCCTCTCCCCGCCCATCTCCCTTCCACATCTCCGGCGATGGGCAAGTCCTAGGCGTTGGCGCTGGCAGACGGTTCCGGGGCGGGGTCTGGCGGATCATGGCGACGCCGCCCTCGAACTCCGGGGCCGTCATCCTCATCGGTGGGCAGCTCCTCGACGAAGGCGGAGATCGTCATCTCCTCTGGCGACGAGGAGGACCAGCAGCCACCGCAGCAGCAGTCCGCGCCGACGGTGCCGGGCCAGGTCATCGTCGCCAGCCCGACAGGAGGCAAGCAAGATTTTCATCCGCGCATCGCACATCACCACGCTTCTTGGAATTGGGCAACACCGTCCAATTAGCCTCGCACCGCCGCCACCGCAACTCTAGGCAGAAGTAGTCGCAAAGCCGAGGACCGATGACCGGCTGCACGACAAAGAGGAGTCCGGCCATCGCACCAAACTCCCAGCCTGGACAGGAACCACAACCACCGCGCAGCACCGGCAAGATCCAGGACCGCCCACAGCAGCCGTCGCCAACCAAAGGACGGCCTTGTGACGGCCGGAACCGCACCTCCACGAAGCACCAAGCAGCGCCACCGGGAGAGCACCACCGCTCACCACACCGCACAGAGGTGACCGGCCACTCACTGCTCGCCAAGACTACATCTTGGCCGAGCCATACAGCGCCGCCACCACCAACCTGTGCGTGGGCTCGCGCCACTGCCTCCAAACGACCCCGCCGCTGAAACGTCCATTTTGCATCATGTTTTCCTACCATTATTTATTATGTTTTGGGTCATTATTTCACTTTATGATACAATTCTTATGCATTTTCTCTCTTATTTTGCAAGTTTCACATGAAGAGGGAGATTGCCGGCAGCTGGAATTCTGGACCAGAAAGGGGTGAAACAGAGATAGCTATTCTGCACACCTCCAAATGACCTGAAAATTTACGAAGAATTGTTTTGGAATATATAAAAAATATTGGCTGAAGAAATATCAGAGGGGGACCCACCACGAGCTTGTGGCGTCTCTGGCAGGCCTCCAGGGCCCATTTTCTCCTATATGAAGCCATTTGCCCTAGAAAAAAATCATAAGACTTTCGAGATGAAGCGCCGCCGTCTCGAGGCGGAACCTGGGCAGGAGCAATTTTGCTCTCCGGCGGAGCGATTCCGCCGGGGATACTTCCTTCCGGGAGGGGGAAATCGAAGCCATCGACATCACCAATGATCCTCTCATCGTGGGAGGACCAATCTTCATCAACATCTTCACCAGCACCATCTCATCTCAAACCCTAGTTCATCTCTTGTATTCAATCTTTGTCCCAAAACCTCAGATTGGTACCTGTGGGTTGCTAGTAGTGTTGATTACATCTTGTAGTTGATGCTAGTTGGTTTATTTGGTGGAAGATTATATGTTGAGATCCTTAATGCTATTCAATACCCCTCTGATCTTGAACATGAATATGATTTGTGAGTAGTTACTTTTGTTCTTGAGGACATGGGAGAAGTCTTGTCATAAGTAATCATGTGAATTTGGTATTCGTTCGATATTTTAATGATATGTATGTTGTTGCTTCCTTTAGTGGTGTCGTGTGAACGTCGACTACATGACACTTCACCATCTTTGGGCCTAAGGGAGAGCATTGTGAAATAGTAATTAGATGATGGGTTGCTAGAGTGACAGAAGCTTAAACCCTAGTTTATGTGCTATTCCGTAAGGGGCTGATTTGGATCCATATGTTTCATGCTATGGTTAGATTTATCTTAATTCTTCTTTCGTAGTTGCGGATGCTTGCGAGAGGGGGTAATCATAAGTGGGAGGCTTGTTCAAGTAAGAACAACACCCAAGCACCGGTCCACCCACATATCAAATTATCAAAGTAGCGAACGCGAATCAACTAAACATGATGAAAGTGACTAGATGAGAATTCCCATGTGTCCTCGAGAACGCTTTGCTTTATATAAGAGATCGTTCCGGCTTGTCCATTGCTACAAAAAGGATTGAGCCACCTTGCTGCACTTTATTATACTTGGTACTTGTTACTTGTTACAAATTATCTTGCTATCAAAACTATCTGTTACTGCTACTTTTAGCACTCGCACAGAATACCTTGCTGAAAACCACTTGTCATTTCCTTCTGCTCCTCGTTGGGTTCGACACTCTTACTTATCGAAAGGACTACGATTGATCCCCTATACTTGTGGGTCATCAGCCGCCACCATAGCTCACCATCGCACTGCCGCCAGCTCTGTCTAGGCCCACGTGCATCAGCAGCGAGCCCCCACTCCCGACCGGCGCGGATCTGTCGGATCGAGCACCGCCGCGAAAAACACCGCGCCGCCACCGGCCCACGTGCTCCACCGCGACGCGCCGCCACCTGCCAGTAGGCCGCGCCGCCCCTCACCGCCACCGCCTGCGCGCGCTCCACCTGTCGTGCCAGGCCTCCGAGCTCCGCCGAGGCACACGAAGAAGAAGCCCCCCCCCCCCGCGGCCCCTGATCCAAGCGAGGGCCAAGGAGATCCCGCCGCCGCTGATGCCGCACGGGATTTGCCCGGCGGCGACGGCGGGGGGGAGGGGAGGAGGGTGGGGGCTGGGTCCGGCGGCTAGGGTTGGGCACCCGGGCCGCCCGTCGGGGGGGGGGGCGACACGGGGCTGGGGGAAAGATTCCTCGCCAACAAGAAGTGAGTGGAAGTGCTGAAATGTGAGTATCAATCGCTAACATTAGCCATCGACTCAAGGTTTTGGGTCCATATGCAATCGACACCGGCCACTCGATCCAGAGCGATTCTCAAGGGATTACACATCACTACCTTTGACCAAGTCTTTTTTTTCTTTTGCGAGGGATCAGAGTGTGTGGACCAAGCTTAGCAGATGGCTTTAGTATATATCGCGGTACTTCGTCATCGAGATGGTCTCCCGAGCTTCGATCCACGTCGAATTCATCCGGCGGAACGGAATTGACGGAGCTCTGGTGTAGATTTCTACCGTCTCTTAAGGGCGACGGTCTTAGGGTTTCTCGTCGTGCGTGCACGTCGAGGAATTCTGGTGTCTGGTGATACGTCTCCGTCGTATCTATAATTTTTGATTGTTTCATGCCAATATTCTACAACTTTCATATACTTTTGGCAACATTCTATATTATTTTTGGGACTAACATATTGATCCAGTGTCCAGTGCTAGTTCTTGTTTTCTGCTTGTTTTTTGTTTCACAAAAAATCCATATCAAACGAAGTCCAAACGCAATAAAATTTTACGGAGAATTATTTTGGAATATATGTGATTTTTGGGAGGTGGAATCAACGCAAACGGAGGCCCACAGCCTCCACAAGTCACTTGGGCGCGACCCCCCTAGTCGCGTCGTACTGCCTTGTGGGCACACCGTAAGTCGGTTGGGGCTGTTCTTCGGCCGCAAGGAAGCTTATATCGAGAAAAAAATTGTGTTAAAATTTTAGCACAATCGGAGTTACGGATCTCCGGGAATATAAGAAACGGTTTTCGGCCAGAAAACAGGAACGCGAAATAGAAGAGAACAGAGAGAGAGAGATCCAATCTCGGAGGGGCTCCTCCCCTCCGGGAGCCATGGCGGCCATGGACCAGAGGGGAAACCCTCCTCCCATCTAGGGGGGAGGCCAAGGAAGAAGAAGAAGGAGGGGGGCTCTCTCCCCCTCTCTCCCGGTGGCGCCGGAACGCCGCCGGGGCAATCATCGTGACGGCGATCTACACCAACAACTTTGCCGCCGTCAACACCAACTCTCTCCCCCTCTATGCAGCGGTGTAACACCTCTTCTCCCCGCTGTAATCTCTACTTAAACATGGTGCTTAACGCTATATATTATTATCCAATGATATGTGGCAATCCTATGATGTTTGAGTAGATTCTTTTTGTCCTATGGGTTGATTGATGATCGTGATTGGTTTGTGTTGTATGTTTTATTTTGGTGCTGTCCTATGGTGCCCTCCGTGTCGCGCAAGCGTGAGGGATCCCCGCTGTAGGGTTTGCAATACGTTCATAATTCTCTTATAGTGGGCGGCTAAAGTGACAGAAGCTTACACCCGAGTAAGGGGGTTGTTGCGTATGGGAGTAAAGAGGACTTTTTACTTAATGCTATGGTTGGGTTTTACCTTAATGATCTTTGGTAGTTGCGGATGCTTGCTAGAGTTCCAATCATAAGTGCATATGATCCAAGTACGGAAAGTATGTTAGCTCATGCCTCTCCCTCGTATAAAATTGCAATAATGATTACCGGTCTAGTTATTGATTGCCTAGGGACAAATCCTTTTCTTTGTGTTACAAAAAGCTTTCTATTCAACAACTAGCTTTTATTATCTTGCAAATTACTCGTAGTTTTATTCTCGCAAAGTACTCCTAGTTTTATTCTCGCAAAGTAGTTCTAGCATTACCTACAAAGTACTTCTAGTTTCATACTTGTTCTAGGTAAAGCAAACGTTAAGTGTGCGTAGAGTTGTATCGGTGGTCGATAGGACTTGAAGGGAATATTGATTCTACCTTTAGCTCCTCGTTGGGTTCGACACTCTTATTTATCGAGAAAGGATATAACTGATCCCCTATACTTGTGGGTTATCAAGACCTTTTTCTAGCGACGTTGCCGGGGAGCAATAGCGCGGGGTTGATATTCTCGTGTGTGCTTGTTTGCTTTATCACTAAGTAGTTTTTATTTTTTGCTCTTGTTTTCTATCTTTAGTTATGGGTAGGAAACGTAAAATATCAAAAAAATTAGTTGTACTTGCTAAACCAATGGTTGAAGAACCACCCAAAATCTATTATACTGCTGAAGCTTTCTACTTGGATCATCTTCGATCCCTTTGTGCTCGTGCTGAAAACCCAACTAGCTTAGTTGAGGGAAAATCATTAGATGAGCATGCTTATTTTGTGCGACACCGCTTGTCTCAAAAAGGGAAACTCTTATGGCATCATATTAATACTTTGAATTGCTATGCTTGGAATTTATGTGAAATACATGATTTTACTTGTTGTTCTGAAGATCCTAAAAAACACCTTCAGTACCAATGTGAGTTTAAGGATAATGGAATCTTATCTTCTTATGCCAGAGGTGTTTATAGTTACTATGATATTGAACAAATAGAAGAATTTGTTGCTTTTAAGGGTTCATATGAAATTGCTTCTTTGATTGAAAAGTGTGATGCTACTCTTTACAAATCTGAAAATTTTGCCATACTTAAATATTGCTATGAAAACTATGCTTATGTGAAAGAATATATTGAGAACACCTCCGCTGTCCAAGAAGAGACTAATATTTTGCAGGAATCTATGGAAGAAGAAATTGATGACACTGTGAGCTCATTAGATGAAAAAGTTGAGGAGGAGAGCGAAGAACAAAAGGAGGAAGAGCGGAATTATCACACGTGCCCACCTTCTGATGAGAGTAACTCTTCATCTCATACATTGTTTAATTTCCCTTCGTGCTTACCGAAGGATGAATGCTATGATCCCTTTGATGCATCTGAAATATCCCTTTTTGATGAAATTGATGCTTGCTATGCTTGCGGCCATGATGCCAATATGAATGATACTTATGGAGATGAATTTGCTATAATTACTTATGTTAAGAATGAAATTGTTGCTATTGCACCTACACATGATAGTCCTATTATCTTTTTGAATTCTCCAAACTACACTATATCGGAGAAGTTTGTGCTTATTAAGGATTATATTGATGGGTTGCGTTTTACCATTGCACATGATGATTTTGATGAATATAATATGCATGTGCTTGCTGCTCCTACTTGCAATTATTATGAGAGAAGAACTACATCTCCGCTTCTCTATGTTTCCAATACGATAAAATTGTAAAAAACTGTTTATACTATGCATTGGCCTTTACTTGATGTGCATGAATTGTTCTTCTATGACATGCCGATGCATAGGAAGAGAGTTAGACTTCGTCATTGCATGATATATGTTGCTTTGTGCTCACTACTAAATTACAGATCATTGTTAATTAAAATTGGCTTTGATATACCTTGGGATCCGAGTGGATCGATTACTTGAGCACTTTATGCCTAGCTTAATGGCTTTAAAGAAAGCGCTGCCTGGGAGACAACCCGGAAGTTTTAGAGAGTCATTTATTTCGGTTGTGTGCTTTTAAAAAGTTTAAAAACAAAACAATATAGAGGGGAACCTAAAAACTTTTTCAAAAAGAGAAGCGATTGGAAGGTTATGCATTGGAGAAGTGAGGGTCGACCTTGAACACTTGTGTTCATGCTCATGGAAACAATGTAGAATTTTTCATGGAAGTCTCTCGCAAAAATAATTATCCCCTTGTACAAATCCATTGTATTATAAAAATAATGTGCCAAGATTTATCTTTAGGATATTTAAATTGCTTGTTTGGTGTGTGCTGTGAAAAAACAGAAACTTTTGCTGTAGTGCTTGAATTTTGTTATTTTACTGGAACATGCAAAAATTCTAAAAAATTTACACAGTAATGCTATGCAATTTTTTTTATTTTTTCATAATTTTTCAGAATTGTTTGAGTTACAGAAGTATATGTACCATCTGCATCTTTACAGACTGTCCTGTTTTCACAGATTGCTGTTATAGTTTCGTTATTTGCGTATGTTTGAAATCTTGTTGAGCCCCATTGACTTGGGAGCCATAGAATTGTGATAGCATACAGTGGGTAATGTTTGATTATAATTATACAATAAAGTTACAGCAGGACATGATGGGATTTGATGTTATACGTACTAACCCCTCTAATAAAAAGTTCGGTTAAGTTTTGTGTGGATGAAGTGTTCGAAGATTGAGGAGGTATTTATATGAGAAGAAGAAGGAGAGGCAAGAGTTCAAGCTTGGGGATGCCCTAGGCACCCCAAGTAAATATTCAAGGAGAATCAAGCGTCTAAGCTTGGGGATGCCCCGGAAGGCATCCCATCTTTCTTCAACAATTATCGGTATGTCTCGGTTTTTGTTTTGTTCACATGATATGCGTAAATTCTTGGAGCGTCTTTTGTGTTTATTTTTCCCTTTTCTTTTATGCACCATGCTGGTATGAGATAGTCCTTGGTTGATTTATAGAATGCTCTTTGCACTTCACTTATATCTTTTGAGTATGGCTTTATAGAATGCTTCATGTGCTTCACTTATATCATTTGAAGTTTGGATGCCTGTTTCTCTTCATATAGAAAAATGTTATTTGTAGAATGCTCTTTTGCTTCACTTATATTTATTAAAGTTTATGCCCAGTCCCACAATGAAATCAAAATTAATAACAACAAAATTCCTTGGAAAGTGTTGGTATGGAGGGCACCCATGGATACGGCTAGCCATGGATTGTGAAAGAATGGTGGAAAGGAAATAAACATTACTTTCTGTTTGGGAACCGCCTATGATGTGTCTAGCATGGAAGATATTGGGAATTCTCGGTCGTTTTCGTTGACAGGAAAAGCATGCCTCTCAAAATATTTTTATCTCTCTAATTTAAGCCATGAGCTCTGGCACATTAGCAAATCTATGCTTCCCTCTGCGAAGGGCCTATCTATTTACTTTTATGCAATTTTTATTTTTAATTTGAGTCTCCATCTTCTCATATAAAGCACCAACTAGAGAGCACTATTGTCATACTTGTGCATTGGATGTAGCTAATATGGAGTGTGTTTCATGAATGGATCAATGATTGAGCATAAGGGGCTAGGGATAACTTTCTTTAGCGTTGATATTTTGAAAAGCATGGTTGCTTGTTAGTATGCTTGAGTATTTATATCTTCATGTCAAACTATAGACTATTGCTTTGAATCATTCAAGTCCAATGTCCATGCTACAAAGAAAATAATATGATGAATATGATAGGCAGCATTCCACATCAAAAATTCTGTTTTTCTCATTTACCTACTTGAGGACGAGCAGGAATTAAGCTTGGGGATGCTGATATGTCTCCAACGTATCTATAATTTTTGATTGTTCCATGCTGTTATATTATCAATCTTTAATGTTTTTATATACATTTACAGAAATTATATATCATTTTTTGGGACTAACCTATTAACTTAGTGCCCAGTGCCAGTTGCTGTTTTCTGCCTGTTTTTGGTTTTACAGAATATCAATACCAAACGAAGTCCAAATGCCACGAAACTTTTTGGAGATTTTTTTTCTGGACATAACGAACACTAGAAGCTTCGGGAGAAGGCCAGAAGCCCCAGGAGGTGGCCACGAGCCACTAGGGCGCGCCTGGGGGGGCAGGCGCGCCCTGGTGCCTCGTGGGCCCACCTCTGCCTCTTTTGACCTAATTCCACCACTATAAATTCCCAAAAATCAGGAAACCAATAGAGGAGTCCACGAAATACTTTTTCCACCGCCGCAAGTTTCTGTTCTCGAGAGATCCCATCTGGAGGCCTTTTTCGGCACTCCGCCGGAGGGGGAATCGATCACGGAGGGGCTCTATATCAACCTTGCTGCCCTTCCGATGATGCGGCCATAGTTAGTAGCTAGATGGCTTCTTCTCTCTTTTTGATCTTCAATACAATGTTCTCCTCGATGTTCTTGGAGTTCTATCCGATGTAATCACTTTTTGCGGTGTGTTTCTTGGGATCCGATGAATTGTGAGTTTATGATCAGATTATCCATGAATATTATTTGAGTCTTCTCTGATCTCTTTTATGCATGATTATTATAGCTTCGTATTTCTTCTCCGATCAATTGATTTGGTTTGGCTAACTAGATTGATTTATCTTGCCATGGGAAGAGGTGCTTTGTAATGGGTTCGATCTTGCGGTGCTCAATCCCAGTGACAGAAAGGGACATGACACGTATGTATCGTTGCTATTAAGGGTAAAAAGATGGGGTTTATTCATGCGTGAGTTTACTTTGTCTACATCATGTCATCTTGCTTAAGGCGTTACTCCGTTCTTTACGGACTTAATACACTAGATGCATGCTGGATAGCGGTCGATGTGTGGAGTAATAGTAGTAGATGCAGGCAGGAGTCGGTCTACTAGTCTCGGACATGATGCCTATATACATGATCATTGCCTTGGATATCGTCATGATTATTTGCTTTTCTATCAATTGCCCAACAGTAATTTGTCTACCCACCGTATGCTATTTTCTTGAGAGAAGCCTCTAGTGAAAACTATGGCCCCCGGGTCTATCTAAATCATATATTAAAAACCCTAAAAAAATACTTGCTGCACTTTTTCTTTCTTTATTTTATTTTGTATTTTGTTTCAATCTATCTATCTATCACATACAATTTAATCTTCCAACTTACCGCCGAGGGATTGACAACCCCTCGTTTGCGTTGGGTGCAAGGATTTGTTGTTTGTGTGCAGGTACTGCTAACGAGGTGTTGCGTGATTCTCCTACTGGATTGATAACCTTGGTTTCATAACTGAGGGAAATACTTACCTCTACTATGCTGCATCATCCCTTCCTCTTCGGGGAAAATACCAATGCAAGCTACAAGTAGCAGGAAGAATTTCTGGCGCCGTTGCCGGGGAGACATCATCAACATCTATCAAGTACCTTCGCATAAACTCTCATCTCCTTGATTTATTTTATTTGCCTCTCGTTTTCATCTCCCCCACTTCTAAAAAGTTTTTACAAAAATATTTTCTATTTGCTTTTTTCTTGTTTGCTTGTTCGCTTGCTTGAAGATTGTTATCATGAGTAATTTTGGCATGGCGGAAACTGATGATGGTAAAACTCCTAAAATGGGAAGTTCTATCAATCTTGATGCTAAAACTTTTGTGTTGGGACATGGTAATGTTATAGGAAAAAGCGTCATCCAAGAATTCTTTAATTGCATTGGGACCTTGGCTTTTGATGATGCTCCTATACTTAAAGAAACTAAGAATTATGCCGATGCTATTTCCGCACTTATTCTTAAACTTGAAAGAAGATTTATTCGGACCCATCCTACTTTGCAAAGATTGTTTTATGAGTTACCGGTTATAAAAGATCCTAGAGCTAAGAAAATAGCCACTCTTGTCCTCATGAATGAATTTGATCACATAGTGCGAGAAGCTAGGGAGATCTTTGATTTTTATGGTATGAACCGTGAAAAACCGGTAATAGATGAGATCCTTTATAATAATGATTACTTGTTGAGATATTTGTTCCGCAATGACCACATCTTTGATGAAAATATTAAAAAGGAAGTTCCTCCTTTGAATATAATCCAATAAGTTTTCAATAGTGTTAATAGACAATACTCTTGGATTGTAGCCGGTAATCAAGAGGGATTTACGGATGGACAACTTGGTAATGCTAAAATTTCTATGGATGATGTGTTTCATATTACCTTTGAAAAACCCTCTGATAAAAGTACATCTTTGGATAAGAAGAAGAAAGATGACAACACTTGAAACTATGCATGATGCCTAGCTAGGGGCATAAAACAATAGCGCTTGTTGGGAGGCAACCCAATGAATAAAATAAATTTTTACCTTTTGTTTCTGTTATTGTGTGTTTTCAAAATTATTCTACTGTTATGATTGTGTTTTTGTGTTTTTAATTAGTGTTTGTGCCAAGTAAAGCCTTTAGGATGATTTGGAAGATAGTATAATTGATGCTGTTTGGAAAACAGAAAGTTTTGCGTCCAGTGCTGGAATTTTGGTTCTGTACTGGAGCATAAAAAAAATCTTAAATTTTTACACAGTATTGGTATATGAATTTCCCACGTTGTCCTAATTTTTCAGAATTTTTGTAGTTGCAGAAGTATGGCTTTTAAATAGATTACTACAGACTGTTCTGTTTTTGACAGATTCTGTTTTTGATGCACCACTTGCTTGTTTTGATGAAACTATGGATTGTATCGGGGGGTATAAGCCATGGAGAAGTTAGAATACAGTAGGTATAATGCAAAAATAAAATATGAATGGGTTTGCAACAGTACTTAAAGTAGTGATTTGTTTTGTTATACTAACGGATCTCACGAAGGTTTTGTTGAGTTTTGTGTGATTGAAGTTTTCAAGTTTTGAGTGAGATCACGATGGATGAAGGAATAAGGAGTGGCAAGAGCCTAAGCTTGGGGATGCCTGAGGCACCCCAAGGTAATATTCAAAGAAGACTCGAGCGTCTAAGCTTGGGGATGCCCCGGAAGGCATCCCCTCTTTCTTCTACCAACCATCGGTAATTTTACTCGGAGCTATATTTTTATTCGTCACATGATATGAGTTTTGCTTGGAGCGTCTTGTATTATATGAGTCTTTGCTTTGTTTGCTTTTTAGTTTGTCACAATCATCCTTGCTGAACACACCTATTTTGAGAGAGCCACACGTTCATCATAATTTGTTAGAACACTCTATGTGCTTCACTTAAAAAAAATTTGAGCTAGGCAGTTGCTCTAGTGCTTCACTTAAATCTTTTTGAGCATGGTGGTGGCTATATCTTGAAGAAATGAACTCTCATGCTTCACTTATATTATTTTGAGAGTTGACAAGATTAAAATTTTGAAGAAATAAACTCTCATGCTTCACTTATATTATTTTGAGAGTTGATAAGATTGAAATTTTGAAGAAATATTTGCACTCTCATGCTTCACTTATATCTTTTTGAGAGTTGCTGATAGTAATGGTAATTTGCACAAGATATGAATTTGGTCCCAAAGTGATGAATATTCAAGAGAGATATAATAAAAACTTTCATACAGGTCATTGGATATGATAAGTGTGATTCCTTGCAATAGTTTTGCGATATGGAGATGATGATATGTGAGTCATGTTAGTGAGTAATTGTGATTTAGTAAGAATATTAGTGTTAAGGTTTGTGATTCCCTATGCACGCACATCAAGTTAATAGTTATGCAAAGAAATTATATCCTACTTATGGTGCATTATTCGGTGTTAGTTATGTTCAATGCATGTTTATGACCGTTTTCGTTTTTTGGTTGGTTGCTTCTCAATCTATTTGCTAGCCTTCATTTGTACTAAGCGGAAATACTGCTTGTGCATCCAAAATCCTTAAACCCAAGTTGTGCCAAATGAGTCCACTATATCTACCTATATGCGGTATTTCCATGCCGTTCCAAGTAAATTTGCGTGTGCCAACTCTAATTTTCAAAATAATTTTTTCCGTTTTGTGTGCCCGTACCACTCATGAAGCGGCAGGGGGTGGCCAATATTTTCCATGCTACGTGTGTTATTCTCACGATGAGTGTTTATTCACTTGTCATTGCACGAGAGAGTGGCTGGTAATAGGGATGCCCAGTCCCACAATGAACTCAAAATTAATAACAACAAAATTCCTTGGAAAGTGTTGGTATGGAGGGCACCCATGGATATGGCTAGCCATGTGTCAGGGAAATATCTTTGGGTGAAACCCGCCCGTTCAGGGCCGGGTCTCGAGGAGTAAAACCATGAAGGGCCAGGTGGGCCGTAGTGTCTTCTATGGAGGCCCAGAAGGAGAGCCGCCCATTGAGGGGCCGGCCCAAGACCCGCCGAGAGAGGCGGTAAGTGCAAACCACCTTAAGGTATAACTTAGGAAACAAGTAAGGGGAGTTGGGCTCGGATTGTTATCCCGGCCTGGACTCTTATGTGAGCCCCGGGGCCCCGCCTGTATATAAAGGGGAGCCCCCGGGGATAGAACGGGGGTGAAAATCTTTCGAGAGCTAGGGCTAGACAAGTCTCAAAACCCTTGTAATCAAGATCTTCAAATACATCTAGCAGGAGTAGGCTTTACCTCCTCGAGAGGGGCCGAACCTGGGTAAATCTTGCCTTCCGTGTTCCTCGTTTGACCCCTTCGATCTGCTACTTACGCGATGGCTTCGAGATTAAGTCCTATGAGGACATCTGCCGTGAAAATACCACGACAGTTGGCGCCCACCGTGGGGCTATCGCATGGTGGTGTTGAGTATTCGAAGGGTCCTCCCCGAGGACTCGAGGGATACGTGATTGGCCGGATGACCAGGAGTCGGCGCGGCAATCTGCTCGTCGACGACTCAGACTGGGGCCCCGATGCCGACTCTCTGGAGTACGGTTTCCGGGTCCCCTTTGGCGGAATTCATGTTTTCATTAGGAAGGCTGGCGGCTCTAAGCCAGTCACCTCCACGGAGGTCGTTGAGACGGCCCGCCGCGCGCAACCCGCCGTGGCGAGAGCCGCCCCTCGGCTTCCGGCTCCTGTGCACGCCGGCGGATCTGGATCTGGGCCGGATATCTTCGCCAACACCTTCAAGCCGGTCCAGGACACGCAGCCCGCCAGGCAGAGGCACGTCTTCATTGGCTTCACTCAAGGGGTGGAGTACTCTGGATCGTCGGCTTCCACAGAAGGCTCGGCGACTTACGATGATGGTGGCTATTCCTCTGGTGGAGAGTCGCTTTATTCTCTTCATCAGGAGGGTCTTGGGGGCTTTCAGCAGAACTCGCCGTCGCAGGATTCTTTAGGCCCGCCCGCTCGCCCTGTTGTCTACATGGCAGGGGCGGCTGACATGCCAGACCCGGTGGCAGATGCTGGAACTTCTAATGCGGTGCCAAGAGTCTCGCCAGCGCAGGCTCTGGTGGGGCTGGCGACCACGTTGACGACATTGATGGCCACACAGGTTACAGCGGAGAATCAAGCAGAGCACAATGCGGAAATTGCCAGGATCAAGGGTCAGATGGTGCAGGCTCAGGCTAGCATTGATGCGGAGAACGTCCGTCTGGCGACTCGTGAACGAGAGATACAGGAAGAGACGGCGTGTTTGCAACAGGAGAATTATCATCTGGAGCAACGCCGGGCAGAGTCTGATGCGGTTCATCACCGACGACACCGGAGCCGCTATATCTCCAATATTGAAGGTCAGGTCCTGCAGTTCAGCACCCCACCAGGGGAACGCATTCGTGGTCCTGCAACAGGAACTCCCCAGAGGTCGCCAGACTCGGAAGCCCGCCACTTGGCGGGTCGTGAAGAGCCGCCACGGGTTGAGCTAATTTACGCCGAGAGGCGCCGATGCTTACGGCGCAAGGGCATTTTACGAACCCTGTGGATAACCTTTATGCGGCCACTACCGCGCTGGCGCGACTTCCAATCAATGGAAACACGCCCCTGGAGATTGAGGCTCGCAACGCAATCGAGAAGCTGAAAACCGCTGTGGTCCAGCAAGCAAATTATTCTTACAGCCGGGAGCGACTGCATTCCACACCTGCTCCTAACAGAAGCCACACTAGAAGCCGCCATGCTGAAAGTCCTGCAGTGTCTAGCACCCGCCATCATCGGGGTGCGCCTGGGGGCTTGCCATATTCACCAAATCCTATGGTCCCGGGGCACAGAGTACATGAGACTCACGCGGCACACACGGCGGCCCTCGCGGCAGATCAGACAGCGGCGCAGGCGGCGGCTCTCGCCGCTCAGGAGGCGGCTCTCACACCAGTCGTGACTACAACAGTCACCCAACAGGAAGATCCATTGGAGTGCCTTGCTTGAGCCCGGCTCTCCGCAGCGCGCCCCTGCCCCGAGATTTCAAAGGCCCGCGGAAGGTGTCCAGTTATACACCAGACCAGAACCCGGCACAGTGGATAGAAAGTTATGAGTTGGCCATGGATATGCAGGGAGTCAGCGATGAGGCTTGTGCAAGATACTTCACCATGATGTTGGAAGGAGCAGCGCGGACATGGCTGAAGAATTTGCCCCCGAATTCCATCAACACATGGGTCGAGTTAAGGGAACGTTTTATCAAAAACTTCCAAGGTACCTGCAAGCGTCCAAAGACTATCATTGATCTTCAGCATTGTGTTCAGCGGCAGGGAGAGTCGGCTCACCATTGGGTCGGCCGAGTTGCGGAGATTATTCATTCTTCAGACAACATCTCTGCCCCTCAAGCAGTTTTGGTGCTGGAGAAGGCCTGCCACTATGAGCCTCTCACGCAGAAGTTAGGGCGGCTCAAACGGAGTGTCAAAGATATGGGGGAGCTCATGAATGCTCTCACCAAGTATGCCGAGTCTGATCCTACAAAGGACCCAGGAGTTGATGAGCCAGAGGTTCCTGATCCGAAGGGTAAAAAGCCTGTTGGTGGCAAAAGTCAGCAGCAGAACAATGATAAGAAGCGTAAGGGCCCAGAAGCCGGGTCAGAGCTGGTTGCTAATACAAATGCAGGTACAAAATTCCAGAAGGGTGGTCCTGATAACAGAGCTTTTAAGCCACAAAATTTTGAGGAGTTCCTGAAGGGGCCATGCCCAAAACACGGCACTAAAGAGCGTCCAGCCAAGCATACCTGGGAACAGTGCCATATAATGGATGCTTTTGCTCGGCGTTTCCAGAACCCGCCAGGTGGTGGGGGTGGAGGATACGGACCGGGTTCCGGGCCCGGGTTCGGACCACCTGGTGGAGGCTCGCCTGGCGGTTTTCAGCAACAGTCACACCACCCGGGCGGGTCTGGTGGCGGCTTCCAGGGGAATAGCAGCGGTCAGCAGTTTCAAGGGAATCAATACAACAATGGCCAGCATTTTCAGCAGATTCCGCAGAACAACAATCAGCAACAACAGAATAATCAGACCGGGTTTCAGAGCAATCCTAAGCAGTTAAGTAGTGGACAGTATCATGTGTTCACTACATGTGCAGATAAAAGGGATCGCAAGGTCAGGAGACGTTCTGTTAATGCGGTAGAGCCGGCAGTTCCAGAATACCTAAAGTGGTCAGAGATGCCGATTACTTGGAGCAGGGAGGATCACCCGCCCAGAATTGATAATCCGGGTCACCTGGCGCTTGTGGTAGCACCCCAAGTGGGAGGCTATGCTCTCACCAAGGTTCTGATGGATGGCGGAAGTAGTATCAATATTTTGTATTATGACACTTTCCGGCGTATGGGGTTGACGGAGAAAAACCTTACACCATCCAGCACAGTTTTTCATGGGATTATACCTGGCAAGTCAGCATACCCTGTTGGAAGGATCAAGTTGAATGTGGCTTTTGGGACGTCAGAGCCCATCAGTAATTTGGATGCAGAGACAGCTGTTAAGTTTGTCAAAAAGTTAATCTTCCGTTTCGGATACCCGCACAACATCATTACTGACAACGGCACGAACCTTTCAAAAGGCGCCATGAAGCAGTTTTGTGATCAGGAGCATATCAGACTTGATGTGGCGGCTGTTGCGCACCCGCAATCTAATGGGCAAGCTGAACGCGCTAATCAGGAGATCCTTCGTGGTATAAAACCCTGGCTTATGGTTCCTCTTCAGCGCACACCCGGCTGTTGGGTAGAAGAACTTCCCTCCGTCTTATGGAGCATACGAACAACTCCCAACAGATCGACGGGTTTCACGCCTTTCTTCATGGTTTATGGAGCAGAGGCCGTCTTACCGAGCGACATCCGCCACGACTCGCCCCGGGTCTCAGCATACGTTGAAGAGGACAATGAGTTGGCTCATCAAGACTCTCTGGATGCCTTGGAAGAGGAGCGGGACTTGGCAGCCGCCCGATCTGCTATCTACCAGCAGGACCTGCGTCGCTATCATAGCCGTAGGATCAGAAGCCGGACTTTCCAGGAAGGGGACTTGGTGCTTCGTTTAATTCAAGACCAGTCAGGCATGCATAAGCTTTCGCCTCCCTGGGAAGGGCCCTTCGTTGTCAGCAAAAATCTTTATAACGGGTCTTATTATCTGATTGATCTCCGGCCTGGAAAGGAGTCTTGAACATCTGAAGAAGAGACCAGCAGGCCCTGGAACATAGCTCATCTAAGACCCTACTACACCTAGAGTTCCGGCTCTGGGGATCATGTACATACCTCTCATGTATATATCATCAATAATGAATAAAAGCTGGAGGCCCTGAAACTCGGGGTATCTGTCGTTTTCCATCCATCATATGGAGGACCCTGCACTTAGTCGAATAAAAAAGACCCATATGGGCTGTGCTTACTGGTAATCCAGAAGCCTTCACCATCTTGGGACCTTCCACCCTATGGGCCGAACTTACTGGTAGTCCAGAAGTCGCCACCATATTGGGTTAAAGTCCTAATAAACGGGTCGTGTTACTGGTAATCCAGAACCTTCATCCGTGTACAGGCACCCAATAAGCGGGTCGTGTTACTGGTAATCCAGAACCTTCATCCGTGTACGGGCTTAAAAGACTCAGATGGGATGATGCTTACTGGTAATCCAGAAGCCTTCACCATCCTGGGACCTTCAACCCTTATGAGGCTGAACTTACTGGTAATCCAGAAGTCGCCATATTGGGTTAAAGTCCTAATAAGCGGGTCGTGTTACTGGTAATCCAGAACCTTCATCCGTGTACAGGCACCTAATAAACGGGTCGCGTTACTGGTAATCCAGAACCTTCATCCGTGTACGGGGGAAAATACTTAGATGTGACGATGCTTACTGGTAATCCAGAAGCCTTCACCATCTTAAAATCAATAACCTTATGGGCCGAACTTCATGGAAGTCGCCACCATACGGGAAGAAAAGAACTGGTTTGGTTGGGGTTATTGGTAATCCAAGAGCCGCCATCATACTGGAGGCTTTCGCATCCTTTCTTACGTCTTTACAAGTTTGACAAAACTTTCTTGAGATTTATTGCCTTTGCGAGTCTTACGATTTTTATGAACTGTTCTAAAAGTTCGTATTTGGCCAAGAGCCGCCAGTTTATGGCGCTGTTTACAGCATGTTTATGCAAGTTTGCTGTTTATAAGCCGCCATGACTAATTTAGTTTTTGGTTAAATACTTGTTTCAAATGATGCATACCTCTTATCAAAGTATTATGATTATCTTGATATTTGGCTAAGAGCCGCCAGCGTCCACGAAGGATTCAATTTCTTTCAGAAGCAGCCAGAGTAATTTTTCATAAGGAAGCTTCATGCCAAGGTATTAGGCTTGCTTCCCAAGGAAGCCAGTGTGCATTTAAAAGCATGAGGCCAAGATCTTTCTAAAGTCTATTACAAAAGGCCACTAGAGGGAATTTCAGAATCATGGTTCAGATCATATATTACAAGAGGTTCGGCAGCTGGCGACTTTCAAGGTTCCAGCTTTACTCCTGGGTCTTGTCGTCTTCGGCTCGGTCCGCGTCTGCTGAAGGATTTATCTGGTCATGATCAGCATCCCAGTCAACGTCGGCAAAAGCCTCGAAGATCTCTTCAGCGTCTATAAGGTTTGAAGAGTCAATAGCAGGAGCGAATTCGTCCTTACGGCCTTTAGGAGATAATGTGAGAGGCGGCAGAGGGTCGAGTTTTTCCTTCTTTCCATCTTCGCCATAAGACGGTTGAACTCTTGCAAGCTTCATTTCTTTCACCAACAGACTTGCGGGGATGAAAGTTTCTTTCCTCAAAGCGTTGTAAGTCGCCTGATCGATCTTTTTCCCTTTGTAAGTTTCGGGAAAGCCGCCAACAAGAGTCTGCAGCTCCAAGTCCTCATAATGAGCTTTTGCGCGGGCCATAGTGTGCATCGTGGCGATACGGGCGCTGGATTCCTTCACAAACTTCAGTTGAGCAGGAAGAGTTGACAAGGCCTCCAGAACTCCCTTTATGGTGGAAGGTTTTTCCTTCCCATAAAAAGCAGCATGGATTGCGCGACGGCTTCCGGTATAAAGTTGCTCGAGGAAAGTATAAGCTGCTTTGAGCTGTGTGGCTGGATCCTTCTCCAGCTTATTGCTTCTGGGACCTGCAAAGAAAACGTCAGAATTTAAAAATTATTTAGGAGACTTGTGTAAAAAGCTTCAGGAAATCTGGCGGCTTACCGAAGATTGCATGGCTCATTTGACGGATGTGAAGTTTAAGGCCGCCGAGCTCTGCAGAGATAGGCAGAAGGCGTTTTTCAGCTTCTTCGGCGCGTTGAACAAGAAGCTGTTTCTCTTTCGCATGTTCAGAGGTCAGGGTGACCAACTTGGCGGCTGCCTCAGACGCAGCCTTTTCTAAGGATGTAACCCGCTCTTCTGCGGCGGCTCTCATTTCCTGTTCAGATTTCAGTTTCCTCTGAGAGTCGGCCAGCTGGGTCTCTAATGAAGACAATTGAGCCTGAAAGAAAAAGGAAGGATCAAATTACTTATGCAGATAAAGTTCCATACCGATTACAAGTAATCCACATGGCACTTGGGGGCTAATGCAAACCCGAAGTTTTTACAAAGAAATTTTTTCTGAAACCCATGAGGTTCTTTTAACTACATGTGGTTCTTTGTTCTAAGACCCGGCTGTTTCAAGAAGACAGCCGGCTCTTGGGGACTACATGTGGTTCTTTGCTCTATTTAAAACACATGTGGTTCTTTGTTCTAAGACCCGGCTGTTTCAAGAAGACAGCCGGTTCTTGGGGACTACATGTGGTTCTTTGCTGTATTTAAAACGCATGTGGTTCTTTGCTTTAAGACCCGGCTGTTTCAAGAAGACAGCCGGTTCTTGGGGACTACATGTGTACATTTACGCATTTTTAAAATATAAATTGGTAAACCTCCATAAAACTATGAAATCAGTAATATGCAGGTTTGGGCGACTAATAAGGATTATGAATAAAAATGATGTTTATCTCACCTTTGGTTTATTAACCAAGGTTTTGGCGATCTCCTGACTCTCAAATAATCGAGTCTGAAGAGCTTCATAAAGGCCATCTAAATCAGCATTCTCTAAGGAGGAGAGGTTTAACTTGTCTTTCCCTTGAGAAGACATGGCTTCAAGGGAAGATTTGCCCAAAGCCGCCGGCGAGTCTGCGGCGGTGGCAATAGCAGCAGCAACAGTACCCTCCTCAATATTGTGCGAGGGCGGAATAACAGCGGCTTCTGAAAGTCGCACTTCCTGAATCGGTGAAGATATCGTTGCATCCGGCTGTTGGTCGATGTTATCAGCCGGTGCTTCCATCTCTGGCTCTAAAGATACCTGAGTTTCTGGAGGGTCATTGGTTATTTCTTCAGAGTCCTTGGCTGGGTCTCCGGAGCCCGCCGGAGGTGAAGAGGAAGTTGAGGGCTTCAGTCTCTTGGAGGTAACTCTGCATATTTATTGAGATTTTAAATAAACTGATAGCCTTGAGATCACACAAGGGTGTGATAATAAGAGCGATCATAATCTTACCCTGGTTTGATAACGAAATCCTCTGGCGACTCTGAGGCGTCATCAGAGGAAGATGAAACCTGATAGTCCGAATCAGAGGGATTAAGTGGATGTTTAAACAAACCAGCTTTAGGGAGCAGAGGTGTTGGATGGAGAAGCACCTCACGCGGGCGCTTATGAGAGTCGCTTTTATTAACGACAGAACCGCTGGCGCCAGTGTTAGAGCCGCCACAATCAGATTGGAGAAAGGCGGCATGCTGAATTGTTTTTAACGAATAGTTGGGATCCAGGCGAGCAAAAGGATGTGAGAAAGGATATTTCCTCACAGTAATTCTGGGTTTCCTAGAAAAATGATTGTTGAACGGAGTGGAAGTTACCTCAGTTTCTCCCTGTTCGTCTTCTTCTTCTTCACCCTGGAAGGTGTCAAGGTAAAATTATTAAGCATAAGCCGCTAATGAAAAGGAAAAAGGTGGGTGTAAATTATGAACTTGCCGATGTTTCATCTTTGGAGGATTCTAAGACAGCAGGATCCGCGTCCAAAGGGTTGATGGTCTCCTTCTTTTTCTTTCCTCCTCGAGAGCCGGCCTGTTTGCCCGGCTTCTGGCCTTTGGATTCTTTTTCTTTCACCTGTGGCCGAGCTTCCCAAAAGGGATCATCATCCTGAAAGTCGCAAGGGGTAAGCCTCAAGAATGTAAACAATAAAACAGAAGCCTAAAGGAGATTTGCTTACAGCCGGTGGTGGATTGGCTTCAGTGAAAGGCTTCAGAGAAAACTTGCCAGTATAGTCGCCGGGTAAGTTGACGATTATCCTCATCTGTTTCACCACGTCTGACACAGGAGCAGGCGTATTATTATACCTCTGAGGATCTTCTAAACCAGAGTATTCATACATCAGCCGGTCTCGAAGACTCAATGGCTGGATCCTCCAGGAAAGCCAGCAAAGGATCAAGTCAGCTCCTGTAAGACCATTGGCCATCAAAGCGGCTATCTTGTCCATCAGAGGCTGAAGCTGGATCCGTTCTGTTTCTGTGGGCCTGGGAGGATATTCTTTTTTATGATCCAGGCGGTCAGGTCTAAAACCCGGCAATGGGTGTTGCCCTTCAGGCACCTTGGTCTTCACGTAAAACCAAGTCTCCGGCATGCCCTTTGGGTGGCTCAAGAGCTCAGCACTAGGAAAATAAGTAAACCGCCGTCTCTGAAAGGATATGCCGCCAAGCTCTTGATGGCGGCCTCCAGCGACTTCAGTTTGCTTGTTCACATAGAATAAATTTCGGAATAACAAGATCGTTGGCTCTATCCGGAGATAAGCTTCACAAACTACTACGAAAGAGCTTATATTAACAATAGAATTGGAGCCAAGGTCTTGAGGATGCAGACCATAGAAGTGTAAAAGGTCTCGGAAAAATTTAGAGCCGGGTGGATCAAACCCTCTCTCAATGTGATCGGTAAAAATAATGACTTCCCCCTCCTTCGGCTTGGGAGGACAGTCCTTCTTGGAGACCCGGCAGTTTTCTGTTTTGGATAGGAGACCGTTGTCTATGAGTCTTGTGACATGTTTGGTGGTAACCGCGGAGCGGACCCAGTTGCATTCTATTGCTTTCTTTGTCATCCTAGTAAATGGGGAGAAGGATTAAGTCAGCGGCTTTCATAAGTCGGAAAAGAAAAAATTATTAAAGCAAGGATGGCGACTTTCCTTAAGCCGCCACGAGTGAAGGATGTTCAGCACAAGTGAAAATCTCGCTAAGTGTGTAACAACAGATTTCTGCCAACGCGGTAAATTTTTTGGATCAAACAGCTCTATAAAATAAGGAAAAAAGCAGTTCTTGCTACTGTTTGTTAAGCCGCGGCAGGTTTTTACAGATGGGGTTTCTCAGATCTATCTTGATGCAAGATTTAATTCCTGATCATTGGAGGGATAGTAACGGCGCCATTTCCATGATGTAAGAGTACCAAGGTGCGGCCGGTGACAGTAGCCGCGGAGAGGCCGAGGCGGAGCTCGAGCCCGACAATGGCGGAACCCTAAGAAGGGTGAGAAGAACTGGGAATACCTGGATCGGATGGCCGCGCGGCGCGGTTGCAGACAGGTGACGGCGGTGCGTCGGGACTGTTTCTCCTTCCGATGGCCGGCGAGCTCGAAGGTATGTCGCGAGGAGGCGTAAGCTCGGGCGACAGGAGGAAGAAGATGGAGAAAATGAGGAAAAGGACCTGAAAAGGGTATTTATAAGGGGGCGAGACACCGAAGGGTCGGGGCGAGATTTAAGGATCTACAGTAATCCGACGCCCCGATTTTCGCGCCTAATGAATTCATTTGAGATATTGGTGATGTCATGGAAAGATTCGTTCTGGAGATTCGGTGACGTCACAAGAAGAGCAGGACTGAAGGAAAGGCAGTTGAAATATTCAGAAGAGGCGGGTTCTGCTGAAGACTCGCCAAAATATCAAGGTTAAGTTTGAAAAGGACGAGGTTGTCTGGAACCAGTTCAAGCCAACCTGAGGGCTAATGTCAGGGAAATATCTTTGGGTGAAACCCGCCCGTTCAGGGCCGGGTCTCGAGGAGTAAAACCATGAAGGGCCAGGTGGGCCGTAGTGTCTTCTATGGAGGCCCAGAAGGAGAGCCGCCCATTGAGGGGCCGGCCCAAGACCCGCCGAGAGAGGCGGTAAGTGCAAACCACCTTAAGGTATAACTTAGGAAACAAGTAAGGGGAGTTGGGCTCGGATTGTTATCCCGGCCCGGACTCTTATGTGAGCCCCGGGGCCCCGCCTGTATATAAAGGGGAGCCCCGGGGATAGAACGGGGGGGGAAATCTTTCGAGAGCTAGGGCTAGACAAGTCTCAAAACCCTTGTAATCAAGATCTTCAAATACATCTAGCAGGAGTAGGCTTTACCTCCTCGAGAGGGGCCGAACCTGGGTAAATCTTGCCTTCCGTGTTCCTCGTTTGACCCCTTCGATCTGCTACTTACGCGATGGCTTCGAGATTAAGTCCTATGAGGACATCTGCCGTGAAAATACCACGACACCATGGATTGTGAAAGAATGGTGGAAAGGAAAAAAACTTTACTTTCTGTTTGGGAACCGCCTATGATGTGTCTAGCATGGAAGATATTGGGAATTCTCGGTCGTTTTCGTTGACAGGAAAAGCATGCCTCTCAAAATATTTTTATCTCTCTAATTTAAGCCTTGAGCTCTGGCACATTAGCAAATCTCTGCTTCCCTCTGCGAAGGGCCTATCTATTTACTTTTATGCAATTTTTATTTTTAATTTGAGTCTTCATCTTCTCTTATAAAGCACCAACTAGAGAGCACTATTGTCATACTTGTGCATTGGATGTAGCCAATATGGAGTGTGTTTCATGAATGAATCAATGATTGAGCATAATGGGCTAGGGATAACTTTCTTTAGCGTTGATATTTTGAAAAGCATGGTTGCTTGTTAGTATGCTTGAGTATTTATATCTTCATGTCAAACTATAGACTATTGCTTTGAATCATTTAAGTCCAATGTCCATGCTACAAAGAAAATAATATGATGAATATGATAGGCAGCATTCCACATCAAAAATTCTGTTTTTATCATTTACCTACTCGAGGACGAGCAGGAATTAAGCTTGGGGATGCTGATACGTCTCCAACGTATCTATAATTTTTGATTGTTCCATGCTGTTATATTATCAATCTTGGATGTTTTTATATACATTTACAGCAATTATATATCAATTTTTGGGACTAACCTATTAACTTAGTGCCCAGTGCCAGTTGCTGTTTTCTGCCAGTTTTTGGTTTTACAGAATATCAATACCAAACGAAGTCCAAATGCCACGAAACTTTTTGGAGATTTTTTTCTGGACATAACGAACACTAGAAGCTTCCGGAGAAGGCCAGAAGCCCCAGGAGGTGGCCACGAGCCACCAGGGCGCGCCTGGGGGGGCAGGCGCGCCCTGGTGCCTCGTGGGCCCACCTCTGCCTCTTTGGACCTAATTCCACCACTATAAATTCCCAAAAATCGGGAAACCAATAGAGGAGTCCACGAAATACTTTTTCCGCCGCCACAAGTTTCTATTCTTGAGAGATCCCATCTGGAGGCCTTTTCCGGCACTCCGCCGGAGGGGGAATCAATCACGGAGGGGCTCTACATCAACCTTGCTGCCCTTCCGATGATGCGTGAGTAGTTTACCACAGACCTTCGGATCCATAGTTAGTAGCTAGATGGCTTCTTCTCTCTTTTTGATCTTCAATACAATGTTCTCCTTGATGTTCTTGGAGTTCTATCCGATGTAATCACTTTTTGCGGTGTGTTTGTTGGGATCCGATGAATTGTGAGTTTATGATCAGATTATCCAGGAATATTATTTGAGTCTTCTCTGATCTCTTTTATGCATGATTATTATAGCTTCGTATTTCTTCTCCGATCTATTGATTTGGTTTGGCCAACTAGATTGATTTATCTTGCCATGGGAAGAGGTGCTTTGTAATGGGTTCGATCTTGCGGTGCTCAATCCCAGTGACAGAAAGGGACATGACACGTATGTATCGTTGCTATTAAGGGTAAAAAGATGGGGTTTATTCATGCGTGAGTTTACTTTGTCTACATCATGTCATCTTGCTTAAGGCGTTACTCCGTTCTTTATGGACTTAATACACTAGATGCATGCTGGATAGCGGTCGATGTGTGGAGTAATAGTAGTAGATGCAGGCAGGAGTCGGTCTACTTGTCTCGGACGTGATGCCTATATACATGATTATTGCCTTGGATATCGTCATGATTATTTGCTTTTCTATTAATTGCCCAACAGTAATTTGTCTACCCACCGTATGCTATTTTCTTGACAGAAGCCTCTAGTGAAAACTATGGCCGCCGGGTCTATCTAAATCATATATTAAAAACCCTAAAAATACTTGCTGCACTTTTTCTTTATTTATTTTATTTTCTATTTTTGTTTCAATCTATCTATCTATCACATACAATTTAATCTCGCAACTTACCGCCGAGGGATTGACAATCCCTCGTTTGCGTTGGGTGCAAGGATTTGTTGTTTGTGTGCAGATACTGCTAACGAGGTGTTGCGTGATTCTCCTACTGGATTGATAACCTTGGTTTCATAACTGAGGGAAATACTTACCTCTACTGTGCTGCATCATCCATTCCTCTTCAGGGAAAATACCAACGCAAGCTACAAGTAGCAGTCAACACCAACTCTCTCCCCCTCTATGCAGCGGTGTAACACCTCTTCTCCCCGCTGTAATCTCTACTTAAACATGGTGCTTAACGCTATATATTATTATCCAATGATATGTGGCAATCCTATGATGTTTGAGTAGATTCATTTTGTCCTATGGGTTGATTGATGATCGTGATTTGTTTGTGTTGTATGTTTTATTTTGGTGCTGTCCTATGGTGCCCTCCGTGTCGCGCAAGCGTGAGGGATCCCCGCTGTAGGGTTTGCAATACGTTCATAAATCTCTTATAGTGGGCGACTAGAGTAACAGAAGCTTACACCCGAGTAAGGGGGGTTGTTGCGTATGAGAGTAAAGAGGACTTTTTACTTAATGCTATGGTTGGGTTTTACCTTAATGATCTTTGGTAGTTGCGGATGCTTGCTAGAGTTCCAATCATAAGTGCTTATGATCCAAGTACGGAAAGTATGTTAGCTCATGCCTCTCCCTCATATAAAATTGCAATAATGATTACCGGTCTAGTTATTGATTGCCTAGGGACAAATCCTTTTCTTTGTGTTACAAAAAGCTTTCTACTAAACAACTAGCTTTTATTATCTTGCAAATTACTCGTAGTTTTATTCTCGCAAAGTACTCCTAGTTTTATTCTCGCAAAGTAGTTCTAGCATTACCTACAAAGTACTTCTAGTTTCATACTTGTTCTAGATAAAGCAAACGTTAAGTGTGCGTAGAGTTGTATCGGTGGTCGATAGAACTTGAAGGGAATATTGATTCTACCTTTAGCTCCTCGTTGGGTTCGACACTCTTATTTATCGAGAAAGGCTACAACTGATCCCCTATACTTGTGGGTTATCATCTGGTACTTTGGATTGATTCGTGGGTTCAAAGACGACGACTGTGGCTCCGGGGCATTGATCCCTAGGGGCACGTGCAAGAAGACATCCCAGCTGACATCGATGAGGTTAGGTCTCTAGGGGCTCGTTCCGGTGGCGGCAACATTTGTTCGGTGGGCTAGAGATCTCAATGTAATTTCTATTATGTTTGGGGTATTTTGCACTAATGTTTTTTGCAATTCTCTTCTAGGATACTTCTAAATTTGTTACATGCTAGAACCAAGAAGGTATCAATTAGAACCAGAGGTCATGAATTTCCATTTTTTTTGCTTTTTCATGAAAAGAAGGCTCACCCTCAGCCTCTGGCTCTGAGAAGTCTTGAGCTGGAGACCTTCTATCGACAATTGCCGTCTTAGCCACAAGAGAACCCCGCTTACAATCGACTTCCTAGACATGAAAGAGCTTCACTTCTTACAATCGATGTCTTGGACACAATAGAACAAGACGTGAGTGGAAGTGCTGAAATGTGAGTATCGATCGCTAACATAGCCACTGACTCCTTTTGGGTTCATATGAAATGGACACCGGCCACTCGATCAAGAGTGATTCTCAAGGGATTATACATCAGTACTGTGGACATTGTCTTTTTTCCTTTTGCGAGGGGTCATGATGTGTGGACCAAGCTTAACAGATGGTTTTAGTACCCATCGTTCGAGATGGTCTCCTGGGCTTCCATCCATCTCAAATTTGCCTGCCGGGACGAAATTGACGGAGCTCCGATGTAGATTCTTACCATCTCTTCGGGCTGGCGATGTTAGGGTTTCTCGTCGGGCGTGCACGTCGGCGACTTCTTGTGTATGATACTTAAGATCGATTTGGGGGTTCAACGACGGTGACTGCGGCTCTGGGTTGTTGGTCCCTAGGGGCACGTGCAAGAAGACTTCACAGTCGTCATCATCGAGGTCAGGTCCCTAGGTGGCGGCGACATTCTCTCGAAATA
This sequence comes from Elymus sibiricus, assembly GCA_039707655.1. Lineage (NCBI taxonomy): Eukaryota > Viridiplantae > Streptophyta > Magnoliopsida > Poales > Poaceae > Elymus > Elymus sibiricus. The sequence goes on from CM077666.1 coordinate 23,608,658, forward strand.
GGCTCGCGCCCCTCTTTATAGATAAAGCACATACGAAAGTGCATGACCGAATGATACAAGGTAGTAAGGAAGCCCTCTGACAAAGCAGATCCTGGGATAGCTAGACAACATAAACACACACGACTATGTTGCCGAAAGAAAATACAAGAAAGCATGAATAATACAACACCACGACACGCCCTAGGACACCTAAGCTCCACGACGATGCCCTTAAGTGAGCAGATGGCGCCAAGCGTGGCCATTGCTGAGTCTGATTGGACAAGGGTCTTCACCCGGAGCCTTGGGACAGAGAGGAGAACCACAACAATGTCCTCAAGAGGAGAGCGGCACCCGTGGGTGTCGCTGCTGTCGGCGCCAAAGCGCGGAGCTTTCGCTCGGTTGCTCACCCATGCCATCACGAGGCACCCAGAGCAACCAAGAGTAGCACACGCCCCCTTCCAGATCTGGGCGTCGCCGCTGCTAACGACAATAAGCGAGCCGAGCCACCTGCCGCTACACCCCTCGTCGCCCAGACGACCAAGAGGCATAGCCACCACCGTCGTCATGATGCCCGTCGGAGAGGCAAACATGCGGACTGCCACCCGGGGTCGCCGCCCCAGCATCCATGTCCCAAGGCACTGCCAACCATCCACTTCACAACACAGCAACCACAGTCAGTAGAGCAGAAGGCACCTTCTTCCACACCTAGCCCGGCATCAGCCACCGGGTCTAGGTCGACACCTCCATGGTAGGAGGCATCCAAGCCTGCATCCCTATTCGGTCCTGGTGGACAGAGGGGGGCACAACCCAGTGACTGCCGACGGTCGTCGGCGAGTGGGGAACTCGCACGCCGCCACACCCATAGCCATCAATGCTTATCCATTTGATAGTATAGCAGCGCCAGTAGGGCCCGACTCAGACCGATGCCATCAACCCGCAGACAAGAGGGGCACCAAACGCGCAGGCTAGCGCTAGTGTAGTCTAGGGCTGTCCCCTGAACCCGCACGCCACCAGATGTTGTCTACCACCACGAACCTGATCCGAGCCTCCCGTCGAAGCATGCCAAAGACCCGGGTCACACCGCCGCCAAATCACAGCACCCGCGCAGCCCCATCACCGCCAGGAGGACCCAGAGTAGAGCCACCACCAAGCCACCATGCACCGCCAAAAATTACTGCGACACCGCACGCCGCAAGCGACCTCCACTGAGTCACCAAGCACCACACCCCATGCCGCGACCCTGATGGGCGGTAGCCACCACCCCATGCCGCATACCAACGACCAGGCACCTGATCCGGCTGAGGCTGGCTGGCACATCACCACCGAGGGAGCCGCAGCAGCCGATGGCCGCTAGAACCAGCCATAGCCAATGGCACGCCTAGCCCTCCGAACCTCCCACATGACCTGTCAGATCTGTTGAACACCGCGCCCCCGGTCGGGGAAGACCACCGCACGTCCAGGTAGGGGAGAACCGCCCACGCCACCCTGAGCGCACCGCCCGCCGAGCAGCGGACGCCGCGCCGCCGCACCAAATCTACATGCAGTCGCCACCGCTGCGGTCCCGCATGCCACCACGCAGACACCACGACCCTAGAGTACACCCACGCCATGCCACGCCCCGCGCCCACGTCAAGCCACCACGTCCCGCGCCGCGGAGCACCAAACGGGGAGGAGGGAGGAGCCCCGCCGCTGCCAACACTGGCCAGGCTTTGCCTGGCGGCGCCTCTCGGCGGCGGCGAGGGGGAGGAGGTCGGGGCCTGGCGGCGCGCACGGGTTCGCCCGATCTCTCGCGGGAGAGACGTGGGCGAAGAGGGGAATGTTTTTGTGCGACCAGATCTTTGGCATGGCGGCAACATTCGATGGGCCTTTCTATTAAGTTTGGGGAAATTTGTACTTCTAGTGAACCTTTCAAACGGCTGGGGAGCGCACGGGTTTGCCGGTCTCTCGCGGAGAGACGCGGGCTAAGAGGGGAATGTTTTTCGTTCGACCAGATCTTCGGCGTGGCGGCAGCATTCGGTGGGCCTTTCTACTATTGCCGTAATTTGTACTTCTGGTGAACCTTTTAAACATGTCCAAGTCTTTTCACCAATGTTTTTTTTTTCAGTTCTCTTCTAGGGTATTTCGAACTTTGTTACATGCTAGAACCAAAAAGGTATCAATTAGAACCAGAGGTCAAGAGTTTTCTTTTCTTTTTCTTGAAAAGGAGGCTCACCCCCGGCCTCCGACTCTGAGAGGTCTCGAGCTGGATACCTTCTGTCGACGATCGCCGCCTTAGCCATCAGAGAACCCCACTTACAATCGACTTCCTAGACATGGTTGGGAACTCCACTTCTTAAAATCCACGTCTTGGACACGAGAGAACAAGACGTGCGTGGAAGTGTCGAAATGCGAGCATATCGCCAACATTCGCCATCGGCTCGAGCTCATGCATAGAGACAAAGCCTACGGTCGGACCAGTGAAAGTGTGGAACTAGCTACTCGACCGGTTCGCTCACCGGTCCGGTTTCGAAAACCATCGGCCCCGACATCACCAACTAGCATGAAAAAAGGGAGCAATGTGAACTTCCCAGCACCACCCAAGGAATTCAGACAAGTTGATGGGAAACAAAGGGGTTGAACTTTTTCAGCCATGCGACAACCAAATCTGTCGATGCAGTGAGTGATGGAGAGATCTGAAATGGCCTGTGATTTACTGGGGTCAAGAGGGGTCTCCTCTTGTTGCTGCTGGGCCTGGGATCTTCCTCCTAGTTTTCCATGGGATCTTCTCAGTGCTCAGTGGGGGCTTCACATCCATCTACCTGGGATACAACCCACACCCAGCTCATGCATAATTATGCTCTCTGATCGCCATCACCATTTTGTTGTAGCTGAGATTATTCGTTCATCACATATACTAAGTTCATCTGTAATGATTTTGTTGATTTGCTCATGGGTTTGATTGGAGAAATTAACTAGGACTTTTGATTCTAGGATGGCCTGGGATGATTATTATTGGCTATTAATAGGACAGATCAGAGCAAACGGGGATCGGGTTGTACTAAGTATCATTCTATAAAAGAAACTGTGGAGTGGTTTCAACTGAAACTTTTGCATCCCTTTTTGTGTATACAAACAGCAGCAGCTAGCCCAGAGAGATCATCACAATATCGATCAGCTGGTAGTATATATGCACCTAATTAGCAACTATGCATAATAATTGGGGTGCATGCCTACCCCCCATGATTAAGCCCACCTCTTTTTTTTGAAAAAAAAGATATTGAGCTTGCAGGTAACTAACTCTACTGAGTAGTAATAGTAATATACATGTGAAATTTCAGAGTTTTGACTTTCAGAGCTAGGTGTGCATGCATGCAGATGCAGAGCTGTAAGAACTAACCAACTAACCAACTGTGGCTAGCTAGCTGATGAAGCCATTTGTTTAGTGATTGACTTTGGGGTTAATGACTGGTGGAATCTTGGCAGAGGGCCACCACACCAGGCAGCAGGTGGTGGCAGCAGCTGGTGGAGCATGAAGCAGAGGCAGAGTGAGTGAGATCTGGTTGATTCTGATTTAACTTCCCAGAGCACCAGGAGCCAGCCAGCCAGGGCAATTGGGATGGCCAGATCCAGTTAGACAGCCAAAGGACAAGAGCCAGGGAATTCCACATCCCACACCACCACCCTGCTCTGCTTCCTCTCCCCCCAATCAATTCCTTGGCTCCCTCAAAGGGTCACCACTGCTGCACACCCCACTAATCTCCCAATTAAGTGGTTTATCAGATGCTGATGCTATTGCTAATGCTACTAGTAACTCTAGAGAGAGAGAGAGAGAGATCTAGAGAGAGAATGAGAAGGAACTGTAAATGGTATTGCCAGAAAATTATTGGTAAAAAAACAGTTTTTTAAGGATGAAATAACAGTTTTTTAATGAAAAAAGACAGAATTATTGGTCAAAAGTGAACTGTAAATTATTTGTGAAAAAACATAATTATTGGTGAAAAGAAACTGTAATTTTTTTTAAATTTTTTGTTGTTGGAAAAAAAAGGAACTGTAAGTTGTTTTGAAGGAAAATTATTGGTTGAAAGAGAGACTGTAAATTGTGGAACACAAGAGCATATTACTAACAACATTGGTCATGTATATTCACTGAGGGTTACATAGAGACAGTAAAATAAAATTTGAAAAAAAAGGTATTGTTACAACATGGTCAAATGAGCCTCATCTTTCAATCATTGGGTAAGCTAATAAGTGTCTGATGACTGTGCTGTACATCAGTGACCATGGCGCCCCTTAGCTACAGTAATAAAAATCCCGGCCCTAGGGGCTCACTCCGCTTCCCCACTGACAAGAGGGCTCCGTTTGTAGTATATCCTACCCTTACATATAACCTAGGTAATTAACATCTTTTTTTTTTCACATCACACTCACTCACTCACTCTCTCACTCTTACAATGAACGAAATCAACATCTTCATCAACAAAGTAATCAAGGGGATTTGGTTAGTGGTCTTCGTCATCATCGTCGTCGTCGATCGGTCATCGCCGGAGCTAGCCGGCGTTGTGACTGCTTAGAAGATGACGGAGATACAGCGCCTATGGCAGGCGCCGGCGGCCCGCTTGGTGGTGGGCTTGGTCTCCTCGCGCCACACCTGGCCGAGGTCCCGGGAGATGCGGACGGCGTCGGCGGAGGCGCCGGAGAGGCCGCGGCGGGTGAAGCCCACGGAGTAGAGCCCGGACTGGCCCTTCCAGCCGTTGGGGAAGGAGGTGGTGGGGTAGCCGTCCTTGCCGAAGAAGTCTGTGCCCTGGAGCCACTGGGGGACGTTGCTGCGGTACCCGGTGGCCATCACCACGGCGTCGAGGTCGAGGGCAGTGCCGTCGGTGAGCTCGGCCCTGCTCTTGGTGAACCTGGAGACCCCGGGCACGACTGTGATGTCGCCGGACCTGATCTTAGCGAGCGCGCCGGTGTCGAGGACTGGTGTCTTGCCGTACTTGTTCTTGAGCGTCAGCGGGCCGATGGCCGGGCGGCGGATGCCGAAGCCGGCGAGGTTGCCGAGGATGAGCCAGGAGAGGAACACCATGACCTTGTCGACGAACCAGAGCGGGAGCCACGCCATGAGCAGCGTGGCCAGCTCGAAGGTCGACTTTCCCATGACCTCGCGCGGGAGGACGTGCACGGCGTCGCGCACCACCATGGACGGGAGCGCGCCGTGGTCGCAGAGGTCGAGGGAGACCTCCATGCCGGAGTTTCCGCAGCCGACGACGAGCACGCGCTTGCCCTTGTACTTCTCGCCGGACTTGTACTCGCTGACGTGGGCGACCTCGCCGGCGAAGCCGTCGAGGCCGGGAATATCAGGCACAACGTTCTCGGCGTTCTCGCCCGTGGCAACGACCAACCAGCGGCCGATGTACTCCATCTCGCCGGAGGCGGCGGAGGAGGAGTGCACGCGCCAGAGGCCGGACGTCTCGTCGTAGCGGGCGGACTGCACGGTGCTGCCGAACTCGGGCTTGACGTCGAAGGTGGCGGCGTAGGTCTCGAGGTAGTCGATGAACTGGCGGCGGGTGGGGTACTCGGGGTAATCTGCCGGGAAGGGCATGCGGGGGAGCTGGCAGAACTGCTTGGGGAGGTGGAGCTTGAGGCGGTCGTAGGTGCGCTTCTGCCAGAGCGAGGCGATGCAGTCCTCGCGCTCGAGGACGATGAAGGGCACGCCCTGCTCGCGCAGGCTGGCGCCCACGGCGAGGCCGGACGGGCCGGCGCCGATGATGATGGGCCCGTTCACCCACACGCACCGCGGGGAGAAGAGGCTGTCCAGGCGATCGCTAGGGAGGAGCACCATGGCTGGTTGCTGGATCAGTTGTGAAGCTGGACCTCTTGTTGGGTTTGTAGAGAAGGTGGCGGGAGGATGAGGATGAAGAAGGTGTTTGTTGCTGCTAGCTGCTGTTGTGGCTGTTGCTGTTGCTGATGCGTTGCAAGTGTTGTGTGTTGGTGGTTTGGGAGGAAGGAGTGGTGGTGCTTATATAGGGGGGGGTGGAGAGGGTGTTGGAGGAGAGAGAGAGAGAGAGAGAGAGAGAGGAGGTGTGAGGAGAGAGAGTGGTGATGATGAGAGAGGGAGAAGAGGAGAGAGAATGATGGAGGGAGCAAATGATATTGGGAGATTGATAGGATCTAAGTGCCTTTTTTTCAAAAACCCCAACTTCTTCTTAGTTTACTACTAGTATGAACTTCCCTCTAGAGAGAGATACACTTATGAGGGAGAAATTCGATTTTGATTTTTGAATTTATTTTCTCTAGAGAGAGAGAGAGGAGGGCATGCAGCATGCAAGATTCTGGCGGGTGAGGGGGGACACATGCAGAGAACATGCAGGAGGCCACCACCCGCCCGCCCGCCCGGCGGGGACGGCCCCTTGTTTCCAGCTCGGGGGGAGGTTGAAGAAGATTGCCGGCCGCCGCGCTTATCTGCGGAATGCGTGCACGCCGCTGCGTCGAGATCTGTGCTCGCACGCGATGGGACTGGCATCATGGACGAATCTGGTCAGTTAAGGGAAAGCCTTAGTCCATGATTAGAATGATGAGGATGATGAGAATGTACATCTACTCCTCTTCCCAACCGATGTAGGTGTGTGAATTCATCGCAGTTTCAGGGGTTTGGATCCCCACTAACTTGAAATAAAGAGCAAAGGAGAAGAGATGAGCAATGCCATGACGCAGAGCGATCCACGGCCGTTGGATCATGGAGGATGGCTAGCATGAATAGTGTTGCCATGCTGAGCCAATAGTGCATACTCCCTCCGGTCATTTTTACTTCGTATATAAGATTTGTCTAAAGTCAAACTTCGTAAAGTTTGATCAAGTTTATAAAAAAAACACCAACATTCACAATACGAAATTAATATCATTAGATGCATCATGAATTTAGTTTTCATATTTGTTAACTTTAGTATTGTAGATGTTGGTATTTTTTTTCATATAAGTATGGTCAGACTTTACGAAGTTTGACTTCAGACAATTCTTATATGCAGAGTAAAAGGACCGGAGGGAGTAATAAGAAACTGAACATTAGCAAATAGTGCAAACTTACAAGGAAAAGTACAGAAACTAAGCACTCGTTGCCATGCTGTTAAAGTGACCCAGCATCCAGATTAGCCAGTCACCAGCTTCCAAGTGGGCCAATCACTTTACAGTGCAGCGCCAGCATACGTACACACAGTACGCCGGCTGCATGTGAGACCCTGTGCCTTTTGGCGCGCTACTCCCCACGGCTAGCTGATCAAGGCTACGTGTAACCACTAATATCTTCACTCTCTGAGGATGAGTTCGCCACCTCACTCACTTCACTGACACACCAGCTTTTTTGGTTAGCTAAGCCATCACATTAGCCTGTTAATTAATCGCCCAAAAAATTCCCTATGGCATCATAGCTAGCTCCAGCTCGTAACTTTTCTCCATCCTCCAATAAACTAGGAAAAGGCACAGCTCAAAAGCTCAATTTGGCGCACGGCCCTTGTGTTCGTCGTGGGCATCTGTTATTGCCAAGTGGTCTACACGGTTTACGATGCGCGTAGGCTTTTTTCGGAGGTTATAAACATAGTTTTTTTTTTTTTTTGCTTTGGTTTAGTTTAAAAGGTGGCATGGGCATATTTGGTTTACACGGTTTACGGCGCGCATATGCTTTTGTTGAATGGACATATATAATATTTAGTTTCGCTAAGAAAAGAAATTTGAAATATCCGTGTTCCGTTCGGAATATGGACATTCTTCACGTGTGGAAGTGTATTGTTTCGTGCGATTTTTTAAGGTAGATCTTGCTTTTAGTTTAGGTTCACGATCGGAGCAATTTGACTTCCAGGCTTCATTGAGCCTGTTGTTTGGAAAATGGACTTAGAAGTTTAAAAATCAAAATAAACGTGTATATAAGGATGTTCTACATACTTGTATTATCCAACAATGTGTTGATTTGTAGATTACATACTTGTATTATTTAAAAATATGTAAATTTGTAGGTTATGCAAAAAAGAGAGTAAAATATGTTGCTAATATTTATCTCTTCTGTTTGCACAACACGGCTAAAAACGATATATCGATGAAAGTCTGCACATACATACTACACATGTATGTGCATATATACATTTTAGATTTTTTTAGGACTAAAATATATCTATTTTTATTCTTTTCCTGAAAAGAAGTCAGTGTAGCATTGCCTCCATTTCCACTTTTCGCATGTTCACATGGTACAATGAGGTACACCGACATGTTAAATTTTAATTCATGTTTTGACCATGTATGCATGTTCTAATCCACTGTTAGTGATATGTTCCATATGACAATTTTATCACAATAGTACATGTTTTGACCATGTATGCCTGTTCTAATCCACTGTTAGTGATATGTTCCATATGACAATTTTATCACAATAGTAGCAAATTGCTAATAATTAGTTGACTAAGATATTCTTAAGCCTCAGTGGACAGAGCATAGGTGCTAGATTGCCTTGTGGGTTCTGTTTATTTGGGTGTAAAATCCGTTTCTTCCCCTTAATTCTTGTGATACAAATCCACCAGCTCACCCGATAAATCTTAGTCGACTCATGCTTATCGTTGAATGGCCCACACAAGGGCGGCAGTGGCGGCGAACCCTAGCCGTCAGCGACCCAACTCCTCCTTTCTCATATCTCTCTCGCCGTAGCTGGGTGAGGCCCGCATGACAACGGCAGCGATGGCAAGTTCCTCTTGTGTCACGGCATGGGAATCGATGCATGGGTGGCCGTTCTCATCCCTAGCCGGCGGTGGCGAGGGCCACACCGGCGGATCGGGGACCGGCACAATTGGATCCGGCGTGGAGTGGCGGCCACAGATTGGTTATTTGAGGTGTTGCTCATGTAACCATTTCAACATGTTACAATGGCGATCATTATTCTTCGGGCAATGCAAGGTGGTGTAGTGTGCGGCGCTGTGGCTCCTCCCCCTCACCGCCGCCACTTGACGTGGCACATCTGGTGGCGGTGGCTGCTAGGTGTTGTTGTGGTGCATGGCATCCATCGGCGAAACGGTGATGCGGTAGCGGCCGGAAGCGACGTGGTGTCATCTTCTCTCCCGACGAACTCCTTTGGCTAGCTAGTTCTCCCCAAAAAACTATATTCAGCTGGAATTTTCTTCCTTTTTATTACTCCATAATTCCATAATGGAAAATAAAGTACTACACAACAATGCAGGGAGATTATTTGGATAAGTACAAGTTCCAAATTCAAGTAGCACCTGCTGAGCAGCTTCACTGCACACTGTGTGCTCCCCTGGAAGCTGCAAAACTACGTCCTCTGCCGATCTTGATACGTAGCTATCAACCAAACCATTAGCCCTTTTTTGAACAAAAGGATGATCCTATATGATGTTGACTCCATATTTTCTTCCACAAAGCTAATGAGAGCGTCCAAATTTTTGCAGCTCCAAGCAGCTTCCTCAGACTGGCCACATCGCACGATCACAAAAGAAAGCCCTGTCACACTAAACAAAGCCACTTACATCCCTCCCATACCATGCATCCACGGCTATGTCATCACCATTATCTACAATCACAAACTTTAGCTATATAAATCATGGTCAATTGACTTTTCTTTGAGATATTCGTTAAGTACCAAAGTGTACATTTGTTTTATTAGTGGCTTTATCTGCATACCTAACCCTAAGCGCTTGTGTGTTTTCTAATTTGTTCTCATCCTTGAGGCCAAAAGCTGCAGTTCACATGACACCCTTAATTTGATGATTTCTTTGCACCTAATATTCCCATCAGTCCTAACTCTTTCAGCTGGTTTCTACAGATTCTTGCGCGTCCGGGAAGAAACATAACAACACAAGAAAGAACGCGTTCGAGAAGCTAGAGCACAAAGTTTTCATTTACAGGTCATCTGCAAGGAGGCCGGTGCATGCATATGCAAGTACACTACTTGCATTTGCAACACGGATTATCTACATTTTTAATTCCTTTAGAACTTACAAATTGATTTTTCACAAGTTTAGCTTCCAAAAAAAAAGCGCACCAAATTAAAGCATGTTTTAGCGCTTTGTCATGGTATGTTTGGTTTTGTATGTCTTAGTCGTATGCATCCCCGATACAGAGGTTGAGCAGCGCTTGAACGCTTTTGTATTCCTATCAATTAGATGCATTACGTGGAATCGATACAAGTCTTCCATTTCTCCAATAAAAAAAACACACAGTTGCTCGCATGATGCCAGGTTAATGAAGGACTAATTTATGCATGGCAAAGCTTTATTGGCTTCCTTCATGGCATTAATATGGTATAGTGTGAAGACTTGGGGAGCAATTTTCTCAACTAAATTAAATATAACTAAAATCATAAGTGCAATCATAAGGTTGGTGTGCCAAAGATCTTCCAACAGGTGTCGATCGAGCTAGGTTACGGTTCATGAACTTGCATTGATCACCATGCTTAATCTACATCAAGAGAGGTCCCCATGTAGTACCCACGATCTTATTAAGAGAAAGCTAAACAAGACTAACCAAATGCGATGTAGGTACGCTTTCAGCCTCAATACACAGTTACCAATCGACTCGATCGAGGTTAGCACCTCCTAGACCTCATCTTTTTTCATCGTGATTTTTATCGAGGGCCGCATCCAGTGAAAGTAGAAGGGTAGACAAATATATGAAATCTAGTGCACAAGTGTGCATGCATGAGCCATGCATGCATATGCATTTGCATGGATACAACAAAATTAACCATGCTTCTGTTGTCATCGATCCAATGTATGTGCACCAAATGAATATATGATGCATCTCAGTGTGAGAGGGGAGCATGTGGAAGGGGCCTTGTTTCTCTACACTCACACTCCTTTCCATGACTCAAAAGGAGATAGCTAGCTAGCATGCACGCACAGTTGTTTTAGCTACCTAAGCTCTTCATTCTAGAAAGCCAGCCGCCCCTTTTGCAAACCCTAGAAGAGAACACGTAGAGCCTACCCTTGCCAATAGCATGGCCAATTTTATAACCTGATCTGACACCTCATCGATCCATGCATGATATCTGCAAATTGGCAAGTTGATGCAAGGTTAACATTAACAATCGTTAGTTTCGATGCCTAATCAGCCTACCCCCTCTATCTCCAGCCATGAAAGGCGAGCTCAAAGCCAATGGGTTTCAACATGCCCTAGGTCACCACGTATGTACTTACATGGCTAGCTCGGCGTGGTCGGTTACTGCATCGGAAACCGTGTGAAGTTGTTGATTGCGCTTAGCCTTTTGAGCTAGCCGTCCTTAAAGCTTGTGTTAGGGTATATAACTAAACCCTGGCCAGCTAGGGTTTTAGCGCCGTTCATGAGAGTTCCGACTATAGAGCACGCGTTAAAAGTCCTTTGGAATGATTGCCGAGAATCGCCGACCTATACGGATAAAAGTATATGTTACTTGATCGATGAAGCTTTCTACTCTAGGGAACATCATTGCAAAACTTCATTTGGTGTTGGAACTTCCGAGTAGTAGTTTGTATATTATTCCTAGGGAATGAGATCCTTTGTACAATCAGTGAAGAAGAACTAATGGTTCTTAGCATTGGATTCTTACTCTTTGTACATGCACAAGCTAGTATATATCCTAGCTTGCGCCTGACTCCTCCAATGAATGCAGAAAATTCTTACGTAATGCAAGAATGCTGATATTAATTTGAATTCCCATCTTTTATTTTTCTTCGTTTTTGAATCATATGTTCTTCACATGTACAAGAAACACAAAATAACCATATATAAGTTCCACGTATAGTTGAGTAATAAATGAAGTCGCCGGGATATGGAATAAGCTCTTAACTCAAACAGGGAAATATTTTCTCCATCGTAGCGGTACAATCCTTCTATAATGTATTGTAACGTATCTTCCTAATGAATTAACTCCCGTAGCCCAACTAAAAAAAAAACTCCCGTCCCCGTCCATGTAAGGCGAGATGAGCTTATTTGAGCCTTCATAGCTCACATGGCAATTGCTACGTGCTTGCCCTGGTATGGGCATGCGATTAGCTCAAAAGTGCAAATCACCTATGAGAGAGTCCTTCTGATAAAATAAAACGCTTAATTGAAGAGCCTTTTCAAAAGTGCAATAGCACCAATGTTTTTTAGGGACTTCGTGATGCGCGTTTGCTACTTGTTTTATGAGAAGCTTCGATAAAATAATCCTTGTTCAATATTCTGTGGGGCATCAAGGCGAAAAAAGTATGATTGCATACTAATTCTACTACTCATAATTAGAGGGAGGCTGGCCCTTTTCATGGAGAGTAATGCTAACTACGTATTACTATGCAAGAACGTCTCCATCAGCACTTAATTTGGTTGTGCTTGAAATATTTGATACCACAATATGTCCCCACCACATTTATGAATTTGATGCATTGGCAATTATCAATTTGCTAATGATGATCATAATGAACAACTCCCCTAGCTCAAATTCAATGTATGCAACTCAAAGAACACTATTAAAATATTTATAAACCACAAGGCAAATGGTACAAGTCACATCCTACTTTTTTATTAGTTGACTTTTCCCCTTCTATAGATAATTATAACCAAAATTATGAAAATGTTGAAATGATTAATGAAACTATAAAATATAATATAAAACAAATTAGATTTGGTTTTTATAATCTAGATTTAGCAGTCATCATCTAAATTACCAAACTAGTCGGGAAGTCCTATAGTTATTTTCCCCACCTAGGTATCACTGGAGAAAAAAAAAATCCTCGTCTAAGATGGTTCATCCTCCATCTTTTTTTTCGTTGAAAAGCCATCTTTGATAGCAGTAATCATAGGTTATTCCAACAAGAAGCCATTTGTGCAGTCGTCTCCAACGGTTTCCACCGAGAGCTTCTACATTTCACCACTCAATGCAGATGGCTCTTGGCAAGAACTTGCGCAGATAAGATTAAAAACGGCTCTTTCACAGACCCATCTGTGATTGACAATACAAAACAAATGTCACTTAGATAGAACGGTATGTGTATGTGGGTTTTGGGTCCAGATTTGCTCAATGACTATAACTTGCGAAGGGTAGCCCTAATTGCGCCGCCTCCCCTCTCTCATCCGCCCTCAAGGGTTCCCATCTTCCCTCCTCCTACGATGGTGCCCCCCTCCAACTGCCATCACCACTGCCCTCGTGCAAAGAAGATCGGGTGGCAGTAGTGCCCTCCTCCGCCACCTCGTATTGCCCGTACTCCCTTCTCGAGTTCTTGGTACCGTCTCGCGGGGCACACATGACATGATCCAAGGTCGTGCACGTCGTGCAACCACTTTCACTCAGTCCTTACCTCCTCCTTTGACTTTCTTATGCATGTTTGTGCGCCGCTCGGATGTGGGCACATATATTTTTACCCATACATAGCTTACCATATTGTGGGCACTTTCTTGAAGTTTTCAGAGCTAAAACTCATTCCATGTATTTACATAATTATATATAATCTAGAGTATTTGCAGTTTATGTAATCTATAGTAAAGTTAAATACTCAAAATAAACATAATTACTAGAAAGCAGAACAAGAAGCTTCTTGAATAAAAGGCATTTTATTGACTGCAAAAAGATCACATCAAGGTGATACAATAGCATAGAATTCATACCCCAGCCCCAGCATAACTAGTTGCACATAACCTCAATCAAATACAACGACGCAACCCATAAAAAACGTGAATTGACATAGTATAGCAAAAACAAAACAGCCTAAGAGGCCGATCCAAAGACTAAATCGCCATTAACAGGGCTACAAGCTGAGCTGTGCATGACATCTCTGCAAAAGGCTAAATAGCGATTTTCGGCCTTAGATGAACTTGATCTTTTTGTATGGCTAGTAGCATTAATCCATTGCCAGTTGAAAATCATCATTATTTAATTTCTAATCCATGAGGTGTACTACACAAGGGACATATAGCAGACTCCAAGCTGAGTCATGCAGGCAGCAGCTATCTAGGCTAATTCCCCTTAGAATATTACCAGTACGTAATCAATTAACTACTCCTTAATGAAGCTAGTTGGGCATTTGACGCGCCGCCATGTGATCTCCTAATAATTGGCATGCACTAGCTACATGCAAATAATTTAGTCAACCAACTAATTGTTGAATCATGCCTGAACATGGCAGGGAGAGGGAGCTTGATTAGTCAGTTTGTTGTACTAATCATCATGGATCTCAACCAAGATATTGATCCAGTGGCTATATATCATGCATATACATCCATCCAACTTGGTCTGAAATCGGTCACGGCGGGGTCAGACCCCTTGCATATATTTTAACCTGTCTATATCTGCTCGAGTCCCGTCGGATCTTAAGATAATGGGGAGCTTTCACTTTTATGGGATTTTTGGTTGGCACCAAATTAAGGGCCGGGGTTTAGTTTGATGATCATGGAATTTTCTATCGGTAGTTTAGATTCTAGCTAGCTACAGGCGCAATTATTATTACTCTGGGTTAGTTCATCCCATATGCCTTCTCTGTTTTCTCTGATATATGTTGATCTGTATGTCTTTTTGAATTTTGTTTACTATATCTTCTATCAATGAATTGATACATAGTGGTTTGATGTCATTAATTCAATTTTATTTTTTGAAGTTACAAAATGAATTGACGCAAATGTGAACCTAATAGGAAATTTGAACTGGAGTTCTAATGCTAACCTGCCCATATATATATGTATTTACAAAAAATGCAAATAGTTTAAGTAAACAGAAAATATATCTTCAAGTTTTTTCACTGTGCCTGTGGCTCTAAAAGAAGTGCAAGACATTATGTTGCATATGTTGGAACAGGTAAAGCTATTTGGTTTATTTTACTAAACTGAGAACTTGGTGAGTAGTTTTACTTTTGACAACAATAAACACTAAACAAGGACAAACTAGCTGCTGGTAATTGAATAAAAAATTAAAAACAAGCTGTCTACTCAAAAGATGAAGGTGTATTTAGTAGATCCTGCCCTACAATAAAATACATTTTTCACAAGCTTATATGATTTCACGAAAACTGGAAGTAATAAAATGTCATTTACATTTTTTTCAAGCAAAAATTATACCCCCTCGGTCCCAGTTTACGTGGCTCGATCCTATGTATTTTGACATTTAAGTTTGACCAGCAGTTTGATCCACAAAACATAGGTTGTGTACCATAGCAATTATACCATTGAATTCGTATTTGAAATATGTTTTTAGTGGTATAATTTTTATGACATATGACTTATGAATTTGGTCAGGCTGATGGTCAAAGTTAAATCACAAATACGATGATACCATGTAAACAGAGACGGATGGACTACTCAAAATCATGCGTTGGAGACTCCTAATGTCAAACACGTCTTATACTTCCAGATGGAGCGATTATGAACCATTAATTATATGTGCCTTAAATTGCGAGGAAATAGGTGATTAACTAATGGATAACCAAGCACAACACTCATATCTACAGCTTGCACATGGCAACATGGGTGCCCAAGAATCATTTCATCCAAAGCACATTCACAACCCCAGTCCCCCAACATCTAGGTAAAGCCTCCCCCAAATTACACTAGGACCAGGCCGGCCATATGTGGCCGCTTGTTTAAGTCCTCGATGAGATGACCTCATCCTTCCTTCATTGACCGAAACTTGTCGCTTTCCCCGAGACGTTTGACCTCGCACCAACTGTTTCTTTGGTCGGTTGTAACGGTTTAACCACCATGTGTTAGCTAGTATTAATTAAAGTTCTATCCTCATTGATCAGTTTGAGCATTTGAGCTAGCCACTAACCTTCTGTGATTCTTGAGTTGTTTTAGAGCCTGGTTTCAATGGAAGAAGGAAAAAAAAGAGTATAATCTGACACAAACTTAGTTCAGTTCGGTGCTGTGGCAGTCTTTAGTTTATTTGGGTCTTATGGAGCCTGAAGAATCTCAGTCAGATGATGAGGTGCAGTGGCAGGTTTGTCATGTGGTAGCCTCTCAGGAGTCATGACCTCCACGCATCAGCATTAATTGATAGAACTGCCTGTACTTAATTTAGATTATTTTTCAAAAATTATGTTTACAAGAATGTGTAGTAGTATGACAAAGTTGAACTCAGTTATCTGCACCTTTATCATCAGAGAAAAGGATTGAAATGCTGGAAATTTATTTGATAGCATGGGTTCCACTCAGAGTAAATTTGACGAAGACAAGAAAAAAAACAATCATGATTTGTTTTCTAAATTATAATGATGCTTTGCTAAATTATGTGACTATATATTCTAGAGGAGATATGGAACCAAATTGGTTCTGGCAAAATATCAACCACTTGTAGGTGCACCACATGACCACATGGTAGGCATATATTGGTATTCATTTTGTAGTCGTATTTAGTAGTAGATACATTTGAGCTATTTTATTGTGGATAACCCCATTCTTCCGGCGTTCATAATGAACCTGTAGTCTTTGATATTAGGATAAGTGCTTGTTTATTTGGGTCAATGCAATTGGTAGGATTCTCATGTGCTTGGTTCATTCCCTCTTTCCCTAATTGGGAACTGTACAATTAACCTGCAAGATATGAACTGCTTCAGAAGCTGTGTGCAAAAATCTAGCATCAGATCTGCTATGTGTAAAAATCAATTGCAATTTGCACCACATTCAGATTCAAAGTCCAAGCATAGGGCTAAGAGAGAAGGATAGTGCATGCATGCATGCTATCTAGCTTGGAGACAAGAAAATCCAACAATTGATTGTGTTCGAACTCGATCCGGTAACACGGGGAAAAAAATCTGAAAATTTGCAGCACCAGTAGTGTACTTCTAAGTAACCTCTCCAGAGTTTGCAATACAGAGTGCTCATGGTGCCTGTCAAATTATATGACATGCCAAAAATTCCAGAAGAATAATCCAAAGACTAATGCAGTACCATCCACAGCTGGAAGCAAGTTATATTCCTGCCACTATATACATGGTGGATTCTCCACTATACCATGATCCCATTTCTTCAAAGTATATTCTGCTACTTGAGATCATCTTAGATTCATATTAGGTCAGCTGACAATTTACCGGCTTCATGAGAAGGCGACACATCCGAGACCCGTGAAGTAAATGTCAAGAACATATCGACATAATTGATGGGATTGATGCGAAAGAGATCACTCAGGCCAAACTGGTAGGCTGGCGACGGCCTCAGCATATACTTATATATTGTATAAGAATATATGCGGTTTACAATCATTACTGATCAACCATTTTTACGGTTGACAATTAATATAGAAAAGCATATAATTCTGCAACGCTAGTTTGATACTATTAGATGTATCATGAACACACTTCATGGTGCATGCTCTGTTTTATTCAAAGCAACATATTTTCACATGAGCTGGGAGATAAAGTGACAGTTGCAAGACCATGTCGACATCGAAAACGACCTACAGAACGACACGGGGGGAACTAGATATACGGAAGATCATCGTTGTGCATACACGGCAACTACGAGCTAACGAATAAGTGTGATCGCTGTGAGCCGTTGGAACAAAGTCTCCCAATGTATCAAATCAATCACATAAAGCTAGAAGCTGTGTCCTCCAGTAGTAATGGAAGAACACAGGAAAAGTGATGAGCCTACAATGGTCTGGTGATCGTAGCTGGTCTCAAAAGAGAAGGGCAGATCATGAGTAGCAAGTTCCTTCAGCAATATCACTGTCCCCTGGATGCCAGTGCCAAGATGATCAGCTGGTACCCAAAACTGACCTGGTCGACAGTGTTCTGCAGTGGAAATTAGTGCCTAGAACAAGTAGTGTTGTTAGTGCTCCAGCACTAGCTAGCAAGCTAGGTGCCAGCTCTGGAAACACTGGTCAAATGATCACTAGATCCTGTCAGATACCGCATCTCTTGAATTGACAATTGATACTTTTTGGGGGGCAAGGATAAGACATTACTAGATAGATCTTAATTTGCACTCAAGCTACTACGTTAGATGGATTACGTACTGCATTAACAATCTAATGACCATGTACATGTATGTATTGCTGCTATACCCATTTTTTCCAAAGTAAAAATAGTACTTCCATCACATCAGTCCAAAATTTCAGTGTTGAGTTAAATTAGCAAGTTGGTTAATTAGGAAAGTGTTAAAAGGGGATGAGATACTGCTGCTCCAGTTAATACTGAGGTCTCCCTAGTCCCAATTGTAACAACACACAAAACATATATTCTCCTGTTGTTTTTCCCCTAACCCAGCACTAATGCAAGTGACCCGGACTGACGGACTGTGCGCACCGGCAGCCAAGTGGACGGCCGAGATGCAGAGCAAGAGATTCTACTGTGCATACATAGTATCCAAATCTTGCACAAGATCTGCGATGCCATGTTGGTTTCCCTTTGACCAGCACAAATCCATGTGACAACCAACCCAGCACTAACCCAAGCCACACAGCCGGACGGACGGACGGGCAGATGCGCGCCACGTGCACACCGGCAGCCAGGTGGTCGGCCGAGATTCCATTGCACATAGACATAGTATATTGCCACCACTGTATTTCCCATGTGGCACAGTCGGCTAAGCCATGCAGCAGGAATCTTAAACCCCCAACCGATTATTCCCTTTTCCATAATTCTTTTGCTGTGAGTATCTCAGCACACAGATTTGCAGGAATGAGATCACAAGTAGAAGGGATCATATCCTTTTTGAATATCTACCTATGTTTGTTAACTAATTGATTCGCTAATGATAAAACTATGGGAGGAGATGATCCATGCTTGCCTGGCCGGCCCATGCATTTTGTCAGTGAAGCATATTTGTTTCCATGTTAATTTAGCTCGGGGGTGATGCTAATCGCGCAACGGCATGGCTAAGGATATATGCGTACGTGTCATGTAGCCAAGGAAGCAAAAATAGTGAGTTCAGATGTTGACGGCCGGTCAAAATGAGTATCTGAATGTGTCGTCGAAATCAGCGACATATAGTCAGTAGCAAAGATGATCAAAGAGTTGGAACTTTTGTTTCAAAAAAAAAAATCAAAGAGTTGAACTTAATTCCAGTGAATGTTCAGTAACAATCACCGACCGATGTTTCATTCCAACCACACACATCTTGTCAACTTTTTTTCATGCAGAATAGCACCCTAGTTACCTAGGTCTGGTCTTTCTTTTTTTCTTTTTTTTTGAGAGACCTAGGTCTGGTCTTTTGAGTGGAAGACACCACGATTTTGCGGAAACTGCTGGACTCCAGCAGGAACAGGGATACGATGGAATTTCTATCTGAATCCATATGAATCTCAAAATGTTCACGATCCTCGCAATCCTTTGGTTCCGATCTAGGGGGGAGATCCTCCTACTCAACCCTGCAGGCATAGGGTTAACAATGAGCATTAGCAACACAATATTTACATCCGGAGACCCTTCCCCAGACCCTACGCAAGCGGGAGCTACGTGCACCGGGCTGCCTTTTTTTTTACTTAAGACAATATTAATAGGCCTTATAAACTCGGATGGAGGGAGTACCTATTAATTAATGGGCCACACCGAATGACGGCCTTTAAAACACTGTAGACGAGCTGGGCTTGTTGCTCGCTATTGCACCAAGATAACATTTTCTCACCAGCATGCTAGTTATAATTAATTGTTCATACTTCAGTCACTTGACCATTTCAGATGTTATAGCCCCTTGAATGAATTTAAGCCCAACAAAAACTACCCATTGACCAGAAAATTTAGCGCAAATTGTTCTCAGCAACAATCCATATGATCAAGATAAATCGAACATGGTGAAAAGAATACAAAGACACACACGCCAACGATTCATGGTGAAGGAGCTAACCATCACAGTTCTATACCACAATAGGCACAAATTACAACAGATTGAAGCAATTTTCACAATCCGATCTAGGAGGAAGATCTTCCTACTCAACCCTGCAGGCATAGAGTTAACAATGAGCATCAGCAACACAATATTTACATCCGGAGACAAGGTCAAATCAATATCACCAGGTATAAGAGATTTTTGTTTGCAATTCAAGATTGAAGAACTGAATGCCTAAATCCATCTCAAGCTTGTTCAAACAAGGTAAAGTGGCTCCAAGATATATTTTAGTATCGGTGGTGAGTGATTCTTTTTAGGAAAGAGTTGCGACTGGATTTAAGACCATGTCAAAGTCGCTCTTTTGAGCTAGAAATGGCATCTCGACTGCCATTTCACATTTCTACTTCGTATTGTGACCATCACGGATTTTATGACAGAATATGGTGCATAGTAGATTTATAAGAAGAGAAAACTTTCCAGGTTAACTGTTCTATTTCCAAATTTTGACCTTTTCTCATACCATCATCATTCCTGATTAAAGATTTCAATCTGCTACACAACTAGTTAGCCCTAGGCATCACAAAAATGGCTCCAAGAAGGAGAAGAAACTAGTTCATTCTGAACATGTAGTATGAACAACTAATGTAGCTTACTAGGTTATCACAAAACATCACCTAGGGCACTCCCTTAATGGCCTGTATCTAAAGCCATATCTATTAGTATTAACTATTAAGTAGGGTATAGATACAACACTCCCAGCGCCTTGTATCTACATGATGTATCTAATATATTAACTACTGCTTGTCTCTGGATTAATTCATTGATTTCTTGTAGCGTGGCCTCATGCAGTGAGCTGCCGGAAAGAAAAATAGACAGAGGAAAAGAACCACAGGAGGGAGAAGCCATCGGACTCCTCGAGCCTGCTAATAATTCAGTCGCCAAAAAGCCATCTCTGATGCCACCGGTGCCACGCCGAGACGAGCGCGTGGTCACGCCAGGCCCTGACCTTGCGGGCGTCGTCTGCCTCCCGTTTCAGCCATAAAGCAGCACCAGCTGAGGTCCCCAAGAAGAAACTCACTCTGCCTGCCATGCTGCCGGGTGGCGATGCTGGCTTGGGCCCTGAACGGACGTCCTCTGCTCCGATTGTCAGGAGCGGCGGCCGCGACGGATCAATCATGGCAGTGGTGCTAAGATGAATGAAACACAAAACTGGTTGAGGGGAAAAGATGAGAAGGCACATGGGAGCACGCTGCCGCGAGGAATTTGCCGGAGGCTCGCTGTAAGCGGAGATGGGAGCAGGAGATGGCTGACCGGAGTTGAAGGAGAAGGCCCGATGGGCGCTTTTGTGCGGGGGAGATCCGGTTGTTGGTAGGGCCATGCTCGCTATTCACGTCGGCCAATCTAGGATGCAACACCAGCAGCTGCTTGGGACGACGAGGATGCGACGACGACGGCCTCTTGAGTCAATGGTTGCGGTGGCTTCGAACTGAGTCACCAGCGGCCGCGGCTTTGAATTGGGATGATGGCGACAGCTTGGTCAGACAAGGAGAGGACGGCAAAGGGTTGGGCTATGAGCGTACTGTGGCTATGAGGAGGATGACAGGCAGGTGAACAGAAGCGAGGAGGATATGCGCACAGGATCGGGATGGCAATTAATTTGCCTTGGTTCTTCTTACAAGAGTTGTATCTAGATTCTAGATTGAGATACAGTTTTCCTCTTTCTCGTCATTAAACCTCCACATTAGATTTAATACTATGTGGCAAATTTAGATACGGAACAGGTTGGAGCATTGGGAGTGCCATAAGCTGGGACTTTATGACAGACCTAATTGGAACTAGCAAATTTTTGATGAAAACAAGGAAAACCAACAAGTTTTGATTTTCTCAAGGAAGATTTTCAGAATGTACAGACAATATAACAAACTGCCGCGAAACAAAAATAAACTAATCTAGAAATATTTGAAATCATTCATTAACCAGTAGAAGCTAACTAAAATCTATGATCTCCAATTCTCCACATATAACTATATAAGAACGAATCTTGTGCTAAACCCTGAGTAGGAAAAGACAGCATGGAATCACTAGAGGTGAAAAATAAGTCACAGCTAGCGTCAGGTTCTGCAGGTAAAGTAAAAGATTCAACATCGCTGACCTGGTTGAGAAGTGAAGTTACAGAACACTAGGGAGTCATCAAATAGCTTAACAGTACACTTTCCGGTTTACTTGTGTATCTGCAGCTATGTTCCCTAAACAATCTCCGTTTCAATCTCAACATTATAATCTGGAAGACTACGTAGTACCTAATCAAGAGAGTAATGGCTGTCAGGATCATGGAGAAGGAATATCAGCTTACAAGAAAGTAAATTGAATAGTATATTCATATATACCTCATACAAGTACCATGAGATGTAGGCATCGGTAGCAGCATACTGAAGTTGCTGTTTCGAGAGAACATAAGCCTCCCAGTTTCCCATTCTTATGTTGCCGGGCTTTGGCAACTTATAGACAGAAAGTTGCCGATGGTAAAGAGCATTGCAGCATAGCAATAAGTTAGCACAATGAAAACACTAAACCAGAAGAAGAATATAGACCAAGCAAGCTTATCTAGTAAAAAATGTTTGCATTTCATAGAAACTTCAGAGTTCGGTCTGCTAAATAATAATTGAAATTGTCTCAACTACCCCATCAGACATTGCCACAATACATAGATATAGGCCAAGCATGCAAATATCAGCAACCAAAAGAATTTCTATTTAATATTATTTTAAAATTAAAGCTTGTATTCCGTAGGCATCTGGCTGTTCTGTCTACCAAATCATAATTGAACTTCTATCGTTTAGTCAACCATGTTGCCGTGGTACATAATACGCAAAAACGAATGAAGACCTGAAGACTGTTTCTTTCCGGTGCTAACAGAACTGGGGAAAGAGAGCAGGCTAATACAATAGAAATTACCTCTTTACATGTGATCATTTCGGTTAATGCAGCAAGACTCCATCTTTTATGAGGCCCAGCTAACTTGACATTTGCAACAGTTGATAAATCCCTCAATGGTTGTACATGGACATTATAATCATTGAACATTTTCCTTGCATCATTGTTTATACATACTCCAACCTGCATAGACAAGACAACAATGTCTTGCATGAAAATGGGCAACCCGTCTGTGGGGGAAATAAGCAAACGTCTTATCAGGAAAACCAAATTACGCACTTTAACGGTTGAACTGTCCTCCAAAAGAGATTTCAAGATGGGAGGTACACCAGAGTGAATGATATGCACGACATAACAATGAGTTTTGTCCATGCATAATTGCATTAGTGCGACTTTACATGGTGGTTCTCCTGCAAAATCCATGGCATAGGTAGTTCCATCATTTGTAAGATTCAACTTACACAGCATTCATCCAGAAACCGACATTTTGCAGTTTGAGGATGCAATTAAGCATTAGGGTAGGTAGAACAGCAAACCTCTTCTGGGAAAGGGTTTCCACTCGAGATCGAAACCAAGGGAGACCTGGCCAGAGGCCTTCATGCTTTCAATTTTGAGTACAATCTCCCTTGTAGCTTTCTCCACTTCAGAAGGCGTCCGGCAGTACACTATCTTACCGCTGAATGCTACCTGTTCGTGCCTTGCTTGCACATTTCCTGTGGCACAAAATCCAACGGAAACGGGATAATGAAGTCAATCCCACAAGAGATTAAGACAGATAAACATACACTACAACTAGGTGCCAGTACACAGATCAACCAACCAACCCATCCGTCCATATGAATCCTAGTATTGTCGGTAACGAAACTGAGCCTAACAGAGTAACACATAAACAATCAGACAGAGCTGCCATTTTACCAAGACTAGGGACTTTTCTTCCAAGTGATGAACTGTAGCAGCAAGAACCCTAATCCCTCAATGCACATTAGCACATTATCAACGCAAGCAATTTCCATGACTGACGCGATGTGGGTGGGCGGAATGATGTGTTCTTGGAAAGGCGAAAGCGGGAGGCAGGAATAGGACCGCGGGGGGGGGGGGGGGGGGGGGGGGGGGGGCACCTAGGCAAGTGGGAGGCGAGAGAACCCACGACGGCGACGAGGCGCCGCCGGTAGCGGGGACCGCGTTGGGCCGTGGGCGTTCGGGGAGGGGTGCTGGACCAGTCGGGGAGGCGGCGGTGCTTGGCGGACTCGGCGGCGTAGTCGGCCTCGATGGCGGCGGCGTAGGCGGACTCCATGGCGGCCGGATCCGTGGACGACTCGCCGGCGCCGGTGGTGGGACTGGGAGTCTGGGAGGAGTGAAAGGGGGCCGCACCTAGGCAAGTGGGAGGCGAGAGAACCCACGACGGCGAGGAGGCGCCGCCGGTCGCGGGGACCGGGTTGGGCCGTGGGCGTACGGGGGCAGGGGTGCTGGACCAGTCGGGGAGGCGGCGGCGCTTGGCGGACTCGGCGGCGTAGTCGGCCTCGATGGCGGCGGCGTAGGCGGACTCCATGGCGGCCGGATCCGTGGACGACCCGCCGGCGCCGGTGGTGGGACTGGGAGTCTGGGAGGAGTGAAAGATGGGGTTTTTTCCTCCTTGCATTTTGCCAATTTTAAAGCTGTGGGAGGGAACATCATGGTGTGAGGCCAACTCCAACGGAAAGACCCATTTCATCCCGGCGTGGGCGAAAACCACGGCCCAAAGTACGCAGCAACCTATTTGGTCTGCATGTTCGTTTTGTGTCCGTTTTGACCTCCGAAATTTGGGTCACCTCCGAATTTTGGGTCAGATTTGGGTTGAAGCCGGGGATGAACGACGGGCATTCTTTCCTTCGTCGGTGGGGAAACTGAGCCTTTCGTGACTCCTTCTCGTGGCCTTTGGCGGTGTCGCCTTTCTGATGTTCACCCCCCTTGGCTGGTTGGTCCTTGAAGGCATCTTGGCGCTCGCAGTCTTACGCGGAGGTCGGAGGTGGACTATGACTTGGCTGGAATCTTTCTTCGGGAATGACTGCCAAGCTTGCGAGCTTCTCTTTGGGGGGCTGGAGGCTCTGAAGGATGGAGCTGGCCATCTCGTCGTCTTCAAGTATCTGCGCGCGGAGTTGTTCGACGAAGGTTACGGTAGGCTATCCGCCTTCGAAAAGTTGTGGTAGTGTAGCCCCTCTGGACCTCGGTTAGCGCGGGTTCACCCAACCCTACAGTTGGATCGGAACGGACGACCACGTTCTGAGAGGGGGATCCTCCTCCATTGGAGTCATCATCCATCATTACGTGGAGTAGGTCGTTAGAGCCGTTGCCACTGGAGCTAGCGATGGAGTTGGCGTTGCAGACTGGGAAGTCCCCTGGGAACCCTCCTGAAGTTGCCATGGTTGGAGCGTAGTAGCCCCTGGCGCAATATCCGGCTAGTTGGGCCGTGGGGGAGTAGGGCGTGAGTTGCCACCCTGCCAAGCCTTACTAGGGCGTGGCATACGGATCCTACCGAGGTGAGGGGTAGATTGTCCATGCACCATAGTAGACATATGTCGTCAAGAACCCGTAATAGGCTTCGGTGTAGTAGGCCGGGAAGTCGGGATCGTAGCGCATGTCGGAGGAGCCGTAGCCCCCGGGCATAGATGACCTAGGGGATGAGGTTGCCGTCGGGAGTGTTGATGTAGATCTGGCCTAATACGACGAGTTCGACGTGGTGAAGGTGTGGGCGTCTGATCCTTGAGTTGATGCGCCCTCTGAGGGCGGGCTTTCGGACATGATCATTGTTGGAATTTCTGATGTAGATCTGATCAGAAGCTTCAAGATTGCCTCCTGAGTCGTGGGAGACATTACCGATGTCGTCGTCAAAGGCGGTGGTGATGGTGAAGGTGAGATCAGAGTGATCATAGCAGCAGATCCGATATGGTATCGCAAGGATCCCCACGGTCGACGCCGGCTATCGAGGTATTTTTCGCAGTCTAACTAACAACAGTGTGGGTACCGCACTTTATTTGTATGACAGTGGGATGTAACCTCAGGTTACCAGATGGACACGAGGCACATATTTTACCACCCACTCAGGCCCCCACGTAGCGAGTAACAAACCTAGTACTGCTTATCTGGAATTATATCACCAATGGGTTATAAAGACTGAGTACACGTGGTGTTCATCGAGTTGGGGGGTGAACTCGGCGAGTTGGCGGTGGATGATCTAGATGGGATGTCTAGAACATGTCTAGTCAACTAGGCTAATCCGGCGGATCTTGAGGCTTTGGGTGTTTTCGGCTCCGGTCGAAGATGTCCCTGCTCCATCGGGCGGTCGCCTATTTCTTGGTGTCTTGGTCGGTTGCGTTGTCCATCCCCGTTTTGGTATCCTTGTTCGCCTCTGCTTTGGAGTCCTGGTCGCCTGGAGGCCCCTCTGGTAAGAAAACCGGGAACACATTCATGTAAGTCGGTGCTTCGGGCGCGGGCCCCACTTGTCACCCTTTTCTGGATTTTCAAGGTCCAAAACAGGGTAGGCATGGTACGGTAAAGTGGGAAAATCCACTTTCTCTCGGCAAGCCCCCCGTCAGTATGCGTGATAACACCGTGGGATGTTTTTGTGCATCTGGTGGTCTTGACTTTGAAGTCGTTTCCGCGAGCAACTTCCAGCGCTGATTTGTATTCCCGCGCATCATCCAACGTCCGCTTGTGGCTTTGGGTTCCTCATGGCAAGTGGCGTATCCCTACGGGGGACCGGCGTGAATCATGGATGGTTATGTAAATTTGCCATACCGCGCTCTTGCTCACTCTTGGTTATCACGCTGGCTTTGGGGGCCCTCTTCCCGAAGCTCTCGGGTGGGGATTAAATACTCATGCCTTTTAGTGCGACTCCACATTCCTCCTCCTTCTTATTCAATCTATGCGCCCTCTCTCTTCTACCTTCGCCTGCCTTCTCTAGCATTCCATGGCACCGAAAAGGTCCTCAGCAAGGGCAAGACAGAGCCGGAAGGAGGCGGGAAAACTCCCCGTCGATGATTTAACGGACATTGATTTCCAGGGGGAGGGGGTCCCATTGTGGCCGCAGTCCATTGCAACGCGGGAGCGTCTGGATCAGATGATCAGATCGAGGCTCCTTTCCGACTCTGTTCCTTTCAACGCTCCGGCTCCGGTGGATGTTTGTGTCCTGATGCCGTCGGCATAGCAGATGGTGGCGATGCTGGACCACTTCCAATGTGGATTCAGTCCCTTTCTTCTTGAAATCTTGGACTGCTATCAGATCCAAGTATGTCACTTGACGCCTACCGCGATCCTGTTCCTCTCCATCTTCGCCCATCTGTGCAAGGGTTTCTTGGCTACCCGCCGAACTTGCGCTTGTTCCGCTTCTTTTACGAGATGAGGGTAGTCACTCCTCTGAAATGCCGGGTCACCAGCAGTTGTTGCTTTGTTCTCCGTCCCGAGTCGGTCGACGATTATATCAAAGTCCAAGAGCGGGGGAATTGGCCCGCCTCCAGGCAGAACTGGGCGTACACGTTGCAAGGGCCGGCCGAACCGGGCTTCCAGAACACCATTCCCGTTTCTTCCCCTTCCTGGGGCTTTCTTTTTCTTTTTTTTGAAACTGACTTCCTGGGGCTTTCGTCCCCGTGCTGACGATTTTATCTTCACAATGACGGAAGAGATTTGGTTCTTCCAAGGGGAGTTCACGTTGGTGCTAATTTTATTCAAAGACGGATCTTCCCTCTTCAGGAGCGGCCAGTTCCCTCACATGAGGCCGAAGGTATTTTTTCCCTTTGCTCGTATTATAATCGCGGGCGAATGGGAGTTCCTAATATTCACTTTGTTGTTTCCCCCACGCAGATCACCCTAAGTTGGTGAGTGATGAGGACATCCTACTACTGTTACACCCAAAACACCCACAACAACAGAAAGGCAAGGACCAATCACTAGAGCTCGCGCGTGTCAACTTAATTATCACACACTTTGGTTTCTATGAACTTCCACTATTGTTCATGAGAATATGATACTGCCTAAATCAAATATATTTGTATTATTAAGGAATGAAGGATGTAGCATGGGCAAGCGTGGAGATGGCAGCCAACATACGAAGATTGAACATGGTGTTTCTAATGGAGATTTTAGTACTTTGAGGCCGCCATAATGACCCATGAAGACATGGACGAAATATACAAGATGACATTTCATAATTTCGTCCATAATCATCCATATGTGCATTTTTTAAATATATAATAATAAAGGAATTAAAGTGGCTAAGCTATCGCTACTGGGGGTGAATTCCCAGTTATGACGGTAACTCTTTCATTCGATGACACGTGGATTTGGTTTTGTTGTTGGTCCAGCGCTGGTTTTCATTCGGTTCATTTTCTTGGTCTGGTTTGACCGGTTCACCGTTTTGCTACATCTTCGTATGTCCGCGTCCCTTGGCGAAGCTGCGTCCAGGTCTCTTCGTGAAGCTACGTCTTCCTTTCCTTTCCCCCGCAATCCTCTTTCTCCCCTGCTCTTCTCCTTGAGGCGCCCCTCCCCTCTCCCCATCCCCCGGCGGCACCCATCCTCTCCGCTCTCTCCTGGGCGGACGGAGTCCAGGCGCAACATTGGTGCCGCCAAGAATGTTGTGGACGAGGTGCCGCCGGAGCCCGGGGTCGTACGCCATGGAAGGAGCCGGCGCTGGGGCTTCGATCAAGAACCTGCTCCAGGCAAGGTCGATCTCAGTGTCCTCCTTCTGCTCGCCGGCTAAATCCAGGTGAGGTCTCTCTTTTCCCTCTTTTTCTTTGTGTTTCTTCTTCCCTCCATCAGTGTTCCAAGCTCACCGTCCTGCTCTTATTTTTTCTTTTTTCCCTTTTGTTGCAGATCGGGGGAAGGGGCCTCACCGTGATTTGCACGGCAGTAGCAACCCGGCAGCACTGTCCAAGGCAACGTGCCTACTCAGCTACTCTGGAGGCCGACGATTCGGGACCTACAGCTGGCGGCGGAGGAGCTCGCCACCCGACTGCGCTTTTCTCGGCATTTGGCCGCATCGCTCTCGCCGCATCCCTCCTCCACCTAGGCAATTTTAGAGTACTCCAATTAAACTACTTCCTATGATCTGTGATGATTCTACCTAGGCAATTCGTTCCGTGTATGCATGATATGTGTTCGACAGAATGACTCGAAGCCAACAGTATTCTGGGTAAGAAGAACAAGGGTAAGACGCATTGGATAGCTCAATTGTTTGTTGATTTTTGAACTGGGTATGGATTATGAATGCTGTCACTAATATGATTTTTTTTCCCGTAGCACATGTGTTAAAAGATTGCGATTTCGGGAATCTGTCAAGTCCGAAGAATCTTGAGTGTTTAGAAACTAATAAAAGAACATACATCATATATATAGTGTCGTGCTAATTTTGTTTGCCTAATCACTTTCATGTTCCTTGCTCTGGATCACCACCGGAGAAGATGGCGCTGAAATTTGTGTCTGGGTGCACTGGCCAAACTTCTTGCTGAAACTTTTCATGTCAACTTGAATTTTTCCTCCAATTGTTATTCTTAGATGTTGGAATGTGTTCTTCACATGAGACAACACTAACTGAACCATTTTGGGCTTGATTTGTATTCTAGAGACCGAATCTGGAGGATGAAGGTGACCCTGTACGTGGTGTGGCGCCAAAGGACGAGGGCCTCTGTAAATGGTGCTGAAACCAGAAATAGGTATTTTGCTTCAATATCTGTTGTGTTTTTTCCAGATGAATTCTTCATTGCTTCCACGTGGGTTTTTTTTCCAGATGAATTTGTCATTGTTTTCACCTGGTACTGTGCGTCAAGCTCGCCACAGTAGGTCCATCGGCAGCAGTCCGTCATGCAAGAACATCAGCTGCAGGCGGTCGTTGACCGGTCACGGAATCTTACCCGGCGGCTGCAGCCCCAGGCAGGCTGCTCCAGAAAGACGCCGCCGTCCCAGGGGCTCGAGTAATCAATAGATTTCGCTACCTGCATTTTGATTTTGGGCTTGAAAGGATTTTGGTTGACTTGGCCGGTCGTTGGTAGCAAGTGGCGACCAAGGACGAGGACGAGGAGCTGGCGACTACGGGGTTGAGCTTTGGACTGGGCAATATGACGAAAAAGGGTTTCCCCCCGCTTTATATTATAAAGCAACCGCACCAACAACCGACAACATCCAAAGTTCAAGGTTCGAAATGGACTGGGCAATATCCGCATCCAGTCCTCCATTTTTCCAGCAGCTTCATAAGGTATGGACAAGGTTTTTGAGTCGCCGACTAATCGCCGATTAGTCGCCGACTAATCGCCAAGTCGTCGCGGCGTGGCTGGCTCGCGCAGGCGACTTGACTCAGGCAGCGAGTCGCGCGACTCGCTGGCTTGCCGGCGACTTGGCGCGATTAGTCGGCGGCTAGTAGCCGCCGGTCGCGTGGCTTGCTCCGCGCGGGCCACCTGCCAGAAATTTTTTGGCGGGGGGATAAATAGAGGGCCAGACCGCCAGAGGCGCGCGGGTTACAGAGAACGAGAGGGAAAGGGAGGGAAAAGCAGAGGCGCGCGGGTTCACTGACCTAGGAGGCTAGGACTCCAGATCGGTGGCCGCCGGCGACGCGCCCCCTCCAGATCCGCCGGTGACGCGCCCCCACGAGCCTCCTCCGCCGGTGACGTGCCCCCACGAGCCTCCTCCGCCTCGGCCTCCATCTTCTCCTGCGCCTGCACCAGCGGTATGGCTCGTCGCCCCCTCTGCCTCTCTTTGCTCTGCTGCTGCTGCTGCTGCTGCCTGCTGCTGCCCTGCTGGAATTGTGGGGACTGGGGAAGGAGGAGGACCGAAGGAAAGAGAGCGCAGGGTGGGCTCTATATGTGCTCTGCTTAGATGTAGTATATTTTCTCTGCTGTATATGTGCTCTGCTGCTGCTGTATATCTATGTGCTCTGCTGCTCTATGTACTGTTGTGCCATGGCGACTTGGGGCGACTAATCAAGCCAAGTCGCTGACTCAAGCCAGCAAGCCACTAGCCGCAGCCTCTGCGACTTGGCTTGACTCGGCGACTCAAAAACCTTGGGTATGGAATTCCTATACCAGTTATAGATGTTGCGGATGCCTGTAACTGGCGGGTTTACAGCCTGAAGGGTTGGCACAAGGGTTTCATATCCCTAAAACTACCCTGACAATAGGTGTGTGGTATTACTACCTGTACATCAGTAGCACAAGATACTATCTTAAGATGCAGTAGGATATCGGTGTTTATAGGGTAGACGACGGAGTTGCATCCTGCTCCATTGCAACTCTGGCAAGCTTCAACCTGAATTATGAAGCTCCATATGGCACGTAATTAGCTAAAGGCCTGGTGAGATGTTGTTAGTTGCTGCACAAAACATGTCAACTGAAAGACTAATACTCTCGATACACAGATCATTGTGTGATGGTTTAGGTTGATATGAAAGAAATTCTGGGTTTAAGCGTCCATTTTTATATTGATGTAAAAATTATGCTTTGTGGCCCAAATAGCACTTTTATTTATAGATTGATTTCTCTCAGGGAAAAAAGATTGCTTATACATTCACAACCACTGTATCTTGCCCTACCATACACCTGCATGCCCTCAACAAAGTGGTAGTGCCTGTGATCTGGCTCCCTGATTCGTCTAGCAGGTCTGCGGTCATCCCGTTTGCCTGCTCTCGGCTTCCAGTTCAGAGTTTTGCAATGCCGGCCCCTTTAGTCACTCCCTGTTCCAGTTCTCAGCCTCTGCCACGGTCTTCTGCAGAGTTTGTCTGCGCGCCCTCTCTTCAGCTTCAACATTGATTTCGCTGATCTGCAGTGGGCTCTTGATTTGTTATTTTTCTATAGTAAATAAACTGGTTGAGGATATTCAACGGGATTGGCGTTGTAGGTTCTTCGTAGATGGAAGCATTGATTGAATCTTCCCCATGCCGATACATGCTTTGTACAAGAATCTGCGATGGGTTATCATGCAGTCTGCCTGTGCCGCCGAGTACAAGTTTCAGGTGAAATTCTCCACTCTACTTGATCCAATATGAAGCTCCGCTGATATTTAGTGAACTTTTTTGTTTCACCTTATTCATTCTCTAATAGAGTTGCTGGTGAACAAAAAAATTGTTGCAGGACAGATAGATAAAGTCGTGTTGTAGTCTAGAACTAGAAACATAGTCTATGACAAACAGTTTTTTTAATCAGAGTTGCAATTGACATCTGGATTTGGACAAATTTATCTGAGTTGATACTAATTCCACCCTTACTTCCATCATATTTGTGTAGGTGTTGTCCTTTGGCTCTCTTAACTATCAGCACTCAAATTTTCCATCTATACATTTTTGTATGCCATGCGTTTCATGGAATGAACAAGAGAACAATCATGGGCTCACTGGCAAGTCCTTATCTTGCTTTTGGTTGAGGGATGCATGCTTCAGATTAGAACATGGCCAGCTAAGTAGATAGTCTTCTGTGTTGAGTGGTTCTGCAAAACAGACACAATATATATATATTGACTGAGTGACCTTTCTTAGGTTATGGTATCAGGCTATCCTGTTCTTTCGAGTATTTCATATGGGCCCAGACCTGAATCAGATTTACATATGTTATGTGTTTCCATTAAGTACTGACTGCCCTCTCCTGTTGTTTTAAGGATTTGGTAAGAGCCCGCACATATGCATTGGCATATGCCAATTTATTTCCTAGCAGGAACAACCAACGATCCCTTCATAAAACTAGGATTAAGATTGTCATGATGCAGTACATAGGTGAAGACCTGAGCAAAGGCGCGGCGACACGCCGCACCCGTGAAAATGTCCTACATTCCTCTGACTGTCATGAGGCAGTACATGGATGAGGACCTGAGTACTGCCTCATGAATCATGACTAGCTAGCTTGGTTATGATTTATAAATTACGCGTAAGAAAGGCAAGCCAACACATTAAACATAACAAATTGTATGATTTTTCGTCATTCAAATTTGTTGACATGTAGGAGGCAGTACATGGGTGAGGACCTGAGTTTGCCGACTCTGCAAGATGTGAGCAATCTTGAGCAGCAGATTGAGTCCTCTCTGTACAAGGTTCGCCCAAGGAAGGCAACAACCCAACAATTACTAGATGCAATAGTTCTAGGCTCAAACGAAACTCTACATTCCTCTGACTGTTAACACCCTAATTTGTTCCAGCAACAGCTACTTGACCAGCAGCTGCTTGAGATGCGCCATAGGGTATGCGAAACATGATAAATTAATTGGTCCAGCATTTCTGGTGGTTCAACATTTCCGAAATCCTTCATTGCAATTTTCATTGTTGTAAATAACTAAATTTTGATGATTTTTTATGAATTTATTCTGATAGGAGATGCACATGTCAGAGGACCAGAGCAACTACATGTTCCCCATGGTAACAGTAACACATCTCAATTTAATTTCTCCTCACATGATTTTGTACTCAAATTTATTTATCCTTGATGAATTTGTTTGTGTTTATCAAAAAGAAACCCAGCTAACATGATGAATCCGAAGCTATTCCCTCTGTGGGATGTCGGCGACCAGATCTATGGCCAGGACGCTGAGTCCTCCATGACGGCTCTGAAGTTTTCACAGCAGCTGCAGGAATACAAGCTCCAGCCGCTGCAGCGCAACCTGCAGGAGGCCAACCTCCATGGCTACGTCCTCTGCCTCTGGTAAGCATTGTATTTGTTGTATGCCGTGTCGTTGAAATATGTTCTCATCGGCCATGATCTATGGACAATATCATCACCTTGACCACTTGCATCCGTACCTACAGATTCTTCAGGACATTCACCATGGAGCTTCACGCAACTGATGGAGGATGATGAGCAGATCTTCCCTGTCTGAATCTGTTCTGGAACCGTGTTCTAACCAACTTACATTAGTATATTTCGTACATTAGTATCTTACTGCACTTCGTGTCCTATTATCGCACTGCTTAGATATATGAAACTTTGAGCCTGAACGAAGATGGCTCATTTCAGTTCGCCAGTTCATCCTGTTTGAGGCGTTCTGTTGCTCTGAAGGGTGTCATGTTTTGAAAAGCTTCACCCCATTGTTGTTCAATGTGATTATGCTGATTTCAAGCTTCTCAACAGAATATGGATATCATGAATTTATTTTTATCTGTAGCCTCTCAATTCCATAAAGATAGAGATATATGGTATACCCTTCTCACCCACCAAGTGGTTCCCTGAAGGTAGGTATCCTTAGCTTAAATTAGGCAAGGTGGATAGTTCTAATATCATGCTTCCTTGATATAGAGTATCAGTTTTGTGAACTGCTGAAGAGATTCCATTGCCTTGCAGTTAGAAGATAGGAATAGAAGTTCAGTATAGTTTTACTAACTATTTATTCCTTTGGTTTTTCATAGACAGATCTGAGCCAATATTCTAAGCATCATACCAAACAGTTAATTAGACAATATATGTCTTAACTGTCCTGCTTGATTGCTAATTTCAGATTTGTTCTTCATTACTGTGGGGGGCATATCTTATTCTAAAAATCATTGGTGTACCTGGTAGTTCTTTCTTGACATGTCTATTATGTCCAGAATTGGTTCTATGTTACATAACTAATTAGCTTCTTGGTCTACATAACTGACTTGACGAAGGTTTTAGCTGTGAATGTCACTTTGTCGTTTAAGGTGTCTGCTGCAATCATTATGAGAATTATGTCTACTAGCGTTGTCTGACTAAAGCTCGACAATAATTAGTAGGAAGTTTTTAGCCTAACTTATGAGATATAAGTCAAGTGATTGTATCGTTTGACAATAACTAGAGTCTATTTAAGGTCGGACTATGTTCCCATCATAGGGATACATGGTGATGACTGCTAATCTATATTGCTTCCTTCAATGGTAGATGCAGAATGGAAGATCAGGAGTGGAATTGCAATCCAGAAGCTTGGCGAATTCAACAAGAATCTGGACAGGCATCCTCAAAGAGTGGGAACATGTTTCACCCTCATAGGGATGCATAAAAAATGAAGTCAGCCACTTCAATCAAGTAAAGCTAGCTTAGTCCCAGATCAAGCGAAGTGTGCTAGAAGCATAACGAAGTGTAGTGTTAAAACATGTTTCACCCTTGCTCTGAATATGCATCGATCCTTTTTATACTGAACTACTCCTGATATTCGCACGTTTCTGAATTGTTATCGTGTTATCTGTAGGTAAGTACCATTCTCTGTTGTCTTTTTATTATGTTACACAAAATAAAATTCTAGCATCATGATGCATGAAACACAAGAGGACTTGCATGAATCCAGCTAACAAATAAGAACACATACGCCACCAGCTCGCCCTCATGTCCATTGCAGCATCTCTTCTCATTAAAACAAAAGAACGCATAGGCTTCCGCGCCTCTGCGTGCTAGTGTATATTTAGATAGGAGACCGACTTAAAGTTTGGATTCGACCCCACTCCTTGGGCTGGCCGAATTCCCCCTTTGTTCCTCCTTAAATACACCCCTTAGGGCATCGAATTAGGGTTTGGGTTTTGTTTGATTGAGTTTTATCTGTTGCTACTCTTGGCCATAGACATGAGAGTCGGCAAGACCTCCTATACTACGCATCTTTGGAACCCCAATTTATCAAGTACTTCAGTCACTTCACCATTTCAGATGTTATAGCCCCTTGAATGAATTTAAGCCCAACAAAAAGTACCAATTGACCAGAAAATTTAGCACAAATTGTTCTCGGCAACAATCCATATGATCAAGCTAAATCGAACATGGTGAAAAGAATACAAAGACACACACACTACCGATTCATAGTGAAGGAGCTAACCATCACAGTTCTACACCACAACAGACACAAATTACAACAGATTGAAGCAATTTTCACAATCCTCACAATCCGATCTAGGGGGAAGATCTTCCTACTCAACCCTGCAGGCATAGAGTTAACAATGAGCATCAGCAACGCAATACTCACATCCGGAGACAAGGTCAAATCAATATCACCAGGTACAAGAGATTTTTGCTTGCGATTCAAGATTGAAGAGCTGAATGCCTAAATCCAACCGAAGATTGCGCTCAAGCTTGTTCAAGCAAGGTAAAGTGGCTAGCAAGATATTCAGTATTAGCGCCGAATGATTCTTTTTAGCCAAGAGTTGCGACTGGATTTAAGACCATGTCAAAGTCGCTCTTTTGAGCTAGAAATGGCATCTCGACCGCTATTTCACATTTCTACTTGGTATTGTGGCTATCACAGATTTTATGACAGAATATCGTGCATATAACAAACTCATCAACCAGAATCAAATGGATGTGTAATGAATAACTAGGTTTAACTCAACTCAGATTTCGTGATAATTAAGTCCATAATATCGACACAATCATCTGCCCCGTCAGTTGTACATGGCCTAAAGGAAGATGACACGTATAATACCCAAAGATAGTATATTCTTTTGTGCATACTGCTAAACTTCACACCATAGATTATCAAGTCACCAAAATATTGAGATGATAGAGTTTAATTTATAAGAAGAGAAAACTTTCCAGGTTAACTCTTCTATTTCCAAATTTTGACCTTTTTCTTGTAACATCATGACTTCTGATTAAAGATTTCAATCTGCTACACAACTAGGTAGCACTAGGCATCGCAAAAATGGTTCCAATCTTTAGAACAATTTAGTTTCTGAACATGTAGTATGAACAATTAAGGTAGCTTACTAGCTTGTCACAAAACATCACTAGGGGCACCCCAATGGCCTGTATCTAAAGCCGTATCTATTTGTATTAAGTAGGAAAGTTAAAAAAATGTACTTAGTAGGATATAGATACACTCCCAGCGCCTTGTATCTACATGTTGTATCTTGTAGTGGCCAAGTGTAGTGAGCTGCCGGATAGAAAAATAAACAGAAAGGAGAATGATGCCCGGCAAAGAGCGCGTGGTCCTCCCGTTTCAGCCCCGAAACAGCACCAGATGAAGACCTCAAGAAGAATCCCACTATGCCTCCCACGCTACCGGTGACGACGCTGGCTTTGGCCCCGGCGTGGACGTCCTCTGCCACAATTGTCAGGAGTGGCGACTGATGGATCAATCGTGGCAGTGGTGCTAAGATAGTTAGATGAAGGAAACACAAAATTGGTTCAGGGGAAAAGATGACAAGGCACATGGGATGGGAGCACGCCGAGAGGAAGTTGATAGAGGCTCACTGTAACTGTAAGCTTAGATGGGAACAGGAGATGGATGGCCAGAGTTGGAGGAGAATGCCCGATGGGCGTTTTTGTGAAGGGAGATTCAGTTGTTGGTAGGGCTGTGCTCGCTATTCACGCCGTCCCAAGCAGCTGTTAGATTCAGTTTGTGAAGGGAGATGCAACACCAACAGCTGCTTTGGGACGGCGAGGACTGCCTCCTGAGGCTAGGCTAGGATGCAACGGCCACGACACTTTGGGCTGACGTGGAGATAATGGTTGTGGCGGCTTGGAACAGAATTGAGATGACGGTGGTGGCTTGGTCAGACAAGGAGAGGAACGCGACGGGTTGGGCGATGAGCGTACTGTGGGTGTGGCTACGAGGAGGAGGACGGCCAAGCGAACAAAAGCGAGGAGGATATGCACACGGGGTCGGATGGTAATTAATTGCCCCAGTTCCGCTTACAAGAGTACTATGTCACATCTAGATGTAAGATAATACCTCACATCTAACATGACGTCATCCTACATTGTGGCCCCTCCTGTTTTTTTGTGCCGGACTGTTTTTAAAAATGTTCCCTGCACATTGAAAAAATGTTCATGAAAAGTAACTTTGTTCGCATGTATTTCTAAAATTCATGCAGTGTAACAAATGTTCGCGCAGATTTATAAAAATGCGATAAGATTAAAAAAATGTTCATGACATTTATAAAATATTCACGTAGTTTAAAAAAAGTTGCATATAATGCAAGATAAAATTTTCAACGTGTATTATTTTTTTAACATATATTATTAAAAAGTTCAAAAACATATGTTTGAAAAAATGTTAATCATGTATTTGAAAAAATGTTAATCATGTATTTGAAAAAAATGATAAACATATATAAAAAATGGTTTTAGATGTCCACGAAAAATGTATAATGTGTATGAAAAATAGTAGACATCAAAACATGTATTTGAAAAAAAATGTTAGTCATGTATTTGAAAAAATGATAAACATGTATAAAAATATGTCCCAGCTGTATAAGAAAAAATGTAAAATGTGTATGAAAAAAGTAGACCTCAAAATATGTATTTTTTTTAAAATTTAATAATGTATTTACATTTTCTAAATGTGCATAAGAATAATGTTTCATATGTATAAGAAAATGTACTACGTGCACAAAAAATGTAGACATCAAAAATGCATTTGAAAAAGAAATGTTAATCAAGTATTTGAAATTTTTTAAATGTGTATAAAAATAATGTTTTAGATGTATAAGATAAATATACAACATGTACGGAAAAAGTAGACATCAGACCATGAATTTGAAAAATGTTAATCATGTATTTGAAATAAGTAAAACATGTATATTAATAATGTTTCAGATGTATAAAAAAATGTACAACATGTATACAAAAGTAGACATCAAAACATGTGTTTAAAACATGTTAATCATGTATTTAGAAAATGTTAAACATGTATAAAAAATATTCCTAATGTATACAAAAAAGCCAACCGAAATGTTCTAAAACCGAAGAAGACCATATAGAAAAACGTAGAAAAAAAATGAAGAAACAGAAAACCCAAAGATAATGGTTGAAAACCAAAA
The DNA here is from genome assembly GCA_039707655.1 of Elymus sibiricus. Classification (NCBI taxonomy): domain Eukaryota; kingdom Viridiplantae; phylum Streptophyta; class Magnoliopsida; order Poales; family Poaceae; genus Elymus; species Elymus sibiricus. The sequence continues at coordinate 23,646,999 of CM077666.1, forward strand.
CTCAAAAGAAAACCGTTGGAAACTGACTAGAAAAGGAAAAAAAATGGCGCAGTTGCGAGTCGAGGTTGGACTTGCAATTGAGGCAGAAAAAAAGGTATCGGCCTTTTGAACGAGTCGAGGGTGAACTTGCATCTAAGGCAAAAAAAGGATCATGCCTAGATCGAGACCAGTTGCGAGTTGATGGTCGACTCGCAACTGGGACAAAAAAACTTTGAGCCTAGTTGCATGTCGAGGGTGGACTTGCAACCGAGGCGAAATAAAAAGTCGAGTCCAGTTGTGAGTCAAGGTCCAGTTGCATATCGATGGTGGACTTGCAACTATGAAAAAAAGGGGTTAGGTCCCCTAGTTACGTGTCGAGGATGGACTTGCAACTAAGAATAAAAAATGGGTCAGGCCCAATTGCGTGTCGAGAGTGGACTTGCAATTGGGACAACAAAAATGGGTTGGGCCTAGTTGCGTATCAATGGTGGACTTGCAACTGGGCCAAAAAAAGAGGCGGGCCCAGTTGCATGTCAGTGGTGAACTTGCAACTAGAAAAAAAAAACCTTCCCAGTTGTGTGTTGATGTTGTACTTGCAACTGGGACAAAAAATGGGTCATCCCCCCCCCCCACCCTGTTGCGTGTCAAGGATGGACTTACAACTGGGACAAAAATTGGTCGCCCCTCCCAGTTGTGTATCGAGGTTGGACTTGCAACTGGGATAAAAAAAGGCGGACCCTCAAATTGCATGTTAGGTATGTAGTTGAGGCTTGCAACTATGACAAAAATGGGTTGGACCCCAATTTCGTGTCGAGGATGGACCTACAACTAGGACAAGAAAAAAGGCCCGCAATTACATGTAAGGGGTGGAGTTGCAACTCAGAAAAATGGTCGCCACCCCCCTAGTTGCATGTCTAGGGTGGACTTGCAACTAGGTTAAAGAAAGGACGGCACCCCAATTGAATGTCGGGGGTGGAGTTGCAACTGGGGACAAAAATGGATTTATAAATGTTGCGTGTCGTGGTGGACATGCAACGTACCAGGTTAGTTGGGGCGAGTTGCGTGTCAATGGTAGACATGCAACTTGGTCAGGTTCAGGCTAGTTGCGTATCGATGATGTACATGCAACTAGTTTAGATCACGAGTGAGTTGCATGTCGATGGTGGACTTGCGACTGGGATAAAAAGGGTCATCCCTCCCCCAGTTGCGTGTCGAGGGTTGCCTTGCAACTCGGACAAAAAATGGGGTCAGGCCTAGTTGCGTATCAAGGGTGTACTTGCAACTAGGACAAAAAAATGAGGCTGACCCATTTACATGTTGGGGAAGGACTTGCAACTTGGACAAGATGAGTGGGGGCCCCAGTTGCATGTCGAGGGTGAACCTGTAACTGGGCCAAAAAATAGGTCGGGCTCAGTTGCATGTCGGGGGTGGACATGCAACTGGGACAAAAAAAATTATCGCCCCCCAAAGTTGCATGTCGAGGGTGGACTTGCAACTACGACGAAAAAAGGGTCGAGCCTAGATGCATGTCGGTGGTGAACTTGCAACTCAGACAAAAAGAGCCGGACTCCCCCCTGTTTTTATATTGAGGGTGGACTTGCAGCTAGGAAAAAAAAGCAGGCTCAATTGCATGTCGAGGGTGGAGTTACTACTAGGAAAAAAATGATTGGGCCCTCAAAATGTTGTGTGGCACGAGTGCACTTGCAAGTAGGACAACAACAAAAAAGATGGGCCCGCAGTTGCATGTCGGGGATGGAGTTGCAACTGGGACAAGAAAAAGGGCCAATCCCCCGGTTGCATGTCGAGAGGGCGCACTTGCAACTGGGACAAAAAAATGAGTCGAACCCAGTTGCATATCTAGGGGTGGACTTGCAATTGCCACAAAAAGACAATCCAATTGCATGTGGGGGTGGTGTCGCAACTAAGACGAAAAGGTTACTAGATAAAAATCACAAAAGTCATAAATCAAAAAAAAATCCCTAGATGAAAAATAGGGCAAAGGGGACAATGATGGATCTAAGGTCACTCATCACATCATCATTGTCTGCCATCTTCTTTGCGAGGACAAAGATCGACCCCCCCCCCCCCCCCCCCCCCAGTCGATTGCCTCTTTCCTACTCGCGTCAGCTATGCTACAAGACAAAGAAAAATGGAAGAGAGACAGTGACGATTGAAACTGAAGAGGCAGGACCAGCTCGGTTCTTCAACTTATACAACACATGCCAAAATAAGGAAAACAAAATGAAACATGACCCCGGATCGTGCCGCGAAAACGGCCCAACAAAAAGACGCACGCGCGAACGGGCCGACAACTGGACATCGGACACACGGCGCGACACAGGACGCGTGCGACAAAACAATCCACGATCAAGACTTTTACAAACATTTAAAGCGAACAGATCAAACGGTCAGGAACATAGATAAGACATTGCTAAATATCATTTATATGAGAAATAGCAAGCCTGTTTAAGAAAATCGATGAATTTGAAACAAATAAATAAAGAAGGAAAAATAAAAAATGGAAAAGAGAAAATAAAAAATTATGAATCTAAAAAAGTTTATGGATTTAAAACAAATAAATAAATAAGAAAATAAATCTTTTGCTGCGTGGGAGAAAACACATATATGGATGAATTGGTGACTACAAAAACTACATCGTGCTTTTCACCTATCAAAAACGTTTCGTCTCAACTCCCCTAGAACGCTAAAATCTCTCAAAATTACATTAAAAAATACACTGACAAAATAAAGCTACACTGCTGTATATGAAAAATGAAGCTACACTACTGCTCGTAGTATTTACGAAAAAAAGGTAAATCTGTTTGATGCTTTCACATGCGCTGCAAACAAGTACAGGAAACTGAACAAGCAGCACGTCTCTCTGACACTCTCTCTCTCAAAATGCATTGTCGGTTGTGCTTTTCGTGCCCACGCCCTCTCTTCTCTCCAGAAAGGCACGTAAAAGACCGAACAAACAACTGTGGATGAATCAGCTGGCCGTCATCCGGTTAAAACCAGTCCAACAACAAACAACCGAACAAACCGACCCAAGAAACCTGGGCACCTAGACCCGACCCTAGGAGACACAACGCCCAGAACACACAACAGCTACGAAGTAGAAAAAGGCCTGACGGGGCGCGGCAACGCGATGCACACAACGCGCGTGCGACATTGCCAAATCACTAGTGCACGAAAATTAAAGACAACCCAAATCGAACGGTGGAAGACTTAGATGTGAGATAGCTAATTCTCATCTAGATGTGAATTAGCAAATTTGTATCTAAAATTCTAAATTTAGATAGGCCGACGCTAGATCTGTCCTATTTTGACCGTCAGATCTAACAGCCCACGGTTCCTTTCTCCCACCACGACACGCATCTCTCTCTGCAAAAAAAAACATAGAAAATAGGGAGAGAGCAGCAGCGCCTCCCGCTCGGGAGCGTCGCCACTCGCCCACCCGCTTGGACCACCGGTATGTTGCTCATCGCCTCGCCGTCGAGGCCCTGCAGTACCGCCGCTCGCCATTGCCGTCGCAACACAACCCGGCCACAGCATTCGTCGTCTCTCGATTGAAGCTTTTTCTGTTGCTGGTTGTAGCTTTCCCCGAAGACGGTTGAAGCTTTTTATGTTGCTGGTTGTAGCTTTCCCCTGGACGGTCGCAGCTTCCGCCATCTCCCCCGGTTGCAGCTTTTTCAGTGCGGCCATAGCTTCCGACATCTCCAGCCGCAGCTTCCGCCATCTCCCCCCGGCAGCTTCCGCCATCTCCGCCGCAGCAAAAATTCTCGCCTGTCCCTGAAAAACAAACTCCGGTTCCAGCAAAAAATGCCTCGCTGTTGCCGGTCGCAACAAAAATTCTCGCCGGTCCCAGCATCTGTGGCAGCCGGTCCCAGCATCCGCAATAGCCGGTTCCAGCATCCCTCCTGCCTGGTTGCAGCTTCTCCCCGACGGTCGCAGTGCCAAGCATCGCCGATCCCAGCATCCGCGGCAGCCGGTTCTAGCACCCGCGGTGGCCGGTTCCAGCATCGGTGGTGGCTGGTTCCAGCATCCCGCGGGGTCGCTCCTGGTCGCCACCGTCGCAGCTCGTGGTCACCGTGGTCGCAGCGTGCGGTCGCCGCCGTTGAAGCATGCGGGGGCTGCGGTTGCAGCACTGGTCGTCTCCGTCATAGCATCTCCGGTGGTCGACGTCGTAGCCCCCCATGGTCGTCGTAGCGGACCAGCTTGCCATGGGTGGGCATGGCCATGGCGACCGAGCTGCCCACTGCAACGCCCTGCGCATCCCTTATTAGCAGCAGCAACGTGCGCGACTTGCAGCAGCAGCGGCGGCGTGCAGCCGGCCTTGTAGCCTCCTCGCGCGCTTGTTGCAGGAGGGGAAGAGGAGGTGCAGCGCTCGCCGAGGGAGACAGGATGCGGCGGAGGAACGAGTGGGGGATTGATTTTGGGGAGGAGAGGAACGAGTGGTCGAGAGAGAGGATAAGGCAATACACAGCGGTGGGGTGGGCCCCGCGCATGACATGGCGAGCAACAAGAGACGACGGATCGCTTCGATCGGACGATGCCCGCGCGACCGGCGCGAGACGCGACCGGTCGCCCGGCTATAAACATTTACCATTTAGATATGGCTTTCCTCTCTCTCATCTTTAATTATACCTCCACATCAGATTTAATCCTATGCGCAAATTTAGATAGAGGTTGGAGCATTGGGAGTGCCCTAAGCTAGGACTTTGATAGGCCTAATTGGAACTAGCAAGTTTTTGTTTCGCAAAAAAAAAAAAAAAAAAAAAAAAAACTAGCAAGTTTTTGGAAAAAAAAAGGAAAACCAACAAGTTTTGATTTTCTTAAGGAAGATCTTCAGAATATACATGCAATTTGAAACCATTCATAGAGGTACATAATTTTTCCTCCTCTTCCCCCGCTCCCGCGACGCGCCCCGCGCGCGTCTCGGGGGCCCCAGATCTACCGCCGGCGCTAAGGCTCCTCCCCGTCCATTCCACCCCCTCGCCGCCGCCGGAGGGCGTCCGCCGGGTGAAGCCAGTACGACGCGGGCTGCGGCGGGGCCTCTCCTTCCTCCCCTGTTCGAGGCTACGGCGGCACGGGTCAGCCGCTCGTGGGGGCGCGGAGTCCGACGGGGCTCCCGGCGGCGGGGACGTTCGGCTCTGTCGGCTGATGTGCTGGGAGGTGGTGGTGCTCCGCCGCGGTGCGGGTGGCGGGGTGTTGGTCGAGCTGCTTCTTTCTAGATCTCGATCTGCTGAAGGGCAGCGCGGCCGGTGTGGTGGTGGTGGTCCCGCCGGTGGGGGCTGCCATCTTTGCACGTTGCTCAATGATGGTAACTTTTAACTTAGGACTTGTTAATATTCGATGTGTATTGAATTGGTGTCAACCAATGTTTCTGCAAGTCATCAGCCCATCACATCATGTAATAAAACATGTAGCTTGTACAGCTAGTTATGTGGCCATGTGCTGTTTCCCCAATCCCCCCTGCTTGTCTAAAGCCAGAACTGTTTAATAATATTTCCCAATCCCAATACCGTTTAATTGTTCATCCTCAACATCCCTTACTATAAATTTTGCAAAGTGGTGTGAGAACTCTTCTAGCATTGTGTACTGCTATGGTGGTTCGATGTTTTCTTAAAAGGAAGATTTTTTTTTTATGTGCAACTGTTTATGCTATGAGTGAACTGTAACCTGAGTAAGATATCCATTAATCATTGGCGTTTCACTGTTGCAAAATGATGAAAGCATCACTGGACATACCAGAGAGGCAGAGATGTTTTGTCTTGATTCCTGAAAAGCTTTGAAAATGGTAAGGAGAAATATAGTTCTCTCTAGCTGTTTTATTATGACATCTATAGAATATACTTGCCACCTTTTTTTATTGGTGTTCTCCAGAAGGTCATTCCTACCATTTTCTAATGCAAGAATTTTTTGAATATTCAAGTGAAAGGAAGATTCAGAAATGATCAAAGATTATGAGGAAATTAAGTTCGGTTAAATACGCGTTGCTATGCATTTATCTTGAGATTTGAGACATCAGTCATTGACCATCTTGCTAAATGTCTTTCTGGAAAGTGCTTTCAGATTTTATTTAAGATTGTGGCTGTACCGAGGTCTTGAAAGAGGACCTGTTACGCAGGGCATGCTGCTGTTGAATCAGCCTTTTCTAATATATTCATTCTAGCTTTTGACCACAATTGGCTTATCCCATTCAATAACTGAAATAACTATGCACATTAGAAAAAAAAAAGATTAATGGGGCCACCTTCGTTTGTATACAATATACTGTTGTTGTTTGGCAAGAAAAAAGTAGTCAAAGAAATGCTTGGTACTTTCTGTGTTTCACAACGAGGTATATGGAACAGTCAAAGAAATACCATTGTATGTGCCCTCTCTGTCGTGTGTCGTCCTAGCTTAAACTTACGCTCATTATTATAGAAATGAGTTTACGCCTGTACCCGAAAGTTCGCTTTCAGGATAAATGTTAAGCTCGAGTTCTTCTTCAAAGTGAAGCTGAAGTTGTTACAGGAAATCCATGGATTATTATAATGTTAAATAGTTTAGAAGCTACAATGCTTGTTTTATGGATTTTATTTTCATAAGCTATGTATTTTACTTGCCACTACATGGCCAAGGATCTAGGCTGAACAAACTGTAATGGAGAGAGCTGCTTCTGCTAGAGATGCAATTTTCCTGTTGCTGTCCTCATAACAATTTCCAACAAACAGAAGTGTATGTAGATCCTCTTTTTGGCAGGTTTAAGCAAACCCGTTTTAGTTTTTGACTAATTGTAGTTATGTTTAGAGATATTGCTTAAAGTAGAAAAAACTATCATCTGTTATATGATCTTACATTCTGTTTAGGTTGTCAGGTTGGATATCTGTATGTATCTGTGCTAGTGCTGACTGACCTCTTAGCAGTTAGCACCCTTATCACGGATAGTTTCCCCAAAATTTATATTTTCCTTTCTTTGCAGTTCCTGGTGTGTAGTTTTGTGCTCTTGATGCTAGTGGCAGAAGATATGATACAGATCAAAGACCAGAACTTTCTAAGGGATAATGGAGTTTGTTGCTCCTACTGAATATATGGTTCGGCCACCAATGCCATCTTCCTATTTCTTTCTTATTGATGCCTCCTCAGTATCTGCAGCTTGAAATGGGCTGCTCAACGTACATTCTACATTTCTTTTCTGAAAGTTTCTTCTTTCTAAGGGTCATCATTTTTTTTGTATCATTGACGATGCAGATTAGGGCTGTAGGATTTAGGATGTTCTTCTTCTTACAAAAAAATATTTTGGTTCCTAAGATTTGAATAAATTTTTCATGCGCTTTCTTCCAGGTAGTTACGAAGACCATCAAATCATGCCTTGATGATCTTCAAGGCTTTCCACGTACACAAATTGGATACTTATTCTTTGACAGCACATTACACTTCCACAATTTCAAGGTATTTCCTACAGCTCCTCTTAGTTATTATTTTCTGCGGAGTTTGCATTTTGCTTTGCGACATCACTGCTTTGACATGCCGAACTTGATTTGATGAGGTACTTAAGCAACTTGCATTCTTTGTTTGTATCAGTCTTCTTTGAGTCAACTCTGTTGAGAAGTTCCTATAGTATTTCCTATTTGCTCTTTCTTATTGTGGCTGCAAAGTTTCTATTGTCAATGTATATGCTATTTGACTGTAATAACTTTATAGTTTACTAATTAGTGCTATCCTGCAGCTGTTGAAAACTCACTGTCTGATAAGCTGGACAATGTTTGACACCAATTACAGTTAAAGCTTGTGAGAAGTTTGAACAACATCGGATAGGAGGGAGACTGATATATACTGATATATCCAGAATCGTTAAGATAATTGCCATTGTACATCCTGGCCTTATGCAAATCTCTGGCTCTGCGTGGTGGTTATATATGCTGATGTCTCTCTTAATGAATGTTGTGCTGCTGGTTTCAGAATGTTGATACTGCCTGCAAAAAGGTGCTCAATTTTATTAATCCTTCTCTCTGTACAGGCTTGATGAAGTATTCACAACGGTATGCTGTATTTCCATGCTACAGAACTGATTAAGTTTCTTTTAACCAGTGCCACATGTAGACTTGTTAGTTCCAAACTATGTAAATCAAGTATGAAATAATAAAAACAAGTTCAGTTCCGTTTGTTTGGGATGGAAATAACCACTGTACGAACAAGTTACTCTGCTCGATTAGTTCGGTTGGCCTTTAATAATTCCTGTGTTGAAACTGTGCAGCCACAATCAGGCATGGCACTAAGTGAAATAAATATGTAACCTCTAGCTCTTGTTATTCGATATGTTTGATATGAAGTTTTTACCTTCAGTTTGGACATATTTTGTAATAAAAACGAAAAGAATCAGTATAAGAAGTTAGAACTGATTAGTCTGCTTAGTTCGTTTGGTAGGGCCTTAACCCTCAACTATTTGTCGTTTTTCAAAATTAAGTTGCTTGTATAATTTCTAGAGTCAGCAGACATAGTAATAGCATCAACTGAAATTGAACTGACCTATTGGTACATTCGAAGTCAACATTTTGTTTAATCTAGTCTACGCATTGGTTTTTCTGACTGAAATAAAAGTCATGATTTTCAGGGATCAGATAGGATCGATGGGTCCCTGAAGCGATTGCAATTAACCTAGACACTGCTGGCTTATATCTTCTTGATGACGGCTTTACCTTCCTGGTATGGTTAGGTGGGATGATCCAACCTGAGCTCATGAACAACATTCTTGGAGTCAGCTTGGCAAACTCCCTGATTTATCAAAGGTACCATTTTTGTAATGTAATCTTGAATTTGGTATGCTCTGGGATGAGAATCCAGTATTTTTGGTTGATGAAAAACTCACTATTAACATGTAATACAACACCACATTAGATTTGTGCTTCTTGCTGACATGGGGTATCTTGCAGATTCAGTTGAGAGAATGACAACAATCACTCGACAAACTTCATGGCAGTACTAAGAGCCCTAAGGAGGAAGGATTCTTCGTGCTATGAGCTGCTCGGCGTGGTACGGGAAGGCGAGCCTGCAGCCAAGAGAAGGCCTCTTGCTTCTGTCCAACCTTGGAGAGGATCAGATGGATGGAGCAAGTAGCAGCATGGACTGGAGACTCCAAATTCGCAAACAAAAACAGAGCCTGTGATGATAATCGAACATAGCATTATGTCTTTGTGTAAACTGCTGCAGATTCGTCTGCCCCAGTCGATGAAAATATATACATAGCATTCTTTGTACTGTCGGAACTAGATTGCGAGGCAGCCTTCGCCATGTCTGCGGTCGTACTCTTAGTTACTGGGTAGTCCTGGCATGCAATGCTTTCATGTTGCTGAAATTTTGTCCCCATGATTCATTTTCGTGGTGAGAAAGAATATAGCTGTTGCTGTTTCACAATATTTTGGCTATGATTGAGGACTGGCACCAAACATGAAGTATGACAAGTCCATAATAATAGTGTAAATGCAAAGAGGACCAATCCATCACATAGTTAAATAAGCCACCTTTGTTTTAGCAGCCAACGCAAGGAAAGAAATGTCAATCCCAATTAATGTAGTAGTGCAGAGACTGTCAATTAAGGTAGTACAAGACGAGATAAATAGTTGAGACATTACAACATTTGTTCGGATGGAAGACGCGACAGCAATCATGAGTGTTAATACTGCATCAGCACCGGCAAGATGATAATAGTTCAGATATGTAGAACACGCAACAGCATCAGCACCGGCAAGATGATAATAGTTCAGATATGTAGAACACGCAACAGCATCAGCACCGGCAAGATAATAGTTGTTCAGATATGTAGAACACGCTGCATCAGGACTGGCAAGATAATAGTTGAGATATGTAGAACACGCAACAGCGCTCATGCGGCAGACCTGTCCTGGTTCTGGTTGCGTCGGCAGATGAGTAACCTTGGCAATGATCTGAACAGCGGTGGTCGCAATGCCGGTTATGTTTGGCACACAGTTGAGTTCAGCTGGAGCGGCTACCACCAAGTTGAAGTAGAGACTAGAGGGAAGAGCTTGTGTGCGTGCATAGGAATGGGACTAGTATTTGTCTTACCAGGACGAGCGCGCTGATTGACGAGTGCATGTACCAGGGATAGGGCAATAGGCCTGACCTATAGGCCCTACCCTAGGACACCACACGTCTTATACTGGCCCCAGGGCTAGATCAACAACCCAGAATTCCGCAGACTGACATTCATTCGGAGTTCAACGAACCACTCGGAAGCCAAGAGTTCACTCGACAGGCTTGTTTCACTCGGAGCATCCGAAAGTCACTCGACCAGAGAAGACAAGGAGACTCCAGGAGCGCAACGGTCGGGACGCACGTTCGCCTGTATTAATTGTAATCAATGCGTCCGTTACCTGGCGCACTTATACCCCTCTTAACCCCTGGTAATGGCTGGCGTTCATGGGAGGGCTGGCGAGACTATATAAGCCACCCCCAGCTCCATTCCAAGGGTGGGCATCTTTTGTAAACCATACACTCAATCAACAGCTCCAGAGCATCGAGACGTAGGGCTATTACCTCCACCGCGAGGGGCCTGAACTCGTAAATCCGAGTGTAACACCTGCGCCGTAGCTAGGCTCTGCCCTCTCATCCGTACCCCTACACACTACTGTCAGACTTGCACCTACGACACTGATGGGGTTGTTGATGAAACCATAGAGAGTCCAGATAATGGCGTTCACCAGGTTGGCGAGCAGTTGCACGGTGTGCTGGCTCCGCCGGTTGGCCTTCATGGCGATCTGGTCAAGCACAAACAAACAAAGTGTCATGGTTAGCTTCACAACAGAGTATGTATGTATGTATGTATGTATGCCCAGTCCAATCCACCGCGTACTGTACGTAGAATAAAAGACGAGGGAGAGAAGATTGTGTTGATGCACTCACGATGTCCATGATCATGCCGACAACAAACGCGCGCGCGGCAGTGGTGTAGGTCGAAGCGATGATGCCGAAATTTGGGGCTGCACACCTTTGTCACCTTGACGAGCACGACCATAAGGATGGCCAGGCCCGCAGCCAAGGCCAGCACTCCGAGCAACTGCTTGATTGTCCACCGGCGTACCAGAGGAACAAGGCGAGATAGCCGGCCTGGATGAGCAAGTCAACTCCATTCACTGTCAGTACGGCCGGGAATCGATCCTGGCATCGATGGGACGCCGTAGATGACCCACACCGCGCATCCGAACGTCATCGACAGGAACGCAAACGGGTTCCTCCCTTGGAGGTTGTGAGCCTTCACCACCGGAACGACGAATGTGAGGCTGCACATGAAGAAGATGAATGCCTTTAATCAATCAATCAATCGACCAAATAGGAGTATCTCCCAACAACAGATTGCAGGAGCTACGGTTGGTATATAATAGTATATATACGACCGACAGCATTCACTTTTAGTGATCTAAATGCTCTTATATTTCTTTACGGAGAGAGTACAAGAAAGAAAACACACTCCTTTGCTTCATCAAAACCAAATCTGGGATACAATGCAACTAAGCAAAAATTTGTGCTTGCACACAACAAGAGCTGGAGTCTTGTACAAAAGCTGTGTGCTTCCCAGCGCCCCGGCCGGCGGTGAGGTCGATCCCTACCAGCACTATCCAAAACAAAAGGCTCCCCTTCCCAACGCCCGATCTGTTCTAAGTTTGCAACGCCGACGCAAAAGGCCGCTGCTTTCTGCTCTGCCTACAAGCGAAGCGAAGCGCTCGGCCACCACCATCGACGCAAAACCGTGCGCTCGGCCGGCGTCGAGCTCCCCCTACCACCCAGAACGCAAAAGGCTCTGCCTAGGACGAAACGAAATCACTGTCCTTTACGAACGATCGCTGCCGCTCTACTTACATCGGGATGACGAGCACGAGGAAGGCGACGCAGTTGCCGGCGATGGCAACGCCAGTCAGCGCCTTGGAGGACGTGGCCGTCACGCCGGCGAACTTGTTCGCCAGGGTGACCGCGGCGGCGGCGTCGGAGTCCACGGAGCAGACAGCAAAAGACGCCATGGCTGGCGAATCACTGCCTACTACTCCGTGCGGCGCCGGGGGAGAGGATAGGAACGCTGCTCTGTTCTCGAATGCGTGAGGGAGGGAGGGAGGACGGGGGGTGGGGAAGGAGGAGGGGTGACGAGGGTTTTAGGCCGCGCGCGGCGTCCTCTCCTCGGCTTTTACAGCCGGCGAGCAGGATAAAGTCTCTTTGCTTTTTTACAAGGGAAGGGATGGCTTCACTGCTCTGCTCTTCTAGTTCAAAATTTTTTTAAAACTTTGCGCTCGCACACCATCCATCATTTTGCTCAACGCCGTGCTCCGTTCATTCAAAATACGGACCGTATACCAGTATGTGTACGTACGTGACAAGTACATGGCGGCCGTTCAGATGCCGCCACGCAGGCGGTGTAAGATCTACAGCCGGTCTTGGCAAATCCGGACCCTGTAAGCCCGTGTCTGCGGACAGCGTCGGACGGCCCCTCATTTGGTCTGTCGGACAGCCACACACCTCAAATGTGGATCCTCGGATCCATGCAATCCATGCATTTGGATCGTAATTCACAAATTCAACCGTTCAATAATGCGACAAAGCAAAAATCATAGTTCAACAATTGGACATGCCAAAATGAAATTCAAATCTGGGCGTGACCGATCACTCGCTAGTCGGACTCCATCCATGCCGCCTACTCCACGACCATCTTTGTGTCTTGCACCGCCTGCTCTGCCTGCACCCTTACCGTCTTCTCTGCCTGCATCCTTGCCTCCGCCTCCGCTGTTGCCATCGCCGCTCTCGCCGCCTCGTACTCACTACATTCATTGATCTCCTTCTTCATTCCCACAAGCCACTCTTTGCATGCTCATCCAAGAGGCTTTCATCCGTCAACGTGACCTTCGCATTCTCCGCGTCTCAAGCAAGTTGCAACCACTCCTTCCCAAGCTACATCTCTCCAAATGTACGGGCCTTCTCGAGCTCCCATTTGATAGCTGTCTCTTTCTTCTCCAGATCGATCTTCCCCCTCTCAATTTGCAATTTCTTGCTCGCCCTCTCACGGTGCCAATCCATCCTCTCCTTTTGCGCTTCAAACATGAGCTTGTACCCCTTCTCATTCTTGTTCTCCCTTACGAAAAAAAATGCCCGTCCATGTGGAGGACATTTTTGTCGCCGCGGCGTCACGGGAGGCCCTCGCCTTGAGAGCCATCATTCTTCCTCTTGCCGGCCTTGAGATCTTCCACAAGTTGTGTCCACTTTGGTTTGTCATTCAATAGCACCCAACAATGGTTAAAACTAAATGGCTTCTTAGTAGTGAACATCACCATCGTCTAGCAAACAATGTATGTATAAGAATGAGAATGCAACAAAAAAAAGCAATTTAAATGATGACAAAAAAATAGCAACTGAAATGATGACAAAAAAACTTATTTGCGTTGTCACTCCCATCCCACGCTGCCAAGCACTTGTGCATAGTAGTGAACATACTTGTTTACTTCCCCTTGAATGATCCCCCATCGATGTTGGAGAGATGCCACATTGCGGGTAGTCACAACAGGATGCGGGTCCACATAGTGTTTGTGTTCATTATAGTGATTGTGGATCTTCTCCCAATACCTATTACCCTTTTGCTTCCTGCCACATATGAGGCCAAGGTTGTGGCCAATAAAGATTTAACCAACAAGATATCCTAAAAAATTGTGAATGTCGGACGTCTTGCCTTGGGCACCTTTGCCTTCTTTTTATTGTTGGAATTGGGGTTTGATGTTCCGCCAACTTCAAACGTAGGACCATTTGGATCCCCCAACTCATAGTCCATTTGGGTTGGACCTTGATTATCATTGATCATGTCCGACAATATGTTCTCCTAAAATTATTATGATTTGAAATAAACTAAGGTGTACGCAACTAACTGCATGATATATGCAAAGCAATGATCCGAATTGAGCAAAAAAAGGTATTGAGTCCTGATATGTCATTCCGTCGAACATGACGTGGGCAGACTGGGCGCTGATTACTTCATTTGGTGATCCGGAAATGGAGCAGAAAGGATTCTCGCCTTTTTCCCTAGAAGTGACCCTGAGTTATCGAACCCACGGGAGGACGGTGCCCTTTAAGCTAGGGTCTCAAACAAGTTTTTGTTAGAGAATTAAATTCAGCTTTGTACCGGATCATAAATCAAGCTGACACTCGCCGGTTCGACGAAATGTTTAGCGCGCTCGACGTGCTTTCCGATGTCGTTGGCATGGTCACTGTCGTCGTCGCTCGCCACGGAGGCGCATAGCAAGTGTTAGACGAAATATATGAGCCAAATGTAAGTTTTACTCTTTAAGTGCCCTAAGAGTCACGGCTGGCTCGGAGTAAGCTTTTTTCCTCCACTAAGGTTTTTTTCGGATTCGCTTAGTTCCCGGTTCCTAGCTCGGCCAAGTATTTGCCGAGTTTCATCCGCCGTGCGCTCGGCGAAATTTAGTACTGGGCAATGAGGCAAAACCATGCGTTGTGCTGCTATTCGCGAGAGTTCTGCCGAGTTCCAAACTCGGAAAGATGTTTGCCGGGTTTCGTCCCGTTGAGCACTCGGCGAAATATTGCACTGGGCAATGAGGTTGTGCCACGCGTCGGACTCTTATTCGACAAGATTCTGCCGAGTTTTGAACTGCGCAAACTATTTGTCGAGTTTCTCTCACCTGGAACTCAGCAAACATTTTGGACTGGGCGATAGTGCCTGCCACGTGTCATTTCTCTATTCGTCGGTTCTTTGCCGAGTTTATCTATCTAGAACTCGGCAGAGCCTAGTTCCACATGGCAATTCCGTTATGCCCATGCAGGCTGACGGTGAGATTATCGAGGTGTCGGTAGACGGATAAGGGTGGATGGTACAGACGGCTTCAGCGACGAGTTTATGCACTCCGGTGGAAACACAAGATCTCTTATCAGACTATGTCGTCGCGCGCCTGTGTCGTGTCCTTGCTGAAGGTGGTGGATTGAAGCTTGGCTTTGGGGATGAGAATCCGAAGTTCAACCTTGTGGTGGACTCACCATCATCGGTGCACGTGCGGCGATTCCTTCTTGAAGGCGTAGCCTAGGAGTTGTGTATTTTTTGTTTATGTTGTGTCTTGTATCATAGGGATTAGTGGCTATCTGGGGGAGGTACTGTCGCGAGGTATACGGCCTCAGGGTTTGTTTGTGGATTTATTTCCGGGTCGATGGTGTTCGGCTGCTGGATTTTGCACTATTAATAATATATGGCTGCATGCATCGTGCTGATGCAGAGGCCGGGGGTTATCCTCCTTTTCCAAAAAAAAAGGCTGACGGTGAGGTCTGCCGAGTTCTTGGACGGCCGAAACTCGGCAAACATTTAACATTGTTTAAATGTTTGCCGAGTTCCCAATAGAATGAACTCGGCAAACTATGTTTGTCGAGCCATGTCCAGCGGAGTCCCGTTCGTCGAGTTTGGGACTCGGCGAAGATTTCGCCGAGTTGATTCTGGGCTCTGTTGAGTTCCCTGGGAACTCGGCAACGAGGGTGATTCTAGTAGTGTTGAAGGAGGAAAACCAGATTAATCCTCCTCTAAAGGTTTTTAGGGATCGATTAGAAATGGCCTTAGTAAGTTGTAGCTATCTGTGTGAGGATCTTGGAATTGTTGGATGTAATCAATGGCTGCTTGTATAGAGTTCAGATTAGAGTTGACTCCACTTAGAGAACTGAAAATGGGTGTTGGTCTCACTTGTCTCTTTTTTTCGACAAAGGGTGGATTCTATTTACTCAAAATGGAGAATCAAGAGGATACAAACACGATGAGCACACACCTGGTCTCTGCATAGCCAAAATGCACACAACCAACCGGATAATGAGTTTCACACAGCAGTTTCGAAGACTGAAGCTCTTCTTGCAAGTATCAACCGGTCAGAATGCCAGATAAGAGTTTCTTATGGAATTTTGCCAATTCGGCAGCTCGATCTATGATTTCACATTCATGGAAGTTGATAAGATCCTTCCATTTAGTAGCACCTTAGGATGGCTGTCCAGGCAAGGACTTCCATCTTCCCCCGCACTAAACACTCCATTATACCCATATTGGGTAGGTCTGGTGCTTTTTGTGAGGCCTCGTCGCTTCGGTGAATCACTTGAGCCTTGAGACATTTTTGGTGCCATAGAGCTAGACTAGTGCAACACACACAAACACGCCAGCACCTAGCAAAGTCATATAAGACCAAAACTATGCTTAGGTGAAAAAGAAGAAAAAACATAGCAATCAGATCTGCGATCGGCAAACTGCAGCAATGACCATATCCGCACCAACCATCTCATGACACCACACGAACAATGAGGTTCTTCAGCAACGGCGCCTTCAGGAAGGGTGCGATGCTCAAGCCCCGCCGCCACTGGATCCAACCACCAAGGCCGGAATCTAGGTTTTCACCATGAATAATCAGACCGAGTATATCCGAGCAATGCCTTCAACAAGTTAACGACGTAGAAAAAACATCGCCATTGCCATGTATAACCAACTCAGTCAGACCTAGGCTTTCATCCCGGAGCTCGAGTTTGGGTGCTCGAGTAGCACCGCCATCAAAGTCACTCATGTATTGTCGCCACCACTTTTCCGTGATCCCAGCAACTACATGCGATGTACGACCGCCGCCGCTGCACAACCATTTCTCTACGTGAAGCCGTCATCCATAGTTTGCATCTCACCGCCGAAGTCAACCATCATATTTGGAGAGATGAACCATTCCGATGACCTTTCGGTGACCACCGCCATCGTGGAGCTATAGAAGGTCGCTTCACCACCGCCATCGTGGAATCATGCAGCCATCGTGGCCTCCCTTGTCTCCTGAAGACCATTCTCATTATCCAGCAGATCTTCACCAAGTAAATCATCTCCATCAAATATCTCAGGAGGTAATCTGTCAAATGGATGACTCCAGTGTACATATTTGTGTGGCAACTTCTGCTTAGCATACGTGTAGTTAAGAGAAAGCATGCATGGTGGTATGAACCAAAGTTATATAGCGTGATATAGCAAATAGCATCAGCCTCAATAGCGCGCTAAATTGGCGCTATAACGCGCTAAAGCTGCTAAATTTTACATGATGCCCCTCCAAACGGTATAACGCCGAGATTTTTTCGATAAGGGGCGCTTTATTACTTAAAAGGTTTAAGCATTACACCCGGCCTCTGCATAACTGAGATGCACACAGCCAAAAGAAGTCCACTCACAGAACAAAAAACAAAAAGAGGCGAAATACAAAGATCTAGAGTTTGTATACGATTTACGAGCGCCGCACGATCGAGATTGATCGGATGGCTCGGGACGCGATTTACGCCATGCAAAGATCAGTTGGCTGAAAGCAAGACTTTTCCCAACATAAAACATGAATAGGAATCAACATTCTTTATCAAGAAACATATATATCCGCAATGCAAGAACCGCGCACCTCTGGAGCGAACCGCCTCGAAGGTAAGAAGGCCGTCTCCTTGGGGCCCCGATACCTGGAGAGTGCCGGAGAGGTAATGCCTCGCGTAGATCCACTTCCAGGCAATGGAAATGCTGTGCCAGAAACCCGGTGCCATAGGCCCGCTGATCGCGCTCGCTATCTGCTGGTTCTGAGCAGCCCTCTCCATTACCTTGTTGGAAACATACTCCACCTTTTTTTTTTTGTAAACAAACCAAAATTTGAGTACACGATCGAGGAGCTACTAGGTAGCAGATCAGATCATAAACTACATGCAGAACTTGTGGAAACGAATAACAGGTAAACGGGCGAGTGGGCGGGCGTTGGATTTGGACCTGGTGCGGTCGAGGAAGACGGAGGTGTCGCTGACGGCGCAGGCGGTGGCGGCACCGGTGAGCCCCAGCAGGGAGAGCTTGGCCGCGCGCTTGGCCCACGCCCACGCGCCATCGTTGGACGAGGACGACGTTGGTGGAGTTGGCGGAGGAGCCTTGGGATTGGGCTGGGCGGAGAGGCAGCGACGGAGGAGTGGAGCGGAGGCGGAGGCGGCGTGGCGGCGAACCGCGAACATTTTCGCCGGCGGCGGATGGGAGGCGAAAAGAAGAATATCCCAGTTGCGTCTGGCTGCCTTGTCCGCCCTTTCTGGGCCCGTAGTACTTTCTTTCTCTAGTTGGTTACAAAAAAAATGGCATTTTAGCGCAACGCCCTCAACTTAATTTAAAATTTTGTTGTTGAAAAAATGTAGTGTTTCATGTGTTGGTTTTTCCCTGTCTACATTTTAGGGTTTAAATTGTTCTACTTTTGAGAAAAAGTGGCCAACTCAAGAGAGAGAAAGAGATGCACGGGAAGGGGGAGCGGCAACAACAACAACAACAACAACATAGCAAGTAGAGGATGAGCATGAGACCGCCACGACATCCTAACGCCGCGCCCAACGCATCCGCCGGGGGAGCAGGAGGCCACCAATGACCCTCGTGCGACCTCTTAGCGCCCACTGATACGTCTCCGTCGTATCTATAATTTTTGATTGTTTCATGCCAATATTCTACAACTTTCATATACTTTTGGCAACATTTTATATTATTTTTGGGACTAACATATTGATTCAGTGCCCAGTGTCAGTTCCTGTTTTCTGCTTGTTTTTTGTTTCACAGAAAATCAATATCAAACGAAGTCCAAACGCAATAAAAATTTACGGAAAATTATTTTGAAATATATGTGATTTTTGGGAGGTGGAATCAACGCAAACGGAGGCCCACAGCCTCCACAAGGCACCTTGGCACGACCCCCCAGGCCGCGTGGTGCTGCCTTGTGGGCACACCGTAAGTCGGTTGGGGCTCTTCTTCGGCCGCAAGGAAGCTTATACCGAGAAAAAAATCATGTTAAAATTTCAGCGCAATCGGAGTTACGGATCTCCGGGAATATAAGAAACAGTTTTCGGCCAGAAAACAGGGACGCGAAACAAAAAAGAAACAGAGAGAGAGAGAGATCCAATATCGGAGGGGCTCCTCCCCTCCGGGAGCCATGGCGGCCATGGATCAGAGGGGGAACTCTCCTCCCATGTAGGGGGGAGGCCAAGCAAGAAGAAGAAGGAGGGGGCTCTCTCCCCCTCTCTTCCGGTGGCGCCGGAGCGCCGCCGGGGGAACCACGTGACGGCGATCTACACCAACAACTTCGCCGCCGTCATCACCAACTCTCTCCCCCTCTATGCAGCGATGTAACCTCTCTATTCCCGCTGTAATTCTCTACTTGAACATGGTGCTTAATACTACATATTATTATCCAATGATGTGTGGCCATCCTATGATGTTTGAGTAGCACTAGTACAAAAGGGCCCATTTGTCCCGGTTCGTAAGGCCCAATTGTCCCGGTTCTGGAACCGGGACTAAAGGGTCGGGACTAAAGCCCAAAACCTTTAGTCCCGGTTCGCTTACGAACCGGGACCAAAGGCCCTCCACGTGGCCGCTGGGGGGAGCCCAGGCAGGAGGACCTTTAGTCCCGGTTGATAACACCAACCGGGACCAAAAGGCAGGACCTTTAGTCCCGGTTGGTAACACCAACCGGGACCAAAAGGCATCTGTCAGGAGCTGGGGTTTTGTTTTTTTTTTTGAAAGGGAGAGGGGTTAGGTGGTTTTGTAGGGTTAATTTAGGGGTTTCATATTGTGTTAGCTAGCTAATAGAGAGAAGTGTCCTCTTTTTCTCCGTGCTTGGTCGACGCTAGCTACTATAGAGAGAACTCGACACGCTAGCTAGTAAGCAAATGAAGGAACCATTAAGTACATAAGATCGTCATGAACATATACAGAGAGAAGTGATCGACCTCTCTTTCTCCGAGAGATTGGTCGAACAACAAGTTTTCGTATATCTATCCGACGCTACTACATATGTACAATATATAACATCCCTTACAACAATTTCAATTTCACATGGTATGACGTGGTCAAGAAAGAATCCCGCCAATTCCTCTTGAATTGCTCGTATGCGATCATGTGGTAGGAGTTCATCCCGCATCTGCCAGATCTAATTTAAAGAAGGGGTCAATACATATATATGAATGAAACTCAACACAATTGATGGTAATATATAAAATAAAATTGTGAATATTGTTTACGTACTTCAAATTGTTTCTCAGAGGAGGTCCGTTCAGAGGTATAGTAGCGAATGAACTCGCATACGTAGTATCCACATAAATGAGTGTTGGGTGCCTGCAACAAGCACTTTACGAGAATAGAGTTCAATCAAACTGATAAGCAAGCATGATAATGGTATTGATGAAACTAGAATCAATGAGAGATGCGCGGAACTAGCTAGTACTACTTACTTTGGGGTGTGTAAATCGCAGCTCCTTCTTCAGACCCGGAACCTTAGCGGTGAACGTTTTCCAAACCCTGGCAGGCAAAGAAAATGATTACTTGATATCAGGAAATGAACGAAAGTTGCTGATATGGTCCCGGTATTGATTGAACTTACTTCTGGAGCATTGCAGTCATGTCCGCATAATACTTGGGATCTTTACGGAGCGAGTCTAAGACAGTTACTAATGCCCCGTCAAGGTTAATGGATAGCAGAATATAGTGGAAGCTGCGCACGCATAACTCATCAATTACATTACTTAACCACGAGTAAGCGGAACCGAATATGCAGAAGACAGTAACACTCACTTGAAGTTGTAAGGAAAGAGTATTTCCCTTTTGTTTTGATGTTTAAGGAACGTTTGTAGTAAGTTGTTCTCGGTATCTTCAGCCGCCTTTCGTACCGACCATTCATTTACGGTATTTGGGCTAATGAACCCAACGTCGAAGATTCCTATTTTTTGGCATTCGACCATCTTCAATCTGCATAATATAGTGAGGATAATTATATATACATGCAATGAACGAGCTGAGCTAGAGACTTAATTATAGAAGTAATACTTACAGACAGTAGCAAGTCATGAGTTGTTTGTCGAGGGCCTTTTGATTGTATAATTGAAATAACTCCACAAATTCAACAGGCAGCAGGTCGACTCCAGGGAAGTCATGCTCTTTTTTAATTCCGACTAACAAACTGTCTTTCCCAGACTTCCTGCAGGTTTCCATGTACCAGTCATGCAATTTTTGCATCATCATTGTTAGATGAGGATGATCAGGTTTGACGAGAGGCTTCCCGTGCTCGTATCTAAAGACGTCTACTACCTCAGCCGTTTCAAACTGTACATCATCGGGCAGGTAATCATCAAGAGTGGTACCGGGCAGTAGCACCGGATGATTAGCGATATCGCTAGACACCTTGAGCAGGGGGCACGATTGCTTCTCCTGTTCGCCGAGCTGGGGAATTGTTTTCCCACTTCTTCGTTTTTTCGCTCTTGCAGCACTGGAAGTACTTCCCGACTGCTGCGCTTTAGCATGTGTCTTAGTAATTATGCGGTCATAGTTGGAATCCGGCGGAGGCGGTGGTGGTCGCTTCAGGGCATCGATAGTGCGCTTCACTTTCACCGGATCTAGCTTCTCCTTCGGAGGTGGAGTTTTCTTTGCAAAATGGTCCCTCACTTCGGCACGACATATGTCCTCGTTTTCCTGCTCGGTCCTCTCATATGGTAACTTTTCCACAGGCTTGAGACATGGACTGTATCTGAATTGCCTCCCGCCTCTGCTTGTACTGCTAGCCGCCGGAGCGGCGGCGTCTCTCTTCCGTCGTTGCTGAGGAGGCGGAGAAGGAGGCGGAGTGCTCCGACGCGCCGGAGTAGGCGAAGGAGGAGGCAGAGTGCCCTCACGCGTCGGAGGAGCCGGAGAAGGAGGCGGAGTGCCCTGATCACTCGCCGGAGGAGGTGGAGGAGGAGGAGGCGGAGTGCCCTGACTCGCCGGAGGAGGCGGAGGCGTCCAGTTTGGAAGCTTGATGTCCTCCTTCTGCCATAGACATGTACTCCTCAGAGCACGAACCAGCTGATTCTCCCCTTCACCTGTAGAGTGGTAAAGCTCGAGCTCCTCAAATCCCTCCATTACTTCATCCACCATCACAACAGCATAGCCATGTGGAATCGTAAGGCAGTGAAAAGTTCCGTTGGGTTGAGGAGGTGCAACAGAGCCGAGAGCCGCCTTGAAAGTGAGGTTATGGCATTTAGTCATAAGCTCGCAATTTTGAGCCTCCGTGATAGTATCCACGGGGTAGATAGGCTCCGTGAAGTCAGTCTGAACGGGCTCCATGGAAGCCACGCTGCTTCTCCGCTGAGATGGCGGGGTAGCTTCGTGCCGCTGAGATAGTTGGCCGGCAGCTCGCTGGCTCTCAGCTTCCTCTAGCTTTTGTAGTCTTGCACTCATCTTTTGCATGTCGCTCAGCTCCGCTTTCCTCTTTCTCTCCCGGCTTCTGTAACCGCCTGCGTCGGGAAACCCAAACTTCCACGGAACGGAGCCTGGTGTGCCTCGTGTTCGTCCAGGGTGCTCATCATTCCCTAGGGCCTCAGTCAGCTCGTCCTTCTCTCTGTCGGGAATGAACGTCCCTTCCTGCGCTGCGGTGATATACTTCTGAAGCTTCGTGACGGGTATTGCAAGTTGCTCGTCCGTCCAACGGCACTTCCCTGTTTCAGGGTCCAAAGTTCCCCCAACCCCGAAGAACCAAGTCCTTGAACGGTCTGTCCAGTTCAATGTCTCTGGTTCGACCCCTTTAGCAATCAGGTCATTCTCAGCTTTGTCCCACAACGGCCGGGCTTTGAGGTAGCCACCTGACCCCGTGTGATGGTGATACTGCTTCTTTGCAGCGTTGTTCTTGTTTGTCTCTGACATTTTCTTACTCTTGTCTGATGTCTTGTAGGCCACAAATGCGGGCCAGTGATCTCTTATCTTCTCAAATCGGCCGATGAATTCTGGAGTCTCACCTTTGTCGACAAACTTTGATTTCAACTCCTTCTTCCACCTCCTGAATAGATCTGCCATCTTCTTAAGAGCACACGCCTTGACCAGTGGCTCTATAACGGGCTTATTCGGATCCTCCTCTGGCGGTAGGGTGAAATTTGCTTTCAGCAAGGTCCAAAGATCATCTTTCTGTCTATCGGTGACATAATCACCTTCAGGGGCGTCGTCCTTAGGCTTATTCCATTGCTTGATGCTGATCGGGATGTTGTCCCTAACAATAGCTCCGCACTGAGCAGAAAATGCATCCTTGGTCCGCTTGGGTTCAATCGGTAGGCCATCGTCCGCGAGTGCTGTGATCGTGAACCTTTCATCCTTGTGCAACCTCTTCTTCGGGCCTCGTCTCGTTACCGAAGTTTGGCTCAATCCGGAGGGCTATAAAAGAAGAAAGAAGAGTTAATATATATATATGTACATACCAAAACAATTAATGCATCAATTAGCTAGTCAGCACCTCCGGAGCCATCATGATCATGTCACCGGAGCCATCATGATCATGTCCTTCCTCCTCCATTGTTCCATCGGTGTCGTTGAGAAACGACAAGACAGCATCACCTCCGGCGAGGATTATCTCCCCCAACAACTGTTCTTGTTCCAAGTCTCTTTGATCCATAGTTTCTGCAAATATAGAAGAATATATATATATAGATGAGATCAGAAAAAAATTGGATCAACTTGTGCACATCCATAATGGGGGTATTCTTGATAAATCTATGTTACCGGAGTTATCTATGTTACCGGAGGGGGTAGACGACAACGACGCTCACCCCTCATGTCATGTCCGACGTCCCTCCTCATGTCGAAGTTATCGGGGAGGGGGTAGACGACAACTTTTAACTCATTTTAACCTTTAAGGAATTTAATTAACAAAATGGCGCCATTCTGAATGTGCAGAAAATGGTCCATATTTTTCCTGATCTCATCTACCCTTCTATATGTCACGTTGTCTAGTGTCAAAGGATTCAAGAAAACCATGGCTTCATCATTAGCCGGAAGTAACAGGCGCATAATGGTACGAAGCTCTCCAAAATTGTTTTGGAACGGAGTCCCGGATAGGAAAAGTAATTAGCTTTTTGGTACGAAGTTCAGCAAGAGCCTTCCGAATATCGCCATTTGGAAGGCCTTTGCTGAAATTCGTACCAAAAAGTGAATTATTCTATCCGGAACTCCGTTCCAAAACAACTTTGAAGAGCTTCGTAGCATCATACGCATGTTACTTCCGGCTAATGATGAAGCCATGGATTTCTTCAATACTTTCACAGACAACGTGACATATAGAAGAATATATATATAGATGAGATCAGAAAAAAATTGGATCAACTTGTGCACATCCATAATGGGGGCATTCTTGATAAATCTATGTCAAAATTCAAACTTTGACATATGATCAAACTTTGATATATGATCAAATGTTGCATATGTCAAAATTCAAACTTTGACATATGATCAAACTTTGATATATGTCCACCGCGATATAAAATGATACATAGACTTGTTCGGGCGAGAGGGGGTTGATCGACGTCCCCCCTCATGTCGAAGTTACCGGAGTTTTCTTCTAGTGGTTTGGGTGGCCTCGAGAGATTGTCGGGTAGGGGCGGGAGGGGGTAGGAGATCGACAACGCTTTTTTCTAGGGTTTGGGTGGCCTCGAGAGTTGGTCGCCCGGTATATCGAGCGGGGGGTGAACATTTTACCTTAGTAACTTAGAAAAAAAATGTTATCGGGGAGGGGGTATATCGACAACGCTTTTTTTCTAGGGTTTGGGTGGCCTCGAGAGTTGGTCGCCCGGTATATCGAGAGGGGCTTGAACATTTTACCTTAATAACTTAGGAAAAAAATGTTATCGGGGAGGGGGTATATCGACCCACCCTCATGTCGAAGTTATCGGGGAGGGGGTATATCGACAACGACATACATACATGGAAAAAAATGCTATCCATCTATACATACATAGCCACATACATATATACATGGAAAAAAAATGCTATGAAAAAAAATACATATATGAACAAAAAAATGTTATGAATAAAAATAATTAATACACAGATGAACAAAAAAAAATACATATATGAACAAAAACATGCTCTGAACAAAAAAATTAATACATATATGAACATCCATACATACATATAGCCACATACATATATACATTATATATATATGAACAAAAAATTCAT
Source organism: Elymus sibiricus (assembly GCA_039707655.1). Taxonomy (NCBI): domain Eukaryota; kingdom Viridiplantae; phylum Streptophyta; class Magnoliopsida; order Poales; family Poaceae; genus Elymus; species Elymus sibiricus. The sequence continues at coordinate 23,671,978 of CM077666.1, forward strand.
CATATAAAAAATGAACAAAAAAATGATATGAACAGAGCCGGGGCGGCGGCGGCTCACAGCGGGGGCGGCCGGCGAGGGCGACGGCGGGGGCGGCGAGGGCGTCGGCGACGGCGATGGTGGGGGCGGGCCGGGGCAGGGGCGTGGCCGGGCGCGCTCGGGGGCGGCGGACGGCGTCGGCTGGCGAGGGCGACGGCGGGGGCGGCGCGCGAGGGAGCCGGTGACGGCGTCGGCTGGCGAGGGCGACGGCGGGGGCAGCGCACGAGGGAGCCGGCGACGACGGCGACGGTGGGGGCGGGTCGGGGCGCAGGGTCGCGGCCGGGCGCGCTCGGGGGCGGCGGACGGCGACGGCGTGGGCGGCGGACGGCGTCGGTGTGGGCTCGGGGGCGGGGCAGGGGCACGGGCGACGGCGACGGCGTCGGGGCAGCCTGGCGGCGTCGAGGAGGTCGGCGTCGTCGGGGGGAACTGCGAGATGAAAATGAAAATTTTCACAAGTCCTGCTTATATACACAGAGCATTGGTCCCGGTTGGTGTCTCCAACCGGGACTAATGCACTCCTTTAGTCCCGGTTGGTGCCACCAACCGGGACCAAAGGTCTCTTTTCAGCAGCCCAAAGGGCGGGAAACAGGGACCTTTGGTCCCGGTTGGTGGCACCAACCGGGACTAAAAGGTGGCATTGGTCCCGGTTGGTGCCACCAACCGGGACCAAAGGTGGGCATTGGTCCCGGTTGGTGCCACCAACCGGGACTAAAGGGTGGTGCTGCCCGGGGCCAAAAGTTTAGTCCCACCTCGCTAGCTGAGAGGGCTCGAGAGTGGTTTATAAGTGCTGCTGCGCACACCCTCTCGAGCTCCTCTTAGCAACAGGCTTACGGGCCTAATCGCATGACCTCTGCCTGTGGGCCTTCTGGGCCTTCTGCGGGCCTGAATCCTGGCCCAACTAGATGGTTGGGTTTCTAGTCGTATTCAGGCCGTGGTGGCCCACTAGGCGGCATTTTTTTTAATTTTTTTCTACTTTTTTTGTTTTCTTTTTTGCTTTATTTATTTTCTTCTGTTTCTACTTACAGTTTTTCAGTGATTCTTTTTGCTTTTAGGTCACAAAAATTATAAACTTTCTGTTAGTGCCATTAGTTTCCAAATTTGAATAGTTTAAATTTGAATTCTTTTAAATTGGTGTGAATCACTAGTTTGTGAATAACTTTACTATAAAAATAGATTTTTGAGTGATTCTTTTTCCTGCTATTTAATATTACTGTGTTTTATCATTATATTCAATTTGGTAATTTTTAGGTAATTTTAAATGTCTGTTTTAACCAAAAACAGATTTTGTTATTTTAGTTTGCTATTAAAGTTTCTAAAAAAAATCTTTATGAAAATTCTTTCTGCTATTAATGTTTTGAACAAAAAATACTTTGATAACTTTAGTTGCATAAATTTTATATAATTTTAGTTTCATAAATACTAGAGGTTTATAAAATATTTTTAGTTGATTCCTTTTGCTATTAGAGTTTTATAAAAGCTTTTTAGTTGATTCTTTTTGCTATTGAAGAATATTATAGTTTTATTTTAGTTGATCATAACAGAATTTTTTAATTAATTATTTTTAGTTCATTATTTTTGCTATTAGAGTTTCATAAAGGTTTTCTAGTTCATTCTTTTTGCTATTAGTTCATTCTTTGAGCTAAATGACCCTGAAATTGAAAAGCACTTCAAATGAAGTCTGAAAAGGTTGAAAGTTGGCATGGTATCATCATTACACCCACATAGCATGTTCTAAAAAGTTGAGAGGGTTACGGCAAAAACTGGATGCACTTCATGTACAAAATGGACAATCTCTTTCGAAGTATCAGGGTTTCGGACGAAAACTCATCTGTTACAAAGGGATTTCATTTTTTTGAACTTATTTGAACTCCAGACTTTTTGTGTGTTCAAAATGCACCATTCAAAGCCACATCATCAATTTTCAACCCTTTCTGACTTCATTTCCTATTTTTCATGCATTTACTGATTTTTTTAAGCTAAATGACCCTGAAATTGAAAAGCACTACAAATGAACTCTGAACAGGTTGAAAGTTGGCATGGTATCATCATTTCACGCACATAGCATGTGCTAAAAAGTTGAGAGGGTTACGACAAAAACTGGATGCACTTCGTGTACAAAACGGACAATCTCTTTCGAAGTATCAGGGTTTCGGACGAAAACTCATCTGTTACAAAAGGCATTTAATTTCTTCACATGTAACTGCAATGATATAGTTGTGGAGAGAAAGTCTTCACTTTTTCTTCGCTTGTGTCCTTTGCTTATTGCGCCGTAACCATGGATAATCTTCATCGTTTAACAAGGTGCTTGGGTCAGCCTTGACTTTGAAGGGAGGAATTTCATGAAACTTTTCATAATCTTCAGACATGTCTGTCTTGCCCTCCAATCCCACGATGTATCTTTTTCCTGAAAGAACTATGTGGTGCTTTGGCTCATCGTATGATGTATTCGCTTCCTTATCTTTTCTTTTTCTCGGTTTGGTAGACATGTCCTTCACATAGAAAACATGCGCCACATCATTGGCTAGGACGAATGGTTCGTCTGTGTACCCAAGATTGTTGAGATCCACTGTTGTCATTCCGTACTGTGGGTCTACCTGTACCCCACCTCCTGACAGATTGACCCATTTGCACTGAAACAAAGGGACCTTGAAATCATGTCCATAGTCAAGTTCCCATATGTCCACTATGTAACCATAATATGTGTCCTTTCCCCTCTTGGTTGCTGCATCAAAGCGGACACCGCTGTTTTGGTTGGTGCTCTTTTGATCTTGGGCGATCGTGTAAAATGTATTCCCATTTATCTCGTACCCTTTGTAAGTCAATACAGTCGAAGATGGTCCCCTGGCCAACGAGTACAGCTCATCAGAAACAGTGTTGTCACCCATGAGACGTGTTTGCAACCAACTGCCGAAAGTCCTGATGTGTTCATATGTAATCCAGTCGTCACACTGCTCCGGGTGTTTGGAGCGCAGAATATTCTTGTGTTCATCGACATACGGGGTCACCAAGGTAGAATTCTGTAGAACTGTGTAGTGTGCTTGAGACCAAGAATGCCCGTCCCTACATATTATTGAGTCCGCTCCTAGCGTGCCTTTTCCAGTCAGTCTCCCCTCATACCGCGATTGAGGGAGACCAATCTTCTTAAGGTCAGGAATGAAGTCAACACAAAACCCAATGACATCCTCTGTTTGATGGCCCATGGAGATGCTTGCTTCTGGCCTAGCGCGGTTACGAACATATTTCTTTAAGACTCCCATGAACCTCTCAAAGGGGAACATATTGTGTAGAAATACAGGGCCCAGAACGACAATCTCGTCGACTAGATGAACTAGGACGTGCGTCATGATATTGAAGAAAGATGGTGGGAACACCAGCTCGAAACTAACAAGACATTGCACCAAATCACTCCTTAACCTTGACAGGATTTCTGGATCGATCACCTTCTGAGAGATTGCATTGAGGAATGCACATAGCTTCACAATGGCTAATCGAACGTTTTCCGGTAGAAGCCCCCTCAATGCAACCGGAAGCAGTTGCGTCATAATCACGTGGCAGTCATGAGACTTTAGGTTCTGGAACTTTTTCTCTGCCATATTTATTATTCCCTTTATATTCGACGAGAAGCCAGACGGGACCTTCATACTGAGCAGGCATTCAAAAAAGATTTCCTTCTCTTCTTTGGTAAGAGCGTAGCTGGCAGGACCTTCATACTGCTTTGGATGCATGCCGTCTTTTTCATGCACACGTTGCTGTTCCTCCCGTGCCTCCGGTGTATCTTTTGTCTTCCCATACACTCCCAAGAAGCCTAGCAGGTTCACGCAAAGATTCTTCGTCACGTGCATCATGTCGATTGCAGAGTGGACCTCTAGGTCTTTCCAATAGGGTAGGTCCCTAAATATAGATTTCTTCTTCCACATGGGTGCGCGTCCCGCATCGTCAGTCGGAACAGATAGTCCGCCAGGACCCTTTCCAAAGATTACTTGTAAATCATTGACCATATCAAGTATGTGATCACCAGTACGGAGGGCGGGCTTCTTCCGGTGATCTGCCTCACCTTTGAAATGCTTTCCTTTCTTTCGACATTGATGGTTGGTCGGAAGAAATCGACGATGCCCCAGGTACACATTCTTCCTGCATTTGTCCAAATATATAATGTCGGTGTCATCTAAACAGTGTGTGCATGCGTGGTATCCCTTGTTTGTCTGTCCTGAAAGGTTACTGAGAGCAGGCCAATCGTTGATGGTTACAAACAGCAACGCATGTAGGTCAAATTCCTCCTGTTTGTGCTCATCCCACACACGTACACCTTCTCCATTCCACAGCTGTAAAAGTTCTTCAACTAATGGCCTTAGGTACACATCAATGTCATTGCCGGGTTGCTTAGGGCCTTGGATGAGCACTGGCATCATAATGAACTTCCGCTTCATGCACAACCAAGGAGGAAGGTTATAGATACATAGAGTCACGGGCCAGGTGCTATGATTGCTGCTCTGCTCCCCAAAAGGATTAATGCCATCTGCACTTAAACCAAACCATACATTCCTTGCGTCACCTGCAAAGTCCCCCCACCTTCTCTCGATTTTTCTCCACTGCGACCCGTCAGCGGGTGCTCTCAACTTCCCGTCTTTCTTACGGTCTTCTTTGTGCCATCGCATCAACTTGGCATGCTCTTTGTTTCTGAACAGACGTTTCAGCCGTGGTATTATAGGAGCATACCACATCACCTTGGCAGGAACCCTCTTCCTGGGGCGCTCGCCCTCAACATCACCAGGGTCATCTCGTCTGATCTTATACCGCAATGCACCGCATACCGGGCATGCGTTCAAATCCTCGTACTCACCGCGGTAGAGGATGCAGTCATTAGGGCATGCATGTATCTTCTGCACCTCCAATCCTAGAGGGCATAGAACCTTCTTTGCTTCGTACGTACTGCCGGGCAATTCGTTATCCTTTGGAAGCTTCTTCTTCATTATTTTCAGCAGCGAACTAAATCCCTTGTCAGATACACCATTGTCTGCCTTCCATTGCAGCAATTCCAGTGTGGTACCGAGCTTTCTGTTGTCATCTTCGCAATTTGGGTACAACCCTTTTTTGTGATCCTCTAACATGCGATCGAACTTCAACTTCTCCCTTTCACTTTCGCATTCTCTCTGTGCATCAACAATGACCCGGCGAAGATCATCATCGGGCACATCGTCTGGTTCCTCTTGATCTTCAGCTTCCCCCATTGCAGCATCACCGTATTCAGGGGGCGGGTAGTTGTCATCATCCTCTTCTTCTTCGTTGTCTTCCATCATAACCCCTCTTTCTCCGTGCTTGGTCCAAACATTATAGTGTGGCATAAAACCCTTCTCAAGCAGGTGGAAGTGAAGGGTTTTAGAGTTGGAGAAAGCCTTCGTATTCTCACAGACAGTACATGGACAATGCATAAAACCATTCTGCTTGTTTGCCTCAGCCGCTTCGAGAAAATTATGCAGGCCCTTAATATACTCGGAGGTGCGTCGGTCACCGTACATCCATTGCCGGTTCATCTGCGTGCGTTATATAGTTCTTATTATTGAACAACATATAACTCTCTAGAGCATCTAATTAAAACACACAAATAAGAACTTTTTTCTTTTAGAAAGAAGATAAGAAGAAGAGGCTAACCACGGTGTTGCCGGCGCCGAGATGGGCACGGGCGATCGACGGCGGTGAGGACGGGGACAGGACAGGACGGACCGCCAAACCTAGACAAATCTTGAGGAAAATGGAGCTTGGACAAGGAGCTTCGAGAGGAGAAAGCTTAAGTGTGGCTCAGGCATTTCATCGAACACCTCATGTGCATAGGAGGTGAGCTAGAGCACCACAAAAGCTCTCCCACGGCCGGGCAAAAAAACAGAGCAATGCATTGCTCTGCTCGCGGGCAGGGGCTATATATAGGCCAACCATTGGTCCCGGTTCCAGCCACAAACCGGGACCAATGGTTGTGGGCCAGGAGCGAGGCGCATTGGTCCCGGTTCGTGGCTGGAACCGGGACAAAAGGGGTCACCTTTAGTCCCGGTTCCAGCCACAAACCGGGACCAATGGTTGTGGGCCAGGAGCGAGGCGCATTGGTCCCGGTTCGTGGCTGGAACCGGGACAAAAGGGGTCACCTTTAGTCCCGGTTCCAGCCACAAACCGGGACCAATGGTTGTGGGCCAGGAGCGAGGCACATTGGTCCCGGTTCGTGTCTGGAACCGGGACTAAAGGGTCCAGACGAACCGGGACCAATGCCCCACGAGGCCCGGCCGGCCCCCTGGCCTCACGAACCGGGACCGTTGATCCCATTGGTCCCGGTTCGTGACTGAATCGGGACTAATGGGCTGGCCCGGCCTGGACCAAAGCCCTGTTTTCTACTAGTGTAGATTCGTTTTGTCCTATGGGTTGATTGATGATCATGATTGGTTTGAGTTGTATGTTTTATTTTGGTACTGTCCTATGGTGCCCTCCGTGTCGCGCAAGCGTGTGAGATTCCCGCTGTAGGGTTTGCAATACGTTCATAATTCTCTTATAGTGGGCGGCTAGAGTGACAGAAGCTTACACCCGAGTTGTTGCATATGGGAGTAAAGAGGATTGTTGCATATGGGAGTGACAGAAGAGGGTTGTTGCATATGGGAGTAAAGAGGACTTGTTACTTAATGCTATGGTTGGGTTTTACCTTAATGATCTTTGGTAGTTGCGGATGCTTGCTAGAGTTCCAATCATAAGTGCATATGATCCAAGTACGGAAAGTATGTTAGCTCATGCCTCTCCCTCATATAAAATTGCATTAATGATTACCAGTCTAGTTATCGATTGCCTAGGGACAAATCATTCTCTTGTGTTACAAAAAGCTTTCTACTAAACAACTAACTTTTATTATCTTGCAAATTACTCGTAGTTTTATTCTCGCAAAGTACTCCTAGTTTTGTTCTTACAAAGTAGTTCTAGCATTACACCTACAAAGTACTTCTAGTTTCATACTTGTTCTAGGTAAAGCAAACGTTAAGTGTGCGTAAAGTTGTATCGGTGGTCGATAGAACTTGAAGGAAATATTAATTCTACATTTAGCTCCTCGTTGGGTTCGACACTCTTATTTATCGAAAAAGCTACAATTGATCCCCTATACTTGTGGGTTATCAAGACCTTTTTCTGGCGTCGTTGCCGGGGAGCAATAGCGTGGGGTTGATATTCTCGTGTGTGCTTGTTTGCTTTATCTCTAAGTAGTTTTTATTTTCTGTTCTAAGTTTTTTTATATCTTTAGTTATGGATATGGAACACGAAACACCAAAAAAATTAGTTGTACTTGCTACTCATGGAGATAGGGAACCTCCTAAAACCCTCGATGCTGGTTATGTGAAAAACATTAAATACTACTTTGATAATCCTGATAAATCTCCATTCAACTTGATAATGGGATATACTTTGGATCAACGGGAATACTTTAGGGATTATCGCTTGTCTCAAAAAGGGAAACTCTTATGGGATCAAATTGATTATTTGCATTGGTATGCTCGGAATTTATGCTTAAAATATGATTATACTTGTTGCTCTAAGATGAAGGCTCCACACCTTCCCTTTTCATGTAAATTTAATGATAATGAAACCTTGGCTTCTTATGCTAATGATGTATATGATTACTATGATGTGGATCAAATAGAAGAATTTGTTGCTTTTAAGGGTGCTTATGAAATTGAATCTTTGTTTGAAAATTATGAAAATTATGATGATGATGTTTACAGATCTCAAAATTATGCTATACTTAAATATTGCTATGAGAATTATGAATACAATGCCTATATTGATCAATTTATTGAGAAAGTCTCCGCTGTCCGAGAAGAGACTAATATTTTGCAGGCTCCTATGGAAGAAGAAATTGATGACACTGTGAGCTCATTAGATGAAAAAGATGACGAGGAGAGCGAAGAACAAAGGGAGGAAGAGCGGATTAGCTACCCGTGCCCACCTTCTAATGAGAGTAACTCTTCAACTCATACATTTTTTAATTTCCCTTCGTGCTTACCGAAGGATGAATGCTATGATGATTGCTATGATCCCTTTGATTCGTTTGAAATATCCCTTTTTGATGAAATTGATGCTTACTATGCTTGTGGCCATTATGCCAATATGAATGATGCTTATGGAGATGAACTTGTAATAGTTCTTTATATTAAACATGAAATTGTTGCTATTGCACCCACACATGATAGTCCTATTATCTTTTTGAATTCTCCCAACTACACTATATCGGAGAAGTTTGCACTTATTAAGGATTATATTGATGGGTTGCGTTTTACTATTACACATGATGATTTTGATGAATATAATATGCATGTGCTAGCTGCTCCTAATTGCAATTATTATGAGAGAGGAACTACATCTCCACCTCTCTATGTTTCTAGTACGATAAAATTGCAAGAAACTCTTTATACTATGCATTGGCCTTTACTTGATATACATGAATTGTTCTTTTATGACATGCCGATGCATAGGAAGAGAGTTAGACTTCGTCATTACATGATATATGTTGCTTTGTGCTCACTACTAAATTATAAATCATTGTTAATTAAAATTGGCTTTGATATACCTTGGGATCCGGGTGGATCAATTAGTTGAGCACTATATGCCTAGCTTAATGGCTTTAAAGAAAGCGCTGCCTGGGAGACAACCCGGAAGTTTTAGAGAGTCATTTTATTCTGTTGTGTGCTTTTAGAAAGTTTAAAAACAAAAAAAATATAGAAAGGAATCTAAAACTTTTCAAAAAAAGAAAAGTGAAAGTGAGACAGATGGGCAATGTGGAAGTGGGGGCTAGCCTTGAACTTTGTTCATGCCCATGAAAACTTTGTGAATCTTGATTACAGAAACTTTTTAACAGAAATAATTACCCCCTTGTACAAATCTATTGTAATATAAAAATAATGTACCAAGTAATGCCTTTGGGATGATTTGGATGATAGTATGGTAGATGCTGTTGGAAAACAAAAACTTTTGCGCCCAGTGCTGGAATTTTATTTTTTCGCTGGAGTGTCAGAACCTTCTGAATTTTTTACACAGTATTTATATATGAATTTCCCACGTTTTCCTAAGTTTTCAGAATTTTTGGAGTTACGAAAGTATGACTATAATTCAGATCTTTATAGATGTTCTGTTTTAGACAGATTCTGTTTTTGTTGCATAATTTGCTTATTTTGATGTATCTATGGATCGTATCGGGGGGTATGAGTCATGGAGAAGTTGGAGTACAGTAGCATTATGCCAATATTAAATATGAATCAATTTACAACAGTACTTAGAGTTTAAGATTTAATTGTTATACTAACGGATCTCACGAGGTTTCTGCCGAGTTTTGTGTGCTGAAGTTTTCAAGTTTTGGGTGAGACTACGATGGATAAAGGAATAAGGAGCGGCAAGAGCCTAAGCTTGGGGATGCCCAAGGCACCCCAAGTTAATATTCAAGAAAGACTCAAGCGTCTAAGCTTGGGGATGCCCCGGATGGCATCCCCTCTTTCGTCTACAATCTATCGGTATATCACTTGGAGCTATATTTTTATTCATCACATGATATGTGTTTTACTAGGAACGTCGTGTGTTTTTTATTTTTCTTTTAATAATATACCATGCTGGTATGCGATAGTCCTTGGTTGATTTATAGAATGCTCTTTGCACTTCACTTATATGATTTGAAGTTTGGATGTCTGTTTCTCTACATATAGAAAAATGTTATTTGTAGAATGCTCTTTTGCTTCACTTATATTTATTAGAGTGTGGTCTTTTGTAGAAAGAATTAAACTCTCATGCTTCACTTATATCTATTTAGAGAGTCAACAGGAATTGGTCATTCACATGGTTAGTCATAAAATCCTACATAAAACTTGTAGATCACTGAATATGATAAGTTTGATTCCTTGCAATAGTTTTGCGATATTAAGATGGTGATATGTGGGAGGTACTAGTGAATGATTGTGGTTTAGTAAGAATATTGGTGTTAAGATTTGTGATTCCCGAAGCATGCGCGTATGGTCTGTTGTTATGCTAAGAAGTTGGAGCATGATTTATTACTGATTGTCTACCTTATGAGTGGCGGTCGGGGACGAGCGATGGTCTTTTCCTACCAATCTACCCCCCTAGGGGCATGCGTAGTAGTACTTTGCTTCGAGGGCTAATAGACTTTCGCAATAAGTATGTGAGTTCTTTATGACTAATGTGAGTCCATGGATTATATGCACTCTCACCCTTCCGCAATTTGCTAGCCTCTTCGGTACCGTGCATTGCCCTTTCTCACCTCGAGAGTTGGTGCAAACTTCGCCGGTGCATCCAAACCCCGTGATATGATACGCTCTATCACACATAAGCCTCTTTATATCTTCCTCAAAACAGCCACCATACCTACCTATTATGGCATTTCCATAGCCATTCCGAGATATATTGCCATGCAACTTCCATCACCATCATATACATGACTTGAGCATTCATTGTCATATTGCTTTGCATGATCGTAAGATAGCTAGCATGATATTTTCATGGCTTGTCCGTTTTTTGATATCTTTGCTACGCTAGATCATTGCACATCCTGGTACACTGCCAGAGGCATTCATATAGAGTCATCTTGTATAGTTTTTATCGAGTTGTAATATCGAGTTGTAAGTAAATAAAAGTGTGATGATCATCATTATTAGAGCATTGTCCCATTGATGAAAGAATGGTGGAGACTAATGAGTCCTCGAAAAAGTGGGGATGAGGTCCATGAGACTGTTATAAAAAAAAGAAGAAAAAAAGAGAGAAAACAAAAAAAAATGAAATGAGAGAAAAAGAGAGAAGGAGCAATGCTACTATCCTTTACCACACTTGTGCTTCACAGTAGCACCATGTTTTTCATATAGAGAGTCTCCTATGTTGTCACTTTCATATACTAGTGGGAATTTTTCATTATAGAACTTGGCTTGTATATTCCGATGATGGGCTTCCTCAAATGCCCGAGGTCTTCATGAGCAATCAAGTTGGATGCACACCCACTTAGTTTTCAGTTTGAGCTTTCATACCCTTATATCTCTTAGTGCATCCGTTGCATGGCAATCCCTACTCCTCGCATTGATATCGATTGATGGGTATCTTCATAGCCTGTTGATCCGCCTAGTTGATGCGAGACTTTCTCCCTTTTTGACTTCTCCTTATTGATCTCTACCACCGCATTCTATTCCACCAATAGTGCTATATCCATGGCTTGCGCTCATGTATTGCGTGGGGGTTGAAAAAGCTAAAGCGCGTTAAAAAGTATGAACCAATTGCTCGGCTTGTCATCGGGGTAGTGCATGATAAATACTTTATGTTAAGAAGATGGAGCATGACAGGATTATATGATTTTGTAGGGATATTGTTCTTTAGCATTTTTATTTTCAAAGACATGATTGTTTGTTGGTATGCCTGAGTATTGATGTCTTTATATCAAATTATAGACTATTGCCTTGAATCACTCGTATCTTAATATTCATGCCATGATTAGATTACATGATCAAGATTATTCTAGGTAGCATTTCACATCAAAAATTATCTTTTTTATCATTTACCTAGTCGAGGACGAGCAGGAATTAAGCTTGGGGATGTTGATACGTCTCCGTCGTATCTATAATTTTTGATTGTTTCATGCCAATATTCTACAACTTTCATATACTTTTGGAAACATTTTATATTATTTTTGGGACTAATATATTGATCCAGTGCCCAGTGCCAGTTCCTGTTTTCTGCTTGTTTTTTGTTTCACAGAAAATCCATATCAAACGAAGTTCAAACGCAATAAAATTTTACGGAGAATTATTTTGAAATATATGTAATTTTTGGGAGGTGGAATCAACGCAAACGGAGGCCCACAGCCTTCACAAGGCACCTTGGCACGACCCCCAAGCCGCGTGGTGCTGCCTTGTGGGCACACCGTAAGTCGGTTGGGGCTCTTCTTCGGCCGCAAGGAAGCTTATACCGAGAAAAAAATCGTGTTAAAATTTCAGCGCAATCGGAGTTACGGATCTCTGGGAATATAAGAAATAGTTTTCGGCCAGAAAACAGGGACGCGAAACAGAAGAGAAACAGAGAGAGATCTCCAATCTCGGAGGGGCTCCTCCCCTCCAGGAGCCATGGCGGCCATGGACCAGAGGGGGAACTCTCCTCCCATCTAGGGGGGATGACAAGCAAGAAGAAGAAGGAGGGGGGCTCTCTCCCCCTCTCTTCCGGTGGCGCCGGAGCGCCGCCGGGGGAACTATGTGACGGCGATCTACACCAACAACTTCGCTGCCGTCATCACCAACTCTCTCCCCCTCTATGCAGCGGTGTAACCTCTCTATTCCCGTTGTAATTCTCTACTTGAACATGGTGCTTAATGCTACATGTTATTATCCAATGATGTGTGGCCATCCTATGATGTTTGAGTAGATTCGTTTTGTCCTATGGGTTGATTGATGATCATGATTGGTTTGAGTTGTATGTTTTATTTTGGTGTTGTCCTATGGTGCCCTCCGTGTCGTGCAAGCGTGTGGGATTCCCGCTGTAGGGTTTGCAATACGTTCATAATTCTCTTATAGTGGGCGGCTAGAGTGACAGAAGCTTATACCCGAATAAGGGGGTTGTTGTAGGGGAACGCGACAGAAAACAAAAAATTTCGGTACAGCGAGCACGCCCAGGACCACTATGGAGATGTCATACAAGGTTTGATCTGATCTGTACCGACTCGTAGCGCAGCGGAAGAAGAGTCAGTGTAGATCGTCGGTGCAGATCCCCACAGCTAGGATTTACAACCTCCCAACCGCGAGGATGTACTCCCTCGTCGGACAGCCCTTCGGGAGGCGGTCGGACAGTCCCTCGGACGATGTCACGGACAGCCCTTCAGGAGGACCCTCGAAACTCGAACAAAAACTCGGACAGCCCTTCGGGAGGACACTCGAACAGCCCCTCGGGCAAAGGATCGAAACTACAATCTCTCTACGGGGTTGCACACATACGGTGTCAGCTATCCGGCAGGGCTTCGCCGTCCAGAACTAGTTCCTGCCGGAACCCAGACAACCTTTCGGCTCTACGAAACTATTTCGCTTGGAGGGAGAGAGAGAGAGAGCCAGACGAGCATGGCATGTGTATGAGAGCTTGGATGAGGTTTGGAGAGCACCCCTCCACCTCTATTTATAGGATAGCCAAGGGGTAAAATTGGCATTCAAAAATACCAAAAGTACCCCCACTTTATGTCTTAATAAAAGAATAAAAGGGAAAAGGGGTGCCATGTGGAGCTCCATGGAGGAGCACCACCTTGGCCGGCCACTCTAGGGGGGGTCCCCCACATGGGGGTGCCTTGCTCCCCAATCCCTTCTAGAAGCCTTTTGGGAAATATCCCAAAAGGTGACTTTCCAAAAAAATATCCATAAAGTGATTTTTACTATTCACGGAACCAATTTTCCGTGACCGTTAAATCCGAAAATATTTCTGTGGGTCTTAGAATAATTCCAGTACCCACACAAATGATTTTGGACGCGTTCTGAAACAATTTCGGATTAGTAAATTTCATCTGCGAAAAGCAACCAAATCGGTTCCGGCAGCTCCGGAACATTTCCGGTTTTTATCCCGGAAAATTCCCAGAAGTTTCTAGAACACTTCTGGCATCCTCCAAGAATTTCCAGACATGTGCCGAAACCAATTTGACTTAATGGTATCCCCTGAAACAACTTTTCAGTTTTACCGGAACTATTCCGGTGTTCTCTCCGGAACGTTTCCGTTTCGTCCGAAACTTTTTCGGTGATTTTCTCTCAGACTCCCCGTCTAGTATTCAGCAGATAGATGACCCTTAAGCGTGTGACCCTATAGGTTCGGTGAAGTATAGACATGACCCGGAACACTTTCCGATCAATGATCAACATCGGAGCCGTGGACACCCATATTGACCCCTATACCCACACGAATGAATATTCGAGTGAACCTCCAGTTGCCGTGTGCTATTCCTGTTGCTTCACGATATATTACAAACACCCGAGGTGAGATTTATTGCATCCCCATGGATCAACAACTTGTCCACCATGCAAGTTACCTCGTTACCGGTTTTGTTCTCTTTTCTCGTTTCCGTGTTCCGGCATCCCAGTGATCAAATCACAATGTGTCTGGCCAGACGATGATGGATACCGTAACACCGAGAGGGCCCGAGAATATCTCTCCATCGTCGGAGGAGCAAATCCCAATCTTGAGCTATCTTGTTTCTTGTCATACTTTTCCGTGAACCCGTAAGCCGCCGTAATAGCCACCCATTTACGGATGACATTTAACAAACCCCAAAGTTCACGAAGCAAGTACGAAGGAACTCGATACTCTCATGGTCTAAGGAATTATGCAAACATTAACTATCTCTGTGTTATTTACCATTAACTTGTGATGAATGTATCTCATAGCATAACATCAATTCGGGTCGATTCAACACAAGTGTTCTACTAACATTGTGCCCTCAAAATTGCCGGCATGGACATGCCCATGATCAGGAAAATAGGATCATCATGCAATACTTGAGCCAGTCTTAGAGGCAAGACTAGGAATACATTTTACCGTTTATTATACCACACGTGCACATGAGTTTCCCTCCGAGCCTCGTGGTTATTGTAGACTCGAGAATCATTGCAGTTATAGCATGGAACATAAACATTCATTACAAACTCGGAGAAACAAAATAACTGTTATTACTGCCTCTAGGGCATATCTCCTACAGACTCCCACTTGCACTAGAGTCATAATCCAGTTACATGGCTTCCCTAACACCAATGGCTATCCGGTGCTGCTCATGCTTTGCTCGTGGTAGAGGCTTTGTCATCGGGTCTGACACGTTCAGATCCGTGTGAACTTTGCGTACTTTCACTAAACCCGCTTCGACATGATGTCGAATGAGTTTATATTTGCGTTCAATATGTCTTGTCTTATGGTGCGAACTTGGCTCCCTTGCCTGAGCCACAGCGCCACTATTATCACAATAGATCTCCACCGGGTCCAAAGCACTTGGAACCACACCAAGGTCTTCAAGAAATTGCTTGATCCATACCGCCTCCTTGGAGGCTTCTGAAGCTGCAACATATTCCGCCTCCGTCGTAGAATCCGCCACAGTCTTTTGTTTGGAACTTTTCCAATCAACTGCGCCGCCGTTCAATATGAAAACATAGCCTGATTGAGATTTGAAGTCATCTGGGTCAGTCATGAAGCCTGCATCAGTGTAACCACTTACAATGAGCTCTTCATCACCTCCGTACACAAGGAGTAAATCCTTGGTCCTTCTGAGGTACTTAAGAATACCCTTGACTGCGGCCCAGTGTTCCAATCCTGGATCACTTTGGTACCGGCTGCTAACACTTAGCGCATAGGAAACGTCCGGTCTTGTACATAGCATGGCATACATAATAGAACCAACTGCCGAGGCATATGGAACATCATTCATCTGTACTCGCTCATCGAGAGTCCGAGGACACTGATTCTTGCAAAGCACTATGCCAGGTGACATGGGGAGTAGGCCTTTCTTGGAGTTCTCCATGTTGAACCTTTTCAACACCTTGTCTATGTACGTGCTTTGGCTAAGCGCTAACAGGCGTTTTGATCTATCTCTATAGATTTTGATGCCCAATACATATGCCGCTTCGCCTAAGTCTTTCATTGAAAAACTCTTCTTCAACGAGTCTTTTATTTCGTTATGAAAATTCACGTCATTTCCAATCAACAATATGGCATCCACATACAAGATTAGAAATGTTTTTGCGCTCCCACTAAACTTCTTGTAAACACAAGATTCTTCATCATTCCTGATGAAGCCAAACTGTTTGACCACTTCATCAAAACGAATGTTCCAGCTCCTTGACAATTGCTTCAGACCATAAATGGCTTTCTGAAGTTTGCATACCTTTCCAGCATCCTTATGAACGACAAAACCTTCTGGCTGTATCATGTATACATCCTCTTTGAGGTTTCCATTTAGGAAAGCCGTTTTGACGTCCATCTGCCATATTTCATAATCGAAATAAGCAGCAATTGCTAGTAATATCCGAACAGACCTAAGCATAGCTACGGGCGAGAAAGTCTCGTCGTAGTCCACTCCTGAAACTTGCGTGAACCCTTTCGCGACAAGTCTAGCTTTGTGGATAGTAATGTTACCATCCGTGTCCGTCTTTCTTTTGAAAATCCATTTACAACCAATGGGCTTTACGACTTCTGGAAGTTCTTCCAAGTTCCAAACTTGGTTTTTGTACATGGATTCCATCTCGGATTTCATGGCCTTGTGCCATTCCCTTGAGCTGGGCCCTGCCATCGCTTCCTTGTAGTGCGCAGGTTCATCGTCTTCAAGAATGAAAATTTCGTTATGAAACCACTCAGGTGGCTGGATAGCCCTACCTGATCTGCGCAGTTCAGTTACAACATTGTCTGAAGTTTCCGCATCACATGCGACAACTTCCGGCTTGGTTGTAGGGATAATTAGCGGAATTTCTTCCGGTTCCTCAGCCATATCAACGGTTGCCGAAGATTCACTAATCTCATCAAGTTGTACTGTCCTCCCACTCACTTCTTTAGCGAGAAATTCTTTCTCGAGAAAGTGTCCAACTTTTGCGACAAACACTTTGCTCTCGGACTGGTTGTAGAAGGAATACCCAATGGTGTTATTTGGATAACCTACAAAGTTACATTTGTCTGATCTGGGATCGAGTTTGCTTGGCTGTAAACGCTTTACGTATGCCTCACAACCCCAAATTTTAAGATGCAACACACTAGGAATCTTCCCATGCCACATCTCATGTGGCGTCGTCTTAACAGACTTAGACGGTGCTCTGTTTAATGTATAAGCTGCAGTGAGTAGTGCGTGACCCCAAAAAGATATCGGTAGATCTGTAAGAGACATCATCGACCTTACCATGTCTAACAGGGTTCGGTTATGTCGTTCCGACACTCCGTTTTGCTGTGGAGTTCCGGGAGGCGTAAGTTGTGAAACGATTCCACGGTCACTCAGATGTTGGCCAAACTCATGACTAAGGTATTCGCCCCCGCGATCAGACCGCAGAAACTTAATCCTTTTGTTACGATGATTTTCTACCTCATTCTGAAATTCTTTGATCTTTTCAAAGGTTTCCGACTTATGCTTCATCAAGTAGATATATCCATACCTACTCAAATCATCAGTAAAAGTCACGAAGTAGAAATACCCACCCCGTGCGATTGTGCTCATTGGACCACATACATCACTATGTATTATTTCCAATAATTCACTCGCCCGTTCAGGATGACCCGTGAACGGCGTCTTGGTCATTTTCCCCATCAAGCAAGCTTCACATGTGTCAAATGATTCAAAATCAAGGGACGGTAAAACTCCATCTTTATGGAGTCTTTGCATGCGTTTCTTTCCGATGTGGCCAAGGCGACAGTGCCACATGAAAGTGGTGGTGGTATCAGCCTTCTTAAGGCGTTTAGCATTCACGTTAAAGACATCATTTCCACATTCAAGGTTTAGAATGAAAAGGCCCCCAACAATGGGTGCAAATCCATAAAACATATCCTTACAATAAAGTGAACAACCATTGTTCTCAGACTTGTACGAATACCCATCGTGTACTAAACATGATCCGGAGATAATGTTTCTACACAATAGTGGAACAAAATAACAGTTATTTAGTTCTAAGATAAATCCTGAAGGGAGACGTAGAGGCATAATGCCGACGGCTTGAGCGGCGATCCCAGCGCCGTTCCCGACGCGCATCACGACTTCATTCTTTGCTAACTTGCGCACCTTCTGAAGTCCCTTTATCGAGTTGCAAATGTGAGCAACCGATCCGGTATCAAATACCCAAGACTTAGAATTTTCGCTAGCAAGCAAAACGTCAATGACATTAACTTGTATAACAATTATACCCAAGTGCTATGGAGATGCCACTGATGCTCAACAAGATCATGTTAGAGTTGGGTATGTACTTCTCAGTTCTCGATCTACGATGTGCTTTGAGGAATGTCGGGATCCTATTAGCGCCAAGTGTCTAAAGTCCTAAGTCTAAGTCGCGACTATATTCGTGGGTGTGGATGTACATGTAGCATAGCTCCCGTTCTCTCCTCACCTCATCCAACTGGAACATGAGACCCCCTTATAAGCTGGTCCATAACTTTGTCCCTCGGTGGGGTGGGACTAAACTCTTGCATGTCATTCCACCCCCCATATGCCTTCTCTCCAAATCTACTATATCTAAATAGCTAGCCCCCACTACAAGTAATTCTCTCGCTTCTCCTTGAGCCACATCACCCAAATTAATTTAGCCTTTGGATATACTAGATCAATCAACAATATCCGTCCGATCTACACACTGTGAGCTGCTGTACCCACCATAAGTAGTAACTGATGCATGCATGCAGCATGCAGTAACTGCTGCGTATGAGTGTTTTAAACTTTTAATCAAGAAAAAAAATTGACGCATGCATGCTCGAGTGCTCTATATGAAAGAAAAGTGAGTCGTGCATTCATATTTTATTTTGTTTTCGTCCAACTTTGAACTTATAGATAGAGATATGTTTTTATTTATAAAATACTGATAAACAAATTATCTTACTACAGGAGAAACTGTAAAGACAGTAGCTAGATGATTAGTTTAGTGCAATTTTTATTTCATACAAAATCCCGCCGCAACGCGCGGGGCATCATCTAGTTCTGAGAATGAGCTGGGCCAAGGCACGTGTGTTGTGTGGGCTCCAGCAGGCAACAATTGTCTAGCAAGACCGTTTTGCTCAGAGATGCCATAAGGCCTTGTATAATGCTAGGTGCTTAGAAAAATAAACCGGGCTTGTCGGAAGCACTAGTGCCTATTTCTATACGAGAGACGCCTAATTAAGTGTCTACCCTCTACAAATAAGCATCTGTGCTTAAAGAAAGACTGATTTATTTCTCTAAGCACCTCCCCTAAGCGTCTTGCATTGTACAAGGCCTGACGTCGTGTCTAGTACTGAAACTTTACTTTTTCCCAACTGCTATATAGGATTAACTAGGATTATTACTGACCAAAAGCTTCAGCTGTAGGGGAACGCAGCAGAAAACAAAAAAATTCCGACCTACGCACCAGCCCAGGACCACTATGGAGACTGCATACAAGGTTTGATCTTTTTTGTTACCGACTCGTAGCGCAGCGGAAGTAGAGTCGATGACGATCGACGGTGCAGATCCCCGCAGCTAGGATTTACAACATCCCAACCGCGAGGATGTACTCCCACATCTGCCGCTCGGACAGCCCTCCGGGAGGCGGTCGGATAGTCCCTCGGACGGCGTCGCGGACAGCCCTTCGGGAGGACCTTCGAAACTCGGACAGTCACTCGAACAGCCCTTCGGGAGGACCCTCGAAACTAAGACAGTCACTTGGACAGCCCTTCGGGAGGCACTCTCGAACTAAGACCGAAACTACGATCTCTCTACAGAGTTGCACACATACGGTGTCATCTATCCGGCAGGGCTTCGCCGTCCAGAACTAGTTCCCACCGGAACCCAGACAGCCTTTCGGCTCTACGAAACTCTTTTCGTGGGAGGGAGAGAGAGAACCAGACGAGCATGGCATTTGTATGTGAGCAAGGAGTGAGTGTGGAGAGCAGCCCCTCCACCTCTATTTATAGGAAAGCCAAGGGGTAGGGTGGTTTTACAATAAAACCCAAAATGCACATAAAAGAAGTCTTTCACAAGGGCATAAAGGTGAAGCCATGAGACAAGTGGGGCTCCATGGAGGAGCACCACATGTGGCCGGCCACCCCTTGATGCCCCCCCCATGAGGAGCTTCCTTGGCTCCCAAGTCCTCTAGAAGCCTTTTGGGAAATATCCCAAAAGGTGCTTTCCAAAAAATATCCAAAAAGCACTTTCACTATTCACAAAGACATTTTTCTGCGTCCGTTAAATCCCAAATTATTTCTGTGTGCCTAGAACAATTCCAGTACCCACCAAAACAATTTTGAAAAAATTCCGAAACAATTCCGGAACAATGTTTTTCTTCAGCAAAAAGCTACCATAGCGGTTCCGGCTGCTCCGGAACATTTCTGGTTTTTCCTCCGGAAAAATCCCAGAAGTTACCAGAACGATTCTGGCACCCTCCAAGAATTTCCAGGCGTGTGCCGAAACCAATTTGACTTAATGGAATACCCTGAAACAACTTTTCAGTTTTACCGAAACTATTCCGGTGTCCTCTCCGGAACGTTTCCGTTTCGTCCGAAACTTTTTCGGTGATTTTCTCTCAGACTCCCTGTCTAGTATTAAGCAGATAGATGAACCTTAAGCGTGTGACCCTATAGGTTCGGTGAAGTATAGACATGACCGGAACTCTTTCCGATCAATGATCAACATCGGAGCCGTGGACACCCATATTAACCACTATACCCACACGAATGAATATTCGAGTGAACCTCCAGTTGCCGTGTGCTATTCCTGTTGCTTCGCGATATGTTACAAATACCTGAGGTGAGAAACATCGGCATCCCCGTGGATCAACACTTGTCCACAATGCCAGTTACCTCGTTACCGGTTTTGTTCTCTTTTCTCGTTTTCGTGTTCCGGCATCCCAGTGATCAAATCACAATGTGTCTGGCCAGACGATGGTGGATACCGTAACACCGAGAGGGCCCAGAGATATCTCTCCATCGTCGGAGGAGCAAATCCCAATCTTGAGCTATCAAGTTACTTGACATACTTTTCCATGAACCCGTAAGCCGCCGTAATAGCCACCCATTTACGGATGACGTTTAACAAACCCCAAAGTTCATGAAGCAAGCATGAAGAAACTCGACACTCTCATGGTCTAAGGAATTATGCAAACATTAACTTCTCTGTGTTATTAACCATTAACTTGTGACGAATGAATCTCATAGCATAACATCAACCCGGGTCGATTCAACACAAGTGTTCTCCTAACATTGTGCCCTCAAAGTTGCGGGCATAGACATGCCCATGATCAGGAAAACAGGACCATCATGCAACACTTGAGCTAGTCTTAGAGGCATGACTAGGAATACATTTTACCGTTTATTATTCCACACGTGCATATGAGTCTTCCTTCGAGCCTCGTGGTTATTGCAGACTCGAGAACCATAGCAGTTATAGCATGGAACATAAACATAATTATGAGCATGGAGATAAACAATAACATTTATTATTGCCTCTAGGGCATATCTCCTACAGACTCCCACTTGCACTAGAGTCAATAATCTAGTCAATGCTAATGCACATTGCACCTGTGGCATACCGGTGTAAAAATGCTTCGCATGTGGTATAGCCTGATGTCCAACGGATCTGACAACTTCAGTTCCGTGTGTATCTTTGCATGTCCTCGCGTTTTCACGCTTTCACAAAATTCATATTTTTTGTGGACTTGGCTTCGTATATATGTGAATCACAGGTCAAACCTTGATTCCTCAAACTGAGCTATGGAGCAACTATCTGCAATAGTGTTCCATTGACCAAAGCCATCTTGGAACCATACTAAGTTCATGAATGAACTATATGATTCAACATCTTCTTTGTCGCTTCTAAAGCATCAACATACTTAGCCTTTGTTATAGAAATCGCCACAGTAACTTGTATGGAACAATTTCCAACTACCGTGCCACCATATTGTGTATTACACAAAACCCTTAACTTAAATCGAAAATCGCATGGAGCATTGATGAAGACTGTATCGATGTAATTACTTACAACGAGCACTTCATAATCTCTGCTTGCGAGAAAACATGTCATCAGTGCTACTTTAGTACTTAATGACATTTTTCACTGTTATCCCAAGATCAGTACTTTGATCACTTTGGTATCTATACTCGCAACAGCTTTGGGAGTATCGGACATATCTGGTTGTTTTACATACCATGGAATACATGATTAATCCAAACACAAAGGTGTGTGGAAAATCCATCATGTATTTTGCTCATCAGTGTTTTGGGACACCAAGTCTTGCAAAACTCTTTCCATGTGACTTCGGCAAGAATCACTCCTTGGCGCTCTTATGCTAAACTGTTTTAGCATCTTGTCAATATGTATTTTTGGCTTAGCCTATTAGGCAATTCTATCTCGTACATAAATATGCCTAATATCTAGGCTATTTAGCCTAAGCACTTCATCGAAAAACTATTTTCAATGAAGTCCTAATTCGTGTCAAGAAATTTCCAATCAACAATGTGTCAAGCACACAAGGTTTTTAGAAATATTATTATGATCCCACTTACTTTCTTGTAACCACAAGCATCTTCGTTATCCATTGATGTAATCAAACTCTTTTGACTATTTCATCAAAACGAAGATTCCAACTCCATTTTGCTCTCTTCTGTCCATTGCTGGAACTCTGAAGTTTGCATACTTACTAGCATCCTCTGGATCGACAAAATACTTTGGACTGTATCACATACAAGTCCTAGTTTGTATTTCCATTTCATGGAAATCCTTTTGGCATCCATGTTTCATATCACATGATTGAAATATGTATTAATTGCTAGTTTAACCCGAACCGATTTTAAGCATCGCTACGGTGAGACAATCTCATCGTAGTCAACTCCTTGAACTTGTTATTGCAACAAGTCGAGCTTTATGGATAAAACATTTTATCCACATCAGTTTATAGTTCCATTAATGTTCGTTAGACTTTAAGTCTTCCGAAGGGTTTATCAAGATATAATCTTGAATCATTTATATGGAAACTATCTCGGATTATATTGGCATTTAGCCAATTCCGGAGTTAGGGCCCATCAATGCTTCCTTGTGTATCATAGGTATACTGTTGTCTAACAACAATATCTCGCTTGCGCACCTGAGAGGTTTGCACGAGTTTTGCCTACGTGGTTCAGTTGCAAGTTCGACCGAAGTCCATACATCTCATGTAGAGGCTTCCGTATCAGTCGCAGTAGGAAACTCTGGAATTACTTCCAAGGTTTCTTTCCTTTGATCTGATGACGAAGATACTGTTATCTCGTCGAGTTGCACTGTTCTCCCACTCACCTTTTGCAAGAACCATTTTCTTTAAAAGCATACCGTTCTCGGTGGCAAACCTTTTGCCTCGGTATAGTGGTGGAGGAATTCCCAATTACTTGGAATAACCTACAAAGTAGTACTTGTCTGATTTGCAATAGGTTTGTAAATATTTTACACAAGCACCATATTCCAAATGTTAAGAAAAGACAAAGCATGGTTGGGCGTACCATACCATGGCGTCATTTCAACAGACCTGATGGTGCTCTTTTCAGTGTAAAAGCCGCAGTCTCTAAAGCATTACTTTAAAAGGGATAATGGCAAATTGATTTATGTCATCTTTGATCTTACCATGTCATAAATGGTTTGAATACATCTTCGCGGACGTACCACTCACAGTGGAGTTCCGGGAGGTGTAAGTTATGAAACTCTTTTCACAACTCATCAGACATTCGCTAAAATTGTAACTCAAATATTTCTTTCTGCAATCTAGTTTGCAGAAACATAATATTTCTTGTTACAATAATTTCTACTTCATGTTGAAAACCTTTTGAATGATTTCAAAAGATCCAGACTTACGTCTCATCAAGCAAATATCCATATATCTACTTGAGTCATTTTTGAAGGTAGACAAATCCACTGCTAGCAATAACCTTTTTGGACTACATACATCAAAATGTATGATCACCAATAAGTTCGTTGCTCGTTCCTTATGGCCTGTGAACGGTATTTCAGTCACTTCACTTTTCGAAGGAAATGTTCCGGAGCAGCCGGAACCGCTATGGTAGCTTTTTGCTGAAGAAAAACATTGTTCCGGAATTGTTTCGGAATGCGTTCAAAATTGTTTTGGTGGGTACTGGAATTGTTCTAGGCACACAGAAATAATTTGGGATTTAACGGAAGCAGAAAAATGTCTTCGTGAATAGTGAAAGTGCTTTTTGGATATTTTTTGGAAAGCACCTTTTGGGATATTTCCCAAAAGGCTTCTAGAGGACTTGGGAGCCAAGGAAGCTCCTCATGGGGGGGGGGCCCATCAAGGGGTGGCCGGCCACATGTGGTGCTCCTCCATGGAGCCCCACTTGTCTCATGGCTTCACCTTTATGCCCTTGTGAAGGACTTCTTTTATGTGCATTTTGGGTTTT